>CM073001.1:92440383-95130257 GCA_037038555.1 Rhynchonycteris naso
TCACTGTTGAACTTTTATATACCGTGGCTATACTAGAACGTGCTAACACCAACACAGAATGCTTTCAGACTATTGTAGCATGCTCTCTGCCCTAATGAAATAAGTTAAAATAATAATTTGTTTCTCATAGTTTTTAACACTGATATTTGTATATCCTGCACTGCTCACTGCAGAAGGTGGTACACATACAGGACACACACAGAAAACCGTGTATGCGTTGAACATGTAAAATGACTTTCCAACAGATATATGAAAGTGTTTCTGATAACAGAGGACTGGAATTTTCCATGTAGATATGTAAAAAACATAGATCAACCAGTCCGATTCAAAGAAACAATTCCTTTCAATGCTTCATTATACATGTTACTGACAGCAGTTCTCTGTACAGTGTAAGATTTTCAAGTAAGAATGCCAGACTTTTGGTTAAATCTGTGCTGTTTAGTAAGGAGTTAAAACAGCAGTTGGCCAAAATGGATTCTAACACAGTCAGATGGCAATAAGCGAGGAAGAGTGATGAGCTCACATTAATTATCAGATATCTTCTGAATCTTAGTTTGATATACAGTTTTACAGGAAGAGCAAAATAACACAAAGTTGACAGAAACATTTCTTTGCAGTTTTCAAACACACTTGGGGTTCTCTTTAATAACGTCGATCAATGTAGGCGGAAAGACATGAAATTCTGTCCATGATGAAAGGACACAATAGGTTTCTTAGTTCAGAATCTCCTTTAGTTTAACTCTAGTGTTAAACACAGTTTATATCGCTAGTCTTTCTTATTATGGCCCTGGAACATTTTTTGTACTTGTGCAGTTAAACTGTAACTGCTGCTAATGCTAGATAAAAGATACGTATAAATTGGCTTACTTGGGTTATCTTCAGGGTAGGGAAATAAATCTGTGTGCACAAGGTCTTCCAACTTTCATAGAAAATGTGATTGCCTAATGAACTCAGCATTCTAAAAATTGTGCTTTTCATATTATAAGCTCCATTTCATTATAAAGAATCTTTCTTTCAATTCAGCTTGAAAGATCTTGAGCAGGATCTAGAAACAAGATAAATTAATATTCTTCAGGTTAAATTTATAGTAACGTGCAGCATGCACGTGAGTGGGGAGAGCTCATAGCACCTAAAACTCATTCCAACAAAATCCCACATACAACAAAGAAATAATTGTCACTTGTGAGGAAGCATTAACGTCTGTCCTGGAAGAATATGCTCAGCATAGATATATAAAATTCTCTGCACTTCACTCAGAACTCTTTTTCAGAGAACTAAAGACCTCCCCATTATGTTCAGTTAAAGAAACCAAGCAGTGAGCGCTGGATTGCCATTACTCTGTTATAAAACTCAAGTGTTTTCTAACTCAACAAACACAAAGACAATTCTGACAAGTACTGCTACTTGTAACGAGCAGAACACTGTGTAACTTTATCAGGTAGCATAGTAACTATACACCTTGATGCTGTTGCACTTGCTAACCAAGAGAATGAGTTTCACTGTTGAACTTCTATATACTGTGGCTGTTCTAGACACTGTTAACTGGCACAGAATGCATTCAGAGTATCGAAGCATGTTCTCGGCCCTAACGAAATAAGTTATAATGACAATCATTTTATCATAGGTTTAACACTAATTCTTGTATATTCTGCAATGCTCACTCCAGAATGTTGTAAACATACTGAACACAAAAAGACATGTATGGGTTGAACCTGGAAAAAGACTTTCCAAGAGAAATATGAAAGAGTTTCTCATAACAGAGGAGTTGAATTTTTGATGTACAGAGGTCAAAACTGTGGACCAAACGATCTGAGGCATAGAAGCAACACATTTCAATTCTTCATTATACATGTTATACTTAGAAGTTCTCTGGACTCTGTTAGATTTTCAAGTAAGAATGCTAGACTCATAGTAAAATTTGTGCTGTTAACTACGCAGTTTAAACACATTCTTTGGCAGTTGTTCAAAAAGGTATTCTAAAGCTGCCAAATGTCAGTAAGCCAGAAAGACTGATGAGCTCACATTAATGTTAGGATATGTTCTGGATCTTACTTTTGTATACCGGTTTACAGTAAGAGTAAAATAACACACAGCGTAGAGAAACATTTCTTTGCAGTTTTAAATCACATACGTGGTTCTCTTTAATTATGTAGATCAATTAGCATAGAGAGTACCTGAAATTCTGTCCATGATGAGAGGATACAATAGGTTTCTTAGTTCTGAATATTTTGTCGTTGTTTGTAATGTCAACTAGTTTACATCACTATTCTTTCTTATATGGTTCTGGAACATTTCCAGTACCTGTGCAGTCAAAGTGTACTTGCTGCTAATTGAAGATTAAAGTTACTTGTAAATGGGAATTACTAACTAGTGGTATCTTCATGGTAGGAAAGTCTGTTTGCAAAATTGTCTTCCAACTTACATAAAGAATGTGATTGTTTAATGAACTCAGTATTCTAAGACATGTGCATATCGTATGATAAGCAGTGATGAATTAAAAAGAAAGCTTTATGTAACTTCAGCTGGAAACACATTTTTGAGCGAGATATACAGACAAGATAAATAGAAACGCATCAGGTAAAATTTCAGGTAATTCCACGTGTACCTATGAGTGCAGCTAGCTCAAAATACTTACATTTCATTTCAATACAAACTCAAATACAACAGAAATGTAAATGACACTTGTAACCAAGCATTAACATCTGCTCTGGAATGTGCTCCGCATAAAAGTATAAAATAATCTTTGCACAACTTCCCCCAGAACTATATTGCAAAGAACTGAAGACCTCCCCATTATGTTCAGTTCACAGAACGTAAGCAGTGAGTGCTAAGTTGGCATTACCTTGTTAAAAAACACAGTATTTTTTAATTCGACATGAAAAAAGGAGATTCTGACAAGCACTGCTACTTCTAATGAGCAGAACACTGTGGAACGTTATCAGGTGGTATAGTAACTGAACATCTTGATGCGGTAGCATTGTCTAACCAGGACAATGAGAGTTTCACTGTGCAACTTCTATATACTGTGACTGTTCTAAACAGTGCTAACTGACACTGGCACAGAATGCTTTCAGAGTATTGAGGCATGTTCTCTGCCCTAGTGAAATAAGTTAAAATTATAATCATTTTCTCATAGTTTTCACACCGGTTTTTGTATATCCTGCAATGCTCATTCAGAATGTTGTACACATACTGAGCACAAGGATAGTGTATTGGTTGAACATGGAAAGAGACTTTCCGTTAGAAATATGAAAGTCTCTGATCACAGAGGAGTTGAATTTTTGATGAACATATATATGCAAATACCGGGAAGCAAACAAACTGATGCACAGAAACAATGCATTTCAACAGCTCAATATCCACGTTACCCTTAGCAGCTCTCTGTACACTGAAATATTTTCACGTAAGAATGCTAGACTCATAGTAAAATCTGTGCCCTTAAGTAAGCAGTTTAAACACAATATTTGGCAGTTGTTCCAAAATGTGTTCTAAAACTGCCATATGGCAATAAGCTAGAAAGACTGATGAGCTCACATTAAAGTTAGGATATCTTCTGGATCTTAGATTGTTCTACCGGTTTACAGTAAGTGTAAAATAACACAGTGCAGAGAAACATTTCTTTGCAGTTTTAAAACACATCTGTGGTTCTCTTTAATTACGTAGGTCAACTAGGGTAGAAAGAACATGAAATGCTGCCCACGAGGAGAGGATACAATAGGTTTCTTAGTTCAGAGTCTCCTTTAGTTGAACTGTAGAGTTGAAGTTTACATCGCTAGTCTTTCTTATAATGGCCCTGGAACATTTCCTGTACCTGTGCAGTTAAATTGTTCTTGCTGCTTATGTGAGATAAAAGTTACTAATAAATTGGGATTTACTAGTGTTAACTTCAGGGTAGGATTATCTGTTTACACAATGCTGTTCCTATTTACGTAAGGAGTGTGACTGTGTAATGAACAGTGCATTTCCTATAATAAGCAGTGATTCAGTTAAAAAAGCTACATGTAACCTCAGCTAGAAAGGCCTTTTGAAGCGAGCTATACAGACAAGATGAATATAAAATCTTCAGGTCAAATTTCAAGTAATTCCAAGTGTACGTATGAGGGCAGCTAGCTAAAATACTTAAATTTCTTTCCTAAACGAACTCAAATACCACAAAAAGGTAATTGACACTTGCAAACAAGCTATAACATCTGTTCTGGAATATGCTCAGCATAGAATTATAAAATAAACTTTGCACAACTTCACCCAGAACTATATTTCAATGAACTAAAGACCTCCCCAGTATGTTCAGTTACAGATCCTTAGCAGTGAGTGCAGGATTGGCATTTCTAGGTTATAAAGCTCGGTATGTTCTAAATCGACAAATACCAAGAAGATTCACACAAGCACTGCTAGTTCTGATGAGCAGACCACGGATTAAATTTACCAGGTAATAAATTCACTATACGTCTTGATGCTGGTTCATTTGCTAACAAGTCCAATGAAAGTTTCACTGTTGAACTTTTATATACCGTGGCTATACTAGAACGTGCTAACACCAACACAGAATGCTTTCAGACTATTGTAGCATGCTCTCTGCCCTAATGAAATAAGTTAAAATAATAATTTGTTTCTCATAGTTTTTAACACTGATATTTGTATATCCTGCACTGCTCACTGCAGAAGGTGGTACACATACAGGACACACACAGAAAACCGTGTATGCGTTGAACATGTAAAATGACTTTCCAACAGATATATGAAAGTGTTTCTGATAACAGAGGACTGGAATTTTCCATGTAGATATGTAAAAAACATAGATCAACCAGTCCGATTCAAAGAAACAATTCCTTTCAATGCTTCATTATACATGTTACTGACAGCAGTTCTCTGTACAGTGTAAGATTTTCAAGTAAGAATGCCAGACTTTTGGTTAAATCTGTGCTGTTTAGTAAGGAGTTAAAACAGCAGTTGGCCAAAATGGATTCTAACACAGTCAGATGGCAATAAGCGAGGAAGAGTGATGAGCTCACATTAATTATCAGATATCTTCTGAATCTTAGTTTGATATACAGTTTTACAGGAAGAGCAAAATAACACAAAGTTGACAGAAACATTTCTTTGCAGTTTTCAAACACACTTGGGGTTCTCTTTAATAACGTCGATCAATGTAGGCGGAAAGACATGAAATTCTGTCCATGATGAAAGGACACAATAGGTTTCTTAGTTCAGAATCTCCTTTAGTTTAACTCTAGTGTTAAACACAGTTTATATCGCTAGTCTTTCTTATTATGGCCCTGGAACATTTTTTGTACTTGTGCAGTTAAACTGTAACTGCTGCTAATGCTAGATAAAAGATACGTATAAATTGGCTTACTTGGGTTATCTTCAGGGTAGGGAAATAAATCTGTGTGCACAAGGTCTTCCAACTTTCATAGAAAATGTGATTGCCTAATGAACTCAGCATTCTAAAAATTGTGCTTTTCATATTATAAGCTCCATTTCATTATAAAGAATCTTTCTTTCAATTCAGCTTGAAAGATCTTGAGCAGGATCTAGAAACAAGATAAATTAATATTCTTCAGGTTAAATTTATAGTAACGTGCAGCATGCACGTGAGTGGGGAGAGCTCATAGCACCTAAAACTCATTCCAACAAAATCCCACATACAACAAAGAAATAATTGTCACTTGTGAGGAAGCATTAACGTCTGTCCTGGAAGAATATGCTCAGCATAGATATATAAAATTCTCTGCACTTCACTCAGAACTCTTTTTCAGAGAACTAAAGACCTCCCCATTATGTTCAGTTAAAGAAACCAAGCAGTGAGCGCTGGATTGCCATTACTCTGTTATAAAACTCAAGTGTTTTCTAACTCAACAAACACAAAGACAATTCTGACAAGTACTGCTACTTGTAACGAGCAGAACACTGTGTAACTTTATCAGGTAGCATAGTAACTATACACCTTGATGCTGTTGCACTTGCTAACCAAGAGAATGAGTTTCACTGTTGAACTTCTATATACTGTGGCTGTTCTAGACACTGTTAACTGGCACAGAATGCATTCAGAGTATCGAAGCATGTTCTCGGCCCTAACGAAATAAGTTATAATGACAATCATTTTATCATAGGTTTAACACTAATTCTTGTATATTCTGCAATGCTCACTCCAGAATGTTGTAAACATACTGAACACAAAAAGACATGTATGGGTTGAACCTGGAAAAAGACTTTCCAAGAGAAATATGAAAGAGTTTCTCATAACAGAGGAGTTGAATTTTTGATGTACAGAGGTCAAAACTGTGGACCAAACGATCTGAGGCATAGAAGCAACACATTTCAATTCTTCATTATACATGTTATACTTAGAAGTTCTCTGGACTCTGTTAGATTTTCAAGTAAGAATGCTAGACTCATAGTAAAATTTGTGCTGTTAACTACGCAGTTTAAACACATTCTTTGGCAGTTGTTCAAAAAGGTATTCTAAAGCTGCCAAATGTCAGTAAGCCAGAAAGACTGATGAGCTCACATTAATGTTAGGATATGTTCTGGATCTTACTTTTGTATACCGGTTTACAGTAAGAGTAAAATAACACACAGCGTAGAGAAACATTTCTTTGCAGTTTTAAATCACATACGTGGTTCTCTTTAATTATGTAGATCAATTAGCATAGAGAGTACCTGAAATTCTGTCCATGATGAGAGGATACAATAGGTTTCTTAGTTCTGAATATTTTGTCGTTGTTTGTAATGTCAACTAGTTTACATCACTATTCTTTCTTATATGGTTCTGGAACATTTCCAGTACCTGTGCAGTCAAAGTGTACTTGCTGCTAATTGAAGATTAAAGTTACTTGTAAATGGGAATTACTAACTAGTGGTATCTTCATGGTAGGAAAGTCTGTTTGCAAAATTGTCTTCCAACTTACATAAAGAATGTGATTGTTTAATGAACTCAGTATTCTAAGACATGTGCATATCGTATGATAAGCAGTGATGAATTAAAAAGAAAGCTTTATGTAACTTCAGCTGGAAACACATTTTTGAGCGAGATATACAGACAAGATAAATAGAAACGCATCAGGTAAAATTTCAGGTAATTCCACGTGTACCTATGAGTGCAGCTAGCTCAAAATACTTACATTTCATTTCAATACAAACTCAAATACAACAGAAATGTAAATGACACTTGTAACCAAGCATTAACATCTGCTCTGGAATGTGCTCCGCATAAAAGTATAAAATAATCTTTGCACAACTTCCCCCAGAACTATATTGCAAAGAACTGAAGACCTCCCCATTATGTTCAGTTCACAGAACGTAAGCAGTGAGTGCTAAGTTGGCATTACCTTGTTAAAAAACACAGTATTTTTTAATTCGACATGAAAAAAGGAGATTCTGACAAGCACTGCTACTTCTAATGAGCAGAACACTGTGGAACGTTATCAGGTGGTATAGTAACTGAACATCTTGATGCGGTAGCATTGTCTAACCAGGACAATGAGAGTTTCACTGTGCAACTTCTATATACTGTGACTGTTCTAAACAGTGCTAACTGACACTGGCACAGAATGCTTTCAGAGTATTGAGGCATGTTCTCTGCCCTAGTGAAATAAGTTAAAATTATAATCATTTTCTCATAGTTTTCACACCGGTTTTTGTATATCCTGCAATGCTCATTCAGAATGTTGTACACATACTGAGCACAAGGATAGTGTATTGGTTGAACATGGAAAGAGACTTTCCGTTAGAAATATGAAAGTCTCTGATCACAGAGGAGTTGAATTTTTGATGAACATATATATGCAAATACCGGGAAGCAAACAAACTGATGCACAGAAACAATGCATTTCAACAGCTCAATATCCACGTTACCCTTAGCAGCTCTCTGTACACTGAAATATTTTCACGTAAGAATGCTAGACTCATAGTAAAATCTGTGCCCTTAAGTAAGCAGTTTAAACACAATATTTGGCAGTTGTTCCAAAATGTGTTCTAAAACTGCCATATGGCAATAAGCTAGAAAGACTGATGAGCTCACATTAAAGTTAGGATATCTTCTGGATCTTAGATTGTTCTACCGGTTTACAGTAAGTGTAAAATAACACAGTGCAGAGAAACATTTCTTTGCAGTTTTAAAACACATCTGTGGTTCTCTTTAATTACGTAGGTCAACTAGGGTAGAAAGAACATGAAATGCTGCCCACGAGGAGAGGATACAATAGGTTTCTTAGTTCAGAGTCTCCTTTAGTTGAACTGTAGAGTTGAAGTTTACATCGCTAGTCTTTCTTATAATGGCCCTGGAACATTTCCTGTACCTGTGCAGTTAAATTGTTCTTGCTGCTTATGTGAGATAAAAGTTACTAATAAATTGGGATTTACTAGTGTTAACTTCAGGGTAGGATTATCTGTTTACACAATGCTGTTCCTATTTACGTAAGGAGTGTGACTGTGTAATGAACAGTGCATTTCCTATAATAAGCAGTGATTCAGTTAAAAAAGCTACATGTAACCTCAGCTAGAAAGGCCTTTTGAAGCGAGCTATACAGACAAGATGAATATAAAATCTTCAGGTCAAATTTCAAGTAATTCCAAGTGTACGTATGAGGGCAGCTAGCTAAAATACTTAAATTTCTTTCCTAAACGAACTCAAATACCACAAAAAGGTAATTGACACTTGCAAACAAGCTATAACATCTGTTCTGGAATATGCTCAGCATAGAATTATAAAATAAACTTTGCACAACTTCACCCAGAACTATATTTCAATGAACTAAAGACCTCCCCAGTATGTTCAGTTACAGATCCTTAGCAGTGAGTGCAGGATTGGCATTTCTAGGTTATAAAGCTCGGTATGTTCTAAATCGACAAATACCAAGAAGATTCACACAAGCACTGCTAGTTCTGATGAGCAGACCACGGATTAAATTTACCAGGTAATAAATTCACTATACGTCTTGATGCTGGTTCATTTGCTAACAAGTCCAATGAAAGTTTCACTGTTGAACTTTTATATACCGTGGCTATACTAGAACGTGCTAACACCAACACAGAATGCTTTCAGACTATTGTAGCATGCTCTCTGCCCTAATGAAATAAGTTAAAATAATAATTTGTTTCTCATAGTTTTTAACACTGATATTTGTATATCCTGCACTGCTCACTGCAGAAGGTGGTACACATACAGGACACACACAGAAAACCGTGTATGCGTTGAACATGTAAAATGACTTTCCAACAGATATATGAAAGTGTTTCTGATAACAGAGGACTGGAATTTTCCATGTAGATATGTAAAAAACATAGATCAACCAGTCCGATTCAAAGAAACAATTCCTTTCAATGCTTCATTATACATGTTACTGACAGCAGTTCTCTGTACAGTGTAAGATTTTCAAGTAAGAATGCCAGACTTTTGGTTAAATCTGTGCTGTTTAGTAAGGAGTTAAAACAGCAGTTGGCCAAAATGGATTCTAACACAGTCAGATGGCAATAAGCGAGGAAGAGTGATGAGCTCACATTAATTATCAGATATCTTCTGAATCTTAGTTTGATATACAGTTTTACAGGAAGAGCAAAATAACACAAAGTTGACAGAAACATTTCTTTGCAGTTTTCAAACACACTTGGGGTTCTCTTTAATAACGTCGATCAATGTAGGCGGAAAGACATGAAATTCTGTCCATGATGAAAGGACACAATAGGTTTCTTAGTTCAGAATCTCCTTTAGTTTAACTCTAGTGTTAAACACAGTTTATATCGCTAGTCTTTCTTATTATGGCCCTGGAACATTTTTTGTACTTGTGCAGTTAAACTGTAACTGCTGCTAATGCTAGATAAAAGATACGTATAAATTGGCTTACTTGGGTTATCTTCAGGGTAGGGAAATAAATCTGTGTGCACAAGGTCTTCCAACTTTCATAGAAAATGTGATTGCCTAATGAACTCAGCATTCTAAAAATTGTGCTTTTCATATTATAAGCTCCATTTCATTATAAAGAATCTTTCTTTCAATTCAGCTTGAAAGATCTTGAGCAGGATCTAGAAACAAGATAAATTAATATTCTTCAGGTTAAATTTATAGTAACGTGCAGCATGCACGTGAGTGGGGAGAGCTCATAGCACCTAAAACTCATTCCAACAAAATCCCACATACAACAAAGAAATAATTGTCACTTGTGAGGAAGCATTAACGTCTGTCCTGGAAGAATATGCTCAGCATAGATATATAAAATTCTCTGCACTTCACTCAGAACTCTTTTTCAGAGAACTAAAGACCTCCCCATTATGTTCAGTTAAAGAAACCAAGCAGTGAGCGCTGGATTGCCATTACTCTGTTATAAAACTCAAGTGTTTTCTAACTCAACAAACACAAAGACAATTCTGACAAGTACTGCTACTTGTAACGAGCAGAACACTGTGTAACTTTATCAGGTAGCATAGTAACTATACACCTTGATGCTGTTGCACTTGCTAACCAAGAGAATGAGTTTCACTGTTGAACTTCTATATACTGTGGCTGTTCTAGACACTGTTAACTGGCACAGAATGCATTCAGAGTATCGAAGCATGTTCTCGGCCCTAACGAAATAAGTTATAATGACAATCATTTTATCATAGGTTTAACACTAATTCTTGTATATTCTGCAATGCTCACTCCAGAATGTTGTAAACATACTGAACACAAAAAGACATGTATGGGTTGAACCTGGAAAAAGACTTTCCAAGAGAAATATGAAAGAGTTTCTCATAACAGAGGAGTTGAATTTTTGATGTACAGAGGTCAAAACTGTGGACCAAACGATCTGAGGCATAGAAGCAACACATTTCAATTCTTCATTATACATGTTATACTTAGAAGTTCTCTGGACTCTGTTAGATTTTCAAGTAAGAATGCTAGACTCATAGTAAAATTTGTGCTGTTAACTACGCAGTTTAAACACATTCTTTGGCAGTTGTTCAAAAAGGTATTCTAAAGCTGCCAAATGTCAGTAAGCCAGAAAGACTGATGAGCTCACATTAATGTTAGGATATGTTCTGGATCTTACTTTTGTATACCGGTTTACAGTAAGAGTAAAATAACACACAGCGTAGAGAAACATTTCTTTGCAGTTTTAAATCACATACGTGGTTCTCTTTAATTATGTAGATCAATTAGCATAGAGAGTACCTGAAATTCTGTCCATGATGAGAGGATACAATAGGTTTCTTAGTTCTGAATATTTTGTCGTTGTTTGTAATGTCAACTAGTTTACATCACTATTCTTTCTTATATGGTTCTGGAACATTTCCAGTACCTGTGCAGTCAAAGTGTACTTGCTGCTAATTGAAGATTAAAGTTACTTGTAAATGGGAATTACTAACTAGTGGTATCTTCATGGTAGGAAAGTCTGTTTGCAAAATTGTCTTCCAACTTACATAAAGAATGTGATTGTTTAATGAACTCAGTATTCTAAGACATGTGCATATCGTATGATAAGCAGTGATGAATTAAAAAGAAAGCTTTATGTAACTTCAGCTGGAAACACATTTTTGAGCGAGATATACAGACAAGATAAATAGAAACGCATCAGGTAAAATTTCAGGTAATTCCACGTGTACCTATGAGTGCAGCTAGCTCAAAATACTTACATTTCATTTCAATACAAACTCAAATACAACAGAAATGTAAATGACACTTGTAACCAAGCATTAACATCTGCTCTGGAATGTGCTCCGCATAAAAGTATAAAATAATCTTTGCACAACTTCCCCCAGAACTATATTGCAAAGAACTGAAGACCTCCCCATTATGTTCAGTTCACAGAACGTAAGCAGTGAGTGCTAAGTTGGCATTACCTTGTTAAAAAACACAGTATTTTTTAATTCGACATGAAAAAAGGAGATTCTGACAAGCACTGCTACTTCTAATGAGCAGAACACTGTGGAACGTTATCAGGTGGTATAGTAACTGAACATCTTGATGCGGTAGCATTGTCTAACCAGGACAATGAGAGTTTCACTGTGCAACTTCTATATACTGTGACTGTTCTAAACAGTGCTAACTGACACTGGCACAGAATGCTTTCAGAGTATTGAGGCATGTTCTCTGCCCTAGTGAAATAAGTTAAAATTATAATCATTTTCTCATAGTTTTCACACCGGTTTTTGTATATCCTGCAATGCTCATTCAGAATGTTGTACACATACTGAGCACAAGGATAGTGTATTGGTTGAACATGGAAAGAGACTTTCCGTTAGAAATATGAAAGTCTCTGATCACAGAGGAGTTGAATTTTTGATGAACATATATATGCAAATACCGGGAAGCAAACAAACTGATGCACAGAAACAATGCATTTCAACAGCTCAATATCCACGTTACCCTTAGCAGCTCTCTGTACACTGAAATATTTTCACGTAAGAATGCTAGACTCATAGTAAAATCTGTGCCCTTAAGTAAGCAGTTTAAACACAATATTTGGCAGTTGTTCCAAAATGTGTTCTAAAACTGCCATATGGCAATAAGCTAGAAAGACTGATGAGCTCACATTAAAGTTAGGATATCTTCTGGATCTTAGATTGTTCTACCGGTTTACAGTAAGTGTAAAATAACACAGTGCAGAGAAACATTTCTTTGCAGTTTTAAAACACATCTGTGGTTCTCTTTAATTACGTAGGTCAACTAGGGTAGAAAGAACATGAAATGCTGCCCATGAGGAGAGGATACAATAGGTTTCTTAGTTCAGAGTCTCCTTTAGTTGAACTGTAGAGTTGAAGTTTACATCGCTAGTCTTTCTTATAATGGCCCTGGAACATTTCCTGTACCTGTGCAGTTAAATTGTTCTTGCTGCTTATGTGAGATAAAAGTTACTAATAAATTGGGATTTACTAGTGTTAACTTCAGGGTAGGATTATCTGTTTACACAATGCTGTTCCTATTTACGTAAGGAGTGTGACTGTGTAATGAACAGTGCATTTCCTATAATAAGCAGTGATTCAGTTAAAAAAGCTACATGTAACCTCAGCTAGAAAGGCCTTTTGAAGCGAGCTATACAGACAAGATGAATATAAAATCTTCAGGTCAAATTTCAAGTAATTCCAAGTGTACGTATGAGGGCAGCTAGCTAAAATACTTAAATTTCTTTCCTAAACGAACTCAAATACCACAAAAAGGTAATTGACACTTGCAAACAAGCTATAACATCTGTTCTGGAATATGCTCAGCATAGAATTATAAAATAAACTTTGCACAACTTCACCCAGAACTATATTTCAATGAACTAAAGACCTCCCCAGTATGTTCAGTTACAGATCCTTAGCAGTGAGTGCAGGATTGGCATTTCTAGGTTATAAAGCTCGGTATGTTCTAAATCGACAAATACCAAGAAGATTCACACAAGCACTGCTAGTTCTGATGAGCAGACCACGGATTAAATTTACCAGGTAATAAATTCACTATACGTCTTGATGCTGGTTCATTTGCTAACAAGTCCAATGAAAGTTTCACTGTTGAACTTTTATATACCGTGGCTATACTAGAACGTGCTAACACCAACACAGAATGCTTTCAGACTATTGTAGCATGCTCTCTGCCCTAATGAAATAAGTTAAAATAATAATTTGTTTCTCATAGTTTTTAACACTGATATTTGTATATCCTGCACTGCTCACTGCAGAAGGTGGTACACATACAGGACACACACAGAAAACCGTGTATGCGTTGAACATGTAAAATGACTTTCCAACAGATATATGAAAGTGTTTCTGATAACAGAGGACTGGAATTTTCCATGTAGATATGTAAAAAACATAGATCAACCAGTCCGATTCAAAGAAACAATTCCTTTCAATGCTTCATTATACATGTTACTGACAGCAGTTCTCTGTACAGTGTAAGATTTTCAAGTAAGAATGCCAGACTTTTGGTTAAATCTGTGCTGTTTAGTAAGGAGTTAAAACAGCAGTTGGCCAAAATGGATTCTAACACAGTCAGATGGCAATAAGCGAGGAAGAGTGATGAGCTCACATTAATTATCAGATATCTTCTGAATCTTAGTTTGATATACAGTTTTACAGGAAGAGCAAAATAACACAAAGTTGACAGAAACATTTCTTTGCAGTTTTCAAACACACTTGGGGTTCTCTTTAATAACGTCGATCAATGTAGGCGGAAAGACATGAAATTCTGTCCATGATGAAAGGACACAATAGGTTTCTTAGTTCAGAATCTCCTTTAGTTTAACTCTAGTGTTAAACACAGTTTATATCGCTAGTCTTTCTTATTATGGCCCTGGAACATTTTTTGTACTTGTGCAGTTAAACTGTAACTGCTGCTAATGCTAGATAAAAGATACGTATAAATTGGCTTACTTGGGTTATCTTCAGGGTAGGGAAATAAATCTGTGTGCACAAGGTCTTCCAACTTTCATAGAAAATGTGATTGCCTAATGAACTCAGCATTCTAAAAATTGTGCTTTTCATATTATAAGCTCCATTTCATTATAAAGAATCTTTCTTTCAATTCAGCTTGAAAGATCTTGAGCAGGATCTAGAAACAAGATAAATTAATATTCTTCAGGTTAAATTTATAGTAACGTGCAGCATGCACGTGAGTGGGGAGAGCTCATAGCACCTAAAACTCATTCCAACAAAATCCCACATACAACAAAGAAATAATTGTCACTTGTGAGGAAGCATTAACGTCTGTCCTGGAAGAATATGCTCAGCATAGATATATAAAATTCTCTGCACTTCACTCAGAACTCTTTTTCAGAGAACTAAAGACCTCCCCATTATGTTCAGTTAAAGAAACCAAGCAGTGAGCGCTGGATTGCCATTACTCTGTTATAAAACTCAAGTGTTTTCTAACTCAACAAACACAAAGACAATTCTGACAAGTACTGCTACTTGTAACGAGCAGAACACTGTGTAACTTTATCAGGTAGCATAGTAACTATACACCTTGATGCTGTTGCACTTGCTAACCAAGAGAATGAGTTTCACTGTTGAACTTCTATATACTGTGGCTGTTCTAGACACTGTTAACTGGCACAGAATGCATTCAGAGTATCGAAGCATGTTCTCGGCCCTAACGAAATAAGTTATAATGACAATCATTTTATCATAGGTTTAACACTAATTCTTGTATATTCTGCAATGCTCACTCCAGAATGTTGTAAACATACTGAACACAAAAAGACATGTATGGGTTGAACCTGGAAAAAGACTTTCCAAGAGAAATATGAAAGAGTTTCTCATAACAGAGGAGTTGAATTTTTGATGTACAGAGGTCAAAACTGTGGACCAAACGATCTGAGGCATAGAAGCAACACATTTCAATTCTTCATTATACATGTTATACTTAGAAGTTCTCTGGACTGTTAGATTTTCAAGTAAGAATGCTAGACTCATAGTAAAATTTGTGCTGTTAACTACGCAGTTTAAACACATTCTTTGGCAGTTGTTCAAAAAGGTATTCTAAAGCTGCCAAATGTCAGTAAGCCAGAAAGACTGATGAGCTCACATTAATGTTAGGATATGTTCTGGATCTTACTTTTGTATACCGGTTTACAGTAAGAGTAAAATAACACACAGCGTAGAGAAACATTTCTTTGCAGTTTTAAATCACATACGTGGTTCTCTTTAATTATGTAGATCAATTAGCATAGAGAGTACCTGAAATTCTGTCCATGATGAGAGGATACAATAGGTTTCTTAGTTCTGAATATTTTGTCGTTGTTTGTAATGTCAACTAGTTTACATCACTATTCTTTCTTATATGGTTCTGGAACATTTCCAGTACCTGTGCAGTCAAAGTGTACTTGCTGCTAATTGAAGATTAAAGTTACTTGTAAATGGGAATTACTAACTAGTGGTATCTTCATGGTAGGAAAGTCTGTTTGCAAAATTGTCTTCCAACTTACATAAAGAATGTGATTGTTTAATGAACTCAGTATTCTAAGACATGTGCATATCGTATGATAAGCAGTGATGAATTAAAAAGAAAGCTTTATGTAACTTCAGCTGGAAACACATTTTTGAGCGAGATATACAGACAAGATAAATAGAAACGCATCAGGTAAAATTTCAGGTAATTCCACGTGTACCTATGAGTGCAGCTAGCTCAAAATACTTACATTTCATTTCAATACAAACTCAAATACAACAGAAATGTAAATGACACTTGTAACCAAGCATTAACATCTGCTCTGGAATGTGCTCCGCATAAAAGTATAAAATAATCTTTGCACAACTTCCCCCAGAACTATATTGCAAAGAACTGAAGACCTCCCCATTATGTTCAGTTCACAGAACGTAAGCAGTGAGTGCTAAGTTGGCATTACCTTGTTAAAAAACACAGTATTTTTTAATTCGACATGAAAAAAGGAGATTCTGACAAGCACTGCTACTTCTAATGAGCAGAACACTGTGGAACGTTATCAGGTGGTATAGTAACTGAACATCTTGATGCGGTAGCATTGTCTAACCAGGACAATGAGAGTTTCACTGTGCAACTTCTATATACTGTGACTGTTCTAAACAGTGCTAACTGACACTGGCACAGAATGCTTTCAGAGTATTGAGGCATGTTCTCTGCCCTAGTGAAATAAGTTAAAATTATAATCATTTTCTCATAGTTTTCACACCGGTTTTTGTATATCCTGCAATGCTCATTCAGAATGTTGTACACATACTGAGCACAAGGATAGTGTATTGGTTGAACATGGAAAGAGACTTTCCGTTAGAAATATGAAAGTCTCTGATCACAGAGGAGTTGAATTTTTGATGAACATATATATGCAAATACCGGGAAGCAAACAAACTGATGCACAGAAACAATGCATTTCAACAGCTCAATATCCACGTTACCCTTAGCAGCTCTCTGTACACTGAAATATTTTCACGTAAGAATGCTAGACTCATAGTAAAATCTGTGCCCTTAAGTAAGCAGTTTAAACACAATATTTGGCAGTTGTTCCAAAATGTGTTCTAAAACTGCCATATGGCAATAAGCTAGAAAGACTGATGAGCTCACATTAAAGTTAGGATATCTTCTGGATCTTAGATTGTTCTACCGGTTTACAGTAAGTGTAAAATAACACAGTGCAGAGAAACATTTCTTTGCAGTTTTAAAACACATCTGTGGTTCTCTTTAATTACGTAGGTCAACTAGGGTAGAAAGAACATGAAATGCTGCCCATGAGGAGAGGATACAATAGGTTTCTTAGTTCAGAGTCTCCTTTAGTTGAACTGTAGAGTTGAAGTTTACATCGCTAGTCTTTCTTATAATGGCCCTGGAACATTTCCTGTACCTGTGCAGTTAAATTGTTCTTGCTGCTTATGTGAGATAAAAGTTACTAATAAATTGGGATTTACTAGTGTTAACTTCAGGGTAGGATTATCTGTTTACACAATGCTGTTCCTATTTACGTAAGGAGTGTGACTGTGTAATGAACAGTGCATTTCCTATAATAAGCAGTGATTCAGTTAAAAAAGCTACATGTAACCTCAGCTAGAAAGGCCTTTTGAAGCGAGCTATACAGACAAGATGAATATAAAATCTTCAGGTCAAATTTCAAGTAATTCCAAGTGTACGTATGAGGGCAGCTAGCTAAAATACTTAAATTTCTTTCCTAAACGAACTCAAATACCACAAAAAGGTAATTGACACTTGCAAACAAGCTATAACATCTGTTCTGGAATATGCTCAGCATAGAATTATAAAATAAACTTTGCACAACTTCACCCAGAACTATATTTCAATGAACTAAAGACCTCCCCAGTATGTTCAGTTACAGATCCTTAGCAGTGAGTGCAGGATTGGCATTTCTAGGTTATAAAGCTCGGTATGTTCTAAATCGACAAATACCAAGAAGATTCACACAAGCACTGCTAGTTCTGATGAGCAGACCACGGATTAAATTTACCAGGTAATAAATTCACTATACGTCTTGATGCTGGTTCATTTGCTAACAAGTCCAATGAAAGTTTCACTGTTGAACTTTTATATACCGTGGCTATACTAGAACGTGCTAACACCAACACAGAATGCTTTCAGACTATTGTAGCATGCTCTCTGCCCTAATGAAATAAGTTAAAATAATAATTTGTTTCTCATAGTTTTTAACACTGATATTTGTATATCCTGCACTGCTCACTGCAGAAGGTGGTACACATACAGGACACACACAGAAAACCGTGTATGCGTTGAACATGTAAAATGACTTTCCAACAGATATATGAAAGTGTTTCTGATAACAGAGGACTGGAATTTTCCATGTAGATATGTAAAAAACATAGATCAACCAGTCCGATTCAAAGAAACAATTCCTTTCAATGCTTCATTATACATGTTACTGACAGCAGTTCTCTGTACAGTGTAAGATTTTCAAGTAAGAATGCCAGACTTTTGGTTAAATCTGTGCTGTTTAGTAAGGAGTTAAAACAGCAGTTGGCCAAAATGGATTCTAACACAGTCAGATGGCAATAAGCGAGGAAGAGTGATGAGCTCACATTAATTATCAGATATCTTCTGAATCTTAGTTTGATATACAGTTTTACAGGAAGAGCAAAATAACACAAAGTTGACAGAAACATTTCTTTGCAGTTTTCAAACACACTTGGGGTTCTCTTTAATAACGTCGATCAATGTAGGCGGAAAGACATGAAATTCTGTCCATGATGAAAGGACACAATAGGTTTCTTAGTTCAGAATCTCCTTTAGTTTAACTCTAGTGTTAAACACAGTTTATATCGCTAGTCTTTCTTATTATGGCCCTGGAACATTTTTTGTACTTGTGCAGTTAAACTGTAACTGCTGCTAATGCTAGATAAAAGATACGTATAAATTGGCTTACTTGGGTTATCTTCAGGGTAGGGAAATAAATCTGTGTGCACAAGGTCTTCCAACTTTCATAGAAAATGTGATTGCCTAATGAACTCAGCATTCTAAAAATTGTGCTTTTCATATTATAAGCTCCATTTCATTATAAAGAATCTTTCTTTCAATTCAGCTTGAAAGATCTTGAGCAGGATCTAGAAACAAGATAAATTAATATTCTTCAGGTTAAATTTATAGTAACGTGCAGCATGCACGTGAGTGGGGAGAGCTCATAGCACCTAAAACTCATTCCAACAAAATCCCACATACAACAAAGAAATAATTGTCACTTGTGAGGAAGCATTAACGTCTGTCCTGGAAGAATATGCTCAGCATAGATATATAAAATTCTCTGCACTTCACTCAGAACTCTTTTTCAGAGAACTAAAGACCTCCCCATTATGTTCAGTTAAAGAAACCAAGCAGTGAGCGCTGGATTGCCATTACTCTGTTATAAAACTCAAGTGTTTTCTAACTCAACAAACACAAAGACAATTCTGACAAGTACTGCTACTTGTAACGAGCAGAACACTGTGTAACTTTATCAGGTAGCATAGTAACTATACACCTTGATGCTGTTGCACTTGCTAACCAAGAGAATGAGTTTCACTGTTGAACTTCTATATACTGTGGCTGTTCTAGACACTGTTAACTGGCACAGAATGCATTCAGAGTATCGAAGCATGTTCTCGGCCCTAACGAAATAAGTTATAATGACAATCATTTTATCATAGGTTTAACACTAATTCTTGTATATTCTGCAATGCTCACTCCAGAATGTTGTAAACATACTGAACACAAAAAGACATGTATGGGTTGAACCTGGAAAAAGACTTTCCAAGAGAAATATGAAAGAGTTTCTCATAACAGAGGAGTTGAATTTTTGATGTACAGAGGTCAAAACTGTGGACCAAACGATCTGAGGCATAGAAGCAACACATTTCAATTCTTCATTATACATGTTATACTTAGAAGTTCTCTGGACTCTGTTAGATTTTCAAGTAAGAATGCTAGACTCATAGTAAAATTTGTGCTGTTAACTACGCAGTTTAAACACATTCTTTGGCAGTTGTTCAAAAAGGTATTCTAAAGCTGCCAAATGTCAGTAAGCCAGAAAGACTGATGAGCTCACATTAATGTTAGGATATGTTCTGGATCTTACTTTTGTATACCGGTTTACAGTAAGAGTAAAATAACACACAGCGTAGAGAAACATTTCTTTGCAGTTTTAAATCACATACGTGGTTCTCTTTAATTATGTAGATCAATTAGCATAGAGAGTACCTGAAATTCTGTCCATGATGAGAGGATACAATAGGTTTCTTAGTTCTGAATATTTTGTCGTTGTTTGTAATGTCAACTAGTTTACATCACTATTCTTTCTTATATGGTTCTGGAACATTTCCAGTACCTGTGCAGTCAAAGTGTACTTGCTGCTAATTGAAGATTAAAGTTACTTGTAAATGGGAATTACTAACTAGTGGTATCTTCATGGTAGGAAAGTCTGTTTGCAAAATTGTCTTCCAACTTACATAAAGAATGTGATTGTTTAATGAACTCAGTATTCTAAGACATGTGCATATCGTATGATAAGCAGTGATGAATTAAAAAGAAAGCTTTATGTAACTTCAGCTGGAAACACATTTTTGAGCGAGATATACAGACAAGATAAATAGAAACGCATCAGGTAAAATTTCAGGTAATTCCACGTGTACCTATGAGTGCAGCTAGCTCAAAATACTTACATTTCATTTCAATACAAACTCAAATACAACAGAAATGTAAATGACACTTGTAACCAAGCATTAACATCTGCTCTGGAATGTGCTCCGCATAAAAGTATAAAATAATCTTTGCACAACTTCCCCCAGAACTATATTGCAAAGAACTGAAGACCTCCCCATTATGTTCAGTTCACAGAACGTAAGCAGTGAGTGCTAAGTTGGCATTACCTTGTTAAAAAACACAGTATTTTTTAATTCGACATGAAAAAAGGAGATTCTGACAAGCACTGCTACTTCTAATGAGCAGAACACTGTGGAACGTTATCAGGTGGTATAGTAACTGAACATCTTGATGCGGTAGCATTGTCTAACCAGGACAATGAGAGTTTCACTGTGCAACTTCTATATACTGTGACTGTTCTAAACAGTGCTAACTGACACTGGCACAGAATGCTTTCAGAGTATTGAGGCATGTTCTCTGCCCTAGTGAAATAAGTTAAAATTATAATCATTTTCTCATAGTTTTCACACCGGTTTTTGTATATCCTGCAATGCTCATTCAGAATGTTGTACACATACTGAGCACAAGGATAGTGTATTGGTTGAACATGGAAAGAGACTTTCCGTTAGAAATATGAAAGTCTCTGATCACAGAGGAGTTGAATTTTTGATGAACATATATATGCAAATACCGGGAAGCAAACAAACTGATGCACAGAAACAATGCATTTCAACAGCTCAATATCCACGTTACCCTTAGCAGCTCTCTGTACACTGAAATATTTTCACGTAAGAATGCTAGACTCATAGTAAAATCTGTGCCCTTAAGTAAGCAGTTTAAACACAATATTTGGCAGTTGTTCCAAAATGTGTTCTAAAACTGCCATATGGCAATAAGCTAGAAAGACTGATGAGCTCACATTAAAGTTAGGATATCTTCTGGATCTTAGATTGTTCTACCGGTTTACAGTAAGTGTAAAATAACACAGTGCAGAGAAACATTTCTTTGCAGTTTTAAAACACATCTGTGGTTCTCTTTAATTATGTAGGTCAACTAGGGTAGAAAGAACATGAAATGCTGCCCATGAGGAGAGGATACAATAGGTTTCTTAGTTCAGAGTCTCCTTTAGTTGAACTGTAGAGTTGAAGTTTACATCGCTAGTCTTTCTTATAATGGCCCTGGAACATTTCCTGTACCTGTGCAGTTAAATTGTTCTTGCTGCTTATGTGAGATAAAAGTTACTAATAAATTGGGATTTACTAGTGTTAACTTCAGGGTAGGATTATCTGTTTACACAATGCTGTTCCTATTTACGTAAGGAGTGTGACTGTGTAATGAACAGTGCATTTCCTATAATAAGCAGTGATTCAGTTAAAAAAGCTACATGTAACCTCAGCTAGAAAGGCCTTTTGAAGCGAGCTATACAGACAAGATGAATATAAAATCTTCAGGTCAAATTTCAAGTAATTCCAAGTGTACGTATGAGGGCAGCTAGCTAAAATACTTAAATTTCTTTCCTAAACGAACTCAAATACCACAAAAAGGTAATTGACACTTGCAAACAAGCTATAACATCTGTTCTGGAATATGCTCAGCATAGAATTATAAAATAAACTTTGCACAACTTCACCCAGAACTATATTTCAATGAACTAAAGACCTCCCCAGTATGTTCAGTTACAGATCCTTAGCAGTGAGTGCAGGATTGGCATTTCTAGGTTATAAAGCTCGGTATGTTCTAAATCGACAAATACCAAGAAGATTCACACAAGCACTGCTAGTTCTGATGAGCAGACCACGGATTAAATTTACCAGGTAATAAATTCACTATACGTCTTGATGCTGGTTCATTTGCTAACAAGTCCAATGAAAGTTTCACTGTTGAACTTTTATATACCGTGGCTATACTAGAACGTGCTAACACCAACACAGAATGCTTTCAGACTATTGTAGCATGCTCTCTGCCCTAATGAAATAAGTTAAAATAATAATTTGTTTCTCATAGTTTTTAACACTGATATTTGTATATCCTGCACTGCTCACTGCAGAAGGTGGTACACATACAGGACACACACAGAAAACCGTGTATGCGTTGAACATGTAAAATGACTTTCCAACAGATATATGAAAGTGTTTCTGATAACAGAGGACTGGAATTTTCCATGTAGATATGTAAAAAACATAGATCAACCAGTCCGATTCAAAGAAACAATTCCTTTCAATGCTTCATTATACATGTTACTGACAGCAGTTCTCTGTACAGTGTAAGATTTTCAAGTAAGAATGCCAGACTTTTGGTTAAATCTGTGCTGTTTAGTAAGGAGTTAAAACAGCAGTTGGCCAAAATGGATTCTAACACAGTCAGATGGCAATAAGCGAGGAAGAGTGATGAGCTCACATTAATTATCAGATATCTTCTGAATCTTAGTTTGATATACAGTTTTACAGGAAGAGCAAAATAACACAAAGTTGACAGAAACATTTCTTTGCAGTTTTCAAACACACTTGGGGTTCTCTTTAATAACGTCGATCAATGTAGGCGGAAAGACATGAAATTCTGTCCATGATGAAAGGACACAATAGGTTTCTTAGTTCAGAATCTCCTTTAGTTTAACTCTAGTGTTAAACACAGTTTATATCGCTAGTCTTTCTTATTATGGCCCTGGAACATTTTTTGTACTTGTGCAGTTAAACTGTAACTGCTGCTAATGCTAGATAAAAGATACGTATAAATTGGTTTACTTGGGTTATCTTCAGGGTAGGGAAATAAATCTGTGTGCACAAGGTCTTCCAACTTTCATAGAAAATGTGATTGCCTAATGAATTCAGCATTCTAAAAATTGTGCTTTTCATATTATAAGCTCCATTTCATTATAAAGAATCTTTCTTTCAATTCAGCTTGAAAGATCTTGAGCAGGATCTAGAAACAAGATAAATTAATATTCTTCAGGTTAAATTTATAGTAACGTGCAGCATGCACGTGAGTGGGGAGAGCTCATAGCACCTAAAACTCATTCCAACAAAATCCCACATACAACAAAGAAATAATTGTCACTTGTGAGGAAGCATTAACGTCTGTCATGGAAGAATATGCTCAGCATAGATATATAAAATTCTCTGCACTTCACTCAGAACTCTTTTTCAGAGAACTAAAGACCTCCCCATTATGTTCAGTTAAAGAAACCAAGCAGTGAGCGCTGGATTGCCATTACTCTGTTATAAAACTCAGTGTTTTCTAACTCAACAAACACAAAGACAATTCTGACAAGTACTGCTACTTGTAACGAGCAGAACACTGTGTAACTTTATCAGGTAGCATAGTAACTATACACCTTGATGCTGTTGCACTTGCTAACCAAGAGAATGAGTTTCACTGTTGAACTTCTATATACTGTGGCTGTTCTAGACACTGTTAACTGGCACAGAATGCATTCAGAGTATCGAAGCATGTTCTCGGCCCTAACGAAATAAGTTATAATGACAATCATTTTATCATAGGTTTAACACTAATTCTTGTATATTCTGCAATGCTCACTCCAGAATGTTGTAAACATACTGAACACAAAAAGACATGTATGGGTTGAACCTGGAAAAAGACTTTCCAAGAGAAATATGAAAGAGTTTCTCATAACAGAGGAGTTGAATTTTTGATGTACAGAGGTCAAAACTGTGGACCAAACGATCTGAGGCATAGAAGCAACACATTTCAATTCTTCATTATACATGTTATACTTAGAAGTTCTCTGGACTCTGTTAGATTTTCAAGTAAGAATGCTAGACTCATAGTAAAATTTGTGCTGTTAACTACGCAGTTTAAACACATTCTTTGGCAGTTGTTCAAAAAGGTATTCTAAAGCTGCCAAATGTCAGTAAGCCAGAAAGACTGATGAGCTCACATTAATGTTAGGATATGTTCTGGATCTTACTTTTGTATACCGGTTTACAGTAAGAGTAAAATAACACACAGCGTAGAGAAACATTTCTTTGCAGTTTTAAATCACATACGTGGTTCTCTTTAATTATGTAGATCAATTAGCATAGAGAGTACCTGAAATTCTGTCCATGATGAGAGGATACAATAGGTTTCTTAGTTCTGAATATTTTGTCGTTGTTTGTAATGTCAACTAGTTTACATCACTATTCTTTCTTATATGGTTCTGGAACATTTCCAGTACCTGTGCAGTCAAAGTGTACTTGCTGCTAATTGAAGATTAAAGTTACTTGTAAATGGGAATTACTAACTAGTGGTATCTTCATGGTAGGAAAGTCTGTTTGCAAAATTGTCTTCCAACTTACATAAAGAATGTGATTGTTTAATGAACTCAGTATTCTAAGACATGTGCATATCGTATGATAAGCAGTGATGAATTAAAAAGAAAGCTTTATGTAACTTCAGCTGGAAACACATTTTTGAGCGAGATATACAGACAAGATAAATAGAAACGCATCAGGTAAAATTTCAGGTAATTCCACGTGTACCTATGAGTGCAGCTAGCTCAAAATACTTACATTTCATTTCAATACAAACTCAAATACAACAGAAATGTAAATGACACTTGTAACCAAGCATTAACATCTGCTCTGGAATGTGCTCCGCATAAAAGTATAAAATAATCTTTGCACAACTTCCCCCAGAACTATATTGCAAAGAACTGAAGACCTCCCCATTATGTTCAGTTCACAGAACGTAAGCAGTGAGTGCTAAGTTGGCATTACCTTGTTAAAAAACACAGTATTTTTTAATTCGACATGAAAAAAGGAGATTCTGACAAGCACTGCTACTTCTAATGAGCAGAACACTGTGGAACGTTATCAGGTGGTATAGTAACTGAACATCTTGATGCGGTAGCATTGTCTAACCAGGACAATGAGAGTTTCACTGTGCAACTTCTATATACTGTGACTGTTCTAAACAGTGCTAACTGACACTGGCACAGAATGCTTTCAGAGTATTGAGGCATGTTCTCTGCCCTAGTGAAATAAGTTAAAATTATAATCATTTTCTCATAGTTTTCACACCGGTTTTTGTATATCCTGCAATGCTCATTCAGAATGTTGTACACATACTGAGCACAAGGATAGTGTATTGGTTGAACATGGAAAGAGACTTTCCGTTAGAAATATGAAAGTCTCTGATCACAGAGGAGTTGAATTTTTGATGAACATATATATGCAAATACCGGGAAGCAAACAAACTGATGCACAGAAACAATGCATTTCAACAGCTCAATATCCACGTTACCCTTAGCAGCTCTCTGTACACTGAAATATTTTCACGTAAGAATGCTAGACTCATAGTAAAATCTGTGCCCTTAAGTAAGCAGTTTAAACACAATATTTGGCAGTTGTTCCAAAATGTGTTCTAAAACTGCCATATGGCAATAAGCTAGAAAGACTGATGAGCTCACATTAAAGTTAGGATATCTTCTGGATCTTAGATTGTTCTACCGGTTTACAGTAAGTGTAAAATCACACAGTGCAGAGAAACATTTCTTTGCAGTTTTAAAACACATCTGTGGTTCTCTTTAATTACGTAGGTCAACTAGGGTAGAAAGAACATGAAATGCTGCCCATGAGGAGAGGATACAATAGGTTTCTTAGTTCAGAGTCTCCTTTAGTTGAACTGTAGAGTTGAAGTTTACATCGCTAGTCTTTCTTATAATGGCCCTGGAACATTTCCTGTACCTGTGCAGTTAAATTGTTCTTGCTGCTTATGTGAGATAAAAGTTACTAATAAATTGGGATTTACTAGTGTTAACTTCAGGGTAGGATTATCTGTTTACACAATGCTGTTCCTATTTACGTAAGGAGTGTGACTGTGTAATGAACAGTGCATTTCCTATAATAAGCAGTGATTCAGTTAAAAAAGCTACATGTAACCTCAGCTAGAAAGGCCTTTTGAAGCGAGCTATACAGACAAGATGAATATAAAATCTTCAGGTCAAATTTCAAGTAATTCCAAGTGTACGTATGAGGGCAGCTAGCTAAAATACTTAAATTTCTTTCCTAAACGAACTCAAATACCACAAAAAGGTAATTGACACTTGCAAACAAGCTATAACATCTGTTCTGGAATATGCTCAGCATAGAATTATAAAATAAACTTTGCACAACTTCACCCAGAACTATATTTCAATGAACTAAAGACCTCCCCAGTATGTTCAGTTACAGATCCTTAGCAGTGAGTGCAGGATTGGCATTTCTAGGTTATAAAGCTCGGTATGTTCTAAATCGACAAATACCAAGAAGATTCACACAAGCACTGCTAGTTCTGATGAGCAGACCACGGATTAAATTTACCAGGTAATAAATTCACTATACGTCTTGATGCTGGTTCATTTGCTAACAAGTCCAATGAAAGTTTCACTGTTGAACTTTTATATACCGTGGCTATACTAGAACGTGCTAACACCAACACAGAATGCTTTCAGACTATTGTAGCATGCTCTCTGCCCTAATGAAATAAGTTAAAATAATAATTTGTTTCTCATAGTTTTTAACACTGATATTTGTATATCCTGCACTGCTCACTGCAGAAGGTGGTACACATACAGGACACACACAGAAAACCGTGTATGCGTTGAACATGTAAAATGACTTTCCAACAGATATATGAAAGTGTTTCTGATAACAGAGGACTGGAATTTTCCATGTAGATATGTAAAAAACATAGATCAACCAGTCCGATTCAAAGAAACAATTCCTTTCAATGCTTCATTATACATGTTACTGACAGCAGTTCTCTGTACAGTGTAAGATTTTCAAGTAAGAATGCCAGACTTTTGGTTAAATCTGTGCTGTTTAGTAAGGAGTTAAAACAGCAGTTGGCCAAAATGGATTCTAACACAGTCAGATGGCAATAAGCGAGGAAGAGTGATGAGCTCACATTAATTATCAGATATCTTCTGAATCTTAGTTTGATATACAGTTTTACAGGAAGAGCAAAATAACACAAAGTTGACAGAAACATTTCTTTGCAGTTTTCAAACACACTTGGGGTTCTCTTTAATAACGTCGATCAATGTAGGCGGAAAGACATGAAATTCTGTCCATGATGAAAGGACACAATAGGTTTCTTAGTTCAGAATCTCCTTTAGTTTAACTCTAGTGTTAAACACAGTTTATATCGCTAGTCTTTCTTATTATGGCCCTGGAACATTTTTTGTACTTGTGCAGTTAAACTGTAACTGCTGCTAATGCTAGATAAAAGATACGTATAAATTGGTTTACTTGGGTTATCTTCAGGGTAGGGAAATAAATCTGTGTGCACAAGGTCTTCCAACTTTCATAGAAAATGTGATTGCCTAATGAATTCAGCATTCTAAAAATTGTGCTTTTCATATTATAAGCTCCATTTCATTATAAAGAATCTTTCTTTCAATTCAGCTTGAAAGATCTTGAGCAGGATCTAGAAACAAGATAAATTAATATTCTTCAGGTTAAATTTATAGTAACGTGCAGCATGCACGTGAGTGGGGAGAGCTCATAGCACCTAAAACTCATTCCAACAAAATCCCACATACAACAAAGAAATAATTGTCACTTGTGAGGAAGCATTAACGTCTGTCATGGAAGAATATGCTCAGCATAGATATATAAAATTCTCTGCACTTCACTCAGAACTCTTTTTCAGAGAACTAAAGACCTCCCCATTATGTTCAGTTAAAGAACCCAAGCAGTGAGCGCTGGATTGCCATTACTCTGTTATAAAACTCAGTGTTTTCTAACTCAACAAACACAAAGACAATTCTGACAAGTACTGCTACTTGTAACGAGCAGAACACTGTGTAACTTTATCAGGTAGCATAGTAACTATACACCTTGATGCTGTTGCACTTGCTAACCAAGAGAATGAGTTTCACTGTTGAACTTCTATATACTGTGGCTGTTCTAGACACTGTTAACTCTGGCACAGAATGCATTCAGAGTATCGAAGCATGTTCTCGGCCCTAACGAAATAAGTTATAATGACAATCATTTTATCATAGGTTTAACACTAATTCTTGTATATTCTGCAATGCTCACTCCAGAATGTTGTAAACATACTGAACACAAAAAGACATGTATGGGTTGAACCTGGAAAAAGACTTTCCAAGAGAAATATGAAAGAGTTTCTCATAACAGAGGAGTTGAATTTTTGATGTACAGAGGTCAAAACTGTGGACCAAACGATCTGAGGCATAGAAGCAACACATTTCAATTCTTCATTATACATGTTATACTTAGAAGTTCTCTGGACTCTGTTAGATTTTCAAGTAAGAATGCTAGACTCATAGTAAAATTTGTGCTGTTAACTACGCAGTTTAAACACATTCTTTGGCAGTTGTTCAAAAAGGTATTCTAAAGCTGCCAAATGTCAGTAAGCCAGAAAGACTGATGAGCTCACATTAATGTTAGGATATGTTCTGGATCTTACTTTTGTATACCGGTTTACAGTAAGAGTAAAATAACACACAGCGTAGAGAAACATTTCTTTGCAGTTTTAAATCACATACGTGGTTCTCTTTAATTATGTAGATCAATTAGCATAGAGAGTACCTGAAATTCTGTCCATGATGAGAGGATACAATAGGTTTCTTAGTTCTGAATATTTTGTCGTTGTTTGTAATGTCAACTAGTTTACATCACTATTCTTTCTTATATGGTTCTGGAACATTTCCAGTACCTGTGCAGTCAAAGTGTACTTGCTGCTAATTGAAGATTAAAGTTACTTGTAAATGGGAATTACTAACTAGTGGTATCTTCATGGTAGGAAAGTCTGTTTGCAAAATTGTCTTCCAACTTACATAAAGAATGTGATTGTTTAATGAACTCAGTATTCTAAGACATGTGCATATCGTATGATAAGCAGTGATGAATTAAAAAGAAAGCTTTATGTAACTTCAGCTGGAAACACATTTTTGAGCGAGATATACAGACAAGATAAATAGAAACGCATCAGGTAAAATTTCAGGTAATTCCACGTGTACCTATGAGTGCAGCTAGCTCAAAATACTTACATTTCATTTCAATACAAACTCAAATACAACAGAAATGTAAATGACACTTGTAACCAAGCATTAACATCTGCTCTGGAATGTGCTCCGCATAAAAGTATAAAATAATCTTTGCACAACTTCCCCCAGAACTATATTGCAAAGAACTGAAGACCTCCCCATTATGTTCAGTTCACAGAACGTAAGCAGTGAGTGCTAAGTTGGCATTACCTTGTTAAAAAACACAGTATTTTTTAATTCGACATGAAAAAAGGAGATTCTGACAAGCACTGCTACTTCTAATGAGCAGAACACTGTGGAACGTTATCAGGTGGTATAGTAACTGAACATCTTGATGCGGTAGCATTGTCTAACCAGGACAATGAGAGTTTCACTGTGCAACTTCTATATACTGTGACTGTTCTAAACAGTGCTAACTGACACTGGCACAGAATGCTTTCAGAGTATTGAGGCATGTTCTCTGCCCTAGTGAAATAAGTTAAAATTATAATCATTTTCTCATAGTTTTCACACCGGTTTTTGTATATCCTGCAATGCTCATTCAGAATGTTGTACACATACTGAGCACAAGGATAGTGTATTGGTTGAACATGGAAAGAGACTTTCCGTTAGAAATATGAAAGTCTCTGATCACAGAGGAGTTGAATTTTTGATGAACATATATATGCAAATACCGGGAAGCAAACAAACTGATGCACAGAAACAATGCATTTCAACAGCTCAATATCCACGTTACCCTTAGCAGCTCTCTGTACACTGAAATATTTTCACGTAAGAATGCTAGACTCATAGTAAAATCTGTGCCCTTAAGTAAGCAGTTTAAACACAATATTTGGCAGTTGTTCCAAAATGTGTTCTAAAACTGCCATATGGCAATAAGCTAGAAAGACTGATGAGCTCACATTAAAGTTAGGATATCTTCTGGATCTTAGATTGTTCTACCGGTTTACAGTAAGTGTAAAATAACACAGTGCAGAGAAACATTTCTTTGCAGTTTTAAAACACATCTGTGGTTCTCTTTAATTACGTAGGTCAACTAGGGTAGAAAGAACATGAAATGCTGCCCACGAGGAGAGGATACAATAGGTTTCTTAGTTCAGAGTCTCCTTTAGTTGAACTGTAGAGTTGAAGTTTACATCGCTAGTCTTTCTTATAATGGCCCTGGAACATTTCCTGTACCTGTGCAGTTAAATTGTTCTTGCTGCTTATGTGAGATAAAAGTTACTAATAAATTGGGATTTACTAGTGTTAACTTCAGGGTAGGATTATCTGTTTACACAATGCTGTTCCTATTTACGTAAGGAGTGTGACTGTGTAATGAACAGTGCATTTCCTATAATAAGCAGTGATTCAGTTAAAAAAGCTACATGTAACCTCAGCTAGAAAGGCCTTTTGAAGCGAGCTATACAGACAAGATGAATATAAAATCTTCAGGTCAAATTTCAAGTAATTCCAAGTGTACGTATGAGGGCAGCTAGCTAAAATACTTAAATTTCTTTCCTAAACGAACTCAAATACCACAAAAAGGTAATTGACACTTGCAAACAAGCTATAACATCTGTTCTGGAATATGCTCAGCATAGAATTATAAAATAAACTTTGCACAACTTCACCCAGAACTATATTTCAATGAACTAAAGACCTCCCCAGTATGTTCAGTTACAGATCCTTAGCAGTGAGTGCAGGATTGGCATTTCTAGGTTATAAAGCTCGGTATGTTCTAAATCGACAAATACCAAGAAGATTCACACAAGCACTGCTAGTTCTGATGAGCAGACCACGGATTAAATTTACCAGGTAATAAATTCACTATACGTCTTGATGCTGGTTCATTTGCTAACAAGTCCAATGAAAGTTTCACTGTTGAACTTTTATATACCGTGGCTATACTAGAACGTGCTAACACCAACACAGAATGCTTTCAGACTATTGTAGCATGCTCTCTGCCCTAATGAAATAAGTTAAAATAATAATTTGTTTCTCATAGTTTTTAACACTGATATTTGTATATCCTGCACTGCTCACTGCAGAAGGTGGTACACATACAGGACACACACAGAAAACCGTGTATGCGTTGAACATGTAAAATGACTTTCCAACAGATATATGAAAGTGTTTCTGATAACAGAGGACTGGAATTTTCCATGTAGATATGTAAAAAACATAGATCAACCAGTCCGATTCAAAGAAACAATTCCTTTCAATGCTTCATTATACATGTTACTGACAGCAGTTCTCTGTACAGTGTAAGATTTTCAAGTAAGAATGCCAGACTTTTGGTTAAATCTGTGCTGTTTAGTAAGGAGTTAAAACAGCAGTTGGCCAAAATGGATTCTAACACAGTCAGATGGCAATAAGCGAGGAAGAGTGATGAGCTCACATTAATTATCAGATATCTTCTGAATCTTAGTTTGATATACAGTTTTACAGGAAGAGCAAAATAACACAAAGTTGACAGAAACATTTCTTTGCAGTTTTCAAACACACTTGGGGTTCTCTTTAATAACGTCGATCAATGTAGGCGGAAAGACATGAAATTCTGTCCATGATGAAAGGACACAATAGGTTTCTTAGTTCAGAATCTCCTTTAGTTTAACTCTAGTGTTAAACACAGTTTATATCGCTAGTCTTTCTTATTATGGCCCTGGAACATTTTTTGTACTTGTGCAGTTAAACTGTAACTGCTGCTAATGCTAGATAAAAGATACGTATAAATTGGCTTACTTGGGTTATCTTCAGGGTAGGGAAATAAATCTGTGTGCACAAGGTCTTCCAACTTTCATAGAAAATGTGATTGCCTAATGAACTCAGCATTCTAAAAATTGTGCTTTTCATATTATAAGCTCCATTTCATTATAAAGAATCTTTCTTTCAATTCAGCTTGAAAGATCTTGAGCAGGATCTAGAAACAAGATAAATTAATATTCTTCAGGTTAAATTTATAGTAACGTGCAGCATGCACGTGAGTGGGGAGAGCTCATAGCACCTAAAACTCATTCCAACAAAATCCCACATACAACAAAGAAATAATTGTCACTTGTGAGGAAGCATTAACGTCTGTCCTGGAAGAATATGCTCAGCATAGATATATAAAATTCTCTGCACTTCACTCAGAACTCTTTTTCAGAGAACTAAAGACCTCCCCATTATGTTCAGTTAAAGAAACCAAGCAGTGAGCGCTGGATTGCCATTACTCTGTTATAAAACTCAAGTGTTTTCTAACTCAACAAACACAAAGACAATTCTGACAAGTACTGCTACTTGTAACGAGCAGAACACTGTGTAACTTTATCAGGTAGCATAGTAACTATACACCTTGATGCTGTTGCACTTGCTAACCAAGAGAATGAGTTTCACTGTTGAACTTCTATATACTGTGGCTGTTCTAGACACTGTTAACTGGCACAGAATGCATTCAGAGTATCGAAGCATGTTCTCGGCCCTAACGAAATAAGTTATAATGACAATCATTTTATCATAGGTTTAACACTAATTCTTGTATATTCTGCAATGCTCACTCCAGAATGTTGTAAACATACTGAACACAAAAAGACATGTATGGGTTGAACCTGGAAAAAGACTTTCCAAGAGAAATATGAAAGAGTTTCTCATAACAGAGGAGTTGAATTTTTGATGTACAGAGGTCAAAACTGTGGACCAAACGATCTGAGGCATAGAAGCAACACATTTCAATTCTTCATTATACATGTTATACTTAGAAGTTCTCTGGACTCTGTTAGATTTTCAAGTAAGAATGCTAGACTCATAGTAAAATTTGTGCTGTTAACTACGCAGTTTAAACACATTCTTTGGCAGTTGTTCAAAAAGGTATTCTAAAGCTGCCAAATGTCAGTAAGCCAGAAAGACTGATGAGCTCACATTAATGTTAGGATATGTTCTGGATCTTACTTTTGTATACCGGTTTACAGTAAGAGTAAAATAACACACAGCGTAGAGAAACATTTCTTTGCAGTTTTAAATCACATACGTGGTTCTCTTTAATTATGTAGATCAATTAGCATAGAGAGTACCTGAAATTCTGTCCATGATGAGAGGATACAATAGGTTTCTTAGTTCTGAATATTTTGTCGTTGTTTGTAATGTCAACTAGTTTACATCACTATTCTTTCTTATATGGTTCTGGAACATTTCCAGTACCTGTGCAGTCAAAGTGTACTTGCTGCTAATTGAAGATTAAAGTTACTTGTAAATGGGAATTACTAACTAGTGGTATCTTCATGGTAGGAAAGTCTGTTTGCAAAATTGTCTTCCAACTTACATAAAGAATGTGATTGTTTAATGAACTCAGTATTCTAAGACATGTGCATATCGTATGATAAGCAGTGATGAATTAAAAAGAAAGCTTTATGTAACTTCAGCTGGAAACACATTTTTGAGCGAGATATACAGACAAGATAAATAGAAACGCATCAGGTAAAATTTCAGGTAATTCCACGTGTACCTATGAGTGCAGCTAGCTCAAAATACTTACATTTCATTTCAATACAAACTCAAATACAACAGAAATGTAAATGACACTTGTAACCAAGCATTAACATCTGCTCTGGAATGTGCTCCGCATAAAAGTATAAAATAATCTTTGCACAACTTCCCCCAGAACTATATTGCAAAGAACTGAAGACCTCCCCATTATGTTCAGTTCACAGAACGTAAGCAGTGAGTGCTAAGTTGGCATTACCTTGTTAAAAAACACAGTATTTTTTAATTCGACATGAAAAAAGGAGATTCTGACAAGCACTGCTACTTCTAATGAGCAGAACACTGTGGAACGTTATCAGGTGGTATAGTAACTGAACATCTTGATGCGGTAGCATTGTCTAACCAGGACAATGAGAGTTTCACTGTGCAACTTCTATATACTGTGACTGTTCTAAACAGTGCTAACTGACACTGGCACAGAATGCTTTCAGAGTATTGAGGCATGTTCTCTGCCCTAGTGAAATAAGTTAAAATTATAATCATTTTCTCATAGTTTTCACACCGGTTTTTGTATATCCTGCAATGCTCATTCAGAATGTTGTACACATACTGAGCACAAGGATAGTGTATTGGTTGAACATGGAAAGAGACTTTCCGTTAGAAATATGAAAGTCTCTGATCACAGAGGAGTTGAATTTTTGATGAACATATATATGCAAATACCGGGAAGCAAACAAACTGATGCACAGAAACAATGCATTTCAACAGCTCAATATCCACGTTACCCTTAGCAGCTCTCTGTACACTGAAATATTTTCACGTAAGAATGCTAGACTCATAGTAAAATCTGTGCCCTTAAGTAAGCAGTTTAAACACAATATTTGGCAGTTGTTCCAAAATGTGTTCTAAAACTGCCATATGGCAATAAGCTAGAAAGACTGATGAGCTCACATTAAAGTTAGGATATCTTCTGGATCTTAGATTGTTCTACCGGTTTACAGTAAGTGTAAAATAACACAGTGCAGAGAAACATTTCTTTGCAGTTTTAAAACACATCTGTGGTTCTCTTTAATTACGTAGGTCAACTAGGGTAGAAAGAACATGAAATGCTGCCCATGAGGAGAGGATACAATAGGTTTCTTAGTTCAGAGTCTCCTTTAGTTGAACTGTAGAGTTGAAGTTTACATCGCTAGTCTTTCTTATAATGGCCCTGGAACATTTCCTGTACCTGTGCAGTTAAATTGTTCTTGCTGCTTATGTGAGATAAAAGTTACTAATAAATTGGGATTTACTAGTGTTAACTTCAGGGTAGGATTATCTGTTTACACAATGCTGTTCCTATTTACGTAAGGAGTGTGACTGTGTAATGAACAGTGCATTTCCTATAATAAGCAGTGATTCAGTTAAAAAAGCTACATGTAACCTCAGCTAGAAAGGCCTTTTGAAGCGAGCTATACAGACAAGATGAATATAAAATCTTCAGGTCAAATTTCAAGTAATTCCAAGTGTACGTATGAGGGCAGCTAGCTAAAATACTTAAATTTCTTTCCTAAACGAACTCAAATACCACAAAAAGGTAATTGACACTTGCAAACAAGCTATAACATCTGTTCTGGAATATGCTCAGCATAGAATTATAAAATAAACTTTGCACAACTTCACCCAGAACTATATTTCAATGAACTAAAGACCTCCCCAGTATGTTCAGTTACAGATCCTTAGCAGTGAGTGCAGGATTGGCATTTCTAGGTTATAAAGCTCGGTATGTTCTAAATCGACAAATACCAAGAAGATTCACACAAGCACTGCTAGTTCTGATGAGCAGACCACGGATTAAATTTACCAGGTAATAAATTCACTATACGTCTTGATGCTGGTTCATTTGCTAACAAGTCCAATGAAAGTTTCACTGTTGAACTTTTATATACCGTGGCTATACTAGAACGTGCTAACACCAACACAGAATGCTTTCAGACTATTGTAGCATGCTCTCTGCCCTAATGAAATAAGTTAAAATAATAATTTGTTTCTCATAGTTTTTAACACTGATATTTGTATATCCTGCACTGCTCACTGCAGAAGGTGGTACACATACAGGACACACACAGAAAACCGTGTATGCGTTGAACATGTAAAATGACTTTCCAACAGATATATGAAAGTGTTTCTGATAACAGAGGACTGGAATTTTCCATGTAGATATGTAAAAAACATAGATCAACCAGTCCGATTCAAAGAAACAATTCCTTTCAATGCTTCATTATACATGTTACTGACAGCAGTTCTCTGTACAGTGTAAGATTTTCAAGTAAGAATGCCAGACTTTTGGTTAAATCTGTGCTGTTTAGTAAGGAGTTAAAACAGCAGTTGGCCAAAATGGATTCTAACACAGTCAGATGGCAATAAGCGAGGAAGAGTGATGAGCTCACATTAATTATCAGATATCTTCTGAATCTTAGTTTGATATACAGTTTTACAGGAAGAGCAAAATAACACAAAGTTGACAGAAACATTTCTTTGCAGTTTTCAAACACACTTGGGGTTCTCTTTAATAACGTCGATCAATGTAGGCGGAAAGACATGAAATTCTGTCCATGATGAAAGGACACAATAGGTTTCTTAGTTCAGAATCTCCTTTAGTTTAACTCTAGTGTTAAACACAGTTTATATCGCTAGTCTTTCTTATTATGGCCCTGGAACATTTTTTGTACTTGTGCAGTTAAACTGTAACTGCTGCTAATGCTAGATAAAAGATACGTATAAATTGGCTTACTTGGGTTATCTTCAGGGTAGGGAAATAAATCTGTGTGCACAAGGTCTTCCAACTTTCATAGAAAATGTGATTGCCTAATGAACTCAGCATTCTAAAAATTGTGCTTTTCATATTATAAGCTCCATTTCATTATAAAGAATCTTTCTTTCAATTCAGCTTGAAAGATCTTGAGCAGGATCTAGAAACAAGATAAATTAATATTCTTCAGGTTAAATTTATAGTAACGTGCAGCATGCACGTGAGTGGGGAGAGCTCATAGCACCTAAAACTCATTCCAACAAAATCCCACATACAACAAAGAAATAATTGTCACTTGTGAGGAAGCATTAACGTCTGTCCTGGAAGAATATGCTCAGCATAGATATATAAAATTCTCTGCACTTCACTCAGAACTCTTTTTCAGAGAACTAAAGACCTCCCCATTATGTTCAGTTAAAGAAACCAAGCAGTGAGCGCTGGATTGCCATTACTCTGTTATAAAACTCAAGTGTTTTCTAACTCAACAAACACAAAGACAATTCTGACAAGTACTGCTACTTGTAACGAGCAGAACACTGTGTAACTTTATCAGGTAGCATAGTAACTATACACCTTGATGCTGTTGCACTTGCTAACCAAGAGAATGAGTTTCACTGTTGAACTTCTATATACTGTGGCTGTTCTAGACACTGTTAACTGGCACAGAATGCATTCAGAGTATCGAAGCATGTTCTCGGCCCTAACGAAATAAGTTATAATGACAATCATTTTATCATAGGTTTAACACTAATTCTTGTATATTCTGCAATGCTCACTCCAGAATGTTGTAAACATACTGAACACAAAAAGACATGTATGGGTTGAACCTGGAAAAAGACTTTCCAAGAGAAATATGAAAGAGTTTCTCATAACAGAGGAGTTGAATTTTTGATGTACAGAGGTCAAAACTGTGGACCAAACGATCTGAGGCATAGAAGCAACACATTTCAATTCTTCATTATACATGTTATACTTAGAAGTTCTCTGGACTCTGTTAGATTTTCAAGTAAGAATGCTAGACTCATAGTAAAATTTGTGCTGTTAACTACGCAGTTTAAACACATTCTTTGGCAGTTGTTCAAAAAGGTATTCTAAAGCTGCCAAATGTCAGTAAGCCAGAAAGACTGATGAGCTCACATTAATGTTAGGATATGTTCTGGATCTTACTTTTGTATACCGGTTTACAGTAAGAGTAAAATAACACACAGCGTAGAGAAACATTTCTTTGCAGTTTTAAATCACATACGTGGTTCTCTTTAATTATGTAGATCAATTAGCATAGAGAGTACCTGAAATTCTGTCCATGATGAGAGGATACAATAGGTTTCTTAGTTCTGAATATTTTGTCGTTGTTTGTAATGTCAACTAGTTTACATCACTATTCTTTCTTATATGGTTCTGGAACATTTCCAGTACCTGTGCAGTCAAAGTGTACTTGCTGCTAATTGAAGATTAAAGTTACTTGTAAATGGGAATTACTAACTAGTGGTATCTTCATGGTAGGAAAGTCTGTTTGCAAAATTGTCTTCCAACTTACATAAAGAATGTGATTGTTTAATGAACTCAGTATTCTAAGACATGTGCATATCGTATGATAAGCAGTGATGAATTAAAAAGAAAGCTTTATGTAACTTCAGCTGGAAACACATTTTTGAGCGAGATATACAGACAAGATAAATAGAAACGCATCAGGTAAAATTTCAGGTAATTCCACGTGTACCTATGAGTGCAGCTAGCTCAAAATACTTACATTTCATTTCAATACAAACTCAAATACAACAGAAATGTAAATGACACTTGTAACCAAGCATTAACATCTGCTCTGGAATGTGCTCCGCATAAAAGTATAAAATAATCTTTGCACAACTTCCCCCAGAACTATATTGCAAAGAACTGAAGACCTCCCCATTATGTTCAGTTCACAGAACGTAAGCAGTGAGTGCTAAGTTGGCATTACCTTGTTAAAAAACACAGTATTTTTTAATTCGACATGAAAAAAGGAGATTCTGACAAGCACTGCTACTTCTAATGAGCAGAACACTGTGGAACGTTATCAGGTGGTATAGTAACTGAACATCTTGATGCGGTAGCATTGTCTAACCAGGACAATGAGAGTTTCACTGTGCAACTTCTATATACTGTGACTGTTCTAAACAGTGCTAACTGACACTGGCACAGAATGCTTTCAGAGTATTGAGGCATGTTCTCTGCCCTAGTGAAATAAGTTAAAATTATAATCATTTTCTCATAGTTTTCACACCGGTTTTTGTATATCCTGCAATGCTCATTCAGAATGTTGTACACATACTGAGCACAAGGATAGTGTATTGGTTGAACATGGAAAGAGACTTTCCGTTAGAAATATGAAAGTCTCTGATCACAGAGGAGTTGAATTTTTGATGAACATATATATGCAAATACCGGGAAGCAAACAAACTGATGCACAGAAACAATGCATTTCAACAGCTCAATATCCACGTTACCCTTAGCAGCTCTCTGTACACTGAAATATTTTCACGTAAGAATGCTAGACTCATAGTAAAATCTGTGCCCTTAAGTAAGCAGTTTAAACACAATATTTGGCAGTTGTTCCAAAATGTGTTCTAAAACTGCCATATGGCAATAAGCTAGAAAGACTGATGAGCTCACATTAAAGTTAGGATATCTTCTGGATCTTAGATTGTTCTACCGGTTTACAGTAAGTGTAAAATAACACAGTGCAGAGAAACATTTCTTTGCAGTTTTAAAACACATCTGTGGTTCTCTTTAATTACGTAGGTCAACTAGGGTAGAAAGAACATGAAATGCTGCCCATGAGGAGAGGATACAATAGGTTTCTTAGTTCAGAGTCTCCTTTAGTTGAACTGTAGAGTTGAAGTTTACATCGCTAGTCTTTCTTATAATGGCCCTGGAACATTTCCTGTACCTGTGCAGTTAAATTGTTCTTGCTGCTTATGTGAGATAAAAGTTACTAATAAATTGGGATTTACTAGTGTTAACTTCAGGGTAGGATTATCTGTTTACACAATGCTGTTCCTATTTACGTAAGGAGTGTGACTGTGTAATGAACAGTGCATTTCCTATAATAAGCAGTGATTCAGTTAAAAAAGCTACATGTAACCTCAGCTAGAAAGGCCTTTTGAAGCGAGCTATACAGACAAGATGAATATAAAATCTTCAGGTCAAATTTCAAGTAATTCCAAGTGTACGTATGAGGGCAGCTAGCTAAAATACTTAAATTTCTTTCCTAAACGAACTCAAATACCACAAAAAGGTAATTGACACTTGCAAACAAGCTATAACATCTGTTCTGGAATATGCTCAGCATAGAATTATAAAATAAACTTTGCACAACTTCACCCAGAACTATATTTCAATGAACTAAAGACCTCCCCAGTATGTTCAGTTACAGATCCTTAGCAGTGAGTGCAGGATTGGCATTTCTAGGTTATAAAGCTCGGTATGTTCTAAATCGACAAATACCAAGAAGATTCACACAAGCACTGCTAGTTCTGATGAGCAGACCACGGATTAAATTTACCAGGTAATAAATTCACTATACGTCTTGATGCTGGTTCATTTGCTAACAAGTCCAATGAAAGTTTCACTGTTGAACTTTTATATACCGTGGCTATACTAGAACGTGCTAACACCAACACAGAATGCTTTCAGACTATTGTAGCATGCTCTCTGCCCTAATGAAATAAGTTAAAATAATAATTTGTTTCTCATAGTTTTTAACACTGATATTTGTATATCCTGCACTGCTCACTGCAGAAGGTGGTACACATACAGGACACACACAGAAAACCGTGTATGCGTTGAACATGTAAAATGACTTTCCAACAGATATATGAAAGTGTTTCTGATAACAGAGGACTGGAATTTTCCATGTAGATATGTAAAAAACATAGATCAACCAGTCCGATTCAAAGAAACAATTCCTTTCAATGCTTCATTATACATGTTACTGACAGCAGTTCTCTGTACAGTGTAAGATTTTCAAGTAAGAATGCCAGACTTTTGGTTAAATCTGTGCTGTTTAGTAAGGAGTTAAAACAGCAGTTGGCCAAAATGGATTCTAACACAGTCAGATGGCAATAAGCGAGGAAGAGTGATGAGCTCACATTAATTATCAGATATCTTCTGAATCTTAGTTTGATATACAGTTTTACAGGAAGAGCAAAATAACACAAAGTTGACAGAAACATTTCTTTGCAGTTTTCAAACACACTTGGGGTTCTCTTTAATAACGTCGATCAATGTAGGCGGAAAGACATGAAATTCTGTCCATGATGAAAGGACACAATAGGTTTCTTAGTTCAGAATCTCCTTTAGTTTAACTCTAGTGTTAAACACAGTTTATATCGCTAGTCTTTCTTATTATGGCCCTGGAACATTTTTTGTACTTGTGCAGTTAAACTGTAACTGCTGCTAATGCTAGATAAAAGATACGTATAAATTGGCTTACTTGGGTTATCTTCAGGGTAGGGAAATAAATCTGTGTGCACAAGGTCTTCCAACTTTCATAGAAAATGTGATTGCCTAATGAACTCAGCATTCTAAAAATTGTGCTTTTCATATTATAAGCTCCATTTCATTATAAAGAATCTTTCTTTCAATTCAGCTTGAAAGATCTTGAGCAGGATCTAGAAACAAGATAAATTAATATTCTTCAGGTTAAATTTATAGTAACGTGCAGCATGCACGTGAGTGGGGAGAGCTCATAGCACCTAAAACTCATTCCAACAAAATCCCACATACAACAAAGAAATAATTGTCACTTGTGAGGAAGCATTAACGTCTGTCCTGGAAGAATATGCTCAGCATAGATATATAAAATTCTCTGCACTTCACTCAGAACTCTTTTTCAGAGAACTAAAGACCTCCCCATTATGTTCAGTTAAAGAAACCAAGCAGTGAGCGCTGGATTGCCATTACTCTGTTATAAAACTCAAGTGTTTTCTAACTCAACAAACACAAAGACAATTCTGACAAGTACTGCTACTTGTAACGAGCAGAACACTGTGTAACTTTATCAGGTAGCATAGTAACTATACACCTTGATGCTGTTGCACTTGCTAACCAAGAGAATGAGTTTCACTGTTGAACTTCTATATACTGTGGCTGTTCTAGACACTGTTAACTGGCACAGAATGCATTCAGAGTATCGAAGCATGTTCTCGGCCCTAACGAAATAAGTTATAATGACAATCATTTTATCATAGGTTTAACACTAATTCTTGTATATTCTGCAATGCTCACTCCAGAATGTTGTAAACATACTGAACACAAAAAGACATGTATGGGTTGAACCTGGAAAAAGACTTTCCAAGAGAAATATGAAAGAGTTTCTCATAACAGAGGAGTTGAATTTTTGATGTACAGAGGTCAAAACTGTGGACCAAACGATCTGAGGCATAGAAGCAACACATTTCAATTCTTCATTATACATGTTATACTTAGAAGTTCTCTGGACTCTGTTAGATTTTCAAGTAAGAATGCTAGACTCATAGTAAAATTTGTGCTGTTAACTACGCAGTTTAAACACATTCTTTGGCAGTTGTTCAAAAAGGTATTCTAAAGCTGCCAAATGTCAGTAAGCCAGAAAGACTGATGAGCTCACATTAATGTTAGGATATGTTCTGGATCTTACTTTTGTATACCGGTTTACAGTAAGAGTAAAATAACACACAGCGTAGAGAAACATTTCTTTGCAGTTTTAAATCACATACGTGGTTCTCTTTAATTATGTAGATCAATTAGCATAGAGAGTACCTGAAATTCTGTCCATGATGAGAGGATACAATAGGTTTCTTAGTTCTGAATATTTTGTCGTTGTTTGTAATGTCAACTAGTTTACATCACTATTCTTTCTTATATGGTTCTGGAACATTTCCAGTACCTGTGCAGTCAAAGTGTACTTGCTGCTAATTGAAGATTAAAGTTACTTGTAAATGGGAATTACTAACTAGTGGTATCTTCATGGTAGGAAAGTCTGTTTGCAAAATTGTCTTCCAACTTACATAAAGAATGTGATTGTTTAATGAACTCAGTATTCTAAGACATGTGCATATCGTATGATAAGCAGTGATGAATTAAAAAGAAAGCTTTATGTAACTTCAGCTGGAAACACATTTTTGAGCGAGATATACAGACAAGATAAATAGAAACGCATCAGGTAAAATTTCAGGTAATTCCACGTGTACCTATGAGTGCAGCTAGCTCAAAATACTTACATTTCATTTCAATACAAACTCAAATACAACAGAAATGTAAATGACACTTGTAACCAAGCATTAACATCTGCTCTGGAATGTGCTCCGCATAAAAGTATAAAATAATCTTTGCACAACTTCCCCCAGAACTATATTGCAAAGAACTGAAGACCTCCCCATTATGTTCAGTTCACAGAACGTAAGCAGTGAGTGCTAAGTTGGCATTACCTTGTTAAAAAACACAGTATTTTTTAATTCGACATGAAAAAAGGAGATTCTGACAAGCACTGCTACTTCTAATGAGCAGAACACTGTGGAACGTTATCAGGTGGTATAGTAACTGAACATCTTGATGCGGTAGCATTGTCTAACCAGGACAATGAGAGTTTCACTGTGCAACTTCTATATACTGTGACTGTTCTAAACAGTGCTAACTGACACTGGCACAGAATGCTTTCAGAGTATTGAGGCATGTTCTCTGCCCTAGTGAAATAAGTTAAAATTATAATCATTTTCTCATAGTTTTCACACCGGTTTTTGTATATCCTGCAATGCTCATTCAGAATGTTGTACACATACTGAGCACAAGGATAGTGTATTGGTTGAACATGGAAAGAGACTTTCCGTTAGAAATATGAAAGTCTCTGATCACAGAGGAGTTGAATTTTTGATGAACATATATATGCAAATACCGGGAAGCAAACAAACTGATGCACAGAAACAATGCATTTCAACAGCTCAATATCCACGTTACCCTTAGCAGCTCTCTGTACACTGAAATATTTTCACGTAAGAATGCTAGACTCATAGTAAAATCTGTGCCCTTAAGTAAGCAGTTTAAACACAATATTTGGCAGTTGTTCCAAAATGTGTTCTAAAACTGCCATATGGCAATAAGCTAGAAAGACTGATGAGCTCACATTAAAGTTAGGATATCTTCTGGATCTTAGATTGTTCTACCGGTTTACAGTAAGTGTAAAATAACACAGTGCAGAGAAACATTTCTTTGCAGTTTTAAAACACATCTGTGGTTCTCTTTAATTACGTAGGTCAACTAGGGTAGAAAGAACATGAAATGCTGCCCATGAGGAGAGGATACAATAGGTTTCTTAGTTCAGAGTCTCCTTTAGTTGAACTGTAGAGTTGAAGTTTACATCGCTAGTCTTTCTTATAATGGCCCTGGAACATTTCCTGTACCTGTGCAGTTAAATTGTTCTTGCTGCTTATGTGAGATAAAAGTTACTAATAAATTGGGATTTACTAGTGTTAACTTCAGGGTAGGATTATCTGTTTACACAATGCTGTTCCTATTTACGTAAGGAGTGTGACTGTGTAATGAACAGTGCATTTCCTATAATAAGCAGTGATTCAGTTAAAAAAGCTACATGTAACCTCAGCTAGAAAGGCCTTTTGAAGCGAGCTATACAGACAAGATGAATATAAAATCTTCAGGTCAAATTTCAAGTAATTCCAAGTGTACGTATGAGGGCAGCTAGCTAAAATACTTAAATTTCTTTCCTAAACGAACTCAAATACCACAAAAAGGTAATTGACACTTGCAAACAAGCTATAACATCTGTTCTGGAATATGCTCAGCATAGAATTATAAAATAAACTTTGCACAACTTCACCCAGAACTATATTTCAATGAACTAAAGACCTCCCCAGTATGTTCAGTTACAGATCCTTAGCAGTGAGTGCAGGATTGGCATTTCTAGGTTATAAAGCTCGGTATGTTCTAAATCGACAAATACCAAGAAGATTCACACAAGCACTGCTAGTTCTGATGAGCAGACCACGGATTAAATTTACCAGGTAATAAATTCACTATACGTCTTGATGCTGGTTCATTTGCTAACAAGTCCAATGAAAGTTTCACTGTTGAACTTTTATATACCGTGGCTATACTAGAACGTGCTAACACCAACACAGAATGCTTTCAGACTATTGTAGCATGCTCTCTGCCCTAATGAAATAAGTTAAAATAATAATTTGTTTCTCATAGTTTTTAACACTGATATTTGTATATCCTGCACTGCTCACTGCAGAAGGTGGTACACATACAGGACACACACAGAAAACCGTGTATGCGTTGAACATGTAAAATGACTTTCCAACAGATATATGAAAGTGTTTCTGATAACAGAGGACTGGAATTTTCCATGTAGATATGTAAAAAACATAGATCAACCAGTCCGATTCAAAGAAACAATTCCTTTCAATGCTTCATTATACATGTTACTGACAGCAGTTCTCTGTACAGTGTAAGATTTTCAAGTAAGAATGCCAGACTTTTGGTTAAATCTGTGCTGTTTAGTAAGGAGTTAAAACAGCAGTTGGCCAAAATGGATTCTAACACAGTCAGATGGCAATAAGCGAGGAAGAGTGATGAGCTCACATTAATTATCAGATATCTTCTGAATCTTAGTTTGATATACAGTTTTACAGGAAGAGCAAAATAACACAAAGTTGACAGAAACATTTCTTTGCAGTTTTCAAACACACTTGGGGTTCTCTTTAATAACGTCGATCAATGTAGGCGGAAAGACATGAAATTCTGTCCATGATGAAAGGACACAATAGGTTTCTTAGTTCAGAATCTCCTTTAGTTTAACTCTAGTGTTAAACACAGTTTATATCGCTAGTCTTTCTTATTATGGCCCTGGAACATTTTTTGTACTTGTGCAGTTAAACTGTAACTGCTGCTAATGCTAGATAAAAGATACGTATAAATTGGCTTACTTGGGTTATCTTCAGGGTAGGGAAATAAATCTGTGTGCACAAGGTCTTCCAACTTTCATAGAAAATGTGATTGCCTAATGAACTCAGCATTCTAAAAATTGTGCTTTTCATATTATAAGCTCCATTTCATTATAAAGAATCTTTCTTTCAATTCAGCTTGAAAGATCTTGAGCAGGATCTAGAAACAAGATAAATTAATATTCTTCAGGTTAAATTTATAGTAACGTGCAGCATGCACGTGAGTGGGGAGAGCTCATAGCACCTAAAACTCATTCCAACAAAATCCCACATACAACAAAGAAATAATTGTCACTTGTGAGGAAGCATTAACGTCTGTCCTGGAAGAATATGCTCAGCATAGATATATAAAATTCTCTGCACTTCACTCAGAACTCTTTTTCAGAGAACTAAAGACCTCCCCATTATGTTCAGTTAAAGAAACCAAGCAGTGAGCGCTGGATTGCCATTACTCTGTTATAAAACTCAGTGTTTTCTAACTCAACAAACACAAAGACAATTCTGACAAGTACTGCTACTTGTAACGAGCAGAACACTGTGTAACTTTATCAGGTAGCATAGTAACTATACACCTTGATGCTGTTGCACTTGCTAACCAAGAGAATGAGTTTCACTGTTGAACTTCTATATACTGTGGCTGTTCTAGACACTGTTAACTGGCACAGAATGCATTCAGAGTATCGAAGCATGTTCTCGGCCCTAACGAAATAAGTTATAATGACAATCATTTTATCATAGGTTTAACACTAATTCTTGTATATTCTGCAATGCTCACTCCAGAATGTTGTAAACATACTGAACACAAAAAGACATGTATGGGTTGAACCTGGAAAAAGACTTTCCAAGAGAAATATGAAAGAGTTTCTCATAACAGAGGAGTTGAATTTTTGATGTACAGAGGTCAAAACTGTGGACCAAACGATCTGAGGCATAGAAGCAACACATTTCAATTCTTCATTATACATGTTATACTTAGAAGTTCTCTGGACTCTGTTAGATTTTCAAGTAAGAATGCTAGACTCATAGTAAAATTTGTGCTGTTAACTACGCAGTTTAAACACATTCTTTGGCAGTTGTTCAAAAAGGTATTCTAAAGCTGCCAAATGTCAGTAAGCCAGAAAGACTGATGAGCTCACATTAATGTTAGGATATGTTCTGGATCTTACTTTTGTATACCGGTTTACAGTAAGAGTAAAATAACACACAGCGTAGAGAAACATTTCTTTGCAGTTTTAAATCACATACGTGGTTCTCTTTAATTATGTAGATCAATTAGCATAGAGAGTACCTGAAATTCTGTCCATGATGAGAGGATACAATAGGTTTCTTAGTTCTGAATATTTTGTCGTTGTTTGTAATGTCAACTAGTTTACATCACTATTCTTTCTTATATGGTTCTGGAACATTTCCAGTACCTGTGCAGTCAAAGTGTACTTGCTGCTAATTGAAGATTAAAGTTACTTGTAAATGGGAATTACTAACTAGTGGTATCTTCATGGTAGGAAAGTCTGTTTGCAAAATTGTCTTCCAACTTACATAAAGAATGTGATTGTTTAATGAACTCAGTATTCTAAGACATGTGCATATCGTATGATAAGCAGTGATGAATTAAAAAGAAAGCTTTATGTAACTTCAGCTGGAAACACATTTTTGAGCGAGATATACAGACAAGATAAATAGAAACGCATCAGGTAAAATTTCAGGTAATTCCACGTGTACCTATGAGTGCAGCTAGCTCAAAATACTTACATTTCATTTCAATACAAACTCAAATACAACAGAAATGTAAATGACACTTGTAACCAAGCATTAACATCTGCTCTGGAATGTGCTCCGCATAAAAGTATAAAATAATCTTTGCACAACTTCCCCCAGAACTATATTGCAAAGAACTGAAGACCTCCCCATTATGTTCAGTTCACAGAACGTAAGCAGTGAGTGCTAAGTTGGCATTACCTTGTTAAAAAACACAGTATTTTTTAATTCGACATGAAAAAAGGAGATTCTGACAAGCACTGCTACTTCTAATGAGCAGAACACTGTGGAACGTTATCAGGTGGTATAGTAACTGAACATCTTGATGCGGTAGCATTGTCTAACCAGGACAATGAGAGTTTCACTGTGCAACTTCTATATACTGTGACTGTTCTAAACAGTGCTAACTGACACTGGCACAGAATGCTTTCAGAGTATTGAGGCATGTTCTCTGCCCTAGTGAAATAAGTTAAAATTATAATCATTTTCTCATAGTTTTCACACCGGTTTTTGTATATCCTGCAATGCTCATTCAGAATGTTGTACACATACTGAGCACAAGGATAGTGTATTGGTTGAACATGGAAAGAGACTTTCCGTTAGAAATATGAAAGTCTCTGATCACAGAGGAGTTGAATTTTTGATGAACATATATATGCAAATACCGGGAAGCAAACAAACTGATGCACAGAAACAATGCATTTCAACAGCTCAATATCCACGTTACCCTTAGCAGCTCTCTGTACACTGAAATATTTTCACGTAAGAATGCTAGACTCATAGTAAAATCTGTGCCCTTAAGTAAGCAGTTTAAACACAATATTTGGCAGTTGTTCCAAAATGTGTTCTAAAACTGCCATATGGCAATAAGCTAGAAAGACTGATGAGCTCACATTAAAGTTAGGATATCTTCTGGATCTTAGATTGTTCTACCGGTTTACAGTAAGTGTAAAATAACACAGTGCAGAGAAACATTTCTTTGCAGTTTTAAAACACATCTGTGGTTCTCTTTAATTACGTAGGTCAACTAGGGTAGAAAGAACATGAAATGCTGCCCATGAGGAGAGGATACAATAGGTTTCTTAGTTCAGAGTCTCCTTTAGTTGAACTGTAGAGTTGAAGTTTACATCGCTAGTCTTTCTTATAATGGCCCTGGAACATTTCCTGTACCTGTGCAGTTAAATTGTTCTTGCTGCTTATGTGAGATAAAAGTTACTAATAAATTGGGATTTACTAGTGTTAACTTCAGGGTAGGATTATCTGTTTACACAATGCTGTTCCTATTTACGTAAGGAGTGTGACTGTGTAATGAACAGTGCATTTCCTATAATAAGCAGTGATTCAGTTAAAAAAGCTACATGTAACCTCAGCTAGAAAGGCCTTTTGAAGCGAGCTATACAGACAAGATGAATATAAAATCTTCAGGTCAAATTTCAAGTAATTCCAAGTGTACGTATGAGGGCAGCTAGCTAAAATACTTAAATTTCTTTCCTAAACGAACTCAAATACCACAAAAAGGTAATTGACACTTGCAAACAAGCTATAACATCTGTTCTGGAATATGCTCAGCATAGAATTATAAAATAAACTTTGCACAACTTCACCCAGAACTATATTTCAATGAACTAAAGACCTCCCCAGTATGTTCAGTTACAGATCCTTAGCAGTGAGTGCAGGATTGGCATTTCTAGGTTATAAAGCTCGGTATGTTCTAAATCGACAAATACCAAGAAGATTCACACAAGCACTGCTAGTTCTGATGAGCAGACCACGGATTAAATTTACCAGGTAATAAATTCACTATACGTCTTGATGCTGGTTCATTTGCTAACAAGTCCAATGAAAGTTTCACTGTTGAACTTTTATATACCGTGGCTATACTAGAACGTGCTAACACCAACACAGAATGCTTTCAGACTATTGTAGCATGCTCTCTGCCCTAATGAAATAAGTTAAAATAATAATTTGTTTCTCATAGTTTTTAACACTGATATTTGTATATCCTGCACTGCTCACTGCAGAAGGTGGTACACATACAGGACACACACAGAAAACCGTGTATGCGTTGAACATGTAAAATGACTTTCCAACAGATATATGAAAGTGTTTCTGATAACAGAGGACTGGAATTTTCCATGTAGATATGTAAAAAACATAGATCAACCAGTCCGATTCAAAGAAACAATTCCTTTCAATGCTTCATTATACATGTTACTGACAGCAGTTCTCTGTACAGTGTAAGATTTTCAAGTAAGAATGCCAGACTTTTGGTTAAATCTGTGCTGTTTAGTAAGGAGTTAAAACAGCAGTTGGCCAAAATGGATTCTAACACAGTCAGATGGCAATAAGCGAGGAAGAGTGATGAGCTCACATTAATTATCAGATATCTTCTGAATCTTAGTTTGATATACAGTTTTACAGGAAGAGCAAAATAACACAAAGTTGACAGAAACATTTCTTTGCAGTTTTCAAACACACTTGGGGTTCTCTTTAATAACGTCGATCAATGTAGGCGGAAAGACATGAAATTCTGTCCATGATGAAAGGACACAATAGGTTTCTTAGTTCAGAATCTCCTTTAGTTTAACTCTAGTGTTAAACACAGTTTATATCGCTAGTCTTTCTTATTATGGCCCTGGAACATTTTTTGTACTTGTGCAGTTAAACTGTAACTGCTGCTAATGCTAGATAAAAGATACGTATAAATTGGTTTACTTGGGTTATCTTCAGGGTAGGGAAATAAATCTGTGTGCACAAGGTCTTCCAACTTTCATAGAAAATGTGATTGCCTAATGAATTCAGCATTCTAAAAATTGTGCTTTTCATATTATAAGCTCCATTTCATTATAAAGAATCTTTCTTTCAATTCAGCTTGAAAGATCTTGAGCAGGATCTAGAAACAAGATAAATTAATATTCTTCAGGTTAAATTTATAGTAACGTGCAGCATGCACGTGAGTGGGGAGAGCTCATAGCACCTAAAACTCATTCCAACAAAATCCCACATACAACAAAGAAATAATTGTCACTTGTGAGGAAGCATTAACGTCTGTCATGGAAGAATATGCTCAGCATAGATATATAAAATTCTCTGCACTTCACTCAGAACTCTTTTTCAGAGAACTAAAGACCTCCCCATTATGTTCAGTTAAAGAAACCAAGCAGTGAGCGCTGGATTGCCATTACTCTGTTATAAAACTCAGTGTTTTCTAACTCAACAAACACAAAGACAATTCTGACAAGTACTGCTACTTGTAACGAGCAGAACACTGTGTAACTTTATCAGGTAGCATAGTAACTATACACCTTGATGCTGTTGCACTTGCTAACCAAGAGAATGAGTTTCACTGTTGAACTTCTATATACTGTGGCTGTTCTAGACACTGTTAACTGGCACAGAATGCATTCAGAGTATCGAAGCATGTTCTCGGCCCTAACGAAATAAGTTATAATGACAATCATTTTATCATAGGTTTAACACTAATTCTTGTATATTCTGCAATGCTCACTCCAGAATGTTGTAAACATACTGAACACAAAAAGACATGTATGGGTTGAACCTGGAAAAAGACTTTCCAAGAGAAATATGAAAGAGTTTCTCATAACAGAGGAGTTGAATTTTTGATGTACAGAGGTCAAAACTGTGGACCAAACGATCTGAGGCATAGAAGCAACACATTTCAATTCTTCATTATACATGTTATACTTAGAAGTTCTCTGGACTCTGTTAGATTTTCAAGTAAGAATGCTAGACTCATAGTAAAATTTGTGCTGTTAACTACGCAGTTTAAACACATTCTTTGGCAGTTGTTCAAAAAGGTATTCTAAAGCTGCCAAATGTCAGTAAGCCAGAAAGACTGATGAGCTCACATTAATGTTAGGATATGTTCTGGATCTTACTTTTGTATACCGGTTTACAGTAAGAGTAAAATAACACACAGCGTAGAGAAACATTTCTTTGCAGTTTTAAATCACATACGTGGTTCTCTTTAATTATGTAGATCAATTAGCATAGAGAGTACCTGAAATTCTGTCCATGATGAGAGGATACAATAGGTTTCTTAGTTCTGAATATTTTGTCGTTGTTTGTAATGTCAACTAGTTTACATCACTATTCTTTCTTATATGGTTCTGGAACATTTCCAGTACCTGTGCAGTCAAAGTGTACTTGCTGCTAATTGAAGATTAAAGTTACTTGTAAATGGGAATTACTAACTAGTGGTATCTTCATGGTAGGAAAGTCTGTTTGCAAAATTGTCTTCCAACTTACATAAAGAATGTGATTGTTTAATGAACTCAGTATTCTAAGACATGTGCATATCGTATGATAAGCAGTGATGAATTAAAAAGAAAGCTTTATGTAACTTCAGCTGGAAACACATTTTTGAGCGAGATATACAGACAAGATAAATAGAAACGCATCAGGTAAAATTTCAGGTAATTCCACGTGTACCTATGAGTGCAGCTAGCTCAAAATACTTACATTTCATTTCAATACAAACTCAAATACAACAGAAATGTAAATGACACTTGTAACCAAGCATTAACATCTGCTCTGGAATGTGCTCCGCATAAAAGTATAAAATAATCTTTGCACAACTTCCCCCAGAACTATATTGCAAAGAACTGAAGACCTCCCCATTATGTTCAGTTCACAGAACGTAAGCAGTGAGTGCTAAGTTGGCATTACCTTGTTAAAAAACACAGTATTTTTTAATTCGACATGAAAAAAGGAGATTCTGACAAGCACTGCTACTTCTAATGAGCAGAACACTGTGGAACGTTATCAGGTGGTATAGTAACTGAACATCTTGATGCGGTAGCATTGTCTAACCAGGACAATGAGAGTTTCACTGTGCAACTTCTATATACTGTGACTGTTCTAAACAGTGCTAACTGACACTGGCACAGAATGCTTTCAGAGTATTGAGGCATGTTCTCTGCCCTAGTGAAATAAGTTAAAATTATAATCATTTTCTCATAGTTTTCACACCGGTTTTTGTATATCCTGCAATGCTCATTCAGAATGTTGTACACATACTGAGCACAAGGATAGTGTATTGGTTGAACATGGAAAGAGACTTTCCGTTAGAAATATGAAAGTCTCTGATCACAGAGGAGTTGAATTTTTGATGAACATATATATGCAAATACCGGGAAGCAAACAAACTGATGCACAGAAACAATGCATTTCAACAGCTCAATATCCACGTTACCCTTAGCAGCTCTCTGTACACTGAAATATTTTCACGTAAGAATGCTAGACTCATAGTAAAATCTGTGCCCTTAAGTAAGCAGTTTAAACACAATATTTGGCAGTTGTTCCAAAATGTGTTCTAAAACTGCCATATGGCAATAAGCTAGAAAGACTGATGAGCTCACATTAAAGTTAGGATATCTTCTGGATCTTAGATTGTTCTACCGGTTTACAGTAAGTGTAAAATAACACAGTGCAGAGAAACATTTCTTTGCAGTTTTAAAACACATCTGTGGTTCTCTTTAATTACGTAGGTCAACTAGGGTAGAAAGAACATGAAATGCTGCCCATGAGGAGAGGATACAATAGGTTTCTTAGTTCAGAGTCTCCTTTAGTTGAACTGTAGAGTTGAAGTTTACATCGCTAGTCTTTCTTATAATGGCCCTGGAACATTTCCTGTACCTGTGCAGTTAAATTGTTCTTGCTGCTTATGTGAGATAAAAGTTACTAATAAATTGGGATTTACTAGTGTTAACTTCAGGGTAGGATTATCTGTTTACACAATGCTGTTCCTATTTACGTAAGGAGTGTGACTGTGTAATGAACAGTGCATTTCCTATAATAAGCAGTGATTCAGTTAAAAAAGCTACATGTAACCTCAGCTAGAAAGGCCTTTTGAAGCGAGCTATACAGACAAGATGAATATAAAATCTTCAGGTCAAATTTCAAGTAATTCCAAGTGTACGTATGAGGGCAGCTAGCTAAAATACTTAAATTTCTTTCCTAAACGAACTCAAATACCACAAAAAGGTAATTGACACTTGCAAACAAGCTATAACATCTGTTCTGGAATATGCTCAGCATAGAATTATAAAATAAACTTTGCACAACTTCACCCAGAACTATATTTCAATGAACTAAAGACCTCCCCAGTATGTTCAGTTACAGATCCTTAGCAGTGAGTGCAGGATTGGCATTTCTAGGTTATAAAGCTCGGTATGTTCTAAATCGACAAATACCAAGAAGATTCACACAAGCACTGCTAGTTCTGATGAGCAGACCACGGATTAAATTTACCAGGTAATAAATTCACTATACGTCTTGATGCTGGTTCATTTGCTAACAAGTCCAATGAAAGTTTCACTGTTGAACTTTTATATACCGTGGCTATACTAGAACGTGCTAACACCAACACAGAATGCTTTCAGACTATTGTAGCATGCTCTCTGCCCTAATGAAATAAGTTAAAATAATAATTTGTTTCTCATAGTTTTTAACACTGATATTTGTATATCCTGCACTGCTCACTGCAGAAGGTGGTACACATACAGGACACACACAGAAAACCGTGTATGCGTTGAACATGTAAAATGACTTTCCAACAGATATATGAAAGTGTTTCTGATAACAGAGGACTGGAATTTTCCATGTAGATATGTAAAAAACATAGATCAACCAGTCCGATTCAAAGAAACAATTCCTTTCAATGCTTCATTATACATGTTACTGACAGCAGTTCTCTGTACAGTGTAAGATTTTCAAGTAAGAATGCCAGACTTTTGGTTAAATCTGTGCTGTTTAGTAAGGAGTTAAAACAGCAGTTGGCCAAAATGGATTCTAACACAGTCAGATGGCAATAAGCGAGGAAGAGTGATGAGCTCACATTAATTATCAGATATCTTCTGAATCTTAGTTTGATATACAGTTTTACAGGAAGAGCAAAATAACACAAAGTTGACAGAAACATTTCTTTGCAGTTTTCAAACACACTTGGGGTTCTCTTTAATAACGTCGATCAATGTAGGCGGAAAGACATGAAATTCTGTCCATGATGAAAGGACACAATAGGTTTCTTAGTTCAGAATCTCCTTTAGTTTAACTCTAGTGTTAAACACAGTTTATATCGCTAGTCTTTCTTATTATGGCCCTGGAACATTTTTTGTACTTGTGCAGTTAAACTGTAACTGCTGCTAATGCTAGATAAAAGATACGTATAAATTGGTTTACTTGGGTTATCTTCAGGGTAGGGAAATAAATCTGTGTGCACAAGGTCTTCCAACTTTCATAGAAAATGTGATTGCCTAATGAATTCAGCATTCTAAAAATTGTGCTTTTCATATTATAAGCTCCATTTCATTATAAAGAATCTTTCTTTCAATTCAGCTTGAAAGATCTTGAGCAGGATCTAGAAACAAGATAAATTAATATTCTTCAGGTTAAATTTATAGTAACGTGCAGCATGCACGTGAGTGGGGAGAGCTCATAGCACCTAAAACTCATTCCAACAAAATCCCACATACAACAAAGAAATAATTGTCACTTGTGAGGAAGCATTAACGTCTGTCATGGAAGAATATGCTCAGCATAGATATATAAAATTCTCTGCACTTCACTCAGAACTCTTTTTCAGAGAACTAAAGACCTCCCCATTATGTTCAGTTAAAGAACCCAAGCAGTGAGCGCTGGATTGCCATTACTCTGTTATAAAACTCAGTGTTTTCTAACTCAACAAACACAAAGACAATTCTGACAAGTACTGCTACTTGTAACGAGCAGAACACTGTGTAACTTTATCAGGTAGCATAGTAACTATACACCTTGATGCTGTTGCACTTGCTAACCAAGAGAATGAGTTTCACTGTTGAACTTCTATATACTGTGGCTGTTCTAGACACTGTTAACTCTGGCACAGAATGCATTCAGAGTATCGAAGCATGTTCTCGGCCCTAACGAAATAAGTTATAATGACAATCATTTTATCATAGGTTTAACACTAATTCTTGTATATTCTGCAATGCTCACTCCAGAATGTTGTAAACATACTGAACACAAAAAGACATGTATGGGTTGAACCTGGAAAAAGACTTTCCAAGAGAAATATGAAAGAGTTTCTCATAACAGAGGAGTTGAATTTTTGATGTACAGAGGTCAAAACTGTGGACCAAACGATCTGAGGCATAGAAGCAACACATTTCAATTCTTCATTATACATGTTATACTTAGAAGTTCTCTGGACTCTGTTAGATTTTCAAGTAAGAATGCTAGACTCATAGTAAAATTTGTGCTGTTAACTACGCAGTTTAAACACATTCTTTGGCAGTTGTTCAAAAAGGTATTCTAAAGCTGCCAAATGTCAGTAAGCCAGAAAGACTGATGAGCTCACATTAATGTTAGGATATGTTCTGGATCTTACTTTTGTATACCGGTTTACAGTAAGAGTAAAATAACACACAGCGTAGAGAAACATTTCTTTGCAGTTTTAAATCACATACGTGGTTCTCTTTAATTATGTAGATCAATTAGCATAGAGAGTACCTGAAATTCTGTCCATGATGAGAGGATACAATAGGTTTCTTAGTTCTGAATATTTTGTCGTTGTTTGTAATGTCAACTAGTTTACATCACTATTCTTTCTTATATGGTTCTGGAACATTTCCAGTACCTGTGCAGTCAAAGTGTACTTGCTGCTAATTGAAGATTAAAGTTACTTGTAAATGGGAATTACTAACTAGTGGTATCTTCATGGTAGGAAAGTCTGTTTGCAAAATTGTCTTCCAACTTACATAAAGAATGTGATTGTTTAATGAACTCAGTATTCTAAGACATGTGCATATCGTATGATAAGCAGTGATGAATTAAAAAGAAAGCTTTATGTAACTTCAGCTGGAAACACATTTTTGAGCGAGATATACAGACAAGATAAATAGAAACGCATCAGGTAAAATTTCAGGTAATTCCACGTGTACCTATGAGTGCAGCTAGCTCAAAATACTTACATTTCATTTCAATACAAACTCAAATACAACAGAAATGTAAATGACACTTGTAACCAAGCATTAACATCTGCTCTGGAATGTGCTCCGCATAAAAGTATAAAATAATCTTTGCACAACTTCCCCCAGAACTATATTGCAAAGAACTGAAGACCTCCCCATTATGTTCAGTTCACAGAACGTAAGCAGTGAGTGCTAAGTTGGCATTACCTTGTTAAAAAACACAGTATTTTTTAATTCGACATGAAAAAAGGAGATTCTGACAAGCACTGCTACTTCTAATGAGCAGAACACTGTGGAACGTTATCAGGTGGTATAGTAACTGAACATCTTGATGCGGTAGCATTGTCTAACCAGGACAATGAGAGTTTCACTGTGCAACTTCTATATACTGTGACTGTTCTAAACAGTGCTAACTGACACTGGCACAGAATGCTTTCAGAGTATTGAGGCATGTTCTCTGCCCTAGTGAAATAAGTTAAAATTATAATCATTTTCTCATAGTTTTCACACCGGTTTTTGTATATCCTGCAATGCTCATTCAGAATGTTGTACACATACTGAGCACAAGGATAGTGTATTGGTTGAACATGGAAAGAGACTTTCCGTTAGAAATATGAAAGTCTCTGATCACAGAGGAGTTGAATTTTTGATGAACATATATATGCAAATACCGGGAAGCAAACAAACTGATGCACAGAAACAATGCATTTCAACAGCTCAATATCCACGTTACCCTTAGCAGCTCTCTGTACACTGAAATATTTTCACGTAAGAATGCTAGACTCATAGTAAAATCTGTGCCCTTAAGTAAGCAGTTTAAACACAATATTTGGCAGTTGTTCCAAAATGTGTTCTAAAACTGCCATATGGCAATAAGCTAGAAAGACTGATGAGCTCACATTAAAGTTAGGATATCTTCTGGATCTTAGATTGTTCTACCGGTTTACAGTAAGTGTAAAATAACACAGTGCAGAGAAACATTTCTTTGCAGTTTTAAAACACATCTGTGGTTCTCTTTAATTACGTAGGTCAACTAGGGTAGAAAGAACATGAAATGCTGCCCATGAGGAGAGGATACAATAGGTTTCTTAGTTCAGAGTCTCCTTTAGTTGAACTGTAGAGTTGAAGTTTACATCGCTAGTCTTTCTTATAATGGCCCTGGAACATTTCCTGTACCTGTGCAGTTAAATTGTTCTTGCTGCTTATGTGAGATAAAAGTTACTAATAAATTGGGATTTACTAGTGTTAACTTCAGGGTAGGATTATCTGTTTACACAATGCTGTTCCTATTTACGTAAGGAGTGTGACTGTGTAATGAACAGTGCATTTCCTATAATAAGCAGTGATTCAGTTAAAAAAGCTACATGTAACCTCAGCTAGAAAGGCCTTTTGAAGCGAGCTATACAGACAAGATGAATATAAAATCTTCAGGTCAAATTTCAAGTAATTCCAAGTGTACGTATGAGGGCAGCTAGCTAAAATACTTAAATTTCTTTCCTAAACGAACTCAAATACCACAAAAAGGTAATTGACACTTGCAAACAAGCTATAACATCTGTTCTGGAATATGCTCAGCATAGAATTATAAAATAAACTTTGCACAACTTCACCCAGAACTATATTTCAATGAACTAAAGACCTCCCCAGTATGTTCAGTTACAGATCCTTAGCAGTGAGTGCAGGATTGGCATTTCTAGGTTATAAAGCTCGGTATGTTCTAAATCGACAAATACCAAGAAGATTCACACAAGCACTGCTAGTTCTGATGAGCAGACCACGGATTAAATTTACCAGGTAATAAATTCACTATACGTCTTGATGCTGGTTCATTTGCTAACAAGTCCAATGAAAGTTTCACTGTTGAACTTTTATATACCGTGGCTATACTAGAACGTGCTAACACCAACACAGAATGCTTTCAGACTATTGTAGCATGCTCTCTGCCCTAATGAAATAAGTTAAAATAATAATTTGTTTCTCATAGTTTTTAACACTGATATTTGTATATCCTGCACTGCTCACTGCAGAAGGTGGTACACATACAGGACACACACAGAAAACCGTGTATGCGTTGAACATGTAAAATGACTTTCCAACAGATATATGAAAGTGTTTCTGATAACAGAGGACTGGAATTTTCCATGTAGATATGTAAAAAACATAGATCAACCAGTCCGATTCAAAGAAACAATTCCTTTCAATGCTTCATTATACATGTTACTGACAGCAGTTCTCTGTACAGTGTAAGATTTTCAAGTAAGAATGCCAGACTTTTGGTTAAATCTGTGCTGTTTAGTAAGGAGTTAAAACAGCAGTTGGCCAAAATGGATTCTAACACAGTCAGATGGCAATAAGCGAGGAAGAGTGATGAGCTCACATTAATTATCAGATATCTTCTGAATCTTAGTTTGATATACAGTTTTACAGGAAGAGCAAAATAACACAAAGTTGACAGAAACATTTCTTTGCAGTTTTCAAACACACTTGGGGTTCTCTTTAATAACGTCGATCAATGTAGGCGGAAAGACATGAAATTCTGTCCATGATGAAAGGACACAATAGGTTTCTTAGTTCAGAATCTCCTTTAGTTTAACTCTAGTGTTAAACACAGTTTATATCGCTAGTCTTTCTTATTATGGCCCTGGAACATTTTTTGTACTTGTGCAGTTAAACTGTAACTGCTGCTAATGCTAGATAAAAGATACGTATAAATTGGTTTACTTGGGTTATCTTCAGGGTAGGGAAATAAATCTGTGTGCACAAGGTCTTCCAACTTTCATAGAAAATGTGATTGCCTAATGAATTCAGCATTCTAAAAATTGTGCTTTTCATATTATAAGCTCCATTTCATTATAAAGAATCTTTCTTTCAATTCAGCTTGAAAGATCTTGAGCAGGATCTAGAAACAAGATAAATTAATATTCTTCAGGTTAAATTTATAGTAACGTGCAGCATGCACGTGAGTGGGGAGAGCTCATAGCACCAAAAACTCATTCCAACAAAATCCCACATACAACAAAGAAATAATTGTCACTTGTGAGGAAGCATTAACGTCTGTCCTGGAAGAATATGCTCAGCATAGATATATAAAATTCTCTGCACTTCACTCAGAACTCTTTTTCAGAGAACTAAAGACCTCCCCATTATGTTCAGTTAAAGAAACCAAGCAGTGAGCGCTGGATTGCCATTACTCTGTTATAAAACTCAAGTGTTTTCTAACTCAACAAACACAAAGACAATTCTGACAAGTACTGCTACTTGTAACGAGCAGAACACTGTGTAACTTTATCAGGTAGCATAGTAACTATACACCTTGATGCTGTTGCACTTGCTAACCAAGAGAATGAGTTTCACTGTTGAACTTCTATATACTGTGGCTGTTCTAGACACTGTTAACTCTGGCACAGAATGCATTCAGAGTATCGAAGCATGTTCTCGGCCCTAACGAAATAAGTTATAATGACAATCATTTTATCATAGGTTTAACACTAATTCTTGTATATTCTGCAATGCTCACTCCAGAATGTTGTAAACATACTGAACACAAAAAGACATGTATGGGTTGAACCTGGAAAAAGACTTTCCAAGAGAAATATGAAAGAGTTTCTCATAACAGAGGAGTTGAATTTTTGATGTACAGAGGTCAAAACTGTGGACCAAACGATCTGAGGCATAGAAGCAACACATTTCAATTCTTCATTATACATGTTATACTTAGAAGTTCTCTGGACTCTGTTAGATTTTCAAGTAAGAATGCTAGACTCATAGTAAAATTTGTGCTGTTAACTACGCAGTTTAAACACATTCTTTGGCAGTTGTTCAAAAAGGTATTCTAAAGCTGCCAAATGTCAGTAAGCCAGAAAGACTGATGAGCTCACATTAATGTTAGGATATGTTCTGGATCTTACTTTTGTATACCGGTTTACAGTAAGAGTAAAATAACACACAGCGTAGAGAAACATTTCTTTGCAGTTTTAAATCACATACGTGGTTCTCTTTAATTATGTAGATCAATTAGCATAGAGAGTACCTGAAATTCTGTCCATGATGAGAGGATACAATAGGTTTCTTAGTTCTGAATATTTTGTCGTTGTTTGTAATGTCAACTAGTTTACATCACTATTCTTTCTTATATGGTTCTGGAACATTTCCAGTACCTGTGCAGTCAAAGTGTACTTGCTGCTAATTGAAGATTAAAGTTACTTGTAAATGGGAATTACTAACTAGTGGTATCTTCATGGTAGGAAAGTCTGTTTGCAAAATTGTCTTCCAACTTACATAAAGAATGTGATTGTTTAATGAACTCAGTATTCTAAGACATGTGCATATCGTATGATAAGCAGTGATGAATTAAAAAGAAAGCTTTATGTAACTTCAGCTGGAAACACATTTTTGAGCGAGATATACAGACAAGATAAATAGAAACGCATCAGGTAAAATTTCAGGTAATTCCACGTGTACCTATGAGTGCAGCTAGCTCAAAATACTTACATTTCATTTCAATACAAACTCAAATACAACAGAAATGTAAATGACACTTGTAACCAAGCATTAACATCTGCTCTGGAATGTGCTCCGCATAAAAGTATAAAATAATCTTTGCACAACTTCCCCCAGAACTATATTGCAAAGAACTGAAGACCTCCCCATTATGTTCAGTTCACAGAACGTAAGCAGTGAGTGCTAAGTTGGCATTACCTTGTTAAAAAACACAGTATTTTTTAATTCGACATGAAAAAAGGAGATTCTGACAAGCACTGCTACTTCTAATGAGCAGAACACTGTGGAACGTTATCAGGTGGTATAGTAACTGAACATCTTGATGCAGTAGCATTGTCTAACCAGGACAATGAGAGTTTCACTGTGCAACTTCTATATACTGTGACTGTTCTAAACAGTGCTAACTGACACTGGCACAGAATGCTTTCAGAGTATTGAGGCATGTTCTCTGCCCTAGTGAAATAAGTTAAAATTATAATCATTTTCTCATAGTTTTCACACCGGTTTTTGTATATCCTGCAATGCTCATTCAGAATGTTGTACACATACTGAGCACAAGGATAGTGTATTGGTTGAACATGGAAAGAGACTTTCCGTTAGAAATATGAAAGTCTCTGATCACAGAGGAGTTGAATTTTTGATGAACATATATATGCAAATACCGGGAAGCAAACAAACTGATGCACAGAAACAATGCATTTCAACAGCTCAATATCCACGTTACCCTTAGCAGCTCTCTGTACACTGAAATATTTTCACGTAAGAATGCTAGACTCATAGTAAAATCTGTGCCCTTAAGTAAGCAGTTTAAACACAATATTTGGCAGTTGTTCCAAAATGTGTTCTAAAACTGCCATATGGCAATAAGCTAGAAAGACTGATGAGCTCACATTAAAGTTAGGATATCTTCTGGATCTTAGATTGTTCTACCGGTTTACAGTAAGTGTAAAATCACACAGTGCAGAGAAACATTTCTTTGCAGTTTTAAAACACATCTGTGGTTCTCTTTAATTACGTAGGTCAACTAGGGTAGAAAGAACATGAAATGCTGCCCATGAGGAGAGGATACAATAGGTTTCTTAGTTCAGAGTCTCCTTTAGTTGAACTGTAGAGTTGAAGTTTACATCGCTAGTCTTTCTTATAATGGCCCTGGAACATTTCCTGTACCTGTGCAGTTAAATTGTTCTTGCTGCTTATGTGAGATAAAAGTTACTAATAAATTGGGATTTACTAGTGTTAACTTCAGGGTAGGATTATCTGTTTACACAATGCTGTTCCTATTTACGTAAGGAGTGTGACTGTGTAATGAACAGTGCATTTCCTATAATAAGCAGTGATTCAGTTAAAAAAGCTACATGTAACCTCAGCTAGAAAGGCCTTTTGAAGCGAGCTATACAGACAAGATGAATATAAAATCTTCAGGTCAAATTTCAAGTAATTCCAAGTGTACGTATGAGGGCAGCTAGCTAAAATACTTAAATTTCTTTCCTAAACGAACTCAAATACCACAAAAAGGTAATTGACACTTGCAAACAAGCTATAACATCTGTTCTGGAATATGCTCAGCATAGAATTATAAAATAAACTTTGCACAACTTCACCCAGAACTATATTTCAATGAACTAAAGACCTCCCCAGTATGTTCAGTTACAGATCCTTAGCAGTGAGTGCAGGATTGGCATTTCTAGGTTATAAAGCTCGGTATGTTCTAAATCGACAAATACCAAGAAGATTCACACAAGCACTGCTAGTTCTGAAGAGCAGACCACGGATTAAATTTACCAGGTAATAAATTCACTATACGTCTTGATGCTGGTTCATTTGCTAACAAGTCCAATGAAAGTTTCACTGTTGAACTTTTATATACCGTGGCTATACTAGAACGTGCTAACACCAACACAGAATGCTTTCAGACTATTGTAGCATGCTCTCTGCCCTAATGAAATAAGTTAAAATAATAATTTGTTTCTCATAGTTTTTAACACTGATATTTGTATATCCTGCACTGCTCACTGCAGAAGGTGGTACACATACAGGACACACACAGAAAACCGTGTATGCGTTGAACATGTAAAATGACTTTCCAACAGATATATGAAAGTGTTTCTGATAACAGAGGACTGGAATTTTCCATGTAGATATGTAAAAAACATAGATCAACCAGTCCGATTCAAAGAAACAATTCCTTTCAATGCTTCATTATACATGTTACTGACAGCAGTTCTCTGTACAGTGTAAGATTTTCAAGTAAGAATGCCAGACTTTTGGTTAAATCTGTGCTGTTTAGTAAGGAGTTAAAACAGCAGTTGGCCAAAATGGATTCTAACACAGTCAGATGGCAATAAGCGAGGAAGAGTGATGAGCTCACATTAATTATCAGATATCTTCTGAATCTTAGTTTGATATACAGTTTTACAGGAAGAGCAAAATAACACAAAGTTGACAGAAACATTTCTTTGCAGTTTTCAAACACACTTGGGGTTCTCTTTAATAACGTCGATCAATGTAGGCGGAAAGACATGAAATTCTGTCCATGATGAAAGGACACAATAGGTTTCTTAGTTCAGAATCTCCTTTAGTTTAACTCTAGTGTTAAACACAGTTTATATCGCTAGTCTTTCTTATTATGGCCCTGGAACATTTTTTGTACTTGTGCAGTTAAACTGTAACTGCTGCTAATGCTAGATAAAAGATACGTATAAATTGGTTTACTTGGGTTATCTTCAGGGTAGGGAAATAAATCTGTGTGCACAAGGTCTTCCAACTTTCATAGAAAATGTGATTGCCTAATGAATTCAGCATTCTAAAAATTGTGCTTTTCATATTATAAGCTCCATTTCATTATAAAGAATCTTTCTTTCAATTCAGCTTGAAAGATCTTGAGCAGGATCTAGAAACAAGATAAATTAATATTCTTCAGGTTAAATTTATAGTAACGTGCAGCATGCACGTGAGTGGGGAGAGCTCATAGCACCTAAAACTCATTCCAACAAAATCCCACATACAACAAAGAAATAATTGTCACTTGTGAGGAAGCATTAACGTCTGTCATGGAAGAATATGCTCAGCATAGATATATAAAATTCTCTGCACTTCACTCAGAACTCCTTTTCAGAGAACTAAAGACCTCCCCATTATGTTCAGTTAAAGAAACCAAGCAGTGAGCGCTGGATTGCCATTACTCTGTTATAAAACTCAGTGTTTTCTAACTCAACAAACACAAAGACAATTCTGACAAGTACTGCTACTTGTAACGAGCAGAACACTGTGTAACTTTATCAGGTAGCATAGTAACTATACACCTTGATGCTGTTGCACTTGCTAACCAAGAGAATGAGTTTCACTGTTGAACTTCTATATACTGTGGCTGTTCTAGACACTGTTAACTGGCACAGAATGCATTCAGAGTATCGAAGCATGTTCTCGGCCCTAACGAAATAAGTTATAATGACAATCATTTTATCATAGGTTTAACACTAATTCTTGTATATTCTGCAATGCTCACTCCAGAATGTTGTAAACATACTGAACACAAAAAGACATGTATGGGTTGAACCTGGAAAAAGACTTTCCAAGAGAAATATGAAAGAGTTTCTCATAACAGAGGAGTTGAATTTTTGATGTACAGAGGTCAAAACTGTGGACCAAACGATCTGAGGCATAGAAGCAACACATTTCAATTCTTCATTATACATGTTATACTTAGAAGTTCTCTGGACTCTGTTAGATTTTCAAGTAAGAATGCTAGACTCATAGTAAAATTTGTGCTGTTAACTACGCAGTTTAAACACATTCTTTGGCAGTTGTTCAAAAAGGTATTCTAAAGCTGCCAAATGTCAGTAAGCCAGAAAGACTGATGAGCTCACATTAATGTTAGGATATGTTCTGGATCTTACTTTTGTATACCGGTTTACAGTAAGAGTAAAATAACACACAGCGTAGAGAAACATTTCTTTGCAGTTTTAAATCACATACGTGGTTCTCTTTAATTATGTAGATCAATTAGCATAGAGAGTACCTGAAATTCTGTCCATGATGAGAGGATACAATAGGTTTCTTAGTTCTGAATATTTTGTCGTTGTTTGTAATGTCAACTAGTTTACATCACTATTCTTTCTTATATGGTTCTGGAACATTTCCAGTACCTGTGCAGTCAAAGTGTACTTGCTGCTAATTGAAGATTAAAGTTACTTGTAAATGGGAATTACTAACTAGTGGTATCTTCATGGTAGGAAAGTCTGTTTGCAAAATTGTCTTCCAACTTACATAAAGAATGTGATTGTTTAATGAACTCAGTATTCTAAGACATGTGCATATCGTATGATAAGCAGTGATGAATTAAAAAGAAAGCTTTATGTAACTTCAGCTGGAAACACATTTTTGAGCGAGATATACAGACAAGATAAATAGAAACGCATCAGGTAAAATTTCAGGTAATTCCACGTGTACCTATGAGTGCAGCTAGCTCAAAATACTTACATTTCATTTCAATACAAACTCAAATACAACAGAAATGTAAATGACACTTGTAACCAAGCATTAACATCTGCTCTGGAATGTGCTCCGCATAAAAGTATAAAATAATCTTTGCACAACTTCCCCCAGAACTATATTGCAAAGAACTGAAGACCTCCCCATTATGTTCAGTTCACAGAACGTAAGCAGTGAGTGCTAAGTTGGCATTACCTTGTTAAAAAACACAGTATTTTTTAATTCGACATGAAAAAAGGAGATTCTGACAAGCACTGCTACTTCTAATGAGCAGAACACTGTGGAACGTTATCAGGTGGTATAGTAACTGAACATCTTGATGCGGTAGCATTGTCTAACCAGGACAATGAGAGTTTCACTGTGCAACTTCTATATACTGTGACTGTTCTAAACAGTGCTAACTGACACTGGCACAGAATGCTTTCAGAGTATTGAGGCATGTTCTCTGCCCTAGTGAAATAAGTTAAAATTATAATCATTTTCTCATAGTTTTCACACCGGTTTTTGTATATCCTGCAATGCTCATTCAGAATGTTGTACACATACTGAGCACAAGGATAGTGTATTGGTTGAACATGGAAAGAGACTTTCCGTTAGAAATATGAAAGTCTCTGATCACAGAGGAGTTGAATTTTTGATGAACATATATATGCAAATACCGGGAAGCAAACAAACTGATGCACAGAAACAATGCATTTCAACAGCTCAATATCCACGTTACCCTTAGCAGCTCTCTGTACACTGAAATATTTTCACGTAAGAATGCTAGACTCATAGTAAAATCTGTGCCCTTAAGTAAGCAGTTTAAACACAATATTTGGCAGTTGTTCCAAAATGTGTTCTAAAACTGCCATATGGCAATAAGCTAGAAAGACTGATGAGCTCACATTAAAGTTAGGATATCTTCTGGATCTTAGATTGTTCTACCGGTTTACAGTAAGTGTAAAATAACACAGTGCAGAGAAACATTTCTTTGCAGTTTTAAAACACATCTGTGGTTCTCTTTAATTACGTAGGTCAACTAGGGTAGAAAGAACATGAAATGCTGCCCATGAGGAGAGGATACAATAGGTTTCTTAGTTCAGAGTCTCCTTTAGTTGAACTGTAGAGTTGAAGTTTACATCGCTAGTCTTTCTTATAATGGCCCTGGAACATTTCCTGTACCTGTGCAGTTAAATTGTTCTTGCTGCTTATGTGAGATAAAAGTTACTAATAAATTGGGATTTACTAGTGTTAACTTCAGGGTAGGATTATCTGTTTACACAATGCTGTTCCTATTTACGTAAGGAGTGTGACTGTGTAATGAACAGTGCATTTCCTATAATAAGCAGTGATTCAGTTAAAAAAGCTACATGTAACCTCAGCTAGAAAGGCCTTTTGAAGCGAGCTATACAGACAAGATGAATATAAAATCTTCAGGTCAAATTTCAAGTAATTCCAAGTGTACGTATGAGGGCAGCTAGCTAAAATACTTAAATTTCTTTCCTAAACGAACTCAAATACCACAAAAAGGTAATTGACACTTGCAAACAAGCTATAACATCTGTTCTGGAATATGCTCAGCATAGAATTATAAAATAAACTTTGCACAACTTCACCCAGAACTATATTTCAATGAACTAAAGACCTCCCCAGTATGTTCAGTTACAGATCCTTAGCAGTGAGTGCAGGATTGGCATTTCTAGGTTATAAAGCTCGGTATGTTCTAAATCGACAAATACCAAGAAGATTCACACAAGCACTGCTAGTTCTGATGAGCAGACCACGGATTAAATTTACCAGGTAATAAATTCACTATACGTCTTGATGCTGGTTCATTTGCTAACAAGTCCAATGAAAGTTTCACTGTTGAACTTTTATATACCGTGGCTATACTAGAACGTGCTAACACCAACACAGAATGCTTTCAGACTATTGTAGCATGCTCTCTGCCCTAATGAAATAAGTTAAAATAATAATTTGTTTCTCATAGTTTTTAACACTGATATTTGTATATCCTGCACTGCTCACTGCAGAAGGTGGTACACATACAGGACACACACAGAAAACCGTGTATGCGTTGAACATGTAAAATGACTTTCCAACAGATATATGAAAGTGTTTCTGATAACAGAGGACTGGAATTTTCCATGTAGATATGTAAAAAACATAGATCAACCAGTCCGATTCAAAGAAACAATTCCTTTCAATGCTTCATTATACATGTTACTGACAGCAGTTCTCTGTACAGTGTAAGATTTTCAAGTAAGAATGCCAGACTTTTGGTTAAATCTGTGCTGTTTAGTAAGGAGTTAAAACAGCAGTTGGCCAAAATGGATTCTAACACAGTCAGATGGCAATAAGCGAGGAAGAGTGATGAGCTCACATTAATTATCAGATATCTTCTGAATCTTAGTTTGATATACAGTTTTACAGGAAGAGCAAAATAACACAAAGTTGACAGAAACATTTCTTTGCAGTTTTCAAACACACTTGGGGTTCTCTTTAATAACGTCGATCAATGTAGGCGGAAAGACATGAAATTCTGTCCATGATGAAAGGACACAATAGGTTTCTTAGTTCAGAATCTCCTTTAGTTTAACTCTAGTGTTAAACACAGTTTATATCGCTAGTCTTTCTTATTATGGCCCTGGAACATTTTTTGTACTTGTGCAGTTAAACTGTAACTGCTGCTAATGCTAGATAAAAGATACGTATAAATTGGCTTACTTGGGTTATCTTCAGGGTAGGGAAATAAATCTGTGTGCACAAGGTCTTCCAACTTTCATAGAAAATGTGATTGCCTAATGAACTCAGCATTCTAAAAATTGTGCTTTTCATATTATAAGCTCCATTTCATTATAAAGAATCTTTCTTTCAATTCAGCTTGAAAGATCTTGAGCAGGATCTAGAAACAAGATAAATTAATATTCTTCAGGTTAAATTTATAGTAACGTGCAGCATGCACGTGAGTGGGGAGAGCTCATAGCACCTAAAACTCATTCCAACAAAATCCCACATACAACAAAGAAATAATTGTCACTTGTGAGGAAGCATTAACGTCTGTCCTGGAAGAATATGCTCAGCATAGATATATAAAATTCTCTGCACTTCACTCAGAACTCTTTTTCAGAGAACTAAAGACCTCCCCATTATGTTCAGTTAAAGAAACCAAGCAGTGAGCGCTGGATTGCCATTACTCTGTTATAAAACTCAAGTGTTTTCTAACTCAACAAACACAAAGACAATTCTGACAAGTACTGCTACTTGTAACGAGCAGAACACTGTGTAACTTTATCAGGTAGCATAGTAACTATACACCTTGATGCTGTTGCACTTGCTAACCAAGAGAATGAGTTTCACTGTTGAACTTCTATATACTGTGGCTGTTCTAGACACTGTTAACTGGCACAGAATGCATTCAGAGTATCGAAGCATGTTCTCGGCCCTAACGAAATAAGTTATAATGACAATCATTTTATCATAGGTTTAACACTAATTCTTGTATATTCTGCAATGCTCACTCCAGAATGTTGTAAACATACTGAACACAAAAAGACATGTATGGGTTGAACCTGGAAAAAGACTTTCCAAGAGAAATATGAAAGAGTTTCTCATAACAGAGGAGTTGAATTTTTGATGTACAGAGGTCAAAACTGTGGACCAAACGATCTGAGGCATAGAAGCAACACATTTCAATTCTTCATTATACATGTTATACTTAGAAGTTCTCTGGACTCTGTTAGATTTTCAAGTAAGAATGCTAGACTCATAGTAAAATTTGTGCTGTTAACTACGCAGTTTAAACACATTCTTTGGCAGTTGTTCAAAAAGGTATTCTAAAGCTGCCAAATGTCAGTAAGCCAGAAAGACTGATGAGCTCACATTAATGTTAGGATATGTTCTGGATCTTACTTTTGTATACCGGTTTACAGTAAGAGTAAAATAACACACAGCGTAGAGAAACATTTCTTTGCAGTTTTAAATCACATACGTGGTTCTCTTTAATTATGTAGATCAATTAGCATAGAGAGTACCTGAAATTCTGTCCATGATGAGAGGATACAATAGGTTTCTTAGTTCTGAATATTTTGTCGTTGTTTGTAATGTCAACTAGTTTACATCACTATTCTTTCTTATATGGTTCTGGAACATTTCCAGTACCTGTGCAGTCAAAGTGTACTTGCTGCTAATTGAAGATTAAAGTTACTTGTAAATGGGAATTACTAACTAGTGGTATCTTCATGGTAGGAAAGTCTGTTTGCAAAATTGTCTTCCAACTTACATAAAGAATGTGATTGTTTAATGAACTCAGTATTCTAAGACATGTGCATATCGTATGATAAGCAGTGATGAATTAAAAAGAAAGCTTTATGTAACTTCAGCTGGAAACACATTTTTGAGCGAGATATACAGACAAGATAAATAGAAACGCATCAGGTAAAATTTCAGGTAATTCCACGTGTACCTATGAGTGCAGCTAGCTCAAAATACTTACATTTCATTTCAATACAAACTCAAATACAACAGAAATGTAAATGACACTTGTAACCAAGCATTAACATCTGCTCTGGAATGTGCTCCGCATAAAAGTATAAAATAATCTTTGCACAACTTCCCCCAGAACTATATTGCAAAGAACTGAAGACCTCCCCATTATGTTCAGTTCACAGAACGTAAGCAGTGAGTGCTAAGTTGGCATTACCTTGTTAAAAAACACAGTATTTTTTAATTCGACATGAAAAAAGGAGATTCTGACAAGCACTGCTACTTCTAATGAGCAGAACACTGTGGAACGTTATCAGGTGGTATAGTAACTGAACATCTTGATGCGGTAGCATTGTCTAACCAGGACAATGAGAGTTTCACTGTGCAACTTCTATATACTGTGACTGTTCTAAACAGTGCTAACTGACACTGGCACAGAATGCTTTCAGAGTATTGAGGCATGTTCTCTGCCCTAGTGAAATAAGTTAAAATTATAATCATTTTCTCATAGTTTTCACACCGGTTTTTGTATATCCTGCAATGCTCATTCAGAATGTTGTACACATACTGAGCACAAGGATAGTGTATTGGTTGAACATGGAAAGAGACTTTCCGTTAGAAATATGAAAGTCTCTGATCACAGAGGAGTTGAATTTTTGATGAACATATATATGCAAATACCGGGAAGCAAACAAACTGATGCACAGAAACAATGCATTTCAACAGCTCAATATCCACGTTACCCTTAGCAGCTCTCTGTACACTGAAATATTTTCACGTAAGAATGCTAGACTCATAGTAAAATCTGTGCCCTTAAGTAAGCAGTTTAAACACAATATTTGGCAGTTGTTCCAAAATGTGTTCTAAAACTGCCATATGGCAATAAGCTAGAAAGACTGATGAGCTCACATTAAAGTTAGGATATCTTCTGGATCTTAGATTGTTCTACCGGTTTACAGTAAGTGTAAAATAACACAGTGCAGAGAAACATTTCTTTGCAGTTTTAAAACACATCTGTGGTTCTCTTTAATTACGTAGGTCAACTAGGGTAGAAAGAACATGAAATGCTGCCCATGAGGAGAGGATACAATAGGTTTCTTAGTTCAGAGTCTCCTTTAGTTGAACTGTAGAGTTGAAGTTTACATCGCTAGTCTTTCTTATAATGGCCCTGGAACATTTCCTGTACCTGTGCAGTTAAATTGTTCTTGCTGCTTATGTGAGATAAAAGTTACTAATAAATTGGGATTTACTAGTGTTAACTTCAGGGTAGGATTATCTGTTTACACAATGCTGTTCCTATTTACGTAAGGAGTGTGACTGTGTAATGAACAGTGCATTTCCTATAATAAGCAGTGATTCAGTTAAAAAAGCTACATGTAACCTCAGCTAGAAAGGCCTTTTGAAGCGAGCTATACAGACAAGATGAATATAAAATCTTCAGGTCAAATTTCAAGTAATTCCAAGTGTACGTATGAGGGCAGCTAGCTAAAATACTTAAATTTCTTTCCTAAACGAACTCAAATACCACAAAAAGGTAATTGACACTTGCAAACAAGCTATAACATCTGTTCTGGAATATGCTCAGCATAGAATTATAAAATAAACTTTGCACAACTTCACCCAGAACTATATTTCAATGAACTAAAGACCTCCCCAGTATGTTCAGTTACAGATCCTTAGCAGTGAGTGCAGGATTGGCATTTCTAGGTTATAAAGCTCGGTATGTTCTAAATCGACAAATACCAAGAAGATTCACACAAGCACTGCTAGTTCTGATGAGCAGACCACGGATTAAATTTACCAGGTAATAAATTCACTATACGTCTTGATGCTGGTTCATTTGCTAACAAGTCCAATGAAAGTTTCACTGTTGAACTTTTATATACCGTGGCTATACTAGAACGTGCTAACACCAACACAGAATGCTTTCAGACTATTGTAGCATGCTCTCTGCCCTAATGAAATAAGTTAAAATAATAATTTGTTTCTCATAGTTTTTAACACTGATATTTGTATATCCTGCACTGCTCACTGCAGAAGGTGGTACACATACAGGACACACACAGAAAACCGTGTATGCGTTGAACATGTAAAATGACTTTCCAACAGATATATGAAAGTGTTTCTGATAACAGAGGACTGGAATTTTCCATGTAGATATGTAAAAAACATAGATCAACCAGTCCGATTCAAAGAAACAATTCCTTTCAATGCTTCATTATACATGTTACTGACAGCAGTTCTCTGTACAGTGTAAGATTTTCAAGTAAGAATGCCAGACTTTTGGTTAAATCTGTGCTGTTTAGTAAGGAGTTAAAACAGCAGTTGGCCAAAATGGATTCTAACACAGTCAGATGGCAATAAGCGAGGAAGAGTGATGAGCTCACATTAATTATCAGATATCTTCTGAATCTTAGTTTGATATACAGTTTTACAGGAAGAGCAAAATAACACAAAGTTGACAGAAACATTTCTTTGCAGTTTTCAAACACACTTGGGGTTCTCTTTAATAACGTCGATCAATGTAGGCGGAAAGACATGAAATTCTGTCCATGATGAAAGGACACAATAGGTTTCTTAGTTCAGAATCTCCTTTAGTTTAACTCTAGTGTTAAACACAGTTTATATCGCTAGTCTTTCTTATTATGGCCCTGGAACATTTTTTGTACTTGTGCAGTTAAACTGTAACTGCTGCTAATGCTAGATAAAAGATACGTATAAATTGGCTTACTTGGGTTATCTTCAGGGTAGGGAAATAAATCTGTGTGCACAAGGTCTTCCAACTTTCATAGAAAATGTGATTGCCTAATGAACTCAGCATTCTAAAAATTGTGCTTTTCATATTATAAGCTCCATTTCATTATAAAGAATCTTTCTTTCAATTCAGCTTGAAAGATCTTGAGCAGGATCTAGAAACAAGATAAATTAATATTCTTCAGGTTAAATTTATAGTAACGTGCAGCATGCACGTGAGTGGGGAGAGCTCATAGCACCTAAAACTCATTCCAACAAAATCCCACATACAACAAAGAAATAATTGTCACTTGTGAGGAAGCATTAACGTCTGTCCTGGAAGAATATGCTCAGCATAGATATATAAAATTCTCTGCACTTCACTCAGAACTCTTTTTCAGAGAACTAAAGACCTCCCCATTATGTTCAGTTAAAGAAACCAAGCAGTGAGCGCTGGATTGCCATTACTCTGTTATAAAACTCAAGTGTTTTCTAACTCAACAAACACAAAGACAATTCTGACAAGTACTGCTACTTGTAACGAGCAGAACACTGTGTAACTTTATCAGGTAGCATAGTAACTATACACCTTGATGCTGTTGCACTTGCTAACCAAGAGAATGAGTTTCACTGTTGAACTTCTATATACTGTGGCTGTTCTAGACACTGTTAACTGGCACAGAATGCATTCAGAGTATCGAAGCATGTTCTCGGCCCTAACGAAATAAGTTATAATGACAATCATTTTATCATAGGTTTAACACTAATTCTTGTATATTCTGCAATGCTCACTCCAGAATGTTGTAAACATACTGAACACAAAAAGACATGTATGGGTTGAACCTGGAAAAAGACTTTCCAAGAGAAATATGAAAGAGTTTCTCATAACAGAGGAGTTGAATTTTTGATGTACAGAGGTCAAAACTGTGGACCAAACGATCTGAGGCATAGAAGCAACACATTTCAATTCTTCATTATACATGTTATACTTAGAAGTTCTCTGGACTCTGTTAGATTTTCAAGTAAGAATGCTAGACTCATAGTAAAATTTGTGCTGTTAACTACGCAGTTTAAACACATTCTTTGGCAGTTGTTCAAAAAGGTATTCTAAAGCTGCCAAATGTCAGTAAGCCAGAAAGACTGATGAGCTCACATTAATGTTAGGATATGTTCTGGATCTTACTTTTGTATACCGGTTTACAGTAAGAGTAAAATAACACACAGCGTAGAGAAACATTTCTTTGCAGTTTTAAATCACATACGTGGTTCTCTTTAATTATGTAGATCAATTAGCATAGAGAGTACCTGAAATTCTGTCCATGATGAGAGGATACAATAGGTTTCTTAGTTCTGAATATTTTGTCGTTGTTTGTAATGTCAACTAGTTTACATCACTATTCTTTCTTATATGGTTCTGGAACATTTCCAGTACCTGTGCAGTCAAAGTGTACTTGCTGCTAATTGAAGATTAAAGTTACTTGTAAATGGGAATTACTAACTAGTGGTATCTTCATGGTAGGAAAGTCTGTTTGCAAAATTGTCTTCCAACTTACATAAAGAATGTGATTGTTTAATGAACTCAGTATTCTAAGACATGTGCATATCGTATGATAAGCAGTGATGAATTAAAAAGAAAGCTTTATGTAACTTCAGCTGGAAACACATTTTTGAGCGAGATATACAGACAAGATAAATAGAAACGCATCAGGTAAAATTTCAGGTAATTCCACGTGTACCTATGAGTGCAGCTAGCTCAAAATACTTACATTTCATTTCAATACAAACTCAAATACAACAGAAATGTAAATGACACTTGTAACCAAGCATTAACATCTGCTCTGGAATGTGCTCCGCATAAAAGTATAAAATAATCTTTGCACAACTTCCCCCAGAACTATATTGCAAAGAACTGAAGACCTCCCCATTATGTTCAGTTCACAGAACGTAAGCAGTGAGTGCTAAGTTGGCATTACCTTGTTAAAAAACACAGTATTTTTTAATTCGACATGAAAAAAGGAGATTCTGACAAGCACTGCTACTTCTAATGAGCAGAACACTGTGGAACGTTATCAGGTGGTATAGTAACTGAACATCTTGATGCGGTAGCATTGTCTAACCAGGACAATGAGAGTTTCACTGTGCAACTTCTATATACTGTGACTGTTCTAAACAGTGCTAACTGACACTGGCACAGAATGCTTTCAGAGTATTGAGGCATGTTCTCTGCCCTAGTGAAATAAGTTAAAATTATAATCATTTTCTCATAGTTTTCACACCGGTTTTTGTATATCCTGCAATGCTCATTCAGAATGTTGTACACATACTGAGCACAAGGATAGTGTATTGGTTGAACATGGAAAGAGACTTTCCGTTAGAAATATGAAAGTCTCTGATCACAGAGGAGTTGAATTTTTGATGAACATATATATGCAAATACCGGGAAGCAAACAAACTGATGCACAGAAACAATGCATTTCAACAGCTCAATATCCACGTTACCCTTAGCAGCTCTCTGTACACTGAAATATTTTCACGTAAGAATGCTAGACTCATAGTAAAATCTGTGCCCTTAAGTAAGCAGTTTAAACACAATATTTGGCAGTTGTTCCAAAATGTGTTCTAAAACTGCCATATGGCAATAAGCTAGAAAGACTGATGAGCTCACATTAAAGTTAGGATATCTTCTGGATCTTAGATTGTTCTACCGGTTTACAGTAAGTGTAAAATAACACAGTGCAGAGAAACATTTCTTTGCAGTTTTAAAACACATCTGTGGTTCTCTTTAATTACGTAGGTCAACTAGGGTAGAAAGAACATGAAATGCTGCCCATGAGGAGAGGATACAATAGGTTTCTTAGTTCAGAGTCTCCTTTAGTTGAACTGTAGAGTTGAAGTTTACATCGCTAGTCTTTCTTATAATGGCCCTGGAACATTTCCTGTACCTGTGCAGTTAAATTGTTCTTGCTGCTTATGTGAGATAAAAGTTACTAATAAATTGGGATTTACTAGTGTTAACTTCAGGGTAGGATTATCTGTTTACACAATGCTGTTCCTATTTACGTAAGGAGTGTGACTGTGTAATGAACAGTGCATTTCCTATAATAAGCAGTGATTCAGTTAAAAAAGCTACATGTAACCTCAGCTAGAAAGGCCTTTTGAAGCGAGCTATACAGACAAGATGAATATAAAATCTTCAGGTCAAATTTCAAGTAATTCCAAGTGTACGTATGAGGGCAGCTAGCTAAAATACTTAAATTTCTTTCCTAAACGAACTCAAATACCACAAAAAGGTAATTGACACTTGCAAACAAGCTATAACATCTGTTCTGGAATATGCTCAGCATAGAATTATAAAATAAACTTTGCACAACTTCACCCAGAACTATATTTCAATGAACTAAAGACCTCCCCAGTATGTTCAGTTACAGATCCTTAGCAGTGAGTGCAGGATTGGCATTTCTAGGTTATAAAGCTCGGTATGTTCTAAATCGACAAATACCAAGAAGATTCACACAAGCACTGCTAGTTCTGATGAGCAGACCACGGATTAAATTTACCAGGTAATAAATTCACTATACGTCTTGATGCTGGTTCATTTGCTAACAAGTCCAATGAAAGTTTCACTGTTGAACTTTTATATACCGTGGCTATACTAGAACGTGCTAACACCAACACAGAATGCTTTCAGACTATTGTAGCATGCTCTCTGCCCTAATGAAATAAGTTAAAATAATAATTTGTTTCTCATAGTTTTTAACACTGATATTTGTATATCCTGCACTGCTCACTGCAGAAGGTGGTACACATACAGGACACACACAGAAAACCGTGTATGCGTTGAACATGTAAAATGACTTTCCAACAGATATATGAAAGTGTTTCTGATAACAGAGGACTGGAATTTTCCATGTAGATATGTAAAAAACATAGATCAACCAGTCCGATTCAAAGAAACAATTCCTTTCAATGCTTCATTATACATGTTACTGACAGCAGTTCTCTGTACAGTGTAAGATTTTCAAGTAAGAATGCCAGACTTTTGGTTAAATCTGTGCTGTTTAGTAAGGAGTTAAAACAGCAGTTGGCCAAAATGGATTCTAACACAGTCAGATGGCAATAAGCGAGGAAGAGTGATGAGCTCACATTAATTATCAGATATCTTCTGAATCTTAGTTTGATATACAGTTTTACAGGAAGAGCAAAATAACACAAAGTTGACAGAAACATTTCTTTGCAGTTTTCAAACACACTTGGGGTTCTCTTTAATAACGTCGATCAATGTAGGCGGAAAGACATGAAATTCTGTCCATGATGAAAGGACACAATAGGTTTCTTAGTTCAGAATCTCCTTTAGTTTAACTCTAGTGTTAAACACAGTTTATATCGCTAGTCTTTCTTATTATGGCCCTGGAACATTTTTTGTACTTGTGCAGTTAAACTGTAACTGCTGCTAATGCTAGATAAAAGATACGTATAAATTGGCTTACTTGGGTTATCTTCAGGGTAGGGAAATAAATCTGTGTGCACAAGGTCTTCCAACTTTCATAGAAAATGTGATTGCCTAATGAACTCAGCATTCTAAAAATTGTGCTTTTCATATTATAAGCTCCATTTCATTATAAAGAATCTTTCTTTCAATTCAGCTTGAAAGATCTTGAGCAGGATCTAGAAACAAGATAAATTAATATTCTTCAGGTTAAATTTATAGTAACGTGCAGCATGCACGTGAGTGGGGAGAGCTCATAGCACCTAAAACTCATTCCAACAAAATCCCACATACAACAAAGAAATAATTGTCACTTGTGAGGAAGCATTAACGTCTGTCCTGGAAGAATATGCTCAGCATAGATATATAAAATTCTCTGCACTTCACTCAGAACTCTTTTTCAGAGAACTAAAGACCTCCCCATTATGTTCAGTTAAAGAAACCAAGCAGTGAGCGCTGGATTGCCATTACTCTGTTATAAAACTCAGTGTTTTCTAACTCAACAAACACAAAGACAATTCTGACAAGTACTGCTACTTGTAACGAGCAGAACACTGTGTAACTTTATCAGGTAGCATAGTAACTATACACCTTGATGCTGTTGCACTTGCTAACCAAGAGAATGAGTTTCACTGTTGAACTTCTATATACTGTGGCTGTTCTAGACACTGTTAACTGGCACAGAATGCATTCAGAGTATCGAAGCATGTTCTCGGCCCTAACGAAATAAGTTATAATGACAATCATTTTATCATAGGTTTAACACTAATTCTTGTATATTCTGCAATGCTCACTCCAGAATGTTGTAAACATACTGAACACAAAAAGACATGTATGGGTTGAACCTGGAAAAAGACTTTCCAAGAGAAATATGAAAGAGTTTCTCATAACAGAGGAGTTGAATTTTTGATGTACAGAGGTCAAAACTGTGGACCAAACGATCTGAGGCATAGAAGCAACACATTTCAATTCTTCATTATACATGTTATACTTAGAAGTTCTCTGGACTCTGTTAGATTTTCAAGTAAGAATGCTAGACTCATAGTAAAATTTGTGCTGTTAACTACGCAGTTTAAACACATTCTTTGGCAGTTGTTCAAAAAGGTATTCTAAAGCTGCCAAATGTCAGTAAGCCAGAAAGACTGATGAGCTCACATTAATGTTAGGATATGTTCTGGATCTTACTTTTGTATACCGGTTTACAGTAAGAGTAAAATAACACACAGCGTAGAGAAACATTTCTTTGCAGTTTTAAATCACATACGTGGTTCTCTTTAATTATGTAGATCAATTAGCATAGAGAGTACCTGAAATTCTGTCCATGATGAGAGGATACAATAGGTTTCTTAGTTCTGAATATTTTGTCGTTGTTTGTAATGTCAACTAGTTTACATCACTATTCTTTCTTATATGGTTCTGGAACATTTCCAGTACCTGTGCAGTCAAAGTGTACTTGCTGCTAATTGAAGATTAAAGTTACTTGTAAATGGGAATTACTAACTAGTGGTATCTTCATGGTAGGAAAGTCTGTTTGCAAAATTGTCTTCCAACTTACATAAAGAATGTGATTGTTTAATGAACTCAGTATTCTAAGACATGTGCATATCGTATGATAAGCAGTGATGAATTAAAAAGAAAGCTTTATGTAACTTCAGCTGGAAACACATTTTTGAGCGAGATATACAGACAAGATAAATAGAAACGCATCAGGTAAAATTTCAGGTAATTCCACGTGTACCTATGAGTGCAGCTAGCTCAAAATACTTACATTTCATTTCAATACAAACTCAAATACAACAGAAATGTAAATGACACTTGTAACCAAGCATTAACATCTGCTCTGGAATGTGCTCCGCATAAAAGTATAAAATAATCTTTGCACAACTTCCCCCAGAACTATATTGCAAAGAACTGAAGACCTCCCCATTATGTTCAGTTCACAGAACGTAAGCAGTGAGTGCTAAGTTGGCATTACCTTGTTAAAAAACACAGTATTTTTTAATTCGACATGAAAAAAGGAGATTCTGACAAGCACTGCTACTTCTAATGAGCAGAACACTGTGGAACGTTATCAGGTGGTATAGTAACTGAACATCTTGATGCGGTAGCATTGTCTAACCAGGACAATGAGAGTTTCACTGTGCAACTTCTATATACTGTGACTGTTCTAAACAGTGCTAACTGACACTGGCACAGAATGCTTTCAGAGTATTGAGGCATGTTCTCTGCCCTAGTGAAATAAGTTAAAATTATAATCATTTTCTCATAGTTTTCACACCGGTTTTTGTATATCCTGCAATGCTCATTCAGAATGTTGTACACATACTGAGCACAAGGATAGTGTATTGGTTGAACATGGAAAGAGACTTTCCGTTAGAAATATGAAAGTCTCTGATCACAGAGGAGTTGAATTTTTGATGAACATATATATGCAAATACCGGGAAGCAAACAAACTGATGCACAGAAACAATGCATTTCAACAGCTCAATATCCACGTTACCCTTAGCAGCTCTCTGTACACTGAAATATTTTCACGTAAGAATGCTAGACTCATAGTAAAATCTGTGCCCTTAAGTAAGCAGTTTAAACACAATATTTGGCAGTTGTTCCAAAATGTGTTCTAAAACTGCCATATGGCAATAAGCTAGAAAGACTGATGAGCTCACATTAAAGTTAGGATATCTTCTGGATCTTAGATTGTTCTACCGGTTTACAGTAAGTGTAAAATAACACAGTGCAGAGAAACATTTCTTTGCAGTTTTAAAACACATCTGTGGTTCTCTTTAATTACGTAGGTCAACTAGGGTAGAAAGAACATGAAATGCTGCCCATGAGGAGAGGATACAATAGGTTTCTTAGTTCAGAGTCTCCTTTAGTTGAACTGTAGAGTTGAAGTTTACATCGCTAGTCTTTCTTATAATGGCCCTGGAACATTTCCTGTACCTGTGCAGTTAAATTGTTCTTGCTGCTTATGTGAGATAAAAGTTACTAATAAATTGGGATTTACTAGTGTTAACTTCAGGGTAGGATTATCTGTTTACACAATGCTGTTCCTATTTACGTAAGGAGTGTGACTGTGTAATGAACAGTGCATTTCCTATAATAAGCAGTGATTCAGTTAAAAAAGCTACATGTAACCTCAGCTAGAAAGGCCTTTTGAAGCGAGCTATACAGACAAGATGAATATAAAATCTTCAGGTCAAATTTCAAGTAATTCCAAGTGTACGTATGAGGGCAGCTAGCTAAAATACTTAAATTTCTTTCCTAAACGAACTCAAATACCACAAAAAGGTAATTGACACTTGCAAACAAGCTATAACATCTGTTCTGGAATATGCTCAGCATAGAATTATAAAATAAACTTTGCACAACTTCACCCAGAACTATATTTCAATGAACTAAAGACCTCCCCAGTATGTTCAGTTACAGATCCTTAGCAGTGAGTGCAGGATTGGCATTTCTAGGTTATAAAGCTCGGTATGTTCTAAATCGACAAATACCAAGAAGATTCACACAAGCACTGCTAGTTCTGATGAGCAGACCACGGATTAAATTTACCAGGTAATAAATTCACTATACGTCTTGATGCTGGTTCATTTGCTAACAAGTCCAATGAAAGTTTCACTGTTGAACTTTTATATACCGTGGCTATACTAGAACGTGCTAACACCAACACAGAATGCTTTCAGACTATTGTAGCATGCTCTCTGCCCTAATGAAATAAGTTAAAATAATAATTTGTTTCTCATAGTTTTTAACACTGATATTTGTATATCCTGCACTGCTCACTGCAGAAGGTGGTACACATACAGGACACACACAGAAAACCGTGTATGCGTTGAACATGTAAAATGACTTTCCAACAGATATATGAAAGTGTTTCTGATAACAGAGGACTGGAATTTTCCATGTAGATATGTAAAAAACATAGATCAACCAGTCCGATTCAAAGAAACAATTCCTTTCAATGCTTCATTATACATGTTACTGACAGCAGTTCTCTGTACAGTGTAAGATTTTCAAGTAAGAATGCCAGACTTTTGGTTAAATCTGTGCTGTTTAGTAAGGAGTTAAAACAGCAGTTGGCCAAAATGGATTCTAACACAGTCAGATGGCAATAAGCGAGGAAGAGTGATGAGCTCACATTAATTATCAGATATCTTCTGAATCTTAGTTTGATATACAGTTTTACAGGAAGAGCAAAATAACACAAAGTTGACAGAAACATTTCTTTGCAGTTTTCAAACACACTTGGGGTTCTCTTTAATAACGTCGATCAATGTAGGCGGAAAGACATGAAATTCTGTCCATGATGAAAGGACACAATAGGTTTCTTAGTTCAGAATCTCCTTTAGTTTAACTCTAGTGTTAAACACAGTTTATATCGCTAGTCTTTCTTATTATGGCCCTGGAACATTTTTTGTACTTGTGCAGTTAAACTGTAACTGCTGCTAATGCTAGATAAAAGATACGTATAAATTGGTTTACTTGGGTTATCTTCAGGGTAGGGAAATAAATCTGTGTGCACAAGGTCTTCCAACTTTCATAGAAAATGTGATTGCCTAATGAATTCAGCATTCTAAAAATTGTGCTTTTCATATTATAAGCTCCATTTCATTATAAAGAATCTTTCTTTCAATTCAGCTTGAAAGATCTTGAGCAGGATCTAGAAACAAGATAAATTAATATTCTTCAGGTTAAATTTATAGTAACGTGCAGCATGCACGTGAGTGGGGAGAGCTCATAGCACCTAAAACTCATTCCAACAAAATCCCACATACAACAAAGAAATAATTGTCACTTGTGAGGAAGCATTAACGTCTGTCATGGAAGAATATGCTCAGCATAGATATATAAAATTCTCTGCACTTCACTCAGAACTCTTTTTCAGAGAACTAAAGACCTCCCCATTATGTTCAGTTAAAGAAACCAAGCAGTGAGCGCTGGATTGCCATTACTCTGTTATAAAACTCAGTGTTTTCTAACTCAACAAACACAAAGACAATTCTGACAAGTACTGCTACTTGTAACGAGCAGAACACTGTGTAACTTTATCAGGTAGCATAGTAACTATACACCTTGATGCTGTTGCACTTGCTAACCAAGAGAATGAGTTTCACTGTTGAACTTCTATATACTGTGGCTGTTCTAGACACTGTTAACTGGCACAGAATGCATTCAGAGTATCGAAGCATGTTCTCGGCCCTAACGAAATAAGTTATAATGACAATCATTTTATCATAGGTTTAACACTAATTCTTGTATATTCTGCAATGCTCACTCCAGAATGTTGTAAACATACTGAACACAAAAAGACATGTATGGGTTGAACCTGGAAAAAGACTTTCCAAGAGAAATATGAAAGAGTTTCTCATAACAGAGGAGTTGAATTTTTGATGTACAGAGGTCAAAACTGTGGACCAAACGATCTGAGGCATAGAAGCAACACATTTCAATTCTTCATTATACATGTTATACTTAGAAGTTCTCTGGACTCTGTTAGATTTTCAAGTAAGAATGCTAGACTCATAGTAAAATTTGTGCTGTTAACTACGCAGTTTAAACACATTCTTTGGCAGTTGTTCAAAAAGGTATTCTAAAGCTGCCAAATGTCAGTAAGCCAGAAAGACTGATGAGCTCACATTAATGTTAGGATATGTTCTGGATCTTACTTTTGTATACCGGTTTACAGTAAGAGTAAAATAACACACAGCGTAGAGAAACATTTCTTTGCAGTTTTAAATCACATACGTGGTTCTCTTTAATTATGTAGATCAATTAGCATAGAGAGTACCTGAAATTCTGTCCATGATGAGAGGATACAATAGGTTTCTTAGTTCTGAATATTTTGTCGTTGTTTGTAATGTCAACTAGTTTACATCACTATTCTTTCTTATATGGTTCTGGAACATTTCCAGTACCTGTGCAGTCAAAGTGTACTTGCTGCTAATTGAAGATTAAAGTTACTTGTAAATGGGAATTACTAACTAGTGGTATCTTCATGGTAGGAAAGTCTGTTTGCAAAATTGTCTTCCAACTTACATAAAGAATGTGATTGTTTAATGAACTCAGTATTCTAAGACATGTGCATATCGTATGATAAGCAGTGATGAATTAAAAAGAAAGCTTTATGTAACTTCAGCTGGAAACACATTTTTGAGCGAGATATACAGACAAGATAAATAGAAACGCATCAGGTAAAATTTCAGGTAATTCCACGTGTACCTATGAGTGCAGCTAGCTCAAAATACTTACATTTCATTTCAATACAAACTCAAATACAACAGAAATGTAAATGACACTTGTAACCAAGCATTAACATCTGCTCTGGAATGTGCTCCGCATAAAAGTATAAAATAATCTTTGCACAACTTCCCCCAGAACTATATTGCAAAGAACTGAAGACCTCCCCATTATGTTCAGTTCACAGAACGTAAGCAGTGAGTGCTAAGTTGGCATTACCTTGTTAAAAAACACAGTATTTTTTAATTCGACATGAAAAAAGGAGATTCTGACAAGCACTGCTACTTCTAATGAGCAGAACACTGTGGAACGTTATCAGGTGGTATAGTAACTGAACATCTTGATGCGGTAGCATTGTCTAACCAGGACAATGAGAGTTTCACTGTGCAACTTCTATATACTGTGACTGTTCTAAACAGTGCTAACTGACACTGGCACAGAATGCTTTCAGAGTATTGAGGCATGTTCTCTGCCCTAGTGAAATAAGTTAAAATTATAATCATTTTCTCATAGTTTTCACACCGGTTTTTGTATATCCTGCAATGCTCATTCAGAATGTTGTACACATACTGAGCACAAGGATAGTGTATTGGTTGAACATGGAAAGAGACTTTCCGTTAGAAATATGAAAGTCTCTGATCACAGAGGAGTTGAATTTTTGATGAACATATATATGCAAATACCGGGAAGCAAACAAACTGATGCACAGAAACAATGCATTTCAACAGCTCAATATCCACGTTACCCTTAGCAGCTCTCTGTACACTGAAATATTTTCACGTAAGAATGCTAGACTCATAGTAAAATCTGTGCCCTTAAGTAAGCAGTTTAAACACAATATTTGGCAGTTGTTCCAAAATGTGTTCTAAAACTGCCATATGGCAATAAGCTAGAAAGACTGATGAGCTCACATTAAAGTTAGGATATCTTCTGGATCTTAGATTGTTCTACCGGTTTACAGTAAGTGTAAAATAACACAGTGCAGAGAAACATTTCTTTGCAGTTTTAAAACACATCTGTGGTTCTCTTTAATTACGTAGGTCAACTAGGGTAGAAAGAACATGAAATGCTGCCCATGAGGAGAGGATACAATAGGTTTCTTAGTTCAGAGTCTCCTTTAGTTGAACTGTAGAGTTGAAGTTTACATCGCTAGTCTTTCTTATAATGGCCCTGGAACATTTCCTGTACCTGTGCAGTTAAATTGTTCTTGCTGCTTATGTGAGATAAAAGTTACTAATAAATTGGGATTTACTAGTGTTAACTTCAGGGTAGGATTATCTGTTTACACAATGCTGTTCCTATTTACGTAAGGAGTGTGACTGTGTAATGAACAGTGCATTTCCTATAATAAGCAGTGATTCAGTTAAAAAAGCTACATGTAACCTCAGCTAGAAAGGCCTTTTGAAGCGAGCTATACAGACAAGATGAATATAAAATCTTCAGGTCAAATTTCAAGTAATTCCAAGTGTACGTATGAGGGCAGCTAGCTAAAATACTTAAATTTCTTTCCTAAACGAACTCAAATACCACAAAAAGGTAATTGACACTTGCAAACAAGCTATAACATCTGTTCTGGAATATGCTCAGCATAGAATTATAAAATAAACTTTGCACAACTTCACCCAGAACTATATTTCAATGAACTAAAGACCTCCCCAGTATGTTCAGTTACAGATCCTTAGCAGTGAGTGCAGGATTGGCATTTCTAGGTTATAAAGCTCGGTATGTTCTAAATCGACAAATACCAAGAAGATTCACACAAGCACTGCTAGTTCTGATGAGCAGACCACGGATTAAATTTACCAGGTAATAAATTCACTATACGTCTTGATGCTGGTTCATTTGCTAACAAGTCCAATGAAAGTTTCACTGTTGAACTTTTATATACCGTGGCTATACTAGAACGTGCTAACACCAACACAGAATGCTTTCAGACTATTGTAGCATGCTCTCTGCCCTAATGAAATAAGTTAAAATAATAATTTGTTTCTCATAGTTTTTAACACTGATATTTGTATATCCTGCACTGCTCACTGCAGAAGGTGGTACACATACAGGACACACACAGAAAACCGTGTATGCGTTGAACATGTAAAATGACTTTCCAACAGATATATGAAAGTGTTTCTGATAACAGAGGACTGGAATTTTCCATGTAGATATGTAAAAAACATAGATCAACCAGTCCGATTCAAAGAAACAATTCCTTTCAATGCTTCATTATACATGTTACTGACAGCAGTTCTCTGTACAGTGTAAGATTTTCAAGTAAGAATGCCAGACTTTTGGTTAAATCTGTGCTGTTTAGTAAGGAGTTAAAACAGCAGTTGGCCAAAATGGATTCTAACACAGTCAGATGGCAATAAGCGAGGAAGAGTGATGAGCTCACATTAATTATCAGATATCTTCTGAATCTTAGTTTGATATACAGTTTTACAGGAAGAGCAAAATAACACAAAGTTGACAGAAACATTTCTTTGCAGTTTTCAAACACACTTGGGGTTCTCTTTAATAACGTCGATCAATGTAGGCGGAAAGACATGAAATTCTGTCCATGATGAAAGGACACAATAGGTTTCTTAGTTCAGAATCTCCTTTAGTTTAACTCTAGTGTTAAACACAGTTTATATCGCTAGTCTTTCTTATTATGGCCCTGGAACATTTTTTGTACTTGTGCAGTTAAACTGTAACTGCTGCTAATGCTAGATAAAAGATACGTATAAATTGGTTTACTTGGGTTATCTTCAGGGTAGGGAAATAAATCTGTGTGCACAAGGTCTTCCAACTTTCATAGAAAATGTGATTGCCTAATGAATTCAGCATTCTAAAAATTGTGCTTTTCATATTATAAGCTCCATTTCATTATAAAGAATCTTTCTTTCAATTCAGCTTGAAAGATCTTGAGCAGGATCTAGAAACAAGATAAATTAATATTCTTCAGGTTAAATTTATAGTAACGTGCAGCATGCACGTGAGTGGGGAGAGCTCATAGCACCTAAAACTCATTCCAACAAAATCCCACATACAACAAAGAAATAATTGTCACTTGTGAGGAAGCATTAACGTCTGTCATGGAAGAATATGCTCAGCATAGATATATAAAATTCTCTGCACTTCACTCAGAACTCTTTTTCAGAGAACTAAAGACCTCCCCATTATGTTCAGTTAAAGAACCCAAGCAGTGAGCGCTGGATTGCCATTACTCTGTTATAAAACTCAGTGTTTTCTAACTCAACAAACACAAAGACAATTCTGACAAGTACTGCTACTTGTAACGAGCAGAACACTGTGTAACTTTATCAGGTAGCATAGTAACTATACACCTTGATGCTGTTGCACTTGCTAACCAAGAGAATGAGTTTCACTGTTGAACTTCTATATACTGTGGCTGTTCTAGACACTGTTAACTCTGGCACAGAATGCATTCAGAGTATCGAAGCATGTTCTCGGCCCTAACGAAATAAGTTATAATGACAATCATTTTATCATAGGTTTAACACTAATTCTTGTATATTCTGCAATGCTCACTCCAGAATGTTGTAAACATACTGAACACAAAAAGACATGTATGGGTTGAACCTGGAAAAAGACTTTCCAAGAGAAATATGAAAGAGTTTCTCATAACAGAGGAGTTGAATTTTTGATGTACAGAGGTCAAAACTGTGGACCAAACGATCTGAGGCATAGAAGCAACACATTTCAATTCTTCATTATACATGTTATACTTAGAAGTTCTCTGGACTCTGTTAGATTTTCAAGTAAGAATGCTAGACTCATAGTAAAATTTGTGCTGTTAACTACGCAGTTTAAACACATTCTTTGGCAGTTGTTCAAAAAGGTATTCTAAAGCTGCCAAATGTCAGTAAGCCAGAAAGACTGATGAGCTCACATTAATGTTAGGATATGTTCTGGATCTTACTTTTGTATACCGGTTTACAGTAAGAGTAAAATAACACACAGCGTAGAGAAACATTTCTTTGCAGTTTTAAATCACATACGTGGTTCTCTTTAATTATGTAGATCAATTAGCATAGAGAGTACCTGAAATTCTGTCCATGATGAGAGGATACAATAGGTTTCTTAGTTCTGAATATTTTGTCGTTGTTTGTAATGTCAACTAGTTTACATCACTATTCTTTCTTATATGGTTCTGGAACATTTCCAGTACCTGTGCAGTCAAAGTGTACTTGCTGCTAATTGAAGATTAAAGTTACTTGTAAATGGGAATTACTAACTAGTGGTATCTTCATGGTAGGAAAGTCTGTTTGCAAAATTGTCTTCCAACTTACATAAAGAATGTGATTGTTTAATGAACTCAGTATTCTAAGACATGTGCATATCGTATGATAAGCAGTGATGAATTAAAAAGAAAGCTTTATGTAACTTCAGCTGGAAACACATTTTTGAGCGAGATATACAGACAAGATAAATAGAAACGCATCAGGTAAAATTTCAGGTAATTCCACGTGTACCTATGAGTGCAGCTAGCTCAAAATACTTACATTTCATTTCAATACAAACTCAAATACAACAGAAATGTAAATGACACTTGTAACCAAGCATTAACATCTGCTCTGGAATGTGCTCCGCATAAAAGTATAAAATAATCTTTGCACAACTTCCCCCAGAACTATATTGCAAAGAACTGAAGACCTCCCCATTATGTTCAGTTCACAGAACGTAAGCAGTGAGTGCTAAGTTGGCATTACCTTGTTAAAAAACACAGTATTTTTTAATTCGACATGAAAAAAGGAGATTCTGACAAGCACTGCTACTTCTAATGAGCAGAACACTGTGGAACGTTATCAGGTGGTATAGTAACTGAACATCTTGATGCGGTAGCATTGTCTAACCAGGACAATGAGAGTTTCACTGTGCAACTTCTATATACTGTGACTGTTCTAAACAGTGCTAACTGACACTGGCACAGAATGCTTTCAGAGTATTGAGGCATGTTCTCTGCCCTAGTGAAATAAGTTAAAATTATAATCATTTTCTCATAGTTTTCACACCGGTTTTTGTATATCCTGCAATGCTCATTCAGAATGTTGTACACATACTGAGCACAAGGATAGTGTATTGGTTGAACATGGAAAGAGACTTTCCGTTAGAAATATGAAAGTCTCTGATCACAGAGGAGTTGAATTTTTGATGAACATATATATGCAAATACCGGGAAGCAAACAAACTGATGCACAGAAACAATGCATTTCAACAGCTCAATATCCACGTTACCCTTAGCAGCTCTCTGTACACTGAAATATTTTCACGTAAGAATGCTAGACTCATAGTAAAATCTGTGCCCTTAAGTAAGCAGTTTAAACACAATATTTGGCAGTTGTTCCAAAATGTGTTCTAAAACTGCCATATGGCAATAAGCTAGAAAGACTGATGAGCTCACATTAAAGTTAGGATATCTTCTGGATCTTAGATTGTTCTACCGGTTTACAGTAAGTGTAAAATAACACAGTGCAGAGAAACATTTCTTTGCAGTTTTAAAACACATCTGTGGTTCTCTTTAATTACGTAGGTCAACTAGGGTAGAAAGAACATGAAATGCTGCCCATGAGGAGAGGATACAATAGGTTTCTTAGTTCAGAGTCTCCTTTAGTTGAACTGTAGAGTTGAAGTTTACATCGCTAGTCTTTCTTATAATGGCCCTGGAACATTTCCTGTACCTGTGCAGTTAAATTGTTCTTGCTGCTTATGTGAGATAAAAGTTACTAATAAATTGGGATTTACTAGTGTTAACTTCAGGGTAGGATTATCTGTTTACACAATGCTGTTCCTATTTACGTAAGGAGTGTGACTGTGTAATGAACAGTGCATTTCCTATAATAAGCAGTGATTCAGTTAAAAAAGCTACATGTAACCTCAGCTAGAAAGGCCTTTTGAAGCGAGCTATACAGACAAGATGAATATAAAATCTTCAGGTCAAATTTCAAGTAATTCCAAGTGTACGTATGAGGGCAGCTAGCTAAAATACTTAAATTTCTTTCCTAAACGAACTCAAATACCACAAAAAGGTAATTGACACTTGCAAACAAGCTATAACATCTGTTCTGGAATATGCTCAGCATAGAATTATAAAATAAACTTTGCACAACTTCACCCAGAACTATATTTCAATGAACTAAAGACCTCCCCAGTATGTTCAGTTACAGATCCTTAGCAGTGAGTGCAGGATTGGCATTTCTAGGTTATAAAGCTCGGTATGTTCTAAATCGACAAATACCAAGAAGATTCACACAAGCACTGCTAGTTCTGATGAGCAGACCACGGATTAAATTTACCAGGTAATAAATTCACTATACGTCTTGATGCTGGTTCATTTGCTAACAAGTCCAATGAAAGTTTCACTGTTGAACTTTTATATACCGTGGCTATACTAGAACGTGCTAACACCAACACAGAATGCTTTCAGACTATTGTAGCATGCTCTCTGCCCTAATGAAATAAGTTAAAATAATAATTTGTTTCTCATAGTTTTTAACACTGATATTTGTATATCCTGCACTGCTCACTGCAGAAGGTGGTACACATACAGGACACACACAGAAAACCGTGTATGCGTTGAACATGTAAAATGACTTTCCAACAGATATATGAAAGTGTTTCTGATAACAGAGGACTGGAATTTTCCATGTAGATATGTAAAAAACATAGATCAACCAGTCCGATTCAAAGAAACAATTCCTTTCAATGCTTCATTATACATGTTACTGACAGCAGTTCTCTGTACAGTGTAAGATTTTCAAGTAAGAATGCCAGACTTTTGGTTAAATCTGTGCTGTTTAGTAAGGAGTTAAAACAGCAGTTGGCCAAAATGGATTCTAACACAGTCAGATGGCAATAAGCGAGGAAGAGTGATGAGCTCACATTAATTATCAGATATCTTCTGAATCTTAGTTTGATATACAGTTTTACAGGAAGAGCAAAATAACACAAAGTTGACAGAAACATTTCTTTGCAGTTTTCAAACACACTTGGGGTTCTCTTTAATAACGTCGATCAATGTAGGCGGAAAGACATGAAATTCTGTCCATGATGAAAGGACACAATAGGTTTCTTAGTTCAGAATCTCCTTTAGTTTAACTCTAGTGTTAAACACAGTTTATATCGCTAGTCTTTCTTATTATGGCCCTGGAACATTTTTTGTACTTGTGCAGTTAAACTGTAACTGCTGCTAATGCTAGATAAAAGATACGTATAAATTGGTTTACTTGGGTTATCTTCAGGGTAGGGAAATAAATCTGTGTGCACAAGGTCTTCCAACTTTCATAGAAAATGTGATTGCCTAATGAATTCAGCATTCTAAAAATTGTGCTTTTCATATTATAAGCTCCATTTCATTATAAAGAATCTTTCTTTCAATTCAGCTTGAAAGATCTTGAGCAGGATCTAGAAACAAGATAAATTAATATTCTTCAGGTTAAATTTATAGTAACGTGCAGCATGCACGTGAGTGGGGAGAGCTCATAGCACCAAAAACTCATTCCAACAAAATCCCACATACAACAAAGAAATAATTGTCACTTGTGAGGAAGCATTAACGTCTGTCCTGGAAGAATATGCTCAGCATAGATATATAAAATTCTCTGCACTTCACTCAGAACTCTTTTTCAGAGAACTAAAGACCTCCCCATTATGTTCAGTTAAAGAAACCAAGCAGTGAGCGCTGGATTGCCATTACTCTGTTATAAAACTCAAGTGTTTTCTAACTCAACAAACACAAAGACAATTCTGACAAGTACTGCTACTTGTAACGAGCAGAACACTGTGTAACTTTATCAGGTAGCATAGTAACTATACACCTTGATGCTGTTGCACTTGCTAACCAAGAGAATGAGTTTCACTGTTGAACTTCTATATACTGTGGCTGTTCTAGACACTGTTAACTCTGGCACAGAATGCATTCAGAGTATCGAAGCATGTTCTCGGCCCTAACGAAATAAGTTATAATGACAATCATTTTATCATAGGTTTAACACTAATTCTTGTATATTCTGCAATGCTCACTCCAGAATGTTGTAAACATACTGAACACAAAAAGACATGTATGGGTTGAACCTGGAAAAAGACTTTCCAAGAGAAATATGAAAGAGTTTCTCATAACAGAGGAGTTGAATTTTTGATGTACAGAGGTCAAAACTGTGGACCAAACGATCTGAGGCATAGAAGCAACACATTTCAATTCTTCATTATACATGTTATACTTAGAAGTTCTCTGGACTCTGTTAGATTTTCAAGTAAGAATGCTAGACTCATAGTAAAATTTGTGCTGTTAACTACGCAGTTTAAACACATTCTTTGGCAGTTGTTCAAAAAGGTATTCTAAAGCTGCCAAATGTCAGTAAGCCAGAAAGACTGATGAGCTCACATTAATGTTAGGATATGTTCTGGATCTTACTTTTGTATACCGGTTTACAGTAAGAGTAAAATAACACACAGCGTAGAGAAACATTTCTTTGCAGTTTTAAATCACATACGTGGTTCTCTTTAATTATGTAGATCAATTAGCATAGAGAGTACCTGAAATTCTGTCCATGATGAGAGGATACAATAGGTTTCTTAGTTCTGAATATTTTGTCGTTGTTTGTAATGTCAACTAGTTTACATCACTATTCTTTCTTATATGGTTCTGGAACATTTCCAGTACCTGTGCAGTCAAAGTGTACTTGCTGCTAATTGAAGATTAAAGTTACTTGTAAATGGGAATTACTAACTAGTGGTATCTTCATGGTAGGAAAGTCTGTTTGCAAAATTGTCTTCCAACTTACATAAAGAATGTGATTGTTTAATGAACTCAGTATTCTAAGACATGTGCATATCGTATGATAAGCAGTGATGAATTAAAAAGAAAGCTTTATGTAACTTCAGCTGGAAACACATTTTTGAGCGAGATATACAGACAAGATAAATAGAAACGCATCAGGTAAAATTTCAGGTAATTCCACGTGTACCTATGAGTGCAGCTAGCTCAAAATACTTACATTTCATTTCAATACAAACTCAAATACAACAGAAATGTAAATGACACTTGTAACCAAGCATTAACATCTGCTCTGGAATGTGCTCCGCATAAAAGTATAAAATAATCTTTGCACAACTTCCCCCAGAACTATATTGCAAAGAACTGAAGACCTCCCCATTATGTTCAGTTCACAGAACGTAAGCAGTGAGTGCTAAGTTGGCATTACCTTGTTAAAAAACACAGTATTTTTTAATTCGACATGAAAAAAGGAGATTCTGACAAGCACTGCTACTTCTAATGAGCAGAACACTGTGGAACGTTATCAGGTGGTATAGTAACTGAACATCTTGATGCAGTAGCATTGTCTAACCAGGACAATGAGAGTTTCACTGTGCAACTTCTATATACTGTGACTGTTCTAAACAGTGCTAACTGACACTGGCACAGAATGCTTTCAGAGTATTGAGGCATGTTCTCTGCCCTAGTGAAATAAGTTAAAATTATAATCATTTTCTCATAGTTTTCACACCGGTTTTTGTATATCCTGCAATGCTCATTCAGAATGTTGTACACATACTGAGCACAAGGATAGTGTATTGGTTGAACATGGAAAGAGACTTTCCGTTAGAAATATGAAAGTCTCTGATCACAGAGGAGTTGAATTTTTGATGAACATATATATGCAAATACCGGGAAGCAAACAAACTGATGCACAGAAACAATGCATTTCAACAGCTCAATATCCACGTTACCCTTAGCAGCTCTCTGTACACTGAAATATTTTCACGTAAGAATGCTAGACTCATAGTAAAATCTGTGCCCTTAAGTAAGCAGTTTAAACACAATATTTGGCAGTTGTTCCAAAATGTGTTCTAAAACTGCCATATGGCAATAAGCTAGAAAGACTGATGAGCTCACATTAAAGTTAGGATATCTTCTGGATCTTAGATTGTTCTACCGGTTTACAGTAAGTGTAAAATCACACAGTGCAGAGAAACATTTCTTTGCAGTTTTAAAACACATCTGTGGTTCTCTTTAATTACGTAGGTCAACTAGGGTAGAAAGAACATGAAATGCTGCCCATGAGGAGAGGATACAATAGGTTTCTTAGTTCAGAGTCTCCTTTAGTTGAACTGTAGAGTTGAAGTTTACATCGCTAGTCTTTCTTATAATGGCCCTGGAACATTTCCTGTACCTGTGCAGTTAAATTGTTCTTGCTGCTTATGTGAGATAAAAGTTACTAATAAATTGGGATTTACTAGTGTTAACTTCAGGGTAGGATTATCTGTTTACACAATGCTGTTCCTATTTACGTAAGGAGTGTGACTGTGTAATGAACAGTGCATTTCCTATAATAAGCAGTGATTCAGTTAAAAAAGCTACATGTAACCTCAGCTAGAAAGGCCTTTTGAAGCGAGCTATACAGACAAGATGAATATCAAATCTTCAGGTCAAATTTCAAGTAATTCCAAGTGTACGTATGAGGGCAGCTAGCTAAAATACTTAAATTTCTTTCCTAAACGAACTCAAATACCACAAAAAGGTAATTGACACTTGCAAACAAGCTATAACATCTGTTCTGGAATATGCTCAGCATAGAATTATAAAATAAACTTTGCACAACTTCACCCAGAACTATATTTCAATGAACTAAAGACCTCCCCAGTATGTTCAGTTACAGATCCTTAGCAGTGAGTGCAGGATTGGCATTTCTAGGTTATAAAGCTCGGTATGTTCTAAATCGACAAATACCAAGAAGATTCACACAAGCACTGCTAGTTCTGATGAGCAGACCACGGATTAAATTTACCAGGTAATAAATTCACTATACGTCTTGATGCTGGTTCATTTGCTAACAAGTCCAATGAAAGTTTCACTGTTGAACTTTTATATACCGTGGCTATACTAGAACGTGCTAACACCAACACAGAATGCTTTCAGACTATTGTAGCATGCTCTCTGCCCTAATGAAATAAGTTAAAATAATAATTTGTTTCTCATAGTTTTTAACACTGATATTTGTATATCCTGCACTGCTCACTGCAGAAGGTGGTACACATACAGGACACACACAGAAAACCGTGTATGCGTTGAACATGTAAAATGACTTTCCAACAGATATATGAAAGTGTTTCTGATAACAGAGGACTGGAATTTTCCATGTAGATATGTAAAAAACATAGATCAACCAGTCCGATTCAAAGAAACAATTCCTTTCAATGCTTCATTATACATGTTACTGACAGCAGTTCTCTGTACAGTGTAAGATTTTCAAGTAAGAATGCCAGACTTTTGGTTAAATCTGTGCTGTTTAGTAAGGAGTTAAAACAGCAGTTGGCCAAAATGGATTCTAACACAGTCAGATGGCAATAAGCGAGGAAGAGTGATGAGCTCACATTAATTATCAGATATCTTCTGAATCTTAGTTTGATATACAGTTTTACAGGAAGAGCAAAATAACACAAAGTTGACAGAAACATTTCTTTGCAGTTTTCAAACACACTTGGGGTTCTCTTTAATAACGTCGATCAATGTAGGCGGAAAGACATGAAATTCTGTCCATGATGAAAGGACACAATAGGTTTCTTAGTTCAGAATCTCCTTTAGTTTAACTCTAGTGTTAAACACAGTTTATATCGCTAGTCTTTCTTATTATGGCCCTGGAACATTTTTTGTACTTGTGCAGTTAAACTGTAACTGCTGCTAATGCTAGATAAAAGATACGTATAAATTGGTTTACTTGGGTTATCTTCAGGGTAGGGAAATAAATCTGTGTGCACAAGGTCTTCCAACTTTCATAGAAAATGTGATTGCCTAATGAATTCAGCATTCTAAAAATTGTGCTTTTCATATTATAAGCTCCATTTCATTATAAAGAATCTTTCTTTCAATTCAGCTTGAAAGATCTTGAGCAGGATCTAGAAACAAGATAAATTAATATTCTTCAGGTTAAATTTATAGTAACGTGCAGCATGCACGTGAGTGGGGAGAGCTCATAGCACCTAAAACTCATTCCAACAAAATCCCACATACAACAAAGAAATAATTGTCACTTGTGAGGAAGCATTAACGTCTGTCATGGAAGAATATGCTCAGCATAGATATATAAAATTCTCTGCACTTCACTCAGAACTCCTTTTCAGAGAACTAAAGACCTCCCCATTATGTTCAGTTAAAGAAACCAAGCAGTGAGCGCTGGATTGCCATTACTCTGTTATAAAACTCAGTGTTTTCTAACTCAACAAACACAAAGACAATTCTGACAAGTACTGCTACTTGTAACGAGCAGAACACTGTGTAACTTTATCAGGTAGCATAGTAACTATACACCTTGATGCTGTTGCACTTGCTAACCAAGAGAATGAGTTTCACTGTTGAACTTCTATATACTGTGGCTGTTCTAGACACTGTTAACTGGCACAGAATGCATTCAGAGTATCGAAGCATGTTCTCGGCCCTAACGAAATAAGTTATAATGACAATCATTTTATCATAGGTTTAACACTAATTCTTGTATATTCTGCAATGCTCACTCCAGAATGTTGTAAACATACTGAACACAAAAAGACATGTATGGGTTGAACCTGGAAAAAGACTTTCCAAGAGAAATATGAAAGAGTTTCTCATAACAGAGGAGTTGAATTTTTGATGTACAGAGGTCAAAACTGTGGACCAAACGATCTGAGGCATAGAAGCAACACATTTCAATTCTTCATTATACATGTTATACTTAGAAGTTCTCTGGACTCTGTTAGATTTTCAAGTAAGAATGCTAGACTCATAGTAAAATTTGTGCTGTTAACTACGCAGTTTAAACACATTCTTTGGCAGTTGTTCAAAAAGGTATTCTAAAGCTGCCAAATGTCAGTAAGCCAGAAAGACTGATGAGCTCACATTAATGTTAGGATATGTTCTGGATCTTACTTTTGTATACCGGTTTACAGTAAGAGTAAAATAACACACAGCGTAGAGAAACATTTCTTTGCAGTTTTAAATCACATACGTGGTTCTCTTTAATTATGTAGATCAATTAGCATAGAGAGTACCTGAAATTCTGTCCATGATGAGAGGATACAATAGGTTTCTTAGTTCTGAATATTTTGTCGTTGTTTGTAATGTCAACTAGTTTACATCACTATTCTTTCTTATATGGTTCTGGAACATTTCCAGTACCTGTGCAGTCAAAGTGTACTTGCTGCTAATTGAAGATTAAAGTTACTTGTAAATGGGAATTACTAACTAGTGGTATCTTCATGGTAGGAAAGTCTGTTTGCAAAATTGTCTTCCAACTTACATAAAGAATGTGATTGTTTAATGAACTCAGTATTCTAAGACATGTGCATATCGTATGATAAGCAGTGATGAATTAAAAAGAAAGCTTTATGTAACTTCAGCTGGAAACACATTTTTGAGCGAGATATACAGACAAGATAAATAGAAACGCATCAGGTAAAATTTCAGGTAATTCCACGTGTACCTATGAGTGCAGCTAGCTCAAAATACTTACATTTCATTTCAATACAAACTCAAATACAACAGAAATGTAAATGACACTTGTAACCAAGCATTAACATCTGCTCTGGAATGTGCTCCGCATAAAAGTATAAAATAATCTTTGCACAACTTCCCCCAGAACTATATTGCAAAGAACTGAAGACCTCCCCATTATGTTCAGTTCACAGAACGTAAGCAGTGAGTGCTAAGTTGGCATTACCTTGTTAAAAAACACAGTATTTTTTAATTCGACATGAAAAAAGGAGATTCTGACAAGCACTGCTACTTCTAATGAGCAGAACACTGTGGAACGTTATCAGGTGGTATAGTAACTGAACATCTTGATGCGGTAGCATTGTCTAACCAGGACAATGAGAGTTTCACTGTGCAACTTCTATATACTGTGACTGTTCTAAACAGTGCTAACTGACACTGGCACAGAATGCTTTCAGAGTATTGAGGCATGTTCTCTGCCCTAGTGAAATAAGTTAAAATTATAATCATTTTCTCATAGTTTTCACACCGGTTTTTGTATATCCTGCAATGCTCATTCAGAATGTTGTACACATACTGAGCACAAGGATAGTGTATTGGTTGAACATGGAAAGAGACTTTCCGTTAGAAATATGAAAGTCTCTGATCACAGAGGAGTTGAATTTTTGATGAACATATATATGCAAATACCGGGAAGCAAACAAACTGATGCACAGAAACAATGCATTTCAACAGCTCAATATCCACGTTACCCTTAGCAGCTCTCTGTACACTGAAATATTTTCACGTAAGAATGCTAGACTCATAGTAAAATCTGTGCCCTTAAGTAAGCAGTTTAAACACAATATTTGGCAGTTGTTCCAAAATGTGTTCTAAAACTGCCATATGGCAATAAGCTAGAAAGACTGATGAGCTCACATTAAAGTTAGGATATCTTCTGGATCTTAGATTGTTCTACCGGTTTACAGTAAGTGTAAAATCACACAGTGCAGAGAAACATTTCTTTGCAGTTTTAAAACACATCTGTGGTTCTCTTTAATTACGTAGGTCAACTAGGGTAGAAAGAACATGAAATGCTGCCCATGAGGAGAGGATACAATAGGTTTCTTAGTTCAGAGTCTCCTTTAGTTGAACTGTAGAGTTGAAGTTTACATCGCTAGTCTTTCTTATAATGGCCCTGGAACATTTCCTGTACCTGTGCAGTTAAATTGTTCTTGCTGCTTATGTGAGATAAAAGTTACTAATAAATTGGGATTTACTAGTGTTAACTTCAGGGTAGGATTATCTGTTTACACAATGCTGTTCCTATTTACGTAAGGAGTGTGACTGTGTAATGAACAGTGCATTTCCTATAATAAGCAGTGATTCAGTTAAAAAAGCTACATGTAACCTCAGCTAGAAAGGCCTTTTGAAGCGAGCTATACAGACAAGATGAATATCAAATCTTCAGGTCAAATTTCAAGTAATTCCAAGTGTACGTATGAGGGCAGCTAGCTAAAATACTTAAATTTCTTTCCTAAACGAACTCAAATACCACAAAAAGGTAATTGACACTTGCAAACAAGCTATAACATCTGTTCTGGAATATGCTCAGCATAGAATTATAAAATAAACTTTGCACAACTTCACCCAGAACTATATTTCAATGAACTAAAGACCTCCCCAGTATGTTCAGTTACAGATCCTTAGCAGTGAGTGCAGGATTGGCATTTCTAGGTTATAAAGCTCGGTATGTTCTAAATCGACAAATACCAAGAAGATTCACACAAGCACTGCTAGTTCTGATGAGCAGACCACGGATTAAATTTACCAGGTAATAAATTCACTATACGTCTTGATGCTGGTTCATTTGCTAACAAGTCCAATGAAAGTTTCACTGTTGAACTTTTATATACCGTGGCTATACTAGAACGTGCTAACACCAACACAGAATGCTTTCAGACTATTGTAGCATGCTCTCTGCCCTAATGAAATAAGTTAAAATAATAATTTGTTTCTCATAGTTTTTAACACTGATATTTGTATATCCTGCACTGCTCACTGCAGAAGGTGGTACACATACAGGACACACACAGAAAACCGTGTATGCGTTGAACATGTAAAATGACTTTCCAACAGATATATGAAAGTGTTTCTGATAACAGAGGACTGGAATTTTCCATGTAGATATGTAAAAAACATAGATCAACCAGTCCGATTCAAAGAAACAATTCCTTTCAATGCTTCATTATACATGTTACTGACAGCAGTTCTCTGTACAGTGTAAGATTTTCAAGTAAGAATGCCAGACTTTTGGTTAAATCTGTGCTGTTTAGTAAGGAGTTAAAACAGCAGTTGGCCAAAATGGATTCTAACACAGTCAGATGGCAATAAGCGAGGAAGAGTGATGAGCTCACATTAATTATCAGATATCTTCTGAATCTTAGTTTGATATACAGTTTTACAGGAAGAGCAAAATAACACAAAGTTGACAGAAACATTTCTTTGCAGTTTTCAAACACACTTGGGGTTCTCTTTAATAACGTCGATCAATGTAGGCGGAAAGACATGAAATTCTGTCCATGATGAAAGGACACAATAGGTTTCTTAGTTCAGAATCTCCTTTAGTTTAACTCTAGTGTTAAACACAGTTTATATCGCTAGTCTTTCTTATTATGGCCCTGGAACATTTTTTGTACTTGTGCAGTTAAACTGTAACTGCTGCTAATGCTAGATAAAAGATACGTATAAATTGGTTTACTTGGGTTATCTTCAGGGTAGGGAAATAAATCTGTGTGCACAAGGTCTTCCAACTTTCATAGAAAATGTGATTGCCTAATGAATTCAGCATTCTAAAAATTGTGCTTTTCATATTATAAGCTCCATTTCATTATAAAGAATCTTTCTTTCAATTCAGCTTGAAAGATCTTGAGCAGGATCTAGAAACAAGATAAATTAATATTCTTCAGGTTAAATTTATAGTAACGTGCAGCATGCACGTGAGTGGGGAGAGCTCATAGCACCTAAAACTCATTCCAACAAAATCCCACATACAACAAAGAAATAATTGTCACTTGTGAGGAAGCATTAACGTCTGTCATGGAAGAATATGCTCAGCATAGATATATAAAATTCTCTGCACTTCACTCAGAACTCTTTTTCAGAGAACTAAAGACCTCCCCATTATGTTCAGTTAAAGAACCCAAGCAGTGAGCGCTGGATTGCCATTACTCTGTTATAAAACTCAGTGTTTTCTAACTCAACAAACACAAAGACAATTCTGACAAGTACTGCTACTTGTAACGAGCAGAACACTGTGTAACTTTATCAGGTAGCATAGTAACTATACACCTTGATGCTGTTGCACTTGCTAACCAAGAGAATGAGTTTCACTGTTGAACTTCTATATACTGTGGCTGTTCTAGACACTGTTAACTGGCACAGAATGCATTCAGAGTATCGAAGCATGTTCTCGGCCCTAACGAAATAAGTTATAATGACAATCATTTTATCATAGGTTTAACACTAATTCTTGTATATTCTGCAATGCTCACTCCAGAATGTTGTAAACATACTGAACACAAAAAGACATGTATGGGTTGAACCTGGAAAAAGACTTTCCAAGAGAAATATGAAAGAGTTTCTCATAACAGAGGAGTTGAATTTTTGATGTACAGAGGTCAAAACTGTGGACCAAACGATCTGAGGCATAGAAGCAACACATTTCAATTCTTCATTATACATGTTATACTTAGAAGTTCTCTGGACTCTGTTAGATTTTAAAGTAAGAATGCTAGACTCATAGTAAAATTTGTGCTGTTAACTACGCAGTTTAAACACATTCTTTGGCAGTTGTTCAAAAAGGTATTCTAAAGCTGCCAAATGTCAGTAAGCCAGAAAGACTGATGAGCTCACATTAATGTTAGGATATGTTCTGGATCTTACTTTTGTATACCGGTTTACAGTAAGAGTAAAATAACACACAGCGTAGAGAAACATTTCTTTGCAGTTTTAAATCACATACGTGGTTCTCTTTAATTATGTAGATCAATTAGCATAGAGAGTACCTGAAATTCTGTCCATGATGAGAGGATACAATAGGTTTCTTAGTTCTGAATATTTTGTCGTTGTTTGTAATGTCAACTAGTTTACATCACTATTCTTTCTTATATGGTTCTGGAACATTTCCAGTACCTGTGCAGTCAAAGTGTACTTGCTGCTAATTGAAGATTAAAGTTACTTGTAAATGGGAATTACTAACTAGTGGTATCTTCATGGTAGGAAAGTCTGTTTGCAAAATTGTCTTCCAACTTACATAAAGAATGTGATTGTTTAATGAACTCAGTATTCTAAGACATGTGCATATCGTATGATAAGCAGTGATGAATTAAAAAGAAAGCTTTATGTAACTTCAGCTGGAAACACATTTTTGAGCGAGATATACAGACAAGATAAATAGAAACGCATCAGGTAAAATTTCAGGTAATTCCACGTGTACCTATGAGTGCAGCTAGCTCAAAATACTTACATTTCATTTCAATACAAACTCAAATACAACAGAAATGTAAATGACACTTGTAACCAAGCATTAACATCTGCTCTGGAATGTGCTCCGCATAAAAGTATAAAATAATCTTTGCACAACTTCCCCCAGAACTATATTGCAAAGAACTGAAGACCTCCCCATTATGTTCAGTTCACAGAACGTAAGCAGTGAGTGCTAAGTTGGCATTACTTTGTTAAAAAACACAGTATTTTTTAATTCGACATGAAAAAAGGAGATTCTGACAAGCACTGCTACTTCTAATGAGCAGAACACTGTGGAACGTTATCAGGTGGTATAGTAACTGAACATCTTGATGCGGTAGCATTGTCTAACCAGGACAATGAGAGTTTCACTGTGCAACTTCTATATACTGTGACTGTTCTAAACAGTGCTAACTGACACTGGCACAGAATGCTTTCAGAGTATTGAGGCATGTTCTCTGCCCTAGTGAAATAAGTTAAAATTATAATCATTTTCTCATAGTTTTCACACCGGTTTTTGTATATCCTGCAATGCTCATTCAGAATGTTGTACACATACTGAGCACAAGGATAGTGTATTGGTTGAACATGGAAAGAGACTTTCCGTTAGAAATATGAAAGTCTCTGATCACAGAGGAGTTGAATTTTTGATGAACATATATATGCAAATACCGGGAAGCAAACAAACTGATGCACAGAAACAATGCATTTCAACAGCTCAATATCCACGTTACCCTTAGCAGCTCTCTGTACACTGAAATATTTTCACGTAAGAATGCTAGACTCATAGTAAAATCTGTGCCCTTAAGTAAGCAGTTTAAACACAATATTTGGCAGTTGTTCCAAAATGTGTTCTAAAACTGCCATATGGCAATAAGCTAGAAAGACTGATGAGCTCACATTAAAGTTAGGATATCTTCTGGATCTTAGATTGTTCTACCGGTTTACAGTAAGTGTAAAATCACACAGTGCAGAGAAACATTTCTTTGCAGTTTTAAAACACATCTGTGGTTCTCTTTAATTACGTAGGTCAACTAGGGTAGAAAGAACATGAAATGCTGCCCATGAGGAGAGGATACAATAGGTTTCTTAGTTCAGAGTCTCCTTTAGTTGAACTGTAGAGTTGAAGTTTACATCGCTAGTCTTTCTTATAATGGCCCTGGAACATTTCCTGTACCTGTGCAGTTAAATTGTTCTTGCTGCTTATGTGAGATAAAAGTTACTAATAAATTGGGATTTACTAGTGTTAACTTCAGGGTAGGATTATCTGTTTACACAATGCTGTTCCTATTTACGTAAGGAGTGTGACTGTGTAATGAACAGTGCATTTCCTATAATAAGCAGTGATTCAGTTAAAAAAGCTACATGTAACCTCAGCTAGAAAGGCCTTTTGAAGCGAGCTATACAGACAAGATGAATATAAAATCTTCAGGTCAAATTTCAAGTAATTCCAAGTGTACGTATGAGGGCAGCTAGCTAAAATACTTAAATTTCTTTCCTAAACGAACTCAAATACCACAAAAAGGTAATTGACACTTGCAAACAAGCTATAACATCTGTTCTGGAATATGCTCAGCATAGAATTATAAAATAAACTTTGCACAACTTCACCCAGAACTATATTTCAATGAACTAAAGACCTCCCCAGTATGTTCAGTTACAGATCCTTAGCAGTGAGTGCAGGATTGGCATTTCTAGGTTATAAAGCTCGGTATGTTCTAAATCGACAAATACCAAGAAGATTCACACAAGCACTGCTAGTTCTGATGAGCAGACCACGGATTAAATTTACCAGGTAATAAATTCACTATACGTCTTGATGCTGGTTCATTTGCTAACAAGTCCAATGAAAGTTTCACTGTTGAACTTTTATATACCGTGGCTATACTAGAACGTGCTAACACCAACACAGAATGCTTTCAGACTATTGTAGCATGCTCTCTGCCCTAATGAAATAAGTTAAAATAATAATTTGTTTCTCATAGTTTTTAACACTGATATTTGTATATCCTGCACTGCTCACTGCAGAAGGTGGTACACATACAGGACACACACAGAAAACCGTGTATGCGTTGAACATGTAAAATGACTTTCCAACAGATATATGAAAGTGTTTCTGATAACAGAGGACTGGAATTTTCCATGTAGATATGTAAAAAACATAGATCAACCAGTCCGATTCAAAGAAACAATTCCTTTCAATGCTTCATTATACATGTTACTGACAGCAGTTCTCTGTACAGTGTAAGATTTTCAAGTAAGAATGCCAGACTTTTGGTTAAATCTGTGCTGTTTAGTAAGGAGTTAAAACAGCAGTTGGCCAAAATGGATTCTAACACAGTCAGATGGCAATAAGCGAGGAAGAGTGATGAGCTCACATTAATTATCAGATATCTTCTGAATCTTAGTTTGATATACAGTTTTACAGGAAGAGCAAAATAACACAAAGTTGACAGAAACATTTCTTTGCAGTTTTCAAACACACTTGGGGTTCTCTTTAATAACGTCGATCAATGTAGGCGGAAAGACATGAAATTCTGTCCATGATGAAAGGACACAATAGGTTTCTTAGTTCAGAATCTCCTTTAGTTTAACTCTAGTGTTAAACACAGTTTATATCGCTAGTCTTTCTTATTATGGCCCTGGAACATTTTTTGTACTTGTGCAGTTAAACTGTAACTGCTGCTAATGCTAGATAAAAGATACGTATAAATTGGTTTACTTGGGTTATCTTCAGGGTAGGGAAATAAATCTGTGTGCACAAGGTCTTCCAACTTTCATAGAAAATGTGATTGCCTAATGAATTCAGCATTCTAAAAATTGTGCTTTTCATATTATAAGCTCCATTTCATTATAAAGAATCTTTCTTTCAATTCAGCTTGAAAGATCTTGAGCAGGATCTAGAAACAAGATAAATTAATATTCTTCAGGTTAAATTTATAGTAACGTGCAGCATGCACGTGAGTGGGGAGAGCTCATAGCACCTAAAACTCATTCCAACAAAATCCCACATACAACAAAGAAATAATTGTCACTTGTGAGGAAGCATTAACGTCTGTCCTGGAAGAATATGCTCAGCATAGATATATAAAATTCTCTGCACTTCACTCAGAACTCTTTTTCAGAGAACTAAAGACCTCCCCATTATGTTCAGTTAAAGAAACCAAGCAGTGAGCGCTGGATTGCCATTACTCTGTTATAAAACTCAGTGTTTTCTAACTCAACAAACACAAAGACAATTCTGACAAGTACTGCTACTTGTAACGAGCAGAACACTGTGTAACTTTATCAGGTAGCATAGTAACTATACACCTTGATGCTGTTGCACTTGCTAACCAAGAGAATGAGTTTCACTGTTGAACTTCTATATACTGTGGCTGTTCTAGACACTGTTAACTGGCACAGAATGCATTCAGAGTATCGAAGCATGTTCTCGGCCCTAACGAAATAAGTTATAATGACAATCATTTTATCATAGGTTTAACACTAATTCTTGTATATTCTGCAATGCTCACTCCAGAATGTTGTAAACATACTGAACACAAAAAGACATGTATGGGTTGAACCTGGAAAAAGACTTTCCAAGAGAAATATGAAAGAGTTTCTCATAACAGAGGAGTTGAATTTTTGATGTACAGAGGTCAAAACTGTGGACCAAACGATCTGAGGCATAGAAGCAACACATTTCAATTCTTCATTATACATGTTATACTTAGAAGTTCTCTGGACTCTGTTAGATTTTCAAGTAAGAATGCTAGACTCATAGTAAAATTTGTGCTGTTAACTACGCAGTTTAAACACATTCTTTGGCAGTTGTTCAAAAAGGTATTCTAAAGCTGCCAAATGTCAGTAAGCCAGAAAGACTGATGAGCTCACATTAATGTTAGGATATGTTCTGGATCTTACTTTTGTATACCGGTTTACAGTAAGAGTAAAATAACACACAGCGTAGAGAAACATTTCTTTGCAGTTTTAAATCACATACGTGGTTCTCTTTAATTATGTAGATCAATTAGCATAGAGAGTACCTGAAATTCTGTCCATGATGAGAGGATACAATAGGTTTCTTAGTTCTGAATATTTTGTCGTTGTTTGTAATGTCAACTAGTTTACATCACTATTCTTTCTTATATGGTTCTGGAACATTTCCAGTACCTGTGCAGTCAAAGTGTACTTGCTGCTAATTGAAGATTAAAGTTACTTGTAAATGGGAATTACTAACTAGTGGTATCTTCATGGTAGGAAAGTCTGTTTGCAAAATTGTCTTCCAACTTACATAAAGAATGTGATTGTTTAATGAACTCAGTATTCTAAGACATGTGCATATCGTATGATAAGCAGTGATGAATTAAAAAGAAAGCTTTATGTAACTTCAGCTGGAAACACATTTTTGAGCGAGATATACAGACAAGATAAATAGAAACGCATCAGGTAAAATTTCAGGTAATTCCACGTGTACCTATGAGTGCAGCTAGCTCAAAATACTTACATTTCATTTCAATACAAACTCAAATACAACAGAAATGTAAATGACACTTGTAACCAAGCATTAACATCTGCTCTGGAATGTGCTCCGCATAAAAGTATAAAATAATCTTTGCACAACTTCCCCCAGAACTATATTGCAAAGAACTGAAGACCTCCCCATTATGTTCAGTTCACAGAACGTAAGCAGTGAGTGCTAAGTTGGCATTACCTTGTTAAAAAACACAGTATTTTTTAATTCGACATGAAAAAAGGAGATTCTGACAAGCACTGCTACTTCTAATGAGCAGAACACTGTGGAACGTTATCAGGTGGTATAGTAACTGAACATCTTGATGCGGTAGCATTGTCTAACCAGGACAATGAGAGTTTCACTGTGCAACTTCTATATACTGTGACTGTTCTAAACAGTGCTAACTGACACTGGCACAGAATGCTTTCAGAGTATTGAGGCATGTTCTCTGCCCTAGTGAAATAAGTTAAAATTATAATCATTTTCTCATAGTTTTCACACCGGTTTTTGTATATCCTGCAATGCTCATTCAGAATGTTGTACACATACTGAGCACAAGGATAGTGTATTGGTTGAACATGGAAAGAGACTTTCCGTTAGAAATATGAAAGTCTCTGATCACAGAGGAGTTGAATTTTTGATGAACATATATATGCAAATACCGGGAAGCAAACAAACTGATGCACAGAAACAATGCATTTCAACAGCTCAATATCCACGTTACCCTTAGCAGCTCTCTGTACACTGAAATATTTTCACGTAAGAATGCTAGACTCATAGTAAAATCTGTGCCCTTAAGTAAGCAGTTTAAACACAATATTTGGCAGTTGTTCCAAAATGTGTTCTAAAACTGCCATATGGCAATAAGCTAGAAAGACTGATGAGCTCACATTAAAGTTAGGATATCTTCTGGATCTTAGATTGTTCTACCGGTTTACAGTAAGTGTAAAATCACACAGTGCAGAGAAACATTTCTTTGCAGTTTTAAAACACATCTGTGGTTCTCTTTAATTACGTAGGTCAACTAGGGTAGAAAGAACATGAAATGCTGCCCATGAGGAGAGGATACAATAGGTTTCTTAGTTCAGAGTCTCCTTTAGTTGAACTGTAGAGTTGAAGTTTACATCGCTAGTCTTTCTTATAATGGCCCTGGAACATTTCCTGTACCTGTGCAGTTAAATTGTTCTTGCTGCTTATGTGAGATAAAAGTTACTAATAAATTGGGATTTACTAGTGTTAACTTCAGGGTAGGATTATCTGTTTACACAATGCTGTTCCTATTTACGTAAGGAGTGTGACTGTGTAATGAACAGTGCATTTCCTATAATAAGCAGTGATTCAGTTAAAAAAGCTACATGTAACCTCAGCTAGAAAGGCCTTTTGAAGCGAGCTATACAGACAAGATGAATATAAAATCTTCAGGTCAAATTTCAAGTAATTCCAAGTGTACGTATGAGGGCAGCTAGCTAAAATACTTAAATTTCTTTCCTAAACGAACTCAAATACCACAAAAAGGTAATTGACACTTGCAAACAAGCTATAACATCTGTTCTGGAATATGCTCAGCATAGAATTATAAAATAAACTTTGCACAACTTCACCCAGAACTATATTTCAATGAACTAAAGACCTCCCCAGTATGTTCAGTTACAGATCCTTAGCAGTGAGTGCAGGATTGGCATTTCTAGGTTATAAAGCTCGGTATGTTCTAAATCGACAAATACCAAGAAGATTCACACAAGCACTGCTAGTTCTGATGAGCAGACCACGGATTAAATTTACCAGGTAATAAATTCACTATACGTCTTGATGCTGGTTCATTTGCTAACAAGTCCAATGAAAGTTTCACTGTTGAACTTTTATATACCGTGGCTATACTAGAACGTGCTAACACCAACACAGAATGCTTTCAGACTATTGTAGCATGCTCTCTGCCCTAATGAAATAAGTTAAAATAATAATTTGTTTCTCATAGTTTTTAACACTGATATTTGTATATCCTGCACTGCTCACTGCAGAAGGTGGTACACATACAGGACACACACAGAAAACCGTGTATGCGTTGAACATGTAAAATGACTTTCCAACAGATATATGAAAGTGTTTCTGATAACAGAGGACTGGAATTTTCCATGTAGATATGTAAAAAACATAGATCAACCAGTCCGATTCAAAGAAACAATTCCTTTCAATGCTTCATTATACATGTTACTGACAGCAGTTCTCTGTACAGTGTAAGATTTTCAAGTAAGAATGCCAGACTTTTGGTTAAATCTGTGCTGTTTAGTAAGGAGTTAAAACAGCAGTTGGCCAAAATGGATTCTAACACAGTCAGATGGCAATAAGCGAGGAAGAGTGATGAGCTCACATTAATTATCAGATATCTTCTGAATCTTAGTTTGATATACAGTTTTACAGGAAGAGCAAAATAACACAAAGTTGACAGAAACATTTCTTTGCAGTTTTCAAACACACTTGGGGTTCTCTTTAATAACGTCGATCAATGTAGGCGGAAAGACATGAAATTCTGTCCATGATGAAAGGACACAATAGGTTTCTTAGTTCAGAATCTCCTTTAGTTTAACTCTAGTGTTAAACACAGTTTATATCGCTAGTCTTTCTTATTATGGCCCTGGAACATTTTTTGTACTTGTGCAGTTAAACTGTAACTGCTGCTAATGCTAGATAAAAGATACGTATAAATTGGTTTACTTGGGTTATCTTCAGGGTAGGGAAATAAATCTGTGTGCACAAGGTCTTCCAACTTTCATAGAAAATGTGATTGCCTAATGAATTCAGCATTCTAAAAATTGTGCTTTTCATATTATAAGCTCCATTTCATTATAAAGAATCTTTCTTTCAATTCAGCTTGAAAGATCTTGAGCAGGATCTAGAAACAAGATAAATTAATATTCTTCAGGTTAAATTTATAGTAACGTGCAGCATGCACGTGAGTGGGGAGAGCTCATAGCACCTAAAACTCATTCCAACAAAATCCCACATACAACAAAGAAATAATTGTCACTTGTGAGGAAGCATTAACGTCTGTCATGGAAGAATATGCTCAGCATAGATATATAAAATTCTCTGCACTTCACTCAGAACTCTTTTTCAGAGAACTAAAGACCTCCCCATTATGTTCAGTTAAAGAACCCAAGCAGTGAGCGCTGGATTGCCATTACTCTGTTATAAAACTCAGTGTTTTCTAACTCAACAAACACAAAGACAATTCTGACAAGTACTGCTACTTGTAACGAGCAGAACACTGTGTAACTTTATCAGGTAGCATAGTAACTATACACCTTGATGCTGTTGCACTTGCTAACCAAGAGAATGAGTTTCACTGTTGAACTTCTATATACTGTGGCTGTTCTAGACACTGTTAACTGGCACAGAATGCATTCAGAGTATCGAAGCATGTTCTCGGCCCTAACGAAATAAGTTATAATGACAATCATTTTATCATAGGTTTAACACTAATTCTTGTATATTCTGCAATGCTCACTCCAGAATGTTGTAAACATACTGAACACAAAAAGACATGTATGGGTTGAACCTGGAAAAAGACTTTCCAAGAGAAATATGAAAGAGTTTCTCATAACAGAGGAGTTGAATTTTTGATGTACAGAGGTCAAAACTGTGGACCAAACGATCTGAGGCATAGAAGCAACACATTTCAATTCTTCATTATACATGTTATACTTAGAAGTTCTCTGGACTCTGTTAGATTTTCAAGTAAGAATGCTAGACTCATAGTAAAATTTGTGCTGTTAACTACGCAGTTTAAACACATTCTTTGGCAGTTGTTCAAAAAGGTATTCTAAAGCTGCCAAATGTCAGTAAGCCAGAAAGACTGATGAGCTCACATTAATGTTAGGATATGTTCTGGATCTTACTTTTGTATACCGGTTTACAGTAAGAGTAAAATAACACACAGCGTAGAGAAACATTTCTTTGCAGTTTTAAATCACATACGTGGTTCTCTTTAATTATGTAGATCAATTAGCATAGAGAGTACCTGAAATTCTGTCCATGATGAGAGGATACAATAGGTTTCTTAGTTCTGAATATTTTGTCGTTGTTTGTAATGTCAACTAGTTTACATCACTATTCTTTCTTATATGGTTCTGGAACATTTCCAGTACCTGTGCAGTCAAAGTGTACTTGCTGCTAATTGAAGATTAAAGTTACTTGTAAATGGGAATTACTAACTAGTGGTATCTTCATGGTAGGAAAGTCTGTTTGCAAAATTGTCTTCCAACTTACATAAAGAATGTGATTGTTTAATGAACTCAGTATTCTAAGACATGTGCATATCGTATGATAAGCAGTGATGAATTAAAAAGAAAGCTTTATGTAACTTCAGCTGGAAACACATTTTTGAGCGAGATATACAGACAAGATAAATAGAAACGCATCAGGTAAAATTTCAGGTAATTCCACGTGTACCTATGAGTGCAGCTAGCTCAAAATACTTACATTTCATTTCAATACAAACTCAAATACAACAGAAATGTAAATGACACTTGTAACCAAGCATTAACATCTGCTCTGGAATGTGCTCCGCATAAAAGTATAAAATAATCTTTGCACAACTTCCCCCAGAACTATATTGCAAAGAACTGAAGACCTCCCCATTATGTTCAGTTCACAGAACGTAAGCAGTGAGTGCTAAGTTGGCATTACCTTGTTAAAAAACACAGTATTTTTTAATTCGACATGAAAAAAGGAGATTCTGACAAGCACTGCTACTTCTAATGAGCAGAACACTGTGGAACGTTATCAGGTGGTATAGTAACTGAACATCTTGATGCGGTAGCATTGTCTAACCAGGACAATGAGAGTTTCACTGTGCAACTTCTATATACTGTGACTGTTCTAAACAGTGCTAACTGACACTGGCACAGAATGCTTTCAGAGTATTGAGGCATGTTCTCTGCCCTAGTGAAATAAGTTAAAATTATAATCATTTTCTCATAGTTTTCACACCGGTTTTTGTATATCCTGCAATGCTCATTCAGAATGTTGTACACATACTGAGCACAAGGATAGTGTATTGGTTGAACATGGAAAGAGACTTTCCGTTAGAAATATGAAAGTCTCTGATCACAGAGGAGTTGAATTTTTGATGAACATATATATGCAAATACCGGGAAGCAAACAAACTGATGCACAGAAACAATGCATTTCAACAGCTCAATATCCACGTTACCCTTAGCAGCTCTCTGTACACTGAAATATTTTCACGTAAGAATGCTAGACTCATAGTAAAATCTGTGCCCTTAAGTAAGCAGTTTAAACACAATATTTGGCAGTTGTTCCAAAATGTGTTCTAAAACTGCCATATGGCAATAAGCTAGAAAGACTGATGAGCTCACATTAAAGTTAGGATATCTTCTGGATCTTAGATTGTTCTACCGGTTTACAGTAAGTGTAAAATAACACAGTGCAGAGAAACATTTCTTTGCAGTTTTAAAACACATCTGTGGTTCTCTTTAATTACGTAGGTCAACTAGGGTAGAAAGAACATGAAATGCTGCCCATGAGGAGAGGATACAATAGGTTTCTTAGTTCAGAGTCTCCTTTAGTTGAACTGTAGAGTTGAAGTTTACATCGCTAGTCTTTCTTATAATGGCCCTGGAACATTTCCTGTACCTGTGCAGTTAAATTGTTCTTGCTGCTTATGTGAGATAAAAGTTACTAATAAATTGGGATTTACTAGTGTTAACTTCAGGGTAGGATTATCTGTTTACACAATGCTGTTCCTATTTACGTAAGGAGTGTGACTGTGTAATGAACAGTGCATTTCCTATAATAAGCAGTGATTCAGTTAAAAAAGCTACATGTAACCTCAGCTAGAAAGGCCTTTTGAAGCGAGCTATACAGACAAGATGAATATAAAATCTTCAGGTCAAATTTCAAGTAATTCCAAGTGTACGTATGAGGGCAGCTAGCTAAAATACTTAAATTTCTTTCCTAAACGAACTCAAATACCACAAAAAGGTAATTGACACTTGCAAACAAGCTATAACATCTGTTCTGGAATATGCTCAGCATAGAATTATAAAATAAACTTTGCACAACTTCACCCAGAACTATATTTCAATGAACTAAAGACCTCCCCAGTATGTTCAGTTACAGATCCTTAGCAGTGAGTGCAGGATTGGCATTTCTAGGTTATAAAGCTCGGTATGCTCTAAATCGACAAATACCAAGAAGATTCACACAAGCACTGCTAGTTCTGATGAGCAGACCACGGATTAAATTTACCAGGTAATAAATTCACTATACGTCTTGATGCTGGTTCATTTGCTAACAAGTCCAATGAAAGTTTCACTGTTGAACTTTTATATACCGTGGCTATACTAGAACGTGCTAACACCAACACAGAATGCTTTCAGACTATTGTAGCATGCTCTCTGCCCTAATGAAATAAGTTAAAATAATAATTTGTTTCTCATAGTTTTTAACACTGATATTTGTATATCCTGCACTGCTCACTGCAGAAGGTGGTACACATACAGGACACACACAGAAAACCGTGTATGCGTTGAACATGTAAAATGACTTTCCAACAGATATATGAAAGTGTTTCTGATAACAGAGGACTGGAATTTTCCATGTAGATATGTAAAAAACATAGATCAACCAGTCCGATTCAAAGAAACAATTCCTTTCAATGCTTCATTATACATGTTACTGACAGCAGTTCTCTGTACAGTGTAAGATTTTCAAGTAAGAATGCCAGACTTTTGGTTAAATCTGTGCTGTTTAGTAAGGAGTTAAAACAGCAGTTGGCCAAAATGGATTCTAACACAGTCAGATGGCAATAAGCGAGGAAGAGTGATGAGCTCACATTAATTATCAGATATCTTCTGAATCTTAGTTTGATATACAGTTTTACAGGAAGAGCAAAATAACACAAAGTTGACAGAAACATTTCTTTGCAGTTTTCAAACACACTTGGGGTTCTCTTTAATAACGTCGATCAATGTAGGCGGAAAGACATGAAATTCTGTCCATGATGAAAGGACACAATAGGTTTCTTAGTTCAGAATCTCCTTTAGTTTAACTCTAGTGTTAAACACAGTTTATATCGCTAGTCTTTCTTATTATGGCCCTGGAACATTTTTTGTACTTGTGCAGTTAAACTGTAACTGCTGCTAATGCTAGATAAAAGATACGTATAAATTGGTTTACTTGGGTTATCTTCAGGGTAGGGAAATAAATCTGTGTGCACAAGGTCTTCCAACTTTCATAGAAAATGTGATTGCCTAATGAATTCAGCATTCTAAAAATTGTGCTTTTCATATTATAAGCTCCATTTCATTATAAAGAATCTTTCTTTCAATTCAGCTTGAAAGATCTTGAGCAGGATCTAGAAACAAGATAAATTAATATTCTTCAGGTTAAATTTATAGTAACGTGCAGCATGCACGTGAGTGGGGAGAGCTCATAGCACCAAAAACTCATTCCAACAAAATCCCACATACAACAAAGAAATAATTGTCACTTGTGAGGAAGCATTAACGTCTGTCCTGGAAGAATATGCTCAGCATAGATATATAAAATTCTCTGCACTTCACTCAGAACTCTTTTTCAGAGAACTAAAGACCTCCCCATTATGTTCAGTTAAAGAAACCAAGCAGTGAGCGCTGGATTGCCATTACTCTGTTATAAAACTCAAGTGTTTTCTAACTCAACAAACACAAAGACAATTCTGACAAGTACTGCTACTTGTAACGAGCAGAACACTGTGTAACTTTATCAGGTAGCATAGTAACTATACACCTTGATGCTGTTGCACTTGCTAACCAAGAGAATGAGTTTCACTGTTGAACTTCTATATACTGTGGCTGTTCTAGACACTGTTAACTCTGGCACAGAATGCATTCAGAGTATCGAAGCATGTTCTCGGCCCTAACGAAATAAGTTATAATGACAATCATTTTATCATAGGTTTAACACTAATTCTTGTATATTCTGCAATGCTCACTCCAGAATGTTGTAAACATACTGAACACAAAAAGACATGTATGGGTTGAACCTGGAAAAAGACTTTCCAAGAGAAATATGAAAGAGTTTCTCATAACAGAGGAGTTGAATTTTTGATGTACAGAGGTCAAAACTGTGGACCAAACGATCTGAGGCATAGAAGCAACACATTTCAATTCTTCATTATACATGTTATACTTAGAAGTTCTCTGGACTCTGTTAGATTTTCAAGTAAGAATGCTAGACTCATAGTAAAATTTGTGCTGTTAACTACGCAGTTTAAACACATTCTTTGGCAGTTGTTCAAAAAGGTATTCTAAAGCTGCCAAATGTCAGTAAGCCAGAAAGACTGATGAGCTCACATTAATGTTAGGATATGTTCTGGATCTTACTTTTGTATACCGGTTTACAGTAAGAGTAAAATAACACACAGCGTAGAGAAACATTTCTTTGCAGTTTTAAATCACATACGTGGTTCTCTTTAATTATGTAGATCAATTAGCATAGAGAGTACCTGAAATTCTGTCCATGATGAGAGGATACAATAGGTTTCTTAGTTCTGAATATTTTGTCGTTGTTTGTAATGTCAACTAGTTTACATCACTATTCTTTCTTATATGGTTCTGGAACATTTCCAGTACCTGTGCAGTCAAAGTGTACTTGCTGCTAATTGAAGATTAAAGTTACTTGTAAATGGGAATTACTAACTAGTGGTATCTTCATGGTAGGAAAGTCTGTTTGCAAAATTGTCTTCCAACTTACATAAAGAATGTGATTGTTTAATGAACTCAGTATTCTAAGACATGTGCATATCGTATGATAAGCAGTGATGAATTAAAAAGAAAGCTTTATGTAACTTCAGCTGGAAACACATTTTTGAGCGAGATATACAGACAAGATAAATAGAAACGCATCAGGTAAAATTTCAGGTAATTCCACGTGTACCTATGAGTGCAGCTAGCTCAAAATACTTACATTTCATTTCAATACAAACTCAAATACAACAGAAATGTAAATGACACTTGTAACCAAGCATTAACATCTGCTCTGGAATGTGCTCCGCATAAAAGTATAAAATAATCTTTGCACAACTTCCCCCAGAACTATATTGCAAAGAACTGAAGACCTCCCCATTATGTTCAGTTCACAGAACGTAAGCAGTGAGTGCTAAGTTGGCATTACCTTGTTAAAAAACACAGTATTTTTTAATTCGACATGAAAAAAGGAGATTCTGACAAGCACTGCTACTTCTAATGAGCAGAACACTGTGGAACGTTATCAGGTGGTATAGTAACTGAACATCTTGATGCGGTAGCATTGTCTAACCAGGACAATGAGAGTTTCACTGTGCAACTTCTATATACTGTGACTGTTCTAAACAGTGCTAACTGACACTGGCACAGAATGCTTTCAGAGTATTGAGGCATGTTCTCTGCCCTAGTGAAATAAGTTAAAATTATAATCATTTTCTCATAGTTTTCACACCGGTTTTTGTATATCCTGCAATGCTCATTCAGAATGTTGTACACATACTGAGCACAAGGATAGTGTATTGGTTGAACATGGAAAGAGACTTTCCGTTAGAAATATGAAAGTCTCTGATCACAGAGGAGTTGAATTTTTGATGAACATATATATGCAAATACCGGGAAGCAAACAAACTGATGCACAGAAACAATGCATTTCAACAGCTCAATATCCACGTTACCCTTAGCAGCTCTCTGTACACTGAAATATTTTCACGTAAGAATGCTAGACTCATAGTAAAATCTGTGCCCTTAAGTAAGCAGTTTAAACACAATATTTGGCAGTTGTTCCAAAATGTGTTCTAAAACTGCCATATGGCAATAAGCTAGAAAGACTGATGAGCTCACATTAAAGTTAGGATATCTTCTGGATCTTAGATTGTTCTACCGGTTTACAGTAAGTGTAAAATCACACAGTGCAGAGAAACATTTCTTTGCAGTTTTAAAACACATCTGTGGTTCTCTTTAATTACGTAGGTCAACTAGGGTAGAAAGAACATGAAATGCTGCCCATGAGGAGAGGATACAATAGGTTTCTTAGTTCAGAGTCTCCTTTAGTTGAACTGTAGAGTTGAAGTTTACATCGCTAGTCTTTCTTATAATGGCCCTGGAACATTTCCTGTACCTGTGCAGTTAAATTGTTCTTGCTGCTTATGTGAGATAAAAGTTACTAATAAATTGGGATTTACTAGTGTTAACTTCAGGGTAGGATTATCTGTTTACACAATGCTGTTCCTATTTACGTAAGGAGTGTGACTGTGTAATGAACAGTGCATTTCCTATAATAAGCAGTGATTCAGTTAAAAAAGCTACATGTAACCTCAGCTAGAAAGGCCTTTTGAAGCGAGCTATACAGACAAGATGAATATAAAATCTTCAGGTCAAATTTCAAGTAATTCCAAGTGTACGTATGAGGGCAGCTAGCTAAAATACTTAAATTTCTTTCCTAAACGAACTCAAATACCACAAAAAGGTAATTGACACTTGCAAACAAGCTATAACATCTGTTCTGGAATATGCTCAGCATAGAATTATAAAATAAACTTTGCACAACTTCACCCAGAACTATATTTCAATGAACTAAAGACCTCCCCAGTATGTTCAGTTACAGATCCTTAGCAGTGAGTGCAGGATTGGCATTTCTAGGTTATAAAGCTCGGTATGTTCTAAATCGACAAATACCAAGAAGATTCACACAAGCACTGCTAGTTCTGATGAGCAGACCACGGATTAAATTTACCAGGTAATAAATTCACTATACGTCTTGATGCTGGTTCATTTGCTAACAAGTCCAATGAAAGTTTCACTGTTGAACTTTTATATACCGTGGCTATACTAGAACGTGCTAACACCAACACAGAATGCTTTCAGACTATTGTAGCATGCTCTCTGCCCTAATGAAATAAGTTAAAATAATAATTTGTTTCTCATAGTTTTTAACACTGATATTTGTATATCCTGCACTGCTCACTGCAGAAGGTGGTACACATACAGGACACACACAGAAAACCGTGTATGCGTTGAACATGTAAAATGACTTTCCAACAGATATATGAAAGTGTTTCTGATAACAGAGGACTGGAATTTTCCATGTAGATATGTAAAAAACATAGATCAACCAGTCCGATTCAAAGAAACAATTCCTTTCAATGCTTCATTATACATGTTACTGACAGCAGTTCTCTGTACAGTGTAAGATTTTCAAGTAAGAATGCCAGACTTTTGGTTAAATCTGTGCTGTTTAGTAAGGAGTTAAAACAGCAGTTGGCCAAAATGGATTCTAACACAGTCAGATGGCAATAAGCGAGGAAGAGTGATGAGCTCACATTAATTATCAGATATCTTCTGAATCTTAGTTTGATATACAGTTTTACAGGAAGAGCAAAATAACACAAAGTTGACAGAAACATTTCTTTGCAGTTTTCAAACACACTTGGGGTTCTCTTTAATAACGTCGATCAATGTAGGCGGAAAGACATGAAATTCTGTCCATGATGAAAGGACACAATAGGTTTCTTAGTTCAGAATCTCCTTTAGTTTAACTCTAGTGTTAAACACAGTTTATATCGCTAGTCTTTCTTATTATGGCCCTGGAACATTTTTTGTACTTGTGCAGTTAAACTGTAACTGCTGCTAATGCTAGATAAAAGATACGTATAAATTGGTTTACTTGGGTTATCTTCAGGGTAGGGAAATAAATCTGTGTGCACAAGGTCTTCCAACTTTCATAGAAAATGTGATTGCCTAATGAATTCAGCATTCTAAAAATTGTGCTTTTCATATTATAAGCTCCATTTCATTATAAAGAATCTTTCTTTCAATTCAGCTTGAAAGATCTTGAGCAGGATCTAGAAACAAGATAAATTAATATTCTTCAGGTTAAATTTATAGTAACGTGCAGCATGCACGTGAGTGGGGAGAGCTCATAGCACCAAAAACTCATTCCAACAAAATCCCACATACAACAAAGAAATAATTGTCACTTGTGAGGAAGCATTAACGTCTGTCATGGAAGAATATGCTCAGCATAGATATATAAAATTCTCTGCACTTCACTCAGAACTCTTTTTCAGAGAACTAAAGACCTCCCCATTATGTTCAGTTAAAGAAACCAAGCAGTGAGCGCTGGATTGCCATTACTCTGTTATAAAACTCAAGTGTTTTCTAACTCAACAAACACAAAGACAATTCTGACAAGTACTGCTACTTGTAACGAGCAGAACACTGTGTAACTTTATCAGGCAGCATAGTAACTATACACCTTGATGCTGTTGCACTTGCTAACCAAGAGAATGAGTTTCACTGTTGAACTTCTATATACTGTGGCTGTTCTAGACACTGTTAACTCTGGCACAGAATGCATTCAGAGTATCGAAGCATGTTCTCGGCCCTAACGAAATAAGTTATAATGACAATCATTTTATCATAGGTTTAACACTAATTCTTGTATATTCTGCAATGCTCACTCCAGAATGTTGTAAACATACTGAACACAAAAAGACATGTATGGGTTGAACCTGGAAAAAGACTTTCCAAGAGAAATATGAAAGAGTTTCTCATAACAGAGGAGTTGAATTTTTGATGTACAGAGGTCAAAACTGTGGACCAAACGATCTGAGGCATAGAAGCAACACATTTCAATTCTTCATTATACATGTTATACTTAGAAGTTCTCTGGACTCTGTTAGATTTTCAAGTAAGAATGCTAGACTCATAGTAAAATTTGTGCTGTTAACTACGCAGTTTAAACACATTCTTTGGCAGTTGTTCAAAAAGGTATTCTAAAGCTGCCAAATGTCAGTAAGCCAGAAAGACTGATGAGCTCACATTAATGTTAGGATATGTTCTGGATCTTACTTTTGTATACCGGTTTACAGTAAGAGTAAAATAACACACAGCGTAGAGAAACATTTCTTTGCAGTTTTAAGTCACATACGTGGTTCTCTTTAATTATGTAGATCAATTAGCATAGAGAGTACCTGAAATTCTGTCCATGATGAGAGGATACAATAGGTTTCTTAGTTCTGAATATTTTGTCGTTGTTTGTAATGTCAACTAGTTTACATCACTATTCTTTCTTATATGGTTCTGGAACATTTCCAGTACCTGTGCAGTCAAAGTGTACTTGCTGCTAATTGAAGATTAAAGTTACTTGTAAATGGGAATTACTAACTAGTGGTATCTTCATGGTAGGAAAGTCTGTTTGCAAAATTGTCTTCCAACTTACATAAAGAATGTGATTGTTTAATGAACTCAGTATTCTAAGACATGTGCATATCGTATGATAAGCAGTGATGAATTAAAAAGAAAGCTTTATGTAACTTCAGCTGGAAACACATTTTTGAGCGAGATATACAGACAAGATAAATAGAAACGCATCAGGTAAAATTTCAGGTAATTCCACGTGTACCTATGAGTGCAGCTAGCTCAAAATACTTACATTTCATTTCAATACAAACTCAAATACAACAGAAATGTAAATGACACTTGTAACCAAGCATTAACATCTGCTCTGGAATGTGCTCCGCATAAAAGTATAAAATAATCTTTGCACAACTTCCCCCAGAACTATATTGCAAAGAACTGAAGACCTCCCCATTATGTTCAGTTCACAGAACGTAAGCAGTGAGTGCTAAGTTGGCATTACCTTGTTAAAAAACACAGTATTTTTTAATTCGACATGAAAAAAGGAGATTCTGACAAGCACTGCTACTTCTAATGAGCAGAACACTGTGGAACGTTATCAGGTGGTATAGTAACTGAACATCTTGATGCGGTAGCATTGTCTAACCAGGACAATGAGAGTTTCACTGTGCAACTTCTATATACTGTGACTGTTCTAAACAGTGCTAACTGACACTGGCACAGAATGCTTTCAGAGTATTGAGGCATGTTCTCTGCCCTAGTGAAATAAGTTAAAATTATAATCATTTCCTCATAGTTTTCACACCGGTTTTTGTATATCCTGCAATGCTCATTCAGAATGTTGTACACATACTGAGCACAAGGATAGTGTATTGGTTGAACATGGAAAGAGACTTTCCGTTAGAAATATGAAAGTCTCTGATCACAGAGGAGTTGAATTTTTGATGAACATATATATGCAAATACCGGGAAGCAAACAAACTGATGCACAGAAACAATGCATTTCAACAGCTCAATATCCACGTTACCCTTAGCAGCTCTCTGTACACTGAAATATTTTCACGTAAGAATGCTAGACTCATAGTAAAATCTGTGCCCTTAAGTAAGCAGTTTAAACACAATATTTGGCAGTTGTTCCAAAATGTGTTCTAAAACTGCCATATGGCAATAAGCTAGAAAGACTGATGAGCTCACATTAAAGTTAGGATATCTTCTGGATCTTAGATTGTTCTACCGGTTTACAGTAAGTGTAAAATCACACAGTGCAGAGAAACATTTCTTTGCAGTTTTAAAACACATCTGTGGTTCTCTTTAATTACGTAGGTCAACTAGGGTAGAAAGAACATGAAATGCTGCCCATGAGGAGAGGATACAATAGGTTTCTTAGTTCAGAGTCTCCTTTAGTTGAACTGTAGAGTTGAAGTTTACATCGCTAGTCTTTCTTATAATGGCCCTGGAACATTTCCTGTACCTGTGCAGTTAAATTGTTCTTGCTGCTTATGTGAGATAAAAGTTACTAATAAATTGGGATTTACTAGTGTTAACTTCAGGGTAGGATTATCTGTTTACACAATGCTGTTCCTATTTACGTAAGGAGTGTGACTGTGTAATGAACAGTGCATTTCCTATAATAAGCAGTGATTCAGTTAAAAAAGCTACATGTAACCTCAGCTAGAAAGGCCTTTTGAAGCGAGCTATACAGACAAGATGAATATCAAATCTTCAGGTCAAATTTCAAGTAATTCCAAGTGTACGTATGAGGGCAGCTAGCTAAAATACTTAAATTTCTTTCCTAAACGAACTCAAATACCACAAAAAGGTAATTGACACTTGCAAACAAGCTATAACATCTGTTCTGGAATATGCTCAGCATAGAATTATAAAATAAACTTTGCACAACTTCACCCAGAACTATATTTCAATGAACTAAAGACCTCCCCAGTATGTTCAGTTACAGATCCTTAGCAGTGAGTGCAGGATTGGCATTTCTAGGTTATAAAGCTCGGTATGTTCTAAATCGACAAATACCAAGAAGATTCACACAAGCACTGCTAGTTCTGATGAGCAGACCACGGATTAAATTTACCAGGTAATAAATTCACTATACGTCTTGATGCTGGTTCATTTGCTAACAAGTCCAATGAAAGTTTCACTGTTGAACTTTTATATACCGTGGCTATACTAGAACGTGCTAACACCAACACAGAATGCTTTCAGACTATTGTAGCATGCTCTCTGCCCTAATGAAATAAGTTAAAATAATAATTTGTTTCTCATAGTTTTTAACACTGATATTTGTATATCCTGCACTGCTCACTGCAGAAGGTGGTACACATACAGGACACACACAGAAAACCGTGTATGCGTTGAACATGTAAAATGACTTTCCAACAGATATATGAAAGTGTTTCTGATAACAGAGGACTGGAATTTTCCATGTAGATATGTAAAAAACATAGATCAACCAGTCCGATTCAAAGAAACAATTCCTTTCAATGCTTCATTATACATGTTACTGACAGCAGTTCTCTGTACAGTGTAAGATTTTCAAGTAAGAATGCCAGACTTTTGGTTAAATCTGTGCTGTTTAGTAAGGAGTTAAAACAGCAGTTGGCCAAAATGGATTCTAACAGTCAGATGGCAATAAGCGAGGAAGAGTGATGAGCTCACATTAATTATCAGATATCTTCTGAATCTTAGTTTGATATACAGTTTTACAGGAAGAGCAAAATAACACAAAGTTGACAGAAACATTTCTTTGCAGTTTTCAAACACACTTGGGGTTCTCTTTAATAACGTCGATCAATGTAGGCGGAAAGACATGAAATTCTGTCCATGATGAAAGGACACAATAGGTTTCTTAGTTCAGAATCTCCTTTAGTTTAACTCTAGTGTTAAACACAGTTTATATCGCTAGTCTTTCTTATTATGGCCCTGGAACATTTTTTGTACTTGTGCAGTTAAACTGTAACTGCTGCTAATGCTAGATAAAAGATACGTATAAATTGGCTTACTTGGGTTATCTTCAGGGTAGGGAAATAAATCTGTGTGCACAAGGTCTTCCAACTTTCATAGAAAATGTGATTGCCTAATGAACTCAGCATTCTAAAAATTGTGCTTTTCATATTATAAGCTCCATTTCATTATAAAGAATCTTTCTTTCAATTCAGCTTGAAAGATCTTGAGCAGGATCTAGAAACAAGATAAATTAATATTCTTCAGGTTAAATTTATAGTAACGTGCAGCATGCACGTGAGTGGGGAGAGCTCATAGCACCTAAAACTCATTCCAACAAAATCCCACATACAACAAAGAAATAATTGTCACTTGTGAGGAAGCATTAACGTCTGTCCTGGAAGAATATGCTCAGCATAGATATATAAAATTCTCTGCACTTCACTCAGAACTCTTTTTCAGAGAACTAAAGACCTCCCCATTATGTTCAGTTAAAGAACCCAAGCAGTGAGCGCTGGATTGCCATTACTCTGTTATAAAACTCAAGTGTTTTCTAACTCAACAAACACAAAGACAATTCTGACAAGTACTGCTACTTGTAACGAGCAGAACACTGTGTAACTTTATCAGGCAGCATAGTAACTATACACCTTGATGCTGTTGCACTTGCTAACCAAGAGAATGAGTTTCACTGTTGAACTTCTATATACTGTGGCTGTTCTAGACACTGTTAACTCTGGCACAGAATGCATTCAGAGTATCGAAGCATGTTCTCGGCCCTAACGAAATAAGTTATAATGACAATCATTTTATCATAGGTTTAACACTAATTCTTGTATATTCTGCAATGCTCACTCCAGAATGTTGTAAACATACTGAACACAAAAAGACATGTATGGGTTGAACCTGGAAAAAGACTTTCCAAGAGAAATATGAAAGAGTTTCTCATAACAGAGGAGTTGAATTTTTGATGTACAGAGGTCAAAACTGTGGACCAAACGATCTGAGGCATAGAAGCAACACATTTCAATTCTTCATTATACATGTTATACTTAGAAGTTCTCTGGACTCTGTTAGATTTTCAAGTAAGAATGCTAGACTCATAGTAAAATTTGTGCTGTTAACTACGCAGTTTAAACACATTCTTTGGCAGTTGTTCAAAAAGGTATTCTAAAGCTGCCAAATGTCAGTAAGCCAGAAAGACTGATGAGCTCACATTAATGTTAGGATATGTTCTGGATCTTACTTTTGTATACCGGTTTACAGTAAGAGTAAAATAACACACAGCGTAGAGAAACATTTCTTTGCAGTTTTAAATCACATACGTGGTTCTCTTTAATTATGTAGATCAATTAGCATAGAGAGTACCTGAAATTCTGTCCATGATGAGAGGATACAATAGGTTTCTTAGTTCTGAATATTTTGTCGTTGTTTGTAATGTCAACTAGTTTACATCACTATTCTTTCTTATATGGTTCTGGAACATTTCCAGTACCTGTGCAGTCAAAGTGTACTTGCTGCTAATTGAAGATTAAAGTTACTTGTAAATGGGAATTACTAACTAGTGGTATCTTCATGGTAGGAAAGTCTGTTTGCAAAATTGTCTTCCAACTTACATAAAGAATGTGATTGTTTAATGAACTCAGTATTCTAAGACATGTGCATATCGTATGATAAGCAGTGATGAATTAAAAAGAAAGCTTTATGTAACTTCAGCTGGAAACACATTTTTGAGCGAGATATACAGACAAGATAAATAGAAACGCATCAGGTAAAATTTCAGGTAATTCCACGTGTACCTATGAGTGCAGCTAGCTCAAAATACTTACATTTCATTTCAATACAAACTCAAATACAACAGAAATGTAAATGACACTTGTAACCAAGCATTAACATCTGCTCTGGAATGTGCTCCGCATAAAAGTATAAAATAATCTTTGCACAACTTCCCCCAGAACTATATTGCAAAGAACTGAAGACCTCCCCATTATGTTCAGTTCACAGAACGTAAGCAGTGAGTGCTAAGTTGGCATTACCTTGTTACAAAACACAGTATTTTTTAATTCGACATGAAAAAAGGAGATTCTGACAAGCACTGCTACTTCTAATGAGCAGAACACTGTGGAACGTTATCAGGTGGTATAGTAACTGAACATCTTGATGCGGTAGCATTGTCTAACCAGGACAATGAGAGTTTCACTGTGCAACTTCTATATACTGTGACTGTTCTAAACAGTGCTGACACTGGCACAGAATGCTTTCAGAGTATTGAGGCATGTTCTCTGCCCTAGTGAAATAAGTTAAAATTATAATCATTTTCTCATAGTTTTCACACCGGTTTTTGTATATCCTGCAATGCTCATTCAGAATGTTGTACACATACTGAGCACAAGGATAGTGTATTGGTTGAACATGGAAAGAGACTTTCCGTTAGAAATATGAAAGTCTCTGATCACAGAGGAGTTGAATTTTTGATGAACATATATATGCAAATACCGGGAAGCAAAGAAACTGATGCACAGAAACAATGCATTTCAACAGCTCAATATCCACGTTACCCTTAGCAGCTCTCTGTACACTGAAATATTTTCACGTAAGAATGCTAGACTCATAGTAAAATCTGTGCCCTTAAGTAAGCAGTTTAAACACAATATTTGGCAGTTGTTCCAAAATGTGTTCTAAAACTGCCATATGGCAATAAGCTAGAAAGACTGATGAGCTCACATTAAAGTTAGGATATCTTCTGGATCTTAGATTGTTCTACCGGTTTACAGTAAGTGTAAAATCACACAGTGCAGAGAAACATTTCTTTGCAGTTTTAAAACACATCTGTGGTTCTCTTTAATTACGTAGGTCAACTAGGGTAGAAAGAACATGAAATGCTGCCCATGAGGAGAGGATACAATAGGTTTCTTAGTTCAGAGTCTCCTTTAGTTGAACTGTAGAGTTGAAGTTTACATCGCTAGTCTTTCTTATAATGGCCCTGGAACATTTCCTGTACCTGTGCAGTTAAATTGTTCTTGCTGCTTATGTGAGATAAAAGTTACTAATAAATTGGGATTTACTAGTGTTAACTTCAGGGTAGGATTATCTGTTTACACAATGCTGTTCCTATTTACGTAAGGAGTGTGACTGTGTAATGAACAGTGCATTTCCTATAATAAGCAGTGTTTCAGTTAAAAAAGCTACATGTAACCTCAGCTAGAAAGGCCTTTTGAAGCGAGCTATACAGACAAGATGAATATAAAATCTTCAGGTCAAATTTCAAGTAATTCCAAGTGTACGTATGAGGGCAGCTAGCTAAAATACTTAAATTTCTTTCCTAAACGAACTCAAATACAACAAAAAGGTAATTGACACTTGCAAACAAGCTATAACATCTGTTCTGGAATATGCTCAGCATAGAATTATAAAATAAACTTTGCACAACTTCACCCAGAACTATATTTCAATGAACTAAAGACCTCCCCAGTATGTTCAGTTACAGATCCTTAGCAGTGAGTGCAGGATTGGCATTTCTAGGTTATAAAGCTCGGTATGTTCTAAATCGACAAATACCAAGAAGATTCACACAAGCACTGCTAGTTCTGATGAGCAGACCACGGATTAAATTTACCAGGTAATAAATTCACTATACGTCTTGATGCTGGTTCATTTGCTAACAAGTCCAATGAAAGTTTCACTGTTGAACTTTTATATACCGTGGCTATACTAGAACGTGCTAACACCAACACAGAATGCTTTCAGACTATTGTAGCATGCTCTCTGCCCTAATGAAATAAGTTAAAATAATAATTTGTTTCTCATAGTTTTTAACACTGATATTTGTATATCCTGCACTGCTCACTGCAGAAGGTGGTACACATACAGGACACACACAGAAAACCGTGTATGCGTTGAACATGTAAAATGACTTTCCAACAGATATATGAAAGTGTTTCTGATAACAGAGGACTGGAATTTTCCATGTAGATATGTAAAAAACATAGATCAACCAGTCCGATTCAAAGAAACAATTCCTTTCAATGCTTCATTATACATGTTACTGACAGCAGTTCTCTGTACAGTGTAAGATTTTCAAGTAAGAATGCCAGACTTTTGGTTAAATCTGTGCTGTTTAGTAAGGAGTTAAAACAGCAGTTGGCCAAAATGGATTCTAACACAGTCAGATGGCAATAAGCGAGGAAGAGTGATGAGCTCACATTAATTATCAGATATCTTCTGAATCTTAGTTTGATATACAGTTTTACAGGAAGAGCAAAATAACACAAAGTTGACAGAAACATTTCTTTGCAGTTTTCAAACACACTTGGGGTTCTCTTTAATAACGTCGATCAATGTAGGCGGAAAGACATGAAATTCTGTCCATGATGAAAGGACACAATAGGTTTCTTAGTTCAGAATCTCCTTTAGTTTAACTCTAGTGTTAAACCACAGTTTATATCGCTAGTCTTTCTTATTATGGCCCTGGAACATTTTTTGTACTTGTGCAGTTAAACTGTAACTGCTGCTAATGCTAGATAAAAGATACGTATAAATTGGCTTACTTGGGTTATCTTCAGGGTAGGGAAATAAATCTGTGTGCACAAGGTCTTCCAAATTTCATAGAAAATGTGATTGCCTAATGAATTCAGCATTCTAAAAATTGTGCTTTTCATATTATAAGCTCCATTTCATTATAAAGAATCTTTCTTTCAATTCAGCTTGAAAGATCTTGAGCAGGATCTAGAAACAAGATAAATTAATATTCTTCAGGTTAAATTTATAGTAACGTGCAGCATGCACGTGAGTGGGGAGAGCTCATAGCACCTAAAACTCATTCCAACAAAATCCCACATACAACAAAGAAATAATTGTCACTTGTGAGGAAGCATTAACGTCTGTCCTGGAAGAATATGCTCAGCATAGATATATAAAATTCTCTGCACTTCACTCAGAACTCTTTTTCAGAGAACTAAAGACCTCCCCATTATGTTCAGTTAAAGAACCCAAGCAGTGAGCGCTGGATTGCCATTACTCTGTTATAAAACTCAAGTGTTTTCTAACTCAACAAACACAAAGACAATTCTGACAAGTACTGCTACTTGTAACGAGCAGAACACTGTGTAACTTTATCAGGCAGCATAGTAACTATACACCTTGATGCTGTTGCACTTGCTAACCAAGAGAATGAGTTTCACTGTTGAACTTCTATATACTGTGGCTGTTCTAGACACTGTTAACTCTGGCACAGAATGCATTCAGAGTATCGAAGCATGTTCTCGGCCCTAACGAAATAAGTTATAATGACAATCATTTTATCATAGGTTTAACACTAATTCTTGTATATTCTGCAATGCTCACTCCAGAATGTTGTAAACATACTGAACACAAAAAGACATGTATGGGTTGAACCTGGAAAAAGACTTTCCAAGAGAAATATGAAAGAGTTTCTCATAACAGAGGAGTTGAATTTTTGATGTACAGAGGTCAAAACTGTGGACCAAACGATCTGAGGCATAGAAGCAACACATTTCAATTCTTCATTATACATGTTATACTTAGAAGTTCTCTGGACTCTGTTAGATTTTCAAGTAAGAATGCTAGACTCATAGTAAAATTTGTGCTGTTAACTACGCAGTTTAAACACATTCTTTGGCAGTTGTTCAAAAAGGTATTCTAAAGCTGCCAAATGTCAGTAAGCCAGAAAGACTGATGAGCTCACATTAATGTTAGGATATGTTCTGGATCTTACTTTTGTATACCGGTTTACAGTAAGAGTAAAATAACACACAGCGTAGAGAAACATTTCTTTGCAGTTTTAAATCACATACGTGGTTCTCTTTAATTATGTAGATCAATTAGCATAGAGAGTACCTGAAATTCTGTCCATGATGAGAGGATACAATAGGTTTCTTAGTTCTGAATATTTTGTCGTTGTTTGTAATGTCAACTAGTTTACATCACTATTCTTTCTTATATGGTTCTGGAACATTTCCAGTACCTGTGCAGTCAAAGTGTACTTGCTGCTAATTGAAGATTAAAGTTACTTGTAAATGGGAATTACTAACTAGTGGTATCTTCATGGTAGGAAAGTCTGTTTGCAAAATTGTCTTCCAACTTACATAAAGAATGTGATTGTTTAATGGACTCAGTATTCTAAGACATGTGCATATCGTATGATAAGCAGTGATGAATTAAAAAGAAAGCTTTATGTAACTTCAGCTGGAAACACATTTTTGAGCGAGATATACAGACAAGATAAATAGAAACGCATCAGGTAAAATTTCAGGTAATTCCACGTGTACCTATGAGTGCAGCTAGCTCAAAATACTTACATTTCATTTCAATACAAACTCAAATACAACAGAAATGTAAATGACACTTGTAACCAAGCATTAACATCTGCTCTGGAATGTGCTCCGCATAAAAGTATAAAATAATCTTTGCACAACTTCCCCCAGAACTATATTGCAAAGAACTGAAGACCTCCCCATTATGTTCAGTTCACAGAACGTAAGCAGTGAGTGCTAAGTTGGCATTACCTTGTTAAAAAACACAGTATTTTTTAATTCGACATGAAAAAAGGAGATTCTGACAAGCACTGCTACTTCTAATGAGCAGAACACTGTGGAACGTTATCAGGTGGTATAGTAACTGAACATCTTGATGCGGTAGCATTGTCTAACCAGGACAATGAGAGTTTCACTGTGCAACTTCTATATACTGTGACTGTTCTAAACAGTGCTAACTGACACTGGCACAGAATGCTTTCAGAGTATTGAGGCATGTTCTCTGCCCTAGTGAAATAAGTTAAAATTATAATCATTTTCTCATAGTTTTCACACCGGTTTTTGTATATCCTGCAATGCTCATTCAGAATGTTGTACACATACTGAGCACAAGGATAGTGTATTGGTTGAACATGGAAAGAGACTTTCCGTTAGAAATATGAAAGTCTCTGATCACAGAGGAGTTGAATTTTTGATGAACATATATATGCAAATACCGGGAAGCAAACAAACTGATGCACAGAAACAATGCATTTCAACAGCTCAATATCCACGTTACCCTTAGCAGCTCTCTGTACACTGAAATATTTTCACGTAAGAATGCTAGACTCATAGTAAAATCTGTGCCCTTAAGTAAGCAGTTTAAACACAATATTTGGCAGTTGTTCCAAAATGTGTTCTAAAACTGCCATATGGCAATAAGCTAGAAAGACTGATGAGCTCACATTAAAGTTAGGATATCTTCTGGATCTTAGATTGTTCTACCGGTTTACAGTAAGTGTAAAATCACACAGTGCAGAGAAACATTTCTTTGCAGTTTTAAAACACATCTGTGGTTCTCTTTAATTACGTAGGTCAACTAGGGTAGAAAGAACATGAAATGCTGCCCATGAGGAGAGGATACAATAGGTTTCTTAGTTCAGAGTCTCCTTTAGTTGAACTGTAGAGTTGAAGTTTACATCGCTAGTCTTTCTTATAATGGCCCTGGAACATTTCCTGTACCTGTGCAGTTAAATTGTTCTTGCTGCTTATGTGAGATAAAAGTTACTAATAAATTGGGATTTACTAGTGTTAACTTCAGGGTAGGATTATCTGTTTACACAATGCTGTTCCTATTTACGTAAGGAGTGTGACTGTGTAATGAACAGTGCATTTCCTATAATAAGCAGTGATTCAGTTAAAAAAGCTACATGTAACCTCAGCTAGAAAGGCCTTTTGAAGCGAGCTATACAGACAAGATGAATATAAAATCTTCAGGTCAAATTTCAAGTAATTCCAAGTGTACGTATGAGGGCAGCTAGCTAAAATACTTAAATTTCTTTCCTAAACGAACTCAAATACCACAAAAAGGTAATTGACACTTGCAAACAAGCTATAACATCTGTTCTGGAATATGCTCAGCATAGAATTATAAAATAAACTTTGCACAACTTCACCCAGAACTATATTTCAATGAACTAAAGACCTCCCCAGTATGTTCAGTTACAGATCCTTAGCAGTGAGTGCAGGATTGGCATTTCTAGGTTATAAAGCTCGGTATGTTCTAAATCGACAAATACCAAGAAGATTCACACAAGCACTGCTAGTTCTGATGAGCAGACCACGGATTAAATTTACCAGGTAATAAATTCACTATACGTCTTGATGCTGGTTCATTTGCTAACAAGTCCAATGAAAGTTTCACTGTTGAACTTTTATATACCGTGGCTATACTAGAACGTGCTAACACCAACACAGAATGCTTTCAGACTATTGTAGCATGCTCTCTGCCCTAATGAAATAAGTTAAAATAATAATTTGTTTCTCATAGTTTTTAACACTGATATTTGTATATCCTGCACTGCTCACTGCAGAAGGTGGTACACATACAGGACACACACAGAAAACCGTGTATGCGTTGAACATGTAAAATGACTTTCCAACAGATATATGAAAGTGTTTCTGATAACAGAGGACTGGAATTTTCCATGTAGATATGTAAAAAACATAGATCAACCAGTCCGATTCAAAGAAACAATTCCTTTCAATGCTTCATTATACATGTTACTGACAGCAGTTCTCTGTACAGTGTAAGATTTTCAAGTAAGAATGCCAGACTTTTGGTTAAATCTGTGCTGTTTAGTAAGGAGTTAAAACAGCAGTTGGCCAAAATGGATTCTAACACAGTCAGATGGCAATAAGCGAGGAAGAGTGATGAGCTCACATTAATTATCAGATATCTTCTGAATCTTAGTTTGATATACAGTTTTACAGGAAGAGCAAAATAACACAAAGTTGACAGAAACATTTCTTTGCAGTTTTCAAACACACTTGGGGTTCTCTTTAATAACGTCGATCAATGTAGGCGGAAAGACATGAAATTCTGTCCATGATGAAAGGACACAATAGGTTTCTTAGTTCAGAATCTCCTTTAGTTTAACTCTAGTGTTAAACCACAGTTTATATCGCTAGTCTTTCTTATTATGGCCCTGGAACATTTTTTGTACTTGTGCAGTTAAACTGTAACTGCTGCTAATGCTAGATAAAAGATACGTATAAATTGGCTTACTTGGGTTATCTTCAGGGTAGGGAAATAAATCTGTGTGCACAAGGTCTTCCAAATTTCATAGAAAATGTGATTGCCTAATGAATTCAGCATTCTAAAAATTGTGCTTTTCATATTATAAGCTCCATTTCATTATAAAGAATCTTTCTTTCAATTCAGCTTGAAAGATCTTGAGCAGGATCTAGAAACAAGATAAATTAATATTCTTCAGGTTAAATTTATAGTAACGTGCAGCATGCACGTGAGTGGGGAGAGCTCATAGCACCTAAAACTCATTCCAACAAAATCCCACATACAACAAAGAAATAATTGTCACTTGTGAGGAAGCATTAACGTCTGTCCTGGAAGAATATGCTCAGCATAGATATATAAAATTCTCTGCACTTCACTCAGAACTCTTTTTCAGAGAACTAAAGACCTCCCCATTATGTTCAGTTAAAGAACCCAAGCAGTGAGCGCTGGATTGCCATTACTCTGTTATAAAACTCAAGTGTTTTCTAACTCAACAAACACAAAGACAATTCTGACAAGTACTGCTACTTGTAACGAGCAGAACACTGTGTAACTTTATCAGGCAGCATAGTAACTATACACCTTGATGCTGTTGCACTTGCTAACCAAGAGAATGAGTTTCACTGTTGAACTTCTATATACTGTGGCTGTTCTAGACACTGTTAACTCTGGCACAGAATGCATTCAGAGTATCGAAGCATGTTCTCGGCCCTAACGAAATAAGTTATAATGACAATCATTTTATCATAGGTTTAACACTAATTCTTGTATATTCTGCAATGCTCACTCCAGAATGTTGTAAACATACTGAACACAAAAAGACATGTATGGGTTGAACCTGGAAAAAGACTTTCCAAGAGAAATATGAAAGAGTTTCTCATAACAGAGGAGTTGAATTTTTGATGTACAGAGGTCAAAACTGTGGACCAAACGATCTGAGGCATAGAAGCAACACATTTCAATTCTTCATTATACATGTTATACTTAGAAGTTCTCTGGACTCTGTTAGATTTTCAAGTAAGAATGCTAGACTCATAGTAAAATTTGTGCTGTTAACTACGCAGTTTAAACACATTCTTTGGCAGTTGTTCAAAAAGGTATTCTAAAGCTGCCAAATGTCAGTAAGCCAGAAAGACTGATGAGCTCACATTAATGTTAGGATATGTTCTGGATCTTACTTTTGTATACCGGTTTACAGTAAGAGTAAAATAACACACAGCGTAGAGAAACATTTCTTTGCAGTTTTAAATCACATACGTGGTTCTCTTTAATTATGTAGATCAATTAGCATAGAGAGTACCTGAAATTCTGTCCATGATGAGAGGATACAATAGGTTTCTTAGTTCTGAATATTTTGTCGTTGTTTGTAATGTCAACTAGTTTACATCACTATTCTTTCTTATATGGTTCTGGAACATTTCCAGTACCTGTGCAGTCAAAGTGTACTTGCTGCTAATTGAAGATTAAAGTTACTTGTAAATGGGAATTACTAACTAGTGGTATCTTCATGGTAGGAAAGTCTGTTTGCAAAATTGTCTTCCAACTTACATAAAGAATGTGATTGTTTAATGAACTCAGTATTCTAAGACATGTGCATATCGTATGATAAGCAGTGATGAATTAAAAAGAAAGCTTTATGTAACTTCAGCTGGAAACACATTTTTGAGCGAGATATACAGACAAGATAAATAGAAACGCATCAGGTAAAATTTCAGGTAATTCCACGTGTACCTATGAGTGCAGCTAGCTCAAAATACTTACATTTCATTTCAATACAAACTCAAATACAACAGAAATGTAAATGACACTTGTAACCAAGCATTAACATCTGCTCTGGAATGTGCTCCGCATAAAAGTATAAAATAATCTTTGCACAACTTCCCCCAGAACTATATTGCAAAGAACTGAAGACCTCCCCATTATGTTCAGTTCACAGAACGTAAGCAGTGAGTGCTAAGTTGGCATTACCTTGTTACAAAACACAGTATTTTTTAATTCGACATGAAAAAAGGAGATTCTGACAAGCACTGCTACTTCTAATGAGCAGAACACTGTGGAACGTTATCAGGTGGTATAGTAACTGAACATCTTGATGCGGTAGCATTGTCTAACCAGGACAATGAGAGTTTCACTGTGCAACTTCTATATACTGTGACTGTTCTAAACAGTGCTAACTGACACTGGCACAGAATGCTTTCAGAGTATTGAGGCATGTTCTCTGCCCTAGTGAAATAAGTTAAAATTATAATCATTTTCTCATAGTTTTCACACCGGTTTTTGTATATCCTGCAATGCTCATTCAGAATGTTGTACACATACTGAGCACAAGGATAGTGTATTGGTTGAACATGGAAAGAGACTTTCCGTTAGAAATATGAAAGTCTCTGATCACAGAGGAGTTGAATTTTTGATGAACATATATATGCAAATACCGGGAAGCAAACAAACTGATGCACAGAAACAATGCATTTCAACAGCTCAATATCCACGTTACCCTTAGCAGCTCTCTGTACACTGAAATATTTTCACGTAAGAATGCTAGACTCATAGTAAAATCTGTGCCCTTAAGTAAGCAGTTTAAACACAATATTTGGCAGTTGTTCCAAAATGTGTTCTAAAACTGCCATATGGCAATAAGCTAGAAAGACTGATGAGCTCACATTAAAGTTAGGATATCTTCTGGATCTTAGATTGTTCTACCGGTTTACAGTAAGTGTAAAATCACACAGTGCAGAGAAACATTTCTTTGCAGTTTTAAAACACATCTGTGGTTCTCTTTAATTACGTAGGTCAACTAGGGTAGAAAGAACATGAAATGCTGCCCATGAGGAGAGGATACAATAGGTTTCTTAGTTCAGAGTCTCCTTTAGTTGAACTGTAGAGTTGAAGTTTACATCGCTAGTCTTTCTTATAATGGCCCTGGAACATTTCCTGTACCTGTGCAGTTAAATTGTTCTTGCTGCTTATGTGAGATAAAAGTTACTAATAAATTGGGATTTACTAGTGTTAACTTCAGGGTAGGATTATCTGTTTACACAATGCTGTTCCTATTTACGTAAGGAGTGTGACTGTGTAATGAACAGTGCATTTCCTATAATAAGCAGTGATTCAGTTAAAAAAGCTACATGTAACCTCAGCTAGAAAGGCCTTTTGAAGCGAGCTATACAGACAAGATGAATATAAAATCTTCAGGTCAAATTTCAAGTAATTCCAAGTGTACGTATGAGGGCAGCTAGCTAAAATACTTAAATTTCTTTCCTAAACGAACTCAAATACCACAAAAAGGTAATTGACACTTGCAAACAAGCTATAACATCTGTTCTGGAATATGCTCAGCATAGAATTATAAAATAAACTTTGCACAACTTCACCCAGAACTATATTTCAATGAACTAAAGACCTCCCCAGTATGTTCAGTTACAGATCCTTAGCAGTGAGTGCAGGATTGGCATTTCTAGGTTATAAAGCTCGGTATGTTCTAAATCGACAAATACCAAGAAGATTCACACAAGCACTGCTAGTTCTGATGAGCAGACCACGGATTAAATTTACCAGGTAATAAATTCACTATACGTCTTGATGCTGGTTCATTTGCTAACAAGTCCAATGAAAGTTTCACTGTTGAACTTTTATATACCGTGGCTATACTAGAACGTGCTAACACCAACACAGAATGCTTTCAGACTATTGTAGCATGCTCTCTGCCCTAATGAAATAAGTTAAAATAATAATTTGTTTCTCATAGTTTTTAACACTGATATTTGTATATCCTGCACTGCTCACTGCAGAAGGTGGTACACATACAGGACACACACAGAAAACCGTGTATGCGTTGAACATGTAAAATGACTTTCCAACAGATATATGAAAGTGTTTCTGATAACAGAGGACTGGAATTTTCCATGTAGATATGTAAAAAACATAGATCAACCAGTCCGATTCAAAGAAACAATTCCTTTCAATGCTTCATTATACATGTTACTGACAGCAGTTCTCTGTACAGTGTAAGATTTTCAAGTAAGAATGCCAGACTTTTGGTTAAATCTGTGCTGTTTAGTAAGGAGTTAAAACAGCAGTTGGCCAAAATGGATTCTAACACAGTCAGATGGCAATAAGCGAGGAAGAGTGATGAGCTCACATTAATTATCAGATATCTTCTGAATCTTAGTTTGATATACAGTTTTACAGGAAGAGCAAAATAACACAAAGTTGACAGAAACATTTCTTTGCAGTTTTCAAACACACTTGGGGTTCTCTTTAATAACGTCGATCAATGTAGGCGGAAAGACATGAAATTCTGTCCATGATGAAAGGACACAATAGGTTTCTTAGTTCAGAATCTCCTTTAGTTTAACTCTAGTGTTAAACCACAGTTTATATCGCTAGTCTTTCTTATTATGGCCCTGGAACATTTTTTGTACTTGTGCAGTTAAACTGTAACTGCTGCTAATGCTAGATAAAAGATACGTATAAATTGGCTTACTTGGGTTATCTTCAGGGTAGGGAAATAAATCTGTGTGCACAAGGTCTTCCAAATTTCATAGAAAATGTGATTGCCTAATGAATTCAGCATTCTAAAAATTGTGCTTTTCATATTATAAGCTCCATTTCATTATAAAGAATCTTTCTTTCAATTCAGCTTGAAAGATCTTGAGCAGGATCTAGAAACAAGATAAATTAATATTCTTCAGGTTAAATTTATAGTAACGTGCAGCATGCACGTGAGTGGGGAGAGCTCATAGCACCTAAAACTCATTCCAACAAAATCCCACATACAACAAAGAAATAATTGTCACTTGTGAGGAAGCATTAACGTCTGTCCTGGAAGAATATGCTCAGCATAGATATATAAAATTCTCTGCACTTCACTCAGAACTCTTTTTCAGAGAACTAAAGACCTCCCCATTATGTTCAGTTAAAGAACCCAAGCAGTGAGCGCTGGATTGCCATTACTCTGTTATAAAACTCAAGTGTTTTCTAACTCAACAAACACAAAGACAATTCTGACAAGTACTGCTACTTGTAACGAGCAGAACACTGTGTAACTTTATCAGGCAGCATAGTAACTATACACCTTGATGCTGTTGCACTTGCTAACCAAGAGAATGAGTTTCACTGTTGAACTTCTATATACTGTGGCTGTTCTAGACACTGTTAACTCTGGCACAGAATGCATTCAGAGTATCGAAGCATGTTCTCGGCCCTAACGAAATAAGTTATAATGACAATCATTTTATCATAGGTTTAACACTAATTCTTGTATATTCTGCAATGCTCACTCCAGAATGTTGTAAACATACTGAACACAAAAAGACATGTATGGGTTGAACCTGGAAAAAGACTTTCCAAGAGAAATATGAAAGAGTTTCTCATAACAGAGGAGTTGAATTTTTGATGTACAGAGGTCAAAACTGTGGACCAAACGATCTGAGGCATAGAAGCAACACATTTCAATTCTTCATTATACATGTTATACTTAGAAGTTCTCTGGACTCTGTTAGATTTTCAAGTAAGAATGCTAGACTCATAGTAAAATTTGTGCTGTTAACTACGCAGTTTAAACACATTCTTTGGCAGTTGTTCAAAAAGGTATTCTAAAGCTGCCAAATGTCAGTAAGCCAGAAAGACTGATGAGCTCACATTAATGTTAGGATATGTTCTGGATCTTACTTTTGTATACCGGTTTACAGTAAGAGTAAAATAACACACAGCGTAGAGAAACATTTCTTTGCAGTTTTAAATCACATACGTGGTTCTCTTTAATTATGTAGATCAATTAGCATAGAGAGTACCTGAAATTCTGTCCATGATGAGAGGATACAATAGGTTTCTTAGTTCTGAATATTTTGTCGTTGTTTGTAATGTCAACTAGTTTACATCACTATTCTTTCTTATATGGTTCTGGAACATTTCCAGTACCTGTGCAGTCAAAGTGTACTTGCTGCTAATTGAAGATTAAAGTTACTTGTAAATGGGAATTACTAACTAGTGGTATCTTCATGGTAGGAAAGTCTGTTTGCAAAATTGTCTTCCAACTTACATAAAGAATGTGATTGTTTAATGAACTCAGTATTCTGAGACATGTGCATATCGTATGATAAGCAGTGATGAATTAAAAAGAAAGCTTTATGTAACTTCAGCTGGAAACACATTTTTGAGCGAGATATACAGACAAGATAAATAGAAACGCATCAGGTAAAATTTCAGGTAATTCCACGTGTACCTATGAGTGCAGCTAGCTCAAAATACTTACATTTCATTTCAATACAAACTCAAATACAACAGAAATGTAAATGACACTTGTAACCAAGCATTAACATCTGCTCTGGAATGTGCTCCGCATAAAAGTATAAAATAATCTTTGCACAACTTCCCCCAGAACTATATTGCAAAGAACTGAAGACCTCCCCATTATGTTCAGTTCACAGAACGTAAGCAGTGAGTGCTAAGTTGGCATTACCTTGTTACAAAACACAGTATTTTTTAATTCGACATGAAAAAAGGAGATTCTGACAAGCACTGCTACTTCTAATGAGCAGAACACTGTGGAACGTTATCAGGTGGTATAGTAACTGAACATCTTGATGCGGTAGCATTGTCTAACCAGGACAATGAGAGTTTCACTGTGCAACTTCTATATACTGTGACTGTTCTAAACAGTGCTGACACTGGCACAGAATGCTTTCAGAGTATTGAGGCATGTTCTCTGCCCTAGTGAAATAAGTTAAAATTATAATCATTTTCTCATAGTTTTCACACCGGTTTTTGTATATCCTGCAATGCTCATTCAGAATGTTGTACACATACTGAGCACAAGGATAGTGTATTGGTTGAACATGGAAAGAGACTTTCCGTTAGAAATATGAAAGTCTCTGATCACAGAGGAGTTGAATTTTTGATGAACATATATATGCAAATACCGGGAAGCAAACAAACTGATGCACAGAAACAATGCATTTCAACAGCTCAATATCCACGTTACCCTTAGCAGCTCTCTGTACACTGAAATATTTTCACGTAAGAATGCTAGACTCATAGTAAAATCTGTGCCCTTAAGTAAGCAGTTTAAACACAATATTTGGCAGTTGTTCCAAAATGTGTTCTAAAACTGCCATATGGCAATAAGCTAGAAAGACTGATGAGCTCACATTAAAGTTAGGATATCTTCTGGATCTTAGATTGTTCTACCGGTTTACAGTAAGTGTAAAATCACACAGTGCAGAGAAACATTTCTTTGCAGTTTTAAAACACATCTGTGGTTCTCTTTAATTACGTAGGTCAACTAGGGTAGAAAGAACATGAAATGCTGCCCATGAGGAGAGGATACAATAGGTTTCTTAGTTCAGAGTCTCCTTTAGTTGAACTGTAGAGTTGAAGTTTACATCGCTAGTCTTTCTTATAATGGCCCTGGAACATTTCCTGTACCTGTGCAGTTAAATTGTTCTTGCTGCTTATGTGAGATAAAAGTTACTAATAAATTGGGATTTACTAGTGTTAACTTCAGGGTAGGATTATCTGTTTACACAATGCTGTTACTATTTACGTAAGGAGTGTGACTGTGTAATGAACAGTGCATTTCCTATAATAAGCAGTGTTTCAGTTAAAAAAGCTACATGTAACCTCAGCTAGAAAGGCCTTTTGAAGCGAGCTATACAGACAAGATGAATATAAAATCTTCAGGTCAAATTTCAAGTAATTCCAAGTGTACGTATGAGGGCAGCTAGCTAAAATACTTAAATTTCTTTCCTAAACGAACTCAAATACAACAAAAAGGTAATTGACACTTGCAAACAAGCTATAACATCTGTTCTGGAATATGCTCAGCATAGAATTATAAAATAAACTTTGCACAACTTCACCCAGAACTATATTTCAATGAACTAAAAACCTCCCCAGTATGTTCAGTTACAGATCCTTAGCAGTGAGTGCAGGATTGGCATTTCTATGTTATAAAGCTCGGTATGTTCTAAATCGACAAATACCAGGAAGATTCACACAAGCACTGCTAGTTCTGATGAGCAGACCACGGATTAAATTTACCAGGTAATAAATTCACTATACGTCTTGATGCTGGTTCATTTGCTAACAAGTCCAATGAAAGTTTCACTGTTGAACTTTTATATACCGTGGCTATACTAGAACGTGCTAACACCAACACAGAATGCTTTCAGACTATTGTAGCATGCTCTCTGCCCTAATGAAATAAGTTAAAATAATAATTTGTTTCTCATAGTTTTTAACACTGATATTTGTATATCCTGCACTGCTCACTGCAGAAGGTGGTACACATACAGGACACACACAGAAAACCGTGTATGCGTTGAACATGTAAAATGACTTTCCAACAGATATATGACAGTGTTTCTGATAACAGAGGACTGGAATTTTCCATGTAGATATGTAAAAAACATAGATCAACCAGTCCGATTCAAAGAAACAATTCCTTTCAATGCTTCATTATACATGTTACTGACAGCAGTTCTCTGTACAGTGTAAGATTTTCAAGTAAGAATGCCAGACTTTTGGTTAAATCTGTGCTGTTTAGTAAGGAGTTAAAACAGCAGTTGGCCAAAATGGATTCTAACACAGTCATATGGCAATAAGCGAGAAAGAGTGATGAGCTCACATTAATTTTCAGATATCTTCTGAATCTTAGTTTGATATACAGTTTTACAGGAAGAGCAAAATAACACAAAGTTGACAGAAACATTTCTTTGCAGTTTTCAAACACACTTGGGGTTCTCTTTAATAACGTCGATCAATGTAGGCGGAAAGACATGAAATTCTGTCCATGATGAAAGGACACAATAGGTTTCTTATTTCAGAGTCTCCTTTAGTTTAACTCTAGTGTTAAACACAGTTTATATCGCTAGTCTTTCTTATTATGGCCCTGGAACATTTTTTGTACTTGTGCAGTTAAACTGTAACTGCTGCTAATGCTAGATAAAAGATACGTATAAATTGGTTTACTTGGGTTATCTTCAGGGTAGGGAAATAAATCTGTGTGCACAAGGTCTTCCAACTTTCATAGAAAATGTGATTGCCTAATGAACTCAGCATTCTAAAAATTGTGCTTTTCATATTATAAGCTCCGTTTCATTATAAAGAATCTTTCTTTCAATTCAGCTTGAAAGATCTTGAGCAGGATCTAGAAACAAGATAAATTAATATTCTTCAGGTTAAATTTATAGTAACGTGCAGCATGCACGTGAGTGGGGAGAGCTCAAAGCACCTAAAACTCATTCCAACAAAATCCCACATACAACAAAGAAATAATTGTCACTTGTGAGGAAGCATTAACGTCTGTCCTGGAAGAATATGCTCAGCATAGATATATAAAATTCTCTGCACTTCACTCAGAACTCTTTTTCAGAGAACTAAAGACCTCCCCATTATGTTCAGTTAAAGAACCCAAGCAGTGAGCGCTGGATTGCCATTACTCTGTTATAAAACTCAGTGTTTTCTAACTCAACAAACACAAAGACAATTCTGACAAGTACTGCTACTTGTAACGAGCAGAACACTGTGTAACTTTATCAGGTAGCATAGTAACTATACACCTTGATGCTGTTGCACTTGCTAACCAAGAGAATGAGTTTCACTGTTGAACTTCTATATACTGTGGCTGTTCTAGACACTGTTAACTCTGGCACAGAATGCATTCAGAGTATCGAAGCATGTTCTCGGCCCTAACGAAATAAGTTATAATGACAATCATTTTATCATAGGTTTAACACTAATTCTTGTATATTCTGCAATGCTCACTCCAGAATGTTGTAAACATACTGAACACAAAAAGACATGTATGGGTTGAACCTGGAAAAAGACTTTCCAAGAGAAATATGAAAGAGTTTCTCATAACAGAGGAGTTGAATTTTTGATGTACAGAGGTCAAAACTGTGGACCAAACGATCTGAGGCATAGAAGCAACACATTTCAATTCTTCATTATACATGTTATACTTAGAAGTTCTCTGGACTCTGTTAGATTTTCAAGTAAGAATGCTAGACTCATAGTAAAATTTGTGCTGTTAACTACGCAGTTTAAACACATTCTTTGGCAGTTGTTCAAAAAGGTATTCTAAAGCTGCCAAATGTCAGTAAGCCAGAAAGACTGATGAGCTCACATTAATGTTAGGATATGTTCTGGATCTTACTTTTGTATACCGGTTTACAGTAAGAGTAAAATAACACACAGCGTAGAGAAACATTTCTTTGCAGTTTTAAATCACATACGTGGTTCTCTTTAATTATGTAGATCAATTAGCATAGAGAGTACCTGAAATTCTGTCCATGATGAGAGGATACAATAGGTTTCTTAGTTCTGAATATTTTGTCGTTGTTTGTAATGTCAACTAGTTTACATCACTATTCTTTCTTATATGGTTCTGGAACATTTCCAGTACCTGTGCAGTCAAAGTGTACTTGCTGCTAATTGAAGATTAAAGTTACTTGTAAATGGGAATTACTAACTAGTGGTATCTTCATGGTAGGAAAGTCTGTTTGCAAAATTGTCTTCCAACTTACATAAAGAATGTGATTGTTTAATGAACTCAGTATTCTGAGACATGTGCATATCGTATGATAAGCAGTGATGAATTAAAAAGAAAGCTTTATGTAACTTCAGCTGGAAACACATTTTTGAGCGAGATATACAGACAAGATAAATAGAAACGCATCAGGTAAAATTTCAGGTAATTCCACGTGTACCTATGAGTGCAGCTAGCTCAAAATACTTAAATTTCATTTCAATACAAACTCAAATACAACAGAAATGTAAATGACACTTGTAACCAAGCATTAACATCTGCTCTGGAATGTGCTCCGCATAAAAGTATAAAATAATCTTTGCACAACTTCCCCCAGAACTATATTGCAAAGAACTGAAGACCTCCCCATTATGTTCAGTTCACAGAACGTAAGCAGTGAGTGCTAAGTTGGCATTACCTTGTTACAAAACACAGTATTTTTTAATTCGACATGAAAAAAGGAGATTCTGACAAGCACTGCTACTTCTAATGAGCAGAACACTGTGGAACGTTATCAGGTGGTATAGTAACTGAACATCTTGATGCGGTAGCATTGTCTAACCAGGACAATGAGAGTTTCACTGTGCAACTTCTATATACTGTGACTGTTCTAAACAGTGCTAACTGACACTGGCACAGAATGCTTTCAGAGTATTGAGGCATGTTCTCTGCCCTAGTGAAATAAGTTAAAATTATAATCATTTTCTCATAGTTTTCACACCGGTTTTTGTATATCCTGCAATGCTCATTCAGAATGTTGTACACATACTGAGCACAAGGATAGTGTATTGGTTGAACATGGAAAGAGACTTTCCGTTAGAAATATGAAAGTCTCTGATCACAGAGGAGTTGAATTTTTGATGAACATATATATGCAAATACCGGGAAGCAAACAAACTGATGCACAGAAACAATGCATTTCAACAGCTCAATATCCACGTTACCCTTAGCAGCTCTCTGTACACTGAAATATTTTCACGTAAGAATGCTAGACTCATAGTAAAATCTGTGCCCTTAAGTAAGCAGTTTAAACACAATATTTGGCAGTTGTTCCAAAATGTGTTCTAAAACTGCCATATGGCAATAAGCTAGAAAGACTGATGAGCTCACATTAAAGTTAGTATATCTTCTGGATCTTAGATTGTTCTACCGGTTTACAGTAAGTGTAAAATCACACAGTGCAGAGAAACATTTCTTTGCAGTTTTAAAACACATCTGTGGTTCTCTTTAATTACGTAGGTCAACTAGGGTAGAAAGAACATGAAATGCTGCCCATGAGGAGAGGATACAATAGGTTTCTTAGTTCAGAGTCTCCTTTAGTTGAACTGTAGAGTTGAAGTTTACATCGCTAGTCTTTCTTATAATGGCCCTGGAACATTTCCTGTACCTGTGCAGTTAAATTGTTCTTGCTGCTTATGTGAGATAAAAGTTACTAATAAATTGGGATTTACTAGTGTTAACTTCAGGGTAGGATTATCTGTTTACACAATGCTGTTCCTATTTACGTAAGGAGTGTGACTGTGTAATGAACAGTGCATTTCCTATAATAAGCAGTGATTCAGTTAAAAAAGCTACATGTAACCTCAGCTAGAAAGGCCTTTTGAAGCGAGCTATACAGACAAGATGAATATAAAATCTTCAGGTCAAATTTCAAGTAATTCCAAGTGTACGTATGAGGGCAGCTAGCTAAAATACTTAAATTTCTTTCCTAAACGAACTCAAATACAACAAAAAGGTAATTGACACTTGCAAACAAGCTATAACATCTGTTCTGGAATATGCTCAGCATAGAATTATAAAATAAACTTTGCACAACTTCACCCAGAACTATATTTCAATGAACTAAAGACCTCCCCAGTATGTTCAGTTACAGATCCTTAGCAGTGAGTGCGGGATTGGCATTTCTAGGTTATAAAGCTCGGTATGTTCTAAATCGACAAATACCAGGAAGATTCACACAAGCACTGCTAGTTCTGATGAGCAGACCACGGATTAAATTTACCAGGTAATAAATTCACTATACGTCTTGATGCTGGTTCATTTGCTAACAAGTCCAATGAAAGTTTCACTGTTGAACTTTTATATACCGTGGCTATACTAGAACGTGCTAACACCAACACAGAATGCTTTCAGACTATTGTAGCATGCTCTCTGCCCTAATGAAATAAGTTAAAATAATAATTTGTTTCTCATAGTTTTTAACACTGATATTTGTATATCCTGCACTGCTCACTGCAGAAGGTGGTACACATACAGGACACACACAGAAAACCGTGTATGCGTTGAACATGTAAAATGACTTTCCAACAGATATATGACAGTGTTTCTGATAACAGAGGACTGGAATTTTCCATGTAGATATGTAAAAAACATAGATCAACCAGTCCGATTCAAAGAAACAATTCCTTTCAATGCTTCATTATACATGTTACTGACAGCAGTTCTCTGTACAGTGTAAGATTTTCAAGTAAGAATGCCAGACTTTTGGTTAAATCTGTGCTGTTTAGTAAGGAGTTAAAACAGCAGTTGGCCAAAATGGATTCTAACACAGTCAGATGGCAATAAGCGAGAAAGAGTGATGAGCTCACATTAATTTTCAGATATCTTCTGAATCTTAGTTTGATATACAGTTTTACAGGAAGAGCAAAATAACACAAAGTTGACAGAAACATTTCTTTGCAGTTTTCAAACACACTTGGGGTTCTCTTTAATAACGTCGATCAATGTAGGCGGAAAGACATGAAATTCTGTCCATGATGAAAGGACACAATAGGTTTCTTAGTTCAGAATCTCCTTTAGTTTAACTCTAGTGTTAAACACAGTTTATATCGCTAGTCTTTCTTATTATGGCCCTGGAACATTTTTTGTACTTGTGCAGTTAAACTGTAACTGCTGCTAATGCTAGATAAAAGATACGTATAAATTGGTTTACTTGGGTTATCTTCAGGGTAGGGAAATAAATCTGTGTGCACAAGGTCTTCCAACTTTCATAGAAAATGTGATTGCCTAATGAACTCAGCATTCTAAAAATTGTGCTTTTCATATTATAAGCTCCGTTTCATTATAAAGAATCTTTCTTTCAATTCAGCTTGAAAGATCTTGAGCAGGATCTAGAAACAAGATAAATTAATATTCTTCAGGTTAAATTTATAGTAACGTGCAGCATGCACGTGAGTGGGGAGAGCTCAAAGCACCTAAAACTCATTCCAACAAAATCCCACATACAACAAAGAAATAATTGTCACTTGTGAGGAAGCATTAACGTCTGTCCTGGAAGAATATGCTCAGCATAGATATATAAAATTCTCTGCACTTCACTCAGAACTCTTTTTCAGAGAACTAAAGACCTCCCCATTATGTTCAGTTAAAGAACCCAAGCAGTGAGCGCTGGATTGCCATTACTCTGTTATAAAACTCAGTGTTTTCTAACTCAACAAACACAAAGACAATTCTGACAAGTACTGCTACTTGTAACGAGCAGAACACTGTGTAACTTTATCAGGTAGCATAGTAACTATACACCTTGATGCTGTTGCACTTGCTAACCAAGAGAATGAGTTTCACTGTTGAACTTCTATATACTGTGGCTGTTCTAGACACTGTTAACTCTGGCACAGAATGCATTCAGAGTATCGAAGCATGTTCTCGGCCCTAACGAAATAAGTTATAATGACAATCATTTTATCATAGGTTTAACACTAATTCTTGTATATTCTGCAATGCTCCCTCCAGAATGTTGTAAACATACTGAACACAAAAAGACATGTATGGGTTGAACCTGGAAAAAGACTTTCCAAGAGAAATATGAAAGAGTTTCTCATAACAGAGGAGTTGAATTTTTGATGTACAGAGGTCAAAACTGTGGACCAAACGATCTGAGGCATAGAAGCAACACATTTCAATTCTTCATTATACATGTTATACTTAGAAGTTCTCTGGACTCTGTTAGATTTTCAAGTAAGAATGCTAGACTCATAGTAAAATTTGTGCTGTTAACTACGCAGTTTAAACACATTCTTTGGCAGTTGTTCAAAAAGGTATTCTAAAGCTGCCAAATGTCAGTAAGCCAGAAAGACTGATGAGCTCACATTAATGTTAGGATATGTTCTGGATCTTACTTTTGTATACCGGTTTACAGTAAGAGTAAAATAACACACAGCGTAGAGAAACATTTCTTTGCAGTTTTAAATCACATACGTGGTTCTCTTTAATTATGTAGATCAATTAGCATAGAGAGTACCTGAAATTCTGTCCATGATGAGAGGATACAATAGGTTTCTTAGTTCTGAATATTTTGTCGTTGTTTGTAATGTCAACTAGTTTACATCACTATTCTTTCTTATATGGTTCTGGAACATTTCCAGTACCTGTGCAGTCAAAGTGTACTTGCTGCTAATTGAAGATTAAAGTTACTTGTAAATGGGAATTACTAACTAGTGGTATCTTCATGGTAGGAAAGTCTGTTTGCAAAATTGTCTTCCAACTTACATAAAGAATGTGATTGTTTAATGAACTCAGTATTCTGAGACATGTGCATATCATATAATAAGCAGTGATGAATTAAAAAGAAAGCTTTATGTAACTTCAGCTGGAAACACATTTTTGAGCGAGATATACAGACAAGATAAATAGAAACGCATCAGGTAAAATTTCAGGTAATTCCACGTGTACCTATGAGTGCAGCTAGCTCAAAATACTTAAATTTCATTTCAATACAAACTCAAATACAACAGAAATGTAAATGACACTTGTAACCAAGCATTAACATCTGCTCTGGAATGTGCTCCGCATAAAAGTATAAAATAATCTTTGCACAACTTCCCCCAGAACTATATTGCAAAGAACTGAAGACCTCCCCATTATGTTCAGTTCACAGAACGTAAGCAGTGAGTGCTAAGTTGGCATTACCTTGTTACAAAACACAGTATTTTTTAATTCGACATGAATAAAGGAGATTCTGACAAGCACTGCTACTTCTAATGAGCAGAACACTGTGGAACGTTATCAGGTGGTATAGTAACTGAACATCTTGATGCGGTAGCATTGTCTAACCAGGACAATGAGAGTTTCACTGTGCAACTTCTATATACTGTGACTGTTCTAAACAGTGCTAACTGACACTGGCACAGAATGCTTTCAGAGTATTGAGGCATGTTCTCTGCCCTAGTGAAATAAGTTAAAATTATAATCATTTTCTCATAGTTTTCACACCGGTTTTTGTATATCCTGCAATGCTCATTCAGAATGTTGTACACATACTGAGCACAAGGATAGTGTATTGGTTGAACATGGAAAGAGACTTTCCGTTAGAAATATGAAAGTCTCTGATCACAGAGGAGTTGAATTTTTGATGAACATATATATGCAAATACCGGGAAGCAAACAAACTGATGCACAGAAACAATGCATTTCAACAGCTCAATATCCACGTTACCCTTAGCAGCTCTCTGTACACTGAAATATTTTCACGTAAGAATGCTAGACTCATAGTAAAATCTGTGCCCTTAAGTAAGCAGTTTAAACACAATATTTGGCAGTTGTTCCAAAATGTGTTCTAAAACTGCCATATGGCAATAAGCTAGAAAGACTGATGAGCTCACATTAAAGTTAGTATATCTTCTGGATCTTAGATTGTTCTACCGGTTTACAGTAAGTGTAAAATCACACAGTGCAGAGAAACATTTCTTTGCAGTTTTAAAACACATCTGTGGTTCTCTTTAATTACGTAGGTCAACTAGGGTAGAAAGAACATGAAATGCTGCCCATGAGGAGAGGATACAATAGGTTTCTTAGTTCAGAGTCTCCTTTAGTTGAACTGTAGAGTTGAAGTTTACATCGCTAGTCTTTCTTATAATGGCCCTGGAACATTTCCTGTACCTGTGCAGTTAAATTGTTCTTGCTGCTTATGTGAGATAAAAGTTACTAATAAATTGGGATTTACTAGTGTTAACTTCAGGGTAGGATTATCTGTTTACACAATGCTGTTCCTATTTACGTAAGGAGTGTGACTGTGTAATGAACAGTGCATTTCCTATAATAAGCAGTGATTCAGTTAAAAAAGCTACATGTAACCTCAGCTAGAAAGGCCTTTTGAAGCGAGCTATACAGACAAGATGAATATAAAATCTTCAGGTCAAATTTCAAGTAATTCCAAGTGTACGTATGAGGGCAGCTAGCTAAAATACTTAAATTTCTTTCCTAAACGAACTCAAATACAACAAAAAGGTAATTGACACTTGCAAACAAGCTATAACATCTGTTCTGGAATATGCTCAGCATAGAATTATAAAATAAACTTTGCACAACTTCACCCAGAACTATATTTCAATGAACTAAAGACCTCCCCAGTATGTTCAGTTACAGATCCTTAGCAGTGAGTGCGGGATTGGCATTTCTAGGTTATAAAGCTCGGTATGTTCTAAATCGACAAATACCAGGAAGATTCACACAAGCACTGCTAGTTCTGATGAGCAGACCACGGATTAAATTTACCAGGTAATAAATTCACTATACGTCTTGATGCTGGTTCATTTGCTAACAAGTCCAATGAAAGTTTCACTGTTGAACTTTTATATACCGTGGCTATACTAGAACGTGCTAACACCAACACAGAATGCTTTCAGACTATTGTAGCATGCTCTCTGCCCTAATGAAATAAGTTAAAATAATAATTTGTTTCTCATAGTTTTTAACACTGATATTTGTATATCCTGCACTGCTCACTGCAGAAGGTGGTACACATACAGGACACACACAGAAAACCGTGTATGCGTTGAACATGTAAAATGACTTTCCAACAGATATATGACAGTGTTTCTGATAACAGAGGACTGGAATTTTCCATGTAGATATGTAAAAAACATAGATCAACCAGTCCGATTCAAAGAAACAATTCCTTTCAATGCTTCATTATACATGTTACTGACAGCAGTTCTCTGTACAGTGTAAGATTTTCAAGTAAGAATGCCAGACTTTTGGTTAAATCTGTGCTGTTTAGTAAGGAGTTAAAACTGTGCTGTTTAGTAAGCAGTTGGCCAAAATGGATTCTAACACAGTCAGATGGCAATAAGCGAGAAAGAGTGATGAGCTCACATTAATTTTCAGATATCTTCTGAATCTTAGTTTGATATACAGTTTTACAGGAAGAGCAAAATAACACAAAGTTGACAGAAACATTTCTTTGCAGTTTTCAAACACACTTGGGGTTCTCTTTAATAACGTCGATCAATGTAGGCGGAAAGACATGAAATTCTGTCCATGATGAAAGGACACAATAGGTTTCTTAGTTCAGAATCTCCTTTAGTTTAACTCTAGTGTTAAACACAGTTTATATCGCTAGTCTTTCTTATTATGGCCCTGGAACATTTTTTGTACTTGTGCAGTTAAACTGTAACTGCTGCTAATGCTAGATAAAAGATACGTATAAATTGGTTTACTTGGGTTATCTTCAGGGTAGGGAAATAAATCTGTGTGCACAAGGTCTTCCAACTTTCATAGAAAATGTGATTGCCTAATGAACTCAGCATTCTAAAAATTGTGCTTTTCATATTATAAGCTCCGTTTCATTATAAAGAATCTTTCTTTCAATTCAGCTTGAAAGATCTTGAGCAGGATCTAGAAACAAGATAAATTAATATTCTTCAGGTTAAATTTATAGTAACGTGCAGCATGCACGTGAGTGGGGAGAGCTCAAAGCACCTAAAACTCATTCCAACAAAATCCCACATACAACAAAGAAATAATTGTCACTTGTGAGGAAGCATTAACGTCTGTCCTGGAAGAATATGCTCAGCATAGATATATAAAATTCTCTGCACTTCACTCAGAACTCTTTTTCAGAGAACTAAAGACCTCCCCATTATGTTCAGTTAAAGAACCCAAGCAGTGAGCGCTGGATTGCCATTACTCTGTTATAAAACTCAGTGTTTTCTAACTCAACAAACACAAAGACAATTCTGACAAGTACTGCTACTTGTAACGAGCAGAACACTGTGTAACTTTATCAGGTAGCATAGTAACTATACACCTTGATGCTGTTGCACTTGCTAACCAAGAGAATGAGTTTCACTGTTGAACTTCTATATACTGTGGCTGTTCTAGACACTGTTAACTCTGGCACAGAATGCATTCAGAGTATCGAAGCATGTTCTCGGCCCTAACGAAATAAGTTATAATGACAATCATTTTATCATAGGTTTAACACTAATTCTTGTATATTCTGCAATGCTCACTCCAGAATGTTGTAAACATACTGAACACAAAAAGACATGTATGGGTTGAACCTGGAAAAAGACTTTCCAAGAGAAATATGAAAGAGTTTCTCATAATAGAGGAGTTGAATTTTTGATGTACAGAGGTCAAAACTGTGGACCAAACGATCTGAGGCATAGAAGCAACACATTTCAATTCTTCATTATACATGTTATACTTAGAAGTTCTCTGGACTCTGTTAGATTTTCAAGTAAGAATGCTAGACTCATAGTAAAATTTGTGCTGTTAACTACGCAGTTTAAACACATTCTTTGGCAGTTGTTCAAAAAGGTATTCTAAAGCTGCCAAATGTCAGTAAGCCAGAAAGACTGATGAGCTCACATTAATGTTAGGATATGTTCTGGATCTTACTTTTGTATACCGGTTTACAGTAAGAGTAAAATAACACACAGCGTAGAGAAACATTTCTTTGCAGTTTTAAATCACATACGTGGTTCTCTTTAATTATGTAGATCAATTAGCATAGAGAGTACCTGAAATTCTGTCCATGATGAGAGGAGACAATAGGTTTCTTAGTTCTGAATATTTTGTCGTTGTTTGTAATGTCAACTAGTTTACATCACTATTCTTTCTTATATGGTTCTGGAACATTTCCAGTACCTGTGCAGTCAAAGTGTACTTGCTGCTAATTGAAGATTAAAGTTACTTGTAAATGGGAATTACTAACTAGTGGTATCTTCATGGTAGGAAAGTCTGTTTGCAAAATTGTCTTCCAACTTACATAAAGAATGTGATTGTTTAATGAACTCAGTATTCTGAGACATGTGCATATCGTATAATAAGCAGTGATGAATTAAAAAGAAAGCTTTATGTAACTTCAGCTGGAAACACATTTTTGAGCGAGATATACAGACAAGATAAATAGAAACGCATCAGGTAAAATTTCAGGTAATTCCACGTGTACCTATGAGTGCAGCTAGCTCAAAATACTTAAATTTCATTTCAATACAAACTCAAATACAACAGAAATGTAAATGACACTTGTAACCAAGCATTAACATCTGCTCTGGAATGTGCTCCGCATAAAAGTATAAAATAATCTTTGCACAACTTCCCCCAGAACTATATTGCAAAGAACTGAAGACCTCCCCATTATGTTCAGTTCACAGAACGTAAGCAGTGAGTGCTAAGTTGGCATTACCTTGTTACAAAACACAGTATTTTTTAATTCGACATGAAAAAAGGAGATTCTGACAAGCACTGCTACTTCTAATGAGCAGAACACTGTGGAACGTTATCAGGTGGTATAGTAACTGAACATCTTGATGCGGTAGCATTGTCTAACCAGGACAATGAGAGTTTCACTGTGCAACTTCTATATACTGTGACTGTTCTAAACAGTGCTAACTGACACTGGCACAGAATGCTTTCAGAGTATTGAGGCATGTTCTCTGCCCTAGTGAAATAAGTTAAAATTATAATCATTTTCTCATAGTTTTCACACCGGTTTTTGTATATCCTGCAATGCTCATTCAGAATGTTGTACACATACTGAGCACAAGGATAGTGTATTGGTTGAACATGGAAAGAGACTTTCCGTTAGAAATATGAAAGTCTCTGATCACAGAGGAGTTGAATTTTTGATGAACATATATATGCAAATACCGGGAAGCAAACAAACTGATGCACAGAAACAATGCATTTCAACAGCTCAATATCCACGTTACCCTTAGCAGCTCTCTGTACACTGAAATATTTTCACGTAAGAATGCTAGACTCATAGTAAAATCTGTGCCCTTAAGTAAGCAGTTTAAACACAATATTTGGCAGTTGTTCCAAAATGTGTTCTAAAACTGCCATATGGCAATAAGCTAGAAAGACTGATGAGCTCACATTAAAGTTAGGATATCTTCTGGATCTTAGATTGTTCTACCGGTTTACAGTAAGTGTAAAATCACACAGTGCAGAGAAACATTTCTTTGCAGTTTTAAAACACATCTGTGGTTCTCTTTAATTACGTAGGTCAACTAGGGTAGAAAGAACATGAAATGCTGCCCATGAGGAGAGGATACAATAGGTTTCTTAGTTCAGAGTCTCCTTTAGTTGAACTGTAGAGTTGAAGTTTACATCGCTAGTCTTTCTTATAATGGCCCTGGAACATTTCCTGTACCTGTGCAGTTAAATTGTTCTTGCTGCTTATGTGAGATAAAAGTTACTAATAAATTGGGATTTACTAGTGTTAACTTCAGGGTAGGATTATCTGTTTACACAATGCTGTTCCTATTTACGTAAGGAGTGTGACTGTGTAATGAACAGTGCATTTCCTATAATAAGCAGTGATTCAGTTAAAAAAGCTACATGTAACCTCAGCTAGAAAGGCCTTTTGAAGCGAGCTATACAGACAAGATGAATATAAAATCTTCAGGTCAAATTTCAAGTAATTCCAAGTGTACGTATGAGGGCAGCTAGCTAAAATACTTAAATTTCTTTCCTAAACGAACTCAAATACAACAAAAAGGTAATTGACACTTGCAAACAAGCTATAACATCTGTTCTGGAATATGCTCAGCATAGAATTATAAAATAAACTTTGCACAACTTCACCCAGAACTATATTTCAATGAACTAAAGACCTCCCCAGTATGTTCAGTTACAGATCCTTAGCAGTGAGTGCAGGATTGGCATTTCTAGGTTATAAAGCTCGGTATGTTCTAAATCGACAAATACCAGGAAGATTCACACAAGCACTGCTAGTTCTGATGAGCAGACCACGGATTAAATTTACCAGGTAATAAATTCACTATACGTCTTGATGCTGGTTCATTTGCTAACAAGTCCAATGAAAGTTTCACTGTTGAACTTTTATATACCGTGGCTATACTAGAACGTGCTAACACCAACACAGAATGCTTTCAGACTATTGTAGCATGCTCTCTGCCCTAATGAAATAAGTTAAAATAATAATTTGTTTCTCATAGTTTTTAACACTGATATTTGTATATCCTGCACTGCTCACTGCAGAAGGTGGTACACATACAGGACACACACAGAAAACCGTGTATGCGTTGAACATGTAAAATGACTTTCCAACAGATATATGACAGTGTTTCTGATAACAGAGGACTGGAATTTTCCATGTAGATATGTAAAAAACATAGATCAACCAGTCCGATTCAAAGAAACAATTCCTTTCAATGCTTCATTATACATGTTACTGACAGCAGTTCTCTGTACAGTGTAAGATTTTCAAGTAAGAATGCCAGACTTTTGGTTAAATCTGTGCTGTTTAGTAAGGAGTTAAAACAGCAGTTGGCCAAAATGGATTCTAACACAGTCAGATGGCAATAAGCGAGAAAGAGTGATGAGCTCACATTAATTTTCAGATATCTTCTGAATCTTAGTTTGATATACAGTTTTACAGGAAGAGCAAAATAACACAAAGTTGACAGAAACATTTCTTTGCAGTTTTCAAACACACTTGGGGTTCTCTTTAATAACGTCGATCAATGTAGGCGGAAAGACATGAAATTCTGTCCATGATGAAAGGACACAATAGGTTTCTTAGTTCAGAATCTCCTTTAGTTTAACTCTAGTGTTAAACACAGTTTATATCGCTAGTCTTTCTTATTATGGCCCTGGAACATTTTTTGTACTTGTGCAGTTAAACTGTAACTGCTGCTAATGCTAGATAAAAGATACGTATAAATTGGTTTACTTGGGTTATCTTCAGGGTAGGGAAATAAATCTGTGTGCACAAGGTCTTCCAACTTTCATAGAAAATGTGATTGCCTAATGAACTCAGCATTCTAAAAATTGTGCTTTTCATATTATAAGCTCCATTTCATTATAAAGAATCTTTCTTTCAATTCAGCTTGAAAGATCTTGAGCAGGATCTAGAAACAAGATAAATTAATATTCTTCAGGTTAAATTTATAGTAACGTGCAGCATGCACGTGAGTGGGGAGAGCTCAAAGCACCTAAAACTCATTCCAACAAAATCCCACATACAACAAAGAAATAATTGTCACTTGTGAGGAAGCATTAACGTCTGTCCTGGAAGAATATGCTCAGCATAGATATATAAAATTCTCTGCACTTCACTCAGAACTCTTTTTCAGAGAACTAAAGACCTCCCCATTATGTTCAGTTAAAGAACCCAAGCAGTGAGCGCTGGATTGCCATTACTCTGTTATAAAACTCAGTGTTTTCTAACTCAACAAACACAAAGACAATTCTGACAAGTACTGCTACTTGTAACGAGCAGAACACTGTGTAACTTTATCAGGTAGCATAGTAACTATACACCTTGATGCTGTTGCACTTGCTAACCAAGAGAATGAGTTTCACTGTTGAACTTCTATATACTGTGGCTGTTCTAGACACTGTTAACTCTGGCACAGAATGCATTCAGAGTATCGAAGCATGTTCTCGGCCCTAACGAAATAAGTTATAATGACAATCATTTTATCATAGGTTTAACACTAATTCTTGTATATTCTGCAATGCTCACTCCAGAATGTTGTAAACATACTGAACACAAAAAGACATGTATGGGTTGAACCTGGAAAAAGACTTTCCAAGAGAAATATGAAAGAGTTTCTCATAACAGAGGAGTTGAATTTTTGATGTACAGAGGTCAAAACTGTGGACCAAACGATCTGAGGCATAGAAGCAACACATTTCAATTCTTCATTATACATGTTATACTTAGAAGTTCTCTGGACTCTGTTAGATTTTCAAGTAAGAATGCTAGACTCATAGTAAAATTTGTGCTGTTAACTACGCAGTTTAAACACATTCTTTGGCAGTTGTTCAAAAAGGTATTCTAAAGCTGCCAAATGTCAGTAAGCCAGAAAGACTGATGAGCTCACATTAATGTTAGGATATGTTCTGGATCTTACTTTTGTATACCGGTTTACAGTAAGAGTAAAATAACACACAGCGTAGAGAAACATTTCTTTGCAGTTTTAAATCACATACGTGGTTCTCTTTAATTATGTAGATCAATTAGCATAGAGAGTACCTGAAATTCTGTCCATGATGAGAGGAGACAATAGGTTTCTTAGTTCTGAATATTTTGTCGTTGTTTGTAATGTCAACTAGTTTACATCACTATTCTTTCTTATATGGTTCTGGAACATTTCCAGTACCTGTGCAGTCAAAGTGTACTTGCTGCTAATTGAAGATTAAAGTTACTTGTAAATGGGAATTACTAACTAGTGGTATCTTCATGGTAGGAAAGTCTGTTTGCAAAATTGTCTTCCAACTTACATAAAGAATGTGATTGTTTAATGAACTCAGTATTCTGAGACATGTGCATATCGTATAATAAGCAGTGATGAATTAAAAAGAAAGCTTTATGTAACTTCAGCTGGAAACACATTTTTGAGCGAGATATACAGACAAGATAAATAGAAACGCATCAGGTAAAATTTCAGGTAATTCCACGTGTACCTATGAGTGCAGCTAGCTCAAAATACTTAAATTTCATTTCAATACAAACTCAAATACAACAGAAATGTAAATGACACTTGTAACCAAGCATTAACATCTGCTCTGGAATGTGCTCCGCATAAAAGTATAAAATAATCTTTGCACAACTTCCCCCAGAACTATATTGCAAAGAACTGAAGACCTCCCCATTATGTTCAGTTCACAGAACGTAAGCAGTGAGTGCTAAGTTGGCATTACCTTGTTAAAAAACACAGTATTTTTTAATTCGACATGAAAAAAGGAGATTCTGACAAGCACTGCTACTTCTAATGAGCAGAACACTGTGGAACGTTATCAGGTGGTATAGTAACTGAACATCTTGATGCGGTAGCATTGTCTAACCAGGACAATGAGAGTTTCACTGTGCAACTTCTATATACTGTGACTGTTCTAAACAGTGCTAACTGACACTGGCACAGAATGCTTTCAGAGTATTGAGGCATGTTCTCTGCCCTAGTGAAATAAGTTAAAATTATAATCATTTTCTCATAGTTTTCACACCGGTTTTTGTATATCCTGCAATGCTCATTCAGAATGTTGTACACATACTGAGCACAAGGATAGTGTATTGGTTGAACATGGAAAGAGACTTTCCGTTAGAAATATGAAAGTCTCTGATCACAGAGGAGTTGAATTTTTGATGAACATATATATGCAAATACCGGGAAGCAAACAAACTGATGCACAGAAACAATGCATTTCAACAGCTCAATATCCACGTTACCCTTAGCAGCTCTCTGTACACTGAAATATTTTCACGTAAGAATGCTAGACTCATAGTAAAATCTGTGCCCTTAAGTAAGCAGTTTAAACACAATATTTGGCAGTTGTTCCAAAATGTGTTCTAAAACTGCCATATGGCAATAAGCTAGAAAGACTGATGAGCTCACATTAAAGTTAGGATATCTTCTGGATCTTAGATTGTTCTACCGGTTTACAGTAAGTGTAAAATCACACAGTGCAGAGAAACATTTCTTTGCAGTTTTAAAACACATCTGTGGTTCTCTTTAATTACGTAGGTCAACTAGGGTAGAAAGAACATGAAATGCTGCCCATGAGGAGAGGATACAATAGGTTTCTTAGTTCAGAGTCTCCTTTAGTTGAACTGTAGAGTTGAAGTTTACATCGCTAGTCTTTCTTATAATGGCCCTGGAACATTTCCTGTACCTGTGCAGTTAAATTGTTCTTGCTGCTTATGTGAGATAAAAGTTACTAATAAATTGGGATTTACTAGTGTTAACTTCAGGGTAGGATTATCTGTTTACACAATGCTGTTCCTATTTACGTAAGGAGTGTGACTGTGTAATGAACAGTGCATTTCCTATAATAAGCAGTGATTCAGTTAAAAAAGCTACATGTAACCTCAGCTAGAAAGGCCTTTTGAAGCGAGCTATACAGACAAGATGAATATAAAATCTTCAGGTCAAATTTCAAGTAATTCCAAGTGTACGTATGAGGGCAGCTAGCTAAAATACTTAAATTTCTTTCCTAAACGAACTCAAATACAACAAAAAGGTAATTGACACTTGCAAACAAGCTATAACATCTGTTCTGGAATATGCTCAGCATAGAATTATAAAATAAACTTTGCACAACTTCACCCAGAACTATATTTCAATGAACTAAAGACCTCCCCAGTATGTTCAGTTACAGATCCTTAGCAGTGAGTGCAGGATTGGCATTTCTAGGTTATAAAGCTCGGTATGTTCTAAATCGACAAATACCAGGAAGATTCACACAAGCACTGCTAGTTCTGATGAGCAGACCACGGATTAAATTTACCAGGTAATAAATTCACTATACGTCTTGATGCTGGTTCATTTGCTAACAAGTCCAATGAAAGTTTCACTGTTGAACTTTTATATACCGTGGCTATACTAGAACGTGCTAACACCAACACGGAATGCTTTCAGACTATTGTAGCATGCTCTCTGCCCTAATGAAATAAGTTAAAATAATAATTTGTTTCTCATAGTTTTTAACACTGATATTTGTATATCCTGCACTGCTCACTGCAGAAGGTGGTACACATACAGGACACACACAGAAAACCGTGTATGCGTTGAACATGTAAAATGACTTTCCAACAGATATATGACAGTGTTTCTGATAACAGAGGACTGGAATTTTCCATGTAGATATGTAAAAAACATAGATCAACCAGTCCGATTCAAAGAAACAATTCCTTTCAATGCTTCATTATACATGTTACTGACAGCAGTTCTCTGTACAGTGTAAGATTTTCAAGTAAGAATGCCAGACTTTTGGTTAAATCTGTGCTGTTTAGTAAGGAGTTAAAACAGCAGTTGGCCAAAATGGATTCTAACACAGTCAGATGGCAATAAGCGAGAAAGAGTGATGAGCTCACATTAATTTTCAGATATCTTCTGAATCTTAGTTTGATATACAGTTTTACAGGAAGAGCAAAATAACACAAAGTTGACAGAAACATTTCTTTGCAGTTTTCAAACACACTTGGGGTTCTCTTTAATAACGTCGATCAATGTAGGCGGAAAGACATGAAATTCTGTCCATGATGAAAGGACACAATAGGTTTCTTAGTTCAGAATCTCCTTTAGTTTAACTCTAGTGTTAAACACAGTTTATATCGCTAGTCTTTCTTATTATGGCCCTGGAACATTTTTTGTACTTGTGCAGTTAAACTGTAACTGCTGCTAATGCTAGATAAAAGATACGTATAAATTGGTTTACTTGGGTTATCTTCAGGGTAGGGAAATAAATCTGTGTGCACAAGGTCTTCCAACTTTCATAGAAAATGTGATTGCCTAATGAACTCAGCATTCTAAAAATTGTGCTTTTCATATTATAAGCTCCGTTTCATTATAAAGAATCTTTCTTTCAATTCAGCTTGAAAGATCTTGAACAGGATCTAGAAACAAGATAAATTAATATTCTTCAGGTTAAATTTATAGTAACGTGCAGCATGCACGTGAGTGGGGAGAGCTCAAAGCACCTAAAACTCATTCCAACAAAATCCCACATACAACAAAGAAATAATTGTCACTTGTGAGGAAGCATTAACGTCTGTCCTGGAAGAATATGCTCAGCATAGATATATAAAATTCTCTGCACTTCACTCAGAACTCTTTTTCAGAGAACTAAAGACCTCCCCATTATGTTCAGTTAAAGAACCCAAGCAGTGAGCGCTGGATTGCCATTACTCTGTTATAAAACTCAGTGTTTTCTAACTCAACAAACACAAAGACAATTCTGACAAGTACTGCTACTTGTAACGAGCAGAACACTGTGTAACTTTATCAGGTAGCATAGTAACTATACACCTTGATGCTGTTGCACTTGCTAACCAAGAGAATGAGTTTCACTGTTGAACTTCTATATACTGTGGCTGTTCTAGACACTGTTAACTCTGGCACAGAATGCATTCAGAGTATCGAAGCATGTTCTCGGCCCTAACGAAATAAGTTATAATGACAATCATTTTATCATAGGTTTAACACTAATTCTTGTATATTCTGCAATGCTCACTCCAGAATGTTGTAAACATACTGAACACAAAAAGACATGTATGGGTTGAACCTGGAAAAAGACTTTCCAAGAGAAATATGAAAGAGTTTCTCATAACAGAGGAGTTGAATTTTTGATGTACAGAGGTCAAAACTGTGGACCAAACGATCTGAGGCATAGAAGCAACACATTTCAATTCTTCATTATACATGTTATACTTAGAAGTTCTCTGGACTCTGTTAGATTTTCAAGTAAGAATGCTAGACTCATAGTAAAATTTGTGCTGTTAACTACGCAGTTTAAACACATTCTTTGGCAGTTGTTCAAAAAGGTATTCTAAAGCTGCCAAATGTCAGTAAGCCAGAAAGACTGATGAGCTCACATTAATGTTAGGATATGTTCTGGATCTTACTTTTGTATACCGGTTTACAGTAAGAGTAAAATAACACACAGCGTAGAGAAACATTTCTTTGCAGTTTTAAATCACATACGTGGTTCTCTTTAATTATGTAGATCAATTAGCATAGAGAGTACCTGAAATTCTGTCCATGATGAGAGGAGACAATAGGTTTCTTAGTTCTGAATATTTTGTCGTTGTTTGTAATGTCAACTAGTTTACATCACTATTCTTTCTTATATGGTTCTGGAACATTTCCAGTACCTGTGCAGTCAAAGTGTACTTGCTGCTAATTGAAGATTAAAGTTACTTGTAAATGGGAATTACTAACTAGTGGTATCTTCATGGTAGGAAAGTCTGTTTGCAAAATTGTCTTCCAACTTACATAAAGAATGTGATTGTTTAATGAACTCAGTATTCTGAGACATGTGCATATCGTATAATAAGCAGTGATGAATTAAAAAGAAAGCTTTATGTAACTTCAGCTGGAAACACATTTTTGAGCGAGATATACAGACAAGATAAATAGAAACGCATCAGGTAAAATTTCAGGTAATTCCACGTGTACCTATGAGTGCAGCTAGCTCAAAATACTTAAATTTCATTTCAATACAAACTCAAATACAACAGAAATGTAAATGACACTTGTAACCAAGCATTAACATCTGCTCTGGAATGTGCTCCGCATAAAAGTATAAAATAATCTTTGCACAACTTCCCCCAGAACTATATTGCAAAGAACTGAAGACCTCCCCATTATGTTCAGTTCACAGAACGTAAGCAGTGAGTGCTAAGTTGGCATTACCTTGTTAAAAAACACAGTATTTTTTAATTCGACATGAAAAAAGGAGATTCTGACAAGCACTGCTACTTCTAATGAGCAGAACACTGTGGAACGTTATCAGGTGGTATAGTAACTGAACATCTTGATGCGGTAGCATTGTCTAACCAGGACAATGAGAGTTTCACTGTGCAACTTCTATATACTGTGACTGTTCTAAACAGTGCTAACTGACACTGGCACAGAATGCTTTCAGAGTATTGAGGCATGTTCTCTGCCCTAGTGAAATAAGTTAAAATTATAATCATTTTCTCATAGTTTTCACACCGGTTTTTGTATATCCTGCAATGCTCATTCAGAATGTTGTACACATACTGAGCACAAGGATAGTGTATTGGTTGAACATGGAAAGAGACTTTCCGTTAGAAATATGAAAGTCTCTGATCACAGAGGAGTTGAATTTTTGATGAACATATATATGCAAATACCGGGAAGCAAACAAACTGATGCACAGAAACAATGCATTTCAACAGCTCAATATCCACGTTACCCTTAGCAGCTCTCTGTACACTGAAATATTTTCACGTAAGAATGCTAGACTCATAGTAAAATCTGTGCCCTTAAGTAAGCAGTTTAAACACAATATTTGGCAGTTGTTCCAAAATGTGTTCTAAAACTGCCATATGGCAATAAGCTAGAAAGACTGATGAGCTCACATTAAAGTTAGTATATCTTCTGGATCTTAGATTGTTCTACCGGTTTACAGTAAGTGTAAAATCACACAGTGCAGAGAAACATTTCTTTGCAGTTTTAAAACACATCTGTGGTTCTCTTTAATTACGTAGGTCAACTAGGGTAGAAAGAACATGAAATGCTGCCCATGAGGAGAGGATACAATAGGTTTCTTAGTTCAGAGTCTCCTTTAGTTGAACTGTAGAGTTGAAGTTTACATCGCTAGTCTTTCTTATAATGGCCCTGGAACATTTCCTGTACCTGTGCAGTTAAATTGTTCTTGCTGCTTATGTGAGATAAAAGTTACTAATAAATTGGGATTTACTAGTGTTAACTTCAGGGTAGGATTATCTGTTTACACAATGCTGTTCCTATTTACGTAAGGAGTGTGACTGTGTAATGAACAGTGCATTTCCTATAATAAGCAGTGATTCAGTTAAAAAAGCTACATGTAACCTCAGCTAGAAAGGCCTTTTGAAGCGAGCTATACAGACAAGATGAATATAAAATCTTCAGGTCAAATTTCAAGTAATTCCAAGTGTACGTATGAGGGCAGCTAGCTAAAATACTTAAATTTCTTTCCTAAACGAACTCAAATACAACAAAAAGGTAATTGACACTTGCAAACAAGCTATAACATCTGTTCTGGAATATGCTCAGCATAGAATTATAAAATAAACTTTGCACAACTTCACCCAGAACTATATTTCAATGAACTAAAGACCTCCCCAGTATGTTCAGTTACAGATCCTTAGCAGTGAGTGCAGGATTGGCATTTCTAGGTTATAAAGCTCGGTATGTTCTAAATCGACAAATACCAGGAAGATTCACACAAGCACTGCTAGTTCTGATGAGCAGACCACGGATTAAATTTACCAGGTAATAAATTCACTATACGTCTTGATGCTGGTTCATTTGCTAACAAGTCCAATGAAAGTTTCACTGTTGAACTTTTATATACCGTGGCTATACTAGAACGTGCTAACACCAACACAGAATGCTTTCAGACTATTGTAGCATGCTCTCTGCCCTAATGAAATAAGTTAAAATAATAATTTGTTTCTCATAGTTTTTAACACTGATATTTGTATATCCTGCACTGCTCACTGCAGAAGGTGGTACACATACAGGACACACACAGAAAACCGTGTATGCGTTGAACATGTAAAATGACTTTCCAACAGATATATGACAGTGTTTCTGATAACAGAGGACTGGAATTTTCCATGTAGATATGTAAAAAACATAGATCAACCAGTCCGATTCAAAGAAACAATTCCTTTCAATGCTTCATTATACATGTTACTGACAGCAGTTCTCTGTACAGTGTAAGATTTTCAAGTAAGAATGCCAGACTTTTGGTTAAATCTGTGCTGTTTAGTAAGGAGTTAAAACAGCAGTTGGCCAAAATGGATTCTAACACAGTCAGATGGCAATAAGCGAGAAAGAGTGATGAGCTCACATTAATTTTCAGATATCTTCTGAATCTTAGTTTGATATACAGTTTTACAGGAAGAGCAAAATAACACAAAGTTGACAGAAACATTTCTTTGCAGTTTTCAAACACACTTGGGGTTCTCTTTAATAACGTCGATCAATGTAGGCGGAAAGACATGAAATTCTGTCCATGATGAAAGGACACAATAGGTTTCTTAGTTCAGAATCTCCTTTAGTTTAACTCTAGTGTTAAACACAGTTTATATCGCTAGTCTTTCTTATTATGGCCCTGGAACATTTCTTGTACTTGTGCAGTTAAACTGTAACTGCTGCTAATGCTAGATAAAAGATACGTATAAATTGGTTTACTTGGGTTATCTTCAGGGTAGGGAAATAAATCTGTGTGCACAAGGTCTTCCAACTTTCATAGAAAATGTGATTGCCTAATGAACTCAGCATTCTAAAAATTGTGCTTTTCATATTATAAGCTCCATTTCATTATAAAGAATCTTTCTTTCAATTCAGCTTGAAAGATCTTGAGCAGGATCTAGAAACAAGATAAATTAATATTCTTCAGGTTAAATTTATAGTAACGTGCAGCATGCACGTGAGTGGGGAGAGCTCAAAGCACCTAAAACTCATTCCAACAAAATCCCACATACAACAAAGAAATAATTGTCACTTGTGAGGAAGCATTAACGTCTGTCCTGGAAGAATATGCTCAGCATAGATATATAAAATTCTCTGCACTTCACTCAGAACTCTTTTTCAGAGAACTAAAGACCTCCCCATTATGTTCAGTTAAAGAACCCAAGCAGTGAGCGCTGGATTGCCATTACTCTGTTATAAAACTCAGTGTTTTCTAACTCAACAAACACAAAGACAATTCTGACAAGTACTGCTACTTGTAACGAGCAGAACACTGTGTAACTTTATCAGGTAGCATAGTAACTATACACCTTGATGCTGTTGCACTTGCTAACCAAGAGAATGAGTTTCACTGTTGAACTTCTATATACTGTGGCTGTTCTAGACACTGTTAACTCTGGCACAGAATGCATTCAGAGTATCGAAGCATGTTCTCGGCCCTAACGAAATAAGTTATAATGACAATCATTTTATCATAGGTTTAACACTAATTCTTGTATATTCTGCAATGCTCACTCCAGAATGTTGTAAACATACTGAACACAAAAAGACATGTATGGGTTGAACCTGGAAAAAGACTTTCCAAGAGAAATATGAAAGAGTTTCTCATAACAGAGGAGTTGAATTTTTGATGTACAGAGGTCAAAACTGTGGACCAAACGATCTGAGGCATAGAAGCAACACATTTCAATTCTTCATTATACATGTTATACTTAGAAGTTCTCTGGACTCTGTTAGATTTTCAAGTAAGAATGCTAGACTCATAGTAAAATTTGTGCTGTTAACTACGCAGTTTAAACACATTCTTTGGCAGTTGTTCAAAAAGGTATTCTAAAGCTGCCAAATGTCAGTAAGCCAGAAAGACTGATGAGCTCACATTAATGTTAGGATATGTTCTGGATCTTACTTTTGTATACCGGTTTACAGTAAGAGTAAAATAACACACAGCGTAGAGAAACATTTCTTTGCAGTTTTAAATCACATACGTGGTTCTCTTTAATTATGTAGATCAATTAGCATAGAGAGTACCTGAAATTCTGTCCATGATGAGAGGAGACAATAGGTTTCTTAGTTCTGAATATTTTGTCGTTGTTTGTAATGTCAACTAGTTTACATCACTATTCTTTCTTATATGGTTCTGGAACATTTCCAGTACCTGTGCAGTCAAAGTGTACTTGCTGCTAATTGAAGATTAAAGTTACTTGTAAATGGGAATTACTAACTAGTGGTATCTTCATGGTAGGAAAGTCTGTTTGCAAAATTGTCTTCCAACTTACATAAAGAATGTGATTGTTTAATGAACTCAGTATTCTGAGACATGTGCATATCGTATAATAAGCAGTGATGAATTAAAAAGAAAGCTTTATGTAACTTCAGCTGGAAACACATTTTTGAGCGAGATATACAGACAAGATAAATAGAAACGCATCAGGTAAAATTTCAGGTAATTCCACGTGTACCTATGAGTGCAGCTAGCTCAAAATACTTAAATTTCATTTCAATACAAACTCAAATACAACAGAAATGTAAATGACACTTGTAACCAAGCATTAACATCTGCTCTGGAATGTGCTCCGCATAAAAGTATAAAATAATCTTTGCACAACTTCCCCCAGAACTATATTGCAAAGAACTGAAGACCTCCCCATTATGTTCAGTTCACAGAACGTAAGCAGTGAGTGCTAAGTTGGCATTACCTTGTTAAAAAACACAGTATTTTTTAATTCGACATGAAAAAAGGAGATTCTGACAAGCACTGCTACTTCTAATGAGCAGAACACTGTGGAACGTTATCAGGTGGTATAGTAACTGAACATCTTGATGCGGTAGCATTGTCTAACCAGGACAATGAGAGTTTCACTGTGCAACTTCTATATACTGTGACTGTTCTAAACAGTGCTAACTGACACTGGCACAGAATGCTTTCAGAGTATTGAGGCATGTTCTCTGCCCTAGTGAAATAAGTTAAAATTATAATCATTTTCTCATAGTTTTCACACCGGTTTTTGTATATCCTGCAATGCTCATTCAGAATGTTGTACACATACTGAGCACAAGGATAGTGTATTGGTTGAACATGGAAAGAGACTTTCCGTTAGAAATATGAAAGTCTCTGATCACAGAGGAGTTGAATTTTTGATGAACATATATATGCAAATACCGGGAAGCAAACAAACTGATGCACAGAAACAATGCATTTCAACAGCTCAATATCCACGTTACCCTTAGCAGCTCTCTGTACACTGAAATATTTTCACGTAAGAATGCTAGACTCATAGTAAAATCTGTGCCCTTAAGTAAGCAGTTTAAACACAATATTTGGCAGTTGTTCCAAAATGTGTTCTAAAACTGCCATATGGCAATAAGCTAGAAAGACTGATGAGCTCACATTAAAGTTAGGATATCTTCTGGATCTTAGATTGTTCTACCGGTTTACAGTAAGTGTAAAATCACACAGTGCAGAGAAACATTTCTTTGCAGTTTTAAAACACATCTGTGGTTCTCTTTAATTACGTAGGTCAACTAGGGTAGAAAGAACATGAAATGCTGCCCATGAGGAGAGGATACAATAGGTTTCTTAGTTCAGAGTCTCCTTTAGTTGAACTGTAGAGTTGAAGTTTACATCGCTAGTCTTTCTTATAATGGCCCTGGAACATTTCCTGTACCTGTGCAGTTAAATTGTTCTTGCTGCTTATGTGAGATAAAAGTTACTAATAAATTGGGATTTACTAGTGTTAACTTCAGGGTAGGATTATCTGTTTACACAATGCTGTTCCTATTTACGTAAGGAGTGTGACTGTGTAATGAACAGTGCATTTCCTATAATAAGCAGTGATTCAGTTAAAAAAGCTACATGTAACCTCAGCTAGAAAGGCCTTTTGAAGCGAGCTATACAGACAAGATGAATATAAAATCTTCAGGTCAAATTTCAAGTAATTCCAAGTGTACGTATGAGGGCAGCTAGCTAAAATACTTAAATTTCTTTCCTAAACGAACTCAAATACAACAAAAAGGTAATTGACACTTGCAAACAAGCTATAACATCTGTTCTGGAATATGCTCAGCATAGAATTATAAAATAAACTTTGCACAACTTCACCCAGAACTATATTTCAATGAACTAAAGACCTCCCCAGTATGTTCAGTTACAGATCCTTAGCAGTGAGTGCAGGATTGGCATTTCTAGGTTATAAAGCTCGGTATGTTCTAAATCGACAAATACCAAGAAGATTCACACAAGCACTGCTAGTTCTGATGAGCAGACCACGGATTAAATTTACCAGGTAATAAATTCACTATACGTCTTGATGCTGGTTCATTTGCTAACAAGTCCAATGAAAGTTTCACTGTTGAACTTTTATATACCGTGGCTATACTAGAACGTGCTAACACCAACACAGAATGCTTTCAGACTATTGTAGCATGCTCTCTGCCCTAATGAAATAAGTTAAAATAATAATTTGTTTCTCATAGTTTTTAACACTGATATTTGTATATCCTGCACTGCTCAGTGCAGAAGGTGGTACACATACAGGACACACACAGAAAACCGTGTATGCGTTGAACATGTAAAATGACTTTCCAACAGATATATGACAGTGTTTCTGATAACAGAGGACTGGAATTTTCCATGTAGATATGTAAAAAACATAGATCAACCAGTCCGATTCAAAGAAACAATTCCTTTCAATGCTTCATTATACATGTTACTGACAGCAGTTCTCTGTACAGTGTAAGATTTTCTAGTAAGAATGCCAGACTTTTGGTTAAATCTGTGCTGTTTAGTAAGGAGTTAAAACAGCAGTTGGCCAAAATGGATTCTAACACAGTCAGATGGCAATAAGCGAGAAAGAGTGATGAGCTCACATTAATTTTCAGATATCTTCTGAATCTTAGTTTGATATACAGTTTTACAGGAAGAGCAAAATAACACAAAGTTGACAGAAACATTTCTTTGCAGTTTTCAAACACACTTGGGGTTCTCTTTAATAACGTCGATCAATGTAGGCGGAAAGACATGAAATTCTGTCCATGATGAAAGGACACAATAGGTTTCTTAGTTCAGAATCTCCTTTAGTTTAACTCTAGTGTTAAACACAGTTTATATCGCTAGTCTTTCTTATTATGGCCCTGGAACATTTTTTGTACTTGTGCAGTTAAACTGTAACTGCTGCTAATGCTAGATAAAAGATACGTATAAATTGGTTTACTTGGGTTATCTTCAGGGTAGGGAAATAAATCTGTGTGCACAAGGTCTTCCAACTTTCATAGAAAATGTGATTGCCTAATGAACTCAGCATTCTAAAAATTGTGCTTTTCATATTATAAGCTCCGTTTCATTATAAAGAATCTTTCTTTCAATTCAGCTTGAAAGATCTTGAACAGGATCTAGAAACAAGATAAATTAATATTCTTCAGGTTAAATTTATAGTAACGTGCAGCATGCACGTGAGTGGGGAGAGCTCAAAGCACCTAAAACTCATTCCAACAAAATCCCACATACAACAAAGAAATAATTGTCACTTGTGAGGAAGCATTAACGTCTGTCCTGGAAGAATATGCTCAGCATAGATATATAAAATTCTCTGCACTTCACTCAGAACTCTTTTTCAGAGAACTAAAGACCTCCCCATTATGTTCAGTTAAAGAACCCAAGCAGTGAGCGCTGGATTGCCATTACTCTGTTATAAAACTCAGTGTTTTCTAACTCAACAAACACAAAGACAATTCTGACAAGTACTGCTACTTGTAACGAGCAGAACACTGTGTAACTTTATCAGGTAGCATAGTAACTATACACCTTGATGCTGTTGCACTTGCTAACCAAGAGAATGAGTTTCACTGTTGAACTTCTATATACTGTGGCTGTTCTAGACACTGTTAACTCTGGCACAGAATGCATTCAGAGTATCGAAGCATGTTCTCGGCCCTAACGAAATAAGTTATAATGACAATCATTTTATCATAGGTTTAACACTAATTCTTGTATATTCTGCAATGCTCACTCCAGAATGTTGTAAACATACTGAACACAAAAAGACATGTATGGGTTGAACCTGGAAAAAGACTTTCCAAGAGAAATATGAAAGAGTTTCTCATAACAGAGGAGTTGAATTTTTGATGTACAGAGGTCAAAACTGTGGACCAAACGATCTGAGGCATAGAAGCAACACATTTCAATTCTTCATTATACATGTTATACTTAGAAGTTCTCTGGACTCTGTTAGATTTTCAAGTAAGAATGCTAGACTCATAGTAAAATTTGTGCTGTTAACTACGCAGTTTAAACACATTCTTTGGCAGTTGTTCAAAAAGGTATTCTAAAGCTGCCAAATGTCAGTAAGCCAGAAAGACTGATGAGCTCACATTAATGTTAGGATATGTTCTGGATCTTACTTTTGTATACCGGTTTACAGTAAGAGTAAAATAACACACAGCGTAGAGAAACATTTCTTTGCAGTTTTAAATCACATACGTGGTTCTCTTTAATTATGTAGATCAATTAGCATAGAGAGTACCTGAAATTCTGTCCATGATGAGAGGAGACAATAGGTTTCTTAGTTCTGAATATTTTGTCGTTGTTTGTAATGTCAACTAGTTTACATCACTATTCTTTCTTATATGGTTCTGGAACATTTCCAGTACCTGTGCAGTCAAAGTGTACTTGCTGCTAATTGAAGATTAAAGTTACTTGTAAATGGGAATTACTAACTAGTGGTATCTTCATGGTAGGAAAGTCTGTTTGCAAAATTGTCTTCCAACTTACATAAAGAATGTGATTGTTTAATGAACTCAGTATTCTGAGACATGTGCATATCGTATAATAAGCAGTGATGAATTAAAAAGAAAGCTTTATGTAACTTCAGCTGGAAACACATTTTTGAGCGAGATATACAGACAAGATAAATAGAAACGCATCAGGTAAAATTTCAGGTAATTCCACGTGTACCTATGAGTGCAGCTAGCTCAAAATACTTAAATTTCATTTCAATACAAACTCAAATACAACAGAAATGTAAATGACACTTGTAACCAAGCATTAACATCTGCTCTGGAATGTGCTCCGCATAAAAGTATAAAATAATCTTTGCACAACTTCCCCCAGAACTATATTGCAAAGAACTGAAGACCTCCCCATTATGTTCAGTTCACAGAACGTAAGCAGTGAGTGCTAAGTTGGCATTACCTTGTTAAAAAACACAGTATTTTTTAATTCGACATGAAAAAAGGAGATTCTGACAAGCACTGCTACTTCTAATGAGCAGAACACTGTGGAACGTTATCAGGTGGTATAGTAACTGAACATCTTGATGCGGTAGCATTGTCTAACCAGGACAATGAGAGTTTCACTGTGCAACTTCTATATACTGTGACTGTTCTAAACAGTGCTAACTGACACTGGCACAGAATGCTTTCAGAGTATTGAGGCATGTTCTCTGCCCTAGTGAAATAAGTTAAAATTATAATCATTTTCTCATAGTTTTCACACCGGTTTTTGTATATCCTGCAATGCTCATTCAGAATGTTGTACACATACTGAGCACAAGGATAGTGTATTGGTTGAACATGGAAAGAGACTTTCCGTTAGAAATATGAAAGTCTCTGATCACAGAGGAGTTGAATTTTTGATGAACATATATATGCAAATACCGGGAAGCAAACAAACTGATGCACAGAAACAATGCATTTCAACAGCTCAATATCCACGTTACCCTTAGCAGCTCTCTGTACACTGAAATATTTTCACGTAAGAATGCTAGACTCATAGTAAAATCTGTGCCCTTAAGTAAGCAGTTTAAACACAATATTTGGCAGTTGTTCCAAAATGTGTTCTAAAACTGCCATATGGCAATAAGCTAGAAAGACTGATGAGCTCACATTAAAGTTAGTATATCTTCTGGATCTTAGATTGTTCTACCGGTTTACAGTAAGTGTAAAATCACACAGTGCAGAGAAACATTTCTTTGCAGTTTTAAAACACATCTGTGGTTCTCTTTAATTACGTAGGTCAACTAGGGTAGAAAGAACATGAAATGCTGCCCATGAGGAGAGGATACAATAGGTTTCTTAGTTCAGAGTCTCCTTTAGTTGAACTGTAGAGTTGAAGTTTACATCGCTAGTCTTTCTTATAATGGCCCTGGAACATTTCCTGTACCTGTGCAGTTAAATTGTTCTTGCTGCTTATGTGAGATAAAAGTTACTAATAAATTGGGATTTACTAGTGTTAACTTCAGGGTAGGATTATCTGTTTACACAATGCTGTTCCTATTTACGTAAGGAGTGTGACTGTGTAATGAACAGTGCATTTCCTATAATAAGCAGTGATTCAGTTAAAAAAGCTACATGTAACCTCAGCTAGAAAGGCCTTTTGAAGCGAGCTATACAGACAAGATGAATATAAAATCTTCAGGTCAAATTTCAAGTAATTCCAAGTGTACGTATGAGGGCAGCTAGCTAAAATACTTAAATTTCTTTCCTAAACGAACTCAAATACAACAAAAAGGTAATTGACACTTGCAAACAAGCTATAACATCTGTTCTGGAATATGCTCAGCATAGAATTATAAAATAAACTTTGCACAACTTCACCCAGAACTATATTTCAATGAACTAAAGACCTCCCCAGTATGTTCAGTTACAGATCCTTAGCAGTGAGTGCAGGATTGGCATTTCTAGGTTATAAAGCTCGGTATGTTCTAAATCGACAAATACCAGGAAGATTCACACAAGCACTGCTAGTTCTGATGAGCAGACCACGGATTAAATTTACCAGGTAATAAATTCACTATACGTCTTGATGCTGGTTCATTTGCTAACAAGTCCAATGAAAGTTTCACTGTTGAACTTTTATATACCGTGGCTATACTAGAACGTGCTAACACCAACACAGAATGCTTTCAGACTATTGTAGCATGCTCTCTGCCCTAATGAAATAAGTTAAAATAATAATTTGTTTCTCATAGTTTTTAACACTGATATTTGTATATCCTGCACTGCTCACTGCAGAAGGTGGTACACATACAGGACACACACAGAAAACCGTGTATGCGTTGAACATGTAAAATGACTTTCCAACAGATATATGACAGTGTTTCTGATAACAGAGGACTGGAATTTTCCATGTAGATATGTAAAAAACATAGATCAACCAGTCCGATTCAAAGAAACAATTCCTTTCAATGCTTCATTATACATGTTACTGACAGCAGTTCTCTGTACAGTGTAAGATTTTCAAGTAAGAATGCCAGACTTTTGGTTAAATCTGTGCTGTTTAGTAAGGAGTTAAAACAGCAGTTGGCCAAAATGGATTCTAACACAGTCAGATGGCAATAAGCGAGAAAGAGTGATGAGCTCACATTAATTTTCAGATATCTTCTGAATCTTAGTTTGATATACAGTTTTACAGGAAGAGCAAAATAACACAAAGTTGACAGAAACATTTCTTTGCAGTTTTCAAACACACTTGGGGTTCTCTTTAATAACGTCGATCAATGTAGGCGGAAAGACATGAAATTCTGTCCATGATGAAAGGACACAATAGGTTTCTTAGTTCAGAATCTCCTTTAGTTTAACTCTAGTGTTAAACACAGTTTATATCGCTAGTCTTTCTTATTATGGCCCTGGAACATTTTTTGTACTTGTGCAGTTAAACTGTAACTGCTGCTAATGCTAGATAAAAGATACGTATAAATTGGTTTACTTGGGTTATCTTCAGGGTAGGGAAATAAATCTGTGTGCACAAGGTCTTCCAACTTTCATAGAAAATGTGATTGCCTAATGAACTCAGCATTCTAAAAATTGTGCTTTTCATATTATAAGCTCCGTTTCATTATAAAGAATCTTTCTTTCAATTCAGCTTGAAAGATCTTGAACAGGATCTAGAAACAAGATAAATTAATATTCTTCAGGTTAAATTTATAGTAACGTGCAGCATGCACGTGAGTGGGGAGAGCTCAAAGCACCTAAAACTCATTCCAACAAAATCCCACATACAACAAAGAAATAATTGTCACTTGTGAGGAAGCATTAACGTCTGTCCTGGAAGAATATGCTCAGCATAGATATATAAAATTCTCTGCACTTCACTCAGAACTCTTTTTCAGAGAACTAAAGACCTCCCCATTATGTTCAGTTAAAGAACCCAAGCAGTGAGCGCTGGATTGCCATTACTCTGTTATAAAACTCAGTGTTTTCTAACTCAACAAACACAAAGACAATTCTGACAAGTACTGCTACTTGTAACGAGCAGAACACTGTGTAACTTTATCAGGTAGCATAGTAACTATACACCTTGATGCTGTTGCACTTGCTAACCAAGAGAATGAGTTTCACTGTTGAACTTCTATATACTGTGGCTGTTCTAGACACTGTTAACTCTGGCACAGAATGCATTCAGAGTATCGAAGCATGTTCTCGGCCCTAACGAAATAAGTTATAATGACAATCATTTTATCATAGGTTTAACACTAATTCTTGTATATTCTGCAATGCTCCCTCCAGAATGTTGTAAACATACTGAACACAAAAAGACATGTATGGGTTGAACCTGGAAAAAGACTTTCCAAGAGAAATATGAAAGAGTTTCTCATAACAGAGGAGTTGAATTTTTGATGTACAGAGGTCAAAACTGTGGACCAAACGATCTGAGGCATAGAAGCAACACATTTCAATTCTTCATTATACATGTTATACTTAGAAGTTCTCTGGACTCTGTTAGATTTTCAAGTAAGAATGCTAGACTCATAGTAAAATTTGTGCTGTTAACTACGCAGTTTAAACACATTCTTTGGCAGTTGTTCAAAAAGGTATTCTAAAGCTGCCAAATGTCAGTAAGCCAGAAAGACTGATGAGCTCACATTAATGTTAGGATATGTTCTGGATCTTACTTTTGTATACCGGTTTACAGTAAGAGTAAAATAACACACAGCGTAGAGAAACATTTCTTTGCAGTTTTAAATCACATACGTGGTTCTCTTTAATTATGTAGATCAATTAGCATAGAGAGTACCTGAAATTCTGTCCATGATGAGAGGAGACAATAGGTTTCTTAGTTCTGAATATTTTGTCGTTGTTTGTAATGTCAACTAGTTTACATCACTATTCTTTCTTATATGGTTCTGGAACATTTCCAGTACCTGTGCAGTCAAAGTGTACTTGCTGCTAATTGAAGATTAAAGTTACTTGTAAATGGGAATTACTAACTAGTGGTATCTTCATGGTAGGAAAGTCTGTTTGCAAAATTGTCTTCCAACTTACATAAAGAATGTGATTGTTTAATGAACTCAGTATTCTGAGACATGTGCATATCGTATAATAAGCAGTGATGAATTAAAAAGAAAGCTTTATGTAACTTCAGCTGGAAACACATTTTTGAGCGAGATATACAGACAAGATAAATAGAAACGCATCAGGTAAAATTTCAGGTAATTCCACGTGTACCTATGAGTGCAGCTAGCTCAAAATACTTAAATTTCATTTCAATACAAACTCAAATACAACAGAAATGTAAATGACACTTGTAACCAAGCATTAACATCTGCTCTGGAATGTGCTCCGCATAAAAGTATAAAATAATCTTTGCACAACTTCCCCCAGAACTATATTGCAAAGAACTGAAGACCTCCCCATTATGTTCAGTTCACAGAACGTAAGCAGTGAGTGCTAAGTTGGCATTACCTTGTTACAAAACACAGTATTTTTTAATTCGACATGAAAAAAGGAGATTCTGACAAGCACTGCTACTTCTAATGAGCAGAACACTGTGGAACGTTATCAGGTGGTATAGTAACTGAACATCTTGATGCGGTAGCATTGTCTAACCAGGACAATGAGAGTTTCACTGTGCAACTTCTATATACTGTGACTGTTCTAAACAGTGCTAACTGACACTGGCACAGAATGCTTTCAGAGTATTGAGGCATGTTCTCTGCCCTAGTGAAATAAGTTAAAATTATAATCATTTTCTCATAGTTTTCACACCGGTTTTTGTATATCCTGCAATGCTCATTCAGAATGTTGTACACATACTGAGCACAAGGATAGTGTATTGGTTGAACATGGAAAGAGACTTTCCGTTAGAAATATGAAAGTCTCTGATCACAGAGGAGTTGAATTTTTGATGAACATATATATGCAAATACCGGGAAGCAAACAAACTGATGCACAGAAACAATGCATTTCAACAGCTCAATATCCACGTTACCCTTAGCAGCTCTCTGTACACTGAAATATTTTCACGTAAGAATGCTAGACTCATAGTAAAATCTGTGCCCTTAAGTAAGCAGTTTAAACACAATATTTGGCAGTTGTTCCAAAATGTGTTCTAAAACTGCCATATGGCAATAAGCTAGAAAGACTGATGAGCTCACATTAAAGTTAGTATATCTTCTGGATCTTAGATTGTTCTACCGGTTTACAGTAAGTGTAAAATCACACAGTGCAGAGAAACATTTCTTTGCAGTTTTAAAACACATCTGTGGTTCTCTTTAATTACGTAGGTCAACTAGGGTAGAAAGAACATGAAATGCTGCCCATGAGGAGAGGATACAATAGGTTTCTTAGTTCAGAGTCTCCTTTAGTTGAACTGTAGAGTTGAAGTTTACATCGCTAGTCTTTCTTATAATGGCCCTGGAACATTTCCTGTACCTGTGCAGTTAAATTGTTCTTGCTGCTTATGTGAGATAAAAGTTACTAATAAATTGGGATTTACTAGTGTTAACTTCAGGGTAGGATTATCTGTTTACACAATGCTGTTCCTATTTACGTAAGGAGTGTGACTGTGTAATGAACAGTGCATTTCCTATAATAAGCAGTGATTCAGTTAAAAAAGCTACATGTAACCTCAGCTAGAAAGGCCTTTTGAAGCGAGCTATACAGACAAGATGAATATAAAATCTTCAGGTCAAATTTCAAGTAATTCCAAGTGTACGTATGAGGGCAGCTAGCTAAAATACTTAAATTTCTTTCCTAAACGAACTCAAATACAACAAAAAGGTAATTGACACTTGCAAACAAGCTATAACATCTGTTCTGGAATATGCTCAGCATAGAATTATAAAATAAACTTTGCACAACTTCACCCAGAACTATATTTCAATGAACTAAAGACCTCCCCAGTATGTTCAGTTACAGATCCTTAGCAGTGAGTGCAGGATTGGCATTTCTAGGTTATAAAGCTCGGTATGTTCTAAATCGACAAATACCAGGAAGATTCACACAAGCACTGCTAGTTCTGATGAGCAGACCACGGATTAAATTTACCAGGTAATAAATTCACTATACGTCTTGATGCTGGTTCATTTGCTAACAAGTCCAATGAAAGTTTCACTGTTGAACTTTTATATACCGTGGCTATACTAGAACGTGCTAACACCAACACAGAATGCTTTCAGACTATTGTAGCATGCTCTCTGCCCTAATGAAATAAGTTAAAATAATAATTTGTTTCTCATAGTTTTTAACACTGATATTTGTATATCCTGCACTGCTCACTGCAGAAGGTGGTACACATACAGGACACACACAGAAAACCGTGTATGCGTTGAACATGTAAAATGACTTTCCAACAGATATATGACAGTGTTTCTGATAACAGAGGACTGGAATTTTCCATGTAGATATGTAAAAAACATAGATCAACCAGTCCGATTCAAAGAAACAATTCCTTTCAATGCTTCATTATACATGTTACTGACAGCAGTTCTCTGTACAGTGTAAGATTTTCAAGTAAGAATGCCAGACTTTTGGTTAAATCTGTGCTGTTTAGTAAGGAGTTAAAACAGCAGTTGGCCAAAATGGATTCTAACACAGTCAGATGGCAATAAGCGAGAAAGAGTGATGAGCTCACATTAATTTTCAGATATCTTCTGAATCTTAGTTTGATATACAGTTTTACAGGAAGAGCAAAATAACACAAAGTTGACAGAAACATTTCTTTGCAGTTTTCAAACACACTTGGGGTTCTCTTTAATAACGTCGATCAATGTAGGCGGAAAGACATGAAATTCTGTCCATGATGAAAGGACACAATAGGTTTCTTAGTTCAGAATCTCCTTTAGTTTAACTCTAGTGTTAAACACAGTTTATATCGCTAGTCTTTCTTATTATGGCCCTGGAACATTTTTTGTACTTGTGCAGTTAAACTGTAACTGCTGCTAATGCTAGATAAAAGATACGTATAAATTGGTTTACTTGGGTTATCTTCAGGGTAGGGAAATAAATCTGTGTGCACAAGGTCTTCCAACTTTCATAGAAAATGTGATTGCCTAATGAACTCAGCATTCTAAAAATTGTGCTTTTCATATTATAAGCTCCGTTTCATTATAAAGAATCTTTCTTTCAATTCAGCTTGAAAGATCTTGAGCAGGATCTAGAAACAAGATAAATTAATATTCTTCAGGTTAAATTTATAGTAACGTGCAGCATGCACGTGAGTGGGGAGAGCTCAAAGCACCTAAAACTCATTCCAACAAAATCCCACATACAACAAAGAAATAATTGTCACTTGTGAGGAAGCATTAACGTCTGTCCTGGAAGAATATGCTCAGCATAGATATATAAAATTCTCTGCACTTCACTCAGAACTCTTTTTCAGAGAACTAAAGACCTCCCCATTATGTTCAGTTAAAGAACCCAAGCAGTGAGCGCTGGATTGCCATTACTCTGTTATAAAACTCAGTGTTTTCTAACTCAACAAACACAAAGACAATTCTGACAAGTACTGCTACTTGTAACGAGCAGAACACTGTGTAACTTTATCAGGTAGCATAGTAACTATACACCTTGATGCTGTTGCACTTGCTAACCAAGAGAATGAGTTTCACTGTTGAACTTCTATATACTGTGGCTGTTCTAGACACTGTTAACTCTGGCACAGAATGCATTCAGAGTATCGAAGCATGTTCTCGGCCCTAACGAAATAAGTTATAATGACAATCATTTTATCATAGGTTTAACACTAATTCTTGTATATTCTGCAATGCTCCCTCCAGAATGTTGTAAACATACTGAACACAAAAAGACATGTATGGGTTGAACCTGGAAAAAGACTTTCCAAGAGAAATATGAAAGAGTTTCTCATAACAGAGGAGTTGAATTTTTGATGTACAGAGGTCAAAACTGTGGACCAAACGATCTGAGGCATAGAAGCAACACATTTCAATTCTTCATTATACATGTTATACTTAGAAGTTCTCTGGACTCTGTTAGATTTTCAAGTAAGAATGCTAGACTCATAGTAAAATTTGTGCTGTTAACTACGCAGTTTAAACACATTCTTTGGCAGTTGTTCAAAAAGGTATTCTAAAGCTGCCAAATGTCAGTAAGCCAGAAAGACTGATGAGCTCACATTAATGTTAGGATATGTTCTGGATCTTACTTTTGTATACCGGTTTACAGTAAGAGTAAAATAACACACAGCGTAGAGAAACATTTCTTTGCAGTTTTAAATCACATACGTGGTTCTCTTTAATTATGTAGATCAATTAGCATAGAGAGTACCTGAAATTCTGTCCATGATGAGAGGAGACAATAGGTTTCTTAGTTCTGAATATTTTGTCGTTGTTTGTAATGTCAACTAGTTTACATCACTATTCTTTCTTATATGGTTCTGGAACATTTCCAGTACCTGTGCAGTCAAAGTGTACTTGCTGCTAATTGAAGATTAAAGTTACTTGTAAATGGGAATTACTAACTAGTGGTATCTTCATGGTAGGAAAGTCTGTTTGCAAAATTGTCTTCCAACTTACATAAAGAATGTGATTGTTTAATGAACTCAGTATTCTGAGACATGTGCATATCGTATAATAAGCAGTGATGAATTAAAAAGAAAGCTTTATGTAACTTCAGCTGGAAACACATTTTTGAGCGAGATATACAGACAAGATAAATAGAAACGCATCAGGTAAAATTTCAGGTAATTCCACGTGTACCTATGAGTGCAGCTAGCTCAAAATACTTAAATTTCATTTCAATACAAACTCAAATACAACAGAAATGTAAATGACACTTGTAACCAAGCATTAACATCTGCTCTGGAATGTGCTCCGCATAAAAGTATAAAATAATCTTTGCACAACTTCCCCCAGAACTATATTGCAAAGAACTGAAGACCTCCCCATTATGTTCAGTTCACAGAACGTAAGCAGTGAGTGCTAAGTTGGCATTACCTTGTTACAAAACACAGTATTTTTTAATTCGACATGAAAAAAGGAGATTCTGACAAGCACTGCTACTTCTAATGAGCAGAACACTGTGGAACGTTATCAGGTGGTATAGTAACTGAACATCTTGATGCGGTAGCATTGTCTAACCAGGACAATGAGAGTTTCACTGTGCAACTTCTATATACTGTGACTGTTCTAAACAGTGCTAACTGACACTGGCACAGAATGCTTTCAGAGTATTGAGGCATGTTCTCTGCCCTAGTGAAATAAGTTAAAATTATAATCATTTTCTCATAGTTTTCACACCGGTTTTTGTATATCCTGCAATGCTCATTCAGAATGTTGTACACATACTGAGCACAAGGATAGTGTATTGGTTGAACATGGAAAGAGACTTTCCGTTAGAAATATGAAAGTCTCTGATCACAGAGGAGTTGAATTTTTGATGAACATATATATGCAAATACCGGGAAGCAAACAAACTGATGCACAGAAACAATGCATTTCAACAGCTCAATATCCACGTTACCCTTAGCAGCTCTCTGTACACTGAAATATTTTCACGTAAGAATGCTAGACTCATAGTAAAATCTGTGCCCTTAAGTAAGCAGTTTAAACACAATATTTGGCAGTTGTTCCAAAATGTGTTCTAAAACTGCCATATGGCAATAAGCTAGAAAGACTGATGAGCTCACATTAAAGTTAGTATATCTTCTGGATCTTAGATTGTTCTACCGGTTTACAGTAAGTGTAAAATCACACAGTGCAGAGAAACATTTCTTTGCAGTTTTAAAACACATCTGTGGTTCTCTTTAATTACGTAGGTCAACTAGGGTAGAAAGAACATGAAATGCTGCCCATGAGGAGAGGATACAATAGGTTTCTTAGTTCAGAGTCTCCTTTAGTTGAACTGTAGAGTTGAAGTTTACATCGCTAGTCTTTCTTATAATGGCCCTGGAACATTTCCTGTACCTGTGCAGTTAAATTGTTCTTGCTGCTTATGTGAGATAAAAGTTACTAATAAATTGGGATTTACTAGTGTTAACTTCAGGGTAGGATTATCTGTTTACACAATGCTGTTCCTATTTACGTAAGGAGTGTGACTGTGTAATGAACAGTGCATTTCCTATAATAAGCAGTGATTCAGTTAAAAAAGCTACATGTAACCTCAGCTAGAAAGGCCTTTTGAAGCGAGCTATACAGACAAGATGAATATAAAATCTTCAGGTAAAATTTCAAGTAATTCCAAGTGTACGTATGAGGGCAGCTAGCTAAAATACTTAAATTTCTTTCCTAAACGAACTCAAATACAACAAAAAGGTAATTGACACTTGCAAACAAGCTATAACATCTGTTCTGGAATATGCTCAGCATAGAATTATAAAATAAACTTTGCACAACTTCACCCAGAACTATATTTCAATGAACTAAAGACCTCCCCAGTATGTTCAGTTACAGATCCTTAGCAGTGAGTGCAGGATTGGCATTTCTAGGTTATAAAGCTCGGTATGTTCTAAATCGACAAATACCAGGAAGATTCACACAAGCACTGCTAGTTCTGATGAGCAGACCACGGATTAAATTTACCAGGTAATAAATTCACTATACGTCTTGATGCTGGTTCATTTGCTAACAAGTCCAATGAAAGTTTCACTGTTGAACTTTTATATACCGTGGCTATACTAGAACGTGCTAACACCCACACAGAATGCTTTCAGACTATTGTAGCATGCTCTCTGCCCTAATGAAATAAGTTAAAATAATAATTTGTTTCTCATAGTTTTTAACACTGATATTTGTATATCCTGCACTGCTCACTGCAGAAGGTGGTACACATACAGGACACACACAGAAAACCGTGTATGCGTTGAACATGTAAAATGACTTTCCAACAGATATATGACAGTGTTTCTGATAACAGAGGACTGGAATTTTCCATGTAGATATGTAAAAAACATAGATCAACCAGTCCGATTCAAAGAAACAATTCCTTTCAATGCTTCATTATACATGTTACTGACAGCAGTTCTCTGTACAGTGTAAGATTTTCAAGTAAGAATGCCAGACTTTTGGTTAAATCTGTGCTGTTTAGTAAGGAGTTAAAACAGCAGTTGGCCAAAATGGATTCTAACACAGTCAGATGGCAATAAGCGAGAAAGAGTGATGAGCTCACATTAATTTTCAGATATCTTCTGAATCTTAGTTTGATATACAGTTTTACAGGAAGAGCAAAATAACACAAAGTTGACAGAAACATTTCTTTGCAGTTTTCAAACACACTTGGGGTTCTCTTTAATAACGTCGATCAATGTAGGCGGAAAGACATGAAATTCTGTCCATGATGAAAGGACACAATAGGTTTCTTAGTTCAGAATCTCCTTTAGTTTAACTCTAGTGTTAAACACAGTTTATATCGCTAGTCTTTCTTATTATGGACCTGGAACATTTTTTGTACTTGTGCAGTTAAACTGTAACTGCTGCTAATGCTAGATAAAAGATACGTATAAATTGGTTTACTTGGGTTATCTTCAGGGTAGGGAAATAAATCTGTGTGCACAAGGTCTTCCAACTTTCATAGAAAATGTGATTGCCTAATGAACTCAGCATTCTAAAAATTGTGCTTTTCATATTATAAGCTCCGTTTCATTATAAAGAATCTTTCTTTCAATTCAGCTTGAAAGATCTTGAACAGGATCTAGAAACAAGATAAATTAATATTCTTCAGGTTAAATTTATAGTAACGTGCAGCATGCACGTGAGTGGGGAGAGCTCAAAGCACCTAAAACTCATTCCAACAAAATCCCACATACAACAAAGAAATAATTGTCACTTGTGAGGAAGCATTAACGTCTGTCCTGGAAGAATATGCTCAGCATAGATATATAAAATTCTCTGCACTTCACTCAGAACTCTTTTTCAGAGAACTAAAGACCTCCCCATTATGTTCAGTTAAAGAACCCAAGCAGTGAGCGCTGGATTGCCATTACTCTGTTATAAAACTCAGTGTTTTCTAACTCAACAAACACAAAGACAATTCTGACAAGTACTGCTACTTGTAACGAGCAGAACACTGTGTAACTTTATCAGGTAGCATAGTAACTATACACCTTGATGCTGTTGCACTTGCTAACCAAGAGAATGAGTTTCACTGTTGAACTTCTATATACTGTGGCTGTTCTAGACACTGTTAACTCTGGCACAGAATGCATTCAGAGTATCGAAGCATGTTCTCGGCCCTAACGAAATAAGTTATAATGACAATCATTTTATCATAGGTTTAACACTAATTCTTGTATATTCTGCAATGCTCCCTCCAGAATGTTGTAAACATACTGAACACAAAAAGACATGTATGGGTTGAACCTGGAAAAAGACTTTCCAAGAGAAATATGAAAGAGTTTCTCATAACAGAGGAGTTGAATTTTTGATGTACAGAGGTCAAAACTGTGGACCAAACGATCTGAGGCATAGAAGCAACACATTTCAATTCTTCATTATACATGTTATACTTAGAAGTTCTCTGGACTCTGTTAGATTTTCAAGTAAGAATGCTAGACTCATAGTAAAATTTGTGCTGTTAACTACGCAGTTTAAACACATTCTTTGGCAGTTGTTCAAAAAGGTATTCTAAAGCTGCCAAATGTCAGTAAGCCAGAAAGACTGATGAGCTCACATTAATGTTAGGATATGTTCTGGATCTTACTTTTGTATACCGGTTTACAGTAAGAGTAAAATAACACACAGCGTAGAGAAACATTTCTTTGCAGTTTTAAATCACATACGTGGTTCTCTTTAATTATGTAGATCAATTAGCATAGAGAGTACCTGAAATTCTGTCCATGATGAGAGGAGACAATAGGTTTCTTAGTTCTGAATATTTTGTCGTTGTTTGTAATGTCAACTAGTTTACATCACTATTTTTTCTTATATGGTTCTGGAACATTTCCAGTACCTGTGCAGTCAAAGTGTACTTGCTGCTAATTGAAGATTAAAGTTACTTGTAAATGGGAATTACTAACTAGTGGTATCTTCATGGTAGGAAAGTCTGTTTGCAAAATTGTCTTCCAACTTACATAAAGAATGTGATTGTTTAATGAACTCAGTATTCTGAGACATGTGCATATTGCATAATAAGCAGTGATGAATTAAAAAGAAAGCTTTATGTAACTTCAGCTGGAAACACATTTTTGAGCGAGATATACAGACAAGATAAATAGAAACGCATCAGGTAAAATTTCAGGTAATTCCACGTGTACCTATGAGTGCAGCTAGCTCAAAATACTTAAATTTCATTTCAATACAAACTCAAATACAACAGAAATGTAAATGACACTTGTAACCAAGCATTAACATCTGCTCTGGAATGTGCTCCGCAAAAAAGTATAAAATAATCTTTGCACAACTTCCCCCAGAACTATATTGCAAAGAACTGAAGACCTCCCCAGTATGTTCAGTTTCAGAACCTAAGCAGCCACTTTTATATACCGTGGCTATACTAGAACTTGCTAACACCCACACAGAATGCTTTCAGACTATTGTAGCATGCTCTCTGCCCTAATGAAATAAGTTAAAATAATAATTTTTTTCTCATACTTTTTAACACTGATATTTGTATATTCTGCACTGCTCACTGCAGAAGGTTGCACACATACAGGACACACACAAAAAAACGTGTATGGGTTGAACATGTAAAATGACTTTCCAACAGATATATGACAGTGTTTCTGATAACAGAGGACTGGAATTTTCCATGTAAATATGTAAAAAACATAGATCAACCAGTCGGATTTAAATAAACAATTCCTTTCAATGCTTCATTATACATGTTACTGACAGCAGTTCTCTGTACAGTGTAAGATTTTCAAGTAAGAATGCCAGACTTTTGGTTAAATCTGTGCTGTTTAGTAAGGAGTTAAAACAGCAGTTGGCCAAAATGGATTCTAACACAGTCCGATGGCAATAAGCGAGAAAGGGTGATGAGCTCACATTAATTTTCATTATCTTCTGAATCTTAGTTTGATATACAGTTTTACAGGAAGAGCAAAATAACACAAAGTTGACAGAAACATTTCTTTGCAGTTTTAAAACACACTTGGGGTTCTTTTTAATAACGTAGATCAATGTAGGCGGAGAGACATGAAATTCTGTCCATGAAGAAAGGACACAATAGGTTTCTTAGTTTAGAATCTTCTTTAGTTTAACTGTAGCGATAAATACCGTTTTCATTACTAGTCTTTCTTATACTGGCCCTGGAACACTTTGTGTACTTGTGCAGTTAAACTGTAACTGCTGCTAATGCTAGATAAAAGATACGTATAAATTGGTTTACTTGGGTTATCTTCAGGGTAGGGAAATCTGTGTACACAAGGTCTTCCAACTTACATAGAAAATGTGATTGCTTAATGAACTCAGCATTCTAAAAATTGTGCTTTTCTTATTATAAGCTCCGTTTCATTATAAACAATCTTTCTTTCAATTCAGCTTGAAAGATCTTGAGCAGGATCTAGAAACAAGATAACTTAATATTCTTCAGGTTAAATTTATAGTAACGTGCAGCATGCACGTGAGTGGGGAAAGCTCAAAGCACCTAAAACTCATTCCAACAAAATCCCACATACAACAAAGAAATAATTGTCACTTGTGAGGAAGCATTAACGTCTGTCCTGGAAGAATATGCTCAGCATAGATATATAAAATTCTCTGCACTTCACTCAGAACTCTTTTTCAGAGAACTAAAGACCTCCCCATTATGTTCAGTTAAAGAACCCAAGCAGTGAGCGCTGGATTGCCATTACTCTGTTATAAAACTCAGTGTTCTCTAAATCAACAAACACAAAGACAATTCTGACAAGTACTGCTACTTGTAACGAGCAGAACACTGTGTAACCTTATCAGGTAGCATAGTCACTACACCTTGATGCTGTTGCACTTGCTGACCAAGAGAATGAGAGTTTCACTGTTGAACTGCTATATACTTTGGCTGTTCTAGACACTGTTAACTCTGGCACAGAATGCATTCAGAGTATCGAAGCATGTTCTCGGCCCTAACGGAATAAGTTATAATGACAATCATTTTATCATAGGTTTAACACTAATTCTTGTATATTCTGCAATGCTCACTCCAGAATGTTGTAAACATACTGAACACAAAAAGACATGTATGGGTTGAGCCTGTAAAAAGACTTTGCAAGAGAAATATGAAAGAGTTTCTCATAACAGAGGAGTTGAATTTATTTATTTATTTTTTTTGTGGAAGCAACAAAAATTTTATTTCCCAGTGTTATAGTTTACAAAAGAGAAGGATGGGAAGCATGAGGTGTCTGCCTGACACTCTTTTAATGCCTTAACTGTTGTAGTAAATAATTATGCATTTGGCCTGACCAGGTGGTGGCGCAGTGGATAGAGCATTGGAGTGGGATGTGAAAGACCCAGGTTCGAGACCCCGAGCTTGCCAGCTTGAGAAAGGGCCCATCTGGCTTGAGCGAAGGTTTGCTAGCTTGGACCCAAGGTTGCTGGACAGAGGTCAAAACTGTGGACCAAACGATCTGAGGCATAGAAGCAACACATTTTAATTCTTCATTATTCATGTTATACTTAGAAGTTCTCTGGACTCTGTTAGATTTTCAAGTAAGAATGCTAGACTCATAGTAAAATTTGTGCTGTTAACTACGCAGTTTAAACACATTCTTTGGCAGTTGTTCAAAAAGGTATTCTAAAGCTGCCAAATGTCAATAAGCCAGAAAGACTGATGAGCTCACATTAATGTTAGGATATGTTCTGGATCTTACTTTTGTATACCGGTTTACAGTAAGAGTAAAATAACACACAGCGTAGAGAAACATTTCTTTGCAGTTTTAAATCACATATGTGGTTCTCTTTAATTATGTAGATCAATTAGCATAGAGAGTACCTGAAATTCTGTCCATGATGAGAGGATACAATAGGTTTCTTAGTTCTGAATATTTTGTCGTTGTTTGTAATGTCAACTAGTTTTAAAACACTATTCTTTCTTATATGGTTCTGGAACATTTCCTGTCCCTGTGCAGTCAAAATGTACTTGCTGCTAATTGAAGATTAAAGTTACTTGTAAATGGGAATTACTAACTAGTGGTATCTTCATTGTAGGAAAGTCTGTTTACAAAATTGTCTTCCAACTTACATAAAGAATGTGATTGTTTAATGAACTCAGTATTCTAAGACATGTGCATATCGTATAATAAGCAGTGATGAATTAAAAAGAAAGCTTTATGTAACTTCAGCTGGAAACACATTTTTGCGCGAGATATACAGACAAGATAAATAGAAACGCATCAGGTAAAATTTCAGGTAATTCCACGTGTACCTATGAGTGCAGCTAGCTCAAAATACTTAAATTTCATTTCAATACAAACTCAAATACAACAGAAATGTAAATGACACTTGTAACCAAGCATTAACATCTGCTCTGGAATGTGCTCCGCAAAAAAGTATAAAATAATCTTTGCACAACTTCCCCCAGAACTATATTGCAAAGAACTGAAGACCTCCCCAGTATGTTCAGTTACAGAACCTAAGCAGCCACTTTTATATACCGTGGCTATACTAGAACTTGCTAACACCCACACAGAATGCTTTCAGACTATTGTAGCATGCTCTCTGCCCTAATGAAATAAGTTAAAATAATTTTTTTCTCATACTTTTTAACACTGATATTTGTATATTCTGCACTACTCACTGCAGAAGGTTGCACACATACAGGACACACACAAAAAAACGTGTATGGGTTGAACATGTAAAATGACTTTCCAACAGATATATGACAGTGTTTCTGATAACAGAGGACTGGAATTTTCCATGTAAATATGTAAAAAACATAGATCAACCAGTCGGATTTAAATAAACAATTCCTTTCAATGCTTCATTATACATGTTACTGACAGCAGTTCTCTGTACAGTGTAAGATTTTCAAGTAAGAATGCCAGACTTTTGGTTAAATCTGTGCTGTTTAGTAAGGAGTTAAAACAGCAGTTGGCCAAAATGGATTCTAACACAGTCCGATGGCAATAAGCGAGAAAGGGTGATGAGCTCACATTAATTTTCAGATATCTTCTGAATCTTAGTTTGATATACAGTTTTACAGGAAGAGCAAAATAACACAAAGTTGACAGAAACATTTCTTTGCAGTTTTAAAACACACTTGGGGTTCTTTTTAATAACGTAGATCAATGTAGGCAGAGAGACATGAAATTCTGTCCATGAAGAAAGGACACAATAGGTTTCTTAGTTTAGAATCTTCTTTAGTTTAACTGTAGCGATAAATACCGTTTTCATTACTAGTCTTTCTTATACTGGCCCTGGAACACTTTGTGTACTTGTGCAGTTAAACTGTAACTGCTGCTAATGCTAGATAAAAGATACGTATAAATTGGTTTACTTGGGTTATCTTCAGGGTAGGGAAATCTGTGTACACAAGGTCTTCCAACTTACATAGAAAATGTGATTGCTTAATGAACTCAGCATTCTAAAAATTGTGCTTTTCTTATTATAAGCTCCGTTTCATTATAAACAATCTTTCTTTCAATTCAGCTTGAAAGATCTTGAGCAGGATCTAGAAACAAGATAACTTAATATTCTTCAGGTTAAATTTATAGTAACGTGCAGCATGCACGTGAGTGGGGAAAGCTCAAAGCACCTAAAACTCATTCCAACAAAATCCCACATACAACAAAGAAATAATTGTCACTTGTGAGGAAGCATTAACGTCTGTCCTGGAAGAATATGCTCAGCATAGATATATAAAATTCTCTGCACTTCACTCAGAACTCTTTTTCAGAGAACTAAAGACCTCCCCATTATGTTCAGTTAAAGAACCCAAGCAGTGAGCGCTGGATTGCCATTACTCTGTTATAAAACTCAGTGTTCTCTAAATCAACAAACACAAAGACAATTCTGACAAGTACTGCTACTTGTAACGAGCAGAACACTGTGTAACCTTATCAGGTAGCATAGTAACTACACCTTGATGCTGTTGCACTTGCTGACCAAGAGAATGAGAGTTTCACTGTTGAACTGCTATATACTTTGGCTGTTCTAGACACTGTTAACTCTGGCACAGAATGCATTCAGAGTATCGAAGCATGTTCTCGGCCCTAACGGAATAAGTTATAATGACAATCATTTTATCATAGGTTTAACACTAATTCTTGTATATTCTGCAATGCTCACTCCAGAATGTTGTAAACATACTGAACACAAAAAGACATGTATGGGTTGAGCCTGTAAAAAGACTTTGCAAGAGAAATATGAAAGAGTTTCTCATAACAGAGGAGTTGAATTTATTTATTTATTTATTTTGTGGAAGCAACAAAAATTTTATTTCCCAGTGTTATAGTTTACAAAAGAGAAGGATGGGAAGCATGAGGTGTCTGCCTGACACTCTTTTAATGCCTTAACTGTTGTAGTAAATAATTATGCATTTGGCCTGACCAGGTGGTGGCGCAGTGGATAGAGCATTGGAGTGGGATGTGAAAGACCCAGGTTCGAGACCCCGAGCTTGCCAGCTTGAGAAAGGGCCCATCTGGCTTGAGCGAAGGTTTGCTAGCTTGGACCCAAGGTTGCTGGACAGAGGTCAAAACTGTGGACCAAACGATCTGAGGCATAGAAGCAACACATTTTAATTCTTCATTATTCATGTTATACTTAGAAGTTCTCTGGACTCTGTTAGATTTTCAAGTAAGAATGCTAGACTCATAGTAAAATTTGTGCTGTTAACTACGCAGTTTAAACACATTCTTTGGCAGTTGTTCAAAAAGGTATTTATTCTAAAGCTGCCAAATGTCAATAAGCCAGAAAGACTGATGAGCTCACATTAATGTTAGGATATGTTCTGGATCTTACTTTTGTATACCGGTTTACAGTAAGAGTAAAATAACACACAGCGTAGAGAAACATTTCTTTGCAGTTTTAAATCACATATGTGGTTCTCTTTAATTATGTAGATCAATTAGCATAGAGAGTACCTGAAATTCTGTCCATGATGAGAGGATACAATAGGTTTCTTAGTTCTGAATATTTTGTCGTTGTTTGTAATGTCAACTAGTTTTAAAACACTATTCTTTCTTATATGGTTCTGGAACATTTCCTGTCCCTGTGCAGTCAAAATGTACTTGCTGCTAATTGAAGATTAAAGTTACTTGTAAATGGGAATTACTAACTAGTGGTATCTTCATGGTAGGAAAGTCTGTTTACAAAATTGTCTTCCAACTTACATAAAGAATGTGATTGTTTAATGAACTCAGTATTCTAAGACATGTGCATATCGTATAATAAGCAGTGATGAATTAAAAAGAAAGCTTTATGTAACTTCAGCTGGAAACACATTTTTGAGCGAGATATACAGACAAGATAAATAGAAACGCATCAGGTAAAATTTCAGGTAATTCCACGTGTACCTATGAGTGCAGCTAGCTCAAAATACTTAAATTTCATTTCAATACAAACTCAAATACAACAGAAATGTAAATGACACTTGTAACCAAGCATTAACATCTGCTCTGGAATGTGCTCCGCAAAAAAGTATAAAATAATCTTTGCACAACTTCCCCCAGAACTATATTGCAAAGAACTGAAGACCTCCCCAGTATGTTCAGTTACAGAACCTAAGCAGCCACTTTTATATACCGTGGCTATACTAGAACTTGCTAACACCCACACAGAATGCTTTCAGACTATTGTAGCATGCTCTCTGCCCTAATGAAATAAGTTAAAATAATAATTTTTTTCTCATACTTTTTAACACTGATATTTGTATATTCTGCACTGCTCACTGCAGAAGGTTGCACACATACAGGACACACACAAAAAAACGTGTATGGGTTGAACATGTAAAATGACTTTCCAACAGATATATGACAGTGTTTCTGATAACAGAGGACTGGAATTTTCCATGTAAATATGTAAAAAACATAGACCAACCAGTCGGATTTAAATAAACAATTCCTTTCAATGCTTCATTATACATGTTACTGACAGCAGTTCTCTGTACAGTGTAAGATTTTCAAGTAAGAATGCCAGACTTTTGGTTAAATCTGTGCTGTCTGGTAAGGAGTTAAAACAGCAGTTGGCCAAAATGGATTCTAACACAGTCCGATGGCAATAAGCGAGAAAGGGTGATGAGCTCACATTAATTTTCAGATATCTTCTGAATCTTAGTTTGATATACAGTTTTACAGGAAGAGCAAAATAACACAAAGTTGACAGAAACATTTCTTTGCAGTTTTAAAACACACTTGGGGTTCTTTTTAATAACGTAGATCAATGTAGGCGGAGAGACATGAAATTCTGTCCATGAAGAAAGGACACAATAGGTTTCTTAGTTTAGAATCTTCTTTAGTTTAACTGTAGCGATAAATACCGTTTTCATTACTAGTCTTTCTTATACTGGCCCTGGAACACTTTGTGTACTTGTGCAGTTAAACTGTAACTGCTGCTAATGCTAGATAAAAGATACGTATAAATTGGTTTACTTGGGTTATCTTCAGGGTAGGGAAATCTCTGTACACAAGGTCTTCCAACTTACATAGAAAATGTGATTGCTTAATGAACTCAGCATTCTAAAAATTGTGCTTTTCTTATTATAAGCTCCGTTTCATTATAAACAATCTTTCTTTCAATTCAGCTTGAAAGATCTTGAGCAGGATCTAGAAACAAGATAACTTAATATTCTTCAGGTTAAATTTATAGTAACGTGCAGCATGCACGTGAGTGGGGAAAGCTCAAAGCACCTAAAACTCATTCCAACAAAATCCCACATACAACAAAGAAATAATTGTCACTTGTGAGGAAGCATTAACGTCTGTCCTGGAAGAATATGCTCAGCATAGATATATAAAATTCTCTGCACTTCACTCAGAACTCTTTTTCAGAGAACTAAAGACCTCCCCATTATGTTCAGTTAAAGAACCCAAGCAGTGAGCGCTGGATTGCCATTACTCTGTTATAAAACTCAGTGTTCTCTAAATCAACAAACACAAAGACAATTCTGACAAGTACTGCTACTTGTAACGAGCAGAACACTGTGTAACCTTATCAGGTAGCATAGTAACTACACCTTGATGCTGTTGCACTTGCTGACCAAGAGAATGAGAGTTTCACTGTTGAACTGCTATATACTTTGGCTGTTCTAGACACTGTTAACTCTGGCACAGAATGCATTCAGAGTATCGAAGCATGTTCTCGGCCCTAACGGAATAAGTTATAATGACAATCATTTTATCATAGGTTTAACACTAATTCTTGTATATTCTGCAATGCTCACTCCAGAATGTTGTAAACATACTGAACACAAAAAGACATGTATGGGTTGAGCCTGTAAAAAGACTTTGCAAGAGAAATATGAAAGAGTTTCTCATAACAGAGGAGTTGAATTTATTTATTTATTTATTTTGTGGAAGCAACAAAAATTTTATTTCCCAGTGTTATAGTTTACAAAAGAGAAGGATGGGAAGCATGAGGTGTCTGCCTGACACTCTTTTAATGCCTTAACTGTTGTAGTAAATAATTATGCATTTGGCCTGACCAGGTGGTGGCGCAGTGGATAGAGCATTGGAGTGGGATGTGAAAGACCCAGGTTCGAGACCCCGAGCTTGCCAGCTTGAGAAAGGGCCCATCTGGCTTGAGCGAAGGTTTGCTAGCTTGGACCCAAGGTTGCTGGACAGAGGTCAAAACTGTGGACCAAACGATCTGAGGCATAGAAGCAACACATTTTAATTCTTCATTATTCATGTTATACTTAGAAGTTCTCTGGACTCTGTTAGATTTTCAAGTAAGAATGCTAGACTCATAGTAAAAATTTGTGCTGTTAACTACGCAGTTTAAACACATTCTTTGGCAGTTGTTCAAAAAGGTATTCTAAAGCTGCCAAATGTCAATAAGCCAGAAAGACTGATGAGCTCACATTAATGTTAGGATATGTTCTGGATCTTACTTTTGTATACCGGTTTACAGTAAGAGTAAAATAACACACAGCGTAGAGAAACATTTCTTTGCAGTTTTAAATCACATATGTGGTTCTCTTTATTTATGTAGATCAATTAGCATAGAGAGTACCTGAAATTCTGTCCATGATGAGAGGATACAATAGGTTTCTTAGTTCTGAATATTTTGTCGTTGTTTGTAATGTCAACTAGTTTTAAAACACTATTCTTTCTTATATGGTTCTGGAACATTTCCTGTCACTGTGCTGTCAAAATGTACTTGCTGCTAATTGAAGATAAAAGTTACTTGTAAATGGGAATTACTAACTAGTGGTATCTTCATGGTAGGAAAGTCTGTTTACAAAATTGTCTTCCAACTTACATAAAGAATGTGATTGTTTAATGAACTCAGTATTCTAAGACATGTGCATATCGTATAATAAGCAGTGATGAATTAAAAAGAAAGCTTTATGTAACTTCAGCTGGAAACACATTTTTGAGCGAGATATACAGACAAGATAAATAGAAACGCATCAGGTAAAATTTCAGGTAATTCCACGTGTACCTATGAGTGCAGCTAGCTCAAAATACTTAAATTTCATTTCAATACAAACTCAAATACAACAGAAATGTAAATGACACTTGTAACCAAGCATTAACATCTGCTCTGGAATGTGCTCCGCAAAAAAGTATAAAATAATCTTTGCACAACTTCCCCCAGAACTATATTGCAAAGAACTGAAGACCTCCCCAGTATGTTCAGTTACAGAACCTAAGCAGCCACTTCTATATACCGTGGCTATACTAGAACTTGCTAACACCCACACAGAATGCTTTCAGACTATTGTAGCATGCTCTCTGCCCTAATGAAATAAGTTAAAATAATAATTTTTTTCTCATACTTTTTAACACTGATATTTGTATATTCTGCACTGCTCACTGCAGAAGGTTGCACACATACAGGACACACACAAAAAAACGTGTATGGGTTGAACATGTAAAATGACTTTCCAACAGATATATGACAGTGTTTCTGATAACAGAGGACTGGAATTTTCCATGTAAATATGTAAAAAACATAGATCAACCAGTCGGATTTAAATAAACAATTCCTTTCAATGCTTCATTATACATGTTACTGACAGCAGTTCTCTGTACAGTGTAAGATTTTCAAGTAAGAATGCCAGACTTTTGGTTAAATCTGTGCTGTTTAGTAAGGAGTTAAAACAGCAGTTGGCCAAAATGGATTCTAACACAGTCCGATGGCAATAATCGAGAAAGGGTGATGAGCTCACATTAATTTTCAGATATCTTCTGAATCTTAGTTTGATATACAGTTTTACAGGAAGAGCAAAATAACACAAAGTTGACAGAAACATTTCTTTGCAGTTTTAAAACACACTTGGGGTTCTTTTTAATAACGTAGATCAATGTAGGCGGAGAGACATGAAATTCTGTCCATGAAGAAAGGACACAATAGGTTTCTTAGTTTAGAATCTTCTTTAGTTTAACTGTAGCGATAAATACCGTTTTCATTACTAGTCTTTCTTATACTGGCCCTGGAACACTTTGTGTACTTGTGCAGTTAAACTGTAACTGCTGCTAATGCTAGATAAAAGATACGTATAAATTGGTTTACTTGGGTTATCTTCAGGGTAGGGAAATCTGTGTACACAAGGTCTTCCAACTTACATAGAAAATGTGATTGCTTAATGAACTCAGCATTCTAAAAATTGTGCTTTTCTTATTATAAGCTCCGTTTCATTATAAACAATCTTTCTTTCAATTCAGCTTGAAAGATCTTGAGCAGGATCTAGAAACAAGATAACTTAATATTCTTCAGGTTAAATTTATAGTAACGTGCAGCATGCACGTGAGTGGGGAAAGCTCAAAGCACCTAAAACTCATTCCAACAAAATCCCACATACAACAAAGAAATAATTGTCACTTGTGAGGAAGCATTAACGTCTGTCCTGGAAGAATATGCTCAGCATAGATATATAAAATTCTCTGCACTTCACTCAGAACTCTTTTTCAGAGAACTAAAGACCTCCCCATTATGTTCAGTTAAAGAACCCAAGCAGTGAGCGCTGGATTGCCATTACTCTGTTATAAAACTCAGTGTTCTCTAAATCAACAAACACAAAGACAATTCTGACAAGTACTGCTACTTGTAACGAGCAGAACACTGTGTAACCTTATCAGGTAGCATAGTAACTACACCTTGATGCTGTTGCACTTGCTGACCAAGAGAATGAGAGTTTCACTGTTGAACTGCTATATACTTTGGCTGTTCTAGACACTGTTAACTCTGGCACAGAATGCATTCAGAGTATCGAAGCATGTTCTCGGCCCTAACGGAATAAGTTATAATGACAATCATTTTATCATAGGTTTAACACTAATTCTTGTATATTCTGCAATGCTCACTCCAGAATGTTGTAAACATACTGAACACAAAAAGACATGTATGGGTTGAGCCTGTAAAAAGACTTTGCAAGAGAAATATGAAAGAGTTTCTCATAACAGAGGAGTTGAATTTATTTATTTATTTATTTTGTGGAAGCAACAAAAATTTTATTTCCCAGTGTTATAGTTTACAAAAGAGAAGGATGGGAAGCATGAGGTGTCTGCCTGACACTCTTTTAATGCCTTAACTGTTGTAGTAAATAATTATGCATTTGGCCTGACCAGGTGGTGGCGCAGTGGATAGAGCATTGGAGTGGGATGTGAAAGACCCAGGTTCGAGACCCCGAGCTTGCCAGCTTGAGAAAGGGCCCATCTGGCTTGAGCGAAGGTTTGCTAGCTTGGACCCAAGGTTGCTGGACAGAGGTCAAAACTGTGGACCAAACGATCTGAGGCATAGAAGCAACACATTTTAATTCTTCATTATTCATGTTATACTTAGAAGTTCTCTGGACTCTGTTAGATTTTCAAGTAAGAATGCTAAACTCATAGTAAAAATTTGTGCTGTTAACTACGCAGTTTAAACACATTCTTTGGCAGTTGTTCAAAAAGGTATTCTAAAGCTGCCAAATGTCAATAAGCCAGAAAGACTGATGAGCTCACATTAATGTTAGGATATGTTCTGGATCTTACTTTTGTATACCGGTTTACAGTAAGAGTAAAATAACACACAGCGTAGAGAAACATTTCTTTGCAGTTTTAAATCACATATGTGGTTCTCTTTAATTATGTAGATCAATTAGCATAGAGAGTACCTGAAATTCTGTCCATGATGAGAGGATACAATAGGTTTCTTAGTTCTGAATATTTTGTCGTTGTTTGTAATGTCAACTAGTTTTAAAACACTATTCTTTCTTATATGGTTCTGGAACATTTCCTGTTTCTGTGCAGTCAAAATGTACTTGCTGCTAATTGAAGATTAAAGTTACTTGTAAATGGGAATTACTAACTAGTGGTATCTTCATGGTAGGAAAGTCTGTTTACAAAATTGTCTTCCAACTTACATAAAGAATGTGATTGTTTAATGAACTCAGTATTCTAAGACATGTGCATATCGTATAATAAGCAGTGATGAATTAAAAAGAAAGCTTTATGTAACTTCAGCTGGAAACACATTTTTGAGCGAGATATACAGACAAGATAAATAGAAACGCATCAGGTAAAATTTCAGGTAATTCCACGTGTACCTATGAGTGCAGCTAGCTCAAAATACTTAAATTTCATTTCAATACAAACTCAAATACAACAGTAATGTAAATGACACTTGTAACCAAGCATTAACATCTGCTCTGGAATGTGCTCCGCAAAAAAGTATAAAATAATCTTTGCACAACTTCCCCCAGAACTATATTGCAAAGAACTGAAGACCTCCCCAGTATGTTCAGTTAAAGAACCTAAGCAGCCACTTCTATATACCGTGGCTATACTAGAACTTGCTAACACCCACACAGAATGCTTTCAGACTATTGTAGCATGCTCTCTGCCCTAATGAAATAAGTTAAAATAATAATTTTTTTCTCATACTTTTTAACACTGATATTTGTATATTCTGCACTGCTCACTGCAGAAGGTTGCACACATACAGGACACACACAAAAAAACGTGTATGGGTTGAACATGTAAAATGACTTTCCAACAGATATATGACAGTGTTTCTGATAACAGAGGACTGGAATTTTCCATGTAAATATGTAAAAAACATAGACCAACCAGTCGGATTTAAATAAACAATTCCTTTCAATGCTTCATTATACATGTTACTGACAGCAGTTCTCTGTACAGTGTAAGATTTTCAAGTAAGAATGCCAGACTTTTGGTTAAATCTGTGCTGTCTGGTAAGGAGTTAAAACAGCAGTTGGCCAAAATGGATTCTAACACAGTCCGATGGCAATAAGCGAGAAAGGGTGATGAGCTCACATTAATTTTCAGATATCTTCTGAATCTTAGTTTGATATACAGTTTTACAGGAAGAGCAAAATAACACAAAGTTGACAGAAACATTTCTTTGCAGTTTTAAAACACACTTGGGGTTCTTTTTAATAACGTAGATCAATGTAGGCGGAGAGACATGAAATTCTGTCCATGAAGAAAGGACACAATAGGTTTCTTAGTTTAGAATCTTCTTTAGTTTAACTGTAGCGATAAATACCGTTTTCATTACTAGTCTTTCTTATACTGGCCCTGGAACACTTTGTGTACTTGTGCAGTTAAACTGTAACTGCTGCTAATGCTAGATAAAAGATACGTATAAATTGGTTTACTTGGGTTATCTTCAGGGTAGGGAAATTTGTGTACACAAGGTCTTCCAACTTACATAGAAAATGTGATTGCTTAATGAACTCAGCATTCTAAAAATTGTGCTTTTCTTATTATAAGCTCCGTTTCATTATAAACAATCTTTCTTTCAATTCAGCTTGAAAGATCTTGAGCAGGATCTAGAAACAAGATAACTTAATATTCTTCAGGTTAAATTTATAGTAACGTGCAGCATGCACGTGAGTGGGGAAAGCTCAAAGCACCTAAAACTCATTCCAACAAAATCCCACATACAACAAAGAAATAATTGTCACTTGTGAGGAAGCATTAACGTCTGTCCTGGAAGAATATGCTCAGCATAGATATATAAAATTCTCTGCACTTCACTCAGAACTCTTTTTCAGAGAACTAAAGACCTCCCCATTATGTTCAGTTAAAGAACCCAAGCAGTGAGCGCTGGATTGCCATTACTCTGTTATAAAACTCAGTGTTCTCTAAATCAACAAACACAAAGACAATTCTGACAAGTACTGCTACTTGTAACGAGCAGAACACTGTGTAACCTTATCAGGTAGCATAGTAACTACACCTTGATGCTGTTGCACTTGCTGACCAAGAGAATGAGAGTTTCACTGTTGAACTGCTATATACTTTGGCTGTTCTAGACACTGTTAACTCTGGCACAGAATGCATTCAGAGTATCGAAGCATGTTCTCGGCCCTAACGGAATAAGTTATAATGACAATCATTTTATCATAGGTTTAACACTAATTCTTGTATATTCTGCAATGCTCACTCCAGAATGTTGTAAACATACTGAACACAAAAAGACATGTATGGGTTGAGCCTGTAAAAAGACTTTGCAAGAGAAATATGAAAGAGTTTCTCATAACAGAGGAGTTGAATTTATTTATTTATTTATTTTGTGGAAGCAACAAAAATTTTATTTCCCAGTGTTATAGTTTACAAAAGAGAAGGATGGGAAGCATGAGGTGTCTGCCTGACACTCTTTTAATGCCTTAACTGTTGTAGTAAATAATTATGCATTTGGCCTGACCAGGTGGTGGCGCAGTGGATAGAGCATTGGAGTGGGATGTGAAAGACCCAGGTTCGAGACCCCGAGCTTGCCAGCTTGAGAAAGGGCCCATCTGGCTTGAGCGAAGGTTTGCTAGCTTGGACCCAAGGTTGCTGGACAGAGGTCAAAACTGTGGACCAAACGATCTGAGGCATAGAAGCAACACATTTTAATTCTTCATTATTCATGTTATACTTAGAAGTTCTCTGGACTCTGTTAGATTTTCAAGTAAGAATGCTAGACTCATAGTAAAAATTTGTGCTGTTAACTACGCAGTTTAAACACATTCTTTGGCAGTTGTTCAAAAAGGTATTCTAAAGCTGCCAAATGTCAATAAGCCAGAAAGACTGATGAGCTCACATTAATGTTAGGATATGTTCTGGATCTTACTTTTGTATACCGGTTTACAGTAAGAGTAAAATAACACACAGCGTAGAGAAACATTTCTTTGCAGTTTTAAATCACATATGTGGTTCTCTTTATTTATGTAGATCAATTAGCATAGAGAGTACCTGAAATTCTGTCCATGATGAGAGGATACAATAGGTTTCTTAGTTCTGAATATTTTGTCGTTGTTTGTAATGTCAACTAGTTTTAAAACACTATTCTTTCTTATATGGTTCTGGAACATTTCCTGTCACTGTGCTGTCAAAATGTACTTGCTGCTAATTGAAGATAAAAGTTACTTGTAAATGGGAATTACTAACTAGTGGTATCTTCATGGTAGGAAAGTCTGTTTACAAAATTGTCTTCCAACTTACATAAAGAATGTGATTGTTTAATGAACTCAGTATTCTAAGACATGTGCATATCGTATAATAAGCAGTGATGAATTAAAAAGAAAGCTTTATGTAACTTCAGCTGGAAACACATTTTTGAGCGAGATATACAGACAAGATAAATAGAAACGCATCAGGTAAAATTTCAGGTAATTCCACGTGTACCTATGAGTGCAGCTAGCTCAAAATACTTAAATTTCATTTCAATACAAACTCAAATACAACAGAAATGTAAATGACACTTGTAACCAAGCATTAACATCTGCTCTGGAATGTGCTCCGCAAAAAAGTATAAAATAATCTTTGCACAACTTCCCCCAGAACTATATTGCAAAGAACTGAAGACCTCCCCAGTATGTTCAGTTACAGAACCTAAGCAGCCACTTCTATATACCGTGGCTATACTAGAACTTGCTAACACCCACACAGAATGCTTTCAGACTATTGTAGCATGCTCTCTGCCCTAATGAAATAAGTTAAAATAATAATTTTTTTCTCATACTTTTTAACACTGATATTTGTATATTCTGCACTGCTCACTGCAGAAGGTTGCACACATACAGGACACACACAAAAAAACGTGTATGGGTTGAACATGTAAAATGACTTTCCAACAGATATATGACAGTGTTTCTGATAACAGAGGACTGGAATTTTCCATGTAAATATGTAAAAAACATAGATCAACCAGTCGGATTTAAATAAACAATTCCTTTCAATGCTTCATTATACATGTTACTGACAGCAGTTCTCTGTACAGTGTAAGATTTTCAAGTAAGAATGCCAGACTTTTGGTTAAATCTGTGCTGTTTAGTAAGGAGTTAAAACAGCAGTTGGCCAAAATGGATTCTAACACAGTCCGATGGCAATAATCGAGAAAGGGTGATGAGCTCACATTAATTTTCAGATATCTTCTGAATCTTAGTTTGATATACAGTTTTACAGGAAGAGCAAAATAACACAAAGTTGACAGAAACATTTCTTTGCAGTTTTAAAACACACTTGGGGTTCTTTTTAATAACGTAGATCAATGTAGGCGGAGAGACATGAAATTCTGTCCATGAAGAAAGGACACAATAGGTTTCTTAGTTTAGAATCTTCTTTAGTTTAACTGTAGCGATAAATACCGTTTTCATTACTAGTCTTTCTTATACTGGCCCTGGAACACTTTGTGTACTTGTGCAGTTAAACTGTAACTGCTGCTAATGCTAGATAAAAGATACGTATAAATTGGTTTACTTGGGTTATCTTCAGGGTAGGGAAATCTGTGTACACAAGGTCTTCCAACTTACATAGAAAATGTGATTGCTTAATGAACTCAGCATTCTAAAAATTGTGCTTTTCTTATTATAAGCTCCGTTTCATTATAAACAATCTTTCTTTCAATTCAGCTTGAAAGATCTTGAGCAGGATCTAGAAACAAGATAACTTAATATTCTTCAGGTTAAATTTATAGTAACGTGCAGCATGCACGTGAGTGGGGAAAGCTCAAAGCACCTAAAACTCATTCCAACAAAATCCCACATACAACAAAGAAATAATTGTCACTTGTGAGGAAGCATTAACGTCTGTCCTGGAAGAATATGCTCAGCATAGATATATAAAATTCTCTGCACTTCACTCAGAACTCTTTTTCAGAGAACTAAAGACCTCCCCATTATGTTCAGTTAAAGAACCCAAGCAGTGAGCGCTGGATTGCCATTACTCTGTTATAAAACTCAGTGTTCTCTAAATCAACAAACACAAAGACAATTCTGACAAGTACTGCTACTTGTAACGAGCAGAACACTGTGTAACCTTATCAGGTAGCATAGTAACTACACCTTGATGCTGTTGCACTTGCTGACCAAGAGAATGAGAGTTTCACTGTTGAACTGCTATATACTTTGGCTGTTCTAGACACTGTTAACTCTGGCACAGAATGCATTCAGAGTATCGAAGCATGTTCTCGGCCCTAACGGAATAAGTTATAATGACAATCATTTTATCATAGGTTTAACACTAATTCTTGTATATTCTGCAATGCTCACTCCAGAATGTTGTAAACATACTGAACACAAAAAGACATGTATGGGTTGAGCCTGTAAAAAGACTTTGCAAGAGAAATATGAAAGAGTTTCTCATAACAGAGGAGTTGAATTTATTTATTTATTTATTTTGTGGAAGCAACAAAAATTTTATTTCCCAGTGTTATAGTTTACAAAAGAGAAGGATGGGAAGCATGAGGTGTCTGCCTGACACTCTTTTAATGCCTTAACTGTTGTAGTAAATAATTATGCATTTGGCCTGACCAGGTGGTGGCGCAGTGGATAGAGCATTGGAGTGGGATGTGAAAGACCCAGGTTCGAGACCCCGAGCTTGCCAGCTTGAGAAAGGGCCCATCTGGCTTGAGCGAAGGTTTGCTAGCTTGGACCCAAGGTTGCTGGACAGAGGTCAAAACTGTGGACCAAACGATCTGAGGCATAGAAGCAACACATTTTAATTCTTCATTATTCATGTTATACTTAGAAGTTCTCTGGACTCTGTTAGATTTTCAAGTAAGAATGCTAAACTCATAGTAAAAATTTGTGCTGTTAACTACGCAGTTTAAACACATTCTTTGGCAGTTGTTCAAAAAGGTATTCTAAAGCTGCCAAATGTCAATAAGCCAGAAAGACTGATGAGCTCACATTAATGTTAGGATATGTTCTGGATCTTACTTTTGTATACCGGTTTACAGTAAGAGTAAAATAACACACAGCGTAGAGAAACATTTCTTTGCAGTTTTAAATCACATATGTGGTTCTCTTTAATTATGTAGATCAATTAGCATAGAGAGTACCTGAAATTCTGTCCATGATGAGAGGATACAATAGGTTTCTTAGTTCTGAATATTTTGTCGTTGTTTGTAATGTCAACTAGTTTTAAAACACTATTCTTTCTTATATGGTTCTGGAACATTTCCTGTTTCTGTGCAGTCAAAATGTACTTGCTGCTAATTGAAGATTAAAGTTACTTGTAAATGGGAATTACTAACTAGTGGTATCTTCATGGTAGGAAAGTCTGTTTACAAAATTGTCTTCCAACTTACATAAAGAATGTGATTGTTTAATGAACTCAGTATTCTAAGACATGTGCATATCGTATAATAAGCAGTGATGAATTAAAAAGAAAGCTTTATGTAACTTCAGCTGGAAACACATTTTTGAGCGAGATATACAGACAAGATAAATAGAAACGCATCAGGTAAAATTTCAGGTAATTCCACGTGTACCTATGAGTGCAGCTAGCTCAAAATACTTAAATTTCATTTCAATACAAACTCAAATACAACAGTAATGTAAATGACACTTGTAACCAAGCATTAACATCTGCTCTGGAATGTGCTCCGCAAAAAAGTATAAAATAATCTTTGCACAACTTCCCCCAGAACTATATTGCAAAGAACTGAAGACCTCCCCAGTATGTTCAGTTAAAGAACCTAAGCAGCCACTTCTATATACCGTGGCTATACTAGAACTTGCTAACACCCACACAGAATGCTTTCAGACTATTGTAGCATGCTCTCTGCCCTAATGAAATAAGTTAAAATAATAATTTTTTTCTCATACTTTTTAACACTGATATTTGTATATTCTGCACTGCTCACTGCAGAAGGTTGCACACATACAGGACACACACAAAAAAACGTGTATGGGTTGAACATGTAAAATGACTTTCCAACAGATATATGACAGTGTTTCTGATAACAGAGAACTGGAATTTTCCATGTAAATATGTAAAAAACATAGACCAACCAGTCGGATTTAAATAAACAATTCCTTTCAATGCTTCATTATACATGTTACTGACAGCAGTTCTCTGTACAGTGTAAGATTTTCAAGTAAGAATGCCAGACTTTTGGTTAAATCTGTGCTGTTTAGTAAGGAGTTAAAACAGCAGTTGGCCAAAATGGATTCTAACACAGTCCGATGGCAATAAGCGAGAAAGGGTGATGAGCTCACATTAATTTTCAGATATCTTCTGAATCTTAGTTTGATATACAGTTTTACAGGAAGAGCAAAATAACACAAAGTTGACAGAAACATTTCTTTGCAGTTTTAAAACACACTTGGGGTTCTTTTTAATAACGTAGATCAATGTAGGCGGAGAGACATGAAATTCTGTCCATGAAGAAAGGACACAATAGGTTTCTTAGTTTAGAATCTTCTTTAGTTTAACTGTAGCGATAAATACCGTTTTCATTACTAGTCTTTCTTATACTGGCCCTGGAACACTTTGTGTACTTGTGCAGTTAAACTGTAACTGCTGCTAATGCTAGATAAAAGATACGTATAAATTGGTTTACTTGGGTTATCTTCAGGGTAGGGAAATCTGTGTACACAAGGTCTTCCAACTTACATAGAAAATGTGATTGCTTAATGAACTCAGCATTCTAAAAATTGTGCTTTTCTTATTATAAGCTCCGTTTCATTATAAACAATCTTTCTTTCAATTCAGCTTGAAAGATCTTGAGCAGGATCTAGAAACAAGATAAATTAATATTCTTCAGGTTAAATTTATAGTAACGTGCAGCATGCACGTGAGTGGGGAAAGCTCAAAGCACCTAAAACTCATTCCAACAAAATCCCACATACAACAAAGAAATAATTGTCACTTGTGAGGAAGCATTAACGTCTGTCCTGGAGGAATATGCTCAGCATAGATATATAAAATTCTCTGCACTTCACTCAGAACTCTTTTTCAGAGAACTAAAGACCTCCCCATTATGTTCAGTTAAAGAACCCAAGCAGTGAGCGCTGGATTGCCATTACTCTGTTATAAAACTCAGTGTTCTCTAAATCAACAAACACAAAGACAATTCTGACAAGTACTGCTACTTGTAACGAGCAGAACACTGTGTAACCTTATCAGGTAGCATAGTAACTACACCTTGATGCTGTTGCACTTGCTGACCAAGAGAATGAGAGTTTCACTGTTGAACTGCTATATACTTTGGCTGTTCTAGACACTGTTAACTCTGGCACAGAATGCATTCAGAGTATCGAAGCATGTTCTCGGCCCTAACGGAATAAGTTATAATGACAATCATTTTATCATAGGTTTAACACTAATTCTTGTATATTCTGCAATGCTCACTCCAGAATGTTGTAAACATACTGAACACAAAAAGACATGTATGGGTTGAGCCTGTAAAAAGACTTTGCAAGAGAAATATGAAAGAGTTTCTCATAACAGAGGAGTTGAATTTATTTATTTATTTTTTTTTGTGGAAGCAACAAAAATTTTATTTCCCAGTGTTATAGTTTACAAAAGAGAAGGATGGGAAGCATGAGGTGTCTGCCTGACACTCTTTTAATGCCTTAACTGTTGTAGTAAATAATTATGCATTTGGCCTGACCAGGTGGTGGCGCAGTGGATAGAGCATTGGAGTGGGATGTGAAAGACCCAGTTTCGAGACCCCGAGCTTGCCAGCTTGAGAAAGGGCCCATCTGGCTTGAGCGAAGGTTTGCTAGCTTGGACCCAAGGTTGCTGGACAGAGGTCAAAACTGTGGACCAAACGATCTGAGGCATAGAAGCAACACATTTTAATTCTTCATTATTCATGTTATACTTAGAAGTTCTCTGGACTCTGTTAGATTTTCAAGTAAGAATGCTAGACTCATAGTAAAATTTGTGCTGTTAACTACGCAGTTTAAACACATTCTTTGGCAGTTGTTCAAAAAGGTATTCTAAAGCTGCCAAATGTCAATAAGCCAGAAAGACTGATGAGCTCACATTAATGTTAGGATATGTTCTGGATCTTACTTTTGTATACCGGTTTACAGTAAGAGTAAAATAACACACAGCGTAGAGAAACATTTCTTTGCAGTTTTAAATCACATATGTGGTTCTCTTTAATTATGTAGATCAATTAGCATAGAGAGTACCTGAAATTCTGTCCATGATGAGAGGATACAATAGGTTTCTTAGTTCTGAATATTTTGTCGTTGTTTGTAATGTCAACTAGTTTTAAAACACTATTCTTTCTTATATGGTTCTGGAACATTTCCTGTCCCTGTGCAGTCAAAATGTACTTGCTGCTAATTGAAGATTAAAGTTACTTGTAAATGGGAATTACTAACTAGTGGTATCTTCATGGTAGGAAAGTCTGTTTACAAAATTGTCTTCCAACTTACATAAAAAATGTGATTGTTTAATGAACTCAGTATTCTAAGACATGTGCATATCGTATAATAAGCAGTGATGAATTAAAAAGAAAGCTTTATGTAACTTCAGCTGGAAACACATTTTTGAGCGAGATATACAGACAAGATAAATAGAAACGCATCAGGTAAAATTTCAGGTAATTCCACGTGTACCTATGAGTGCAGCTAGCTCAAAATACTTAAATTTCATTTCAATACAAACTCAAATACAACAGAAATGTAAATGACACTTGTAACCAAGCATTAACATCTGCTCTGGAATGTGCTCCGCAAAAAAGTATAAAATAATCTTTGCACAACTTCCCCCAGAACTATATTGCAAAGAACTGAAGACCTCCCCAGTATGTTCAGTTACAGAACCTAAGCAGCCACTTCTATATACCGTGGCTATACTAGAACTTGCTAACACCCACACAGAATGCTTTCAGACTATTGTAGCATGCTCTCTGCCCTAATGAAATAAGTTAAAATAATAATTTTTTTCTCATACTTTTTAACACTGATATTTGTATATTCTGCACTGCTCACTGCAGAAGGTTGCACACATACAGGACACACACAAAAAAACGTGTATGGGTTGAACATGTAAAATGACTTTCCAACAGATATATGACAGTGTTTCTGATAACAGAGAACTGGAATTTTCCATGTAAATATGTAAAAAACATAGACCAACCAGTCGGATTTAAATAAACAATTCCTTTCAATGCTTCATTATACATGTTACTGACAGCAGTTCTCTGTACAGTGTAAGATTTTCAAGTAAGAATGCCAGACTTTTGGTTAAATCTGTGCTGTTTAGTAAGGAGTTAAAACAGCAGTTGGCCAAAATGGATTCTAACACAGTCCGATGGCAATAAGCGAGAAAGGGTGATGAGCTCACATTAATTTTCAGATATCTTCTGAATCTTAGTTTGATATACAGTTTTACAGGAAGAGCAAAATAACACAAAGTTGACAGAAACATTTCTTTGCAGTTTTAAAACACACTTGGGGTTCTTTTTAATAACGTAGATCAATGTAGGCGGAGAGACATGAAATTCTGTCCATGAAGAAAGGACACAATAGGTTTCTTAGTTTAGAATCTTCTTTAGTTTAACTGTAGCGATAAATACCGTTTTCATTACTAGTCTTTCATTACTGGCCCTGGAACACTTTGTGTACTTGTGCAGTTAAACTGTAACTGCTGCTAATGCTAGATAAAAGATACGTATAAATTGGTTTACTTGGGTTATCTTCAGGGTAGGGAAATCTCTGTACACAAGGTCTTCCAACTTACATAGAAAATGTGATTGCTTAATGAACTCAGCATTCTAAAAATTGTGCTTTTCTTATTATAAGCTCCGTTTCATTATAAACAATCTTTCTTTCAATTCAGCTTGAAAGATCTTGAGCAGGATCTAGAAACAAGATAAATTAATATTCTTCAGGTTAAATTTATAGTAACGTGCAGCATGCACGTGAGTGGGGAAAGCTCAAAGCACCTAAAACTCATTCCAACAAAATCCCACATACAACAAAGAAATAATTGTCACTTGTGAGGAAGCATTAACGTCTGTCCTGGAGGAATATGCTCAGCATAGATATATAAAATTCTCTGCACTTCACTCAGAACTCTTTTTCAGAGAACTAAAGACCTCCCCATTATGTTCAGTTAAAGAACCCAAGCAGTGAGCGCTGGATTGCCATTACTCTGTTATAAAACTCAGTGTTCTCTAAATCAACAAACACAAAGACAATTCTGACAAGTACTGCTACTTGTAACGAGCAGAACACTGTGTAACCTTATCAGGTAGCATAGTAACTACACCTTGATGCTGTTGCACTTGCTGACCAAGAGAATGAGAGTTTCACTGTTGAACTGCTATATACTTTGGCTGTTCTAGACACTGTTAACTCTGGCACAGAATGCATTCAGAGTATCGAAGCATGTTCTCGGCCCTAACGGAATAAGTTATAATGACAATCATTTTATCATAGGTTTAACACTAATTCTTGTATATTCTGCAATGCTCACTCCAGAATGTTGTAAACATACTGAACACAAAAAGACATGTATGGGTTGAGCCTGTAAAAAGACTTTGCAAGAGAAATATGAAAGAGTTTCTCATAACAGAGGAGTTGAATTTATTTATTTATTTATTTTGTGGAAGCAACAAAAATTTTATTTCCCAGTGTTATAGTTTACAAAAGAGAAGGATGGGAAGCATGAGGTGTCTGCCTGACACTCTTTTAATGCCTTAACTGTTGTAGTAAATAATTATGCATTTGGCCTGACCAGGTGGTGGCGCAGTGGATAGAGCATTGGAGTGGGATGTGAAAGACCCAGGTTCGAGACCCCGAGCTTGCCAGCTTGAGAAAGGGCCCATCTGGCTTGAGCGAAGGTTTGCTAGCTTGGACCCAAGGTTGCTGGACAGAGGTCAAAACTGTGGACCAAACGATCTGAGGCATAGAAGCAACACATTTTAATTCTTCATTATTCATGTTATACTTAGAAGTTCTCTGGACTCTGTTAGATTTTCAAGTAAGAATGCTAGACTCATAGTAAAAATTTGTGCTGTTAACTACGCAGTTTAAACACATTCTTTGGCAGTTGTTCAAAAAGGTATTCTAAAGCTGCCAAATGTCAATAAGCCAGAAAGACTGATGAGCTCACATTAATGTTAGGATATGTTCTGGATCTTACTTTTGTATACCGGTTTACAGTAAGAGTAAAATAACACACAGCGTAGAGAAACATTTCTTTGCAGTTTTAAATCACATATGTGGTTCTCTTTATTTATGTAGATCAATTAGCATAGAGAGTACCTGAAATTCTGTCCATGATGAGAGGATACAATAGGTTTCTTAGTTCTGAATATTTTGTCGTTGTTTGTAATGTCAACTAGTTTTAAAACACTATTCTTTCTTATATGGTTCTGGAACATTTCCTGTCACTGTGCTGTCAAAATGTACTTGCTGCTAATTGAAGATAAAAGTTACTTGTAAATGGGAATTACTAACTAGTGGTATCTTCATGGTAGGAAAGTCTGTTTACAAAATTGTCTTCCAACTTACATAAAGAATGTGATTGTTTAATGAACTCAGTATTCTAAGACATGTGCATATCGTATAATAAGCAGTGATGAATTAAAAAGAAAGCTTTATGTAACTTCAGCTGGAAACACATTTTTGAGCGAGATATACAGACAAGATAAATAGAAACGCATCAGGTAAAATTTCAGGTAATTCCACGTGTACCTATGAGTGCAGCTAGCTCAAAATACTTAAATTTCATTTCAATACAAACTCAAATACAACAGAAATGTAAATGACACTTGTAACCAAGCATTAACATCTGCTCTGGAATGTGCTCCGCAAAAAAGTATAAAATAATCTTTGCACAACTTCCCCCAGAACTATATTGCAAAGAACTGAAGACCTCCCCAGTATGTTCAGTTACAGAACCTAAGCAGCCACTTCTATATACCGTGGCTATACTAGAACTTGCTAACACCCACACAGAATGCTTTCAGACTATTGTAGCATGCTCTCTGCCCTAATGAAATAAGTTAAAATAATAATTTTTTTCTCATACTTTTTAACACTGATATTTGTATATTCTGCACTGCTCACTGCAGAAGGTTGCACACATACAGGACACACACAAAAAAACGTGTATGGGTTGAACATGTAAAATGACTTTCCAACAGATATATGACAGTGTTTCTGATAACAGAGGACTGGAATTTTCCATGTAAATATGTAAAAAACATAGATCAACCAGTCGGATTTAAATAAACAATTCCTTTCAATGCTTCATTATACATGTTACTGACAGCAGTTCTCTGTACAGTGTAAGATTTTCAAGTAAGAATGCCAGACTTTTGGTTAAATCTGTGCTGTTTAGTAAGGAGTTAAAACAGCAGTTGGCCAAAATGGATTCTAACACAGTCCGATGGCAATAATCGAGAAAGGGTGATGAGCTCACATTAATTTTCAGATATCTTCTGAATCTTAGTTTGATATACAGTTTTACAGGAAGAGCAAAATAACACAAAGTTGACAGAAACATTTCTTTGCAGTTTTAAAACACACTTGGGGTTCTTTTTAATAACGTAGATCAATGTAGGCGGAGAGACATGAAATTCTGTCCATGAAGAAAGGACACAATAGGTTTCTTAGTTTAGAATCTTCTTTAGTTTAACTGTAGCGATAAATACCGTTTTCATTACTAGTCTTTCTTATACTGGCCCTGGAACACTTTGTGTACTTGTGCAGTTAAACTGTAACTGCTGCTAATGCTAGATAAAAGATACGTATAAATTGGTTTACTTGGGTTATCTTCAGGGTAGGGAAATCTGTGTACACAAGGTCTTCCAACTTACATAGAAAATGTGATTGCTTAATGAACTCAGCATTCTAAAAATTGTGCTTTTCTTATTATAAGCTCCGTTTCATTATAAACAATCTTTCTTTCAATTCAGCTTGAAAGATCTTGAGCAGGATCTAGAAACAAGATAACTTAATATTCTTCAGGTTAAATTTATAGTAACGTGCAGCATGCACGTGAGTGGGGAAAGCTCAAAGCACCTAAAACTCATTCCAACAAAATCCCACATACAACAAAGAAATAATTGTCACTTGTGAGGAAGCATTAACGTCTGTCCTGGAAGAATATGCTCAGCATAGATATATAAAATTCTCTGCACTTCACTCAGAACTCTTTTTCAGAGAACTAAAGACCTCCCCATTATGTTCAGTTAAAGAACCCAAGCAGTGAGCGCTGGATTGCCATTACTCTGTTATAAAACTCAGTGTTCTCTAAATCAACAAACACAAAGACAATTCTGACAAGTACTGCTACTTGTAACGAGCAGAACACTGTGTAACCTTATCAGGTAGCATAGTAACTACACCTTGATGCTGTTGCACTTGCTGACCAAGAGAATGAGAGTTTCACTGTTGAACTGCTATATACTTTGGCTGTTCTAGACACTGTTAACTCTGGCACAGAATGCATTCAGAGTATCGAAGCATGTTCTCGGCCCTAACGGAATAAGTTATAATGACAATCATTTTATCATAGGTTTAACACTAATTCTTGTATATTCTGCAATGCTCACTCCAGAATGTTGTAAACATACTGAACACAAAAAGACATGTATGGGTTGAGCCTGTAAAAAGACTTTGCAAGAGAAATATGAAAGAGTTTCTCATAACAGAGGAGTTGAATTTATTTATTTATTTATTTTGTGGAAGCAACAAAAATTTTATTTCCCAGTGTTATAGTTTACAAAAGAGAAGGATGGGAAGCATGAGGTGTCTGCCTGACACTCTTTTAATGCCTTAACTGTTGTAGTAAATAATTATGCATTTGGCCTGACCAGGTGGTGGCGCAGTGGATAGAGCATTGGAGTGGGATGTGAAAGACCCAGGTTCGAGACCCCGAGCTTGCCAGCTTGAGAAAGGGCCCATCTGGCTTGAGCGAAGGTTTGCTAGCTTGGACCCAAGGTTGCTGGACAGAGGTCAAAACTGTGGACCAAACGATCTGAGGCATAGAAGCAACACATTTTAATTCTTCATTATTCATGTTATACTTAGAAGTTCTCTGGACTCTGTTAGATTTTCAAGTAAGAATGCTAAACTCATAGTAAAAATTTGTGCTGTTAACTACGCAGTTTAAACACATTCTTTGGCAGTTGTTCAAAAAGGTATTCTAAAGCTGCCAAATGTCAATAAGCCAGAAAGACTGATGAGCTCACATTAATGTTAGGATATGTTCTGGATCTTACTTTTGTATACCGGTTTACAGTAAGAGTAAAATAACACACAGCGTAGAGAAACATTTCTTTGCAGTTTTAAATCACATATGTGGTTCTCTTTAATTATGTAGATCAATTAGCATAGAGAGTACCTGAAATTCTGTCCATGATGAGAGGATACAATAGGTTTCTTAGTTCTGAATATTTTGTCGTTGTTTGTAATGTCAACTAGTTTTAAAACACTATTCTTTCTTATATGGTTCTGGAACATTTCCTGTTTCTGTGCAGTCAAAATGTACTTGCTGCTAATTGAAGATTAAAGTTACTTGTAAATGGGAATTACTAACTAGTGGTATCTTCATGGTAGGAAAGTCTGTTTACAAAATTGTCTTCCAACTTACATAAAGAATGTGATTGTTTAATGAACTCAGTATTCTAAGACATGTGCATATCGTATAATAAGCAGTGATGAATTAAAAAGAAAGCTTTATGTAACTTCAGCTGGAAACACATTTTTGAGCGAGATATACAGACAAGATAAATAGAAACGCATCAGGTAAAATTTCAGGTAATTCCACGTGTACCTATGAGTGCAGCTAGCTCAAAATACTTAAATTTCATTTCAATACAAACTCAAATACAACAGTAATGTAAATGACACTTGTAACCAAGCATTAACATCTGCTCTGGAATGTGCTCCGCAAAAAAGTATAAAATAATCTTTGCACAACTTCCCCCAGAACTATATTGCAAAGAACTGAAGACCTCCCCAGTATGTTCAGTTAAAGAACCTAAGCAGCCACTTCTATATACCGTGGCTATACTAGAACTTGCTAACACCCACACAGAATGCTTTCAGACTATTGTAGCATGCTCTCTGCCCTAATGAAATAAGTTAAAATAATAATTTTTTTCTCATACTTTTTAACACTGATATTTGTATATTCTGCACTGCTCACTGCAGAAGGTTGCACACATACAGGACACACACAAAAAAACGTGTATGGGTTGAACATGTAAAATGACTTTCCAACAGATATATGACAGTGTTTCTGATAACAGAGAACTGGAATTTTCCATGTAAATATGTAAAAAACATAGACCAACCAGTCGGATTTAAATAAACAATTCCTTTCAATGCTTCATTATACATGTTACTGACAGCAGTTCTCTGTACAGTGTAAGATTTTCAAGTAAGAATGCCAGACTTTTGGTTAAATCTGTGCTGTTTAGTAAGGAGTTAAAACAGCAGTTGGCCAAAATGGATTCTAACACAGTCCGATGGCAATAAGCGAGAAAGGGTGATGAGCTCACATTAATTTTCAGATATCTTCTGAATCTTAGTTTGATATACAGTTTTACAGGAAGAGCAAAATAACACAAAGTTGACAGAAACATTTCTTTGCAGTTTTAAAACACACTTGGGGTTCTTTTTAATAACGTAGATCAATGTAGGCGGAGAGACATGAAATTCTGTCCATGAAGAAAGGACACAATAGGTTTCTTAGTTTAGAATCTTCTTTAGTTTAACTGTAGCGATAAATACCGTTTTCATTACTAGTCTTTCTTATACTGGCCCTGGAACACTTTGTGTACTTGTGCAGTTAAACTGTAACTGCTGCTAATGCTAGATAAAAGATACGTATAAATTGGTTTACTTGGGTTATCTTCAGGGTAGGGAAATCTGTGTACACAAGGTCTTCCAACTTACATAGAAAATGTGATTGCTTAATGAACTCAGCATTCTAAAAATTGTGCTTTTCTTATTATAAGCTCCGTTTCATTATAAACAATCTTTCTTTCAATTCAGCTTGAAAGATCTTGAGCAGGATCTAGAAACAAGATAAATTAATATTCTTCAGGTTAAATTTATAGTAACGTGCAGCATGCACGTGAGTGGGGAAAGCTCAAAGCACCTAAAACTCATTCCAACAAAATCCCACATACAACAAAGAAATAATTGTCACTTGTGAGGAAGCATTAACGTCTGTCCTGGAGGAATATGCTCAGCATAGATATATAAAATTCTCTGCACTTCACTCAGAACTCTTTTTCAGAGAACTAAAGACCTCCCCATTATGTTCAGTTAAAGAACCCAAGCAGTGAGCGCTGGATTGCCATTACTCTGTTATAAAACTCAGTGTTCTCTAAATCAACAAACACAAAGACAATTCTGACAAGTACTGCTACTTGTAACGAGCAGAACACTGTGTAACCTTATCAGGTAGCATAGTAACTACACCTTGATGCTGTTGCACTTGCTGACCAAGAGAATGAGAGTTTCACTGTTGAACTGCTATATACTTTGGCTGTTCTAGACACTGTTAACTCTGGCACAGAATGCATTCAGAGTATCGAAGCATGTTCTCGGCCCTAACGGAATAAGTTATAATGACAATCATTTTATCATAGGTTTAACACTAATTCTTGTATATTCTGCAATGCTCACTCCAGAATGTTGTAAACATACTGAACACAAAAAGACATGTATGGGTTGAGCCTGTAAAAAGACTTTGCAAGAGAAATATGAAAGAGTTTCTCATAACAGAGGAGTTGAATTTATTTATTTATTTTTTTTTGTGGAAGCAACAAAAATTTTATTTCCCAGTGTTATAGTTTACAAAAGAGAAGGATGGGAAGCATGAGGTGTCTGCCTGACACTCTTTTAATGCCTTAACTGTTGTAGTAAATAATTATGCATTTGGCCTGACCAGGTGGTGGCGCAGTGGATAGAGCATTGGAGTGGGATGTGAAAGACCCAGTTTCGAGACCCCGAGCTTGCCAGCTTGAGAAAGGGCCCATCTGGCTTGAGCGAAGGTTTGCTAGCTTGGACCCAAGGTTGCTGGACAGAGGTCAAAACTGTGGACCAAACGATCTGAGGCATAGAAGCAACACATTTTAATTCTTCATTATTCATGTTATACTTAGAAGTTCTCTGGACTCTGTTAGATTTTCAAGTAAGAATGCTAGACTCATAGTAAAATTTGTGCTGTTAACTACGCAGTTTAAACACATTCTTTGGCAGTTGTTCAAAAAGGTATTCTAAAGCTGCCAAATGTCAATAAGCCAGAAAGACTGATGAGCTCACATTAATGTTAGGATATGTTCTGGATCTTACTTTTGTATACCGGTTTACAGTAAGAGTAAAATAACACACAGCGTAGAGAAACATTTCTTTGCAGTTTTAAATCACATATGTGGTTCTCTTTAATTATGTAGATCAATTAGCATAGAGAGTACCTGAAATTCTGTCCATGATGAGAGGATACAATAGGTTTCTTAGTTCTGAATATTTTGTCGTTGTTTGTAATGTCAACTAGTTTTAAAACACTATTCTTTCTTATATGGTTCTGGAACATTTCCTGTCCCTGTGCAGTCAAAATGTACTTGCTGCTAATTGAAGATTAAAGTTACTTGTAAATGGGAATTACTAACTAGTGGTATCTTCATGGTAGGAAAGTCTGTTTACAAAATTGTCTTCCAACTTACATAAAAAATGTGATTGTTTAATGAACTCAGTATTCTAAGACATGTGCATATCGTATAATAAGCAGTGATGAATTAAAAAGAAAGCTTTATGTAACTTCAGCTGGAAACACATTTTTGAGCGAGATATACAGACAAGATAAATAGAAACGCATCAGGTAAAATTTCAGGTAATTCCACGTGTACCTATGAGTGCAGCTAGCTCAAAATACTTAAATTTCATTTCAATACAAACTCAAATACAACAGAAATGTAAATGACACTTGTAACCAAGCATTAACATCTGCTCTGGAATGTGCTCCGCAAAAAAGTATAAAATAATCTTTGCACAACTTCCCCCAGAACTATATTGCAAAGAACTGAAGACCTCCCCAGTATGTTCAGTTACAGAACCTAAGCAGCCACTTCTATATACCGTGGCTATACTAGAACTTGCTAACACCCACACAGAATGCTTTCAGACTATTGTAGCATGCTCTCTGCCCTAATGAAATAAGTTAAAATAATAATTTTTTTCTCATACTTTTTAACACTGATATTTGTATATTCTGCACTGCTCACTGCAGAAGGTTGCACACATACAGGACACACACAAAAAAACGTGTATGGGTTGAACATGTAAAATGACTTTCCAACAGATATATGACAGTGTTTCTGATAACAGAGAACTGGAATTTTCCATGTAAATATGTAAAAAACATAGACCAACCAGTCGGATTTAAATAAACAATTCCTTTCAATGCTTCATTATACATGTTACTGACAGCAGTTCTCTGTACAGTGTAAGATTTTCAAGTAAGAATGCCAGACTTTTGGTTAAATCTGTGCTGTTTAGTAAGGAGTTAAAACAGCAGTTGGCCAAAATGGATTCTAACACAGTCCGATGGCAATAAGCGAGAAAGGGTGATGAGCTCACATTAATTTTCAGATATCTTCTGAATCTTAGTTTGATATACAGTTTTACAGGAAGAGCAAAATAACACAAAGTTGACAGAAACATTTCTTTGCAGTTTTAAAACACACTTGGGGTTCTTTTTAATAACGTAGATCAATGTAGGCGGAGAGACATGAAATTCTGTCCATGAAGAAAGGACACAATAGGTTTCTTAGTTTAGAATCTTCTTTAGTTTAACTGTAGCGATAAATACCGTTTTCATTACTAGTCTTTCTTATACTGGCCCTGGAACACTTTGTGTACTTGTGCAGTTAAACTGTAACTGCTGCTAATGCTAGATAAAAGATACGTATAAATTGGTTTACTTGGGTTATCTTCAGGGTAGGGAAATCTCTGTACACAAGGTCTTCCAACTTACATAGAAAATGTGATTGCTTAATGAACTCAGCATTCTAAAAATTGTGCTTTTCTTATTATAAGCTCCGTTTCATTATAAACAATCTTTCTTTCAATTCAGCTTGAAAGATCTTGAGCAGGATCTAGAAACAAGATAAATTAATATTCTTCAGGTTAAATTTATAGTAACGTGCAGCATGCACGTGAGTGGGGAAAGCTCAAAGCACCTAAAACTCATTCCAACAAAATCCCACATACAACAAAGAAATAATTGTCACTTGTGAGGAAGCATTAACGTCTGTCCTGGAGGAATATGCTCAGCATAGATATATAAAATTCTCTGCACTTCACTCAGAACTCTTTTTCAGAGAACTAAAGACCTCCCCATTATGTTCAGTTAAAGAACCCAAGCAGTGAGCGCTGGATTGCCATTACTCTGTTATAAAACTCAGTGTTCTCTAAATCAACAAACACAAAGACAATTCTGACAAGTACTGCTACTTGTAACGAGCAGAACACTGTGTAACCTTATCAGGTAGCATAGTAACTACACCTTGATGCTGTTGCACTTGCTGACCAAGAGAATGAGAGTTTCACTGTTGAACTGCTATATACTTTGGCTGTTCTAGACACTGTTAACTCTGGCACAGAATGCATTCAGAGTATCGAAGCATGTTCTCGGCCCTAACGGAATAAGTTATAATGACAATCATTTTATCATAGGTTTAACACTAATTCTTGTATATTCTGCAATGCTCACTCCAGAATGTTGTAAACATACTGAACACAAAAAGACATGTATGGGTTGAGCCTGTAAAAAGACTTTGCAAGAGAAATATGAAAGAGTTTCTCATAACAGAGGAGTTGAATTTATTTATTTATTTATTTTGTGGAAGCAACAAAAATTTTATTTCCCAGTGTTATAGTTTACAAAAGAGAAGGATGGGAAGCATGAGGTGTCTGCCTGACACTCTTTTAATGCCTTAACTGTTGTAGTAAATAATTATGCATTTGGCCTGACCAGGTGGTGGCGCAGTGGATAGAGCATTGGAGTGGGATGTGAAAGACCCAGGTTCGAGACCCCGAGCTTGCCAGCTTGAGAAAGGGCCCATCTGGCTTGAGCGAAGGTTTGCTAGCTTGGACCCAAGGTTGCTGGACAGAGGTCAAAACTGTGGACCAAACGATCTGAGGCATAGAAGCAACACATTTTAATTCTTCATTATTCATGTTATACTTAGAAGTTCTCTGGACTCTGTTAGATTTTCAAGTAAGAATGCTAAACTCATAGTAAAAATTTGTGCTGTTAACTACGCAGTTTAAACACATTCTTTGGCAGTTGTTCAAAAAGGTATTCTAAAGCTGCCAAATGTCAATAAGCCAGAAAGACTGATGAGCTCACATTAATGTTAGGATATGTTCTGGATCTTACTTTTGTATACCGGTTTACAGTAAGAGTAAAATAACACACAGCGTAGAGAAACATTTCTTTGCAGTTTTAAATCACATATGTGGTTCTCTTTAATTATGTAGATCAATTAGCATAGAGAGTACCTGAAATTCTGTCCATGATGAGAGGATACAATAGGTTTCTTAGTTCTGAATATTTTGTCGTTGTTTGTAATGTCAACTAGTTTTAAAACACTATTCTTTCTTATATGGTTCTGGAACATTTCCTGTTTCTGTGCAGTCAAAATGTACTTGCTGCTAATTGAAGATTAAAGTTACTTGTAAATGGGAATTACTAACTAGTGGTATCTTCATGGTAGGAAAGTCTGTTTACAAAATTGTCTTCCAACTTACATAAAGAATGTGATTGTTTAATGAACTCAGTATTCTAAGACATGTGCATATCGTATAATAAGCAGTGATGAATTAAAAAGAAAGCTTTATGTAACTTCAGCTGGAAACACATTTTTGAGCGAGATATACAGACAAGATAAATAGAAACGCATCAGGTAAAATTTCAGGTAATTCCACGTGTACCTATGAGTGCAGCTAGCTCAAAATACTTAAATTTCATTTCAATACAAACTCAAATACAACAGAAATGTAAATGACACTTGTAACCAAGCATTAACATCTGCTCTGGAATGTGCTCCGCAAAAAAGTATAAAATAATCTTTGCACAACTTCCCCCAGAACTATATTGCAAAGAACTGAAGACCTCCCCAGTATGTTCAGTTACAGAACCTAAGCAGCCACTTCTATATACCGTGGCTATACTAGAACTTGCTAACACCCACACAGAATGCTTTCAGACTATTGTAGCATGCTCTCTGCCCTAATGAAATAAGTTAAAATAATAATTTTTTTCTCATACTTTTTAACACTGATATTTGTATATTCTGCACTGCTCACTGCAGAAGGTTGCACACATACAGGACACACACAAAAAAACGTGTATGGGTTGAACATGTAAAATGACTTTCCAACAGATATATGACAGTGTTTCTGATAACAGAGAACTGGAATTTTCCATGTAAATATGTAAAAAACATAGACCAACCAGTCGGATTTAAATAAACAATTCCTTTCAATGCTTCATTATACATGTTACTGACAGCAGTTCTCTGTACAGTGTAAGATTTTCAAGTAAGAATGCCAGACTTTTGGTTAAATCTGTGCTGTTTAGTAAGGAGTTAAAACAGCAGTTGGCCAAAATGGATTCTAACACAGTCCGATGGCAATAAGCGAGAAAGGGTGATGAGCTCACATTAATTTTCAGATATCTTCTGAATCTTAGTTTGATATACAGTTTTACAGGAAGAGCAAAATAACACAAAGTTGACAGAAACATTTCTTTGCAGTTTTAAAACACACTTGGGGTTCTTTTTAATAACGTAGATCAATGTAGGCGGAGAGACATGAAATTCTGTCCATGAAGAAAGGACAAAATAGGTTTCTTAGTTTAGAATCTTCTTTAGTTTAACTGTAGCGATAAATACCGTTTTCATTACTAGTCTTTCTTATACTGGCCCTGGAACACTTTGTGTACTTGTGCAGTTAAACTGTAACTGCTGCTAATGCTAGATAAAAGATATGTATAAATTGGTTTACTTGGGTTATCTTCAGGGTAGGGAAATCTGTGTACACAAGGTCTTCCAACTTACATAGAAAATGTGATTGCTTAATGAACTCAGCATTCTAAAAATTGTGCTTTTCTTATTATAAGCTCCGTTTCATTATAAACAATCTTTCTTTCAATTCAGCTTGAAAGATCTTGAGCAGGATCTAGAAACAAGATAAATTAATATTCTTCAGGTTAAATTTATAGTAACGTGCAGCATGCACGTGAGTGGGGAAAGCTCAAAGCACCTACAACTCATTCCAACAAAATCCCACATACAACAAAGAAATAATTGTCACTTGTGAGGAAGCATTAACGTCTGTCCTGGAAAAATATGCTCAGCATAGATATATAAAATTCTCTGCACTTCACTCAGAACTCTTTTTCAGAGAACTAAAGACCTCCCCATTATGTTCAGTTAAAGAACCCAAGCAGTGAGCGCTGGATTGCCATTACTCTGTTATAAAACTCAGTGTTCTCTAAATCAACAAACACAAAGACAATTCTGACAAGTACTGCTACTTGTAACGAGCAGAACACTGTGTAACCTTATCAGGTAGCATAGTAACTACACCTTGATGCTGTTGCACTTGCTGACCAAGAGAATGAGAGTTTCACTGTTGAACTGCTATATACTTTGGCTGTTCTAGACACTGTTAACTCTGGCACAGAATGCATTCAGAGTATCGAAGCATGTTCTCGGCCCTAACGGAATAAGTTATAATGACAATCATTTTATCATAGGTTTAACACTAATTCTTGTATATTCTGCAATGCTCACTCCAGAATGTTGTAAACATACTGAACACAAAAAGACATGTATGGGTTGAGCCTGTAAAAAGACTTTGCAAGAGAAATATGAAAGAGTTTCTCATAACAGAGGAGTTGAATTTATTTATTTATTTTTTTTTGTGGAAGCAACAAAAATTTTATTTCCCAGTGTTATAGTTTACAAAAGAGAAGGATGGGAAGCATGAGGTGTCTGCCTGACACTCTTTTAATGCCTTAACTGTTGTAGTAAATAATTATGCATTTGGCCTGACCAGGTGGTGGCGCAGTAAATAGAGCATTGGAGTGGGATGTGAAAGACCCAGTTTCGAGACCCCGAGCTTGCCAGCTTGAGAAAGGGCCCATCTGGCTTGAGCGAAGGTTTGCTAGCTTGGACCCAAGGTTGCTGGACAGAGGTCAAAACTGTGGACCAAACGATCTGAGGCATAGAAGCAACACATTTTAATTCTTCATTATTCATGTTATACTTAGAAGTTCTCTGGACTCTGTTAGATTTTCAAGTAAGAATGCTAGACTCATAGTAAAATTTGTGCTGTTAACTACGCAGTTTAAACACATTCTTTGGCAGTTGTTCAAAAAGGTATTCTAAAGCTGCCAAATGTCAATAAGCCAGAAAGACTGATGAGCTCACATTAATGTTAGGATATGTTCTGGATCTTACTTTTGTATACCGGTTTACAGTAAGAGTAAAATAACACACAGCGTAGAGAAACATTTCTTTGCAGTTTTAAATCACATATGTGGTTCTCTTTAATTATGTAGATCAATTAGCATAGAGAGTACCTGAAATTGTGTCCATGATGAGAGGATACAATAGGTTTCTTAGTTCTGAATATTTTGTCGTTGTTTGTAATGTCAACTAGTTTTAAAACACTATTCTTTCTTATATGGTTCTGGAACATTTCCTGTTTCTGTGCAGTCAAAATGTACTTGCTGCTAATTGAAGATTAAAGTTACTTGTAAATGGGAATTACTAACTAGTGGTATCTTCATGGTAGGAAAGTCTGTTTACAAAATTGTCTTCCAACTTACATAAAAAATGTGATTGTTTAATGAACTCAGTATTCTAAGACATGTGCATATCGTATAATAAGCAGTGATGAATTAAAAAGAAAGCTTTATGTAACTTCAGCTGGAAACACATTTTTGAGCGAGATATACAGACAAGATAAATAGAAACGCATCAGGTAAAATTTCAGGTAATTCCACGTGTACCTATGAGTGCAGCTAGCTCAAAATACTTAAATTTCATTTCAATACAAACTCAAATACAACAGAAATGTAAATGACACTTGTAACCAAGCATTAACATCTGCTCTGGAATGTGCTCCGCAAAAAAGTATAAAATAATCTTTGCACAACTTCCCCCAGAACTATATTGCAAAGAACTGAAGACCTCCCCAGTATGTTCAGTTACAGAACCTAAGCAGCCACTTCTATATACCGTGGCTATACTAGAACTTGCTAACACCCACACAGAATGCTTTCAGACTATTGTAGCATGCTCTCTGCCCTAATGAAATAAGTTAAAATAATAATTTTTTTCTCATACTTTTTAACACTGATATTTGTATATTCTGCACTGCTCACTGCAGAAGGTTGCACACATACAGGACACACACAAAAAAACGTGTATGGGTTGAACATGTAAAATGACTTTCCAACAGATATATGACAGTGTTTCTGATAACAGAGAACTGGAATTTTCCATGTAAATATGTAAAAAACATAGACCAACCAGTCGGATTTAAATAAACAATTCCTTTCAATGCTTCATTATACATGTTACTGACAGCAGTTCTCTGTACAGTGTAAGATTTTCAAGTAAGAATGCCAGACTTTTGGTTAAATCTGTGCTGTTTAGTAAGGAGTTAAAACAGCAGTTGGCCAAAATGGATTCTAACACAGTCCGATGGCAATAAGCGAGAAAGGGTGATGAGCTCACATTAATTTTCAGATATCTTCTGAATCTTAGTTTGATATACAGTTTTACAGGAAGAGCAAAATAACACAAAGTTGACAGAAACATTTCTTTGCAGTTTTAAAACACACTTGGGGTTCTTTTTAATAACGTAGATCAATGTAGGCGGAGAGACATGAAATTCTGTCCATGAAGAAAGGACACAATAGGTTTCTTAGTTTAGAATCTTCTTTAGTTTAACTGTAGCGATAAATACCGTTTTCATTACTAGTCTTTCTTATACTGGCCCTGGAACACTTTGTGTACTTGTGCAGTTAAACTGTAACTGCTGCTAATGCTAGATAAAAGATACGTATAAATTGGTTTACTTGGGTTATCTTCAGGGTAGGGAAATCTGTGTACACAAGGTCTTCCAACTTACATAGAAAATGTGATTGCTTAATGAACTCAGCATTCTAAAAATTGTGCTTTTCTTATTATAAGCTCCGTTTCATTATAAACAATCTTTCTTTCAATTCAGCTTGAAAGATCTTGAGCAGGATCTAGAAACAAGATAAATTAATATTCTTCAGGTTAAATTTATAGTAACGTGCAGCATGCACGTGAGTGGGGAAAGCTCAAAGCACCTAAAACTCATTCCAACAAAATCCCACATACAACAAAGAAATAATTGTCACTTGTGAGGAAGCATTAACGTCTGTCCTGGAAGAATATGCTCAGCATAGATATATAAAATTCTCTGCACTTCACTCAGAACTCTTTTTCAGAGAACTAAAGACCTCCCCATTATGTTCAGTTAAAGAACCCAAGCAGTGAGCGCTGGATTGCCATTACTCTGTTATAAAACTCAGTGTTCTCTAAATCAACAAACACAAAGACAATTCTGACAAGTACTGCTACTTGTAACGAGCAGAACACTGTGTAACCTTATCAGGTAGCATAGTAACTACACCTTGATGCTGTTGCACTTGCTGACCAAGAGAATGAGAGTTTCACTGTTGAACTGCTATATACTTTGGCTGTTCTAGACACTGTTAACTCTGGCACAGAATGCATTCAGAGTATCGAAGCATGTTCTCGGCCCTAACGGAATAAGTTATAATGACAATCATTTTATCATAGGTTTAACACTAATTCTTGTATATTCTGCAATGCTCACTCCAGAATGTTGTAAACATACTGAACACAAAAAGACATGTATGGGTTGAGCCTGTAAAAAGACTTTGCAAGAGAAATATGAAAGAGTTTCTCATAACAGAGGAGTTGAATTTATTTATTTATTTATTTTGTGGAAGCAACAAAAATTTTATTTCCCAGTGTTATAGTTTACAAAAGAGAAGGATGGGAAGCATGAGGTGTCTGCCTGACACTCTTTTAATGCCTTAACTGTTGTAGTAAATAATTATGCATTTGGCCTGACCAGGTGGTGGCGCAGTGGATAGAGCATTGGAGTGGGATGTGAAAGACCCAGGTTCGAGACCCCGAGCTTGCCAGCTTGAGAAAGGGCCCATCTGGCTTGAGCGAAGGTTTGCTAGCTTGGACCCAAGGTTGCTGGACAGAGGTCAAAACTGTGGACCAAACGATCTGAGGCATAGAAGCAACACATTTTAATTCTTCATTATTCATGTTATACTTAGAAGTTCTCTGGACTCTGTTAGATTTTCAAGTAAGAATGCTAGACTCATAGTAAAATTTGTGCTGTTAACTACGCAGTTTAAACACATTCTTTGGCAGTTGTTCAAAAAGGTATTCTAAAGCTGCCAAATGTCAATAAGCCAGAAAGACTGATGAGCTCACATTAATGTTAGGATATGTTCTGGATCTTACTTTTGTATACCGGTTTACAGTAAGAGTAAAATAACACACAGCGTAGAGAAACATTTCTTTGCAGTTTTAAATCACATATGTGGTTCTCTTTAATTATGTAGATCAATTAGCATAGAGAGTACCTGAAATTCTGTCCATGATGAGAGGATACAATAGGTTTCTTAGTTCTGAATATTTTGTCGTTGTTTGTAATGTCAACTAGTTTTAAAACACTATTCTTTCTTATATGGTTCTGGAACATTTCCTGTCCCTGTGCAGTCAAAATGTACTTGCTGCTAATTGAAGATTAAAGTTACTTGTAAATGGGAATTACTAACTAGTGGTATCTTCATGGTAGGAAAGTCTGTTTACAAAATTGTCTTCCAACTTACATAAAGAATGTGATTGTTTAATGAACTCAGTATTCTAAGACATGTGCATATCGTATAATAAGCAGTGATGAATTAAAAAGAAAGCTTTATGTAACTTCAGCTGGAAACACATTTTTGAGCGAGATATACAGACAAGATAAATAGAAACGCATCAGGTAAAATTTCAGGTAATTCCACGTGTACCTATGAGTGCAGCTAGCTCAAAATACTTAAATTTCATTTCAATACAAACTCAAATACAACAGAAATGTAAATGACACTTGTAACCAAGCATTAACATCTGCTCTGGAATGTGCTCCGCAAAAAAGTATAAAATAATCTTTGCACAACTTCCCCCAGAACTATATTGCAAAGAACTGAAGACCTCCCCAGTATGTTCAGTTACAGAACCTAAGCAGCCACTTTTATATACCGTGGCTATACTAGAACTTGCTAACACCCACACAGAATGCTTTCAGACTATTGTAGCATGCTCTCTGCCCTAATGAAATAAGTTAAAATAATAACTTTTTCTCATACTTTTTAACACTGATATTTGTATATTCTGCACTGCTCACTGCAGAAGGTTGCACACATACAGGACACACACAAAAAAACGTGTATGGGTAGAACATGTAAAATGACTTTCCAACAGATATATGACAGTGTTTCTGATAACAGAGGACTGGAATTTTCCATGTAGATATGTAAAAAACATAGATCAACCAGTCGGATTCAAATAAACAATTCCTTTCAATGCTTCATTATACATGTTACTGACAGCAGTTCTCTGTACAGTGTAAGATTTTCAAGTAAGAATGCCAGACTTTTGGTTAAATCTGTGCTGTTTAGTAAGGAGTTAAAACAGCAGTTGGCCAAAATGGATTCTAACACAGTCAGATGGCAATAAGCGAGAAAGGGTGATGAGCTCACATTCATTTTAAGATATCTTCTGAATCTTAGTTTGATATACAGTTTTACAGGACGAGCAAAATAACACAAAGTTGACAGAAACATTTCTTTGCAGTTTTAAAACACACTTGGGGTTCTTTTTAATAACGTAGATCAATGTAGGCGGAGAGACATGAAATTCTGTCCATGAAGAAAGGACACAATAGGTTTCTTAGATTAGAATCTTCTTTAGTTTAACTGTGGTGATAAATACCGTTTTCATTACTATTCTTTCTTATACTGGCCCTGGAACACTTTGTGTACTTGTGCAGTTAAACTGTAACTGCTGCTAATGCTAGATAAAAGATACGTATAAATAGGTTTACTTGGGTTATCTTCAGAGTAGGGAAATCTGTGTACACAAGGTCTTCCAAATTACATAGAAAATGTGATTGCTTAATGAACTCAGCATTCTAAAAATTGTGCTTTTCTTATTATAAGCTCCGTTTCATTATAAACAATCTTTCTTTCAATTCAGCTTGAAAGATCTTGAGTAGGATCTAGAAACAAGATAAATTAATATTCTTCAGGTTAAATTTATAGTAACGTGCAGCATGCACGTGAGTGGGGAAAGCTCAAAGCACCTAAAACTCATTCCAACAAAATCCCACATACAACAAAGAAATAATTGTCACTTGTGAGGAAGCATTAACGTCTGTCCTGGAAGAATATGCTCAGCATAGATATATAAAATTCTCTGCACTTCACTCAGAACTCTTTTTCAGAGAACTAAAGACCTCCCCATTATGTTCAGTTAAAGAACCCAAGCAGTGAGCGCTGGATTGCAATTACTCTGTTATAAAACTCAGTGTTCTCTAAATCAACAAACACAAAGACATTTCTGACAAGTACTGCTACTTGTAACGTGCAGAACACTGTGTAACCTTATCAGGTAGCATAGTAACTACACCTTGATGCTGTTGCACTTGCTGACCAAGAGAATGAGAGTTTCACTGTTGAACTGCTATATACTTTGGCTGTTCTAGACACTGTTAACTCTGGCACAGAATGCATTCAGAGTATCGAAGCATGTTCTCGGCCCTAACGAAATAAGTTATAATGACAATCATTTTATCATAGGTTTAACACTAATTCTTGTATATTCTGCAATGCTCACTCCAGAATGTTGTAAACATACTGAACACAAAAAGACATGTATCGGTTGAGCCTGTAAAAAGACTTTCCAAGAGAAATATGAAAGAGTTTCTCATAACAGAGGAGTTGAATTTTTGATGTACAGAGGTCAAAACTGTGGACCAAACGATCTGAGGCATAGAAGCAACACATTTCAATTCTTCATTATACATGTTATACTTAGAAGTTCTCTGGACTCTGTTAGATTTTAAAGTAAGAATGCTAGACTCATAGTAAAATTTGTGCTGTTAACTACGCAGTTTAAACACATTCTTTGGCAGTTGTTCAAAAAGGTATTCTAATGCTGCCAAATGTCAATAAGCCAGAAAGACTGATGAGCTCACATTAGTGTTAGGATATGTTCTGGATCTTACTTTTGTATACCGGTTTACAGTAAGAGTAAAATAACACACAGCGTAGAGAAACATTTCTTTGCAGTTTTAAATCACATACGTGGTTCTCTTTAATTATGTAGATCAATTAGCATAGAGAGTACCTGAAATTCTGTCCATGATGAGAGGATACAATAGGTTTCTTAGTTCTGAATATTTTGTCGTTGTTTGTAATGTCAACTAGTTTACATCACTATTCTTTCTTATATGGTTCTGGAACATTTCCTGTACCTGTGCAGTCAATGTGTACTTGCTGCTAATTGAAGATTAAAGTTACTTGTAAATGGAATTACTAACTAGTGGTATCTTCATGATAGGAAAGTCTGTTTACAAAATTGTCTTCTAAATTACATAAAGAATGTGATTGTTTAATGAACTCAGTATTCTAAGACATGTGCATATCGTATAATAAGCAGTGATGAATTAAAAAGAAAGCTTTATGTAACTTCAGCTGGAAACACATTTTTGAGCGAGATATACAGACAAGATAAATAGAAACGCATCAGGGAAAATTTCAGGTAATTCCACGTGTACCTATGAGTGCAGCTAGCTCAAAATACTTAAATTTCATTTCAATAGAAACTCAAATACAACAGAAATGTAAATGACACTTGTAACCAAGCATTAACATCTGCTCTGGAATGTGCTCCGCAAAAAAGTATAAAATAATCTTTGCACAACTTCCCCCAGAACTATATTGCAAAGAACTGAAGACCTCCCCAGTATGTTCAGTTACAGAACCTAAGCAGCCACTTCTATATACCGTGGCTATACTAGAACTTGCTAACACCCACACAGAATGCTTTCAGACTATTGTAGCATGCTCTCTGCCCTAATGAAATAAGTTAAAATAATAATTTTTTTCTCATAGTTTTTAACACTGATATTTGTATATTCTGCACTGCTCACTGCAGAAGGTTGTACACATACAGGACACACACAAAAAAACGTGTATGGGTTGAACATGTAAAACGACTTTCCAACAGATATATGACAGTGTTTCTGATAACAGAGGACTGGAATTTTCCATGTAAATATGTAAAAAACATAGACCAACCAGTCGGATTTAAATAAACAATTCCTTTCAATGCTTCATTATACATGTTACTGACAGCAGTTCTCTGTACAGTGTAAGATTTTCAAGTAAGAATGCCAGACTTTTGGTTAAATCTGTGCTGTTTAGTAAGGAGTTAAAACAGCAGTTGGCCAAAATGGATTCTAACACAGTCCGATGGCAATAAGCGAGAAAGGGTGATGAGCTCACATTAATTTTCATTATCTTCTGAATCTTAGTTTGATATACAGTTTTACAGGAAGAGCAAAATAACACAAAGTTGACAGAAACATTTCTTTGCAGTTTTAAAACACACTTGGGGTTCTTTTTAATAACGTAGATCAATGTAGGCGGAGAGACATGAAATTCTGTCCATGAAGAAAGGACACAATAGGTTTCTTAGTTTAGAATCTTCTTTAGTTTAACTGTAGCGATAAATACTGTTTTCATTACTAGTCTTTCTTATACTGGCCCTGGAACACTTTGTGTACTTGTGCAGTTAAACTGTAACTGCTGCTAATGCTAGATAAAAGATACGTATAAATTGGTTTACTTGGGTTATCTTCAGGGTAGGGAAATCTGTGTACACAAGGTCTTCCAACTTACATAGAAAATGTGATTGCTTAATGAACTCAGCATTCTAAAAATTGTGCTTTTCTTATTATAAGCTCCGTTTCATTATAAACAATCTTTCTTTCAATTCAGCTTGAAAGATCTTGAGCAGGATCTAGAAACAAGATAAATTAATATTCTTCAGGTTAAATTTATAGTAACGTGCAGCATGCACGTGAGTGGGGAAAGCTCAAAGCACCTAAAACTCATTCCAACAAAATCCCACATACAACAAAGAAATAATTGTCACTTGTGAGGAAGCATTAACGTCTGTCCTGGAAGAATATGCTCAGCATAGATATATAAAATTCTCTGCACTTCACTCAGAACTCTTTTTCAGAGAACTAAAGACCTCCCCATTATGTTCAGTTAAAGAACCCAAGCAGTGAGCGCTGGATTGCCATTACTCTGTTATAAAACTCAGTGTTCTCTAAATCAACAAACACAAAGACAATTCTGACAAGTACTGCTACTTGTAATGAGCAGAACACTGTGTAACCTTATCAGGTAGCATAGTAACTACACCTTGATGCTGTTGCACTTGCTGACCAAGAGAATGAGAGTTTCACTGTTGAACTGCTATATACTTTGGCTGTTCTAGACACTGTTAACTCTGGCACAGAATGCATTCAGAGTATCGAAGCATGTTCTCGGCCCTAACGGAATAAGTTATAATGACAATCATTTTATCATAGGTTTAACACTAATTCTTGTATATTCTGCAATGCTCACTCCAGAATGTTGTAAACATACTGAACACAAAAAGACATGTATGGGTTGAGCCTGTAAAAAGACTTTGCAAGAGAAATATGAAAGAGTTTCTCATAACAGAGGAGTTGAATTTATTTATTTATTTATTTTGTGGAAGCAACAAAAATTTTATTTCCCAGTGTTATAGTTTACAAAAGAGAAGGATGGGAAGCATGAGGTGTCTGCCTGACACTCTTTTAATGCCTTAACTGTTGTAGTAAATAATTATGCATTTGGCCTGACCAGGTGGTGGCGCAGTGGATAGAGCATTGGAGTAGGATGTGAAAGACCCAGTTTCGAGACCCCGAGCTTGCCAGCTTGAGAAAGGGCCCATCTGGCTTGAGCGAAGGTTTGCTAGCTTGGACCCAAGGTTGCTGGACAGAGGTCAAAACTGTGGACCAAACGATCTGAGGCATAGAAGCAACACATTTTAATTCTTCATTATACATGTTATACTTAGAAGTTCTCTGGACTCTGTTAGATTTTCAAGTAAGAATGCTTGACTCATAGTAAAATTTGTGCTGTTAACTACGCAGTTTAAACACATTCTTTGGCAGTTGTTCAAAAAGGTATTCTAAAGCTGCCAAATGTCAATAAGCCAGAAAGACTGATGAGCTCACATTAATGTTAGGATATGTTCTGGATCTTACTTTTGTATACCGGTTTACAGTAAGAGTAAAATAACACACAGCGTAGAGAAACATTTCTTTGCAGTTTTAAATCACATATGTGGTTCTCTTTAATTATGTAGATCAATTAGCATAGAGAGTACCTGAAATTCTGTCCATGATGAGAGGATACAATAGGTTTCTTAGTTCTGAATATTTTGTCGTTGTTTGTAATGTCAACTAGTTTACATCATTATTCTTTCTTATATGGTTCTGGAACATTTCCTGTACCTGTGCAGTCAAAGTGTACTTGCTGCTAATTGAAGATTAAAGTTACTTGTAAATGGGAATTACTAACTAGTGGTATCTTCATGGTAGGAAAGTCTGTTTACAAAATTGTCTTCCAAATTACATAAAGAATGTGATTGTTTAATGAATTCAGTATTCTAAGACATGTGCATATCGTATAATAAGCAGTGATGAATTAAAAAGAAAGCTTTATGTAACTTCAGCTGGAAACACATTTTTGAGCGAGATATACAGACAAGAATAATAGAAACGCATCAGGTAAAATTTCAGGTAATTCCACGTGTACCTATGAGTGCAGCTAGCTCAAAATACTTAAATTTCATTTCAATACAAACTCAAATACAACAGAAATGTAAATGACACTTGTAACCAAGCATTAACATCTGCTCTGGAATGTGCTCCGCAAAAAAGTATAAAATAATCTTTGCACAACTTCCCCCAGAACTATATTGCAAAGAACTGAAGACCTCCCCAGTATGTTCAGTTACAGAACCTAAGCTGCCACTTTTATATACCGTGGCTATACTAGAACTTGCTAACACCCACACAGAATGGTTTCAGACTATTGTAGCATGCTCTCTGCCCTAATGAAATAAGTTAAAATAATAATTTTTTTCTCATAATTTTTAACATTGATATTTGTATATTCTGCACTGCTCACTGCAGAAGGTTGTACACATACCGGACACACACAAAAAAACGTGTATGGGTTGAACATGTAAAACGACTTTCCAACAGATATATGACAGTGTTTCTGATAACAGAGGACTGGAATTTTCCATGTAAATATGTAAAAAACATAGATCAACCAGTCGGATTTAAATAAACAATTCCTTTCAATGCTTCATTATACATGTTACTGACAGCAGTTCTCTGTACAGTGTAAGATTTTCAAGTAAGAATGCCAGACTTTTGGTTAAATCTGTGCTGTTTAGTAAGGAGTTAAAACAGCAGTTGGCCAAAATGGATTCTAACACAGTCAGATGGCAATAAGCGAGAAAGGGTGATGAGCTCACATTAATTTTCAGATATCTTCTGAATCTTAGTTTGATATACAGTTTTACAGGAAGAGCAAAATAACACAAAGTTGAAACATTTCTTTGCAGTTTTAAAACACACTTGGGGTTCTTTTTAATAACGTAGATCAATGTAGGCGGAGAGACATGAAATTCTGTCCATGAAGAAAGGACACAATAGGTTTCTAAGTTTAGAATCTTCTTTAGTTTAACTGTAGTGATAAATACCGTTTTCATTACTAGTCTTTCTTATACTGGCCCTGGAACACTTTCTGTACTTGTGCAGTTAAACTGTAACTGCTGCTAATGCTAGATAAAAGATACGTATAAATTGGTTTACTTGGGTTATCTTCAGGGTAGGGAAATCTGTGTACACAAGGTCTTCCAACTTACATAGAAAATGTGATTGCTTAATGAACTCAGCATTCTAAAAATTGTGCTTTTCATATTATAAGCTCCGTTTCATTATAAACAATCTTTCTTTCAATTCAGCTTGAAAGATCTTGAGCAGGATCTAGAAACAAGATAAATTAATATTCTTCAGGTTAAATTTATAGTAACGTGCAGCATGCACGTGAGTGGGGAAAGCTCAAAGCACCTAAAACTCATTCCAACAAAATCCCACATACAACAAAGAAATAATTGTCACTTGTGAGGAAGCATTAACGTATGTCCTGGAAGAATATGCTTAGCATAGATATATAAAATTCTCTGCACTTCACTCAGAACTCTTTTTCAGAGAACTAAAGACCTCCCCATTATGTTCAGTTAAAGAACCCAAGCAGTGAGCGCTGGATTGCCATTACTCTGTTATAAAACTCAGTGTTTTCTAAATCAACAAACACAAAGACAATTCTGACAAGTTCTGCTACTTCTAACGAGCAGAACACTGTGTAACTTTATCAGGTAGCATAGTAACTATACACCTTCATGCTGTTGCACTTGCTAACCAAGAGAATGAGAGTTTCACTGTTGAGCTGCTATATACTGTGGCTGTTCTAGACACTGTTAACTCTGGCACAGAATGCATTCAGAGTATCGAAGCATGTTCTCGGCCCTAACGAAATAAGTTATAATGACAATCATTTTATCATAGGTTTAACACTAATTCTTGTATATTCTGCAATGCTCACTCCAGAATGTTGTAAACATACTAAACACAAAAAGACATGTATGGGTTGAACCTGTAAAAAGACTTTCCAAGAGAAATATGAAAGAGTTTCTCATAACAGAGGAGTTGAATTTTTCATGTACATAGGTCAAAACTGTGGACCAAACGATCTGAGGCATAGAAGCAACACATTTCAATTCTTCATTATACATGTTATACTTAGAAGTTCTCTGGACTCTGTTAGATTTTCAAGTAAGAATGCTAGACTCATAGTAAAATTTGTGCTGTTAACTACGCAGTTTAAACACATTCTTTGGCAGTTGTTCAAAAAGGTGTTCTAAAGCTGCCAAATGTCAATAAGCAAGAAAGACTGATGAGCTCACATTAATGTTAGGATATGTTCTGGATCTTACTTTTGTATACCGGTTTACAGTAAGAGTAAAATAACACACAGCGTAGAGAAACATTTCTTTGCAGTTTTAAATCACATACGTGGTTCTCTTTAATTATGTAGATCATTTAGCATAGAGAGTACCTGAAATTCTGTCTATGATGAGAGGATACTATAGGTTTCTTAGTTCCGAATATTTTGTCGTTGTTTGTAATGTCAACTAGTTTATATCACTATTCTTTCTTATGTGGCTCTGGAACATTTCCTGTACCTGTGCTGTCAAAGTGTACTTGCTGCTAATGAAGATAAAAGTTACTTCTCAATGGGAATTACTAACTAGTGGTATCTTCATGGTAGAAAAGTCTGTTTACAAAATTGTTTTCCAACTTACATAAAGAATGTGATTGTTTAATGAACTCAGTATTCTAAGACATGTGCATATCATATAATAAGCAGTGATGAATTAAAAAGAAAGCTTTATGTAACTTCAGCTGGAAACACATTTTTGAGCGAGATATACAGACAAGATAAATAGAAACGCATCAGGTAAAATTTCAGGTAATTCCACGTGTACCTATGAGTGCAGCTAGCTCAAAATACTTAAATTTCATTTCAATAAAAACTCAAATACAACAGAAATGTAAATGACACTTGTAACCAAGCATTAACATCTGTTCTGGAATATGCTCTGCATATAAGTATAAAATAATCTTTGCACAACTTCCCCCAGAACTATATTGCAAAGAACTGAAGACCTCCCCATTATGTTCAGTTCACAGAACGTAAGCAGTGAGTGCTAAGTTGGCATTGCCCTGTTAAAAAACACAGTATTTTTTAATTCGACATGAAAAAAGAAGATTCTGACAAGCACTGCTACTTCTAATGAGCAGAACACTGGGGAACGTTATCAGGTGGTATAGTAACTGAACATCTAGATGCGGTAGCATTGTCTAACCAGGACAATGAGAGTTTCACTGTGCAACTTCTATATACTGTGACTGTTCTAAACAGTGCTAACTGACACTGGCACAGAATGCTTTCAGAATATTGAGGCATGTTTTCTGCCCTAGTGAAATAAGTTAAAATTATAATCATTTTCTCATAGTTTTCACACCGGTTTTTGTATATCCTGCAATGCTCATTCAGAATGTTGTACACATACTGAGCACAAGGATAGTGTATTGGTTGAACATGGAAAAATACTTTCTGTTAGAAATATGAAAGTCTCTGATCACAGAGGAGTTGAATTTTTGATGAACATATATATGCAAAAACCGGGAAGCAAACCAAGTGATGCACAGAAACAATGCATTTCAACAGCTCAATATCCAATATCCTTAGCAGCTCTCTGTACACTGAAATATTTTCACGTAAGAATGCTAGACTCATAGTAAAATCTGTGCCCTTAAGTAAGCAGTTTAAACACAATATTTGGCAGTTGTTCCAAAATGTGTTCTAAAACTGCCATATGGCAATAAGCTACGAAGACTGATGAGCTCACATTAAAGTTAGGATATCTTCTGCTTCTTAGATTGTTCTACCGGTTTACAGTAAGAATAAAATAACACAGTGCAGAGAAACATTTCTTTGAAGTTTTAAAACACATCTTTGGGTCTCTTTAATTACGTAGGTCAACTAGGGTAGAAAGAACATGAAATGCTGTCCATGAGGAGAGGATACAATAGGTTTCTTAGTTCAGAGTCTCCTTTAGTTTAACTGTAGAGTTAAATAAAGTTTACATCGCTAGTCTTTCTTATAATGGCCCTGGAACATTTCCTGTACCTGTGCAGTTAAAGTGTTCTTGCTGCTTACGTGAGATAAAAGTTACTAATAAATTGGGATTTACTAGTGTTAACTTCAGGGTAGGATTATCTGTTTACACAATGGTGTTCCTATTTATGTAAGGAGTGTGACTGTTTAATGAAAAGTGCATTTCCTAAAATAAGCAGTGATTCAGTTAAAAAAGCTACATGTAACCTCAGCTAGAAAGGCCTTTTGAAGTGAGTTATACAGACAGGATAAATATAAAATCTTCAGGTCAAATTTCAAGTAATTCCAAGTGTACATATGAGGGCAGCTAGCTAAAATACTTAAATTTCTTTCCTACACAAACTCAAATACTACAAAAAGGTAATTGACACTTGCAAACAAGCTATAACATCTGTTCTGGAATATGCTCAGCATAGAATTATAAAATAAACTTTGCACAACTTCACCCAGAACTATATTTCAATGAACTAAAGACCTCCCCAGTATGTTCAGTTACAGAACCTAAGCAGTGAGTGCAGGATTGGCATTTCTATGTTATAAAGCTCGGTATGTTCTAAATCGACAAATACCAAGAAGATTCACACAAGCACTGCTAGTTCTGATGAGCAGACCACGGATTAAATTTACCAGGTAATAAATTCACTATACGTCTTGACGCTGGTTCATTTGCTAACAGGTCCAATAAAAGTTTCACTGTTGAACTTTTATATACCGTGGCTATACTAGAACGTGCTAACACGAACACAGAATGCTTTCAGACTATTGTAGCATGCTCTCTGCCCTAATGAAATAAGTTAAAATAATAATTTTTTTCTCATAGTTTTTAACACTGGTATTTGTATATCCTGCACTGCTCTCTGCAGAAGGTTGTACACATACAGGACACACACACAAAAATGTTCATGGGTTGAACATGTAAAATGCCTTTCCAACAGATATATGAAAGTGTTTCTGAAAGCAGAGGAGTGGAATTTTCCATGTAAATATTTAAAAAACATAGATCAACCAGTCCGATTCAAAGAAACAATTCCTTTCCATGCTTCATTCTACATGTTACTGACAGCAGTTCTCTGTACAGTGTAAGATTTTCAAGTAAGAATGCCAGACTTTTGGTTAAATCTGTGCTGTTTAGTAAGGAGTTAAAACAGCAGTTGGCCAATAATGTATTCTAACACAGTCAGATGGCAATAAGCGAGAAAGAGTGATGAGCTCACATTAATTTTCAGATATCTTCTGAATCTTAGTTTGATATACAGTTTTACAGGAAGAGCAAAATAACACAAAGTTGACAGAAACATTTCTTTGCAGTTTTAAACACACTTGGGGTTCTCTTTAACAACTTAGATCAATGTAGGCGGAAAGACATGAAATTCTGTCCATGATGAAAGGACACAATAGGTTTCTTAGTTCAGAATCTCCTTTAGTTTAACTCTAGTGTTAAACACAGTTTATATCGCTAGTCTTTCTTATTATGGCCCTGGAACATTTTTCGTACTTGTGCAGTGAAACGGTAACTGCTGCTAATGCTAGATAAAAGATACGTATAAATTGGTTTACTTGAGTTATCTTCAGGGTAGGGAAATCTGTGTACACAAGGTCTTCCAACTTACATAGAAAATGTGATTGCTTAATGAACTCAGCATTCTAAATATTGTGCTTTTCATATTATAAGCTCCGTTTAATTATAAGGAATCTTTCTTTCAATTCAGCGTGAAAGATCTTGAGCAGGATCTAGAAACAAGATAAATTAATATTCTTCAGGTTAAATTTATAGTAACGTGCAGCATGCACGTGAGTGGGGAAATCTCAAAGCATCTAAAACTTATTCCAACAAAATCCCACATACAACAAAGAAATAATTGTCACTTGTGAGGAAGCATTAACGTCTGTCCTGGAAGAATATGTTCAGCATAGATATATAAAATTCTCTGCACTTCACTCAGAACACTTTTTCAGAGAACTAAAAACCTCCCCATTATGTTCAGTGTAAAGAACCCAAGCAGTAAGTGCTGGATTGCAATTACTCTGTTATAAAACTCAGTGTTTTCTAAATCAACAAACACAAAGACAATTCTGACAAGTACTGCTACTTGTAACGAGCAGAACACTGTGTAACTTTATCAGGTAGCATAGTAACTATACACCTTGATGCTGTTCCACTTGCTAACCAAGAGAATGAGAGTTTCACTGTTGAACTTCTATATACTGTGGCTGTTCTAGACACTGTTAACTCTGGCACAGAATGCATTCAGAGTATCGAAGCATGTTCTCGGCCCTAACGAAATAAGTTATAATGACAATCATTTTATCATAGGTTTAACACTAATTCTTGTATATTCTGCAATGCTCACTCCAGAATGTTGTAAACATACTGAACACAAAAAGACATGTATGGGTTGAACCTGTAAAAAGACTTTCCAAGAGAAATATGAAAGAGTTTCTCATAACAGAGGAGTTGAATTTTTGATGTACAGAGGTCAAAACTGTGGACCAAACGATCTGAGGCATAGAAGCAACACATTTCAATTCTTCATTATACATGTTATACTTAGAAGTTCTCTGGACTCTGTTAGATTTTAAAGTAAGAATGCTAGACTCATAGTAAAATTTGTGCTGTTAACTACGCAGTTTAAACACATTCTTTGGCAGTTGTTCAAAAAGGTATTCTAAAGCTGCCAAATGTCAATAAGCCAGAAAGACTGATGAGCTCACATTAATGTTAGGATATGTTCTGGATCTTACTTTTGTATACCGGTTTACAGTAAGAGTAAAATAACACACAGCGTAGAGAAACATTTCTTTGCAGTTTTAAATCACATATGTGGTTCTCTTTAATTATGTAGATCAATTAGCATAGAGAGTACCTGAAATTCTGTCCATGATGAGAGGATACAATAGGTTTCTTAGTTCTAAATATTTTGTCGTTGTTTGTAATGTCAACTAGTTTACATCATTATTCTTTCTTATATGGTTCTGGAACATTTCCTGTACCTGTGCAGTCAAAGTGTACTTGCTGCTAATTGAAGATTAAAGTTACTTGTAAATGGGAATTACTAACTAGTGGTATCTTCATGGTAGGAAAGTCTGTTTACAAAATTGTCTTCCAAATTACATAAAGAATGTGATTGTTTAATGAATTCAGTATTCTAAGACATGTGCATATCGTATAATAAGCAGTGATGAATTAAAAAGAAAGCTTTATGTAACTTCAGCTGGAAACACATTTTTGAGCGAGATATACAGACAAGATTAAAAGAAACGCATCAGGTAAAATTTCAGGTAATTCCACGTGTACCTATGAGTGCAGCTAGCTCAAAATACTTAAATTTCATTTCAATACAAACTCAAATACAACAGAAATGTAAATGACACTTGTAACCAAGCATTAACATCTGCTCTGGAATGTGCTTCGCAAAAAAGTATAAAATAATCTTTGCACAACTTCCCCCAGAACTATATTGCAAAGAACTGAAGACCTCCCCAGTATGTTCAGTTACAGAACCTAAGCAGCCACTTTTATATACCGTGGCTATACTAGAACTTGCTAACACCCACACAGAATGCTTTCAGACTATTGTAGCATGCTCTCTGCCCTAATGAAATAAGTTAAAATAATAATTTTTTTCTCATAGTTTTTAACACTGATATTTGTATATTCTGCACTGCTCACTGCAGAAGGTTGTACACATACAGGACACACACAAAAAAACGTGTATGGGTTGAACATGTAAAACGACTTTCCAACAGATATATGACAGTGTTTCTGATAACAGAGGACTGGAATTTTCCATGTAAATATGTAAAAAACATAGATCAACCAGTCGGATTTAAATAAACAATTCCTTTCAATGCTTCATTATACATGTTACTGACAGCAGTTCTCTGTACAGTGTAAGATTTTCAAGTAAGAATGCCAGACTTTTGGTCTAATCTGTGCTGTTTAGTAAGGAGTTAAAACAGCAGTTGGCCAAAATGGATTCTAACACAGTCAGATGGCAATAAGCGAGAAAGGGTGATGAGCTCACATTAATTTTCAGATATCTTCTGAATCTTAGTTTGATATACAGTTTTACAGGACGAGCAAAATAACACAAAGTTGACAGAAACATTTCTTTGCAGTTTTAAAACACACTTGGGGTTCTTTTTAATAACGTAGATCAATGTAGGCGGAGAGACATGAAATTCTGTTTATGAAGAAAGGACACAATAGGTTTCTTAGTTTAGAATCTTCTTTAGTTTAACTGTAGTGATAAATACCGTTTTCATTACTAGTCTTTCTTATACTGGCCCTGGAACACTTTCTGTACTTGTGCAGTTAAACTGTAACTGCTGCTAATGCTAGATAAAAGATACGTATAAATTGGTTTACTTGGGTTATCTTCAGGGTAGGGAAATCTGTGTACACAAGGTCTTCCAACTTACATAGAAAATGTGATTGCTTAATGAACTCAGCATTCTAAAAATTGTGCTTTTCATATTATAAGCTCCGTTTCATTATAAACAATCTTTCTTTCAATTCAGCTTGAAAGATCCTGAGCAGGATCTAGAAACAAGATAAATTAATATTCTTCAGGTTAAATTTATAGTAACGTGCAGCAAGCACGTGAGTGGGGAAAGCTCAAAGCACCTAAAACTCATTCCAACAAAATCCCACATACAACAAAGAAATAATTGTCACTTGTGAGGAAGCATTAACGTATGTCCTGGAAGAATATGCTCAGCATAGATATATAAAATTCTCTGCACTTCACTCAGAACTCTTTTTCAGAGAACTAAAGACCTCCCCATTATGTTCAGTTAAAGAACCCAAGCAGTGAGCGCTGGATTGCCATTACTCTGTTATAAAACTCAGTGTTTTCTAAATCAACAAACACAAAGACAATTCTGACAAGTACTGCTACTTCTAACGAGCAGTACACTGTGTAACTTTATCAGGTAGCATAGTAACTATACACCTTCATGCTGTTGCACTTGCTAACCAAGAGAATGAGAGTTTCACTGTTGAGCTGCTATATACTGTGGCCTTTCTAGACACTGTTAGCTCTGGCACAGAATGCATTCAGAGTATCGAAGCATGTTCTCGGCCCTAACGGAATAAGTTATAATGACAATCATTTTATCATAGGTTTAACACTAATTCTTGTATATTCTGCAATGCTCACTCCAGAATGTTGTAAACATACTGAACACAAAAAGACATGTATGGGTTGAACCTGTAGAAAAACTTTCCAAGAGAAATATGAAAGAGTTCCTCATAACAGAGGAGTTGAATTTTTGATGTACAGAGGTCAAAACTGTGGACCAAACGATCTGAGGCATAGAAGCAACACATTTTAATTCTTCATTATACATGTTATACTTAGAAGTTCTCTGGACTCTGTTAGATTTTCAAGTAAGAATGCTAGACTCATAGTAAAATTTGTGCTGTTAACTACGCAGTTTAAACACATTCTTTGGCAGTTGTTCAAAAAGGTATTCTAAAGCTGCCAAATGTCAATAAGCCAGAAAGACTGATGAGCTCACATTAATGTTAGGATATGTTCTGGATTTTACTTTTGTATACCGGTTTACAGTAAGAGTAAAATAACACACAGCGTAGAGAAACATTTCTTTGCAGTTTTAAATCACATACGTGGTTCTCTTTAATTATGTAGATCAATTAGCATAGAGAGTACCTGAAATTCTGTCCATGATGAGAGGATACAATAGGTTTCTTAGTTCTGAATATTTGGTCGTTTTTTGTAATGTCAACTGGTTTACATCATTATTCTTTCTTATATGGTTCTGGAACATTTCCAGTACCTGTGCAGTCAAAGTGTACTTGCTGCTAATTGAAGATTAAAGTTACTTTTAAAGGGGAATTACTAACCAGTGGTATCTTCATGGTAGGAAAGTCTGTTTACAAAATTGTCTTCCAAATTACATAAAGAATGTGATTGTTTAATGAATTCAGTATTCTAAGACATGTGCATATCGTATAATAAGCAGTGATGAATTAAAAAGAAAGCTTTATGTAACTTCAGCTGGAAACACATTTTTGAGCGAGATATACAGACAAGATTAAAAGAAACGCATCAGGTAAAATTTCAGGTAATTCCACGTGTACCTATGAGTGCAGCTAGCTCAAAATACTTAAATTTCATTTCAATACAAACTCAAATACAACAGAAATGTAAATGACACTTGTAACCAAGCATTAACATCTGCTCTGGAATGTGCTCCGCAAAAAAGTATAAAATAATCTTTGCACAACTTCCCCCAGAACTATATTGCAAAGAACTGAAGACCTCCCCAGTATGTTCAGTTACAGAACCTAAGCAGCCACTTTTATATACCGTGGCTATACTAGAACTTGCTAACACCCACACAGAATGCTTTCAGACTATTGTAGCATGCTCTCTGCCCTAATGAAATAAGTTAAAATAATAATTTTTTTCTCATAGTTTTTAACACTGATATTTGTATATTCTGCACTGCTCACTGCAGAAGGTTGTACACATACAGGACACACACAAAAAAACGTGTATGGGTTGAACATGTAAAACGACTTTCCAACAGATATATGACAGTGTTTCTGATAACAGAGGACTGGAATTTTCCATGTAAATATGTAAAAAACATAGATCAACCAGTCCGATTCAAAGAAACAATTCCTTTCAATGCTTCATTATACATGTTACTGACAGCAGTTCTCTGTACAGTGTAAGATTTTCAAGTAAGAATGCCAGACTTTTGGTCTAATCTGTGCTGTTTAGTAAGGAGTTAAAACAGCAGTTGGCCAAAATGGATTCTAACACAGTCCGATGGCAATAAGCGAGAAAGGGTGATGAGCTCACATTAATTTTCAGATATCTTCTGAATCTTAGTTTGATATACAGTTTTACAGGACGAGCAAAATAACACAAAGTTGACAGAAACATTTCTTTGCAGTTTTAAAACACACTTGGGGTTCTTTTTAATAATGTAGATCAATGTAGGCGGAGAGACATGAAATTCTGTTTATGAAGAAAGGACACAATAGGTTTCTTAGTTTAGAATCTTCTTTAGTTTAACTGTAGTGATAAATACCGTTTTCATTACTAGTCTTTCTTATACTGGCCCTGGAACACTTTCTGTACTAGTGCAGTTAAACTGTAACTGATGCTAATGCTAGATAAAAGATACGTATAAATTGGTTTACTTGGGTTATCTTCAGGGTAGGGAAATCTGTGTACACAAGGTCTTCCAACTTACATAGAAAATGTGATTGCTTAATGAACTCAGCATTCTAAAAATTGTGCTTTTCATATTATAAGCTCCGTTTCATTATAAACAATCTTTCTTTCAATTCAGCTTGAAAGATCTTGAGCAGGATCTAGAAACAAGATAAATTAATATTCTTCAGGTTAAATTTATAGTAACGTGCAGCATGCACGTGAGTGGGGAAAGCTCAAAGCACCTAAAACTCATTCCAACAAAATCCCACATACAACAAAGAAAAAATTGTCACTTGTGAGGAAGCATTAACGTATGTCCTGGAAGAATATGCTCAGCATAGATATATAAAATTCTCTGCACTTCACTCAGAACTCTTTTTCAGAGAACTAAAGACCTCCCCATTATGTTCAGTTAAAGAACCCAAGCAGTGAGCGCTGGATTGCCATTACTCTGTTATAAAACTCAGTGTTTTCTAAATCAACAAACACAAAGACAATTCTGACAAGTACTGCTACTTCTAACGAGCAGTACACTGTGTAACTTTATCAGGTAGCATAGTAACTATACACCTTCATGCTGTTGCACTTGCTAACCAAGAGAATGAGAGTTTCACTGTTGAGCTGCTATATACTGTGGCCTTTCTAGACACTGTTAGCTCTGGCACAGAATGCATTCAGAGTATCGAAGCATGTTCTCGGCCCTAACGAAATAAGTTATAATGACAATCATTTTATCATAGGTTTAACACTAATTCTTGTATATTCTGCAATGCTCACTCCAGAATGTTGTAAACATACTGAACACAAAAAGACATGTATGGGTTGAACCTGTAGAAAAACTTTCCAAGAGAAATATGAAAGAGTTCCTCATAACAGAGGAGTTGAATTTTTGATGTACAGAGGTCAAAACTGTGGACCAAACGATCTGAGGCATAGAAGCAACACATTTCAATTCTTCATTATACATGTTATACTTAGAAGTTCTCTGGACTCTGTTAGATTTTCAAGTAAGAATGCTAGACTCATAGTAAAATTTGTGCTGTTAACTACGCAGTTTAAACACATTCTTTGGCAGTTGTTCAAAAAGGTATTCTAAAGCTGCCAAATGTCAATAAGCCAGAAAGACTGATGAGCTCACATTAATGTTAGGATATGTTCTGGATTTTACTTTTGTATACCGGTTTACAGTAAGAGTAAAATAACACACAGCGTAGAGAAACATTTCTTTGCAGTTTTAAATCACATACGTGGTTCTCTTTAATTATGTAGATCAATTAGCATAGAGAGTACCTGAAATTCTGTCCATGATGAGAGGATACAATAGGTTTCTTAGTTCTGAATATTTTGTCGTTTTTTGTAATGTTAACTAGTTTACATCAGTATTCTTTCTTATATGGTTCTGGAACATTTGCAGTACCTGTGCAGTCAAAGTGTACTTGCTGCTAATTGAAGATAAAAGTTACTTGTAAATGGGAATTACAAACTAGTGGTATCTTCATGGTAGGAAAGTCTGTTTGCAAAATTGTCTTCCAACTTACATAAAGAATGTGATTGTTTAATGAACTCAGTATTCTAAGACATGTGCATATCGTATAATAAGCAGTGATGAATTAAAAAGAAAGCTTTATGTAAATTCAGCTGGAAAAACATTTTTGAGCTAGATATACAGACGAGATAAATAGAAACGCATCAGGTAAAATTTCAGGTAATTCCACGTGTACCTATGAGTGCAGCTAGCTCAAAATACTTAAATTTCATTTCAATACAAACTCAAATACAACAGAAATGTAAATGACACTTGTAACCAAGCATTAACATCTGCTCTGGAATGTGCTCTGCATAAAAGTATAAAATAATCTTTGCACAACTTCCCCCAGAACTATATTGCAAAGAACGAAGACCTCCCCATTATGTTCAGTTCACAGAACGTAAGCAGTGAGTGCTAAGTTGGCATTACCTTGTTAAAAAACAAAGTATTTTTTAATTCGACATGAAAAAAGAAGATTCTGACAAGCACTGCTACTTCTAATGAGCAGAACACTGTGGAACGTTATCAGGTGGTATAGTAACTGAACATCTTGATGCGGTAGCATTGTCTAACCAGGACAATGAGAGTTTCACTGTGCAACTTCTATATACTGTGACTGTTCTAAACCTTGCTACCTGACACTGGCACAGAATGCTTTCAGAGTATTGAGGCATGTTCTCTGCCCTAGTGAAATAAGTTAAAATTATAATCATTTTCTCATAGTTTTCACACCGGTTTTTGTATATCCTGCAATGCTCATTCAGAATGTTGTACACATACTGAGCACAAGGAAAGTGTATTGGTTGACATGGAAAGAGACTTTCCGTTAGAAATATGAAAGTCTCTGATCACTGAGGAGTTGAATTTTTGATGAACATATATATGCAAAAACCGGGAAGCAAACAAACTGATGCACAGAAACAATGCATTTCAACAGCTCAATATCCACGTTACCCTTAGCAGCTCTCTGTACACTGAAATATTTTCACTTAAGAATGCTAGACTCATAGTAAAATCTGTGCACTTAAGTAAGTAGTTTAAACACAATATTTTGCAGTTGTTCCAAAATGTGTTCTAAAACTGCCATATGGCAATAAGCTAGAAAGAGTGATGAGCTCACATTAAAGATAGGATATCTTCTGGATCTTAGATTGTTCTACCGGTTTACAGTAAGAGTAAAATAACACAGAGCAGAGAAACATTTCTTTGCAGTTTTAAAACACATCTGTGGTTCTCTTTAATTACGTAGGTCAACTAGGGTAGAAAGAACATGAAATGCTGTCCATGAGGAGAGGATACAATAGGTTTCTTAGTTCAGAGTCTCCTTTAGTTTAACTGTAGAGTTAAATAAAGTTTACATCGCGAGTCTTTCTTGTAATGGCCCTGGAACATTTTCTGTACCTGTGCAGTTAAATTGTTCTTGCTGCTTATGTGAGATAAAAGTTACTAATAAATTGGGATTTACTAGTGTTAACTTCAGGGTAGGATTATCTGTTTACACAATGCTGTTCCTATTTACGTAAGGAGTGTGACTGTTTAATGAAAAGTGCATTTCCTATAATAAGCAGTGATTCAGTTAAAAAAGCTACATGTAACCTCAGCTAGAAAGGCCTTTTGAAGCGAGCTATACAGACAAGATAAATATAAAATCTTCAGGCCAAATTTCAAGTAATTCCAAGTGTACGGATAAGGGCAGCTAGCTAAAATACTTAAATTTCTTTCTCTAACGAACTCAAATACAACAAAATGGTAATTGACACTTGCAAACAAGCTATAACATCTGTTCTGGAATATGCTTAGCATAGAATTATAAAATAAACTTTGCACAACTTCACCCAGAACTATATTTCAATGAACTAAAGACCTCCCCCGTATGTTCAGTTACCGAACCTAAGTAGTGAGTGCAGGATTGGCATTTCTATGTTATAAAGCTCGGTATGTTCTACATCGACAAATACCAAGAAGATTCACACAAGCACTGCTAATTCTGATGAGCAGACCACGGATTAAATTTACCAGGTAATAAATTCACTATACGTCTTGATGCTGGTTCATTTGCTAACAAGTCCAATAAAAGTTTCACTGTTGAACTTTTATATACCGTGGCTATACTAGAACGTGCTACAACCCACACAGAATGCTTTCAGACTATTGTAGCATGCTCTCTGCCCTAATGAAATAAGTTAAAATAATAATTTTTTCTCATACTTTTTAACACTGATATTTGTATATTCTGCACTGCTCACTGCAGAAGGTTGCACACATACAGGACACACACACAAAAACGTGTATGGCTTGAACATGTAAAATGCGTTTCCAACAGATATATGACAGTGTTTCTGATAACAGAGGACTGGAATTTTCCATGTAAATATGTAAAAAACATAGATCAACCAGTCGGATTCAAATAAACAATTCCTTTCAATGCTTCATTATACATGTTACTGACAGCAGTTCTTTGTACAGTTTAAGATATTCAAGTAAGAATGCCAGACTTTTGGTTAAATCTGTGCTGTTTAGTAAGGAGTTAAAACAGCAGTTGGCCAAAATGGATTCTAACACAGTCAGATGGCAATAAGCGAGAAAGGGTGATGAGCTCACATTAATTTTCAGATATCTTCTGAATCTTAGTTTGATATACAGTTTTACAGGAAGAGCAAAATAACACAAAGTTGACAGAAACATTTCTTTTCAGTTTTAAAACACACTTGGGGTTCTTTTTAATAACATAGATCAATGTAGGCGGAAACACATGAAATTCTGTCCATGAAGAAAAAACAAAATAGGTTTCTTAGTTTAGAATCTTCTTTAGTTTAACTGTAGTGATAAATACCGTTTTCATTACTAGTCTTTCTTATACTGGCCCTGGAACACTTTCTGTACTTGTGCAGTTAAACTGTAACTGCTGCTAATGCTAGATAAAAGATACGTATAAATTGGTTTACTTGGGTTATCTTCAGGGTAGGGAAATCTGTGTACACAAGGTCTTCCAACTTACATAGAAAATGTGATTGCTTAATGAACTCAGCATTCTAAATATTGTGCTTTTCATATTATAAGCTCCGTTTAATTATAAGGAATCGTTCTTTCAATTCAGCTTGAAAGATCTTGAGCAGGATCTAGAAACAAGATAAATTAATATTTTTCAGGTTAAATTTATAGTAACGTGCAGCATGCACATGAGTGGGGAAAGCTCAAATCACCTAAAACTCATTCCAACAAAATCCCACATACAACAAAGAAATAATTGTCACTTGTGAGGAAGCATTAACGTCTGTCCTGGAAGAATATGCTCAGCATAGATATATAAAATTCTCTGCACTTCACTCAGAACTCTTTTTCAGAGAACTAAAGATCTCCCCATTATGTTCAGTTAAAGAACCCAAGCGGGTGAGCGCTGGATTGCCATTACTCTGTTATAAAACTCATTGTTTTCTAACTCAACAAACACAAAGACAATTCTGACAAGTACTGCTACTTGTAACGAGCAGAACACTGTGTAACTTTATCAGGTAGCATAGTAACTATACACTTTAATTCTGTTGCACTTGCTAACTAAGAGAATGAGAGTTTCACTGTTGAGCTGCTATATACTGTGGCTGTTCTAGACACTGTTAACTCTGGCACAGAATGCATTCAGAGTATCGAAGCATGTTCTCGGCCCTAACGAAATAAGTTATAATGACAATCATTTTATCATAGGTTTAACACTAATACTTGTATATTCTGCAATGCTCACTCCAGAATGTTGTAAACATACTAAACACAAAGAGACATGTATGGGTTGAACCTGTAAAAAGACTTTCCAAGAGAAATATGAGTTTCTCATAACAGAGGAGTTGAATTTTTCATGTACATAGGTCAAAACTGTGGACCAAACGATCTGAGGCATAGAAGCAACACATTTCAATTCTTCATTATACATGTTATACTTAGAAGTTCTCTGGACTCTGTTAGATTTTCAAGTAAGAATGCTAGACTCATAGTAAAATTTGTGCTGTTAACTACGCAGTTTAAACACATTCTTTGGCAGTTGCTCAAAAATGTGTTCTAAAGCTGCCAAATGTCAATAAGCCAGAAAGACTGATGAGCTCACATTAATGTTAGGATATGTTCTGGATCTTACTTTTGTATACCGGTTTACAGTAAGAGTAAAATAACACACAGCGTAGAGAAACATTTCTTTGCAGTTTTAAATCACATACGTGGTTCTCTTTAATTATGTAGATCAATTAGCATAGAGAGTACCTGAAATTCTGTCCATGATGAGAGGATACAATAGGTTTCTTAGTTCCGAATATTTTGTCGTTGTTTGTAATGTCAACTAGTTTATATCACTATTCTTTCTTATGTGGCTCTGGAACATTTCCTGTACCTGTGCTGTCAAAGTGTACTTGCTGCTAATGAAGATAAAAGTTACTTCTCAATGGGAATTACTAACTAGTGGTATCTTCATGGTAGGAAAGTCTGTTTACAAAATTGTCTTCCAACTTACATAAAGAATGTGATTGTTTAATGAACTCAGTATTCTAAGACATGTGCATATCATATAATAAGCAGTGATGAATTAAAAAGAAAGCTTTATGTAACTTCAGCTGGAAACACATTTTTGAGGGAGAAATACAGACAAGATAAATAGAAACGCATCAGGGAAATTTTCAGGTAATTCCACGTGTACCTATGAGTGCAGCTAGCTCAAAATACTTAAATTTCATTTCAATAAAAACTCAAATACAACAGAAATGTAAATGACACTTGTAACCAAGCATTAACATCTGCTCTGGAATATGCTCTGCATATAAGTATAAAATAATCTTTGCACAACTTCCCCCAGAACTATATTGCAAAGAACTGAAGACCTCCCCATTATGTTCAGTTCACAGAACGTAAGCAGTGAGTGCTAAGTTGGCATTGCCTTGTTAAAAAACACAGTATTTTTTAATTCAACATGAAAAAAGAAGATTCTGACAAGCACTGCTACTTCTAATGAGCAGAACACTGGGGAACGTTATCAGGTGGTATAGTAACTGAACATCTAGATGCGGTAGCATTGTCTAACTAGGACAATGAGAGTTTCACTGTGCAACTTCTATATACTGTGACTGTTCTAAACAGTGCTAACTGACACTGGCACAGAATACTTTCAGAATATTGAGGCATGTTCTCTGCCCTAGTGAAATAAGTTAAAATTATAATCATTTTCTCATAGTTTTCACACCGGTTTTTGTATATCCTGCAATGCTCATTCAGAATGTTGTACACATACTGAGCACAAGGATAGTGTATTGGTTGAACATGGAAAAATACTTTCTGTTAGAAATATGAAAGTCTCTGATCACAGAGGAGTTGAATTTTTGATGAACATATATATGCAAAAACCGGGAAGCAAACCAAGTGATGCACAGAAACAATGCATTTCAACAGCTCAATATCCAATATCCTTAGCAGCTCTCTGTACACTGAAATATTTTCACGTAAGAATGCTAGACTCATAGTAAAATCTGTGCCCTTAAGTAAGCAGTTTAAACACAATATTTGGCAGTTGTTCCAAAATGTGTTCTAAAACTGCCATATGGCAATAAGCTACGAAGACTGATGAGCTCACATTAAAGTTAGGATATCTTCTGCTTCTTAGATTGTTCTACCGGTTTACAGTAAGAATAAAATAACACAGTGCAGAGAAACATTTCTTTGAAGTTTTAAAACACATCTTTGGGTCTCTTTAATTACGTAGGTCAACTAGGGTAGAAAGAACATGAAATGCTGTCCATGAGGAGAGGATACAATAGGTTTCTTAGTTCAGAGTCTCCTTTAGTTTAACTGTAGAGTTAAATAAAGTTTACATCGCTAGTCTTTCTTATAATGGCCCTGGAACATTTCCTGTACCTGTGCAGTTAAAGTGTTCTTGCTGCTTACGTGAGATAAAAGTTACTAATAAATTGGGATTTACTAGTGTTAACTTCAGGGTAGGATTATCTGTTTACACAATGGTGTTCCTATTTATGTAAGGAGTGTGACTGTTTAATAAAAAGTGCGTTTCCTAAAATAAGCAGTGATTCAGTTAAAAAAGCTACATGTAACCTCAGCTAGAAAGGCCTTTTGAAGTGAGCTATACAGACAGGATAAATATAAAATCTTCAGGTCAAAATTCAAGTAATTCCAAGTGTACGTATGAGGGCAGCTAGCTAAAATACTTAAATTTCTTTCCTACACAAACTCAAATACTACAAAAAGGTAATTGACACTTGCAAACAAGCTATAACATCTGTTCTGGAATATGCTCAGCATAGAATTATAAAATAAACTTTGCACAACTTCACCCAGAACTATATTTCAATGAACTAAAGACCTCCCCAGTATGTTCAGTTACAGAACCTAAGCAGTGAGTGCAGGATTGGCATTTCTATGTTATAAAGCTCGGTATGTTCTAAATCGACAAATACCAAGAAGATTCACACAAGCACTGCTAGTTCTGATGAGCAGACCACGGATTAAATTTACCAGGTAATAAATTCACTATACGTCTTGATGCTGGTTCATTTGCTAACAAGTCCAATGAAAGTTTCACTGTTGAACTTTTATATACCGTGGCTATACTAGAACGTGCTAACACCAACACAGAATGCTTTCAGACTATTGTAGCATGCTCTCTGCCCTAATGAAATAAGTTAAAATAATAATTTTTTTCTCATAGTTTTTAACACTGGTATTTGTATATCCTGCACTGCTCTCTGCAGAAGGTTGTACACATACAGGACACACACACAAAAATGTTCATGGGTTGAACATGTAAAATGCCTTTCCAACAGATATATGAAAGTGTTTCTGAAAGCAGAGGAGTGGAATTTTCCATGTAAATATTTAAAAAACATAGATCAACCAGTCCGATTCAAAGAAACAATTCCTTTCCATGCTTCATTCTACATGTTACTGACAGCAGTTCTCTGTACAGTGTAAGATTTTCAAGTAAGAATGCCAGACTTTTGGTTAAATCTGTGCTGTTTAGTAAGGAGTTAAAACAGCAGTTGGCCAATAATGTATTCTAACACAGTCAGATGGCTATGAGCGAGAAAGAGTGATGAGCTCACATTAATTTTCAGATATCTTCTGAATCTTAGTTTGATATACAGTTTTACAGGAAGAGCAAAATAACACAAAGTTGACAGAAACATTTCTTTGCAGTTTTAAACACACTTGGGGTTCTCTTTAACAACTTAGATCAATGTAGGCGGAAAGACATGAAATTCTGTCCATGATGAAAGGACACAATAGGTTTCTTAGTTCAGAATCTCCTTTAGTTTAACTCTAGTGTTAAACACAGTTTATATCGCTAGTCTTTCTTATTATGGCCCTGGAACATTTTTCGTACTTGTGCAGTGAAACGGTAACTGCTGCTAATGCTAGATAAAAGATACGTATAAATTGGTTTACTTGGGTTATCTTCAGGGTAGGGAAATCTGTGTACACAAGGTCTTCCAACTTACATAGAAAATGTGATTGCTTAATGAACTCAGCATTCTAAATATTGTGCTTTTCATATTATAAGCTCCGTTTAATTATAAGGAATCTTTCTTTCAATTCAGCGTGAAAGATCTTGAGCAGGATCTAGAAACAAGATAAATTAATATTTTTCAGGTTAAATTTATAGTAACGTGCAGCATGCACGTGAGTGGGGAAAGCTCAAAGCATCTAAAACTCATTCCAACAAAATCCCACATACAACAAAGAAATAATTGTCACTTGTGAGGAAGCATTAACGTCTGTCCTGGAAGAATATGCTCAGCATAGATATATAAAATTCTCTGCACTTCACTCAGAACTCTTTTTCAGAGAACTAAAAACCTCCCCATTATGTTCAGTGTAAAGAACCCAAGCAGTAAGTGCTGGATTGCCATTACTCTGTTATAAAACTCAGTGTTTTCTAACTCAACAAACACAAAGACAATTCTGACAAGTACTGCTACTTGTAACGAGCAGAACACTGTGTAACTTTATCAGGTAGCATAGTAACTATACACCTTGATGCTGTTCCACTTGCTAACCAAGAGAATGAGAGTTTCACTGTTGAACTTCTATATACTGTGGCTGTTCTAGACACTGTTAACTCTGGCACAGAATGCATTCAGAGTATCGAAGCATGTTCTCAGTCCTAACGAAATAAGTTATAATGACAATCATTTTATCATAGGTTTAACACTAATTCTTGTATATTCTGCAATGCTCACTCCAGAATGTTGTAAACATACTGAACACAAAAAGACATGTATGGGTTGAACCTGTAAAAAGACTTTCCAAAAGAAATATGAAAAAGTTTCTCATAACAGAGGAGTTGAATTTTTGATGTTCAGAGGTCAAAACTGTGGACCAAACGATCTGAGGCATAGAAGCAACACATTTCAATTCTTCATTATACATGTTATACTTAGAAGTTCTCTGGACTCTGTTAGATTTTCAAGTAAGAATGCTAGACTCATAGTAAAATTTGTGCTGTTAACTATGCAGTTTAAACGCATTCTTTGGCAGTTGTTCCAAAAGGTATTCTAAAGCTGCCAAATGTCAATAAGCAAGAAAGACTGATGAGCTCACATTAATGTTAGGATATGTTCTGGATCTTACTTTTGTATACCGGTTTACAGTAAGAGTAAAATAACACACAGCGTAGAGAAACATTTCTTTGCAGTTTTAAATCACATACGTGGTTCTCTTTAATTATGTAGATCAATTAGCATAGAGAGTACCTGAAATTCTGTCCATGATGAGAGGATACAATAGGTTTCTTAGTTCCGAATATTTTGTCGTTGTTTGTAATGTCAACTAGTTTACATCACTATTCTTTCTTATATGGCTCTGGAACATTTCCTGTACCTGTGCAGTCAAAGTGTACTTGCTGCTAATTGAAGATAAAAGTTATTTGTCAATGGGAATTACTAACTAGTGGTATCTTCATGGTAGGAAAGTCTGTTTACAAAATTGTCTTCCAACTTACATAAAAAATGTGATTGTTTAATGAACTCAGTATTCTAAGACATGTGCATATCGTATAATAAGCAGTGATGAATTAAAAAGAAAGCTTTATGTAACTTCAGCTGGAAACACATTTTTGAGCGAGATATACAGACAAGATAAATCGAAACGCATCAGGTAAATTTTCAGGTAATTCCACGTGTACCTATGAGTGCACCTAGCTCAAAATACTTAAATTTCATTTCAATACAAACTCAAATACAACAGAAATGTAAATGACACTAGTAACCAAGCATTAACATCTGCTCTGGAATATGCTCTGCATAAAAGTATAAAATAATCTTTGCACAACTTCCCCCAGAACTATATTGCAAAGAACTGAAGACCTCCCCATTATGTTCAGTTCACAGAACGTAAGCAGTGAGTGCTAAGTTGGCATTGCCCTGTTAAAAAACACAGTATTTTTTAATTCGACATGAAAAAAGAAGATTCTGACAAGCACTGCTACTTCTAATGAGCAGAACACTGGGGAACGTTATCAGGTGGTATAGTAACTGAACATCTAGATGCGGTTGCATTGGCTAACCAGGACAATGAGAGTTTCACTGTGCAACTTCTATATACTGTGACTGTTCTACAACAGTGCTAACTGACACTGGCACAGAATGCTTTCAGAGTATTGAGGCATGTTCTCTGCCCTAGTGAAATAAGTTAAAATTATAATCATTTTCTCATAGTTTTCACACCGGTTTTTGTATATCCTGCAATGCTCATTCAGAATGTTGTACACATACTGAGCACAAGGATAGTGTATTGGTTGAACATGGAAAAATACTTTCTGTTAGAAATATGAAAGTCTCTGATCACAGAGGAGTTGAATTTTTGATGAACATATATATGCAAAAACCGGGAAGCAAACAAACTGATGCACAGAAACAATGCATTTCAACAGCCCAATATCCTTAGCAGCTCTCTGTACACTGAAATATTTTCACGTAAGAATGCTAGACTCATAGTAAAATCTGTGCCCTTAAGTAAGCAGTTTAAACACAATATTTGGCAGTTGTTCCAAAATGTGTTCTAAAACTGCCATATGGCAATAAGCTAGAAAGACTGATGAGCTCACATTAAAGTTAGGATATCTTCTGCATCTTAGATTGTTCTACCGGTTTACAGTAAGAGTAAAATAACACAGTGCAGAGAAACATTTTTTTGAAGTTTTAAAACACATCTGTGGTTCTCTTTAATTACGTAGGTCAACTAGGGTAGAAAGAACATGAAATGCTGTCCATGAGGAGAGGATACAATAGGTTTCTTAGTTCAGAGTCTCCTTTAGTTTAACTGTAGAGTTAAATAAAGTTTACATCGCTAGTCTTTCTTATAATGGCCCTGGAACATTTCCTGTACCTGTGCAGTTAAATTGTTCTTACTGCTTACGTGAGATAAAAGTTACTAATAAATTGGGATTTACTAGTGTTAACTTCAGGGTAGGATTATCTGTTTACACAATGGTGTTCCTATTTACGTAAGGAGTGTGACTGTTTAATGAAAAGTGCATTTCCTGTAATAAGCAGTGATTCAGTTAAAAAAGCTACATGTAACCTCAGCTAGAAAGGCTTTTTGAAGTGAGCTATACAGACAGGATAAATATAAAATCTTCAGGTCAAATTTCAAGTAATTCCAAGTGTACGTATGAGGGCAGCTAGCTAAAATACTTAAATTTCTTTCCTACACAAACTCAAATACTACAAAAAGGTAATTGACACTTGCAAACAAGCTATAACATCTGTTCTGGAATATGCTCAGCATAGAATTATAAAATAAACTTTGCACAACTTTACCCAGAACTATATTTCAATGAACTAAAGACCTCCCCAGTATGTTCAGTTACAGAACCTAAGCAGTGAGTGCAGGATTGGCATTTCTATGTTATAAAGCTCGGTATGTTCTAAATCGACAAATACCAAGAAGATTCACACAAGCACTGCTAGTTCTGATGAGCAGACCACGGATTAAATTTACCAGGTAATAAATTCACTATACCTCTTGATGCTGGTTCATTTGCTAACAAGTCCAATGAAAGTTTCACTGTTGAACTCTTATATACTGTGGCTATTCTAGAACGTGCTAACAACCACGCAGAATGCTTTCAGACTATTGTAGCATGTTCTCTTCCCTATTGAAGTAAGTTAAAATAATAATTTTTTTCTCATAGTTTTTAACAGTGATATTTGTATATCCTGCACTGCTCACTGCAGAAGGTTGTACACATACAGGACACACACAAAATAACGTGTATGCGTTGAACATGTAAAATGACTTTCCAACAGATATATGAAAGTGTTTCTGATAACAGAGGAGTGGAATTTTCCATGTAAATATGTAAAAAACATAGATCAACCAATCTGATTCAAAGAAACAATTCCTTTCAATGCTTCATTACACATGTTACTGACAGCAGTTCTCTGTACAGTGTAAGATTTTCAAGTAAGAATGCCAGAGTTCTGGTTAAATCTGTGCTGTTCAGTAAGGAGTTAAAACACACTCTTCTGTAGTTGGCCAAAAATGTATTCTAACACTGTCAAATGGCAATAAGTGAGAAAGAGTGATGAGCTCACATTAATTTTCGGATACCTTCTGAATCTTAGTTTGATATACAGTTTTACAGGAAGAGCAAAATAACACAAAGTTGACAGAAACATTTCTTTGCAGTTTTAAAACACACTTGGGGTTCTCTTTAATAACGTCGATCAATGTAGGCGGAAAGACATGAAATTCTGTCCATGATGAAAGGACACAATAGGTTTCTTACTTCAGAATCTCCTTTAGTTTAACTTTACTGTTAAACACAGTTTATATCGCTAGTCTTTCTTATTATGGCCCTGGAACATTTTTCGTTCTTGTGCAGTGAAACTGTAACTGCTGCTAATGCTAGATAAAAGATACGTATAAATTGGATTACTTGGGTTATCTTCAGGGTAGCGAAATCTGTGTACACAAGGTCTTCCAATTTCCATAAAAAATGTGACTGTTTAGTGAACTGAGCATTCTAAAAATTGTGCATTTCATATTATAAGCTCCGTTTAATTATAAAGAATCTTTCTTTCAATTCATCTTGAAAGATCTTGAGCAGGATCTAGAAACAAGATAAATTAATATTCTTCAGGTTAAATTTATAGTAACGTCCAGCATGCACGTGAGTGGGGAAAGCTCAAAGCACCTAAAACTCATTCCAACAAAATCCCACATACAACAAAGAAATAATTGTCCCTTGTGAGGAAGCATTAACGTCTGTCCTGGAAGAATATGCTCAGCATAGATATATAAGATACTCTGCACTTCACTCAGAATTCTTTTTCAGAAAACTAAAGACCTCCCCATTATGTTCAGTTAAAGAACCCAAGCAGTGAGTGCTGGATTGCCATGACTGTTATAAAACTCAGTATTTTCTAAATCAACAAACACAAAGACAATTCTGACAAGTACTGCTACTTCTAACGAGCAGAACACTGTGTAACTTTATGAGGTAGCATAGTAACTATACACCTTGATGCTGTTGCATTTGCTAACCAAGAGAATGAGTTTCACTGTTGAACTTCTATGTACTGTGGCTGTTCTAGACATTGTTAACACTGGCACAGAATGCATTCAGAGTATTGAAGCATGTTCTCTGCCCTAACGAAATAAGTTATAATGACAATCATTTTATCATAGTTTAAACACTAATTCTTGTATATTCTGCAATGCTCACTCCAGAATGTTGTAAACATACTGAACACAAAAAGACATGTATGGGTTGAACCTGTCAAAAAACTTTCCAAGAGAAATATGAAAGAGTTTCTCATAACAGAGGAGTTGAATTTTTGATGTACATAGGTAAAAACTGTGGACCAAACGATCTGATGCATGGAAGCAACGCATTTCAATGCTTCATTATACATGTTACACTTAGAAGTTCTCTGGACTCTGTTAGATTTTCAAGTAAGAATGCTAGACTCATAGTAAAATTTGTGCTGTTAACTACGCAGTTTATACACATTGTTTGGCAGTTGTTCCAAAAGGTATTCTAAACCTGCCTAATGTCAATAAGCCAGAAAGAGAGATGAGCTCACATTAAAGTTAGGATATGTTCTGGATCTTACTTTTGTATACCGGTTTACTGTAAGAGTAAAATAACACACAGCATAGAGAAACATTTCTTTGCAGTTTTATATCACATATGTGGTTCTCTTTAATTATGTAGATCAATTCGCATAGAGAGTACCTGAAATTCTGTCCATGATGAGAGGATACAATAGGTTTTTTAGTTCTGAATATTTTTTCGTTGATTGTAATGTCAAATATGTTACATCACTAGTCTTTTTATTGTGGCTCAGGAACATTTTCTGTACCTGTGCAGTAAAAGTGTACTTGCTGCTAATTGAAGATAAGTTACTTGTAAATGGGAATTACTAACTAGTGGTATCTTCATGGTAGGAAAGTCTGTTTACAAAATTGTCTTCCACCTGACATAAAGAATGTGATTGTTTAATGAACTCAGTATTCTAAGACATGTGTATATCGTATAATATGCAGAGATTAATTAAAAAGAAAGCTTTATGTAACTTCAGCTGGAAACACGTTTTTGAGCGGGTTGTACAGACAAGATAAATAGAAACGCAGCAGGTAAAATTTCAGATATTTCCACGTGTACCTATGAGTGCAGCTACCTCAAAATACTTAAATATCATTTCAATACGAACTCAAATACAACAGAAATGTAAATGACACTTGTAACCTAGCATTAACATCTGCTCTGGAATATGCTCCCCATAAAAGTATAAAACAAATTTTGCACAACTTCCCCCAGAACTATATTGCAAAGAACTGAAGTCCTCCCCATTATGTTCAGTTCACAGAACGTAAGCAGTGAGTGCTAAGTTGGCATTGCTCTGTTAAAAACACAGTATTTTTTAATTCGACATGAAAAAAGAAGATTCTGACAAGCACTGCTACTCTAATGAGCAGAACACTGTGGAACGTTATCAGGTGGTATAATAACTGAACATCTTAATGCGGTTGCATTGACTAACCAGGACAATGAGAGTTTCACTGTGCTACTTCTATATACTGTGGCTGTTCTAGACAATGCTAACTGACACTGGTACAGAACACTTTCAGAGTATTGAGGCATGTTCTCTGCCCTAGTGAAATAAGTTAAAATTATAATCATTTTCTCATAGTTTTCACACCGGTTTTTGTATATCCTGCAATGCTCATTCAGAATGTTGTACACATACTGAGCACAAGGAAAGTGTACGGGTTGAACATGGAAAAAGACTTTCCATTAGAAATATGAAAGTCTCTGATCACAGAGGAGTTGAATTTTTGATGAACATATATATGCAAAAACCGGGAAGCAAACAAACTGATGCATAGAAACAATGCATTTCAACAGCTCAATATCCACGTTACCCTTAGCACTTCCTTTTACACTGAAATACTTTCAAGTAAAAATGCTAGATTCATAGTAAAATTTGTGCCCTTAAGTAAGCAGTTTAAACACAATATTTAGCAGTTGCTCCAAAATGTGTTCTATAACTGCCGTATGGCAATAAGCTAGAAAGACTGATGAGCTCACCGTAAAGTTAAGATATCTTCTGGAATTTAGATTGTTCTACCGGTTTACAGTAAGAGTAAAATCACACAGTGCAGACAAACATTTCTTTGCCGTTTTAAAACACATCTGTGGTTCTCTTAAATTACGTAGATCAATTAGGTTAGAAAGAACATGAAGTGCTGTCCATGAAAAGTGGATACAATAGGTTTCTTTCTTCAGAATCTCCTTTAGGTTAACTGTAGAGTTAAATAAAGTTTACATCACTAGTCTTTCTTATAACGGCCCTGGAACATTTCCTGTACCTCTGCAGTTAAATTGTTCTTGCTGCATATGTGTGATAAAAGTTACTTATAAGTTGGGATTTACTAGTGTGAACTTCAGGGTAGGAATATGTTTACACAGTGGTGTTCCAATTTACGTAAGGAGTGTGACTGTTTAATGAAATGTGCATTTCCTATAATAAGCAGTGATTCAATTTAAAAAGCTACATGGAACTTCAGCTAGAAAGGCCTTTGGAAGCGAGCTATACAGACAAGATAAATATAAAATCTTCAGGTCAAATTTCAAGTAATTCCAAGTGTATGTATGAGGGCAGCTAGCTAAAATACTTAAATTTCTTTCCTAAATGAACTCAAATACAACGAAAAGGATATTGACACAGGCAAACAAGCTTTAAAATCTCTTCTGGTTCGCTCAGCATAGCAGTATAAAATAAACTTTGCACAACTTCACCCAGAACTATATTTCAATAAACTAAAGACGTCCCCAGTATGTTCAGTTACAGCACTTAAGCAGTGAGTGCAGGATTGGCATTTCTATGTTATAAAGCTCGGTATGTTCTAAATTGACAAATACCAAGAAGGTTCACACAAGCACTGCTAGTTCTGATGAGCAGACCACGGATTAAATTTACCAGGTAATAAATTCACTATACATCTTGATGCTGGTTCATTTGCTAACAAGTCCAATGAAAGTTTCACTGTTGAACTCTTATATACTGTGGCTATTCTAGAACGTGCTAACACCCACGCAGAATGCTTTCAGACTATTGTAGCATGTTCTCTTCCCTATTGAAGTAAGTTAAAATAATAATTTTTTTCTCATAGCTTTTAACAGTGATATTTGTATATCCTGCACTGCTCACTGCAGAAGGTTGTACACATACAGGACACACACAAAAAAACGTGTATGCCTTGAACATGTAAAATGACTTTCCAACAGATATATGAAAGTGTTTCTGATAACAGAGGAGTGGAATTTTCCATGTAAATATGTAAAAAACATAGATCAACCAATCTGATTCAAAGAAACAATTCCTTTCAATGCTTCATTACACATGTTACTGACAGCAGTTCTCTGTACAGTGTAAGATTTTCAAGTAAGAATGCCAGAGTTTTGGTTAAATCTGTGCTGTTCAGTAAGGAGTTAAAACACACTCTTCTGTAGTTGGCCAAAAATGTATTCTAACACTGTCAAATGGCAATAAGTGAGAAAGAGTGATGAGCTCACATTAATTTTCGGATACCTTCTGAATCTTAGTTTGATATACAGTTTTACAGGAAGAGCAAAAGACATGTATGGCTTGAACCTGTAAAAAGGCTTTCCAAGAGAAATATGAAAGAGTTTCTCATAACAGAGGAGTTGAATTTTTGATGTACATAGGTCATAACTGTGGACCAAACGGTCTGATGCATAGAAGCAACGCATTTCAATGCTTCATTATACATGTTACACTTAGAAGTTCTCTGGACTCTGATAGATTTTCAAGTAAGAATGCTAGACTCATAGTAAAATTTGTGCTGTTAACTACGCAGTTTATACACATTGTTTGGCAGTTGTTCCAAAAGGTATTCTAAACCTGCCTAATGTCAATAAGCCAGAAAGACTGATGAGCTCACATTAAAGTTAGGATATGTTCTGGATCTTACTTTTGTATACCGGTTTACTGTAAGAGTAAAATAACACACAGCATAGAGAAACATTTCTTTGCAGTTTTATATCACATACGTGGTTCTCTTTAATTATGTAGATCAATTCGCATAGAGAGTACCTGAAATTCTGTCCATGATGAGAGGATACAATAGGTTTTTTAGTTCTGAATATTTTTTCGTTGATTGTAATGTCAAATATGTTACATCACTAGTCTTTTTATTGTGGCTCAGGAACATTTTCTGTACCTGTGCAGTCAAAGTGTACTTGCTGCTAATTGAAGATAAGTTACTTGTAAATGGGAATTACTAACTAGTGGTATCTTCATGGTAGGAAAGTCTGTTTACAAAATTGTCTTCCAACTTACATAAAGAAGGTGATTGTTTAATGAACTCAGTATTCTAAGACATGTGTATATCGTATATAAGCAGTGATTAATTAAAAAGAAAGCTTCATGTAACTTCAGCTGGAAACACATTTTTGAGCGAGATGTACAGACAAGATAAATAGAAACGCATCAGGTAAAATTTCAGGTAATTCCACGTGTACCCATGAGTGCAGCTAGCTCAAAATACTTAAATTTCATTTCAATACGAACTCAAATACAACAGAAATGTAAATGACACTTGTAACCAAGCATTAACACCTGCTCTGAAATATGCTCTGCATAAAAGTATAAAACAATCTTTGCACAACTTCCCCCAGAACTATATTGCAAAGAACTGAAGACCTCCCCATTATGTTCAGTTCACAGAACGTAAGCAGTGAGTGCTAAGTTGGCATTGCTCTGTTAAAAACACAGTATTTTTTAATTCGACATGAAAAAAGAAGATTCTGACAAGCACTCCTACTTCTAATGAGCAGAACACTGTGTAACTTTATCAGGTGGTATAATAACTGAACATCTTGATGCGGTTGCATTGGCTAACCAGGACAACGAGAGTTTCACTGTGCAAATTCTATATACTGTGGCTGTTCTAGACAATGTTAACTGACACTGGCACAGAACACTTTCAGAGTATTGAGGCATGTTCTCTGCCCTAGTGAAATATGTTAAAATTATAATCATTTTCTCATAGTTTTCACACCGGTTTTTGTATATCCTGCAATGCTAATTCAGAATGTTGTACACATACTGAGCACAAGGAAAGTGTACGGGTTGAACATGGAAAAAGACTTTCCATTAGAAATATGAAAGTCTCTGATCACAGAGGAGTTGAATTTTTGATGAACATATATATGCAAAAACCGGGAAGCAAACAAACTGATGCATAGAAACAATGCATTTCAACAGCTCAATATCCACGTTACCCTTAGCACTTCCTTTTACACTGAAATATTTTCACGTAAAAATGCTAGACTCATAGTAAAATCTGTGCACTTAAGTAAGCAGTTTAAACACAATATTTAGATGTTGCTCCAAAATGTGTTCTACAACTGCCATATGGCAATAAGCTAGAAAGACTGATGAGCTCACCGTAAAGTTAAGATATCTTCTAGAATTTAGATTGTTCTACCGGTTTACAGTAAGAGTAAAATCACACAGTGCAGACAAACATTTCTTTGCTGTTATAAAACACATCTGTGGTACTCTTAAATTACGTAGATCAATTAGGTTAGAAAGAACATGAAGTGCTGTCCATGAGGAGAGGATACAATAGGTTTCTTAGTTCAGAGTCTCCTTTAGTTTAACTGTAGGGTTAAAAAAAGTTTACATCACTAGTCTTTCTTATAACTGCCCTGGAACATTTCCTGTACCTGTGCAGTTAAATTGTTCTTGCTGCTTATGTGAGATAAAAGTTACTTATAAGTTGGGATTTACTAGTGTGAACTTCAGGGTAGGAATATGTTTACACAGTGGTGTTCCAATTTACGTAAGGAGTGTGACTGTATAATGAAATGTGCATTTCTATAATAAGCAGTGATTCAATTTAAAAAGCTACATGGAACTTCAGCTAGAAAGGCCTTTGGAAGCGAGCTATACAGACAAGATAAATATAAAATCTTCAGTTCAAATTTCAAGTAATTCCAAGTGTATGTATGAGGGCAGCTAGCTAAAATACTTAAATTTCTTTCCGAAACGAACTCAAATACAACGAAAAGGATATTGACACTGGCAAACAAGCTTTAACATCTCTTCTGGTTAGCTCAGCATAGCAGTATAAAATAAACTGCACAACTTCACCCAGAACTATATTTCAATAAAAGAAAGACGTCCCCAGTATGTGCAGTTACAGCATTTAAGCAGTGAGTGCAGGATTGGCATTTCTATGTTATAAAGCTCGGTATGTTCTAAATCGACAAATACCAAGAAGGTGCACACAAGCACTGCTAGTTCTGATGAGCAGACCACGAATTAAATTTAGCAGGTAATAAATTCACTATACATCTTGATGCTGGTTCATTTGCTAACAAGTCCAATGAAAGTTTCACTGTTGAACTCTTATATACTGTGGCTATTCTAGAACATGCTAACACCCACGCAGAATTCTTTCAGACTATTGTAGCATGTTCTCTTCCCTATTGAAGTAAGTTAAAATAATAATTTTTTTCTCATAGTTTTTAACACTGATATTTGTATATCCTGCACTGCTCACTGCAGAAGGTTGTACACATACAGGACACACACAAAAAAACGTGTATGCCTTGAACATGTAAAATGACTTTCCAACAGATATATGAAAGTGTTTCTGATAACAGAGGAGTGGAATTTTCCATGTAAATATGTAAAAAACATAGATCAACCAATCTGATTCAAAGAAACAATTCCTTTCAATGCTTCATTACACATGTTACTGACAGCAGTTCTCTGTACAGTGTAAGATTTTCAACTAAGAATGCCAGAGTTTTGGTTAAATCTGTGCTGTTCAGTAAGGAGTTAAAACACACTCTTCTGTAGTTGGCCAAAAATGTATTCTAACACTGTCAAATGGCAATAAGTGAGAAAGAGTGATGAGCTCACATTAATTTTCGGATACCTTCTGAATCTTAGTTTGATATACAGTTTTACAGGAAGAGCAAAAGACATGTATGGCTTGAACCTGTAAAAAGGCTTTCCAAGAGAAATATGAAAGAGTTTCTCATAACAGAGGAGTTGAATTTTTGATGTACATAGGTCAAAACTGTGGACCAAACGGTCTGATGCATAGAAGCAACGCATTTCAATGCTTCATTATACATGTTACACTTAGAAGTTCTCTGGACTCTGATAGATTTTCAAGTAAGAATGCTAGACTCATAGTAAAATTTGTGCTGTTAACTACGCAGTTTATACACATTGTTTGGCAGTTGTTCCAAAAGGTATTCTAAACCTGCCTAATGTCAATAAGCCAGAAAGAGAGATGAGCTCACATTAAAGTTAGGATATGTTCTGGATCTTACTTTTGTATACCGGTTTACTGTAAGAGTAAAATAACACACAGCATAGAGAAACATTTCTTTGCAGTTTTATATCACATACGTGGTTCTCTTTAATTATGTAGATCAATTCGCATAGAGAGTACCTGAAATTCTGTCCATGATGAGAGGATACAATAGGTTTTTTAGTTCTGAATATTTTTTCGTTGATTGTAATGTCAAATATGTTACATCACTAGTCTTTTTATTGTGGCTCAGGAACATTTTCTGTACCTGTGCAGTCAAAGTGTACTTGCTGCTAATTGAAGATAAGTTACTTGTAAATGGGAATTACTAACTAGTGGTATCTTCATGGTAGGAAAGTCTGTTTACAAAATTGTCTTCCAACTTACATAAAGAAGGTGATTGTTTAATGAACTCAGTATTCTAAGACATGTGTATATCGTATATAAGCAGTGATTAATTAAAAAGAAAGCTTCATGTAACTTCAGCTGGAAACACATTTTTGAGCGAGATGTACAGACAAGATAAATAGAAACGCATCAGGTAAAATTTCAGGTAATTCCACGTGTACCCATGAGTGCAGCTAGCTCAAAATACTTAAATTTCATTTCAATACGAACTCAAATACAACAGAAATGTAAATGACACTTGTAACCAAGCATTAACACCTGCTCTGAAATATGCTCTGCATAAAAGTATAAAACAATCTTTGCACAACTTCCCCCAGAACTATATTGCAAAGAACTGAAGACCTCCCCATTATGTTCAGTTCACAGAACATAAGCAGTGAGTGCTAAGTTGGCATTGCTCTGTTAAAAACACAGTATTTTTTAATTCGACATGAAAAAAGAAGATTCTGACAAGCACTGCTACTTCTAATGAGCAGAACACTGTGGAACGTTATCAGGTGGTATAGTAACTGAACATCTTGATGCGGTTGCATTGGCTAACCAGGACAATGAGAGTTTCACTGTGCTACTTCTATATACTGTGGCTGTTATAGACAATCCTAACTGACACTGGCACAGAACGCTTTCAGAGTATTGAGGCATGTTCTCTGCCCTAATGAAATTACTTAAAATTATAATCATTTTCTCATAGTTTTCGCACCGGTTTTTGTATATCCTGCAATGCTCATTCAGATGTTGTACACATACTGAGCACAAGGAAAGTGTATGGGTTGAACATAGAAAAAGACTTTCCATTAGAAATATGAAAGTCTCTGATCACAGAGGAGTTGAATTTTTGATGACCATATATATGCAAAAACCGGGAAGCAAACAAACTGATGCATAGAAACAATGCATTTCAACAGCTCAATATCCACGTTACCCTTAGCACTTCCTTTTACACTGAAATGTTTTCACGTAAAAATGCTAGACTCATAGTAAAATCTGTGCCCTTAAGTAAGCAGTTTAAACACAATATTTGGCAGTTGTTCAAAAATGTGTTCTAAAACTGCCGAATGGCAATAAGCTAGAAAGACTGATGAGCTCACCTTAAAGTTAGGATATCTTCTGGATCTTAGATTGTTCTACCAGTTTACAGTAAGAGTAAAATAACACAGTGCAGAGAAACATTTTTTTGTCGTTTTAAAACACATCAGTGGTTCTCTTAAATTACGTACATCAATTAGGTTACAAAGAACATGAAGTGCTGTCCATGAGGAGAGGATACAATAGGTTTCTTAGTTCAGAGTCTCCTTTAGTTTAACTGTAGAGTTAAATAAAGTTTACATCACTAGTCTTTCTTAAAACGGCCCTGGAACATTTCCTGTACCTGTGCAGTTAAATTGTTCTTGCTGCTTATGTGAGATAAAAGTTACTTATAAATTGGGATTTACTAGTGTGAACTTCAGGGTAGGAATATCTGTTTACACAGTGGTGTTCCAATCTACGTAAGGAGTGTGACTGTTTAATGAAATGTGCATTTCCTATAATAAGCAGTGATTCAATTTAAAAAGCTACATGGAACTTCATCTAGAAAGGCCTTAGGAAGCGAGCTATACAGACAAGATAAATATAAAATCTTCAGGTCAAATTTCAAGTAATTCCAAGTGTACCTATGGGGGCAGCTAGCTAAAATACTTAAATTTCTTTCCTAAACGAACTCAAATACAACGAAAAGGTAATTGACACTGGCAAACAAGCCTTAACTTCTCTTCTGGAATATGCTCAGCATAGAAGTATAAAATAAACTTTGCACAACTTCACCCAGAACTATATTTCAATGAACTAAAGACGTTCCTAGTATGTTCAGTTACAGAACTTAAGCAGTGAGTGCAGGATTGGCATTTCTATGTTATAAAGCTCGGTATGTTCTAAATCGACAAATACCAAGAAGATTCACACAAGCACTGCCAGTTCTGATGAGCAGACCACAAATTAAATTTACCAGGTAATAAATTCACTATACATCTTGATGCTGGTTCATTTGCTAACAAGTCCAATGAAAGTTTCACTGTTGAACTCTTATATACTGTGGCTATTCTAGAACGTGCTAACACCCACACAGAATGCTTTCAGACTATTGTAGAATGTTCTCTTCCCTAATAAAGTAAGTTAAAATAATAATTTTTTTCTCATAGTTTTTAACACTGATATTTGTATATCCTGCATTGCTCACTTCAGAAGGGTGTACACATACAGGACACACACAAAAAAATGTGTATGCGTTGAACATGTAAAATGACTTTCCAACAGATATATGAAAGTGTTTCTGATAACAGAGGAGTGGAATTTTCCATGTAAATATGTAAAAAACACAGATCAACCAATCTGATTCAAAGAAACAATTCCTTTCAATGCTTCATTACACATGTTACTGACAGCAGTTCTCTGTACAGTGTAAGATATTCAAGTAAGAATGCCAGAGTTTAGGTTAAATCTGTGCTGTTCAGTAAGGAGTTAAAACACACTCTTCTGTAGTTGGCCAAAAATGTATTCTAACACTGTCAAATGGCAATAAGTGAGAAAGAGTGATGAGCTCACATTAATTTTCGGATACCTTCTGAATCTTAGTTTGATATACAGTTTTACAGGAAGAGCAAAATAACACAAAGTTGACAGAAACATTTCTTTGCAGTTTTAAAACACACTTGGGGTTCTATTTAATAACGCAGATCAATGTAGGTGGAAAGACATGAAATTCTGTCCATGATGAAAGGACACAATAGGTTTCTTAGTTCAGAATCCCCTTTAGTTTAACTCTACTGTTAAACACAGTTTATCTCGCTAGTCTTTCTTATTATTGCCCTGGAACATTTTTCGTTCTTGTGCAGTGAAACTGTAACTGCTGGTAATGCTAGATAAAAGATACGTATAAATTAATTTACTGGGGTTATCTTCAGGGTAGGGAAATCTGTGTACACAAGGTCTTCCAATTTCCATGAAAAATGTGACTGTTTAGTGAACTCAGCATTCTAAAAATTGTGCATTTCATATTATAAGCTCCGTTTAATTATAACGAATCTTTCTTTCAATTCAGCTTGAAAGATCTTGAGCAGGATCTAGAAACAAGTTAAATTAATATTCTTCAGGTTAAATTTATAGTAACGTCCAGCGTGCACGTGAGTGGGGAAAGCTCAAAGCACCTAAAACTCATTCCAACAAAATCCCACATACAACAAAGAATTAATTGTCCCATGTGAGGAAGCATTAACGTCTGTCCTGGAAGAATATGCTCAGCATAGATATATAAAATACTCTGCACTTCACTCAGAAATCTTTTTCAGAGAACTAAAGACCACCCCATTATATTCAGTTAAACAACCCAGGCAGTGTGTGCTGGATTGCCATGACTCTGTTAGAAAACTCAGTATTTTCTAAATCAACAAACACAATTGTGACAAGTACTGCTACTTCTAACGAGCAGAACACTGTGTAACTTTATCAGGTAGCATAGTAACTATACACCTTGATGCTGTTGCATTTGCTAACCAAGAGAATGAGAGTTTCACTGTTGAACTTCTATGTACTGTGGCTGTTCTAGACATTGTGAACACTGGCACAGAATGCATTCAGAGTATTGAAGCATGTTCTCTGCCCTAACGAAATAAGTTATAATGACAATCATTTTATCATAGTTTAAACACTAATTCTTGTATATTCTGCAATGCTCACTCCAGAATGTTGTAAACAAACTGAACACAAAAAGACATGTATGGGTTGAACCTGAAAAAAGACTTTCCAAGAGAAATATGAAAGAGTTTCTCATAACATAGGAGTTGAATTTTTGATGTACATAGGTCAAAACTGTGGACCAAACGATCTGATGCATAGAAGCAACACATTTCAATGCTTTATTATACATGTTACACTTTGAAGTTGTCTGGACTCTCTTAGATTTTCAAGTAAGAATGCTAGACTCATAGTAAAATTTGTGCTGTTAACTACGCAGTTTATACACATTGTTTGGCAGTTGTTCCAAAAGGTATTCTAAACCTGCCTAAGTCAATAAGCCAGAAAGACTGATGAGCTCACATTAAAGTTAGGATATGTTCTGGATCTTACTTTTGTATACCGGTTTACTGTAAGAGTAAAATAACACACAGCGTAGAGAAACATTTCTTTGCAGTTTTAAATCACATATGTGGTTCTCTTTAATTATGTAGATCAATTAGCGTAGAGAGTACCTGAAATTCTCTCCATGATGAGAGGATACAATAGGTTTTTTAGTTCTGAATATTTTTTCGTTGTTTGTAATGTCAACTAGGTTACATCACTAGTCTTTCTTATGTGGCTCTGGAACATTTCCTGTACCTGTGCAGTCAAATTGTACTTGCTGCTAATTGAAGATAAAAGTTACTTGTAAATGGGAATTACTAACTAGTGGTATCCTCATGGTAGGAAAGTCTGTTTACAAAATTGTCTTCCAACTTACATAAAGAATGTGATTGTTTAATGAACTCAGTATTCTAAGACATGTGTATATCGTATAATAAGCAGTGATTAATTAAAAAGAAAGCTTCATGTAACTTCAGCTGGAAACACATTTTTGAGCGAGATGTACAGACAAGATAAATAGAAACGCATCAGGTAAAATTTCAGGTAATTCCACGTGTACCCATGAGTGCAGCTAGCTCAAAATACTTAAATTTCATTTCAATACGAACTCAAATACAACAGAAATGTAAATGACACTTGTAACCAAGCATTAACACCTGCTCTGGAATATGCTCCGCATAAAAGTATAAAACAATCTTTGCACAACTTCCCCCAGAACTATATTGCAAAGAACTGAAGACCTCCCCATTATGTTCAGTTCACAGAACGTAAGCAGTGAGTGCTAAGTTGGCATTGCTCTGTTAAAAACACAGTATTTTTTAATTCGACATGAAAAAAGAAGATTCTGACAAGCACTGCTACTTCTAATGAGCAGAACACTGTGGAACGTTATCAGGTGGTATAGTAACTGAACATCTTGATGCGGTTGCATTGGCTACCCAGGACAATGAGAGTTTCACTGTGCTACTTCTATATACTGTGGCTGTTCTAGACAATGCTAACTGACACTGGCACAGAACGCTTTCAGAGTATTGAGGCATGTTCTCTGCCCTAATGAAATTACTTAAAATTATAATCATTTTCTCATAGTTTTCACAACGGTTACTCTATATCCTGCAATGCTCATTCATATGTTGTACACATACTGAGTACAAGGAAAGTGTATGGGTTGAACATGGAAAAAGAGTTTCCATTAGAAATATGAAAGTCTCTGATCACAGAGGAGTTGAATTTTTGATGAACATATATATGCAAAAACCGGGAAGCAAACAAACTGATGCATAGAAACAATGCATTTCAACAGCTCAATATCCACGTTACCCTTAGCACTTCCTTTTACACTGAAATATTTTCACGTAAAAATGCTAGACTCATAGTAAAATCTGTGCGCTTAAGTAAGCAGTTTAAACACAATATTTGGCAGTTGTTCAAAAATGTGTTCTAAAACTGCCGTATGGCAATAAGCTAGAAAGACTGATGAACTCACCTTAAAGTTAGGATATCTTCTGGATCTTAGGTTGTTCTACAGGTTTACAGTAAGAGTAAAATCACACAGTGTAGACAAACATTTCTTTGCTGTTTTAAAACACATCCGTGGTTCTCTTAAATTACGTAGATCAATTAGGTTAGAAAGAACATGAAATGCTGTCCATGAAAAGAGGATACAATAGGTTTCTTAGTTCAGCGTCTCCTTTAGTTTTACTGTAGAGTTAAATAAAGTTTACATCACTAGTCTTTCTTATAACGGCCCTGGAACATTTCCTGTACCTGTGCAGTTAAATTGTTCTTGCTGCTTATGTGAGATAAAAGTTACTTATAAATTGGGATTTACTAGTGTGAACTTCAGGGTAGGAATATCTGTTTACACAGTGGTGTTCCAATTTACGTAAGGAGTGTGACTATTTAATAAAATGTGCATTTCCTATAATAACCAGTGATTCAATTTAAAAAGCTACATGGAACTTCAGCTAAAAGGCCTTTGGGAGCGAGCTATACAGACAAGACAAATATAAAATCTTCAGATCAAATTTCAAGTAATTCCAAGTGTACGTATGAGGGCAGCTAGCTAAAATACTTAAATTTCTTTTCTAAACGAACTCAAATACAACGAAATGGTAATTGACACTGGCAAACAAGCACTAACATCTCTTCTGGAATATGCTCAGCATAGCAGTATAAAATAAACTTTGCACAACTTCACCCAGAACTATATTTCAATGAACTAAAGACGTCCCCAGTATGTTCAGTTACAGAACTTAAGCAGTGAGTGCAGGATTGGCATTTCTATGTTATAAAGCTCGGTATGTTCTAAATCGACAAATACCAAGAAGATTCACACAAGCACTGCTAGTTCTGATGAGCAGACCACGGATTAAATTTACCAGGTAATAAATTCAATATACATCTTGATGCTGGTTCATTTGCTAACAAGTCCAATGAAAGTTTCACTGTTGAACTCTTATATACTGTGGCTATTCTAGAACGTGCTAACACCCACACAGAATGCTTTCAGACTATTGTAGCATGTTCTCTTCCCTAATGAAATAAGTTAAAATAATAATTTTTTTCTCATAGTTTTTAACACTGATATTTGTATATCCTGCATTGCTCACTTCAGAAGGTGGTACACATACAGGACACACACAGAAAACCGTGTATGCGTTGAACATGTAAAATGACTTTCCAACAGATATATGAAAGTGTTTCTGATAACAGAGGAGTGGAATTTTCCATGTAAATATGTTAAAAACATAGATCAACCAATCTGATTCAAAGAAACAATTCCTTTCAATGCTTCATTACACATGTTACTGACAGCATTTCTCTGTACAGTGTAAGATTTTCAAGTAAGAATGCCAGACTTTTGTTTAAATCTGTGCTGTTAAGTAAGGAGTTAAAACACACTCTTCTGCAGTTGGCCAAAAATGTATTCTAACACTGTCAAATGGCAATAAGTGAGAAAGAGTGATGAGCTCACATTAATTTTCGAATACCTTCTGAATCTTAGTTTGATATACAGTTTTACAGGAAGAGCAACATAACACAAAGGTGACAGAAACATTTCTTTGCAGTTTTAAAACACACTTGAGTTTCTCTTTAATAACGTAGATCAATGTAGGCGGAAAGACATGAAATTCTGTCCATGATGAAAGGACACAATAGGTTTCTTAGTTCAGAATCTCCTTTAGTTTAACTCTACTGTTAATCACAGTTTATATCGCTAGTCTTTCTTATTATGGCCCTGAAACATTTTTCGTACTTATGCAGTGAAACTGTAACTGCTGCTAATGCTAGATAAAAGATACGTATAAATTGGTTTACTTGGGTTATCTTCAGGGTAGGGAAATCTGTGTATACAAGGTCTTCCAAGTTACATAAAAAATGTGACTGTTTAATGAACTCAGCATCCCAAAAATTAGCATTTCATATTATAAGCTCCGTTTAATTATAAAAAATCTTTCTTTCAATTCATCTTGAAAGATCTTGAGCAGGATCTAGAAACAAGATAAATTAATATTCTTCAGGTTAAATTTAGAATAACGTCCAGCATGCACGTGAGTGGGGAAAGCTCAAAGCACCTAAAACTCATTCCAACAAAATCCCACATACAACAAAGAAATAATTGTCCCATGTGAGGAAGCATTAACGTCTGTCCTGGAAGAATATGCTCAGCATAGATATATAAAATACTCTGCACTTCACTCAGAAATCTTTTTCAGAGAACTAAAGACCACCCCATTATATTCAGTTAAACAACCCAGGCAGTGAGTGCTGGATTGCCATGACTCTGTTAGAAAACTCAGTATTTTCTAAATCAACAAACACAATTGTGACAAGTACTGCTACTTCTAACGAGCAGAACACTGTGTAACTATATCAGGTAGCATAGTAACTATAAACCTTGATGCTGTTGCATTTGCTAACCAAGAGAATGAGAGTTTCACTGTTGAACTTCTATGTACTGTGGCTGTTCTAGACATTGTGAACACTGGCACAGAATGCATTCAGAGTATTGAAGCATGTTCTCTGCCCTAACGAAATAAGTTATAATGACAATCATTTTATCATAGTTTAAACACTAATTCTTGTATATTCTGCAATGCTCACTCCAGAATGTTGTAAACAAACTGAACACAAAAAGACATGTATGGGTTGAACCTGAAAAAAGACTTTCCAAGAGAAATATGAAAGAGTTTCTCATAACATAGGAGTTGAATTTTTGATGTACATAGGTCAAAACTGTGGACCAAACGATCTGATGCATAGAAGCAACACATTTCAATGCTTTATAATACATGTTACACTTTGAAGTTGTCTGGACTCTCTTAGATTTTCAAGTAAGAATGCTAGACTCATAGTAAAATTTGTGCTGTTAACTACGCAGTTTATACACATTGTTTGGCAGTTGTTCCAAAAGGTATTCTAAACCTGCCTAAATCAATAAGCCAGAAAGACTGATGAGCTCACATTAAAGTTAGGATATGTTCTGGATCTTACTTTTGTATACCGGTTTACTGTAAGAGTAAAATAACACACAGCGTAGAGAAACATTTCTTTGCAGTTTTAAATCACATATGTGGTTCTCTTTAATTATGTAGATCAATTAGCGTAGAGAGTACCTGAAATTCTCTCCATGATGAGAGGATACAATAGGTTTTTTAGTTCTGAATATTTTTTCGTTGTTTGTAATGTCAACTAGGTTACATCACTAGTCTTTCTTATGTGGCTCTGGAACATTTCCTGTACCTGTGCAGTCAAATTGTACTTGCTGCTAATTGAAGATAAAAGTTACTTGTAAATGGGAATTACTAACTAGTGGTATCCTCATGGTAGGAAAGTCTGTTTACAAAATTGTCTTCCAACTTACATAAAGAATGTGATTGTTTAATGAACTCAGTATTCTAAGACATGTGTATATCGTATAATAAGCAGTGATTAATTAAAAAGAAAGCTTCATGTAACTTCAGCTGGAAACACATTTTTGAGCGAGATGTACAGACAAGATAAATAGAAACGCATCAGGTAAAATTTCAGGTAATTCCACGTGTACCCATGAGTGCAGCTAGCTCAAAATACTTAAATTTCATTTCAATACGAACTCAAATACAACAGAAATGTAAATGACACTTGTAACCAAGCATTAACACCTGCTCTGGAATATGCTCCGCATAAAAGTATAAAACAATCTTTGCACAACTTCCCCCAGAACTATATTGCAAAGAACTGAAGACCTCCCCATTATGTTCAGTTCACAGAACGTAAGCAGTGAGTGCTAAGTTGGCATTGCTCTGTTAAAAACACAGTATTTTTTAATTCGACATGAAATAAGAAGATTCTGACAAGCACTGCTACTTCTAATGAGCAGAACACTGTGGAACGTTATCAGGTGGTATAGTAACTGAACATCTTGATGCGGTTGCATTGGCTACCCAGGACAATGAGAGTTTCACTGTGCTACTTCTATATACTGTGGCTGTTCTAGACAATGCTAACTGACACTGGCACAGAACGCTTTCAGAGTATTGAGGTATGTTCTCTGCCCTAATGAAATTACTTAAAATTATAATCATTTTCTCATAGTTTTCACAACGGTTACTCTATATCCTGCAATGCTCATTCAAATGTTGTACACATACTGAGTACAAGGAAAGTGTATGGGTTGAACATGGAAAAAGAGTTTCCATTAGAAATATGAAAGTCTCTGATCACAGAGGAGTTGAATTTTTGATGAACATATATATGCAAAAACCGGGAAGCAAACAAACTGATGCATAGAAACAATGCATTTCAACTGCTCAATATCCACGTTACCCTTAGCACTTCCTTTTACACTGAAATATTTTCACGTAAAAATGCTAGACTCATAGTAAAATCTGTGCGCTTAAGTAAGCAGTTTAAACACAATATTTGGCAGTTGTTCAAAAATGTGTTCTAAAACTGCCGTATGGCAATAAGCTAGAAAGACTGATGAACTCACCTTAAAGTTAGGATATCTTCTGGATCTTAGGTTGTTCTACAGGTTTACAGTAAGAGTAAAATCACACAGTGTAGACAAACATTTCTTTGCTGTTTTAAAACACATCCGTGGTTCTCTTAAATTACGTAGATCAATTAGGTTAGAAAGAACATGAAATGCTGTCCATGAAAAGAGGATACAATAGGTTTCTTAGTTCAGCGTCTCCTTTAGTTTTACTGTAGAGTTAAATAAAGTTTACATCACTAGTCTTTCTTATAACGGCCCTGGAACATTTCCTGTACCTGTGCAGTTAAATTGTTCTTGCTGCTTATGTGAGATAAAAGTTACTTATAAATTGGGATTTACTAGTGTGAACTTCAGGGTAGGAATATCTGTTTACACAGTGGTGTTCCAATTTACGTAAGGAGTGTGACTGTTTAATGAAATGTGCATTTCCTATAATAACCAGTGATTCAATTTAAAAAGCTACATGGAACTTCAGCTAAAAGGCCTTTGGAAGCGAGCTATACAGACAAGATAAATATAAAATCTTCAGATCAAATTTCAAGTAATTCCAAGTGTACGTATGAGGGCAGCTAGCTAAAATACTTAAATTTCTTTTCTAAACGAACTCAAATACAACGAAATGGTAATTGACACTGGCAAACAAGCACTAACATCTCTTCTGGAATATGCTCAGCATAGCAGTATAAAATAAACTTTGCACAACTTCACCCAGAACTATATTTCAATGAACTAAAGATGTCCCCAGTATGTTCAGTTACAGAACTTAAGCAGTGAGTGCAGGATTGGCATTTCTATGTTATAAAGCTCGGTATGTTCTAAATCGACAAATACCAAGAAGATTCACACAAGCACTGCTAGTTCTGATGAGCAGACCACGGATTAAATTTACCAGGTAATAAATTCAATATACATCTTGATGCTGGTTCATTTGCTAACAAGTCCAATGAAAGTTTCACTGTTGAACTCTTATATACTGTGGCTATTCTAGAACGTGCTAACACCCACACAGAATGCTTTCAGACTATTGTAGCATGTTCTCTTCCCTAATGAAATAAGTTAAAATAATAATTTTTTTCTCATAGTTTTTAACACTGATATTTGTATATCCTGCATTGCTCACTTCAGAAGGTTGTACACATACAGGACACACACACATAAAACGTGTATGCGTTGAACATGTAAAATGACTTTCCAACAGATATATGTAAGTGTTTCTGATAACAGAGGAGTGGAATTTTCCATGTAAATATGTTAAAAACATAGATCAACCAATCTGATTCAAAGAAACAATTCCTTTCAATGCTTCATTACACATGTTACTGACAGCATTTCTCTGTACAGTGTAAGATTTTCAAGTAAGAATGCCAGACTTTTGTTTAAATCTGTGCTGTTTAGTAAGGAGTTAAAACACACTCTTCTGCAGTTGGCCAAAAATGTATTCTAACACTGTCAAATGGCAATAAGCGAGAAAGAGTGATGAGCTCACATTAATTTTCGGATACCTTCTGAATCTTAGTTTGATATACAGTTTTACAGGAAGAGCAACATAACACAAAGGTGACAGAAACATTTCTTTGCAGTTTTAAAACACACTTGAGTTTCTCTTTAATAACGTAGATCAATGTAGGCGGAAAGACATGAAATTCTGTCCATGATGAAAGGACACAATAGGTTTCTTAGTTCAGAATCTCCTTTAGTTTAACTCTACTGTTAAACACAGTTTATATCGCTAGTCTTTCTTATTATGGCCCTGAAACATTTTTCGTACTTATGCAGTGAAACTGTAACTGCTGCTAATGCTAGATAAAAGATACGTATAAATTGGTTTACTTGGGTTATCTTCAGGGTAGGGAAATCTGTGTATACAAGGTCTTCCAAGTTACATAAAAAATGTGACTGTTTAATGAACTCAGCATCCCAAAAATTAGCATTTCATATTATAAGCTCCGTTTAATTATAAAAAATCTTTCTTTCAGTTCATCTTGAAAGATCTTGAGCAGGATCTAGAAACAAGATAAATTAATATTCTTCAGGTTAAATTTAGAATAACGTCCAGCATGCACGTGAGTGGGGAAAGCTCAAAGCACCTAAAACTCATTTCAACAAAATCCCACATACGACAAAGAAATAATTGTCCCATGTGAGGAAGCATTAACGTCTGTCCTGGAAGAATATGCTCAGCATAGATATATAAGATACTCGCCCTTCACTCAGAACTCTTTTTCAGAGAACTAAATACCTCTCCATTATGTTCAGTTAAAGAACCCAAGCAGTGAGTGTTGGATTGCCATGACTCTCTTATAAAACTCAGTATTTTCTAAATCAACAAACACAAAGACAATTCTGACAAGTACTGCTACATCTAACGAGCAGAACACTGTGTAACATTATCAGGTAGCATAGTAACTATACACCTTGATGCTGTTGCATTTGCTAACCAAGAGAGTGAGAGTTTCACTGTTGAACTTCTATGTACTGTGGCTGTTCTAGACATTGTGAACACTGGCACAGAATGCATTCAGAGTATTGAAGCATGTTCTCTGCCCTAATGATATAAGTTATAATGACAATCATTTTATCGTAGTTTAAACACTAATTCTTGTATATTCTGCAATGCTCACTCCAGAGTGTTGTAAACATACTGAACACAAAATGACATGTATTTAAACCTGTCAAAAGACTTTCCAAGAGAAATATGAAAGAGTATCTCATAACAGAGGAGTTGAATTTTTGATGTACATAGGTCAAAACTGTGGACCAAACGATCTGATGCATAGAAGCAATGCATTTCTATGATTCATTATACATGTTACACTTAGAAGTTCTCTGTTCTCTGTTAGATTTTCAGCTAAGAATGCTAGGCTCATAGTAAAATTTGTGCTGTTACCTACGCAGTTTATACACATTCTTTGGCAGTTGTCCCAAAAGGTATTCTAAACCTGCCTAATGTCAATAAGCCAGAAAGACTGATGACCTCACATTAAAGTTAGGATATGTTCTGGATCTTACTTTTGTATACTGGTTTACTGTAAGAGTAAAATTACACACAGCGTAGAGAAACATTTCTTTGCAGTTTTAAATCCCATATGTGGTTCTCTTTCATTATGTAGATCAATTAGCGTAGAGAGTACCTGAAATTCTGTCCATGATGAGAGGATACAATGGATTTTTTAGTTCTGAATATTTTTTCGTTGTTTGTAATGTCAACTCGGTTACATCACTAGTCTTTCTTATGTGGCTCTGGAACATTTCCTGTACCTGTGCAGTCAAATTGCACTTGCTGCTAATTGAAGATAAAAGTTACTTGTAAATGGGAATTACTAACTAGTGGTATCTTCATGGTAGGAAAGTCTGTTTACAAAATTGTCTTCCAACTTACATAAAGAATGTGATTGTTTAATGAACTCAGTATTCTAAGACATGTGTATATCGTATAATAAGCAGTGATTAATTAAAAAGAAAGCTTCATGTAACTTCAGCTGGAAACACATTTTTGAGCGAGATGTACAGACAAGATAAATAGAAACGCATCGGGTAAAATTTCAGGTAATTCCACGTGTATCCATGAGTGCAGCTAGCTCAAAATACTTAAATTTCATTTCAATACGAACTCAAATACAACAGAAATGTATATGACACTTGTAACCAAGTATTAACATCTGCTCTGGAATATGCTTCTCATAAAAGTATAAAACAATCTTTGCACAACTTCCCCCAGAACTATATTGCAACGAACTGAAGACTTCCCCATTATGTTCAGTTCAGAGAACATAAGCAGTGAGTGCTACGTTGGCATTGCTCTGTTAAAAACATAGTATTTTTTAATTCGACATGAAAAAAGAAGATTCTGACAAGCACTGCTACTTCTAATGAGCAGAACACTGTATAACGTTATCAGGTGTTATAGTAACTGAACATCTTGATGCGGTTACCTTGCCTAACCAGGAGATTGAGAGTTTCACTGTGCAACTTCTATATACTGTGGCTGTTCTAGACAATGCTAACTGACTCTGCCACAGTACGCTTTCTGAGTATTGAGGCATGTTCTCTACCCTAATGAAATAAGTTAAAATTATAATTATTTTCTCATAGTTTTCACACCGGTTTTTGTATATCCTGCAATGCTCATTCAGAATGTTGTACACATATTAGCACAAGGAAAGTGTATGGGTTGAACATGGAAAATGACTTAGAGGAAAGTTCATTGCATTGCAGGAACATCAAAAGAAGCTAGAAAAAGCTCAAATAAACAACCTGACCATTCAGCTAAAAGAACTGGAAAAACATTAGCAAAAAAAACCCAGGACAAGTAGAAGGAAGGTAATAAGAAAGATCAGAGCGAAAATAAATGACATAGAGTTAAGGAAACAATAAATAGATTCAATAAAACCTGAAGCTGGTTCTTTGAAAAGGTAAACAGGACTGATGAACCCTTAACTAAACTCACCAAAGAAAAAAGAGGAAGGACTCAAATAAATAAAATTAAAAAGGACAGTGAACAAATAACAACTGATACAACAGGGATACAAAGAATTGTAAAAAAATACTATGAAGAACTCTATGCCAAAAATTAGGCAATCTATATGAAATGGAAAAATTTTAGAATCATATAACCTTCCAAAAATCAATCTGGAAGAAGCAGAAAACCTAAACAGACCAATTACAACAAATGTGATTGAAAAAGTTATCAAAAAACTTTCAAAAAGTAAAGTCCTAGGCCTGATGAATTCAAAGTGAATTCTATCAAAAATTCAAAAAAGAAATAACTTCTATCCTCCTCAAGCTATTTAAGAGGAAGAAAAACTTCCAAACTCTTTTTATGAAGCGAGCATAATTCTGATCCCAAATCGGGCAGAGACAACACAAAGAAAGAAAATTATAGGCCTATATCCCTGATGAATTTAGACGCTAAAATTCTCAACAAAATATTAGCCAACCAGATCCATCAATATATGAAAATTTTTACACCATGATCAAGTAGGATTTATTCTGGATAGGAAAGGCAGGTTCAGTATTCGCAAATCAATCAATGTGATTCATCACATAAACAAAAGAAAGGACAAAAATCACATGATAATTTCAATAGATGCAGAAAAGGCATTTGATAAAATCTAGCACCCATTCATGCTCAAAACTCTCAGTAAGGTGGGAATACAGGGAACATTCCTTAACATAATAAAGGCCACATACGACAAACCCACAGGAAACATCATACTAAATGGACAAAAATTAAAAGCAATCCCCTTAAGATCAGAAACCAGGCAGGGGTGTCCCCTTTCACCACTCTTATTCAAAATAGTTCTGGAATTCCTAGCTGTAACAATCATACAAGAAGAAATAAAAGGCATCCAAGTTGGAAAAGAAGAAGTAAAAGTGTCACTATTTGCAAATGATATGATATTGTATATTGAAAACCCTAAAGTCTCAGTCAAAAAACTACTGAACCTTATACATGAATTCAGCAAGGTGGCAGAATATAAAATTAATACTCAGAAATCACAGGCATTTCTATATACAAACAATGAACTGTCAGCAAAAGAAATTAAGGAAACAATCCCCTTCATTATCGCAGCCAAAGAAATAAAGTGCCTAGGAGTAAATTTAACCAAGGAGGTTAAGGACTTGTACTCGGAAAATTATAAAACAATGAGAAAGGAAATCAAGGAAGATACAAACAATTGGAAGCATATATCGTGCTCAAAGCTAGGAAGAATAAACATCATTAAAATGTCTATATTACCCAAAGCAATTCATAAATTCAATACAATACCAATTAAAATACCAATGACATACTTCAAAAATAGAGAACACATATTCCAAAAATTTATTTAAAACCAAAAAAGAACACGAATAGCCTCAGCAATCTTAAAAAGAAAAAATAAAGCAGTAGGTATCACTCTTGCAGATATCAAGGTTTACTAAAAGGCCATTATACTCAAGACAGCCTGGTACTGGCATAAGAACAAGCACATAGATCAATGGAACAGAACAGAGGACCTAAAATAAACCCACAACTTTATGGACAACTTATATGTGACAAAGGAGGAAAGAACATACAATGGAGTAAAGACAGCCTCTTAAACAAATGGTGTTGGGAAAATTGGACATCTACCTGCAAAAAAATAAAACTAGACCATCAACTTACACCATTCACAAAAACAAACTCAAAATGCATAAAAGACTTAAACGTAAGCCATGAAACAATAAGCATCTTAGAAGAAAACATAGGCAGTAAGCTCTCTGACATCTGTAGCAGCAATATATTTGCCGATTTATCTCCACGGGCAAATGAAATAGAAGGCAAGATAAACAATGGGACTATATCAAACTAAAAAGTTTTTGTACAGCTAAAGACAATAAGAACAGAATAAAAAGACAAACCACACAATGGGAGAACATATTCGACAGCACGTCTGATAAAGGGTTAATAACTAAAATTTATAAAGAACTTATAAAACTCAACAACAGGAAGACAATCCAATTAAAAAATGGCTAAAAGAAATGAATAGAATTTTCTCCAAAAAGGACATACAGATGGCCAATAGGCATATGAAAAAATGCTCAACATCACTAATCATTAGAGAAATGCAAATTAAAACCACAATGAGATATCACCTCACACCAGTCAGAATGGCACTCATCAGCAAAACAACACAGAATAAGTGCTGGCAAGGATGTGGAGAAAAGGGAACCCTTCTGCACTGCTGGTGGGAATGCAGACTGGTGCAGCCACTTGAAAAACATTTTGGAGATTCCTCAAAAAATTAAAAATTGAACTGCCTTTTGACCCAACTATCCCACTTACAAAAATATACCCTAAGAACAGCATAGCGCTGTTCGAAAAGAAGAAATGTGCTCCCATGTTCATGGCAGCATTGTTCACAATAGCGAAGATCTAGAAACAGCCCAAGTTTCCGTCAGAAGACAAGTAGATTAAAAAGCCATGGTACATATATACTATGGAATACTACTCAGCCATAAGAAATGATGACATCGGATAATTTATAACAAAATGGATGGACCTTGATAACATTATACGGAGTATAATAAGTAAATCAGAACAAAAGAAAAACTGAGAACAGCATGATTTCATACATAGGTGGGACATAAAAGTGAGACTATGAGACATGGACAAGAGTGTGGTGGTTATGTGGTGGGTGAGGGAGGGAAGGGTGGGTTAGGGAGGATGGGAGGGGCACAGGGAAAACCATGTATAAGATGAGAGCGAAGGAGGGAGCAAGATGGCGACGGAGTAGGCGGACGTACCAACTTCCAACTCCCAGAACCAAAGTGGATTACAACTCAATTTTAAGAACCATCACCTGGATAAACCAACTTTGAACAAAACTAAGTGAACTCTTCAACCAAGGAACACAGAAGAAGCCACATTGAGACTGGTAGGAATAACAAAAACGCAAAGAGGGCTGCCCAGCTCGCCAGAGCAAACGGCAGCCCGGAGAGACCTGTGTGGCGGGAGGAAAGTTTGGCGGAGAGGGAGGAACCTGGGTCCCAGGAACCAAGCCCCAGCCTGCAGTCCCAGAGCCTAGAAGAGGCGTTTGGACAGTTTTGAGCTGTGAAACAAGTGAGGGAGCTCCCAGGCCTACACTGTGGAGTATTAGGTCCCTTCCTACTCTGCTGAGGGCTGCTTGGGGTTTTGGGGCGGCAGGACGCTGAAAGGCGGTTCGGTCGGCGTGGGCAGAGGCCAAGCCGGTGGGAGATCGGTCTAGCCCAGAGGGTCGGAGGGGAAGCGCGAGAGCGGTCCGGGAGATGCGGGCCCGCCTTTAATCCCACTTACGGGGACAAAGCGGGAGGCCAGGAATAGGCAGGCCTTGTGCAAGCCGGCCCTGACCGCGGGGCCCGGGCTAGGACCAGGGATGGGCAGGGGCTCGCGGCTGAGCTGATGCTACCAGTCCCCCCCCACCCCCCCGCCGGAGAAACTGCGGTTGGCCAGTATACGTGCGCGAGCGGGCTCCGAGCGCGGGAACGGAGTGGACCAAGAGACGGGTGGAGGCTCGCAGCTGAGCCCACGCTATTATCCCCATCCGGCCGGAGAAAACGCAGACAGCATTCATACGTGTACGAGCGGGCTCCGAACGCGGGGGCGGGGTAGAGTCCGGGATAAGCGGAAGTACGCAGCTAAGCGGAAGCCAGCAAACACGCCCGCCCCAATAAACCTTGGTTTCCGACCCTGCGCAAAGGGCCCTGGCCTCGAGGGCGGGGCTAAAGCTCCAGACGGGCAAAGGCTTACAGCTGAGAGCATGTCAAAAGCCCCGCCTAACCCGCGGAACTGTAGCGAGCAGGTTCCGACTGCTGGTTCTGGGCAGAAGTCCGGAAATAGGCTGGGTCCGCAGCTGAGGAAAGGTGCTCACCTCTACCCTTGGTGCTAATCTTGTGGCTTCAGTGACAGCCCCTCCCAAGGAGGAGAGGCAGAAATCACAGCAAAAGCGACAGTGGGACGGCGCTGGCAACGCTCATACCCAACCACCCAAGGCACCGGCAGAGGGGGTGGGGGGCCTGCAGACAGACCACACCTAGAGAACACAAAGGCAACACCTACTGGACTCAAGTGGCCACAACTTGCTTATACACAGAAAAAATGGGCAGGCAGAGGAATGCAACCCAAATGAATCAAGAGAAATCCCCAGAGAAGGACCTGAATGAACCAGATATAACCAAATTACCAGAAGCAGAATTTAGAATAATGATAGTTAGGATGTTCAAAGAAATTAGAGCAACAATGGATAGTCATTATGAACACCTAAATAAAGAGATAACAAGTATAAAAAATGAAATTGAAATAATAAAAAAGAATCAGACAGAAATGACAAATACAGTATCAGAACTGAAGACCACAATGGAAGGAATTAAAAGCAGGATGGATGACGCTGAGGATCGAATAAGCGAGTTAGAGGACACAATAAACAAAGGCACAGAAGCAGAGAAGAAAAAGGAAAAGAGACTTAAAAAATGTGAGGAAACTCTAAGGGAGCTTTGTGACAACATGAAGAGAAACAACATTCGCATCATAGGGGTGCCTGAAGAAGAGGAGAGAGGACAGGAAATGGAAACTTTGTTCAATCAAATCATAGCAGAAAACTTTCCTAAATTAAGGCTGGGAAACACTCCACACATTCAAGAAGCACACAGAACTCCATTAAAAAGAAACCCAAAAAGATCTACACTAAGACACATCATAGTTAAAATACCAAAGCTAATGGATAAAGAAAAAATTTTAAAAGCTGCTAGAGAAAAAAAGGCTATCACCTACAAAGGAGCCCCCATAAGGATGACATCGGACTTCTCAACAGAAACACTTGAGGCCAGAAGGGAATGGCAAGAAATAATCAAAGTAATGCAGAACAAGAACCTACAACCAAGACTACTTTATCCAGCAAGGCTAACGTTTAAAATTGAAGGAGAAATAAAGAGCTTCCAAGACAAAGAAAGCCTCAAGGAATTCATAAAAACCAAACCAATTCTGCAAGAGATACTAAGAGGCCTCTTGTAAACAGTTTAAAGGTAGGAAAGAATATAGCAAAAGAAGAATACAGCTTTAAAGAATAAAATGGCAATAAACAACTACATATCAATAATAACCTTAAATGGAAATGGATTAAATGATCCAATCAAAAGACATAGGGTAGCTGCATGGATAAAGAAACAGGACCCATACATATGCTGTCTACAAGAGACACACCTTAAAACAAAAGATGCTCATAGACTGAAGGTAAAAGGATGGAAAAAAATATTTCATGCAAATGGAAATGAAAAAAAAGCAGGGGTAGCAATACTTATATCTGACAAAATGGACTTTAAAACAAAGGCTGTAGTAAGAGATAAAGGAGGGCACTACATAATGATAAAGGGAACAATTCGACAGGAAGATATAACTATTGTAAATATCTATGCAACAAATATAGGAGCCCCGACATACATAAAGCAGACTTTGATGGATATAAAGGGCGAGATTAACAGCAATACTATCATAGTAGGGGATTTCAATACCCCTCTAACAACACTGGATAGATCCTCAAGAAAGAAAATTAATAAAGAAACAGCAGACTTAAAGGATACACTAGATCAACTTGATTTAATAGATATCTTCAGAACTTTTCACCCTAAAGCAGTAGAATATACATTCTTCTCAAGCGCTCATGGTACGTTTTCTAGGATAGACCACATGTTAGGACACAAAAATGGTCTCAATAAATTTAAGAAGATTGAAATCATATCAAGCATTTTCTCTGATCACAATGCCATGAAACTAGAAATTAATCACAAAAGAAAAACTGAAAAATACTCAAACACTTGGAAACTAAATAGCATGTTATTAAATAATGAATGGATTAACAATGAGATCAAAGAAGAAATTAAAAAGTTTCTAGAAACAAATGATAATGAGCATACATCAACTCAAAATTTATGGGACACAGCAAAAGCAGTTCTGAGAGGGAAGTTTATTGCACTACAGGCATATCATAAGAAGCTAGAAAAAGCTCAAATAAGCAACCTAACCCTGCATCTAAAAGATCTAGAAAAACAACAACAAATAAAACCCAAGACAAGTAGAAGGAAGGAAATAATAAAGGTCAGAGCAGAAATAAATGACATAGAGGCTAAGGAAACAATACAGAGGATCAATGAAACAAGAAGCTGGTTCTTTGAAAAGGTAAACAAGATTGATGAACCTTTAACTAGACTCACCAAGAAAAAAAGAGAGAGGACTCAAATAAATAAAATTAGAAAGGAGAGTGGAAAAATAACAACTGACACAACAGAAATACAAAGCATTGTAAGAAAATACTATGAAGAACTATATGCCAAAAAATTAGACAATCTTGGGGAAATGGACAAATTTCTTGAATCATATAACCTTCCAAAAATCAATCTGGAAGAATCAGAACACCTAAACAGACCAATTACAGCAAATGAGATTGAAACAGTTATCAAAAAACTCCCAAAAAAGAAAAGTCCTGGGCCTGATGGCTTCACAAGTGAATTCTATCAAAAATTCAAAGAAGAACTAACTCCTATTCTCCTCAAGCTATTTCAAAAAATTCAAGAGGAAGGAAGACTTCCAAACTCCTTTTATGAGGCGAGCATAATTCTGATCCCAAAACCGGGCAAAGACAACACAAAGAAAGAAAATTATAGGCCTATAACCCTGATGAATTTAGACGCTAAAATTCTCAACAAAATATTAGCCAACCGGATCCAGCAATATATGAAAAAAATCATACACCACGATCAAGTGGGATTTATTCTGGAGAGGCAAGGCTGGTTCAATATTCGCAAATCAATGTGATTCACCACATAAACAAAAGGAAGGACAAAAATCACATGATAATTTCAATAGATGCAGAAAAGGCATTTGATAAAATCCAGCACCCATTCATGCTCAAAACTCTCAGTAAAGTGGGAATACAGGTATCATTCCTTAACATGATAAAGGCCATCTACAATAAACCGACAACAAACATCATACTAAATGGACAAAGATTAAAAGCAATCCCCTTAAGATCAGGAACCAGGCAGGGTTGCCCACTTTCACCCCTCTTATTCAACATAGTTCTGGAAGTCCTAGCTACAGCAATCAGACAAGAAGAAGAAATAAAAGGCATCCAAATTGGAAAAGAAGAAGTAAAACTGTCATTATTTGCAGATAATATGATATTGTATATTGAAAACCCTAAAGTCTCAGTCAAAAAACTAGTGGACCTTATAAATGATTTCAGCAAGGTGGCAGGATATAAAATTAATACTCAGAAATCAGAGGCATTTCTATACACCAACAATGAAATATCAGCAAAAGAAATTAAGGAAACAATCCCCTTCACTATTGCAGCCAAAAAAATTAAGTACCTAGGAGTAAATTTAACCAAGGAGGTTAAGGACTTGTACTTGGAAAATTATAGAATATTGATAAAAGAAATCAAGGAAGATACAAACAGGTGGAAGCATATACCGTGCTCATGGCTAGGAAGAATAAACATCATTAAAATGTCTATATTACCAAAAGCAATTTATAAATTCAATGCAATACCAATTAAAATACCAATGACATACTTCAAAGATATAGAACACATATTCCAAAAATTTATATGGAACCAAAAAAGAACAAGAATAGCCTCAGCAATCTTAAAAAGAAAAAATAAAGCAGGAGGTATCACGCTTCCTGATATCAAGGTTTACTATAAGGCCATTTACTCAAGACAGCCTGGTACTGGCATAAGAACAAGCACATAGATCAATGGAACAGAACAGAGAACCCAGAAATAAACCCACAGCTTTATGGACAACTGATATTTGACAAAGGAGGAAAGAACACACAATGGAGTAAAGACAGCCTCTTTAACAAATGGTGTTGGGAAAATTGGACATCTACCTGCAAAAAAATGAAACTAGACCATTAACTTACACCATTCACAAAAACAAACTCAAAATGGATAAAAGACTTAAATGTAAGCCGTGAAACCATAAACATCTTAGAAGAAAACATAGGCAGCAAGCTCTCCGACATCTGTAGCAGCGGTATATTTGCCGATTTATCTCCACGGGCAACTGAAATAAAAGGCAAGATAAACAAATGGGACTATATCAAACTAAAAAGTTTTTGCACAGCTAAAGACAATAGGAACAGAATAAAAAGACAAACCACACAATGGGAGAACATATTCGACAGCACATCTGATAAGGGGTTAATAACCAAAATTTATAAAGAACTTATAAAACGCAACACCAGGAAGACAAACAACCAAATCAAAAAATGGGCAAAAGAAATGAATAGAAATTTCTCCAAAAAGGACATACAGATGGCCAATAGGCATATGAAAAAATGCTCAACATCACTAATCATTAGAGAAATGCAAATTAAAACCACAATGAGATATCACCTCACACCAGGCAGAATGGCACTTATCAGCAAAACAACACAGAATAAGTGCTGGCGAGGATGTGGAGAAAAGGGAACCCTTCTGCACTGCTGGTGGGAATGCAGACTGGTGCAGCCACTGTGGAAAACAGTTTGGAGATTCCTCAGAAAATTAAAAATTGAACTGCCTTTTGACCCAGCTATCCCACTTATAGGAATATACCCTAAGAACACCATAGCACTGTTCGAAAAGAAGGAATGCGCCCCCATGTTCGTGGCAGCATTGTTCACAATAGCGAAGATCTGGAACCAGCCCAAGTGTCCATCAGAAGACGAGTGGATTAAAAAGCTATGGTACATATATACTATGGAAAACTACTCAGCCATAAGAAACAATAACATCGGATCATTTATAACAAAATGGATGTACCTTGATAACATTATACGGAGTGAAATAAGTAAATCAGAAAAAAAGAAAAACTGAGAACAGCACGATTACATACATAGGTGGGACATGAAAGTGAGGGTATGAGACATGGACAAGAGAGTGGTGGTTATTGGATGGGGGGAGGGAGGGAAGGGAGGGATAGGGAGGAGGGGAGGGACACAGGGAAAACCAGATTGAAAGGGACAGAGGACAATTTGACTTTTGGTGATGGGTATGCAACACAATTGAATGATGAGATAACCTGGAGATGTTTTCATTGTACATATGTACCCTGATTTATTGGTGTCACCCCATTAGAATTAATAATAATAAAATATATATTAAAAAAAAAAAAGATGACAGCGAACATTTTGACTTTGGGTGATGGGTATGAGACACAATTGAATGATAAGATAATCTGGAGATATTTTCATTGTATATATGTACCCTGATTTATTGGTGTAACCCCATTAAAATTAATAACAATAAATTAAAAAAAAAAACAAACAAAAAAAACACTTTTTTGCAGTTGACCAGAATGGTATTCTGACTATGCCAAATGGCAATGAGCAAGAAAGTGTTATGAGCTCACATTAATGTTAGAATATCTTCTGGAGCTTGGATTGACATACACTTTCACGCAGTGTGGAGAAACATTTTATTTCACTTCTAAGATACATTTAGGGTTCTCTTTAAGTTACGTAGATCAATTTACATTGAAACTACTGAAAATGTGTCCAGGATGAGAGGAAACAACAGTATTTCTAGTTCTAAATCTCCTTTGATTTAAGTGTAGTGTGAGATTTAGTTTACATCACTAGTCTTTCTTATAATGCCCCTAGAACGTGTCCGGTACTTGTGCAGTTAAATTGAACGTTCTGCTAATGTAAGTTAGAAGAAAGTTACTTGTAAAATTGCAAGTTACATGAGTTATCTTCAGGGTAAGAAAGTCTGTTTACACAATGGTGTCACAATAAACCAAAAGGAATATGATTATCTAATGAACTCAGCATTCTAAAAATTGTGCAGTTCATATAATAAGCACAGTTTAATTAAAAGAAAAGCTTTATGTAACTTCAGGTTGAAAGATATTCTTCAGCAAGATGTACAGACAAGATAAATATAAAAGCTTTATGTTAATTTTAAAGTAATTACAAGCATACAGATGAGTGCAGCTAGCTCAAAACACTTAAATCTCATTTCAACACAACCTCACATACAAGGAAAAAGAAAATTTCACTTGGAAGAAAGTATTAGCGTTTGTCCTGGAAGAATGTGCTCCGCATAGAAGTATAAAATAATATTTGCACAACTTCACCTAGAACTATATTTCAAAGAACTAGAGACCTCCCCATTATATTCAGTTACAGAACCTGAAAATAGAGTGCTGGATTGGAATTACTCTTATAAAACAGTATTTTCTAAATTGACAAAGAAAAACAACATCCTCCCATGCACTGCTATTTCTGATTAGCAGACCACTGTGTAACTTTATCAGGTAGTAGAGTAACTATAAATCTTGATTCTGGTATAATTGCTAACCAAGAGAGTGAAAGTTTCACTTTTGTAATTCTATATACTGTTGCTGTTCTAGACAGTGCTAATACCCACACAGAATGCTTTTAGAATATTGGAACATATTCTCTGTAAGTGATGATCAGTTTGTTAGGGTATTATCACTGATTAATATATATGCTGCAATGATCCCTTCACAAGGTTATACAAATACTGAAAACAAAAAACGTGTTTGGGTTGAACATGTAAAATGACTTTCCAATAGAAATATGGCACTGTTTCTGATAACACAGAAGCTTAATTTTTGATGTAAATATGTAAAGAACAAGGACCAAACAATCTGATGCACAGAAACAACACATTTCAATGCTCCATTATATATGTAACTCTAGGCAGATTTCTGTACCGTGTAAGATTTTCAAGTGAGATTATTAGACTTGTAGAAAATTTTGTGCTTTTATGCATACAGTTAAAAACCACTTATTGCAGTTGACCAAAAAGGTATTCTAACACTGCCAAATAGCAATGAGCAAGAAAGAGTAATGAGCTCACATTAGTATTAGAATATCTTCTGGAGATTATTTTGACATAGTTTCACAGTAAGGGTACAATAACACAGTGTACAGAAACATTTCATTTCAGTTTTATGATACATTTGGGATTCTCTTTAACTTATGTAGATCAATTTGAATTGAAATCACATAAATTCCATCCAGGATGAAAGAAAACTATAGTTTTCCTAGTTCTAAATCTCCTTTAATTTAAGTGTAGTGTTAAATTTATTTTACATCACTAGTCTTTCTAAAAATGGCTTGAAAACGTTTCCTGTACTTGTGCAGTTAAACTGTACCTGCTGCTAACGTTAGATAATAGTTACCTGTAAATTCGGGGTTTACTAGTGTTATGTTCAGAGTAGGAAAGTCTGTTTACACAATGGTGTCACAATTTACCTGACGTATATGATTGTCTAATAAACTCACCTTTCTAAAAATTGTTCAATTCATATAATAAGCACCAATTAATTGAAAAGAAAGTTGTCTGTAAATTCAGCTTGAAAGATCTTCTTGAGCTGGATGTACAGAAAATATAAATATAAAAGCTTTAGGTTAACTTTAGAGTAATTTCAAGCATACAGATAAGTGCAGATAGCTCAAAACACTTAAAATTCATTTCAACCCAAACTCAAATACAACAAAGAAGTAAATGTCACTTGTAATGAAGCATTATTTTTTGTCCTGGACAAATATACTCAGCCTCGAAGTATAAAATAATCTTTGCACAACTTTACCCAGAATTATATTTCAAAGAATTAGAGTCCTCCCCATTATGTTCAGTTACAGAACCTAAGTAAAGAGGGCTGGATTGGCATTACTTGTTATAAAACTGAGTAAATTCTAAATTAACAAAAGAAAACAAGATTCTGACAAGCAGTGCTACTCCTGATGAGAAGACAACTGTGTAACTTTAACAGGGAGTAGAGTAACTATACATCTTGATGCTGATGTATTTGCTAAACAACAGAATGAAAGTTTCACTGTTGAACTTCTATATACTGTGTCTGTTCTAGACAGTGCTAACACCTGCACAGAATGATTTCAGAGTATTGAAGCATGTTCTCTGCCCTAATAAAATAAGTTAAAGTGATAATTATTTTCTCATACTCTTAACACTGATTTTTGCATATCCTGCAATGCTCACTTCAGAAGGTTGTAAATATAAATATACTGAACACTAAAAACGTGTATGGGTTGAACATTAAAAATGGTTTTTAAATAGAAATATGGCACTCTTTCTGATAACACAGGAGTTCAATCTTTGATATACTGGGACCAAACAAAGCGATGAATAAAAGCAATGCATTTCAATGCTCCATAATACACGTTATTCTGAAAAGTTTTCTGTACTATGTAATACTTTCAAGTGAGATTCCTAGACTTAAAGCAAAATTTGTGATTTTATGCTCGCAGTTAAAGAGCACTTTTTGCAGTTGACCAAAAAGGTATTCTGACACTGCAAAATGGCAATGAGCGAGAAAGAGTGATGAGCTCATAATATTATAATATCTTCTGGAGCTTAGTTTGACATACAGTTTCACAGTAAGGGTAAAATAACACACAATATACATAAACATTTTTATTCACTTTTATGATAAATTTGGGGTTCTCTTTAACTTATATAGAACAATTTGGATAGAAACAACATGAAATTTCATTGAGAATGAAAGGAAACAATAGCTTTCCTAGTTCTAAATCTCTTTAAGTGTGGTGTTAAATATAGTTTACATCCCCAGTCTTTCTTATAATGGCCCTGGAACATTTCCTGTACTTGTGCAATTAAACTGTACCTTCAGCTAATGTTAGATAAAAATTACTTGTAAAATGAAGTTTACTTGTGTTATCTTCAGGGTAGGAAAATCTATTTACACAATGGTCTCAAATTTATGTAAGGAATGTGATTGTTTAATGAACTTAGCATTCTAAAAAATGTGCATTTTATATAATAAGCACCATTTTATTAAAAAGAAAGCTTTATATAACTTCACCTTGAAAGATATTCTTGAGCGAGATATACAGACAACATAAATATAAAAGATTCAGGTCAACTTTAAAGTAATTCCACGTGTACATTTCAGTGTAGCTAGCTAACAAATAAATTTCAATTCAACACAAACTCAAATACAACAAAAAGTAAATGACACTCATAACCAAGCATTGGCATCTGTCCTGGAAAATGCTCAGCAAAGAAGTATAAAATAATCTTTGCACAACTTTACCAAGAACTATATTTCAAAAAACCAAAGACCTCCCCATTATGTTAAATTGCAGTGAGTGCTGGATTGGCATAACCATGTTATAAAATGGAGCATTGTCTAAATCAACAAAGAAAAAAAAAGATTCTGACAATCACTGCTACTTCTGATGAGCAGACCACTCACTGTTGAACTTTATTAGGTAGTAAAGTAACTATGCATCCTGATGCTGGTGCATTTGCTAACCATTACAATGAAATTTTCACTATAAACTTCTATATACAGTGGCTGCTCTAGACAGTGCTAACACCTGCACAGAAAGCTTTCAGAGTATTGAAGCATGTTCTCTGCCCTAATAAAATAAGTTAAAGTGATAATTATTTTCTCATACTCTTTACACTGATTTTTGTATATACTGCTATGCTCACTTTAGAAGGTTGTACACATACTGAACACAAAAAACGTGCATGGCTTGAACATGTAAAATGACTTTCCAATAGAAATATGAAACTGTTTCTGATAACACAGGAGTTGAATTTTTGATGTACATATGTAGAAAACGTAGTCCAAACCATCAAATGCATAGAAACAATGCATTTCAATGGTTCATTATACATGTTACTCTTAATAGTTCTTTATACAGTGTAACATTTTCAAGTAAGAATGCTAGACTTATAGTAAAATTGGTGCTGTTATGTAAACAGTTAAAACACACATTTTTGCAGTATGCCAAAAAGGTATTCTAACACTGCCAAATGGAAAGAAACAGAAGAGTGATGAGCTCACATTAATATAAGGATATATTCTGGATCTCAGTTTGATATACAATTTTACAGTAAGAGTAAAATAACACACAGTGTAGAGAAACATTTCTTTGCACTTGTAAAACATATTTGGGGTTCTCTTTAATTATGTAGGTCAATTAAGGTAGAAAGTACATGAAATTTTGTCCATGATGAGAGAAAACAATAGGTTTCTTAGTTCTGAATCTCCTTTATTTTAATTGTAGGGTTAAATAAAATTTACATCACTAATATTTCTTATAAAGGCCCTGGAATATTTCCTGTACTTGTGCAGTTAAAATGTACCTGCTGCTAAAGTGAGATAAAAGTTATTTGTAAATTGGGATTTGCCTTTGTTATCTTCAGGGTAGGAAAATCTGTTTACACAATGGTTTCTCAATTTACGTAAGGAATGTGATTGTTTAATAAACTCAGCACTCTAAAAATATGCATTTCATATAATAAGCAGTGATTAATTAAAAAGAAAGCTTTATATAACTTCACCTTGAAAGATATTGAGTGAGATGTACAGACAAGATAAATATAAAAGCTTTAGGTCAATTTTAAAGTAATTTCATGCATACATATGAGTGCAGCTAGCTCAAAACACTTAAATTTCATTTCAACACAAACTCAAGTACAACCAAAAAGTAAATGGCACTCGTAACCAAACATTAGCATCTGTCTTAGAATATGCTCAGCATAGAAGTATAAAAAAATCTTTGCACAACTTCACCGAGAACTTATTTCAAAGAACTAAAAACCTCCCCATTATATTAAGTTACAGAACCTATGCAGTGAGTTCTGGATTGAAATTACTCTGTTATAAAACTGAGTATTTTCTAAATCAACAAAGACAAAGAAGTTTCTGACAAGCATTGCTACTCCTGTTGTGCAGACCACTCTATAACTTTATGAGGTAGTAATGTAACTATACATCTATACACGGGGGCAGGGCTAAAGTTCACAGCTTAGTGCACGCCAGAAGACATGCCGGGCCCAATAAACTGCAGTTTGCGACCTGCGAAGGATGGCCCTGGCCTTGAGGGCAGAAATAAAGCTCTCAATGAAAAAAGGCTCAGAGTTTAAAGCAGGTCAGCAGCCCTTTCCAACCCAAGAATCTGTGGAAAGTAGGCTCTGACCATGGGGGCTGTGAGGAAGCCCAGAAACAAGCTGGGTCCGCATCTGAACAAAGATGCTCACCTCTAAACTTGGTGCTGAGGCTTGTGGCTTGAGTGATAGACCATCCAGTGAAGGAGAGGTGGAATTCACAGCAAAAGCCACAGCGGGCAAATGCTGGCAATGTCCATACCCAACCGCCCTAGGCAGTGACAGAGGAGGTGGTGGGCCTCCAAAGGCCACACCTAGAGAAAACAAAGGCAACACCTACTGGAGTGCATTGGCCACAACCTTCTTATACACAGACAAAATGGGTAAGCAAAGAAATGCAAACTCAATGAATCAAGAGAAATCCCCAGAGAAGGACCTGAATGAACCAGATATAACTAAATTACCAGAAGCAGAATTTAGAATAATGATAGTATGTTCAAAGAAATTAGAGCAACTGAATATTCACTATGAACACCTAAATAGATAGCAAGTATAGCCTGACCTGTGGTGGCGCAGTGGATAAAGTGTCGACCTGGGAACACTGAGGTTGCCAGTTCAAAACCCTGCACTGGTCTGGTCAAGGCACATATGGGAGTTGATGCTTCCAGCTCCTCCCCCCCCCACTCTCACTCTGTGTCTCCTCTCTAAAATGAATAAAATAAAATAATTAAATAGATAGCAAGTATAAACAACAAAATTGAAATAATAAAAAAGAATCAAACAGAAATGACAAATACAGTATCAGAACTGAAGTTCACAATGGAAAAATTAAAAGGATGAATGACACTGAAGAACGAATCAGCAAGTTAGAGGATGCAATAAACAAAGGCACAAAAGCAGAGCAGAAAAAGGAAGTCTCAAAAAATCTGAAGAAAATCTAAGAGATCTCTGTGACGACATAAAGAAAAAGATTTGCATCATAGAGTTACCTGAAGAAGAGAGAGAACAAGAAATAGAAACATTGTTCAATCAAATCATAGAAGAAACATTCCTAAATTAAAGCTGGGTAACATTTCACATGTTCAAAAAGCACACAGAACTCCATTAATAAGAAACTCAAAAAAATCTACACAAAGACGCATCATAGTCAAAATACCAAAGGTAAGGGATAAAGAGAAAATTTTAAAAGCTGCCAGAGAATAAAGGCTATTACCTACAAAACAGCACCATAAGGATGACATCTGACTTCTCAACATAAACACTTAATGCCAGAAGGGAATGGCAAGATATATTCAAAGTAATGCATAACAAGAATCTACACCCAAGAATATTCTATTCAGCAAGGCTAACAATTAAAATTGAAGGAGAAATAAAGAACTTCCCAGAAAAAAAAGCCACAAAAAATTCATTAAAACCAAATTAATTTTGCAAGTGTTACTAAGGAGCCTGTTGTGAACATTTCAAAGGGAAGAAAGAATATAGTAAAAAAAAAAAAGAGCTTTAAAGATTAAAATGAAAATAAACAACTACATATAAATAATAACCTTAAATGTAAATGGATTAAATGATCCAATCAAAAGACATAGGGTAGCTGTGTGGATAAAAATACAGGACCCATACATATGCTGTTACAAGAGACACACCTTAAAACAAAAGATGCACATAGACTGAAGGTAAAAGGATGGGAAAAAATATTACATTCAAATGGAAATGTAAGAAAATCCGAGGTAGCAATACATATATCTGACAAAATGAAATTTAAAACAAAGGCTGTAGTAAGAGATAAAGAAAAACACTACATAATGATAAAGGGAACTATTCAACAGGAAGATATAACTATTATAAATATCTACGCACCAAATATAGGAGCCCCGACATACATAAAGCAGACTTTGATGGATATAAAGGGCGAGATTAACAGCAATACTATAATAGTAGGGGATTTTAATACCCTACTAATAACACTGGATAGATCCTCAAGAAAGAAAATTAACCAAAAAACAGAAGTCTTAAAGGATACACTAGATCAACTCGATTTAATAGATATCTTCAGAACTTTTCACCCTAAAGCAGTAGAATATACATTCTTCTCAGACGCTCATAGTACATTTTCTAGGATAGACTTCAGGTTAGGACACAAAAATGGTCTCAATAAATTTAAGAAGATTGAAATCAAATCAAGCATTTTTCTGATTGCAATGCTATGAAACTAGAAATTAACCAAAAAGAAAAACTGAAAAATATTCAAACACTTGGAAACTAAATAGCACAATATTAAATAATGAATGGATTAACAATGAGATCAAAGAAGAAATAAAAACGTTTCTAGAAACAAATGATAATGAGCATACATCAACTCAAAATTTATGGGACACAGCAAAAGCAGTTCTGAGAGGGAAGTTTATTGCACTACAGGCATATCATAAGAAGCTAGAATAAGCTCAAATAAGCAACGTGACCCTGCATCTAAAAGAACTAGAAAAACAACAACAAATAAAACCGAAGACAAGTAGAAGAAAGGAAATAATAAAGATCAGACCAGAAATAAATGACATAGAGGCTAAGGAAACAATACAGAGGATCAATGAAACCAGAAGCTGGTTCTTTGAAAAGGTAAACAAGATTGATGAACCATTAAGTAGACTCACCAAGAAAAAAAGAGAGAGGACTCAAATAAATACAATTAGAAAGGACAGTAGATAAATAACAACTGACACAACAGAAATACAAAGCATTGTAAGAAAATACTATGAAGAACTATATTGCAAAAAATTAGACAATCTTGGTGAAATGGACAAATTTCTTGAATCACATAGCCTTCCAAAAATCAATCTGGAAGAATCAGAACACCTAAACAGACCAATTACAACAAATGAGATTGAAACAGTTATCAAAAACCTCCCAAAAATGAAAAGTCCTGGGCCTGATGACTTCACAAGTGAATTCTATCAAAAATTCAAAGAAGAATAAATCCTATCCTCCTCAAGCTATTTCAAAAATTTCAAGAGGAAGGAAGACTTCCAAACTCCTTTTATGAGGCGAACATAATTCTGATCCCAAAACTGGGCAAAGACAACACAAAGAAAGAAAATTATAGGCCTATATCCCTGATGAATTTAGACGCTAAAATTCTCAACAAAATATTAGCCAACCGGATCCAGCAATATATGAAAAAAATCATACACCATGATCAAGTGAAATTTATTCTGGAGAGGCAAGGCTGGTTCAATATTCACAAATCAATCAATGTGATTCATCACATAAACAAAAGGAAGGACAAAAATCACAGAATTTCAATAGATGTAGAAAAGGCATTTGATAAAATCCAGCACCCATTCATACTCAAAACTCTCAGTAAAGTGGGAATACAGGGATCATTCCTTAACATGATAAAGGCCATCGACGATAAACCGACAGCAAACATCATACTAAATGGACAAAAATTAAAAGCAATACCCTTAAGATCAGGAACCAGGCAGGGATGCCCACTTTCACCACTCTTATTCAACATAGTTCTGGAAGTCCTAGCTACAGCAATCAGACAAGAAGAAGAAATAAAAGGCCTCCAAATTGGAAAAGAAGAAGTAAAACTGTCACTATTTGCAGATGATATGATATTGTATATTGAAAACTCTAAAGTCTCAGTCAAAAAACTACTGGACCTTATAAATGAATTCAGCAAGGTGGCAGGATATAAAATTAATACTCAGAAATCAGAGGCATTTCTATACACCAACAATGAACTGTCAGCAAAAGAAATTAAGGAAACAATCCCCTTCACTATTGCAGCCAAAAAAATAAAGTACCTAGGAGTAAATTTAACCAAGGAGGTTAAGGACTTGTACTCAGAAAATTATAAAACATTGATAAAAGAAATCAAGGAAGATACAAACAAGTGGAAGCATATACCGTGCTCATGTCTAGGAAGAATAAACATCCTTAAAAAGTCTATATTACCCAAAGCAATTTATAAATTCAATGCAATACCAATGAAAATACCAATGACATACTTCAAAGATATAGAACACATATTCCAAAAATTTATTTGGAACCAAAAAAAAACACGAATAGCCTCAGCAATCTTAAAAAAAAAAATAAAGCAGGAGGTATCACTCTTCCAGATATCAAGGTTTACTACAAGGCCATTGTACTCAAGACAGCCTGGTACTAGCATAAGAACAGGCACATAGATCAATGGAACAGAATAGAGGACCCAGCAATAAACCCACAGCTTTATGGACAACTGATATTTGAGAAAGGAGGAAAGAGCATACAATGGAGTAAAGACAGCCTCTTTAACAAATGGTGCTGGGAAAACTGGACATCTACCTGCAAGAAAATAAACTAGACCATTAACTTACACCATTCACAAAAACAAACTCAAAATGGATAAAAGACTTAAATGTAAGCCGTGAAACCATAAGCATCTTAGAAGAAAACATAGGCAGCAAGCTCTCCGACATCTGTAGCAGCAGTATATTTGCCAATTTATCTCCACGGGCAAATGAAATAAAAGGCAAGATAAACAAATGGGACTATATCAAACTAAAAAGTTTTTGCACAGCTAAAGACAATAAGAACAGAATAAAAAGACAAACCACACAATGGGAGAATATATTCAACAGCACATCTGATAAGGGGTTAATAACCAAAATTTATAAAGAACTTATAAAACTCAACACCAGGAAGACAAACAACCCAATCAAAAAATGGGCAAAAGAAATGAATAGAAATTTTCCAAGGAGGACATACAGATGGCCAATAGGCATATGAAAAAATGCTCAACATCACTAATCATTAGAGAAATGCAAATCAAAACCACAATGAGATATCACCTCACACCAGGCAGAATGGCACGCATCAGCAAAACAACACAGAATAAGTGCTGGCGAGGATGTGGAGAAAAGGGAACCCTTCTGCATTGCTGGTGGGAATGCAGACTGGTGCAGCCACTGTGGAAAACAGTTTGGAGATTCCTCAGAAAATTAAAAATCTAACTGCCTTTTGACCCAGCTGTCCCACTTCTAGGAATATACCCTAAGAATACCATAGCACTGTTCGAAAAGAAGAAATGCGCCCCCATGTTTGTGACAGCATTGTTCACAATAGCAAAGATCTGGAAACAGCTCAAATGTTATTCATAGGAGGAGTGGATTAAAAAGCTTTGGTACATATATACTACGGAATACTACTCAGCCATAAGAAATGATGACATCGGATCATTTACAACAAAATGGATGGACCTTGATAACATTATACGAAGTGAAATAAGTAAAACAGATAAAAACTAAGAACAGCATGATTTCATACATAGGTGGGTCAGAAAAGCGAGACTATGAACTGGACAAGAGTGTGCTGGTTATGAGGTGGGGGAAGGGAGGAGAGAGAAGCAGATGGAGTGGAGAGGCGCACAACTAAAACCAGATAGAAGGTGACAGAGGACAATTTGACCTTGGGTGATGGGTATGCAACAAAATTGAATGATAAGATAACCTCGAGATGTTTTCTTTGAACATATGTACCCTGACTTATTAATGTCACCCCATTAAAATTAATAAAAAATTAAAAAAGAAAAAGGAATACCATTCTGGTCAACTGCAAAACAGTGTTTTTTAACTGCGTGCACAATAGCACATATTTTGCTACAAGTCTAGCATTCTCACTTGGAAATCTTTCACTATACAAATCTGCTTAGAATAACGCTTATAATGGAGAATTTAAATGCATTGTTTTTATTCATCATATTGTTTGGTCCACGTTTCACAAATATGTACATCTAAAATTCAAGTCTGTGTTATCAGAAACAGTGCCATATTTCTATTTGGAAGCCATTTTAAATGTTAAACCCATACACATTTTTAGTGTTCAGTATTTGTACAGCTCTCTGAAGGGAACATTGCAGGATATAGAGAAATCAGTGTTATTACCATAAGAAACTCATTATCACTTTAACTTGTTTTATTAAAGCAGAGAACCGTAGGCCTTAGCACTGTCTAGAACAGCCACAGTATATAGTACTTCAACATGAAACTTCCATTCTATTGGTTAGCAAATGCACCAGAATCAACATGTGTAGGTACTCTATTACCTGATTCAATTACACAGTGGTTTGCTCTTCAGGAGTAGCAGTGCTTGGCAGAAACGTGTTTTTCCTTATCAAATGAGAAAATACTCAGTTTTATAACAGAGTAATGTCAATCCAGCACTCTGTTCTTAGGTTCTGTAGCTGAATGTAATGGGAGGTGTGTAATTCTTTAAAATATAGTTCTGAGTGAAGTTGTGCAAAAATTATTTTATACTTCTATGCTGAGTATATTCTTCCAGGAAAACACAATAATTTTTTTTCAGGTGAAATTTACTTTTTTGCAGTATCTTAGTCTGTGTTGAAATACGTTTTAAGTGTTTTGAGCTAGCTGCACTCTTCTGTATGCTCGAAATTGCTTTAAATTTAACCTCAAGTTTTTATATTTATCTTGTCTGTACATCCTGCTCAAGAAGGTCTTTCAAGCTTAAGTTACAGAAAGCTTTCTTTTTTGTATTATAATTTTTATTTATGTATTTATTTATTTCTTTAGGGACAGAGAGAGAGTCAGAGAGAGGGATAGATAGGGACAGACAGACAAGAACGAAGAGAGGTGAGAGCATCAATCATTAGTTTTTTATTGCCGTCGCAACACCTTAGTTGTTCATTGACTGCTTTCTCACATGTGCTTTGACTATGGGCCTTCAGGAAACTGAGCCACCCCTTGCTGGAGCCAGTGACCTTGGGTTCAAGCTGAAGAGCTTTTTTGCTCAAGCCAGATGGGCTCGCCCTCAAGCTGGTGAGCTCGGGGTCTCAAACCTTGGTCTTCCGCAACCCAGTCCAACACTCTATCCACTGCGCTGCCCCCTGGTCAGGCAGAAAGCTTTCTTTTTAATTAAACAGTGCTTCTTATATGAACTGCACAGTTCCCAGGATGCTGGGTTCAATAGACAATCATATTCCTCATGGTAAATTGTGACACCATTGTGTAAACAGACGTTTTTACCCTGAAGATAACACAAGTGAACCTCAAATTTACAAGTAACTTTCATCTAACTAACATTAGCGGAAGGTCCAATTTAACTGCACAGGTACAGGAAACATTCCAGTGGCATTATAAAAAAGACTAGTGTTGTAAACTAAATTGCACACTACACTTAAATTAAAGGAGATTCAGAACTAGAGAAACTATTGTTTCCTCTGATCCTCGACAGAATTTCATGTAGTTTCAATTTAAATTGATATACGTAACTTAAAAAGAACCCCAAATGTATCTTAGCACTGAAATGAAATGTTTCTGTACACTGTGTGTTATTCTACTCTTACTGTGAAACTGTATGTCAAACTAAGCTCCCGAAGATATTCTAACAATAATGTCAGCTCATAACTCTTTCTTGCTCATTGCCATTTGGCAGTGTCAACATACCATGCTGGTCAACTGCAAAACATTGTGTTTCTATTGTGTGCATAACAGCACATATTTTGCTACAAGTCTAGAAATCTCACTTGAAAATCTTACACTGTACACAAATCTGCTTAGAGTAACGTGTATAATGGAGAATTGAAATGCGTTGTCCCTATTCATCGGTTTGTTTCTTCCACATTTATTACATATGTAAATCAAAAATTTAACTCCTGTGTTTTTAGAAACAGTGTCATATATCTATTTGGAAGCCATTTTAAATGTCTAACCCATACACATTTTTAGTGTTCGGTATATATACAGCCTTCTGAAGAGAACACTGCAGGATATCCATTCGTCAGTGTTAATACCATAAGAAACTGATTATCACTTGAACTTGTTTCACTAAAGCAGAAAACATGCTCCAATATTCTGAAAGCATTCTGTAGGCCTTAGGTATGTTTATAACAGCCACAGTTTATAGATGTTCAACAGTGAAACTTTCCTTCTATTTGTTAGCAAATGCACCAGAATCAACATGTATAGTTACTCTACTACCGGTTCAAGTTACACAGTCTTCTGCTCTTCAGTAGTAGTGGTGCTTGGCAATAACTTGTTTTTCCTTATTATTTGAAGAAATACTCAGGTTTCTAAGACAGTAATGTAAATCCGGCGCTCTGTATTTTGATTCTCTAACTGAATGTAGTGGTGAGGTGTCTAATTCCTTGAAATATAATTCTGGGTGAAGTTGTGCAAAGATTATTTTATACTTCTATGGTAAGTATATTCTTCCAGAAAAAATATTAATGCTTCCTTACAGGTGAGATTTACCTTTTTGTTGTATCTGAGTTTGTGTTGAAATGAGTTTTAAGTGTTTTGAGCTAGCTGCACTTATCTGTATGCATCACCAAATCGAAAAGAAAAACTAAATTAACCAAAGTATTTCTTCCCATCCATGAAACATTGCCTTCATGACTCTAGCATACCACTTTACTGATGTAAAAATATCATACCTTTTCATCTTCATTAGTTCCTTCTTTCTGCCTTCAGTGAGGAAACAGAAGCGATGTTTTTCCTCAGCACTGTCCTCTTCTGAGTGAAGGACATGGGTTCTACAACATATTAAATGTTTATTTAATTAACTAATTTACTTATTTGTTTTATAGAGGAGGGAGAGAGACAGAGATAGAGAGAGAGAGAGAGAGAGAGAGAGAGAGAGAGAGAGAGAGAGGGAGAGAGAGAGGGAGAAAGGGGCAGGAAGCATGTACTCTCATATGTGCCTTGACCACACAGTGCAGGGTTTCAAACCGGCGATTTGAGCATTCCAGACATACGCTTTATCTCCTACACCACCACAGGTCAGGGAAACATAATGAATTTTGATGTACTGACATCATTTTCAGACAGTGATTTTATAGGAAACCTTAATGGCTTATAGGTATACTCACATTCTTATGCCAGGAGACTGAAAGACACAGGCCCAGTAAAATGTGCTATGTCCAAGACATCCACGAGATGGCACCAAAATAAATTGTTACTAAACTTGTAGAATCTGGCACTCAGCCAGGAACTCCGAAGAGCACAGTGACTAACAGCAGAACTGAACCCAGAAAAACTTCTCAGTGGAAGGGAATGGAGGACCCTGACACAGGACGTCTCTTTCCTAACAGAATGTGAAAAGAAATGACCTGGGAAATGACACAGCTCTATCACATAAGCTGTTGCTCTCCCCAGAGAACCAGCATTCTTTCCCAAGAACCCAGAGTCCTAGGAACCAAGCCAACAGGCCCATCTCGGCACAATGCCACTCTCGTGATACACGATCTAAATCCCTAAAGTTAGGAGAACAAAACACTTCGAAGCACGCAGAGATGACATCATGGGACTCTTTGAAATACAGCAGAACTCGGCTACAGGGCGGCACACAGGAGCGCTCCCAGGGGCGCATGCACACTCCTTACTCCAAGGGCCACTACCCGGCATGTGCCTCTGAGGAGGCGGCTGTTGCACAAAAACCCAGTCAGGCCAAGCAGGGACGAAGGAGGTACCCTGCAGCAGGGTCTCTGACAGAAGTACAAGAAGGCCACCTATATTAGGCAACTGGGAACACGTGGGCCCCTGGGACCACCACATGTTCTTCCATATCCCTCCTGTTCCCTAAATCCCACTGCGCCAAACAGAGGGGCTAGTTTCTGTTTCTTAGAGAACTCAGGTTCTGGTCCTTCACCACCACCTTAAACTTCAAGGTACTGTACCTTTAAACCTCAGGAAATGAAAACAGTGTCCCCTCACGACTCACTTCTGCTAAAATTAAAGGATTAAAGGGCTAGAAAAAACCCTATACTGTGCACTTATGCAAGATACCATTGGACAAAAAAATACCTACTTGAACAGTATCGGAATTCTGGACTAATGACGACAACGTTTGAAATGTAAACAGCAGCGTAAAACATTATTTCTGTTGCAGAATCTCTCACCCATTCCTCAGCTCTCTAAAAGACACACCTGAGAGGCCAGCTGCATCCATACACCACTCGGAACATCCCTTCCTTCAGGAACTGAACAACAACTACCCCGAGTCTTCTCAGGCCTTTCCCTCTCCCTGCAAACACAGAAAACTGCAACTCTGATGAAGTGACACCCAGTAAGACATAAAAGCAGCAATGTAGACATTTTTTATTTGATGCATATGGTACCCTCCCACTACCAGCATCTACCAGGGGTACCAAACTTTTTACACAGGAGGCCAGTTCACTGTTTCTCAGACTGTTGGAGGGCTGCCACATACAGTACAGAATACACTAACCACCAATGAAAGATGTGCTCCTTCCGGAAGTGCGGCAGGGGCCAGATAAATAGGTTCAGGTGGCCTTAGCAACACCTTAGTTGTTCATTGATTGCTTTCTCACATGTGCCTTGACCACGGGCCTTCAGCAGACTGAGCAACCCCTTTCTGGAGCTAGCGACCTTGGGTCCAAGCTGGCGAGCTTTTGCTCAAGCCAGATGGGCCCGCACTCAACCTGGCAAGGTCGGGGTCTCGAACCCGGTTCTTCAGCATCCCAGTCCAACGCTCTATCTACTATGCCACCGCCTGGTCAGGTGACGCTCCTGTTTCTTTAAGGGTTTTACATTTAGAGCCCAGCTGAGGGACGTCCTTCACCTACCAAAACTTTAACAGTCAGTAACTAATGTCGGTACTGGCACAGGCATACACACCACTGTACAGAGGAATGCACAACACACACATGGTTTCTTGTGGCTCGTGGGTTAGGTGACAAAGTGAGCAATAAAAAATTAAAGATGCCACTTTAGGTTCAGGCAACTGCTATGCAGGAAAACAACACGATGCTGTCCTGAACAGTCACAAATGAGCCGGGAACACCTTTCTTTGAAAAAGCTGTCTGGAGGCTGAGACCTAAATTGCAGAAACTGAATCACGGTGGCTGGCTGCACATAATCCTGTCCAGTCTGCCCTACGTGATGTGGTCACTCACGGCTCAAGGCAGGTACAGGAAGCGACCGATGGGAATGCCAAGAAACAAATGGAGAACAATGATTGGTTGTTTCTCCATTTCTCCCCCGATGCCCTGTCTCTAAACTCAATAAATAAAATATGAGCGACAATAACACAACTTTTCCTACAGCGCCATAGCTCTGCTGTCCCCTTAATGACTGACAGTTTTTTTGCCTCACTTTCTCCTCTATTCAGCATACACACTCGCCTCCTGGGAGGCTGCTCAGGTGTGCTGCGCTGCCTCAGCAACTACAGTCTGGACCTTCCGAAGCCGCGAACAGTCTGGCAAACGACCTGACCGGACACCAGGATCCTGGTTGTTCCTTGATCGCCAACGGCACGATTACCCTGAGGGTTGGGTGTGCAGATTCAGACACCTCTGACTGCTGGGAGAACAACATATCTGACACACCACCCCACTGAAACCCCTGTAGACAACTGTCCTAGCCTTATAACTCAATCCTTCCTACTGGTGTTACAATGGAACTAATAACTGACATTCTTAATTCTTTCAGAGAACTAAAAACCAAGTGACCTTAGTCACCCTTGTAAGTCAGGAGACTTTTATATTCCTTTTCCTTCATTTTCTAAGGAAAGGGACAGTAAAGCCTGATCTTTTCTTCCTAGAATATCAATATTAATTTGCAGCTTTTTGGTACCTTACAACAATATAAATGTACAGTATTAACTATTCCAAACGTAAATAAAAACTTCCATTGTTCAACATCATAATAAAATGATAATGGATTCATTATAATGAAGCATTTCTGTGAGGATTTCTTTTGAAAGCGGTTTCAGCTTTTCAATTTTTTTTTTATTATCACTTTTTAAACAAAACACTCTGCTACACATCCTTAGCCCAAAGGTTTGGCTTTGTGGGCGCCTCAGCGAGACCTCCCACGCAGCAGGTGGCGCTGCAAGCACCGTTAGCACTTCGCCTCAACACTCTTAGCAATGGTGGGTGACTATAGGGGGGTCCTCTTTCTATGAGTGACCATGCTGAATCCTGACCCCAGGTGCGAATGATTGTCCTAAGCCCGTGGGAGCTCTGACCTTGAGAAGGGTTAAAGAATAAAATGAAGTTCTCTGTGCATTCTTCCCCGCGGGCTGGGGTGGCGGTGGCAGCACGGAAGACGCAGGCTAGGCGAAAACTCATGCTGGGCTGCAGGCGGGGCGGTGGACAGCCCCGGGGCAGATGGGGTCTTGGAAGAGACGTGTGCAGCCGCCTGAGGAGGCGACTGACTGAGCAGCACACCGAGGCAGTCAGGAGGCCCAAGAGAGCCAGCGGGGTCTGAGCTGACAGATATACTGTGGAGCCCGTTGGCCAGCCAGCGGGCGGACAAGAGCAGGGCGCAGCCGTGGTCACATCAGCCGGTAAGTGCTGCCAGGGCGGGCGCCAGAAGGGAGGAGCCACGGCGCTGGCTTTTTGAGTGGGTACCTTTCCCCGGAGCGCCGTCCTGTTTAGCCGCTAGCTGCCCGGGGCCCACGGCCGGGCCCGGGGCTGACAGTGGCTGGGCTTCTCTGTAGGCCCCCGGGTCGCCCTCCGGCTTGGGGAAACCGAGCCAGGTCGCCCACCTCGGAATTCCTCCCGCCACACCCCCATGCCTGCACCAAGGGGTGTGCGGGGGCTTCCTGGGCCCTTCTCCGAACCCGAGGTTAGAATCCCTTCATTCCAGCCCTACCCACGGGGGCGGAGGGGGGGGGGCGCCAGAACCCAGTCCTTCCTCCGACTGCCAGGGATTTGGATGGGACGACCCCGCCCCCGGTGCCACCGGTGGGACTGGACAGTTGAAGAGTCAGCTCCCGCGCACTTGGCCTCGGTCCCAACTCGGCACCGTTTTCAGAAACAAAACTATTTATTAAACAGTTGAGTATACTTCCATTGTTATTTAGCAGATTAATTTGACTAAATTCTTTTGTTGTTGTTGTTGTTAATACTGATAATATTGAATGAACAATGAGAAGAAAGAAAAACTATTTATGCACATTTCAGTGGTTCCAGGTAAATCTCCAGGTTTATTTTTTGTTGCTGTTGTTGTTTTTGGAACACTATCAAACAGTGCTAGTTATATTAACTGCATCCCTGCTACAGGTTCTGATTTAGCATGTGACATAGAGCTGCTGGCCTCTGAAAGCACAGCACACTGCACTGTTCCATGTTTCTCCATCCTAACCAGGGCTCAATGGCTGGGCTTTCCCCTTCTGTGGCTGCCATGGAAATGTAGTGATTATGCTGAATTTGTCAAGATAGAAGTGGAATTACAATATTACAAACTGGAACACCACGTATGCTTCTCACGATCTTTAGAACTTATTTTTAAGGAGATTTTAGTATTTATTTTCTCTAGGTTGCTCACAACATCTGTTAGAATTTTTTAAGTCAAAGCACAAAAACACAATGACACTGAATTCCAAATACAGTGTTTATATGAGTAATTGCATTATTCTTCAGGTATTTTTTATCTTTTTTGAACACAAGGGATATAATACTTAAACGTGTTTTAGATAGCACTAAAAAACTATACATAATTTATGTACATAGATTTTTCTTGTGTCGTTTTTTGATGCTCAGAATAAATCTAGTTAACTTAATTTTGTTTTTATAAATAGAAAATAAATTTTTAGCAAGGTATTTTTCTCAGGTAATTTTTCCTATATTGGTTTTGCATCTCAGATAATACATTTAATCATATCTTTGTTTGTGTTTTTGTAAAATAAAGCAAAATGAATAGTTGTGAATTAAATTTTATGTTCTGATTGCCCTTTCTTCCTGAGGGGTGATGTATTTTGTGTTGTGTTTGGTTAGTGGATATTGTAAGGGAAGAATGTAAGAGCTAATTGATGGTTTTTAAGATAGAGTTGGCTTCTAATACAGTTATTTTTATTAGGTATTGTTTCTGTTTCCGCTTTTGTTTTCATTCTGTCTTTAACCTTACTGAACCTTTGAGTCCACTTAGCCTTGAAACTTGTCTTGAAATTGGTTCACTATCTTCCTCAATTCTCTTCCTCCGTGACCACTTGTAATACCTGCCCTTCCTATCCCACCCTTGCTCAGTCTAGATACCCAATTTATTTCTCCTGTTCCCTTTTCAAGTGTCTTTATGTGTAGTGTTAAATCTTCTTCGTCTCCTTTACTTCCCTCACATTCTTTACCAGACACACTCTCTTCCCCCAGCTTTGTCTTCCTTCAGATTTCCTGTTCATTCATTAGTCACCATTCAAATGTCATCTCCTTAAATGAGGTTTTCTCTACTTTCTTGGGTTAATTTAGACTCCCTTTCCCTTCTTTTCAGCTCCCACTCTGTATTTCTGTAATGTTACCTAGAATTGTTTGTTTCTGTACATCTCCTACTGTGGTAGATGGTGTTAAGCCCATTCTTAGTATCCATTTCCCTATTTATTAGGACCTTCATTTTGTTTGGGGAACCAGAAATCTCTTTTCCCAAGCATCTTGCCAATGAGATGGACAGAAATTTTCTCTTTCTACCTCCACCCCAGCTTTGTGCCAGTCACTGAAGTATTTCTGCATATCTTAGTTTACTTAATCTTCTTTAACGATTATCAGTGTTAGATACAATTGTTATTCCCCATTTTATATATGAGCAAACTGTGTTAGAGAGGTTAAGTAAATTGTCCAGGGTCTCAGCTAGTGAGTCACAGAGTTGAAATTTGAACCAAGGAGTCTGACCCTAGAAATTGTGCTCTTTTCATCACTATTCTATGACACCTTTCTACACTTAAGGAAGGTCACACAGTGAGGAATGGTAGTGTGTGAAACTAGAAAGAACATTGCTCCTTGAAGATCTTGTCAACCTGTTAAGGCAGCTTTGGAATACTTATTCATGGACTTCTAACTTAATAAAATAAGATAAACAAAACTCTATCTACCTACCTTGTTGTAGCAGAACTTTTTGTTACTTACAGACAATTCTAATCCTGGTAGCCTCCCACTAGACTAGACTGTTAGCTGTTTCAGGAGTAGTTTCTATTCCTTTTATAAATTACTGTGCCTACTAAGTATTAACATTCAAGAATATTAATAATAATTGGCACTGGGTGCTTTTTGGGCATCACACACTATGTTAATTCTTTTGCATGTCTTGTTGTCTCCCTTCATGGTCATAGGAGGTAGGCACTATGTCTTTTTTAAGATTAGGAAACTGCCATCACATGAAAGTCAACGTGACCCAAAGTCAAGTTTCTGATGATCAATCATCTCTCCTTTAATTGTGCAGTGCCTTTGAATCTCAGGTGATCCTGATCATTAAGAAAGAAGTTCTGACTTATTCTTTCCATCAAGTATTATTTTCTTACTTTAAAGAAAATGATTAAACAAATAAAGCAGCTCTATCAGAAGTTATATTTCTAGGGATGAGGACATTTAAAAATGCCTCTGGTAACTGCTCCCTCTGGAAACTGAATGAGTGTGTGATGTTAACAAGTATTTCAGTGTTGGTAAACATCAAGGGGACTCTTATTCAGGGATTGCAAATGGTTTTTGACTGTGTATGTATAAAGCCATCTCTAATCCTAGAGTGGTTGCTTCATTGATAAATTTCTGGGTTTTGCTAAATATTGGCATACTTTTTTCAAATATGTTTATCCGCCTATTGAAATTGAAAAACAAGGTATGCATTTTACATTTTAATCAAACTCTATAGGTCTGACTCATTTGATAATCACTCATTTAACCTATCATTTTAGTGTAATTTAAATAATGTGTTATATAATGTCGTATTTGTATGCCATCTCTTATTTTGAATATTCAGAAATAAATGTAATTAAAATGTGAAACTGACTTCTCTCTGCATCATCTGTAGGCACTCTTGAACCATACTTCTCATTGAAATGTGAAGTAGTATGGGAGCCAGGCTTCAGTTCTCCTAAAAGGGGAGAATTTGTTCTTCACATTGACAAGGGAGAGAGTCTGCCACTAAAATGTGTCACACGGGTAATGATTTCTCTTGAATATGACTTTTATTTTGAGGGCTCTAAATTGGTTAGTTATACATATGTGCATTGAGTAGTTAGGTATGTATATTATGTTAACAAAAACTGATTTTGCATCTTATACTTGTTAACTAAATTATGTTAGCATCCTTTTGGAGTCATTTCTTTATCATAAATAAAGACTTTGCTAAGAAATGTGTAGTTATCTAGAATTAATTTAGAAATCCAAGACTTTTGTGCCAACAATCCTAGATTGTTGTTAGAGCCCCCATACATCTATAATACCATAAGAGCCACTTGAAATTAAATTTTTTTATTAACAGATGCCAAAGAAAAACAGAGAAAATTATGTTCTACTCTACTGTGTTGCATTTTTGGTATTCTAGTAATAGTAATTAATGTGACATAGATCATATGATTTATATGGCAAGGAAGTACAGAAAATTCTTGTTTTTATAGAATATACTTCTTGGAGTGAAACTGTGAGTAAAGTGACAGCTGCAATATATAATTTTAACTTACTTTCTGTGGTAGAGCCTAGAAATCCTTGACTTCATGCCTTTTTAGTCACTAGGAATCTGCTTGTATACCAAATCTCCCTCCCTGTGTTTTTAGTAATTTAACACAGCCCAAATGCTGTTTTACTAAACCCTGTCTCTATATCTCTATGCCGTGATTGTGCTCTTCCATAGTTCAGCTATGAAAGAACTTATAGCCTTAAGAGATAATAGATCCACTTATTTTTAGTGATGGCAAGTGGCAGTCAGAAGTTAGTAGGGTGTTTTCACTGCTCTGAGCTTGAAATGAGCTGAGTCCTACCACCTTCACTGTTTTGTGTTTGACAAGTTTACTAATATAAATTTGTTCACACACTTACCCCATGTGTATTTATTCTGATGGATAAAAGACGAGGGACTTGGTAATGTAGATTTGGCATTTTATTGAGTAGTTACAGTGTCAGGCATGATACTAAATGGTGTTCAATTATTATTTTATTTCATCTTTACGACAGCTCTATATGCATATGCTAATAACTCGATGGGTGAGGAAATGGAAGATATTTTTTTTCTAATTTTCTTTTTACAGGGACAGAGAGAGAGGGATAGACAGGGAAAGACAGGAACAGAGAGAGATGAGAAGCATCAATCATCAGTTTTTTGTTGCAACACATTAGTTGTTCATTGATTGCTTTCTCACATGTGCCTTGACTGTGGGCCTTCAGCAGACAGAGCTACCTCTTGCTGGAGCCAGCAACCTTGGGTCCAAGCTGGCAACCTCGGGGTCTTGAACCTGGGTCCTTCTCATCCCAGTCTGATGCTCTAGCCACTGCACCACTGCCTGATTAGGCAGAAATGGAAGATTAGAGCAGGTAATTAACTAATACAAGTTTACACATGCAGTTGAGTGCCCTAGTTGGATTTTATTTTCAGATATATCTGCCTCCACAGCCTTTGCTGTTACCCTCTACTAAAATTTGCTTTATGCTTTTCTTGCACAAGGGTTGGTTAAAAATTAAAATTTGACATATCAGAATAATAAATTAGATTTGTTTTTAGTAAACTTTTGAAGCCCTTAATGTTAAATTGACTGTGTGAAGTCTTGCTTTTAAACAAGTAAAGATGGAGCAACATAAATTGTCATTGATTTATGAAGAATTTGACCATTTCCTCTTTTGTTAGCTTTGTTTGAAAATTATTATTTCATTTACCCATGCATGTTATTCATATAATTATAAGAATGTACTAAAATCTCCTAAGACAATAAGAAATAATATAGATAAAGACGAGGTTCTGGTATAAAGAGCACTGAATGATGAATTGAAAATCTTGGGTTCTAGTTGCCCTTGTCTAGGGTTTGCTTTCCTGTTAAATGGGAGAGCTGGATAATACCAACATTTCCAAAAAGTGTTTTATGATGCACTAGTTTTATGAAATGATTTGTGTGGGTTGAAGTGAGGGAGTTCTACACCTAAGTCATTCTGTGAATCACAGTAAGCTCCCTCCACATTCTCAGATAAGAAAAGTGTACATTATCCTATTAAGAGTTCTAGTAGAAGCATGCATTTGGTACATTTTTTCCCATACTTAACTAAGCCTTTCTTTTGTGACAGAGACAGAGAGAGGGACAGATAGGGACAGACAGACAGGAAAGGAGAGTGATGAGAAGCATCAGTTCTTTGTTGTGGCACCTTAGTTCATTGATTGCTTTTTCATATGTGCCTTGACTGGGGGCAGGGGTACAATAGACCGAGTGATCCCTTGCTCAAGCCAGCGTCCTTGGGTTCAAGCTGGCAAGCCTTGCTCAAACCAGATTAGCCCCTGTTCAAGTTGGTGACCTCAGCGTTTCAAACCTGGGTCCTCTGCATCCCAGTCCTGTGCTCTATCCACTGCGCCACCACCTGGTCAGGATTAAGTGAGCCTTGAACTCTCTCCTTTTGCATAGCACATAGTAACACTGTACATAGTTGGGTAGATGATCCTTTTCATCTTCACTGATTAATCTACATGGTTCTCAGTCCTGGATTTACTTCCTCCATGGTGCTATCTTACTCCCTCTGCCTTCCTCACTTCAGGAGTACAATTTAAATATTCTGTTTTCCTTTCTCTTAAGCACACCAGGAAATCTGATACCACGGTGAAGGGATTAGTCAAAAACACATATACATAACACATATATACAGACAACAGGGTAGCAATAACCATAACCAGAGGGAGAGGGGGAGGGGGAGGTATGAGGAGTACGATGCTGGGAAGGGGGTAGAGGGTGTTATATTGAGTGGGACACTTGAAACCATGTCAACAGAAGAAATAAAAAAAAGTTAAAGAAAATCTGATAACACCTCCTATTTCAGAAATTTTCATAAAGCTGAAAAAAATTTTGAGTTATCTGGGAGATGTAAAATATGGTGTTTACTATTTTTCAATTACATTTTTACTTTTCTCCTCTTATTTTTAGCCTGGTAACTCCAGGGTTGTATTTTTGGAGCCAAGGATATTCAATAATAGCCCTCAAGGTTTAACAACCTCGAGAATAGTCATTCTCCACAGTGTTGGACAAAACCATGCTCATTTCAAGGTGGTGTAAAATCTTAAAATCTTACTTAGATCAGATCACATTATAATTTAAATTAATTTGTTTTTCTGTGAATACCATGGCATTAATATTTTAGTCTTTACAGATTTACTAATGCTAATATTTAGATACCTCATATGAGACTTATATGAATACCTTTTAATCTATCTTTTTCTTTCTAATTTCCCATAAAATTTATTTCTACCTTTTTTTAGTTCTCTCCTTTTTTCTACTCGTACCCCTTTTTTTCTTTCTGTATGTGATTTTTTTATATTGAAAAAAGGACAAGTGCTTTGAAGAAAACAAGTTTTAAAAATATACATTGTTGCCTGACCAGGCGATGGTGCAGTGGATAGAGTGTAGGACTGGGATGAACCAGGTTTGAGACCCTGAGCTCGCCAGCTTGAGTGCGGGGCCATCTGGCTTGAGCAAAAGCTCACCAGCTTGGACCCAAGGTCACTGGATCCAGCAAGGGGTGCTCAGTCTGCTGAAGCCTCGCAGTCAAGGCACATATGAGAAAGCAATCAATGAATAATGAAGGTGTCGCAACAAAAAACTAATGATTGATGCTTCTCACCTCTCTCCGTTCCTGTCTGTCTGTCCCTATCTATCCCTCTCTGTGACTCTCTCTCTGTCCCTGTAAAAAAAAAAAAAAAAAAAAGCCAAAAAAGTTGTTGCAAAGCCCAAAGAAGAGCCACCACCACCTAAAGGTATTATAATTAAATGATCAAAATATGGCCTTACTGCTTCTTCCTTGATTAAATTTTTTATCCCAAATAGTGAAAGGTGGAAAAAGGTAAGAGTTTTAATGAACAAAATGGTAGCTCTTCCTTCACTTACTCTCACCCTCTTCTTTGACTCAGTCCCCATTTTCTCTTTCTCATCTTTCTTTTTCCTCCCCCATTCTCCTATGTCTACCCACAAACCCCAATGGCAACACCAGAGAATTCTTGTTATCTGAATGGTATATAAAAAAGACCTTGCCCTCTAGTCCAACAGCTGGTCTTAATTAAATGACACCAATAAAAGGTCAAGAGCTGATGTGAATTTCAGGTGGCTGCTCTATCCCAATTCAGCATCCTTCCTGGTTCATCTAAGGAAATGTGAATATTTGCAAGAAAAAAAGAATTTTTTGAAGAAGGATCAATTCAATTATTTGAATTGCAGATAAAAAATGTTTTAATTCTCTGAGTCAATTTAAGAAATACTATTTTTTCATTTATGTTCTCAAATTTAACATTAAATACCTTGTATATGCTTTTAAAGAACCTGAGAAGCCTATCCCAGTAAAGCCTGTCCACGAAGAACCAGTTTCCACAAAACTAAAGGCCCTACCCACTAAAGGTAGAGTGAGAAACTTGATCAGTACTAACAGACTCGCGTTTCTTACCTGTCTGTCATACCATAAATACCTGTTGAAGTGCCTTGGATTCAAAATTTTATGTTGTATAAATTTTTTCTCTGAATTATTTCTTTAAAGTACCAGAAGTGCCCAAGAAGCCTGTGTTCGAGAAGAAGGTGCCAGTTCCTGCTCCTGAAAAAGTAGAGGCTCCACCTGTGAAAAGTGGAACACTACATCATTTAAAGTACTTGGTGAAAAAAACTTGGTTTTTTTACATGTTTATGTATATTAATATAGAAATTCTCCCCTAATATTACATGTTTTTAACACTTTTCTTATTAGAAATATAAAATTCAGATGTTTTGTGATTCTTTTTAATATCTGCTGCACTAAACCATGTAAAAGAACACATTATTAAAGACAAATAATATCTTTAAAGTGCCAGAGGTACCCAAGAAGCTCATTCCATAAGAAAAGAAACCAACACCTATTCTAAATAAATAAAAGCTCCACCACCCAAAGGTACATTAATCTCTAACAGAACCAGGGCAAAAAGGAAAACTAACTGGTATTATACAGCCCCATGAATTATTACTGATGTTTAATGACATTTAGTTCGATGACAATTGATGATCTATGATCACAGAATATTTGTTCTTCATGTTGTCTTGTTATGGATATTATACATAAAAGTGATGCTTTTATGTTTAAATATCTTAAAGTGCCAAAGAAAAGGGAGCCAGTTCCAGTTCAGGAAGAGAAAGTTCCATTTGAAGAAGAAATTTTTCCTGAAGAGGGAGTTGTACCAGAAGAAGAAAATCCTTCCTGAAGAAGTGGAAGTTTCTCCTGAGGAAGAGGAAGTTCTTCCTGTGGGAGAGGAAGTTCTTCCTGATGAGGAAGAATTTGTACTTGAGGAAGAAGTTGTATCTGAAGAGGAAGTTCTTCCAGAAATTAAACCAAAGGTGCCAGTACCTGCATGAGGTATAGCAGCTCTTCTTGGAGTCATCAAGGCCTCTTTTGTGTTGAATTCTACCTTCCCGTCTTTTTGTTCATCTCCTGTTTTATCTATAGTGCTTTAGTCTTTATGTTGTCTACCATCTAAACTAGAGGTCCCCAAACTACGGCCCACAGGCCAAATTGCGGCCACCTGAGGCCATTTATCCGGGCCCCGCTGCACTTCCGGAAGGGGCACCTCTTTCATTGGTGGTCAGTGTATGGAGTACTGTATGTGGCGGCCCTCCAACGGTCTGAGGGACAGTGAACTGGCCACCTGTGTAAAAAGTTTGGAGATTCTAAACCTTGGAAATCAGCCTGACCAGGTGGTGGTGCAGTGGATAGAGCGTCGGACTGGGATGCGGAAGGTCCAGGTTCGAGACCCCGAGCTCGCTAGCTTGAGCATGGGCCCATCTGGCTTGAGCAAAAGCTCGTCAGTTTGGACCCAAGGTCGCTGGCTCCAGCAAGGGTTTGCTCGGTCTGCTGAAGGCCCACAGTCAAGGCACATGTGAGAAAGCAATCATTGAACAACTAAGGTGTCGCAACAGCAACAAAAAACTAATGATTGATGCTTCTCACCTCTCTTCGCTCTTGTCTGTCTGTCCCGATCCCTCCCTCCCTTGACTCTCTCTCTGTCCCTGTGGGAAAAAAAAAAAGTAAATAAACCTTAGAAAACATTTCATATGTGTGAGCTCTTATTAATGTGTATCTGTCTTGTGTGTTTATATTTATGTAAATTATCTAAATTTCGCCTGACCAGGCGGTGGCGCAGTGGATAGAGCGTCGGACTGGGTTGCGGAAGACCCAGGTTTGAGTCCCCGAGCTCGCCAGCTTGAGCGTGGGCCCATCTGGCTTGAGCAAAAGCTCGCCAGCTTGGACCCAAGGTCGCTGGCTCCAGCAAGGGATTGCTCGGTCTGCTGAAGGCCCGTGGTCAAGGCACATGTGAGAAAGCAATCAATGAACAACTATGGTGTCACAATGCCAACGAAAAACTAATGATTGATGCTTCTCATCTCTCTCCGTTTCTGTCTGTCTGTTCCTATCTATCCCTCTCTCTGAATCTCTCTCTGTCCCTGAAAACAAAAAAAAATTATCTGAATTTCTATTCAAATTTGATGCTATGAAAAGTCATTTATTTGTGGTCTTATTTTCTTATGTCTTTTTGTTATAGCAACAATACTGTGCATGTGATTTTTAATATCTTAAAATGAATGTTTTTAAGTGCCTGAAGTTCCAAAGAATCCTATACTGGAGAAGAAAGTCCAAGTTCCAGCTCCTAAAATTGTGGAACCTCTACCATCCAAAGATACAGCTCCCAAAAAATGAATACACAAAAAAATGAATACACAGTCTTCATTTATAGCTTCACCAGAAAAATTATAGTGGGACTGGGGTTTAAGAAGAAATTACATATAAAATAAAGTTACATTTTTAATTCTAAAAATATTCAGGAACACTGACATCCACTTTTCATTGGATACAAAGCAGTATTAAAACAAAGAATAAATAAAATGTTCCAAAACTGCCATAAAGGTCTATCTGATTCCCTATTTTTAAACATTATAGTTTTCATATAGATAATTTGCAATGATAAGCTACACAAAATAAGATACCTAAAAAATATGGTAGATGAGTCTTCTTAAACTTTATGTTTCAACCATTTATGTTAAGTGCCTTTTTAACGTTAGAATGAAAAGAAAGGAGAGAGATGATATATTTTTCAAAGTACTGAATAATAACTTATGTCTTATGACATGTACATATAAATAGCAGACCAATAGATTTTTATTTTAGCAATGTTTTTTGGCTTTGTGCCTTGCTGTATTAACCTGAGAAAAGTCTTTAACCAATTTGTATGAAATGGGATATTAATATCAGTCCTCGTGGGCTCAGATATTATTGTGAGAATAAAATAAAATAAAGGTATATAGAAGTACTCTTATCTCTGAATGAAGAGTATACAGATCTGACATATTTAACCAGCTCATAGTACAAGACAAAATTAATATATTTATGCCTGAAAGTTTAATTACATTTTCTGCAAAAGGTCATGGTACCACAATTTGAAATATGCATAACCACTCCACCAAGTTAAATAGGCATATTATCAAAAAAAATGGTAAAAATGATTATTTAATTTTAGGGATTCAGAAATACGTTATAATGATTAATAAATCCTTAGTAAAATTTAAATGGATGAAATGACTGCATATGCTGTCTGATATTTAAATATGTTGCAGATCCCTTGCTCTACAAAACCTAATGAGGTCATGCCTGACCAGGCGTTGGCGCAGTGGATAGAGCATCGGATTAGGATTCGGAAGACCCAGGTTTGAGACCCCGAGCTCGCCAGCTTGAGCATGGGCCCATCTGGCTTGAGCAAAAGCTCACCAGCTTGGACCCAAGGTCGCTGACTCCAGCAAATGGTGGCTCAGTCTGCTGAAGGCCCGCGGTCAAGGCACATGTGAGAAAGCAATCAATGAACAACTATGGTGTCACAACGGCAACAAAAAACTAATGATTGATACTTCTCACCTCCGTTCCTGTTTGTCTGTCCCTATCTATCACTCTCTCTGACTCTCTCTCTCTGTCCCTGTAAAATAAATAAATAAATAAAACATTTAAAAAGAAAAGTAATGAGGTCATAAAAAAAATACTAATGAGGTCATATAATTTGGGCTTCCAACTTGCAATACATCCTTATCCTGAGTGAGTGCTGTACGTTGGTCTTTGTGTGTGTTCTTGTAACATCTGTTTCTTACCCCTCCCAATAAATTCTTATTATGAAATGATGTCTTTAAAGTGCCTGAGGTTAAGAAGAAAGTGCCAGAGAAGTGATCATTCCTAAGAAAAAGGAGCCTCCCACTGACACAGCTACTGATGTTTTCAAGCAAATTAGACACTGCCATTTCTTTCCATCACCTATAAAAGTCAAACTGTCCTGTTTCAGTGTTGGTAAATATAGTTTGTACTATTGTTTTGTTCATTGTCCTTGTGTTTGTGAAACTGAAGTTATAAAATAAAATAATATCTTGAAAGTGCCTGTGGTGCCCAAGAAGCCTGAACCAGAAAAGAAGGTGCCTTCTCCCGATTTTAAGAAAGTAGTGGCTCTACCTGCCAGAGGTACATCACCCAAAACAAGGTTGTATTTGCTGTGCTGATGTAGAACAGTGATGTTATCTACACAGGATGTTCAGCATAAACATTTTCATTGTGTGGTCTCTCATCTGCATTTGTCATTTGTGACTCAGTTGCACCCATATTTGTACTGTCGACTTTTCCACTTTGTCCTTAATGTATTTTATCTTGATTCTCTATGTATGTTATTTCTAAAATATAAAAATACTAAACTCATATTTCTTTAAGAAGCCAGAGGTAACTAAGAAACTAGTCCCTAAAGTACCATTTTTCTTCCTAAACAAAGTAGAAGCTCCTGTGGTAAAAGATAAAATATCTCTTTAATGGACCCTTAAGCTTAAACTACAACTTCTATATTTTTGTCTCCTTAACTGATTTCGTGATATGTCAGTGTTTCACCTTGTGCATGTTTGTTCTGATATTTACTCTCTTGTTTTGAAAAACAGAAAACTTAGTTTTTATGTTCTCATCTTTGGTTCTTACATTTTAACTGCCTAAAACTATCAATATCTTTTAAGTTCCTGAGGTACCTAAGAAAGTGGAAGAAAGACGAATCATTCCCCCTAAAGAAGAGGAAATTCTACCAATTGAAGGTAGATGACTTTCTGAGGAAATAGCATTTTTAAAGTCATCCTTGTCTTATCATTGTTTAATATTTGAAGGGTAAAATGTACATTTCACTTCAGAAAATAAACATATTCAGACTCTTAATTATTACTTACCTGGTAGAAATTATGCTGGAAAACTAAAACTAATTGAATCTTCTTTCTAACCTATTTAACCCATTTGTTTGTTTGCTTGTTGTTTGTTTTATTTTAATAAGCATCTTGAAGTAAACTGTATTTGCCATGATAAGTTTTTCATCAACTACTTGGTTGGCAATTGTGGTATAAACTTGACCTGGAGATAGATATTCCAATTAAGCCTGAGTAACAGGTGCAGAAAATCTAACTTCTACCCCAAAGTAAATATTTAAATAAGTTCACTTCCATTAAAACTAAATAATAATTTTAATCAAATTTTCTCTGAGGCCCTTTCTAATTCTAAAATTCTGAGATAGGCCTAATGTATTTTGAAGACCCAGTCGCTTTTTTTCAAGGACTAGTGAGTTTTCGTACACTTTTGGAAGGTTGAGCTATGAGTTACTTACACTGATCAGGCAACTTCAGTTTTCAGATAAATCAGTTTAGTCTAACATTCAAAAGAATTACAAAAATAATTTACAAAATAACAATCTTTTTAAAGTGTATGAGGAGCCTGAAGAGCCTACTCCAGAAGAGATCCCAGAGGAACCACCTAGGTTAGAGGAGGTTGAGGAAGTGGTGCCACCTAGTGGTACAGCTGCTTTTATGGGTTGGACACTTAAAAGACACCGTGTTCCAAATCCTTCTCAGAATTTGTCTTTATCCAGAACTTATCAGTACACATTTCTTACAGAACATCTTATAGCAGCTGAAGCTTTGTGCCCCATCCCTCACCACCTATCAACTTTTTTTCTACTGCAGCTGCAATACAATTAGAGTGAGAGATTGTTTTTGTGTTACTGGCACTTTCATTTTATTTTCTGGCCAGCCCCTATTGTAATACTGTCTTCTAGTTTTCAATCCTTAATTTTTCTTAAATATTATGATGGGGTGGTTTGTGCTGTTCACTGTTTAGAATAATTCTTAACCTGTGATTTCTGAAGACTGACTATCTTTTATATAATTGATGTTATGTTTGCTTATAAGACTTCTAAGTAATATTTTTCTCATCCTTGGAGTTACTGCAATATATATATATATAAAATTACCATTTAGGCCTGACCTGTGGTGGTGCAGTGGATAAAGCGTCGACCTGGGAACACTGAGGTCGCCAGTTCAAAACCCTGCACTGGTCTGGTCAAGACACATATGGGAGGTGATGCTTTCAGCTCCTCCCCCCTTTCTTTCTCTCTCACTCTGTGTCTCCTCTCTAAAATGAATAAAATAAAAAGTTTAAAAAAAATTACCATTTAGGTTGCTAATATCTTTTTTAAATCAATGTTTCGGGAGGGTATATGGGAGTTGTTTTGTTCATTGCATGTCATTTTTCAAAATGTTCATAAACTATCTTTTAAGTGCCTAAAGTGGTTATAAAAGCAGTGCCTGAAGCACACACTTCAGTTCCTTAAAAAGTGCAGGCACCACCAGCTAAAGGTATAGCAAATCCCAATTAATAATATCGTCACATTCCCATTAGTTTCTTTTGTAAAACAAAGTGTCTTCTTTCACTGTTTTCTTAGGTCATTTAAGTAGCAAACTTATGAAATTGAATAAGAACTAGTAAAAATATAATTCATTTTATTTCTTTAGCCTTATTTATCTTATTTTAGATAGCTAAACACTTTAATAGTACGTTTCTCTGTACTTTGATACATAGTTATGAATTTTTTTCCCACATTTCATTCATAAATTTTATTCTATTACATAAAAAAGGTTATCTCATGTAATTATCATAATAGTTATATCTATTGTATTATTTTATAGGGTAAATGTGTTCTAATGCTTGGATAATAACTATTTTAAAAGCTTCCTGTCTCTTTGTTAATATTTGGCCTAAGTATTCAAGGTTATTACAAAATATTTATTTCTCGTTGCTTCCTAATTAAGTTGGTGCTTCAGTGATGCTCTTTTTTCGTTTTCTTTTTTTATTTTTACATGGACGGAGAGTCAGAGAGAGGGACAGATAGGGACAGACAGATAAGAATGGAGAGAAGTGAGAAGCATCAATCATTAGTTTTTCGTTGCTGTTATGACACCTAAGTTGTTCATTTTCTTTCTTACATGTGTCTTGACCGTGGGTCTTCAGCAGACCGAGCAACGCCTTGCTGGAGCCAGCGACCTTGGGTCCAAGCTGGCGAGCTTTTTTTGCTCAAGCCAGATGGGCCTACACTCAAGCTGGCAAGCTTGGGGTCTTGAACCTGGGTCTTCCGCATCCCAGTCCGACGCTCTGTCCACTGCGCCACCGCCTGGTCAGGCTCAGTGGTGCTCTTAATTTATCACATTATACAGTTCCTATCATTGTAGGCATTCTCAGCAGATATAATAGTGCCCAACGCTTGGGATCTTGAACCTGGGTCTTCCGCATCCCAGTCCGACGCTCTGTCCACTCCGCCACCGCCTGGTCAGGCTCAGTGGTGCTCTTAATTTATCACATTATACAGTTCCTATCATTGTAGGCATTCTCAGCAGATATAATAGTGCCCAACACTTATGTCAAGGCTTAAAAAGGCAAAAGTCTTCATCAAATTAAAAATAGTAGCAGTAAACCCAATATTAGTAATACCTTGGTGTTTGTGCTGTAAGATGTAGAGGGTCCCTGGGCTGTGCCATAGTCCTATCCCATCTACCTCCTTGGAGTCTTAGAGGAAGGGGAGTTGGGTTTCCATAGAACTTCTGAATGAGAACTTTTATTGTGTGATGGTCTCCCCGGTGTCCTTTAGTCCCACCTCGCATGGTGCGGTGGTTTTCAAGTGCAGTGAAATGGTAGGTGAATGTTGAAGTCCAAGATGTTTCTGTGCAGGGTTGGAAGTGAGTATAAAGTGGTAGAGGGTATGTGTTTCTAGCCTTTGTGGGAGAAAGGAGATAAAGTGGGGGACCCTTCGTCGGTTAGGACTCAGCTCTGCTCATCCAGATCTTAAGTAGCTAGAAAGAGCTTAAGAGATCTGGCCATAGCGTGCTTATTTGTGTCGGGTGTCATAGACTCAAAAGGTGTGGAAATCCTGTCCTGTCCTTTTATAGCCTTCTCAAGGAGAGTCTTTGCAAGTGACAGGTCTGTAAAGAGAATTAAGGAGAAATGTCTGAGGTGTGTATTGTAAAAGCCCAGAAGACTACTGTGCAGAGTTTCCAAGGGGAATCTTGACCCTAGGTCAACCGTGTGTTGGTGGTAGTTCAAGAACCCTTGAGCAGTTCCCAGTTTTTGTTTGTTTGGTTTTTTTTACCTAGATGAGAAGTATCCGAAGGGTTAGAGATGTCTTCCCTTGGACAAGGTGATATAGAATAGGGGCATGGATGTTTGTGGATCTATAGGAAAATTAAGAGTTTGTGGGACTTGCTCTGCTAGGAGTTTGGTAGTATAAAGAGATGGGAAGAAACTGCTTAGAATAACTAGTGGATATTTTTTGGTTCATAATCATGTAGAAACATCCCATAATTTCTGTGAGCAGAGACAAGGTCTTCAGGGAAAGCTGCTGTCCATGACCATCAGTCTGCTGCACGGCACTCCCGGAGCGAGCCAGTGGACTTGTGACTCCCGCAAGTCTGCTTGCAGAAGTAGCAATTCTAACCCTATTAGAGCCTGGGAGGTCGGTGAAAGGAATAGGAGGAGAGGTCCCAGATCTTTTACTACATACTGGGTTGCGTTGAGGTGTGTGCTCCCCAGTGTCCTGCCCTCTGCACCTCAGAACCTCAAGTTGAGGTCTGAGTTCCACGGGAGCCTGCCTATCGTGGAGAGGCATGAGAGCGCTTGTAACGGACCATTTACCCAGAGTAGGGCAGTAAGCATGAGTGTGAGGAAAGTAGGATATGCTCAGTGTTCAGTTTGTGTTCTGTAGGTGTTTTGGGAAGACGGTGAAAAAGTGGAAATGGGAGAGGGGTGTAGATCATAGAATTCACTGAAGTGGTAGTGTGTGAATTTTCTAAAGGTTTGGCATGAGAAAGGTGTGTGTTAGTTACCCTGCAGTCAGGAGGTTTGTCCATAATTGAAAGGGAACTCACCTGGTCCCATTGCAAGAGCAGTGGTGGAGTTCTTGGGAGAGCAGGGCCCACTGACTTGAGTGAGTCTATACGGGCGGGTGTGATCTGCCAAGCAGTGTCGGGTGGCCTCTGCTGACATTCGATGACCAGTGAACAACTTTGTTGTGTCCGTGGGAAGAAAAAGTATCCGCCTGTGGTGTCAGGAAATGTTATTCAAGTTACCTGTCCTTTCCCGTGTGTGCTGGGCGTGCAGAGTGTTGCAGTCTTGTTGAGTTTGTGAGAAAGAGATTTAGTAGTGTGAATCCAAGGGAGATGGAGTCAGCGTTCATCCTTTCTACAATTGAACACAGAGGTCAGGAAGGGTTTAGTATGTTGGAAGGAACGGTGCCGCCCAGACTGGGTCCCTGAAGCTCTGAGGTGAAGAGAAGCCCCAGGACTGGTGGTCTGACAGGGGAGCAGTGAGCTGACTTGCAGATATGTCTTGAGAGGGACCGAACGTAGGGTTGCAGTGACCTAGCACTGTGGAAGCTTTCTAAAATCTATGGAAATGGGTTATTGCCGTGTCTAATGAGTTGGGTTCCTGGTAGGGGGAGGGGCACAAAGCAGCCAATGGGGAAGCTGAGGCCATTTGAGCAGGGGGCTGGGGTGTATCAGTATCAAGGAAGGGGAAGGGTTAGGTCAGTGGTTCTTAACCTTTTTTGAGGTACTGAACCCACCAGTTTCATATGCGCATTCACCGAACCCTTCTTTAGTGATAAATAAAATATGGGGTTTTTTTCCAAATTCAAGACATAGGTATAAATTTTTTTTACTGGTGCACTAAATGAGCTGTGCATGAACATCACCTTGCTCAAAGAACAAAACCAACAAAGTGCATGAACTCACAACAAATTACAGTATTACTTTATTCTGGCCTCCGCAGAAGAGGCTTCTGGAACCCCTGAGACTGACTCATCAAACCCCTAAGGTTCGATAGAACCCAGGTTAGGAACCACTGGGTTAGGCTCATGGAGAAGTGAAGGAGCCATTGGGTCACAGCTCACCTGCCACTGTCCCATAGCTTTCCTCTTAGTGCATTCTTGTGGGTACAAGGTTGGTTGCAAAGAGGTAAAAGTGTAGGCGATGCCTTTGCCTTGGAGACTCATTGTCGTGGGTGCTGGGAGGAGAGAGTGGAGTAAATGGAGGTGAAGGTGGTTTCAGGCAAGACGGTGAAGGAGAGGGAATAAAGATTGGAAATGGAGCTTAGGGTTTTTTAAGGCAAACTTTCTGCAATGGGTAGTGGCTGCTCGGTATGTTAGAAGTGTTCAGGGAAGAGCCTGCTCGTGCCCTTTCTGTGAAAGAAAATTTATGTCATGTCTCATGGCTGTTGTGATGAAGAAATAGAATTTCTCCCCTCAGTGAAATTTGAATGTAGAAACGGAACCTTTCAATGGCAAAGGTAGGTTATTTTTGTAATAAAAAACGTACCATGGCCCGACCAGGTGGTGGCGCAGTGAATAGAGCGTCAGACTGGGATGCAGAAGACCCAGGTTCAAGACCCCAAGCTAGCCAGCTTGAGCGCGAGCTCATCTGTCTTGAGCAAAAACTCGTCAGCTTGGACCCAAGATCGCTGGCTCCAGCAAGGGCTTGCTTGGTCTGCTGAAGGCCTGCGGTCAAGACACATGTGAGAAAGCAATCAATGAACAACTAAGGTGTTGTGATGGCACTGAAAAACTAATGATTGATGATTCTCACCTCTCTCCGTTCCTGTCTGTCCCTATCTATCCCTCTCTTGGACTCTCTCTCTGTCCCTTTTAAAAAAAAAAAAGAAAGAAATTACCTTGGCTAAAAGTCCCAGCTTGTTTAGTTTACAAGTTCTCATACATGTAAAGGATTTCAAAAGGAAAGGGATGATTATTAGAAAGAACGCATATAAAATGTTACAGAATGCAGGTTTTACTAGCAAGGGAGAGTGGGCTCGTGATCCCTTGTTTAGAGGTATACGTCACTCTCAGGACTCCAGGAGGAGAGGGAGAGTTAGAATTAGTATAGGAATTATCAATTAAGATATGGAAACATCATCTACTAAAGGATCTTAAGAATGAGGGCGGGGTGGGGGATTTGCTCAGATTGTTTTATCTTTATTGTCTAGCAAGTAGTGTGGCCTCAGTCCTTCCAGGGAGCTATATCATTAGTTACTAACTTTTGCCACTTTAATCTCTCTCTGGGTTTTCTTTTTTCTTTTCAGAGAGGAGCTACCGCGTAAGGGGGCCCGACTCTTTCTTTTAAAATACTAATGTTGCCTGACCAGGCGGTGGCGCGGTGGATAAAGCGTCAGACTGGGATGCGGAAGACCCAGGTTCGAGACCCTGAGCTTGCCAGCTTGAGTGCGGGCCCATCTGGCTTGAGCAAAAGCTCGCCAGCTTGGACCCAAGGTCCCTGGCTCCAGCAAGGGGTGGCTCAGTCTGCTGAAGGTCCATGATCAAGGCACATGTGAGAGAGCAATCAATGAACAACTTGGTGTCCAACGGCAATGAAAAACTAATGATTGATGCTTCTCACCTCTCTCCGTTCTTATCTGTCTGTCTCTATCTATCCTTCTCTCTGACTCTCTCTCTCTGTCCCTATAAAAAATTTTTTTTAAAAAAAGACAAAATACTAACGTTGCCTGACCAGGCAGTGGCGCAGTGGATAGAGCGTTGGATTGGGATGTGAAGACCTAGGATCGAAACCCCCGAGCTCGCCAGCTTGAGCGCAGGCCCATCTGGCTTGAGCAAAAGCTTGCCAGCTTGGACCCAAGGTCGCTGGCTCCAGTAAGGGGTTACTCGGTCTGCAGAAGGCATGCGGTCAAGGCACATGTGAGAAAGCAGTCAATGAACAACTATGGTGTCCCAATGGCAATGAAAAACTAATGATTGATGCTTCTCACCTCTCTCCATTCCTGTCTTTCTGTCCCTATAAAAAAATAAAATACCAATGTTAACGATATTTTGCTATTCATTGGAATCCTATTACATCCTATCTAGTAATTCTCTTGCCTAGAAATCTGGTGAAACACCGGTCCAGAGTCAGGCTGGAATTAAGGGGGAGGGGCATGGCGCACCCTTCAAGTGCCACTCGCTGCACTGGCGCAATTCTGGGATGCATTCCTAATGGTGACTGGGGGGAAAAAAATTGAAAAAACAAAAGTCTAAGCCGGCGGCAGCATTCACCATGGCGACCGCTCACAAGACTGCCCGCTGCCCTCCCAGACTCCTTGCCTGGACTCCGTGGAAGCGGTGGGGAACCACCCTGAGCCCGCTTTTCCCCATCCGCCTTGCCTTCTGCATTCCTCCACACACGCAGGGCGCTTGCTGAGGGCCTCGACCAGGGACCTACACAGGCACGCGTTCTGTTTGTGCACCACCCAGGCCTTCCAACGCAAAGGCAGGGGGCGGCCATCTAGCCACGCCTCCGGATTGGGCCTTAGAGAAATTTGTCGGAGGCAGGCAACTCACACGAAAGGACCGCAGGAGTGACCCGGCCGCATCCCTGTGCGCAGCCCCCCATAGGGGGGCACCTAATAAGCCCACGTCGGTCAGCACCCATTTTGCCACCCCTCCAGTGTACGTAGTCTTTGAAGAAAGCTACCTGGTGATGATGAGTTCGGTTGACATGGTCCCCTCTCCTTCGCCGCCAAGGGTGGAGAGGGGGCCCCCTCCTGCCTCCACCCCTCCCCCCGCAGGCCGCCCCCTCGTCTTCCCGGGCGGGGCCATGCGGCACTGTGTTTATTTGCCTACCGCTCTCTGCGCCTTTACCCTCTGTGTCGGGAGACGGTCCCGCTGGGCCTGGCCTGCCTGTCTCGAGCTAGCTGCTCCCACGTTCCCCTGTTGCGTGCCTAAATAGCGGAGGAGGCGGAGACGCATCACAAGAAAGCGCACCCCCACACACAAACCGCCCAGGACCACGGTGCTTCCCCCGCTCCTGGCAGAGGAGGCTGGTGTTTTCGGGTGGCCAGGGCGGGGCTCGGTCAGGGGGCGTGTCCCACCCCGTCAGGTGGGTCGCGTGTCCTGAATCGGACCCGGGCGGGCGGACGGATGGGGGACACCGGGGGATGGGGGACGGCCTTCCCCCGCGTCTCGGCCCGCGTGGGTTAAAGGGTCACGTTGGAGAGCTCCGGAAATGGTTGGGGGCGTGTGTGCACCGAGGGGAGGGGGTGGGGGCTGGCCGGCGTCAGGGGGTCACCGAGCCGCCAGTCTTGTTGGTGACGGCTGGAGATTCCCCTGTGTGTACTCCCGGCCACCGGCTGTTCCCTGAGGCGCGCCCTTCCCGCACCCAGAGTTTCCCTGTGTGCACTCGTTGGCCCCGCGTTTGGCGCAGCTTCCCGCCACCTCTTTTCTCTTGGCCACACCTCTGCCCTCTCCCCCCCACGGGCGCCCGGTTGGGCCCCCAAGGGTGCCCCTTCTCACCACGCCGACGGGCCGCCTCTTGGGCGATCTCCGGGGCTGGTTGTCGGGGCGTCATTCATCGTGCGGACGGAGGTGGTTTGCCTTTCAACGCGCGTGTCCTGGAGGAAGTGGGAAGGTCGGGCGCGGCGAAGATTGTGGCGCCAGGGCTCAGCGGCCCCGCTTCAGCGAGGTTGGACGGTGTTCGGTAGGGAAAAGCCCAGTCGGCGTCCTGGGGGCCCGCAGGACCGCCCCTGTGCCTGGAGGGGCCTTCTGGCGGTGAGAACCCGCTCGCGCCCTGGGCAAAAACGACTGGGATCCCGTGTGCTCTTTTTTTGCGTCTTCCGCGTCTTTCTTCCTCTACCTCTCATCTGAGCCGAAACCACGCCCCCTCGCCTTCGCCGCGGCCGCCGGGCCAAGCCGCCCGGCCGCCCAGTGTCTGCTCCTGTCTCCCGTCAGCCTCCGGTCAGTCCCTGGGGCCTCGTGTCCCACCCGCGGTGTAGCGTCGCCTGCCCGGCCCGCCGCGGCCCTTGCTTCGTGCCTGGCGCTGGCCCGCAACTCCCCGCGCCCCCTTCGCCCCCGCCTCAACCCGCTGAATGGCAGCGTTGCTTGTGGGGATCCGTTCCGCGGACGCGCCCCGTTCGGCCGCGAGCGCACGTGCTGGGTCCCTGGCGGCCGTCGTTGAGCGTCCCGCCCTCCCCGCGAGAGGCGGCGGGCCTTCCAGGGCCGGCTCCGTCTTGCCTGCGGGGTCGGATGGGCTGGCAAGGCGGGGTCTCGCGCCCCTCCATGGCCGCCGTGTTTGCGCGCCCTCGCCCTGTCCGGGCAGGGCGGGAATGGCCCGTCGGGCCGGGGGTCCCGTGGTTGTGTTTTCTGCTTCTTCTGACGCCGTCTGAACATCCTTCCGCCGGCGTTCGCCATGCCACCGGTGCTCTGCGTGGCGCCGCCCTGGGCTCTCGCGGCAAGTCCAGGCCTCTTTTCTGTGCGGCGCGAGAGGGAACGGGGGGCATCTCCCTCCAGTCTCAGCTGATGCACCGCGCGCTTCCCTACCTCATTGATCCTGACAGTAAGTAGCATATGCTTGTCTCAAACATAAAGCCATGCATGTTTAAGTACACCGGCGGTACAGTGAAACTGCGAACGGCTCATTAAATCAGTTATGGTTCTTTTGGTCGCTGGCTCCTCTCCTACTTGGATAACTTTGGTAATTCTAGAGCTAATGCGCGTGGGAGGGGGGAGGCGCTGGCAGGTTTGGTGACTCTAGATAACCTCCGGCTGATCTCACGCCTCCGCCGCCCCACCCCCACCCCCGCGGCTCGAACATCTGCCCTATCAACTTTTGATGGTAGTCGCTGTACCTACCTACCATGGTGACCACGGGTGAGGGGGAATCAGGGTTCCATTCCCGGGAGGGAGCCTGAGAAACGGCTACCACATCCAAGGAAGGCAGCAGGCACGCAAATTACCCGCTCCCACCCGGGGAGGTAGTGACGAAAAATAACAATACAGGACTCTTTCGAGACACTGTAATTGGAATGAGTCCACTTTAAATCCTTTACCGAGGATCCATTGGAGGACAAGTCTGGTGCCAGCAGCCGCGGTAATTCCAGCTCAGATAGCGTATATTAAAGTTGCTGCAGTTAATAAGCTCGTAGTTGGATCTTGGGAGCCGGCGGTCCGCCGCAAGGCGAACCACCATCCGTCCCGCCCCTTGGCTCTCGGCGCCCCCTGGATGCTCTTAGCTGAGTGTCCCGCCAGGCCAGAAGCATTTACTTTGAAAAAATTAGGGTGTTCAAAGCAGGCCGGAGCCGCCTGGATACCGCAGCTAGGAATAATGGAATAGGACCCCGGTTCTATTTTGTTTGTTTTTGGAACTGAGGCCACTTAAGAGGGATGGCCGGGGGTATTCGTATTGTGCAGCTACAGGTGAAATTCTTGGACCTACGCAAGACGGACCAGAGCGAAAGCATTTGCCAAGAATGTTTTCATTAATCAAGAATGAAAGTCGGAAGTTGGAAGACTATCAGATACCCTCGTAGTTCCGACCAAAGACACGGACTGGCGATGGAGCGGTGTTATTCCCTTGACCTGCCAGGCAGCTTCCGGCAAACCAAAGTCTTTGGGTTCTGGGGGGAGTATGGTTGCAAAATTGAAACTTAAAGGAATTGACGGAAGGGCACCACCAGGAGTGGAGCCTGCGGCTTAATTTGACTCAAGGGAAACCTCATGGGGCCCAGACACGGACAGGATTGACAGATTGATAGCTCTTTCTCGATCTTGTGGGTGCTGGTGCATGGCCATTCTTAGTTGGTGGAGCGATTTGTCTGATTAATTCCAATAAGGAACGAGACTCTGGCATGCTAACTGTTATACGACCCTCCCAGCGGTCAGCGTCCCCCAACTTCTTAGAGCGACAAGTGGCATTCAGCCACCCGAGATTGAGCAGTAACAGGTCTGTGATGCCCTTAGATGTCCGGGGCTGCACACGCGCGCTACACTGACTGGCTCAACGTGTGCCTACCCTACACCGGCAGGTGCGGGTAACCGTTGAACCCCATTCGTGATGGGCATCGGTAAGTCCCTGCCCTTTTTACACACCGCCCGTTGCTACTACGGATTGGATGGTTTAGTGAGACTTTCGGATCAGCCCCGCTGGGTCGGCCCATGGCCCTGGCAGAGCGCTGAGAAGACTGTCTAACTTGACTAGCTAGAGGAAGTAAAAGTCCTAAGAAGGTTTCCGTACGTGAACCTGCGGAAGGATCATTAAGGAGAGAGCGGCGGCATCAAAGGAGCGATCCAGTAGTCCGTCTGCCAGGCTTCCCGCTGTGTGGCGCAGGCGGCGCAGGGGCACGTTGTGTGTGCCCGGTCTCCCCCGCCTGTCGTGAGAGAGAAAACGGAGAGTGAAAAGTGGTCAGGGATGTTGCTGGAAAGGTATGAGAAAGGGGAGGGGAAGTTTGCAGGGCCGCCGCTCCGCTTAACACCCACCCTCACCCCCCCCCCCACCCAGAATGGCCAGTCAGTGCTCCAGCTCCACCTTGGGGGCGCCCCCCGGGGGCCTTCCGGTAGACGCGGCCCCTGTAAAGTGGTCTAGGCCCCTTCGCGAGGGGTGGCTCGCTGCTGGCTGCAGCTGGGCCGCGGCGCCCCCGGGGACACGTGACCCAGTGGGCGTTCCGCTGGACTCCGAGGCCTCTCCCGCCGCTGCGCACCCTGCCCCTAGGTCGCTGCCATGCCGCGCCAAGCCCCCCAGCCTGCGGTGCGGAGGTATTTCAGGAGGGCAGAAGGGTCGCGCGCCATTTGCCCCGCGAGACACCCCCCACCCCCATCCCCCGCCATGCATGCTGTTTCAGAGGGGGTGGCGACACCCTCACCTTCCCCTCCCAGCTCGTGCACTCTCGCCCGCCGTCCTTCCTCTGTCTCCCCTTTCGCGCCTTTGCTTTTTGGGGATTCGGGTGTCCGTGGAAGAAGTGGGCGCATCGACCCATGGCCCGGCGAGTCCCTCCCAGGTGGTGGTGGTGGTGAGGGGGAGGATTCCCTTCTCCTCCTCCCCCACAGCCTCCTCTTCCTCCACCTCCTCCTGCCCCTTTCTCGCCCCTCTTCTCGTCTCGCAGGGTTTCCCTTTGGTACGTGCCCTTTGGGGACCCGGCGGTGCTGGTGGTGGAGTCAGCGGGTTTGGGGCCGGATGGCGGGGTCTGTTGGCGGTTAAGTGGGGGCCTCCGCGTTCCTCTCCCCAGCCCCCGCGGTCTGCCCTGCCGAAACCCCACCTCTGACCCGCGAGCTCAGATCAGAAGTGGCGACCCACTGAATTTAAGCATATTAGTCAGCAGAGTAAAAGAAACTAACCAGGATTTCCTCAGTAACAGCGAGTGAACAGGGAAGAACCCAGTGCCAATTCCCCGCCCCCTGGTGGGGTGCGGGAAATGTGGCGTACAAAAGACCCACTCCCCAGCGCCCCAGTGGGGGACCCAAGTCCTTCTGATTGAGACCCAGGTTGTGGACGGTTTGAAGCTGGCAGCATTCCTTGGCGGGCCAGGTCATCCCGAAGTCAGGTTGCTTGGGAATGCAGCCCAAAGTGGGTGGTAAACTCCATCTAAGGCTAAATACCAGTGCGAGAGGAATAGTCAACAAGTACGGTAAGGGAAAATTGAAAAAAAAATTTGAAGAGAAAGTTCAAGAAGGCCTGAAACCATTAAGAGGTAAATGGGTGTGTTCTGCGCAATCCACCCGGAGGATTAACCCCGGGGGCGGATCCAGCCAGCGGTACTGGCAGTCTCCCCAAGGATCACCCCTGGCCCCTTCTTTTCCCGAGGGTCCCACGTCCTCCCTCCCGCACAGTCCTTCCATCTTTGCCCTCTTCCCCAAAGGAACAGCGGAGGCGGTTGCCGGGGGCCTCTGGCGGGTGGGGCCAGGGGTGGGGTCGGCGCGAGACCGCCTTCCCGCGGCTATGGGCAGCCTACGGCGCATTTCAATTGCGGCGGTGTGCTGCTATCCGCTCAGGGACCGCTGGGAAGGCCGGCGGGGAAGGTGAACCGGGGGTCCCGTCCTTCTCTCCTCCTTTCCTTTTTTAGGGTGGGGTGGGGAGGGACGGGCCCAACCCCCCTGGTCTGGCAGCGCTCGCGGAATCAGGGGCGGAGGGAGCAGACCTGTCGCAGCGCTCTCCCCCTTCCTGGGGGGAGAGACCCACGCCCGCGCAGGGCTCTTCCGCAGGGGTCCCTCCGCACGTGGGCTCGCTGGTGTCTTTTGGGGAGCCTGGCCCGCCCCTCCCAAGGCGAGACCGCTCCTCCACATGACCCCCTTTTGGCGACAGGGGGGTGGCCACGCGGTGCCGGGGGAAAGGAGGACTGTCCCCAGTGCGCACCAGGCCCACTGTGCTCCCCCGATCCGGGTCGGGCAGAGGACGCAGGTTGTTTCGCTGTGCGGGCACTGGTGGCAAGGGCGGGTCTGGGACCGGAGGTCCGCCCCACCAGTCAGCTGGGTCGTGTGTTCTGGGTTTGACCAGGGAGGACGGATGGGGAGGCCGGGAAACGGCCTTCCCCCGCATCTTGCTGGGCGTGCTGACCGCTGGGTCAAAGGGCCACGTTGGAGGGCTCCGGGAGTTGTTGGGGGCGTGTGTGCACCGAGGGGGGGCGGCTGGGTATTGCCCGCTGTGTTCTCCTGGCGACTTGGCTGTTCCCTGAGGCGCGCCCAGCCCGCACCCAGAGTTTCCCCGCGTGCGCTCATTGGCCCCGCGTTTGGCGGGGTTCCCTGCGCCACCGCTTCTCTCTTGGCCAGGCCTCTGCCCTCTTCCCCCCACGGGCGTCCGGTTGGGCCCCCAAGGGTGCGTCCTTTCTCCCCGCCGGCCGGGCCACCTCTTGGGCGTTCCCCGGGGCTGGTTGTTGGGGCGTCATTCATCGTTGGGTGTGTGTGTGTGAAGGTGGTTTCCCTTTCGGTGCAGGTGTCCCTGGAGGAAATGGGAAGGTCGGGCGCGGTGGCGACGGTAGTGGCAGGTGCTCAGCGCCCCGCCTCAGCGAGGTTGGACGGTGTTTGATCCGGAAAAGCCCAGTCAGCGTGCTGGGCCGCCTGCGGGACCGCCCCTGTTCCTTGAGGGGTCTTTCGGCGGTGAGATTACCGCGCGAGCCCTGAGCGAAATCTACTGGCCGCCCATGTGCTCTTTTTCCGTCTCTTCCCTGTCTTTCTTCCTCTCCCTCTTGTCTGAGCCGGAGATGCGCCCCCTCGCCTTCTCAGCGGCCACCGGGCCATGCCGTCGCAGCTTACGCCGGTTTTCCCCGGGCCGGGGCGTTCGGGCCTGTCAGAGAGTCCGGGAGGCAGCTCACCCTTCTCCGGTCTTCCCCAGACTCCGCCTTCCTCCGTCCCCCGTGGACGTGGTGGCGGGAACCGCCCTGGCGCCTGTGGGGCGTCGTCGGGACAGGCGCCCTGTGCTCAGTTCAACCCAGCCTCTTGCAATCTGGTCTTCGTTGTCTCTCCCTGGCCGGCAGGAGGCGCCCGCCCTTCACTCCCCTCCCCAGAGTGGTGGGGTTGGGGGGAAAAGAGAAACGATTTTGTTTTTTTTTTTAAAGGGCCCCCGTTGTACAAAAGCAAAACTCGTACCACTCTTAGCGGTGGATCACTCGACTCCAGCGTGGATGAAGAACGCAGCTAGCTGCAAGAATTAATGTGAATTGCTGGACACATTGATTATCCACACTTCGAAGCACTTGCGCCTGAGTCGCTTGCGGATCAATTCCACCCCGTGGTGTGCCTTAGCCACCCCGAGGCAGAGCCACTGGGGGTCTCCCCGCAGGGCAGGGCCCGCAGACCGCGCCCTATGTCTCCCTAAGTGCAGACCCGGCAACCCACACCGCCGACCACCAGGCGCTTTGTGGTGGTGGTGGGGGGGGGGGGTGCTGGTACCGGGCCACACCGCTCACGAGATCAGGGAGGGAATGAGAGGTCCCCCACACGGCCTCCACGCAGTCCCGGTCCCTCCGGAGCTCTTTCCTGGCGCTGTATGCCGCCTTTTCGTGTGGGTGGGAAGGTGGGTCCGTTGGGGGCACAGTGAGTAAAGCGTCAACCTAGAATACTGAGGTCACTGGTTTGAAACCCGGGGCATGCCTGGACAAGGCACATATGGGACTTCATGCTTCCTTCTCCTCCCTCCTCGCGTCTCTGTCCGCCTATTTTTCTGTATCTCTCGCTCGCTCTCTCACCCTTCCCTCTCTGAAAAATAAGTAAGTAAAATAAAGACCTTAAGCAAGGGCTTATTTAATGACAAGGCCGGCACCTCCAAAGCCTAGGCTGAACTGGGATGGAATTCCTGACCCAATGGCTAGTCAAGGAGCTCTTGGCTGTTGCCCTTTTTAGGATGTCTCCTGAACTTCCTGCTCATCCCGTTGTTTTTTTTTGTTTTTTCTTTTAGGAACTTGCATTTTATTTTAAAAAAATGATTTCTGCGAGAGAGGGAGGGGTGGCAGGGGGAAGGACACAGGAGCATTGAGCTGTTTCTGTATGTGCCCTGACCGGGGATCGGCCGGGTAACCTCTGCACTTCACCACGATGCTCTAATCAAACAGAGGTATCCGGCCAGGGCAGGAGCTTGTATTCTTAATGCCCTCATCCATTCTGCATCTCCCAGGCCAGAAACAGTTCACCCTCAAAAATAAAAATAACAAAGAAAAAGTCATTCGTCCAGAGCACGTCAACACCCTCCTCAACCTTCTGGGTCAGGCTGCTGACAAATGTCAGATGAAACCCTGACTTTTACCTTCCCATACGGGGAACGAGGGATGCCATCGCTCAACCAACTCCATATACTCACTCAGCAGGAGGTAGGTACAGAACATTGACTGGCGACATTCAACAGCCAAACACACGCATGCACGCATGCACGCACGCGTGCTGCTCTCCCCTTGCAACATTTGGAAGATAGCCCGTGAGGGGTCAATGCTACATAGGATACATAGTGATCACGGCAAGAAAATGGGAGTGGGTGGTCGGGGCTTCATGTCACCCACTTGTAGGAGGGAGTCAGCGGCCTTAGGAGCTGCTGAAACAAAAGCACCAGATGTTCAGACGGTCCTGAAACCCAGTGTGTTCCTTTCAGCGGTATCAGGGAAAGGGAGCCTTGACACCCCTAGATGGCTTGACCTGTATTGACGCAGTGGCATGAGGCCGGGGCCGGGCCTGAGGCCGGGCTGGAGCTGCAAGACCTGCTGAGCAGAAGGTGATGGCAGCCTGGGACTCGAGCCCAGCAGCAGGAGCTAATGTTTTCAGTTCCTCTTTGGAGGATGAGGATAATTGGTCTGGAATTGTGATCCGCAGCCTCCAGAAGGTGAGAGCCCAGCAACAAGGAATAGCTACGCTGCCGGTAGGTCTGTGATTTTGGGACATAGGGGTGGATGCCATCATGCTCCCCAGAGCAGAGATGGAAATGCTGACTGCCATTGCCACATGCTTTTCTTTGGGACAGTGTACGAGCTGCCAGGATGGCAGAGATGAGGGGGGAGGCTAACACCCCATGTATGTGGACTGATTTCCTGGACTATGACCAGATGGGCACAAGCTCTATTGTTGAATGGACTTAATGGATTTTGGACAGTGTGAAATACCCTGATGGGGGTGAGGGGTGGCTTTGATGGAGGCCCTCCCCCTGCCCCGGAAGCGTTTCCAATGGCAAGAAAGAAGGCTGAGGACATTTTGCGCTTTGGGCAAAGTTCTCAGAGACTGGTGAAATGTGTGTACATTTGTAATTGTTGAAACTGTATGATTTGTGCTATTGCTGTAATTTGTGTAATGTACTTAATTTCCTTGTACAGGGATACCGGTGGTGTAAATTGTGGGTAATAAAGTGAGCATAGGGGTGGATTGTTTGGCAGATAAAATATAATATGCTCACTTTGTTAAAGATGGCGCTGCCCACATGGAAGCCCGTCACCCAGGTGATATTATTTGCCCTTATGCTTGAGATGGCTGTGGGGGAAAAGCTATAATGTAGGCAGGCCAGGTCATTATGGCCTAAGGCTTGGTTTTAAGAGTAAGCTCTTCCCCACACCTTTGACTGATTGGATGATGTAGGGTGGTGCACTCTCCTGAGGAATCCCATTATACAGAGACTTCCTTGTTTGTATAATTGGATTAAAGGGTTTGATTCTATGGTATAAAGTGGGAGAGACCAGTAGCTTGATCTCTCTCTCTTGGTTCTTGAAGTATTAGAGAGCAGAGCAGAGTAAGGCCACATGGAGGAAAGGAGAAGCAGCCAAGATGGTGAAGTGCTGAGGAGGAAGCCAGTTTGTTAAGAGTTTGAGCTGAAGGAGATGGGGAACAGAGGTGAATAAGTCTGGTGAGCTAGAAGCCTTTGATTCTAGGAAACTCGATAAGTCAGTAGCTTAGTGAGCACTGAATGAGTGGGTTTTGGAGCCCAGTGTGTGTTTTTGCTTGCCCGGGGGGGGGGGGGGGGGCAAGCTACAATTAAAGCTGATGGCTCACCAGTTCTTGGCTCCAGTGTTTTATTACTGACTGTTCGAATCTAATATGAACCTGCACGGGTCAGGCTGCTGTGATGGTGACCCCGGCTACTGGCTTTACAGGGCTGTTCTGCAAACAGGGACTGGACTTCATCCTCAACATGCCACATGAGCTCCTGCACCCAAAGGCCATCTCCTAGAGGCAGCAGCAGAGGTCTCCATTGGGCAGGATGGTGCAGAAGCCCCATCAAAACCTTCAGCATTCTCATGGTCAAGGGGGAATCAGATGGATGTTTGTTGTACTATTCTTAGAACTTTTCTTTAGGTTTAAAATTTTTCAAAATAAAAAAAACTAGTTTTTCAAAGAGGGCAGCTAGGAGTTAAGGGAGTGAGCAGGACTGAGAGCCTTTGAACATCCCCACCTTGTATAAAGATTCAGGCAGTCTATTCTTAAAGGCATGGTTTTAAACATCTTTTTAAGTCTGATGTCACTGCTATCCTCTATGATATCTATTTTCTGATTATTACCTGCTTAACTTCATTATAAAAATAACTCCCTTTTGTTGTTCCATATTTACAAATTAGTTGGTGATTATGTTATTGTGGTAAAATTATATAACAAAATTTACAATTTAAATCTTTTCTAAAAATTTATTGATTTTAGCAAGAAAGAGGAAGGGTGAAAAAGGAACATCGATCTCTTCCTGTATGTGCCCTGACCAGGGATCCAACTAGCAAACTCTGTGCTTCAGGGCAATGCCCTAACCAACCAAGCTATACGGTCAAGGTCAATTTTAACCATTTTCCTGCGTACAGCTCTGAGGCATTAACTACATTCACACTGTTTTGCAGCCATTGTCACCATCCATCCACAGAACTTCTTCCTCAACTGAAACTCAGTCCCTATTACACACTAACTTCCTTTTCTCCCCTTCCCCAGTCCCTGGCAACCACCATTCTACTTTCTCTTTATGTTAATTTGACTATCTAGGAACCTCATTTAGGAGGAGTCAGACAATGTTTGTGTTTTCATGACTGGTTTATTTCACTTAACACAATGTCCTTAAGTTTCATCTGTTTTCTTCCTTTTCAGGCCGAATATACCACATTTTATATATCCATTTTTCTGCCCATGAGTACTTGCACTGATTGCTTCCATCTTTTGGCTATTGTGAATAATGCTGCTATGGACATGGGTGTCCACATAACTGTTCACATCCCTGCTTTCACTTCTGTTGGGTGTGTATCTTATTCATACACCTTTATTCTCATGTACCAGATGGAGAATGTGGTTTAATGGGAGCATCTACAGAGAACAGCTCAGTGTTTTGGCTGACTCTCTGTTTGGAGAAGTCACTGTTTGGTATAAGACTGCCAGAATATTAAAAAAAAAAAGTGATTTAAAAGCCGGTTTGTTGGTTTGATCCCTGGTCAGGGCACATACAGGAACAGATTGATGTTCCTGTCTCTCCCTCTCTATCTCCCTTCCTCTCTCTAAAATCAATAAAATAAACATTTTTAAAAATAAAATAAATTTTAAAAGATTAAAAAATAAATCACTGTGGTTCTTATAGTATGAGAACCACAGAGCTGTAGAACATGAGATCCTAAAGGGATCTTAGAAAGCATCTTCCACAAGTTCAGACCTGGGGACTGAGGAAGAAATGGGTTTGTTTCTAGGCACAACCATCTACAAGGACATTGACTCATGGGAGTTAAGCAACACAGTGAGAAGCTAGTGACCACAAGAGGAAAATGAAAGGTTAGGATCAAAGAAGTGAAAATTCAAGAGGAACCAAAGCTGGCTCCAAATCTGAAGACACAGGTTGCTTGGTTGAGAGGTCCTAATTTAGCAGATTGGTGGTCTCAGGATTTTCATTTCCTAGCTGCAAATTAATAAGTTCCCAGATGATGCTGATGCACCTGGTCCAGAGACCATACTTTGAGAACCACTGTTCTAAGTAACAAAATTATAGTTTTATATAACACACACACACACACACACACAAAGTATATTCTAAGCTTTTAGTAAGATGCAATAGCCTATTTCCCAGTAAGTCCAATTTAGGGACAATTTATTGGTTTTAAAGCCCCACACATTGGTGTTTAAGTTTAAAATTTCCACCCTTACTTTATAACCCTTAGTGTTTCTCATTAGTTCAGCTTCATAGAGCAAATTCTGTTTCTGCTTCTGCGTTGTTTTCTGGCATTTTGTACAGCAGCAGTTTCCTTCTGGTCTTCTTTCACTTGTCCTGTGTTTTTCTATTATGTTCAGCAGAACAATATTCATTATGTATTAAGATGTGACCTGCTTTTATCAAATAGTGTCTGGCTTCCTGCATCTTCTAGAAAAGTAAATATTGATTCACTTCTTTTCCCAAAGCCAACACTGAGGCCACCGTGCCCAGGGTCCCACTAGGTTTTGAAGCAGCTGCATTTAATTCCTGATTAATTTTATTTGATCTTATGTACTTGAAGCTTCAGCCTCTAGATCTCATTAGAAAAATTACCAGCAAATGGAAATCCATATAAAGTGACATGCAAAGCAACATAAATTAATACAGACATATATCTCTAAATTACTTAGAAAAAGTCTGTATGTCTTGACAATCTGCTTTGCTTCTGTGTACTCTGGTGAGCATCACAGATAGATCCTTTTTTTTTTTAGGATTTTATTTTTATTTTTTACAGGGACAGAGAGAGTCAGAGAGAGGGATAGATAGGGACAGACAGACAGGAACGGAGAGAGGTGAGAAGCATCAATTATTAGTTTTTCGTTGCAGTTGCAACACCTTAGTTGTTCATTGATTGCTTTCTCACATGTGCCTTGACCGCAGGCCTTCAGCAGACTGAGCAACCCCTTGCTGGAGCCAGCGACCTTGGGTCCAAGCTGACGAGCTTTTGCTCAAGCCAGATGGGCCCGTGCTCAAGCTGGCGAGCTCGGGGTCTCAAACCTGGGTCTCCCGCATCCCAGTCCGACGCTCTATCCACTGCGCCACCGCCTGCTCAGACACCAGATCCTTTTATTACACTTAATTTTACATAGCATCCAGCATCTGATACTTGTTAACGTGCTAAGTGGAAGACACACCTGCCTGTGTGAGTCAGACAAATGGGATCCAGGCCTTAACTTTGCCACTGTTTGGCTCTTACGGACTTGGGACAGGCTTTCAAAATTCTCTAAGTCTCTATTTCTACATCTTAAAATGATGGAAACATTGTCATAATAAATCTACCAGTACAAAGGCTTATGAACACTCACCATGTGCCAGGCACAATGCACACATTGTACATCCACGATGCACACACAAACGTTGGGCATTCGTGGTATATACATGTCTGCCTTGTGCATATACCATACACACACTTCATACATTGTGCAGACGCAGCACATACATGATGCACACATGCAATTTCACAACAGCCCACAAGTAGGCACCATAGAGCATGTAGCCCTTAGGACCTAAGGCTTAGGTGTATTATGATTTCAGAGACCAGGAAACCAAGGGAGAAAAATCAAGAATCTTGTGCAGGTCATTAGCTAGAGACTGGCAGGGCTAGAACCAGGACCACAGCAGTGTGACTCTGGGGGTCACTCTTAGCCATGCTGCAGCTCCGTCATATGATTTCCACCTATTGATTCACCTAACCATTAAATGTGCATATCTATGAAGTAAAATTTCAAATTTCACAGTCATAGCTGCTTCAAAATATTGTTTTGGTAAGATGTTGATAGTTATATGAGTTTGATATAAAAATGCCAGCACATTCAGATTGCTTTTACCCAATACTCCCAAGAGTGGGAGGGGATCCTGATATCCTGTATGTTCATGTTCCCCTGCCCACTAGTTCATCCCATTTACAGATCTATGTTTGAGGTGCTCTCATCTTAAAACAGCTGTCCCAGCGATACATAAAGGTTGCGGTTGGTTTCGACCCCCAGTCAGGGCACATACAGGAACAGATTGATGTTTCTGTCTCTCTCTCAAAAAAAAATTAAAGAAAAGAAAAAGAACCAGCCCTCTCTCCTGCCTGTCATTCAAGGACCAGCTTCCAGGGAAGTGTGGGACCCCGTGCTGTGCACACACACACACCATGGACGCTCACTCCTATTACAGTTTCAGTGGAGATGCAGTGTGCTGCCCTGTTTTCCAGGTCCATACCCCTCCCCTAATCCACCCCAGCTTAAAATAACACCCCAATACAGGTGACACCCAGCTCTTTGGAGGGTAACACTGGGAAACAATTTTTTTTTATTTTCTGTTGCATGAGGTTTTACCACTGTTTCTATATATATCTGCATCGCTGATTCCAAACTGAAATACGTTTTTTTGGTGTATGCTCTAGTTTTTATGCAATTTTAATTTATTTTTGATACAGTTAATGTCATGCATTGGTTTTTAAATTGGGAGTTAAAGGGCAACGACTCTTGGATTGAACATAACCACAAGGCAATTAATGTTTTACAAATATCACTTTTACATAATTGTAGTTGTTTTTAAATGTAAAAAATTATTATCTGATAAAAAAACACCCTGTTATTTTGTTTTAAGATTGAATCATGGCTTCTTCAAGTAGGCGTAAATGTAAGAATAGTCCTGACACCTTCTGTTATATATGTGGCTGTTACACACTTCAACATCAAAGGTGCAATATTTCATCATTTGTGACACATACAAATATTACCTATTTTCAAGTTCCCCTTGGCAATCAAGACAAGAATTAGGCTCCTCATATTGTGTGTTATAATTGTAAGGAGATGCTTCATGACTGGACAAAAGGAAAATGCAAAGTAATGCCTTTTGGTATTCCCATGGTTTGGCATGAACCTACGGACCACAGCAGTGACTGTTATTTCTGATCCATACAAAGGGCATCAGCAAGAAAAAACGGCATATGATCGCATATTCTTAATATTCCTTCAGCAATATGACCTATCCCACACTCTGAGACACTCCCGGTTTCAGTTTTCAATGGTTTTATTTCTTCTAAGGATGAAGAAAGTGAACATGGTGATCAAGTGTATTTTGATAAAATGCATGAGGAAATGGTTGTAGAATCTGAAGGGTCTTCTTCTGATGCCAAGCAGTCATTAACCCTTCAGCAGTTTAGCCAACCCGAATTGAATGACTTATTAGTAAGAGATTTGGGCCTATCAAAGAAAGCAGCTTAGTTATTAGCCTCCAGGCTTCAAGAAAAGAATGTACTTCACCTGTCAGCTAAAGTATCCCATTTCAAGGAAGCATGAACAGATTTTTGTGGACTTTTTTCCCAAAGACAAACACTTTGTTTACTGTCCTGATAGCAGTAGTCTTCTCAGCCAGCTAGGTGTTACCACTTACAGTCCAACAGAATGGCGACTATTTCTTGACAGCTCTATACAGAGTCTGAAATGTGTTCTCCTACACAACGGTAATGTTTATGCAGCGGTTCCAATTGGTTATTCAACTCATCTGTGAGAAGATTATAATGACATCAAAATTGTCCTTGACTTTCTGAAGTATGAGGAGCATAACTGGATCATTCGTCTGGATCTTAAAATGGTAAATTTTCTGCTAGGACAACAGACAGGTTTCACAAAGTATCCTTGCTTTCTGTGTTTGTGGGACAGTCGAGCTAGGGAGAAACACTGGACACAGAATAAGTGGCTGAAACGTGAAGCACTGGAAGTAGGGATGCAAAATATTGTGAATGAACCTGTAGTTAATCGAGGCAGGATCATTCCCCCCAACACACACACTTCACATCAAACCTGGCTTAATGAAGCAGTTTGTTCAGTCCTTGAATAGAGAAAGCGAATGCATTCAACATTATTTCTGCTTTTCCTGCCTTGTTTTTCGAGAAGATAAAAGCAGTTGTAGCCTGACTAGGTGGTGGCACAGTGGATAGAGTGTCGGACTGGGATGCGGAAGACCCAGGTTTGAGACCCCGAGCTCTCCAGCTTGAGCAGAGGCTCATCTGGTTAGAGCAAAAGCTCACCAGCTTGGACCCAAGGTTGCTGGCTCCAGCAAGGGGTTGCTCGGTCTGCTGAAGGCCCACGGTCAAGGCACATATGAGAAAGCAATCGATGAACAACTAAGATGTTGCAACGGCAACAAAAAATTAATGATTGATGCTTTTCTCTCTCCGTTCCTGTCTGTCCCTATCTATCCCTCTGTCTCTGTAAAAAAAAAAAAAAAAAAAGGTGTAATTGATGGACCTCAAATTTGAACCCTTATACATGACAAAGAATTTGCCAGGAAGATGAATAAGGAGGAGAAAGCAGCATGGCAGTCCTTTGTGGCAGTTACAAAGAACTTCCTTGGCAACAGAAAAGCAGAAAACTATGAACTTCTGGTTTAAAGGATACTGTTGACTTTCCGCAACATGGGATATAACATGAGCATTAAGATTCACTTCCTGAACAGTCACCTTGATAAGTTTCCCAAAAATCTTGGAGCTGTTAGTGATGAGCAGACTATTGCTGGATATCAAACAAGATTGTCCTCAACAAGTACACAAACCAAGAGCTACAAATGCAAATTTTTGCCTGAATAGAATTTAAGTTTTGTACAAATTTTATGATTAAAATAAGTGTTTTAATATGTCCTCTTTCAAAATTTTAGACAAATTATGATGCAATTATGTCTTTTAGTGTATTAGTGTATTTACTTGATTTTATAAATTATTATATTTTCACAAAGATGATGCCCAAGAAGACATTCTACTTCATTAGGTTAAACTAAATGTTGAAAATTTTACAAGATGACAACCTAAAATCTTGAATTGCAAAATAACTGTAGCTTACATAGAAAAACTAATGTCATATTTGAGATCAGCACACTCAAATTAGGTAAGAACAAGTGTTTTCTGAATGCAACAAAAATTTTGTTCCCGAGTGATCAGGGCCTGCTCTATCCAGACACTTACTATTTCTATCCTGAGCCTGAAAAAGCAGCTCAGGCTCAAAACCAAACTTGTCTTGCCTCCCCAAATCCACCCCTCCTACACTGTTCCCTATTTTGGGAGTTTCAGTGCCATCTACCCAAGTGCTCAAGCTCAAACTTAGATTCACCCTATACTCACACCCTGCACAAAACGAGTCACTAGGTTGCTCCAGGGAGTGCCTTAAATCTACCTACCTACATCATCCCCACTGCCACTACCTTACCCTAGACCACTAGGTCTCTCACCTCCCACTGCCAGAGCCAGCCCTGTTTACCTTAAGGGCCTCTCAAGTCCTTTCCCCATACAGCCACTGGAGTTTTGTTTTGAATTTAAATTTCACCAGGATACTTTCAGATGTGAAACATTCCTGAGGATCAATTCCACAAAACACCAGAAAGTCTGGCATCATCTAGTCTTGGTGCCTGTTGTCCTCACCTGATGCCATTCTACCCTCAGGTTATAGTGGACCTGGAGCAATCCTTGCTTCCCCCTCCTCTGTTTGAGGGCATATTCTTTCCTGGGGTGAGCACACTCCCCACTTCCCCTTCTCTCCTCCTCCTCCCGTTTATGCAGCTCCTACCTCAGCCTTCAATTTCTACCTTAAACCTCCGCAAGGCCTACAGCCCTCACCCCAGCACATCTGTGTTCCTACAGCACCCAGAAAGGGTTGGCACATTAAGTGCTCAACATATTTGGGTTAACGAATTGACTTTTCAACCTTGCATTACATAATTGTACTGTCTTACTGCTACCTTCCCGCCTTCTGCCCTAAGAATGAAATCCTTTGAAGCTGACTCAGTTTTACTTCCAGTGTATGGTGCTATATAGTAAGCTGGGTCCTCAAGTCACACTACCAACACTAGTAGCCCCACCTGTTAGTGATTTTCAGGGGAGAGAGAGCAGGAACTGGGCACTCGTGCAATCTCTACCTGCCTTTGCCCCCATGACTTTAGTTCATGCAAAGTTAGTTTCATAACTATTTAGGGGTGTTACGTTCATACTCAACGTAGGCATGAGGATGTTCAGCAGCCCATATTCGGACGTATGTCAATGAACATGTCCACAGATATGGAAGGTCGCCTCATCGCTAAACAATCTTCTGCAAAAATCTTGCATCATTGTCGATCTCATGAAGCACATCTGTAGCAAACGCACATGTGGGTCTATCCACTGGTTTGATAACATGCAACAGCCGCAATTTGTACCCTGTAAAACTGAGATGTTTAATACCTTATGAACTGTAGTCTTGCTTAGGTGTGTTTGTCAAGCACACGCACGCACAGATTTTTAGTGATCCGTAGGTAGTTATCCCGTATAGCCTCTACAGACTCATCACTGACTGATGGCCTACCAGAATGGGGTTTCTCCACCAAAATGCCAGTTTCCGTCAACTGCTTATCCCACCGAGTAATGTTATTCCTATGTGGTGGTGCTTCATTATAAATGCGCCAATATTCACGTTGCACTTTGGTCACGGATTCAAATTTAGCAAGCCACAGAACACACTGAACTTTCCTCTGTACTGTCCACATCTTGACTGGCATGGCTGTGGGCTGCTCCGCTGTATACAGGGTGTTATGTCATCACCTGTGCATGCGCACATGCTGCCACATCATCCTACAGAAACTAGGAGGGTTTTCCTTTTATTTGGTGCAGATTTCACATTTCTATTGTCCTTTGTTGCTTTCCTGTGACCGGTCAAAAGTGCACCAGGACTTTACAGACACATTGTGTATTCCCAAAGGGCTCATGTTTTAAATATCTCCTTAAATAACAAAAGCCAAATAGACTACCTCATTTTGACTATTCAAGAATTCGAAAAATAGGATAGTCTAAGAAAATTGATGGAATAGCAAAATCCTTTTCAGTTCTCAAACATTAAAACTTTGAGGGTCACTCTATTCTGAGCATCTCAATGGACTCTCAAAGAAAGAAAAATAAAATGACCTAATTTAATATCTTTATACTTTTATTAATAGACAAATCTTTCCAGGTGCTTTTCTTCAGATAATTAAAATTTTTATCTGAATAGGAAGAACCACACATAGTACCAATTTCAAAATTTGCCAAAGGGTACATGTAGTCTTCCTTTCCCATTAGTTCCCAGCTCCACAATTTTCTCCTCATAGGTAACTGTTAATGATAAATATATTTAAAATTCTATATGTTTAAAATAAGAAATATTAACCACCATATCTCCTTACTTCCTCCCCTAAAAATTCTAGCACTTGTTAAAGTATTTTAAATGAAATTTTGACTTCTCTAACCAAATGAGAGAAAATAGATAGTATTAGTCCACAGAGGCAAGAAGCTTATTTGGGAATCTAGGCTGATGAAGAATAAGTGAAGAATAATATGGTTATCAAAGGATTACGACAGATCCGTGAGAAAATTTGTAATGCTTTTGAATATATCTCTTTAAAAAAAATCTTCATGAAAATGTAGTAAAAGTCAAAGATGAAGTACATCCTATTTAGAATAAACAGTCCCCCAATCAACACTTGATTCAGTTTTGTTTGTTTGTTTTAAGACTCAGGACAGATACAATTCTATCTACACTAGATTTTATGAAATTTAAAATAAATCTCTTTAATAATTTTAAATTTTGATTTCAAGATAAGTTTTTAAGTACAACAAAATTGGGAAAGGTATTGAGACTTTAATTCTTATTTTATTCTTTTTTTTTTTTTTTTTTTTTTTACAGGGACAGAGAGAGAGTCAGAGAGAGGGATAGATAGGGACAGACAGACAGGAATGGAGAGAGGTGAGAAGCATCAATCATTAGTTTTTCGTTGCCGTCACAACACCTTAGTTGTTCATTGATTGCTTTCTCACATGTGCCTTGACAGCAGGCCTTCAGCAGACTGAGCAATCCCTTGCTGGAGCCAGCGACCTTGGGCCAAGCTGACGAGATTTTGCCCAAGCCAGATGGGCCCACGCTCAAGCTGGCAAGCTCGGGGTCTCGAACCTGGGTCTTCCGCATCCCAGTCCGACACTCTATCCACTGCGCCACTGCCTGGTCAGGCCGTCTTGTTTTATTCTTGTTTGAAGTAGATTCACTTTACCCAGGCCTTTTTCAGACCAATCATCACTCTCGTTTGTATCCTTACTTCCCTTAAGGAATGACTCTTATTTAGAGGTATTGATAAAAAGATTAGTTTTAAGTTTATGTTAGTAAAAAGAAAGCCAGAGAGTTAATATGGTTTACTTCAAAAAAATGCCTTTATTTGAATTACAAAAAGTATTAAACTTATTTCAGTAAGAGTTAAGTTTTTTTCTTTCAACAGTAAACACACATCTTAATTGTGCGTTAAAAATAAGCCCACCAGACCACAAAGATGAAATATGAATGTTAATAATATGAACAAATACCTAATACATCATTAAGACAACAAGGCTTTAGGATATTAGCTCCTCACATTCCACAAAAAACTTCCAATGCTGATCCATTATATGGCATGGGAGAAATTCTTGATCGCTGATCAACAGTATTTCATTTATTTGTAGGTAATTTGGGATATTTTGCATTGACTCTCTGGAAGTTCCTGTTTAAATAAGTGTCAACAAATTAAAAGTTGCCTTAAAAAATAAGATTTAAATTTATTTATTGCAAATTCTAGACTCTAGTCAAATCTATGAGCACACATAGTAGGTTTTCTGACCAGATCATTCTTCACTCACTCTGTTGTCTACACCCAAGATAAGCTGTAAATCAATGCTGGCTGATTTTGGGAGAAAGAAGCCTGTTTACGATCTAAGAGTCTTTGATCCTAAAACTGGTTTCTTCAACCTCCCTGACAGTCTCAGAGATTCCTTTCTCAGAGGGCTATATGGGATATATATAATTCAGCAAACTGAATCTTATTCCACAGATAGCACCAATATGGGTGTGATCTTTGCCAGGAAGTTTCAGTTAGACATATCACCTAGTCTAAGAACTTTGTTCATAATTTTAAGCAGTACAAATGTCTGCATTGTAAGATTGTTTGGGATTAAGGGCTAAGATGTTCTCATTACAGAAACTCCCATCCTCATCTATCGTGAACGGACCTCAAAGACGCACAGCTGTCTGGGTGACAGTTAAGCGGCAGAAGATAAACCTGACAAAGAATCTTTCAGCAGGGACTTTCCAACTGGCCAAGCACTCCATGCGTGCATCAGAGACCTAGCAACAAGAAACATCCAACCAGAATTCACCTCTAAAACTCCTATAAATCACTCCTTAGACCAGAAGTCCTCAAACTACAGCCCACGGGCCAAATTGTGACTACCTGAGGCCGTTTATCTGGCCTCCGCCCCGCTTCCAGAAGGGGCACCTCTTTCATTGGTGGTCAGTGTATGGAGTACTGTATGTGGCGGCCCATCAATGGTCTGAGGGACAGTGAACTGGCCCCTGTGTAAAAAGTTTGGGGACCCCTGCCTTAGACTGTACCCGGGCGCGCCTCTCTCTCCTCTCCAGAGAGTGCCTCGGCAGGTTATTTCTTTCGTCTAGTAAAGTCTGCAACTCCTACCCGTACCCAGTCTGATTATTTTCTATCATGTATAATTACACATCTGTGTGGGCACCTGGTGCTTTTGATTGCCCAGTAGCCATAATCCCTCTAAGGCTGATCCCACTCCTAATTTGCCTCTGGAGAACCATCCCTTTCCCCACATTGGGCCCATGTACGTCTAGTGGAATTTATTTAGATCTAAACCAATCAGTGAACAGGCATTGATTCAGGAATAAAAACATGATCCATTCAGAGTGAAGTGAGATGCAAGAGTCTTTGGTGGGTCTTCTGAGAGTTTCATATTGTTCCCCTCTGAACTTTAACTTGGAAGACTGTGGGGTAATAAGAGGAGAGGCTGTTAGGATGGAGGTGAGAAATGAAAAGCAAGAGAAACTGGGTGCTAGTAACACTGTTTGAACCCTAGCTTAAGCCTGGTCTCTCATATACATGAGTCAACAAAATTCCTTTTTGTGGAGAGAAGGATAAAGCCTGTATGATTTGGGTTTTAAACTGTCACAACACAAAGAATTTTAACTTTTTTACACATAGTCCATATTTAAACATAATGATTCCCTCATAGCAGCTTTGTTTTGCAGCCTTTCTGAAACAAAAGTTTCAGCAACCCCTTGCTGGAGCCAGCAACCTTGGGTCCAAGCTGGTGAGCTTTTGCTCTAACCAGAGGCACTTTCAGCAACATTCTTCTTTCAGAAAAAAAAAAAAAACATAGAAACAAGCTTTAAATATTATTTTAGCCTGACCGGGCAGTGGTGCAGTGGATAGAGCATCAGTCAGACTGGAATGCAGAGGACCCAGGTTTGAGACCCCGAGGTTGCCAGCTTGAGCATGGGGTCACTGGCTTGAGCACTGGATCATAGACATGACCCCATGGTTGCTGGCTTGAGCACAAGGTCGCTGGCTTGAGCAAAGAGTCACTCTCTCTGCTGTAGCCCCTCCCCCCATCAAGGCACATATAAGAAAGCAATCACTGAACAACTAAGGTGCCACAATGAAGAACTGATGCTTCTCTTCTCTCTCCCTTCCTGTCTGTTCCTAGCTGTCCCTCTATCTGACTATCTCTGTCTCTGTCAATATATATATATATATACATTACTTTAAATTAATTTTATTAAAGTTAGTTTAGTGTCATCGGAACAAAGATAGGCCTTATGCACAAAAAACCTATGGTCTCCTTCCAGAGTATGCCCACAAAAGCCAGAGACTTAAATAAAGGTTCTTGTAAGAGAGGGCCAGGAGCACCATCTGAGCTTTACCTGATTTGTACCAAGAAATCATCACCATGGTATTCATATAGAGAAGATCACCAACAAAACTACAGCATGGTGCCTGACCAGGCAGTAGCTCAGTGGATAGAGCATCAGACTGGGATGCAGAGGACCCAGGTTCGAGACCCCAAGGTCGCCAGCTTGAGAATGGGCTCATCTGGTTTGAGCAAGGCTCACCAGCTTGAGCCTAAGGTCGCTGGCTTGAGCAAGGGGTTACTTAGTCTGCTGTAGCCCCCTGGTCAAGGCACATATGAGAAAACAATCAATGAACAACTAAGATGCTGCAATGAAGAGTTGCTGCTTCTCATCTCTCTCCTAGTCTGTCTGTCCCTATCTGTCCCTCTCTCTGTCACAAAAACAAACAAAAAAACTATATCATGGCAGGCAGCAGCTCCAGAGGAAGCAACTTGAACTTGTCAGTCTTCCCAATTGATGTGCTGGATATAGTGCAGTGGTTCTTAACCTGGGTTCTATCAAACCCTAGGGGTTCGATGAGTCAGTCTCAGAGGTTCAGAGAAGCCTCTGCCACAGAGGCCAGAATAAAGTAATACTGTAATTTGTTGTGAGTTCATGCACTTTGTTGGTTTTGTTCTTTGAGCAAGGTGATATTCATGCACGGCTAATTTTGTGCACCAGTAAAAAAACATACCTATGTCTTGAATTTGGGAAAAAAATAGTATTTTATTTATCACTAAAGAAGGGTTCAGTGAATGTGCATATGAAACTGGTGGGTTCGGTACCTCAAAAAAGGTTAAGAACCACTGATATAGTGGCCCAAACTTGGAATGCTTGAGATGATATAACAAAACTATTGAGAAAATAGCACTTTCAGATGGATATTTGTTCACCTAGAACTCCTAGAAGCATCATTTTCAATAGAGCAATGCTAATGTTAACCATATTTTCCTTTTGCCTTCCCATTCCCATTATTCATCTTTGTCAAATGAGAAAATTCCACATATGTGAAATCTATGTAAAGTGCCATTCAATATTACTTTGCACTCTAAACTATCTTTTCTTAGAGGTGAACCTGAGCTCTTTCCCTTTAAGGCTGTAATGAATTAAGAGAATAAGATCATTTTAGGCCTCCTCTCTTTTTAGCAGGGCTGACTTTACTACTAAAGACAGTAGTGTGTGATGGTTTTGATTAACTCTATCTTCTCAACAGGTTAGCCATGATACATCCACAAGACTTAATTGGTTGACATTCTAGCTAGTAGCCATGCACCTGGCTTCTCTTTCAAAGGGAGAGAGGGCATGACAGCCAAAACTCCATCTGCACCTCCACTCATTCACTGTCAGCATAAATAACACATCACTCCATTTCCTATGATCACAGGAAGTAGTAGCTCCTCAGTAGCCATTACTTGGGTAGACCCAATGAAACGGTCTAGGATTATACCTATCACATCACAAAACATAGTATTAAGACCATCTTCTGCTCATTACAGAAAGGCTTCCCTTCCATAATGATCAGACTGAAAGGTAATAAAAGCCTCTGCTCCTAATCTTTTCTTCTCCACGGACTCCCAGCTCTCTACCCCTCCTGCCTGACCACCGGGGGTGCCCGTCTCTCGGGACCCCTCTTTGGTCCCTCTGTGGACCTCTTTTGCTCAGGTCTCTTCCCTCCAAAAACCCCCTCCCCTTCCTTCGCAGGATCCTGTTTCTCATTCACCTGCAAATACCAGTCTCTCTTTCTCCTCCTCTGCTGGCCAGGGGCCCCTCCCTTCTCCACTGTTTTCTTAAGCCCCTCCCCCATCAGGCCATTCTCAGCCTGCCATCGGCTCTTACGCCAGTTTGCTCTGACCCCACAGACACAGACCAACCCCAATCTGCTTGCAGGAAGTTCTGGCCCTGTCCTGCCTCTGGCTCCAGCATTCCCAGCTGGATCTGGGTGCCGGGCTCCCTAGGAGTCCTCCTCCTCTTATTCTCAATCCCCAAGTCCTTATCCAGGACCTGTGAACATGGCATTTAAAGTTTTCACTGGTCACGGCTAGTAGAAAAAGGTCAAGGCTGTTTGCCAGGCCCGCATGCAGCAGAAGGTAACTCTAGAAACCCAGGCTCTGGTGGCAGCCCTGAGGCCAGCAGGCAACAGGGGTAAGGCACAGGAAGTGCCCGACCCAAGTCCGGGCTGCAAAGAAAATCCCCACCAGGAGATTGCTTTAAGTGTGGCAAGGAGAACCATTGTGCCCAACAGTGCCCCTGCCCACAGCTACCAACTAAACCCTGCCCTGACTGCAAGCAGCCTGGCCACTGGTGGAGCAATTGCCCCTTTGGTCAACAGTCTTTTCCTCAACGTCTCTACGTGGAGGACAAGCCAGCCAGATGGGCCCATCGCTTGAGCTCCTAGGACTGACACCCTGGACTCGGAGATACCCAACATCCTCACCGAAACCCAGGGTAATACTGCAGAAACGAGTAAGTCTATCTCGTTTCTTGTGGACATGGGGGCTACCTTCTCTGTTTTGCCACGACACTCTAGACCTCTAATTCCCTCACAGGTCTCAGTTATGGGAATTGATGGAACCCCTTCTTTTCCTTTTTGCATGACACCTCTGACATGCAGTTTAAACAAAATCCCCTTTTTTGCACTCGTTCTTAGTTATGCCATCATACCCTGTACCCCTTCTGGGTCGAGACATTCTACACAGTCTCAGAGCCACTATTCAGCTGACAGCATCTTCCCACTTACTCCTACCATTCCTCAATACCAAGGGTTCCCCCATAGTCAATGCTACCCTCATTTCTAACCATGTCTCTCGCCTCAAGCTTTCCCCCATGCAGGACTGCTGGCAGTCAGAATCACTGGGCCCTACCCATCTCTGGCTCACCAAGAAGCTGGACCCTGCAGACCCTCCTGTTGCTCCTGTCTGTCCCACCAGGAATCTGCCGCCAGAGTGAGCTGAAGAAGGGAGCAATGCTGTTCAGTAAGACTGGCCTGATGAAAGAAGCTTCAATCTCCTCAACCATCTGCGAGAAAATTAAGTAAGAATCTCTCCTCCTACAACCCGCTTAACTCCTGATGGCAGCCACCCATTCTTACCTGGGCTGCCCCTATCCTAAATTTTCTTTTAATTATCAGCGTATAACTCATATTTGCTCCTCTTTTTTAAATTCTTACAGAACCGCATCCACAAAGTTTCTCAACTCATGGCCAAACAGATGTTCTTCCTGACACCCCTCAAAGCCACCACCTGCCGATCTCCCCCTCCCCATGATGCCCCTAATCAGCAGGAAGTAGTCAGATGAATAAGTGGCGCCCTAGTTAACACAAAAGATCGGAATGTAAGGTCAGTGGATAATGGGGGAAAGTCACCTGAGAAACTCAGACCTGGGAACTTTGGCTAGAGCTGCACACAACCACGTGTGCCAAAAGAAACTTCCCAGGAATCCTTGGAAAAAGAGCGACTGTCCATCAGCCAGTGAGATTTCGCCACATTATATTAGCTCGCCCATCCTATAGACCCTTTAAATATCTCCCATGCGATCACCCCACGCAACTTCTCTGACCCATGCCCCGAGGACCAGAGAACATCATCTGGGCAGCACGATACTGAATAAAGCCTCTACTATTCCACACTTCGTGGCTCTGCCCCCCTACTTCTTCCTCGGCGTGAAAAATACCTTACACATAATAATACAATAAACTGTTCCATGTACTCACAACTGTAAACTTCCTTTTGCCTCACCCTATATACATAAAACGATTCCATTCTGAGATCCATTCAGAATAGGCAAATCCATGCATATAGAAAGAAGACTAGTTGATCCCAGGGACTGTGGGGAGTGGAGAATGGAGAGTAACTGCTGAATGGGTATGGGTTTCTTTTTGGGATAACAAAAGTGTTTTGGAACTACATAGAGGTTGTTATACAGCCTTGTGTCACCATCTTGTTCACTTTAAAATGGTTATTTGAATGTTATGTGAATCTCACCTGAATAAAGAAGAAGGAAAGGAGGACTTTCACAGTAGGTTTGGGTATGTTTTTCCCATAACTAAGAAGTGGGTGTAGGACCTGGCCGGTTCGCTCAGTGGTAGAGTGTCAGCCCAGTGTGTTGAAGTCCTAGGTTCAATTCCTGGTCAGGGCACACAGAAGCAACCATCTACTTCTCCACTCTCCTCTCCCCTCTCTCTCTCTCTCTCTCTCTCTCTCTCTCTCTCTCTTTCCCTCTCCTGAAGCCATGGCAAAAATAGTTTGAGCAAGTTGGCCCTGGGCACTGAAAATGGCTCCATGGCCTCACCTCAGGCACTAAAATAGCTCAGTTGCCAAGCAATAAAGCAGCGGTCCAAGATGGGCAGAGCATTGCCTAGTAGGGGGCTTTCCAGGTGGATCCTGGTCAGGACACATGCAGGAATCTGTCTCTGCCTCCCTGCCTCTCAATAAAAAAAGGAAGAAAGAAATTGGTGTGGGTCTGCACATACCTGGAAGAGAGGGTTGATTTTGCTGAGGGACCAAGTTTGGTTCCGGATGTATGGGTAGTTCCTTACAAACATACTTTAGAAGCTCCTTCCCCAGATATGTTACCTGCATATAATTAAGCACAGAATTAAAAATATACATTTTATAAGGAGCAAACTGTAATTTTGGTAAAGTATTGACTGTTATATATTATGGACTGGTAAGCTATACCCACGGACGAATCCAGCTGCCACCTTTTGTAAATAAAGTTTTATTAGAGAATAATACCATCCATTTGTTTACTTAATACCTATGGCTTCTTTTGAGCTACAATAGTTGCAACAGAGACTATATGCCCATGATGACTAAAACATTTATTATCTGGTCTTTCACAGAAAAAATTTTTTTGACCGCTCATATATTATTCTTTCATCTATTGACTTATTCAAAAACCATTAATTCAGCACTTGACACTTTATAACTTTTCAAAATAATGTTGGATTAATATAATTAAGCCACAAAAGTAATGGTACTTTTCAAGAAATTAGATATTGACTGATTTAGATTAATAACATTTTGGGTATATACATCCAAGTTTTTTGTTTTGGGTTTGTTTGTGAATTTAGCTATTATTTATCAGCCCGAAAGGTTAGAGCTTAGAAATATCTACATATGAATGGGCTGGGCTGAGGCAGACTGGCAACACCTGCCATAAACATTCTGGGCCTGAGTGTCTTTGGGTTTCAATACTCTTAGTTCAGTGGTTCTTAACCTTTTCTGAGGTACCAAACCCACCAGTTTCATATGCGCATTCACCGAACCCTTCTTTAGTGATAAATAAAATACGATTTTTTTTTCCAAATAAAAGACATAGGTATTTGTTTTTGTACTGGTGCACAAAATGAGCCGTGCATGAACATCACCTTGCTCAAAGAACAAAACAAAGTGCATGAACTCACAACAAATTACAGTATTACTTTATTCTGGCCTCCACGGCAGAGGCTTCTCTGAACCCAAGACCAACTCATCGAACCCTTAGTGTTCGATAGAACCCAGATTAAGAACCACTGCTCTATACCTTATGTATTAACATGCGCCAAGAAAATATAAGCCTGACCAGGTGGTGGCGCAGTGGATAAAACATCAGACTGGGATGAAGAGGACCCAGGTTAGAAATCCTGAGGTTGCAGGCTTGAGCATGGGCTCATCTGGCTTGAGCACAGGTTCACCAGCTTGAGTGCAGGGTCACCATCTTGTTCACTTGAGTGCAGGGTCACCATCTTGTTCACTGGCTTGAGCATGAGATCATACACATGACCCCACGGTTGCTGGCTTGAGCCCAAAGGTCACTGGTTTGAAGCCCAAGGTCACTGGCTTGAGCACAAGGTCACTGGCTTGAGCAAGGGATCACTTGCTCTGCTGTAACCCCCGCTTCAAAGCCCCCAGTCAAGGCACATATGAGAAAGCAATCAATGAACAAAGTGCCGCAACAAAGACTTGATGTTCTCATCTCTCTTCCTTCCTGTCTGTCTGTCCCTTTCTCTTGTTTCTGTCACAAAAAAATAAAATAATAAAACATAACCTGCCTTTGACTATTAAAGAGGTATCAGTCCATTACTCATACGTCTCAGAAAAGCTAGTTATTGGTATTGACTAATGAGAATTTGAAAAAGGATGATCAAAGACTGTTCTAATTCCATTTCAAGTATTAAGAAGACTTAACAAATTTTCACTACTCCAAGAGGAAAGGATATATACACACACACACATACACACACACACACACACACACACACATTTTATCACAGGGGGAGTAAAGAGGCAAAGTTCATTTGAACATAATAAACCATTTGTGATAAGAAAATTAAAATATTTCTAAAGGAATTCAGAAGTCAAAACAAAATGGTATCAAAGTGTAATAACTGCCTTAGAAAGCTGATCCTGAGGAAATGATAACAGGTATTTTCCTACTACTCATCTCCTCTCAATCATCACCCCAGAGCTTACCCTTCTCCATTCCCCCCAAATAACCTCTGCAGTTAGAGGCAAAAGAAGGGCAGTTGGACTTTCATATTGTTTACGTCTTCAGGATTCATAACTCCCAGATATTTGTATTTTAATAGAGCCCATATCTCCAAACACCGCCTCCTGAGTAGAAGCTAGGCTCACAGGAGATTTACGTTACAACAAACTGTGCAGTGGTGGGATTCAGCCAGTTTGCACGGGTTTGGCAGAAATGATACCTAATATTTTCTTGAGTTTGGCAAACCAGTTGTTAAAATGGCACTTTTTAAAAATTTTTGTATTTTATTTAGAAAATTGACTTCCACAAGGTGACGTTGATCAATAAAAGTACATAGGTTTCAGGTGAATATGTCCACAGCATTTGAACTGTTGTTTGTGTTGTATACCCATCACCCAAAGTCAAATCTTCATCAACTTATATTTGTCCCTTTTTTACACCATTGCCTCCATTCCCTCCCCTCCTGCCATTCACTCAAGTCCCTTTCTTCCTCCCCAACATTCCCTTCTTCCTGGTAACCACTTCACTTTTATCTATGTCATAAGTGTCAGTTTGATATCCAACCTATGTGTGAAATCATACAGTTCTTAGCTTTTTTCTGATTTACTTATTTCACTCAGTATAATGTTCTCAAGGTCTATCCATGTTGTCGTGAATGTCACTATGTCATCATTTCTTATGGCTGAGTATTATTCCATAGTATGTATGTACCACATCTTCTTTATCCAATCCTCTATTGATGGACACTTTGGTTGTTACAATGTCTTGGCCATTGTGAATAATGTTGCAATGAACTCAAATGAGGATGCATGTGTCTTTACATGCCAACGTTTTTGAGTTTTGGAGATAGATACCCAGTAAAAGAATTGCTGGGTAATATGGTAGTTCTTATTTATTTTTTTACAAGGACAGAGAGTCAGAGAGAGGGATAGATAGGGACAAACAGACAGGTACAGAGAGAGGTGAGAAGCATCAATCATTAGTTTCTCACTGCCATTGCGACACCATAGTTGTTCATTGATTGCTTTCTCACATGTGCCTTGACCACGGGTCTTCAGCAGACTGAGCAACCCCTTGCTGGAGCCAGCGACCTTGGGTCCAAGCTGGCAAGCTTTTTGCTCAAGCCAGATGGATCTGCGCTCAAGCTGGCAACCTCGGGGTCTCAAACCTGGGTCTTCCGGCATCCCAGCCCGACGCTCTATCCACTGCGCCATCGCCTGGTCAGGCAGTAGTTCTATTCTTAATTTTTTGAGAAACCACCATACTTTTTTCATAATGGTTGTACTACTTTACATTCCCACCAACAATGAACGAGGTTTCCTTCTTCTCCACAGGCTATCCAACACTTATTGCTTGTCTTGTTGATAACAGCCAATATAACAGATGTGAGGTGGTATCTCATTGTAATTTTGACTTGCTAGTGAAGATGAGCATCTTTTCATATAGCTGTTGGCCATCTGTATATCCTCTTGGGAGAAGTGTCTGTTTAGGTATTCTCCCCATTTTTTTTTTTTTGTATTTTTCTGAAGTGAAAAGCAGGGAGGCAGAGAGACAGACTCCTGCATGAATCCAACCAGGATCCACCTGGCAAACCCACCAGGGAGCGATGCTCTGCCCATCTGGGGTGTTGTTCCCTTGCAAGTGGAATCACTCTAGTGACTGAGGTGGAGGCCACGAAGTCACCCTCAGCGCCTGGGTCATCTTTGCTCCAATGGAGTATGGGCTGTGGGAGGAGGAGAGAAAGATAGAGAGGAAGGACAGGGAGGAATGGGCATCTCTCTTGTGTGCCCTAGCCAGGAGTCAAACCTGGGACTTCCACACGCCAGGCTGATGCTCTACCACTGAGCCAGCCAGCGAGGGCTTCTCCCCATTTTTAAGTTGTTTCCTTGTTTGTTGCAGACTTTGTGAGTTCTTCATATATTTTGGATATTAACCCCTTATCAGAGCTGTTGTTTCCAAATATTATCTCCCATTTAGTTGGCTATTTGTTTTGTTGTCTGTTTCTTTTGCTGTGCAGAAGCTTTTTAGTTTGATGTAGTCCCAATTCATTTATTTTTGCCTTTACTTCCCTTGTCTTTGGGGTCAAATTCATAAATTGTTTTCTACAGTCAAGGTCCATGAGCTTAGTACCTATGTTTTCTTCTATGTAATTTATAGTTTCAGGTCTTATATTTAGGTCTTGATCCATTTTGAATTGATTTTTGTGCAGGGGACAAACTGTAGTTAAGTTTCATTCTTTTGCATATGGCTTTCCAGTTTCCCCAGGGCCATTTATTGAAGAGGCTTTCTTTTATCCGCTGTGTGTTTTTGGCTACTTTGTCAAAGATGATTTGTCCATATATGTGTGTTTTGTTGTTGTTTTTGTGACAGAGACAGAGAGAGGGACAAATAGGGACAGAGAGATAGAGAGGAAAAGAGATGAGAAGCATCAACTCTTCGTTGTGGCACCTTAGTTTCTCATTGATTGCTTTCTCATATGTACCTTGACCGGGGGGCTCCAGCAGAGGAAGTGACCCCTTGCTCAAGCCAGTGACCTTGGGTTCAAGTTGTTGAGCCTTGCTCAAACCAGATGAGCCCGTGCTTAAGCTGGCAACCTCAAGGTTTTGAACCTGGGTCCTCTGCGTCCCAGTCTGAGGCTCTATCCCTGCACCACCGCCTGGTCAAGCTCTCCATATATATGTGGTTTTATTTCTGGGCTCTCAATTCTGTCCCATTGGTCTGTGTCTGTTTTTCTGCCAATACAATGCTGTTTTGATTATCATGGCTCTATAATATAATTTGAAGTCAGGTAGTGTGATACCTCCAGCTTCCTTCATTTTCCTCAGGCTACTTACTCATTTTTAACATTCACCTGCTCAACAGTGTATTCTAAGTGCCCATAATAATGTTCATTCTGTCCAAGTGAAGATGCCAATCAAGAAACAATATAGAAATATCTTAAACAACAGTTTTCTTGTTTTTTGTCAGGTATTATATTATATTTTTTCATTAATATTTTATAACTCTTATAATCTAGCTTTATATACCTCTTTCATTGTTCTTACTTAAGTATTAAATGCATGAAATGATAAACTACCTGTCAGTATATCATTCTTTTATACTTAAGATGATCATTAGGGAAGAAAACCAGTTGTTAAATTATTTGAATCCCACCACTGCACTGGGACTATAATTAATTGACTGAAGAAGCTGTCTGTGCAGATCAATAATTTCCACCACTTTCTATATTCCTATTCCAACTTTTCCATATCTTGATATTCCTAATCATGGTGGTAAAAGAAATATTTTTAGAAAGTGTGTAGGGCAAGAAGGAAACGATGAAAAAAGTCAATACTATATCCAAAGGAGTAAATTTATAAGGATTGAAATTGAGACATGGAAGCAACGGGATGGGAATTATGTTTGCACAAGAGATCTGTTAGTGCTCATGAGTCACTACCCATAATGGCAGTCTACTTTTCATCTGCATAAATCTAATTCTGGGCATTAACAAAAATGAACTGTCATTACCATTCTTATGATTTTCATATTGCAATGGTACCACAGAATGGTATTTTTCCTGTGGAAGTGGGCAACTTTTCACACACAAGAAGAAGGCTTTTCAGAAATTCAGAGGCAGTTGAATGATTCTGTGTGCCTTTTTGAGTTCTGGACAACCTATTTCGAATGAAAGGAAGTGGGTCTCCCTGCATGTGATTGTTTAAATGTAAAAAATTGTGCATAGGTAATCAGAAGATCAGGTTCTGTCCTGGTTCTGACACTTACTGGCCTTGAGGCTAATCAGGGCACTTAACTGCACGCAACCCTGTTTTCAAATCCATACATAAAGATTATAGTTGACCTTTTGATATCATCGGTTTTTGTGAAAGAACATACATTAAGTATTTTATAAACCACGCAGTACTCTGCAAGTCCTACCACCCCCAAATTAGAAGGGTCATTAGGGACCATTTAGCACTACTTCTGATTTTATTCATAAGAAAACAGGCTCAAAAGGTTAAATGACTTTATTTAGATGAGTGATTTTTTTTCACTCCAGGCTATAAATTAGAATCACCTGGAATATATTTTTAAAAAATATTACTACCTGGTCTTTAACTCAGACTAGTAGATCAGAAACTATGGGACTGGAGCTCCGTAAGTGATTCCAATGTGTAGGCAGGATTGAAAACTTTTGCCCACATCATATAACTTATCAAGGGTGGTATCAGGAACAAGCATGTTTTCCTGTCTCCCACAGAGAGATCACTCTGCCACATCAAGATGACACCTAACAGCTAGGAGACTGTATCAGTGACAGCAAACAGTGATGCCAAATGGGAATAAGGATGAGGATTCCTGTGGCAAGACTCAGCTGTTTAGGCAGGAAGTATAAGTCATCTCTGTGTCTAGCTCGGTCATTCTGTCTGATGCAGTATGAGACCTAGTTTTTTTGACATTTCTTGCCTGACAACCAACCATTCCTGGTCCCATAGCCCCATAGTCCAACCAACATTCTTAAAAGTAGTCAGTTGAAATGATCACATTTACCAATGTAACAAAAGCTCCTTTCATAAAGAAGTGATTTGAATTTAGGAGTTACTCCAAGACAAGGGGAGCAAGAGGCAGTATCTATGGTAAATTTTTAAAAAGGCTTTTAAATATTGCAAACTCTTTATTTGAATAAAGAAACGCACTGGGGTAGTGCTTCTCGGCCTGGAGTATAAACCAGAAGTACATGCATGGCCTATAGAAATTTTAAAAACTGTTTCTATTTTTAGGGTAATTTAAAAAATATATAATATGCTCAAATAATCTGTATGAATATCTCATATCCAAGAGTTGCCTTACTATCGGTTCCCATATTTGCATTTGGCTTCACAATCACATAGGTGTTAAACAATAGAACTCTGACATGGCTGATGAGAAAAGATTGGAAGCAATGTGATATGTAAATTAGGTACAGAGTAAGCTAAATGATGTCACAGCTAGCTAGTCACTAGCAGGAAATGCAGCAGCTCAAGTAGAGAAAAAGAGTAGGAGACTTGAGTCATCCCTAGGCATACCACAGCAGAGGCATATCAAGCTCAAAAGAACACAAGCTATAAGTAATCAGTACCATATTCATACTGGCAACATAGATAGTTTTAGCAAAACAATATCTATTATAAGTTTAAAAAACTTTGTTAAAAAAAGGAATTTTCATGGGTTAAGTGTTAATTACTAATATGCAAATTTTATGAATCCATGAAAAGGATTAGGTAAGGTGAATTGAAAACAGATGGCCTATTGACTCCAGAGGTAAGAAGTTAAAAAAAAACTTTGAAGAAAAGAAAGGACAGAGAGACTATAAATCACAGAAAATTCAATATATCAGTGAAGGAATTAAAACATAATTCTGGAAACACTTGCCACGAACAAAGGTCTAGGAGACCAAAATGCAGAGTTGAGGTACACAGACCAAGAGCAGGGTTAGGAGAAAGGCTGGCAAAGCTGAACTGGACAAAAAAGGAGAAAGGAAACAGTGACTTCTGTTAGTGCTGGAGTGAGGCTTACTCATAGCTATGGAGGCTGAAGACATCTGCAGTTCTGTGAAACAGTAATGGTGGATGTCCAATTATTCATACTTATCTGGGTGAATCATTGCAAGGCTATTCTCTTAAGTGGTACCATAGACATCTGGAGGTGGCTGATTATTGACCTCAAGGGTGTCAGTCTTAAATTGGTGGTTAAATTGGGCTTATAAATCAGAAGAGAGAACTGAAGGGAAGGCTACTAAGACTGGGAAGTCTGATTGAAGAGAAATGTTTCTTTTGAGGGGGCTAGCAATTCAGAGATAAAACTATGTTTAAAGATAAAGGTGCACCACCACTACTGTGATCTTACTTAGGTCCCTTGCTTGCTCCTTCTGCCTTTAGGAGAAGATTCTGTCAGAATACTGACAGAACATATTAATAAAGTATGAATAGACCAGTGGTTCCAAATTTTCTATATGGAGTCACAAAGATTTGAAATTACTTAGGGTCTGGAAAATTGGGGGCATTCAAATTTCTGAGTCTAAGTCAGAAACTAGGAAGGAGAGACTCAGTCAGTGGGCTGCCTTGCCCCTGGGAAATTCTGGCAAACAGGCGTTGCAGGAAAAAAGCAGGTAGCATACATTACAAAAGGGACACATGGGGACAAAACCGAGCTTGGGGGACTTTCAGATTTCTTTTTGAAAAGTTTAAGTTGTTTTATCATTTTTTAAAGATGTACTTTTCATTTGCATATAAAGTTGAAGATAAACTTAAGAATGACCCACCTTACTCCAAGCATATTTCCAGGTCACACAACTCTCTCCTCCTAGAAGATCCTTGAGCCAGGTGACTGGATTTTGGTAAATCTTACCACTTTCTACCTTAATTTTACCACTCAATAAAACACTGGCTTTGTGGGTAGTCTCCTAAAAAAAAAGTTAATGTTAAAAAATAGATGAAATATGTGAACTTCAGCTTCTGGCCATGATGAAATAAAAGGGAACAGATTTACCCTAACACCTGACAGACCCCCCCCCTCTTCAAAGAGACAAAATATGTAAAACAATTGCTTAAAAATCCTCAAAACTCAGTAAGAAAACAAGAATCTAATAAAAAAATGAATAAAAGATTTGGACACTCCTCCAAAGAATACATATGAAGGCAAATAGGACATGAAAAGATGCTCACCATAATTAATCATTATGAAATGCAAATTAAAACTACAACACATGTAATTTCACATATGTACATACATCTATACTATATGTTAGCATGGCTAAAGTTAAAAGTCTGATCATACTAACTGCTAAGTAAAGATGCAGAAGAACTCTAACTCTCATATATAGCTGGTGAGAATATAAATGTTACAAACCATGGCAGTCTGTTACAAAGTTAAATATATACTTACCATATATAATTCAGCAACTCCACTCTTAAGTATTTACCCAAGAAAAATTAAAGCCTATGTCATACCAAAACCATGTATCAATGTTCGTAATAGCTGCATTTGTAACAGCCAACAATTGGAAACAATCTAAACATCTATCACAGATGAATTGATAAACTGCAGTATATACATACAATGAACTACTACTTAGCAATAAAAAAGAACAAACTGCTGATACATGCTACAACAAAGATGAATCTCAAATAATTATGCTCAGAGAAAGAAGCCAAACAAAAATAAATATATATGGTATAATTCCACTTATACAGAATATTTGAAATGCAAACTCATGTACAGGGGCAGAAAGCAGACCAGTAATTATCTAGAGAGTGGCATTTCCAGAGATGTACAAAAGGACACAAAGAAACTTTAGGGGTTGATGAATATGTTCATTATCTTGTTTGTAGTCATGGCTTCACAGGTGTATGCATATATCAAAACTTGTTTCAAATTGTATATTTTAAATATGTGTCATGTGTTATATGTCAGCAACATCTTAATAAAGATAAAAAAAATAGGTGTGAAAAGTTATATTAAAATTTTATTATGGCTGATCCAGAGAACTAACCACAGCTGTCAAAATATGAGTTAATATAACTAATTTACTAAATAAAATTTGATTTGCTTTGGCTAATCTGAGGTAGGTACTAATTAGTAATAAATTGGGTCGACAGGTAAGCAAACAGGAACATCAAGAAATCTGATATCCAGCTATGAATTTGGTCTTTAAATTATAGTTTGGTTCTCTAAAATCAATTCTTTTTGCTCCTAACTTATATGCTTACTAACTAGGAAAAGGCTAATTATCTAGAAATGGAAAATGATGGAAACACAGGACATTTAGATCATGTTCTAGTGAGTTGGACTAAGCCATAACAAGGAAGCATTCCAGAACTCTGCAATCATTGCCACTCTGATTTCATCTTTCTAAAAGTGAATGTGGGAAAAGAGGAGAGGAAGCCTCTTTTGTCAGCATTTCTACCAGAACCTTTTTTTTTTTCCTCCTCTACTTTTATGCATATCTGATATTATTTTAATTGAGTCACTTTTACTCAAACTCCAAGTTACAATTTGTCTATAAAAACAAATTGAGCTTCTGTGGAAGATGAATTTATACTTATCTCTTATTAGGGGAAGCTTCAGCAGTACACTGGTAGCTCCCGAAATTGTGGAATCAAAGCCAGCTCCAACTTATTTTTATGTTGTTCTTAATTAAATCCATCCTAGTGCCTAGTTCTGGTCAGAGAGCCCAAAGGTGCTTGTGACTAAAATATTCAGGGCAGTTCTAGAAGCAAGATGTCACTTGCTAAGAATACAATGGGTGTGGCCCTCTATTCAAGAAGCCCAGTCAAACTCTATTTCATTAATTGAAGCTAAATGCCTACACTATGTAACAGCAACAATTATTCACTTATAAAATTCAGATGATTTTAGAGAAAAAAATTAAAATACCTGTGTTTTGAATTCCAAAATGTTATTTCCTGGATTCATTCTTCCTAATTCTATCAGATCCTTTATCTGCACACATTTCTTTTTAGAAGCTGGGCTGTAGTTTAAAGGCTTTTTTGTAGTATGCTGATGGCCAGACTCAGGGGAAGAGGGGCTCTGACTGTCATTTGCATGTGGAACAGCAAAAGCTGATTTTTTAAGATATGGTTCCACTTGATGCCCCATATCACTGCCTAAATTATCAATATCCTGATATGTCAGGATTTTTGATGATTCCCTAGATAGTTGCTGGAAAGCTGTTTTCCTATTTCTTCTTTTTGGATTATAATTGGGAAAAGCCTGACCACAAATCACAGCTGATGGATGGGCATCATTTTGGGCAAGTACACTTGTGATTTCTGAAGTATTTAATGTGCCAGTTACTGCTGAAGGACTATAGGATTTACCATCTTTGGCTGTATTTTTTATAAGATCAATTTCTTTTTGTGAATATTCAGCTTGAGCAATAACAGCAACAGGCTGGGATTGTAATTTAATCTTCTTAGTGCCATCTGAAGGTCTGGATTTTGATAACCCATCCAAGTTACAGTCATTAATATTTTGTCTAGAATTCAGCTCATTCCTAGAAAACTCTTCCCTTCTCACTGTCTCTGAGCTTAGACAAGTGTTGGTATTTTGGCCGTCATTCCATGTTTTCAGAGCCAACTGTGTTTTCTGTCTGCTCCCACAAGCAAGGCTGACAGGGGAAAATGAACCTGACTGGGGCTGCACTGGGTCTTCCAGACCAGTAAACTCTTGGCTGTCCTCTTCACAAGAGATCTCTGAGCTGGATGGCAGCTTCCTCCAACTAAGTCCAGACACAGGTGTAGCATTCTTATAGTGTTGTAATTTTTGGCTTAATCTTTTCTGTTTTTTTGCCACAATTAAAAGGCTATTCTGTCTTGTGGCCAAGTTAGCCAGCTGTTCACTCCAAACACCATGCTTAAATGATTCTATGGACACCCTATAGGAAGAAACAGAGAGACAAAAAATACAATACAGAAAACATTTTTCAACAGTCTTTTGTATTTTAAAGATATTTTGTCTCAATTTAAATTTGATAACTTCAAAGTTCACAAGAGTCTGTCTTTGCAATTTATTTCCTTTGAGAGGAAACTGACTCTTAAGGTGAGTTTGCTTTGTTAAGGAGTGTGTTTATCCACATTTATAACCACATTTATATTCATACCACTATTTAGCATTTGTGTGTCAAACCTAAAAGAGAAATAAAACTTGGTAGTCTGTCTAGATATCTACTAGTCCTTTACTTGGAAGCTAGCAAGTGGTAACTAAGGAGGAACACCATTTTTCAAGTTTGAAGTCTGCTTACCAGTTTACAGTGAAAAGGTACACCAGGAAGTAAAATTTGGGAGTAAGTTCCACTCAAGTTCCCTTAGCAATGAAAGAGTGAGATTGTTTTGTGAATAATTAATTATACCTGAGCTATATCTGAGACATTCAATTCAACCTGTAATTACTGTAACTGTACGCTGAACATATACTGAGGTATTTTCAAGTCCAAGGGGACTACCCAGATAAGCAATACCCTCCAAACAAAATCTTTGGGGCTTGAGAACTAAGCGGGAGGAAATGGCTCACTCAAACCTCTGTTTTTTGGTTATACCCACCTATTACAATTATCTTCAGGATATCCTCTGACACCTTATTTCTAGTGGTTCTCAAACTTTTTGTTCTCAGGACTTTTTTATACTCTTAAAAATTATTCAGAAACCCAAAGAGCTTTTGCTTATATGGGCTGTAACTATTAATATTTACACTTCAGAAAAAAAATGAAAAAATTAAAAAACACAAAGTACCCAAGCACACATTCCATTAGCTGTTAGGCGAGTGATGATGTCATAATACACCAGGTGGCCTCAAGAAAATTCCACTGTACACTCATGAGAGAATGAGAGCAAAAAAAAAAGGCAAATAATATCTTAGTATTCTTATAAAAATAGTTTTGACTTCATAGACTCCCTGAAATGGTGTTAGGGACCACCCTTTAAGAGCAGCTATTTTAAGAAAGCAGTGATATAGATATCTAGTACTTAAATCACAGTTTAGAGTTGCTGGTACTGAACTCCAATTAGACCGGTGTTAAAGTAAGTAGTAGATATAAGTGGAAAAAGCAGCAAGAAGAAATTAGATTAGCAAACAACTGGTAGCATAAAATTCAAGAAACTAAATAGAAAAAAATTAACAATATCACATTTAAAAATACATGAAACAGTTCAGATAGAAACTAAAAATGCTCTTTGGTTTATAAGATTTTAAGTCTTACAGCAATATTAATAAGGATTTACACCTGAAACCCTAAATGATCAGGAACTTTCCAAAATTCTAAGTATCTTGTTACAGAGGACATAAAGAAAAATTGAAGCTGGCCTTTTCAAAAGTCGACTAGAAAATATTTTTTAGTCAATATCCATCTTTAGGTCCTATAAGCTCACTGATTTCTAAAAAAAAATTTATCATGTTTATTCATTAAAGAAAAAAGCAAAATAGACATAAAGATAGATTTATAAATAAAAATAGAAAACATTTTTAAATAAGTTCAGAAAAAATTTTTGAATGATTATAAGACAAGAATATAAAAAAAATAGAAAGATTACGTGTGAATAAAGAATAGGGTAAAAAAATACCTGCATATTCATTGACGCATTATTCACAATAGTCAAGACATGGAAAATACCTAAGTGTCTATCAATAAATGAATGGATAAAGAAAATGTAACACACACACACATACACACACACAGTGGAATATTATTCAGCCATAAAGAAGAAAATACTATCATTTGTGGCAACATGGATGGACCTTGAGGGCATTATGCTAAGTGAAATAAATCAAACAAAAAAAACAAATACCTTTTATCGCACTTATATATGGAATCTAAAGAATTATACATATATATTTAGATTTCAAAGGGGCTGACATGGGTGAAAGTGGTCAAAAGGTACAAATATCTCTTTATTAAATAGGTAAGTTCTGGAGATGTAATGCACAGCATGGTAGCTACAGTTAATAATACTGTAGTATATATTTTATTTATTTATTTATTTAGCAAGAGAGAAAGGGGGAGGGAGGAAACAGGAAGGGAGAGAGATGAAAAGCATCAACTCATAGTTGCAGCACTTTGTTCATTTGTTCTTTGATTGGTTCTTATTGCCTTGAATAGGGGTGAGGGGGGGCTCCATCCGAACCTATGATCCCTTGCTTAAGTCAGTGACCTTGGGCTTCAAGCTAGAGACCTGTGGGCTCAAGACAGTGATCATGGGGTCATGTTGATGATCCCATGCTCAAGCCTGCAATTCTGCACTCAAGCTGATGAGCCTTTGCTCAAGCAAGATGACCCCGTGCTCAAGCCGGCTCCTCCAATTTTTGAATCTGGAACCTCAGTGTCCAGGTCCATGTTCTATTCAATGTGCCACCACCGACAAGGCTGTATTGTGTATTTTAAAGTTGCTAAGAGAACAGATCTTAAAAGTTCTCACCACAAGAAAAAAATAGAGGACATAAGTAGCTAAGTTTGTGGAAAACTAATGAAAATAATGACCAAACAAAAAAAAATACATATATAACATCTTTCTTGAAAAAGAATGAGAAGAGGTATATAACCAATATAAGCAGGATAAAACTCCTTAAGAACTCCAAGAATTTGTAAGTACACAAATGACAAGATACACATGATTAAACTGCTTAGGAAGACATTTATGACAGTATAAAGGAAAAAATTTTAATGTAAAAAATTTGAGTTTAATAAGGAAAAAAATTTTATTTTGGGGATTCTTGACTAGAAAATTTTTATAAAATTCTTGGTTATAGACAACTTTTCTACAACTTTTTGTTTTCTGAATATTTCTAGTAATAAACAAGAAAAATATCTTTCTAGGAAGTATAATTCTTCACAGAGGTAGTACATTAGATAATCTCACAAAGTTATTTTTTGGTCCTAAGCAACATTCTTAAGATTTTTTCCCCCATTTTTTCCAAGTGAGAGGAGGGGAGACAGAAGGACAGACTCCCACATGTGCCCTGACCAGGATCCACCTAGCAATCCCCATACAGGCCAATGGTCTACCCATCTGGAGCCATGTTTGTAACCTAGCTATTTTTAGTGCCTGAGACAGAGGTTCCACAGAGCCATCCTCAGCACCTGGGGCATATGAGCTCGAACCAATCAAGCCGTGGCTGTGGGAGAGGAAGAAAGAGAGAGAATAAGAAAAGAGGGAAGGGTGGAGAAAAAGATGGTTGCTCTGCCTGTGTACCCTGATCAGGAATCAAACCTGGGACATCCTCATGCTGGGCCAATGCTCTACCACTGAGACAACTGGCCAGGACCAAGAATTTCTATTCTTAAGAAATTCTAGGCCTTACTATTCTAGTTAAAAATGGATAAATTCTGAAAACTCAAACACACTCCTACTTTTTACACTCACCTGTATTTTTTAGCCAGATCATCCCTTTCTGCCTTCTGTTTGGCAAGCACATCATTCATAACCTCTTTTATCTCTAACATCTTTTCAGTGTATTGTTCTAGAAACAAGGTAATAAAATAAAAAGTCAGTTACTTGAGAGATAGCAAATGTTAAACATGGTCACATAGGATTCAGCCATACTGTTAATTTTAAAAAGTTATTATTTCCCTATTCTCTTCCCCAATATCAATGGCCCAGATATATAAATCAAGGCTTATTCACTTATGTAACCTTATGGAAGTACCCTGAATTGTACAGGTAAGAACATTGTACCAAGAAAGAGCAGGCCAGCCTGACTTCTAATCCTACTATCCCATTGATTAAGGTCAGTGAAACTGGACAAGTCTTATGGCCTCTATAGTCAGCTTTTTTCCCTGTGAAATGAGGGTAGTCAAGAAAAATAAATAAGAAGATAAGTATTTTGCCTGTAAAATGATTTACCTTTTTAAATACAAAAATACAGTATAGTAAAAACTATTCAAATGACATGAATGTTTACACAGTAGAAATTAGAAGAGTATAGCATTCACTCCCCTGCTTCACCTCTATTTTACTTCATGAAACAGATTGCTGTTAATACTTTGGTAGCAGTGTATGTATTTATGTGTGTACATTAAGCCTTTGAGTAGTGAGTATTTTTCATGCTCGCTGACCCCGGGAGTGCATTTTTTTTTTAAATATGAAATTAGTTCCAGTTATTATTAACTTAAAATCATGATTGTTTGATAACCAATTTATGGAAACAAGAAAAACATACGTTTGCCTTTTTTTAATGTTGCCTTACACATTTTTTAAATAAATCGATCATACTCTGGATGGTCAGGAGGCACGAGGACATACATGAATGTTCGTACTACTCAAAGGGTTAAATATATTTATATAAGGTATTGTTCTATATATTTATACTATATATAACAACATGTTATATGTACTTTAAAATAAGAATTGTGCTATCAGTTCTTATTCTTTACACTTGACACTTACATAGGGCTATATGAAATCAAAGGTCACTTATAGATCTATATAAAACAAGTTTTATAGTACTTAATTTTCCTACTTTCTTTCTTTCCTTTTGTTTTTTAGGTGAGAGGAGGCAAGATAGTGAGAAAGACTCCCACATGCGCCCCAACCAGGATCCACTCAGCAGTTCCCACTTGGCACTGAGGGTAGAATCAACTGAGCTATTTTTAGCTCCTGAGGTTGACATGCTAGGACTAATTGAGCTATCTATCTTCAGCATCCCAAGCCAATGTGTTTGAACCAACAGAGCCACAGGCTGCTGGAGAGAAAGAGGGAGAGAAGGGGAGAGGGTGGGGGAGATAAGCAGATGGTCGCTTCTCTTGTATGCCCTCACCAGGAAGCAAACCTGGGACGTCCACACAACAGGCCAACACTTTCTCCACTAAGCCAAAAGGCCAGGGCCTCCTACTTTCTTCCACTGCTTCCTAAGTAAAGGTATCCACTCCTCCTATCATAAATCCACAGGATTTGCACATAAATATCGAATATATCCAAATATAGATTCCTAAGTAGGAAACTGAAAGACTTAAATTTAAGTTTTTTTAAGCTATTTGCTATTTATTTTACTTTTGGCTTGTTCCCTTAAGTTTTTGTCTAATTTTTTTAGACCAATGCATATTTTTCTAGATAATTTAACTAGAGAAAATCAGTGGTGAGAAATAACATGAAGTTCAGAGTTGGATTTATTTCAGAACTTGCCATTGCAAATCAGACAAATGATTTGATAAGTAGAAAATCAGCGTTTCCAAAATAGTTTTTGTCTCCCCAAAAGGGTTAGTTTCACAATGTGATTAATGCATATGCTAACAAATGGAGAAACTTCTATGATCATTTAAAATTTAGATATAAATTAGTTTAGCAGATTTGATACAGATATTAACATAATCTATATACCCTGTCACATTGGGTTTTCTAAATGAATTTTAAACCACAGGTAAAAATATCATAGTAACCTAAAAGAGTCTATGTTTCTATAAGAAAGATATAGAGATACTTACATGTAATTTGATACTTATTTATCAGAGATAATAAATCAATGGTATCTTACAAAGAACCTAGAAATTTCCCTAACATGTTTAAGATTTTAATATATGATAATAAGGCATTATAAAACAATGAGGACTTATTCAACAAATGAGTCGGAAAATGCAAAAAAACCCATGGGTGGAATCTTATTCTATCCTTATCTGATATACCACATGTGGAAAAGAGATTTTAGATGGATTATAAAGTTAAAATGCTTAGGGAAAAATAACATAAAATATTTAAAACAAACATTTTTCTGCTCAGTTGAACACTAAAGATATCTGATATCAAAGTGAATGTAAGACATCTAAAGAAAAAGGTACAAAGAAATGTACAAAATGATATTCATTACTCTTGGATACCTCAGCATATTAAAAATATAAAAGGTTGTGAATTTCTAAAGATATTTCTTTAGCGAACTATTGCTTCACTGGGTGGGAATCTCCATCCTAAATAGCAAAGTGAGAGGTGAGGGGGTTTTCTCTCCTGTATCTCAAGCCTATTGGGAGCAATTTCTGAAAGGATTGTTGAGAGCATAATTACTTTCAATTGAGGTGATAATGGACTCTTATCTGGCTCTCCTTGAACATCTAGAGGTTGAGACAGCAAGGAGTTTCCACAGCAGAGCAGAGAAAGCTGTTGCTGTGTTTGAACTGTCTTCCCTCCTAAAAGTGGGTCCAAAATGCCAGGATCCTGAAGAAGACTTGCTGTGGAGCCTGTCCTATGATCCTACCTATGAGGGCTTCTATCTGAGGGCAATTAGATACATAAGATATTATAAATACTAAATAAAATATATGAACTATACATATTGGGGGGTATAAATTATTTTGTATTATTTTCCCCAAAACATGAAATGAACCATGTGTTAGGCCAGGATGAAAAGTATAATGAGTATAATTTAAAAGGAAATGATTTTTAAAAGTCATCACAGCATGAGTTAGGACAGGAGATGAACTAACAGTTGTATCCTTCTATATATATTACTTTATTTTTCACTGACTACTTTTAATATTCAGATCTGCATCTATCAGGAGCTCCTTTGTACCTTGTGAATCATAACTCAAAACAACATTCACTGAAGTATTGAGAAATTGCGATTATTAGGTCCGAAATCAGTCTGATTTACTATTTTGAATCACCAGGGTTTGTCAATAGGAAGACACTTATGCAGTAAGACATATCTGCTCATTTGAGAGGCATGAGGGTTTGCTTTGCTGTGTCACCACTACACATTTCCCTTCTAGTCAGTGAAGAATTACTGTATCTGCGTGAAGCTGAGGAGGTCACATGATCATCTAAACATATCACAAGCAGTAGCTTATTCTGATCATGGTTCTGAGTATCTTTCAAATTACTCATAGCATACCTGACTCTAAAAGTATCTTTACCAACAATTACCTCAACTATTCATTTGCATCACTGACTTTTTTTTTATTCAGTGAGAGAATGGGGAGGTAGAGACAGACTCCTGCATAACCACCACCAGGCTCTGCCCAGAAAGCTCACTAGGGGGTGTGCATCACTGACTTCTAATGATCATTCCTAGAACTTTACTCTATTTAAAAAAAAAAAAAAAGGCCACTTCTTTTTAGCCACTGTGAGCTCTAAATAAAAATGTACCTTAAGAAGATAAGGTAGCAAATATAGCAGCGGAGCAGGCAGAAACACAGACTGCCACCTCCCGTGACCAAACTGGATTACAAATTAATTTAAGAACAAACATTATGAAAAAACAACTCTGGACTAAAAGAACAGGACTCGAAAACCAAGGAGCACAGAAGAATCCACACTGAGCCTGGGAGGGAGTGTGGGGGCGTGGTGGGGACTCCCCCCTCCCAGGAGCAAGGGGAGGCTAAAGCTGAAGGTCCATAAGGTCTCATTGTGAGGAGAGAGACCCTGAGAGACAGGGGTCCTCAGTCCCAGGACCGAAGCCCCAGCCTAGAGACCAAGAGAGAGGAGACCTAGAGGAGACAGCCTGACAGCATTGAGTGGGGAGAAGAGTGAGAGTTCTGTGGGAAATGGCTGGTGAAGAAGTTGTAGCTTTAAAGGGCCAACAAAGAAAATATCGCTCACAGCCACTTGCCTGGGGCTCTGGGGGCGAGGAGAGCTGACAGGACTGGTCTTACAAGAGGAAAGTGGGGAGATCGAGACACAGGGAAACAAATGGTGACGGGGAGAAGAATACCTGAGCTGAGCCATTCTCCAGTGCCAAGGCGGCCATAGCTAGGGAAGGAATCGCTCCCTTCGTCCTGCACAAGCCTAGAGTGGAACTAGTTGACCCACCTTCTAAAAGCTCTCCAGCTCCAACTAGTGCAAAAGGTTGTTCGGAAAGGAAGAAGTAAAGGGGAGGGTCAGTGAATCAGGTTTCCAGAAAAACCTGAGCTTCACCTCCACCTTCTGATACAAAGAACATGCCCCAACCCCAGAGAGTCACTGGGCAGACCATACCTTCAGGTTTTCAGAGGTCACACCCACCGCATTCCTGGATAGAGTTTCAACTGGGGACAAAAAACAAAATACACCCACTTGCCCCCTCCTAAATACAGAATCTCCTTGCTGGGCTCAACAAACACAGAAGCTCCCTGCTGAGCTCAACAAACAAACAGCAGGGAAATTAAGACATTTTTCTTTTTTTCCCTTTATTAATAATTTTACTGGGGTGAGATTGACTAATTAGGGCACATAGATTCATAGAAAACATCTCCAGGTTATTTTGACATTTGATTATGTTGTATACCCATCAACCAAAGTCAAATTGTCTTCCGTCACCTTCTGTCTGGTTTTCTTTGTGCCCCTCCCTTTGTCCCCTCCCTATACCCTCCCCCCACCCCGTAACCACTACACTCTTGTCCATATTTCTGGGAAATTAAGACTTTTAAGCAGCTCTACTGGTTAAGGAGAATTAAAATCCGAGCAACCAACAGACGCTGAGGGATAAAGTCCTGGAGAAGAAACTGCACTCCATAAATCAACCTCAGACTCACAACTCTAACAAGCTTGCAAGAACAGGAAGATAGGGGAATGTAAACCATATAAATCAACAAGAAAAATTCCCAGAAAAAGAACTGAATGAGATGGAAGTAACCAAATTACCAGATGCAGAGTTTAAAATAATGGTTCTTAGGATACTTAAGGATCTCAGAGGTACAATGGATGGACTTAATGAGCACCTAGATAAAGAAATTGCAAACATCAAAAAAGACATAAAAATCATAAAAAAGAATCAATCTGAAATGGCAATTACAATATCAGAAATGCAGACTACACTAGAAGGGATCAACAGCAGGCTGGATGAAGCAGAGGATCGAATCCCTGAATTAGAGGACAAGATAAATAAAAACACAGAAACAGAGCAGCAAAAAGAAAAGAGGCTCAAAAAGTCTGAGGAAACTATACGAGAACTCTATGACAATATGAAGAGAAATAACATTCACATCATAGGGATCACTGAAGGAGAACAGAAAGAACTAGGGATAGAGAACCTGTCTAAAGAAATCATAGCTGAAAACTTTTCTAAATTGATGAAGGAAAACGTTACAGAAGTTCAAAAAGTAGAGAATCCCGATAAAGAGAAACCCAATGAGGCCTACATCAAAACACATCATAATTAAAATACCAAAGTTAAAACATAAAAAAATAGTAAAAGCAGCAAAAGAAAAGAAGTCAATTACCTTTAGAGAAGCCCACATAAGGTTGACATCCAACTTTTCAACAGAAACACTAGAGGCCAGAAGGAAATGGCAAGAAACATTCAAAGTAATGCAAAACAAGAACCTACAACCAAGACCTACAACCATTTTCTTGCTAAAATATTATTATTATTATTATTATTATTATTTTACAGGGACAAAGAGAGAGTCAGAGAGAGGAATAGATAGGGACAGACAGACAGGAACAGAGAGAGGTGAGAAGCATCAATCATTAGTTTTTCGTGGCCGTCGCAATACCTTAGTTGTTCATTGATTGCTTTCTCACATGTGCCTTGACCGCAGGCCTTCAGCAGACCGAGCAACCCCCTGCTCGAGCCAGCAACCCTGGGTTCAAGCTCATGAGCTTTTGCTCAAGCCAGATGGGCACGCGCTCAAGCTGGTGAGCTCGGGGTCTCAAACCTGGGTCTTCCGCATCCCAGTCCGACGCTCTATCCACTGCGCCACTGCCTGGTCAGGCTAAAATATTATTTTTATTAAGTTTACATAGATTCTAATGTCACCCGTGTTCAGCAGTATATCACCCCTGTATCCCTCCCCCTTCCCCTCCAGGATTTGCTTTTACGTTCTCGTCCCATCCTATCACCCTATCATCCCCTTTTCTTCTGTCCGCTTTCCTTCCGAATCCTTTCATCCTGCCTCTATCTTTATTCTGCTCCTCAGTTCATATTGTTTGTCAGATTCCTCATATGAGTGAGTACATATGATATTTTTCTTTCTCTGTCTGGCTTATTTAGCTTAACATCATAGTTTCCAGATTCATCTATGTTGTTGCAAAAAATAATATTTCCTTCTTTTTCATGGCCCCATAGTATACCATTGTGTATATGTACCACTGCTTTTTAATCCAGTCGTCCACTGACAGACACTTGGGTTGTTTCCAGATCGTGGCTATTGTAAACAATGCTGCCATAAACATGGGAGTACATTTCTCCTTTTCAAACTGTGCTATGATATTCTTGGGGTATATTCTTAAAAGTGGAATGGCTGAGTCAAAAGGCAGTTCCATTTTTAATTTTTTTAGGAATCTCCATACTGTTTTCCACAGTGGCCGTACCAGTCTGCATTCCCACCAGCAGTGCAGGAGGGTTCCCTTTTCTCCACATCCTTGCTAGCACTTGCTCTGTGTTGTTTTGTTGATGAGGGCCATTCTCACTGCTGTGAGGTGATATCTCATTGTGGTTTTAATATTCATTTCTCTAATGATTAGTGATGTTGAACATTTTTTCATCTGTCTATTGGCCATCTGTATGTCCTCTTTGGAGAAATGTCTATTCATCTATTTTGCCCATTTTTTTTTTTTACAGGGACAGAAAGAGAGTCAGAGAGAGGGATAGATAGGACAAACAGACATGAATGGAGAGAGGTGAGAAGCATCAATCATTAGTTTTTCATTGTCATTGCAACACCTTAGTTGCTCATTTATTGCTTTCTCACATGGGCCTTGACCGCAGGCCTTCAGCAGACCGAGCAACCCCTAGTTTGAGCCAGCGACCTTGGGTCTAAGCTGACAAGCTTTTGCTCAAGCCAGATGGGCCCGCGCTCAAGCTGGTGAGCTCAGGCTCTTGAACCTGGGTCTTCTGCATCCCAGTCTGATGCTCTATCCACTGCGGACTACCTGGTCAGGCTTCTTTTGCCCAGTTTTTGATTGGACTGTTTATCGTCCTGGTGTGGAGTTTTACAAGTTCTTTATAAACTTTGGTTATTAACCCCTTATTAGACGTATTGTCGAATATGTTCTCCGATTGTGTGGTTTGCCTTTCTATTTTCTTCATATTGTCTTTAGCTGTGCAAAAGCTTTTTAGTTTGATATAGTCCCATTTGTTTATGCTGTCCTTTATTCCCCTTGCATGTGGAGATAAATCAGCAAATATACTGCTGTGAGTGATGTCGAGAGCTTATTGCCTATGTTTTCCTTTAGGATGACTTACATTTAAGTCTTTTATCCATTTTGAGTTTATTTTTGTGAATGGTCTTAATTTGGTGGTCTAGTTTCACTTTTTTGCAGGTAGCTGACCAATTTTCCCAACATCATTTGTTAAAGAGACTGTCTTTACTCCATTGTATGCTATCACCACCCTTGTCAAATATCAATTGTTCATAAATGTGCAGGCAACCAAGACTTCTTTATCCAGCAACATTATCGTTTAAAATTGTAGGGGAAATAAAAAACTTCCCCAAAGAAAAAACTCAAGGAATTCACTACAACCAAACTAGTACTGCAGGAAATGTTAAGGGGCTTGCTGTGAAAAGAGCAAAGAAAGAAAAATTGAGAAAAAGAGGATTATAGATTTAAAGAATAAAATGGCAATAAACAACTACATATCAATAATAATCTTAAATGAAAATGGATTAAAGGCTCCAAGCAAAAGACATAGGGTAGCTGCATGGATAAGACAACAGGAATGTACATATGCTGTCTAAAAGAGACCCACCTCAAAACAAAACATACAGATAGACTGAGAGGAAAGAAATGGAAAAAAATATTTCATGTAAATGGAAAGAAAAAAAAGATGGGGTAACAATACTAATAACTGACAAAATAAACTTTAAAACAAAGCCTATATAGTAAGAGATGAAGAAGGTCTCTACATAATGATAAAAGGAGCATTACAGTAGTCAGTTATTACTATTTTAAATATATATGCATCTAATATAGGAGCACCTAAATATATAAAACAGATTTGGATGGACAAAAAAGGTGAGATCAACAGCAATACTATAATAGTAGGGGATTTTAATACTGCACTAACATCAGGGATAGAACCTCCAGACAGAAAATTAATAAACAGTGGCCTTAAATGACACACTAGATCAACTAGATTTAATAGATATATTCAGACCCTTTCATACCAAAGCAGCAGAATATACATTCTTTTCAAATGGTTATGGTACATTCTCTAGGATAGACCACATGTTAGGACACAAAACAAGTCTTAATAAATGTAATAAGACTGAAATCATATCAAGCACCTTTTCTGACCACAACGGCATGAAACTAAAAATCAACTACAATAGAAAAACTGAAAAACATTCAAACACTAAGAGACTAAACAGCATGAGATCAAGGAAGAAACAAAAGACTTCCTTGAAACAAATGAAAATGAACATACAACAACTCAAAATTTATGGGACACAGCAAAAGCAGTCCTGAGAGGGAAGTTCATAGCATTATAGGCCTACCTTAAGAAGCAAGAAAAAGCTCAAATTAACAATTAAACCTGCACCTAAAAGAACTAGAAAAAAGAACAGCAAGTAAGGCCCAGAGAAAGTTGAAAGAAGAAAATAATAAAGATCAGCGCAGAAATAAATAAGATAGAGGCAAAAAAAAAAAAAAAATTACAGAAGATCAATGAAACCAAGAGGTGGTTCTTTGAAAAGGTAAACAAAATTGATGACCATTTAACCAGACTCACCAAGTAAAAAAGAGAGAGGGCTCAAATAAATAAAATTAGAAATGAGAGAGGGGAAGTAACAACTGACACAGCGGAAATTCAAAGGATTGTAAGAAAATACTATGAAGAGTTGTATAACCAAAAATGGAACAACCTAAATGAAAGGGTTAAATTCCTTAAAAAATAATTCAAAAATCAATCTGGAAGAATAAGAAAACCTAAACAGACAGATTACACCACAAGAGATTGAAACATTTATCGAAAAACTCCCAAATAACAAAACTCCTGGGCTTGATGGCTTCATAAGCAAATTTTACCAAATATTCAAAAAAGAAATAACTCCTATCCTTCTCAAGCTTTTTCAAAAAATTCAAGAAGAGGGAATACTTCCAAACTCCTTTTATGAAGCCAACATAATCCTCATTCCAAAACCAAGCAAAGACACTGCAAATAAAATAAAAAAATATAGGCCAATATTCCTCATTAACTTAGATGCTAAAATTCTCAACAAAATATTAGCAAATCAGCCTGACCTGTGGTGGCGCAGTGGATAAAGCGTCGACCTGGGAACACTGAGGTCGCCAGTTCAAAACCCTGCACTGGTCTGGTCAAGGCACATATGGGAGTTGATGCTTCCAGCTCCTCCCCCCTTTCTCTCTCTCTCTCTCTCTCTCTCTCTCTCTCTCTCTCTCTCTCACTCTGTGTCTCCTCTCTAAAATGAATAAAAAAAAAATATTAGCAAATCAGATCCAGCAATAAATGAAAACAATCATACATCATGATCAAGTGGGAATTATTCTGGGGAGGAAAGGCTGGAACAATATTAGTAAATCAATCAATATGATTCATCACATAAACAAAAGGAAGGATAAAAACCAAATGATAATATCAATAGATGCAGAAAAAGCATTTGATAAAATCCAGCATCCATTTATGATCAAAACTCTTAGCAAAGTGGGAATACAGGGAACATAACTTAATATGATAAAAGCCATCTATGACAGACTCACAGCCAACATCATACCCAATGCACAAAAATTAAAAGTAATCCCCTTAAGAACAGGAACAAGGCAGGGGTGCTCTCTTTCACCACTCTTATTCAACATAGTTCTGGAAATCCTAGTTACAGAAATCAGACAAGAAGAAATAAAAGGTATACAAATTGTAAAAGAAGAAATAAAACTTCCAGTATTTGCTGATGACTTGATTCTGTACATAGAAAACCCTAAAGTCTCAATCAAAAAACTACTGGAAGTGCGAAAATAAATTCAGCAAAGAAAAAGTAAAACTTTCATTATTTGCTGATGACTTGATACTGTACATAGAAAATCCTAAAATCTCAATCAAAAAACTACTGAAAGTGATAAAATGAATTCAGCAAATTGGCAGAATATAAAATCAATATTCAGAAATCAATGGCATTTATATACACCAACAATGAACTGTGAGAAAGAGAAATTAAGGAAACAATCACCTTCACTATTACAACCAAATAAATAAAGTATCTAGTAGTAAAGTTAAACAAGAATGTTAAAGACCTGATCTCAGAAAATTATTAAACATTGATAAAACAAATCAAGGAAGATACAAACAAGTAAAAGCACATACCATGTTCATGTATAGGAAGAATAAATATCATTAAAATGTTTATACTACCCAAAGCAATCTATAAATTCAATGCAATTCCTATTAAATTACCAATGCCATACTTCAAAGATATAGAACAAATATTCCAAAAATTTATATGGAACCAAAAAAGAACATGAATAGCCTCAGCAATCTTGAAAAAGAAAAATAAAGTGGGAGGTTCACAATTCCTGATATCAAGTTATACTACGAGGCCACTGCACTCAAAACAGTTTGGTACTGGCATAAGAACAGGCATAGAGATCAATTGAACAGAACAGAGAACACAGAAATAAACCCACATATTTATGGTCAATTGATATTTGACAAAGGAGGTAAGAGCATACAATGGAGTAAAGACAGTCTCTTTAACAAATCGTGCTGGGAAAATTGGACAAATACATACAAAAAAGTGAAACTAAGCCACCAACTTAACACCATTCACAAAAATAAACTCAAAATGGATAAAAGATTTGAATGTCAGTTATCAAACCATGATCTTCTGGAAGAAAACATAGGCAGTAAGCTCTCCAACATCTCTCACAGCATATATTTGCTGACTTAACTCCACGGGAAAGGGAAATAAAGTACAGGATGAACAAATGGGACTATATGAAACTAAAGAGCTTTTGCACACCAAAAGACACCATTAACAAAAGAAAAAGACAACCCATACAATGGGAGAACGTATTCGCCAACATATCTGATAATGGGTTAATAATGAAAATCTACAAAGAACTTGTAAAACTCAAATCCAAGAAAGTAAACAATTCAATCAAAACATAAGCAAAAGAACTGAATAGACACTTCTCCAAAGAGGATATACAGATTGCCAATGAGATATGAAAAAATGTTCAACATCACTGATCATTAGAGAAATGCAAATTAAAACCACAATGAGATACCACCTCACACCTGTCTGAATGGCACTCATCAACAAAAGAACACAGAATAAGTGCTGGAGAGGGTGTGGAGAAAAGGGAACCCTCCTGCACTGCTGGTGGGAATGCAGACTGGTGCAGCTACTGTGGAAAACAATATGGAGATTCCTCAAAATATTAAAAATCAAACTGCCTTTTGACTCAGCTATCCCACTTCTAGGAATATATCCTAAGAATAACAAACCACTGATTCAAAAGAAGAAATGTACCCCCATGTTTAATGCAGCATTGTTTACAATAGCCTAGATCTGGAAACAGTCCAAGTATCCATCAGTAGATGAGTGGATTAAAAAGCAGTGGTAGGGGGACTGAAGATGGCGATGGAGTAGGCGGACGTACCAACTTCCAACTCCCAGAACCATAGTGGATTATAACTCAATTTTAAGAACCATCATCTGGATAAACCAACTTTGAACTAAACTAAGTGGACTCTTCAACCAAGGAACACAGAAGAAGCCACATTGAGACTGGTAGAAATAGCAAAAATGCGAAGAGGGCTGCCCAGCTCCCCGGAGCAAACGGCAGCGTAGTGGGAGGAGAGTTGGGCGGAGAGGGAGGGACCTGGGTCCCAGGAACCAAGACCCAGCCTGAAGTCCCAGAGCCTGGAAGAGGCGTATGGACAGTATTGAGCTGTGAAACAAGTGAGGAAACTGTTTGTGAGAAAGAGAGTTTTCTCAGACCCAAGATTCTTTTTAAAGGGACAGCGCAAAAAACCTCCCTCACAACCACGCACCCGGGGCTCCAGAAAACGGGGACAGAGGAGAGGAGCAGAGCAGCGGGAAGAGAGTGTGGACTGAAGGCAAAGAGACAAACACTCTAAGGGACAGCCACCCTAACCCCTGGGAAAGTGTTGAGCAGATAAAATATAATATGCTCACTTTGTTAAAGATAGCACTGCCCACATGGAAGCCCGTCACCCAGGTGATATTATTTGCCCTTATGCTTGGGATGGCTGTGGGGGAAAGGCTGTAATGTAAGCAGGCCAGCTCATTATGGCCTAAGGCTTGGTTTTAAGAGTAAGTTCTTCTCCACACCTTTGACTGATTGGATGATGCAGGGTGGTGCACTCTCCTGAGGAATCCCATTATACAGAGACTTCCTTGTTTGTATAATTGGATTAAAGATTTTGATTCTACGGTATAAAGTGGGAGAGACCAGTAGCTTGATCTCTCTCTTGGTTTCTGAGGTATTAGAGAGGAGAGCAGAATAAGGCCACATGGAGGCCAGGAGAAGCAGCCAAGATGGCTGAGTGCTGAGGAAGAAGCCAGTTCGTGCAGAGTTTGTGCTGAAGAAGGAGATGGGAAACAGAGGTAAATAAGTCTGGTGAGCTATAAACCTTTGATTCTAGGAAACTCGGATAAGTCAGTAGCTTTGTGAGCACTGAGTGAGTGGGTTTTGGAGCCCAGTGTGTGTTTTTGCTTGCCCGCTGGGTGCAAGCTACAATTAAAGCTGATGGCTCACCAGTTCTTGGCTCCACTGTTTCATTACTGACTGTCCGAATCTAATGCGAACCTGCATGGGCCAGGCGGCTGTGATCCTGGCCACGACTAATGGCTCTACACTAAGTCACTTCCCTAATCGAAAACAAATACTTCCCCTAGAACTAGCAATACCAGCAAGAGAGACAGGACACTAGCCAAACAAGCTCTCCCGTGGCAATTAGAGCAGAGCTGCTTAGAGGGAGGGAGCTCCCAGGCCTACAGTGTGGAGTATTAGGGCCCTTCCTACTCTGCTGAGGGTTGATGAAGGGTATGGTAGAGGCAGGATGCTGAAACGCGGTTCTGTCAGCGTGGGCAGAGGCCAAGCCAGTGTGAGCTCAGTCTAGCCCGGCAGGGGCAGAGGGGACGCGCGAAAGCGGTCCGGCAGCTGCAGGCCCGCCTATAATCCTACCTGCGGGGACAAAGCGGGAGGCCAGGAACGGGCAGAGATCTGCTCTGTGACCTTGAGCAACCCGGCCCTGACGGCGGGGACGGGGCTAAGACCAGGGACTGGCGGGGGCTCGCAGCTGAGCTCACGCTACCAACCCAGCCCGGCCGGAGAAACCGCGGTTTACCATCCTGCGTGCGTGAGCAGGCTCCAAATGAGGGGGCAGGGTAGAGCCCGGGGAAAGCGAAAGTTCTCAGCTGAACGCAAGCCAACAAACACACCCGGCCCAATAAACCGCGGTTTGCAACCCTGCGTGCGCAACTTGGCTCTGAACGTAGGGGTGAGGTAGAGCCCAGGACGAGCGAAAGTCCTCAGCTGTGCGCACGCCAGGCCAGCTCAATAAACCACAGTTTGCGACCCTGCGCAGGAGGGCCCTGGCCTAGAGGGTGGGGCTAAAGCTCCAGACGGACAAAGGCTAGCAGCTGAGAAGACATCAAAAGCCCCGCCCAACCCGCGAAACTGTGGCAAGCACTCTCTGAATGCGGGTGCTGGGCGGAAGCACAGAAAGAGGCTGGGTCCAGAGCTTAGGAAAGGTGCTCACCTCTACCATGGTCCTGAGGCTAGTGGCTTGAGTGACAGCCCCTCACACGGAGGAGAGGCAGATATCACAGCAACAGCAGCAGTGAGCCAGCACTGGCAACGCCCATACCCAAACAACCTAGGCAGCAGCAGAAGGGGTGGCGGGCCTGTAGACAGACCACACCTAGAGAACACAAAGGCAACACCTACTGGACTCCAGTGGCCACAACTTGCTTATACACAGATAAAATAGGCAGGCAGAGAAATGCAAACCAAATGAATCAAGAGAAATCCCCAGAGAAGGACCTGAATGAACCAGATATAACCAAATTACCAGAAGCAGAATTTAGAATAATAATAGGATGTTCAAAGAAATTAGAGCAACAATGAATAGTCATTATGAACACCTAAATAAAGAGAAAACAAGTATAAAAAACGAAATTGAAATAATAAAAAAGAATCAGATAGAAATGACAAATACAGTATCAGAACTGAAGACGACAATGAAAGGAATTAAAAGGAGGATGAATCACGCTGAGGATCGAATCAGCGAGTTAGAGGACACAATAAACAAAGGCACAGAAGCAGAGAAGAAAAAGGAAAAGAGACGCGAAAAATGTGAGGAAACTCTAAGGGAGCTCTGTGACAACATAAAGAGAAACAACATTCACATCATAGGGGTGCCTGAAGAAGAGGAGAGAGGACAGGAAATGGAAACTTTATTCAATCAAATCATAGCAGAAAACTTCCCTAAATTTAGTCGGGGAAACATACCACACGTTCAAGAAGCACACAGAACTCCATTAAAGAGAAACCCCAAAAAATCTACACCAAGACACATCATAGTTAAAATACCAAAGCTAATGGATAAAGAAAAAATTTTAAAAGCTGCTAGAGAAAAAAAGGCTATCACCTACAAAGAAGCCGCCATAAGGATGACATCAAACTTCTCAGCAGAAACACTTGAGGCCGGAAGAAAATGGCAAGATATAATCAAAGTAATGCAGAACAAGAACCTACAACCAAGACTACTCTATCCAGCAAGGCTAATGTTTAAAATTGAAGGAGAAATAAAGAGCTTCCCAGACAAAGAAAGCCTCAAGGAATTCATTAAAACCAAAACAATCCTGCAAGAGATACTAAGGGACCTGTTGTGAAAAGTTCAAAGGGAGGAAAGAATATAGCAAAAGAAGAATACAGCTTTAAAGAATAAAATGACAATAAACAACTACATATCAATAATAACCTTAAATGTAAATGGATTAAATGATCCCATCAAAAGACATAGGGTAGCTGTGTGGATAAAGATAGAGGACCCATACATATGCTGTATACAAGAGACACACCTTAAAACAAAAGATGCACATAGACTGAAGGTAAAAGGATAGAAAAAATATTTCATGCAAATGGAAATGAAAAAAAAGTAGGGGTAGCAGAACTTATATCTGACAAAATGGACTTTAAAACAAAGGCTGTAGTAAGAGATAAAGAAGGACACTACATAATGAAAAAAGGGAACAATTCAACAGGAAGATATAATGATTATAGGAGCCCCGACATTCATAAAGCAGACTTTGATGGATATAAAGGGCGAGATTAACAGCAATACTATCATACTAGGGGATTTCAATACTCCACTAACAACACTGGATAGATCCATAAGAAAGAAAATTAATAAAGAGCAGACTTAAAGGATACACTGGATCAACTTGATTTAATTGATAACTTCAGAACTTTTCACTCTAAAGCAGTAGAATATACATTCTTTTCAAGCGCTCATGGTACATTCTCTAGGACACACCACATGTTAGGACACAAAAATGGTCTCAATAAATTTAAGAAGATTGAAATCATATCAAGTATTTTCTCTAATCACAATGCCATGAAACTAGAAATTAACCACAAAAGAAAAACTGAAAAATACTCAAACAATTGGAAAATAAATAGCATGATATTAAGTAATGAATGGATTAACAATGAGATCAAAGAAGAAATAAAAAAGTTTCTAGAAACGAATGAAAATGAGCATATATCAACTGAAAATTTATGGGACACAGCAAAAGCAGTTCTGAGAGGGAAGTTCATTGCACTACAGGCATATCATAAGAAGCTAGAAAAAGATCAAATAAGCAACCTGACCCTGCATCTAAAAGAACTAGAAAAACAACAGCAAATAAAACTCAGAATGAGTAGAAGGAAGGAAATAATAAAGATCAGAGCAGTAATAAATAACATAGAGGCTAAGGAAACAATACAGAGGATCAATGAAACCAGAAGCTGGTTCTTTGAAAAGGTAAACAAGATTGATGAACCTTTAACTAGACTCACCAAGAAAAAAAGAGAGAGGACTCAAATAAAAAAAATTAGAAAGGACAGTGGAGAGATAACAACTGACACAGCAGAATTACAAAGCATTGTAATAAAATACTATGAAAAACTCTACGCCAAAAAGTTAGACAATCTAGGTGAAATGGACAAATTTCTTGAATCATATAACCTTCCAAAAATCAATCTGGAAGAATCAGAACAACTAAACAGACCAATTACAACAAATGAGATTGAAACTGTTATCAAAAAACTCCCAAAAAAGAAAAGTCCTGGGCCTGAGAGCTTCACAAGTGTATTCTATCAATAATTCAAAGAAGAACTAACCCCTATCCTCTTCAAACTATTTCAAAAAATTCAAGAGGAAGGAAGACTTTTAAAGTCCTTTTATTAGGCGAGCATAATTCTGATCCCCAAACCGGGCAAAGACAACACAAAGAAAGAAAATTATAGGCCTATATCCCTGATGAATTTAGACGCTAAAATTCTCAACAAAATATTAGCCAACCGGATCCAACAATATATGAAAAAAATCATACAGCATGATCAAGTGGGATTTATTCTGGAGAGGCAAGGCTGGTTCAATATTCCCAAATCAATCAATGTGAAGGACAAAAATCACATGATAATTTCAATAGATGCAGAAAAGGCATTTGATAAAATCCAGCACCCATTCATGCTCAAAACTGTCAGTAAAGTGGGAATACAGGGAACATTCCTTAACATGATAAAGGCCATCTACGACAAACCCACAGCAAACATCATACTAAATGAACAAAAATTAAAAGAAATCCCCTTAAGATCAGGAACCAGGCAGGGGTGCCCCCTTTCACCACTTTTATTTAACATAGTTCTGGAAGTCCTAGCTACAGCAATCAGACAAGAAGAAGAAATAAAAGGCATCCAAATTGGAAAAGAAGAAGTAAAACTTATTATTTGCAGATGATATGATATTGTATATTGAAAACCCTAAGTCTCAGTCAAAAAACTATTGGACCTTATAAATGAATTCAGCAAGGTGGCAGGATATAAAATTAATACTCAGAAATCAGAGGCTTTTCTGTATACAAACAATGAACTGTCAGCAAAAGAAATTAAGGAAACAATCCCCTTCACTATTGCATCCAAAAAAATAAAGTACCTAGGAGTAAATTTAACCAAGGAGGTTAAGGACTTGTACTCGGAAAATTATAAAACATTGGTAAAAGAAATCAAGGAAGATACAAATGAGTGGAAACATATACCGTGCTTCTGGTTAGGAAGAATAAATATCATTAAAATGTCTATATTATCCAAAGCAATTTATTAATTCAATGCAATACCAATTAAAATACCAATGACATACTTCAAAGATATAGAACACATATTCCAAAACTTTATATGGAACCAGAAAAGAACACGAATAGCCTCAGCAATCTTAAAAAGAAAAAATAAAGCAGGAGGTATCACTCTTCCAGATATCAAGGTTTACTATAAGGCCATTATACTCAAGACAGCCTGGTACTGGCATAAGAACAGGCATATAGATCAATGGAACAGAATAGAGAACCCAGAAATAAACCCACACCTATATGAACAACTGATATTTGACAAAGGAGGAAAGAACATACAATGGAGTAAAGACAGCCTTTTAACAAATGGTGTTGGGAAAATTGGACATCTACCTGCATAAAAATGAAACTAGACCATCAACTTACACCATTCACAAAAACAAACTCAAAAGGGATAAAAGACTTAAACGTAAGCCGTCAAACCATAAGCATCTAGGAAGAAAACATAGGCAGGAAGCTCTCCGACATCTGTAGCAGCAATATATTTGCCGATTTATCTCCACGGGCAAATGAAATAAAAGGCAAGATAAACAAATGGGACTATATCAAACTAAAAAGTTTTTGCACAGCTAAAGACAATAAGAACAGAATAAAAAGACAAACCACACAATGGGAGAACATATTTGACAGCACGACTGATAAGGGGTTAATAACCAAAATTTATAAAGAACTTATAAAACTCAACAACAGGAAGACAAGCAATCCAATCAAAAAATGGGCAAAAGAAATGAATAGAAATTTCTCCAAAGCGGACATACAGATGGCCAATAGGCATATGAAAAAAATGCTCAACATCACTAATCATTAGAGAAATGCAAATTAAAACCACAATGAGATATTACCTCACACCAGTCAGAATGGCACTCATCAGCAAAACAACACAGAATAATTGCTGGTGAGGATGTGGAGAAAAGGGAACCCTTCTGCACAGCTGGTGGGAATGCAACCTGGTGAAGCCACTGTGGAAAACAGTTTGGAGATTCCTCAAAAATTTAAAAATCGAACTGCCTTTTGACCCAGCTATCCCACTTATAGGAATATACCCTAAGAACACCATAGCACTGTTTGAAAAAAGAAATGCGCCCCCATGTTCTTGGCACCATTGTTCACAATAGCAAAGAACTGGAAACAGCCCAAGTGTCCATCAGAAGAAGTGTCCATTAAAAAGCCATGGTACATATATACTATGGAATACTACTCAGCCATAAGAAATGATGACATCGGATCATTTACAACAAAATGGATGTACCTTGATAACATTATACGGGTGAAATAAGTAAATCAGAAAAATAAAACTGAGAACAGCATGATTTCATACATAGGTGGGACATAAAAGTGAGACTATGAGACATGGACAAGAGAATGGTGGTTACTGGGTGCGGGGAGGGGAGGGGAAGGTGGTATAGGGAGGAGGGGAGAGGCACAGGGAAAACCAGATGTAAGGTGACAGAGGACAATTTGACTTTGGGTGACAGGTATGTAACACAATTGAATGATGGGATAATCTGGAGATGTTTTCATTGTACATATGTACCCTGATTTACTGGTGTCACCCCATTAAAATTAATAAAAAGAAAGCAGTGGTACATATACACAATGAAATACTATGTGGCCATGAAAATGAAAGAAATCTTACTTACCCTTTGCGAAAACATGGATGGACCTGGCGTCTATAATGCTAAGTGAAATAAACCAGACAGAGAAAGAAAAATATCATATGACTTTACTCATATGAGGAATCCAATGAACAATGTGAACTGAGGTATGGAAGAGAGGCAGAAAAGGGGTCAAAGAATCCAGAGGGAAGGTGGGCAAAGGGAGAAAGGATGAGCGAAGGGGATCAAAGAAAGGAAAAACATTAGTGAAAATATATAAACATAACACAGATAGATAAAGGGCAGGATAGTAAATCATGGAGAAAAGGGGGAAAGGTGATGGGGAAAGTTGGAAAAGGGGTACAAGGAGAACAAGGGGGGAAGGAGGGGGATCAATTCAGGGATACACTTGTAACTATGTAAAGACAAGAAATTAAAATCAATAAAGAAAAACAAAAGATAAGGTAGCAATGACTCAAACTTGTGTATGAGTTCATATTTACCTGCATCTTTGGGGGTTCTTATTTCAAACTCCAATAAATTTTCTTGTTTTTCTTCTATATCTTGTAGAATGGCAGTGATGGTCTGATGCTATCAAGTAAAAATATTAAAAACTTCATTACAAGAAAGTGATGTAATTGATGGATGCAAAGTGTTAATGAAAATGCTAATAAAAATACTCACTTCACTTAATGTTCAAATTATACACATGCTTTGTTTAAACTTAACTGTATAAATACTGCATATTTAAGGGAAAAAATAATTTAAATATGATTTAAATAGAAGATTTATTCCTGGAAAACAGATTGTAAGAGTAGCTACCATATAAAGAATCACAATTTTACACTGACTTCTGTTATAAATGTAGGAGAAAAAACCCAACTCAGCACCTAATATACTTTTTTGCTCACAAAAATTAGGGGATATTTTATTGCTTCATATTCATTTTAAAATATCCTCTAATTTTTGTGAGCACTATATTTTAAAGATAGCATATATGCAACAAGTTCATTTTAGGGCTTTATACTCTTTATTACTCTTGGACACTATTATACCATTGCACACTATTAAAATATTAAGCATAAAGGCCCTGGCGATTTGGCTCAGTGGTAGTGTGTCGGCCTTGCGTGTGGATGTTCTGGGTTCAATTTCTGGCCAGGGTACACAGGAGAAGTTCACATCCGCTTCTCCATACTTCCCCCCTCTTCCCTTCTCTCTATCTCTCTCTTCTTTTCCCACAGCCAAGGCTCCACCGGAGCAAGTTGGCCCAGGCGCTGAGGATGGCACCATGGCCATTTAGTGCCTGAAGATGATGTACTCAGCCTTTAGTGCCTGAATCAGGCACTAAAATGGCTCTGGTTGAAACAGAGCAATGGCCCCAAGTGGGCAGAGCATCGCCCCCTAGTGGGCTTGCCAGGTGGGTCCCAGTAGGGCACATGCGGGAATCTGTCTCTCTACCTCCTCACTTCTCTCTTAAGAAAAAAAGAAAAGAAAACGAAAAAATATTGTACATAATATTAGAAATACAAAACACAAAGGGGATTTAAGACCATGTGTTTATACCCATGTCAGTATTAATCTTCCTTCCGGAATGTCTTCAATTTATTCTGTCCAGATCCCTCTTTTTCTTATGAGAGATGGAATCAAAAAGTGAACTCCTGAACCAGACAGACTGACTGTAAATTCTAACTCCCACTCTTTCTTGCTGATGACTCCAGCAAGTTATTTATCCTTCTTGCTTGACTTGAGGAACACATGTAAAATGGCTAGGGCAATGCCAGCACAAATAAGAGCTCAATAAAAACTTCTTATTATATAAAACCCATCTCATACACAAAACCTCTTAGTAATCTAATCCATACTGATTTTCTTTTCTCAGAATTACTTAAGAATTTCATACTACAGAATTTAGTATTAACATATGTCTCATACATTCTATTCCTCTATCAATATAGTGAGGTCTTGTAGGCAGGGGCATGATTTCTATATTTACATGTGGTTTACACACTTTTGGACATAAAATTGTTGTTCAATAGATGGCAACTGATGGATTGAATATTATTATCTATCCTTGAATATATTCTCAATACACATTTTTAAAACATGTAGGTCCTCAAAACCTTCTGAAGTACGTTGCTCTGAAATTTTACTTTGGTACCAAGAAGGGATATGCAAAATGCACAAAATAAAACCATCTAGTTATGTGGAAAAGGAATCTCATTGCTGTCATTTATAAAATTTATCAAAATGAAACTATAAAATATAAATATGCAAAACAAACAATAAGATTTACATTGAATAGCTATGGTTATAAAAGCAAATTAAAGGTATGAATTTGTGCATAGAGTAAGCCTTTACCTACAGGTTCAGATAAAGAAAACAACATCTGGCCCTGGCTGGCTAGGTCAATGGATAGAGAGTTGGTCCAGCATAGAAACATCTTGGTTCGATTCCTGGTCAGGGCACATAAGAGAAGCGACCATCTGTTTCTCTACTCCTTCTCCCCCATCTCTCCCTCTTCCCTTCCTGTAGCCAGTGGCTCCATTGGTTTGAGCGATGGCCCTGGGTATCGAGGACAGGTGAGTTGGTCTGAGCACATCATCTTCAGGAGGTAAAAATAGCTTGGTTGATTCGAGCATTGGCCTCAGATAAGGATTGCCAGGTGGATCCCAGTTGGGGTGCATGAGGGAGTCTGTCTCACTATCTCCCCTCCTCTCAAATAAATAAATAAATAAATAAATAAATAAATAAATAAATAAATAAAACAACTTCTGATGCTGACTTTGCTTATATTGCTGATGCACGTAGTAGTCTCAGTCACCACTGGCCATAGCTTTCACTCCACACAAACTCCATATTCTACTCTAGAGAGTCCTGCACAACCTTTCCTCAAAAACCTCCCTTCTTAGTCCTTCATTAGTGCTTCCTTATCATAAAAAACTAAAACAAACAAAAAACCTAAACCAGGACAGGCCTCTGCAACAAGAAGCTTTTTGCAGTTTATATTCTGCTTACCATAAAGCTTCATTATGATTTTATCACAGATTTGTTATTTTTACTATGGCAGAATCATCATTGCCTCTTACACCACTTTTTAAATTTTCTACAATATAGCACAGTGGTGAAGAGTACAAGTTCTGGAGTCAGATTGCCTAGCGTTTAATTTTTTTTTTTTTTTATAGGGATAGAGAGAGATAGTTAGGAACAGACAGACAGGAATGGAGAGAGGTGAGAAGCATCAATCATTAGTTTTTCATTGCCGTTGCGACACCATAGTTGTTCATTGATTGCGTTCTCACATGTGCTTTGACCGCGGGCCTTCAGCAGACCGAGCAACCCCTTGCAGGAGCCAGCGACATTGGGTCCAAGCCAGCAAGCTTTTTTTTGCTCAAGCCAGATGGGCCCGCGCTCAAGCTGGTGAGCTCAGGGTCTCAAACCTGGGTCTTCTGCATCCCAGTCTGACGCTCTATCCACTGCGCAACTGCCTGGTCAGGCACCTGGCATTTAATTCTGGCATTGCTACTTAACAGAAATGTAATCTGGGATTAAGTCACTTAACCTCTCTTACTTTAGCTTCCTCATCTATAATAAAAATAAGTAATGATAATAACAGAACCTACCTAGAAGAAATATTATAAGGACTAAATGCATTACTATAGTACTTAAAAAACAGCTTGCTATATAATAAGTAGTAAATATGGACTAATATTATTTTTTTTTTAATTTTATTCATTTTAGAGAGGAGACACAGAGTGAGAGAGAGAGAGAGAGAGAGAGAGAGAGAGAGAAAGAGAGAAAGGGGGGAGGAGCTGGAAGCATAACTCCCATATGTGCCTTGACCAGACCAGTGCAGGGTTTTGAACTGGCGACCTCAATGTTCCCAGGTCGTCGCTTTATCCACTGCACCACCACAGGTCAGGCTGGACTAATATTATTATTAATGCACTATTTTATATAGTATAGAGAAGGAGGCTGCCTATATACTGTGATCTGAAAGTAGTACCAAACTAAAATCATCTCATTTCCTTTGTGTGTGGCCCTAGAGTTACCCCTCATCCCCAATTTGGTTTGAAATTTCTAATATTCAAAATCAATTTTAAATAAAATCCTCATGTTTCTTTTGAGTTTTTCTTTTTCCAAAGTTGGTTTTCCTTAGACTCCTACATCTCCATTACATTTTCTCTAAGGCTTGGCATCTAAAGTGATATACATTATTCCAAAAGAAAATACCCATATTATTAATAACAATAGAGTAGGTTTTCATAATGTTCTAATCTGTACATGAAAATATATCTTTAAAATATAATATGGTAGGCAGAACTGATATAGAAGGAACTAGTATAAACACATAGAAACACTGGACAAAATACAATAAGCTTTAAACACACACACACACACACACAGCTAAAAATGAAAAAAAAGGGGAAATTTCCTAGTGCCAGAAATTAAGCTAGCAGTGGCCCATGTGGAATTTGGAAAAAACAGATAACAATGGAGAATTCTTTTTTTCATTTTCTGTTGCATGAGGTTTTAGAACTTTTTCTATATATTTCTGCACTGCTGATTCCAAATCTAAAATCCATTTTTTTTGGTGCATGCTCTAGTTTTTATGCAATTTTAATTTCTGTTTGTTACAGTTAATGGCTTGCATTGGTGTTTAAATTGGAGTTAAAGGGCAACAATTCTTGGGATGAACATAACCACAAGGCAATTAATGTTTTACAAACATCACCTTACATAATTGTAGTTGTTTCTAAATGTAAAAAATTATTATCTGATAAAAACACCCTCTTATTTTGTTTTAAGATTGAATCATGACTTCTTTGAGTAGGCGTAAATGTAAGAATAGTCCTGACACCTTCTGTTATATATGTGGCTGTTACACACTTCAACGTCAAAGGTGCAATATTTTGTGATCATCATTTGTGACACATGCATATATTGTCTATTTTCAATTTCCCCTTGGCGATCAAGACAAGAATTGGGCTCCTCATATTGTGTGTCATAATTGTGAGGAGATGCTACATGACTGGAAAAAGGAAAAAGCAAAGTAATGCCTTTTGGTATTTCCATGGTTTAGCGTGAACCTAAGGACCACAGCAGTGACAGTTATTTCTGTCTGATCCATACAAAGGGCATCGGCAAGAAAAAACAGCATATGATCGCATATCCTTAATATTCCTTCAGCAATACAACCTATCCCACACTCTGAGACACTCCTGGTTCCAGTTTTCAATGGTTTTATTTCTTCTAAGGACAAAGAAAGTGAACATGGTGATCAAGTGTATTTTGATAAGATGCATGAGGAAATGATTGTAGAATCTGAAGCGTCTTCTTCTGATGCCAAGCAGTCATTAATCCCTCAGCAGTTTGTCCAACCCAAATTGAATGACTTAGCGAGAGATGTGGGACTATCAAAGAAAGCAGCTGAGTTGTTAGCCTCCAGGCTTCAAGAAAAGAATGTACTTCACCTGTCAGCTAAAGTATCCCATTTCAAGAAGCGTGAACAAATTTTTGTGGACTTTTTTTCCGAAGACAAACACTTTGTTTACTGTCATGATATCAGTAGTCTTCTCAGCCAGCTAGGTATTACCACTTACAGTCCAACAGAATGGGGGCTATTTCTTGGCAGCTCTAAACGAAGTTGATTATTCAACTCATCTGCGAGAAAATTCTAATGACATAAAAATTGTCCTTCACTTTCTGAAGTGTGAGGAGCATAACTGGATCATTCGTGTGGATCTTAAAATGGTAAATTTCCTTCTAGGACAACAGAGAGGTTTCACAAAGTATCCTTGCTTTCTGTGTTTGTGGGACAGCTGAGCTAGGGAGAAACACTGGACACAGAAGGAGTGGCCGAAACGCGAAGCTCTGGAAGTAGGGATGCAAAATATTGTGAATGAACCTGTAGTTAATCGAGAAAGGATCATTTTTCTCCCACTTTCCATCAAACTTGGCTTAATGAAGCAGTTTGTTCAGGCTTTGAGTAGAGAAAATGAATCCTTTCAACATATTATTTCTGCTTTTCCTGCCTTGTCTTTCAAGAAGATAAAAGCAGGTATATTTGATGGACCTCAAATTCGAACCCTCATACGTGACAAAGTTGCCAGGAAGATGAATAAGAAGGAGAAAGCACCATGGCAGTCTTTTGTGGCAGTTACAAAGAACTTCCTTGGCAACAAAACAGAAAACTATGAACTTCTGGTTCAAAGGATGCTGTTGGTTTTCCATGACATTGGATGTAACATAAATGTTAAGATTCACTTCCTGAACAGTCACCTTGATAAGTTTCCCGAAAATCTTGGAGCTGTTAGTGATGAGCAGGGAGAATGCTTTCATCAAGATCTGAAGACGATGGAGGAGCTTTATCAGGGGCAATGGGACAGAAATAAGATGGCAGACTACTGCTGGAGCATCAAAGGAGATTGTCCTCAACAAGTACACAAATGCAAGAGCTAAAACGCAAACTTTTGCCTGAATGGAATTTAAATGCTTTGCACAAATTTTGTAATTAAAATAGGTGTTTTAATAAGTTTTATTTCAAAATTGTAGACAAATTCTGATGCCATCATATCTTTTACTGTATTAGTGTACTTACTATATTATATAAATTATATTTTTACAAAGATGATGCCCAAGAAGACATTCTACTTCATTATGTTAAATTTAATGTTGAAAATTTTACAATAAGATAAAAACCTAAAATCTTGAATTGCAAAAAAAACTGTTCTTACAGAGAAAAACCAATGTCACATTTGAGATCAGCACACTTGAATTAGGTAAGAACAAGTGTTTTTGTGGATGCAACAAAAATTTTGTTCCCCAGTGATAGCGGCTAGGATTTTAATGCCCATATAGGAACAGAAGACAAGGCCTCAAGTCTTAAAACTAATGGCTCAGAGTGACTACAGTTTAGGTTAGGTAATAATTAGAAAAACTCTACTTGTCACCCATTCTGGGTTCTAGCGAGAAGAGTAGAAACCTACTTTTGTCACCCATGTATATGAGAACTAAACTTATACAATGTGAGGTTCAGAAACACAAACTGAGAAATAAGAATAAAAACTGGTGTGTGATCTTATTCACATAGTTCTGGAAGTCCAAGCTACAGCAATCAGACAAGAAGAAGAAATAAAAGGCATCCAAATTGGAAAAGAAGAAATAAAACTGTCACTATTTGCAGATGATATGATATTGTATATTGAAAACCCTAAAGTCTCAGTCAAAAAACTACTGGACCTTATAAATGAATTCAGCAAGGTGGCAGGATATAAAATTAATACTCAGAAATCAGAGGCATTTCTATATACCAACAATGAACTGTCAGCAAAAGAAATTAAGGAAACAATCCCCTTCACTATTGCAGTCAAAAAAATAAAGTACCTAGGAGTAAATTTAACCAAGGAGGTTAAGGACTTGTACTTGGAAAATTATAAAACATTGGTAAAAGAAATCAAGGAAGATACAAACAAGTGGAAGCATATACGGTGCTCATGGCTAGCAAGAATAAACATCATTAAAATGTCTATATTACCCAAAGCAATTTACAAATTCAATGCAATACCAATGAAAATACCAATGACATACTTCAAAGATATAGAACACATATTCCAAAAATTTATATGGAATCAAAAAAGAACATGAATAGCCTCAGCAATCTTAAAAAGAAAAAATAAAGCAGGAGGTATCACTCTTCCAGATATCAAGGTTTACTATAAGGCCATTATACTCAAGACAGCCTGGTACTGGCACAAGAACAGGCACATAGATCAATGGAACAGAACAGAGGGCCCAGAAATAAACCCACAGCTTTATGGACAACTTATATTTGACAAAGGAGGAAAGAACATACAATGGAGTAAAGACAGCCTCTTTAACAAATGGTGTTGGGAAAATTGGACATCTACCTGCAAAAAAATGAAACTAGACCATCAACTTACACCATTCACAAAAACAAACTCAAAATGGATAAAAGACTTAAATGTAAGTCATGAAACCATAAGCATCTTAGAAGAAAACATAGGCAGGAAGCTCTCCGACATCTGTAGCAGCAATATATTTGCCAATTTATCTCCACGGGCAAATGAAATAAAAGGCAAGATAAACAAATGGGACTATATCAAACTAAAAAGTTTTTGCACAGCTAAAGACAATAAGAACAGAATAAAAAGACAAACCACACCATGGGAGAACATATTCGACAGCACATCTGATAAGGGGTTAATAACCAAAATTTATAAAGAACTTATAAAACTCAACAACAGGAAGACAAACAATCCAATCAAAAAATGGGCAAAAGAAATGAATAGAAATTTCTCCAAAGAGGACATACAGATGGCCAATAGGCATATGAAAAAATGCTCAACCTCACTAATTATTAGAGAGATGCAAATTAAAACCACAATGAGATATCACCTTGCACCAGTCAGAATGGCATTCATCAGCAAAACAACACAGAATAAGTGCTGGCGAGGTTGTGGAGAAAAGGGAACCCTTCTGCACTGCTGGTGGGAATGCAGACTGGTGCAGCCACTATGGAAAACAGTTTGGAGATTCCACAGAAAATTAAAAATCAAACTGCCTTTTGACCCAGCTATCCCACTTATAGGAATATACCCTAAGAACACCATAGCACTGTTCAAAAAGAAGAAATGCGCCCCCATGTTCGTGGCAGCATTGTTCACAATAGCGAAGATCTGGAACCAGCCCAAGTGTCCGTCAGAAGACGAGTGGATTAAAAAGCTATGGTACATATATACTATGGAATACTACTCAGCCATAAGAAACGATGACATCGGATCATTTATAACAAAATGGATGTACCTTGATAACATTATACGGAGTGAAATAAGTAAATCAGAAAAAAAGAAAAACTGAGAACAGCATGATTTCATACATAGGTGGGACATAAAAGTGAGACTATGAGACAGGGACAAGAGAGTGGTGGTTATGGGGTGGGGGGAGGGAGGGAATGGTGGGATAGGGAGGAGGGGAGGGACAAAGGGAAAACCAGATAGAAGGTAACAGAGGACAATTTGACTTTTGGTGACGGGTATGCAACACAATTGAATGTTAAGATAACCTGGAGATGTTTTCATGAAAATAAATAAATAATTAAAAGGGTGAAAACAACAACAACAACAACAAAAAAACTGGTGTGTGAATAACAAACCTCTAGTGCCCCAGCAGAAGTAAATATTAAACAAGAAGCCTATCCTCACCAAAATTCTCACAGCAAACAACCATCAGTAAAGTGAAATTATAATTAAAAAAATTTACAAACTACATGAAGAATCATTATGGAAAACAGTCAGAAGGAGAGTTTAAAATTCCTTTAGACATGTTTGGAAAGATTTTTATAAATGCTATCAACATTGAAAGGCAACAGCAGAAAAGTCTTTTTGTCTTGTTTTCTTTTTTAAACAAAAATTGAAAAGGAAAAAATTTCTAGAAATAAAAGAAGTCACTAAAATTAGAAACTCAATGTATAAAATGAATAGATTAGAAATATTTGAGGGAAAAAAAGTGAATTGGAAGAGAAATCAAAAGAAATCACCCAGAATATAATACAGGGAGTTTAAGATATGGAAAATATAAAATTGTATTATGAAGCTTAGAGATAAGTCTAACAGACATCTAAATGGAAGTTCCAAAAAAAGAGAATACTGAGAATGAAGGAGAGGCCAGATTCAAAGATATAAGGGCTGAAAGTTTCCAAGATACAAATGAGAAATGTCTTCAGATTAAAGGAGCATTCTTGAATATAAAAGGAGCATTCTTGGATATAATTAATAAAAACACATCACATTTATATACAACCTAGATAACTATAGACATAAAAGAAAAAGAGAAAAATCTTAAAAACTGCAAGATTAAAAGATCATGTAGGGACTTCTGGTCAAGATGACAGTGTAGGTAAACATGATACTCACCTCCTCCCACAACCACATCAAAATTACAACTAAACTGCAGAATAACCATCATTCAGAATTGCCTGAAATCTGGCTGAATGGAAGTCCTACAACCATGGAATTATAGAAGCAGCCACATCAAGACTGGTAGTAGGGGTGGAGACACAAATGAGCTGATCCCATACCCACGGGAGGTGGATAAAGAACAGGAGGGTTATCTCAGCTGAAGAGGCACTCCCTGAGGAATGAGGGATCCCAACCTCCAGCCCAGGGTTCCAGAGCTAGTAGGAAAAGTACCCATGATTTCTGGCTGCAGAAACCAGTAGAGATTAAGGCTGAGTAAGATGGAGAGCTGCTCGAGTCCCAGTCAGTTCCTCTTAAAGATCCTGCATATGGATTTACTCAGACTAAATCCCTCTGAGCTCCAGAACTGAAGAAGACACCAGAGATGAGACATATGGGGAGAAATTCAATTGTTTGGTTTGAAGTGAGGCTGGGAGTCAGCTTTCTCCCAGACAGAAGTGTGGCAGAGGCCATTGTTCCTTTGATGAGCCTTTCCCCCCACCAGAGCCAGCAGCCTTAACTTGGTGATACCCTGCACACCAACCCACCAAATTTTCAGGCCCACTCAAGCTGTTTCTGGTGGCTTTTCCATACAAATAGCCTGTTTTGGCTCATGCTTCAGACTTACCTGAACTCTCTTAAACTAGCAGCACCAGGCCTAAGAATGCCCCATACCTCTTGCTAAGTGACACCAAAGAATTATAAAGCATTTAAATAAAATATTATGAACAATTATATGTGAACAAATTGGACAATCTGAACAAAATGGATAAATTCTTAGAAACATACAATCTTCCAAAAGTGAATCAGGAAGAATCAGAGAATCCGAATAGACAGACTGCAAATAATGAAATTGAAGCAGTAATTAAAATATGACTCCTAACAAACAAAAGTCCTGGAGCAGATGGCTTCACTGGAGAATTTTACCAAACATTCAAGAAGAACTAACACCTATCCTTCTCAAACTATTCCAGAAAGTTCAAGATGAGAAAAGACTCCCAAGCTCATTTTATGAGGCCAGCTTTATTCTAATTCCAAAACCAGATAAAGACACTACAAGTACATAAAATTATAGGCCAGTATCCCTGATGAACATAAGTGCTCAAGTCCTCAACAAAACATTAGCAAACTGGATCCAGCAATACATTAAAAAGGTCATACATCATGATCAAGTGGGATTTATTCTGGAGATGCAAGGTTGTTATGATATCTACCAAGTCAATAAATGGAATACACCCCATAAACAATGACAGATACAAACCATATGATCACATCAATAGATGCAGAAAAAGAATTTGATAAAATTCACCCATTTATGTTAAAAACTCAGCAAACTGCAAATAGCAGGGACATACTTCAATGTAATAAAGGTTATATAGGATAAAACCACAGCCAAATCATACTCAATGGGGAAAAACCACAAGTGTTTTCCTTAAGATCAGGAATAAAACAGTGATGTCTGCTTTCATCATTCTTATTCAATATAGTACTGGAATATTCACAGCAATCAAACAAGAAAAAGAAATAAAAGGAATTCAAATTGAAAATTGAAAAAGTAAAACTGTCATTATTTGCAGATGACATGATACTGTATATAAAGAATCCTATAGCCTGACCAGGCGGTGGCGCAGTGGATGGAGCGTTGGACTGAGATGCGGAGGACCCAGGTTCGAGTCCCTGAGCTTGCTGGCTTGAGCGCGGGCCCATCTGACTTGAGGAAAAGGCTCGTCAGCTTGGACCCAAGGTCGCTGGCTCCAGCAGGGAGTTGCTCGGTCTGCTGAAGGCCCGGGGTCAAGGCACATGTGAGAGAGAGATCAATGAACAACTAGGGTATTGCGACAGCAATGAAAAACTAATGATTGATGCTTCTCACCTCTCTCCGTTCCTGTCTATCTGTTCCTATCTATTCCTCTCTCTGACTCTCTCTCTGTCCTTGTAAAAAAACAAACAACGAAGAATCCTATAGGCCCTGGCTGGCTGGCTCAGTGGATAGAGCATTGGCCTAGCATATAGACTTACTGGTTCAATTCCTGGACAAGGCACACATGAGAAATGACCATCTTTCTCTCCCTCTCCCTTTTCCCCTTCTCTCGCTCTTCTCCTCCTGCAGCCAGTGGCTTGATTGATTTGAGTGTTGGCTGTGGGCACTGAGGATAGCTTGCTTGGTCTGAGTGTATCTGCTTCAGGTGCTAAAAATAGCTTATTTTTAAATAGCTTATTTTGGTTGGTTCAAACATCAGCCCCAGATGGGTTTTGCTGGATGGATCCTGTTCAGTGCACAGGTGGGAGTTTGTCTCACTATCTTCCCACCTCTCACTTAAAAAAGAATAGAACCCTATAGATTCCACCAAAGGACTACTAGAACTGATAAAGGAATTCAATAAAGTAGCAGGATACAAAATAAATATCCAGAAATCAGTTACATTTTTATATACCAATAATGAACTATCAGAAAGGGACACTAAGAAAACAATCCCATTCACAACTGCTTCAAAAATAACTAAATACCTAGGAATAAATTTAACCAACAATATAAAAGACCTGCACTCAGAAAATTATAAGATACTGAAGAAAGAAACCAAAGAAGATACAAATAAGTGAAAGCATATACTGTTTTCATGAATAGAAAGAATTAACATCATAAAAATATACATACTATCCAAAGCAATCTATAAATTGAATGAATTCATATCAAGATACCAATGGTGTATTTCACAGAACCAGAACAAATACTACAAAAATTTATATGGAACCACAAAAGACTCTGTATAGCCACAAAAATCCTTTAAAAAAATGTTTTTCCATTGATTTGAGAGATAGGGAGAGATAAAGAGGAATCAACTCATTGTTCCACATAATTATTCCATTTTGTTGTATACTCACTGATTGCTTCTAGTACATGGCCTGACTGGAGATCAAATCCACAACCTTGGCGTGCCTAGATAAAGCTCTATCCACTGAGCCACCTAGCCAGGGCCACCACAGCAATCTTGAGGAAAAAAAAAACAAAGTTGGAGGAATCATGCTTCCTCATAATAAACTATATACTACAGGCCATAATGAAAACAGAATGGTATTGACATAAAAACAGATATAAATCAATGGAACAGAATAGAATCAAGAAAAAAAACCACACCTTTACAGTCAATTTTTTCTTTTTTTTTTTTTTAAGTGAGAGGGGGAGAGATTGACTCCCTCATGTACCCCAACTGGTGTCTGTCCGGCAACCCCATCTGGGGCTGATGCTCAAACCAATCAAGCCACTGGCTGGGGGAGGGAAAGAGAAAGAAGGGGGTGGGGAGAAGCAGATGGTTGCTTTTCCTGTGTGCTCTGACCAGGAATCAAACCTGGGACATTGATATGCTGGGCCGATGTTCCATCCACTCTGCCACCAGCCAGCGCCACAGTCAATTAATATTTGACAAAGAAGGCAAGAACATACAGTGGCGTAAAGATAATTCATTCAATGGTGTTGGAAAATTTGGACAGATACATGCAAAAAAAAATGAAACTACACCACCTTCTTATACCATAAACATAGACAAACTCAAAATGGATTAGAGACTTAAATGTTAAACTTAAAACCTTAACATTCTAGAGGAAAACATAGGCAATAAAATCGTGAACATTTCTCATAGTAATATTATTTTCTGATCACCTTGGACAGGAGGAACAAGAGAAAAAAATAAATAATGGGACTACTTCAAACTAAAAGTTTTTGCAAAGCAAAGAAAACCATCAACAAATAAAAAGACAACACACCGTATGGGAGAACATATCTGCCTATTCATCTGATAAGTGCTGAATATTCAAAAATAATAAGAAACTTATAAAAGTCAATACCAAAAAAGAACAACAAATAATCCAATTAAGAAATTGAGAAAGAACCTGAATAAATATTTTTCCAGAGGACTTATAGATGGACAATAGATATATGAAAAAATGTTCAACATCACTAATTGTCAGAGAAATGTAATTAAAACCACATGAGATATGACCTTACACCTGTCAGAATGGATATCAGCAATAAATCAACATACAACAAGTGTTGGCGAGAATGTGGAGAAAAGGAAACCCTCATGCACTCTTAGTGGGAATACAAATTGGCACAGACACTGTGGAAAATAGATGGAGGTACCCTCAAAATTTAAAAATGAAATTACGTTATGGCCCAGAAATTCCTCTTCTTGGAATATAGCCATAGAAACTTGAGACACTCATTTGAAAGAATATGTGTACCCCTATGTTCATTGCAACATTATTTTACAATAGATACGGAAGCATTCCAAGTCCCCATCAATAGATGAGTGGATAAAAAAGCTGTGGTATATTTACACAATGGAATACTAACAGGTAACCTTTTGTTATAGCATATATGGACCTAGAGATTATAATGCTAAGTGAAATAAGCCAGTCAGAGAAAGACAAGTATCATATGGCTTCACTTATATATGGAACTTGATGAACAAAATTAACAAAATAGAAACAGACTCATAAATACAGAGAACTGACTGACAGCTGCCAAAGGGGAAGGAATGAGGGCTGGGTGAAAAAGGGGAGGAGATTAAACAAAAGAAATAAAAGGATCATTGACACTGAATACACCCTTGTGATTATGGGAGAGAAACAGTGTGGGAGATGGAAGAAAGAAAAGGGGGGATAAATTGTGATGTAAAGAGACTTGAATTGGGGTGGTGAACGCACAGTGCACTGTACAGATGATGTATTATGAAATATATACATGAAACCTATATAATATTATTAACCAATGTCACCCCAATAAAGTCAATTAAAAATGAAGATAGTTTAGCCTCTAGGACAACTTCAAGCATACCAACATTTGCTTTTATGGAGGTGCCAGAAGAGAGCAAGGAATCAAAAGCCTATGTAAAAAATATCTAACCTGGTAAAAAAAAGACATACCAGTTGTTGGGCAGATAAAATATATTATGCTCACTTTGTTAAAGATGGCGCTGCCCACATGGAAGTTCATTGATATTAATGTGTGTTCTGGAACAGGCTGTGGGCAGGCCAGGTTGTTATAGCCTAAGGCTTAGTTTAAGAGTAAGCTCTTCCCCACACCCTTGACTGATTGGATGATGTAGGGTGGTGCACTCTCCTGAGGAATCCCATTAAGCCTCAGATGGGTGGCTTTGTATCAGAGACTTTCTTGTATGTATAATTGGATTAAAGGTTTGGATTTTCTAGGCTATAAACTGGGGCAGTCTGGGAGCTTGATCTCTCTCTCTCTTGGTTCCTGGGTTCCTGAGGTTAGTATTAGAGAGCAGAGCAGATTAAGGCCATGTGGAGGAGAAGTAGCCAAGATGGCAGAGTGCTGAGGAAGAAGCCAGTTTGTTAAGAGTTTGTGCAGGAGGAGATGGGAAACAGAGGTGAATAAGTCTGGTGAGCTAGAAACCTTTGATTCTAGGAAACTCGGATAAGTCAGTAGCTTTGTGAGCACTGAATGTGTGGGTTTTGGAGCCCAGTGTGTGTTTTTGCTTGCCTGCCGGGTGCAAGCTGGAATTAAAGCTGATGGCTCACCAGTTCATGGCTCCTGTGTTTCATTACCGACTGTTCGAATCCAATGCGAACCTGCATGGGTCGGGCGGCTGTGTTCCTGACCCTGACTATTGGCTTTACACCAGTCCAGAAATTCAGAGTCCCAAACAAGATGGACCCAAAGAGGCCCACACCAAGACACATCATAATTAAAATGCCAAAGTTTAAAGACAAAGAGAATCTTAAAAGTAGCAAGAGAAAAGCAGTTAAGTTATCTACAAGGGAGCTCCCATAAGTCTGTCAGTTGATTTCTCAACAGAAACTAAGTAGGCCAGAAGGGAGTGGTAAAAAATATTCAAAATGAGAGTGACATCAGAGAAATGGCACCGTGAGGGGTGCTCCTGATATGTCTCCCTGAAATTTCAACAGATTCAACAACTAGAGACAGAAAAACAATCTCAGGAGCATCTGAAATACACATACACCAGACAAAGGTACAATTGCACGAAAAGGTGGCTGAATATATAATCCACTCTGAAGGAAATAAGACAGAGAACTGAATATTCTGCTTTCCTCACTGATCTGAGGAAGGGCTACTTTCACTTGGAACTGAGAGGAAAGAAGGGCTAGGAGGCGAGAGAAGAAGCTGGGCTAGGGCAGATGATCAAGCCAAGGAGGGTGGCTCAGCCTGAGATTGTGGCTGCGGAGCTAGAGCAGCCTACTCCAGCACAGGTGGTCGAGCGGGTTGCCTGCAGAGGCCAGCACCAGAGCAGCTTTGGACTTTGTTCACTCCCAGTTTGCGATCACAGGCGGTGTGCAAGTGGCTCCACCTTGCGCCTCTGGCGTGGGCGTGCGCATTCGAGGACAGAGGGGCTAGGCCGGAGACTGTCAGCAATGAACTTCTGCATGGTCTGTAGCTAGAGTTTCTGAGTGGTCCTGGCTCCCCAACCAGCAGGATGGGAAGTGCACAAGAGACAGGGTCCCTAGGCCTGGACCTATCTGGGCGGGGTGCCTCTGCCAGCCAATACAGGTTACAAAGCGCATTCCCACAGAGCAGACCTCAGGGAGCACTGCAGAAGTGGTGGGGGCTGGGCTGCAGGCTTCCAAACAGGGCACAAGGGAGAATATGCCTGCAGAGCACTGAGACACACTAGACATGCCCAGAGGCCCTTAGAAAGGCATTTGAAAAGCAATCAGCTCCCTGCCCTGTATGCTTACTCTGGTGGCTCTGGCTGGCAAAGCTTTACCCAGAACGATGCTTTGAGCAGGGTTGGTGTTGGGCAGATAAAATATATTATGCTCACTTTGTTAAAGATGGCGCTGCCCACATGGAAGCTCGTCACCCAGGTGATATTTGCCCTTATGCTTGGGATGGGTGTGGGGGAAAGACTAATGTAATGTAAGCACGGCAGGTCGTTATGGCCTAAGGCTTGGTTTTAAGAGTAAACTTTTCCCTACACCCTTGACTGATTGGATGATGTAGGGTGGTGCACACTCCTGAGGAATCCCATTGTGCCTCGGATGGGTGGCTTTGTATCAGAGACTTCCTTGTTTTTAGATTAGATTAAAGGTTTGGATTTCTTCATTATAAAGTGGGACAGACCAGTAGCTTGATCTCACTCTTGGTTCCTGAGGTATTAGAAAGGAGAGCAGATTAAGGCCACATGGTGGCCAGGAGAAGCAGCCAAGATGGCGGAGTGCTGAGTGAGAAGCCAGTTTGTGCAGAGTTTGTGCAGGAGGAGATGGGAAACAGAGGTGAATAAGTCTGGTGAGCTAGAAACCTTTGATTCTAGGAAACTCGGAAAAGTCAGTAGCTTTGTGAGCACTGAGTGAGTGGGTTTTGGAGCCCAGTGTGTGTTTTGGCTTGCCCGCCGAATGCAAGCTAGAATTAAAGCTGATGGCTCACCAGTTCTTGGCTCTGTTGTTTCATTACTGTCTGTTTGAATCTAATGCGAACCTGCATGGGCCAGGCGGCCCTGATGGTGGCCTTGGCCACTGGCTTTACAGTTAAACAAGGAACTTGGCAGCTCTTAGAGCCTCTTGCTCTGCAAACAGTGGCTGGGGCAGCTTCAAAGCTAGGTCCCAGGTTCTGGCTCAGGAAGAAGATACGTAGGGAGAGGCACCAGGAAAACTGACTCTCCCATTGTCGGAGCCTGCATACCCTAACAAGCCAAACCTACCAACAGGACTGAGGCCTAGCTTATGTCATTGTCAAAGTGACACATTGTAAAGCCAGTAGTCGCGGCCAGGATCACAGCAGCCTGACCCATGCAGGTTCGCATTGGATTAGAACAGTCGGTAATCAAACAGCAGAGCCAAGAACTTGATAATCAAGAGTGAGCCATCAGCTTTAATTCTAGCTTGCACCCGGAGGGCAAGCAAAAAAACACACTGGGCTCCAAAACCCACACATGCAGTGCTCACAAAGCTACTGACTTATCCGAGTTTCCTAGAATCAAAGGTTTCTAGCTCACCAGACTTATTCACCTCTGTTTCCCATCTCCTCCTGCACAAACTCTTAACAAACTGGCTTCCTCAGCACTCTGCCATCTTGGCTACTTCTCCTCCACATGGCCTTAATGTGCTCTCTTCTCTTCTAATACTAACCTCAGGAACTCAGGAACCAAGAGAGAGAGATCAAGCTACTGGTCTCTCCCACTTTATAGCATAGACTCAAAACCTTTAATCCAATTATACAAACAAGGAAGTCTCTGATACAAAGCCACTCATCTGAGGCACAATGGGATTCATCATGAGAGTGCACCACCCTACATCATCCAAACAGTCAAGGGTGTGGAGAAGAGCTTACTCTTAAAACTAAGCCTTAGGCTATAACGACCCGGCCTGCCCACAGCCTGTTCCAGAACCCACATTAATATCAACAAACTTCCATATGGGCTGCGCCATCTTTAACAAAGTAAGCATAATATATTTTATCTGCCCAACAATCCACCCTTATGCTCACTTTACTACCCACAATCTACACCACTGGCATCCCTATACAAGGATATTAAGTACATTACACAAATTACAGCAATAACACAAATCATAGAGTTTCAACAATTACAAAGGTACTTTTCACCAGTCTCTAAGCACTTTGCCAAAAGTGCAAAATGTCCTCAGCCTTCTTTCTAGTTGTAAAGCCAGTAGTCGCGGCCACTATCACGGCCGCCTGATCCACGCAGGTTCGCATTGGATTCGGACAGATGGCAATGGAACACAGGAGCCACGAACTGGTGAGCCATCAGCTTTAATTCTAGCTTGCACCCGCCGGGCAAGCAAAAACACACACTGGGCTCCAAAACCCACACATTCAGTGCTCACAAAGCTACTGACTTATCCGAGTTTCCTAGAATCAAAGGTTTCTAGCTCACCAGACTTATTCACCTCTGTTTCCCATCTCCTCCTGCACAAACTCTTAACAAACTGGCTTCTTCCTCAGCACTCTGCCATCTTGGCTACTTCTCCTCCACATGGCCTTAATCTGCTCTGTCTCTAATACTAACCTCAGGAACCCAGGAACCAAGAGAGAGAGAGATCAAGCTCCCAGACTGCCCCAGTTTATAGCCTAGAAAATCCAAACCTTTAATCCAATTATACATACAAGAAAGTCTCTGATACAAAGCCACCCATCTGAGGCATAATGGAATTCCTCAGGAGAGTGCACCACCCTACATCATCCAATAAGTCAAGGGTGTGGAGAAGAGCTTACTCTTAAACTAAGCCTTAGGCTATAACAACCCGGCCTGCCCACATTACAACTTTTCCCCCACAGCCATCACAAGCATAAGGGCAAATAATATCACCTGGGTGACTGGCTTCCATGAGGGCAGCACCATCTTTAATAAAGTGAGCATATTATATTTTATCTGCCGAACACTAGCCATGGGAAAAGCTTCCCGGGGCAGGGAGAGGGCCTCCAGCAAAACCACCCCCCACCCCCATCAAGGTATTTCACATTGTCCAAAATCCATAAGTCCATTTGTAAAGCCAGTAGTCACGGCCACTATCACAGCAGCCTGACCCACGTAGGTTCACAATAGATTCGAACAGTCGGTAACGAAACACAGGAGCCACGAACTGGTGAGCCATCAGCTTTAATTCTAGCTTGCACCCAGCGGGCAAGCAAAAACACACACTGGGCTCCAAAACCCACACATTCAGTGCTCACAAAGCTATTGAATTATCCGAGTTTCCTAGCATCAAAGCTTTCCAGCTCACCAGACTTATTCACCTCTGTTCCTCATCTCCTCCAGCACAAACTCTTAACAAACTGGCTTCTCATTCAGCCCTCCACCATCTTGGCTGCTTCCACTCCTCCATGTGGCCTTAATCTGCTCTCCTCTCTAATACTAACCTCAGGAACTCAAGAACCAAGAGAGAGAGATCAAGCTACTGGTCTCTCCCACTCTATATTGTGAAAATCCAAACCCTTAATCCAATTTACAAACAAGGAAGTCTCTGATACAAAGTCACCCATCTGAGGCATAATAGGATTCTTCAGGAGAGTGCACCACCCTGCATCATCCAATCAGTCAAGGGTGTGGAGAAGAGCTTAGTCTTAAAACTAAGCCTTAGGCTATAATGACCCGGCCTGCCTACAGCCTGTTCCAGAACACACATTATTATCAACGAACTTCCATGTGGGCAGTGCCATCTTTAACAAAGTGAGCATAATATATTTTATCTGCCCAACACCATTCAACAAAGGAGCCAGTGCTCACTCGGTCATAGTCCAGGAAATCAGTCCACACACATGGGGCTTTAGCCTCCCCCTTCATTCCTGCCATCATTGCAGGTCTCACACTGTCCCAAGAAAAAGCACATGACGATGGCAGTCAGCATTTCCATCTCTGCTCTGGGGAGCATGATGGCATCCACCCCTATATCCCAAAATCGCAGACCTACCAGCAGCATAGCTACTCCTTGCTGCCGGGCTCTCACCTTCTGGAGACTGCGGATTGCAATTCCAGCCCGATTCTCTTCATCCTCCAAAGAGGAACTGAAAACATCAGCTCCTGCTGCTGGGCTCGAGCCCCCTGCTGCCACTGCTTTCTGCTCCATGGGCCTTACAGCCCCTGCCTCAGCCTCAGCCCCAGCCTTGGCTTCAGTCCCTGTCCTGGCCTCAGCTCCGGCCCCGGCCTCATGCCGCTACTGGCTCTCCACAACATCCAGGGCAATCTCCAACTCACGAACCTGTGATTCCTTCTCCAGCATCTGCTCCATTTCCAGGCGAATCTCATGAACCTGGTCAGCTTCCTCCGGTGCTTCCTCCAACTCCAGGGTAGGCATCTCTTTCTCCCATGTTTCCTCCAGCTCCTTCCACTGCTCGGTTTGCAGATCCTGGGCAGCCTCTTTCATAGAGCTCTCAGTTTCCTCACACATGGCTGTAAAAGTTAGCCAGCATACAGTCCCCAAAAAAACAGCTATGGGAAACCAAAACAGCAACCAGTTCTCTACTGCACAACTCAAAGGTGGTGGCGGCTCCATGCCGATCTGTATCGAATCCTGCCAAAGACTACGCCAAATGTAAAGCCAGTAGTCGCGGCCAGGATCACAGCAGCCTGACCCGTGCAGGTTCGCGTTGGATTCGAACAGTTGGTAATGAAACAGCAGAGCCAAGAACTGGTGAGCCATCAGCTTTAATTCTAGCTTGTACCCGGAGGGCAAGCAAAAACACACACTGGGCTCCAAAACCCACACATGCAGTGCTCACAAAGCTACTGACTTATCCGAGTTTCCTAGAATCAAAGGTTTCTAGCTCACTAGACTTATTCACCTCTGTTTCCCATCTCCTCCTACACAAACTCTTAACAAACTGGCTTCTTCCTCAGCACTCTGCCATCTTGGCTACTTCTCCTCCACATGGCCTTAATGTGCTCTCTTCTCTTCTAATACTAACCTCAGGAACTCAGGAACCAAGAGAGAGAGATCAAGCTACTGGTCTCTCCCACTTTATAGCATAGACTCAAAACCTTTAATCCAATTATACAAACAAGGAAGTCTCTGATACAAAGCCACTCATCTGAGGCACAATGGGATTCATCATGAGAGTGCACCACCCTACATCATCCAAACAGTCAAGGGTGTGGAGAAGAGCTTACTCTTAAAAGCCTTAGGCTATAACGACCCGGCCTGCCCACAGCCTGTTCCAGAACACACATTAATATCAACGAACTTCCATGTGGGCAGCGCCATCTTTAACAAAGTAAGCATAATATATTTTATCTGCCCAACACACATCAATTGAAAATCTCTACTCAAGAATGCCACAGTGGAAAAATCTGTGGTATAGTGCCACCCGCCAAAAAAAAAAATAAAACTAGGTAACCTCTCAAAACCAAGAAAAAAAATCACATTTTTTATAACTTTTTTCCATTTTTTTCTTGTATTTTTCATCTTTTTTTTTCCACTTTGGTCATTTTATCCTCTTTGCATTTTATTCTTTCCTTTTCATTTTGAACTTCATTACCTATATGTAAAGCCAGTAGTCGAGGCCACCATCACAGCAGCCTGACCTGTGCAGGTTCCCATTAGATTCGAACAGTCGATAATGAAACAATGTAGCCAAGAACTGGTGAGCTGTAAAGCCAGTAGTCTCGGTCAGGATCACAGCCGCCTGAGCCATGCAGGTTCGCATTAGATTCAAACAGTTGGTAATGAAACACAGGAGCCACGAACTGGTGAGCCATCAGCTTTAATTCTAGCTTGCACCCGGAGGGCAAGCAAAAACGCACACTGGGCTCCAAAACCCACACATTCAGTGCTCACAAAGCTACTGACTTATCCGAGTTTCCTAGAATCAAAAGGTTCCTAGCTCACCAGACTTATTCACTTCTGTTTCCCATCTCCTCTCTACACAAACTCTGCACAAACTGGCTTCTCACTCAGCACTCCACCATCTTGGCTGCCTCCTTTCCTCCACGTGGCCTTACTCTGCTCTCCTCTCTTCTAATACTAACCTCAGGAACTCAGGAACCAAGAGAGAGAGATCAAGCTACTGGTCTCCCCACTTTATACCGTAGAATCAAAACCTTTAATCCAATTATACAAACAAAGAAGTCTCTGTATAATGGGATTCCTCAGGAGAGTGCACCACCCTACATCATCCAATTAGTCAAGGGTGTGGGGAAGAGCTTACTCTTAAACTAAGCCTTAAGCTATAATGACCTGGGCGGCCCACAGCCTGTTCCAGAACACACATTAATATCAACCAACTTCCATGTGGGCAGCGCCATCTTTATCAAAGTGAGCATAATATATTTTATCTGCCCAACACCATAGGTGTTACATTTTCCATTCTTGTTTTTTTATAAGAGGATTACATTCCAAAAACCTTAACTAATTTTTCTCTTTTCCTTCTTTTTTCTTTCACTTTTTCTCTCATTCAATCATCATTTACAAACAAATTATTTTTTTCTGGATGCAAATTTTTTCTTTGTGGCATTTTGTTTCTTACTTTGTTTTTTATCTCTTTGTCATTTCCCCCCAACTCTGGCTCTCCATTCTATGTAGGTTTTATTCCACTTAGAACAAGAGAGTTTTCATTTTTTCACTGTATTTTTCCAATTTTTTTCTTTCTTTTTTCTTTAATCATCTCTTATTAGTGTTATTAACAATACCACTCTCAAATGCCATTAAGGAAAAAGAAATCAAATATCATGGATACAAAAGACAGAGATGTAGCTCAGACAAATGAGGAAAAATCTATAAAACAAATTTCAATTTCTTGGAAACCTTGGTGTTAAATGACAGAGAATTAAAAATTAAAGTCCTAGAAATACTCAAGGAAATACAATAAAGCACAAAAAGGCAATTTAGAGAGCTCAAAATACAATTCAATGAACAAAAGGAATACATCACCAAGGAAACTGAAACTATGAAAATGAATCAGAAATGAAAACCTCAATTCATGAACTGAAAAATGAGGTAACAAGCTTAGGTAATAGAACAGGCCAGATAGAAGAGAGAATTAGTGACAAAGAAGACGGCAAATAGATATACTACAGAAAGAAGAGGAGGGAGACTCACAAATTTAAAAAAATGAGAAAGCTGAACAAAAATTATCTGACTCCATTAGAAAGAGCTACATAAGAATAATGGGTATATCACAAGGAGAAGAGACAGAAAATAGAATGGAGAACATATTCAAACAAATAATAGACAAGGACTTCCCAAATCTGTGGAAAGAATTAGAGCCTCGAATTCAAGAAGCAAACAGAACACCAAGTTATTTTAACCCAAACAAACCTACTCCAAGGCACATTGTAATGAAATTATCACAAACCAATGACAAAGAAAAAATCTTCAAGGCAGTCAGGGAAAAGAATAATACAACATATAAAGGAAGGACCATTATGTTATCATCAGATTTCTCAGCAGAAACTCTACAAGCTAGAAGAGAGTGGACCCCAATATTTAAAGTTCTGAAAGAGAGGTACTTTCAGCAAAGAAATTAAAAATTAAAGTTCTAGAAATACTCAGGGAAATACAAGAAAGCACGGAAAGATGCTTTCTTATAACCGTCAAAGCTATCCTTCAAATACAAAGGAGAAATAAAAACATTCACAGATATAGAAAAGATAAGTAAATTTATCATCAGAAAACCCCACTTCAAGAAATACTAAAGAAAGTAATCCAACCAGATGCAAAGAATAAAACAAAACAAAACTACAAGTAAAAGCTCCATCAAGATCACAATAAAAAGATTAATCTGTGACAACAAAAACAAAAAAAAGGGGAGAGGACAAAGATTAACAAAAGCAAAGGAGGATGGGGTGCAGAAGCACTCATGAGATAATGTACTACAATGAATATGATATATATCCTCTCTATTACTCAATGTTAACCACCCCTGAAAAAATCAGCACAGAAACACATAACTTAAAAAAAAGAAGAAACAGAGGAAAGAAGTATGGAATACAACCAAACAAAAACAAATGATAGAAAAAAGAGAAGAAACAAACAAGATACAAAGCTATCAGAAAGCAATATATAAAATGGCAATAGGGCCTGACCAGGCGGTGGTGCAGTGGATAGAGCATTGGAATGGGATGCAGAAGACCCAGGTTCAAGACCCTGAGCTCGCCAGCTTGAGCGCGGGCCCATCTGGCTTGAGCAAAAAGTTCGTCAGCTTGGACTCAAGGTCGCTGACTCCGGCAAGGGGTTGCTCGGTCTGCTGTGGGCCTTCGGTCAAGACACACATGTGAGAAATTAATCAATGAACAACTAAGGTGTTGCGATGGCAACGAAAAACTAATGATTGAAGCTTCTCACCTCTCTCCGTTCTGTCTGTCCCTATCTATCCCTCTCTCTGACTCTCTCTCTGTCCTGTAATGGAAACAGGAAACCCTCAACTGTCAATAATTACACTAAATATAAATGGATTGAACTCACCAAAAAAAAAAGACTCAAAGTAGCAGAATGGATTAAAAAAGAAAATCCAACTGTATGCTGCCTTCAAGAAACACATCTAAGCTACAAGAATAAAAATAAATTCAAAGTGAAAGGTTGGAAAACAATTCTCTAAGCAAATAACATCCAAAGAAAGGCAGGTGTAGCCAGACTCATATCTAACAATGCTGACTACGAGACAGCAAAGGTAATCAGAGACAAACATGGTCATTTCATAATGATAAAGGGATCATTGAATCTAGAAGACATAACACTTCTTAATATATGCACCAAACCAAGCGGTACTAAAATATGTGACCTCTACTAACTGACCTAAAAATAAAAACCAACAAAAATACAATCATACTTGGAGACGTCAATACACCGCTGACGGCTCTAGATCATTCATCCAAACAGAAAATCAATAAAGAAATATTGGCCTTAAACGAAACACTAAAACAATTGGATATGATAGATATCTACAGGACATTTCATCCCAAAGTGCCAGAGTATACATTTTTCTCCAATGTACATAAAACATTCTTAAGAATTGACCATATGTTGGGCCACAAAAATAACATCAACAAATTCAGAAATACTGAAACTATACCAAGCATATTTTTTTACCATAAAGCTTTGAAACTAGAATTCAACTGCAAAAAAGAATGAACAAAACCATAAAAAAAAGGGAAATTAAACAGCACACTTCTAAAAAATGAGTGGGTCAAAGAAGAAATAAAAGCAGAGATCAAAAGATACAGACAAACAAAAATGACAATACAACATATCAGAATCACTGAGATGTAGCAAAAGCAGTATTAAGAGGGAAGTTCATATCACTGCAGGCTTATATAAACAAACAAGAGAGAACCTAAGTAAGCAACTTAACTTCACATCTTAAAGAACTAGAAAAAGAAGAACAAAGACAACCCAAAAGCAGAAGAAAGGAAATAATAAAAATCAGAGCAGAAATAAATGAAATACACAACAAAAAAACTGTGGAAAAATATTAATAAAACAAGAGGCTGGTTCTTTGAAAAGATCAACAAGATTGACAAACTCTTGGCAGGACTCCCTAAGATAAAAAGAGAAAGTACTCATATAAACAAAATCCAAAATGAAAGAGGAAAAATCATCATAGATATCACAGATATACAAAGAATAATTATAGAATACTATGAACTATATGCCACCAAATTTAACAATTTAGAAAAAATGGATAAATTCCTAGAGCAATACAATCTTCCTAGACTGAGTCATGAAGATGTAGAAAGCCTAAACAGACCCATAAGCAGGGAGGAAATAGGAACAAGTATAAAAAACTCCCCAAAAATAAAAGTCCAGGGCCAGACAGCTATACTAGTGAATTCTATCAAACATTCAAAGAAGACTTCATTCCTATTCTACTAAAAGTCTTCCAAAAAATTGAAGAAGAAGCAATACTTTCAAACACATTTTATGAGACCAATATAACCCTCATACCAAAACCTGGCAAGGACAACAGAAAGAAGGAAAATTGCAGACCAATATCTCTAATGAATACAGATGCTAAAATACTAAACAAAATATTAGCAAATCGAATACAACAATACATTAAAAAAAATTTATCATGATCAAGTGGGATTCATCCCAGAATCAAAAGGACAGTTCAACATATGTAAAACAGTTAACGTAATACACTATATCAACAACAAAACAAAGAACAAAAACCATATGATCCTATCAATAGATGCAGAAAAGGCATTCAATAATATACAACACCATTTTATGCTTAAACGCTCAACAAATTGGATATAGAAGAAAAATATCTCAACGTAATGAAGACCATTTATGACAATCAGCTAACATCATACTAAATGAAATAAAACTGAGGACTTTTCCTCTAAAATCAGGAAGAAGACAAGGTTGTCCACTCTCTCCACTCATATTCAATGCAGTGCTGGAAGTTCTAGCCAGAGCAATCAGACAAGAGAAAGAAATAAAAGGCATTCATATTGGGAAAGGAGAAGTAAAGGTTTCACTATTTGCAGATGATATGATCCTGTACATCAAAAACCCCAAGGACTCGACAAAAAGACTATTAGAAACAAGAAACCAATACAGTAAGGTCGCAGGATACAAAATTAAATACAGTGGTACCTTGAGATACAAACAGACCAACATACAATGTTTTCTTTTAAGATAGGAACTGCAACTCGATCCGTATTTTTTTTTGAGATCCGAGCAAAATTCCGAGATACGAGTCGTGATTCGGAAAGCTGTCGCTAGTTGTCACGTTGGCACTTGGTTCTAGTATTGGCAGTTTGATATACGAGTTGACTAACTTACTAGCTTGGTTACAGAACGAATTAAATTCGTATCTCAAGGTACCACTTTGTATACAGAAGTCTATTGCCTTCCTATATGCCAACAATGAAACAGTAAAAAACAAACTTCAAAAATTAATCCCCTTGCCTGACCTGTGGTGGCGCAGTGCATAAAGCATCGACCTGGGAATACTGAGGTCACCAGTTCAAAACCCTGCACTGGTCTGGTCAAGGCACATATGGGAGTTGATGCTTCCAGCTCCTCCCCCCTTTCTCTCTTTCTCTCTCTCTCTCACTCTGTGTCTCCTCTCTAAAATGAATAAATAAAAAAAAAGAATTAATCCCCTTCATGGTTGCAACAAGAACAAAAAATAAAATACATAGGAATAAACATAACAAAGAATGTAAAGGACCTACAGTGTGTCCGTAAAGTAAGGTGCACTTTTGACCCGTAACCAGTCAAAAGTGCACCATGACTTTACGGACACACTGTGTATAATGAAAACTACAAAGCATTGTTAAGGGAAATCGAAAAAGATACAATGAAATGGAAAAATATTCCTTGTTCTTGGATAGGAAGAATAAATATAGTCAAAATGACCATATTACCCAAAGTGATATACAAATTTAATGCAATTCCCATCAAAATTCCAATGTCAATTTTTTAAAAAATGGAACAAAATATCAATCAAATTTATATGGAACTATAAAAAATCTTGAATAGCCAAAGTAATCGTAAGAAAAAAGAACGAAGCTGGGGGCATTACAATACCTGACTTCACATTATATTATAGAGCCACGATAATCAAAACAGCATGGTATTGGCAGAAAAAGACACTCAAACCAATGAAACAGAATAGAGACTCCAGAAATAAAACCACATATATATGGTCAAATAATCTTTGATAAAGGGGCCAACAACACACTATGGAGAAAAGAAAGCCTCTTCAATAAATGATGCTGAAAAAACTGGAAAGCCCATGCAAAATAATAAAATTCGACTACAGTTTGTCCTCCTGTACTAAAATTAATTCAAAATGAATCAAAGACATAAATATAAGACCTGAAACAGTAAATTACATAGAAGAAAACATAGGTACTAAACTCATGGACCTTGGTTATAAAGAGTACTTTATATATTTGACTCCAAAGGCAAGGGAAGTGAAGGCAAAGATAACTGAATGGAACTATATCAGACAAAGAAGCTTTTTCACAGCAAGAGAAATAGACAACAAAACAAACAGACAGTCAACTAAATGGGAGGTGATATTTTCAAACAACAGCACAGATAAGGGCCTAATATCCAAAATATACAAAGAACTCATAAAACTCAACAACAAATAAGCAAACAACCCAATAAAAAAATGGGAAGAGGACATGAACAGACACTTCTCCCAGAAAGAAATACAAATGGCCAACAGATATATGAAAAGATGCTCATCTTCATTAGCTATTAGAGAAATGCAGATCAAAACTACAATGAGATACTACCTCACACCTGTTAGATTAGCTATTATCAACAAAACAGGTAATAACAAGTGTTGGAGAGGCTGTGGAGAAAAAGAAACCCTCATTCACTGTTGGTGGGAATGTAAATTAATATAACGACTATGGAAAAAAGTATGGTGGTTCCCTAAATAAATTAAGAATAGAACTACCATATAACCCAGCAATCCCTCTACTGGGTATCTACCCCCAAAACTCAAAAACATTAATACGTAATGACACATGCAGCCCCATGGTGATTGCAGCATTGGTCACAGTGGCCAAGTCATAGAAACAACCAAAAAGTCCTTCAACAGATGATTGGATAAAGAAGATGTGTCACATATATACTATGGAATACTGCTCAGCCATAACGAATGATGACATAGGAACATTTACAACAACATGGATGGACCCTGATAACATTATACTGTGATAAGGTACCAAAGAACTGTAAAATTTAGTATTGGCAATGCCATTTTAAAGAAGAAGGGTCAGGCTTCTTGCCCCTCCTTTCTTCGGAGAATGGAGGGAGAAGGATGTGGGAGCTTCCTGGCTTACAAGGATGACTGGATCATTTAGTTTAACTATAGTTCTCTGAAGAAATAAAGGTTATATGAAGAACTTCCTTTCCCTTTCAATAAGAGACAATATTTACATATCCTACACTGATTTTAACTCTTCCTCCCTTCCTCGAATCCTGAGAGTAACATATAACTGTAGACAAAGGAAGGGGAGGTAGATACTAGAAGATTTGTGAATGTCTTTGTTATGTAAAACGACATCACAATTGTGTTACCTTGTAAGTTTTAATATGTAGGAATGTTTTTATAGATCCTATAGACAAATGTTGTAAGCTTATTGTGTCATGCTCCCCCTCTTTTTCCCCCAACCTATATGTGATCAAGTCTATATAACTAGCTTCAGGACTATTTTGCACACACACGATTTGGGTTAGCTATACCCCATGTAAGTTATATGCAGCCAACTTATTAATAAATCTCCTCCTAAAAATTCTTCTGTATCCTGCCTTGGTTTCTCTATGTAAACCTGAGGAATTAAGGTATACTACTTAATAACAATACTGAGTGAAATAAGTAAATCAGAAAAAACTAAAAACTGTATGATTCCATACATAGGTGGGACACAAAAATGAGACTCATGGACATGGACAAGAGTGTGGTGGGTACCAGGAAGAGGGGAAGGGAGCAGAAGGATGGGGCTCAAAGAAACTCAAATAGAAAGTGATGAAAGACAATTTGACTTTGGGTGATAGGTATACAACATAATCAAATGTCAAAATGACCTGGAAATGTTTTCTCTGAATTTACGTACCCTAATTAATCAATGTCACCCCATTAAAATTAATTGTCTAAATAAAAAAGAGTTAAAATAATATTCAAAATGATAAAAAGCAAGGACCTGTAACCAAGATTACCCAGCAAAGCTATCGTTTAGAATCAAAGGACAGATAAAGAGCTTCCCAGACAAGAAAAAGTTAAAGGAGGTCATTACCACCAAACCAGTATTATATTAAATGTTAAAGGGTCTTTTTCTTTTTTTATACAGACAGAGAGTCAGAGAGAGGAATAGACAGGGAGAGACAGACAGGAACAGAGAGAGATGAGAAGCATCAATCATCAGTTTTTTGTTGCAACACCTTAGTTTTTCATTGATTGCTTTCTCATATGTGTCTTGACCGTGGATCTTCAGCAGACCGAGTAACCCCTTGCTCGAGCTAGAGACCTTGGGTCCAATCTGGTGAGCTTTTTGCTTAAGCCAGATGAGCCCTTGCTCAAGCTGACAACTTCGGATTTGAACCTGGGTCCTCCGCACCCCAGTCTGACGCTCTATTCACTGCACCACTGCCTGGTCAGGCTAAAGGGTCTTCTTCAAGAAAAAGAAAAAAAAAGATTAAAAAATTAACAATAAAGTGGCAATAAATACATATCAACAACTGAATTTAAAAAACAAAATATACAAGCAGATGGGTGTAAGGTTGGAAGGGATGGCTGAAAAAGATGAAGGGCTTAAGACATACAAATTGGTTGTTACAAAAGAGTTATGGGGATATAAAATAACAACTAAATAAGGTGTCAGATGGGTATAAGTTTATCAGGATGATCACTTAGAAAGTTATGCAATTCTAATTACTAGGGTATACACTTGAAACTAATATAATAATCTACGTCAAATGTAATTGAAAACAAATTTTAAATTATTTTTAAAAATACATTATTGCCTGACCAGGCGGTGGCGCAGTGGATAGAGCGTCGGACTGGGATGCGGAGGACCCAGGTTCGAGATTCCAAAGTCGCCAGCTTGCGCAGACCCATCTGGCTTGAGTAAAAGCTCGCCAGCCTGGACCCAAGGTGGCTGGCTCCAGCAAGGGGCTACTCGGTCTGCTGAAAGCTCGCGGTCAAGGCACATATGAGAAAGCAATCAATGAACAACTAAGGTGTTGCAATGTAAAACTGATAATTGATGCTTCTCATCTCTCTTCGTTCCTGTCTGTCTGTCCCTATCTATCCCTCTCTCTGACTCTCTCTCTGTCCCTGTAAAAAAAAAAAAAAAAGACATTATCTACAAGTTTCATGTAGATACTTGTAATGACAATTTGATTGACAGCTGACTTTTCCTATATTACTACAGATACAAGAAAACAATGCAAAATATTTTCAAAGTGCTGAAACAAATATTATTTACCCTGAATACCACTTAAAATATTATGGTATAAATCAGATGATTAATTATAATTTGGCTTCAATGAATGACATTTTTCCTCTCTACACTGACTAACAGAGATTATATAAGAGAAGTCCAATCAAAATACACAGTCTTATACAAAATAACATTTCACTGAGGGTACTTAATTTGCTTAAGAAGTAAGTTTGGATCTAGTACACTTTGTGTTTTTTCAATGTAAGGATATATATCTTATCAAATTAATATATTTTTCCAAAAATATACCTTTATACGAGGGGTTTTACATATAGCAAACACTATCTATCACTATAAACCATGTGGGACCCAGGTTAGCTAAACCAGATTGCTTTACTCTTCTCTGAGGCGTGGGGTCTCTTCTACCTAGTATATATCCTAGATACTTTTATGAAACGGTAAATGAAGACAAACTATGAAAGTGGCAGTATCAACTGGATAAGGAGAGGATAAAGAATCAAACATAGGTGTAAAAGACAGCAGCTAATCTACAGATCTTAATCAATGCAGATAATTGAGAATTAGCCAGACAATATATCTTCTGAGTTCCTTCTGTTCAATTATGCTATATTTTCTTATGACAAAACACATTTTTAACCTGCATGTTCTTAAAATGGAAAGAATGTTGTCAAAAGTCAAAGTCTGGATGGCGCAAAGAACGGCATTTTCTAGGCTGAAGAACAAAGAATTTCAATTTCACTCACCATAGTAAGGCTTTCTCTTGTTTTTTCTTGGTGTGAAAGAGAAGGTGCATCAACAGTTTTTAAGTCATCATAAAAACACGGTTTGTCTCTTTTGGGCAGGACCGTAGAAATTTTTACTTAAATAAATAAAATTAGAAAATATAAGAATGTGTAAAAATTTAGCTTCACTTTATCAATTGCAATGGTGACAGCAATAGATAAATTAAGTCTATAATTATTATAATATCTTAACATTGGTCAACACCTCAGTATTTATTAATAATTGACTAATTACAGCTAACATTTACTGAATACTTATCACATACTGGATATCAAACTTTCCCCCAATTCATCTTATTTAATCTTCATATAAATCCTGTGAGATAGGTAGTTTATTATATCCATTATACCAAAGAGGAAAGTGAAGTTCGGAGGGCTTCAGAAAGTTGCCTAATTGTCACAGTTAGTACTGAAACCAAATCTGACTCCATAATCTATGCTCTTAATCACAATGACTATGATTCATTGTCCCTGTAAAGTCCTCTCTGACCCTTCTCCCATTCTGATTGTCTTTCTCCATATAACCATTGTATCCTGCACCCCTCATCACTTTGGGGGTACTTGACCAAGGAAATATGTATGTATACAAGAAACAACAAACAAATGGGAATAAATATATCACTTTATAATAGAGTGCCCAATAACTCCAAATGCAAGGCTTCTCTTAATTTGAGCTGACATAAATCACAAGACCTGAACCTTTAGATATGGCCATGAAAAGGGATTCAGACAGAAATGGGGCTCAATAAAGGCCCTGACTCTATGGACTTACCATATACTAGCAGGCAATAAAAAGACGAACCTTGTATCACTCTTGCCCTTGACCTACACATGATGGAGCTTAATAGTAAAATGTGATACAATGATTATCCTTGGCTCTAACCAAACACATCAATGATATGATTTCTTCCTTGAAAATCAACAGTTGGTACGAATGGTGGTAGGCTGGGGGAGAAATGTGTAACAGACTCTTCCCAACAGTCTCTCTCACAGAAAGCAGATTAGGTTCCCAAGTTTTTTTCATCTGAGTCCAGGCTCAAGCATAAGGGAAAAGGTAAAACAATTTCTTCTTTTAAACATTTAATACAAATTGTGTTGAATTCCCTGTTTTCTACTTGGTCTCTCCAAAAGACTGGAAGCTCTCCGTTGGCAAGAACGTGGTTTGCATAGCAAGTACTCAACAAATATGATTTTTAAATTAGTGTTTACTAAATGCCTATTTCTTATAGATAATTCATTCTATTATTTCAATTTAAACCACTGATAAAAAATGGTTCATAAATCTAGCCTGGCTGTATATTCCCTTAAAATATTTTTTCACTATTACATTACAAACATACTCATATATTTGCTTAATAAATTCATAATATAGCATTAAAATATTAGATTCTTTTTTAAAAGCTGGCATTAGTCCAACTTTCATATAAATTAAAAATACTTATGTAGTGAAATGTTAGTTGCAAAGAGTTTAGTAGTATAGTGTCTTTTTCTAGCCCCACTATAAATAAATCAATCTATGTAGTATCAGTTACATCTCTATGCCAAATTAAATGTTAGAAATATTAATGCTTATTTAATGAATGGTATGGGTTTTATTTCAATATATAACTCTAAATCCAATTGGAACATATGATTTATAAAATAAACTAAGTTTGAAAATGTTACTTTCTAAAATTAAATGTTTTTCAAGAGTTTATAAACATAAAAAAATCTATCCCCAGCCATAAAATAATTTATACAACAAATATAAAGATTTTTCTGAGGATTCCAAGATAGCGACAAAGTAGGCAGACATTCCAACTGCCACCTCCCAGGACCAAACTGGATTACAACTTAATTTAAGAACAATCATCTTGAAAAACCAACTTTGGACTAAATGAAGAGGAGTCTATAACCAAGGATCACAGAAGAAGCCACATCAAGACTGGTAGGAAGGGTGGAGACGTGGAAAGGGCTGCCCCACTCCCAGGAGCGAGGGGCAGCTGAGGGTCCAAAGGGACTCTCACTGTGGCGAGGGTCACCCTGAGAGGTGTGGGTGCTAAGCCCCAGACACAGAATCTAGCCTAGAGCCCCAGAGCCCAGAAGGGGCTCCCAGACAGCATTTGATGGTGAAAAGAGCTGGGTTTCTGTCTATGAGAAAGAGACAGAGCTCTCAGAGATGCAGGCTCTGTGTTATAGGGCCCACACAGAAATTCTCCGTACAGCCACTTACCAGGAGCTTTGGAGGGGAAGAGCTGAAAGGACTAGAGTTGTGTAAGGAGAGTGCAAAGTTGGAGGCCCAGGGAGAGACACTGTGGGGGACAGTCATCAGAACTCTGTGCTGAGTCATTCTCCAGTACTGCAGTCGTCATCTTTTCTTGGGTGGAGCAGCCCCTCTGTGCAGCGTCAGCCCGGGAAAAAGCAACTGCTCTGCCCTCGAGAGTCTCTCCTACCCTAGTCATGGCCATGGATTGTTCTGAGAGGCCAGGAAGCAGGGGCGCATCAGTGACTCAGATTTCTGGTGTTGAGACCAGAGCTTTTCCTCACACACTCCCAATTCTAAAACTGCTGCTTCTACCTCATGGAAAACGCAGTAGAAACTGTCCAAAGAGCAGGCAGGCCACACCTCTGGGTCCCAGAGGCCAAACCCACCAGACTCCTAGGGCCACAACCTACTGAGGTCTGTGAAAAGAGTCTGGACAGACTGACACCTGGGGCTGAGGGGCAGAGCCACACCCCACCCTTCTTAATCCTGGAATTACTGTAGGCATTAGACTCTACCAGAGGTTTTTTCAGCAGTGAAGTCAAACAAGCAGCCAGCAGACAGAGGCTGCAGGAAGTGGGACTCAGGAAAACTTGGCCTTTTAAGTGGACCTTCCCCCAGGCCCACTGTGAGTAAAAGCCAGCCTAGGAGAGCAGCTTCATATTTCCATGCACACCTAGGCCCAGCAGGGGCAGCCACAAACTCAGGTTTGCTTATAGCTCCAATGAGTTTGTTGAGGGCCAGCCACAGCCAGTGTCTCCCAAAGGTCTGTACCGGGTTCCTGCCAGGAAGGACCAGTGATGGCACATCCAGGGGCAGTTACAGAAAGCATCAGTTCAGGACCTAACAACCCTTACTAGAGTGGTATCCTAAGGAAAGGCTCCTCCCATATGGCTCAGATAAGGCGAGTTTCACTCTCTGTGATAAGCACCAGTACATTGGCTTATGTGCATTGGATAGGGTGGATCTTCACAGTTAGCCATCCTCAATACTGGATATCCTGCAATGCTGGGCTAGATTCTCCAGGGGGAAGGGAGAGAGGCTTTGAGCATGAATATTTAATGTGTGGGATCCTGTGAGTCTATTATTGGATTTGGTCGAGGGGCTTAGCCATCTTTGGTGGTGGCACAGTGGGCTCCAGAAGAGGACTCTTTCAGTCTTCCTCCCTGAAACCAAGGTCTCAACAGCTAAAAGACCTTCTGTAACTGTCAGCAACACTCAGTCTAAACTTCTGCTTGCTTTATTGGGGAAAAATAAAATTTGAGTACCTAGCAGTGGCTGAGAAATTAAGCTCTAAAGTAGGAGCCACACATCCCCATACTGAAATCCTGAAATACGAGGTCCCACTAATGCTGTAATCACAACCTCAGCAGTCTTAACCCACCAAGTGTGCAACCTGTAGACGGGATAGTTAGGTGAGGCCAGTCTAAGCCCACACTACAGTCTTACTACTGAAGACTCCATGGGATAACCAGGCAAGTGCAAGAAGAAAAGAAACTGCTGACAACTGGAGACAAATTTTACAGAACTTGGGTCTTTTTGGAGCTCCTGTCATCTCTAAGCAGGAGGAAGTTGATCCTTATACAAAGGTTAGATCCTCCTACACTACCCAGGCACAGAAAATGCAGACACAAACAGCAAAAAGTGCAACAGCTGCAGATACGTAGCCCACAGCAGGTTACAACCAACAGCTGACACCAACACAAGAATATCTAGAGCCAACACAGCAAGTAGTGGGTGGAAGACAGCACCAACCCTAGATTCAGCCACCTACACAAGCAGCACGCCCAAAGGTGAAGTCTATGAGGCACCAGACACTGTGGAGAATAAATGCTCCAAACAAGACAGACATAGCACAATGAGTAATACACATGACTAAAGCTGAGCCTTAGAGCCAGCCATCATAAAGGTATAACCATACCCACAAAAGATCCAACTGCATTTAATACTCATATACAACAATAGGGAAAATAGTACCCTCAAGAAGCATTCCTACAACAAGGAAATCAGGTGGCCTAGAGATCAGCACCACTGAACCTATCTTCCTCATAAAGACACCACAAAGAGTTCAAAGTCAGACAGTGCTACCTAACATACAGACAAAATGGGCAGACAAAGGAATGAGACTAAAATGAATCAAAAAGAGAAATCCCCAGAAAAAGAACTGTATGAGATGGAAGTAACCAAACTACCAGATGCAGAGCTGAAAATAATGATTTTTAGGAATTTCAAGGATCTTAGAGCAACAATGGATGGACATAATGTGCACCTAAATAAAGAGATAGCAAGCATCAAAAAGGACATTGAAATCATAAAAAAAGAATCAGTCAGAAATGACAAATACAATATCAGAAATGAAGTCTGCACTAGAAGGATTCAACAGCAAACTATGATACAGAATCGAATCAGTGATTTAGAGGACAAGATAAATGAAAACATGGAAGCAGAGCAGCAAAAAGAGGCTCAAAAAGATAAAGGAAACTCTAAGAGAGTTCTGTGACAACATAAAGAGAAACAACATTCGTATCATAGGGGTTCCTGAAAGAGAAGAGAATGAACAAGGGATAGAGAACCTGTTTGAAGAAATCATAGCTGAAAACTTCAATAAACTGATGAAGGAAAAAGTCACACAAGTTCCAAAAGCACAGAGTCCCATTAAAGAGGAACACAAGGAGGCATACAACAAGGCACATCATAATTAAAGTGCCAAAGTTAAGAGGCAAAGAAAGAATATTAAAAACTGCAAAAAAGCAGTGAATTACCTACAGAGGAGCTCCACAAGGATGGGATTTGACTTCTCAACAGGAACACTTGAGGCCAGGAAAAAATTGGAAAGAAATATTCAAACTGATATAAAACAAGAACCTACAACCAAGGCTGTCATTTAAAATTGAAGAAGATATAAAAAGCTTCCCTGACAAAAATTAAAAAAAAAACTTAAGGAATTCATTACAGCCAAACCAATACTGTGAAAAACATGTTAAAGGGCCTGCTGTAAAATGAGCAAAGGAAAAAAAATTTAGAAAAAGAGGATTATAGATTTAAAGAAATGGCAATAAATAAATACATATCAACAATAACCTTAAATGTAAATAGATTAAATACTCCAATCAAAAGACATAGGACCCATACATATGCTGTGTACAAGAGACCACCTCAGAATGAAAGATACACATATACTGAAAGTGAAGGAAATGAGTATTTCATGCAAATGGAAATGTAGATAAAAAAAGCTGTGGTAGCAATAGTTATATCTGACAAAACAGACTTTAAAACAAAGGCTATAATAAGGGATACAAAAGGTCACTACATAATGATAAAGGAAGCATTCCAACAAGAGGATATAAGCATTGTAAATAATTATGTGCCTAACATAGGAGCACCTAAATATATAATGCAGATTTTCATTGACAGACAGGGCGAGATCAATAGCAATAGTAAAATAGTAGAGGATCTTAATACCCCACTAACATCAATGGATAGATCCTCCAGACCAAAAATTAACAAAAAAACAGCAGCCTTAAATGACACACCAGATCAACAGGATTTAATATCTGCATAACATTTCACAACAAAGAAGCAGAATAAACATTCTTTCCAAGAGTTAATGGTACATTCTCTAGGATAGAGCACATGTTAGGATACAAGACAAGTCTCAATAAATTGAAGAAGACTGAAATCATATCAAGCATCTTCACTGATCACAAGGGTATAAAATTAGAAATCAACTAAAATAAAAAAACAGAAAAACAGTCAAACATTTGGAGGCTAAATAGCATGTTATTAAATAATGAATGGGTTAACAACAAGAGCAAGAAAGAAATAAAAAATTTCTTGAAACAAATAAAAGTTAACACAGAACAACTAAAAATTCAAGAGGAGGGAAGACTTCCAAACTCCTTTGATGAGGCAACTATTATTGCCATTCCAAAACCTGGTAAAGATACTACAAAAAAAGAATATTATAGATCAATATCCCTGATGAACATAGATGCTAAAATTTTCAACAAAATATTAGCTAACTGGATCCAATAATACATTAAAAAAGTCATATATCATGATCAATTGGGATTTATTCCAGAAAGGCAAGGCTCATACAATATTTGTAAATAAATCAATGTGATTCATCACATAAATAAAAGGAAGAATAAAAATCACATGATTATATCAATAGTTGCAGGAAAAGCATTAGATAAAACCCAGCACCCATTTATGATCAAAACTCTCAGCAAAGTGGGAATACACGGAATTTAACATGATAAAGGCCATCTATGACAAACTGACAGCCAACATCATACTCAATAGACAAAACTTAAAAGCAATCCCCTTAAGATCAGGAAGAAGGCAAGGGTGCTCTCTTTCACCAAATTTCTTCAACATAGTTCTGGAAGTTCTAGCCATAGCAATCAGACAAGAAAAAAAATAAAAGGCATTCAAATTGGAAAAGAACAAGTAAAACTATTGTTATTTGCTGATGACATGATGATACTGTACATAGAAAACCCTAAAGTCTCAGAAAAAAAAACTACTAGATCTGATAAATGAATTCAGAAAGGTGGCAAGATATAAAGTTAATATTCAGAAATCAATGGCATTTTTATACACCTAAAACAACCTGTATGAAGTATCTAGATGTAAATGTAACCAAGGAGAAAAAAAACTTGGACTCAGAAAATTATAAGACATCGAAAGAAGAAAAAAGGAAGATAACAGACTAGTGGAAGCATATACCATGTGCATGGACAGGAAGAAAACATAATTAAAATGTCTATATTATATCTTCAGAACTTTTTACCCTAAAAAAGAATATACATTCTTTTAAAGCGCTCATGGTACATTCTTTAGGATAGACCACATGTTAGGACACAAAAGCGGCCTCAACAAATTTAAGAAGATTAAAATTATATCAACCATTTTCTCTGATCACAATGCCATGAAACTAGAAATTAACCACAAAAGAAAAACTGAAAAATACTCAAACACTTGGAAACTAAATAGCATGTTATTAAATAATGAATGGATTAACAATGAGATCAAAGAATAAAAAAGTTCCTAGAAACTAATGATAATGAGCATTCATCAACTCAAAATTTATAGTACAAAGAAAAAGCAGTACTGAGAGGAGTTCATAGCACTACAGGTATACCATAAGCAGCTAGAAAAAGTTCAAATAAATAACTTGACCATGCATCTAAAAGAACTAGAAAAACAACAGCAAGTAAAGCCAAGAAGTAGTAGAAGAAAGAAATTAATAAAGATAAGAATGAAAAAAAATGACATAGATAATAAAGAAAAAATAGAGAGGATCAATGAAACCAGGAGCTGGTTCTTGGAAAAGGTAAACAAGATCGATGAACCTTTAACTAGACTCAGCAAGAAAAAAAGATAGAGGACTAAAATAAAATCAGATATGAGAGTGGAGAAATAACAACTGACACAACAGAAATACAAAATGTTGTAAGAAAATACTACGGGGGAAGCAAGATGGCGACAGAGTAGGCGGACGTACCAACTTCCAACTCCCAGAACCAAAGTGGATTATAACTCAATTTAAAGAACCATAATCTGGATAAACCAACTATGAAATTAACTAAGTGGACTCTTCAACCAAGGAACACAGAAGAAGCCACATTGAGACTGGTAGGAATAGCGAAAACGCGAAGAGGGCTGCCCAGCTGCCCGGAGGAAACGGCAGCCTGGAGAGACCCGCATGGCGGGAGGAAAGACTGGCGGAGAGGAAGGGACCTGGGTCTCAGGAACCAAGCCCCAGCCTGCAGTCCCAGAGCCTAGAAGAGGCGTTTGGACAGTTTTGAGCTGTGAAACAAGTGAGGGAGCTCCCAGGCCTACAGTGTGGAGTATTAGGTCCCTTCCTACTCTGCTGAGGGTTGCTGAAGGGTTTGGGGCGGCAGGACGCTGAAATGTGGTTCTGTCGGCGTGGGCAGAGGCCAAGCCGGTGTGAGCTCGGTATAGCCCAGCAGGGTCGGAGGGAACGCGCAAAAGCGGTCCGGAAGCTGCGGGCCCGCCTTTAATCCCACTTACGGGGACAAAGCAGGAGGCCAGGAACGGGGAGAAATCTGCTCTGCAACACTGCACAAGCCGGCCCTGACCGCGAGGAACGGGCTAGGACCAGGGACGGGCAGGGGCTCGAGGCTGAGCTCACGCTACCAGCACCGCCCGGCCAAAGAAAGCGCGGTTGGTTTGCCATTATACGTGCACGAGCGGACTCCGAACGCAGGGGCGGGGTACAGTCCGGGAAAAGTGGAAGTACGCAGCTGAGCGGAAGCAGCCAACACGCCCGGCCCAATAAACCTGGGTTTCCGACCCTGCGCAGAAGGGCCCTGGCCTCGAGGGCGGGGCTAAAAATCCAGACGGGCAAAGGCTCATAGCTGAGAGCACGTCAAAAGCCCCGCCCATCACACGAAACTGTGGCGAGCAGACTCTGACGGAGGGTTCTGGGCAGAAGTCTGAAAATAGACTGGGTCCGCAGCTGAGCAAAGGTGCTCACCTCTACCTTTGGTGCTCAGGCTTGTGGCTTGAGTGACAGCCCCTACCGCGGAGGAGAGGCAGATATCACAGCAAAAGCCACAGTGGGCTGGCGCTGGCAACGCTCATACCCAACCACCCTAGGCAGCGGCAGAGGGGGTGGCGGGCCTGCAGACAGACCACACCTAGAGAACACAAAGGCAACACCTACTGGACTCCTGTGGCCACAACTTGCTTAAACACAGACAAAATGGGCAGGCAGAGGAATGCAAACCAAATGAATCAAGAGAAATCCCCAGAGAAGGACCTGAATGAACCGGATATAACCAAACTACCAGAAGCAGAATTTAGAATAATGATAGTTAGGTTGTTCAAAAAAATTAGAGAAACAATGGATAGTCATTATGAACACCAAAATAAAGAGATAACAAGTATAAAAAACAAAATTGAAATAATAAAAAAGAATCAGACAGAAATGACAAATACAGTATCAAAACTGAAGACCAAAATGGAAGGAATTAAAAGCAGGATGAACCACGCTGAGGATCAAATCAGCGAGTTAGAGGACACAATAAACAAAGGCACAGAAGCAGAGAAGAAAAAGGAAAAAATACTCAAAAAATGTGAGGAAACTCTAAGGGAGCTCTGTGACAACATGAAGAGAATCAACATTCGCATCATAGGGGTGCCTGAGAAAGAGGAGAGAGGACAGGAAATGGAAACTTTGTTCAATCAAATCATAGCAGAAAACTTTCCTAAATTAAGGCTGGGAAACACTCCACACGTTCAAGAAGCACACAGAACTCCATTAAAGAGAAACCCAAAAAGATCTACACCAAGACACATCATAGTTAAAATACCAAAGCTAATGGATAAAAAAAAAATTTTTAAAGCTGCTAGGATAAAAAAAGGCTATCACCTACAAAGGAGCCCCCATAAGGATGACATAGGACTTCTCAACAGAAACACTTGAGGCCAGAAGGGAATGGCAAGATATAATCAAAGTAATGCAGAACAAGAACCTACAACCAAGACTACTTTATCCAGCAAGGCTAACGTTAAAAATTGAAGGAGAAATAAAGAGCTTCCCAGAAAAAGAAAGCCTGAAGGAATGCATAAAAACCAAACCAATTCTGCAAGAGATACTAAGGGGCCTCTTGTGAACAGTTTAAAGGGAGGAGAGAATAGAGCAAAAGAAGAATACAGCTTTAAAGAATAAAATGGCAATAAACAACTACATATCAATAATAACCTTAAATGTAAATAAATTAAATGATCCAATCAAAAGACATAGGGTAGCTGCATGGAAAAAGAAACAGGACCCATACATATGCTGTCTACAAGAGACACACCTTAAAACAAAAGATGCACATAGACTGAAGGTAAAAGGATGGAAAAAAATATTTCATGCAAATGGAAATGAAAGAAAAAGCGGGGTAGCAGTACTTATATCTGACAAAATGGACTTTAAAACAAAGGCTGAGTAAGAGATAAAGGAGGACACTACATAATAATAAAGGGAACAATTCAACAGGAAGATATAACTATTATAAATATCTATGCACCAAATGTAGGAGCCCCAACATACATAAAGCAAACTTTGATGAATATAAAGGGTGAGATTAACAACAATACTATCATAGTAGGGGATTTCAATACCCCTCTAACAACACTGGATAGATCCTCAAGAAAGAAAATTAATAAAGAAACAGCAGACTTAAAGGAGACACTAGATCAATTTGATTTAATAGATATCTTCAGAACTTTTCACCCTAATGCAGTAGAGTATACATTCTTCTCAAGCGCTCATGGTACATTTTCTAGGATAGAGCACATGTTAGGACACAAAAATGGTCTCAATAAATTTAAAAAGATTGAAATCATATCAAGCATTTTCTCTGATCATAATGCCATGAAACTAGAAATTAACCACAAAAGAAAAACTGAAAAATACTCAAACACTTGGAAACTAAATAGCATGTTATTAAATAATGAATGGATTAACAATGAGATCAAAGAAGGAATAAAAAAGTTTCTAGAAACAAATGATAATAAGCATACATCAACTCAAAATTTATGGGACACAGCAAAAGCAGTTCCGAGAGGGAAGTTCATTGCACTACAGGCATATCATAAGAAGCTAGAAAAAGCTCAAATAAGCAACCTGACCCTGTAGCTAAAAAAACTAGAAAAACAACAACAAATAAACCCCAAGACAAGTAGAAGGAAGGAAATAATAAAGGTCAGACAAGAAATAAATGACATAGAGGCTAAGGAAACAATACAGAGGATCAATAAAACCAGAAGCTGGTTCTTTGAAAAGGTAAACAAGATTGATGAACCTTTAACTAGACTCACCAAGAAAAAAAGAGAGAGGACTCAAATAAATAAAATTATAAAGGACAGTGGAGAAATAACATCTGACACAAGAGAAATACAAAGCATTGTAAGAAGATACTATGAAGAACTATATGCCAAAATATTAGACAATCTTGGTGAAATGGACAAATTTCTTGAATCATATAACCTTCCAAAACTCAATCTGGAAGAATCAGAACACCTAAACAGACCAATTACAACAAATGTGATCAAAACAGTTATCAAAAAACTCCCAAAAAAGAAAAGTCCTGGGCCTGATGGCTTCACAAGTGAATTCTATCAAAAATTCAAAGAAGAACTAACTCCTATCCTCCTCAAGCTATTTCAAAAAATTCAAAAGGAAGAAAGACTTCCAAACTCCTTTTATGAGGGGAGCATAATTCTGATCCAAAAACCGGGCAAAGACAACACAAAGAAAGAAAATTATAGGCCTATATCCCTGATGAATTTAGACGCTAAAATTCTCAACAAAATATTAGCCAACCAGATCCAGCAATATATGAAAAAATCATACACCATGATCAAGTGGGATTTATTCTGGAGAGGCAAGGCTGGTACAATATTCGCAAATCAATCAATGTGATTCATCACATAAACAAAAGGAAGGACAAAAATCACATCATAATTTCAATAGATGCAGAAAAGGCATTTGATAAAATCCAGCACTCATTCATGCTCAAAACTCTCAGTAATGTGGGAATACAGGTATTATTCCATAACATGATAAAGGCCATCTACGATAAACCGACAGCAAACATCATACTAAATGGACAAAAATTAAAAGAAATCCCCTTAAGATCAGGAATCAGGCAGGGGTGCCCCCTTTCAACACTCTTATTCAACATAGTTCTTGAAGTCCTAGCTATAGCAATCAGACAAGAAGAAGAAATAAAAGGCATCCAAATTGGAAAAGAAGAAGTAAAACTGTCACTATTTGCAGATGATATGATATTGTATATTCAAAAACTACTGGACCTTATAAATGAATTCAGCAAGGTGGCAGGATATAAAATTAATACTCAGAAATCAGAGGGATTTCTATATACCAACAATAACCTTTCAGCAAAAGAACTTAAGGAAACAATCCCCTTCACTATTGCAGCCAAAAAAATAAATTACCTAGGAGTAAATTTAACCAAAAAGGTTAAGGACTTGTACTCGGAAAATGATAGAACATTGATAAAAGAAATCAAGGTAGATACAAACAAGTGGAAGCATATACCGTGCTCATGGCTAGCAAGAATAAACATCATTAAAATGTCTATATTACCCAAAGCAATTTATAAATTCAATGCAATACCAATTAAAATACCAATGACATACTTCAAAGATATAGAACACATATTCCAAAAATTTATATGGAACGAAAAAAGAACACAAATAGCCTCAGCAATCTTAAAAAGAAAAAATAAAGCAGGATGTATCACTCTTCCAGATATCAAGGTTTACTATAAGGGCTTTATACTCAAGACAGCCTGGTACTGGCATAAGAACAGGCACATAGATCAATGGAACAGAACAGAGGACCCAGAAATAAACCCACAGCTTTATGGACAACTGATATTTGACAAAGGAGGAAAGAACATACAATGGAGTAAAGACAGCCTCTTTAACAAATGGTGTTGGGAAAATTGGACATCTACCTGCAAAACAATGAAACTAGACCATCAACTTACACCATTCTCAAAAAATCTCAGAATGGATAAAAAACTTGAATGTAAGCCTTGAAACCATAAGCATCTTAGAAGAAAACATAGGCAGCAAGATCTCCGACATCTCTTGCAGCAGTATATATGCCGATTTATCTCCACGGGCAAATGAAATAAAAGACAAGATAAACAAATGGGACTATATCAAACTATAAAGTTCTTGCACAGCTAAAGACAATAAGAACAGAATTAAAAGAAAAACCACGCTATGGGAGAACATATTCGACAGCACATCTGATAAGGGGTTAATAACTAAAATTTATAAAGAACTTATAAAACTCAACACCAGGAAGACAAACAACCCAATCAAAAAATGGGCAAAAGAAATAAATAGAAATTTCTCTAAAGAAGACATACAGATGGCCAATAGGCATATGAAAAAATGCTCAACATCACTAATCATTAGAGAAATGCAAATTAAAACCACAATGATATATCACCTCACACCAGTCAGAATGGCACTCATCAGCAAAACAACACAGAATAAGTGCTGGCGAGGATGTGGAAAAAAGGGAACCCTTCTGCACTGCTGGTGGGAATGCAGACTGGTGCAGCCACTTTGGAAAACAGTTTAGAGATTCCTCAAAAAATTAAAAATTGAACTGCTTTTGACCCAGCTATCCCACTTTTAGGAATATACCCTAAGAACACCTTAGCATTGTTCGAAAAGAAGAAAGGCGCCCCCATGTTCGTGGCAGCATTGTTCACAATAGCGAAGATCTGGAACCAGCTCAAGTGTCCGTCAGAAGACGAGTGGATTAAAAAGTTATGGAACATATATACTATGGAATACTACTCAGCCATAAGAAACGATGACATCGGATCATTTATAACAAAATGGATGGACCTTGATAACAGTATACGGAGCGAAATAAGTAAATCAGAAAAAAAGAAAAACTTAGAACAGCATGATTTCATACATAGGTGGGACATAAAAGTGAGAATATGAGACGTGGACAGGAGAGTGGTGGTTATGGGATGGGGGGAGGGAGGGAAGAGTGGGATATGGAGGAGGGGAGGGTCACAGGGAAAACCAGATAGAAGGTGACAGAGGACAATTTGATTTTTGGTGACGGGTATGCAACACAATTGAATGATAAGATAACCTGGAGATGTTTTCATTGTACATATGTAGCCTGATTTATTGGTGTCACCCCATTAGAATTAATAATAATAAAATATATATATAAGAAAAAAGAAAGAAAAAAAAGAAAATACTACGAAGAACTCTACAAGAAAAAACTACACAACCTAGGGGGAAATGGACAAATTTCTTGAAACATATATTCTTCCAAAAATCAATCTGAAAGAATCAGAAAACCTAAACGGACGAATTACAACAAATGACTTTGAGACAGTTATCAAAAAACTCCCAACAGCCTGACCTGTGGTGGCGCAGTGGATAAAGTGTCGACCTGGGAACACTGAGATTGCCAGTTCAAAACCCTGCACTGGTCTGGTCAAGGCACATATGGGAGTTGATGCTTCCAGCTCTTCCCCCCTTTCTCTCTCTCTCTCTCTCTCTCTCTCTCTCTGTGTGTGTGTGTGTGTGTCTCCTCTCTAAAATGAATAAAATAAAAATTAAAAAAAAGAAAAAACTCCCAACAAAGAAAATTCCTGGGTCTGATGGCTTCACAAGGGAATTCTACCAAAAATTCAAAGAACTAACTCCTATCCTACTCAAGCTATTTCAAAAAATTCAAGAGGAAGGAAGACCTCCAAACTGCTTTTATGAGGCGAGCATAATTCTGAATTCTGATACTGAAACCAGGCAAAGACAACACAAAGAGAGAAAATTATAGGCCAATATCCCAGATGAATTTAGATGCTAAAATCCTCAGAAAATATTAGCAAACTGGATCCAGCAATATATGAAAAAAATCATACACCATGATCAAGTGGGATATATTCTGGGTAGGCAAGGCTGGTTCAATATTTGCAAATCAATCAAAGTGATTCATCACATAAACAAAAGGAAGGACAAAAATCACATGATAATTTCAATAGATACAGAAAAAACTTTTGATAAAATACAGCTCCCATTCATAATCAAAAATCTCAGCAAAGTGGGAATACAGTCAAAATACCTTAACATGATAAAGGCCATCTATGACAAACCCGCAGCCAACATCATACTAAATGGACAAAAATTAAAAGCAATCCCCTTAAGATCAGGAACCAGGCAGGGGTGCCCCCTTTCAGCACTCTTATTCAACATAGTTCTGGAAGTCATAGCCACAGCAATCAGACAAGAAGAAGAAATAAAAGGCATCCAAGTTGGAAAAGAAGAAGTAAAACTGTCATTATTGGCAGATGATATGATATTGTATATAGAAAACCCTGATGTCTCAGTCATAAAACTACTGGACCTGATAAATGAATTCAGCAAGGTGGCAGGATATAAAATTAATACTCAGAAATCAGACGCATTTTTATATACCAACAATGAACTGTCAGAAAGAGAATTTAAGGAAACGATCCCCTTCATATTGCAACCAAAAAAAATAAAGTATCTAGGAGTATATTTAACCAAGGAGGTTAAAGACTTGTACTCAGAAAATTATAAAACATTGATAAAAGAAATCAAGGAAGATACAAACAAGTGGAAGCATATACTGTGTTCATGGTTAGGAAGAATAAACATCATTAAAATGTCGATATTACCAAAAGCAATGTATAAATTCAATGCAATACCAATGAAAATACCAATGACATACTTCAAAGATATAGAACACATATTCCAAAAAAGTTATATGGAACCAAAAAAGAACATGAATAGCCTCAGCAATCTTAAAAAGAAAAAATAAAGCGGGAGGTATCACTCTTCCAGATATCAACGTATACTACAAGGCCATTATACTCAAGACAGCCTGGTACTGGCATAAGAGCAAGCACATAGATCAATGGAACAGAACAGAGAACCCAGAAATAAACCCCCACCTTTATGGACAACTGATATTTGACAAAGGAGAAAAGAGCATACAATGGAGTAAAGACAGCCTTTTTAACAAATGGTGCTGGGAAAATTGGACATCTACCTGCAAAACACTGAAACTAGACCACCATCAACTTACAGAGTTCACAAAAACAAACTCAAAATGGAAATAAGACTTAAATGTAAGCAGTGAAACTATAAGTATCTTAGAAGAAAACATAGGCAGTAAGCTCTCCGACATCTCTTGCAGCAATATATTTGCCGATTTATCTCCATGGGCAAGTGAAATAAAAGGAAGGATAAACAAATGGGACTATATCTAACTAAAAAGTTTTTGCACAGCGAAAGACAATAAGAACACAATAAAAAGACAAACTACACAATGGGAGAACATATTCGACAATACATCTGATAAGGGGTTAATAACTAAAATTTATAAAGAACTTATAAAACTCAACAGCAGGAAGACAAACAATCCAATCAAAATTGGGCAAAAGTAATTAATAAAAATTTCTCCAAAGAGGACATACAGATGGCCAATAGGCATATGAAAAAATGCTCAACATCATTAATCATTAGAGAAATGCAAATTAAAACCACAATGAGATATCACCTCACACCAGTCAGAATGTCGTTCATCAGCAAAACAACACAGAATAAGTGCTGGCGAGGATGTGGAGAAAAGGGAACCCTCCTGTGCTGCTGGTGGGAATGCAGACTGGTGCAGCCACTGTGGAAAACAGTATGGAGATTTCTTAAAATATTAAAAATCAAACTGCCTTTTGACCCAGCTATCCCATTTTTAGGAATATACCCTAAGAACACTATAGCACTGTTCAAAAAGAAGAAATGCGCCCCCATGTTCGTGGCAGCATTGTTCACAATAGTGAAGATCTGGAAACAACCCAAGTGTCCATCAGAGGACGAGTGGATTATAAACCTTTGGTACATATATACTATGGAATACTACTCAGCCATAAGAAATGATGACATTGGATCATTTGTTACAACATGGATGGACCTTGATAACATTATACTGAGTGAAGTAAGTAAATCAGAAAAAACTAAGGAGTATATGATTCCATACATAGATGGGACATAAAAATGGGACTCAGAGACATGGACAAGAGTGTGCTGGCTACCCCGGGGGGTGGGGGGAGGGAGGCTTAGAGGGATAGGAGGGGCACTAATAAAACCAGATAGAAGGTTTCGGAGGACAATTTGACTTTGGGTGATGGGTATGCAATATAATCAAATGTCAAAATAACCTGGAAATATTTTCTCTGAACATATGTACCCTGATTTATCAATGCCACCCCATTAAAATTAATTAAAAAAAGAAAAGAAAAATAATAAGTATAGTCTAAAACAAAGAAAAAAAAATTCACAGACAAGTGTACCCACACAGTTCAAACCTGTGTTGTTGAAGTCAGTTGTTTATCATTTGCATATATATGTGCATGCATATGTAGAGGTTTTTGTCATTCTGTTATTAAAAAATTGAACCATAAAAAAATTAATAAAAAGAAAAAAATGTCTATATTTCCCAAAGCAATCTATAAATTTAATGCAATTCCTATTAAAATACCAATGGCATACTTTAAAGATATAAAACAAATACTCGAAAAATTTATATGGAACCAAAAAAAGAAAAAAAAAAAAGGAAAACATGAATAGCCCCAGCAATCTTGAAAATGAAGAATAAAGTGGGAGGCATCACACTTCCTGATATTAAGTTATAATAAAAAGCCATAGTAATTAAAACAGCTTGCTACTGGCATAAGAACAGGCATACAGATCAATGGGACAGAACAGACAACCCAAAAATAGACCCACATCTTTATGGTCAATTGATATTTGATAAAGGAGGTAAGAGCATACAATGTTGTAAAGACAGTCTCTTTAATAAATGGTGTTGGGAAAATTGGATGGGTACATGCAAGAAAAATGAAACAAGACCACCAACTTACACCATTCACAAAAATAAACTCAAAATAAATAAAAGACTTAAGTGAAAGTCATGAAACCAAAAATATCTTGAAAGAAAACAGTCAGTAAACTCTCCCATATCTCTCATAGCAATATTTTTGCTGATTTATCTCCAAGGGCAAGTCAAATAAAGGACAAAATGAACAAATGGAACTATATCAAACTAAGAAAGCTTTTGCACAGCAAAAGACAGCATTAACAACATTAAAAGACAACCCACACAATGGGAAGAACATATTTGCCAAAACATTTGATAAGAGGTTAATAACCAAAATTTATAAAGAACTTCTAAAACTCAACACCAAGAAGGTAAACAATCCAATTAAAAAATGGGGAAAAGAACTGAAAAGACACTTCTCCAATGACGACATACAGGTGGCCAATAGGCATATGAAAAAATGTTCAACATCATTAATCATCAGAGAAATGCAAATGAAATCTACAATGAGATACCATTTAACACCTGTCAGAATGGCGCTCATTAACAAATCAACACACAACAAGTACTGGCCAGGGTGTGGAGAAAAGGAATCCCTCCTGCACTGTTCATGGGAATGTAGACTTGTGCAGCCACTGTGGAAAACAGTATGGAGTTTCGTCAAAAAATTAAAAGTGAAACTGTCTTTTGACCCAGTTATCCTACTTTTAAAAACATATCCTAAGAATACCAAATCACGGATTCAAACCAAGATATGCACCCCCATGTTTATTGCTGCATTGTTTACAATAGCAAAGATCTGGAAATAGACCAAGTGTCCATCAGTGGACAAGTGGCGGGTAAGCTCAGCAGTAGAGTGTCAGCCTGGCGTGTGAAGGCCCGGGTTCAATTCCCGGCCAGGGCACACAGGAGAAGCACCCATCTGGTTCTCTACCCTTCCCCCTCTCCTTCCTCTCTGTCTTTCTCGTCTATTCCCACAGCCAAGGCTCCAATGGAGCAAAGTTGGCCCAGCCACTGAGGATGGTTCTGATTACAGTGGAGCAAACACCTCAGAGGAGCTGAACATCCCCCCCTGGTGGACATGCCAGGTGGATCCCGGTTGGGCACATGTGGGAGTCTGTCTGCCTGTACCCCCCACTTCTAACTTCGGGAAAAAAAACAAAAACAATGGTACATATACACAATGGAATACTATGCGACCATGAAAAAGAAGGAAATCTTACCTTTTGCGATGGCATGGATGGACCTGGAGATTATTATGCTAAGTGAAAGAAGCCAGGCAGAGTAATACAAATATCATATGATCTCACTTATATGTGGAATCTAATGAACAAAGTGAACTGAGGAACAGAATAGAGGCAGAAGCAGGGTCACAGGGATCAGTGGGACAGCTGTCAGAAGGAAGGGGGATGAGGAGATGGGATCTAAGAAGGTGAAGGGATTAGTGAAATTATATATACATAACACATAGATACAGGTAACAGGACAGCAAATCTCAAAGGAAAGGAGAGGGAGGGAGGGGGAAAGGGGAGGCTAGTTGGGGACAAAGGGGTGGGGTGAGGGAGTTTTATTGAGTGGGACACTTGAATTCATGTTAACACAATAAATCAAAATTAATTATAAAAGAAAGATTTTTCTAAGCAGAGGGATACATCTACATAAAACAGTAAGCAACAGTGACATACATACCAGCATCACTCTCCTTTCTATTATCATAAGTTTTGATATCACTGTAAGATTTTAGCAGCTCTTTCAGTTTTTCATCATCTGATTCATCTAAAGCAGTCTTCTGTTTTTGATCCCTTTGATTAGGGTTTGCTTCATGTTGCAGTAGAATCTCAGCTGCCTAGAAGGTATTTTTCTAAAGTTATCTCTATTAACACGTTAGCTCAATAATTTCTGCTTTCATTACAAGACAACATTATCAAGCATTAAAAGTTATGAAAAAAAGCTTTCAAACTTTGGCCAAAAGAAATTTTATTAAATTTGATATGACACCTGAAAATTGACCCACTGGTTTGGCCTCATTTGTTCCCACAGGAGAACCAAACATGATGACATGGAAGTACCAGACAAGCTGCCTTGATTGCAGGAAGAGGCAGATATAGGTAGACTGTGTGCAGGAGGTTTATTCCATTACTTTAACAGAGCCTTTTCCTCTCTTCCCCAAGCTGCTGGAGGATGGGGTGGACAAAGAACAAAGAATCACTTCAGGACTATATTATATTATATACTGTATTATAAATTGCCATTAGACATAGTTGAATGAAGTTCCATTTGGACTGTATTTCAGGAAACCTGATGTCCAATCTATGCAACATGTATGCAAATATAAGTCCTCAATAACTGATTTATATTCACAAAATGTTAAAGATAAAAGTCAAACCTACAGAAATTACTACTGCTACTTACTAGCTATGTCCTTGAACAAGTTACTTATCATCTGAACCTTATTTTTATCACCTTTTAGGATTAACTGTAAGCCCTTATAAAGTATCTGGCACATAGTGGACTTTTAATGAAAAGCCCTCTAATCCTACCCCTCTTCCTTAAAAAAGGTGAGAAAGACCAACTGAAGTAATAAAAGGCAGTAGATAATGGCATATGGAAAGTTTCCTAGAAAAATTTTTTTGATGAAACCTGCATATATATAAACCTTAGTGAAGTCTGAGCAAAGATATTTTATTTTTTTAAAAGATGAGGTGAGCGTCCCTGGCCAGTCAGCTCAGTGGAATAATGTTGGCCTGGTATGTGGATGTCCTAGGTTCAATTCCCAGTCAAGACACATAGGAGAAGCGACCATCTGCTTCTCCACCATTCCACCTCCCCCTGCTTTCTCTCTTTTTCTCTCTCTCTTCCACTCCTGCAGTAATTGCTCCATTGGTTTGAGCACATCAGCCCGAGGCACTGAGGATGGCTCCATGGAGCCTTTACTTCAGGTGCTAAAAATAGCTTGGTTGCAAGCATGGCTTCACATGGACAGACCATTGGTCCCAGACAGGGTTGCTGCGTGGATCCTGGTTAGGGTGCATGCAGCAGTCTATCTCTCCATGTCCCCCTCTCTCACTTGGAAAAAGAAGAAGAAAAAAAAGAGGGTGAGCAGTTCCTCAATTCAGTAGTTTCTACACCTGAGTAATCATTGAAGTCACCGTGGAATTATTTAAAAATACAGATTCTTTAGATCATATTTCTAACACTATATGGGGGAGAGCGACAGCTATTTTTGGAAAAGAAAGCTTTAGGCTCTTAAAGACTTATGTCATATTAACAATAACTATTCAGCCTATGTTAAGACAAGGCATTCCTCTAGGACAGTGGTTCTCAAAGTGTGTGCCAGGGCACACTGGGGCACCCTATGGTATTCCAGAGAAATATGTGCCTGTTGGGGACCAGAAAACCAACAGGGTTTTTGGAGTTTAGATTTTGGGGGGACAGTGGTGTGGGGAATTGGCTGTAAGGTGACAGTCTGCCCAACCCCCCACCTCACTTGCCTGATTAGGTTGCAAAATGCTGTTAAGCTGTGGTGCTGGATTGTTTACTCTACCCCCCATGTTCCCCGGAAAGACTGGAGGCAAGTTTCTTCTATCCTTTATTTGGTGTAAAGTTAAGATGGTATGTATGGTGGGGGTTTTCTGCACTTGGTAAAATTCTTGGGTTGCTTTGGAAACATGATCAAAGATCTTATTGATTTGCTAATGGTTTCACTTTGCGCTATAAATAAAGCAAGATGCAGTTTTGGGGGCATGCTTTGTTCTTGCCAAGAGCAATTTCAGGGCCTTCCCAACACCGTATTTTCTTAATTTCACACCGTTCTCACTCGGAACCTGGAATTACTAGCTGCACTGGTTTGCAGCATGTGCCCAGATATAAAAATAAATATAGTTAATCTAGTATAACATTTCATTACAGAAATATCACTCTTTTTGTTAACACATCATTATATTATTTTTAGATAAATACACCCAAATAAAATGGATAGATTTCTCAAAAAAGAAGTGTAATATTGAAGAATCCGATTCTGGAAGTGAGCAAAAGTTAATTGTAAATAAAATAGGACTTGAAGGCTGATGGGCAGAATTTAATTTATAGCATTTTCCATCAATTAACACTAAACACTACAATTGGTTGGAAACCCATTTATGAAAGCTTCAAGTGAGTTTGGTTTAACATTAACAGAAGAAGAAGAACTGGCAGCTATATCCACTGATCATAACATAAGGAATTGTCTCTTGCAGCCTTTTGAATTTCTATAAAAGAATATGTGGCAATATCTTAAAAACCTTTGAACATTTTACTACAATTTTCAACATCCTATTCATGTGAATTTGGATTTTCTACCATCAACACAAGAGTAAAAGAGAGGAATTCTTCAATGTATTGATGAGGAAATGAGAGTTTGCCTTTCAAATATATGACCAAACATTGAAGAAATTGTTAGGACACATCAGGCTCATGTTTCTCATAAACACAAGAATGAAAAAACTTAGTTTTACTAAAGTAATCGCTACTATAATCATGACTTAGAAACATTCCATCATCAGAAAAAAATCTGTTATGCCTCTGTAGTTAATCCTTTCCTACTACTCTTTGGCCCTTGGCAATCAGTGATCTGTTTCAATCACTATAAATTTTGCCTCATAGAATTTCATATGAATGAAATAATATAGTATATGACCTTTTGTGTCTGGCTTCTTGTAATTAGCATAATAAATTTTAGATTAATCCAGATAATTGTGTGTATCAATAGTTTGTTCAGGCTACTAGCCAGATAGTATAAGAACTGTTTATACCAGTGAGTGGAAGTTATACCCATTCTCCAATGCATGTAGAGTATGTAGGAACACTTGTAATAAGATGTCTCTAAGAATGCTACTTGCTAACTATGATGAGGACAATGTTATACCAGTGTATGGGATTTATACCCATTTTTCCATGCATATAAAGAACTGTTTAAAAACACTTATAATAAAGATGTCTCTAAGAATGGTACTTGTGCCTGACCTTTGGTGGCGCAGTGGATAATACGTCTACCTAAAATGCTGAGGTTGCTTGTTTGAACCCTGGGGTTGCCTGGACAATTACAAGTACATGCTTCCTGCTCCTTCCCCTCCCCTTCCTCTCTCTTTCTCCTTTCTCTAAAATCGATAAATAAAATCTTTAAAAAAAAAATAAAAGGATGGTACTTGCTTGCTACTTTGAAAACAGTGTTAGACCAGTGAACAGAAGTTACACAAATTCTTCTATATATAAAGAGAAATGTCAAAGGCTACTTGTAATAAAGATGATCCCAAGAAAAAACAGGCCCTAGCCCCGTAGTTCAGATAGAGCATCGTCCAGATACACTAAGGTCATGGGTTTGATACCTGGTTAGAGCACATACAAGAATCAACCAATGAATGTATAAGTAAGTGGAACAACAAATCGATGTTTCTCCTTTTCTTTCTCTCTAAAATAAATTTTAAAAGTGGAAAAAGATAGTTTGGTACTTTTAACAATTTATTGATTTACCAAATGATAGACATTTGAGTTCTAGTAGCTTTTATGAACAAAGCTGCTATGAATATTCGAGTAAATATCTTTATGTAAAAAAAGTTTCCTTTTTATGATATTTCTGTTGAACCTCTTGTTTTGTTCATGTATTATTTTCCTGATTTTATTAAGTTGTCTGTGCTCTTTTGTAGATTACCAAGCTTCCTTAAAACAATTATTTTAAATTCTTTGTAAGGCAATTCATAGATCTCCATTTCTTTGGGATTGGTTACTGAAAATTTATTTCGTTGCTTTAGGGGAGTCATGTTTCCTTGGCTTTCTGTGTTCCTTCAGGTCTTCCAATGCTGTCTTCACATGTGAAGAAGCAGTCATCTCCTCTATTCTTTACTCACCAGCTTTGGGAGAGAGATATCTTCTGTCACCTGCCAGTCCATCAAGAGATTGTGAGGCTTTCTCAGATTTTCTATGGATGTGCTAGATCCACACTTCTTAGTATGTATGTATGGGGGTGGGCGGGGGGGGATTCTTAAGATTTTAAGCCTTCTCTTGATCCCTGCAAAGCTAGGCCAAGGTGTTAACAAGTTCTTGCTTGTTTTTCCTAAGGTGGTTCCTGAAAATCCACAGTTGTACTGGCTTTCTGTGCTTGCTTACTAACTGTCTGCAAAGGCTCACTCTCACTGACCACAAAAGTGCACAACTGGGAGCCCAACCATGGGGGTTGAAGGGAACGTAGAAGTGGGATGTGGGTGAATTATGTAGAGCATTTGAGGTTCTTGTGAGTCAGTTAGGGAGATCTGCAGGTGAGGCTTCTCCAGCAACTTACTGTAGGTAGGTTTCCTAATAGAGGCTCCAAACATTTTTTCTGACCACCCCTCTCATTTGGAAATTAAGCTTGCATATGTGCTACACAGCTTGTACTATTTTACAGTTCACTGATGTTCTGTTTGTTCTTTGTTTTCAGTATTTCTTCTCCCTGTGTTTCATTTTGGATCATTTCTATTGCTTTATCTTCAATTTCACCATATTTACTTTTTAGTATTTAATGTGTTATTAATCTACTTCATGAAAGTTTTATTTTAGATATTTTATTTTCATATTCAGAAGTTTGCCTTATTAATGTCTTCCATTTTTCTTACCATATTTCTGTTTTCTTCTATCTTCTTGAACATATGAAGTGTATTAGTTTTCTATTATTGCATAATGAATTACTACAAATGTGATGGCTTAAAATAATACAAATTTATTACCTCAAGTTTTGTAGGTCTGAAATCTAAGCATGGTGTGGCTAAGCTGTCTGCTCAGTCTTCACCAGGCAAAAATAAAAGTGTCAGCATGATCTGTGATTCTCATCTAAGGCTTAGGGTCCTTTCCCAAGCTCACTGCTTTTAGGTATAATTCATTTCCCGGTATATGTATTACTAAAATTCCTGTAATTTTTTGGCGATAGGCTGGGGACTGCTCTCAGCTCCTAGCTCCCTTTATAGTTCCTTGTCAGATGGCTTTCTTTAATGCTTTCCTTCTTTTAAAGGCCTTACCTGATTAGGTTGGGTCCACCCACATTCAAAGGGAGGGAATTATAGTTCACATTGGGTAGTGGGTCAGACTCTTGAAAACCCGTATCTGTCTTAAGATTCTTTTCTGTAAATTCTATTATATATCATCATTGGGTCTATTTTGATTGGTTAATTTTTTCTTCTGGTTGTAAATATTTTGTACTTTTGGTATTTTGAAATTTTTGGATGGATTGATGGACACTGTGACTTTTATATTGCCAAGCACTGGATTTAACTTCAGTGCTTTAGTGCTTCAGAGTATTCCTTCAGATGTTGCTAGGCTTCATCCTGAGACAGAGTTAGGTTACTGAAAATCAGTATATAGTTTTGACACTTTTGGTGAAGTGTTAAGGTGGGGCCATAGAAATCTTTAGTCTAGGACTAATTTGACCCAACTATGCAAGAAATGCCCTCCTCTACTTGATGACTCCATGTTTTAAGAGGTCCTTTTACTGTGGCTGGTAGAAACATGAACTATTCTAATTCCTTACAAGGCAACAGCAATGGTTCTGCCAATCCTCACTGCTGGCTCTTTGCCTAACCATACGTAGTTTTCTTACACACATTTGTAGATCAGCCAAAGAATCAAGGGAATTCCCCTTCAAATCTCTGAAGAGTTTTTTGTGCAGATCCATCCTTTCTGATATTTTGCCACATAAATTCTAGCTACTGCAGCCTTTTAAACTCCAAATTTTATTTCTTCAACTCACTGAGACCATAGGGCTGTTTATTTTTCCCTCCTCATGCTTCTGCCTGGAAACTTCCTCTGAGTCCATAAGGTGGGGAAATCATAGAATTTCTTTCATTTGCTTCCTTTCTTTCAGGGATCACTGAGCTGTGCTGCATATTGTCCAAGTTCTCAAAACTGTGATTTTATATATCTTATCATTTTTATAATGGTTAAGGGTATATCTTGTCCTTGCTATTCCATCTTGTCCAAAGGTGAATGTTAATCCCACCCACTTTTTATCTTTTTCTTATATCTTTTTCTCTCACTCTCCTTTTTCTTATGCTTTTGTTTTCAACATTTTACAAGGTAGAATACATGACCATCTTGGAAAATAAATTCATAAAGAAATTAAAAGTTGAAAAATAAAATAGGTTATTAAAAACTTATCTAAGAATTAAATTTATATGGTGTAATACAGGGGTCCCTAAACTTTTTACACAGGGGGCCAGTTCACTGTCCCTCAGACCGTTGGAGGGCCAGACTATAAAAAAACTATGAACAAATCACTATGCACACTGCACATATCTTATTTTAAAGTAAAAAAACAAAACAGGAACAAATACAATATTTAAAATAAAGAACAAGTAAATTTAAATCAACAAACTTACCAGTATTTCAATGGGAACTATGAGTGCGGATGCATCCTGTGCTCCTCTCACTGACCACCAATGAAAGAGGTGCCCCTTCCGGAAGTATGATGGGGGCAGGATAAACGGCCTCAGGGGGCCACATGTGGCCCGCGGGCCGTAGTTTGGGGACCCCTGGTATAATAGGTCTATTTCTCTCTTTTGCTCTCTTTTTAATCTTTTTAGTATATCTATTTATATCCTATCTCAAGATAAAGAAGTAGGAACAAAATGAGTCAGAAATAAACTGAGCCAATGATAGAAGAATTCTCACATAAGAGAAAAAGTTAATGAAAATATGAGGAAAGATGTTAACAATATATCAGTATCAAGGGAACTAAAATATCATAAAAAATACAATCTTCTTTTAAAATAGGACATTTCTCTTGAGAATAAATGCAATATACATATGGAAGGTCACTCCAAAAGCAAACTCTCTATATCACCACTGTAAGTGAAAGAACGTAAATGACCCTCTAGATCAAGCAATAGCGAACTATAGCCCACTGGTCAAATCCAGTCTGCTGCCTGATTTTGTAAATAAAATTTTATTGAAGCAGCTACATCCAGTCATTTATATATTATCTATGGCTGCTTTTGCACTACAACAACAGTTGATTAGCTGCACCAAAGAATGGGTGGCCCAGAATACCTAAACTGTTTATTATATAGGAAATATTTAACAACCCCTGCTTTAGACCAGAGCGCTATTTAGCAGAATTTTCTGTGATGATAGGAATGTTTTAATCTGCAAAGTTCAATATGGTAGCTACTTGCTGCACATAGCTACTGAGTATTGAAACATGGCTAATGCAACTGAAATTTTGAATTTAATTAATTTTAAGTAATTTAAGTAGCCACATGTGGCTAGTGGCTACAGAGTAAGACAGCATAGCTCAAGTTCAAATTCTTTATTTCAGGGGTAAAGATATCTCTTTTTCAAGCAGCAGAACTAGGCCTAGAATTCAAGTTTTCTAATATCAAGCTTGGTGTTTTATCCACTAACCCAAGTTCCCCTTCTGCTACTTCCTATTGTTAATTTTTAGCACCAGGCATTTATTTTTACAGAGGGTCCTCTATATCCGAGTAATCATTTTCTCCATCTCTTGACTTTACCAACTTGCTATGAGGGAAGCTAGAGTCTTCAAAATTGGAAGACTGTTTTGTTTTTTAACTTAGAAATTGAATTTAATGATCAATTAAATTGATCAATAAGAGTATATAGGTTTCAGATGAACATCTCTACATCATTTGAACTGCTGATTGCATTGTGTGCCCATCACCCTTTTCCTTCACCATATATTTTCCCCTCTTTATTCCCTTCTCCCTTTTCTCCTCCCCCTGGTAACCACTTCATTTTTATCTATGTCCATAAGTCTCGGTTTTATATCCAACCTATGTGTACAATCACATAGTTCCTGGCTTTTTTTGATTTATTTATTTCACTTAGTATAATGTTCTCAGAAGTCATCCATGTTGTTGTAAATGTCCATATGTCATCATTTCTTATGGCTGAGTAGTATTCCATTGTATATATGTACCACATCTTTTTTATCACAAAACTTGGAAAATTCTTATGCAAGAAGAACACTTACAAAATTTGACCTGATCATTAACATGGCATCTCTCTCATCCATCAAACCAAAATCTTTCTGATTGTTTGTCAGTTTGCCACTGGTCACTGATGTTAACAGACAACAGCAAAATAAAAATACACTACAAATTGATTACAAAGTCAGAATTCACAGATGTAGGATTTCCTAATATCATACATTGAAATAATGTTGGAGAAATGCTTGAAGCACCTGTGAAGCCAGTAATGAAGGAGAAACTGAAAGGGAAAATTGTTAACCTAAAGAAAAATAATCACAGAATTTGAATATGAAAGGATTAATAAAGGGCATAGAAAAAACTTGCAATGCCTCTCAAAATTATTTTTAAAAGACCTCCTTTGGCCCTGGCTGGTTGGCTCAGTGATAGAGTGTCAGCCCAGTGTATGGAAGTCCTGGATTTAATTCCCGGCCAGGGCACATAGGAGAAATGCCCATGTGTTTCTTCACCCTTCCCCCCTCCTTTCTCTCTGTCTCTCTCTTCCCCTCGCGCAGCCAAGGCTTCATTGGAGCAAAGTTGGCCTGGGCACTGAGGATGGCTCCATGGCCTCCACCTCAGGTGCTAGAATGGCTGGTGTTGCAATGGGCAATGTCCCAGATGGGCAGAGCATTGCCTTTTGGTGGACACGCCGGGTGGATCCCAGTCGGGCACATGCAGGAGTCTGTCTCTTTGCCTCCCCACTTATCACTTCAGAAAAATACAAAATAAATAAATAAATGACCTCCTTTGAGGTCATGGTATAAAATAAAAGATTTCCCATGTGTTATGCAATAACTTTGTCAGAATAATTAGGCCAACAAAATTTCTTTATACAGTCTTTTTTTTTTGTTCTAGAAATTAGTATATGTTTCAGTTGGAACCTAAATACAATACTGTTTAGGAAAGAGTTAACATAGCTGGCCTGTGACTGCTATCCAGAAAGGCTGCTTGCAACGTTAGTCTTTAGCTGGCATCTGTGCACTTAAGGGAAGAAGGGCTGACTGAGTTAGGTAGTTTGAAAATTAACAAACCACAGCTGTGTAACTCCTTTATCAGCTCCCTAAAATAACTTTCAGCACCAGCAAGAAAAACGGGATATGTGAATAGTCAAGGGCAGACAGTCCAAATCTCCCACCATATACCCCCTCCCCTCCCAGAGACTCAAAAGTCACATAGGCCTACACACAAAGAGGTCCAAGAAATCAGGCACATTTCATGTGAAAGCTAAAACTGCAAAGGTATGTAAGACACAGAGAAGCTGACTTTGGGGAGCTTGTGTTTTGTTGCCTTTTTTGAGTTCTGCTGCCCTGCCAGCTAATAACCCCTTCCCCTTCCTCCAGTACTTGTCTGAGCATCTTTGTCCTCTAGGACTCACTTCCTTTGTTTCCTGTAACACACTGGCTGGTAAACACTAGTCTACACTCATATAATTTTCCTTAATTGATAAGGGTGGTTCACTGTGCTTAAACTGAACAAATAATGTAGTTTATGCTTCCTGGAAGTCTAAATTCTCTAGTATGTGCTAGAGAGAGAGGATGTCTACATGACTAGTCTCCAGTATAAACCTTGAGCATTGAGTTTCTAATGGGCTTCCTTGGACAGAAACATTCCATTAACATTGTTACATTTTCTTTGCTGGGGAAAGAGTAAGCTCTATGTGACCTCTCATAAGAGAGAGCATAACAAAGGCATCACATGGATACCTCCAGACTCTACCTGTGTCTTCTCTGATGACCTGACTGTATAGCCTTACTACATTGCTGTAATAAATCTTAGCCACATTATAACAATAGCTGAGATTTATAAGTCCTTTTAACAAATTTCCAAATGTAGGGGTAGTATTGATGAACCCTTTATTTTCTTTGTTTTATATTGTATTTTTAAGGATATTATCCTAAAACCTGTTTTTCCCACTATAAAATTTTGGCCCTTATTTAAGTGGTTTCATTTTAAGGGGCCTTTCCCTGTACAAATAGCCAGTAAATTAATCACTTTAATGATTCTTCCTGTTTCTTTTCTTCCATTTCAAAATCATATTCAGATTTTGTCTATTCTTTTTTAATGTAAATATCTTAAAAGGTAACAGAATTTATTTGTTCTAAAGAAACCACCTTGGACATTAGCCCACCCATCTGGTAACATTCTTAATCATTAGCTTATTGCTTTTGTTTCAAATCATAAATTCAGTAATACTATTCTTTCATATGACTAAATGTAGGCTGAAAACAGTGGTTATATACTTTCATAAAATTAAATAAAAATAGGCCCTGGCTGGTTGGCTAAGTGGTAGAACATCAGCCCAGCATGTGGATGTCCTGGGTTCAATTCCAGGTCAGGGCACACAGGAGAAGCAACCATCTACTTCTCTGCCCTTCCCTTCCCCCTTTTCTTTCTTTCTCTTTTTCTTCCCCTCCTGCGGGCATGGCTTGACTGGTTTGAGCACAGTGGCCCAGGCACTGAGGATGGCTCTGTGGAGCCTCCACCACCAGCACTAAAAATAGCTCGGTTGCTAGCATGGCCCCAGATGGGCAGAGCATCTGCCCCACATGGGGGTTGCCAGGTGGATCCCAGTTGGGGCACATGAGGGAGTCTGTCTATATCCCCTCCTCTCACTTGGAAAAAAAAAAGAAAATTCACCAGGTTCTTAAACATATGTAGAAACAGATAAATAGGTGTTAGTGAGGGATCCAAGGAGTTTTTTATATATACCCTGGTTTTATATTGTTGGTGGTAGTGGCAGTTCCTTACTATTTGTTAGAGCCAATAATTATTACTGAAATCCATGCTGCCCATTGATAATAATAAAAGTTTTCTCCTAAGGTTTGTCAAACAAAAGGTATATTAAAAAATCTGAAGGGTTTTAAAGTATAGATTTAAAATTCAGTGTTACTAAAATAGTGATTCTAGTAATTTTCTCTTATATTTTTATCACACCTCCCTTTGTTAAAATAAAACAAAGGGGAAAAATATACAACAAACCCCCAAGTAACAAGCTACTTGTGTTTTAATCTATTTCTTTGAAACTTCAAACCGACCAAGTAATTCTGAATTTAAAAAAAGTCTACCTGTAATATGTATCATTACTATAATTAGACTCCTTTATGCACAATAGCAAATAATTTAAGGTATTTAAAAATGGAATGTATTAGATATATGGCCTGTCTCCTCTGAACCTTTTTATTTTATTCTGACTTACATACATGAATTATGTGAGGAGACAATGGAAAAAATGAATCAAAAATATATCAATTTTCTAATCTAGGGATTCAAAGATGGTCACGTAGTACGCAGATGCACCAACTCCCACATCCCAGAACCAAGGTGGATTACAACTTAAATCTGAGAACACTCATCGTGAAACACAAGTTAGACTGAACTGGGAGGAGTATACAACCAAGGACCACTAAAGAACCCACATGGAGTCTGGCAGGAGGGGCAGAGACGCAGAGAAGGCTACCCTGCTCCCAGTACCAGGGAACAGGGACTGGGGAGCTGCGCCCAGGAGGAATTTTCACGAAGAGTAGGGCTGTCCAGCGAGTTGCAGGTCCTTATCCCCAAAACCGCAATCCCAGCCTAGAGCACTGGAGCCGGGAAGGGGCTGACTGACTCTATTTGGCTGAGAAAAAAAGCCTGAACAAGTTTGAGAGAAGGAGGCGGGACTCTCAGACCCAGGCTCTGTATTAAAGGAACTGCATGGAGAACCTCATTCATAGCCACTTTTCTGGAGCTCCAGGACACCTAAACCCCTGGGCTGAGTCACTTCCCAGATTTAAAGTGAACCAGCATCACCAGCAAAGGAAAGAAAGTAGCCAGTCCACCTGAGGCTCCCCTACCCTAGCTAGAACAAAGGCGCTTGGAGCCAGGCGCCATGTTAGGGACACAAATAAGGAGTGCAGAGGTCTAAGCTACACGAACCACCGCACTGCTGGGTGCTTGCCCCAGGCTGACAAACCAGAGGCAACAAGGCGCAGAGGTTTGAGTGAGCACGCGCAGGCGGGCCAGCGAAGCCCGGGACCGTCATTGCTCCTGCGGAAACCTGGGCTCACAAACACCCCTGCTCCTTGAGTGGCCCGCCCTGGGCGAAAACGGAGGCCCGAGAGTCAACAGAGGGGTAACGCACCGGCATGCGCGAGCCCGCCAGCAAAGGCAGAAGTCGCCTGGCAGCCACGGGGAGCCGGGCAGGCGTGCAAGCCGGCCAGGGGCTGGGCGTGCCCTTGGCAGTGATCCGAGCAAAGGCGGAGCCCCAGTCGCAACTGGGTGGGGAAGCATGGACTCACAAACGAGTTCTCTAGCGACAGGAAGTCGCAGCCGCAGGGAGCCAGGCAGTTGCGCAATCCTACCGGGGCTGGACTTGAGTGCGAGTCCACCAGCGGTGGCGCAACCGGCTACTGCAGGAATTCAGGTGGCCCGCAAAGCTACTCAAGGTGCGGACACACACTCAGCAGTAACGTCAAGACAGGAAACCTCGGCAAAGATCAGAGAGGGCGCGGGCGACTCCTGAGGTGGCTGCTGAGATCTGAGTCGACCGAGGCAGTCCCGGAAGCGGTCCAAACCCGCACGCGGACACGTGCGAGACCAACCAGGGCAGCGGCTATCGTGGATGTGGGTTGGAGCCAGCAGCACCTGAGCCGGAAAGCTCTGGGCAACAACAGCAGCAGTGGCCTGGTAGACCACACAACGGGAGCTAAAATGTCTAGACAGAAAAACACCTGAAGCAAAGTAGGCCACATCTAATATAGTACCTAATCAGCACTGAGCCCAACAAGTAGCCAGCGATAAAAGACAACAGAGAGCAGATTTTAGGGGAACTTGAACTTTTAAAGTAACTTCTCCCAGGCTAAGAGTAGATAAAGCAAGCCTAGGAGTGCAGCTGATATTTACAAGGCACCTAGACCCAGCAGAGGCAGCCACAAGATCTGGATCACCTGTAGTCCCCAAAAAGTGGATAAGAACCAGTTATAGGCAGTGACTCACACTGACCTGCCCCAGTCCCCAAAGAGGGAAGCCCAGGGCAACACAGAGAAGTGCAATCCAAATGACTTAACAAGAGAAACCCTCAGAAAAAGAGCTGAGTAAGACAAATATAAGCAAACTACTAAAGGCAGAGTTTAGAATAATGGTTATTATAATGCTGAAAGATCTTATAATCACAATGAATGGTCACAGTGAGCACATAAATAAAGAAATAACAAATATTAAAAAGGACATTGAAATAATAAAGAAGAACCAGTAAGAAATGACAAATACAATATCTGAAATGAAGATTACACTAGAAGTAATTAATAGGCTGAATGAAGCAGAGGATCGAATCAGCGATTAAGAAGAAAATATAAATGAAAACACAAAAGTGGGGCAACAAAAAGAAAAGAGAATGAAAAAATCTAAGGAAACTCTAAGAGAGCTCTGTGACAATCTAAAGAGAAACAACATCCACATCATAGGAGTTCCTGAAGAAGAAAAAGAACAAGGGTTAGAAACCTTGTTCAATCAAATCATAGCCAAAAACTTCCCTAAATTGACGCAGGACAAAGTCACACAAGTTCAAAATGCACAGAGAACTCTATTAAAAAGAAACACAAAGAAATCCACACCCAGAAACATCATAATTAAAATAGCAAAGCTAAAAGAGAAAGAGAAAATATTAAAAGTTGCTAGAGAAAAAAAGGCTATCACCTACAAAGGAGCCCCCATAAGGATGACATCCAACTTCTCAACACAAACACTTTAGGCTAGAAAAGAATGGCAAGAAATATTCAAAGTAATGCAGAACAAGACCCTAAAACCAAGACTACTTTATCCAGCAAGGCTATCGTTTAAAATCGAAGGAGAAATAAAAAGTGTACCAGACAAAAAAAAAAAAAAAATCAAGGAATTCATTACAAGCAAACCAAGAATGCAAGAAATGTTAAGGGGCCTGTTGTAAACAGAACAAAGGGGGAAAAGATACAGCAAAAGAGGAATATAGCTTTAAGGAACAAAATGGCAATAAACAACTACATATCAATAATAACCTTAAATGTAAATGGATTAAATGATCCCATCAAAAGACATAGGGTAGCTGCATGGATAAGAAAACAGGACCCATACATATACTGCCTACAAGAGACACACCTCAAAACAAATGATACACATAGACTAAAGGTAAAAGGATGGAAAAAAATATTTCATGCAAATGGAAATGAAAAAAACCTGGGGTAGCAATACTTATATCAGACAAAATGGACTTTAAAACAAAGGCTATAGTAAGAGATAAAGACGGTCACTACATAATGATAAAGGGAGCAATCCAACAGAAAGATATAACCATCATAAATATCTACGCACCAAATATGAGAGCACCTAAATATATAAAGCAGACTTTGATGAATATAAAGGGCGAGATCAACAGCAATACTATAAACGTAGATTTCAATACCACACTACATCATTAGATAGATCCTCAAGAAAGAAAATTAACAAAGAAACAGCAGACTTAAAGGATACACTAGATCAACTCGATTTAATAGATTATCTTTAGAACCTTTCACCCTAAAGCAGCAGAATATACAATCTTTTCAAGCGCTCATGGTACATTCTCTGGATAGACCACATGTTAGGGCACAAAAGCAGTCTCAACAAATTTAAGAATATTGTAATCATATTAAGCATTTTCTCTGATCACAATGGCATGAAACTAGAAATAAACCACAACAGAAAAACTGAAAAATACTCAAACACATGGAAACTAAATAGAATGTTAGTAAATAACAAACGGGTTAACAATGAAATCAAAGAAGAAATAAAAAAATTCCTAGAAACGAATGATAATGAACATACAACAACTCAAAATCAATGGGACACAACAAAAGCAGTCCTGAGAGAGAAGCTCATAGCACTACAGGCATTCCTTAAGTTTAAAATAGTTCAAATAACCTAACCCTTCATCAAAAAGAACTGGAAAAAAAAACCATCAAGAAAAGCACAGAGGTAGTAGAAGGAAGGATATAATAAAGATCAGAGCAGAAATAAATTATATAGAAATAAATTATAGGCTAAAAAAACAATACAGAGGATCAATGAAACCAGGAGCTGGTTCTTTGAAAGGGTAAACAAGATTAATGAACCTTTAACGAGACTCACCAAAAAAAAAAAGAGAGAGGACTCAAATAAATAAAATTAGAAATGAGAGTAGAGAAATAACAACTTACACAACAGAAATACAACATATTGTAAGAAAATACTATAAAGAACTGTATGCCAAAATATTAAATGACCTAGGTGAAATGGACAAATTTCTTGAAACATATAATCTAACAAAAATCAATCTGGAAGAATCAGAAAACCTAAACAGACCGATTACAACAAATGAGATCAAAACAGTTATCAAAAAGTTCCCCAAAAACAAAAGCCTTGGGCCTGATGGCTTCACTGGTGAATTCTGCCAAATATTCAAGTAAGAAGTAACTCTTATCCTTCTCAAGCTATTTCAAAAAATTCAAGAGAAGAGAACACTTCCATGTTCCTTTTATGACGTGAGCATAATTCTGATTCCAAAACCAGGCAAAGACAACACAAAGAAAGAAAATTATAGGCCAATATCCCGGATGAATTTAGATGCTAATATCCTCAAAAAAATATTAGCAAACCAGATCCAGCAATACATGAAAAAAGTCATACATCATGATCAAGTGGAATTTATTCTGGGGAGGCAAGGATGGTAGAACATTCATAAATCAATCAATGTGATTCACCACATAAATGAAAGGAAGGACAAAAATCACATGATAATTTCAATAGATGCAGAAGAAGCATTTGATAAAATCCAGCACCCATTTATGATCAAAACTCTTAGAAAAGTGGGAATACAGGGAACATACCTCAGCATGATAAAGGCTATCTATGACAAACCCACAGCCAACATCATAATTAATGAACAAAAACTAAAAGCAATCCCCCTAAAATCAGGAACAAGGCAGGGGTGCCCCCTTTCACCACTCTTATTCAACATAGCTACAGCAATCAGACAAGAAGAAGAAATAAAAGGCATCCAAATAGGAAAAGAAGTAAAACTATCATTATTTGCAGATGATATGATACTGTATATAGAAAACCCTAAAGTCTCAGTCAAAAAACTACTGGACTTCATAAATGAATTCAGCAAGGTGGCAGGATATAAAATTAATACTCAGAAATCAGAGGTATTTTTATACACGAACAATGAAATGTCAGAAAAAAAATTAAGGAAAAAATCCTCTTCACTATTGCAGCAAAAAAAAATTAAGTAACTAGGAGTATATTTAACCAAGGAGGTTAAGGACTTGTACTCGGAAAATTATAGAACATTGATAAAAGAAATCAAGGAAGATACAAACAAGTGGAAGCATATACCATGCTCATGGTTAGGAAGAATAAACATCATTAAAATGTCTATATTATCCAAAGCAATTTATAAATTCAATGCAATACCAATTAAAAGACCAATGACATACTTCAAAGATATAGAACACAATTTCCAAAAATTTATATGGAACCAAAAGAGAACACGAATAGCCTCAGCAATCCTAAAAAGAAAAAATAAAGCAGGATGTATCACTCTTCCGGATATCAAGGTCTACTACAAGGCCATTATACTCAAAACAGCTTGGTACTGGCACAAGAATAGGCATATGGAACAGAACAGAGAGCTCAGAAATAAACCCACACCTTCATGGACAACTGATATTTGACAAAGGGAGTAAGAACATACAATGGAGTAAAGACAGTTTCTTTAACAAATGGTGTAGGGAAAACTGGACAGGCACATGCAAAAATATGAAACTTGACCACCAACTTTACACCGTGCACAAAAATAAACTCAAAATGGATAAAAGACTTAAATGTAAGTCGTGAAACCATAAGGATCTTAGAAGAAAACATAGGCAGTAAGCTCACCGACATCTATCACAGTAATATATGTATTTGCTGATTTTCTCCACTGGCAAGTGAAATAAAAGACAGGATAAACAAATGGGACTATATCAACCTAAAGAGCTTTTGCACAGCTAAAGATAATATGAACAGAATAAAAAGACAAACCACACAATGGGAGAACATATTCAACAATACATCTGATAAGAGGTTAATAACCAAAATTTATAAAGAACTTGTAAAACTTAACACCAGGAAGATGAACAATCCAATCAAAAAATGGGCACAAGAATTGAATAGACACTTCTCCAAAGAGGACATACAGATGACCAATAGACAGATGAAAATATGTTCAACATCACTAATCATTAGAGAAATGAAAATTAAAACCACAATGAGATACCACCTCACACCAATCAGAATGGCGCTCATTAACAAAACAACACACAATAGGTGCTGGTGAGGATGTGGAGAAAGTGGAACCCTCCTAGACTGCTGGTGGGAATTCAGACTGGTAAAACCACTGTGGAAAACAGTATGAAGAGTCCTCAAAAAATTAGAAATGGAACTGCCCTTTGACCGAGCTATCCCACTTATAAAAATATATCCCAAGGACACCACATCACCAACTGAAAAAAAGAAATGCACCCCCATGTTTATGGCAGCATTGTTCACAATAGCCAAGATGTGGAAACAGCCCAAGTGTCCGTCAGTGGACGAGTAGACTAACAAACTGTCGTACATATATACAATGAAATACTATGGGGCTATGAAAGAAAAGGAAATATTACCTTTGCAACAACATGGATGGACCTGGAAACTATTATGTTAAGTGAAATAAGGCAGGCAGAGAAAGAAAAATATCATATGACCTCATTCATTTGAAGAATCCAAGGAACAATGTGAACTAACTGAGGAATGATATTAAACCTGAAGGGAAGGGGGGAGGGAGCTGTTGGGAGAGGGGTAAGAGAGATGTTGAGGGGAATAGGGGGTAGGAGGGATGCTTTTGGGAGACACTAGAATCTATGTAAACACAATAAATAAATCAATTTTAAAAAATTTCCAATCTATACACAATGTGCTATTTTCATTTGTAATTTTAAGGTTTTAAAAATAATTTGTCTTAAGGAATCAGTTTAGTTCTCAATTTAAAATATCTTAATTTTCTTCACTCATTTTTCTAAGAAAGATGAATAGAATCCAAAGCTGATATGCACTGTACCTTTAAATGATTATTTGCAACAGCATCATGTAAGGGCAGAATTCCATCTAGATTTTCACAATTAACATTAGCACCAGCTTTTAACAACTCTACAATTATATCATTAGATTCCTCACTAGATGCCTTATGGAGTGGTGTCCAACCTAAAAAAAGAAGAAGGGAAAAAACAAAACAGGTTGCTGCTTACAAACTGACATTCAAGTAATATATTCATTATTAAGTTTATTTGCACTAATGGAATTAATATCTACATTGATTCAAATGTGTATACTGTACCAGTGGAAAAGAAATAACATTGAAAACTATAGACTTAAAATGTCTTTCATTTAATAAAATTGATCTCATAAAAAATATCTGTTGAGCCTGAACAGGCGGTGGCACAGTGGATAGAGTGTCGAACTGGGATGCAAAAGGACCCAGGTTTGAGACCCCGAGGTCGCCAGCTTAAGCGCAGGCTCATCTGGCTTGAGCAATAGCTTGCCAGCTTGGAGCCAAGGTTGCTGGCTTGAGCAAGGGGTTAGTTACTCAGTCTGCTGAATGAGAAAGGCACATATGAGAAAGCAATCAATGAACAACTAAGGTGTCGCAACAAAAAACTGATGATTGATGCTTCTCATCTCTCTCCGTTCCTGTCTGTCTGTCCCTATCTATCCCTCTCTCTGACTCTCTCTCTGTCCCTGTAAAAAAAAAAATTGTTGATAGAAGTGCTAAAACGGAAGACTTATAGAACATTAAATACAATGGGTCCAAAGTAAATATTAATCATGTCAATTTGTTTCAACTCAGATATCAAAATACTGTAAGATCATGTCTGACTTTTATTTTTTTACTTTTATTTTTTAGACAGAGAGAGAGAGTCAGAGAGAGGGATAGGTAGGGACAGACAGACAGGAACAGAGAGATGAGAAGCATCAATCATCAGTTTTTCATTGTGGCACCTTAGTTGTTCAGTGATTGCCTTCTCATATGTGCCTTGACCGTGAGGCTACAGCAGATCGAGTAACCCCTTTCTCAAGCCAGCGACCTTAGGTTCAAGCTGGTGAGCTTTTAGCTCAAATTAGATGAGCCCGCACTCAAGCTGGCTACCTCGGGGTCTCAAACCTGCGTCTTCGGCATCCCAGTCTAACACTCTATTCACTGCACCACCACCTGATCAGGCTCATGTCTTTTAGACTTGTATTGTTCCATTGTCACATTTCTTTTCAAAATAACATGTGATTCAGTCAATCTTTGAGATTTCCCTCTGAATTTCTCACATGCTCAATTTAAAATTTCTTTCATGCTCAATTTAAAACTGGAGGTTTAAAATAAAAATAAGGAAACCTAAGCCCGTGGTGGCGCAATGAATAAAGTGTCAGCCTGAAACACAGAGGACCCAGGTTCAAAACCCCGAGGTTGCCAGCTTGACTGCAAGCTCACCAGCATGAGCACAGTGTCACTGGCTTGAGTGTGGGATCATAGACATGATCCCATGCTTGCTGGCTTGAGCCCACAGGTTGCTGGCTTAAGCAACAGGTCACTGACTCAGCTGGAGCTCCTGGCCAAGGTATGTATGAGAAAGCAATCAATGAACAACTAAGGTGCCGCAACAAAGAATTGATGCTTCTCATCTCTCTCTCTTCCTGCCTGTCTATCCCTGTCTGTCTCTCTCTCTTGCTCTCTCTCGCTAAATAAATAAATAAATAAATAAATAAATAAATAAATAAATATGAGTAAATAAATAAATAAATAGGGGAGGGGAGAAGAAAGGAATAGTACAGAGGGATGAAGGGAAAAAAAGGGATGAAGGGACAAGAAAATTGTAAAAATTTTGCATTGTCTCCAAGTTAGGGAATAGTATTAAGGCATTCAAGAAAGACCTAAAACTTCCTTTACTCCAATTGTAAAAATTTTGTATTGTCTACAAGTTAGAGAATAGTATTAAGGCATTCAAGAAAGACCTAAAACTTCCTTTACTCCCCATTCTGTATACTCTCACTGAATGATCCCAAAGGCAAGTTAAAAACTGTTTTGAAGAAGGTTATTTTAGTGATTGGAAGGAACCAAGATAAATCTTACTAATCAACTCATATATTATTTTTAAAAGATTGTTCAAATTTAGCTGCTATATAGCAGAAAAATTCAAAATTGAGAAGGGGGTATAAAAAGTGTATTTTAGTGAGTTCAAATTATAAACACAACCAAAATTAAAAGAATCCAAACCTGCATTATCTTTTAGATTAACATCTGCTCCAGAATCTATCAGAACTTTTTTCAGAGACAAATTTCCTCTTCTGGCAGCCAAATGAAGCCGGCTTTCCCCTCTGGCATTCCTTTTATCGATCCTGTCTGCTTTCATTTCTGTAAATTTGCCAAGCAAAACTGAGGCATCTTTTCTGTCAAATGCTGATTATAATAAAGGAGTTTAGAAAATATAAACCAACGTCCTCAAAATATCCTAAATAGGGTGCACTGCACAGAAACACACATCAATTAATATTCCCATTAGTTACAATTTTAAAATATAACTGAGACACAGATCTTAAACTTATGAAGAAATTATAGGGCATCTAAGCACATTACTTCAAATTCACTCTAGCAGTGGTACAATAATCTTATTCTATGCTTAATTAAAACAAATAAACTTGAACTTCTACACTCATTTCATACTCAGCAGTCCTTTCGCAATGGATTAACTTTTTTTCCTAAAACAAACAAATTATGATTTCATTAAAATTCTTTTTATACAGCTAGTCTCTACATCTAAGGATTTGTTTCTAATCACATAAGATGTCAAGAACCAAACTATGGCCTGTTGGTTTTTTCCCCATAAAATATGAAGTACAGTATCATTATCTAAATATTCTTTTTAAAATATTTTCCTGATAACACAGCTAGACAGACTAAAAATGGTAAACTGACTACGTGATCTTTCCCCATTTCCTCCCCAAATGATGCTAAAATAATAGCAAAAATATATTTTTTAATATCACACAAAGAAAATAGAAGAGTGGCCCTGGCCGGTTTGCTCAGTGGAAGAGCATCTGCCAGGCATGTGGAAGTCCCAGGTTCAATTACTAGCCAGGGCACATAGAAGCACCCATCTGCTTCTCCACCCCTCCCCCTTTCCTTCCCCTCTCTCTCTCTTTCTTCCCCTCTCTCAGCAATTTAAAAAAGAAAAAAGAAAAAAAAATAGAAGAGGAAACAATGGCGACAAAGACTTCAATGAAACTGGAGGAACTGGAAAGTCACTGATGGAGAATTAACTGACTTGCCAGAGTGGAGAATACTCCAACCCAAGGCCCTTCCAAAGGAATTTGCAGAGGAAGGGAGCCAATCTGAGCCCAGGGACACAGCACTTCGGGTATCAGGTGCCATAAAAGGCAGCATGTGTGGAACAGGCTAGAAATAGAGAGGTTGACTGAAAAAGAATATATATAGAAAAGCTGGACTCCAAGTTGCCTTTCCCAACCCCAAATTGCCAGGTGACTATTCCTCTTACCCCAGGTCCCCATCTCTAAACCAGGAACCTGGAGGTTTATTTTTGGTAGAAACTGCATCAGGGAAGTTTCAGACTGAGATAGAGGCAAAGTAGAGGATTAGGCTGATTAAACAGAAAAGAATATTCATTAAACCAGTAATACTCAAAGTGGAGTCCCAGATCAGAAGTATCATATCACTTGGGAAACTTGTTAGAAATGCAAATTATTAAGTCACCCTAAGCCAACCCTGGAGGGTAGATTTTAAGATTACTCTTAATGATACTTTCCTCCTTGTATTTATAGTCTTATAATCCACTCCTCTTGAAAACTTGTTTCTAACCAATAGAATACCTCAATATTGAGGTTTTTCATTTCCTTGATTGGGTTATAAAAAATCGTAACATTTTCTGTCTTGCTAGTAGACTTGCTCTATTGGATTCAGTTTGCATGTTTTTATGAAGCAAGTGGTACCTTGAAAGAACTCATGAAGCAAAAAACTGAGGACAGCTACAGAATGGCCACAACCCTAAAGGAACTGAATTTTGCTAATGATCACATGAGCTTGAAAGTGGATCCTTCCCTAGCTGAGCCTTCAGATGAGACCCCACTCCTGGCCAATACCTTGACTGAGCAGAGGACCTGGCTAAGCATTGCCCAATTACTGACCTACAAAAACTATGAGATAATAATAAAGATAAGTTGTTTTAACCTAAGTTGTGATCATTTTTATGCACTAATAGATAACACATTTAATAAATCAGAATTACTGATAGAGCCCCATAATGTTTTACAGGCTTTCCATGTGACTGATGCAAGATAAGGTTTGAGGGACACTGCATTAAACCTCAAACCCTTTACCCTGTCCTATTTCCTAAATGCCAGCAACCAGGCATATAATTTAAGAGAAAGGAAAACAAGATTAGAGGGTTGTTCTCTAATGGATAAATCCTTTGGTTATATGAGTATAAGGAAAGACTAATAGCCTCACGTCTATCTTCCACTGGCATGCAGACAAAATTTCTTTAGGATTTGCACTCAGAAATTTTTATTGGAAAATATAGATATTATATATAACAAATGTTTTGTTATATATACATTTTTAAATGATAAAATATCTAAATGGTAGGCTTGCAGATTACAAGTTGAAATTGAAAAATCTTTCCCAGTAATTTTTACTATGAATGATACAAATCTTTTCACTTTGTTCCCAGTATGTTTGTACTAAAGAAGGTAGGCATGTGATAAATATTTTGGGGCAAAAATTTAAAAACTGCTCACTGTAGTGAAATAAGTAAATCAGAAAAAACTAAGAACTATATGATTCCATACATAGATGGGACATAAAAATGAGACTCAGAGACATGGACAAGAGTGTGCTGGTTACCAGGGGGTGGAGTGGGGGAGAGAGGAAAGAGATGGAGGGGGTGGGGGGAAGGTAGCGGCACAAAAAAACCCAGATAGAAGGTGATAGAAGACTATATGACTTTGGGTGATGGGTATGCAACATAATCAAATGTCAAAATAACCTGGAGATGTTTTCTCTGAACATATGTACCCTGATTTGTCAATGTCACCCCACTAAAATTAATAAAAAAAATAAAATAAAAACTGCTCACTGTAATTGTCATTACAAATTTCTATAGCATTTAACTGAAATTTAAAAATAACAAAATCTGGCAAAAACAAACAGGAATCATACTAATATTCTTTATAAAGTCCACTGTAGTTAAAGCTGAGTATTTCTTAAATGCATTATATCTTATATTTATTTAATAAAGAATTATTTATTAATAAAGTATAATGTCATTAAGAAACATCCAGTTGTCTGTACTTTTTTATGTGACCTGTTTTTTCCATTCCATAAGCTTTTTTTTTTTTCTTTTACAGGGACAGAGAGAGAGTCAGAGAGAGGGATAGATAGGGACAGACAGGAACGAAGAGAGGTAGAGCATCAATCATTAGTTTTTCGCTGCCGTCGCAACACCTTAGTTGTTCATTGACTGCTTTCTCACATGTGCCTTGACCACGAGCCTTCAGCAGACCGAGCAACCCCTTGCTGGAGCCAGCGACCTTGGGTCCAAGCTGACAAGCTTTTTGCTTAAGCCAGATGGGCCCACGCTCAAGCTGGCAAGCTCAGGGTCTCGAACCTGGGTCTTCCGCATCCCAGTCCGACGCTCCATCCACTGCGCCACCGCCTGGTCAGTCCGTTCTATAAACATTTTAGATCTTCTCTTTTTATTCTGAAATTTTACAGTGAGATGTCTTATTTATTGTACTGGTCACATTGTGGGTCCTTTCAATATAGAAACTTCTTTCCTTTATTTCTTTTTTTTTTTTTTTTTTTTACAGGGACAGAGAGGGAGTCAGAGAGAGGGAAAGATAGGCACAGACAGACAGGAACGGAGAGAGATGAGAAGCATTAATCATCAGTTTTTCATTGTGACACCTTAGCTGTTCATTGATTGCTTTCTCATATGTGCCTTAACCGTGGGCCTTCAGTAGACCAAGTAACCCCTTGCTCAAGCCAGCGACCTTGGGTCCAAGCTGGTGAGCTTTTTTTTTTTTTTTTGCTCAAGCCAGATGAGCCCGCACTCAAGCTGGCGACCTCAGGGTCTGGAACCTGGGTCTTCCGCATCCCAGTCCAATGCTCTATCCACTACGCCATCGCCTGGTCAGGCTGTCCTTTATTTCTTATATTATTTCTTTTATGATTCTTTTCCTATTTTCACTGTTCTGTCTGGATATCTTGAAGCAACCTTCTAACTTTCTTTTTTTTCCTTATTTTCCAGTTTTCTATATTTTTATTTTTTATAGGAGACTTGGAAAGCTTTATCTTGCAACTCTACTATAGATATCTATATATTTGTTAAATTTTTTGCTATTATATTTTTAATATCAGAGGGCTCTCTGTATTGTTCTCTGCTCCTTTTTGTTCCTATTTCGTTTTTAAAAAGTTTTACATATATAATGATCCTTGCATTTTTTCTGTTTCTTCTAGGTTCCTTATGTCTTTTTAGATCACTTTGATATGTCTTTCATATTGGGGCTTTCTACAAATAGTTATTGATTTTTGGCTATCTGTTCCTATTTAAATGAGAGAAACTAAAATGTTGAGTGGATCACCATTGCATCAGAGAATAACCAGATGTCATGTCAGTATTAGGAATTCTCTCCTCTTGAGCATTTCAATTGATTAGTTCAATTAAAAAAAGAGAGAAAGATGAAACACAACAGAAGTTTATTATCTCATAGTTCTGGAGACTAGAAGAAGTCCAAAACCCTGGAAGCTCTAAGGAAGAATCCTTCCTGATTCTTTCAACTTCTGATGGATATCAGCATTCCTTGGCTCCCTTGGCTCCTTTGGCTACATCACTCTTCTGCCTCTCTTCACATCATCTTCTCCTCTCCTTATGTGTCTCAAATCTTTCTGTTGTCTTTTATCAAGACACTTGTAATTAGATTACAATTAATCACACAGAATAATTCAAGATGATCTCATTTCAAGATCTTAATTACATCTGAAAAGTTTCTTTTCCTAAATAAGATAATACTCATTCTTTTACATAACATAATACCATGTATTCCAGGACTTAGTACATGGACATATATTTTGAGGAGTCACCCTTTAACTCACTATAGAAGGGCTCAGTTTACATGGAGTAGGACAATGGAAGAAGGTTCTCAGAAAATGCCTAATCCAGTGTCCTTCCTACCTGTAGTATATTAAACAGGAAATAAATCAACTTTTCAATACTTAGCTTTTAACTCAAAGTGGTCCAGCCTACTGTGGTCTATTCATCACAGAACTAGCTCCAAGAACTATCAAAGGGTAATTAGCTTGTCCATACCTCTAAACACACACAGTTCATTCACATGACACACATACAAAAAAACTAGTGCCTATGTTTTTTAAATTTCCCTTATGGTAAAAGGGCTCAGTGGAAGTATCTAAGACACATGACACAGGTTCACCTCTGCTTCCCACACTCAATATTCTTGCTGTTTATCTCTTCTAACATAAAAAATTCAAAGTTATAGGCAGAAACATCATAAGAATATATCTGAAGACTAATAGATTCTCAAATGGTACAATACAGTAAAACCATATAAAATTGTAGCTAAAATAATCTTATAATTTAGTTAATGACAAATAATAAACAATTAAATCAGAAAGTTTAAAAACTCACTGAATAGAGTGAATTTCTGGGATTGGCCATGTAAACATTTACCTATACAAGTACAGGAATACAAACCCTGGCTGCAGGCAGCTTTCAAGAAATTTTGTCTTTTCTTGAAATGATAAACTTTATGATGTTCTTGGATGTTAGCAGGTATGTGAATTTCTGAATCTGTTATATCCTTTTTCTCCTCACTGTCTCTTACAGTTCTTTCTTCTCCATTGATATTATTAGTTACTTTCTCATCTGAAAAACAACCATTTTGCAAAATCAGTGTGGTAGTTCTCCTTACTGGTTATATGACTAGAAAAAATCTAGTCCTGTACCTGTTCCAAGTTTCTATTCCTAGCTGGACTGGTTTTTTGTTTTTGTTTTGTTTTGTAAGGGAATGAAAGACTTTAAAAATGTATATAACAAATGTAAATTAGTTTTTTGAATGTAATTCTGATGGAAATATGGTGACTTGTTGAAATCACTGAAGCCAACAACTTCTTGCTGTGAAAATGTTGTTAGGCTTTCTGATACTAAGATAAGACTATACTAAAAATGAACATAAAAATTGATATAACTACTGTTGATTAACTTCTGTCAATATCAATTTAGCAACTATCTTTGATAATAATGGTTTGACTTTCAAAGTAAATATTATTACTTAACTGATTAACAGCATCCCCTGTTATAGTATAGTCTACACGTCCTCATTCTTGTCAGTTGGGCATAGGTTGAGTGAAATTAAGTTGGAAATTTCTGTAAAATTGTAAATCTATAAGAAATGTGTACAAATCTAGTAATATGACTGATACCTGCTTTGTGATAAATTTCTTTCTCCTCTCTTTGACTAAGTTGTGAAATGTTGGTCAATTCTTTATTCATATTGTCAGTGGAGTGAAAATCTATATTATATATGATTTCACTCTTTGGAAGGTCTTGTCTTCTTTTTTCAACTGTAGTTGTTTCTATTACTTGAGAATGTGCAACTGTGGATAAAGGCCCATTTGAAGAATTTGGATTTTGGATTTTGTCAGTGTAATTCTTTTTAGTGCCTTCTTTCTTATTCACCTTTTCCACAAAATGTGTATCTGTTTGATTCAATAAAGGAGTTGATACTCTGGGGTTACTACAATCCTGAGGCCTTTTGAATTGTTCCACATGACTAGTCAACTTTGAAATTTCATGTGTTGAAAGTGTTCTTGTACAAGCCAAGGAAATATGCTCAGGATTGCCATGTGAGTGATCAAAATAAGTTCCATATGTGTATTGTTCAAAATTTTTAACGTGTGGTTCAGAAATTGCTGTATTATCTGAATTGGAGAATTTAACAGTTTCCTGTTGTGGAAGTATGCTTCGGCCACCTGCTTTTAAGTTATTTTCCTGTAAAAAATGGTCTTTAGAAGGCAGAAGTTGTTGAAAACCCATTCCTTCTCTATTTGTTATATTCTTGTCATAATTAGAGAGGCTTTTGCGACATGTAGAACATATCACGTTATTAAATGTTACAGTTTTCTCAGAGGAATAGCAATCACCAGGTACATCATTATTAAAAATCTCCCACTTATTACAGTCCTCTGCTTTTTTATCCACATTACTGTTTTCATTAGATTTATAAGAACTAATGTACAGTTGTTCTTGGTGAGTATGAGGCTGCTGATCTGTAGTAACAATCGGCAATTTGATTTCTTTATGTAAAGAAGGTCCTGAGAAAGAAACAGGTTTAGCTTGGCCACTGGATTCTAATTCCAAGTCTTCTATTTCTTGATTTTCTGATAAATCCAGGTTCTGGGTATGTGTCTCTTTGGGAATTGAACAAGCGTCAATATTGTTATCTAATTCATTTTTCAGATTTGAAAGAGCTGGGCTAAAAGGTTTACATAATTCTTGTGGAAGGTCATCAAGGGTTTGGAGAATATGTTGATGGTTACCTCTTCTTTTGGGAGCAGAGACACCCACTGTCATCCTTGGGTTGCTTTTTAGGATTGCATTACCCACTTGAGTCCTTTTATGTTGTATATTTCTTTTTCCTTTATACTTAGAAATATTTGTGCTAGGATTTTTTATATCATGGAGATTGTTTTTTCTGAGTCCCATAGAGTATACTTGGTTAACAGCTGATTGCTTATGCTTGGAGTTACCAAATTTCATGCTTTTAAAATCTCTTACATAATGTTCATATACATCTTCTTTCTTTATAAATAAACCTTCTTTGTTTCCTTTACCAACTTTTACATGTTCTGGCTTCTGTCTGTTGGAATTTTCACCACAAACAAATCCATTGCAATTATTAGAACTGAATTTTGCTTTCTATGGAAACAAAATATATAGTTAACTTTAATTTTCAGCTGTAATTCTATATTTAACTCATTCTGGATGGTTCACAAATTAAACTATTATTTCATTTAGTCTTATAAATTGACCTAACCATAGAGCCTACTGGGATATATACAACATGATTCTTCAGAAAAGTAGACCAATAGAGAAGAAGAAAGACATAATAGACTTAGTATGTATACCAATCTTTATTTTCTGCTGTACATTTCAATATCCTTTTGGTGATATTTTAGCACTACTGATCTTATTAAATAAAGTAAAACATTTAACTTAATTTTTATAGGCTCTTGAAATAATCAGATAAAAATTTCCTTGCTTTAGAAACACTCTTCTTTCCCAATTGTTATATAGATAGAGATAGAATTAAGAAAGTTTGTTTCTCTGGTATCTGTGAGATACTATAGGTAGGACAGCAAAAGAAGGGATTTAAAAACAAGAAAAATGGTATGTTTTCAAATTTGTGTGTATGGAAAGACTGTTGTGGGCTGCTAAGATTAAAACAGAAGCAATGCTTCCTATCATTCACTACAACACAGGCACTAGATGAAGAGTAACTGCCCATCATGTAAAGTTTGAAGGGATGGATCAACGCCTTTGACTCTTGTACTGTGTTTAGGCCAGGGGAAATTTGACATGGTTGATAAACCTCATGGCTCCATGAAGAGGAGGAGAAAGGAAATGTCTACCAATACATTAGTGTGCCCAGATATGCTACATTTACTGCTTACCAAATTAGCAGCCCAGAATCATGTAATTAATACAAAGTATCTTAAAATCAAAAGTTATTTCACTGTTCTGGATGCATGCTTCAGCAATCTGTCCTTCCCCTTTGATCATGTATAAAATAACCAGCAGGTGCATCCTATGAAAATGTTTAATGCTAAACAGTTATACCTTGGGCTGGTGTGTATCCTCTATATCTGATAGGTCTGTGTTATTCTTTTGAGCTGTAAACAAAAAGAGAAAATCAAAAACACATTCTTCAGTGGTCAGACTCTAGACTTCTAAAACCTACAAGTTCATTGCCATGAGAAAACCAGGTAGAATAAGTAAAATTATGCAAACATTTCCTATTAAAATTGGCAAATATAACAATATAATTTATTGTAAACCAAACACTATCTTGAGAAAGCTGAAAACATTTCTGTAGGTAAAGCAAAATGGACCTAAAAAATAATACTAAAAGAGATACCAAGATGGCAACAGAGTAGATGGGTGTTCCAACTGCCACCTTTCAGGACCAAATTGGATTACAACTTAATTTAAGAACATTCACCTTGGAAAACCAACTGTGGACTAAATGAAGAGGAGTCTATAACCAAAGATCACAGAAGAAGCCACACTAAGACTGGTAGGAAGGGCAGAGACACGGAAAGGGCTGCTCCACTCCCAGGAGTGAGCAGGGCAGAGGATCTGGAGGAACTCTCACTGCAGGGAAGTTAGCCCTGAGAGGGAAGTATTCTCATTCCCAGGCCTAGTATCCCAGCCTAGAGTCCCAGAGACTAGAAGAGGTGCCCACATAACATTTGGCTGTGAAAAGAGCCGAGGTTTCTGTCTGCAAGGAAGAGACGGGAGCTCTCAGAGATGCAGACTCAGTCTTAAAGGGCCAGCTCAGAAAATCTCATTCACAGCCACTTACCCAGGGTTTTAGTGGGGTAGACTTGAGAGGACTAGAGTTGCATGAGAGTGTGAAGTTGGTGGCCCAGGAAGAGACAATGTGGGGAATAGCCACTGGAACCCTATACTGAGTCATTCTCCAATACTGCAGTTGCCATCTTTCTTGGGTGAAGCAGCCCCCTCTGAGATGCATCAGCCTGGGAAAAAGCAACTGCCCCACCCACAGGAGTCTCCCTTGCCCCACCAAAGCAACTGGGTCATTCTAAAAAGCCAGAAAGCAGCAGGCACATAAGTGACTCAGTTTTCTGGCATTGAGGCCAGAGCTTTCCCCTGCACACTCCTGAGTCTAGTACTGGTGCTTCTGCCCCATGGGAGATTCAGTAGAAACTGTCCAGAGTGTGGGCAGACCATACCTCTGGGTCTCAGAGGCCACACCTACTGAACTCCTGGGAGCCATACCCTACTGAGGTCTGTGAAAAAAATCTGGACAAACTGATACCTGGAGACCAAACACACCCACCACATTCCTAATCCCTGAATTGCCACAGGTTCTAGACTCTACCAGAGGTTTTTTCAGGGGCCAAGTCCAACAAGCATCCATCAGACAGAGGCTGCAGGAGGCAGGACTCAGGGAACCTTGGCCTTTTATGGACCTTCTCCTAGACCCAGTGAAGATAAAAGCCAGCCTAGATGTACAGCTTGGTATTTCCATGTGCACCTGGGCCCAGCAGAGGCAGTCACAAACTTTGGATTGCTTGCAGCTCCAAGAAGGTTGCTCAGGGCCAGTCACAGGCAGTGTTTCCCAATGGTCTGTACTGGGTTCCCTCCAGGGAGACCCAAGGTCAGCAAATCCAGTGGCCAGCAGTGGAGAGCATCAGTTTAGGACCTAATAACCCATGCCAGTGGGGTATCCAAAAAAAGGGTTCCTGACACTTTGCCCAGCTGAGGTGAGTTCTGCTTTCTGTGATCAGTACAAGTATAGCAGCTCATGTGCATTTGATAGGGTAGAACTTCACAGTCAGCCAGCCCGGGTGCTGGATATCCTGCCCTGTTGGGCGAGATACTACAGGGGTAAGGGAGAGAGGCTTGCAACATGAACAGTTAAAGTGTGGGTCCCTGTGAGCCTATTGTTGGGTTTGGTCGAGGGGCTTAGCCACTTTCTGGGGTTCACAGTCAGTCTCAGGAGAGAGCTCTCTCAGTCTTCCTCACTGAGACCAGAGTCTCACCTGCTATAAGTACTTCTGCAGAAGGGACTGTCAGCCCTACTAAAACTGAATCTGCTGCTCACTTTGTTAGGGAGAAATAAAATTTGAGTACCCAACAATGACTGAGAGATTAGGCTCTGGGAGTAGGAGGCATTTTCCCCATACTGAGCTTCTGACTGAGAGACCCCTAAAGTAGGGTCCCATTAACATTGTATTCCCAAACTCAGCTTCCCTAAACCACCAAGCCTTCAACCTATAGATGGGTTGACTGGGTGAGGCCTATCTAAGCCCATACTACAATCTCTCCATAGTATGACTCTTTCTGAAAAGAGTATTCTCTTTTTGAGAAGACTCTTTGGGAAGATCAGGCAGCTGCAAGAGGAAGTGGAGCAGCTGAAAAGTAGAGGCAAATCTTACAGAGCTGCTGTCATCTCAAAGTTGGAAGATAATCCTTATACACAGCTTAGCCTCTCCCACACTACCCAAGCACTGGAAACATAGAAACAAACAGTGAACAGAGCAGTAGCTCCAGACAGTAGCTCACAAATAATGGCTGACACCAACCCAAGAAGACCTGGAACCAACACAACCAGTAGTGAGTGGCAGACAGGACCAATCTTAGACTCAGCTAACTACACAAGCAACACGCACAAAGGAGGAGTTCAGCAAGCACCAGACACTGTAGAGAATAAATTCACCCAACAGAACAGACACTGCACAGTGACTAATACACATGATCAAGTTTGACCCTTAGAGGCAGCCAGCCTGAAGGGATAACCGCACACACAAAGGGACCAGCTACATTCAATATTCACATATAATAGGAGGAAAAATATTACCCTCAATAAGCATTCCTAGAGCAACGAAATCAGGTGACCTGGAGGTCAGTACCATCGAGACCATTTTCCCCATAAAGACTCCACAAAAATTGCAAAGTCAGAAAGTGCTATATAATACACACACACACACACACAAAAAAAAAAAAACTGGCAAAGAAATACAACCCAAATGAATCAACAAGAGAAATCCCCCCAAAAAGAATGAAATGAAATGGAAGTAACCAAACTACCAGATGCAAAGTTTAAAATAATAATTTTTAATATATTCAAGGACCTTAGAGAAACAATGGATGGTCATAACGAGTATCTAAATAAAAGATAACAAGCATAAAAAAGAACATTGAAATCATAAAAGAACCAGTCAGAAATGACAAATACAATATCAGAAATGAAGAATGCACTAGAAGAAATCAACAGCAGGCTGCATAAACCAGAGAATTACGTCACCAATTTAGAGGACAAGATAAACAAAAGCACAGAAGCAGAGTGGCAAAAAGAAAAAAAGCTGAGGATACTCTAAGAGAGCTCTGTGACAACATGAAGAAAAACAACATCCGCATCATAGGGGTTTCCTGAAGGAGAAGAGAATGAACAAGGGATAGAAATCATAGTTGAAAACATCCCTAAATTGATGAAGGAAAAAGTCACACAAGTTCCAGAAGCACAGAGAGTCCCATTAAAGAGGAACCCAAGGAGGTTCACACCAAGACATATCATAATTAAAGTGCCAGAGTTAAGAGCCAAAAAAATATATATTAAAAGCTGCAATAGAAAAGCAGTTGATTACCTACAGAGGGGCCCGCCACCTCCCCATAAAGAAGACATCCAAATTCTCAACAGAAACACTTGAGGCCAGAAGGGATTAGCAAAAAATATTCAAAGTGATGCAAAACATGAAACTACAACCAAGACTTCTTTATCCAGCAAGACTATCATTTAAAATTGAAGGAGAAATAAAAAGCTTCCCAGACAAAAACAAACAAAAAACTGAAGAAATTCATCACAACCAAACCAGTACTGCATGAAATGGTAAAGGGCCTGCTATAAAAAGAGCAAAGGAAAAAGAAATCAAGAGAAAGAATTGTAGATTTAAAGAATAAAATGGCAATAAATAAGTACTTATCAATAATCACCTTAAATGTAAATGAATTAAATGCTGCAATTAAAACATATAGGACCTGCACGTATGCTGTCTATAAGAGACCTACCTCAAAACAAAAGATACATATAGACTGAAAGTGAAGGGATAGAAAAAAGTATTTCATGCAAATGGAAATGAAAAAAAAAAAAGCTGGGGTAGCAATACTTATACCTGACAAAATAGACTTTAAAACAAAGACTATATAGTAAGGGATAAAGAAGGTCACTATATAATGATAAAGGAAGCAATCCAACAGGAGGATATAACCATTGTAAATATTTATTCGCCTGATATAAGAGCACCTAAATATATAAAGCAGATTTTGATCTACATAAAGGGCAAGATCAATAGCAATACTATAATAACAAGGGATTTTAATATGCCATTAACATCAATGGATAGACCCTTTAAACAAAAAATTAACAAAATAACTGCAGCCTTAAATGACACACTGAATCAACGAGATTTAATAGATACCCCAAAGCAGCAGAATATACATTCTTTTCAAATGGTACATTCCCTAGGACAGAGCACATGTTAGAACACAAGAAAAGTCTCAATAAATTTAAGAATACTTAAGTCATATCAAGCATCTTCTCTGATCACAATGGCATGAAACTAGAAATCAACTACAATAGAAAAACTGAAAAACATTCAAACTCTTGGAGGCTAAACAGTATGTTATTAAATAATGAATGAATTAACAATGAGATCAAGGAAGAAATCAAAAATTTCCTTGAAATAAAAATTAACATACAACAACTCAAAATCTATGGGACACCACCAAAGCAGTACTAAAAGAAAATTTCATAGCATTATAGGAATACCCTAAAAAGCAAGAGCTCAAATAAACAACTTAACCCTGCATCTAAAAGAACTAGAAAAAGAACAACAAATAAAGCATAGAGGAAGTAGAAGGAAGGAAATAATAAAGATCAGAGACGATGTAAATGACATAGAGGCTAAACAAAACAGTACAAAAGATCAATGAAACCAAGAGCTGGTTCTTTGAAAAGGTAAACAAGATTAATGAACTTTTAACCCGATATATCAAGCCAAAAAGAGAGGACTCAAATAAAATTAGAAATGAAAGTGGAGAAGTAATAAATGACACTGCAGAAATACAAAGGATTGTAAGAAAATACTATGAAGATCTATATGCCAAAAAATTGAAAAACCTAGGAGATGGATAGATTCCTAGAAACATACAATCTTCCAAAACTCAATCAGGAAGAATTAGAAATCTAAACAGATTGCTTACAACAAATAAAGTTGAAACAGTTATCAAAAAACTCCCAGCAAAGCCTGACCAGGCAGTGGCACAGTGGATAGAGCATCGGACTGGGATGCGAAAGACCCAGGTTCGAGACCTTAAGCTTGCCAGCTTGAGCGCGGGCCCATCTGGCTTGAACAAAAAGTTTGCCAGGTTGGACCCAAGGTCGCTGGCTACAGCAAGGAGTTGCTTGGTCTGCCAAAGGCCCATGGTCAAGGCACATGTAGGAAAGCAATCAATGAACAATTGAGGTGTTGCAATGGCAACGAAAAACTAATGATTGATGCTTCTCATCTCTCTCCATTCCTGTCTGTCTGTCCCTATCTATCCCTCTCCCTGACTCTCTGTCCCTGTAAAAAAAAAAAAAAAAAAAAAAATTCCAGCAAAACAAAAGTCCTAGACCCTGATGGCTTCACAGGCAAATTTTACCTAATATTCAAAGAACTAATACCTATCCTTCTCCAGCTATTTCAAAAAAATTCAAGGAGAAAAGAATTCCAAGCTCCTTTGATGAGGCAAGCACGATCCTCATTGCAAAACCAGGTAAAGACACTACAAAGAAAGAAAACCATAGGCCAATATACCTGATGAACATAGATGTTAAAATTCTCAACAAAATACTAGCAAACTGGATCATCAAAAGGATCATGATCAAGTGGGTTTTTTATTTACTGGGGAGGTAAGGTTCATACAATATTTTCAAATCAACAAACATGAACAGAAGAAAGGATAAAAATCACATGAATATATCAATAGATGCAGAAAAAGCATTTGATAAAATCCAGCACCCATTTATGATCAAAACTCTCAGCAAAGTAGGAATACAGAAAACATACCTCAACATAATAAAGGCCATCTATGAAAAACCCACAGCCAACATCATACTCAATGGGCAAAAATTAAAAGCAATCCCCTTGAGATCAGAAAAAAGGCTAGAGTATCCCCTTTCACCACTCTTATTCAACATAGTTCTGGAAGTCCAGCCACAGGAATCATACAAGAAGAAGAAATAAAAGGGATCCAAATCGGAAAAGACGCAAAACTTTTATTATTTCCTGATGACATGATACTGTATAGAGAAAAGCCTAATGTCTCAGTCAAATAACTACTTGACTAGAAAATGAATTCAGCAACATGGCAGGATATAAAATTAATATTCAGAAATCAGCGGCATTATTATTCACCAACAATGAAGTGTCAGAAAGAGACATTAAGAAAACAATCCCCTTCACTATTGCAACGACAATAAATAAATAAATAAATAAAGCGTCTAGGAATAAATGTAACGAAGGAGTTAAAAAACATACTCGGGAGGAAGCAAGATGGCGACAGAGTAGGCGGAAGTACCAACTTCCAACTCTCAGAACCAAAGTGGATTATAACTCAATTTAAAGAACCATCATCTGGATAAACCAACTATGAACTAAACTAAGTGGATTCTTCAACCAAAGAACACAGAAGAAGCCACACTGAGACTGGTAGGAATAGCGAAATCGCGAAGAGGGCTGCCCAGCTCCCCGGAGCAAACGGCAGCCCAGAGAGACCCGCGTGTCAGGAGGAAAGTTTGGCGGAGAGGGAGGGACCTGGGTCCCAGGAACCAAGCCCCAGCCTGCATTCCCAGAGCCTAGAAGAGGCGTTTGGACAGTTTTGAGCTATGAAACAAGTGAGGGAGCTCACAGGCCTACAGTGTGGAGTATTAGGTCCCTTCCTACTCTGCTGAGGGTTGCTGAAGAATTTGGGGTGGCAGGACGCTGAAACGCGGTTTTGTCGGCGTAGGCAGAGGCCAAGCCGGTGTAAGCTCAATCTAGCCCAGCAGGGTCAAAGGGGGCGCGCGAAAGTGGTCCGGAAGCTGCTGGCCCGCCTTTAATCCCACTTAAGGGGACAAAGCGGGAGGACAGGAACGGGCAGAAATCTGCTCTGCGACCCTGTGCAAGCCGGCCCTGACTGCGGGGACCGGGCTAGAACCAGGGACGAGCAGGGGCTCGCGGCTGAACTCATGCTACCAGCCCCACCTGGCCAGAGAAACCGCGGTTTGCCATCCTACAAGCACGAGCGGGCTGCGAACACGGGGGAGAGGTAGAGTCCGGGACAAGCGGAAGATCACAGCTGGACGGAAGCAAGCAAACACGCCCGGCCCAATAAACCTTGGTTTACGAACCTGCGCAGAAGGGCCCTGGCCTCGAGGGCGGGGCTAAAGATCCAGACGGGCAAAGGCTCACAGCTGAGAGCACCTCAAAAACCCCGCCCATCACGCGAAACTGTGGTGAGCAGGCTCTGACGGAGGGTTCTGGGCGGAAGTCCGGAAACAGGCTGGGTCCACAGCTGAGCAAAGGTGCTCACCTATACACAAAGTGCTGAGGCTTGTGGCTTGAGTGACAGCCCCTCCCACGGAAGAGAGGCAGAAATCATAGCAAAAGCCACAGTGGGCTGGCGCTGGCAACGCTCATACCCAACCACCCTAGGCAGCGGCAGGGAGGTGGGGGGCCTACAGACAGACCACACCTAGAGAACACAAAGGCAACACCTACTGGACTCCATTGGCCACAACGTGCTTATACACAGAAAAAATGGGCAGGCAGAGGAATGCAAACCAAATGAATCAAGAGAAATCCCCAGAGAAGGACCTGAATGAACCAGATATAACCAAACTACCAGAAGCAGAATTTAGAATAATGATAGTTAGGATGTTCAAAAAAATTAGAGAAACAATGGATAGTCATTATGAACACCAAAATAAAGAGATAACAAGTATAAAAAACAAAATTGAAGTAATAAAAAAGAATCAGACAGAAATGACAAATACAGTATCAGAACTGAAGACCACAATGGAAGGAATTAAAAGCAGGATGAATCACGCTGAGGATCGAATAAGCGAGTTAGAGGACACAATAAACAAAGGCACAGAAGCAGAAAAGAAAAAGGAAAAGAAACTCAAAAACTGTGAGGAAACTCTAAGGGAGCTCTGTGACAACATGAAGAGAATCAACATTCGCATCATAGGGGTGCCTGAAGATGAGGAGAGAGGACAGGAAATGGAAACTTTATTCAATCAAATCATAGCACAAAACTTCCCTAAATTAAGGCTGGGAAACACCCTACACGTTCAAGAAGCACACAGAACTCCACTAAAGAGCAATCCAAAAAGATCTACACCAAGACACATCATAGTTAAAATACCAAAGCTAATGGATAAAGAAAAAATTTTAAAAGCTGATAGGGAAAAAAAAGGCTATCACCTACAAAGGAGCCCCCATAAGGATGACGTCTGACTTCTCAACAGAAACACTTGAGGCCAGAAGGGAATGGCAAGATATATTCAAAGTAATTCAGAACAAGAACCTACAAGCAAAACTACTCTATCCAGCACGGATAACGTTTAAAATTAAAGGAGAAATAAAGAGCTTCCCAGAAAAAGAAAGCCTGAAGGAATTCATTAAAACCAAAACAATCCTGCAAGAGATACTAAGGGGCCTGTTGTGAAAAGTTCAAAGGGAGGAAAGAATATAGCAAAAGAAGAATACAGCTTTAAAGAATAAAATGGCAATAAACAACTACATATCAATAATAACCTTAAATGTAAATGGCTTAAATGATCCAATCAAAAGACATAGGTTAGCTGCGTGAATAAAGAAACAGGACCCATACATATGCTGTCTACAAGAGACACACCTTAAAACAAAAGATGCACATAGACTGAAGGTAAAAGGATGGAAAAAAATATTTCATGCAAATGGAAATAAAAAAAAAGCCAGGGCAGCAGTACTTATATCTGACAAAATGGACATTAAAACAAAGGCTGTAGTAAGAGATAAAGAAGGACACTACATAATGATAAACAGAACAATTCAACAGGAAGATATAACTATTATAAATATCTATGCACCAAATATAGGAGCCCCGACCTACATAAAGTAGACTCTGATGGATATAAAGGGTGAGATTAACAGCAATACTATCATAGTAGGGGATTTCAATACCCCACTAACAACAGTGAATAGATCCTCAAGAAAGAAAATTAATAAAGAAACAACAGACTTAAAGGATACACTAGATCAAATTGATTTAACAGGTATCTTCAGAAGTTTTCACCCTAAAGCAGTAGAATATACATTCTTCTCAAGTGCTCATGGTACGTTTTCAAGGATAGACCACATGTTAGGACACAAAAATGGTCTCAATAGATTTAAGAAGATTGAAATCATATCAAGCATTTTCTCTGATCACAATGCCATGAAACAAGAAATTAATCACAAAAGAAAAACTGAAAAATACTCAAACACTTGGAAACTAAATAGCATGATATTAAATAATGAATGGATTAACAATGAGATCAAAGAAGAAATAAAAAAGTTTCTAGAAACAAATGATAATGAGCATACATCAACTCAAAATTTATGGGACACAGCAAAAGCTGTTCTGAGAGGGAAGTTCATTGCACTACAGGCATATCATAAGAAGCTAGAAAAAGCTCAAATAAGCAACCTGACCCTGCATCTAAAAGAACTAGAAAAACAACAGCAAATAAAACCAGGACAAGTAGAAGGAAGGAAATAATAAAGATCAAAGCAGAAATAAATGACATACAGGGTAAGGAAACAATACAGAGAATCAATGAAACCAGGAGCTGGTTCTTGGAAAAGGTAAACAAGATTGATGAACCTTTAACTAGACTCACCAAGAAAAAAAGAGAGAGGACTCAAATAAATGAAATTAGAAAGGACAGTGGAGAAATAACAACTGACAAAACAGAAATACAAAGCATTGTAAGAAAATACTATGAAGAAGTATATGCCAAAAAATTAGACAATCTTGGTGAAATGGACAAATTTCTTGAATCATATAACCTTCCAAAAATGAATCTGGAAGAATCAGAACACCTAAACAGACCAATTACAACAAATGAGATCGAAACAGTTATCAAAAAACTCCCAAAAAAGAAAAGTCCTGGGCCTGATGGCTTCACAAGTGAATTCTATTAAAAATTCAAAGAACTAACTCCTATCCTCCTCAAGCTATTTCAAAAAATTCAAGAGGAAGGAAGACTTCCAAATTCCTTTCATGAGGCGAGCATAATTCTGATCCCAAAACCGGGCAAAGAAAACACAAAGAGAGAAAATTATAGGCCTATATCCCTGATGAATTTAGACACTAAAATTCTCAACAAAGTATTAGTCAACCAGAGCCAGCAATATATGAAAAAAATCATACACCATGATCAAGTGGGATTTATTCTGGAGAGGCAAGGCTGGTTCAATATTCGCAAATCAATCAAAGTGATTCATCACATAAACAAAAGTAAGGACAAAAATCACATCATAATTTCAATACATGCAGAAAAGGCATTTGATAAAATCCAGCACCCATTCATGTTCAAAACTCTCAGTAAAGTGGGAATACAGGGAACATTCCTTAACATGATAAAGGTCATCTACGACAAACCCACAGCAAACATCATACTAAATGGACAAAAATTAAAAGCAATCCCCTTAAGATCAGAAACCAGGCAGGAGGGCCCCCTTTCACCATTCTTATTCAACATAGTTCTGGAAGTCCTAGCTACAGCAATCAGACAAGAAGAAGAAATAAAAGGCATCCAAATTGGAAAAGAAGATGTAAAACTGTGACTATTTGCAGATGATATGATATTGTATATAGAAAACCCTAAGTCTCAGTCAAAAAACTACTGGACCTTATAAATGAATTCAGCAAGGTGGCAGGATATAAAATTAATACTCAGAAATCAGAGGCATTTCTATATACCAACAATGACCTTTCAGCAAAAGAACTTAAGGAAACAATCCCCTTCATTATTGCAGCCAAAAAAACAAAGTACCTAGAAATAAATTTAACCAATGAGGTTAAGGACTTGTACTCGGAAAATTATAAAACATTGATAAAAGAAATCAAGGAAGATAAAACAAGTGGAAGCATATACCGTGCTCATGGCTAGCAAGAATAAACATCATTACAATGTCTATATTACCCAAAGAAATTTATAAATTCAATGCAATACCAATGAAAATACCAATGACATACTTCAAAGATATAGAACACATATTCCAAAAATTTATATGGAAACAAAAAAGAACACAAATAGCCTCAGCAATCTTAGAAAGAAAAATAAAGCAGGGGGTATCACTCTTCCGGATATCAGGGTTTACTACAAGGCCATTATACTAAAAACAGCCTGGTACTGGCATAAGAACAGGCACATAGATCAATGGAACAGAACAGAGGACCCAGAAATAAACCCACAGCTTTATGGACAACTGATATTTGACAAAGGAGGAAAGAACATACAATGGAGTAAAGACAGCCTTTTTAACAAATGGTGTTGGGAAAATTGGACATCTACCTGAAAAAAAATGAAACTAGACCATCAACTTACACCATTCACAAAAAAAACCTCAAAATGGATAAAAGACTTAAACGTAAGCGGTGAAACCATAAGCATCTTAGAAGAAAACATAGGCAGCAAGCTCTCCGACATCTGTAGCAGGAACATATTTGCCGATTTATCTCCACCGGCAAATGAAATAAAAGACAAGATAATCAAATGGGACTATATCAAACTAAAAAGTTTTTGCACTGCTAAAGACAATAAGAACAGAATAAAAAGACAAACCACACAATGGGAGAACATATTCGACAGCACATCTGATAAGGGGTTAATAACTAAAATTTATAAAGAACTTATAAAACTCAACACCAGGAAGACAAACTATCCAATCAAAAAATGGGCAAAAGAAATGAATAGAAATTTCTCCAAAGAGGACATACAGATGGCCAATTTTAAAAAAAATGCTCAACATCACTAATCATCAGAGAAATGCAAATTAAAACCACAATGAGATATCACCTTGCACCAGTCAGAATGGCGCTCATCAGCAAAACAACACAGAATAAGTGCTGGCAAGGATGTGGAGAAAAGGGAACCCTCTTGCACTGCTGGTGGGAATGCAGACTGGTGCAGTCACTGTGGAAAACAGTTTGGAGATTCCTCAAAAAATTAAAAATCGAACTGCCTTTTGACCCAGCTATCCCACTTATAGGAATTTACCCTAAGAACACCATAGCACTGTTCGAAAAGAAGAAATGCACCCCCATGTTCGTGGTAGCATTGTTCACAATAGCGAAGATCTGGAAACAGCCCAAGTGTCCTTCAGAAGATGAGTGGATTAAAAAGCTATGGTATATATACACTATGGAATACTACGCAGCCATAAGAAATGATGACATCGGATCATTTATAACAAAATGGATGGACCTTGATAACATTATACGGAGTGAAATAAGTAAATCAGAAAAAAAGAAAAACTGAAAACAGCATGATTTCATACATAGGTGGGACATATAAGTGAGACTATGAGACATGGGCAAGAGAGTTGTGGTTACGGGGTGGGGAAAGGGAGGGAAGGGTGGGATAGGGAGAGGAGAGGGACACAGGGAGAACCAGATAAAAGGTGACAGAGGACAATTTGACTTTGGGTGACGGGTATGCAACAAAATTGAATGATAAGATAACCTGGAGATATTTTCATTGTACATATGTACCCTGATTTATTGGTGTCACCCCATTAAAATTAAGAATAATAATAAAAATAAAAAATAAAAATAGCCTGACCTGTGGTGGCGCAGTGGATAAAGCGTCGACCTGGGAACACTGAGGTCACCAGTTCAAAACCCTGCACTGGTCTGGTCAAGGCACATATGGGAGTTGATGCTTCCAGCTCCTCCCCCCTTTATATCTTTCTCTCTCTCTCTCTCTCTCTCTCTCTCTCACTCTGTGTCTCCTCTCTAAATGAATAAAATAAAATAATAATAATAATAATAAAAATTAAAAAAAAGATAAAAAAGGAATATAGTAACAACTTGTAAAGATGCAATATGTTTAATGAATTCTGTCTTTCCATTTCTTTGGTGATTTTTGTTATTTTTGTACTTCAGTTGAATATTTTCCTTTTCACAGCTTCTTGTCATGATCATTGAATTAATTAGTGTAAATAAAACAGAATATATGGTTCTTTAAAAAAAAAGTCTATGCTACTGAAAGCAATCTATAAATTCAATGCCATTCCTATTAAAATAACAACGGCATACTTCAAAAATATAGAACAAATACAGTGGTACCTTGACATACAAACAGACCAACTTTTTTTTTTTTTTTTTTTAAGATACGAGTTTCAACTTGGTCCGAAAGAACACAAATAGCCACAGCAATCTTGAAAATGAAGGATAAAGTGGGAGGTATCACACTTCCTGACATCAAGTTATAATACAAGGCCACTGTAATCAAAACAGCTTGGTACTGGCATAAGGACAGGCACACACATCAATGGAATAAAACAAACATCCCAGAAATAACCCCCCGCCTTTATGGTCAATTGATTTGACAAAGGAGGTGAGAGCATACAATGGAGTAAAAACAGTCTTTTTAATAAATGGTGTTGAAAAATTGTACAGGTACCTGCAAAAAAAAAAAAAAAAGAAAGAAACTGACCAACTTACACCATTCACAAAAATAAACTCAAAATGGATAAAAGACTTAAATGTAAGTCGCAGAACCATTAACACCTTCAAATAAAACATAGGCAGTAAACTTTCCTATATATCTTGTAGCATTTTTTTTTGTCAATATATCTCCACGGGCCAGTGAAATAAAGGACAGGATAAACAAATGGGACTATATCAAGCTAAAAGGCTTTTACACAGCAAAAGAAAACATGAACAAAATAAAAAAACAACCCACACAATGTGAGAACATATTCGACAACATGTGTGGTAAGGCGTTAATAACCAAAATTTATAAAGAACTTCTAAAACTCGACACCAGGAAGGTAAACAATTCAATTAAAAACTGGGCAAAGGAACGGAATAGACACTTCTCCAAAGAGAATATATAGTTGGCCAATAGGCATAGGTAAAAATGTTCAACATCACTAGTCATCAGATAAATGCAAATTAAAACCACAATGAAATATCACCTCACGCCTGTCAGAATGGCGCTCATTAACAAATCAACACACAATAAGTGCTGACAAAGGTGTGGGGAAAACTCTCCTGCATTGCTGGTGGGAATGCAGATTTGTGCAGCCACTGTGGAGAAGAGTTTGGTGTTTCTTTAAAAAATTAAAAATGGAACTAACTGACTTTTAACCCAGCTATCCCACTTTTAGGAATATATCCTAGGAATACCAAATCACTGATTCAAAAGAAGATATGCACACCCATGTTTATTGCAGCATTGTTTACAATAGCCAAAATCTGGAAACAGTGCAAATGTCCATCAGTGGCTGAGTGGATTAAAAAGCTGTGGTACATATACACAATGGAATACTATGCAGCTGTGAAAAAGAAGGAAACCTTACCTTTTGTGATGGCATGGATGGATCTGGAGATTATTATGCTAAATGAAAGAAGCCAGGCAGAGAAAGAAAAATATATGATCTCATATGTGGAATCTAATGAACATGGTGAACTGAGGAATAGAATAGAGGCAGAGGCAGGGTCACAGGGAGCAGAGGGACAACAGTCAGGGGGAAGGGCGATGAGGGGACAGGATCAGAGACGATGAAGTTATTAGTGAAATTATATATACATAACACATAGATACAGATAACAGGACAGCAAATTCCAGAGCGAAGGCAGGGAGGGAGTTACGGAGAGGGAATGTGGTTGGGGGTGAGGGTGTTATATTGAGTGGGCACTTGAATCCATGTTAACACAGTAAGTTAAAATTAATAAAGAAAAAAATACAAAAGATAGATACTGAAATCAGTATTTTTATATTCCCCACATATATACCCAGATATTTAACTATATAAAAGCAACTTTTATAAGGAAATAAATTATTTCATAATTAATTGAATTATTGTCACTTCCTAATGTTTGCTCAGTAAACTTCAGTCTGTTCCTCTTATTTTCCAGGGAGAATGGGCTACCAGAAAGAAGTCTTTTGCTCTAAAGAACTATTTAATAATTGCCTCTTGGTGTGTATAATTACACTTAGAAACAATCTTTTTTTCATTTTCTGTTGCATAAGGTTTTAGAACTTTTTCTATATATTTCTGTTGGAGAATGAATAAATAAACAGGGTATTTTTGCAATCTGGATAGAGGTGCTGGGCCCAACCCACACCTCACCTGCCTAGTAACAATGAACTACACCTGATTCTAGTTTGTCTCACCCACGTTCTCCGGAGGAGACTGGAAGCTAGTTTCTTATACCTTTTCCTGTTCAGGACTCCGGTATATAGATACTTGTCATGGCTTGACCACAACAGTTGGCGCCCATATGTGTGTGTAGTCATAGAAAAAGGGAAAGAGGAGATGTAATGGAACCCCCCAGAAGTGTGCACACGAAGTAAGTATTAAGCTTTTAAAGAGTTAAGCTTTTAAGTAGATTTTGGTGAGAAATTATAAGAAGAAATAATTTGAGAGAAAAATAAATATGGGAGTGCTAGGATCAAAAATAAGGGATTTTTTCGTACAAATGATCCATGTAAGCATGAATCATTGCCGGAAGATTATCAGGGTGAGCTAGAAGCGAAGGGATGTGAATGTGGGAACAACTTGGAGTCTAAGGATGACTCAGGGGATAATTATTTCGCTGCTATGGCTGCCTTAACCACGAAACCTCCGCCGCCCTTGGCTCCTTCCTACATTCAGTCCTCTGCTCCTCTATACCCTTATCGGGCTAATTCCACAGTCCATAGCTCAAAATCTAGGAAATTCCCGCTCCAACAATCTATAGACCAAGCTCGAAATATAGGGGAAACAATAAATGGCTTTACCTGTTTTCCTGTTGTAGAAAGACAGGACAATAAGGGGAAACTAGTGCGAGAGCATGAACCTATTATACCTTTTAAAACTGAAAGAACTTAAACTTGCTTGTGCTCAGTATGGGCCTACTGCCCTTTTACACTTGGCTTATTAGATACTATTAGTGCAAAGGCTCTACCGCCAAATGACTAGAAGGCGATTGCTTGTGCCAGTCTCTCAGGGGGTGATTATTTGCTATGGAAATCAGACTTTTATGAAAAGGCCATGGAGCAGGATGAGAAAAATCAGCAAGAGGAGGTTGTTTTTACTGTAGATATGTTAACTGAAGAAGAACAATATGCCCATACAGCAAATCAATTAGAGCATCAACTAACTATTTATAATATAATTAATCAGATAGCCACAAAGGCATAAAAATGCCTGCCTACTTCAGGGACCAAAACGGAAGAATTTGGAAAAATTAGGCAAGGTCCTGATGAGCAATATCAAGAATTTGTTTCACGGCTAATTCAAGCAGTCGAAAGAATAGTAGAGGATAAAGATGTAGAAAAGATTTTAATAAATCAATTAGCATATGAAAATGCTAATTCGGCTTGTCAGGCTGCACTTCAGCCTCACCGCAAGAAGAAAGATATGAAGGACTATATTAGAATATGCGCCAATGTGAGGACTTGCTTTTGCAACAGACGTTAAGGTAAGATTTCCAGGACAATACTTTGATAAAAGGCAGAACAAGCAAAAGAAGGAAAGTCAGGGAAGTACTTTTGCCCATGGATATTGTTTCCAATGTGGGGGTGTGGGACATTTTGCTATAAACTGTCTTGATCCCCCCCCCATATCAGATTGGCCTCTCCCTCAAGGACGGCAAACTCTTAAAACCCCAGACCTCTGCCCACGTTGTAGGAGAGGGAAACACTGAGCAAATGACCATAAATCTAAATATACTACCAAAGGCCAGGGAAATAAACAATGGGGCCCTCCCCAGCCCCATCAAACAATAAGGGCAAAGTAGGTGTTTCCTCAGCAAATTATGATTCCAGCAGGCCAAACATTGCCTAACTATCCCAGGCAACAACAGGTAGTACAGGACTGGACCTCAGTCCCACCTCCCAATTTGTATTAACTCCAGAGATGGGACCTCAAGCTATACCCACTGGAATTTTTTGGCCACTTCCCAGTAACACAGTAGGATTTTAATTAGACAGAAGTAATTTAACTATAAGAGAATTTTTTGTTCTCCACAGAGTAATAGATTTGGATTATACAGAGGAAATTAAAGTAATGGTTCACACTCTGAGGAATATAGTCACTATCTCCCCTGATATAAAAATTGGACAATGAATCCTATTACCTCATTTAAGACAAGGCCAAACCCTGCAAAAAGGGACCCCAAGAGAATTGAGGATTTGGCTACACTGACGCTGCCTATTGGGTTCAAAAAATAGGTCATGAATGCCCAGAAATGGAACCAACAATACAAGGGTGTAAATTTTTTTTTTTTAATTTTAATTGGATGACACCAATAATTCAGGGTACATATGTACAACGAAAACATCTCCAGGTAATCTCATCACTCACTTATGTTGCATACCAGTCACCAAAATCAAATTATCCTGTCAACTTCGGTCTGGTTTTCCCTGTGACCCTCCCCTACTCCCTATCTCACCCTCCCCTCCCTCCCCCCACCCCTTGACCACCACTCTCTTGTCCATGTCTCATAGTCTCACTTTTATGTCACACCTATGTATGAAATCATGCTGTTCTCAGGTTTTATTTCTGATTTACTTATTTCACTCCGTATAATGTTATCAAGGTCCATCCATTTTGTTATAAATGATCCGATGTCATCATTTCTTATGGCTGCGTAGTATTCCATAGTATATATATTCCATAGCTTTAAATCCACTCGTCTTCTGAAGGACACTTGGGCTGTTTCCAGATCTTCGCTATTGTGAACAATGCTGCCACGAACATGGGGGCGCATTTCTTCTTTTCAAACAATGCTATGGTGTTCTTAGGGTATATTCCTGTAAGTGAGATAGCTGGGTCAAAAGGCAGTTCGATTTTTAATTTTTTGAGGAATCTCCAAACTGTTTTCCACAGTGGCTGCACCAGGCTGCATCCCACCAGCAGTGCAGGAGGGTTCCTTTTCTCCACATCCTCACCAGCACTGATTCTGTATTGTTTTGCTGCTGAGCGCCATTCTGACTGGTGCAAGGTGATATCTCATTGTGGTTTTGATTTGCATTTCTCTAATGATTAGTGATGTTGAGCATTTTTTTTAAAATTGGCCATCTGTATGTCCTCTTTGGAGAAATTTCTATTCATTTCTTTTGCCCATTTTTTGATTGGATAGTTTGTCTTCCTGGTGTTGAGTTTTATAAGTTCTTTATAAATTTTGGTTATTAACCACTTATCAGACGTGCTGTAGAATATGTTCTCCCATTGTGTGGTCAGTCTTTTTATTCTGTTCTTATTGTCTTTAGCTGTGCAAAAACGTTTTAGTTTGATATAGTCCCATTTGTTTATCTTGCCTTTTATTTCATTTGCCTGTGGAGAAAAATCGGCAAATATATTGCTCCGACAGATGTCAGAGAGCTTGCTGCCTATGTTTTCTTCTAAGATGCTTATGGTTTCAAGGCTTACATTCAAGTTTTTTATCCATTCTGAGTTTTTTTTGTGAATGCTGTAAGTTAATGGTCTAGTTTCATTTTTTTTCAGGTAGATGTCCAATTTTCCCAACACCATTTGTTAAAGAGGCTGTCTTTACTCCATTGTATGTTCTTTCCTCCTTTGTCAAATATCAGTTGTCCATAAAGCTGTGGGTTTATTTCTGGGTTCTCTGTTCTGTACCATTGAAAGAGGCTGTCTTTACTCCATTGTATGTTCTTTCCTCCTTTGTCAAATATCAGTTGTCCATAAAGCTGTGGGTTTATTTCTGGGTTCTCTGTTCTGTTCCATTTATCTCTGTGCCTCCTCTTATGCCAGTATCAGGCTGTTTTGAATATAATGGCCTTGTAGTAAACCTTGATATCCGGAAGAGTGATACCTCCTGCTTTTTCTTTCTAAGATTGCTGAGGCTATTCGTGTTCTTTTTTGATTCCATATAAATTTTTGGAATATGTGTTCTATATCTTTGAAGTATGTCATTGGTATTTTCATTGGTATTGCATTGAATTTATAAATTGCTTTGGGTAATATAGACATTTTAATGATGCTTATTCTTCCTAGCCATGAGCACGGTATATGCTTCCACTTGTTTGTATCTTCCTTGATTTCTTTTATCAATGTTCTATAATTTTCCGAGTACAAGTCCTTAACCTCCTTGGTTAAATTTACTACTAGGTACTTTATTTTTTTGGCTGCAATAGTGAAGGGGATTGTTTCCTTAAGTTCTGTTGCTGACAGTTCATTGTTGGTATATAGAAATGCCTCTGATTTCTGAGTATTAATTTTATATCCTGCCACCTTGCTGAATTCATTTATAAGGTCCAGTAGTTTTTTGACTGAGACTTTAGAGTTTTCAATATACAGTATCATATCATCTGCAAATAGTGACAGTTTTACTCTTTTTTCCAATTTGGATGCCTTTTATTTCTTCTTCTTGTCTGATTGCTGTAGCTAGGACTTCCACAACTATGTTGAATAAGAGTGGTGAAAGGGGGCATCCCTGCCTGGTTCCTGATCTTAAGGGCATTGCTTTTAATTTTTGTCCATTTAGTATGATGTTTGCTGTCGGTTTATCGTAGATGGCCTTTATCATGTTAAGGAATGATCCCTGTATTCCCACTTTACTGAGAGTTTTGAGCATGAATGGGTGCTGGATTTTATCAAATGCCTTTTCTGCATCTATTGAAATTATGATGTGATTTTTGTCCTTACTTTTGTTTATGTGATGAATCACATTGATTGATTTGCAAAGATTAAACCAGCATTGCCTCTCCAGAATAAATCCCACTTGATCATGGTGTATGATTTTTTTCATATATTGCTGAATCCTGTTGCCTAATATTTTGTTGAGAATTTTAGCGTCTAAATTCATCAGGGATATTGGCCTATAATTTTCTTTCTTTGTGTTGTCTTTGCCCGGTTTTGGGATCAGAATTATGCTCGCCTCATAAAAGGAGTTTGGAAGTCTTCCTTCCTCTTGAATTTTTTGAAATAGCTTGAGGAGCATAGGAGTTAGTTCTTCTTTGAATTTTTATAGAATTCACTTGTGAAGCCATCAGGCCCAGGACTTCTCTTTTTTGGGAGTTTTTTGATAACTCTTTCAATGTCATTTGTTGTAATTGGTCTGTTTAGGTGTTCTGATTCTTCCAGATTGATTTTTGGAAGGTTATATGATTCAAGAAATTTGTCCATTTCATCTAGATTGTCTAATTTTTTGACATATAGTTCTTCATAGTATTTTCTTACAATGCTTTGTATTTCTATTGTGTCAGTTCTTATTTCTCCACTATCCTTTCTAATTTTATTTATTTGGGTCCTCTCTCTTTTTTTCTTGGTGAGCCTAGGTAAAGGTTCATCAATCTTGTTTACCTTTTCAAAGAACCAGCTTCTGGTTTCATTGATCCTCTGTATTGTTTCCTTCGCCTCTATGTCATTTCTTTCTGCTCTGATCTTTATTATTTCCTTCCTTCTACTTGTTCTGGGTTTTATTTGTTTTTGTTTTTCTAGTTCTTTTAGCTGCAGGGTCAGTTTGCTTATTTGAGCTTTTTCTAGCTTCTTATGATATGCCTGTAGTGCAATAAACTTCCCTCTCAGAACTGCTTTTGCTGTGTCCCATAAATTTTGAGTTGATGTATGCTCATTATCATTTGTTTCTAGAAACTTTTTTATTTCTTCTTTGATCTCATTGTTAATCCATTCATTATTTAATAACATGCTATTTAGTTTCCAAGTGTTTGAGTATTTTTCAGTTTTTCTTTTGTGGTTAATTTCTAGTTTCATGGCATTGTGATCAGAGAAAATGCTTGATATGATTCTTACATTCATTGAGACCATTTTTGTGTCCTAACATGTGGTCTATCCTGGAAAATGTACCATGAGCGCTTCAGAAGAAAGTATATTCTACTGCTTTAGGGTGAAAAGTTCTGGAGATATCTAATAAATTAAGTTGATCTAGTGTATCCTTTAAGTCTGCTGTTTCCTTATTAATATTCTTTCTTGAGGATCTATCCAATGTGTGAGTGGGATATTGAAATCCCCTACTATTATTGTATTGCTGTTAATCTCGCCCTTTATATCTATCAAGGTCTGCTTTATGTATGTCGGGGCTCCTATATTTGGTCCATAGATATTTATAATAGTTATATCTTCCTGTTGAATTGTTCCCTTTATCATTATGTAGTGTCCTTCTTTATCTCTTACTACAGCCTTTGTTTTAAAGTCCATTTTGTCAGATATAAGTATTGCTACCCCGGCTTTTCTTTCATTTCCTTTTGCATGAAATATTTTTTCCATCCTTTTACCTTCAGTCTATGTGCATCTTTTGTTTTAAGGTGTGTCTCTTGTAGACAGCATATGTATGGGTCCTGTATCTTTATTCACGCAGCTACCCTATGTCTTTCGATTAGAACATTTAATACATTTACATTTAAGGTTATCACTGATATGTAGTTGTTTATTGCCATTTTATTCTTTAAAGCTGTATTCTTCTTTTGCTATATTCTTTCCTCCCTTTGAACTGTTCACAACAGGCCCCTTAGTACCTCTTGCAAAATTGGTTTGGTTTTTATGAATTCCTTGAGGCTTTCTTTTTCTGGGAAGCTCTTTATTTCTCCTTCAATTTTAAACGTTAGCCTTGCTGGATAGAGTAGTCTTGGTTGTAGGTTCTTGTTCTGCATTACTTTGAATATATCTTGCCATTCCTTCTGGCCTCAAGTGTTTCTGTTGAGAAGTCAGATGTCATCCTTATGGGGGCTCTTTTGTAGGTGATATCCATTTTTTCTCTAGCATCTTTTAATATTTTTTCTTTATCCATTAGCTTTGGTATTTTAACTATGATGTGTCTTGGTGTAGATTTTTTTTGGTTTCTCTTTAATGAAGTTCTGTGAGCTTCTTGAACATCTGGAATGTTTCCCAGCCTTAATTTAGGGAAGTTTTCTGCTATGATTTGATTGAACAAAGTTTCTATTTCATGTTCTCTCTCCTCTTCTTCAGAAACCCCTATGATGCGAATGTTGTTTCTCTTCAGTTTGTCACAGAGGTCCCTTTGAATTTCCTCACATTTTTTGAGTATCTTTTCCTTTTTATTCTCTGATTCTGTGCCTTTGTTTATTGTGTCCTCTATCTCGCTGATTCGATCCTTAGCGTCATTCATCCTGCTTTTAATTCCTTCCAGTGTGGTCTTCAGTTCTGATACTGTATTTGTCATTTCTGTCTGATTCTTTTTTATTATTTCAATTTCATTTTTTATACTTGTTATCTCTTTATTTAGGTGTTCATAGTGACTATCCATTTTTGCTCTAATTTCTTTGAACATCCTAACTATCATTATTCTAAATTCTGCTTCTGGTAATTTGGTTATATCTGGTTCATTCAGGTCCTTCTCTGGGGATTTCTCTTGATTCATTTTGTTTGCATTTCTCTGCCTGCCCATTTTGTCTGTGTATAAGAAGGTTGTGGTCACTGGAGTCCAGTAGGTGTTGCCTTTGTGTTCTCTAGGTGTGGTCTGTCTGAAGGCCCACCTCCCCCTCTGCCACAGCCTACAGTGGTTGTGTATCGGCGTTGCCAGCACCAGCCCACTCCGGCTGTTGCTGTGATTTCTGCCTCTCATCCATGGCCGGGGCTGTCACTCAAACCACAAGCCTCAGCACCAATGGTAGAGGTGAGCACCTTTGCTCACCTGCAGACCCAGCCTGTTTCCAGGTTCCCGCCCAGCCCCCGCGGTCAGAATCTGCTCGCCACAGTTTCGCTGGTTGGATGGGGCTGCTGACATGCTCTCAGCTGTTAGCCTTTGCCCGTCCGGACCTTTAGTCCCATCCTTGAGGCCATGCCCTCCTGCGCAGTATCGCAAACCACGGTTTATTGTTCCGGGCGTGGCTGCTGGTGTGTGCTCAGCTGCAAACTTTAGCCCCGCCCCCGCATTCAGAGCCAACTCGCGCACGCAGGATGGCAAACCACAGTTTCTCCACAGGTTGGGGCTGCTGGTGTGAGCTCAGCCGTGAACCTCCGCCCGTCCCTGGTCCTAGCCCTGTCCCCACGGTCAGGGCTGGCTTGCGCAGGGTCACAGAGCAGATCTCTGCCCATTCCTGCCCTCCCGCTTTCCCCCGCAGGTGGGGTTACAGGGGTGCCCGCAGCTGCCGTACCACCTCGCGTGTCCCCTTTACCCCTGCTGGGCTAGACCGAGCTCACACCTGCTAGGCCTCTGCCCCTGCCGACAGAACTGCATTTCAGCATCCCACTGCCACCGTCCCTCCCGCAACCTTCAGCAGAGTAGGAAGGGGCCCCACACTCCATAATGTAGACCTGTAAGCTCCCTCCATCTAAGCATCTCTGCTCTAAGTGCCGCGAGAGAGCCTGTTTGGCTGGTGTTCTGTCTCCCTTTGCTGGTATTGCTAATTCCAGAGGAAATATTTGTTTTTTATTAGAGAAGTGACTTAGCCCAGGTGTTAGGGTGGCTGTCCCTCAGAGTTTTTCTCCCTGTGTCTTCCAGTTTACTCTCTGTTCCCGCTGCTCTGGTCTTCTCCTCTGACCCCGTTCCCTAGATCCCCGAGTGAGTGGCTGTGAGAGAGGTTTTCTGCGCTGTCCCTTTTAGACTCTTGAGTCTGAGAAAACTTTCTCTTTCTCACTAACAGTATCTTCACTTGTTTCACAGCTCAATACTGTCCAAACGCCTCTTCTAGGCTCTGAGACTTCAGGCTGGGGCTTTGTTCCTGGGACCCAGGTCCCTCCCTCTCCGTCAAACTCTCCTCCTGCCACACGGGTCTCTCGGGCTGCTGTTCACTCCTGGGAGCTGTGCAGCCCTCTTCGCGTTTTCGCTATCCTACCAGTCTCAATGTGGCTTCTTCTGTGTTCCCTGGTTGAAGAGTCCATTTAGTTTAGTTCAAAGTCGGTTTATCCAGATGATGGCTCTTAAAATTGAGTTATAATCCACTTTGGTTCTGGGTTTTGGAAGTTGGTACGTCCGCCTACTCCATCGCCATCTTGCTCCACAAGGGTGTAAATTTAAGCAACTATTAGATACTGGAGCTGATGTATCTGTTATTGCTACGATACATTGGCCTCCTTCCTGGCCCACTCATGCAGCAGCCACAGAATTATAATGTATAGGGCAGAGTAAATCCCCTCAACAAAGCTCTAGTTTTTTTAAATGAGAAGATAAATAAGGTAATTCTCTACTTTTTCAACCTTATGTGCTCCCTGGATTGCCAATTAATTTGTGGGGGAGAGATGTTTTGAAAAATATGGGAGCATTGCTTATCTGTCCTAATAGCTTAGTCAGTACTCAAATGCTTGATCAGGAATTTTTGCCCACTAAGGGATTAGGGAAAGAATAGCAGGGAATTGTCACCCCCATACAAGTGGCACCCTAACCAAAAGGAGTGGATTAGGATATCAAAATTTAGCATAGGGTCCTTGGTAGCTCCTGCTACACCAATAATGTATTGTGCAGACCCAATTACTTGGAAATCTGATAATCCTGTATGGGTAGACCAATGGTCCCTCTCACAGGAGAAACTTAAGGCAGCTGCTAAATTAATACAAGAGCAGTTACAGCTTAAGCACATTGAACCTTCTAATAGCCCATGGAATATGCCTATATTTGTCATTAAAAAGAAATCAGGAAACTGGAGGCTATTACAAAATTTGAGAACAATAAATAAGACTATAAAAATTATGGGTCCTCTCTAGCTAGGATTCCCTTCTCTTTCCCTGAAGTGCGATGGAGGGTCCTGCTCACAGGAATCTGGCAAGGGCTAGACCCTGTTCTCTTATCAGACCGAGGATATGTGTGTGTTTTTCCTAGGTCTGCTGAAGCTCCTCAGTGGATTCCTGAACAATTGGTGAGATACCATGATTCAGAATGAGAGACTCATTTTACAAGACCAATTGTATAAGACTTATTTTACTATGCTTTCATCCCTTTTTCTGTTGAGAATAATTAGAAGTCTGAGATGCTTCTTAAAGTTGTATTATTATCTAATTTTCTTTAATGTTCTAGATCATTTTATTTCTTTCCTGTTTCATACCTGGAAAGAGGGCAAAGGAGAAGCCTGTTTGGATATGCCTAAACAAAAATCTCACACGGCCAACTTGAGATTTTTCAAGAGAGATTTCTGTTTGGTATTTATCCCTGTCATGTTCCTATTAAAATAGCCCTATATGTAAGATCTAGTAGGCCACATTCTAATCTCTAAAATCCCAGGTTTCACTCTTGATTTGTGTATTTGTATGTGAAGTCTTTGTTTAATGTCTAAATGTGTCTGTCTACAAGGCCTGAATTAAACTTATGCATGCAAAAATTGGAAATGCCGGCTCTAATACTGTAAAAATAAAATGTCATCCCTACAAATTTAAAAATTTAATTGGAACAAGTAAAGTGCGCTCATTGAAATTTGGATGAAGTGAATGAAGTGTGGATCCTGGAGACTTCCTAATTTGGCCAAACTGCTCCAAGCTAAAGTTGCTGCAGCTGCAAAGCTTGAAGCAGGGTGGATTTGCTTAACAAAGGTATAAATTTTTTTTTTACTCTTTGAATTGCCTGTTGATTGATGGGGTAGAAGTGTTTTGATGGGTGTGGGAATGTTGCTTGAAAGTGCATTTGCTATATTTTGTTGGAGGTTGGCATTGAGACAGGTGTTTCTTGCAGTTTTTGAAGTCAAGGTGTTGTGGAGTGTACTCAACAAATGCTTAAGGGTCAATTGTAAATAATATATTAAAAAGGGTGGAGTCATATCCTGAAACTCCTGCAAATCTATTTACCTTAAATTTTTTTGAATGTTTGATGTACAGTAGACACCAAACCTCTTTCTTTTGCAAACTTCTACCCCCTTTTATTTGATCCAGCTAATAATGCTGTTTCATCTTTTTCTAAATAGTTCCAGATATACAGAAAAAGTTTATTTAGGCAGATGGGTATCCTCAAACTCCTCAGCTAGATCTTCTGAGCATGGCTTTTAAGGTCTATAATGACCAAGAGGAACAGAAAAGGCAGACAAAGCCCAAAAAAGATCAGGAAAAATACCAGCTCTTGGCATACACCATTAAAGGCTACAATACCCCAAAGAAGCTTCATAGGACTCCATCAGGGCCCTGCTTCAAGAGTGGAAAGTATTATTTTCTGCTGCTTTGTTTAATATATAGTGTTTCCTTTATTCCTCCTGCCTTAATGCCCCATGCCTATTTTAGGCTTGTATCTGCTCCTAACTTAGACGAATTTACCCCTGACATCCAGCATAGTTCATCCCAAGGTTCTCTTCACCACGCTACAGTTTCAGAGCTACAGGAAAAGGCACCCTGGGTTCATCTCTCCATTTTAAAGAAAACAGAAGCTCCATCTCCATACATGCAACAGAGGGCTTTTCCAGTCTATCTCAATCATTGTCAGCTAGAAGAAGTGGTCATTGGGAACTGGACTCTAACTGCAAATTGTGGAAATGTGACCACCACTCCAGTGCCTTGTAGACTTTTCCTGAAAATGTGTGACTCCTGCTCCTTGGGACAGTTCTCAGACTGAAATGGAGTTGGGCTACATTTACAAATAATATGAAATGATGATGGTGTCAACATGGACTTCGTGAAATTACATTAACAGGTTAAGGACATTTAAGACTGTAAGAATTTTATTATAAATCTTGTTGTATTAGTTATGATTTTGCTTGATAATCTAATAAGCTTTAATTACTTTATTATATTAGAACACTTGTTATAATATCTGTTAGAATTGGCTGTTTCAATTTTGTTGTTTATTCTATATTTTTCCTGTCTGCCTCCAAATCTAAACATGGGAATTCAGATGAGTATGAATCACAGCACACAAATTGAAGATTTAAAAAATAAAGTAAAAAGGGGAATAGTTGGGGACTGAATAAATAAACAGGGTATTTTTGCAATCTGGATAGAGGTGCTCGGCACGACCCACACCTCATCTGCCTAGTTAACAAAGAGCTACACCTGATTCTTGTTTGGCTCACCCATGTTCTGCGGAGGAGACTGAAAGCTAGTTTCTTATTAGTGTAATATAGATCTGGATGGTATAATGGGGGTTGTCTTTGAGTTGCCTTGGAAATTTAATTGAATTGCTGATGGACCACATTTTTTCTATGAATAAAAGTGGATGCGCTCCTGGGAGCAACGTTAGGGCTAAGGAAGAGTAGAGACTGTTTGCTGTGGCATCCTCCCAAACCCATCTGCCATCTGCCCATCTGTGTGTGTATGTATGTGTGTGTGTATATCTAGATGTGTGTGTGTGTGTGTGTGTGTGTGTGTGTGTGTATATATATATATTTAAGTCCCTGTGTATCACTTATTTGAATTCCATACCTTTTCCTGTTCGGGACCCGGTATATACTTGTTGTAGCTGGACCACAACATATTTCTGCATCATTGATTCCAAATCTAAAATCCATTTTATGGTGTATGCTCTAGTTTTTATGCAATTTTAATATTTTTGTTACAGTTAATGGCATGCATTGGTGTTTGAATTGGAGTTAAAGGGCAACAACTCTTGGAATGAACATAACCACAAGGCAATTAATGTTTTACAAATATCACTCTTACATAATTGTAGTTGTTTTGAAATGTAAAAAATTATCTGATAAAAACACCCTCTTATTCTGTTTTAAGATTGAATTATGGCTTCTTCAAGTAGACATAAATGTAATAGTCCTGACACCTTCTGTTATATATGTGGCTGTTACACAGTTCAACATCAAAGGTGCAATATTTCATCATTTGTGACACGTGCATATATTGCCTATTTTCAAGTTCCCCTTTGCAATCAAGACAAGAATTGGGCTCCTCATATTGTGTGTCATAATTGTGAGAAAATGCTTCGTGATTGGACAAAAGGAAAACGCAAAGGAATGAATGCCTTTTGGTATTCCCATGGTTTGGTGTGAACCTAAGGACGACAGCAGTGACAGTTATTTCTGTCTGATCCATACAAAGGGTATCGGCAGGAAAAAATGGCATATAATCGCATATCCTAATATTCCTTTAGCAATACGACTTATCCCACACTCTGAGACACTCCTGGTTCCAGTTTTCAATGGTTTTATTTCTTCTAAGGACAAAAAAAGTGAACATCGTGATCAAGTGTATTTTGATAAGATGCATGAGGAAATGGTTGTAGAATCTGAAGGGTCTTCTTCTGATGCCAAGCAGTCACTAACCCCTCAGCAGTTTAGCCAACCCGAATTGAATGACTTAGTAAGAGATTTGGGCCTATCAAAGAAAGAAGCTGAGTTATTAGCCTCCAAGCTTTAAGAAAAAAACGTAGTTCACTGATCAGCTAAAGTATCCCATTTCAGGAAGCGTGAACAAATTTTTGTGGACCTTTTTTCCAAAGACAAAAACTTTGTTTACTTTCATGATACCAGTAGTCTTCTCAGCCAGCTAGGTGTTACTACTCACAGTCCAACAGAATGACAGCTATTTCTTGACAGCTCTAACCGGAGTCTGAAATGTGTTCTCCTACACAACAGTAATGTTTATGCAGCAGTTTCAATTGGTTATTCAACTCCTCCGTGAGAAAATCATAATGACATAAAAATTGTCCTCAACTTTCTGAAGTATGAGGAGCATAACTGGATCGTTCGTGTGGATTTTAAAATGGTAAATTTCCTGCTAGGACAACAGAGAGGTTTCACGAAGTATCCTTGCTTTCTGTGTTTTGTGGGAAAGTCGAGCTCTGGAGAAAAACAGGACACAGAAGGAGTGGCCGAAATGTAAAGCTCTGGAAGTAGGGATGCAAAATATTGTGAATGAACCTGTAGTTAATCGAGACAGGATCATTTTTCCCCCACTTCACATCAAACTTGGCTTAATAAAACAGTTTGTTCAGGCTTTGAATAGAGAAAGTGAATGCTTTCAACATATTATTTCTGCTTTTCCTGCCTTGTCTTTCGAGAAGATAAAAGCAGGTGTATTCGATGGACCTCAAATTTGAACCCTCATATGTGACAAAGTTGCCAGGAAGATGAATAAGGAGGAGAAAGCAGCATGACAGTCTTCCGTGGCAGTTACAAAGAACTTCCTTGGCAACAAAAGAGCAGAAAACTATGAACTTCTGGTTCAAAGGATGCTGTTGGCTTTCCGCGACATTGGATATAACATGAGCGTTAAGATTCACTTCCTAATAAAAAAGTTTCTAGAAACAAATGATAATGAGCATACATCAACTCAAAATTTATGGGACACAGTAAAAGCAGTACTGAGAGGGAAGTTCATTGCACTACAGGCATATCATAGGAAGCTAGAAAAAGCTCAAATAAGCAAACTGACCCTGCAGCTAAAAGAACTAGAAAAACAAAAACAAATAAAACCCAGGACAAGTAGAAGGAAGGAAATAATAAAGATCAGAGCAGAAATAAATGACATAGAGGCTAAGGAAACAATACAGAGGATCAATGAAACCAGAAGCTGGTTCTTTGAAAAGGTAAACAAGATTGATGAACCTTTAACTAGACTCACCAAGAAAAAAAGAGAGAGGTTTCAAATAAATAAAATTTAAAAAGACAGTGGAGAAATAACAACTGACACAACAAAAATATAAAGCATTGTAAGAAAATACTATGAAGAACTCTATGCCAAAAAATTAGACAATCTAGATGAAATGGACAAATTTCTTGAATCATATAAACTTCCAAAAATCAATCTGGAAGAATCAGAACACCTAAACAGACCAATTACAACAAATGAGATCAAAACAGTTATCAAAAACACTCCCAAAAAAGAAAAGTCCTGGACCTGATGGCTTCACAAGTGAATTCTATCAAAAATTCAAAGAAGAACTAACTCCTATGCTCCTCAAGCTATTTCAAAAAATTCAAGAAGAAGGAAGACTTCCAAACTCATTTTATGAGGCGAGCATAATTATGATCCCAAAACCAGGCAAAGACAACACAAAGAAAGAAAATTATAGGCCTATATCCCTGATGAATTTAGACGCTAAAATTTTCAACAAAATATTAGCCAACCGGATCCAGCAATATATGAAAAAAATCATACACCAAAAAAAAAAAAAAAAATCATACACCATGATCAAGTGGGACTTATTCTGGAGAGGCAAGGCTGGTTTAATCTTTGCAAATCAATCAATGTGATTCATCACATAAACAAAAGGAAGGACAAAAATCACATCATAATTTCAATAGATGCAGAAAAGGCATTTGATAAAATCCAGCACCCATTCATGCTCAAAACTCTCAGTAAAGTGGGAATACAAGGAACATTCCTTAACATGATAAAGGCCATCTACGACAAACCCACAGCAAACATCATACTAAATGGAAAAAAATTAAAAGGAATCCCCTTAAGATCAGGAACCAGGCAGGGTTGCCCACTTTCACCACTCTTATTCAACATAGTTCTGGAAGTCCTAGCTATAGCAATCAGACAACAAGAAGAAATAAAAGGCATCCAAATTGGAAAAGAAGAAGTAAAACTGTCACTATTTGCAGATGATATGATATTGTATATAGAAAACCCTAAAGTCTCAGTCAAAAAACTACTGGACCTTATAAATGAATTCAGCAAGGTAGCAGGATATAAAATTAATACGCAGAAATCAGAGGCATTTCTGTATACAAACAATGAACTGTCAGCAAAAGAAATTAAGGAAACAATCTCCTTCACTATTGCAGCCAAAAAAATAAAATACCTAGGAGTAAATTTAACCAAGGAGGTTAAGGACTTGTACTCAGAAAATTATAGAACATTGATAAAGGAAATCAAGGAAGATACAAACAAGTGGAAGCATATACCGTGCTCATGGCTAGGAAGAATAAGCATCATTAAAATGTCTATACTACCCAAAGCAATTTATAAATTCAATACAATACCAATTAAAATACCAATGACATACTTCAAAGATATAGAACACATATTCCAAAAATTTATATCGAACCAAAAAAGAACACGGATAGCCTCAGCAATCTTAAAAAGAAAAAATAAAGCAGGAGGTATCACTCTTCCGGATATCAAGGTCTACTACAAGACCATTATACTCAAGACAGCTTGGTACTAGCATAAGAACAGACACATTGATCAATGGAACAGAACAGAGAACCCAGAAATAAACCCGCCGCTTTATGGACAACTGATATTTGACAAAGGAGGAAAGAACATACAATGGAGTAAAGACAGCCTCTTTAACAAATGGTGTTGGGAAAATTGGACATCTACCTCCAAAAAAATGAAACTAGACCATCAACTTATACCATTCACAAAAACATATTCAAAATGGATAAAAGACTTAAACATAAGCCGTGAAACTATAAGCATCTTAGAAGAAAACATAGGCAGCAAGCTTTCCGACATCTGTAGCAGCAATATATTTGCTTATTTATCTCCACCGGCAAATGAAATAAAAGGCAAGATAAACAAATGGGACTATATCAAACTAAAAGGTTTTTGCACAGCTAAAGACAATAAGAACAGAATAAAAAGACAAACCACACAATGGGAGAACATATTTGACAGCACGTCGGATAAGGGGTTAATAACCAAAATTTATAAAGAACTTATAAAACTCAACAACAGGAAGACAAACAATCCAATCAAAAAATGAATAGAAATTTCTCCAAAGAAGACATACAGATGGCCAAAAGACATGTCAAAAAATGCTCAACATCACTAATTATTAGAGAAATGCAAATTAAAACCACAATGAGGTATTCACCTCATACCAGTCAGAATGGCACTCATCAGCAAAACAACACAGAATAAGTGCTGGCGAGGATATGGAGAAAAGGGAACCCTCCTGCACTTCTGGTGGGAATGCAGTTTGGTGCAGCCACTATGGAAAACAGTTTGGAGATTCCTCAAAAAATTAAAAATCGAACTGCCTTTTGACCCGGCTACCCCACTTTTAGGAATATACCCTAAGAACACCATAACACTGTTTGAAAAGAAAAAATGCGCCCCCATGTTTGTGGCAGCATTGTTCACAATAGCGAAGATCTGGAAACAGCCCAAGTGTCTGTCAGAAGACGAGTGGATCAAAAATTTTTTGGTACATATATATTATGGAATACTACTTGACCATAAGAAATGATGACATCGGATCATTTACAACAAAATGATGGTACCTTGATAACATTATACGAAGTGAAATAAGTAAATCAGAAAAAAAAAAACTAAGAACAGCATGAATTCATACATAGGTGGGACATAAAAGTGAGACTAGGAGACATGGACAAGAGAGTGGTGGTTACGGGATGGGGGGACGAAAGGGAGGTTGGGATAGGGAGAAGGGTAGGGGCACAAGGAAAACCAGATAGAAGGTGACAGAGGACAATTTGACTTTGGGTGATGGGTATGCAACACAATTGAATGATAAGATAATCTGGAGATGTTTTCATTGTACATATGTACCCTGATTTATTGGTGTCACCACATTAAAGTTAATAAAAAAAAAAAAGATTCACTTCCTGAACAGTGACCTTGATAAGTTTTCTGAAAATCTTGGAGCTGTTAGCGATGAGCAAGGAGAATGCTTTCAAGATCTGAAGACGATGGAAGAGCATTATCAGGGGCGATGGGACAGAAATATGATTGCAGACTACTGGAGCATCAAATGAGATTGTCCTCAACAAGTACACAAACGCAAGATCTACAAATGCAAATTCTTGCCTGAATAGAATTTAAATAAGTTTTGCGCAAATTTTATGATTAAAATCAGTGTTTTAATATGTTTTATTTCAAAATTATAGACAAATTCTGATTCAATCATATCTTTTAGTGTATTAGTGTATTTACTGCATTATATAAATTATTATATTTTCACAAAGATGATGACCAAGAAGACATTCTACTTCATTATGTTAAACTAAATGTTGAAAATTTTACAATAAGATGAAAACCTAAAATCTTGAATTACAAAAATCCTGTACTTACAGAGAAAAACTAATGTCATATTTGAGATCGGCACACTTGAATTAGGTAAGAACAAGTGTTTTTGTGGATGCAACAATAATTTTGTTCCCCAGTGTTATCAATGAAATTATCTCTTTATTACAAAACTAGGCTGTTTTGATCCAGGTCATAGTTCTTAGTCAATAGCATTAAAACAATTAACTCTTGGGAAAATTTTTATTAAAATATAATTCAATAAAGTGAATGAAGTACACATATCTCTAGAATGGAAAGAATTTGTTGTTTTTTTCCCAACAACTGACACTATTTATTTACTGAGTTCCTATAATGTACATGGCATTTTAGTAATCATTATTAGACAAAACAAAGATCTTTTCATTTAGATTCTAGTGGGGCAAGACCAAAAATAAAACATAAGCGATTGTCCCGTATGCAAGAATGTATTAAGTGCCATGAGAAAAGGATAAATACAGTAGGGTAAGAGAAATTAAAGTTTAGTGGTTCTAAAAATATGTTCATAAAATTTTTGACACTCTTCCTTTTATGAGACGGAGCTTAATTCTGCTCCCGCTGGGTGGGAACCAGAGTTAATGACTCACTTCTAACAAATAAGATATGGCAGAAGTGATTGTATATCAATTCCAGTATTAGGTTATAAAAAGCCTATGGTTTTTGGCTTGGGTGCATTCTCTAATGGATTGCTTGCTCTGAGCCAGCTAACAGACTGCCAGCAGCCGATGGAAAAGTTCACGTGGCAAGTAACTGAAGCCACACACTGACAACCAGCAAGGAACTGATGAGGCCTGCCAACAACCATGTGAGTGAGCTACAAAGTGGATTCTCCTGCCCTAGTGAGCCTTGAAGTGACTGCAGCCCTCACTGATAGCTTGACTACAGACTCTGAGAGACTCATACAGAACCACTCAACTGAACTGATCTCAGATTTCTAACCCTCAGAAACTATGAGAGATAATCAATGTTTGTTGTTTGAAGATGCTCATTTTGTGGTAATTATTAAATAGTGATAGATAACTAATACAGTGAAGGTAAGAGATAGGCAGTTTGCAATATAAAGTAGGGTGGTCCAGGCCTCACTGAGAAGATGAAATTTGAACTAACACTTGAAGGAGGTGAGGGAGGCACCTATGAAGAACAGCAAAGAAGCCAGTGTGACAGAAATCAAGTGACAGAGGTAGAGAGTGATAGGAGAAGCGGTTAACTGGTAGGTTAGTGAGCTGAGATAGGGGATGGTAGGCCATAGTGAGGATACTGGCATTTTTTCTAGATTAAATAGAGAGCCACTGCAGCTTTTTGAGTTGCTGAATGCAGTGATGCATTAAGTTGGTTATATACTAGCGCATGTAGAGTCCTATACCTGAGAGGAAATAAAAGCCCTTTCTTGCTTTCAGAATCTTTGAGAAATTGTGTTTGTTAGTGTGGCTTCTGGAAAATATTCTTTGTTACCAAAAAATATAACAGATGCATTAAGAAGAACAGAAAGAATATGCCATGCATTTAAATTATTCTTATATGATCTTTTTATTGACAACTGCAGATGAGACATTTTGTAGTTAAATTTAAAAGTGTAAGAGATGGAAGTGCAAAAGTATGGCCATAAGAAAAGATTCTTAGAGAATGAAAATAAACAATCTTGGCTATATTCATTGCAAAAATATAGCCAAATATAAATTATATCACATCATGTTATTCAATCAAAGGATTACAAGGAATGTCAGAACTTTATAAAAGTTTTCTTAACTATTTACAATGTACATTTGCTGTTATCTTTTTTTGTTCTTTTAGAGTCCTTCAATTATGGGTATATTTGCAAACAAGTCAGTGTGCTTTCTTTCTTTTTTTTTTTCTTTTACAGGGACAGAGAGAGAGTCAGAGAGAGGGATAAATAGGGACAGACAGACAGGAACGGAGAGAGGCGAGAAGCATCAATCATTAGTTTTTCATTGCCAATGTGACACCATAGTTGTTCATTGATTGCTTTCTCACATGTGCCTTGACCACGGGTCTTCAGCAGACCGAGCAACACCTTGCTGGAGCCAGCGGCCTTGGGTCCAAGCTGGCAAGCTTTAGCTCAAGCCAGATGGGCCCGTGCTCAAGCTGGCGAGCTCGGGGTCTCGAACCTGGGTCTTCCACATCCCAGTCCGATGCTCTATCCATTGCGCCACCGCCTGGTCAGGCTCAGAGTGCTTTCTTAAAGGAATAGAGCAAGGACACCACTGGGTGGATTTTCTCAAAACTAACAAAGAAAATAAATTTAATTTCTATAATTCTAAATTCCATTTCTGTAACTTTCTACCAACACGATAGAAGCTATAACAAGGTAGTTTTAATCTTACCTGAAATAAGATATTTTTGATGTTTAGGAACATATTTCTCAAGAAGACGCTTCATACGTGCATCTTTGGCCTCATCCACAGCACACTTTCCATTGTCACTTCTAAATAACGGATCAGCTCCATGCAAAAGAAGTAACTCTGCCACCTAGAGAAAGATCAGTCATGTGAGGAACCCGACAAAAGGTATATAACTTAAATGCATGCCAGCATACAACTCTAAGCAACATCAAATACTTCTTTCAATAATACCAAGTTTGGGTTTACCTATAACATTTTACCCAATAAAAAAAATTTACAACACATCCATTTTTTCTTTTTTTTACAAGGACAGAGAGAGAGTCAGAGAGAGGGATAGATAGGGACAGACAGACAGGAACGGAGAGAGGTGAGAAGCATCAATCATTAGTTTTTCATTGCCATTGCGACACCTTAGTTGTTCACTGATTGCTTTCTCACATGTGCCTTGAACGTGGGCCTTCAGCAGACCGAGCCACCCCTTGCAGGAGCCAACGACCTTGGATCCAAGCTGGCGAGCTCTTTGCTCAAGCCAGATGGGCTCGTGCTCAAGCTGGCGACCTCGGGGTCTCAAACGTGGGTCTTCCGTATCCCAGTCCGATGCTCTATCTACTGAGCCACCACGTGGTCAGGCAATAAAAAAAAATTTAATAGAATTGCTACTGAATCATAATTTGTCAATAACGTTAAACTACAGTGTGTCCGTAAAGACATGGTGCACTTTTGACCGGTCACAGGAAAGCAACAAAAGATGATAGAAATGTAAAATCTGCACCAAATAAAAGGAAAAGTCTCCCAGTTTCATACCTATTCAGTGCAGTTCGATGTGGCCTCTATTTGTTGCCCTACACACATCCAAACGATGGTGAAGTTCTTGCCACACACGGGTAAGGATGTCTGGTGTAACAGAGTGAATAATGTCTGTGATTCTCTGTTTTAAGTGATTAATATCATTGATACGTTCAATGTACACATGTTGCTTCACATAACCCCAAAAGTAAAAGTCTAAGGGCATCAGATCCGGGGATCGTGGTGGCCATGGCTTGATGGAACCCCTGCCTATCCACCTCCAGGGAAATGTTCTATCCAGAAACTCACAAACAATGGTAGTGTAGTGTGGAGAAGCACCGTCCTGTTGAAAGATGACACCTTCTGGAAATTGTGGCACTGCATATAATTCCAACATGTCAAGATAGGTGTTTGCCGTCACAGACTGCTCCGCGAAAAAATATGGGCCTATCACCTTATCATGCATCAGCCCACACCACACGTTCACTTTAAGGGGTGTTACGTTCGTACTCAACGTAGGCAGGAGGATGTTCAGCAGCCCATATTCGGACGTTATGGCGATGAATATGTCCACAGATATGGAAGGTCGCCTCATCGCTAAACACAATCTTTTGCAAAAATCTTGCCTCATTGTCTATCTCATGAAGCATATCTGTAGCAAACGTGCATCGTGTGGGTCTATCCGCCGGTTTGAAAGTGTGCAACAGCCGCAATTTGTACCCCATAAAACAGAGCCGTTTCTTTAACACCTTATGAGCTGTAATTTTGCTTAGGTATAATTGTCAAGCACACGCACACATAGATTTTTTTAGGACTCCTTAGGTAGCTATTCCGTATAGCCTCTAGACTCGTCACTGACTGATGGCCTACCAAAACAGGGTTTCTCCACCAAACTGCCGGTTTCCTTCAACTGCTTATCCCACCGAGTAATGTTATTCCTATGTGGTGGCGCTTCATTATAAACACGCCAATATTCACGTTGCACTTTGGTCGCGGATTCGAATTTAGCGAGCCACAGAACACACTGAACTTTCCTCTGTACTGTCCACATCTCGACTGGCATGACCGTGGGCTGCTCTGCTCTATACACGGTGTTACATCATCATCTGCGCATGCGCACATGCTGCCACATCATCCTACAGAAACTGGGAGGGTTTTCCTTTTATTTGGTGCAGATTTCACATTTCTATCTTCTTTTGTTGCTTTCCTGTGACCGGTCAAAAGTACACCATGACTTTATGGACACACTGTATATATCCCTTTTCTTACCAAAAATAAATAGAGGGAAGGAAAGAGGAAAAGAAAGAAGGGAAGGAGAAAAGAAAGGAGAGAAGGAAGAGGGGGAGGGAAATGTTTGTAGCTCAGCTGCAGGTGAAATGGGGCTAGAAGATACACCAAGAATGAGGATTGGGCTCTGTAGTAGTAAATGTTAGTTTACTAGGTTCTGATAGTCATGTCTTCCACCTACACCTGTGATACTGCCGCTCCTCTTCAGAGTGTCAGGGAGAAACTGGTTAATCCTTAATCTATTACTACTTCTCAAGTAACCTCTTCAATGAAGCTCTCTCTGACCTCATCCCACTGCTGTCCTAGAGAAAAATAACCTCTCCCTTCTTTCATGCATATATTTTATCATAGTGCCTAATATACTCTATATTATACTTATTTCTTATATGTCTGTCTCTCCTACACTCTAAGTTTTTTAAAGGTGGGACTGTGTTTTTCTTTTAAAAGTAATTACTTTTGAATAGGAAACTAATGAATACAATTCAAAATATGAAAGGATCATGAAAGTATACAATAAAATACTGTATAAGTTTCCTCCTCTACCCTGTTCTCCATTCATCTGATTATTCTTTCCTAAGCCAGCCCCAGTTACAATTACTTCTGAACTTTTTCAGAGGCAGTCTAGTCCAACAGGTATATATGTATTAAACATACATATGTATATATAGTTTTTCTTACATAAATGGTCATAGACTATATACATTCCTCTGTATCTGTATCTGAGATTCAGAATTATAGAAATTCAATTTATTTTCCTTAAGTTTTGAGAAAATCCACCCAGTCGTGTCCTTGCTCCATTCCTTTAAGAAAGCACACTGACTTGTTTGCAAATGCCCACCAGCTCCCTCCCCTAACAACAAACTTTGAAGATATAGACTATCAATGTAGACTGAAATTTATCTTTCTTTTTAGCAGCCCAATAATAGTCTACTGTTGAAAGCACTATATGAATGTATTATAATTTAACCAGTACCCTATTGACAGATGCTTACATGGCTTCTAAGCTATTGCTACAGACTTACATCTTAATCTTCATAGTCTCAGTGTCTATCTCAGTGTCTGACACAGAGTAAATGTTCAATCAATGTTGTTTAATAAAAGAATAAAAGTAGAGCAGAGAGGCTATGGGGAGTAAGTGTTAAGTAAACATTACACTAAAAGAAGCAAAAATTTCCATATTAATGTCTGGAATGAGAGAAGGAATCTGAATTTCTTTAAATTATATGTACCTAAAAGTTAAATATATATGCATTTTTCCTTTTATAAAAAAATCATCTGAGGAGAGAAAAACATAATACCACACAGACATAATATGAGCCAATCCTTTAAACTTAAGATTCAACAACCTGATGATTCTGCTTTTCAAAGTACTTTATTATAGGAATTTAATGCTAAATAGGAATATCAAAAGCAATCGTAGATGCAGTTAATTCTATAATTCACATACAAGGCATGTATAAGAAAATAAAGAATTGACACCTAGATCTTCACATTTTGTTCATTAAAAAAATGCAGAGTGCACAGCTTTTTTTCAGGAAAAGTAATATTGTAAATTAGTTGCCAAGAGGGCTGTGTAGTTCATCTCTGGAGATTCTGTGTGAAATAATAAACCATACAGTATGAGAGTGACTCAAAATCAAGGAGTATGAGAAAAAGTATGGGCGGAGGGAAAAGGCCAGGGCTAGAGTCTCACTTTTCTGGAAATCTGGGTGGGTGATCCCAAGGGAGTGAACACATTATTTTGGTGGTCTCTGTTTTCAACAATGAATAGTCTGCTTCACCAACTGTTCACATTTACCAACACTCTGTAGCCTGTTATTAGGAATTCGGAAGCCTACTTATATACCCTCGAACATAAAAAAACTCTCTTCTTACCAAAGGCAGTAAATTAAGTGACATTCCTTGAATACCCCTGCCCAATTTTGAACCTACATTTGGGTTTTGTATTAGTTATCCGTTGCTACCTTGTAAACTACCCTAAAACTTAAATAATACCATTTATAATTTGATAGTTTCTGTGGTTCAACCTTATAAACTACCCCAAAACTTAAACAATACCATTTATAATTTGATAGTTTCTGTGGTTCAGGAATTTGCAAGTAGTATAGGTGTGTGTGGTTCTATCTCACGATTTCTTATAAGGTTGGATTCAAGAGGTTGGCTGGAGATACAATTATCTGAAAGCTTGACTAGGGCTGGAGCATTGTTATGAAGATGGTTCACTCAAATGGCTCTGGGCAGGAGGTTTTAGTTCATTGCCATGTGGATGTCTCCATAGAGCTTGTTTGAGTATCTGCACAATTAGGCATCTGGCTTCCCCCGGAGTTAATGAACCAGAAGGGAAAACAAAGAAGCTATAATAGCTTTCAACCTAGTCTCAAAAAATCACATAACTTCACTTCTGCCACATCCTACTTGTTAGAAACCAGTCACTGAAACTCCAGCCCACATTCCTAGGGCACAGAATCAGGTTCCCCCTTTGGAAGGGAAGAGTGTTAAAGAATTTGGATGTACTGAAACACATTATAGGTTCTAAATGGAACAAACAGATCAATTTCAGTAAGTGGTTGGCATCACAATCCCCACTTATTTAGCTCATTAAACAGCAGACCCCTTAAGAAAATACACTTTTATTTAAAACTTGCCCATAGATTTTCACCTTTAATCATACTATTGAGTCAGATACTTTCCTCCCTCTAGAATCAGCTGACTTCCTTGTGTAAGAAGCCCATAGGACAGAGAAGAAAATTCTTCCAAGTACTTGAAATTGTTAATTTTTATTAACTAAATTGATATTGCAGGTGTGAAAAAATGTCCTTACCTATTAAAGATGCATGCTCAAATATTTATGGGTAAAATGGTATAATATCTGAAACTTCATAAAAATACTCCAAACTACAACAAAGCACAGCTATGTTCCAGACTGTAGAGATTGTTAGACTCTGTATAGTGTAATAGAATATCATCAAACTTCATAAGAGAGCTCACTCCAGACACATATGGAATGAATGATCACCATATCTGAGGAATATTTTTTCAATAAATATATGTAAATCCCAATAACAATGTCAACCAATCTCAGATACTCATATACCTCAGTACACTTCATGAAATAAAACTTAGTTTAAAAATAACAGCTTTCATCAACTTGTCATGCCATTTTTATCACCTCCTAACAAAGTAAACCCAATAAAAAAGGAACCAAAATTTGTCTGATGTAACTTGTTCTTAGTGATGCCTACAGACTTTCAAAGACCACTACATTCTTGTCCAAATGTCTCCTACCATCTGTTAAATAATTTTTCAGATTTTTCTAAGGAATTACACTGTGCTGATCATCTGTAATTCTCAAATTCTACCTTTTCCACATTTTAAATAATAGATTTTTAAGTTTTATTTATATAGAATTCACATGCCACTCAATTCATTTAAAGGGCACAATTCAATGTTTTTTAATATGTTAAGAGGGTTCTGTAATCATAACCATAATCTTATTTTAGAACATTTTCATTCCTGTTAAGAGAAACCTTTTACCATGGCTGACTGTCACTCACCATTCACCATCATATACCTCCCGTTCCTAATCTTCTGTCTCTATAGATTTGGAGTATTATGGATATTTTAAATAAATAAAATGATACAATATGTGTTTTAATGTCTTTTTCACTTTTAAAAAACATAGTTATTATATTTTAGTATCTCCTATGTTTTAGTATCTTTCCAATATGCAGTCAATGCCTATAGGACAACATATTCAAGTTCCTTCAACTCTGGAATGTTTAAGAAGCTCATACTCTCCAGGTTTAGGGTTCAGAACCAGGTTCCCATTGCATCCCTATCTGACATCTTTAGTCCTGTGACATCTGAGATATAGGAGCGATCCAATACCCAAGGCTGAGGCCATTTTTCTGATCATCTTGGCCTCGCCTACGAGATTCCCTGAGATAAGCTTAGATTCCCATCTGATGCTCCCACCATTCCTACTTTACCCTCCAAAACAATGTCCTGTCCCACTTTGATTCTCAAGGCTTTGGTTTAAGTCAGTCCAGAACTAACCTGGACTTTTATAAATATCTTTTGGACTGAGTGAAGTAACTTGTTGGCTAACCCTCCAGATAAACCAAAGGGGAGGGTATAAAAAAGACAGGCTGTGACTTCACCCCACCCCCATTGGGTTTTAGCTTTTACTTCTCATGACAGTTCTCTAGATTTCTCTTTGTCATTCACTTTTGTCCAGCCATCAGTCAGGATATGCCATGGTGCCAGGAGCATGTGAGTCACAGAACACAGAAGTTGACAAAAGGAAAGGTAGTAAGTAATGAGACCTGTGTCTTTGGTCCCTTCTACTTCACTGAGGTAACGAGAAAGTTACATATCTGCAAAGGCCAGAGAGAGACAGACACTTGTAGCCTGCGAGGCAGAAATTAATTGAAGACACATTACTAGATGCAACAAAGGAAGAACTGAAAAAGTAAAGAAGAAAAAGTAAAGTTCTCATACTGCCCAAAGGTGGAAAATATTCTTGACCAGGAAAGGTCAGCCCTGGCAAGAGGAGAGGAAAGAAGTCTTCTGGCATTAAGCTTTCATTGCTGGAGGCCAGCTGTGAAGAGGGGGAAAAGGACACAGAAAAGGTACATACCATTACCTGTCTAAAGCAGCATTCTTCTAACCATTACATTAGGTCACGAGCAAAATTCCCTCCTCCAACCTCTCTATGCAATGTGTAGAAATGGACACTTACTAGCAAGTAATACATTATCAAAAAAAGAAAAACTACCTAAACTCTCCTCAATTACTGCTCCATGCTAGGAATATGCCAATATGTCCTGTCTATGCCCACAGCTCCCAGCAGCCTTCCACAGCTCTGTGTTAGGTATTTCTTCTGAAAGTATACAGAACAGATTTCCCTGAGCCCATCTGATTAGCCCTCTTTCCTATTCTAGGGGTTTTGGACCCAGAGGGAACTTCTAATACTGGAATAACTAACAAGATATGTTCTGCAAGTGCCTTAGCCCTGCAATGCAGTGCTTGAACCAAAAAAAATGTCTAGGAAGCTCACAGCATATGTGATTTCTAATATAAAATACGTGTGCTGAAATTCGTAATCTTAATATTATCATTATTGCAGTTACTATGTATCAACTCATATGAAATTACAGTATTTTATATTGAACCAAGGTAGATCTGTGCTGATGTATACTGACTGATCATGAAACCTGGGAGATGCTCATGTCTTATGCTGACTCTGAAACTGACACTAGACCAGTGGTTCTTAACCTGGGTTCTATTGAACCCTAGGGGTTCGAAGAGTCGGTCTCAGGGGTTCGGAGAAGCCTCTGCCGCGGAGGCCAGAATAAAGTAATACCGTAATTTGTTGTGAGTTCATGCACTTTGTTGATTTTGTTCTTTGAGCAAGGTAATGTTCATGCACGGCTCATTTTGTGCACCAGTAAAAAAACATATACCTATGTTTTGAATTTGGAAAAAAATCATATTTTATTTATCACTAAAGAAGGGTTCAGTGAATGTGCATATGAAACTGGTAGGTTCGGTACCTCAAAAAAGGTTAAGAACCACTGCACTAGACTATAAAAAGCAATATTCCTATCAGGACTGGACATCACTGTGTAACACTTTATAGAAGAAACAAGTCTCTTAAAGCCTATAAAGTAGCATACAAAATGAATCTTAAAAAGTGCAAGTTTTTAAAAATATCATATATAAGCAAAAAATATTTTATACCTGTATTTCCCCATATATAAGAAACTCCCATGTATGAGTCACCTTAATTTTGGGGTCCAAAATTTGAAAAAAAAAATGTATTACATAAAGTTATTGAACTCAAGTTTTATTCATCATAAAATTCATAAAACTCATCACTGTCAAATCCCATCAATTAGCTTGTTCTCATCTGTGTCTGATGACAAATCACTGTCTTCAACAACAGGCATAAAAACAAGAGCAAAAAGTGGGAAATGCAAGTAAAATATCTACAACCATTGTATAAGACGCACCAATTTTTTAGACCCCAAAGTTTTTGAATAAAGGTGCATCTTATACATAGGGAAATACGGTAGTTCTTAAAGAGTTGCATGTCAAATGTCACCTACCTTATTAGGCACAACAAATCGATCAGACAATAAATTTTAGTATGAATTCTGGATATTTAATAGAAGAATGAATTGAAACTGAATTCCTCTCTATTTTCCTATTGCTTGGTACCAGAGATTTTTAATATTTGCAGAATATAGTACGTGCTCCACAAACAAAAACATCAATTACCTTGTAATGTCCATTCATCACAGCATCATGTAGGGGAGTGATCTGATACATTCCTTTGATGTTTACATCTGCTCCACCTTTCACTAGTTCATTTACTGTCTCATAAAAGCCCCCCACACTAGCTTCATGAAGTGCTGTCCAACCTATAATATACAAAGAAAATGTTATTTGTTTATATTTGGCACCTTAATAATGTTTTGTGCTTGCCTTAAAATAAAAACTCAAAGTTTAAGCTGTTTCTTTAAAATATATTTTGATTATATGAGATGATAATCTCACCATGAAAACAACCTGTATTATTTGATGAATTCAATAAATCTGAGGGACAAATCAAATTTCTCTGTTATAGAAAAATATGAAAAGAAGTAAAATATTTAAAACTATTACTGTCTTCTTCAAATAAAAAAGCTGTTTGGGGATCATTATTAGCTGATAAAGAATGCCAGTTGCAGGCTACTTTTCTGCAGAGAAAAGGGGGGGAACTTTATTTCTAGCTTAACATACTTGCATTAAATAACTCAACTGGCATAACTGCACAGAATCAGTTCAAAAGTATGTATTTCTTTTCTCCTTATTTGCAAAAAGCTATTTACAGAAGTTCAACTAACAATCCACAAACTATGTTCCAAAAAAAAGTCATCCAGATAAATATTCTTTTTCTCTGTTAGCCAGAGGCAACGATATAGGTTATAGATATTTATTAAATTCCAATAAATCATATGATTGATGTGAGAAAACCTAGAAGGTATATGTTAAAAGTGCATTTCTTTCTTTCCAGAACCTTATTCATAAATGAGGGTTTCTTAATTATGGCACTAATATTTTGGGCTGGATAATTATTTGCTGTTCTGAGCATTCTCCCAAATGCCAGTAGCACAGCACCCTTCCCTATTGTAGCAACTAAAAATGTTTCCAGAAAATTCCAAATGTCCCCTGAGAAGCAACATCAACCCAGAAAAGGATCACAGGCATAAAATGTTAAAGAATGAGTTTCTCCAAACTTAGAGGAAGAAATAAAGGGCACAAAAATGACAATGTATATTTAAAAGAATTTTTCATATACATTTCCTTAAAATGCATATGGCTATTTAAAGCAACTCATAAGTAATATTGGTCTACAATTATAACATTATATTTTGGACTATATAATTTTTTATAAATACATGTGACAGCTATTGCACAAAGGATAAAGAAAATATGTTCAATGTCCATACATTTTATATGAAGTATTACAATATTATCTCTAAAAAGACAGTCAGACATTAAAAATGCATATTGTAATCCCTACACTATCCACTACAAATGATCCAGACAGAGAAACAAACAAAAAAACAAAAAAAACAGATGAAGCTCACAAGGAACAATTAGTAAAATAATAATCCTTCACCATGTATATTAAGTGAAAATTGACTAATCACCCAAATTTAAAAGGAGAGATTGTCAGATTGGATAAAATAGCAAAACTATATGCTGTATGCAAGAAATATATTTTAAATATAAAGACAGATTTAGGTTAAAAATTAAAAAATAAAAAAAGGCATAGCAAATTGGACAAGAAACAAGAGAAGGCAATGATGTATAAATTCACATATAAAGTAGACATCAAGACAAAGCATATTACCAAAGATAAAAGAAAGTATTTCATAAATATTAAAAGGGCAAGTTATTAGAAGATATGACAATTATATGTACGTTTCTTTAACAACAGTGCTTTAAAATATAAAAAGCAAAAGTTGACAGAATTAAAGAGAGAAATAGACAACTCAGGATCATAGTTGTGAAGAGTTCAGTACACTTCACAGAAAATGATAGATCAACTAGACAAAGAAAAATGAGTAAAGGCAGAGATGTTCTGAACACTACCAAAACCTTCATCTAATTGACATTTATAGAAGATTACATACAACTGAGGAACAAACATTCAAGCGCACAAGGGTTATTCACCAAGAAAGATCATATACTAGACAATAAACCAATTCTCAATAAGTGTAAATGGGTAAAATTTATAAAAAGTGTATCCTTGACCACAATTAAACTAGAAATCAGTAAAAAGTAATCATATAAGAAATGAAAAGTATTTCAAGCTGAATGATAATGAAAATGCAATATACCAAAATATGTGGGATGCAGCAAAAGCAGTATTTAGAGGGGAAATTTAAATGCTTATAGTAAGGAAGAAGGTACAAAAATTTGTGACCTCATTTTTAACCTTAAGAGACTAGGAAAGGAAACAAAGAGAACCAAAATAAGCAGAAGTCAGAAAAAGAATAAACTAAAATATGAAACAGATAATAAGGGTTTGGTAGGAGTGATGTCAGAGAAATGGCAGCATGAGAGATACTTCAGATCTCTCCCCTTAAAATTTTAACAAATTAAGCAACTATAATGCACTAAAGGTACTTCAGCTAGGATTGCAGGTGGGCCTGAAAAATCCATGCAACAAATGGTCCAAAGGTGAGATGGGTGAAATGGGGAGCAGAAGATAAAAAACAACAGAGATCAGCTCTAAGGAGGAAAAAAAAGAACTGAATTTTTCTCTCTCCTTGCTGGACACAGAAAGAGTTTTATTCTGAGCTAGGAGAGGCAGAGAGACTGGCGAGCAAGGGGGAAGGAGCTGAACTAAGGTGGGAAAATCAGATGCATGGTTACTGAGGACTGCCCACATTGCTTGGCTTGCAATCAGCTTGTGTGGACTGTGCTCACTTGCTCCATCGGAGATCAGCCCACATGGCACTGCACACTCACCACAGCCGGTGTGGTGCTCTAGCATGCTTGTGCAGTGTCAGGGAAAACAAAAGCGTGCACCCCCAGCCTTCCAGATCCTACTTCGCTCCCCACATGGTAGGAACAGGTGTGGTGGCAAGCCCCCACAGCTGACTCTCTGAAGGCACTCTCTCCCAAGAGGTGAAAATGCTCTGCATTTGATACCCAGGTCTGCTAAGATGTGGGGAAGAACCACAGGAAACCAGAAACCGCCACTGCTAAAACCATAAAGCAGCCCCTACTACATGCCCCACTCACCAAGGCAACTGCCTACATCACTGCCACATAGGAGGTCTGCCCAAGAATTTCACAGAGCCAAAATTTGTAGTATAGCAACAGCTACTGGAAAAAAATTGCTTCTTGTTAGGGTTCTTAATAATGTCACTCTCAAATGCCATCAAGGAAGAAGAAATTATACATCATGGAAATACAAGACAGAGACATAGTTCAGATAGATAATGAAAAATCTCCAGGAAAAAATCTCAATTATATGGAAACTTTGAGGTCAAATGACAGAGAACTCAAAATTAAAGTTCTAAAAAAACTCAATGAGTTGCAAGAAAACACTGACAAGCAATTTAATGAGCTCAAAAACAAATGAATGAATAAAAAGAGTACTACACCAAGAAAGTTGAAACTTTAAAAAAGAAGCAAACAAAGATGAAAAACTCAATAGATTAACTGAAAAATGTGGTAACAAGTTTAGCTAATAGAACAGGCCAGATAGAGGTCAGAATCAGTGACATCAAAGACAGGCAACTAGAGATACTACAGAGAGAAAAAGAGAGAGACACATGAATTTAAAAAAATGAGAAAGCTCTACAAAAACTGTCTGATTACATCAGAAAGAACAATATAAAAATAATGGGTATATCAGAAGAAGAAGAGAAAAGGGAATGTAAAACCTATTTAAATGAATAATCAATGAGAACTTCCCAATCCTGTGGAAAGAGAGCCTCAAATCCAGGAAGCAAACAGAACACTGAGTTACCTCAACCCAAACAGACCTACTCCAAGGCACATCATAATGTAATTGACACAAATCAATGAAAAAGAGAGACTCCTCAAGGCAATTAGGGTAAAGAAGAATATAACATATAAGAGAAAGCCCATTAGGTCATCATCAGATTTCTCAGAAAAAAAACCCTACAAACCAGAATACAGTGGACCCAAATATTGAAGGTACTGAAAGAGGAATTACCAGCCAAGAATACTATATCCATTAAAGCTATCCTTCAAACATGAAGAAATAAAAGCTATTACTGACAAACAGAAGCTGAGAGAATTTATCATCAGAAAACCCCACTGCAGAAAATACTAAAGGGTGTTACTCGACCAGATACAAAAATTTTAAAAAAGCAAAACTACAAGTAAGAGCTTCAACAAGATCGCTAAAAAAAAAAAAAACAAGGATAATCTGCAACAACAGTAATATAAAGGGAAGAGGATAAAGACCAGCAGTAGCAAAGGGGGATGGAGTGCAGAAGCACTTGTATAATAATAGACTCTTGTAAATATGACAATTTTTCTTTTAATAAGCTAAAAATAACCACTCACAAAATGCCACTACTGAAACATGTAGATTAAAAGAAGAAGAAACAAAGGGGGAAAGTATGGAATACCATCAAAGAAGAACTGACAGAAAAACAAAAGAGAACCAAACAAGAAACAGAGCTATCAGAAAATACATGAAATGGCTATAGGAAACCCTCAAGTGTCAATAATTACCCTAAATGTAAATGGATTGAACTACCAATATAGAGACACTGAGTAGCAGATTGAATCAAAAAGCAAAGTCCAACCATATGCTGCCTTCAACAGAAACATCTAAGTTGCAAGACAAAAGTAGGCTCAAAGTGAAAGGTTGGAAAATGATTCTCCAAGCAAATAATATCCAAAGAAAAGCGGGGTAGCCACACTCATATATGACAATGCTGATTTCAAAATGATAATGGTCACAAGAGACAAAGATGGACATTTCATAATAATAAAGGGGATAGTATATCAAGAAGACATAACACTTCTTAATATATATGCACCAAATCAGGGAGCACCAACATATATAAGACATCTACTAACTGATCTAAAAGTAAAAACAGACAAAAACATATTTATACTTGGAGATCTCAATACACCATTGACAGCTCTATATCAATCATCCAAACAGAAAATCAATAAAGAAATAACAACCTTAATGATACACCAGACCAAATGGACATAACAGACATTTACAGGGCATTTCATCCCAGGACGTCAAACTACACATTTTTCCCTAGTGTACCTGGAACATTCTCAAGAATAGATCATATTTTGGGTCACAAAACTAACATCAACAAATTCAGAAAGACTGAAATTACCCCAAGCAAATTCTCTGACCTTAAAGGTTTTAAAATTAGAATTCAACTGCAAAAAAAGAAGTAAAGAAACCCACAAAAATGTAAAAATTAAACAACATAATTCTTAAGAAATGACTGGGTCAAAGAAGAAATAAAAGCAGAGATCAAAAGATATATACAGATTAATGAAAATGACAATACAACATATCGAAATTTCTGGGATGAAGAAAAAGCAGTAATAAGAGGGAAATTTATATCATTACAGGTTTATATTAAGAAACAAAAGAGATCCCAAATAGAAAGCTTAACATCACATCTTAAGGAACTAGATAAAGAACAAAAGCAACCCAAAGTCAGAAGAAGAAAGGAAATAGTAAAAATCAAAGCAGAAATAGAGAACAGAAAAACTATTAAAAAAGTTAATACAACAAAGAGTTGGTTCTTTAAAAAGATCAATAAAATCAACAAGCCCCTAGCTAGACTCATTAAGAAAAAAAGAAAAAGGACTCATATAAACAAAATCCAAAATGAAAGAAAAATTACCACAGATATCATAGATATACAAAGGATCATTGGAGAATATTATGAAAAATTATATTGCACTAAATTCAACAGTCTAGAAGAAATAAACAAATTCCTAGAACTATACAATCCTCCTAGACTGAGGAGCCAAGAAGTGGAAAGCCTAAATAGACCCATAAACAAGGAAGAAATAGAAACAACTATAAAAAATCTCCCCAAAAGTTAAAGTCCAGGGCCAGATGGCAACACTAGTGAAATCTACAAAACATTTATAGAAGACTTGAATCCTATTCTTCTCAAAGTCTTCCAAAACATAGAAGAATATTCCCTAACACATTTTATGAGGCTAACATAACCATCATACCAAAACCTAGCAAGGACATTACAAAAAAAAACAAAGAGAACTACAGACCAATATCTCTAATGAATACAGATGCAAAAATCCTAAACAAAATGCTAGCATATCAAATACAATACCACATTTAAAAAATAATACATCAGCCTGACCAGGCGGTGGCACAGTGGATAAAGCATCAGACTGGGATGCGGAAGACCTGGGTTCGAGACCCCGAGGTTACCAGCTTGAGCACGGGACTATCTGGCTTGAACAAAAGCTTGTCAGCTTGGACTCAAGGTTGCTGGCTCCAGCAGGGGGTTGCTCGGTCTGCTGAAGGCCCACGGTCAAGGCACATGTGAGAAAGCAATCAATGAACAACTATGGTGTCGCAATGGCAACGAAAAACTAATTATTGATGCGTCTCACCTCTCTCCATTCCTGTCTGTCTGTCCCTATCTATCCCTCTTTCTGACTCTCTCTATGTCCCTGGGAAAAAAAATAATAATAATACATCATGATCAAGTAGAATTCATTCCAGGAGCACAAGATTGGTTCAACATATAGAAATTGATTAATGTTATACACCACATCAACAACACAAAGCACAGAAATCATATGATCCTATCAAAAGACACAGAGAATGCATTTGTTAAGATACAACATTCCTTTATGTTCAAAACACTCAATAAAATGGGTATAAAAAAGTACTTCAACATAATAAAGCTCATATATGACAAACTATCAGCTGATATCATACTAAATGGTGAAAAACTGAAAGCTTTTCCTCTAAAATCAGAAACAAGACAAGGCTGCCCACTATATCCATTCCTATTCAACACAGTGCTGAAAGTTTTAGCCAGAGTGATCAGACAAGAGAAAGAAATAAAAGGCATTCAGATCAGAAATAAGAAGTAAAAGTTTTACTTTTTGCAGATGACATGATCCTGTATATAGAAAACCCTGAAGACTCCACAGTAAACCAAATAGAAACAAAAACCAATACAGTAAGGTCACAGGATACAAAATCAATATAAAGAAGTCTATTGCTTTCATATATGCCAACAATGAAACTTTGGAAAATGAACTCACAAAAATAATCCCTTTTACAGGAGCAACAAAAAATAAGTAAAATACCTGGGGATAAACTTAAAAAAGAATGTAAAGGATCTATATACTGAAAACTACAAAGCATTATTAAAGGAAATTTAAAAAGAAACAACAAAATGGGAAAATATTCCATGTTCATGGATTGGAAGAATCAACATAGTTAAAATGGCCATATTATCCAAAGCAATATACAAATTTAATGCCATCCACATCAAAATTCCAATATCATTTTTTAAAGAAATAAAACAAAACATCACCAGGTTTGTATGGAACCATAAAAAACCTCGAAGAGCCAAAGCACTCCTCAGAAAAAAGAACAAAGTTGGAGGTATTACAATACCTGATTTCAAGTTATACTACAGAGCCATAATAATCAAACCAGCATTGTAGTGGCAGAAAAATAGACACATAGACCAATAGAACAGAATTGATGGCCCAGAAATACTATAAAGCCACATATATATGTTCAAATCATCTTTGACAAAGGAACCGAAAACACACAATAGAGGAAAGAAAGCCTCTTCAATAAATGGTGCTGGGAAAACTGGAAAGCCTCATAGAAAAAGTGAATCTTGACTACAGTTTGTCCCTCAGCACAAAAATCAATACATAATGGAACAAAGAACTAAACATAAGATTTGAAACAATAAATTACATAGAAGAAAACATAGGCACTAAACTCACGTACCTTGGCCGTAAAGATCAATTTACGAATTTAACTCCAAAGGCAAAGGAAGTGAAGGTAAAACGAAATGAATGGGACTATATCAAACTAAAAAGCTTCTGCACAGCAAAAGAAACTGATAACAAAACAAATAGCCAACAAAATGGGAGGTAATATTTGCAAACAACAGCTCTGATAAGGGGTTAATATCTAAAATATACAAATAACTCACAAAGCTCAGCAACAAACAAGCAATCCAATTAAAAAATAGGCAAAGAGCATGAACAGACAATTCTCCCAAGAAGACATACAAATGGGCAACAGTTATATGAAAAAATGCTTATCTTCACTAGTTAGTTGAGAAATGCAAATCAAAACTACATTGAGATACCACCTCACACCTGTTAGATTAGCTATTACCAACAAGACACGTAATAACAAGTGTTGGAGAGGCTGTGGAGAGATAGGAACCCTCATTCACTGCTGGTGGGAATGCAAATTAGTACAACCATCATGGAAGAAAGTATGGTGGTTCCTCAAAAAATTAAGAATAGAACTACCTTATGACCCAGCAATCCCTCTACTGGTTATCTACCAAAAAAAAAAAACAAACACTTAAAAACATTGGTAAAGACACATGCACCCCCATGTTCATTGCAGCATTATTCACAGTGGCCAAGACATGGAAACAACCACAGTGTCCCTCGATAGAGGATTGAATTAAGAAGATGTGGGCCTGACCAGGCGGTTGCGCAGTGCATAGAGCTGTGGACTGAGACACAGAGGACCCAGGTTCAAAACCTCGAGATTTCCAGCTTGAGTGCAGGCTCATCTGGTTTGAGCAAGGATCACCAGCTTGAGCCCAAGGTCGCTGGCTTGATCAAGGTATCAGTTGGTTTGCTCTAGCCCTCTGGTCAAGGCACGTGAGAAAGCAATCCATGAACAACTAAGGTGCTGAAACAAAGAATTGATGCTTCTCATCTCTCTCCTTCCTGTCTGTCCCTATCTGTCCCTCTCTCTCTCTGTCACACACACAAAAAAAGATGTGAGATATATATATATATATATATATATATATATATATATATATATATATATATATATATATATATATATATATATATATATGAATACTACTCAGACATAAGAAATAATGACACAGGGTCATTCACGACAACATGGATGTACCTTGAGAACATTATACTGAGTGAAATAAGTAAATCAGAAAAAGCTAAAAACTGTATGATTTCACACATAGGTGGGATACAAAGCAGAGACTCATGGACATAGGTAAAAGTGCAGTGGTTTCCAGGGGGGAGGGTGAAATAGGGGAAGGGAATGGGGGGTGGGAAAAGGTGTAAAGAAGGACAAATATAAGGTGATGAAAAATGACTTGACATTAGGTGATGGATATACAACATAAATGACTAATCAAATGATAAACTGATGTTTGAAATCTATGTACACTTATTGATCAATGTCACCCTGTTAAAATTAATTTTCTAAGTAAATAAATTTTTTAAAAAAAGATAATAGGTAAAATTTTTAAAGCCAGAATTTACTACTTTCAAAAAAAATTAATGTTTGATAATCCTCTAATTAGGAAAAATGGAAGAAAAAAATAAGAAGGAAAGAAGGAAGGGAGGGTGGGAGGAAGGGAGAAAAGGAGGTAAGGGGGAACAGAAGAAGGAAGAAAGGAGGAAGTGAAAGATAAAATGAATGTATATGGAATGAAAGATAAAATAGTCCTAAAAATATTCAGATATTAAAAGGATTATAAAGGAATGTTATAAATAACTTCAGGCATATAAACTCTATAATTTAAATGAAAAGAACAGCCTGACCAGGCCATGGCGCAGTGGATAGGGCATTGGACTGTGATGTGGAGGAATCAGGTTTGAAACCTCAAGGCCACCAGCTTGGGATCACTCTGCTGTAGCCCCCCGGTCAAGACACATATGAGAAGGCAATCAATGAACAACTAAGGTGACACAACAAAGAATTGATGCTTCTCATCTCTCTCCCTTCCTGCCTGTCTTCCCTTTCTGGCCCTCTCTCTGTCTCTGTCACAAAAAAATAATATAAAAATAAAAATAAATGAAAAGAACAAATTCCTTGAAAAGTATGACTTACCAAAACTGAAACAAAATCTGATAATAGCTCACACCTATTCAAGATTTTCTTTTTATTAATTTAAATTGTTAGAATGACATTAGTTTGCAAAACCACACAGGTTTTAAGCATATAATTCAATAAAACACCATTTTTATACCACATTGTGCAATCTCTGCCTTAAGCAAAGTCTCCTTCTGTCCCCATTTTCTCCCCTTTTGCCTGCCTTCACCTTGCCCCCACTCCCTTTTCCTTCGGCTATTGCCACACTGTTGTCTGTGTATATGTGTTATGTGTATATGCAATCCCTTTCACTTCTTTCCCCCAGTCCCTCCTCTTCCCTTCCACTGGATAGCTGTCAGTCTGTTCCATGTGTCCATGCCTCCTTTTGTGTTTATCAGTTTATTTTGTTCATTAGATTCCACATATAAGTGAGATCATATGGTATTTTGTCTTTCTCTGACTGGCTTATTTCACTTAGCATAATAATCTCCAGGTCCATCCATGCTATTGCAAAAGGTAAGACTTCTCTTTTATGACCATGTAGTATTCCATTGTGTAAATGTATCACAGCTTTTTTATGCACTCATCTATTGATGGGTACTAGGGCTGTTTCCAGATATTGGAAATAATGCTGCAACAAACAAAGGGATGCATGTATTGTTTTAAATTAGTGTTTCAGAATTCTTAGAATATATTCTCTGAGGTGGAATTGCTGGGTCAAAAGGCAATCTATGTGACATAGCAAAAAGAAGTCATAAGAAGGAAATTCACAGCATTACAGGCCTATCTCAAGAAACAAGAAGAATCTAAGTAAATCTAACTTTATAGTTGAAGGAACACAAAGAACAACAAAACACAAAGTCATGCCCTGGCCAGTTGGCTTAGAAGTAGAGCATCGGCCCAGCGTGTGGAATTCCCAGGTTCAATTCCCGGCTGGGGCACACAGGAGAAGAGACCATCTGCTTCTCTACCCCTTCCCCTCTCCTTTCTCTCTATCTTTCTCTTCCCCTCCTGCAGCCAAGGCTCCATTGCTCCACTGGATGAAAGTTGGCCCAGGTGCTAAGGATGGCTCCATGGCCTCTGCCTCAGGCACTAGAATGGCTTCGATTGCAGCAGAGCAACGCTCCAGAGGAACTGAGCATCATACCCCAGTGGGCATGCCCGGTGGATCCCAGTTGGGCACATGTGGAGTCTGTCTGTCTGCCTCCCCCCACTTTTCGCTTTGGAAAAATACAAAAAGAACAATGTCAGTACAAGGAAATAAATAATAAAGATCAGAGCAGAAATAAAATAGTTTAAAACAATAATACCCATAGAGCAACAAAACCAAGAGCTGATTCTTTGAAAAGATATACAAGATTGACAAACTTTAAACCACACACATCAAGTAAAAAAGAGAGGACCCAAATAAATAAAATCAAAAATGAAATAGGAGCAATAACAACTGACACCAAAGAAATACAAAAGATTGTTTTAAAAAATTACAAACAACTGTATGCCAACAAATAGGACAATCTGAACAAAATGGATAAATTCTTAGAAACATGTAATATTCCAAAACTGAATCTGAAAAATTCAGAGAATCTGAATAAATAGATTACAACAAGTGAAACTGAAGGAGTAATCAAAAAATTCTCAACAAACAAATCCTGGACTGAATGGCTTCACAGGTGATCTCTACCAAACATTCAAACAACAACTAACACCTATTCTTCAAGAACTTTTCCAAAATATTCAAGAAGAGGGAAGACTCCCAAGCTCATTTTATGAGATCAGCATTATCCTAATTCCCAAGCCAGATAAAGACAGTACAAATAAAAAAATATATAGCCCAATATTCATGGTAAACATAAATGATAAAAATCCTCAACAAATATTAGCAAACCAAATACAGCAATACATTAAAAAGATTATACACCATGATCATGTGGAATTTATTCCAGAGATACAAGGTTGGTACAATAGCTGCAAATAATTTAACATGCTATTGCACATAAATAAAAAGAATAAAAATCACACGATCATATCAATAGATGCTGAAAAAGCACTTGATAAAATTCAGCATCCATTTATGATCAAAACTCACAGCAAAGTGGGAATACAGGGAAAATACCTCAACATAACAAAAGCCATATATAATAAACCCAAAACCAACATACTAAATGGGCAAAAACTATAAGCCTTCTCTTTAAGATCAGAAACACGACTGCGATGTCCACTTTCACCACTCCTATTCAACATAGTCCTGGAGGTCCTAGCTAGAGCAATTAGACAAGAAGAAGAAATAAAAGGCATACAGTTTGGAAAGAAAGAAGCTGTCATTATTTGCAGATGACAGGGTACTGTATATAGAAAATCCTATAGACTCAACCAAAAAACTACTAGAACTGACAAATTAATTAAGTCAAGTAGCAGGATACAAAATAAGTATCCAGAAACCAGCTGCATTTTATACACCAATGAACTATTAGAGAGGGAAACTAAGAAAATAATCCAATTCACAATTGCTTTGAAAAAAATAAAATACATAGGAATAAATTTAACCAAAGATATAAAATACCTGTCCTTGGAAAATAAGATACAGAAGAAAGAAATTGAAGAAGACACAAATAAGTGGAAGCATATGCCATGTTCATGGATAGAAAAACTTAACATCATTAAAATGTCCATACTACCCAAAACAATCTTATAGGTTTAGTGTAATTCAACACATAATATCAAGGGTATATTTCACAGAACTAGAAGTATTCCAGAAATTTATATAAAACCACAGAAGACCCTAAACAGTAACAGCAATCTTGAGAAAGAAGAAAATAATTGAAGGAATCATGCTACCTGTTTTCAAACTATACTACAAGGCCACAGCAATCAAAACAGCATGGTACTGACATAAAAACAGACATATAGATCAATGGAATAGAATAGAGAGCCCAGAAATAAACCCAAGCCTTTAGAATAGATTAGTATTTGACAAAGAAGGCAATAACATATAATGGGGTAATGATAGTGTATTCAATAAATGGTGTTGGGAAAATTAGACAGATAAATGCAAGAAAATGAGACTGGATCACCTTCTTACACCATACACAAGAATAAACTCAAATTTTATTAAAGATTTATAACTTCAATAAAGACTCAAAACCATAAAAATTCTGGAAGAAAACATAGGCAGTAATATCTTGAACATGTCTCATAGCAATATTTTTTCTGACGTATCACTTCAAGCAAGGAAAACAAAAGAAAAAATGAACAAATGGGATTACATCAAACTAAGAAGATTTTGCATGGCCAAAAATAAAAACAACCCATCAACAAAATGAAAAGACAGCCCACTCAATGGGACAATATACTTGCTGATAAAAACTTACAAAATTTGCAAGGAACTTATAAAACTGAACCCCCCAAAATGAACAATCCAATTAAGAAATGGGCAAAGGACCTGAACAGACACTTCTCTGAAGAAGGCATACGCATGGCCAATAAACATATAAAAAGTACTCAATGTCACTAATATCAGAAAAATGCAAATTAAGACCACAATGTACTATCACCTCACACCTGTCACAATGGCTATCATCAATAAATCAGCAAACAAGTGTTTTTATCTGACTGGCTTATCTCACTTAGCATAATAATCTCCAACCATGCTGTTGCAAAAGGTAGTATTTCCTTCTTTTTATGACCATGTAGTATTCCATTGTGTAAATGGACCACCGCTTTATCCACTGATGGACCCTGGGCTCTTTCCAGATCTTGGTTATTGTAAATAACACTGCAATGAACTTGGGGGTGTAGCTCTCCTTTTGAATTGTATTTTGGGATTATTAGGCTATATTCCTAGAAGTGGGATAGCTGGGTCAAAAGGCAAATCCATTTTTTAATACTTTGAGGAAACTTGATACTGTTTTTCCACAGTGGCTGCATTCTAACCAGCAGTGCACAAGAGTTCCCTTTTCTCCACATCCTCACCACAGCCTTGTTGTTTGTTGACTTACTGATGATAGTCACTCTGAAAAGTATGAAGTGATAGCTCATTGTGGTTTTTATTTGAACCTCTTTGATGATTAGACACACTGAGCATTTTTTCATATGTCTTTTGGCCATTTGTATGTCCTTTTTAGAGAAAAGTTTATTCAGGTCCTTTGCCCATTTTTTTATTGTATTTTTTGTCTTCCTGGTGTTGAGTTTTATAAATTCCTTATAAATTTTGGTTATTAACCCTTTATCAGATGTACCAGTGAGTATGTTCTCTAATTCAGTGGGGTATCTTTTCATTTTGTTGATGGCTTCTTTTGCTGTACAAAATATTTTCAGTTTGATGTAGTCCCATAAACATGTATAAGATGATTTATAAAATGCAAATACCTATGTGTAGTAGAATAATCCATTGCATGACCTTAGATAAGAATACAGCCAATAAGAAAAGAATGTTTTACCAAGAGAATTGTTTTGTGACTAGAAGGCAGGTCACTGAAACAGGTCTATGTGACTGAAAGCGGTTGCTAGGCTTTCTTCTCAGTAAAACATTCTCATAACATTTCTGTTGCTTTCAAGGCTATCCCTTCAGATAAAGGAATGTTGTGGGAACCATAGGAGCAATAGCAGTTAATGCCTTTTGATATTGTATTGTTATTAAGCTATCATGCAGATGTATTCCATGTATCTTTAACTAAAGGTTATGCTTAATGCTATGCCAATTTCTAAGTAAACAAGCTTTTTGAAATCTTGTGAATAAAAACAGGACACAATGCAAACTCGGCACAATTTGCCTGAGCGAGCGGTGGTCCTTTGCTAGTTCACGATGATTTCGTCTGTTGATCTCTCTCTCTCTCTGCGCCTCCCAACTCGTAACAACACCATGAAAAAATTATTGATCTGTTACTGTAACATTTTGTACTTTCTCAAAAGGCACTTAAGCCTTTTTGGATTGTACCACAAAATAAATATATTTAAGGCTAATAGATATTGTTTATCTTTTTGTTTTCACAGTATCTAGAACTTAGAAGGTACACTGGAAAAGCTCACATTGAACTGCTATGTTACCCAGAGGTCATAGACCTCTTACCAGTTAGTTCTTCAGCTTTAATGAGAATAAAAATCACCTGGGGAACTAGTTAAATGAAGATTTCTAGATTTTAACCTATAGATTTTTTTAAATTTCTTTTTATTTATTTATTTTAGAGAGGAGACACAGAGAGAGAGAGAGAGAGAGAAAGGGGGGAGGAGCTAGAAGCATCAACTCCCATATGTGCCTTGACCAGACCAGTGCAGGGTTTTGAACTGGCAACCTCAGTGTTCCCAGGTCGACGCTTTATCCACTGTGCCACCACAGGTCAGGCTTAATCTATAGATTTTTATTGTGTGTGTTTGTGTGTATGTGTGTCTGTATGGCATGTGTGTATTTTGGGAGCTGAAGTACAGGTTGCATTTTAAACAAAACATTGCAGGTGACTAATGAAAATGGTTTATAGTCAGCCCTTTGGAAGTACTGCCCTGCGTTATCTGTGGGATGTAGTAGCCAGAAGTACAGTGTGTGTCCGTAAAGTCATGGTACACTTTTGACCGGTCACAGGACAAAAGTGCACCATGACTTTATGGACACACTGTATAAATATTAGAGTTTAGCTGAAAGTGAAAAGGAAAGTAGAAGAGAGTTCAAAAAGCCTGGAGCCTGACCAGGCGGTGGCGCAGTGGATAGAGCGTCGGACTGGGATGTGGACGACCCAGGTTTGAGACCCGGAGGTTGCCAGCATGAGCGCAGGTTCATCTGGCTTGAACAAAAAGCTCACCAGCTTGGACCCAAGTTCGCTGGCTTGAGCAAGGGGTTACTTGGTCTGCTGAAGGCCCACAGTCAAGGCACATATGAGAAAGCAATCAATGAACAACTAAGGTGTTGCAACAAAAAACTGATGATTGATGCTTCTCATCTCTCTCTGTTCCTGTCTGTCTGTCCCTGTCTATCCCTCTCTCTGACTTTCTCTCTGTCCCTGTTAAAAAATAAAGCCTTGAAAATATGGAAAGAATAAAGAATTCACGAAGGTCATGGCAGTGAGGAAAAAGTGTACATTAACTCGCTGAAGACAAGCAGGGAATAGCCACCAAGGATAATAATGATGGCGCAGAAACAAAAATGGGGCTAATAAAGACACCTGTTAAGAGATGCTTTGGAAATGTGCTAAGTTCAGTTAGCTGTGTGTATAACTACTCCTCAATGTAAGGAGTATCTAGATATACGCTAACAAAAGAAATCACGTATTTCTCAAAATCAAGGGAACAGTGCTTTATCTAGAAAAAAGGGATCTAAGATTATGGGTTATATGAAGATGGTGTTTGACCTGGGTATTGGGTTTAGAATTATAGCCTGTTTAAACCAGGATTAGAGTAAAATCCCAGACCTTGCAAAAGTTAAGTACTAAGGTTGCGCTTGTAATCTCCCGCTTGTCCATAGTTTGTGTTACTGATCTCTGCACACCATAAGACTGTGAACTGTTTCATAAACCGAGAAAAGCCCTATCCAGGCTGGCCCAGTACAGCTCAGCACCTTAAATACTTAAATTTCTTTAAGGAATCATTCCTCTCCAGGAGAACATGTCAGGTCCTCCCCACAAAGAAGACTACCACAGCCACAGTCTTGTAAAAAGAATTCTTTCTGAGCTCCCTGCCCAATCCTCTCTACTTCATACTCTCTTTGCTCCATTTCCTTGGCCATTGCTACTGCTGTACATCTACAATTTTATAATCAGTTTTCCCCAAGCTCAGTGTGCCAATAAATAGCTTCTTACAGCATTTCTGTTTGAATGAAATATTTTATTTATTTATTTTTAAATTAACTTTATTGAGGTGACATTGGTTAATAGGATCATATAGGTTTCAAGTGCATATTTCTATGATGCATGATTTGCATATTTCATTGTGTGCCCACCACTCAAAGTCCAACCATTTTCCATCACCATATATTGGATCCATTTTAATCTACACCCTCTCAGCCCCTTCCCTCTCATAACTGCCACTGTTGTCTTTGTCTATAAGTCTCAATTTTATATCCCATAAATGAGTGAAATCATATTGTTCTTAGCTTTCTCTGACTGACTTATTTGGCTTAGCATAATATTCTCAAGGTCCATCCATGTTGTTGCAAATGGCAGCGTTTCATCTTTTCTTGGGCTGAAGAATATTCCATAGTATACTGCTCACAAAAATTAGGGGTATTTCAAAATGAACATGAAGTGATTTAAAAAAAACATTTTATTTTTTATATTAAGCAAGAACATCAGAAAAGCAAACAAGTCAAAGAAAGTTGTTCAATTATGCAAATTATCGATTTGTTCAATTATGTTGCGTGTTATCAAATGCTTTTTCTCCATCTATTGATTAGATTCTATGATTTTTATCCTCCGTTTTGTTAATGTGGTTTAGTACATTGATCTATTTGTATATGTTGAACCATCCTTTTGCCCCTTGAATGAACTCCACTTAATCATGTTGTATTTTATATTTATATATATATTTTTTTTTTGTTGCATTCAATTTGCTAGTATTTTGTTTAGGATTTCTTCATTTGTGTTCATCAAAGAAATTGGTCTGTGGTTTTCTTTTCTGTGTTGTCCTTGCTAGGTTTTAGTATCAAGGTCATGTTGGTCTCATAAAATGTGTTGAAGAGTATTGCTTCTTCTCTATTTTGGAAGACTTTGAGGATAGATACCAAATCTTCTTTGAATGTTTGGTTAGATTCACTAGTGAAGCCATCTGGTCCTAGAATTTTATTTTTTTTGAAGGCTTTTGATGGTTGTTTAAATTTCCTCACTGCTTATCAGTCTATTTATTCCTCATAATTCAATCGATGAAGGTTATATATTTCTAGGAAGTTATCTATTTCTCCTAGGTCATCGAATTTGATGGCATCTAGTCTTTCATAGTATTCTAGTGTGATGCTTTGTATATCTGTGATGTCTTTGGTAACTTCTCTTATTTCTAATTTTGTTTATATGGGTCTTTTCTATTTTTCTTTAGTGAGTCTAGCCAGGAGTTTGTCTATTTTATTAATCTTTTCAAAGAACCAGCTCTTTTTTGTATTAATTTTATGTATAATCATTTTGTTTTTTATTTCATTCAATTCTAATTTAATTTTTATTATTTCCTATCTTCTGCTGACTTTGGGTTGCTTTTGCTCTTCTTTTTATAATTCTTTATGATGCAATGTTATGTTCTCTACTTAGGATTTTTCTAGTTTCTTGAAATAGGTCTGTAATGATATAAACCTCCCTCTTAATACTGCTTTCACTGCATCCCAGAAGTTTTGATGTGTCATACTGTCATTCTCATTTGTCTCTATATATCTTTTGATCTCCTCTTTTAATTCTTCTTTGATCAAGTAATCTTTTACTAGTATGTTGTTTAATTTTCACATATTTGTGGGTTTTTTCCTTTTTGCACTTCATTTTTTTGTGTGTGTGTGACAGAGACAAAGAGAGGTACAGACGGACCAGAAGGGAGAGAGATGAGAAGCATCAATTTTTCGTTGTGGCTCCTTAGTTGTTCATTGATTACTTTCTCATATATGCCTTGATGGGGGGGGCACAGCAGACAGAGTGACCCTTTGCTCAACCTTGGGCTCAAGCTGATAAGCCTTGCTCAAACCAGATGAGCCTGCACTCAAGCCGGCAACCTCAGGGTTTCGAACCTGGGTCCTCCACATCTTAGTCTGACACTCTATGTACTGCACCACTGCCTGGTCAGGCTGCACTTGATTCCTAATTTCAAAGCATTTTGTTCAGAGAATATACTTGGTATGATTTCAGTCTTGTTGAATTTGTTGAAGCTAGTTTTGTGACCCAAAATAGTCTATCACTAATTCTTTTCTCATCTGGTCAGCTCTATTTCCTATGCATACCAGTTCATTCTTGAGATCTTTTATTGAGTTCTTCATCTCTAGAATTTTTCTTTGGTTCAATGTGCACTGTAATGAATAATCTGATGTTCTGTGATGAAATGTTCTAAAAATATCAATTATGTCCATTTGGTCTAATGTGTCATTTAAGGCCAATATTTCATTATTGATTTTGTTTGAATGATCTATCTAGCCTGTTAATGGAGTATAAGGTACCCAATTATGATTGTGCTTTTGTTAGTTTCTCCCTTTACTTCTGTTAGTAGTTGCTTTATATATTTCAGTGCTTCCTAAATGAATGATAGATATTAAGTTATATCTTCTTGATATAGTGTCTCCTTTATCATTATAAAATGTCCATCTTTGTTTCTCATTACCTTTGTTATCTCAAAGTCTATTTTGTCAGATATAAAAATGGCTACACCTGCTTTTCTATGAATGTTATTTTTCAGAGAATCATTTTGCACCTTTTCACTTTTGAATCTAATTCTGTCTTTGCAGCTGAGATGTGTCTCCTGAAGGCAGCATAGAGCTAGGTTTTGTTTTCTGATCCCATCTATTACTCTGTGCCTATTTATTTTTGAATTTAGTCCATTCTCATTTTAGGTTATTATTGACATATGAAGACTTCCCATATCCATTTCATCTTTTGTTTTCTGGCAGCTCTATGCCTCCACTGGTCTTTTTCCTATATGTTTCCTTCTTTTAATTTTTACTAATTTTACTTTATTGTGTGTACATGGATTCAGGTATCGCACTAAATATAACACCCTCACCCACCACTCCCATGTACCTATTTATATACCCTTTGCCAGCTACCTCCTAACTCCCTCCCCCCATCCCTCAGGCATTTGCTGTCCTGTTATCTGTATCTATTCTATGTATTATTTATATATAATTTCATGAACCCCTTCCTATTCTCTGGTCCTATTCCCTCATCCCCCTTCCCTGTGACAGCTGTTTTTCTGGTCCCTGTGACCCAGTGTCTGCCTTTATTATGTTCCTCAGTTCACTTTGTTATTAGATTCCACATATAAGTGAGATCATATGATATTTGTCTTTCTCTGCCTGGCTTATTTCACTTAGCATAATAATCTCCACATCCATCCATGCCAATGAAAATGTTCTTTATTTTGGTTATTAAACCCTTATCAGATGTATTGGTGAATATGTTCTTCCATTGTACGGATTGTCCTTTTATTTTGTTAATGGTGTCTTTTGCTGTGCAAAAAGCTTTTTAGTTTGATATAGTCCCATTTATTTTGTCCTTTATTTCACTTGCCTCTGCAGATATATTGGCAAAAAAATTGATACAAAAGATATAGGAGAGTTTACAGCCTATGTTTTCTTCTAAAATGTTAATGGTTTCATGACTTACAATTAAGTCTTTTATCCATTTTGAATTAATTTTTGTGAATGGTGTAAGGTGGTAGTCTAGTTTCATTTTTTTGCACGTACCTGTCCAATTTTCCCAACACTATTTATTAAAGAAACTGTCTTTACTCCATTGTATGTTCTCACTTCCTTTGTCAAATATCAATTGACCATAAAGGTGGGGGGTTATTTCTGGGTTCTCTGTTCTGTTCCATTGACCTGCGAGCCTGTCTTTATGCCGGTACCAAGCTGTCATGATTAAAATGGCCATGTATTATATAACTAGATATCAGAAACTGTGATACCTCCCGCATTATATTCTTCATTTTCAAGATTGCTAGGGCTATTTACGTTCTTTATTGGTTCCATATACGTTTTTGGAATATCCATTCTATATCTTTGAAGTATGCCATTGGTATTTTAATAGGAATGGCATTGAATTTATAAATTGCTTTGGATAATATAGACATTTTAATTATGTTTATTCTTCCTATCCATGAACATAGTATATGCTTCCACTTGTTAGTATTTTCCTGATTCCTTTTTATCAATGTTTAATAATTTTCCAAGTACAAGTCTTATACCTCCTTGGTTAAATTTACTCCTAGTTACTTTATTGTTTTTTTGTTGCAACAGTGAAGGGGATTGTTTTCTGAATTTCTCTTTTTGACACTTCATTGTTGCTGTATAAAAATGCCACTGATATCTGAATATTAATTTATATCCAGCCACCTTGCCAAATGCATTTATCAGGTCCAGTAGTTTTTTGACTGAAACTTCAAGATTCTCTATGTACAGTATCATGTCACCTGCAAATAACAATAGTTTTACTTCTTCGTTTCCAATTTGGGTGCCATTTATTTCTTCTTGTTTGATAGCTGTGGGCAGGACTTCAGGACTATGTTGAATAAGAGTGGTTAAAGGGGGCACCCATGCCTTGTTCTTGATCTCAAGATAATTGTTTTAATATTTGCCCATTGAGTATGATGTTGGCTGTGGGTTTGTCACTGATGCCTTTATTATGTTAAGGCATGTTCCCTGTATTCCCACTTTGCTGAAAGTTGTGATTATAAATGGGTGCTGTATTTTATCAAATGCTTTTTCTGCATCTATTGATATTATCGTGTGATTTTTATCCTTCCTTTTATTTATGTAATGAATCACATGTATTGATTTGCGAATGTTGTACCAGCCTTGCTGCCCAAGAATACATCACACTTGATCATGATGTATGATTTTTTCATGTATTCCTGAATCCAGTTTGCTAATATTTTGTTGAGAATTTTAGCATCTAAGTTCATGAGCGATATTGTAGTGTCTTTACTTGGTTTTGGAATGAGGTAGTGTCTTTACTTGGTTTTGGAATGAGGATCATGCTGCCTGATAAAAGAAGCATGGAAGTCTTCCCTCCTCTTGAACTTTTTGAAATAGCTGGAGAAAAAATGTTAGTTCTTCTTTGAATATTTGGTAAAATTCATCCGTGAAGCCATCTGATCCTGGACTTCAGTTTGCTGGGAGATTTTTGAGAACTGTTTCTAATTCATTTGTTGTAATTGGTCGGTTTATGTTTTCTGATTCTTCTAGGTTGAGTTTTGGAAGATGGTATGTTTCTAGAAATTTATCCTAGGTTGTCCAATTATTTGGAATACAGATTTTCATAGTCTTTTCTTAAAATCTTTTGTATTTCTGCATTGTTAGTTGTTACTTCTTCACTTTCATTTCTAATTTTATTCATTTCAGTTCTCTCTCTTTATTTCTTGATGAGTCTCATTAAAGGCTCATCAATCTTGTTTACCTTTTCAAAACACCAGTTCTTGGTTTCATTGATCTTCTGTACTGTATTTTTAGCCTCTTTGTCATTTATATCCTCTCTGATCTTTATTATTTCCTTTCTTCTACTTCCTCTGTGCTTTATTTGTTGTTCTTTTTCTAGTTATTTTAGATTCAGGGTTATTTGAGCTCTTTCTTGCTTCTTAAGGTATGCTGTACAGCTACAGCTATGAACTTTGCTCTCAGGACTGCTTTTGCTGTGTTCCATATATTTTGAGTTTTTGTATATTCATTTTCATTTGTTTCAAGAAAAATTTTTATTTCCTTCTTGATCTCATTATTAACCAATTTGTTATTTAATAACATGCTATTTAGCCTCCAAGTGTTTGAATGTTTTTCAGTTTTTCTACTGTAGTTGATTTCTAGTTTTATGCAATTGTGATCAGTGAAGATGCCTGATGTGATTTCAACTTTTTAAAATTTATCGAGACTCATTTTGTGTCCTAAAATACAGTGTATCCTAAAGAATGTACCATGAGCACTTGAAAGGAATGTATATTCTGCTGTTTGGGATGAACGGTTCTGAAGATATCAATTAAATTCAGTTGATCTAGTGTGTAATTTAGGCCACTGTTTCTTTGTTAATTTTCTGTCTGGAGAATCAATCCATTGATGCTGATGGGGTATTAAAATCCCCTACTATTATATTATTGCTGTCAATCTCACCCTTTATGTACTACATCAAAATCTACTTTATGTATTTAGGTGCTCCTATATTAGGAGCTTAAATATATATATTTTTAATGTTGATATATTATTTTTAATTTTTAATTTTTATTTATTTTTTCCAGGGACAGAGAGAGAGTCAGAGAGAGGGATAGATAGGGACAGACAGACAGGAACGAAGAGAGGTGAGAAGCATCAATCATTAGTTTTTCGTTGCCGTCGCAACACCTTAGTTGTTCATTGATTGCTTTCTCACATGTGCCTTGACCGCGGGCCTTCAGCAGACTGAGCCACCCCTTGCTGAAGCCTTGCGTCCAAGCTGGTGGGCTCAAGCCAGATGGGCCCACACTCAAGCTGGTGAGCTTGGGGTCTCGAACCTGAGTCTTCCGCATCCCAGTCCGACTCTATCCACTGCACCACCACCTGGTCAGGCTAGGAGCTTAAATATTAATAATGGTTTTATCTTCCTGTTGGATAGCTTCCTTTATCATTATGTACTGACTTTCTTTGGTTTAAAATCTATTTTTTCAGATATAAGTATTGCTACTTCAGATTTTTTTTCATTTCTGTTTGCATAAAATTTTTTTTCCATCCCTTCACTTTCATTCTGTGCATATGTTTTGTTCTGAGGTGGGTCTCTTGTAGACAACATATGTATGGGTCCTGTTTTCTTTCCCATGCAGCTCCCCTATGTCTTTTGATTGGACATTTAATCAATTTAAATTTAAGGTTATTACTGATATGTACTTATTTATTGCCACTTTATTCTTTAAATATACATTCCTCTTTTTCTTGATTTATATTTTTTCCTTTGCTCTTTTTATAGCAGGCCCCTTAACACTTCTTCCAGTACTGGTTTGGTTATAATAAATATCTTGAGCTTTTTTTGTCTAAGAAGCTTTTTATTTCTCCTTCAATTTTAAACAATAGCCTTGATGGATAGGGTAGTCTTGGTTGTAGGTTCTTGTTTTGTATCACTTTGAATATTTCTTGCCAGTCCCTTCTGGCCTCAAGTGTTTCTGTTGAGAAATCATTTTATGGGGGCTCCTGTAGGTAATCAACTGCTTTTCTCTTGCAGCTTTTTAATAATCTTTCTTTGCCTCTTACCTTTCGCATTTTCATTATGATGTATCTTGTAGGCCTCCTTGGGTTCCCCTTTATTCGGACTCTTTGTGCTTCTGGAACTTGTGTGACTTTTTCCTTTATCAATTTAGATAAATTTTCAGCTATGATTTCTTCAAACAGGTTCTCTATTGCTTCTTCATTCTCTTCTCCTTTTGGAATCTGTATGATGCGGATGTTGTTTCTCTTCAGGTTGTCACAGAGGTCTCTTAGTTTCATCATTCTTTCTATGTCTCTTTTCATTTTGCTGCTCTACTTCTATGCTTATGTTTATCCTATCTTCTAAATCACTGATTCAGTCCTCTACTTCATCTAGCCTGCTGTTGATTCCTTCTAGGGCAGCCTTCATTCCTGATATTGTATTTGTTATCTGACTGGTCTTTTTTATAATCTCAATGTCATTTACAATGCTTGCTATCTCTTTATTAAGGTGCTCATTATATCCATCTGTTGTTGCTCTAAGATCCTTGAGCATCCTAAAAATCATTATTTTAAACTCTGCATCTGGTAGCTTGGTTACTTCCATCTCATACAGTTCTTTCTCTAGGGATTTCTCTTACTGATTCATTTGGGTTACATTTCTTTGACTGCCCATTTTGCCTGTGTATTAGGTAGCACTGTCTGACTTTGAACTCTTTGTGGTGTCTTTATGAGGAAGATGGGCTCAGTGGTACTGACCTGCAAGCCACCTGTTCTTCTTCTGGGAATGCTTCTTGAGGTTACTATTTTCCCTCCTGTTGTCTGTGAGTATTGAATGCAGTTGGTCCTTTCACACATACAGTTATACCTTTATGATGGCTGGCTGTAAGGGCCAACTTTGATCATGTGTATTACATACTGTGCAATGTCCATTTTGTTGAGGTTATTTATTCTCCACAGTGTATGCTACCTGCTAGACTCCTCCTCTGGGCACACTGCTTTTGTAGCTAGATGAGTCTAGGGTTGGTGCTATCTGCCTCCCACTACCAGTTTTGTTGGTTCTAGATTTTCTTTTGTTGATATCTGCTATTGTTTGTAACCCACTGTGGGCTACTTATCTGCAGCTACTACTCTTTTTGTGGCTTGTGTCTGTGTTTTCTGTGCCTAGGTAGTGTGGGAGGTGTGAATCTGTATTAAAGGATCAGCTTCCTCCTGCTTAAGAGGTGACCACAGCTCCATAAAATCCCTAAGCTTCATAAGCTTTGCCTCCACTTTTCAGCTGTTCCACTTCCTCTTGCAGCTGCCTGGTCTTCCCACAGAGTCTTCTGTAAAAGGAGTGTAGCTTGGGCTCAGACTGACCTTACCCAACCAACCCTTCTGCAGGTTGCAATCTTGTTGGTTTAGGGCTGCTGAGGTTGGGAATACAATGTTAGTGGGACCCCCTACTTCAGGGATGTCTTGATCCACAGCTCAGTACAAGGAACATGGCCCCTACTCCAGAATCTAATCCCTCAACCACTGCTAAATACTCAAATTTTACTTCTCCCAAAAAGGTGAGCAGCAGGTGCAGATCGAAGTGAGGACAACAGTCCCCTCTGCTGAAGTTCTTAAAGCTGGAAAGACCCTGTTCTCAGGTAAGATGACTGAATGTCCTCTCTTGGTACTGACTGTGTCACCCCAGAAAATGGCTAAGCCCCTTGACCAGATCCAACAATAGGATCACTAGGACCCACACTTTATAATCTTATTTTTTTTATTTTTTACTTTTATTTTATTCATTTTAGAGAGGAGACACAGAGTGAAAGAGAGAGAGAGAGAGAGAAAGAGAGAAAGGGGGGAGGAGCTGGAAGCATCAACTCCCATATGTGCCTTGACCAGACCAGTGCAGGGTTTTGAACTGGCGACCTCAGTGTTCCCAGGTCGACGCTTTATTGACTGTGCCACCACAGGTCAGGCGGGACCCACATTTTAAATGTCCATGCTCCAAGCCTCTCCACCTTCCCCTAGTAGAATCTAGCCCAGCATGGATATCCAGCATCTGGGTCAGCTGACTGTGAAGCTCTACCCTACCCAATGTACATGAGCTGCTGAACCAGTGCTGATCACAGAAAGCATAATTCACCTCAGCTGGGCCAGGTGTGAGGCGCCCTTCCTTAGGATATCACTCTAGCAAAGTTAGGTCCTGAACCAATGCTCTCTGCAGCTAGCCACTGAATGTGCCAGTCCTAGGCCTCCCTGGCAGGAACCCAGTGCAGACCAGTGGGAGACATTGCCCATGACTGGCCCTCAGCAACCTTCTTAGAGCTACAAGCAATCCAGAGTTTGTGGCTGCCTCTGCTGGGCCCTGGTGCACATGGAAATACCAAGCTGCACACCTAAGCTGGCTTTTACCCATACTGGGCCTGGGAGAAGGTCCGCTTAAATGGCCCAGATTCCCTGAGTCCTGCCTCCTGCAGCCTCTGTCAGCTAGTTGCTCGTTGGGCTCAACCACTGAAAAAAACTCTGCTAGAGTCTAGAGCTTAAAGCAATTGAGGAATTAGGAAGGGTGGTAGGTGTGGCTCTGCCCCTAGCCCCAGCTGTCTGTCCAGACTTTTTACAGAGACCTCAGTAGGGTGTTGCCCCAGGAGTCTGGTAGGTGTGGCCTCTGAGACCCAGAGGTGTGGTCTGCCCACCCACAGTGTCAACTAAATTTCCTTTGAGGTGGAATTATCAGTCTTAAGACTCATGAGATTGGGGAAAGTGGAGGAACTCTGGCCTCAACACCATAAAATTGAGTCACTGACCCACCCCTGCCTCCTGGCTTCTCATCACAACCAGTCACCATGACTGGGGCTGAAGAGACTCCCGAGGACGAAGAAGGTACTTCTACCCAGGCTGGTGCCACTCAGAGGGGACTGCTCCACCCAAGAAAGATGGTGACTGTAGTACTAGAGAATGACTCAGCACAGGGGTTCCAGTGGCTGTCCCCCACAGAGTCTCTCCCTGGACCTCCAACTTGACATTCTCCCCACACAACTCTAGTCCTCTCAGCTCTCCCTCCATTGTAGCCCTGGGTAAGTGGCTGTGAACAGGATTTTTTTCGCAGGCCCTTTAAGACAGAGCTTGCATCTCCAAGAGCTGCATTTCTTTTTTGCAGACAGAAACCCAGCTCTTTTCACTGCCAAATGCTATGTGGGCGCTTCTTCTAGGCTCTGAGGCTCTAGGTTGGGGCTCTGGGCTAGAGGCTGAGGACCCACACTTCTCAGGGCAAGCATCCCTGCAGTGAGAGTCCCTCCGGACCCTCAGCTGCAGCTCGCTCCTGGCAGCAGGGCAGTCCTTTCTGTGTCTCCACCCTTCCGACCAGTCTCAGTGTGGCTTTTTCCATGATCCTGGGTTATACATTCCTCTTAATTTAGTTCAAAGTTTGCTTTTCAAGATGATTGTTCTTAAATTAAGTTGTAATCCAATTTGGTCCTTGGAGGTGGCAGTTGGAATGTCTGCCTCCTCTGTCACCATCTTTTTTTTTATTCCTAGGTGTTTCTGTCTCTAGTTTTAGTTTGGTGGTATTCCATATTATTTTCCTCTACTTACTCTTTTTACTTTTTTATGTTTTTTTAAAATTTATTTAATTAATTGTGTTTACATAGATTCTAGGGTAACCCCGACAGCATCCCCCATATTCCCCTCCACATCTCCCTACAGCACTCTCCCCCCTTCCCTTCAGGTTTATCCCATCCTATCATCCCCTTTCCCTCTGTCCTCTTTTCCCCTGGTCCCTTTGATCCCTCCTCTGTAAAAGGGTCTCAGTTTTGTTTCTGTGCATGTGTGGTTACCATTAGGTTTATGATAAAGTTTCATATATATATATATATATTAGTCATTTTTATTTTGAATGTATCTGAACTTCATCTTCCTTTATATATATATATATTAGTCATTTTTATTTTGAATGTATCTGAACTTCATCTTCCTTTACAAATTCAGACCATTTTATGTTTTTGTTGTTGCAAATTATCCCTGTTTATGTTGTAAGTTTGTTGGTGATATTACTCAGTTTTACAATATTTTGTTCTGTTTCAGATAGAGTAACATAACAGGGTTATTTCTTGTAATAGAAGTTTTCTGGTGATAAACTCCCTCAGCTTCTATATGACTGAAAAAGTCTTTATTTCTCCTTCATATTTAAAGGATAACTTTACTGGATATGTTATTCTTAGCTGGTAATTCCTCTCTTTCAGTATTTTGAATATTTGGTTCCATTCTCTTCTGGCTTGTAGAGTTTCTGCTGAGAAGTCCAATGACAACCTAACAGTCTTTCCTTTAAAGTTTACTTTCTTCTTTTCCATGATTGCCTTGAGATTTCTTTTTCATTAATTTTTGATTGGTTTAATACAATGTGCCTTGGAGAAGGCCTCTTTGGATTGAGGTTACTAGGTGTTTGCTTCCTCGGGTCAAGGATCTAGCTCTTTCCATAGGTTTGGGAAGTTATCTACTATTTTTTTGAATAGGCTCTCTGTTCCCTTCTCTCTCCTTCTTCTGGAACACCTATTATGCTTATATTACTTTTTCTGATAGTCATACAGTTCTCATAGAATTTTTTTTAATGCTCAACTCTCTTCTTCCTTATGTGTCATTTCTAGATTTCTATCTTCAATATCACTAATTTTTTTCTCATCTGGTCAGCTCTATTTCCTATGCTCAACAGTTCATTCTTGAGCTGTTTTACTGAGTTCCTCATCTCCAGCATTTTTGTTTGGTTCTTTTTTAAAGTTTCAAAAAGTATTCATTTTGTTTGTTAATTTGTTTTCTAAGTGCACTAAACTGTCTTTAATTTCATGTATTTCATTGAGTATTTTCAAATCTTCAATCTGAAATCTCTGTCATTTATATCACTTATTTCCATGTGTTTAAGATTGTTTTCTAAAGTTTTTTTTTTCATTTTTCTTTCTGAGCTGCCTAACTACCTTGGTTACTCATAGTATTTGATGAGTTCTTTCTCTGTATAGACATCTATGTAAGAGTGGCAATGTTCTAGATTACTACCACAAAATTTATTATTTTCCTGTAGCTGGCACTAAATCATATTTTATAGCTCTGTGAAATTCCAATACTGACCCCCATCATGTCTCTGGCTTCCCTCTGTGTAGCCCCAATGTTGGGGGTAGCCACCTTATTATTTTGGTTCTCCTGGTAATGGTGACCTCAGACTTCCACAGGGTTCCCCCTATACCCCAACCAGGACCAATTACACCCTTTGCTCTGAAGAAATAGTGATTCTGTAGTTTGCAATAAGGTGCTCAACAACCTGACACTTGGGGGGAAAAAAGCCAAGTTCTTGGAGGCTCAGGGAAAGGGGTGACAGAACTCTTGTGACTTTGTTTCCCTGTCAGGAATGCTAACCACCACATAGCCATGGAAAACCCCAGTGCTGTATTCTTGCCCAGGTCACTGAGCTCAGCTGTAGCTCATGCTGCTCACTCCTGCAAAAGCACCCAAGCACCAACTAAATCTCTCTGCTCCTTCTGGCAGAAGGTAGCACCAGTCACAACTCAATATCTCCCCTATCTTAGCTGAACCTTTCTGTGAGCTATTGGCTGCAGGACTGTGTCCATGGTTCGCCTCAGCTTTCCATCCTTTTTTTATCCTGTTTGTTCCAAAGTGACCATCTTTAGATGATTCAATATGCAGATCTCTCAGGAATACCTCTACATTGAGCTTGGAATCCTTTGTTAAAATTGTTGAAATTTCAAGGAGGGAGTCTATGGGATCACTTATGCTTCCATTCCTTTGACATCACCTCTTTCAGCTTTTGACCTCATTTCTCTTTCACTCGAGTTGAGGAACATAGTAAAAATGACCAGGAAATGCAGCACCAGCTTCGGAAACCCCATCCTCTGTGTAATGCCACTGCACACAGCCCACCTGGCAGGCCCCAGGCAGGAATAATCATTGATGGTGAATATAATGCTCTCTTGCTTCCTCTACCACTTACCACTTCCTTGGGAGATGATAGGGAAACAATACCTTTGTAGGAAAATTACCTGGAAGCTTTCCGTTTCAGACTTGCCTTAGGTCCAATTTGCCATACTTTCACAGAATGATTCATCTAAAACTAAAAACCACTTTCATAATAACTATAGGTGGTAACCCCAACTTACCAGCATAACTTGGTTGATTAACATTTCCTCCTTTTTTGATACAATGATGAACAAGATGAGTATCATTGTGCAGAGCAGCCTTATACAGTAAGTTCTCCCCAAAAATGTTTCTCCGGTTAATGAGAGAAAGATATAGTTGACTCATTTTCATGTTTTCTGAATGAGGGAAGGAACAAAAGAAAATGAAAAAATAATAATCCTTATCTGAAAATCACAGGGAATACAGGTAACAGAGTAAATCCAGTCAACGTTGTAGAATTATAGGCACACCATATTATTAAAAAGCATTTCATCCATTAACCCAACTATAATATTTCCAAGCAATAAGGTGAAGGAAATAAATTTTATTAGTTTGAAAATATTTGTAGAATTTATAAATCATCTAAGCAGTTTATACTGATTGAAATCCCATGAAAGGTACATATATGAGAAGATTAATAGATTTTTTTAAGTTCTGATAAAAAAGATTATTAAAATCTAGAATTAAATGCTTTGAAACCTAACAAAATGTTATATAACACCAAAATGTCTCATAAAACCATGAAAAGAAAATCTAAGAGATATGTGGGAAAATACAAAAATTAACCCCAATGAGACTAGAAGAGAATTTTAAACTTTCTTTCTTTGCTAAAAATAATTGTTATTAAATTAAAGAACTATGATCTTCATTTGTATAATAGTCTTGATTTCCTAAGCCAGGAAATACACAATTAAAATAGTTTATTGAATGACATCAGAGAAGTGGCAACAAGAAAGATACTCCTTATCTTTCTCCTTGAAATTTCAACAAATTCTACAACTATATGCAGAGAAAAATAAAATAGATGAACCTAAAATATACACACACTAGATATACAAAGGTATGATCATGCAAGAAGGCAAGCCAAAGCACAGAAGAAAAAATAATACCAGAGTACTGAGTCTTTCTCCTTCCTCATGGACTTGAGGGAGGGAGTCACTGTTGGTGCAGGCTTTGTCTCAGACCCGGAGGAGCCGGGAGAAGAGGAGAGTCTGGGAGGAAGGAGCAGAATAAGGAGTGATGACCATAAGCAAGGAGCAGGTCCACTTCCTGGAATCTGCTGCACCTGTGATTGCAGGGCTGGACTATTACAGGCATGGGCTCACACAAAGCCAGTGCCAAGCTCCCAAGAACTGTAGGTGAATAGCTTATGGTCATCAGCCCACAGGACACTGGGGCATACTTGATCTGCCCACCTGACCAGCACAATTTAGCCTTGTGGCACCAAATGTGCTTAATCTGGGATCAACGCACCACTATCTCTGAAGCTCGGGCACCAACTTCTCAGAAGGAGTTTACCATGTGTGGGCAGGAAGGCCTTGATCTGCAATCTCTGCCACAGCAGCTCCTGAACCTTGGCTTGTAGTGCACACCCCCTGTCCAGCCAGGGCTATGCTTGCAGAGCTTAAAGTGGTATAAGGGACTGGACTCTGTTACCCCATCATCCCAGTTCCTCATTGCTCCCCTCACTGTGAAAACAGCAGTAGTGGTAGACCCCTCTCCACTAGGTCTCCAGGCTGCTCTCTACTGTGAGAGGAAGGGGCTCCCGGAAACTAGATCTCCTGCTCTGTTGGGACGTGGGGAAGAGCCCTGGAGGACTCCCGGCCAGCCAGTATTGGTATCATAAAATTGCAAACCCCTAGCAATAAGACCCTCCTACCAACATGATGACCCTGCCATCACCATTACAAAAGTGACAGCTAAGCCTTAACAGAACACCAAAGAATTTTGCAGAGGCAAACCTTGTAGTGCAGTGCCCCCTTCCAGAAAAAGGAATAATTATCCCTTATTGAGGTTATTAACAACATCACTTGCAAATGCCATCAAGGTAAAAAAAATCAAATATGTGCATACAAGACAGAGACATAGCTCAGATAGATGATGAGAAATCTCCAGGAAAAAAATCTCAATTACATGGAAACCTTGGAGTTTAATGACAGAGAATTCAAAATTGAAGCTCTAAAAATACTAAATAAGATACAAGAAAACACTGAAAGGCATTTTAGTGAGTTCAAAAAACAACTTAATGAACAAAAAGAGTACTTCACCAAAGAAATTGAAACTATAAAAAAAAAAAAAAACAGAAACAAAAAGCTCAATACATGAACTGAAAAATGAGTTAACAAACTTAGCCAATAGAACAAGCCAGATAGAGGAGAGAAATCAGAAGCATTGAAGTCAACTAGAGATACTACAAAGAGAGAAGAGACTCGTGAATTTAAAAAATGAGAAAGCTCTACAAGAACTGTCTGACTCCATCAGGAAGAGCTATATAAGAATAATGGGTATATTAGAAGAGAAAAAGAGGGAAAAGAAAATGGAGAACATATTGAAACAAATAATCAATTAGAACTTGCCAAGCCTATAAAAAGAGTTAGAGCCTCAAATCCAAAAATTAAACAGAATGCCAAGTTACCCCAATCCAAATAGACCTCCTCCAAGCCACACTGTAATGAAATTATCACAAATCAATGACAAAGAATCCTCAAGGCTGCTAGAGAGAAGAATGATATAACATATCAAGGAAGGTCCATTAGGCTATCATCAGATTTCTCAGCAGAAACTCTACAAGCCAGAACAGTGTGGACCACATTTAAAGTAATGAAAGAGAGGAACTACCAACCAAGAATACTATATCCATCAAAGCTAACCTTCAGATACAGTGTGTCTGTAAAGACATGGTCCACTTTTGACCGGTCAAAAGTCAAAAGTGCACCATGACTTTACGAACACACTATATAAAGGGGAAACGAAAATATTTACAGACATACAGAAGATGAGAGAAATTATCACCAGAAAACCCCCACTACAGGAAATACTAAAGGGGGTTATCCAACCAGATACACAGAACAAAACAAGAAAAAATTACAAGTAAAATTTTTTTTAACAAAACCACAATAAAAACAAGGATAACCTGTGACAATAACATAAAAGGGGAGAGGATAAATATCAGCAGTAACAAAGGAGGATGGATTGCAGAAACACTCCTGAGAAAATGGACTCTAATAACTATGATAATTTTTCTTCCAATAACCTAATGGTAAACACCACTGAAAATGCCACTACTAAAACACATAGCCTAAAAAAAACAAAAACAGAAGATAGAAGTATGGAATACCACCAAATAAAAACAAATGACAGAAAAACAGAAACAAAGAACCAAACAAGACACAAAGCTATCAGAAAGCAGTATAGAAAATGGCAATAGGAAATCTTCAACTGTCAATAATTACATTAAATGTAAATGAATTGAATTCACCAATAAAGAGGCACAAAATAGAAGATTAAATCAAAAAGCAAAACCCAATAATATACTGCCTTCAAGAGACACATCTGAGCTACAAGGATAAAAATAGATTCAAAGTTAAAGGTTGGGAAAGGATTCTCCAAGCAAATACCCAAAGAAAAGCAGATAAAGCTATACTCTTATCTGAAAATGCTGACTACAAGACAACAAAGGTAACCAAAGACAAGGATGGACATTTCATAATGATAAAGGAGACATTGTATCAAGAAGACATAATACTCCTTAATATATATGCACCAAACAACAGAGCATCAAAATACATCAGACAACTACTAACTGATTTAAAAGTGCAAACAGAAAAAAATATAATCATACTTGGAGACCTCAATACATCATTTATGGCTTTAGATCATTTATCCAAACAGAAAATCAATAAAGAAATATCGGCCTTAAATTAAACACTAGAACAAATGAACATAATTAACATCTACAGGACATTTCATCCCAAAATGTCAGAGTACATGTGACATTCTCAAAAATAGACCATATGTTGGGCCACAAAATGAACATCAACAAATTCAGAAAGACTGTAATTATACCAAGCATATGCTCTGACCATAAGGAATTGAAACTAGAATTGAACTGCAAAAAATAAGTGAACACACCCACAAAAATGTGGAAATTAAACAACATAATTCTAAAAAATGAATGGGTCGAAAAGAAATAAAAGAAGAGATCAAAAGATATATGCAGACAAATGAAAATGACAATGTGACATATCAGAATCTCTGGGATGCAGCAAAAACAGTAATAAGAGGAAAGTTCATATCATCACATGCTTATATAAAAATGCAAAAGAAAGCCCAAGTAAACAACCAAACATCACATCTTAAGGAACTAGAAAAAGAACAAAGGCAACCCAAAACCAGCAGAAGAAAATAATAATAAAAATCAGAGCAGAAATAAAGAATAGAAAAAATTAATACAACAAAGAGCTGGTTCTTTAAAAAGACCAATAAAATTGACAAACCCCTGGCAAGACTCACGAAGGAAAAAAGAGGAAAGACTCATATAAACAAAATCCAAAATGAAAGAGAAGAAATTACCCCAGATATCATAGATATACAAAGGATTATCACAGAATACTATAAAAAATTATATGCTACCAAATTCAACAATCTAGAAGAAATTGATAAACTCATAGAACAATAAAATCTTCCTAGACTGAATCACAAAGAAGTAGAAAGGCTAAATAAACCAACAAGCAGGGAGGAAACAAAAACAACTATCAAAAACCTCCCTAAAATAAAACTCCAGAGCCAGATGGATATACTAGTGAATTCTACCAAACATTCAAAGAAGAATAGGTTCCTATCCTTCTCAAAGTCTTCCAAAAAATTGAAGAAGCAATACTTCCAAACACATTTTATGAGGCCAACATATCCCTCATACCAAAACCTGGTAAGGACAACACACAAAAAAGAAAACTACAGACCAATATCTCTAATGAATACAGATGCAAAAATCCTAACCAAAATACTAACAAATTGAATACAACACAAAAAAATAAAAAATAATTCATCATGATCAAGTGGGATTCATCCCAGAAACACAAGGATGGTTCAACATATGTAAAACGATTAACGTAATAAATACACCAAATCAACAAAACAAAGAACAAAAACCATATGATCTATCAATAGATGCAGAAAAGAAATCTGATAAAATACAACATCCTTTTATGTTTAAAACACTCAAAAAAATGGGTATAGAAGGAAAATACCTCCACATAATAAAGGCCACCTATGACAAACCATCAGCTAACATCATACTAAATGGTAAAAAACTGAAAACTTTTCCACTAAAATCAGGAACAAGAAGACAAGGCTGCCCACTCTCCCCACTTCTATTCAACATAGTGCTGGAAATTCTAGCCAGAGCAATTAGACAATAGAAAGAAATAAAAGGCATTCATATTGGGAAAGAAGATGTAAAGGTTTCACTTTTTGCAGATGATATGATCCAGTACATAGAAAACCCAAAGACTCCACAGAAAAGCTATGAGAAACAATAAACCAATACAATAAGGTGGCAGGATACAAAATTAATATACAGAAGTCTTTAATTTTTTATATGCCGAAAATGAAACCTCAGAAAAAGAACTCAAAAGAATAATCTCTTTTACAGTAGCAACAACAACAAAAAATACCTAAGAATAAACATAACAAAGAATATAAAGGACCTATTTCCTAAATACTACAAAACATTATTAAAGAAAATTTAAAAAGACACAATGAAATGGAAAAATATTCCCTGTTCGTGGATAGGAAAAATAAATATAGTTAAAATGGCCATCTTACCCAAAGGAATATACAAATTTAAAGCAATTTCAATCAAAATTCCAATGTCATGTTGTAAAAAAATGGAACAAAAAATCATCAGGTTTATATGGAACCATTAAAAACCTCAAATAACCAAAGTAATCCTAAGGAAAAAATGAAGCTGGAGGTATTACAATACCTGATTTCAAACTGTACTACAGAGCCACGATAATCAAAACAGCATGATACTGGAAGAAAAATAGACACACAGACCAATGGAACAGAATAGAGAGCCCAGAAATAAAACCACATATATATGATAAAATCATATTTGATAAAGAAGCCAAAAACACACAATGAATAAAAGAAACTCTCTTCAATAAATGGAGTTAGGAAAATTGGAAAGCCACATGCAAAAGAATGAAACTTGACTACAGTGTATCTCCTTGCACAAAAATTAATTCAAAATGAATCAAGATCTAAATATAAGATCTGAAACAATAAATTGCATAGAAGAAAACAAATGTACTAAACTCATGGATTTTGGCCATAAAGAACATTTTATGAATTTTACTCCAAAGGCAAGGGAAGTTAAAAGCAAAGATAAATAAATGGGACTACATCAGACTAAGAAATTTCTGCACAGCAAAAGAAACTGTAAAAAAACAAATAGGCAACCAACTAAATGGGAGATTATATTTTCAAACAACAACTCAGAAAAGGGACTAATATCCAAAATACATAAAGAACTCACAAAACTCAGCAACAAACAATTCAATAAAAAGATGGGAAGAGGACATGAACAGACACTTCTCTCAAGAAAAAATACAAATGGACAAAAATATATTTTTCAATATATGAAAAAATGCTCATCATCACTAACTATTCAAGAAATGCAAATCAAAACTACAATGAGATACCACCTCACACCTGTTAGATTAGCTATTATCAACAAGACAGGTAATAACAAGTGCTGTAGAGGCTGTGGACAAAAAGGAACCCTCATTCACTGTTGGAGGAAATGTAAATTAGTGCAACCATTATGGAAGAAAGTATGGTGGTTCCTCAAAAAATTAAGAATAGAACTATTATATGACCCAGCAATCCCTCTACTGGATATACACCCCCAAAACATGAAAACATGGGTACATAAAGACACATGCACCTCCATGTTCATCACTGTGGCCGAGACACGGAAACAGCCAAAATGCCCTTCAATAGATAGAGTGTTAGATAAAGAAGAAGTGATACATATATACCATGGAATACGACTCAGCCAGAAAAAATGATAACATAGTATCATTTACAACATGGATGGACCTTGATAACATTATACTGAGTGAAATAAGTAAATCAGAAAAAGCTAAGAACTGTATGATTCCATACATAGGTGGGACACAAAATTGACACTCGTGAACATAGACAGGGGTGCAGTGGTTACCAGGGTGAAGGAAAGGGTGGAGAGGAAGCTGGATGGGTGAAGGGAAGAAGCTTAAAGAGAAGCAAACTATAGGGTGACAGAAGATGATTTGACTTTGGGTGATGAGTATACAACATAATCGACTGTCTAAAAGATGTGGAGATCTTTCTCTAAATCTATGTACTCTGGTTGACCAATATTGGCCTGTTGAATTTTACTGTCTAAATAAAAAAAATAGTTTACCAAGCCCTGGTCAGTTGTTTCAGTGGTAGAGCGTTGGCCTGGCATATGGAAGTCCCAGGTTCCTTTCCGGGCCAAGGCACACAGGAGAAGGGCCCATCTGCTTCTCCACCCTTCCCCCTCTCCTTTCTCTTTATCCTGCTCTTCCCCTCCTGCAGCCAAGGCTCCACTGGAGCAAAGTTGGCGCAGGCACTGAGGATGGCTCCATGGCCTCTGCCTCAGGCACTAGAATAGCTCCAGTTGCAGCAGAGCAAAGCCCCAGATGGGAGGAGCATCACTCCCTGGTGGGCATGCTAGGTGGATCCCAGTTGCGTGCATGCGGGAGTCCATCCATCTGCCTCCTCCCGCTTCTCACTTCAGAAAAATACAATAAATAAATAAATAAACAAACACATAAAGTAAAATAGTTTACCAAGTTATACATACCATATATACGTATCATTTCTCCACTATGCCTCCTAATATACTGAAACTCCTCATTTAGAAACTCCATATCCTGTGAATTTTTGTGGATAGTATTCATTTGGTTTTTCCCTGATGGTCCTCCAAAGAATTTCACATCAGAATAGCTCTAATGATAGCTTCTCTAATTTTGTTTTAGCTAACCTGCCCCATTCTAAAACCTCACAAATGTAAATGAGTACTGCAGCAGTTTCCTTAGTAGACCACAATTTGCCTTTTATTTGATTCTTTCCACTCAGTTCCATTGTAATACAAACCAACTGCTCAGCATTTGAATCTACCTTCCTCCATCCAAGAAAGACTACAAAGCATTTTGTTCCTGCCAGATAAACTTTCCAAAAATTAGTAGTCATAACTGAGATCTTTTCCAGTTTTTATTTGTTATAATTATGTCATTCATTTAAAATAAATTTAAAATAGAAAATTTTCAATAAAAACTAAGCTGTGGAAGACATTCACTCCCAATCATGACTAAATGACAACTGTGACTTGCCCTCCCATTGTAAATAAATTTATTTTGATTGGTGTGGTAGGCTAAATAATGGCCCTCCAAAAATGTTCACATCTTAATCCCCAGAACCTCAGAATGCTACCCTATTTAGAAAATGGTACTGTGTAGGTGTGGTTAAGTTATGGATCTTGGGAAGGGAAGAGCAAAGCAAGAAGATCAAAAGAGGAGAAAGAAATGTGACCACAGAATCAGACACTGGACTGATGAGGCTAGGAGCAAAGGAATGCCAGAGTCTAAAAGCTGGAAGAGATAAGGAACAGATTTGTCCCTGAAGCCAACATAAGTAACCGGCCCTGCTGACACCTTGATTTTAACTCTTAATATCTGGACTTTCGACCTCAGGAAAGTTAAGAGAAAAAGTTGTGCTTTTTAAAGTCACTAATTTTATGATAGATTGTTACCACAATAGGAAACTAACATAATTAGTGTTAGCAAAGTATAATTTCCCCCATTGTTTTAATTTTAATCTATTTATATTTCGAGATGTTTCTTAAAGTCAACATATAGTTGAGTTTTGCATTTTCATCCATTTTGACAATGTTTGTCCTTTAATTGGGAGGGTCTTGTCTATTTATATTTCACATGACTGTTGATGTGATTAGGTTTGATTGGATCATCTTGCTATTTATTTTCTATTTTTCCCATCTGTTCCTTCTTTCCTTTTTCCTCTACTACCTTCTTTTGGGTTACCACTGAATATTTTTGTTATTCCATTTATTTCTTTTATCCTATTAGTAGCTATAACTTATTTCTTTGTTATAATATTTCCTTTAGTTCTTATAGTATATATATTAAAGTTATATCAGTCTACCTTCAAGTGGTATCTTCATATTCTATTCTCTTTATGTTGTCACCATTTTACTTTTTTTAATTTTAATGGAGTGACATTAATAAATCAGGGTACATATGTTCAAAGAAAACATCTCCAGGTTATCTTATCATTCAATTATGTTGCATACCCATTATCCAAAGTCAAATTGTCCTCTGTCACCTTCTATCTGGTTTTCTTTGTGACCTCCCCCTCCCAACCTCTCCTCCCTCTCCCCATGCAATAGACACCACACTCTTGTCCATGTCTCAAAGTCTCACTTTTACATTCCACCTATGTATAAAATCATGCTGTTCTCAGTTTTATTCTATTTTAATTATTTCACTCCATATAATGTTATCAAGGTTCATCCATTTTGTTGTAAATGATCCGATGTCATCATTTCTTATGGCTGAGTAGTATTCCATAGTATATATGTACCAAAGTTTTTAAATCCACTCGTCCTCTGACGGACAGTTGGGCTGTTTCCAGATCTTTGCTATTGTGAACAATGCTGCCACAAACATGGGGGCGCATTTCTTTTTTTTCGAAAAGTGCTATGATGTTCTTAGGGTATATTCCTAACAGTGGAATAGCTGGGTCAAAAGGCGGTTCGATTTTTAATTTTTTGACGAATCCCCATACTGTTTTCCACAGTGGCTGCACCAGTCTGCATTCCCACCAGCAGTGGAGGAGGGTTCCCTTTTCTCCACATCCGCCCAGCACTAGTTCTGTGTTGTTTTCTGATGAGTGCCATTCTGACTGATATGAGGTGATATCTCATTGTGGATTTAATTTGTATTTCTCTAATAATTACTTATGTTGAGGATTTTCTCATATGCCTATTGGCCATCTGTATGTCCTCTTTAAAAAAATTTCTATTCGTTTCTTTTGCCCATTTTATGATTGGATTGTTTGTCTTTCTAGTGTTGAGTTCTATAAGTTCTTTATAAATTTTATTAACCCATTATCAGACATGTTGTCGAATATGTACTCCAATTGTGTGGTTAGTCTCTTTAATCTGTTCTAATTTCTTTAGCTGTGCAAAAACTTTTTATTTTGATATAGTCCCATTTGTTTATTTTGCCCTTTATTTCATTTGACTGAGGAGATAAATCGGCAAATATATTGGTGCTACAGATGTCGGAGAGCTTGCTGCCTATGTTTTCTTCTAAGATGCTTATGGTTTCATGGCTTACGTTTAAGTCTTTTATCCATTTTGAGTTTGTTTTTGTGAATGGTGAAAGCTGATGGTCTAGTTTCATTTTTTTGCAGGTAGATATCCAATTTTGCCAACACCATTTGTTAAAGAGACTGTTTTTACACCATTGTATGTTCTTTCCTCCCTTGTCAAATATCAGTTGTCCATAAAGGTATGGGTTTATTTCTGAGTTCTCTGTTCTGTTCCATTGATTTCTGTGTCTGTTCTTATGCCAGTACCAGGATGTTTTGAGTATAATGGCCTTGTAGTAAACCTTGATATCTGGAAGAGTAATACATGCTGCTTTATTTTTCTAAGATTGCTGAGGCTATTCATGTTCTTTTTTGGTTACATATAAATTTTTGGAATATGTGTTCTATATCCTTGAAATATGTCATTGGTATTTTCATTGGTATCGCATTGAATTTATAAATTGCTTTGGGTAATATTGACATTTTAAGGATGTTTATTCTTCCTAGCCATAGCATGGTATATGCTTCCACTTGTTTGTATCTTCCTTGATTTCTTTTATCAATGTTTTATAATTTTCCGAGTACAAGTCCTTAACCTCCTTGGTTAAATTTACTACTAGGTACTTTATTTTTTTGGCTGCAATAGTAAAGGGGATTGTTTCCTTAAGTTCTTTTGCTGACTGTTCATTGTTGGTATATAGAAATGCCTCTGATTCCTGAGTATTAATTTTATATCCTGCCACCTTGCTGAATTCATTTATAAGGTCCAGTAGTTTTTTGACTGAGACTTAGGGTTTTCTATATACAATATCATATCATCTGCAAATAATGAGAGTTTAACTTCTTCTTTTCCAATTTAGATGCCTTTTATTTCTTCTTGTCTGATTGCTATAGCTAGGACTTCCAGAACTATGATGATTAAGACTGGAGAAAGGGGGCACCCCTGTCTGGACCCTGATCTTAAGGGGATTTCTTTTAATTTTTGCCTTCTTAGTATGATGTTAGCTGTGGGTTTGTCATAGATGGTCTTTATCATGTTAAGGAATGTTCCCTGTATTCCCAATTCACTGAGAGTTTTGAGCATGAACTGGTGCTGGATTTTATCAAATGCTTTTTCTGAATCTATAGAAACTATCATGTGATTTTTGTCCTTCCTTTTGTTTATGTGATGAATCACATTGATTGATTTGCGAATATTGAACCAGTCTTGCCACTCCAGAATAAATCCCACTTGATCATGGTATATGATTTTTTTCATATATTGCTGGATCCGGTTGGCTAATATTTTGTTGAGAATTTTAGCGTCTAAATTCATCAGGGATATAGGCCTATAATTGTCTTTGTGTTGTCTTTGCCCAGTTTGGGGATCAGAATTATGCTCGTCTCATAAAAGGAGTTTGAAAATCTTCCTTCCTCTTGAATTTTTTGATATAGCTTGAGGAAAATAGGAGTTAGTTCTTCTTTGAATTTTTGATAGAATTCACTTGTGAAGCCATCGGGCCCAGGACTTTTCTTTTTTGGGAGTATTTTGATAACTGCTTTGATCTCATTTGTTGTAATAGGTCTGTTTAGCTATTCTTATTCTTCCAGATTAAGTTTTGGAAGATTATATGATTCAAGAAATTTGTCCATTTGACCTAGGTTGTCTAATTTTTTGGCATAGAGGTCTTCATAGTATTTTCTTACAATACTTTGTATTTCTGTTGTGTCAGTTGTTATTTCTCCAATCTCATTTCTAATTTTTATTTGAGTCCTCTCTTTTTTTCTTGGTGAGTCTAATTAAACGTCCATCAATCTTATTCACCTTTTTAAAGAACCAGCTCCTGGTTTCTTAGATCCTCTGTATTGTTTCCTTAGCCTCTATGTCATTTATTTCTGCTCTGATCTTTATTATTTTCTTCCTTCTTTTGGTCCTGAGCTTCATTTGCTGTTGTTTTTCTAGTTCTTTTAGATGCTGGGTGTGGTTGCTTATTTGAGCTTTTCCTAGCTTATTATGGTATGCCTGTAGTGCAATGAACTTCCCTGTCGGTACTGCTTTTGTTGTGTCCCATAAATTTTGAGTTGAGGTATGCTCATTTTCATTTGTTTCTAGAAACTTTTTTATTTCTTCTTTGATCTCATTGTTAATCCATTCATTAATAACATGCTATTTAGTTTCCAAGTGTTTGAGTATTTTTCAGTTTTTCTTTTGTGGTTAATTTCTAGTTTCATGGCATTGTGATCAGAGAAAATGCTTGATATGATTTCAATCTTCTTAAATTTGTTGAGACCACTTTTGTGTCCTAACATGTGGTCTATCCTAGAGAATGTAACATGAGCGCTTGAAAAGAATGTATATTCTACTACTTTAGGGTGAAAAGTTCTGAAGATATCTATTAAATCAAGTTGATCTAGTGTATCCTTTAAGTCTGCTGTTTCTTTATTAATTTTCTTACTTGAGGGTCTATCCAGTGATGTTAGAGGGGTATTGAAATCCCCTACTATTATAGTATTGCTTTTAATCTCACCCTTTATATCCATCAAAGTCTGCTTTATGTATGTCTGGGCTCCAATATTTAGTGCGTAGATATTTATAATAGTTATATCTTCCTGTTTAACCGTTCCCTTTATCATTATAGTGTCCTTCTTTATTTCTTATTACAGCCTTTGTTTTAAAGCCCATTTTATCAGATATAAGTATTGCTATCACAGCTTTTTTTCATTTCCATTTGCATGAAATATTATTTCCATCCTTTTACCTTCAGTCTATGTGCATCTTTTGTTTTAAGGTGTGTCTCTTGTAGACAGCATATGTATGGGTCCTGTTTCTTTATCCATGCAGCTACCCTATGTCTTTTGATTGGATCATTTAATCTATTTACATTTAAGGTTATTATTGATATGTAGTTGTTTATAGCCATTTTATTCTTTAAAGCTTTTTCTTCTTTTGCTATATTTTTTCCTCCCTTTGAATTCTTCACAACAGGCCCCTTAGCATCTCTTGCAGAATTGGTTTGGTTTTAATGAATTCCTCGAGGCTTTTTTTGTCCGGGAAACTATTTCTCCTTCAATTTTAAACAGTAGCCTTGCTGGATAGAGTAGTCTTGATTGTCGGTTGTTGATCTTCATTACTTTGAATATATCTTGCCATTCCCTTCTGGCCTCAATTGTTTCTGCTGAGAAGTCGGATGTCATCCTTATAGGGGCTCCTTTGTAGGTGATAGCCTTTTTTGCTCTAGCAGCTTTTAAAATTTTTTCTTTATCCCTTAACTTTGGTATTTTAACTATGATGTGTCTTGGTGTAGATATCTTTGGGTTTCTCTTTAATGGAGTTCTCTGTGCTTCTTGAACATGTAAAATGTTTTCCAGCTTTAATTTAGGGAAGTTTTCTGATATGATTTGATTGAACAAAGTTTCTATTTCTTGTTCTCTCCCCTCTTTTCAGGAATGCCCATGATGCGGATGTTATTTCTCTTCATGTTGTCACAGAGCTCCCTTAGAGTTTCCTCACATTTTTTGAGTCTCATTTCTTTTTTCTGTTCTGCTTCTGTGCCTTTTTTTATTGTGTCCTCTAACTCACTGATTCGATCCTCAGCGTCATCCATCCTGCTTTTAGTTCCTTCCATTGTGGTCTTCAGTTCTGATACTGTATTTGTCATTTCTGTCTGATTCTTTTTTGTTATTTCAATTTCTTTTTTATACTTGTTATCTCTTTATTTAGGTGCTCATAGTGACTATCCATTGTTGCTCTAATCTCTTTGAACATCCTAACTATCATTATTTTAAACTCTGCATCTGGTAATTTGGTTATATCTGATTCATTCATGTCCTTCTGTGGGGATTTCTCTTGATTCATTTGGGTTGCCTGCCCATTTTGTCTGTGTATAAGAAGGTTGTGGCTATTTGAGTCCAAGGGGTGTTACCTTTGTGTTCTCTAGGTGTGGTCAGTCTGCAGGCCCCCCACCCCCTCTGTGGCTGCTTAGGGCAATTAAGTATGGGCGTTGCCAGCGCCGGCCCACTGCGGTTTTTGCTGTGATTTCCGCCTCTCCTCCGCTGGAGGAGCTGTGTTCTTGTGCCTGGCTCTACAATCTTCAGCCTGCCTGGGCCTTCGCCTCACCCCCAAAGGTTGGGTTGCGCACTGCACTCAAGCCACAAGCCTCAGCACCAAGGGTAGAGGTAAGCACCTTTACTCAGCTGCAGACCCAGCCTGTTCCCGGGCTTCCACCCAGCCCCCACCGTCAGAGCCTGTTCATTACTTTTTCTCGGGTTCGACGGGGCTGCTGACGTGCACTCACCTGTGAGCCTCCGCCTGTCCAGAGCTTTAGCCTCGCCCCTGCGGTCAGAGCCAACTCACGCATGCAGTATGGCTATTCGTGGTTTCTCGGCCGGGCGGGGATGGTGGCATGCGCTCAGCCACAAGCCTCAACCTGTCCCTGGTCCTAGCCCCGCCCCCACGATCAGGGCCAGCTTGCACAGAGCAGATCTCTGCCCGTTCCTGGCCTCCCGCTTTTCCCCGCTGGTGGGGCTGCAGGCGGGCCCACAGCTGCCAGACCGCTTCTGCATGTCCCCTCCAACCCTGTGGGGCTAGACTGTGCTCACACCAGCTGGGTCTCCGCCCCTGCCAAGAGAACCGCGTTTCAGCATCCTGCCGCCACCATCCCTCCAGCAAGCCCTCAGCAGTGTGGTTGGGGGCACTGCTGTTCAGACCCAACACTCCATACTATAGTCCTGGAAACTCCCTCCGTCTAAGCAGCTCTGCTCTAAGTGCCGCGAGATAGCTTGTTTGGCTGCTGTCCTATCTCCCTTTGCTGGTATTGCTAGTTCCAGGGGAAATATTCGTTTTTGATTAGGGAAGTGACTCAGCCCAGGGGTTAGGGTGGCTGTCCTTCAGAGTGTTTCTTTCTGTGCCTTCTAGTCCACACTCTCTTCCTGCTTCTCTGGTCCTCTCCTCTGTCCCCGTTCCCTGGAACCCTGGGTGAGTGGTTGTGAGAGAGGTTTTCTGAACTGTCCCTTTAAGAAGAATCTTGGGTCTGAGAAAACTCTCTTTCTCACAAACAGTATCCTCACTTGTTTCACAGCTCAATACTATCCAAATGCCTCTTCTAGGCTCTGCGACTGCAGGCTGGGGCTTTGTTCTTGGGACTCAGGTCCCTCCCTCTCTGCCAAACTCTCCTCCTCCCAGGCGGGTCTCTCCGGGGTGCCATTCGCTCCGGGGAGCCGGGCAGCCCTCTCCATGTTTTTGCTTTTCTTACCAGTCTCAATGTGGCTTCTTCAGTGTTCCTTTGTTGAAGAGTCCACATAGTTTAGTTCAAAGTTGGTTTATCCAGATGATGGTTCTTAAAATTAAGTTATAATCCACTTTGTTTCTGGGAGTTGGAAGTTGGTACGTCCGCCTACTCTATCACCATATTGCAGTCTCCGCATTTTACTTTTATATGTTAGAAACTTCATAGTTATTTCTTTTTAAACAAATTTCCTTTAAAATTTGTAAGAAAATGATTGTTTTTTTATTCATAGTTACCATTTGCAAGAATTCTCATTCCTTTGTGTAGATTCAGATTTCTACTAAATATCATCATTCTTCTTCCTGCAGAATATGCTTTAACATTTCCTATAATATGGGTCAGCTGATGGTGAGTTCTTCTAGCTTCTGTATGTCTGAATCTTTATTTCAACTTCATTTTGAACGATATTTTCCTCATATAGAATTCTACGTTCCAGTTATAGAATTCTAGGAATAAAAACATGCTTAGAACTTTAAAGCTGTTACTCCACTATCTTCTTGCTTGCAGTGTTTCCAACAATAAATTTGATGCTATCTTTATTTCTATTCTTCCAAATATATAATATGCCTTTTTCTTATCAGTACATATATAATCAAATATTTATTATTGTGATTTCTTAAATGCCTAAATGTTATTTCATTGGTTATATTATAATTTATTAACTATTCACCTAGTTTAGATCGATTCTAGTTAATTACAATAAACAAGGCTGTGATGGGCATCATTATAAAATATATCTAAGCAAGTATAGTTATAGAATAATCACTTTAAGTAAAATTGCTGGTTAGAAAGAATTGTAACTTAAATTGTGATGAATGCAGGTAAACTGCCTTGTAAAAAGAATGAACAAACAATTTCCAACAGCATCTGAAAATGTTTATTTTTTCCACATTCTCACCACTGGGAAGTCTCAATGTTTGGCATTCTCTTAGGTGAAAATTATACTTCTTACTTTGCATTTTTTAATCATGAGGGAGATATTAATCTTTTTAGGTGTTCACATTTTCTTTTCACTGTGAATTGCTTGTTCATGTTCCTTACCCATTTTTCTATATCCTTTATCCTTACTTTTTTGAGCTACAAAGAGTAAGAGCTCTTTGTATGTTAACAAAATTCACCCCTAATTATGTATTACTGATACTTCTGCGTTTGATGTTTGGTTTATTTTTCCAAATAATTATTTCAAAATATATGTAGTAAATTTTATCATTCTTTTCTTTCCCTGCTTCTGAGGTTGAATCATTTATTTAAAAGGCTTCTTCTACTCTGAGATTACAAAAAGATTCACCTCTAGAACTTTTTCTTTTCTAAGTCTTTGGCCAAACTGGAACTAAATTTAATATAAGAAATGTTACATGAATCCAATTTTGTTTGTGTTTTTCACTACTTTTTGCTTAGTCCTTCTTTTTGCCACCAATTTGAGATGCCATCTTAATCACACACCTGCCACCATACTCCCACTGTACTGGGCTTCCACATCCAAACTTTTAGGCCTGTTTCATTAATTTGTTTTCTTCTAGAATGCTTATGGTTGCACGGCTTACATTTAAGTCCTTTATCCATTTTGAGTTTATTTTTGTGAATGGTGTAAGTTGATGGTCTAGTTTCATTTTTTCGCAGGTAGCTGTCCAGTTTTCCCAACACCATTCGTTAAAGAGACTGCCTTTACTCCAATGCATGCTCTTACCTCCTTTCTGAAATATCAGTTGTCCATAAAGATGTGGGTTTATTTCTGGGTTCTCTATTCTGTTCCATTGATCTATATATGCCTGTTCTTATGCCAGTATCAAGCTGTTTTGAGTACAATGGCCTTATAGTATAACTTGATATCAGGAAGGATTTGTCTGTCTATTCCTGTGAAAATACCAATTATTTTAATTTCTGACTTCCTGTTTGTTTTCATATTATGTACAGCAGGTCCCTACCCTACTCTCCCTTTCCTTTTATTTTTTTCATAATTTTCTTGGTGAGTTTTTCATATTTATTTTTCCAGCTGAAATTTAGTATCATATAACATTCTCATTGCTACCTCCGGCAGTATAAAAGAAAATAAAATAAGACAAAATAATTAACAAACAGAAATTTGCTCTTGATTGAATTCTCACGCATTTATAAAATAATTTAGGCAGAAATATCTTAGAACATTGAATATTTATTGTCAAGAATAAGGTTTTTATTTCCTTTTATTCAATTCTTTATGTCCCTCAGAATAATCTTTAAACCCTCTTCTTACAGGTATGGTACATTTCTTATTAGGTACACAAGTAGATATTTTTCTCTCTTTGTAACTGTTTATGTTTTGTTGTATTTTTTTTGAGAGAGAAAGAAAGAGAGAGAGAGACAGGAAAAGAGAGAGATGAGAAGCAACAACTTGTTGCACCACTTTAGATGTTCGCTGATTGCTTTCTCATACGTGCCTTTACTGGAGGCCTCCAGCTGAGCCAGTGACACCTTGCTCAAGTCTGCTACCTTGGGCTTCAAGCCATTGACCTCTGAACTCAAACCAGCCACCACTGGGTCATGTCAATGATCCCACGCTCAAGCCAGCAATCCTGTGCTCGAGCTAGATGAGGCCATTCTCAAGCCAGCGACCTTGGAGTTTTGAACCTGGATTCTCAGAGTATCCCAGGCCAATGCTCTATTCACTGCACCACCACCTGGGGAGGTTCTTTGTAACTATTTTAAATAGGATGTTCTGTTTTCTAACTGGGTTATCTTTTATGTACGTAAGGTATTAACTTTGTCTTCGTTTGGTTTATTGAATTTTTTAAAAAAATTTATTTGGAAGTAATTTCAGGCTTACAAAATGTTGCAAAAATAAAACAAAGGATTTACCCATTGTTAACATTTTGCCACTACTTTTAAATCAATCACCCTTTATATTTATATATACATCTATCTACACACAGACACATATATACATAAAAAATAACTTGCATGCACTATGCCCCATTATTCACTAATACTTAAGGGTATATTTTCCAAAAACAAGGACATTATTTTTCATAACAAAATTATTATTAAATTTGGGGAAGTTTAAAATATTATTTAATCTACAGTTCATATTTCAATTTTACCAACTGTCCCCACTATTTTAACCGGTCTTTCTAGATTTTTGTTTTTCTTTCTGATAGTTCTTTTGTTTCTTCTTTAAGGTTTTATAGGAATACAGAAATAACATTTAAGTGTAATACATTTTTTCTTCTCCTTTTTTTCATTTATTATTCTGGTATGATTTCTAAAAGCCTTATGCTAGGTTGGTCATACTACCAAAAGGTCAGATATATAAATTTTAAAAGGGTTCTATAACTATTCTCTCCAATGTACAAGTATAGAAATAATACCAGCCTATGAGCCAAAAGTTCAGGATCAAGTCCTAGTTATGCTGTGCAATGCTAGGGAAAATCCTCACCTCCTTGAAATTCCTCATCAGTAAAATGGAAAAGTTAAGAGAGATAATCTCTAAATCCTTTTTAGTACCAGAATTCTATATTTCTGTAAGTTACTTACTTAAAGAAATAAAATATGCCTCACCATTTTTCCTTGCAACTTTTCTTTTTTTCCAGATTTGTTTTCTACTCTTGAGTCTGGATAAATGCATATTCTTTCTTTTACCATCTTCAATCATTAAATCAGGACCCTGCATTCTTGAAAAATAAATGTGTTTTTAAAATTACTCTCATGTTCTCTATAACCATTCACAGTGAGCCATACTAAATTTTAAATAAATTTTTAAAATTCCAAGATTTTTAACTGAGCTGTTGTCAATGCACATCAGTGTTAAATATGGAGATGGCCCCTAAGTAAACTGCAGAAAATCTGTGATAGGCATGCTAGTCATTATGGTTTCTATGCTTTTCTTTGTTGTCATCTATATGTTCCTCTCCTTTAGGAGTAATCACCTACATGCGTATCCTGAGTCTCTTGCCCCTCAATTTCCAAGTTGGCATGAGATTATCCACTCTATTCACCTTTGGGGAGAAAAGAGGCAGCCTCTTAGCAAGAAAAAAAGAACTTGACATTTGGTATGGCACTGAAAACTGCAAAATATTGAGATAAAAACAGACACACAGATCATAGGAATAAAATAGAGAGTCCAAAAATAAACCTATGCATGTAGGGTCAATTAATTTACAACAAAGGAGCCAAGAATATATAATGGAGAAAGTATAGTCTCTTAATAAATAGTATTGAGAAAACTGGACAGCCACACACAAAAGAATGAAACTGGATCATGATCCTACTCTATGCACAAAAATTAACTCAAAATGGATTAAAGATTTGATGCTAAGACCTAAAACCATCAAATAGTGGCGCAGTGGATAGAGCATCGGACAGGGATGCAGAAGACCCAGGTTCGAGACCCCGAGCTTGCCAGCTTGAGCACGGGCCCATTTGGCTTGAGCAAAAGCTCGCCAGCTTGGACCCAAAGTCGCTGCCTCGAGCAAGGGGTTGCTCGGTCTGCTGAAGGCCCGCGGTCAAGGCACATATGAGAAAGCAATCAATGAACAACTAAGGTGTCACAACGAGAAAATGATGATAGATGCTTCTCACTTCTCTCCTTTCCTGTCTGTCTGTCCCTATCTATCCCTCTCTCTGACTCTCTCTCTGTCCCTGTAAAAAAAAAAAAAGACCTAAAACCTTAAAACTCACAGGAAAAGAACACAGAGGCAAGCACTTTCACATTGGTCTTGGCTATGATTATTTTGTATTTGACACCAAATGCAAAGGCAACAAAAACAAAATCAAACAAATGGACCTATATCAAACTAAAAACCTTCTGCAGAGCAATGGAAACCATCAACAAAATGTAAAGGCAACCTATTAAATAGAAGAAAATATTTGCAAATCACATTTGATAAGTGGTTAAAATCCAATATATATAAAGAACTCAAACAATTCAATAGCAAATAAAAATAAGATTAAAAGTGGTAGATGAACTGAAAAGACATTTTTCCAAAAAAGACATCTAAATGGCCAATGGATGTACATGAGGTACATGAAAAGGCGCTCAATATCATGAATCACCAAGGAAATACAAATCAAAACCGCAAGGAAACAAAGAAAAAGACAAGAAGTAACAAGTGTTGGTGAGGATGTAGAATAGGGAACCCTTATGCATTGTAGTTGGGAATATCAATTGGTACAGCCACTATGGAAAACAGTATGGAGGTTCATCAAAAAAATTAAAAATGGAACTATCATATGATCCAGCAATTCCATTTCTGGGTATTTTTGAAAGAAAACAGAATCACAATCTTGCAAAGATATCTGCTCTTCCATGTTCATTGCAGCATTATTTACAATAAACAAGACATAGAAACAACCTATATTAATGGATGAATGGGTAAAGAAAATGTGACACATATATATATATACACAATAAAATATTATTCAGCCATACAAAGGAAGGACATGCTGCCATTTTTGACAACATGGACGGACCTCGAAGGTATTATGCTAAGTGAAATAAGTCATGTAGAGAAAGACAAATATGTATCTCCCTATATGTGGCATCTAAAAAAATCCCCAAACTCATATATAAAGAGAACAAACTGCTGGTTGCCAGAGGTGAGGGGGTAAAATGGATGAAGGTGGCATCAAGGTACAAACTTCCAGTTATAAAGTAAGTAAGTCCTTGTATAACAAATAGTAGTCTAGTTTCATTCTTTTGCATGTGGCTTTCCAATTTTCCCAGCAACAGTCTCTGAAGAGGCATTACTTTCTCCATTGTAGGTTTTTCGGCTTCTTTATTAAAAATTTCTTGTTCATATAGTGGGTTTATTTCATTATATTCCATAGGTCTTTGTGCCTCTTTTTCTGCTAATTCCATGCTGTTTTTAGTTTGGTTGTTTTTTTTTTACAGGGACAGAGAGAGAGTCAGAGAGAGGGATAGACAGGGACAAACAGGAACAGAGAGGTGAGAAGCATCAATCATTAGTTTTTCGTTGTCGTTGCAAGACCCTAGTTGTTCTTTGATTGCTTTCTCACATGTGCCCTGACCACAGACCTTCAGCAGACCGAGCAACCCCTTGCTGGAGCCAGCGACCTTGGGTCCAAGCTGGTGAGCTTTGCTCAAGCCAGATGGACCCGCGCTCAAGCTGGAGACCTCGAGGTCTCAAACCTGGGTCTTCCGCATCCCAGTCTGACGCTCTATCCACTGCGCCACTGCCTAGTCAGGCTACATGCTGTTTTGATTACTGTCTCTCTGTTATATAATTTGAAGTCAGGAAATTTGATACCTCTGGCTTTGTTCTTTTCTCTCAGAATTGCTTTGGCTATTAGTGGTTCCCTACAAATTTGATGATTTTTTTGTTCTATTTCTTTAAAAAATGTCATTGGTATTTTGATGGGGATTGTATTAATCTGCATATTGCTTTGGATAATATGGCCATTTCAACTATGTTGATTCTTCCAATCTATGAACTTAAGGAACACATTTGTGTCTTCCTTAAGTTCTTTCAATAATGTCTTGTAGTTTTCATTGTATAGGTCCTTCGCATCTTTTATTACGTTTATTCCTACGTTATTTTATTATCTTTTGTTGCAACTGTAAAAGCAAGTTTTTTTTCATTTATTTTTCTAAAATTTCATTCTTAATATATAGGAATGCAATAATGCATTTTTATACATCTATTTTGTATCTAACTTCATTGTTTGTTTACTGTTTCTTTGTCATCATACACAAAAACTAAAATATTATCAAATATCTAAATATAAGACCTCAGAAAATAAATTACATATAAGAAAACATGTACAAAAGCTTATGAACCTTGATCTTAGGGAGGATTTTATAAATTTTACCTCAAAGACAAGAGAAGTAAAACAAAAATAAACAAATGGGACTATATAACACTAAAAGCTTCTGCACAGCAAAGAAACTGTCAACAAAACCAAAAGTCAACCAACCAAATGGAAAAATGTATTTGCACACACCTCCAATAGGGTTTAATATTTAAAATCTATAACTTACAACCCAGTGACAAAAAAAAACAAACAAGCCAATTAAGAAATGGGCAGAGGACCTAAACAGACACTTCTCCCAAGAAGACATACAAATGGCCAACAGATATATGAAAAGACGCTTAACTTTACTAGCTATTAGAAAAATGCTAATCCAAAGCACAATGAGGTAACATCTTAAACCTCTTAGGATGGCTATTATCAACAAAACAAGCAATAACACATGTTAGAGTGAATGTGGAGAAAAAGGAACCCTCATTCACTGCTGGTGGGAATGTAAACTAGTAAAGTCACTATGTGAAACAACATGGGGTCCTCAAAAAATTAAGTACAGAGTTACATATGACCCAGAAGCCCCTCTTATGGGTACAGTTGTCCCTCACCATATCACGGTTCACTTTTGCAGTCTCACTGTATTGCGGATTCTTAAATTGTATAAATTTAATTTTGTATCGCGGATTTTTCACTATATTGCGAGATTTTGCGATATATAGGTACTTTTATATATTTATTATTTTAATTATTTTTGTGGTTAAATAAGCATTTTCTAGCCTAAAAAATTGAAAACAATATAAAAATATGAATTTAAACGTATTATTATTCAATGGTGAGTACCCATATAGAATTTTATATGTTGTTAAAATTATGTAGGTTTAAGAGTGTATAAAGTGTTTAAGAGCATAGGAAGTGTTCACAAGAATGTGGGAAAGGTTAGTAACACTGTGGGAAAGGTTTATAAAAGTGTGGGGAGGGTTTATAAAGCCTTAAAATACACATAAATAATAAAATAAATATAAGGTCGCTACTTCATGGATTTTCTCCTATTGGGGGGCGGGGGGCCTGGAATCTAATCCCTGCAATAGATGAGGAACCACTGTATTTGCCTGAAATTTTTGAAAACATTTATTTTCAAACATATATGCACCCTTACGCTCACTGCAGGACTGTTCACAAAGGCTAAGGCATGGAAACAACCAAAGTGTCCTTTGATAGCTGAATGGATAAAGATGTGGCACATAAATACAATGGAATACGTCTCAGCCATAAAAAGGATGAAATACTACCATTTGCAACAACATGGAAGTACCTTGAGAATATCATGCTAAGTGAAATAAATCAGACAAAAAACTTAAGAACCGCATGATTTCACTCATATGTGGGATGCAAAACTGAAAGCAACAAATGAACAAACAAGAAAAAAAATTACACCTCTTAGGCACAGACAACAGTATAGTGGTTATCAGAGAGAAGAGGGTTGGGTGGGTAGTAAAGGGTAAAGGGATCAATTATATGGTGTTGGGAAAAGATTTTACCTTGAGTGGTAAACATACATGCCATACACAGATGATGTATTATATAATTATACACTTGAAACCTATATAATTTTATTAATGTTACCTCAATAAATTTAGTTTAAAATTTTTTTAAAGATAAGTAAGTCCTAGGGGTATAATATACAGTATGGTGACTATAGTTAACAATACCGTAGTGTATATTTGAAAGTTGCTACAAGAGTAAATCTTAAAAGTTCTTATCACAAGTAAAAACCTATAACTGTGCGGTGTTGGATATTATCTAAAACTTATTTTTTTAAAAAAGAAAATTAGTGTTAGGCTGAAATACAACAAATCTCCATTACTTGGTCCTAAAACTAAAGAAGGAAAGAGTTTTCTAATTAAAAAAGAAACCTGCAAAATAAAAAATTAACAACAATAAAAAATAAAGTTCTTTTCTTAGGATAACTATACACTGACTCTAATATCCCAAGCATAAAATTATACAGTAAGTCCGTTTCATACCTGGGAAGAAAAATAAAATTTTGTAGCATACCTGAAAGCCTTAGTTGAAGAGTTATTATTTGATTCTTACAGCAAGTATTTTTGGTATAACTTTTTCTGGCATCTTATACATTTCATCTGTGTACTTTATATATCAGCCTACTTACATTCTGTATGATCTCCTTAGCACACGAGGAGGGTCCTGGTCAGAGCTATTTTCTACTGGAGTTGAGTTTCTCCAATTATTTAGTGGATTATAAGAGATTACATTTTGATAAACCAAAGTCTGCAATGCAAATAAATTTGGCTTTTCTAGAGTCTGTAATAAAATATAAATATATACACAAATAATTATAACCATACAAAACATATTAAAACTAGGAGAGATTAAGTTTTATCTTGTCCTTTGATTACATGAAAATGCCTTTTACAGAATTAAAGTACAAAATCCCAGACGTGTGACTATAATGAAAAATTATATAATTAATATAATAAGGACAATGCATATTTAAAAACCTAAGGAAAGTAGAATATAAGTAAAAAATATTTTTATCAATATCCATTCTTAAAATTCAAGAGCAAACCTAAGGTCATTCAGGGTGCTTTAATTCCACAGGAGATGGTTAGCACAGAATGATGAGAGACACATACAAAGATGGAGATGTCACATAGGCCAGATCTATGTTCTTTCTACTTAACCTAATATTTTGTTATCTGACAACAGCAGCAAATGATATTTTGTGGAATAAGGTGGTATAAAACCTTTATTACATTGATTTTAAAAAGTTAACAGTATATTACAAATAGCTCTAATTTCCCCTTAATAATCCATTATAGATTTAAATTCTATAATGATATATAGTGGTACCTTGAGATATGAATTTAATTCATTCTGTAACCGAGCTTGTAAATCAGTCAACTCGTATATCAAACTGCTGATACTGGACCCGTGTGCCAACGTGCCAAGTAGTGGCAGCTTCCCAAATCACAACTCGTATCTCGAAATTTTGCTCAGATCTGGAACAAAAATATGGACCGAGTCATAGCTCGTATCTTAAAAAAACTTGTATGTTGGTCTGTTCATATCTCTAGGTACCACTGTATATTTTTTATAAATATCATATAAACCTTTCCTGATTTATATATCCAGTTTGCAAAGCTTCTCAGGTAACAAGGTCGACATAGAGTATTTTTACATCTATGTCAAGAGTACTTAATTTGATTTGTTCTAAATCAATCTTCTAATTTTATTCTTTGAGTGATATCTGTTTTAATCATGGTTTCTTTTAACATTAAGTTAATAATTTTCATTGGTAATAGCTTATATGGTGTGAATTTTAATTATTAAATATAATATTCAATAAACAACCAATAATCAATAATTATTTAATGTCATTGGGGCAAAACTCATTGCACAAAGCAGCTCTATCTATTCAAAAGAAAATTAGCAAACTCAAGCAATAATACAAAACATTTTTTATATTTAAAAACATTTTTTTTCTTGAAGACGTGCTAAGTTTATGCCTACTCTATCAATACCAATCAATTCCCTACACTTTACTCATACTACCTCATTTCAGGTTAGAATACTCAAATGTTTCATTTAAACTTCAGGATCTAGTCAGAGGAGCATTTTGGTAATAGCAAAAAGAAAAGGAAAAGAAGTAATTCAAATAACCATAATTAAGTGAATTTGTCAAATAAATTACACACATACACAAAGCCCATTAGTGGAATACCATGTAGCAAATAAAAATATTTAAATAGTGCTACATTTGTTGACACAGAAAAATAACCAAGATTATTATTAAATTAAAAAAACAAATTATATGTTTACATTATATATATTATAATACCATTTACATAAGATAAAGTTAAACAGAATATGCATAAAAAATTGGGAGACAGATACACCAAACTGTTAACAGTGATTATCTCTGAAAAGTGGAATTGTAGGAGACTGTACTATGTATTGCTGTAATGTTTAAATTTTTATGATGAGGATGCATTACTATTTTAATCAGAAAAATATTAAAGATTTTTTAATTGTCAAGATGAAAGAGGGACTTAGTGAGTGGTAGGCCCCTGCAGGGTTCTCTAGATATAGAATGCAAGGTTTTGCTGAAGCCAGGCACAATATTCCCCCCTCCCAGCAGGAGACATAGAATATATATTCTATGTCCAACTAGAAATGAATGTTGGGTATCTACTCTGCATCCAGGTGGACATAGTGACTTTACAAGGTAATGGGGAAAATTCTGATAATTCTTTCTTTCCTGTACATAAGCAATCTAATGCTATGTCTTATCAGGTCTTCTGAGGAGAAACTTACCTATTTTAACTTTCATCCCCTTGGAAATCCTACCCCAGGAACCTCTGAAAAGATCACAGTATGCTTCAAAGTTATAAAGTATTTTCTGAGTGTTGATATTTGTATATAGAAGGTTTGAATTTAAAAATAAAATATGTGGGCAATAAAGGCCCATACATGCACTTACTTGCTGTACTGGAAGATCCTTGTCCTGCAGCTCAGCTAACTTGGAATCTTGTTCAAATGGTGGAGTAGAACAAAGGGACTCAAAATTCACCTCTTCTATTTGTGTACAATCTTCATCAGTCTGAGACATGTTTGGCTCTCCTCCTAAACATTCATTCCCAGTGCTGAGACTGCTGCCTCCCTCTTTTCTGTGATAGATGGATCCTACCTTAACTTTTGAGGGTGTGTTTAGGGCTGCTAACAAGTCAGCTGGCAATGCATCATCTTTTGTGTTTTCTAGTAAATCTCTGTGACATGTCAAAGGTATTGATATGGAATTCGGAGAGTTGCTCAATGGGTTCATCAACTCTCCAGGCTCAAAATCACTCATTGTTTCACACAATTTTTCCTCCTGGATGTTTTCTGGTGATGTTAGTAACTTCTCTAAGGCAGACACAAAAGTTTCAAGAGAGCTTTCTTCATCTTTAGTTTCTTCAGAAGTCATGGTCAATGTGACTTCCTCTCCAGATTCAGAAAATGTATTTGATGTTGCTATGATCTTCTGTGGCTCTATTAACAAGTTCTCCTTTACAGCAACCAAATCAGATACTGTAATGGTAGTACCTGAAAAAAGGCTAATTTCAGGAGCATCTCCATACGCATTTAGTTCCTGTGTATTCCAAAACAGAAATTCCACTAGTACAACACGTACAAAAAGTGTTCAAAATGAAAACTTTATAATATTCCAGTTTATCACGTCAGTAAGTTATCATCAAAAAGTTTTATCAGTTTTCCTCCTTCTGGAAATAAAAATACTCTTTACTACTTTCTTATAAGAAATCACTAATGACTCTGGAAATATGGCTAAACATCTAATAGTGGACCACGGGTAAAATTAGCTGAACCATAATTACAAATGTTGAATTATCTGGTGAATGTCCAGCTAAGTTTAAATCAACCATACTAAAAGAAGAAGCAGAGATGGCATGAATAATTAAATTAATAGATGATCTCAAAACTTCACTGCAGTTAATGGTTGTCAAATTTGTCAAAAATCTATAAACTTTTGGGGCCTGGCCGGGTGGCTCAGCAGTAGAGCGTGAGCCTGGTATGTGGAAGTCCTACGTTCAATTCCTGGTCAGGGCACACAGGAGAAAAACCCATTAGCTTCTTTACCCTTCCCCCTCTCTCTCTTCTTCTCCTGCAGCCATAGCTTGAATGGTTTGAGGAAGTTGGCCCTGGGCACTGAGGATGGCTCCATGGCCTCACTTCAGATGCTAAAGTAGCTTGGTTGCCAAGAAACAGAGCAGTGGTTCCAGATGGGCAGAGCATCACCTGGTATAGGCTTGCCAGGCAGATCCTGGTTGGGGAACATGGGGGAATCTATCTCCCTGTCTCTCACTTAAAAAAAAAAAACTATAGACTTTTATAAAAATTATTTACCTTGAATAAAATGGGTATGTAGTTTCACCTTTTTATATCCCACCTCTGTATGACTATGTAAATGTGAAGTAAAAAGTCCAAAAGACAGAAGATCAGAAGGAAAAAGAGGAGAAATAAGGGCTAGTTCTATGTAAATATTATTAGCTTTGGCTACAAATAAATGTTTCCAGATTATGGTTGTTTTAAACAAAACCCACAAAAGTTATATTTCTAAATTACTAGTATCCATAAGTCATGGTGCACTTTTGCATGGTGACCGGTCAAAGATATCATCTTAATAGATGACACCTGTTTTCACAATATTTCTAATTCTCAAAATATTATTAGACTTCCTCTTTTGGAAGTGCTTTCAAATATTTTTATAAGCCATTCAAGAAAACCAGTCTCAGTATTTTAAGGTTCTGAACTTCTTTTCTACATTAAAAACTTTATTTGCTTGACCTTAAATAACAGAATGGATTTCAATGACTTTTGGATGTTTCTAAACATCAAATCCATCTTCTACTGGCACACCACTCAGACAAACTGCATTGTAAAATGTAAGCCCTTTGATATTTTCATTTGATTTAAATAAGAAAAGTGAAAACTATTTTATTCTCCTTCTCCTCCTTTTCTACCAGCCACCATTTATCATTTCCATACACAACATACAAAGTGTAAAATGACATATCTATTTATCAGTAATGCAAACTATAATTTGCTTTGAAAGATAAAAAGGAATTTCAAATTCAAGAACCAAATCTTATACCCATTCTTTAAGTCACAGTTCAAGATCTTCATTCTATTTGAAGTCCTTCGATCTACTAAATTCAAGGCCATAGATATAATAAAGTATATACAGTGTGTTCGTAAAGTCATGGTGCACTTTTGACTGTGTGACCAGTCAAAAGTGCAGCATAACTTTACAGACACACTGTATATTGGACACTGCCCTAAAAGAAGTTAATTTCTAATTAAAGATTGAAAGTATAAATATAGAAGACATTACATAAACTATGAACAATGCCAAATATACTGTGTGAACTCAAATGAATGGCATAAACCATTCAGCCTAGTGTTTTCAGTTTTCAGGGGGAGAAAGGGGGAATTTTGTGGCAAACTTTCATGATCACTTTATGCTTGGTTAAACAAAGTTAAGGGGGAATTTTGTGGCAAACTTTCATGATCACTTTATGCTTGGTTAAACAAAGTTAAATAGGTTTCTTTACCCCAAGAATTTTCATAGCATGCATATTATAAATCCAAGGAAACTTTAGGATACAGTGTTCTTCAAACTTCTTTATCCAAAAAAATCCTTTTACTCAAAACATCTTCTCATGTTATAGGATGCAAGTGACTGGGAAATACTGATATAGTCAGTGAATAATGAATGTTAAAGAGGAAGCAATTACTTTGGTCAAGACCACCACAAGTATCTGAGACAAAGCTACAAAGGAAAAGGGACTTGAAGCAGAAATCTAAGATTTGTGAAGGAGTGAAGTAAGGTAGAAACACATTTATTAAGCACCAACTTGGGCTCATTTTCAGTCCTCAAAATGATCTTGTGCAATGGATATCACTAGTGGTATTTTACATATATAAATGACACACTTGCCCTTAGAACACACACCTATCTGGTTTCAAATTTTATGCTCTACCCCTTGCCTTCTGTTTCCTGACCTTGAACAAAGCCAGGGAGGCAGGAATGTGTAAGGCATAGCAGAGTTGAAGTGAGGTTCAGGTGTAGTAGTGTTGACTCGGGAAGTCCTTTGATTTCATGAGTCCATTGTAGGGCAGAGGCAGTCTTACACTCCTCTGATTGCCCACTGCACCAAGAAGCCAGCAAAGCCAAAACAAGCACTCTACATGGTTACTGAATAGCAACTGGAAGATGGGAAAGCAGAATCTATAAGGAAATAATAAAGGAACTAGGGTAGCAGACAAACCAACAGAAAGCATTTCTGCTCTATCATCGCAAAAACTAATCTGACAATGATATGTTTTTCCAATGCTGGAAAAGAAACATAGATCAAGGAAATACTATTTCATTAGAGATAGGAAGAATAAATACTGGAAGGGGTTGTTAGACAAGAATAGATTTCTACCTATTGAAGTGGTTTAGTCATGTTCCTGCCTAGGGGAAGAACCTAAATGGGCTTGAGACTTTAATCAACATAATTTAAAAAAAGAAATTTAAACCTATGGTCTGGATACCTAATTTCAGTTATATAGACCAACCTTTTCTGGGTGAGGCAAAACTTCAGGATTTTCAGCCTTAGACCCTAGAAGATAACAACATATGTTTACATTCCAGTTTTATTAAAGTACTAAAACCATACATACCCTCTCACTTGGCATTTCTTAATCATATAACTTGAAATGACACCCTCATACATTCATATAACATTTTAAATATTTTATAATTATTATACCAATTTGATATAAAAGTATCATTATGTTGACAATAAAGACAATAAAAGAAAATTTGCCATTTATTTAAAAAATATTTTACACAAAGCCAAGTTATATTATAATTATTTGGTATTAGTGCAGCTAAAAGCCAACCTTTTTGTTTTGGCTGAGTTAGTCTAAGTATTTGTAACTACATGAGAAAAAAATTGTATCTACTTTCTCAGTATTGTTATGTCCTACATTATAGGTAATAGGATTTAAATGAATTCATACTGTCAAGTCAAGTATGAAAAGGAGATTTCCTAAATGTGACTTCACCTTCACTATCCATTCCTCATCTGGCATGTGGCCCCTGAGGGGAGCTGGCTGACATCAATTCACACCACATTAAAGAACTTCAAGAAGAAAGATATTTCTTCTACTCTATTCCTCTTATCTCCTACCTTCACTATCCAGATCCTGGCACTCTGACATACTTAGGTAGGAATTCAGGGCTCACTGGTATATGTCTGAGTCATGATTTTGGTTTCTTTTGATTAGGCAGTATCAAGAACAACTGAATAAGTAATTATCTGCTAAACCTCAGAATGTATCCTCACAACCAAGACAGGTTTTTCAAGGGAAAAATAAGTATATTGAGCATATGTGCTTACTGAGTATTATATCCTGCAAAAACCTATTATTATAATTATTTTGCTTCACCTTTGCCATTTGATGATGAAAAGCTATGAAAATCAGCTAGGCAGATTAACATTATGGCATTCCAGTCCCTCAAAGGAAGATGAGCAAAAAGTCATAAGCAAAAATCATTTCCTATCCTTGCATTAGAGTCCTTTGTGCCAAGCAATAATGATATATATAGTACAATATTTCTTGTTTAAAATTTTATACCTCTGGTTGCTTAAAACTTAATAACAATAAAGGAATATTTTAAAACAACAGATAAATTTGCAATTATCTTTACAAGGAGATATTTGTTTGTAATAAAATCTCAGGTCCTGGGGGAATTACAGTTCAAAAAAAAGAGAAAAATATTATATCTTCTTCTTCCTGCTCTGATCTATAAAGAAAAAATCTTAAAGTCATCTTCTTCAATGCTATTTTTAACCAATTCATCATAAAAATGATCATTCTTTAATGCCAATAGTTATTATACTATTTTTAAAACTTGATAAATATATAAAGTATATTATAGTAATTTGACTACTATTTTAAATATATATTTTGAAAAAATTATTTTCCAGCTACAAAATTTACTTAAAAGTTATTACAAATTTAAAAAAGCATTTTTCTTGAATTCTTGCCTCTCCTTAAATAAATTATTAAAAGATTTTGTGTATTTTCTACTTATCATCTGAAAGAGATAAAATGTAATATATGGAAATAATTCTAAAGTGCTTAATGAGAAAAAAATGCTCAGAGGAGCTGAATTTTAACTTATGAACAAACTGTTTTAAGGCCAAAATTAACATATTTACAAAAGATCATTTATTTATTTTGATTGGTCTACAATTTGGTTAGAATTAAACTGAATCGAGAGATTAAATTGTATTAGAATGGAGTCAGTTATACTAGTTAAGAATATAATAGTTTCTTATATGTAAATTAACCCAAAGTCTATAATAATAATAAAATGAGCCTCCTGTTCTCAACACTCTGAAAGGAGTAAAGGCAAGAAGGGGCTGCAATGAAGTACCACAGGGAAAGGCATTACCATTTCTGGGTCTCAAGTCACAGAGGCCTCATAGCAGCAAGAACAACACAAAGTTATAATTCTGGTGCCCATGGAACTTTTAAGGGAACAGCCAGTAAAAGACTAGTGAGTCAGAAGTTTAAGGAGGATGGTGGCAAGAGTGCACAGATACCAATAGCATCATAAGGCACTAATGGCTCTTAGGCTAAATGGGTAAGAAGTTCAAAACATGGGGAATGAAAGACAGTAGAACCATCTTTTGGGAGACTGAGTGCAAGAAAAATGAAAATAGATATTTTGTCTAACTATAGTCAACAACTCTTATCATGATCAAAACCCAAAGGAGAGAAAGGAATGCCCATGTCATACTATCACCTGTGACACTTCTTTCAAATTCTTTCAAACCGTTCAAGACATACTTAGAAAAATAAGGATTTCAACCTGTAAGATGGTACCTTTATAGCTCCATAACTTTTCTAGTCTATCTATAAATTATATCTGGTAAAAGATGCTAAATATTTTCACCACATTTAGAAAATATGTTTGTCATAATCTGAATTATATTAGGCTATTTGTTATTGATTAGACATTGTAAAAACCACAAAGGTTTTTATACTTCAACAAAAATATCCATTACTATTTTTATTTAGATTTAATGATCAAATTATTAAACTTCTATGTCTAACACTTGAAAACTACTGTTTCTCTAATATTTAAGTAATTACAAACTTCAATTCCCTTAAATAATTTAAACTACAAATTCAACATTTTTACCACTTCAAACATATTAACTACTAGACAAAACATTCATGAATTCAACAGTTATAAAACTTATTATTCGATGACATCAGAGTAATGGCAGCATGAGAGATACTCCTGATCTCTTTCATTGATATTTCAACAAATTGAACAACTATAATGCACTGAAGGGACCCCATCTGGGCTTACTGGCACACCTTAAAGATCCATGTACCAAATGAACTAAAGTTGGGACAGGGCATAATGGGAGTCAGAAAATAAAACCCATTAGCAGTGGGCTTCGGAGAGGAAAGGAGACAAACCTGGAGTGACTGGGGGTTATTTTCTGCTGGACTACAGGGAGGAGGGATGCTCAGGCTCTCTGGATTTTGTCTGAGGGGTATGAGAAGGAAACAGAGTGACTGTGACTCTTTCTGCTGGAAGGAATGGTGAGACAAAGGGGCTTAGGGGGAGATCAATCAAAGCAGCCAAAGCACAGGGTCAAGGACAGTGTTCCTGCAGACTGCCTGCAGCCTGCACCCAGCAAAGACAAAGAAAACTAAAGTGTGGGCCCACAGCCTCCCCGATCACACCTCCCTCATCTGGCAGTACAGAGAGTGGCAGAGACAAACCCCACAGCTTGGGCTCCAAAGCCACTCTCTGCCCAGAAGAAGAGAGGTGCTCCACATCCAGACCCATGTCTGTTGAGATGTTGGAAGGAGTGTCTGGAAGCCTGAGATCACCATTGCTTGAGCCATAAAGCTTTCACAAAATACCCCCCACCCACCAATGTGACTGTGGCTCTGACTACATCATTGTGACAGTGACAGAAATATCTCAGCAAATAGCCCAGAAAATTCACAGAGCTAAAAGTAATAATACAGCAATACCTACTGGAAGAAACGTCTCAAAACCGAAATTTATTTTTCCTTTCTTTCTCTTTCATTTTTTAATTTATTTTTAATTTTATATTTTTATTCATAATATTTTATGAGCTTGTTTTTTATTTTTTTGATTGCTTTTGATATTTTATCCAGTGGTTTTTCTTTTTGTCATAATTTTCTAAATTTTTATATTATTTACTGTATTTTATAAATTTATCAATATTCTTAGAAGGTTTTTTTGTTAGGGTTCGTAAAAATAACACTCACAGATGCCATCAAGAAAGAAAAAATCAAATACCATGGATATACAAGACAGAGATGTAAAAAAATGAAAAATATCCAACAAACCCTCAATCACATGAAAGACTTAGAGTTGAATGACAGAAAATTCAAAATTAAAGTTCTGAAAATATTCAATGAGCTGAGAGAAGACAACAATAGGCAACTTAATGAGCTCAGAAAACAAATTAATAAACAAAATGAATACCTCACCAACAGACTGAAACTTTAAAACAGAGATGAAGAACTCAATACATGAACTGAAGACAGAGGTAGCACATTTGGCTAATAGAACAAGCCAGATAGAAGAAAGAATCAGTGACACGGAAGACAGGCAACTAGAGATGCTACAGAGAGGAGAGACACCCACAAATTAGAAAAACTGAGATTCTACAAAAAAATATCTCACTCCATCAGAAAGAACAATATAAGAATAATGGGTGAGGGAACCATGATGGCAGTGGAGTAGGCAGACGCACAGACTCCTAGCTCGCACCACCAAACTGGATTACAAATTAATTTAGAAAAAATCAGCATGAAAAACAAACTTTGGATTAAAAGAATAGGTCTCAAAAACTAAGGAGCAAAGAAGCAGCCACACTGAGCGTGGTAGAAAGCTCTGAGCCATGGGGGTAAGAGGGGATCCCCTGATTCCAGGAGTGAAGGTGTGGTGAGACTGAGAGCCCAGAATGGCTCTCATTACAAGGAAAAGAGCAGAAAATATCACTCACAGCCACTTGCCTGGGGAACTGGGAACAACGTGTGCTGAGAGGGCTGGCTTGTCTTCCAAAAGGGAAGTGTGGAGAGAAAGACAGATGGTGACAAGCAGAGGAATGCATGGGATGACCTGAGAAGCTGACTCATCCAGTGCATAGGTGGCCATAACTGTGGGAGGGGTTGAATTCTCAACAAAGCACAAGCCTAAAGTGGTTCCAGGTGACCCTCCTCCAGAAAGCTCTCCAGCTCCAATCAGAGAAACAAGACACAGCTGAAAACAAGAAGTGGGGAGGAGGGGTAGTAACTCAGGTCCCCAAGGAGATCTGAGATACACCTCTCCCTACTGAAACGAAAAAAGCAACCTGACCCCAGAAAAAAGCTGGCAAATCGGGACTTCAGAATCTCAGGTTACACCTACCACATTCCTGGGTATAGCTTCAAATAAGCCCTCTGCTAAGATCAGTATATAAGACTACCACTGAGTTAAAACAACTGAGAAGAAAACAAACAAATCAAGATTTCAAAGAGGCTCTACTAAGTAAGTAGATCACAGCTGGAAGAAGTCTACAAGTCACAGAGAAAAATGAGTAAGCAGAGGAGCATAAATCATATGCTTCAACAAGATAAAGTCTTGGATGAATCAAAAATAATCAAATTACCAGATGCAGAATATAAAATAATGACTTAGGATGCTTAAAGATCTCAAACCTACGATGGATGGACTTAATGAACACTACAATAAAAAAATTGAAAGCACCAAAAATGACACAAAAATCATAAAAAAGAACCAAACAGAAATGACAGACACAATATCAGAAATGAAGATGACAATGGAGGCCCGCGCGTTGTGGCTGGTGAGGGGCGAGCAGGGCACTCTCCGCTCTCAGGGCTCGCCGGGGCAAATGGAAAGGGCTAATTGGTTTGCAACTGAACAATGAAAAATGTTGATGACATCAACAGCACTTGGACATATAACCTGTTGGCAAGATTTCCATTTTCCAGAAATCAAGCTTTATGAAACAGAGTCCATCTATAGACTGAATGTAAATTAGAAGATGAATAAGTAAATAAGTTATCTACAACAGGAGAATTAGTTGCAACTCAAAGGGTAACAAGAAATGTATATTTTTTGTGCATCATACCTGTAGGAAGCCTAGTAGTTTGGACCATGAGGCCATAAGAAAGGCTCAAGAAAGGCCTCATGGGGTGAGGAGCAAGATGGCGACGGAGTAGGCAGACGTATCAACTTCCAACTCCCTGAACCAAAGTAGATTATAACTCAATTTTAAGAACCATCATCTAGATAAACCAACTTTGAACTAAATTAAGTGGACTCTTCAACCAAGAAACACAGAAAAAGCCACATTGAGACTGGCAGGAATACCGAAAACGCGAAGAGGGCTGCCCAGCTCCCCAGAGCAAACGGCAGCCCGGAGGGACCCGCGTGGAAGGAGGAGAGTTTGGCGGAGAGGGAGGGACCTCGGTCCCAGGAACCAAGCCCCAGCCTGCAGTCCCAGAGCCTAGAAGAGGCATTTGGACAGTTTTGAGCTGTGAAACAAGTGAGGGAGCTCCCAGGACTACAGTGTGGAGTATTAGGACCCTTCCTACTCTGCTAAGGGTTGCTGAAGGGTATGGTGGCAGCAGGACGCTGAAACGCAGTTCTGTCGGCGAGAGCGGAGACCAAGGCGGTGTGAGCTCGGTCTAGTCCAGGGGCGGAGGGGACACGCGAAAGCGGTCCAGAAGCTGCGGACCGCCTGTAATCCCACCTGAGGGGACAAAGCGGGAGGCCAGGAACGGGCAGAGATATGCTCTGCGACCCTGCGAAAGCTGACCCTGACCACGGGGACAGGGCTAGGACCAGGAACGGGCAGGGGCTTGCGGCTGAGCGCACACTACCAGCCCCGCCTGGCCGGAGAAACCGCGGTTTGCCATTCTACATGCGCAGGCGGGCTCCAAGCGCGGGGACGGGGTAGACCCCAAGACAAGTGGAAACTCGCAGCTGAGCAGATGCTACTATCCCCACCTGGCCAGAGAAACCACGGTTTGCCATCCTACGTGCACGAGCAGGCTCCGAACGCGGAGGCGGGGTAAAGTCTGGGACGAGCGGAAGTCCGCAGCTGAGCAGAAGCCAACAAACACGCCCAGCCCAATAAACCTTGATTTGCAACCCTGCACAGAAGGGCCCTGGCCTCGAGGGCAGGGATAAAGCTTTGGACGGGCAAAGGCTCACAGCTGAGAGCACGTCAAAAGCCCCGCCCAACCCGTGACACTGTGGCGAGCAGGCTCTGACTGCGGATTCTAGGCGGAAGTCAGGAAACAGGCTGGGTCCGCAGCTGAGCAAAGGTGCTCACCTCTACCCTTGGTGCTGAGGCTTGTGGCTTGAGTGACAGCCCCTCCAACAGATGAGAGGCAGAAATCACAGCAAAAGCCACAGTGGACCGGCGCTGACAACGCTCATACCCAACCGCCCTAGGCAGCGGCAGAGGGGTTGGCGGCCTGCAGACAGACCACACCTAGAGAACACAAAGGCAACACCTACTGGACTCCAGTGGCCACAACTTGCTTATATACAAACAAAATGGGTAGGCAGAAGAATGCAAAAAAAGAGAAATCCCCAGAGAAGGACCTGATTGAACAAAATATAACCAGATATAACCAAATTACCAGAAGCAAAATTTAGAATGATAGTATGTTCAAAGAAATTAGAGCAACAATGCATAGTCATTATGAACACCTAAATAAAGAGATAACAAGTATAAAAAATGAAACTGAAATAATAAAAAAGAATCAGACAGAAATGACAAATACAGTATCAGAACTGAAGACCACAATGGAAGAAATTAAAAGCAGAATGAATCACGCTGAGGATCGAATCAGCGAGTTAGAGGACACAATAAACAAAGGCACAGAAGCAGAAAAGAAAAATGAAAAGAGACTCAAGAAATGTGAGGAAACTCTAAGGGAGCTCTGTGACAACATGAAGAAAAACAACATTGGCATCATAGGGGTGCCTGAAGAAGAGGAGAGAGAACAGGAAATGGAAACTTTGTTCAATCAAATCATAGCAGAAAACTTCCCTAAATTAAGGCTGGAAAACACTCCACACATTCAAGAAGCACACAGAACTCCATTAAAGAGAAACCCAAAAAGATCTACACTAAGACACATCATAGTTAAAATACCAAAGCTAATGGATAAAGAAAAAATATTAAAACCTGCGAGGGAATAAAAGGTTATCACCTATAAAGGAGCCCCGATAAGGATGATATAGGACTTCTCAACAGAAACACTTGAGGCCAGAAGGGAATGGCAACATATGATCAAAGTAATGCAAAACAAGAACCTACAACCAACACTACTCTATCCAGCAAGGCTAACGTTTAAAATTGAAGGAGAAATAAAGAGCTTCCCAGAAAAAGAAAGCCTCAAGGAATTCATTAAAACCAAACCAATTCTGCAAGAGATACTAAGGGGCCTGTTGTGAACAGTTTAAAGAGAGGAAAGAATATAGCAAAAGAAGAATACAGCTTTAAAGAATACAATGGCAATAAACAACTACATATCAATAATAACCTTAAATGTAAATGGATTAAATGATCCAATCAAAAGACATAGGGTAGCTGCATGGATAAAGAAACAGGACCCATACATATGCTGTCTACAAGAGACACACCTTAAAACAAAAGACGCACAGAGACTAAAGGTAAAAGGATGGAAAAAAATATTTCATGCAAATGGAAATGAAAATAAAGCCGGGGTAGCAGTACTTATATCTGACAAAATGGACTTTAAAACAAAGGCTGTAGTAAGAGATAAAAAAGTACACTACATAATGATAAAGGGAACAAATCAACCGGAAGATATAACTATTATAAATATCTACGCACCAAATATAGGAGCCCTGACATACAGAAAGCAGACTTTGACGGATATAAAGTTGGTTCTTTGAAAAGGTAAACAAGATTGATGAACTTTTAACTAGACTCACCAAGAAAACAAGAGAGAGGATTCAAATAAATAAAATTAGAAAGGACAGTGGAGAAATAACATCTGGCACAGCAGAAATATAAAGCATTGTAAGAAAATACTATGAAGAACTATATGCCAAAAAATTAGACAATCTTGGTGAAATGGACAAATTTCTTGAATCGTATAACCTTCCAAAAATCAATCTGGAAGAATCAGAAAACCTAAACAGACCAATTACAACAAATGAGATCGAAACAGTTATCAAAAAACTCCCAAAAAAGAAAAGTCCTAGGCCTGATGGCTTCACAAGTGAATTCTATCAAAAATTCAAAGAAGAACTAACTCCTGTCCTCCTCAAGCTATTTCAAAAAATTCAAGAGGAAGGAAGACTTCCAAACTCCTTTTATGAGGCGAGCATAATTCTGATCCCAAAACTGGGCAAAGAAAACACAAAGAAAGAAAATTATAGGCCTATATCCCTGATGAATTTAGACACTAAAATTCTCAACAAAATATTAGCCAACCAGATTCAGCAATATATGAAAAAAATCATACACCATGATCAAGTGGGATTTATTCTGGAGAGGCAAGGCTGGTTCAATATTCGCAAATCAATCAATGTGATTCACCACATAAACAAAAGGAAGGACAAAACTCACATCATAATTTCAATAGATGCAGAAAAGGCATTTGATAAAATCCAGCACACATTCATGCTCAAAACTCTCAGTAAAGTGGGAATACAGGGAACATTCCTTAACATGATAAAGGCCATCTACGACAAACCCACAGCAAACATCATACTAAATGGACAAAAATTAAAAGCAATACCCTTAAGATCAGAAACCAGGCAGGGATGCCCCCTTTCACCACTCTTATTCAACATAGTTCTGGAAGTCCTAGCTATAGCAATCAGACAAGAAGAAGAAATAAAAGGCATACAAATTGGAAAAGAAGAAGTAAAACTGTCACTATTTGCAGATGATATGATATTGTATATTGAAAACCCTAAGTCTCAGTCAAAAAACTACTGGACCTTATAAATGAATTCAGCAAGGTGGCAGAATATAAAATTAATACTCAGAAATCAGAGGCATTTCTATATACCAACAATGAACTGTCAGCCAAAGAAATTAAAGAAACAATCCCCTTCACTATTGCAGCCAAAAAAATAAAGTACCTAGGAGTAAATTTAACCAACGAAGTTAAGGACTTCTACTCGGAAAATTATAAAACATTGATAAAAGAAATCAAGGAAGATACAAACAAGTGGAAGCATATACCGTGCTCATGGCTAGGAAGAATAAACATCATTAAAATGTCTATATTACCCAAAGCAATTTATAAATTCAATGCAATACCAATTAAAATACCAATGACATACTTCAAAGATATAGAACACATATTCCAAATATTTATATGGAACCAGAAAAGAACACGAATAGCCTCAGCAATCTTAAAAAGAAAAAATAAAGCAGGAGTTATCACTCTTCCAAATATCAAGGTTTACTGTAAGGCCATTATACTCAAGACAGCCTGGTACTGGCATAAGAACAGGCACATAGATTAATGGAACAGAACAGAGGACCGAGAAATAAACCCACAGCTTTATGGACAACTGATATTTGACAAAGGATGAAAGAACATACAATGGAGTAAAGACAGCCTCTTTAACAAATGGTGTTGGGAAAAGTGGACATCTACCTGCAAAAAAATGAAACTTGACCATCAACTTACACCATTCACAAAAACAAACTCAAAATGGATAAAAGACTTAAATGTAAGCCGTGAAACCATAAGCATCTTAGAAGAAAACATAGGCAGCAAGCTCTCCGACATCTGTAGCAGCAGTATATTTGCCGATTTATTTCCACCGGCAAATGAAATAAAAGGCAATATAAACAAATGGAACTATATCAAACTAAAAAGTTTTTGCACAGCTAAAGACAATAAGAACAGAATTAAAAGACAAACCACACAATGGGAGAACGAACATATTCGACAGCACATCTGATAAGGGGTTAATGACTAAAATTTATAAAAGACTTATAAAACTCAACACCAGGAAGACAAACAATCCAGTCAAAAAATGAGCAAAAGAAATGAATAGAGATTTCTCCAAAGAGGACATACAGATGGCCAATAGGCATATGAAAAAATGCTCAACTTTACTAATCATTAGAGAAATGGAAATTAAAACCACAATGAGATATCACCTCACACCAGTCAGAATAGCACTCATTAGCAAAACAACTCAGAACCAAGTGCTGGCGAGGATGTGGAGAAAAGGGAACCCTACTACACTGCTGGTGGGATTGCAGACTGGTGCAGCCACTGTGGAAACCAGTTTGGAGATTCCTCAGAAAATTAAAAATCGAACTGCCTTTTGACCCAGCTATCCCACTTATCGGAATATACCCTAAGAACACCATAGCATTGTTCGTAAAGAAGAAATGTGCCCCCATATTCGTGGCAGCATAGTTCACAATAGCAAAGATCTGGAATCAGCCCAAGTGTCCGTCAGAAGAGGAGTGGATTAAAAAGCTATGGTACATATATACTATGGAATACTACTCACCCATAAGAAATAATGACATCGGATCATTTATAACAAAATGGATGGACCTTGATAACATTATACGGAGTGAAATAAGTGAATCAGAAAAAAAGAATAACTGAGAACAGCATGATTTCATACATAGGTGGGACATAAAAGTGAGAATATGAGACATGGACAAGAGATTGGTGGTTACGGGATGAGAGGAGGGGAGGGACACAGTGAAAACCAGATAAAACGTGACAGAGGACAATTTGACTTTGGGTGACGGGTATGCAACACAATTGAATGATAAGATAACCTGGAGATGTTTTCATTGTACAAATGTACCCTGATTTATTGGTGTCACCCCATTAGAATTAATAATAATAATTATTAATTATTTATTTATTATTAAATAAAATAATAAAAAGAAGATGACACTGGAAACAATTAAAAGCAGGCTGGATGAAGCAGAGGATCAAATCAGCGACTTAGAGGACAAAATAAGTGAAAGGACAGAAGAACAGCAAAAGAAAAGAGACTGAAAATATCTGAGGAAACTCTACGAGAGTTCTGTGACAAAATACAGAGAAACAACATTCGCATCAAAGGGGTTCCTGAAGAAGAAAAGAAAACACAAGGATTGGAGACGTTGTACAATGAAATCATAGCTGATAACTTCCCAAAATTGATGCAGAAAATAGTAACACAAGTTCAAAAAGTACAGAGAATTCCATTAAAGAGAAACCAAAGAAAAACTCTGCACCAAGACACATCATAATCAATAGCAAAGCTAAGAGATAAAGAGAAAACATGAAAACCTGCTAGAGAAAAAAAGGCTATCATCTACAAAGGGGTCCCCATAAGGATGACATCTGACTTTTCAACAGAAACATTTGAGGCCAGAAGAAAATGGCAAGAAATATTCAAAGTAATGTCGAACAAAAGCCTACAACCAAGACTTCTTTATCCAGTAAGGTTATCGTTTAAAATTGAAAAAGAAATAAAAAGCTTCCCAGATAAAAAAATAAATAAAGAACTAAAAAAATTCATTACAACCAAACCAATGCTGCAAGAAATGTTAAGAGGCCTGTTATAAACAGAACAAAAGGGAGCCTGACCAGACGGTGGCGCAGTGGATAGAGCACTGGACTGGGATGCGAAGACCCAGGTTCGAGACCCCAAGCTCGCCAGTTTGAGCACGGGCCCATCTGGCTTGAGCAAAAGCTCGCCAGCTTGGACCCAAGGTGGCGGGCTCCAGCAAGTGGTGGCTCAGTCTGCTTAAGGACTGCGGTCAAGGCACGTGTGAGAAAGCAATCAATGAACAACTATGGGGTCGCAACGGGAAGGAAAACTAATGATTGATGCTTCTCATTTATCTTTGTTCCTGTCTGTCTGTCCCTATCTATCCCTCTCTCTGACTCTCTCTCTGTCCCTGTAAAAAATAAATAAATAAACAGAACAAAGGAGGAAAAGAAAATACTAAAAGAGAAACATAACTTTAAAAAATAAAATGTCGCCTGACCTGTGGTGGTGCAGTGGATAAAGCATCAACCTAGGAACACTGAGGTCGCCAGTTCAAAACCCTGCACTGGTCTGGTCAAGGCACATATGGGAGTTGATGCTTCCAGCTCCTCCCCCCTTTCTCTCTTTCTCTATCTCTCTCTCACTCTGTGTCTCCTCTCTAAAATGAATAAATAAAAAAAAGAATTAAAAAATTTAAAAAATGGCAATAAACTACTACATATCAAGGGCCTCTCTCCATGGGGCTGCAGGGGGTTCTTTTCTTCTCAGCCAGGGCTGAAGGCCAAGATCAACCTTTGAGGATCATTGTCAGGGCTGCCATAAGCTGGGAGTCCTGTTTTCCTACCTCAAATATTTAAAAAAAAAAAAAAAACTACTACATATCAATAACTTTAGTGTAAATAAATTAAGTGCTCCAATCAAAAGACATAGGGTAGCTGAATGGATAAGAAAACAGGACCCATATATATGCTGTCTACAGGAGACGCATCTCAAAACAAAAGATACACATAGACTAAAAGTAAAAGGATGGAAAAAAATATTTCATGCAAATGGAAATGTAACAAAAGCAGGAGTTGTAATACTTACATCTGATAAAATAAACTTTAAAACAAAGACTATAGTAAGGGATAAAGAAGCTCACTACATAATTTTAAAGGGAGCAATCCAACAGGAAGAAATAACCCTTCCTATAAATATCTATGCACCTAATATAGGAGCACCTAAATAAATACATAGAAGCAGATTTTGATGGGCATAAAGAGATAGAACAACAGCAATACTGTAATAGTAGGGGATTTTAACACCCCACTAACATCACTGGATAGATCCTCAAGAAAGAAAATTAACAAAGAAACAGCAGACTTAAAGGACACACTAGATCAACTGAATTTAATAGATATCTTCAGAACCTTCCATTCTAAAGCAGCAGAATAAATATTATTTTAAAGTGCTCATGATACATTCTCTAAGATAGACAACATATTAGAACATAAGACAAGTGTCAACAAAGATAAGAAGACTGAAACCATGTCAAGCATATTCTCTGACCACAATGGCAGGAAACTAGAAATCAACTACAAGATAAAAACTAAAAAACACTCAAACACTTGGAAACTAAACAGCATGTTATTAAACAACAACTGGGTCAACAATGAGATCAAGAAAAAAATAAAAAATTTCCTTGAGACAAATGAAAATGAGCAAACAACAACTCAAAATCTGTGGGACAAAGCAAAAGCAGTCCTGAGAGAAAAGTTCATAGCATTATAGGCATACCTTAAAAAGCTAGAAAAAGATCAAAAACCCAACTTAATCCTGCAACTAAAAGAACTAGAAAAAAAACAGCAAGTTAAGCCGAGAGAAAGTAGAAGGAAGGAAATAATAAAGATCAGAGGAGAACTAAATGACATAGAAAATAAAAAAGCAATACAGAGAATCAATAAAACCAATGGCTGGTTCTTTGAAAATGTAAACAAGATCAATAAAACCTTAGCCAGACTTACCAAGAAAAAAAGAGAAAGAACTCAAATAAATAAAATTAGAAATGAGGGTGGAGAAGTAACAAAAAGCACAGCAGAAATACAAAGGATTGTAAGAAAATACTATGAAAAACTGTATGCCAAAATATTAGACAACCTAAGTGAAATGAAGAAATTCCTTGAAAAATGTAATCTTTCAAAACACAAAGAAAGAAAACTACAGGCCCATATCCCTGATGAATCTAGATGCTAAAATCCTCAACAAAATATTATCAAACCGGATCCAGAAATACATGAAAAAAATCATATACCATGATCAAGTGGGATTTATTTTGGGGAGGCAAGGCTGGTACAATATTTGCAAATCAATCAATGTGATACATCACATAAACAAAAGGAAGGACAAAAACTACATGACAATATCAAGAGATGCATAAAAAGCATTTGATAAATATCAGGACCCATTTATGATCAAAACTCTCAGCAAACTGAGAATACAGGAAACATACCTCAAAATGATAAAGGCCATCTATGACAGGCACACAGCCAACATCATACCCAATGAGGAAAATTTAAAAGCAATCCCCTTAAGATCAGGAACAAGGCAGGGGTGCCACCTTTCACCACTCTTATTCAGTAGTTTTAAAAGTCCTAGCCACAGCAATCAGACAAAAAAAAATAAAAGGTATCCAAATTGGAAAAGAAGAACAAAAATTATCATTATTTGCTAATGTTATAATACTGTACCTAGAAAACCGTAAAGTCTTCTAAAAAATGAGTGGGTCAAAGAAGAAATAAAAGCAAAGATCAAAAGTTTCATACAGACAAACAAAAATAACAATATGACCTATCAGAATCTTTGGGATGCAGCAAAAACAGTAATGAGGGAAGTTCATATCAATACAGGCCTATATGAACAAACAAGAGAGAGCCCAAATAAAACACTTAGCTTCACATCTTAAGAAGCTAGAAAAAGAAAAAAGGCAACCCAAAACCAGCAGAAGAAAGGAAGTAATAAAAATTAGAGCAGAAATAAACAAAATAGATAATAGAAAAACTATAGAAAAATTAATAAAAGAAAGAGCTGGTTCTTTGAAAAGATCAAAAAAAGTGACAATTCCTTGAAAGACTCACTAAGAAAAAAATAGAAAGTACTCAGATAAACAAAATACAAAATAAAAGAGGAGAAATCACCACAAACATCACAGATATACAAAGAATAATTGTAGAATATTATGAAAAACTATATGCCACCAAAATAAACAATCTAGAAGAAATGGATAAATTCCTAGTACTATGCAATCTTTCTAGATGATTTGAATCAGGATGAAGCAGAAAACCTAAATAGACCTATAAGCAGAAAGGAAGTAGAAACAACTATCAAAAACCCCCCAAATAAGTAAATCAGAAAAAAAAACTGAGAACAGCATGATTTCATACATAGATGGGACATAAAAGTGAGACTATGAGACATGGACAAGAGTGTGGGGGTTAAGGGGTGGGGGGAGGGAGGGGAGGGTGGGAGAGGGGGAGGGGAGGGGCACAGGGAAAACCAGATAGAAGGTGACAGAGGACAATTTGACTTTGGGTGATAGGTATGCAACACAATTGAATGATAAGATAATCTGGAGATGTTTTCATTGTACCCTGATTTATTGGTGTCACCCTATTAAAGTTAATAAAAAAAAAACCCAAAAAGAAAAGTCCAGGCCCAGATGGCTATACTAATGAATTCTATCAAACATTTAAAGAAGACTTGGTTCCTATTCAACACAAGGTCTTCCAAAAAATTGAAGAAGTAATACTTCCAAACACATTTTATGAGGCCAACATAACTCTCATACTAAAACCTGGCAAGGACAACACAAATAAAGAAAACTACAGACCAATATCACTAATGAATACAGATGCTAAAATACTAAACAAAATTCTAACAAATCAAATACAACAACACATTAAAAAAATAATACATCATGATCAAGTGGGATTCATCCCAGAATCACAAGAATGGTTCAACATACGTAAAACAGTTAACGTAATAACAAAAACCAAATACATTATCAACAGATGTAGAAAAGACATTCAATAAAATACAACACAAATTTATGTTTAAAACACTCAACAAAATGGGTATAAAAAAGATATCTCAACATAATAAAGGCCATTTATGACAATCAGCTAACATCATTTTAAATGGCATAAAACTAAAGACTTTCCCCCTAAAATCAGGAACAAGACAAGGTGTCCACTCTCCCCACTTTTATTCAACATAGTGCTGGAAGTTCTAGCTGGAGCAATCATACAAGAAAAAGAAATAAAAGGCATTCATATCACAAAAGATAAAGTAAAGGTTTCACTATTTGCAGATAATATAATCCTATACATTGAAAACCCCAAAGACTCCACAAAAAGACTACTAGAAACAATAAAACAATACCGTAAAGTCGCAGAATACAAAATTAACATACAAACGTCCATTGCCTTCCTATATGCTAACAATGAAGTATCAAAAACAAACTCAAAAAAAAAAAAAACCCTTCATGGTTCCAAAAATAAATAAATAAAATACCTAGGAATAAACATAACAAAGAATGTAAAGGACCTATATAATGAAAACTACAAAGCATTGTTAAGGGAAATCAAAAAAGATATAATGATATAAAAAATATTCCTTGTTCTTGGATAGGAAGAATAAATATAGTCAAAATGACAATATTACCCAAAGCGATATATAAATTTAATGCAATTCCCATCAAAATTCCAATGTCATTTTTTTAAAAAAATGGAGCAAATCATCAGGTTTATATGAAACTATAAAAAAAACAAATAGCCAGAGCAATCCTAAGGAAAAAGATCAAAGCTGGGGGCATTACAATACCTGACTTCAAATTATATTATAGAGCCACAATAATCAAAACAGCATAATATTGACAGAAAAGTAGACACTCAGACCAATGGAACAGAATAGAAAACCCAGAAATAAAAGCACATGGATATGGTCAAATAATTTTTGATAAAGGGGCCAACAATTCACAAAGGAGAAAAGAAAACCTCTTCTACAAATGGTGCTGATAAAACTGGAAAACCACATGCAAAAGAATGACACTCGACTAAAGTTTGTCCCTTTGTACTAAAATTAATTCAAAATGGATCAAAGACCTAAATATAAGACCTGAAACATTAAATTACATAGAAGAAAACATTGGTACTAAACTCATGGACCTTATTTACAAAGAGCACTTTATGAATTTGACTCCAAAGGCAAAGGAAGTGAAGGCAAAGATAAATGAATGGGACTACATCAGACTAAGAAGCTTTTGCACAGCAACAGAAACTGACAACAGAACAGACAGCCAACTAAATGGGAGATGATATTTTCAAACAACAGCTCAGATAAGGGCCTAATATCCAAAATATACAAAAAAAATCATAAAACTCAACAACAAACAAACAAGCCCATAAAAAAATGGGAAAAGGACATGAACAGATACTTCTCCTAGAAAAAAATACAAATGGCTAACAGATATATGAAAAGATGCTCATCTTCACTAGCTATTAGAGAAATGTAAATCAAACTATAATGAGATACCACCTCATACCTAGATTAGCTATTATCAACAAGACAGGTAATAAGTGTTGGAGAGGCTATGGAGAAAAAGGAACCCCATTCACTCTTGGTGGGAATGTAAAGTAGCAAAACCATTATGGAAGAAAGTATGGTGGTTCCTCAAAAAATTAAAAATAGAACTACTATATGACCCAGAAATCCCTCTACTGGGAATATACCCCCATAACTCAAAAACACTGGTATGTAAAGACACATGCAGCCCATGTTCATTACAGCATTGTTCACAGTGGCCAAGACATGGAAATAACCAAAAAGAACCTTCAATAGATTCTTGGATAATGAAGATGTGGTACATATATACTATGGAATACTACTCTGCCCTAAGAAATGATGACATCGGATCATTTACAACAACATGGATGGACCTTGATAACATAATGCTGAGTGAAATAAGTAAATCAGAAAAAAAATAAGAACTATATGATTCCATACATAGTTGGAACATAAAAATGGGACTCAGGAGCATGGACAAGAATGTGGTGGTTACTGGGTGTGGGGAAGGGAAGGAAAGGGTTGGGGGGAAAGGAGGGTGATAAAGAAAACCAGATAGAAAGTGACGGAAGACTATATGACTTTGGGTGATGGGTATGCAAAATAATCAAATGTCAAAATAACCTGGAGATGTTTTCTCTGAACCTATGTACCCTGATTGATTAACGTCACCCTTTTAAAATTTTCAAAGAAAATGTGACTGACAAAAAAAAAAAAGAAGAAGGAAATATTATTTTTTTGTGATGACATGGATGAAACTGAAAATGATTATGTTAAGTAAAATAAGCCAGGCAAAGAAAGAAAAATATATGACCTCACTCATATGAGGAATCCGACAAACAATATGAACTTAGGAGTGGAACAGAGACAGAGGTGGGATCAAAGGATCCAGAAGGAAAGCGGACAGAGGGAAAAGGGACGATAGGGTGATAGGATGGGATGAGAGCAGAAAAGCAAATCCTGGAGGAAAAGAGGGAGGCATTATGTGCCGGTTGGTAGAAGGGGGGGTTATACTGGGAAACACAGGTGACATTAGAAGCCGTGTTCTTTTAAAAAAAAAGAATAATCAGCCTGACCAGGTGGTGGTGCAGTGGATAGAGCATCGGACTGGGATGAGGAAAACCCAGGTTCGAGACCCTGAGTTCGCCAGTTTGAGCATGGGCCCATCTGGCTTGAGCAAAAGCTCGTCAGCTTGGACCCAAGGTCGCTGGCTCCAGCAAGGGGTAGCTCAATCCGCTGAAGGCCCACCGTAAAGGCACGTATGAGAAACCAATCAATGAACAAGTAAGGTGTCGCAACGGCAACAAAAACTAATAATTGATGCTTCTCACTTCTCTCCTTTCCTGTCTGTCTGTCCCTATCTATACCTCTCTCTGACTCTTTCTCTGTCCCTGTTAAAAAAAAAAAAAGACTAATGGGTATATCAGAAGAAGAAGAGAGGGAGAAGAGAATGGAGAGCCTATTCAAGCAAATAATTGAAGAAATTTTCCCAAGCCTATGAAAGGAGTTAGAGGTTTAAATCCAAGAAGGAAACAGAATGCTGAATTGCCACAACCTAAAGAGACTTACTCCAAGGCATATTGCAATAAAATCATCAAAAATCAGTGATTAAGAAGCCTGACCAAGTAGTGGTGCAGTGGATAGAGTGTCAGACTGGGATGCAGAGGACCCAGATTAAAAATCCCGAAGTCGGCAATTTGAGCACAGGCTCTTCTGGTTTGAGCAAGGCTCACCAGCTTGAACCCAAGGTCACTGGTTTGAGAAAGGGTCACTTGGTCTGCTGTACCTGCCACTCAAGGCACATATGAGAAAGCAGTCAATGAACAACTAAGGTGCCACAACAAAGAGTTGATGCTTCTCATCTCTCTCCCTTCCTGTCTGTCTCTATCTTTTCCTCTCTCTGTCTGTCAACACACACACACACACACACACACACACACACACACAAATCAGTGACAAACAAAGAATCATCAAGGCAGCTAGGAAAAAGAAGAAAATAACATATAAAGAAAAGCTCATTAGGTTATCATCAGACTTCTCAGAAGAACCACTACAAGCAAGAAGAGAGTTCACCCAAACATTCAAAGTACTGAAAGAGAAGAATTACCAGCCAAGAGTATTATATCCATCAAAGTTATCCTTCAGTGAAAACAGATCCCACTTGGGATTTCTTCGGATCCTAAACCCATGCACTGGAAACCGTAGGGTATCTAACACATCCCTTGAGCTTTCTCTAGACTCTCACAAACACCATCTACAGCTAACATCCTCAATTTCAGCTGTGAGTCTGAGTTCATATCAAGAGCACATGCCCCAGGGAGGGGCAAGATGGCGATGGAGTAAACAGACATACCAACTTCCAACTCCCAGAACCAAAGTGGATTATACCTTGATTTTAAGAACCATCATCTGGATAAACCAACACTAAACTGGACTGAGAAGACTCTTCAACAGGGGAACACTGAAGAAGCAACATTGAGACTGGTAGGAAAAGCGAAACACGGAAAGGGCTGCCCAGCTCCCCGGAGTGAAAGGCAGCCCAGAGAGACTTGTGTGGCGGGAAGAGAGGCCAGCAGAAGGGTAGGGACCTGGGTCCCAGGAACAAAGCCCCAGCCTGCAGCCACAGAGACTAGGAGAGGCATTTGGACAGTATTTAGCTGGGAAACAGGTTAGGATACTGGTTGTGAGAAAGAGACAGTTGTCTTAGACCCAGGATTCTTCTTAAAGGGACGGTGCAGAAAACTTCTCTCACAACCACTCACCCAGTACTCCGGGAGACAGAGAGAGAGGAGAGGACCGGAGCAGCTGGGAGAGTGCGATCTGGAAGGCACAGGGAGAAAAACTTTCAGGGACAGCCACCCTAAACCCTGGGATGAGTCACTCCACAAATCTAAAACAAAATTTCCCCTGGAACCAACAAGGAGAAGCAGGACACCAGCCAAACAGTCTCTCCTGCAGCAATTAGAGCAGTCGCTTAGAAGGAAGGAGTTTCCACGACTATAGTATGGAGTGTTAGGGTCTGAGCTGCAGTGACCCCACCCACACTGCTGAGGGCTTGCTGGAAGGCGGGCAGCAGCAGGACACAGAAGTGCGGTTCTGCTGGCGAAGGCAGAGGCCAAGCCCGAAGGCCTGAGATCGGTCTAGCCCAGCCAGGGCAAAGGGGACACGCAAAAGTGGTCTGGCGGCTGCAGGCCACCTGCGACCCCACCTGTGGGGGAAAAGTGGGAGCCCGGAACGGGCACAGATCTGCCACTGGATAGGGGCAAGCAGGTGCGCAGCTGCCCCCGGCATCCAAGGCTTTAAACCCAGCCCAAATCAGCTTTGCCCGCGGAGGTGGGGTGGAAGACAGGCGCAGCTGAGCGCGTAGAAGCAACCCCTCCCGGCCGGAGGAACAGGCAGATAGGGAACTGCAGCTGAGCAAAGGTGCTCACCCTTGCCCTTGGTGGCCAGGCTTGTGTCCTGAGTATGGTGCACAGTCCAACCCGTGGGAGAGAGGCGAAGGACGAGACCGGCTGAGGCTTATACAGCCAGGCACGAGAACACAGCTCCTCCTGTGGAGGTGAGGCAGAAAGCGACGCAGTGCAGCCAACGCCGGCAATACGCACACCCAACTACCCTAGGCAGCGGCAGAGGGGGTGGCGGGTCTGCAGACAAACCACACCTAGGGAACACAGAGGCAACACACATTGAACTCACGAGCCAAACCCTTCTTGCAGACAAACAAAATACGCAGGCAGAGGAATGCAACCCAAATGAATCAAGAGAAATCCCCAGAGAAGGACCTGAATGAATCAGATATAACCAAACTACCTGATGCAGAGATTAAAATAAGGTTAGGATTTTTAAAGAGCTTAGAGCAACAATGAATAGTCATTACAAAAACCTAAATAAAGAGATAGCAAGTATAAAAAAGAAAATTGAAAAAATAAAAAATAATCAGACAGAAATGACAAATACAGTATCAGAACTGAAGACCACAATGGAAGAAATTAAAAGCAATATGGATGAAGCTGAGGATCGAATCAAGGAGTTAGAGGACACAATAAACAAAGGCAAAGAAGCAGAGAAGAAAAAGAAAAGGGACTCAAAAAATCTGAGGAAACTCTAAGGGAGCTGTGTGACAACATGAAGAGAAATAACATACGCATCATAGGGGTGCCTGAAGAAGAGGGCAGAGAACAAGAAATAGAAACTTTGTTCAATCAAATTATAGCAGAAAACTTCCCTAAATTAAGACTGGAAAATGTTTCACACATACAAGAAGCACAGAGAAATCCATTAAAGAGACACCCAAAGAAATCTACACCAAGACGCATCATAGTTAAAATACAAAAAAACTAAGTGATAAAGAGAAAATTTTAAAAACTATCACCTACAAAGGAGCCCCCATAAGGATGAACTTCCAACTTCTCAACAAAAACATTTGAGGCCAGAAGGGAATGGCAAGATATATTCAAAGTAATGCAGAACAAGAACCTACAACCAAAACTACTCTATCCAGCAAGGCTAACGTTTAAAATTGAAGGAGAAATAAAGAGCTTCCCAGACAGAAACCACCTTAAGAAATTCATTAAAACCAAATCAATTCTGCAAGAGATGCTAAGGGGTCTGTTGTGAACAGTTTAAAGGGGGAAAAGAATATAGCAAAAGAAGAATACAGTTTGAAAGAATAAAATGGCAACAAACAACTACATATAATAATAAACAAATGTAAATGGATTAAATGATCCAATCAAAAGACATAGGGTAGCTGCGTGGATAAAGAAACAGGACCCATACATATGCTGTCTACAAGAGACACACCTTAAAACAAAAGACGCACACTGACTGAAGGTAAAAGAATGGAAAAAAATATTTCATGCAAATGGAAATGAAAAAGAAGCCGGAGTACCAATACTTATATCTGACAAAATGGACATTAAAACAAAAGCTGTAGTAAGAGATAAAGAAGGACACTACATAAAGATAAAGGGAACAATTCAACAGGAAGATATAAGCATTATAAATATCTACACATCAAATATATGAGCCCCGACATACATAAAGCAAACTTTGATGGATATAAAGGGCAATATAACAGCAATACTATACTAGTAGGGGATTTCAATATCCCACTAACACCACTGGATAGACCGTCAAGAAAGAAAATTAACAAAGAAACAGCAGATGTAAAGGTTACACTAGATCAACTCGATTTAATAGATATCATCAGAATTTTTCTCCCTAAAGCAGTAGAATATACATTCTTTTCAAACACTCATGGTACATTCTCTAGGATAGACCACATGTTAGGACACAAAAGAGGTCTTTTGTGTCCCACCACAAAACAAATTTGAAAAGACTGAAATCATATCAAGCATTTTCTCTGATCACAATGCCATGAAACTAGAAATTAACCGCAAAAGAAAAAATGAAAAATACTCAAAGACATAAAAACTAAATACCATGTTATTAAATAACGAATGGCTTAACAATGAAATCAAAGAAATAAAAAAGTTTCTAGAAACGAATGATAATGAGCATACATCAACTCAAAATTTATGGGACACAGCAAAAGCAGTACTCAGAGGGAAGTTCATAGCACTACAAGCATACCATAAGAAGCTAGAAAAAGCTCAAATAAGCAACTTGACCCTGCATCTAAAGGAACTAGAAAAACAACAGCAAATAAAGTCTAGGACTAGTAGAAGAAAGGAAATAATAAAGATCAGAGCAGAAACAAATGACATAGAGGCTAAGGAAACAATACAGAGGATTAATGAAATCAGGAGCTGGTTCTTTGAAAAGGTAAACAAGATCGATGAACCTTCAACTAGACTTACCAAGAAAAAAAGAGAGGACTCAAATAAATAAAATTAGAAATGAGAGAGAAGTAACAACTGAAACAACAGAAATACAAAGTATTCTAAGAAAATACTATGAAGAACTCTAGCCAAAAAATTAGACAACTTAGATGAAATAAACAAATTTTTTTAATTTAAATTTTTTTATTAATTTTAATGGGATGACATTAATAAATCAGGGTACATATGTTCAAAGAAAACATCTCCAAAGACACATACAAGAGGCAACTACAGGCAGAATGATTTCTGGATTTGAACGTGGCCTCTTTCTCTACCCAGGAATCCATGAAGTCCACTTTTTAGGGAGCAAGATGGCGACGGAGTAGGCGGACGTACCAACTTCCAACTCCCAGAACCAAAGTGGATTACAACTCAATTTTAAGAACCATCACCTGGATAAAGCAACTTTGAACAAAACTAAGTGGACTCTTCAACCAAGGAACACAGAAGAAGCCACATTGAGACTGGTAGGAATAGCGAAAACGCGAAGAGGGCTGCCCAGCTCCCCGGAGCAAACGGCAGCCCGGAGAGACCCGCGGGGCGGGAGGAAAGTTTGGTGGAGAGGGAGGGACCTGGGTCCCAGGAACCAAGCCCCAGCCTGCAGTCCTAGAGCCTAGAAGAGGCGTTTGGACAGTATTGAGCTGTGAAACAAGTGAGGGAGCTCCCAGGCCTACAGTGTGGAGTATTAGGTCCCTTCCTACACTGCTGAGGGCTGCTTAAGGGCATGGTGGGCGGCAGGACGCTGAAAGGCGGTTCTGTTGGTGTGGGCAGAGGCCAAGCCGGTAGGAGATCGGTCTAGCCCAGAAGGTCGGAGGGGACACGCAAGAGCGGTCCGGAAGCTGCGGGCCCGCCTTTAATCCCACTTACGGGGACAAAGCGGGAGGCCAGGAACAGGCAGGCCCTGCGCAAGCTGGCCCTGACGGCGGGGACCGGGCTAGGACCAGGGACGGGCAGGGGCTCGTGGCTGAGCTCACGCTACCAGTCCCCTCCCCCGCCGGAGAAACCGCGGTTGGCCAGTAGACGTGCGCGAGCGGGCTCCGAGCGCGGGAACGAGGTAGACCCCGAGACAAGTGGAGGCTCGCAGCTGAGCCCACGCTACTATCCCCATCCGGCCGGAGAAACCGCGGATAGCATTCATACGTGCATGAGAGGGCTCCGAACGCAGGGGAGGGATAGAGTCCTGGACGAGCAGAAGTACACAGCTGAGCGGAAGCCAGGATACACGCCCGCCCCAATAAACCTTGGTTTCCGACCCTGCGCAAAGGGCCCTGGCCTCGAGGGCGGGGCTAAAGCTCCGGACAGGCAAAAGCTTACAGCTGAGAGCACGTCAAAAGCCCCGCCTAACCCGAGGAACTGTAGCGAGCAGGCTCCGACTGCTGGTTCTGGGCGGAAGTCCGGAAATAGGCTGGGTCCGCAGCTGAGGAAAGGTGCTCACCTCTACCCTTGGTTCTAATCTTGTGGCTTCAGTGACAGCCCCTCCCACGGAGGAGAGGCAGAAATCACAACAAAAGCCACAGTGGGCCAGCGCTGGCAACGCTCATACCCAACCACCCTAGGCACCGGCAGAGGGGGTGGGGGGCCTGCAGATAGACCACACCTAGAGAACACAAAGGCAACACCTACTGGACTCCAGTGGCCACAACTTGCTTATGCACAGACAAAATGGGCAGGCAGAGGAATGCAAACCAAATGAATCAAGAGAAATCCCCAGAGAAGGACCTGAATGAACCAGATATAACCAAATTACCAGAAGCAAAATTTAGAATAATGATAGTTAGCATTTTCAAAGAAATTAGAGCAACAATGGATAGTTATTATGAACACCTAAATAAAGAGATAACAAGTATAAAAAATGAAATTGAAATAATAAAAAAGAATCAGACAGATATGACAAATACAGTATCAGAACTGAAGACCACAATGGAAGGAATTAAAAGCAGGATGGATGACGCTGATGATCGAATAAGCGAGTTAGAGGACACAATAAACAAAGGCACAGAAGCAGAGAAGAAAAAGGAAAAGAGACTTAAAAAATGTGAGGAAACTCTAAGGGAGCTTTGTGACAACATGAAGAGAAACAACATTCGCATCATAGGGGTGCCTGAAGAAGAGGAGAGAGGACAGGAAATGGAAACTTTGTTCAATCAAATCATAGCAGAAAACTTTCCTAAATTAAGGCTGGGAAACACTCCACACATTCAAGAAGCACACAGAACTCCATTAAGGAGAAACCCAAAAAGATCTACACCAAGACACATCATAGTAAAAATACCAAAGCTAATGGATAAAGAAAAAATTTTAAAAGCTGCTAGAGAAAAAAAGACTATCACCTACAAAGGAGCCCCCATAAGGATGACATCGGACTTCTCAACAGAAACACTTGAGGCCAGAAGGGAATGGCAAGAAATAATCAAAGTAATGCAGAACAAGAACCTACAACCAAGACTACTTTATCCAGCAAGGCTAACGTTTAAAATTGAAGGATAAATAAAGAGCTTCCCAGAAAAAGAAAGCCTCAAGGAATTCATAAAAACCAAACCAATCCTGCAAGAGATACTAAGGGGCCTCTTGTGAACAGTTTAAAGGAAGGAATGAATAGAGCAAAAGAAGAATACAGCTTTAAAGAATAAAATGGCAATAAACAACTACATATCAATAATAACCTTAAATGTAAATGGATTAAATGATCCCATCAAAAGACATAGGGTAGCTGCATGGATAAAGAAACAGGACCCATACATATGCTGTCTACAAGAGACACACCTTAAAACAAAAGATGCTCATAGACTGAAGGTAAAAGGATGGAAAAAAATATTTCATGCAAATGGAAATGAAAAAAAAGCAGGGGTAGCAATACTTATATCAGACAAAATGGACTTTAAAACACAGGCTGTAGTAAGAGATAAAGAAGGACACTACATAATGATAAAGGGAACAATTCAACAGGAAGATATAACTATTGTAAATATCTATGCACCAAATATAGGAGCCCCGACATACATAAAGCAGACTTTGATGGATATAAAGGGCGAGATTAACAGCAACACTATCATAGTAGGGGATTTCAATACCCCTCTAACAACACTGGATAAATCCTCAAGAAAGAAAATTAATAAAGAAACAGCAGACTTAAAGGATACACTAGATCAACTTGATTTAATAGATATCTTCAGAACTTTTCACCCTAAAGCAGTAGAATATACATTCTTCTCAAGCGCTCATAGTACGTTTTCTAGGATAGACCACATGTTAGGACACAAAAATGGTCTCAATAAATTTAAGAAGATTGAAATCATATCAAGCATTTTCTCTGATCACAATGCCATGAAACTAGAAATTAACCACAAAAGAAAAAATGAAAAATACTCAAACACTTGGAAACTAAATAGCATGTTATTAAATAATGAATGGATTAACAATGAGATCAAAGAAGAAATAAAAAAGTTTCTAGAAACAAATGATAATGAGCATACATCAACTCAAAATTTATGGGACACAGCAAAAGCAGTTCTGAGAGGGAAGTTCATTGCACTACAGGCATATCATAAGAAGTTAGAAAAAGCTCAAATAAGCAACCTGACCCTGCATCTAAAAGAACTAGAAAAACAACAACAAATAAAACCCAAGACAAGTAGAAGGAAGGAAATAACAAAGGTCAGAGCAGAAATAAATGACATAGAGGCTAAGGAAACAATACAGAGGATCAATGAAACAAGAAGCTGGTTCTTTGAAAAGATAAACAAGATTGATGAACCTTTAACTAGACTCACCAAGAAAAAAAGAGAGAGGACTCAAATATATAAAATTAGAAAGGACAGTGGAGAAATAACAACTGACAAAACAGAAATACAAAGCATTGTAAGAAAATACTATGAAGAACTATATGCCAAAAAATTAGACAATCTTGGTGAAATGGACAAATTTCTTGAATCATATAACCTTCCAAAAATCAATCTGGAAGAATCAGAACACCTAAACAGACCAATTACAGCAAATGAGATCGAAACAGTTATCAAAAGCTCCCCAAAAAGAAAAGTCCTGGGCCTGATGGCTTCACAAGTGAATTCTATCAAAAATTCAAAGAAGAACTAACTCCTATTCTCCTCAAGCTATTTCAAAAAATTCAAGAGGAAGGAAGACTTCCAAACTCCTTTTATGAGGCAAGCATAATTCTGATCCCAAAACCGGGCAAAGACAACACAAAGAAAGAAAATTATACGCCTATATCCCTGATGAATTTAGACGCTAAAATTCTCAACAAAATATTAGCCAACCGAATCCAGCAATATATGAAAAAAATCATACACCACGATCAAGTGGGATTTATTCTGGAGAGGCAAGGATGGTTTAATATTCGCAAATCAATCAATGTGATTCACCACATAAACAAAAGGAAGGACAAAAATCACATCATAATTTCAATAGATGCAGAAAAGGCATTTGATAAAATCCAGCACACATTCATGCTCAAAACTCTCAGTAAAGTGGGGATACAGGGATCATTCCTTAACATGATAAAGGCCATCTACGATAAACCGACAGCAAACATCATACTAAATGGACAAAGATTAAAAGCAATCCCCTTAAGATCAGGAACCAGGCAGGGTTGCCCCCTTTCACCACTCTTATTCAACATAGTTATGGAAGTCCTAGCTACAGCAATCAGACAAGAAGAAGAAATAAAAGGCATACAAATTGGAAAAGAAGAAGTAAAACTGTCACTATTTGCAGATGATATGATATTGTATATTGAAAACCCTAAAGTCTCAGTCAAAAAACTACTGGACCTTATAAATGAGTTCAGCAATGTGGCAGGATATAAAATTAATACTCAGAAATCAGAGGCATTTCTATACACCAACAATGAAATATCAGCAAAAGAAATTAAGGAAACAATCCCCTTCACTATTGCAGCTAAAAAAATAAAGTACCTAGGAGTAAATTTAACCAAGGAGGTTAAGGACTTGTACTCAGAAAATTATAGAACATTGATAAAAGAAATCAAGGAAGATACAAACAAGTGGAAGCATATACCGTGCTCATGGCTAGGAAGAATAAACATCATTAAAATGTGTATATTACCCAAAGCAATTTATAAATTCAATGCAATACCAATTAAAATACCAATGACATACTTCAAAGATATAGAACACATATTCCAAAAATTTATATGGAACCAAAAAAGAACACGAATAGCCTCAGCAATCTTAAAAAGAAAAAATAAAGCAGGAGGTATCACTCTTCCAGATATCAAGGTTTACTACAAGGCCATTATACTCAAGACAGCCTGGTACTGGCATAAGAACAGGCACATAGATCAATGGAACAGAACAGAGAACCCAGAAATAAACCCACAGCTTTATGGACAACTGATATTTGACAAAGGAGGAAAGAACATACAATGGAGTAAAGACAGCCTCTTTAACAAATGGTGTTGGGAAAATTGGACATCTACCTGCAAAAAAATGAAACTAGACCATCAATTTACACCATTCACAAAAACAAACTCAAAATGGATAAAAGACTTAAATGTAAGCCGTGAAACCATAAGCATCTTAGAAGAAAACATAGGCAGCAAGCTCTCCGACATCTGTAGCAGCGGTATATTTGCCGATTTATCTTCATGGGCAACTGAAATAAAAGGCAAGATAAACAAATGGGACTATATCAAACTAAAACGTTTTTGCACAGTTAAAGACAATAGGAACAGAATAAAAAGACAAACCACACAATGGGAGAACATATTCGACAGCACATCTGATAAGGGGTTAATAACTAAAATTTATAAAGAACTTATAAAACGCAACACCAGGAAGACAAACAACCCAATCAAAAAATGGGCAAAAGAAATGAATAAAAATTTCTCCAAATAGGACATACAGATGGCCAATAGGCATATGAAAAAAATGCTCAACATCACTAATTAGAGAAATGCAAATTAAAACCACAATGAGATATCACCTCACACCAGTCAGAATGGCACTTATCAGCAAAACAACACAGAATAAGTGCTGGCGAGAATGTGGAGAAAAGGGAACCCTCCTGCACTGCTGGTGGGAATGCAGACTGGTGCAGCCACTGTGGAAAACATTATGGAGATTCATAAAAAAATTAAAAATTGAACTGCCTTTTGACCCAGCCATTCCACCTTTAGAAATATAGCCTAAGAATAACAAATCACTGATTCAAAACAAGAAATACACCCCCATGTTTATGGTAGCATTGTTTACAATAGTCAAGATGTGGAAACAGCTAAGTGTTCATCAGTGGAATGAGTGGATTAAAAAGCAATGGTACAGCCTGACTAGCTGTGGCACAGTGGATAGAGCGTTGGACTGGAATGTGGAGGACCCAGGTTCGAGACCCCGAGCTCGCCAGCTTGTGCACGGGCCCATCTGGCTTGAGCAAAAAGCTCGCCAGCTCAGACCCAAGGTCGGTGGCTCCAGCAGGTGGTTGCTCAGTCTGCAGAAGGCCTGCGGTCAAGGCACATGTGAGAGAGCAATCAATGAACAACTATGGTGTGCAATGGCAACAAAAAACTAATGATTGATGCATCTCACTTCTCTTCGTTCCTGTCTGTCTGTCCCTATCTATCCCTCTCTCTGACTCTCTCTCTGTCTCTGGAAAAAAAAAATGCAATGGTACATATACACAATGGAATACTATGTGGCCAAGAAAAAGAAAATCTTACCTTTTGCAACAACATGGATGGACCTGGAAACTATTATGTTAAGTGAAATAATCCAGGCAGAGAAAGAAAAATATATGACCTCAGTCATTTGAGGAAGCCAATGAACAAAACATCTTCAGCCATTTTGACATTTGATTATGCTGTATACCCATCAACCAAAATCAAATTGTCCTTCGTCACCTTTTATTTGGTTTTCTTTGTTACCCTCCCCAATACCTACCTCCTCCCTCTCCTCCTCTTCCCTCCCCTACCCCTGGTAACCACCACACTCTTGTCCATGTCCATGAGTCTCATTTTTCTGTCCCACCTATGTATGGAATCATACAGTTCTCAGTTTTTTCTGATTTACTTATTTCACTCAGTATAATGTTATCAAGGTCCATCCATGTTGTTGTAAATGATCCTATATCCTCATTTCTTATGACTGAGTAGTATTCCACAGTATATATTAAACACATCTTCTTTATCCAGTCATCTATTGAAGGGCTTTTAGTTGTCTCCATGTCTTTGCCACTGTGTACAATGCTGCAATGAACATGGGGCTGCATGTATCTTTACATACCAATGTTTTTGAGTTTTGGCGGTATATACCCAGTAGAGGAATTGCTGGGTCATATGGCAGTTCTATTCTTAATTTTTTGAGGAACCACCATACTTCCTTCCATAATGGCTGTAATACTTTACATTCCCACCAACAGTGAATGAGGGTTCCTTTTTCTCCACAGCCTCTCCAGCACTTATTACCTGTCTTGTTGATAATAGCTAATCTAACAGGTGTGAGGTGGTATCTCATTGTAGTTTTGATTTGCATTTCTCTAATAGCTTATGAAGATAAGCATCTTTTTATATATCTGTTGGCCATTTTTATTTCTATAATAGCAACTAAGCAGGAAAAGACAGAGCTTTTATAATTTAACTTTTTCAATTTCAAGTTTTCATGTTCTTGTGCCCTTTTATTATATATCAGGTTTCAGTGGACACCAAGAATACTTGCTACACTGTCACATAACACACATTATATTCACTCTGCAGGAGTCAGTAGGAGACACCTCAAAGATAAAGATAGCCATCCACTAATACCACTAAACCCAATTAAATGGCCTGCATGACTGTCTGTCAAGAAGATAACATGCCTGACCAAGTAGTGACACAATAGATAGAACATCAGTCTGGGACAATGAGGACCCACATTTGGAATCCCAAGGTCACCAGCTTAAGCATGGGCTCATCCGGTTTGAGCCTGGGTTCATCAGCTTGTGCACAGGGCTTCCGGTTTGAGCGTGAGATCATAGCCATGACCCAGAAGTTGCTGGCTTGAGCCCAAGGCCACTGGCTCTGCTGGAGTTCCTCCTCCCCCCAGTCAAGGCACATATGAGAAAACAATGAACTAAGGAGCTACAATGAAGAACTGATGCTTGTCATCTCTCTCCTGTCTGTCTCTTCCTTGTTCTCTCTTAAAAAAAGAAAGACAAGACATACATAATATTAAGACTGCTATCAACAGAGAAAACAAAAAATGTTTTCAAATTTTAATCCCAAAATTACAAGTCAAAAGTGTAGACGTTTGGAGTAGCAGGTGTTGACTGCACCTGAGCTCCTTCTCATATGAATAACGTTATGCAGCATGACCCAAGATAAATAGCAACATTAATTTCATATGTAAAAGTATATGGTAGCAATGTATAGACTAGCCCAGTTGTAAGTAAGTACATCCAATTAGACCTTCCACTTTTAGAGTATGACAATTTTATTTTATATGACACTATACATAAAAACACATACCTTGAATGCTTTCGTGGTTCAATAAAAGTTTAGCTTGAGGAAATGACACAGTGAACATTTGACTTTTTCTAAAACATAAATCAGTTAATAAATTTATTTAATAAATAAAATTTTAAATGAAAAAACATTCTCATTCAAATACAATTTAACATTTTTTCTTCATTTACAGAAATTTCAAAATTGGATATTTATTGCTATATAATTCCAATTATTTTTACAATTACTATCAACTTGTCAACATTATTTCAAGTGGTTGAAAAAATGAAGGCAGTAAAAAATTGAGATGAACTTCTGAGATATAAACATGCGAAATTACATTCAGTTCTGAAAATAACTCTGGAGATGTCTGTCTGCCAAATAGGGGTGGTGGGGTCAGAAAATAAATTGATCCTGAATTATGTAGTTTGGCTATCTAAATCTTAAAATACACTGAAAGTTTGTCATTACCATATTAGATGTAAGTGAAAGTCACTAATGACATCATTTATCATCCTCAATTTTCACAGCAAAGAACTGATAGGAAACATTGAAAGGAAGAGATAGAAAGTAAAATAAAAGTCATGCCTAATCTGCAATTTTGATTATCTTCCCTGCAGTAATTAAAATTTCACTGAAGAAAAGCCATCAGAAAAGTTTTTTCTCAATCTAATTTACTACACAAATACAATCAAGACATATTTCTTTAAAAAAAAAGAAAAGCCTCTTTTTTTCAGCTAAGAGCAGTTTTTATGCAGCAGACTTATCTGATTAAGTCCTAAGCAAGAATAATAAATTAAACATTCTCTCCTGTCCAAAATAAAAGTAATCAATATACACTACCTTGTAAATGTAAATGAAACTGCTAATATAAAATAATTATTTATATTAGGCAAAATTGCAATATACATGTCCAATAGTAGAAAGATGATTAAATTGTACTATAGTCAAGTTATACAATGAAACATTATGAGACCATTAAAATTCATGTTTATAAAAATATTACTGAGAAAATAATTATAAAATATCACTTAAAATCTTTTTCTTTTTTTTATTAATTTAAATGGGGTGACACCAATAAATAAGGGTACATATGTTCAAAGAAAACATCTCCAGGTTATCTTATCATTCAATTATGTTGCATACCTATCACCCAAAACAAATTGTCCTCTGTCACCTTCTTTCTGGTTTTCCCAGTGCCACTCCCCTCCTCCCTATCCCACCCTCTGCTCCCTCCACCCACCCCGTAACCACCACTCTTTTCTCCATGTCTCATAGTCTCACTTTTATGTCACACCTATGTATGAAATCAGCTGTTCTCAGGTTTTTTCTCTTTTACTTATTTGACTCCATATAATGTTATCAAGGTCAACCATTTTGTTGTAAATGATTCGATGTCATAATTTCTTATGGCTGAGTAGTATTCCATAGTATATATGTAACAAAGCTTTTTAATCCACTCGTCCTCTGACGGACACTTGGGCTGTTTCCAGATCTTCGCTATTGTGAACAATGCCCCCAAGAACATGGGGGTGCATTTCTTCTTTTCGAACAGTGCTATGGTGTTCTTAGGGTAAATTCCTATAAGTGGGATAGCTGGGTCAAAAGGCAGTTCGATTTTTAATTTTTTGAGGAATCTCCATACTGTTTTCTACAGTGGCTGTACCAGTCTGCATTCCCACCAGCAGTGCAGGAGGGTTCCCTTTTCTCCATATCCTCGCCAGCACTTATTCTGTATTGTTTTGCTGATGAACGACATTCTGACTGGTGTGAGGTGGTATCTCCTCGTGGTTTTAATTTGCATTCCTCTAATGATTAGTGATGTTGAGCATTTTCTCATATTCCTATTGGCCATCTGTATGTCCTCTTTGGAGAAATTTCTATTCATTTCTCTTGCCCATTTTTTGATTGGATTGTTTATCTTCCTGGTGTTGAATTTTATAAGTTCTTTATAAATTTTGATTATTAACCCCTTATCAGACAATGTCGAATATGTTCTCCCATTGTGTGGTTTGTCTTTTTATTCTGTTCTTATTGTCTTTACCTGTGCAAAAATGTTTAGTTTGATATAGTCCCATTTGTTTATCTTGCCTTTTATTTCATTTGCCGGTGGAGATAAATCGGCAAATATATTGCTGATACAGATGTCAGAGATCTTGCTGCCTATGTTTTCTTCTAAGATGCTTATGGTTTCTCGGCTACGTTTAAATCTTTTATCCATTTTGAGTTTGTTTTTGTGAATCGTGTAAGTTGATGGTCTAGTTTCATTTTTTTGCAGGTAGATGTCCACTTTTCCCAACACCATTTGTTAAAGAGGCTGTCTTTACTCCATTATTTGTTCTTTCCTCCTTTGTCAAATATCAGTTGTCCATAAAGATGTGGGTTTATTTCTGGGTTCTCTGTTCCATTGATTTATGTCCCTGTTCTTATGCCAGTACCAGGATGTCTTGAGTATAATGGCCTTGTAGTAAACCTTGATATCCGGAAGAGTGATACCTCCTTCTTTATGTTTTCTTTTTAAGATTGCTGAGGCTATTCGTGTTCTTTTTAGGTTCCATATACATTTTTGGAATATGCGTTCTATATCATTGAAGTATGTCATTGGTATTTTAATTGGTATTGCATTGAATTTATAAATTACTTTGGGTAATATAGACATTTTAATGATGTTTATTCTTGCTAGCCATGAGCACGGTATATGCTTCCACTTGTATCTTCCTTGATTTTTTTTTATCAATGTTTTATAATTTTCTGAGTACAAGCCCTTAACCTCCTTGGTTAAATTTACTCCTACTTTATTTTATTGGCTGCAATAGTGAAGGGGGTTGTTTCCTTAATTTCTTTTGCTGACAGTTCATTGTTTGTATACAGAAATGCCTCTGATTTCTGAGTATTAATTTTATATCCTGCCACCTTGCTGAATTCATTTATAAGGTCCAGTAGTTTTTTGACTGAGACTTAGGGTATTCTATATGCAATATCATATAATCTGCAAATGACAGTTTTGCTTCTTCTTTTCCAATTTGGATGCCTTTTATTTCTTCTTGTCTGATTGCTGTAGCTAGGACTTACAGAATTATGTTGAATAAAAGTGGTGAAAGGGGGTACCCCTGCCTGGTTCCTGTTCTTAAGGGGATTGCTTTTAATTTTTGTCCATTTAGTATGATGTTTGCTGTGGGTTTGTCGTAGATGGCCTTTATCATGTTAAGGAATGTTCCCTGTATTCCCACTTTACAGAGAGTTTTGAGTATGAATGTGTGCTGGATTTTACCAAATGCCTTTTCTGCATCTATTGAAATTATGATGTGATTTTTGTCCTTCCTTTTGTTTATGTGATGAATCACATTGATTGATTTGCAAATATTGAACCAGCCTTGCCTCTCCAGAATAAATGCCACTTGATCATGGTGTATGATTTTTTTCATATATTGCTGTTTCCGGTTGGCTAATATTTTGTGGAGAATTTTAGTGTCTAAATTCATCAGGGTTATAGGCCTATAATTTTCTTTCTTTGTGTTGTCTTTGCCCAGTTTCGGAATCAGAATTATGCTCGCCTCGTAAAAGGAGTTTGAAAGTCTTCTTTCTTCTTGAATTTTTTGAAATAGCTTTAGCAGGATAGGAATTAGTTCTTCTTTGAATTTTTGGTAGAATTCACTTGTGAAGCCATCAGGCACAGAACTTTTCTTTTTTGGGAGTATTTTTATAACTATTTCGATCTCATTTGTTGTAATTGGTCAGTTTAGGTGTTCTGATTCTTCCAGATTGATTTTTGGAAGATTATATGATTCAAGAAATTTGTCCATTTCACTTAGGTTGTCTAATTTTTTGGCATAGAGTTCTTCAAAATATTTTCTTACTATGCTTTGTATTTCTGTTGTGTCAGTTGTTATTTCTCCACTGTTATTTCTAATTTTAATTATTTGGGTCCTCTCTCTTTTTTTCTTGGTGAGTCTAGTTAAAGGTTCATCGATCTTGTTTACCTTTTCAGAGAACCAGCTCCTGGTTTCATTGATCCTCTGTATTGTTTCCTTAGCCTCTATGTCATTTATTTCTGCTCTGACCTTTATTATTTCCTTCCTTCTACTGGTCTGGGCTTTATTTGCTGTTGTTTTTCTAGTCCTCTTAAATGCACGATCAGGTTGCTTATTTGAGCTTTTTCTAGCTTCTTTTGGTATGTCCGTAGTGCAATGAACTTCCCTCTCAGTACTGCTTTTGTTGTGTCCCATAAATATTGAGTTGATCTATGCTCATTATCATTCGTTTCTAGAAACTTTATTTTTTCTTTGATCTCATTGTTAATCCATTCATTATTTAAGAACATGCATTTAGTTTCCAAGTGTATTTTCAGTTTTTCTTTTGTGGTTAATTTCTAGTTTCATGGCATTGTGATCAGAGAAAATGCTCGATATGATTTCAATTTTCTTATATTTATTGAAACCATTTTTTGTGCTAACATGTGGTCTATCATAGAAAACGTACCATGAGCACTTGAGAAGAATGTATATTCTACTGCATTAGGGTGAAAAGTTCTGAAGATATCTATTAAATTGAGTTGATCTAGTGTATGTATCCTTTAAGTCTGCTGTCCCTTTATTAATTTTCTTTCTCGAGGGTCTATCCAGTGTTGATAGTTGGGTATTGAAATCCCCTACTATTATACTATTGCTTTTAATCTCGCCCTTTATATCCATCAAATTCTGCTTTATGTATCTCAGGGCTCCTATATTTGGTGTGTAGATATTTATAATAGTTATATCTTCTTGTTGAATTGTTCCCTTTATCATTATGCAGTGTCCTTCTTTATCTCTTACTACAGCCTTGTTTTAAAGTCCATTTTGTCAGATATAAGTATTGCTACCCCGGCTTTTCTTTCATTTCCATTTGCATGAAATATTTTTTTCCATCCTTTTACCTTTAGTCTATGTGCATCTTTTGTTTTAAGGTGTGTCTCTTGTAGACAGCATATGTATGGGTCCTGTTTCTTTATTCACGCAGCTAATGTATATCTTTTGATGGGATCATTTAAGCCATTTACATTTAAGGTTATTATTGATACGTAGTTGTTTATTGCCATTTTATTCTTTAAAGCTGAATTCTTCTTTTGCTATATTCTTTCCTTCCTTTAAACTGTACACAATAGGCCCGTTAGTACCTCTTGCAGAATTGGTTTGGTTTTAATGAATTCCTTGAGACTTTCTTTGTCTGGGAAGCTATTTCTCCTTCATTAAATGATAGCCTTGCTGGATAAAATAGTCTTGGTTGTAGGTTCTTGTTCTGCATTACTTTGAATATATCTTGCCATTCCCTTCTGGCTTCAAGTGTTTCTGTTGAGAAGTCAGATGTCATCCTAATGGGGGCTGCTTTATAGGTGATAGCCCTTTTTTCTCTAGCAAGTTTTAAAATTTTCTCTTTATCCCTTAGCTTTGGTATTTTAACTATGGTGTGTCTTGGTGTAGATCTTTTTGCGTTTCTCTTTAATGGAGTTCTGTGCGCTTCTTGAACGTGTGGAATGTTTCCCAGCCTTAATTTAGGGAAGTTTTCTGCTGATTTGATTGAACAAAGTTTCTATTTCTTGTTCTTTCCTCTTCTTCAGGAACACCTATGATGCGAATGTTGTTTCTCTTCATGTTGTCACAGAGCTCCCTTAGAGTTTCCTCACATTTTTTGAGTATCTTTTCCTTTTTCTTCTCTGCTTCTGTGCCTTTGTTTACTGTGTCCCCTAACTCGCTGATTCGATCCTCAGCATGATTCATCCTGCTTTTAATTCCTTCCATTGTCGTCTTCAGTTCTGATACTGTATTTGTCATTTCTGTTTGATTCTGTTTTACTATTTCAATTTTGTTTTATATTTGTTACCTCTTTATTTAGGTGTTCATAGTGATTACCCATTGTTGCTCTAATTTCTTTGAACATCCTAACTATCATTATTCTAAATTCTGCTTCTAGTAATTTGGTTATATCTGGTTCATTCAGGTCCTTCTCTGGGGATTTTTCTTGATTCATTTGGTTTGCATTCCTCTGCCTGCCCATTTTGTCTGTGTATAAGCAAGTTGTGGGCACTGGAGTCCAGTAGGTGTTGCCTTTGTGTTCTCTAGGTGTGGTCTGTCTGCAGGCCCACCACCCCCTTTGCCGCTGCCTAGGGCGGTTGGGTATGGGCATTGCCAGCGCTGGCCCACTGTGGTTGTTGCTGTGATTTTCACCTCTCCTCCTTGGGAGGGGCTGTCACTCAAGCCACAAGCCTAGCACCAAGAGTAGAGGTGAGCATCTTGCTCAGCTGCGGACCCAGCCTGTTTCCGGGCTTCTGCCCAGCACCCGCGGTCAGAACCTGCTCGCCACAATTTCACGGGTTGGATGGGGCTCCTGACGTGCTCTCAGCTGTGAGCCTTTGCCCGTCTGGAGCTTCAGCCCCGCCCTCGAGGCAATGGCCCTCCTGCGCAGGGTTGCAAACCCAGGTTTATTGGGCCCGGCGTGGCTGCTGGCGTGCGCTCAGCTGGGAACTTCCGCTTGTCCCGTGCTCTACCTCACCCCCACGTTCAGAGCCAAATCTCGCACACAGGATGGCAAACCGCGTTTTCTCCGGCCGGTTGGGCCTCCTGGAGTGAGCTCAGCCACGCACCTCCGCCCGTCCCTGGTCCTAGCACTGACCCCACGGTCAGGGCCCGATTGTGCAGGGTCGCAGAGCAGATCTCTGCCTGTTCCTGGCCTCCCGCTTTTCCCCCGCTGGTGGGGTTACTGGTGGGCCCACAGATACCGGACCACTTTTGCCTGTTCCCTCCGCCCCTGCTGGGCTAGACCGAGCTCACACCGGCTGGGCCTCCGCCCCCACCGACAGAACTGCGTTTCAGCGTCCCACTGCCACCATCCCTCCAGCAACCCTCAGCAGAGCAGGAAGGGGCCCCACAGTTCAGATCCTAACACTCCATACTTTAGACCTGGGAGATCCCTCCATCTAAGCAGCTCTGCTCTAATTGCCGCGGGAGAGCTTGTTTGGCTGGTGTTCTGTCTCCCTCTGCTGGTATTGCTAGTTCCAGGGGAAATATTCGTTTTTGATTAGGGAAGTGACTTAGCCCAGGGGTTAGGGTGGCTGTCCCTCAGAGTGTTTGTCCGTGTGTCTTCAGTCCACACTCTCTTCCCGCTGCTCTGGTCCTCTCCTCTGTCCCCATTCCCCGGAGCCCCGGGTGAGTGGTTGTGAGAGAGGTTTTCTGAGCTGTCCCTTTAAGAAGAATCTTGGGTCTGAGAAAACTGTCTCTTTCTCACACACAGTATCCTCACTTGTTTCACAGCTCAATACTGTCCAAGCGCCTCTTCTAGGCTCTGAGACTGCAGGCTGGGGCTTTTTTCCTGGGACTCAGGTTCCTCCCTGTCCGCCAAACTCTCCTCCCGCCACGTGGGTCTCTCCGAGCTGCCATTCGCTCTGGGGAGCTTGGCAGCCCTCTTTGCATTTTCGCTATTCCTACCAGTCTCAATGTGGCTTCTTCTGTGTTCCTTGGTTGAAAAACCCACTTAGTTTAGTTCAAAGTTGGTTTATCCAGATGATGGTTCTTAAAATTGAGTTATAATCCACTTTTGTTTTGGGAGTTGGAAGTTGGTACGTCTGCCTACTCCATCGCCATCTTGCTCCCCCCTCCTATTACTTAAAATTTTAAAACAGGATACAAAACTATCTGCAGAATAATCCCAATTTTGTAGAAAATATGAACAAAAACAAAACTATATAGAAAACCTAAAACAAAATGTTAACAATGGTTCTCTCTGGGCAGTCGGATTATGGATGGTATCTTAGTCTTCTTTAGCCTTTTTTCCTACTTCTGTAAGTGAATTTATATTGCTAATATATTCAGTAAAAGTGTTTTTCTAAAACCAGAAATTCTCTTGCCTCACCAGGCGGTGGCACAGTGGATAGAGTGTCGGATTGGTATGCGAAAGGACCCAGGTTCAAGACGCCGAGGTCACCAGCTTGAGCGCAGGCTCATCTGGTTTGAGCAAAAGCTCACCAGCTTGGACCCAAGGTCACTGGCTCCAGCAAGTGATTACTCAGTCTGCTGAAGGCTCATGGTCAAGGCATATATGAGAAAGGAATCAATGAACAACTAAGGTGTCGCAACGAAAAACTGATGATTGATGCTTCTCATTTCTCTCCATTCCTGTCTGTCTGTCCTTATCTGTCCCTCTCTCTGACTCTCTCTCTGTCTCTGTAAAAAAAAAAATAATAGAAATTCTCAAACCTTTTGATTTTGGACTCCTTTCAACTCTTAAAAATTACTGAGAAATCCAACAAATTTTTGTTTGTGTGACTTACATTTATTTATATTTATATATTAAAAATTCAGATGAAGGCCATGGCCTGCTAGCTCAGTGGTAGAGTGATGGCTAGGCATGTGAAAGTCCAAGGTTTGATTCCCAGCCAAAGTACACAGGGGAAGCACCCATTTGCTTCTCCACCCTTTCCCCTCTACTTTCTCTGTCTCTCTCCTCCCCTCCCGCAGCCAAGGCTCCACTGGAGCAAAGTTGGCACAGGCGCTGAGGATGGCTCCATGGCCTCTGCCTCAGGTGTTACAATGGTTTTAGTTGCAGTGGAGCAATGCCCCAGATGGGAAGAGCATCGCCCCCTGGTGGGCATCCCAGGTGGATCCCAGTCAAGCTCAGGTGGGAGTCTGTCTCTCTGCCTCCCCACTTTTCACTTCAGAAAAGTGCAAAAATAAAATAAATAAAAATTTCAAATGAAGAAAATATTTAAATAATCTAATAATACAATATATTTTATGAAAAGATATTTTCAAAAAAAATTATATTTTCAAAAATGAAAGAAATTAGTAAGAAAAGTGGCATTGGTTCACATTTTTAAAAATCTCTTTAAAGTATGACTTAATGTAAGATAGCTGCCACCTCATATCTGCTACTGCTTTAAATCTTTTGCCATATATTTTGTGTGATGTATATAAAAAAATCTGATCTCAAATAAACATGCAAATGGAAAAGAAAGGAATATCTAAGTAGCTTTTTGAATAACTATGTATATTCTTTTCTGATATCACACCAAAACTCTAAATGCAATAATTTCCTTAAAGGTTACTGAAAATGTAGAAACTGAAACAAAATCAATGAACTTTCTGTATTCCATTACATTTTAACTCATGGTCCACTTGAACTTTTTTTTAATTCATTTTAGAGGGGGGTAAAGAGGGGGGGGAGAAAGGGAGAGGGAAAAGCAAGAAGTATCAACCCCCATATGTGCCTTGACCAGGCAAGCCCAGGGTTTCGAATCAGTGACCTCAGCATTCCAGGTCGAAACTTTATCCACTGCACCACCACAGGTCAGGCCCACTTGCACTTTGAATAGATCTTTTATTTGTGCCTGATTTTGTGACATCATGCATTGATCTTTTGGAAAATACTAAGTTATGCAAATCTTATATAAATTTCATTATAAAAACATCAAAGATCACCATTGTAAATATTACCACTGATATTTCCACCAGAAAATTTTAAGTATCAGAAAGCCATCAAGGTCAAAGTAGTAGTAGATATAAGTTTTCCTTAACTAATTTTCTCTTTAAAGCTTCATTTTCTTTTATTAGCAATAAATACCATTAGCCATTTTACTTGAAGTGACTGGTTTATTTCATTCATTTTTAAGAAATGTCTTCCATATATCCAAATGTAAATAACTATTTTGTCTATTGCTGTTTTATTAACTTAAAAAAAAAGTGAGGCTAGTTTTCATACAACTTAAACAAGTGCTCTCCTTTAAACAACTATCACATTTCAGTATGCACAGAAGTACATTAAGCACACTTCCTACTTACTCAAAACTAATAACTTTTCTGCTTCAACAAATGCATTAAGTGACATTAGCTTTATTTCTAAATAGCTAATACAGTATATAGTAGTAAAAAAACACAGTTACTACTACTGCTATTTGGTGTCATTGACCTGATTCTTACCTAAGGCTCCAGAATTGTATCTATTTGTTTTAGCACTGAAAGTGCAAATGTCAATACCATAAAATAGACAGTAATGTGTTGGTATTATTATGAAAATAATTTTGACCTCATAGACTCTAGAAAGAGTCTCAGATTCTTTGGAGGTCCACAGACCATACTTTGAAAACCATTGTTTTAAAAGAACTAAAAGAATAAATCCTGTTCCAGTACATATAATAGTTATGTAGTCTAATTTCAATAAACTCAACAAATTCTTCTTTCATACTATGCTTTAAACTCACTTTTAAAATAATATTAATAAACAGAATCAACTTAATCTGATTCAATCTCTTACAATATAAAAACTTATTGAGAGTGTTTGTAAAATAATACATATTTGTGCTGCTACAGAGGCAATTATTCAAAAACATAATTCAAGAACTCTTAAAAAATTGAAGCTTTTCCCAACCAGGCATTGGCACAGTGGATAGAGTGTCAGCCTGGAATGCAGAGAACCAGGTTCAAAACCCCAAGGTCACCAGCTAGAGTGCAGGGTTGCTGGCTTGAGCATGGGGTCACAGATATGACCCGATGATTGCAGGCTTGAGCCCAAAGGTCACTGGCTTAAAGTCCAAGGTCACTGGCTTGAGCAAGGGGTCACTGGCTCAGATGGAGCTCCCCCTCCCCTGGTCAAGTCACATATGAGAAAGCAATCAATGAATAACTAAGAAGCTGCAACAAAGAATTGATGTGTCTCATCTCTCTTCCTTCCTGTCTATCCCTATCTGTCCTTCCCTCTCTCTATCACTAGAAAGAAAAAAAGAAAGAAAGGAGAAAAAGCCTCATTTTTTTCTATAGTGTAATAAAGCTAAAAATTAATATGCTTACTGTAACAGAGCTTGATTCTGTTCCATTTCATCTTGAGGTTGCTGAGGAGAAAAAAAAAGAAAAAGGAAAAAAAACCAGTTTCTTCAAACTGATAAATGCTAACCCAATGCAACACACTAAAAATTTAATATTTAAGGCAATCCATATGTTATTGTTTATTAGCATAGTTTTTAACTGTGGTAAAATATATATAAAACATTAAATTTACTATTTTAATCATGTATAGTTCTTTGGTACTGTATACATTCACATTGATGTGCAACCATCACCACCATTTATATTTACAATTTATTCGTCTTCCCATACCCATTAAACACTAACTGCCCATTTGCTCTTCTCCCAACCCTAAGCATCCACCCTTCAACTTTCTGTCTCCATGAATTTGAACACTCCAAGTATCTCATATAAAAGAAATCATATTATATTTGTCTTCTTATGACTGGCTTATTTCATTTAGTATGATGTCTTCAAGGTTCATCCATGTTGTAGCATGTATTAGTATTCACTTCCTTTTAAATAAGTCTAAAGAATATTCCATTGTTTATGCCATATTTTGTTTGTCTACTCATCTGTTAGTAGATACTTTCGTTACTTCCACCTTTCGGCTATAGTGAATAATTGCTTCTATGACTGTGGGTAAACAAATATATTTTCAAGTCCTTGTTTCCACTTATTTCAGGAATAAAGCCACAGGTGGAATTTCTGGATCATATGGTAATTCTACCCACAATTTTTTGAGGACTCACCATTTTCTACAGAAGCTGCACCCATTCTACATTTCCCACTAGCAATGAGCAAGAAATCCAATTTTTTCACACTCTCACCAACAATTGTTATTTTGGTTATATTTTATAAAAAGCTATCCTAGCCATTGCCGAGTTGTTCAGTGGATAGTGTTGTACTGGTGCACGAAGGTTACAGGTTCCATTACTGGTCAGGGTACATAGGAGAAGGAGTCAATGAGTGCACAACTAAGTAGAACAACCAAGTAAAACAAATGAGTTGATGTTTTTCTCAATCTCTTCTCTCTCTCTCAAATCAATGAAAAATTTTTTTTAAAAAAAGCCATCCGCCTGACCTGTGGTGGCGCAGTGGATAAAGCGTCGACCTGGGAACACTGAGGTTGCCAGTTCAAAACCCTGCACTGGTCTGGTCAAGGCACATATGGGAGTTGATGCTTCCAGCTCCTCCCCCCTTTCTCTCTTTCTCTCTCTCTCTCTCACTCTGTGTCTCCTTTCTAAAATGAATAAAATAAAAATTTAAAAAAAAAGCCATCCTAATGAGTGTGAGGTAGTATCTCGTGGTATTTTGTGTATTTCTCTAATGATTAATAATGTTGAACATCTTCTCATGTGCTTTTGGCCATGTGTATATCTTCTTTGGTGAAATGTCTATTCATTTCCTTTGTCCTTTATTATTTTTCAATTTTTCCATTGATTTGAGAGGGGTAGGAGGGAGAAAGAGAGAAAAGCATCAACTTGCTGTTCCACTTAGTTGTTCCATTTAGTTGTGCACTCATTGGTTGCTCCTTGTGTGTGTCCTGACCTGGGGTTAAACCTGCGACCTCGGCAAGTTGAGACAATGCTCTTTCCACTGGGAAAGCTGGCCAGGGTCATGTCTTTTGCCCTTTTTAAAATCAGGTTATTTTTTTATTGTTGATTTGTAAGTCTTTGTATATTCTGGGTATCAATCTCTTATCAGATATATGATTTTAAATATTTTCTCCCATTTCTTGGGTTGTCTTTTCACTCTCTTGAGGGTATCCTTTGTTGCACAAAAGTTTTGCATTTTCACAAAGTCACACTTATCTATTTTTTCTTTTTTTGTCTGTGCTTTCATATCCAAGAAATTATGCCAAATTCATTGTCAAAATACCTTTCCTTTATATTTTGTTTTAAGAGTTTTATAGTTTTGGCTCTCATGGTTAGTTTGTTTTAACTTCTTTCTATAAAAGAATCTGTGGAATTTAAGTAAGAGAGTGCTCCTAATTTTTATGCATAGTTTTTCTCTTTTACTAGTTCATTAATCTGTAACAGTTATGATGAACCATTCTTGTCAGATTCTGACTTCTACTATTTTGCCTGAAGACCACTAATTATTCAACCTCTGTGCTACAGTGTTAAATGCTAAATAAATTCTGCCTGATTCTCAAGTAATGCCAGAAAATCTGAAGTTGTGCTCCTCTCAAAAAATAAAAAATGCACTAATAAAATTCTTCCATTTTAAGATTTCACAGCACACTGGCTTTTATCATTTTAAAAGAAATCATTGCCTAAAATATCTTTTTAGCATCAAAGAAGATATCTAGAAAAAGACCTATCTTTGGTAGCCCTCTATGTCTATTTCTAACCGCAGTAATAAAGCTTTCTAAAAATAAAGCCATTAACAGAAGCCAAAGTAGAAAAGGTCTAGGCAATGATGGCAGATCAACTCTAAAGACTCCACCTCTGCATGCCTCTTAAATCAATTTTCTCTTTTCCATTCCTCCTGTTTCTGCCCATATTCATGAGCTAATTCAGTTGCTAGTTTTTGTCTGCCAAACTGAAGTGGTTTTCAGTTCATGCTTCATAATTGTCAGCACCTGAACAAATCAGTTCAAGTTATTTTTCTTACCCAAATGTCTAAAACCTCAAAACCTGGACAATAGAGTCCCAACATTCTACATAATGTCCACAGTCCTCAATGTGACGGTCCCAGCCAAGCCTTCCACCCTCTTCAGCCCCCAGCAGCTCCTTGCATCTTTTCCCTCCTGTCACAGCAGATCACTACGTCGTACCTGTCCTGGGCACACAGCTGCAGCCCTCTCGACTTCATACACACTCTACAATCTCCCTCAGCCTACATGACCAGGACAACCCTTCATGCATATACCAAAAATATCCTTTTCATCCAGTTAACTCAAATGTTAACTCCCTCTAAAACCTTTTCTGAGCCCACTCTTTGCTAATATGTTCTTAATATGTTCTTCTGCAATGCGGACACTCTATGCATCTACTGTTATCCTTAATTTTATTCAGTTTTTCATGTACACAGTTCCATAGTTACACATTTTCTTTTGGTGACAGAGACAGAGAGAGGGACAGATAGGGACGAACAGGCAGGAAGGGAGAGAGATGAGGGGCATCAAAACTTCATTGTGACACCCTGGTTGTTTATTGATTGCTTTCTCATATGTGCTCTGACAGGGGGGGGGCTGCAGCAGAGTGGGTGATACCTTGCTCAAGTCAGCGACCTTGAACTTCAAGCCAGTGACCTTTCTGCTCAAGCCAGCGACCAGGGGGTCACCTCTATGATCCTATGCTCAAGTCAGCAACCCTGCACTCAAGCTGATGAGACTGTGTTCAGGCCAGCGACCTTGGGGTTTTGAACCTGGGTCCTCTGTGTCTCAGTCTGATGTTCTGTTCACTGCGCCACTGCCTGGTCAGGTCTCATAGTTATACATTTCTTAAAGTAAGCTACCCTGTCTTATTTCTTTATGATGGTATTTTCTACTTGTCTTAGCCCAACTTTCCAAATTTTGTATCATTTACCATACATTCATGAAAATAGCTGTTTCTTGATCTGTGAATTAGTTTGGATAAAATTAGAAAGAATTTTCTACAAAAAATAAAAATTATAAAAATAAATAATAGGGAGAACGAAGATGGCGATGGAGTAGGCGGACGTACCAACTTCGAACTCCCAGAACCAAAGTGGGATTATAACTCAATTTTAAGAACCAACATCTGGATAAACCAACTTTGAACTAAACTAAGTGGACTCTTCTACCAAGGAACACTGCAGAAGCCACACTGAGACTGGTAGAATAGCGAAAACGTGAAGAGGGCTGCCCAGCTCCCCAGAGCAAATGGCAGTCCGGAGAGACTCGCGTGGCAGGAGGAGAGTTTGGCAGAAAGGGAGGGACCTGGGTCCCAGGAACCAAGCCCCAGCCTGCAGTCCCAGAGCCTAGAAGAGGCGCTTGGACAGTATTGAGCTTTGAAACAAGTGAGGATACTGTTTGTGAAAAAGAGACAGTTTTCTCAGACCTAAGATTCTTTTTAAAGGAAAAGCGCAGAAAACCTCTCTCACAACCACGCACCCGGGGCTCTGGGGAACGGGGACAGAGGAGAGGAACAGAGCAGCAGGAAGAGAGTGTGGACTGAAGACACGAGGACACTCTGAGAAACAGCCACCCTGACCTCAGGGCTAAGTCATTTCCCTAATCAAAAATGAATATTTCCCCTGGAACTAGCAATACCAGCAAAGGGACCAGGACACTAGCCAAACAAGCGCTTCTGTGGCAATTAGAGCAGAGCTGCTTAGAGGGAGGGAGCTCCCAGGCCTACAGTGTGGAGACTTAGGCACATCCATCTCTCTGAGGGTTGAAAAAGGGATGGTGCGACAGGACGCTGAAACGCGATCCTGTCGGCATGGGTGAAGGAACAACCGATGTGAGCTCAGTCTAGCCTAGCAGGGGCGGAGGGGACGCGCGAAAGCAGTCCGGCAGCTGCAGGCCCGCCTGTAACCCAACCTGAGGGAAAAAAAACGGGCAGAGATGTGCTCTGCGACCCTGCGCAAGCCAGCCCTGACCGCGGGGACTGGGTTAGGACCAGGGGCGAGGGGGGGTTCGCGGCTGAGCTCACGCTGCCAGCCCAGCCCGGCCGGAGAAACCATGGTTTGCCATCCTGTGTGCACAAGCTGGCTCCGAACATGAAAGCGGGGTAGAGTCCAGAACGATCAGAAGCTCGCAGCTGAGCTCAGGCCAGCAAACACACCCGGCCCAATAAACCGTGGTTTGCGACCCTGCGCAGGAGAGCCCTCGAGGGCGGGGCTAAATTCTGAACGGGCAAAGGCTAACAGCTGAGAGCACGTCAAAAGCCCCGCCAACCTGCAAAACTGTGGCAAGCAGGCTCTGACTGTGGTTGCTGGATGTAAGCCTACTGGAAACAGGCTGGGTCCGCAGCTGAGCAAACGTGCTCACCTCTGCCCTTGGTGCTGAGGCTTATGGCTTGAGTGACAGCCCCTCCTGCAGAGGACAGGCGGAAATCACAGCAACAGCCGCAGTAGGCTGATGCTGGCAATGCCCATACTCAACCACCCTAGGAAGCGGCAGAAAGGGTGGCAGGCCTGCAGACATACCACACCTAGAGAACACAAAGGCAACACATACTGGACTCAGGTGGCGACAACTTGCTTATACACAGACAAAATGGGAAGGCAGAGGAATGCAAACCAAATGAATCAAGAGAAATCCCCAGAGAAGGCCCTGAATGAACCAGATATAACCAAATTACAAGAAGCAGAATTTAGAATAATGATAGTTAGGATGTTCAAAGTAATTAGAGCAACAATGGGTAGTGATTATGAACAGCTAAATAAAGAGATAACAAGTATAAAAAACGAAATTGAAATAATAAAAAAGAATCAGACAGAAATGACAAATACAGTATCAGAACTGAAGACCACAATGGAAGGAATTAAAAGCACGATGAATCACTCTGAGGATCGAATCAGCGAATTAGAGGACACAATAAACAAAGGCACAGAAGCAGAGGAGAAAAAGGAAAAGAAACTCAAAAACTGTGAGGAAACTCTAAGGGAGCTCTGTGACAACATGAAGAGAAACAACATTTGCATCATAGGGGTGCCTGAAGAAGAGGAAAGAGGACAGGAAATGGAAAGTTTGTTCAATCAATCATAGCACAAAACTTCCCTAAATTAACGCTGGGAAACATTCCACACGTTCAAAAAGCACACAGAACTCCATTAAAGAGAAACCCAAAAAGATCTACACCAAGACACATCATAGTTAAAATACCAAAGCTAATGGATAAAGAAAAAAATTTAAAAGCTACTAGGGAAAAAAAGGCTATCACCTACAAAGGAGTCCCCATAAGGATGATATCAGATTTCTCAACAGAAACACTTGAGGCCAAAAGGGAATGGCAAGATATAATCAAAGTAATGCAGAACAAGAACCTACAACCAAGACTAATCTATACAGCAAGGCTAATGTTTAAAATTGAAGGAGAAATAAAGAGCTTTCCAGACAAAGAAAGCCTCAAGGAATTCATTAAAACCAAACCAATTCTGCAAGAGATACTAAGGGGCCTGATGTGAACAGTTCAAAGGGAAGAAAGAATATAGAAAAAAAATACAGCTTTAAGGAACAAAATGGCAATAAACAACTACATATAAATAATAACCTTAAATGTAAATGGATTAAATGATCCCATCAAAAGACATAGGGTAGCTGCGTGAATAAAGAAACAGGACCCATACATATGCTGTCTACAAGAGACACACCTTAAAACAAAAGTTGCACATAAACTGAAGGTAAAGGATGTAAAAAAAAATATTTCATGCAAATGGAACTGAAAAAAAAGCCAGGGCAGCTGTATTTATCTGACAAAATGGACTTTAAAATAAAGGCTGTACTAAGAGATAAAGAAGGACACTACATAATGATAAAGGGAACAATTCAACAGAAAGATATAACTATTATAAATATCTACTCACCAAATATAGGAGCCCCGACATACCTAAAGCAGACTTTGATGGATATAAAAGGCGAAATTAACAACAATACTATCATACAAGGGGATTTCAATACCCCACTAACAACACTGGATAGATCCACAAGAAAGAAAATTAATAAAGAAACAACAGACTTAAAGGAGACACTAGATCAACTTGATTTAATAGATATCTTCAGAATTTTTCACCCTAAAGCAGTAGAATATACATTCTTCTCAAGCGCTTTAGGTACGTTTTCTAGGATAGGCCACATGTTAGGACACAAAAATGGTCTCAATAAATTTATGAAGATTGAAATCATATCAAGCATTTTATCTGATCACAATGCTATGAAACTAGAAATTAACCACAAAAGAAAAACTGAAAAATACTCAAACACTTGGAAACTAAATAGTATAATATTAAATAATTAATGGATTAACAATGAGATCAAAGAAGAAATAAAAAAGTTTCTAGAAACAAATGATAATGAGCATACATCAACTCAAAATTTATGGTACACAGCAAAAGCAGTACTGAGAGGGAAGTTCATTGCACTACAGGCATATCATAAGAAGCTAGAAAAAGCTTAAATAAGCAACCTGACCCTGCAGCTAAAAGAACTAGAAAAACAACAACAAATAAAACCCAGGACAAGTAGAAGGAAGGAAATAATAAAGATCAGAGCAGAAATAAATAACATAGAGGGCTAAGGAAACAATACAGAGGATCAATGAAACAAGAAGCTGGTTCTTTGAAAAGATAAACAAGATTGATGAACCTTTAACTAGACTCACTAAGAAAAAAAAAGAGAGAGGACTCAAAAAAATAAAATTAGAAAGGACAGTGGAGAAATAACAACTGACACAGCAGAAATACAAAGCATTGTAAGAAAATACTATGAAGAACTCTATGCCAAAAAATTAGACAATCTAGATGAAATGGACACATTTCTTGAATCATATAAACTTCCAAAAATCAATCTGGAAGAATCAGAACACCTAAACCGACCAATTACAACAAAAGAGATCGAAACAGTTATCAAAAAACTCCCAAAAAAGAAAAGTCCTGGTCCTGATGGCTTCACAAGTGAATTCTATCAAAAATTCAAAGAAGAACTAACTCCTATCCTTCTCAAGCTATTTCAAAAAATTCAAGAGGAAGGAAGATTTCAAAACTCCTTTTATGAGGCGAGCATAATTCTGATCCCAAAACCGGGCAAAGACAACACAAAGAAAGAAAATTATAGGCCTATATCCCTGATGAATTTAGATGCTAAAATTCTCAACAAAATATTAGCCAACCGGATCCAGCAATATATGAAAAAAATCATACACCATGATCAAGTGGCATTTATTCTGGAGAGGCAAGGCTGGTTCAATATTTGCAAATCAATCAATGTGATTCATCACATAAACAAAAGGAAGGACAAAAATCACATAATAATTTCAATAGATGCAGAAAAGGCATTTGATAAAATCCAGCACCCATTCATGCTCAAAACTCTCAGTAAAGTGGGAATACAAGGAACATTCCTTAACATGATAAAGGCTATCTACGACAAACCCACAGCAAACATCATACTAAATGGACAAAAATTAAAAGCAATACCCTTAAGATCAGGAACCAGGCAGGGTTGCCCACTTTCACCACTCTTATTCAACATAGTTCTGGAAGTCCTAGCTATAGCAATCAGACAAGAAGAAGAAATAAAAGGCATACAAATTGGAAAAGAAGAAGTAAAACTGTCACTATTTGCAGATGATATGATATTGTATATTGAAAACCCTAAAGTCTCAGTCAAAAAACTACTGGACCTTATAAATGAATTCAGCAAGGTGGCAGGATATAAAATTAATACGCAGAAATCAAAGGCATTTCTGTATACAAACAATGAACTGTCAGCAAAAGACCTTAAGGAAACAATCCCCTTCACTATTGTAGCCAAAAATATAAAATACCTAGGAGTAAATTTAACCAAGGAGGTTAAGGACTTGTACTCAGTAAATTATAAAACATTGATAAAAGAAATCAAGGAAGATACAAACAAGTGGAAGCATATACCGTGCTCATGGCTAGGAAGAATAAACATCATTAAAATGTCTATACTACCCAAAGCAATTTATAATTTCAATGCAATACCAATTAAAATACCAATGACATACCTCAAAGATATAGAATACATATTCCAAAAATTTATATGGAACCAAAAAAGAACACGAATAGCCTCAGCAATCCTAAAAAAAAAATAATAAAGCAGGAGGTATCACTCTTCCGGATATCGGGGTCTACTACAAGGCCATTATACTCAAGACAGCTTGGTACTGGCATAAGAACAGACACATTGATCAATGGAACAGAACGGAGGACCCAGAAATAAACCCACACCTTTATGGACAACTGATATTTGACAAAGGAGGAAAGAACATACAATGGACTAAAGACAGCCTCTTTAACAAATGGTCCTGGGAAAATTGGACATCTACCTGCAAAAAAATGAAACTAGACCATCAACTTACACCATTCACAAAAACAAATTCAAAATTGATAAAAGACTTAAACATAAGCCGTGAAACTATAAGCATCTTAGAAGAAAACATAGGCAGCAAGCTTTCCGACATCAGTAGCAGCAATATATTCGCTGATTTATCTCCACCGGCAAATGAAATAAAAGGCAAGATAAACAAATGGGACTATATCAAACTAAAAAGTTTTTGCACAGCTAAAGACAATAAGAACAGAATAAAAAGACAAACCACACAATGGGAGAACATATTCGACATCACGTCGGATAAGGGGTTAATAACCAAAATTTATAAAGAACTTATAAAACTCAACACCAGGAAGATAAACAATCCAATCAAAAAATGGGCAAAAGAAATGAGTAGAAATTTCTCCAAAGAAGACATACAGATGGCCAAAAGACATATGAAAAAATGCTCAACATCACTAATTATTAGAGAAATGCAAATTAAAACCTCAATGAAGTATCACCTCACACCAGTCAGAATGGCACTCATCAGCAAAACAACACAGAATAAGTGCTGGCGAGGATGTGGAGAAAAGGGAACACTCCTGCACTGCTGGTGGGAATGCAGACTGGTGCAGCCACTGTGAAAAATAGTATGGAGATTCCTCAAGAAATTAAAATTCGAACTGCCTTTTGACCCGGCTACCCCACTTTTAGGAATATACCCTAAGAACACCATAATACTGTTCGAAAAGAAGAAATGCACCCCCATGTTTGTGGCAGCATTGTTCACAATAGTGAAGATCTGGAAACAGCCCAAGTGTCCGTCAGAAGACGAGTGGATTAAAAAGCTTTGATACTTATATACTATGGAATACTACTCGGCCATAAGAAATGATGACATTGGATCATTTACAACAAAATGGTTATACCTTGATAACATTAGACGAAGTGAAATATGTAAATCAGGAAAGAAAAACTGAGAACAGCATGATTTCATACATAGGTGGGACATAAAAGTGAGACTATGAGACATGGACAAGAGTGTGGTGGTTACGGGGTGGGCGAAGGGAGGGGAGGGTGGGAAAGGGAGAAGGGTAGGGGCACAAGGAAAACCAGATAGAAGGTGAAAGAGGACAATTTGACTTTGGGTGATGGGTATGCAACACAATTGAATGATAAGATAATCTGGAGACGTTTTCATTGTACATATGTACCCTGATTTATTGGTTTCACCACATTAAAGTTAATAAAAAAAAAAAGCTATGGTACATATATACTATGGAATACTACTCAGCCATAAGAAATGATGACATAGGATCATTTATAATAAAATGGGTGGTCCTTGATAACATTATATGGAGTGAAATAAGTAAATCAGAAAAAAAGAAAAACTGAGAACAGCATGATTTCATACATAGGTGGGACATAAAAGTGAGACTATGAGACATGGACAAGAGAGTGGTGGTTACGGGGTGGCGGGAGGGAGGGAAGGGTAGGATAGGGAGAAGGGGAGGGGGCACAGGGAAAACCAGATAAAAGGTGACAGAAGACAATTTGACTTTGGGTGACGGGTATGTAACACAATTGAATGATAAGATAACTTGGAGATGTTTTCATTGTACATATGTACCCTGATTTATTGGTGTCACCCCATTAAAATTAATAATAATAAAATTTTAAAAAATGGGCAAAAGAAATGAATAGAAATTTCTCCAATGAAGACATACAGATAGCGAAAAAGACATATGAAAAAATGCTCAACATCACTAATTATTAGAGAAATGCAAATTAAAACCACAATGAGATATCACCTCACACCAGTCAGAATGGCTCTCATCAGCAAAACAACACAGAATAAGTGCTGGCGAGAATGCGGAGAAAAGAGAACCCTTCTGCACTGCTGGTGGGAATGCAGACTGGTGCAGCCACTGTGAAAAATAGTATGGAGATTCCTCAAGAAATTAAAATTCGAACTGCCTTTTGAACCGGCTATCCCGCTTTTAGGAATATACCCTAAGAACACCATAAACTGTTCGAAAAGAAGAAATGCGCCCCCATGTTTGTGGCAGCATTGCTCACAATAGCGAAGTTCTGGAAACAGCCCAAGTGTCCGTCAGAAGACGAGTGGATTAAAAAGCTTTGGTACATATATACTATGGAATACTACTCAGCCATAAGAAATTATGACATCGGATCATTTACAACATAATGGATGTACCTTGATAACATTATACGGAGTGAAATAAGTAAATCAGAAAAAAAAACTGAGAACAGCATGATTTCATACATAGGTGGGACATAAAAGTGAGACTATGAGACATGGACAAGAGTGTGGTGGTTACGGGGTGGGGGAAGGGTGGGATAGGGAGAAGGGGAGGGGCACAGGGAAAACCAGATAGAAGGTGACAGAGGACAATTTGACTTTGGGTGATGGGTATGCAACACAATTGAATGATAAGATAATCTGGAGACGTTTTCATTGTACATATGTACCCTGATTTATTGGTTTCACCCCATTAAAGTTAATTAAAATATAAATAAATAAATAAATAATAGCTCAAACTTCCAAGCATTCTTTGATCACTGAAACAGCCAAAGAATATAGAATTACTGTGAGAACTTCAAATTTCTGCAACTAATGTTTAATGTTATTTATTGATAATGCATCTACTCCAGGTTTCTAACATTAGGTCCACATAATACTTCCCAAGCAGACTTTTCAGAGGCCCAGAGAAAAGACGGAATTTCAAGAAATAAACCTAGAAACTCCCAAGGATTAATTAAACAGGGTGTACTTATATTTTACTAGATATTTCTGAGTCTACAGAAAGCAATTCATTCATGTATCTGTAACATGCACTTACTTCATTTATCTTACGATGGGACCCCTGGCTTTTCCTGTTGAAGGTTAATTATTCACTTGACGTTACCTACATTAGGAAAATGCTAAAGAAAGCCAGGAAGAAGAAAATTTGCTACTGACAGCTGATTTTTTTTTCTCCTCCATAAGCAGAAATACCACTCAAGAGCTAATGCATCTAAATATAATGGGAGCTCGAGTTACTCATTTGTTAATTAACAAAATGCAAGGATATGCATCAATCAATTCTTTCTTAAGGGATTCAAAATGCTATCAATTCTTTTGATACAAGTAACTGCCATTTTTCTCCTGCCTCTGCACCCCTGGCATTTTGACCAAGGCACTAAACTGTAGAAGTATGAGGGTAGAGTATGAAAGGTAAAAGGGAGTTTAAAATGAGTTGTGTTAATTTTGAGCGTCTGGAAAAGGAACAAATCTATATATCCTTATATGTCCTTACCAGAAAAACAAACAAACAAAAAACAATCCTCTGCTATCTGAGATTATTCTCTTCAACAGAATCAAAGATTGCTAGGAATGGAGTAGAAGCCTGGCTGGCTATATCAGGCTGACCAACCCTGACTTTCTATGAGGCATCTGACATCTCACACTAAGTATCCTCACACTCAATAGAGGATAATACACATTTCTGGTATTAAGCATTTTCATTACCTTGATGAATTACTGATAATATTTGCTTAAAATACCTTTCTCTCAGACTAAGGCAACCAAAATTAGTTATCTATATAATTTTTTTTAGTATTTCCAAATATCCATATGATTTCCTTTTAAAGAGTTTCATTTGGACATAAGGTACCATCCTTGTATTACTTCAATGTTCTTAAATGTTGTAAGAGTAATTTTATATCCCACTCACTAGTACCTAATACACCTAAAACACAAAGTGACTTAACCATTGAATGAGAACTGTCTTTGCTCTGGCTAAGTCAGCCCTGTTACCATCCCATTTCTTCCCAAATAATTCCTAAGCAATTGCAACTTTAGGCAAAGAGAGCAATTCGAGCAACCAAAGAAGTGAAGCATGTCAGAATGAGTTAGAGTAGGGGAAAGGACATCAATGGCCTCAGTGATAATTATAGTACAGTCAAGGCGTTCCCTAAGTTTTGAAAAATCACCCTGGATTTGAGCGGTCCAGCTACTTATGCCTCAGAAAGGTAGCTAGTAAGAAAGAATGTTACCTGCCTGACCTGTGGTGGTGCAGTGGATAAAGCGTCGACCTGGGAACACTGAGGTTGCCAGTTCAAAACCCTGCACTGGTCTGGTCAAGGCACATATGGGAGTTGATGCTTCCAGCTCCTCCCCCCTTTCTCTCTCTCTCTCTCTCTCTCTGTTTCCTCTCTAAAATGAAAAAAATAAAAATAAAATTAAAAGAAATTTTTTTTTTAAAAAAAAGAAAGAATGTTACCTGCCTACTAGGGCTTAAAAAGACTGATATATACACACAAAAATACACACATATATGTAAGCTAGATATATAATAAAACAGGTAATAGGTAATATGTGTGTGTGTGTGTGTGTATGTATATATATATATATATATATATATATATATATAAAAATAAATCTCCCCATGAGCTCTGGTCTTGCTAATCCCAATCCTTCTTCCATTATTTGGTCATCAAGCCAGTAGTTGCTCATTTCCTTCAAGTTTCTCATTAATATTTATTTTAACTAATTTCACCTTTGCATATGGATAAGGATGGAAGGTGAAAGCTGAAGAATGGAGAAGAAAAGTGAGAATCATCCTGGATTCACAACTCTCAGACAAAGAGTCCCACATTTTAGAAAGCAGAAGTTGAAAGTAAGATCCAAGATGGTGGTGGTGTAGGTAGAAGTGACACTCGCCTCCTCCCAGGACCAAACTGGAATTACAACTAAATTACAGAACACTCATCCTGAATAACCAGCTGAAGACTAGCTAAAGAGCAGTCTTATAATCAATGATTTACAGAAGAAGCGATATCAAGACTGGTAGGAAGGGTGGAGATGCAGAAAGGACTGCCCCTGCTCCTATGGGTGGAGGCTGAGATTCTAGAGGGTTATCTCAGCTGTGGGGGTGGGGGACTTTCCACCTGAGAAATGGACTCCCTGGTCCAGAGCACCAGACCCGGAAAGAGGTGCCCACACAACATGTGGCTGTGAAAACCAGTGGTGTTTTTGTCCGCCAGAGAGAGGCAGGAGTCTGCTAGAGACACAGGTGATCTCTGGAAGGGCCAATGCACAAAATGTTGTTCACAGCCACTCACCCTAGACTCCAGCAAAGGGGAAGTGGAGCAGAATTGAGTTGCATGAGGAGAGCCTGGGCTTTGTGATTCTGGGGAGAGAGCTGAAGGAACAGCTACTAGGATCCCTGTGCTGAGTCATTCTCCCATATTGCAGACACCATCTTTCTTGGGTGGAGCACTGCCCTCCATGTGATATCAGCCCTGGGGGAGAGCAACAGCCCCACCCTCTGGACTCTCTGTAGTCTCACCCCATGGAACATATGCCCTGCTGAGGAGTCAGCTGTTTTAACCAGAGTGTAGAAGTCTGGGCAGATTCATGGGGTGTCAGTGACTAAGAGGAGTGACTATGGGACAGGGGCCATTTGCCCCACTTTCATGTGAACCTTATTGGTACTACCCCTCATAAAAGATCCACTAAAACCACATTCCAGGCTTCTAGAAGACCTATCCTCCAAGCTCTAGAGGCCCCACTTGCCCAACTCCTAGTGGCTCTGTATTGCCAAGGTCGGGGCAAGATCCAGGACTCAGATGAGTAGCTCTGGGATGGGGCCACACACCCCACCTTCCCCAAAGCCTGACCAGCACCTACCCCTCACAGGTTGACAACCACTTGCTTCTACCTCGTGATTCACTGTGATCCTATCTCATTTACTAGAGTACTGCCAAAGGCTCTTTCAGTGACTAAGTCTAAACTAACAGGCTACTGACAAGCAGAGGCAGGCAGAGGTGAATCTCAGATGCCTTGGGACTTTTGCTGACCTGCCCCCAGGCCTGGTGCTGGTAAAAGCTGACTCTGATGCACCGCTTGGTCTTTCTTACATGCACCCAGGCACAGCAGAAGCATCCACAAACTGTTGATCACTATAGCACCAAAAAGGTTGCCCAGGACCAGTCACAAATAGAAGCTGACATTGGCCTGAACCAGAGTCCCTCCCCAGTGACTCAGAACCAACATACCCAGTGGCCAGACATAGACAACATCACAGCAGGATCCAATAGGCTTTTCAAGTGGCATATACAAAGGGAGATATTGGCAGGCACCAAACCCTGCTGAGGGCATATTCTGCTTCATGTGGTCAGTACCTACATGGTAGCTTGGACACTTACTGTGGATTGAGCCTCCAATCAGCCAAACTGAGGGTCAATCCCAGGCACAAATGGGCCAACAACAAGCAAGACTCAATTATGACCCTGGACAGGTAGCTCTGTTGGTTAGAATGTACTCCCAATATGCCAAGGTGTGGGTTCAATGCCTGCTCAGGGCACATACAGGAATCAACCAATAAATTCATCAAAGACAGAGTTAAAAGTAATGGTTATAAAGATGCTCAACATCATAAAAAAGGACATAGAAACCATTTTAAAAAGCCTCTCAAAAATGAAGAGTACACATGAACCTTGGTTATAAAGATCACTTTATGAATTTGACTCCAAAGGCAAGGGAAGTGAAGGCAAAGATAAATGAATGTGACTACATCAGACTAAGAAGCTTTTGCACAGCAAGAGAAACTGACAGCAAAACAGACAGCCAACTAAATAGGAGATAATATTTTCAAACAACAGCTCAGATAAGGGCCTAATATCCAAAATATACAAAGAACTCATAAAACTCAACAACAAACAAACAAAGAATCCCACAAAAAAATGGGAAGGGGAGCCTGACCTGTGGTGGCGCAGTGGATAAAGCCGTCGACCTGGGAACACTGAGGTCGCCAGTTCAAAACCCTGCACTGGTTCGGTCAAGGCACATATGGGAGTTGATGCTTCCAGCTCCTCCCTTCTTTCTCTCTTTCTTTCTCTCTCTCTCTCTCTCTCTCTCTCTCTCTCACTCTGTGTCTCCTCTCTAAAATGAATAAAATAAAATAAATTAAAAAATTAAAAAAAAACAACAACAAAAAAAAACTGGCTGAAAAAAAATGGGAAGAGGACATGAACAGACACTTCTCCCAGGAAGAAATACAAATGGCCAACAGATATATGAAAAGATGCTCATCTTCATTAGCTATTAGAGAAATGCAAGTCAAAACTACAATGAGATACCATCTCACACCTGTTAGATTAGCTATTATCAACAAGACAGTCAATAAATGTTGGAGAGGCTGTGGAGAAAAAGGAACTCTCATCCACTGTTGGTGGGAATGTAAAGTAGTACAACCATTATGGAAGAAAGTACAGTGGTTCCTCAAAAAAATTAAAAATAAAACTACCATATGACCCAGCAAACCCTCTACTAGGTATATACCCCAAAACTCAAAAACATTGGTATGTAAAGACACATGTAGCCCCATGTTCATTGCAGCATTGTTCACAGTGGCCAAGACATGGAAACAACCAAAAAGCCCTTCAATAGATGACTGAATAAAAAAGATGTGGTACATATATACTATGGAATACTACTCAGCCATAAGAAATGATGACATCGGATCATTTACAAGAACATGGATGGACCTTGATAACACTATACTGAGTGCAATAAGTAAATCAGAAAAAAACTAAGAATTGTATGATTCCATGCATGGGAGGGACATAACAATGAGACTCAGAGACACAGACAAGAGTGTGGTGGTTACGGGGGCAGGAGGGGGGGGGAAAGAGAGGAGGGGATTGGGGGCTGGGAGAAGCTGAAAGAAAACCAGATAGAAGGTGACAGAAAACAATTTGACTTTGGGTGATGGGTATGCAACATAATCAAATGTCAAAATAACTTGGAGATGTTTTCTCTGAACATATGTACTCTAATTTATCAATGTCACCCCATTTAAATTAATAACAATAATAAAGCATAAAAAATGAAGAGTACAATATCTGACATGAAGAATACACTGGAAGGCATAAACAGTAAGTTGGATGAGGCAGAGAATCAAATTAGTAATTTGGAAGGCAAGGTAAATAAAATAACACCCATCAGAGCAGAAAAAACGAGAAAATAATTTTAAAAGATGAGGACAGTTTAAGGGACCTTTGGGACAACATGAAGCATAACATCTACATCACAGGGGTACCAGAAGGAAAAGAGGGAAAGCAAGGGATTGAGAATCTATTTGAAGAAATAATGACTGAAAACTTCCCTAACCTGGGGAAGGAAAAAGACACTTAAGTCCATGAAGCACAGAGAGTTTCAAACGAGATGCAAACAAAGAGGCCCACAACAAGACACAGCATAATTAAAATGGCAAAGGTTAAAGAGAAAGAGAGAATCTTAAAAGCAGAAAGGGAAACGTAGTTAGTTACCTATAAGGGAGCTCCCACAAGACTGTCAGCTGATTTCTCAACAGAAACATTTCAGGCCAGAAGGGACAGGAATAAAATATTCAAAGTGATGAAAAGCAAGGACTTTTACCCAAAAAGGCTATCATTTAAAACTGAAGAAGAAATTAAGAGCTTCCCTGACTAGAAGCAGCTAAAGGAGTTTTTTACCACCAAGCCAGTATTACAAAAATGTTTAATGGCCTGCTTTAGGAAGAAGAAAAAGAAATTAAATTCAAGGTATGAAGCAATATAGTTTATTCTTTTAAAATAATTCTAAGGAAAGCATCGTTTCTAGTCTCTCCAGTTCTTTATTTGATAAAATAAATTTCTCTCATATAGTTAAATTACTAAAGGTTTATTTGTATAGAATAAAAGTAAAACTTATGAGAGCAATATGTTTCCATTTAAAAATAATATTAAGTGAGCCTGACCAGGTAGTGGCGCAGTGGATAGAGCATTGGACTGGGATGTGGAAGACCCAGGTTCGAGACCCCAAGCTCGCCAGCTTGAACACGGGCCCATCTGGCTTGAGCAAAAGCTCATCAGCTTGGACCCAAGGTCACTGGCTCCAGCAAATGGTGGCTCGGTCTGCTGAAGGCCCACAGTCAAGGCACATGTAAGAAAGCAATCAATGAACAACTATGGTGTTGCAACAGCAACGAAAAACTAATGATTGATGCTTCTCACCTCTCTCTGTTCCTGTCTGTCTGTCCTATCTATCCCTCTCTCTGACTCTCTTTCTGTCCCTGTAGAATAAATAAATAAATAATACATTTTAAAAATAATATTAAGTGAAATATTAAAAATTGCTACAGATTTTTAAACACTTTGATTATAGGTCTAACTTTTACTATAGACAAAAAAAGAGGGGCCAGGGAAAGCGAAAAGAGGTATCTATTTTACTACAAATGAATTCACATGCAGATGAAAAGAAAGGAAAAAATATCAAATATATACTTTATTTATCCTTCTTATCCTAATCTTACAACAATCCCATAACCAGCAGATGGCTGATTTACTAATCTGATGTCCAACCTTTAAAAGATACGCTCATGAACTCTTGTCCTGTAGGCAGCTGTTCCAAGATGCTTGATCATCAAAAACTACTTGGGAGGCTTATATAAGTGGAGATTCCTAAGTAAGTTCCACCCAAGTACTGGTCTGCGAGTCTATATGTTTAAAAAGCTACCCAAATGAGTCAGCTCTCAAATCACTGTTCTGACATATAATCTAGAGTCTGGTGCAGTATTCACATAAGAAATTCTTCTGAAGTAAACTGAAAAAGATATTATTTTCCATTTCACAGTTACTCAAATTAATGGGGAAAAATTCTTTTTTTCTTAACTCAGAAGTTGCAAAATTGATTTTTAAGCAAATTATTAGAAACTAAATATAGACATTTCAGCTTGAAGGAAAAATATTTTATGTTCAAATTTTCTTTTAATCAGAGACAATTCAAGTAATACACCTTCCTAGGTACAATATTAAATAGATCCTCATGGTCAACCCTTTAAAACTGCTCTCAATTTCTTCTATAAAAATGTATCTTTCCTTCCATCCATTTAGACTTTGTAGGTGTTTCTGGATAGCTAATTTATTTATGCCAAGGTGATAATTAAATAACCTCTTACCTTTTTCCAGGGTTATTACATTACAAAGAAACAAATAAAAAGCTGTGCATATTAGTGTGTGCACAAAAATGCATTCACAAACACATATGACAGTAGAAAAACCCTTTAGTGGCCCATACCCCAAATTATATCACACAGACTAACATCTTCTTCATAAATTTAAGATGATGAGCTCTGACATACAATGAAGATGAAAACTGTATTTATTATATCCTAATTTAACCTATTTTAACATTCTGTACCTGGCCCTGGCCAGTTGGCTCAGCAGTAGAGTGTCAGCCTGGCACGTGGAAGTCCTGGGTTCAATTCCCAGTCAAGGCACACAGGAGAAGTGGCCATCTGTTTCTCCACCCCTCCCTCTTCTCTCTCTCAGTCTCCTCTCTCTCTCTATTCCCCTCCAGCAGCCATGGCTCAAACAGTTTGAGCAAGTTGGCACCAGGTGCCGAAGATGGCTCAGTGGTCCAGCCTCATGTGCTAAAAATAGCTCAGTTGCCAAGCAACAGAGCAGCAGCCCCAGATGGACAGAACATCACACAGTTAGGGGCTTGCCAAGTGGATCCTGGTAAAAGTACATGCGATAGTCTGTCTCTGCCTTCCCACATCTCACTTAATTAAAAAAAAAAAAAACCATCCTGTTCCTCTCACTTACACATCTCTACCAGAAAGAGGGAAAAATAAAGAGGAAAAAGGAAATATTTTAACACCTCCTCTTAAAACAACTTTCTTTCAACAAATTGCAGCAAAGAAACAGAACAACTAGCTAAGAAAGGAGAAAAACTAAATAAGAAGCAAAATAATAGACAAAGAATTAATCATTTGTAATTTACCACTTTGAAATAGCATTTCTAATTTTTAATAAGTATGTATTTAATAAATATACTTACACACCTGTAAGACTGCATCCTCACTAAGAACAGACATTGTCTTCTTGTTACTTATTTGCTCCTGTGAATCATCTCTGAGCTTGAACCTAAGTTGAATCTCAGGAGAAAGTGTGCCTAGAATGAAATATAATCATAAGTCATTTATAACAGTTTTATATCTCTGCCTTAACAATAACCCAAGTAAAGATAGTAAAAAATGTCATTAAAGAGCATTTTATAAATTAAATTTCCTAAATGCCACCTTTGTACATTGTAGTTTTTAACTTATTAGGAAGAAACATATATACTACATTAAATAAAATAACACTTGAAATATTTCTTTCAGATGCATGATGAAAATATATAGAGAGAAAATTATACATAGACTTAAACTCCACTAGAAAGAATACTTTTTTAAAAAAATTCATTTTAGGTCTTTTTTAAAATCTATCACACTAGGATATAATTCAAGAAAAGTCAGAATTTCTGTTTCAACACGGCAAATTGAGGCCATGTTTTAACTTTCTTCCCTTCCTAGTTATCAAAAGAATTCCAAAAATTATTTTTTAAACATGAAATAGCAGTGTTAGAAAAGGAAGTATACCCCCTACAGATTAGAAGATGAAAGCTGATTAAAGGGAAATCAAACATTAGTAAACAGCTTGTCACTTAACATAGGAAAAGGATGGGCTCCTTCACAAGTAACAATATGGACCTCTTCCATCAGAATCCCTGAAAACCAACCAACTCAAAGCAAATCCCATTAACAAAAGATGGAAGAGGGTAAATTAGATGTTCACAGTGGATAGTCTCATACTTCACTGAGCTTGCTATTGGTACCAAAGAAGCTTAGGATGAATGTTGTAGCCAGCTACTCTGTGTAGTAAGTATCTTCCTGACTAGATACAGAAATGCACTAAAAGTAAGATTGGTAAAATAATTTAATGATGGCACGGAAGTAGAAATAGCCAAAAATGTCAATGAAAAAAAAAGTGGGAAACGGAGTAGGAATATATTGAGGAATTTAATATGTAGTAATAATGACATTTTATTTTTTTAATTTATTTTCTTTTGAAAGAGAGAGAAAAAGGGAGAGAAAGAGAGGAGAGATGAGAAGCATCAATGCTCATTTGCTTCACTTTATTTGCTCATTGATTGCTTCTCATATGTGCCTTGACTGGGGGGCTCAACCCAAGCCAGTGACCCCTCGCTCAAGCCAGCAATCTTGGGCTCAAGTCAGTGTCCTTGGATTTCAAGTCAGCAACCTTTGGGCTCAAGCCAGAGACCTTGGGATCAAGTTTATGAGCTCACACTCAAGTTGGTAACCTCAGGCTTTCAACACCGGGACATCAGCATTCAGGGTCAATACCCTATCCAACACCAGTCAGGCAACAATAATAGTATTCTATTTTTTATTTTTATTTATTTTTAATAATGGCATTTTAAACAGTGGCACCAAGATGAGTTATTTAATAAATAATATTGGGAAAATAGGTTAACAATTTGAAAAAATGAATTTAAAGAACTACCTTCCCATATTCTAAAACATTTTACAAAATATTTGTAAAAGCTACAAAGAGGACATACAGATGGCCAATAGGCATATGAAAAAATGCTCAACATCACTAATCATTAGAGAAATGCAAATTAAAACCACAATGAGATATCACCTCACACCAGTCAGAATGGCACTTATCAGCAAAACAACACAGAATAAGTGCTGGCGAGGATGTGGAGAAAAGGGAACCCTTCTGCACTGCTGGTGGGAATGCAGACTGGTGCAGCCACTGTGGAAAACAGTTTGGAGATTCCTCAGAAAATTAAAAATCGAACTGCCTTTTGACCCAGCTATCCCACTTTTAGGAATATACCCTAAGAACACCATAGCACTGTTCGAAAAGAAGAAATGCGCCCCCATGTTCGTGGCAGCATTGTTCACAATAGCGAAGATCTGGAACCAGCCCAAGTGTCCGTCAGAAGACGAGTGGATTAAAAAGCTATGGTACATATATACTATGGAACACTACTCAGCCATAAGAAACGATGACATCGGATCATTTATAACAAAATCGATGTACCTTGATAACATTATACGGAGTGAAATAAGTAAATCAGAAAAAAAGAAAAACTGAGAACAGCACGATTACATACATAGGTGGGACATGAAAGTGAGGGTATGAGACATGGACAAGAGAGTGGTGGTTATGGGATGGGGGGAGAGAGGGAAGAATGGGATAGGGAGGAGGGGAGGGACGCAGGGAAAACCAGATTGAAGGTGACAGAGGACAATTTGACTTTTGGTGATGGGTATGCAACACAATTGAATGATAAGATAACCTGGAGATGTTTTCATTGTACATATGTACCCTGATTTATTGATGTCACCCCATTAGAATTAATAATAATAAAATAAAATAAAAAAAAAAAAAAGAATACTGAAAAAAAAAAAAATATTTGTAAAAGCTATAAATATAATAAATGGAAGAAATAAAGATAAAAGAAGGTATTTTTATGGTCTTGAGATAGGTAAACTATTTCTAAATTTGAAAAACTAATAAATCCCAAAAGAATGATAGATTTTACCATATAAAAACTTAAGCCTGACCAGGCGGTGCACAGTGGATAAAGAGCATTGGACTGGGATACAGAGGACCCAGGTTCAAAATCTGAGGTTGCCAGCTTGAGCATGGGCTCATCCAGCTTGAGTGAGGACTCACCAGCTTGAGTACAGAGTCACTGGCTTGAGTGTGAGATCACACACATGACCTCATGGTCACCGGCTTGAGCCCAAAGGTCGTTGGCTTGAAGTCAAAGGTCGCTGGCTGGAGTCAAAGGTTTCTTGCTTGAGCAAGGGGTCACTTGCTCTGCTGTCATTCCTCAGTCAAGGCACATGTGAGGGCAGTCAATGAACAACTAAGGAGACTAAGGAGCCATGCGAGGGATTAATGCTTCTCATTTCCCTTCCTGTCTATCTGTCCCTATCTGTCCCCCCTCTCTCTTTCTGTCTCTTGTCACAGAAAAATATGCTTCTGCAATATAAAATGTGTCATGAATAACATGAAAACATAAATAGGAAACTGGGTATAACTATTTGTAACATATATATGACAAAATTTTTGTTACCTTTAGTAGGTAAAATACTCTTATAAGTCAGTAATAAAATGAGATTAGGAGACATATATGGTAATTCACACCAAAATATATCCTATGAATGTGCCAAAATATTCTCAAAAATGCAAATTAAAATAATCAGATACTTTTTATTTACCAGGTTTGAATAGACTGAGACTATGTCCTTTGTTGGATCTAGCAGAGAAAAGACATCTTTCTTTAGAGAACAATATGTCAAGATCTGACATGTCTGATCCTTTAAAATCAGAATATATTCTTTAAAAAAATCTGATTTTAGCTAGTTTTGTATTCTAAAGAGATAATCAAAAAAGTAGACAAAGTTGTAAGCATTAGAATATTCATATTTGAGTGACATCAGAGAAATGGCACCATGAGGGTTGCTCCTGATATCTCCCCCTGAAATTTCAACAACTAAAGACAGTGAAAAAATATCAGGAGCATGTGAAATATATACATGCCAGACAAAAGTATAATTGGGCAAAAGGTGGCTGAATATATGATCCACTCTGATGGAAATGAGATGGAGAACAGAGTATTCTGCTTTCCTCACTAATCTGAGGAAGGGCTGCTTTCGTGTGGAACCGAGAGAAACAAAGGATCTGGGACAGAGAAAAGAAGTTGAGATAGGGCGGATGATTAAGCAGAAAAGAGAGCGTGCCAGCTTGGCCTGAGGTTGTGGACAAGGGGCTAGCATGGGCAGCAGGCTCTGATGGAGGTTGCCACTGCGGGTTGCCCGCAGAAGCCCGCACCAAAGCAGCTTTGTACACTCCCAAGTCTGCAATCACAGGTGGTTTGTGAGTGGCTCCACCTGGCGCCTCTGGTGTGGGCATGCATGCTTGCAGGCAGAAAGGCTAGGCCCGAGATTGTCAGCAGTGTACTTCTGCCTGGGCTGCAGCCAGTGTTTCTGTGTGGTCCCAGCTCCCCAACCAATAACACGGGAAGTGCACAAGGACCGAGATCCCTAGGCCTGGACCTGTCCAGGCGAGGTGCCTCTGTGAGCCGATACAGGTCTCAGTGCGCTTTCCTGCATTCTCAGCACTGACTGAGATCACAGGTGTTGTGCGCCTAAGTGGGTGCGGGCAGACCTCCGTGTACACTGAGGAAGTCATGGAGCTGGGCTCACATGTGGATTGCTGCGGGCTACCAAACAGGGCACAAGGTAGAAAAGCCTGTGGAGATTAGGCCCGCGGAGCACAGAGGAGTACTAAACATGCCCGGGGATCCTTAGAAAGGCGCATGATCTGCAATCGGCTCCCAGCCCACGGCACGCTGAGATGTGCTAGACCTGTTCACTGGCCTTTAAAAAGGCACCTGAAAAGCAATCAGCTCCCAGCCCTGCCTGCTTTCGCCGGTGGCTCTGGTTGGCACAGCCTTACCCAGAACTGTGCTTTGAACGGGGCTGGAGGAAGGACCTGGCTGCTCTTAGAGCCTCTTGCTCTGCAAGCAGAGGCTGGGCCAACCTCATAGCTAAGTCCCCAGGCTGCTGGTTCAGGAAGGAGAGACGTGGGGAGAGGCACCTGAAAAACTGAGTCTCAAATTGTCAGAGCCTTCAAGCCCTAACAAGCCCTGTCTACCAATGGGACTGAGGCCCAGAGTATGTCATTGCCATAGCGACACAACTGCAAATCTCTGCTCAAGAGCCCCACAGGGGCAAAACCTGTAGAACAGCGCCACCTGCCCAAAAAAAGAAGCTACATCTCAAAACCAGAAAAAAATTACATTTTTTATAACTTCTTTTCCTTTTTTTTTTCCACTTTGGTCATTTTACCTTCTTTCTGTTTTATTCTTTCCTTTTCCTTTTGAACTTCATTATGCATAGTTGTTACATTTTTCATTCTTGTTTTTTAATGAGGGTTACATTTCAAAAACCTTAATGTTTTTTCTTCTTTTCTATTTATTTCTTTTTCTTTTTCTACCATTTGAACGTCATTTCTCAAATTATTTTATTTTGGATTCATATTTTTCTTTGTGGCATTTTGCGTGCTCTTTACTTCATTTTTTATCTCTTCGTCATTCTCCCTCAGTTCTCGCTCCCCATTCTCTGAAGTTTTTGTTCCACTTATCATAATAGAATTTTCACTATTTCACTGTATCATTTCAATTTTTTTAATTATCTCTTATTAGTATTATTAACAATGCCACTCTCAAATGCCATTACGAAAAAAGACAGAGATGTAGCTCAGATAGATGTTAAAAAAAATCTCTAGAAAAAATTTCAATTACTTGGAAATCTTGGAGTTAAATAACATAGAATTTAAAATTGAAGTCCTAAAAATACTCAGGGAAATACAGGAAAGCACAAAAAAGGCAATTTAGAGAGCTCAAAAAACAATTCAATGAACAAAAAGAATATATCGCCAAGGAAACTGAAACTATAAAAAGAAATCAAACAGAGATGAAAAACTCAATACATGAAGTGAAAACTGAGGTAACAAGTTTAGCTAGTAGACAAGCCAGATAAAGGAGAGAATTAGTGACATAGAAGACAGACAACTAGAGATATTACAGAGAGAAGAGGAGAGACTCACAAATTTAAAAAAATGAGAGAGCCTACAGAAATTGTCTCCATCAGAAAGAGCAACATAAGAATAGTTGGTATATCAGAAAGAAAAGAGAGAAAATGAAATGGAGAACATATTCAAACAAATAATAGACGAGAACTTCCCAAGCCTATGGAAAGAATTAGAGCCTCGAATGAAAGAAGCAAACAGAACACCAAGTTATCTTAACCCAAACAGACTTACTCCAAGATACATCATAATGAAATTATCACAAACCAATGACAAAGAAAAAATTCTCAAGGCAGCCAGGGAAAAGAATACTACATATAAAGGAAGGCCCATTAGGCGATCATCAAATTTCTCAGCAGAAACTCTATAAGCCAGAATAGAGTAGACCCCAGTATTTAAAGTAGTGAAAGAAAGGAACTTCCAGACAAGAATACTATATCCACCAAAGCTATCCTTCAAATAGAAAGGGGAAATAAAAACATTCACAGATATAAAAAAAATGTGGGAATTTATCACTAGAAAAACCCACTTCAGGAAATGCTAAAGGGGGTTATCCGACCAGATACAAGAACAAAACAAAACAAAATTAAAAGTAAAAGCTCCAACAAGATCACAATAAAAACAAGATTAATCTGTGACAACAAAAACAAAAAAGGGGAGAGAACAAAGATTAACATTAGCAAAGAAGGATGAAGTGCAGAAGCACTCATAAGATAATGTACTACAATAAATATGATATATATCTTTTTTATTACCTAATGATAACCACCCTGAAAAAAACACTACAGAAACATATGGCTTAAGAAAAGAAGAAACAGAGGATAGAAATATGGAATACAACCAAACAAAAACAAATGATAGAAAAAAGAGAAGAACCAAACAAAATATAGAGCTATCAGAAAGCAATATATAAAATGGCAATAGAAAACCCTCAAGTGCCAATAATTACATCAAGTGTAAATGGAATGAACTCACCAATAAAAAGCCACAGAGTAGCAGAAATTCCAACGGTATACTGCCTTCAAGAAACACATCTAAGCTACTAGGATAAAAACAAATTAATAGTGAAAGGTTAGAAAATGATTCTCCAAGCAAATAACATCCAAAGAAAAGCAGGTGTAGCCATACTCATATTTAACAATGCTGACTACAAGAAAACAAAGGTAATCAGACAACGATGGTCATTTCATAATGATAAAGGGGACATTGAATCAAGAAAACATAACATTTCTTAATATATAGGTACCAAACCAAGGAGCACCAAAGTATATAAGACATCAACTAACTGATTGAAAAATAAAAACCAACAAAAATACAATCATACTTACAGAGACCTCAATACACTGCTGATGGTTCTAGATTATTCATCCAAATAGAAAATCAATAAAGTAATATCGGCTTAAACAAAACACTAGAACAATTGGATATGATAAGACATCTACATGACATTTCATCCCAAAATGCCAGAGTATATATTTTTCTCCAGTGTACATGAAACATTCTCAAGAATTGACCATATGTTGGGCCACAAAACTAACATCAACAAATTCAGGAAGAATGAAATTAAACGAAGCATATTCTCTGACCATAAAGCTTTGAAACTAGAATTCACCTGAAAAAAAAAAAAGTAAACAGACCCACAAAAAATATGGAAATTAAATAACATTTCTAAAAAATGAGTGGATCAAAGAAGAAATAAAATCAGAGATCAAGAAATACATATAGACAAATGAAAATGACAATACGACATATCAGAATCTCTGGGATGTAGCAAAAGCAGTAATAAGAGGGAAGTTAATATTAATTACTACAGGCTTATATAAATAAACAAGAGAGAACCCAAGTAAACAACTTAACATCACATCTTAAGGAACTAGAAAAAGAAGAACAAAGGCAACCCAAAAGCAGCAGAAGAAAGGAAATAATATAAATTAGAGCAGAAATAAATAAATTAGAGAACAGAAAAACTAAAAAAATAAATAAAACAAGGAACTGGTTCTTTGGAAAGATCAACAAAATTGCCAATCCCTTGGCAAGATTAACTAAGGAAAAAAGAGAAAGTACTCGTATAAACAAAATTCAAAATGAAAGAGGAGAAATCACCACAGGTATCATAGATATAAAAAGAATTATCATAGAATACTATGAAAAACTATATGCCACCAAATTTAACAATCTAGGAGAAATGGATAAATTCTTAGAACAATACAATCTTCCTAGACTGAGTCATGAAGAAGTAGAAAACCTAAACAATCCTATAAGCAGGAAGGAAATAAAAACTATCAAAAACCTCTCCTGCCTGACAAGGCGGTAGCGCAGTGGATAGAGCATCGGACTGGGATGCAGAAGACCCAGGTTTGAGACCCCAAGCTCGCCAGCTTGAGCACGGGCCCATCTGGCTTGAGCAAAAGCTCGCCAGCTTGGACCCAAGGTCGCTGGCTCCAGCAAGGGGTTACTTGGTCTGCTGAAGGCCCATGGTCAAGGCACATGTGAGAAAGCAATCAATGAACAACTATGGTGTCATAACGGCAACAAAAAACTAATGATTGATGCTTCTCAACTCTCTCTGTCCCTATCTATCCCTCTCTCTGACTCTCTCTTTGTCTTTGTAAAAAAAAAGGAAACCTCCCAAAAAATAAAAGTCCAAGGCCAGACAGCTATACTAATGAATTCTATCAAACATTCAAAGAAGACTTGGTTCCTATTCTACTCGGTCTTCCAAAAAAATTAAAGAAGAAGCAATACTTCCAAACACATTTTATGAGGCCAACATAACCCTTAAACAAAAACCAGACAAGAACAACACAAAAAAAGAAAACTACTGACCAATATCACTAATGAATACTAAACAAAATAATAGAAAATCAACTATAACACATTAAAAAAATAATTCATGATCAAGTGGGATTCATCCCAAAATCACAAGGATGGTTAAACATATGTAAAACAGTTAATGTAATACACCATATCAACAAAACAAAGAACAAAAACCATATGATCCTATCAACAAATGCAGAAAAGGCATTCGATAAAATACACCATTTTATGTTTAAAACACTCAACAAAATGGGTATAGAAGAAAAATACCTCAACATAATAAAGACTATTTATGACAAACCATCAGCTAACATCATATTAAATGGCAAAAAACTGAAGACTTTTCCTCTAAAATCAGGAACAAGACAAGGCTGACCGCTCTCCCCACTCTTATTTAATATAGTGCTGGAAGTCAGGGCAATCAGACAAGAGAAAGAAATAAAAGGCATTCATATTGGGAAAGAAAAAGTTAAGGTTTCACTTTTTGCAGATGATATGACCCTGTACAATGAAAACCCCAAAGACTCCACAAAAAGACTATTACAAACAATAAACCAATACAATAAGGTCGCAGGATACAAAATTAATATACAGGAGTCTATTGCCTTCCTATATGCCAATAATGAAACATCAGAAAATAAACTCAAAAAAATAATCTCTATTACAGTTGCAAGAAAACAAATAAAATACCTAGGAATAAACATAACAAAGAATGTAAAGGACCTATATAATGAAAACTACAAAGCATTGTTAAAAGAAATCGAAAATGATACAATGAATTGGAAAAATATTCCTTATTCTTGGATAGGAATAATAAATATAATCAAAATGGCCATATTAACCTAAGCCATATAAAAATTTAATGTCATTCCCATCAAAATTCCAATATCATGTTTTAAAGAAATGGAACAAAATATCATCAAGTTTATAAGGAACTATAATAAACCCAGAATAGCCAAAGTAATCCTAAGGAAAAAGAACAAAGCTGGGGGCATTACAATACTTGACTTCAAATTATATTATAGAGCCATGATAATCAAAACAGCATGGTATTGACAGAAAAATAGAAACTCAGAGCAATGGAACAGAATAGAGAGCCCAGAAATAAAACCACATTTATAGGATCAAATAATCTTTGATAAAGGAGCCAACAACACACGATAGAGAAAAGAAAGCCTCTTCAATAAATGGTGCTGGGAAAACTTGAAAGCCACATGCAAAAGAATGAAACTCAACTACAGTTTGTCCCCTTGTACCAAAATTAATTCAAAATGGATCAAAGACCTAAATATAAGGCCTGAAACAGTAAATTACATAGAAGAAAACATTGGTACTAAACTCATGGACCTTGGCCATAAAGAGCATTTTATGAATTTAACTACAAAGGCAAGGGAAGTAAAGGCAAAGATAAATGAATGGAACTACATGAGACTAAGAAGCTTTTGCACAGCAAAAGAAACAGACAACAAAACAAACAGATAGCCAACTAAATGGGAGCTGATATTTTCAAACAGCAGCTCAGATAAGGGCCTAAAATCCAAGCTATACAAAGAACTCACAAAACTCAACAACAAACAAGCAAACAATCCAATAAAAAAAATGGGAAGAGGACATGAACAGACACTTCTCTCAAGAAAAATACACATGGACCACAGATATATAAAAAGATGCTCATCTTCACTAGCTATTAGTGAAATGTAAATCAAAACTACACTGAGATACCACTTCACACCTGTTAAATTACCTATTATCAACAAGACAGATAACAAGTGTTGGAGAGGCTGTGGAGAAAAAGGAACCCTCATTCACTATTGGTGGGAATGTAAAGTAGTACAACCATTATGGAAAAAAGTATGATGGTTCCTCAAAAAATTAAGAATAGAACTACCACATGACCCAGCAATCCCTCTACTGGGTATATACCCCCAAAACTCAAAAACACTAGTATGTAAAGACACATGCAGCCCATGTTCATTGCAGCATTGTTCACAGTGGCCAAGACATGGAAACAACCAAAAAGCCCTTCCATAGATGATTGGATAAAGAAGATGTGGTACACATCTATACTATAGAACACTACTCAGCCATAAGAAATGATGACATAGGATCATTTACAACAACATGGATGGACCTTGATAACATTATACTGAGTGAAATAAGTAAATCAGAAAAAACTAAGAACTGTATGATTCCATACATAGGTAGGACACAAAAATTGATACTCAGGGACATGGACAAGAGTGTGGTGCTTACCAGTGGGAGGGGAAGGGAGGAGAAGTACGGAGTGGGGAAGGGGATGGGCATAAAGAAAACCAAATAAAAGGTAACAGAGGACAATTTGACTTTGGGTGATGGGTATACAACATAATCAAATGTCAAAATAATCTGGAGATGTTTTCTCTGAATCTATGTACTCTAGTTGATCAATGTCACCCCGTTAAAATTAATTGTCTAAATAAAATGTTTTAAAATGTATTTTCATATTTGTTAACAGTATTGAGAGACATCAAAAATATAATCAATTCATTAAGAGTACACTCACACAAAACAGTATGTAGCAATTTAAAAGGTTAAGGTAGATTAATATAACCAGGAAAGATACATACAATGTAGTACAATATCACTTAAGAAGAGATATTTATATTATCATATCAAAAATCTAGAAGGATATACAAATACTGGCAATTATTGGAGTGGAAATTACAGGGAAGAACAGGGGATAGAATCTTTCATTTTCTACGTAATATAATTATGTATTTTAAAAATATTTTATACTTTTAATAATTAGCAAAAATAATAAAGGTCATCCATTTGAAAAAGGAAAGAAAAGAAAAATACTTGGCTAGAATATTGAAACAAACCTCTACCTTTTTCATACTGGTACTTTATATATCAAAGTATACATTCTGCAGACCAATATTACACATAGTTCTTTCCAAATACAAGGAAGATAAACCACTTCAAGACCAAACTTTAACTTGCCATTGGGGTATCACGTGAGGTGACATATACTGAAAAAAACTCTGTAAACTATACCACACAATTCTTCATGGTATTTAAGAAATTTTTCTTTTATTCTCTACCTATTTTCAGACATTCTCCAAAATGGAAAATGTTCACAGTAAGAAATAATTTTTAAAAAATAACCTCCCATTTAAACAGCTACTGTGGAATTGGTCTTTTTGAACAGTAACAATTAATGATAGACTTTTTTATGCATTCAAATTCATCAAGAAGTGGATTCAGGCAGTAGGTACATTGGTAGGTGAAAGGCACTTTTCTTTTTTCTTAAGTGAGATGTGGGGAGGCAGAGAGAGAGTGGGGCATGCGCCCAAACGGGATCCACCTGGGAAGTCCACTAGGGGGCGATGCTCTGCCCATCTGGGGCGTTGTTCCTTTGCAACTAGCACCATTTTAGCACGTGAGACAGAGGCCTTGGAGCCACCCTCACCTCCTGGGCCAACTTTGCTCCAAAGGAGACTTGGCTGGAGGAAGGGAAGTGAGAGAAAGAAAGGAGAGGGGGAGGGGTGGAGAAGCAGATGGGCGCTTCTCCTGTGTGCCCTGGCCAAGAATTAAACCCAGGACTTTCACACGCCAGGCAGATGTTCTACCACTGAGCCAACTGGCCACGGCCTGGTGAAAGGCACTTTATAAAGATATACAACAGCATTAGTGAGGTATCTCAGTTGGTTATTGTGTCATGCTGATACATCAAGGTAGTGTGTTGGACAGCGGTCAGAATACATGTAAGAATCAACCAATGAATGCAAAAATAAGTGAAGCTACAAATTGATGTTTCTCTTCCTCTCCCTTCTTCTCGCTAAAAATCAATAAAAAGAACATATACCTAGACTTACTGTGTGACTATGTTATATAGACTAATATAATAGGCTATGCTAATTAGACTTACAGTGATCATTTCACAATATATAAAAATACTGAATCATTACTTTGCACACCTGAAAATAATATAATGTTATGTCAATTATACCTCAATAAAAATAATAGAATAAAATAAAAATTAATAAATAAATATACCAAGAATATGTGTAACTTAATTTTGTCTGAAAGAATCAGACTAATTATTAACAAATACTATTTACTTTTGTAAATAGGCAGATTCTAGGGTTAAGCTTAAGATTTGGGGGAGATGTAGGGAGATCAACTATCTGTGTACCACTTCTATTACTCTGTTGACCTCTCTAGGAGTTGTAACCATCTTCCAGAAGTTACAATCCCCCAATTGCTGTCCTTATATTAATAGACCTTAACAGACCTTATGGTCTATTACTGATGATTAAAAGAAACTAACTCTGTGGAAAGTTAAAGAACAACACTAGGCCCTGGCTGCTTGCCTCAGTGGTAGTGTCAGCCTGGTGTATGGAATGGAAGTCCTGGGTTCGATTTCTGGCCAGTGCACACAGGAGAAGCACCCATCTGTTTCTCCACCTCCCCCCTCTCCTTTCTCTTTATCTCTCTCTTCCCCTCCCACAGCCAAGGCTCCACTGGAGAAAAATTGGCCCAGGAGCTGAGGATGGTTCCATGTCCTCTGCCTCAGGTGCTAGAATGGCTCTGGTTGCAATGGAGCAACACTACAGATGGGCAGAGCATCGCCCCCTAGTGGACATGCCGGGTAGATCCCAGTTGGGCACATGCAGGAGTCTCTCTCTGCTTCCTCGCTTCTCTTAAGAAAAATGCAAAAAAAATAGAACAAGAGTAAATATATAAGGATATATTAATGGAATAGTAACACCTGGGAAAAAAGAATTACTTAGTGAAAAGAATTATTTCTCACCTTTGCATGTTCCACTTATATCAGGATGGAAACTGAACTCAGATCTAAGAGATGTGTCTTGATCAAAGACCAACCTTTCAAATACCAAAAAGAAGGTAGATTGTTATCATGTTTCTTATAAAAAGACTAACAATTTAACTATCACTTATTTTACAGTTTACTGTCAATTTTAGTTTGTATTGGTTTCAGGTGAACAGCTTAGTGGTTATACAGCTATATACTTTAGAAAGTGTTCCCCTCTGTATTTCCAGTGCCCATTTGGCACCATACAGTTACTGAAATATTATTGACTATATTCCCTATGCTTCACTTTACATACCCATGACTATACTATAACTACCAATTTGTACTTCTTAACCCCTTCACGTTTTTTAACCTAGACCCTAACATCCCTCCCCTTAGGCAACTACCGGTCTGCTCTCTGTGTCTATGAGTCTATTTCAATGTTGTTTGTTTAGTTTGTTTTTTAGATTCCAATTATAAGTTAAATTAGATGGTATTTGTCTTTTTCTCACTGAATTATTTCACAGAACTTAAAACCCTCTAGGTCCATTCATGCTGTCGCAACAACAAACTGTGATAAGGTGCCAAGAAACTGCAAAACTGTTAACATCAGTATTTTAGAAAAGGAAGAATCAGGTCCTTTACCCCTTCTTTCGGAGGCAGAAAAAACATAAGGAGAAGAGCTTGCAGGAGCAACTGAGTCAGCTAGTCATAATTTAACTACTTCCTATAGTTCTCTGGAAAGATCAGCACCACCTGCTAGACAGAGCAAAGAAGATAGAACCTATCTGAAAACCCCTTCCTCTTCCTTTCAAAGCCTTTAGGAAACAATGTTTACATACCTTAATTAAAAATTACTACACTAATTCTGACTCACCCTCCCATCCTGGAGTCATGAGAGTGACGTATACCTCTAGACAAAGGGTTCACAAACGCCCCTCCCTTGCATGAAAAACCTGTAGTCTGTAACATTTTATATGCTTTCTAATAATCATCATTTTGAATTTCTTTGTATGTGCAAAACTTGTAAACTATGCGGGCCTAGCTTTAGACTTCCTAATATACGAACCCCAACACTCTTAGCAAATGTAACTTCATTTAGCTTCTCTCCTTATCATAAATTAAACATTTCCCTCCATTGTGGTGATAGGGATAGGTTGTAAATTCTAGAATGTTTAGGAATGTCTTTGCCAGGTATGTAAAACATTTATCACTACTGTGTTAAGACTTCTGTACTGTGCTCCCCTTTATTTCCCCCCAACTAGTATGTGATTTTGTCTTTAAAAGCAGCCTCAGAACTGTGTTCATGGCTGCATAATTCGAGATTATGCCCTATGCACCCCCACCTTAATAAAGCTCCTTCTAAAATTTTTTCTGTAACTTTGGTGTCTTTGTGGGACTCGCTGGTTACTTTACAACAAAACAATCCAATTTAAAAAATGGGCAAAGGATCTGAATAGACACTTCTCCAAAGAGGACATCAAAATGGCCAACAGACATATGAAAATATGCTCAACAACACTAATTGTCCGAAAAATGCAAATTAAAATCACAATAAAATATCACCTTACACCTATTAAAATGATTATCAGCAATAAAAATCCACAAATTACATGTTGGCAAAGGGAGCCCTCATGAACTGTGGTAGGAATGAAAATTGGTGCAGCCACTGTGGAAAACAGTATAAAGTCACCTCAAAACATTACAAATGGAACTGCCTTGTAATCCTGTAATTCTATTTCTGGGGATTTATCTGAAGAAACTCAAAACATTAACTTGAAAGAACATATACACCCTTATGCTCACTGCAGTGTTATTTACAATAGCCAAGTTATGGAAGCAGCCCAATGTCTATCAATAGACAAGTGGATAAAAAGTTTTAGTTCATATATATAACATAATATTACTCAGCCATAAAAAAAATGAAACCATAACTATGTATTTACTCTATGGAAACTTGTTAAAATTCTTAGTTACACCATTATAAATATGTTGGGATGTTACTTCTGAAATTAGGTTACAAATTTCATCTTGCTCTCCCTCTCTTATTTTCTTGTTTCTTCCCTCTTATGGAATTCAGCTCACCATGTTGTAAAATGCCCTGTGGAGAAGCCTAAGTGGCAAGAAGGGAAGGGAGGCCTCCACTCAACAGGCAGAGATAAACTAAGACCAGAGAGAAATTGATTTGTAAAACCATCATGTAGGAAGTGGATCTTTCTCATGAAGCCTTGAGATGACTGCAGCCTTGGGAATCCCTGAGTATGATGACCTAGTTAAGTAACTCCTGGACTCCTAACCCACAGAAACTACAAGATAATTCTATAAATGCTCACTGTTTTAATATGCTAAGTTTTGGAGTAAGATGTTAAACAGCAGTGAAAAACTAATAAACAGATTGTAGTCACATTTTGAATTTTCTGATTGCATGTCACTTAACATGTTCCTAAAAGAGTCATTCCCTACTGTGCTGGACCTATTACCTTGTGTGGGAATACCTCAACCTGTTTCAGACTAAGTTTGTACTTCTTTGATATGTTTAAGTGTGTATCATATGGTACCTGGCCAACCCACTACTATATCTGTCTTCACCCCCAAAAATTCAATTTAAAAAAATATTTTAAAAAAATTAAATATATTACTTACTCAAAAAAACTGTAGAAAACACAGGCAATAAAAGGAAACATCTATAAAAAATTTTAAATCTCCTTTAATCTACCTTTATTAAGGTAGAATTTGATATACTTCCTTTTGGCTTTCTTTCTATGTGTGCTGAACCAGAAATTTTTTTACCAAGTTTGGATCAATCTAGAAACTACATTTGCCACTTAACTTATATTTAAACATCTTCAATGTCACTAAAATTTTCCTAAAACCATTAAATATTTATAATATTCCACCATAAGGATATAGCATAATTTATTTAAGCATTATATAATTCTAAACCATTTAGTTTGTTTTTAATTTTTCATTACTGCAAATAAATGAGATAATTTCCTTATATATAAATCTTTGGCCTTTTTTTTATGATTTTCTTAAAATAGAGGTTGGCTATTTTTAATCCTAAAAGAAAAATGAAAAGAGTGGGGCCCATAAAACTTACCTATGCATGTTCAGTCAGTAAACTAAAAAGAGAACATTAATTTCCTAGTGGATTCTTAAACTACTAACATCAATAACTAACACTGCAAAAGGCATTGATTACCTCATTATGGAGACAGTATTTCAATAAAATGTAACTTTGGAATGTTATAAAGAAGGATACTAGAAAGTACTAACTGTAAAAGGGGGAGGGAAAAATCAGATGTTAGGGTCAAAAAGGAAAATTATCAGACTAAATCTGATTTAAAATTTGAGGCCTGACCTGCGGTGGCGCAGTGGATAAAGCGTCGACCTGGGAACACTGAGGTTGCCAGTTCAAAACCCTGCACTGGTCTGGTCAAGGCACATATGGGAGTTGATGGTTCCAGTTCCTCCCCCTTCTCTCTCTTTCTCTCTCTCTCTCTGTGTGTCTCCTCTCTAAAATGAATTAAAAAAAATAAAATAAAATAAAATAAATAAAATGTGAAACAATTTTCATTGCTTTATGAAAAGTACAATGAAATTTTTCATGACAGTGTTTCAATTTTGATAGTACAGAGTCTTACTGTCATATCAAGACTTTAATTTTAAAAAACCTAATTAAAAATGTTCTTTCAGTGTAACAGTTCTAAAAGTAATAGTATTTGGCACCATTCTGCTTTAATCATTAGAGTGGCTACTATTTTGACATATATCCTGACCAAAAATGTTGATATCTTTAGCTAATTTAATGTGATTAACTCCTTGTCTCCTTGTACTTTGCTTTCTGTTCCTCCTTTCCCCAAGTGTATCCTTCGTAACAGGTATATTTAGACACTTCTTATGAACAGTGTTGGTCTGTCTTGAGGGACAAAATTAACACCCATCTTGGAATAATTATGTTGAATTAGCCTTTACTATATGCTTTATTACGTTCAGAGGACATGATTTGACGTGAACATATACACAAATCCATGTAACAATGAACTGTTTTTGAAAGTAGTTCTGTTTAAAAGGATTGACCAAGATTTGAGAAATATCTCTTAATGTTATTGAGCAGTTAACATAACCAGAGACTGAGACAGAAAATAAGGATTGAAGAAAAGTTTGCTATGGCACAAATAAGAAAAAATGAATCCTGCCACTTAGAAAACATATCACAAGCAAACAAAACATTACTAGTCAGCAACCTGAATATTTACAGATTAGTAGCAATACCTAATGAGGACTGAATGCATTTTAGGACACTTTCCAAAGGTAGGGCTTGGACCATGTCCAGGCTCTCAAAGAGTGCTTTTTCAAACACGACAGTCAACACATAACACAGTCCTGCTTATTCTTTGAAAGCCTTGCCTTTTCTAGTTCCAAAGGTTACTAAACCCTTTCTCGGGTCTCAAAAAATGACCTTGGCTATCTGTAAAATTTACGGATTATTTAGTGATGTGAAATTGTATCATGTATGCCTGATGGGGATCTCCGTTCTACGAGATGTGCTCCTCATTCCCATAAAGTTGGGAGCTTGTACATGAAAAATAACCAGAATGCACTGCCTACAAGCAACTAAAGAAGATGAAGAGGAAAAGCAAGAGGCAATAAACAATGCTATTTAGCTCCAATAAAAAGAATACTAACTTTTAACCTTGGGCTATGTGGTCTGAAAGAATGATGTTTCTATGGCATTGAAAAGAAGCATTTTAAAATAAATAAGAGAAAAAACCAAAAGATTGGCCAGATAACATAAAGTAAGCTATCTACGTAGCCTATTTCCTCCACTCGTTAAAACTAGAAACTGGTAGAATATTTTTTAAAAAGCTACCTGAGAAACTGAACCAGTAAAGAATAACAAGTAGATTGGGAACTGAAGTCAAAATGTAAATAACAACCATGTAATAGGTAACAATTTTGATTGTGTTTGCGTGTGTGTGTGTGTGTCTGTGTGTGTATGTGTGTATGTATTTTCTCCAGCTTTAATACAAGGCCTAATCCTGGAACTGCACAGTGGTATATAGAGCAAAAACTCCAGAAAAAACTTTCTATCTCTATCCGGAAGACTAGGGAAGGGAACCCCAGAATTTCAGAAGGTATGTGGAGAATTCCTGGGTTTTCTTTGTTTTCTCTCTTTAGCCTCAGAGCTATACTGCTAACAACTGTGGCAGTTTGGGCACTTAAAATCCAAGAGAAAAATATGACTTTTAGCTATCTAAAGGAATCACATACTGAAGAATATGAAGAGAATCTCTTTTATTTTCTTCTCTCCCTTAACACTTTGCCCTGAGGGTGGCCCCAGTTGCAGGGACCAGCTCTATAGTGAGAAGACTAACATTCTCAGAGAAATCTGCCTTCCTGGTCATATGAACCAGCATGTGGGTAGAGGGAAGAAATGGCGCAAGATAATTCTGGAGAAAAGAACAGGAAAGGGGAATCACCTAATTCTGTATATGATCCAACATAAGGCACAGGCTCAACCCTGAGCTGTCCGTATGCAGAGAAGATTCAAAGAAGCATAACAACGACTTACAGAACTGAATTATGATAATAATTAATGTCCAAGTTCCAGATTAACCCGAGTGACACATAAGTCAAGACAGACTCAATCAGCATAGTAAAGGTTCTGCAAATTGGACTGACATAACCACCACCCTCAGAAGGCAAAATAGAATGTGCAGTCAGAACCTAATCAGATGGACTGCCTGTCAAAACAAAAATCAAAACCCTCTATACCTAGCCAGTTAGCTCAGAGGGAGAGTGTCATCCCGGGGTATGGAAGTCCTGGGTTTGATTACCAGTCAGGGCACACAGGAGAAGCAACCATCTGCTTCTGCACCACTCCCCTTTCCCCTCCCCCTCCTCTCTTCCCCTCCCACTGCTATGGCTCAAATGGTTGGAACAACTTGGTCCCAGGTACTGAGGATGGCTCCATGGCCTTGCCACCAGCACTAAAATAAATCAGTTGCTGAGCAATGGAGCAGTGGCCCCAGATGGGCAGAGCATTGCTCAGTACAGGGCTAGCCAGGTGAGTTCCGGTGGGGTGCATGCAAGAGTCTGTCTACCTGCCTCCCTGCCTCTCACTTACTGAAAAAAAATCAAAACGCTCTAGAGGATTTTAACAGGACTAAGAGTTAAGAACATAATATTCCAAATATAGAGGATATATTTCAGAATTTCTCAACTTGTGAATAACAGGAAAATCTGACAAATCCCCCTCCCTGCCATAACCCAAATGTTTTACTTACAAGACAAAGACTTTAAACAGCTCTTACTATGATTTTTATGAGATAAGGTGAATACTTATCAAATGAGTGAAAATATTGACATTCTCAGCAGAGAAGTAAAAATGATAAAAGAGAATATGATAAATTTTAGAAGAGAATTATAATATCAGAAATTCAAAACTGACTGAATAGGCTCACCAACAAACAGGAGATGAAAAAGTATAAAGTAAGTAAACCTGAAGACAGATGTTCCCCCCCTTCTCTCTCTTTTTCTCTCTCTAAAAATCAATAAATAAAATATTTTTAAAAATAAGAAATCATGAAACAGAAGTTCTCGAGTTTGGTGAAAGACATAAATTTACAGATTCAAGATCAGTGAAACCCAAACAGGAAAAACATTTAAAAAAATGCCCGGACATATCACAATCAAACTGCTAACAACCAAAGATAGCAGGGAAATGAAGAAAGCAGAAAGACAAAAAGGTGATATATTACATATACAGGTATAATGATTTAAATTGGAAGGGGGGGCATGACCACAAAGGGGCACAGGAGAGTTTTTTTGGAGTGATGGAACAGTTCTGGATCTTGAGTGCAGTGGTTAATAGATTCCATCTATTAGTCAAAATGGTCCCTGAATATCAACAAAAGCAAATAGTACTGTGTGTGTATACATAAATAAGTCAGAAACCTGGGTAACATCCTACCAAATTTACTCTTAAGATTTCTCAAGTTTGCTCCTTTTGCTCTATTCCCACTGTTTCTTCTTAGTTGAGATCTCATCATCCCAGTCTGTTACTACTTTGAGCTAACCTCTGCAGCCTTGCTTTGCAATACGTGATCCAGGGAGCCCTCGGGTTATGACAGTCTCGACATACGACATTTCAAGTCTATGATGCTCACTCCCATAAAACCTTTAAAAAATTAATACATGAGTGTCTTGGCTTATGCCATTAGCATCATACAGCGAGAACAGATTCAGTAAGTTCTACAGAGCTGTTATGGATACCTTCCAATGCTACAGGCAGACTTTGGAAGAGAAGGCATCAACCTTCAGACTAGCCTGGAACAATTCCTTAAGAAGGTACAGAGACCTGCAACAAACCCTGTACCCTCTACATCAGCTGCTTCAGAAGATGAAACACTTGTAGTGCAGGTAGAATCATCTCTAGTGTCTCCTGCATGTTCCTGAGGCAACTCTGATTCATCTGACCCAGTATCTCCAGTACCTTCTTCAGGTTCTTCTGCCTCTCCAGCTTGCTCCTCCCAATAGGTCACTCTCTCCCACCTTGCAGTGCCCCTTCCATTATGGAAGTCAAGCACAGGAATAAAGGTAAGGAATTTTTTTACACTCACTTTTTGTCATTTTTTATGTTACCACAGTACAGTATATAGTACAATATATTAATGTCCTTTATCTGTGACTTAGTTGTGTTTTTATGCTCTAGATTACAATTTTACAACTCAGAATAGGTGTGTTTCGACTTATATCAAATTCAGGTTACATCACTCTCATAGGAACGAAACTGTATTGTAACTCAAGGACCCTCTGCAAGTAAGTACTAACTTTACCCTGGAAGCTTGATAGAAATGCAGAAGCTCAGACCTCACCCGAGAACTCATTGGTTCTTTGAATTGGAATCCACATTTTAACAGGATTCCATAGTGACTTATAAGGATATTAAAACTTGAAAGCCCTAGTTTAGGGCATGCTGTGAACAAATATCTGATTATGCTGCTCCTCCATTTAACATCTCACATGCACAGTACCTGGACACACATAGGATTCATGAGGCCTTTAAGATCACACTGTACTTTCTTCTCTAGGCTCACCTTTCATCACTCCCCACCTCACCACTTAGCACTTCAGTAAGACTTCACTTTGCATTTCAGCACGCATACCACAACGCTACATCCCAAAGCTACATCTTCACCTGTGTAGAAGTTTCCTTGGCCTACAATGCTTCCTCTGGTTAATTCCTGACCCATCTTCAAGCCTCTACTCAGAAATCAACCCTAACAAACTCTGGCCCCCACCTAGGCTGAGATACAAGGCCCTCAGTGCTGCGAAACCAGCCAGAGCACACTTCCATCCCCAAACTCCCCACAAGACATTGAAATTATGTCTATGGGTTTCTCAAGAGCAGTGGCCTCACCTGGTCTATTTTCTCTCTGAACCTAGCACTGAAAACTAAACATCTTTAAGGTTTTGATGAACTAAACTACTGACTTCTTTAATTCTTATAAAAGTATCCGTTTCCAGTTTGGTAGTAACCAGTTCCCCCATCACACATTCTTTTCCTGAGAGAAATTACATTAGTCATCCCAACACCTGAGCTAGGAGCTGCTTGAAGCAAAATGCATGAGTTGTTTAGACCCCAGCCCGTTTTGCTAACGCAAAACGACTTAGTCCCCAGAGAGTCAAGCATTCTTTTTTTTTTAATGCCTTCAAGCCAGCTACTATAAAGCTCATTCTATCCTAAACTGGGGGGGGGGGGGGGGGGGGTTGTGGCCTTGTTTATTTACAAGTTCTTAGCTCAGGCCTGGCTGCCTCACAGGCCTGTGTGTGACTGGTAACCTTTTCTCCTCCTATCTCAGAGGACGACAGGCCCCTGTGCCCAGGCCTCATGGCAGTCTGTCTCTAGTACCCAGCGGTAATGGTGGTCACCTTCTCCAGGGCAGCTCGTCCTCTTCCAGGTCACTCTCCGTCACCGATCCCTCTATCACCGTTTCGTCGCTGTCCCAGTCTGGGGCCTGAGCGCCTTCCTCCATCTTTGCCTCACACTCGGAGTGTTCGTTGTTATGTTTTTTTAACCCTCCCTCTCTAACTGTCCCCTTCCAGCTGAACGCCGGGATGAGTAAGTTAAAAATAAAATTCGTAATGGAGGTGGAGCTGAGGGGGTAAAAAGAGCCGCGAGGGTTCTCCTGCGGGACACGCGAGACACGCGGGACACCGAGAGGTGCCGCCTCACGCTGCCTGCAGGGGAAGCCTGGCGCCACCCAGCCCACAACACTACTCCCTTGGCCGAAAGTGGCTGGGTGCGCATGCGCAAGCATGCCTTCCGCCTCAGTCTTCGAGGCTGTGCTGGGCACAGCTTTGGGATGTGTAGGGCGTCGCAGATCTGGAAAGCAGGGGTACGGGGAACAGTCACCTGCAGCGCCAGTGCTCCCAAGACCCAGAACCGGCTCTCAGACCAAACTTCTGAAGCCAGAATGTTACTTTACAATACTTTACACCCAAAAGTGTTTTTGCAGTCCACCAAATACTGCGTTTCTCCTTAATCTTTTTGACATCCCCTCCTGATGAATTCCCTGAGGTAGACAAAACATATTTGCAGCAGTGAGATTCAAATAATTTAACAACCAGTTATCTGCCCAAATGATTGTTGTAAGTGTAAAAAAACATTATACTAAAAGGTTGTTTGCTATTTCATGCATTTAATACTTAAATAAGAACAATAAAAAGAGGTACACAAAACTAGGTTATAACAAAGAGTTTTAAAATATTAATGAAAAAATAGTAAATCTCTGAAAAAAATAAAACTGTTAAGATATTTTTATATTGCTACTTGGTTGGCATTCTCACTTGGCAGTTTGGACACTTAAATCTGCCTCTCTACCTAAAGGACTCACATACTGAAGAATATAAAGAGAATCTCTTTTATTTTCTTCTCTCCCTTAACACTTTGCCCTGAGGGTGGCCCCAGTTGCAGGGACCAGCTCTATAGTGAGAAGACTAACATTCTCAGAGAAATCTGCCTTCCTGGTCATATGAACCAGCATGTGGGTAGAGGGAAGAAATGGCGCAAGATAATTCTGGAGAAAAGAACAGGAAAGGGGAATCACCTAATTCTGTATATGATCCAACATAAGGCACAGGCTCAACCCTGAGCTGTCCGTATGCAGAGAAGATTCAAAGAAGCATAACAACGACTTACAGAACTGAATTATGATAATAATTAATGTCCAAGTTCCAGATTAACCCGAGTGACACATAAGTCAAGACAGACTCAATCAGCATAGTAAAGGTTCTGCAAATTGGACTGACATAACCACCACCCTCAGAAGGCAAAATAGAATGTGCAGTCAGAACCTAATCAGATGGACTGCCTGTCAAAACAAAAATCAAAACCCTCTATACCTGGCCAGTTAGCTCAGAGGGAGAGTGTCATCCCGGGGTATGGAAGTCCTGGGTTTGATTACCAGTCAGGGCACACAGGAGAAGCAACCATCTGCTTCTGCACCACTCCCCTTTCCCCCCCCCCCTCCTCTCTTCCCCTCCCACTGCTATGGCTCAAATGGTTGGAACAACTTGGTCCCAGGTACTGAGGATGGCTCCATGGCCTTGCCACCAGCACTAAAATAAATCAGTTGCTGAGCAATGGAGCAGTGGCCCCAGATGGGCAGAGCATTGCTCAGTACAGGGCTAGCCAGGTGAGTTCCGGTGGGGTGCATGCAAGAGTCTGTCTACCTGCCTCCCTGCCTCTCACTTACTGAAAAAAAATCAAAACGCTCTAGAGGATTTTAACAGGACTAAGAGTTAAGAACATAATATTCCAAATATAGAGGATATATTTCAGAATTTCTCAACTTGTGAATAACAGGAAAATCTGACAAATCCCCCTCCCTGCCATAACCCAAATGTTTTACTTACAAGACAAAGACTTTAAACAGCTCTTACTATGATTTTTATGAGATAAGGTGAATACTTAACAAATGAGTGAAAATATTGACATTCTCAGCAGAGAAGTAAAAATGATAAAAGAGAATATGATAAATTTTAGAAGAGAATTATAATATCAGAAATTCAAAACTGACTGAATAGGCTCACCAACAAACAGGAGATGAAAAAGTATAAAGTAAGTAAACCTGAAGACAGATGTTCCCCCCCTTCTCTCTCTTTTTCTCTCTCTAAAAATCAATAAATAAAATATTTTTAAAAATAAGAAATCATGAAACAGAAGTTCCCGAGTTTGGTGAAAGACATAAATTTACAGATTCAAGATCAGTGAAACCCAAACAGGAAAAACATTTAAAAAAATGCCCGGACACATCATAATCAAACTGCTAACAACCAAAGATAGCAGGGAAATGAAGAAAGCAGAAAGACAAAAAGGTGATATATTACATATACAGGTATAATGATTTAAATTGGAAGGGGGGGCATGACCACAAAGGGGCACAGGAGAGTTTTTTTGGAGTGATGGAACAGTTCTGGATCTTGAGTGCTGTGGTTAATAGATTCCATCTATTAGTCAAAATGGTCCCTGAATATCAACAAAAGCAAATAGTACTGTGTGTGTATACATAAATAAGCCAGAAACCTGGGTAACATCCTTCAATTATGTCACTGCCATCTCCAACCAAATTTATTCTTAAGATTTTTCAAGTTTGCTCTTTTTGCTCTATTCCCACTGTTTCTTCTTAGTTGAGATCTCATCATCCCAGCCTGTTAATGATAGCCATTCTGACAAGTGTGAGGTGATATCTCATTGTGGTTTTAATTTGTAGCCCTCTGACAATTTATCCCTATATTTTGAGTTTTAACACATATGAATAGGTCCTAAATAATATGTTGTTTAGTTTTCTTTGTTTTCAAACTTTGAAAGAATAGTTTCTAAAAATCATCCATGTTGTTATGTCTATTCCATTTGTCAGCCATAAGACAGCCCATCCTACAATATAACACAAGTTATTTATTCAATCTCCTGATGAACATTTAGGTCTGTTCTCCTATACAAGGGTAATTAGGTTGTTTATGTTTTGGGGTTCTTATGAATGATGTACATACATCCTGTTACTGATGTGCTGTTATTTCTCTAGAAATAGAATTGCTTAATTATAAAATGTTTGTTCTGTTATTTACCTCAGATTACTTTTTGTGTATGAAATGAGATAGAAGACACAGTGCATCTTTTTGTCCGTACAAATATCCATTTGTCCTAGAATCTTATGTTAAAAAGGTTAGACTTTTTTTATTGTATGACTTGGTACTTCTATTATTTTAAAACAGTCATGGTGTGTTCCCTCATACATGACAAATGCCAGAGTTAAACATTGATAAAGCATAATTATACCATCAGGTGAGGGCTGATCTGTTTCCCCATCATCTGTATTATGAAATAATGTGAATGGGTGCCCTTTTGTTTAAAATATCACAGTGTAAACTATAATTATGAAAGGGTAGGTGTGGCACAGTAGAGGAAACATTAAATGAGATGAGACAAGATTGAACAGTTAAGAAGAGAGTAAGGACATTCCAAGTAAAAAGGGTGACATCATGGCACAGGCACAAAATGCCATAAAGCATTTGGCTCTTCAGTTGTAATGCCTCTTAACAAAGAGAAAAATAATATGACTTCTTTTGCAGTTCAAAGTTGAAAGCTACTTAATCATTTTACAACCCACTTACATGAAAGAAGTAAGAGTCAACCAGTATTGACAGACCTTGGCTGAGGTAGATTATGCACAGTAAATGCAATCACACTTAATATAAGCTCAGTGTGACTGGCTATTATTTTGTTTTGTCATCTTTCTCCTTCAACATTTATTTTCCTTCCTATTTTATTTCTTGTATCCCCACCTTCAGTCTTCCACCTTTTACACAGTCTTCTTAATATATGGAAGACTAACTCACTTCCTCCAAATAGGACACTGAAAAAACTGAGGATTCTAAAATTTATTCTACACATTATTATTTATTTTCTTGTTCTTATCCTCCCCTTAATTAAGGACAAGTCTGACCCCTCCAGGATTGAAGTGTGCAGAAGACAGGGAGAAAGGGGAGGGAGGCAGAAAAGTTCTTATTGGAGTGATATCAAAGGTGTACTGGAGCCAGCTTTTCCTAGTTTGTAAGAGCCGACTTAAATTTTCAGAAACTTGCAAGTCAATTATTAAATATTCTGTAGTCACTATTAAAAATTGAAGTACATAAAGCTATAATTGAACAAATACTATTAAAATAAATGCAATAGATACTCTACATGATAGAAATCAGAAAGTGTTTGCTTGGGGTGGATTTTGAAGAAAGGCAAAAAATATGGCAGTTATCTTGTTTCAAGGGGTGGTTACTTGGAGGTATATATATATATATATATATATATATATATATATATATATATATTCAAATCATTGAACTACATTGTTTTACTACATCAAAATTCTGATTAACCTCTGCAGCTAGGATTTTTGTGTCTGTTATTCTACATAGACCTGCTAATATGTTACATGTCTACAAGCCAATGTCAGTTATGCAAGATGACCATGTTACCATGTGTAAATCTAGCAATCTTAGCAGCCCAAAAGAAATTCAATTTGTATTTTAATTATGTATTTATTTTTATATATTTTTTTAATTTATTCATTTGAGAGAGAGAGAGAGAGAGAGAGAAGGAGGGAGCAAGAAGCATCAATTTCCATATATGCCTTGACCATGCAAGCCCAGCGTTTCAAACTGGGAACCTCAGCATTCCAGGTTGGCACGTTAACCACTGTGCCACCACAGATCAGGCTATTATGTATTTCTTTATTTATGTAAATTATTCTTTAAATATTTGAGCTATCGCTTGTGCATTACCTTTTCTCCACATACAGCTCCAATTTTAAGGACCCTTCTCTTATTGGCCTTGCCTTCTAATAGATGAAGCATACAATAAATAAGTATATGAATAAAAGAATTAATTCAGAAATTGATGTGTGCCTGAAAGAAAAAGTAAGTTGCTGAGAAAGAGAACATAGTAAAGATGGCCTCTCTAAGGAGGTGACATTAGACCTTAGACTTAAAGCATGAACATGAGTGCAAAAGCTCTGAGACATCCTAGAACAACAGGAGGAAGACCTGTGTGCCTGGCATTGGGGAGTAATGGAAGAGTGGTATGAAATGAGGCTCGAGCACCTAGGAATAGAGTATGTACAAGGTGTAATATAATCAGACATTTTTAAACGTGTGGATTTTGGAATAGAAGTCATATTGTTTTGTGGTTACACAATATATATTGCTTTATAATTAAAATTATTTTCTTCAATAGCTTCAAATCATTTATATCTTCTCCAGGTTACTTAGGATGCCCAAACTGTAAGAGATGAGATTTTCATGGAAGATTTTATTTTGCATAATCTCTAAGAGAGTAAACCCAACATCCACTTTTCACCTAAGTAACATTCTTCTCTTAAATAAAGTTATATAAAGTGCTTCATGAAGTACATTTTCCAAAAAGAACCTTCCTTTATCTCAAAGATCTAGAACACTGGATATTTGTACGGACAAAAAGATGCACTGTGTCTTCTATCTCATTTCATACACAAAAAATAATCTGAGGTAAATAACAGAACAAACATCTTATAATTAAGCAATTCTATTTCTAGAGAAATATCAGCACATCAGTAACAGGACGTATGTACATCATTCATAAGAACCCCAAAACATAAACAACCTAATTACTCTTCTATGGGAGAACAGACCTAAATGTTCATCAGGAGAATGGATGAATAACTTGTGTTATATTGTATGATGGGCTGTCTTATGGCTGACAAATGGAATAGACATATCAACATGAATAACTTTTAGAAACTATTCTTTCAAAGTTTGAAAACAAAGAAAACTAAACAACATATTATTTAAGAACTATTCATATGTGGTAAAACCAAATATAGCGATAAACCACCAGAGGGCTAAAAATTAAAACCACAATGAGATATCACCTCACACTTGTCAGAATGGCTATCATTAATAAAGCAACAAACAACAAGTGCTGGCAAGGATTTGGAGGAAAGAGAATCCTTGCACACTGTTGATAGGAATGGAGACTGGCACAGCCACTGTGTTAAACAGTATGGAGTTTCCTCAAAAAATTAAAAATGGATTGTTTGTTGTTGAGTTTTATGAGTTCTTTGTATATTTTGGATATTAGGCCCTTATCTGAGCTGTTGTTTGAAAATATCATCTCCCATTTCGTTGGCTATCTGTTTTGCTTTCAGTTTCTCTTGCTGTGCAAAAGCTTCTTAGTACGATGTAGTCCCATTCATTTATCTTTGCCTTCACTCCCCTGCCTTTGGAGTCAAATTTATAAAATGCTCTTTATAACCAAGGTCCATTAGTTTAGTACCAATGTTTTCTTCTATGTAATTTATTGTTTCAGGTCTTATATTTAGGTCTTTGATCCATTTTGAATTAATTTTAGTATGAGGGTACAAACTGTAATCGAGTTTCATTCTTTTGCATGTGGCTCTACTGGATATATACCCCCCAAACTCAAAAACATTGGTACGTAAAGGCACATGCAGCCCCATGTTCATTGCAGCATTGTTTACAGTGGCCAAGACATGGAAACAACCAAAAAACCCTTCAATAGATGAATGGATAAAAAAGATGTAGTACATATATACTATGGAATACTACTCAGCCATAAGAAATGATGACATTGGGTCATTTACAACAACATGGATGGACCTCGATAACATTTTTTGGAGTGAAATAAGTAAACCAGAAAAAAACTAAGAACTATATGATTCCATGCATAGATGGGACATAAAAATGAGACTCAGAGGCACGGACAAGAGTGTGGCGGTTACTGGGGTGGAGGGTAAGAAGTGGAGGGTGGGGGATGGAGGGGAAAGGTAAGGGCACAAAGAAAACCAGATAGAAGGTTACGGAAAACAATTTGACTTTGGGTGAGGGGCATGCAACATAATCAAATGTCAAAATAACTTGGAGATGTTTTCTCTGAACATATGTACCTTGATTTATCAATGTCACCCTATTTAAATTAATAATAATGAAAAAAATTAAAAATGGATCTGTCTTTTGACTTAGTGATTTCACTTCTGGAAATATATCTGAAGAAACCCGAAACACTAATTTGAAAGAATATATGCATACCTATGTTCACTGCAGTGTTATTTACAATAGCCAAGATCTGGAAACATTCCAAGTGTCCATCAGTGGATGAATAGATTAAAAATCCGTGTATATTTACACAATAAAATACAACTCAGCTGTAAAAATAAGGAAATCTTACCTTTGTGACAACATGGATGGACCTGGAGATTATTATGCTAAGTGAAATAAGCCAGTCAAAAAAAGATAAGCACCATATGATCTCACTTATGTAGATTCTAATGACCACAATAAACTGAGAAACAAAATAGAAACAGAGGCACAGACACATGGAACAGACAAACAGCTGTCAAAGGAAGAGGAGATGAAGGACTAGATGAAGGATGGTGAAAGGATTAAGCAAAAAAAAATACACATATAATACATAGATACAGACAACAGTGTGGCAATAGCCAGAGAGAAAGGGAGGAACAGGTGGAGGTGGGCAAAGGGGGTTTAAATTAGGATAGAAAGAGACTTTGATTTAGGTGATGGGCGCATGATGCAGTATGTAGATGATATTTTGTTGAGCTGTACATTTGAAACCTGTATGGTTTTGTGAACCAATGTCACCCCAATAAATTCAATTAAAAATTAATTTAATAAAATAATAAAGGGATGGCTTAAAAAGAAAATTCAGAATTGTGACTACCTCTCTCGGAAAAGCAAATGAAAGGTATGGGGAAGAGCTCACAGAAAACTCAAAATAATTGGTAATGTTCTGTCTTGAGTTGTGTAGTGCATCACAGGTGTCTATTTTATTAGTATGTTTTATTGCTGCCATAGGATGTGTGTGTATACATGTAGAGCATATATAATATATAATTAAACAAAAGTATACATATACAATATATATGCAATATTTTATAGTTTAAAAAATTTAGGAAAAAACACATAAGGGAAAGAAATGTGCTAAATTACTAATCCTGAGTGGTAGAGTTCTGGATAATTTTCTTCATAATAATTTTATACACTTTCCTAATTGCTTAAATGAAAATATAATACTTTTGTAATCAGCAAAAGGCAATTTTAAAGATTAAAAACACTTAGGGTGCTCAGAATGTTTGTACTGTTTTTCGAAACATGATTTGAAACTTCAGTCAAGTTTCAGATGACCTGGGAAGGACAACCTCTAAAGATTTAATGTGTGAGTTTCAATTATGCCAATGGTGTCTTTAAATAGTCAGTCCTTTTTAATCAGTTTTACTTTCTTTTGATCATTTAAAGGTATTTTTACAGTTTCTATGTTTAAGCTTTTATTTCTGACAGCTGTAAGGTTCCTTTGATCTCTAATTTTATAGCTCAGAAAAAACAAAGACTACCTTTTCCATAACCCTTTAGCAACAACTAGTGGATATTTAAAGACAGGACAAAGCAGCCTGACCTGTGGTAGCGCAGTGGATAAAGCGTCGACCTGGGAACACTGAGGTCGCCAGTTCAAAACTCTGCACTGGTCTGGTCAAGGCACATATGGGAGTTGATGCTTCCAGCTCCTCCCCCCTTTCTCTCTTTCTCTCTCTCTCTCTCTCTCTCTCTCTCTCTCTCTCTCACTCTGTGTCTCCTCTCTAAAATGAATAAAATAAAATAAATTAAAAAAAAAAAGACAGGACAAAGCAAACATTTTTCTACATAATTTACAGAGCAACAGCTTTGATGGCAAATCCTATCTAGCTAAAAAAGTCATAAATCCTCAAGACAAATATAATATTGCCTATGATTAACTTACATAGATCAGTGTGTGTATATAAGTACTTAAAATAGCTGGCATTTCCTCATCTAGACTGCTGTGAACTTAACATTCACTACTACATTATATAGTGAGCATTATCATGAAGAATTGTATGAGAGGTTCAGAGTAACAGACCAGGGCAGTGTCAAAACCTCCAAAGCTTTTTAAAGAACTTGGATAGAATGGAATCTGTAAGAAACATAGTTTCGCCTGTCTAGGCGGTGGTGCAGTGGATAGAGCCTCGGACTGGGATGCGGAGGACCCAGGTTCAAGACCCTGAGGTTGCCAGCTTGAGCGCGGGCCCATCTGGCTTGAGCAAAAGCTCACCAGCTTGGACCCAAGATCGCTGGCTCCAGCAAGGGGTGGCTCAGTCTGCTGAAGGCCCGTGGTCAAGACATATGTGAGAAAGCAATCAATGAACAACTGTGGTGTCGCAAAGGAAATAAAAAACTAATGATTGATGCTTCTCATCTCTCTCCATTCCCGTCTGTCTGTCCCTATCTATCCCTCTCTCTGACTCTCTCTCTCTCTCTCTGTCCCTGTAAAAAATAAAAATAAAAATAAAATATCTTTAAAAAAAAAGAAACAAACAAACAAACAAAAAGAAACAGAAGTATCCATGAATATAAGCAGAGAGGGAGAGAAAAAAAAACAGGAGGGAAGTGGTTGGGAGGGCACACAGGAGGAAGAGAAGGGTAGCTGGTAGGTTTACAGAGAGTAACAGTCTAGTTATTGTTCTCTTAACCAAAGGTAGCTTTCCCTTAACCTCTCAAGCCTGTTTGAAGTACCCACTCACCCGAAGATCTTTGCCATTTCCCATCTTTATTTGCTGCACTACTTCTCCCATCTTACTTTCAACAGAAGTTTTGGACCTAAGTAAGTGTATAAAGGCAAAAGTTTCTCCCTATACTGAAAATACAAATGGGTGGAGATTGACACCCACAGCTATAAGAGCTGTGTTGTACCAGGTTCTATGCAGGGGAAGCAGGGAAATAAGAGTGTCTGACAGACCTGAGAACAGGACAGCACCCAAACTACCAACAGAGACTCAGTGGAAGGCATGATGGGCCCATTTCAGAAAAACTGCTAAAACTGAGAAGGGTGTCATCCAATCAATAGAAAGTGAGTACACGCATCCTTAGTAAAATCTGAAAAAGCTCAAACAGCCTGGGCCACATGAACTTATAAAGACAACGAGACAAAACTGTCTTTCAAGGCAAAATTCCATACTGAAGAACAACTACTGAAAATAGGATAAAAAATAATAGAGCCAGCTTACATTTTATATTGAAAGACTACTGTTTTGGAAAGTATAGTGTTTTTGTTTTTCCTATGTATGTCTTCCTGTGATAGAAAGTATATTTTTTTACAGCTGACCACAACAAAAAGTTTGAAAAGCATACTGCATTGGCTTTCCAAAGACTCCTCAATTGCAATCTTTCTTACTCTGTCATCTGAATTATGTTACCAAAACTCATATGTGGTCTTTTTTCACATCTACAAACATTTATACATGTATTTCAAGAGCTTATGGTACATTCTCTAGGACAGACTACATGTTAGAACAGCCTGGTACTGGCATAAGAACAGGCACATATATCAATGGAACAGAACAGAGAACCCAGAAATAAACCCACACTTTTATGAACAACTGCTATTTGACAAAAGAGGAAAGAGCATACAATGGAGTAAAGACAGCCTCTTTAACAAATGGTGCTGGGAAAATTGGACATCTACCTGCCAAAAAATGAAATTAGACCATCAACTTATACCATTCACAAAAACAAACTCAAAATGGATAAAAGACTTCAATGTAAGCCGTGAAACCATAAGCATCTTAGAAGAAAACATAGGCAGTAAGCTCTAAGACATCTGTCGCAGCAATATATTTGCCGATTTATCTCCACGGGCAAATGAAATAAAACTCAAGATAAACAAATGGAACTATATCAAACTAAAATTTTTTTTCACAACTAAAGACAATAAAAACAGAATAAAAAGACAAACTACACAATGGGAGAACATATTCGACAACAAGTCTGATAAGGGTTTAATAACTAAAATTTAAAAAGAACATATAAAACTCAACACCAGGAAGACAAACAATCCAATCAAAAAATGTGCAAAAGAAATGAATAGAAATTTCTCCAAAGAGGACATACAGATGGCCAATAGGCATATGAAAAAATGCTCAACATTGCTAAACATTAGAGAAATGCAAATTAAAACCACAATGATATATCATCTCACAACAGTCAGAATGGCACTCATCAGCAAAACAACACAGAACAAGTGCTGGCATGGAATGGAGAAAAGGGAACCCTCCTGCACTGCTGGTAGGAATGCAGACTGGTGCAGCCACTGTGGAAAACAGGATGGAGGTTCCTCAAAAAATTAAAAATCGAACTGCCTTTTGACCCAGCTATCCCACTTTTAGGAATATACCCTAAGAACACTATAGCACTGTTCAAAGAGAAGAAATGCGCCCCCATGTTCGTGGCAGCATTGTTCACAATACCAAAGATCTGGAAACACCCCAAGTGTCCATCAGAGGACGAGTGGATTAAAAAGCTTTGGTACAGCCTGACCTGTAGTGGCGCAGTGGATAAAGCGTCGACCTGGGAACACTGAGGTCGCCAGTTCAAAACCCTGCACTGGTCTGGTCAAGGCACATATGAGAGTTGATGCTTCCAGCTCCTCCCCCCTTTCTCTCTCTCTCTGTCTCTCTCTCTCTCTCACTCTCACTCTGTGTCTCCTCTCTAAAAATGAATAAAATAAAATAAAATAAAATACAAAGCTTTGGTACATATATACTATGGAATACTACTCAGCCATAAGAAATGATGACGTCAGATCATTTACAACAAAATGGATGGACCTTGATAACATTATACTGAGTGAAGTAAGTAAATCAGAAAAAACTAAGGACTATATGAGTCCATACATAGATGGGACATCACAATGAGACTCAGAGACATGGACAAGGGTGTACTGGCTACCTGGGGGAAGGGGGAGGTGGGGGAGAGGGGAGGGATAAGGGAGGGGCACAAATAAAAACAGATAGAAGGTGACGGAGGACAATTTGACTTTAGGAGATGGGTATGCAATATAATCAAATGTCAAAATAACCTGGAAGTATTTTCTCTGAACATATGTGCACTGATTTATCAATGTCACCCCATTAAAATTAATTTTTTAAAAAGAAGATATAAACTTAGCTAATGCAACAGATATTATCAATGTGGTCTCATTCCCTAATTATGGATTCTTATTTTTGCAACAATATTTAGTTTGCAATTAAAAATAAAATATAAATTAAAAGAAAAAGACACCACATGACTAAATGTAATTTTGAGTATTGAGCAGAGGGGATGGTATTTTTGGAGTCTTTTCATTGAGTTCCTGATGCCTTATATCAGTGCAGCTTGTGTAAACCACCTCTGTTATGGCACACACCTTAGTTTTCGGGCGTAGCACTTAACAAATGTATAATGAACTCTTATATGTTAACTAATAAGGTCTAATCACAAAGGAGAAGGACTCAACAATTTGGGGCTAACAATGTGTATTTTTAGTAAGCATACCATATGATTTTGTACAAAACACTAGCCTTAACATAGAAAAGCTGCTGAACAAAATAAGCAATAATTTTTCTTCTGAATTTCAACATTTATTCAGATCAAAGTGAAGGTAAGCATCTAAACTGCCATTGCACAACTTGTGTACAGTTTGTGCAAATTTTGCAAGTCAAATTTACTTATTACCTGATGAAGAAAATGGCTGTGAAAGGGTTATGTGTGTATTTGGTGCCAGCTGATTATAAAACCAACCTTCTCCAAGTCACACCACCACAGAGCAGGGCTAAATTTATTTCAAACAAGCCTGACCAGGCGGTGGCACAGTGGAAAGAGCGTCGGTTCGGGATGCGGAAGACCCAGGTTGGAAACCCCAAGCTCGCCAGCTTGAGCGTGGGCCCATCTGGCTTGAGCAAAAGCTCTAAAGCTTGGACCCAAGGTCGCTGGCTCCAGCAAGGGGTGGCTTGGTCTGCTGAAGGCCAGAAGTTAAGGCACATGTGAGAAAGCAATCAATGAACAACTATGGTGTCACAAGAGCAACGAAAACCTAATGATTGATGCTTCTCATCTCTCTCTGTTCCTGTCTGTCTGTTCCTATCTTTTATTTTTTTTAATTTTTCTAAGGTGACATTGATAAATCAGGGTACATATGTTCAGAGAAAACATCTCCAGGTTATTTTGACATTTGATTATATTGCATACCCATCACCCAAAATCAATTGTCTTCTGTCACCTTCTATCTGGTTTTATTTGTGCCCCTCCCCTTCCTCTACCCCCCATCTCCTACCACTCTCCCCCACCCCACCCCACCCCTGGTAGCCAGCACACTCTTGCCCATGTCTCTGAGTTTCACTTTTATGTCCCATCTATGTATGGAATCATATAGTTCTTAGTATTTTGTGATTTACTTATTTCACTCTATATAATGTTATAAATGTCCATCCATGTTGTAAATGATCCGATGTCACCTGACCGGGCGGTGGCACAGTGGATGGAGCATCAGACTGGGACTCAGAGGACCCAGTTTCGGGACCACGAGGTTGCCAGCTTGAGCGCAGGCCCATCTGGCTTGAGCAAAGGCTCGCAAGCTTGGACCCAAGGTTGCTGGCTCCAGCAAGGGGTTGCTCGGTCTGCTGAAGGCCCAAGGTCAAGGTACATTTGAGAAAGCAATCAATGAACAACTAAGTTGTCGCAATAAAAAACTGATGACTGATGTTTCTCATCTCTCCCCGTTTCTGTCTGTCTGTCCCTATCTATTCCTCTCTTTGACTCTCTCTCTCTGACCCTGTAAAAATGATCCAATGTCATCATTTCTTATGGCTGACTAGTATTCCATAGTATATATGTACCAAAGCTTTTTAATCCACTCGTCCCCTGACGGACACATGGGCTGTTTCCAGATCTTCACTATTGTAAACTATGCTGCCACAAACATGGGGGCGCATTTCTTCTTTTCAAACAGTGCTATGGTGTTCTTAGGGTATATTCCCAAAAGTGGGATAGCTGGGTCAAAAGGCAGTTCAATTTTAATTTTTTGAGGAATCTCCATTCTGTTTTCCACGTGGCTGCACCAGTAGCATTCCCACCAGCAGTGCAGGAGGGTTCCCCTTTCTCCACGTCCTCGCTAGCACTTGTTCTGTGTTGTTTTGTTGATGAGCACCATTCCAACAGGAGTGAGGTGATATCTCATTGTGGTTTTAATTTGCATTTCTCTAATGATTAGTGATGAGCATTTTTTCATATGTCCTCTTTGGAGAAGTGTCTATTCATTTCTTTTGCCCATTTTTTGACTGGATTGTTTGTCTTCCTGGTGTTGAGTTTTACAAGTTCTTTATAAATTTTGGTTATTAACCACTTATCAGATGTATTGTCGAATATGTTCTCCCATTGTGTATTTTGTCTTTTTATTCTGTTCATATTGTCTTTAGTTGTGCAAAAGCTTTTTAGTTTGATGTAGTCCCATTTGTTTATTCTGTCTTTTATTTCACTTCCCCGTGGAGATAAATCAGCAAATATATTGCTGCAAGAGATTTCAGAGAGCTTACTGCCTATGTTTTCTTCTAAAACTGCCTATGTTTGCTTATAGTTTCACGGCATTCATTTAAGTCTTTTATTCAGTTTGAGTTTGTTTTTGTTAATGGTGTAAGTTGATGGTCTAGTTTCATTATTTTGCAGATAGATGTCCAATTTTTATAACACCATTTGTTAAAGAAGCTGTCTTTATTGTATACTCTTACTTCCTTTGTCAAATATTATTTGTCCATAAAGGTGTAGCTTTATTTCTGTGCTCTCTGTTCTGTTCTGTTGATCTATATGTCTGTTTTTATGCCAGTACCAGGCTGTTTTGAGTACAATGGCCTTGTACTATAACTTGATATCAGAAAGAGTAGTACCTCCCACTTTATTCTTCCTTTTCAAAATTGCTGAGGCTATTTGTGTTCTTTTTTAGTTCCATATAAATTTTTGGAATATGTGTTCTATATCTTTGAAGTATGTCATTGGTATTTTAATTGGTATTGCATTGAATTTATAAATTGCTTTGGATAATATAAACATTTTAATGATGTTTATTCTTCCTAGCTATGAGCACGGTATATGCTTTCACTTTTGTATTTTCCTTGATTTCTTTTATCAATGTTTTATAATTTTCTGAGTATCTGTGTTTAATCTCCTTGGTTAAATTTACTCCTAGGGACTTTATTTTTTGGGTTGCAATATAAAGGGAATTGTTTCCTTAATTTCTCTTTCTGACAGTTCATTCTTGTTGTATAAAAATGCCTCTGATTTCTGAGTATTAATTTTATATTCTGCCACCTTGCTATGTTCATTTATCAAGTGTAGTACTTTTTTGACTGAGACTTTAGGGTTTTCCATATAAAATATATCATATCATCTGCAAATAATTATAGTTTTACTTCTTCTTTTCCAATTTGGATACGTTTTATTTCTTTTTCTTGTCTGATCGCTGTGGCTAGGACTTCCAGAACTATGTTGAATAAGAGTGGTGAAAGGGGGCACCGCTGCCTCGTTCCTGATATTAAGGGGATTGCTTTTAATTTTTGCCCATTTAGTATGATGTTTGCTGTGGGTTTGTCATAGATGGCCTTTATCATGTTAAGGAATGTTCCCTGTATTTCCACTTTACTGAGAGTTTTGAGCATGAATGGGTGCTGGATTATATTAAATGCTTTTTCTGCATCTATTGAAATTATCATGTGGTTTTTGTCCTTTCTTTTGTTTATGTGATGAATCACGTTGATTGAATTGCAAATATTGATCCAGCCTTGCCTCTCATAATAAATCCAACTTGATCATGGTGTATGATTTTTTTCATATATTGCTGGATACAGTTTGCTAATATTTTGTTGACTATTTAAGAATCTAAATTCATCAAGGATATTGGCCTATAATTTTCTTTCTTTGTGTTGTTTTTTCCTGGATTCAGAATCAGAATTATGCTCGCCTCATAAAAGGAGCTTGGAATTCTTCCTTCCTTTTGAATATTTTGAAATAGCTTGAGAAGGATAGCAGTTAGTTCTTCTTTGAGTATTTTGTAGAATTCACTTGTGAAGACATCAGGCCCAGGATGTTTCTTTGTTGGGAGTTTTTTGATAACAGTTTCTATCTCATTTGTTGTAATTGGTATGTTTAGGGTTTCTGATTCTTCCGGATTGGTTTTTGCAAGATTGTGTGTTTCACAAAATTTGTCCATTTCATCTAGGTTGTATAGGTTTTTAAAATACTGTTCTTCATAGAATTTTCTTACAATATTTGGTATTTCTGCTGTCCATTGTTATTTCTCCACTCTCATTTCTAATTTTATTTATTTGAGTCCCCTCTCTTTTTTTCTTGGTGAGTCTAGTTAAAGGTCCATCCATCTTGTTTACCTTTTCAATGAATCAGCTCCTGGTTTCAATGATACTCTGTACTGTTTCCTTAGCCTCTATGTCATTTATTTCTGCTCTGATCTTTATTATTTCCTTCCTTCTACTACCTCTGGGCTTTACTTGTTGTTGTTTTTCTAGTTCTTTTAGATGCAGGGTCAAGTTGTTTATTTGAACTTTTTCTAGCTCCTTATGGTATGCCTGTAATGCTATGAACTTCCCTCTCAGTACTGCTTTTGCTGTGTCTCATAAATTTTGAGTTGATGTATGCTCATTATCATTCGTTTCTAGGACCTTTTTTATTCCTTCTTTGATTCATTGTTCATCCATTCGTTATTTAATAACATGCTATTTAGTTGCCAAGTGTTTGAGTATTTTTCAGTTTTTCTGTTGTGGCTGACTTCTAATTTCATGCCACTGTGAGCAGAGAAAATGCTTGATATAATTTCAATCTTCTTAAATTTGTTGAGACTGCTTTTGTGTCATAACATGTGGTCTATCCTAGGGAATGTACCATGAGCACTTGAAAAGAATGTATATTCTACTGCTTTAGGGTGAAAGGTTATGAAAATATCTATTAGATTGAGTTGGTCTAGGGTATCCTTTAAGTCTGCTGTTTCTTTATTAATTTTCTTTCTTGAGAATCTATCCAGTGATGTTAGTGGGGTATTGAAAACCCCTACTATTATAGTATTGCTGTTGATCTCACCCTTTATATCCATCAAAGTCTGTTTTATATATTTTGGTGCTCCTATATTCAGTGCGTACATATTTACAGTAGTTATATCTTGCTCTTGGATTGCTCCCTTTATCATTATGTAGTGTCCTTCTTTATCTCTTACTATAGCCTTTGTTTTAAATTTCATTTTATCAGATATAGTATTGCTACCCCAGCTTTTTATTTCATTTCCATTTGCATGAAATATTATTTTTTCATCCTTTTACTTTCAGTCGATGTGGATCTTTTGTTGAAGGTATGTCTCTTGTGGACAGCATATGTATGGGTCCTGTTTTCTTATCCATGCAGCTACCTTATGTCTTTTTGATTGGATCATTTAGTTCATTTACATTTAAGGTTATTATTGATATGTAGTTGTTTATTGCCACTTTATTCTTTAAAGCTGTATTCCTCTTTTGTTAAATGCTTTTCCACCTTTGACCTGTTCACAACAAGCCCCTTAGCATCTCTTACAGCATTGGTTAGGTTTTAATGAATTCTTTGAGTTTTTTTTGTATGGAAAGCTCTTTATTTCTCCTTCAATTTTGAACGTTAGCCTTGCTGATAGAGTAGTCTTGGTTGTAGGCTCTTGTTCTGAATTACTTTGAATATTTCTTGCCATTCCCTTCTGGCCTCAAGTGTTTCTGTTGAGAAGTCGGATGTCATCCTTATGGGGGCTCCTTTGTAGGTGATAGCCTTTTTTTCTCTAGCAGCTTTTAATATTTTCTCTTTATCCCTTAGCTTTGGTATTTTAATTATGATGTGTCTTGGTGTAGATTTCTTTGGGTTTCTCTTTAATGGAGTTCTCTGTGCTTCCTGAACATGTGAGACATTTTCCTGCCTTAATTTAGGGAAGTTTTCAGCTATGATTTGATTGAACTAAGTTTCTATCTATGTTCTTTCTCTTCTTCTTCAGGAACCCCTATGATGCAGATGTTATTTCTCTTCATGTTGTCACCGAGCTCCCTTAGAGTTTCCTCTGACTTTTTGAGTCTCTTCTCTTTTCTGCTCTGCTTCTGTTCCTTCCTTTATTTTGTCCTCTAAGTCACTGATTTGATCCTCAGGTTCATCCATCCTGCTTTTAATTTCTTCCATTGTGTTCTTCAATTCTGATATTGTATTTGTCATTTCTGTCTGATTCTTTTTTATTATTTCAATTTCCTTATTATACTTGCTATCTCTTTATTTAGGTATTCGTAATGACCATCTATTATTGTTCTAAGCTCTTTGAACATCCTAACAATCATTATTTTAAACTCTTCATCAGGTAGTTTGGTTATATCTGATTCATTCAGGTCCTTCTCTGGGGATTTCTCTTGATTCACTTGGGTTGTATTTCTCTCCCCTTCCTTTAAGTTTGGGGAAGGGACTGAGAGTTCCAATTTTCTAGTTACATAATAGGTTCTTCCAGCCATCAGCCCCCAACCTGCAGTTATATAGGGGCTAACATAAACTCATGTGTAGTCAAAGGGCTGTTATGAATAACAAAACAGCTCTTTCAGGAACTGGAGCTATTTAAGGACAAAAGAACAAATGTTATAATAGAAGATGCTCCCATTGTTCTAATAACTTAGGAAATGATAAGGATTTGGAGAGCTGTGAGTCAGGAGCTATAGACAAAGACCAAAATATACATATCTTATTATATCACAGTATCACATCTCTCTACTAGAAAGGACAGAAATTAATTATCAGAGACAAGTCTTATCAGCCTAGAGACTTGCAGAGAAATCTATATCAACTTTACTAACTAGCCCTTATCTTACATTAATTCCCCCAATATTTACCTTCCCACAGTGATGCTCTAGAAACTCAAAATTTTTTTCCTTTGCTTATCATTTCTTAAACATTTATTGTTCTTTTTTCAAGATTCTATGAAAGGTTAAGCTCTAACCACCCCTTTGAATTACCACAGAATTCTCACACATGTTAATAATGCACGTGTTAATAAACTTGTTTATTAATCTGTGCTTTGTCAGTCTAATTTACAGGGTCTAAGTTAGACAACCTAGAAGGGTAGAGGGAAAAGGCTTTTTCCTCCCCTACAATGTGAATATTCAGACTGCTTTAAAATATATAAATATAATTTTTTAAAAATGTAATTTTTATACATTTCTCCCTTTTCTGCACAACAAAAATGGAATTCAAATATTTACACCTCCCCTCCTGGGATGATTTGAAGATTAGTCTACCAACCGCACTCACCTTATCCATCCTCAAGGAAAGGATATTCTTTTTTCAGTTACTAATCAGGGTTCTAGGTTTCAGGGACTACCTAGGAAGATACAACAGTTTGAAAAACAGGAGAAGCTGAGGGAAACAAAAAGAAAAGGGAGAAGATTTTTCTAAGTCTATAAAGGAAAAGCGGCAAAGTGAAGAAGGATTCTCCATGTGTACGGACATGTGGCCTTATTGACAAGGGCAACCCTGGAATGCCTTGCTTAAGAATAATAGTCATTGCCTAACCTGTGGTGGTGCAGTGGATAAAGTGTCAACCTAAAACGCTGAGGTTACTGGTTCAAAACCTTGAGCTTACCTGGTCAAGGCGCATATGGGAGTTGATGCTTCCTGCTCCTCCCCACTTGTGTCTCCCTTCTCTCTCTCTCTCTCTCTCTCTCTCTCTCTCTCTCTCTCTCCACTTTTAAATAAAAAATTAAATCTTTTAAAAAATATATAAAAAATAAAAATTAAAAAAGAACAATAGTCATTAAAATTTTCTACGAGTGTCGATCTTATGTTATATGTTCTATCACAAAATAATAATAATAATAATAAAAGAGGACAGAGGGTGACAGATATATTTATGGCATGGATCTATTTATGGCATAGATTGTTTTATAGGTATAAATTTACCTCCAAATTCACCAGGTTGTGCCCTTGCTGGATGACTTGGTTGGTTAGAGCAACATCCTGAAGTGCAGAGGTTGCCAGTTTGGTTCCCAGGGCGCATACAGGAACAACTCAATATTCCTGCCTCTGTCTCTCACTGAGTATGTACAGATTGTTGTATATCAGTGTTGGGCAAATGAGTTTGTAAAATTTGTATTATTTTAGTTTGCTCACTTTTAGTGTTAAAAAATGGCACTGGCAGCACCAGGTATGTGATCTGTGAAATTGCAGATTACCCTTCTGCTTGGGAAGGGCCATTGTCTTGCTAATGTTTGCTGAAGGAGAGGTTTTCGCACCAGAAAGTATTCAAAAGAGAAGGGAGGAAGCCATGTTTTTGCAGTTTGTGCAGAGAGAAGGGAGAAGATATGCAGATGGGGAACCAGAGGTGAGGGATTTTGTGAGCTCCACTGAGACTGGTGAGGCCTTTGATTCTAGGAAAAACTGGAGAAGATTCTCCTGGTTGTGGAACAAGAGAATGTGTCAGTGGCTTTGGGAGCCCTGAGTATTTGCTTATTGGCCAGTGTGAGTCTTGAATAAAGGATGGCCCACTATTTTTTGGCTCCACTGTTTCTTCACCGTCTACCTGTATCTAATGGGAACCTGCATAAGTGACTGTGATGGAGATGACTACTGACCTTACAATCAGTCATACCTCAATAAAGTGGTGTTTAAGAAAAAAGAACAGTCATTATATGTAAAGCCAGTAGCCAGGGTCAGGATCACAGCAGCCCGACCCACGCAGGTTCGCATTAGATTCGAACAGTCGGTAATGAAACACAGGAGCCAAAAACTGGTGAGCCATCAGCGTTAATTCTAGCTTGCACCCGGCGGGCAAGCAAAAACACACACTGGGCTCCAAAACCCACATATTCAGTGCTCACAAAGCTACTGACTTATCTGAGTTTCCTAGCATCAAAGCTTTCCAGCTCACCAGACTTATTCACCTCTGTTTCCCATCTCCTCCTGCACAAACTCTTAACAAACTGGCTTCTTCCTCAGCACTCTGCCATCTCGGCTGCTTCTCCTGGCCTTCACGTGGCCTTATTCTGCTCTCCTCTCTTCTAATACTAACCCCAGGAACTCAGGAACCAAGAGAGAGAGATCAAGCTACTGGTCTCTCCCACTTTATAGCATAGACTCAAAACCTTTAATCCAATTATACAAACAAGGAAGTCTCTGTATAATGGGATTCCTCAGGAGAGTGCACCACCCTACATCATCCAATCAGTCAAGGGTGTGGGGAAGAGCTTACTCTTAAACTAAGCCTTAGGCTATAACGACCCGGCCTGCCCACAGCCTGTTCCAGAACACACATTAATATCAACAAACTTCCATGTGGGCAGCGCCATCTTTAACAAAGTGAGCATAATATATTTTATCTGCCCAACATTATATGACAGTGGTAAGGGTCTAGAGTCCCATCTAGAGAATTGTTCCAATAGTTTCTGATAACAGTGTAAATGGACAACTTCCCCATTCCCCAACTGCTATCAATGCCCCAGGACATAAGGGAGTCAAAGGAAAGGTCCGGGGAGGGCAGTGTGGGGCAAATAAGTTTTAACAGATGTTTATAGTTTGCATCAGGTAGCACTATGTGTGTGTGTAGCTATAAAAGGCTAAGGCAGATTGCAAATTGCGAATTACTTTCCTGCTTGGGAAGGGTCATTGGTTTGCTAACGTTTGCTAGAGAAAGGGTTTTTTGTTACCCCAGCCTATTGTGCAGAGGAACAAAAGGAATGCAGAGATTCAGGAAGCTGAGGGGTTTTGAGAGCTCCACTGAGACTGGTTGGGACCTTTGATTCCAGGAGGAATCGGAGAAGATTCTCCAGGTTGTGAAACCAGAGAAACCTTCAGAACTTTGAGAGCCCTGAATGAAGGGGAAGTGGTCTTCCCTGTGTGTTTGCTCATCTGCCGGTGCGTCATGTTAATAAATGGAATGGCCCACCATTTTTTGGCTCCCCTGTTTCTTTACTATCTGCCCAAATACAATGGGAACCTGCATGGCCATGACGACGACAGCCACTGACCATACAGGTGGCTACAAACCCAGTTGTTTGGAAATAACTTGTATATACTTGTACTTGTCAGAAGAAAATGTCAGAAAGATCCTGAAACTCCTAGACCAGAGGAATATTAATAACACCATTTAGCATTAGCATTGCTACAACCTGGTCAAAATTGAATAATGACAACCACTGAGGTAACTGAACTAGTCACTAGACAATTAAACTGATTGAATTTTCTCTTTTCTTGCTTACCACATATATTAGAGGGGGGGAAATCCTACAAACCATATTTTTACCATTTTATCAATAAGGGACTTTTAGAATACATTATTGTGTAGCTAATTATTGAAATAATATGGTTAACGGAATTTAAGTAACTAGGATGAAGGTCAATGGAAATCACACAAGGATTGGGGTGCTTTCCCCTCAAGTGAAAGAGGTAAAAGATTTGTGCCATCATATTTTCCTTCATAACTTCCTACTGATGGGCACTTTTGCTATTGTAATGCTGCTGAAGTGTATCATTTTGCCCATGTGAGAGAAAGGCCCCTGCTGGCCCACCAGCGCTGTCTTCCTTAATCCCCAACTCACTCCCCACTATGTAGACACTGAGGTAAGGGGTTGAGTGCAGTTAGATCATTGAGATGCGACCCTAGAAAACACAAGAAAGGGAATAGGGAGAATGAGAGAGAGGGTAGGAAAAGCCAATATTAGGGTGTGTTTTAGGAGTTCCAAAACCTCTTAGGAAGTGTACAGTAAAAACAAAGGCTGGAATATTTATCCACTGCTTCCTATCGCCCTTTGGAAAGTTTGCCCCTAGATGGATTAGAGCTTTCAGACTTTCAGGGAAGAATGAGAAAGGCTACTATCAGCTGAGGCGAGTCTGAGAAACCGTAAAATTGTCCACTGCACTGTGGCTGAGATCCAAGGTGGCTGAAGTATGTGATGGAATTATAGAAACATCAATTATAATATATTTGCCTTTATGAAAATTAGAAAAAGATGTTCCATGTAAGCAGAGGCTATTTTGCACTCTCATAGCTTGGTAAGTAGGTAGAATCTGTCAATTTGAAAAATGGCTTCTTTCTCTGAGCTTTCTCATCCCTGCACTTGGGTCAGGTTGCACAACTAGAAAGGAGAACACAGAGTAAATTTTAACTCTTTGGCCAGAGGCACTCAAGCAGTGAACAACTGCCCCAGTTACACCATGTGTCCCAGGGTACCCATATCTCAGTAAGATAAATTCCTAAAAGGTCAGAGATATAATCATGGTTGTTTTTTTTCCTCCCAACTTAGTAGTGTCCTCACATGTTTGCACTGATCAGTAGTCAGTTAGACCAGAGGCAACCCTTCTGTAGATCTCTGTGTACTATGTACTTTCTCCTTTCTAGTATTCTGCTCACAAATTCCATTTGCCCTGTCCCTCTATATTCCAAACTCTGCTCCCCAATGCAGAGAGAGCACTGAGCTCCACCTGGGTTTCCCTTGCCTGTGCCAAACCTTGAACTCTCTCCACGCAGAGATCTTAGACACTCTTAAGGTTTTGCCTTGCTTATTTCCCATCTCTCCCAGGCCACTGTTCTTTCTGCCTGGTGGTCAACATCTTGAAAATCATTGTTTCATCTATTTGGTCTGAATTTACAGCTCTTTAAGGTATAAAGGTAAACAGAGTATGAGTTTCTTCTTCTTGGCTGGAAATGATAATCTCTGTATATATATTTTTTATTTTGCTAAATACTCTCCCAAATTACTTCTACATATGCAGTACCAATTTCTACTCCAACTATTAGCAACGTAAGAGTAGTTATGTTTTCACTGCCAGCCACTAGACAGAATGTTATCAAAATTTTTTCATACTGCCAGACTGATGGGTGAAAAATGTTACCTTATAATGGTTATAATGTACATTTATCTTATGTGAAGATATTAAGAACAATTAGCATTTCTTTTCCTGTGAACTCTTTATGCATATCCTTTGCCCATTTTTACTGGGTTGTTGGTATTTTCCATTATGATTTATATATTGAAGTCCATTACCTTAAAAGATCACATTACTAATTGAAGGTCACACCAAGTCATAGGATAATGCTGACATTATGGTGTATCCTATACCATTGATGTTTTATTTATAAAGTATCATAATATTTTAGATTTTTATCTTACTAGTTTTATTTCTCAAGTAAAAATAAAACTGAAAAGCTTTCCAAGTAGCTACAATGATGGTCTCAATACATGAGAATACACAAGTAAACATACTCAGAAGCAGAAACATCAAAGACAAGTATATTGTGTTATTATATCTAAGTACCTTAAGGGTAGGAACCAGGTCTTATTTTTATATTCAAGTTTCTAGAATATTTTAATCTCTCTCTTCCTCATATATATACTGCTTGCAAAAATTAGGGGATATTTTATATCTCTCTCTCTTTCTCTCTCTCTCTCTCTCTCTCTGTGTGTGTGTGTGTGTGTGTGTGTGTGTATTTTTTTTTCTCTCTTAAGAGAGTTCTCTGATAGGTGACCTAGCAACTGATATGGTGGCAGAACTAGGAATTCTTCTTATTTTTTATTTCATTTATTGATTTTACAGAGGGGGCACAGGAACAAAATATCTCAACTTAGAGTTGTTTGACTTTAGTTGTTCATTGATTGCTTGTTGTATGGGCCTTGATTGGGCAAGCTTAGGAATTTGAATCGGTGACCTCAGCAATCCAGGTTGACGCTCTGTCAACTATGCCACCACAAGCCAGGCATCTTTTTTATTTTTATAACTCTTTTGGCTTCCTTTTCAAACTGTACTTTCTTCCTTCACATATGTTCATTTTACTTGCATTCAGGTGTGCCCCTTACTTCATAAAAATATTTTAAAATTACATTCTATGAATGTGTTGGTAGATCAACTAATATGATCCAAGAAATAGTCATTAATATTTCATTCATTTTTTATTTCTGTTTTTTTTCTATACATAAGAGGAGGGGAGATAGAGAGACAAACTCCCACATGCGCCCTGACAGGGATGCTCCCTGCAACCCCCATCTGAGGCCGATGCTCAAATCAACCAAGCTATCCTTAGTGCCCTAGGCCGATTCTTGGACTAGTCAAGCCACTGGCTGTGGGAGGGGAAGAGAGAGAGAAGGGGGAGAAGGAGGGGAGAGAAGCAGATGCTTGCTTCTCATGTGTGCCCTGGCCAGGGATCAAACCTGGAACATCTACACATCAAACTGACGTTCTATCACTGAGCCAACCAGCCAGGGCTATTTTTTACTTTAAAAGAAATTAAAATTAAAATATTTTTATGGCTCCAAAAGTTTTGTGGGCCCTAGGCACTGTACCTATTGTGCCTAGAGAAGTCAGCTCTGTATATACATCTGTGTAACCAACACTCTGACCAAGAAATAGAATATTTCTGCCTGAACAGGCAGTGGTGCAGTGGATAGAGCATCGGACTGGGATACCAAGGACCCAGGTTCGAGAACCTGAGGTCGCCAGCTTAAGTGCAGGCTCATCTGGTTTGAGCAAAGCTCACCAGCTTGGACCCAAGGTCACTGGCTTGAGCAAGGAGTTATTTGGTCTGCTGTAGCCCCCTGGTCAAGGCACATATAAGAAAGCAATCAGCCTGACCTGTGGTGGCGCAGTGGATAAAACGTCGACCTGGGAACACTGAGGTCACCAGTTCAAAACCCTGCACTGGTCTGGTTAAGGCACATATGGGAGTTGATGCTTCCAGCTCCTCCCCCCTTTCTCTCTCTCTCTCACTCTGTTTCTCCTCTCTAAAATGAATAAAATTTTTAAAAAAAAATGAAAAAAAAAAGAAAGCAATCAATGAACAACCAAAATGACACACAAAAAACTGATGATTGATGCTTCTCATCTCTCTTTGTTCCTGTATGTGTGTCCCTATCTATCCCTCTCTCTGACTCTCTCTCACTGTCTCTGTTAAAAAAAAAAAAAAGGAATAGAATATTTCTGTTATCACAGAAAGTTCCCTAGTGCTTCCTACTAGAACTCCCCCAAATCCATAGGCAACCACTGTTTTGATTTCTATTACTTATTTTTAAACTTCATTATCTATCTATCTATTATCTATTTAGATATATATTGTAGTTTGTACACTTTTATATCTGACTTTCTTCAACAACAAAATATTTTTGCAACTCATCCAAGTTGTGGGTCATAAGTAGTTCATTCTTTTTTATTGCTAACTAATATTTCATTTCAAGAAACTACTATAGGCCCTGTCTGGTTAGTTCAGCGGTAGAGCGTTGGCCTGGCTTGTGGATGTCCCGCGTTCGATTCCCAGTCAGGGCACACAGGAGAAGCGCCCATCTGCTTCTCCACCCTTTACCCTCTCCTTTTTCTCTCTTTCCCTCTTCCCCTCCCACAGCCACCGCTCCATTGGAGCAAAGTTGGTCCAGGCGCTGAGGATGGCTCCATGACCTCTGCCTCAGGCGATAGAATGGCTCCGGTTGCAATGCAGCAACGCCCCAGATGGGCAGAGCATTGCCTCCTGGTGGGCATGCTGGGTGAATCCCGCTTCTATCCTCAGAAAAATACAAAAAAAAAATCTGCCATAATGAGTTTATCCATTCTCCTATTAATGGACATTTGGGTTGTTTCTAGTTTGGGCTCTCTGCAATGAACATTCTTGTATAAGCTCTTTTGTGGACATTAAGTTTTCATTTCTTTTGGATACTTACCTAGGGATGGAAATGCTGGGTTATAGAACAGATGTATTGCTTAATTTATAAAAAAAACTGCCAGACTTTTTTCAAAGTGAATATACCAGTCTATACTCTCACCAACAGTGTATGAGAGTCATATTGCTCCATATCATTTGTTAACATTTGTTATTCTGTCTTTTTGTTATTCTGTCTTTTAAATTGCTAACAAGATGCAAAATTATACTGTATTGTACAGTTTTTCTTCCTGAAAATTTTAAAGGGAGGTAATGAAGAATAAAGTTCATACTGTCCCATCCAATAGTTTACTTGAAAAAACTCCCCTTAAATATATCTTTTTTCTCTCTCTTCACCAATAACTAATGAGTGTCTCTATTTCTCCTCATTTTTTATCCACCAGTTCTTCCTTTAGGTTTTGGCTTTAATAATTGCTAGATCATTGCGCCTAAAGTCACTGGTTCAAAACCCTGGGCTTGCCCAGTCATGGAACATATGAAAATCATCTACAAGTTGATGCTTCCCACTTTCTCTCTCTCTCTCTCTCTCTCTCACTCACACTCTCCTCTCTAAAATCAATAAATAAAACTGTTTTTAAAAAATTGTCAAATCATTGGCTACTTTAATGAAAGCACTATCCCGAAAGTGGGGAAGGGCAAAGTTCAAAGTGCAAGTGCTTGGATGCTCCATATTAAGTTGTCTTTATGTTTTCATGACAAAAACAGCCCACTCACCACAGCATTAATTAGCAATGTAAATTTTATTGATGATTTCGTAGGCAAGACCAATGAAGCAATGTATATTACACAGCTCACAGATTTTCCTAGACATATCTTCATTAGAATTGTCCCTAATTCTCTTTTTCCCAAAGTATCAGACACCATGTTTCCTTCTTATTCAATTTCTCTCATTAGTCTGCATTTTCCATCTGCTCATGAATACAATCTTCAGTTTGAGAAGGACCATCATATTGAAAAGAATAACAAGCCAAAGACTGTGAGTCTTCCTTTGAAGGAAGGGATTGTACATGTAAAAGAAAAATACGTTCTGCTACATTGATTTTCTTCTTCTTTTATTCTTTTCCTAATTACCTTTCGTGGCCTGATTATACATAATAAAAAAAATTCCTTTTATATAACAGCAAAGTCATCAAGAAATAGTCCACCTGGCAGTTTGCATAAAAATATTTTGCCGGAGTGACGTCAGAGAAATGGTGCCGTGAGGAGGGCTTTCGATATCTCTCCCCAAAATTTCAACAAACTCCACAACTAGAGACAGAAATACAATCTCAGGAGCATCTGAAATACACATACACCAAACAAAGGTACAATTGGGCAAAACAGTAGCTAAATATATAATCCATTCTGAAGGAAATAAGATGGAGAACGAAGCACTCCACCTTCCTCACTGACCTGAGCAGGGGCTGCTTTCACTTGAAACTGAGATAAAACAAGGGCTGGGGGCATGGAAAAAAGCTGGGCTAGGGCAGAGACATTCAAGCTTAAGAGTGTTCCCGCAGCTCAACCCATACGGAGCGGGAGTAACGCCAGCGGCAGACCCGGCAGAGGTGCGAGCAGTTGCCTTGTTACTCCCGATATCCTGCTTGGCAAGCATGGACAGTGTACAGGTGGTTCCTCCTAGTGCCCTGGGTGTGGGCGCTCCCATTGCATTCCCGGACAGAGGGGCAGGGTTGGAGACTGTCGGCAGCAGCTCTCTGCGTAGACTGCAGATAGAGTCTCGATGAAATCCCGGCTCCCCAAACAATAGCACGTGGGGAGTGCACGTAACTCGGCTTATCTAGGCCTGGACCTCTCCGGGTGGATGCCTCTGCCAGCCATTCAGGCTAACAAAGAACATTACCTGGGAAGAAAAACACGGAAGTGGGTGAGGGGTGTGCAGGCAGCTTGCAGAGTCTCTGGAGAGATCCATGAATCCAATCGCTAAAATAGTTTGGCCCACAGTCTGCTCACTGCCCAGCTGGCTTACACCGGTAATGGCTCTGGCTGACAACGTCATCTTTCTCAGGTCTGTGATCTAACAGAATCTAATAGAGAGACGTGATATTTCTTAGGGCCTCTTGCTTGGCACACAGTGGCTGGGGCAACTTTCTGCTAGCCAATACAGGGTAAAAAACACATTCCTATGCAACAGACCTCAGAGAACAATACAGAAGTTGGGCAGGCTAAGCTGTAGGCTTCTTAACAAGGGAGAAGCCTGCAGAGAGCAGTCCCACAGAACGCTAAGGCAAATTTAATTAGACATACCCGGGGAACCTTAGAAAGGAGCCTGAATAGAAGTCAACTTGCCACCCTGCCTGCTTAAGCTGGTGGCTCTGGTTGGCAGAGCTTTCATACTCAGGGCTGTGCTTTAAAAGGACCTAGAGGAGGAACTTGACAGCTTTTAAGACCTGCTGTTCTGCAGGCAGTGACTGGGGCATCTTCCTGCCAGCCAATACAGATTATAAAGTGCAAAAAGCCTGGGGAGAGTGGTCCCACAGAGTACTGAGGCATACTAGACATGCCTGGAGGTTCATAGACACCTTGAGAGCAATTGGTTCCCAGCCCTGCCTGATTACGCTGTCGGCCCTGGCTGACAAAGCCTTACCCAGAGCCCTGCGTTGAGTGGGGATAGAGTGGGGATTTGGCAGCTCTTAGGGTCTCTTACTATCCAGGCAGTGGCAGGGACAACTTCACAGCTGGGTCACCAGGCTGCTGGTTCCGGAAGGAGAGATTTGGAAAGAGGCTCTGGGAAAACAGGCTCTCCCATTGTTGGAGCCTGCAAAAACTCACAAGCCCCAACTACCAATGAGACAAAGGCCTTGTATATATCATCACCATAGTGACATATCAACTGCAAATATCTACCTAAGCGTGCCATAGTGGCAGAACCTGGGGTACAGTGCCACCGACTAAAAAGAGAGAGAAGGAAAAAGGAAGAAGATAACCTCTCAAAATCAAGAATAATCCAGTCTTTATAATTTTTTGCACCTTTTTTTCTTTCATTTTCTTATATTTATTTTATTCTCCCACCTTGATCCTATTATCCTGTTTCCATCTTATTCTTTTCTTTTCATCTTGAACTTCATTACCCATGGATGTTACATTTCCCATTTGTTGTTTTTTCTTTTCTTTTTTCTTTCTCTCTATGAGGGTTACATTCCAAAAACCTTAACTCTCTCCTTTTTTTCCCTTTTCTTTCTCTTCTTTCTTTCTTATTTTTCTTTTTTTTTCTCTCTCTTTAGGTTTCTTCTTTTCTGTTCCACTTTTCCTCTCATTCCATCCTCATTCACAAATTATTTTATTTTGTATTCAAATTATTGCTTTGTGGCATTTTGTGTACTTTTTACTTTAATTTTTTAACTCATTAGTATTCCCACCAACCCCCAGCTCTCCATTCTCTGCAGTTTTAGTTCCTCTTAATACAATAGTATGTTTTTTACTTTTTCTGTTTCTTGTTTTCTTCTTTTCTCTTTCACTAGATCTCTCATTCAACTGTCATTTACAAGCAGATCGTTTTATTCTTGTTCCATATTTTTTTCCTTGTAACTTTTTGTGGGTCCTTACCTTGTTTTTTGCCTCTTTACCATTTCTCCCCAACTCAGACCCTCTGTTCTAATTAGTTTTTGTTCCATTTAGCACAATATAATTCTCAGTTTTTCATGGTATTTTCTCAAAAAATATATATTTTTTAAAATTTTTATTTCTTATTTATTTATTCTGTTTTATATTAAATTTTTAAAAATAATTTAAAATAAATATTTTTGTTGTTGTTCTTTATCAATTCTTATTAGTGTTATTAACAAAACTACCCTCAGATGCCATTAAGAAAAAGAAAATCGAATATCACGGATACAAAAGACAGAGATGTAGAATAGATAGATGAGGAAAAATCTATACAAAAAAAAATAATTTAATAGATTGGAAACCTTGGGGTTAAATGACAGAGAATTTAAAAGAGAAATTCTAAAAATACTCAGAAATATACAAGAAAGCACAGAAAGGCAATTTAGGGAGCTCAGAATACATTACCAAGGAAATTGAAACTATGAAAACGAATCAAACAGAGATGAAAACCTCAATTTATGAACTGAAAAAGGAGGTAACAAGCTTAGTTAATAGAACAAGCCAAATAGAAGAGAGAATTAGTGACATAGAAGTCAGACAACTAGAGGCACAACAGAAAGGAGGAGAGAGACTCACAAATTTAAAATAATGAGAAAGCCCTACAGGAATTGTCTGACTCCATCAAAAAGAGTAACATAAGAATAATAGGTATATCAGAAGGAGAAAAAAGAAAAAATGGAATGGAGAACATATTCAGACAAATAATAGACAAAATACTTCCCAAACCTGTGGAAAGAACTGAAGCCTCAAATTCAAGATGCAAACAGAACCATGAGTTATCTTAACCCCAACAAACCTACTCCAAGGCACATCATAATGAAATTGGCACAAACCAACAAAAAAGAAAAAATTCTCAAGGCAGCCAGGGAAAAGAAAAATACAACATACAAAGGAAGGCCTATTAGATTATCATCAGATTTCTCAGCAGAAACTCTACAAGCTAGAAGAGAGTGGACCCCAATATTTAAAGTTCTAAAAGAGAGGAACTTCCAGCCAAGAATACTATACCCATCAAAGCTATCCTTCAAATACAAAGGATAAATAAAAACATTCATAGATACAGAAAAGATGAGGGAATTTATCACCAGAAAACCCCCACCTCAGGAACTACTAAAGGGGGTTTTCCGACCAGATACAAAGAACAAAACAAGTAAAAGCTCCACCAAGAACACAATAAAATCAAATTTAAACTGTGACAACAAAAACAAAAAGGGGAGCCTGACCTGTGGTGGCGCAGTGGATAAAGTGTCGACCTGGGAACACTGAGGTCGCCAGTTCAAAACCCTGCACTGGTCTGGTCAAGGCACATATGGGAGTTGATGCTTCCAGCTCCTCCCCACTTTCTCTCTTTCTCTCTCTCTCTCTGTCTCTCACTCTGTATCTCCACTCTAAAATGAATAAAATAATAATAAAATTTAATAAAAAACAAAAAGGGGAGAGGACAAAGTTTAACAGTAGCAAAGGAGGATGGAGTGCAGAAGTACCCATGAGATAGTGTACTACAATGAACATGGTAGGTACTCTTTTCATTACTTAATAGTACCAACCCTGAAAAACCCACCACAGAAGCACATGACTTGAAAAAACAAGTAGCAGAGGAAAGAAGTATGGATTATTACCAAACAAAAACAAATAATAGAAAAACAAAAAAGAAGAATCAAACAATATACAAAACTAAAAGAAACCAATAGTTAAAATGACAAAAGGAAACCCTCAAGTGTCAATAATTACACTAAATGTAAATGGATTGAACTCACCAATAAAAAGACATAGAGTAGCAAAATTTGCTTAAAAAAGAAAATCCAACTGTATGCTGCCTACAAGAAACACATCTAAACAAGGATAAAAACAAATTCAAAGTGAAAGACTGGAAAACAATACTCAAAGCAAATAACATCCAAAAAAAAGCAGGTGTAGCAATGCTCATATCTAACAATGCTGACTATAAGACAGCAAAGGTAATCAGAGACAAAAATGGCCATTTCATAATAATTAAGGGGACACTAAATCAAGAAGACATAACACTTCTTAATATAAATGCACCAAACCAAGGAGCACCAAAATATATAAGACAGTTTCTTACTGACCTATAAACAAAAACTGATAACAATACAATCATACTTGGAGACCTCTATACATGGCTGACAGCTCTATATTGTTCATCCAAACAGAAAATTAATAACAAAATATTGGCCTTAAGTGAAACATTAGAACAATTGGACATGATAGACATCTACAGGACATTTCATCGCAAAGTGCCAGAGTACACATTTTTCTCTAGTGTACATGGAACATTCTCAAGAATTGACCATATATTGGGCCACAAAAATAACATCAGCAAATTCAGAAAAACTGAAATTATACCAAGCATATTTTCTGATCATAAAGCCTTGAAACTAGAATACAACTGCAAAAAAGAGGTAAAAGAAACACACAAAAATGTGGAAACTAAACAACATACTTCTAAAAAATGAGTGGGTCAAAGGAGAAATTAGCACAGAGATCAAAAGATACATAGAGGCAAACGGAAATAACAGTACGAATTATCAGAATTTATGGGATGCAGCAAAAGCAGTAATAAGAGGGAACTTCATATCACTACAGGCCTATATGAACAAACAAGAGAGAGAGAGCCCAAGTAAACCACTTAACTTCACATCTTAAAGAACTAAAAAAAGAAAATATCAAAGACAACCAAAATCAACAGAAGAAAGAAAATAATAAAAATCAGAGCAGAAATAAAAGAAATAGAGAACAGAAAAAATATAGAAAAAATCAATAAAACAAGGAGCTGGTTCTTTGAAAAGATCAACAATATTGACAAACCCCTGGCAAGGCTCACCAAGGAAAAAAGAGAAAGGACTCATAAACAAAATCCAAAATGAAAGAGGAGAAATCACTACATATATACAAAGAATTATTGTAGAATTGTATGAAAAACTATATGCCACCAAATTCAATAATCTAGAAGAAATGGAAAGTTCCTAGAAAAATACAATCTTCCTAGACTGAGTCATGAAGAAGCAGAAAGCCTCGACAGACCAATAAGCAGGGAGGAAATAAAAACAACTATTAAAAACCACCCCAAAAATAAAAGTCCAGGCCAGACATCTATACTAGTGAATTCTGTCAAACATTCAAAGAAGACATGGTACCTATTCTACTCAGAGTCTTCCAAAAAATTGAAGAAGAAGCTATACTTTCAAACACATTTTATGAGGCCAGCATAACCCTCATACTGAAACCTGGCAAGGACAACACAAAAAAGAAAACTACAGACCAATATCTTTAATGAATACAGATGTTAAAATACTAAACAAAATATTAGCAAATCGAATACAACAACATATTAAAAAAATACTACATCATGATCAAGTGGGATTCATCCCAGAATCAGAAGGATGGTTCAACATATGTAAAACGGTTAACGTAATACACCATATCAACAAAACAAAGAACAAAAACCATATGATCTTATCAATAGATGCAGAAAAGGCATTTGATAAAATACAACACAATTTTATGTTTAAAACGCTCAACAAGATGGGTATAGAAGGAAAATATCTCAACATAATAAAGGACATTTATGATAAACCATCAGCTAACATCACATTAAATAGCATTTTAAAACTGAAGACTTTTTCTCTTAAATCAGGAACAAGACAGAGTTGTCCACTCTCTCCACTCTTATTTAATGTGCTGTAAGTTCTAGCTAGAGCAATCAGACAAAAAAACAATAAAATAAAAGGCATCCATATTGGAAAAGAAAAAGGAAAGGTTTTTACTATTTGCAGATAATATAATCCTGTACATTGAAAACCCCAAAGACTCCACAAAAAGATTACTAGAAATAATAAACCAATACAGTAAGGTAGCAGGATACAAAATTAATATACAAAAGTCCATTGCCTTCCTATATGCCAACAATAAAACATCAGAAAACGAACTAAAAAAAAATAATCCCCTTCATCGTTGCAACAAAAAAATATTAAAATACCTAGGAATAAATATAACAAAGAATGTAAAGGACCTATATAATGAAAACTACAAAGCTTTGTTAAGGGAAATCCATAAATTACAATGTTAAGGGAAATCGATAAATTACAATGAAATGGAAAAATACTCCTTGTTCTTGGATAGGAAGAATAAATATAGTCAAAATGACTATATTACCCAAAGCAATATACAAATATAATGCAATTCCCATCAAAATTCCAATGTCATTTTTTAAAGAAATGGAACAAAAAACCATCAGATTTATATGGAACTATAAAAAAACCCTGAATAACCTGACCAGGTGGTGGCGCAGTGGATCGAGTGTCTGACTGGGATGCGGAGGACCTAGGTTCGAGACCCTAGGTCGCCAGCTTGAGCGCAGGCCCATCTGGCTTGAGCAAAAGCTCGCCAGCTTGGACCCAAGGTCGCTGGCTCCAGCAAGGGGTTGCTCGGTCTGCTTAAGGCCCGCGGTCAAGGCACGTGTCAGAAAGCAATCAATGAACAACTAAGGTGTCGCAACGGCAATGAAAAACTGATGATTGATGCTTCTCACCTCTCTCCATTCCTGTCTGTCTGTCCCTATCTATCCCTCTTTCTGACTCTCTCTCTGTCCCTGAAAAAAAACAAAAACCCTGAATAGCCAAAGTAATCCTAAGGAAAAAGAACGAAGCTGGGGGCATTACAATACCTGACTTCAAATTATATTATAGAGCCATGACAATCAAAACAACATGGCATTGGCAGAAAAATAGACACCCAGACCAATAGAACAGAATAGAGAGCCCAGAAACACAACCATATGTATATGGTCAAATAGTTTTTGGTAAAGAAGCCAACAACTCACAATGGAGAAAAGAAAGCCTCTTCAACAAATACAGTGTGTCCGTAAAGTCAGGGTGCACTTTTCACCTATGACAGCTCAAATACTAAACAAAATATTCGATTTGCTAATATTTTGTTTAGTATTTTAGCATCTGTATTCATTAAAGATATTGGTCTGTAGTTTTCTTTTTTTGTGTTGTCCTTGCCAGGTTTCGGTATGAGGATTATGTTGGCCTCAAAAAATGTGTTTGAAAGTATAGCTTCTTCTTCCAGGGAAGTGAAGGCAAAGATAAATAAATGGAACTACATCAGACTAAGAAGCTTCTGCACAGCAAGAGAAACTGACAACAAAACAAACAGGCAGGCAACTAAATGGGAGATGATATTTTTAAACAACAGCTCAGATAAGGGCCTAATATCCAAAATATACAAAGAACTCATAAAACTCAACAACAAGCAAACAAACAACCCAATAAAAAAATGGGAAGAGGACATGAACAGACACTTCTCCCAGGAAGAAATACAAATGGCCAACAGATATCTATAAAAAGATGCTCATCTTCATTAGGTATTAGAGAAATGCAAATCAAAACTACAATGAGATACCACCTCACACCTGTTAGATTAGCTATTATCAGCAAGACAGGTATAACAAATGTTGGAGAGGCTGTAGAGAAAAATGAACCCTCATCCACTCTTGGTGGGAATGTAAAGTAGTATGACCATTATGGAAGAAAATATGGTGGTTCCTCAAAAATTTAAAAATAGAACTATCATATGACCCAGCAATCCCTCTACTGGGTATATAACCCCAAAACTCAAAAACATTGGTATGTAAAAACACATGCAGCCCCATGTTCATTGCAGCATTGTTTACAGTGGCCAAGACATGGAAACAACCAAGAAGCCCTTCAATAGATGACTGGATAAAGAAGATGTGGTACATATATACTATGGAATACTACTCAGCCATAAGAAATGATGATATAGGATCATTTACAACAACATGGATGAACCTTGATAACATTATAAAGAGTGAAATAAGTAAATCAGAAAATAACAAGAATTGGATGATTCCATACTTAGGAGGGATATAAAAGTGAGACTAAGAGACATTTACAAGAGTGTGGTGGTTACTAAGGGGGAGGGGGGAGAGAAGATGAAGGGGGTGGGGGAGGGGAGGGGCACAAAGGAAACCAGATAAAAGGTGATGGAAGACAATTTGATTTTGGGTGATGGGTATGCAACATAATTAAATGTTGGGATAAGCTGGAGATGTTTTCTTTGAACATATGTACCCTGATTTATTAATGTCACCCCATTAAAATTAAAAAAAATATTTTGCCAAAACTGATAAATATTCAAACAAAACAAAATAAAAATTCCTTACCACCACCACCACATATATAAATCTCACTGTTGCTGCTCTTAAACTCTTTGGAAATATAATAAAACATGGCCTCCCCTCACCTCCACCCTGCATCTCCATAAATGGTTCCTCTATGGTTCTTTGGAATGCATTGTAGCTGTCCCCTCTAACATAATGTGAAACGTATAACCTTGATGCGTGTATATAAAATATTAAATAACCAAAATTTACATGATAAGCTCATTATGATAAATATATGCAACCCCAAATAATTTTTTATTTTTCTTTTAAATTAGGCAGCTGAGGAAATACACCTAGATAGATACATAAGATATAGTCCATATAGAATCAAGGAAAGACTAGTTGGATTTAGCTGAAAGCTCTTTATTGCTTTGAGATATTATTTTCTTTATTTTATTATTTCACCTTTGTCTCAAATCCACCCCCCCCCAAAATAGTGTGTATGCTTACTTGGTTTTGAAATTTCTATTGTTTAGCTTGACCTGTGGTTTCACAGTGGATAAAGCATCGACCTGGAACACTGAGGTCGCTGGTTTGAAACCTTGGGTTTGCTCAGTCAAAGCACATACAAGAAACACTGCTTCTCACTTCCACCCCTCCCCTACCACTTTCTCTCTTCTCTCTCTAAAATCAGTAAAGTCTTAAAAAAAAAGAAATAAAGAAAATTACTATTGTTTAAAATAAAAGGAAGTCTTGAGTAATCCATCCATCAATTACTGGTTGAGTAATAAAAACTATTGATGGAGTCTTTAGTGTAATTAGTGGGTAATTAGTGGCCCCTCTCCTCTGTTTGTTGGGGACCAAAAGCCAACAAGGTCTTTGCAGTGTAGATTTTGGGGGGACAGAGGTGTGAGGAACTGGCAGTAAACTGACAGTCTGCCCAATCCCCCACCTCACTTGTTCTGTGAAGTTGCTAAAGGCTATTTTGCTATGGTGCTGGACTGTTTATACTCATCCTACCCCCCATGGCTCCCTAAAAGACTGGAGGCAAGTTTCCTATCCTTTGTTTTGTGAAGTTAAGATGTTATGTATGGTGGGGGTTGTCTGCACTTGGTAGAATTCTTGGGTTGCCTTGAAAATGTGATCACAGATCTCTGTGATTTGCTAATGGCCTTACTTTGCCCTATAAATAAAGCAGGAAGTGGGTGTTGAGCATGCTCTATTCTTGCCATCAGCATTGCAGAGGCCCCCCAAGCCCATCCTTTTACTCTTAGCCTATTTTCTTAATTCCACGCCATTCCCACTCAGGACCTGGAATTACTAGCTGCGCTGGTTTGTGGCATCTGTTATTAACTCTATTATTGAACATTTTGTATAAACTAAGCAGAGATGGTTCAGATAGTACCTCTTGTCTTGATCTGAGTTCAATGACAGACAAGTAAATCAATTATTACAACGCAGTATGTTAAATGGAGGCATTTAGTTCAGACTGTGACCTAAGGCCTGGGGTAAAGTATTAAAGAATGCTTTCAGTTTTTGTTGTCAGGGATACATTAGATGACAGATAGATGACATCAAAATCTTAAATGATTGGTTTTTTTCTCAATATCTAACCCTTCCTTCCCAGTCATTTCTTAAATAATCCATTTTTTTTCCATTGAATTATAATATATATTAATTTGCTGTTATTGTAAGGTATTTTCCCTGCTGAGGAAGAAAGAAGGGCACAGCCACCAACTGTGGAATAGCAAAAGCTTTATTTAGTAGAGGGTATCCCGGATAAGGCTCTCTGGTCTGCAAGACGGGGGCGAGAGAAGTCGCCGCTGCCTCCCATTTGAGGGTAATTTATAGCATTGATAGGGTGGTTGGGTTGATATGACGTGGAGAAATTTCATTGGCTGACAGACGGTCATTCTTTTTCAAAGGTCTCCAGGCCGTTTCTTTTTGGCGGGCATGGGTGTGGGCAGTTCCAGCCAAAGTTTCCAGGCCTGGTTCCTCACGTGACCTTCCCCCATTGCCAATCGACCTCACATTTCAACCTTTTATGTTAGATAGGGGCATCGCTATTCATCTGGCTACTTCCTGCTGGTTAGGGGTATTGTGGGGAGGGGAGGTCGGAAGGTGGTGGCTGAGGGGAGTCGCATATATGGGTTGTAGGAACATCTGTTTGACCATGAAACCTTGCAGATGTGGCCCTGTAAGAATCTAAAAAAGAGGAACAAATATGAGTAGAAGAGGACCTAGGATAGGGGCAGTCCAGGTGAGGATAGGTGGCTGCCATCAGGAGTTAAGCAGGTTGTAGGAGGAGAGATTCTTGCATAGTTTCTCTCGTAGACGTTTGAGGACATTGATGTGTTGTTCTTCTATCAGGCCAGTCTCATGGAACAGCATTGCTTCTTGCTTTAACTCACTCGATGCAGGTTTCTGGTGGGAGGGACAGGAGCAACCGGAGAGTCTGCAGGACCCAACCTTTTAGTGAGCCAGAGACAAGTAGGGCCCAGTGGTTCCAACTGCCAGCAGTCCTGCATGGGAGCAAGCTTGAGGCAAGAAACATGGTACCAAGGTGTTTGCCCTAGGAGCTTGGCTGCAGTAGAAGTAGTCAATATTACCATATGGGGTCCCGTCCACCTGAGCTGTAGGGAGCCAGGCTGGAGCTCCCTCAGAAGAACCCTGTCTCCTGGGTGGAGGGGGACCGCTTGGTGTGCTTCATCTGGACCCCTGAGAAGATGGTGGAGTAAAGACAAAAAGTGGAGGTAGGTGGCAAGAGGAGGGGGTTTGGCTAAGAGAACAAAATTGGGAATTCGGTGTCGAAAGAAGCCTATTAAATCAAGTAAAGAAAGAATGTGAAGGAGTGCGAAAAAGGAAATTCTGTCCAAACTGCATGTCAGGAGTGGTGTACAAAAGAGAAAAGAAGGGTTCCCATCCACTCCCATAACCGAGACCTGTGAGGGAACTACAGGTCCAGAGTGTGATGGCAAAACAGAGAAGGTAGCCTCCGTGTCCACAAGAAATGAGATGGACTTACCTGCTACCTGCAGCATTACCCGGGGCTTGGCAAGGGTGACGGGGATCTTCGAGTCCGGGCCACATCAGTCATCCATGAGGCTGAGAAGTTCGAATGATGGGCCCACCTGGCTGGCTTGGCCTCCCACCTGGGTGGCTTATCCTCCACATGAAGGTGCTGAGGAAGAGCCTGTTGCCCAAAAGGGGCAATTGCTCCACCAGTGACTGGGCTGCTTGCAGTTAGGACAGGGTTTAGTGGGTGGCCTCAGGCAGGGACACTGCCGGGATCAGTGATCCTCCTTGCCACTTTAAAGCAAGCTCCTGGTGGGGTTCCTCTTTGAAGCCCGGACTTGGGTTGAGCACCTTCTATGCCTTGCCCTTGTTGCTCTGCCAGCCTCAGGGCTGCCACAAGAGCCTGTGTTTGGAGCATCACCTTCTGCTGCATGCAGGTCTGGCGAGCAGCCTCAGCCTTTTTCTACTAGCTGCGATCATTAAAACCTTTAAATGCCATGTTCACCAGGCATTAATTCTTGGATAAGAATTTGGGGTGAAGAATAAGAGGCTGGGGGCACCCAGATCCAACCAGAAATATCAGAGCCAGAGACAGGACAGGGCCAGGCCTTCCTGCAAGAAGACTGGGGCTGGGCTGTGGGATCTACAAACCTGCGTGAGGGCCAAAGGCCGGCGGAGGGTGGCCTGATGGGGGAGGGGTTTAAGAACATAGCAGAGAAGGGAGGGACTCCTGGCCAGCAAGGGGAGGGGGCTTCCTGGAGGAAAGAGACCCGAGCAGAAGAGGTCCACAGAGGGACCAAAGAGGGGTCCCAAGGTAAGGGCGCCCCTCAGGGCTTGGGCAGGAGGGGAAGAGAGTTCCTTAAGGGCGTGGGTGAAGGAGGAAAGATCAGGAGTGGAGGGTTTAGGTAAGGTTTCTCCGGCCAAAAAGGGCCTGTGCTGTGTAGCAGGCAGCACAGAGATTAGGACGGAAGTGCAAATACTAGAAGCCCTGAATGTAAGGGATCTCCAACCATTTTCCAATTCTTTGGCAATAAATTGGTGAGGGTGTTAAAACCAAAAGTTCCTTTAGGAGGTTACCAGGTCCGATTATCCAGTGGGTTCTGTGGCCTGGTCACAGCAGAGAAGAAGATTTTTCTTCTTCTTTAGGGAGGGAGAGATTCTGGATAAGGCACTCCAGGAGTATTTTTGAGTCAGGCTTAGATTCCCATGGCCACCCTCAGCCTTGTGGTTATCAGAGATGAGAATTGGTGTCCCACAACTCAAGCTCTGGTCACCGGTTAGGTAGAGTGAGTGTGTCTGGGACATCTCCACGGGCACACACGCACTCGGAACAGATAAGAGATCCCTGACGCAGCTGCGATTACGGACAGGGAGTCTCAGCAAAAAGAGCTGAGAAGACACTGGAGGCAGGGGACTTACTGCACCATGTGCCAAAGTGGGTGGAAGGTTGGAGGTCCTGGTTCTTCCTCCGAAGGGAAGGGGAGAGGAGCGGCCCCAGCAGGCTTCAAGGTCCTCCCAGGTTTTGGCACCAAATGTAAGGTATTTTTTCTGCTGAGGAAGAAAGAAGGGCACAGCCACCAACTGTGGAATAACAAAAGCTTTATTTAGTAGAGGGTATCCCGGATAAGGCTCTCTGGTCTGCAAGACGGGGGCCAGAGAAGTCGCGCCGTCTCCCATTCGGGGGTAATTTATAGCGTTGGTAGGGTGGTTGGGTTGATATAACATGGAGAAATTTCATTGACTGACAGACAGTTGTTTTTTCAAAGGCTGTTTCCGGGCTGTTTCTTTTTCACGGGCATGGGTGTGGGCGGTTCCAGCCAAAGTTCCTGGGCCTGGTTCCTCACACGATCTTCCCCCATTGCCAACCAACCTCACAGTTATATAGTAGAATGTATGTTTATTTATGCAACTATCTATTTGGGAGCTTCCTTTTATGTTTTATTAATTTTCATATTCTTATGCTGTGTTTAAACTTTTTATTATTATGGTTTTATAATGTTTCAATATCTGAGAAGACCAGTTTCCCTAAATTTCTTTGTAAAAATTACCTTGCCATTCTTAGCAGTTCTTTCACATAAATTTTAGTGTTATTTTGTCAAGCACATTCCTCCTCAAGCAATTCCTGCTAGGAATTTTAATAGAGGGTACATTAAATCCAAATATTAATGTGTGCTGAATGAACTGTTTATACTCTTCAGTATTCTCAGCCAAAAGCATTAATAAAATTTGCCTATAAGAAACAAAGATTTAGAGGGAAGATGGTGATGGAGTAGGCGGAAGTAGCAACTTCCAACTCCCAGAACCAAAGTGGATTATAACTCAATTTTAAGAACCATCATCTGGATAAACCAACTTTGAACTAAACTAAGTGGACTCTTCAACCAAGGAACACTGCAGAAGCCACATTGAGACTGGTAGGAATAGTGAAAACGTGAAGAGGGCTGCCCAGCTCCCCGGAGCAAACGGCAGCCCAGAGAGACCCGCGTGGTGGGAGGAGAGTTTGGCGGAGAGGGAGGGACCAGGGTCCCAGGAACCAAGCCCCAGCCTGCAGTCCCAGAGCCCATGTTGGGCAGATAAAATATATTACGCTCACTTTGTTAAAGATGGCGCTGCCCACATGGAAGTTCCTTGATATTAATGTGTGTTCTGGGACAGGCTGTCGGCAGGCCGGGTCATTATAGCCTAAGGCTTAGTTTTAGGAGTAAGCTCTTCTCCACACCCTTGACTGATTGGATGATGTAGGGTGGTGCACTCTCCTGAGGAATCCCATTATACAGAGACTTCCTTGTTTGTATAATTGGATTAAAGGTTTTGATTCTATGGTATAAAGTAGGAGAGATCATAGCTTGATCTCTCTCGGTTCCTGAGGTTAGTATTAGAGACGAGAGCAGAGTAAGGCCACATGGAGGCCAGGAGAAGCCAAGATGGCGGAGTGCTGATGAAGAAGCCAGTTTGTTAAGAGATTGTGCTGGAGGAGATGGGGAACAGAGGTGAATAAGTCTGGTGAGCTAGAAACCTTTGATTTTAGGAAACTCGGATAAGTCAGTAGCTTTGTGAGCACTGAATGTGTGGGTTTTGGAGCCCAGTGTGAGTTTTTGCTTGCCCGCCGGGTGCAAGCTAGAATAAAAGCTGATGGCTCACCAGTTTTTGGCTCCATTGTTTCATTACCGATTGTTCGAATCAAATGCAAACCTGCACGGGTCAGGCTGCAGTGATGGTGGCCTCGACTACTGGCTTTACAGCCTAGAAGAGGCGTTTGGACAGTATTGAGCTGTGAAGCAAGTGAGGGTACTGTGTGAAATAGAGAGAGTCTTCTCAGACCCAAAAATCTTTTTAAAGGGACAACGCAGAAAACCTCTCTCACAACCACGCACCCGGGGCTCCGGGGAACTGGGACAGAGGAGAGGAACAGAGCAGCGGGAACAAAGAGTGGACTGAAGGCACGGAGACACTCTGAGGAACAGCCACCCTGACCCCTGGGATAAGTCACTTCCCTAATCGAAAACAAATATTTCCCCTGGAACTAGCAATACCAGCAAAGGGAGACAGGACACTAGCCAAACAAGCTCTCCCGCGGCAATTAGGGCAGAGCTACTTAGAGGGAGGGAGCTCCCAGGCCTACAGTGTTGAGACTTAGGGCACTTCTATCTCCCTGAGGGTTGCTGAAGGTTGTGGTTGCGGCAGGACGCTGAAACGCGGTCCTGTCGGCGTGGGCGGAGGCACAACGGGTGTGAGCTTGGTCTAGCCAAGCAGGGGGGAAGGGGATGCGCGAAAGCGGTCCTTTAGCTGCGGGCCTGCGTGCAATCCCACCTGCACGGAAAAAAAACAGGCAGAGATCTTCTTTGCGACCCTGCGCAAGCTGGCCCTGACCGCAGGGACAGGGCTAAGACCAGGGACGGGCGAGGGGCTCACAGCTGAGCTCACGCTGCCAACCCCGCCCGGATGAAGAAACTGCGGTGTGTCATTCTGTGTGCGTGAGCGGGGGGCTCCTAACGCGGGGGCAAGGGACACACAGAGACCAGCAGAAGTTCGCAGCTGAGCTCATGCTGCTAGCCCTGCCAGGCTGGAGAAACCGCGGATTACCATCCTACGTACAAGAGCTGGCTCTGAATGTGGTGGCAGGGTAGGATTCGGAATGATCAGAAGCTAGCAGCTGAGCTCACGCCAGCAAACACGCCCGGCCCAATAAACCCCGGTTTTCGACCCTGCGCAGGAGGGCCCTGGCCTCGAGGGCGGGGCTAAATTCTGGATAGGCAAAGGCTCACAGCTGAGAGCACGTCAAAACCCCCGCCCAACCCACGAAACAGTGGCAAGCAGACTCTGACTGCGGGTGCTGGGCGGAAGTCCGGAAACAGGGTGGGTCCGCAGCTGAGCAAAGGTGCTCACCTCTGCCCTAGGTGCTGAGGCTAGTGGCTTGAGTGACAGCCCCTCCCGCGGAGGAGAGGCAGAAATCACAGCAACAGCTGCAGTGAGCCGGCTCTGGCAACGCCCATGCCCAACTGCCCTAGGCAGCAGCAGAGGGGGTGGCAGGCCTGCAGACAGAACACACCTAGAGAACACAAAGGCAACGCCTACTAGTCTCCAGTGGCCACAACTTGCTTATACACAGATAAAATGGGCAGGCAGAGGAATGCAAACCAAATGAATCAAGAAAAATCCCCAGAGAAGGACCTGAATGAACCAGATATAAGCAAACTACCAGAAGCAGAATTTAGAATAATGATAGTTAGGATGTTCAAAGAAATTAGAGCAACAATAGATAGTCACTATGAGCACCTAAATAAAGAGATAACAAGTATAAAAAACAAAATTGAAATAATAAAAAAGAATCAGACAGAAATGACAAATACATTATCAGAACTGAAAACCACAATGGAAGGAATTAAAAGCAGGATGAATCACGTGGAGGATCAAGTCACCGAGTTAGAGGACACAATAAACAAAGTTACAGAAGCAGAGAAAAATAAGGAAAAGAGACTCAAAAAATGTGAGGAAACTCTAAGGGAGCTCTGTGACAACATGAAGAGAAACAACATTTGCATCATAGGGGTGCCTGAAGAAGAGGAAAGAGGACAGGAAATGGAAACTGTGTTCAATCAAATCATAGTAGAAAACTTCCCTAAATTAAGGCTGTGAAACATTCCACACATTCAAGAAGCACACAGAACTCCATTAAAGAGAAACCAAAAACGATCTACACCAAGACACATCATAGTTAAAATACCAAAGCTAATAGATAAAGAAAAAAATCTTAAAAACTGCTAGAGAAAAAAAGACTATCACCTGAAAAGGAGCCCCCATTAGGATGACATCAGACTTCTCAACAGAAAAACTTGAGGCCAGAAGGGAATGGCAAGATATAATCAAAGTAATGCAGAACAAGAACCTACAACCAAGACTACTCTATCCAGCAAGGCTAACGTTTAAAATTGAAGGAGAAATAAAGAGCTTTCCAGACAAAGAAAACCTCAAGGAATTCATTAAAACCAAACCAATTCTGCAAGAGATTCTAAGGGGCCTGTTGTGAACAGTTCAATGGGAGGAAAGAATATAGCAAAAAAATAAAAATACAGCTTTAAGGAACAAAATGGCAATAAACAACTACATATCAATAATAACCTTAAATGTAAATGGCTTAAATGATCCAATCAAAAGACATAGGGTAGCTGCGTGGATAAAGAAACAGGACCCATACATATGCTGTCTACAAGAGACACACCTTAAACCAAAGGTTGCGCATAGACTGAAAGTAAAAGGATGGAAAAAAATATTTCATGCAAATGGAAATGAAAAAAAAAGCAGGGGTAGCAGTACTTAAAGCTGACAAAATGGACTTTAAAACAAAGACTGTAGTAAGAGATAAAGAAGGACACTACATAATGATAAAGGGAACAATTCAACAGGAAGACATAACTATTATAAATATCTACGCACCAAATATAGGAGCCCCGACATTCATAAAGCAGACTTTGATGGATATAAAGGGCGAGATTAACAGCAATACTATCATAGTAGGGGATTTCAATACCCCACTAACAACACTGGATAGATCCTCAAGAAAGAAAATTAATAAAGAAACAGCAGACTTAAAGGATACACTAGATCAACTTGATTTAATAGATATCTTCAGAACTTTTCACCCTAAAGCAGTAGAATATACATTCTTCTAAAGCGCTCATGGTACGTTTTCTAGGATAGACCACATGTTAGGACACAAAAATGGTCTCAATAAATTTAAGAAGATTGAAATCATATCAACATTTTCTCTGATCACAATGCCATAAAACTAGAAATTAACCACAAAAGAAAAACTGAAAAATACTCAAACACTTGGAAACTAAATAGCATGTTATTAAATAATGAATGTATTAAAATTGATATCAAAGAAGAAATAAAAGAGTTTCTAGAAACAAATGATAATGAGCATACGTCAACTCAAAATTTATGGGACACAGCAAAAGCAGTACTGAGAGGGAAGTTCATTGCACTACAGGCATATCATAAGAAGCTAGAAAAAGCTCAAATAAGCAACCTGACCCTGCATCTAAAAGAACTAGAAAAACAACAAATAAATCCTGGGACAAGTAGAAGGAAGGAAATAATAAAGATCAGAGCAGAAATAAATGACATAGAGGCGAAGGAAACAATACAGAGGGTCAATGAAACCAGAAGCCGGTTCTTTGAAAAGGTAAACAAGATTGATGAACCTTTAACTAGACTCACCAAGAGAAAAAGAGAGAGGTCTCAAATAAATAAAATTAGAAAGGACAGTGGAGAAATTACAACTGATACAACAGAGATACAAAGCATTGTAAGAAAATACTATGAAGAACTCTATGCCAAAAATTTAGACAATCTAGGTGAAATGGACAAATTTCTTGAATCATATAAACTTCCAAAAATCAATCTGGAAGAATCAGAACACCTAAACAGACCAATTACAACAGATGAGATCGAAACAGTTATCAAAAAACTCCCAAAAAAGAAAAGTCCTGGGCCTGATGGTTTCACAAGTGAATTCTATCAAAAATTCAAAGAAGAACTAACTCCTATCCTCCTCAGCTATTTCAAAAAATTCAAGAGGAAGGAAGACTTCCAAACTCTTTTTATGAGGTGAGCATAATTCTGATCCCAAAACCAGGCAAAGACAACACAAAGAAAGAAAATTATAGGCCTATATCCCTGATGAATTTAGACGCTAAAATTCTCAACAAAATATTAACCAACCGGATCCATCAATATATGAAAAAAACCATACACCATGATCAAGTGGCATTTATTCTGGAGAGGCAAGGCTGGTTCAATATTTGCAAATCAATCAATGTGATTCATCACATAAACAAAAGGAAGGACAAAAATCACATCATAATTTCAATAGATGCAGAAAAGGCATTTGATAAAATCCAGCACCCATTCATGCTCAAAACTCTCAGTAAAGTGGGAATACAAGGAACATTCCTTAACATGATAAAAGCCATCTACGACAAACCCACAGCAAACATCATACTAAATGGGCAAAAATTAAAAGCAATCCCATTAAGATCAGGAACCAGGCAGGGTTGCCCACTTTCACCACTATTATTCAACATAGTTCTGGACGTCCTAGCTACAGCAATCAGACAAGAAGAAGAAATAAAATGCATCCAAATTGGAAAAGAAGAAGTAAAACTGTCACTATTTGCAGATGATACGATATTGTATATAGAAAACCCTAAAGTCTCAGTCAAAAAACTACTGGACCTTATAAATGAATTCAGCAAGGTGGCAGGATATAAAATTAATACTCAGAAATCAGAGGCATTTCTATATACAAACAATGAACTGTCAGCAAAAGAAATTAAGGAATCAATCCCCTTCAGTTTTGCAGCCAAAAAAATAAAGTACCTAGGAGTAAATTTAACCAAGGAGGTTAAGGACTTGTTCTCCGAAAATTATAAAACATTGATAAAAGAAATCAAGGAAGATACAAACAGGTGGAAGCATATACCGTGCTCATGGCTAGGAAAAATAAACATCATTAAAATGTCTATATTACCCAAAGCAATTTATAAGTTCAATGCAATACCAATTAAAATACCAATGACATACTTCAAAGATATAGAACACATATTCCAAAAATTTATATGGAACAAAAAAAGAACACGAATAGCCTCAGCAATCTTAAAAAGAAAAAATAATGCAGGAGGTATCACTCTTCTGGATATCAAGGTTTACTACTAGGCCATTATACTCAAGAAAGCCAGGTACTGGCATAAGAACAGGCACATTGATCAATGGAAAAGAACAGAAAACCCAGAAATAAACCCACAGCTTTATGGACAACTGATATTTGACAAAGGAGGAAAGAACATACAATGGACTAAAGACAGCCTCTTTAACAAATGGTATTGGGAAAATTGGTCATCTACCTGCAAAAATATGAAACTAGACCATCAACTTACACCATGCACAAAAACTAATTCAAAATTGATAAAAGACTTAAACATAAGCCGTGAAACTATAAGCATCTTAGAAGAAAACATAGGCAGCAAGCTTTCCAACATCTGTAGCAGCAATATATTTGCCGATTTATCTCCACGGGCAAATGAAATAAAAGGCAAGATAAACAAATGGGACTATACCAAACTAAAAAGTTTTTGCACAGCTAAAGACAATAAGAACAGAATAAAAAGACAAACCACACAATGGGAGAACATATTCGACAGCACGTCTGATAAGGGGTTAATAACCAAAATTTATAAAGAACTTATAAAACTCAACACCAGGAAGACAAACAATCCAATCAAAAAATGGGCAAAAGAAATGAATAGAAATTTCTCCAAAGAAGACATACAGATGGCCAAAAGACATATGAAAAAATGCTCAACATCACTAATTATTAGAGAAATGCAAATCAAAACCACAATGAGATATCACCTCACACCAGTCAGAGTGGCACTCATCAGCAAAACAACACAGAATAAGTGCTGGTGAGGATGTGGAGAAAAGGGAACTCTTCTGCACTGCTGGTGGGAATGCAGACTGGTGCAGCCACTGTGGAAAACAGTTTGGAGATTCCTCAAAAAATTAAAAGTCTAACTGCCTTTTCACCCGGCTATCCCACTTTTAGGAATATAGCCTAAGAACACCATAGCACTGTTCGAAAAGAAGAAATGCGCCCCCATGTTCGTGGCAGCATTGTTCACAATAGCAAAGATCTGGAAACAGTCCAAGTGTCCGTCAGAAGACGAGTGGATTAAAAAGCTTTGGTACATATATACTATGGAACACTATTCAGCTATAAGAAATGATGATATCGGATCATTTACAACAAAATGGATGTACCTTGATAACATTATACGGAGTAAAATAAGTGAACCAGAAAAACAAAACACTGAGAACAGCATGATTTCATACATACGTGGGACATAAAAGTGAGACTATGAGACATGGACAAGAGTGTGGAGGTTACGGGATGGGGGGAGGGAAGGGAGGGTGGGATAGGGAGAAGGGGAGGGGTACAGGGAAAACCAGATAGAAGGTGACAGAGGACAATTTGACTTTGGGTAATGGGTATGCAGCACAATTGAATAAGATAATCTGGAGATGTTTTCATTGTACATATGTACCCTGATTTATTGGTGTCACCCCATTAAAGTTAATTTAAAAAAAAGAAACAAAGATTTATTCATTTTATCTTAGAAAATTGTAGGTTTATCATAAGAAACAGAGATATTTATTTGCATTCTGTATATATCTCTGAAGTTTGCTGTTTTCTTCTAATGAAATATTACCTTTTTTCAGTTATCTATGATATTTTAAATATTTTGGTCATTATCATGAACAGGATTACTGTTCTTTTATATTTTCTGATAGAATAAAACTATTTTTGAAATGTGTTTTATTATATTCAGCCACTTTTCCAAGTCCTGTTATTTTTAAGAGTTTTTCTACAAGGTCTTTTATGGTTTCTAAATTATTTCAAATAATGACTGTTAAGGCTGCTTTAATAAAATTGCTTTTTAAGACAATTACTGTAGATGCAGAATAAGAAATCGGAAAGGGGAGCTGATAGTATGGAAATCTGATGAGAATATTACAGTGATAAAAACTGAATCAGGTTAATCGAGGTGAATGAAGAGGATGGATTAAAAGAACAAAAGGTAAATGTGCAGGACTCAGTAATCTGGAGTAAGAGATTAGCAATAATAAAGAATGACTTTCGCTTTGGGTGACTCTTAAGGAAGAAAATTCAGTAGACAGTTTTTGTAGAAAAGAATCAAGTCACTTGGGTTACAAGTAAGGGATTGGCATTTATTGTGTGTTTATGAATATAAATAAGGATCCCAGGTTTTCTAGTTCCAAAGCTTAAACCAAGTGTCCTTATTCTCGTAGGAGCTGTCCCTGTCTTACTACGTACTACCAATCAACCTCTTCACCCTCTGCTCATCGTTTCTGCTTACTTGTGGTTTTTGTGGACTGTGTTCTGAGTGTGTTTTGGATTCCACTCCTGCCACCAACTGCCTAGCTCTATCCTTAAACCTACAGTTCAGTTTCCTAGAAAGAGAACTGATCTAACCAAACATTGTCCCACATTAGAGTATAGTTATCCTATTAGGGTACTTAATAGGCAACTGGTAAGTTTCTGGAATAGTTGCCTTTAAGCAGGTGATCACTCTTTATTCAGCTGGCTGAGCACCTAGGATGTCTATAGTCAGCAAGATCTTTAGAAGAGGGAGCTCCCTACCACAATGTAGAAGAGACCTGTGGACACAGCCACAGTCTGTGACTTATTCTGTCTAGTACTATATTATCAAAGGAAAAACAGGTTGGGAAACTGTGGGAGGGAAGAGGAGTCACAAGTTAGGTTTTGATCATGTTTCATTAAGAGTTTCCTCTACTATGTCCCCATACATAGGTCCTGCAGACTGAGAAATTCTGGCCTGAAGGTTAGGAGCTTCTGGAGCATTTTTTCATGTCTCTCTTATAGTACATACCTTATTATAATGTCAATTTACTTGTTTCAAAACACCAGATTGTTACCTCCCTAAAGTCAAGAATTTGCTCTTACTCATTTTTGTGTTCTCAGTGTCTGACACATAGTAAATGTTAAATAATTATTTGTTGAATAAATGAATGGTGTGGTTTAAAACCTGACCATTAAGAATATTTCAGATGACCAGGCGGTGGCGCAGTGGATAGAGTGTGGGACTGGGATGTGGAAGACCCACGTTCAAGACCCGAGCTTGCCAGCTTGAGCTCGAGTCCATCTTGCTTGAGCAAAAGCTCGCCAGCTTGGACCCAAGGTCGCTGGCCCCAGCAAGGCGTGTCTCGGTCTGCTGAAGGCCCTTGGTCAAGGCACATGTGAGAAAGCAATCGATGAACAACTAAGGTGTTGCGACGGCAATGAAAAACTAATGATTGATGCTTCTCACCTCTCTCCATTCTCGTCTGTCTGTCCCTATCTGTCCCTCTCTCTGACTCTCTCTCTCTGTCTCTGTAAAAAAACAAACAAAAAATAAACAAAATAAGAATATTTCAGAGTAAATTGATACAGATCATAATATCATGCTATTTTTTCTATTTTGTACTTAAAAAATATTAGGAGGAAAAATAATCATTTCATCTTTTGATATCCTTCAATATATATCTATAATTAACCTGATTTAATTCAATAAATGTCTTAATTTGCATGATTTTTACATATTGTTATTCTTTCAATTTGGCATTCATTTGTATATGAATTTCCAAATACTGGTGTATCCACAAAGTAGATATTTTTATGAACTTGTCTTGATATATCGTTTTCTACTTAACTATGTCCCAGTTGTTTGAGGTTGGGAGAACTAATATTCATTAGCATAAAGACTAGTATATGGGTACAAATTAAGTTTAATCTCACTATAGAGATAATTAGTTAACATTTAAAATATTCTAATTAGGAATCCACACTCTTGAATAACTACATAAGCATTCCAAGTATTTTACTGCAATCTATATAAGGTTTTATTAATTAGCCTAGAAATATTAGATATAATTTTTGATTGGTGAAATCAGTGGTATTCAAGATAGACTGTGTAGATAGACATCACTGCCCTTTCATGAACATGGTGTAAGAATCTAGGAAGCCTCACAAGCTTTTACCTTTGGAACAGCACCTGAGGTCTACAGCTCTGCTTTATCCAGTAGCTGTCACTTCATGGAAATTCTCTTTCCTGACAACTACAGGATTAACTGCTCCTGAGTGCACTGAGTGCTGTAGGTATGAGTCAGAGTGCCTGAAAACCACAGATTGAGGTCTACCCTCAGCTTGTAGGAACCAATTACATGACTGGTTTTGTTTACTGCCTGGAAGCAAAGTTATAGGAGAGAAGCACATGGACACTTTATCTATCTTTAATCACCAAGGTATTGATTTTTACCTGACAACTGTTGAACAAATTTGGCTTATGTCAATTCTCAGTGGACTGCTTGTAAATGTTCCATCATAAATAAATGACAGAAACAAGATTTTTTAAACAGAAAAGTACAATCCTCAGAGATTAAAATACAGAGTTTTTTGGTTTTGTTTTTGTTTGTTTGTTTTGTATTTTTCCAAAGTGAGAAGCGGGACAGGGGTGGGGGGGGCGGGAGTGGGGTGGAGGCAGACAGACAGACCCCTGCATGTGCCCAAGCAGGATCCACCTGGTATGCCCACCAGGGGGCGATGCTTGGCCCCTTTGGGGCATTGCTCAACTGCAATCGGAGCCCTTCTAGCATCTGAGGCGGAGGCCATGGAGCCATCCTCAGCGCCTGGGCCTACTTTGCTCCAATGGAGCCTTGGCTGTGGAAAGGGAAGAGAGAAATAGATGTAGAGGGGAAAGGGTGGAGAAGCAGATGGGCACTTGTCCTGTGTGCCCTGACCAGAAATTGAACCTGAGACTTCCACACACCAGGCCGACACTCTACTGCTGAGCCAACAGGCCAGGGCCTAAAATACAGTTCTTATACATAAGTAAATTGAAGCATCTAAAGTTTAAGTGATTTGTTCAAGACCCATATAACTTGTTAAGGAGGTCTGAGACTAAGCCATAGGATCTTCTAGCCTCTAATGGTGAAAACACACATCTTTTTTTTCAGATCTCAGTTGGCTCACTTTTTATTAAATTTATTGGATGTCAACAAATTTCAAGTGTACAAATCTATGATACATCATATATTGTATTGTGTACTCACTACTCAAAGTCAAATCTTCTCCATCATCATATATATGACGTAAGATGCACATATATACAAATGGAATACTACTCAGCCATCAGATAAGATGTCATAATGCTTTGTGACAACATGAAAGGATCCTGAGGATATCATGCTAAGCAAAGTAAGCCAGACAGAAAAAGTCAAGAACCATATAATTTCACTTATATGTTAAATATAAAACTGAAAGCAACAAGTGAACAAACAAGTCAAACCAACCAAATCTCAAAGACACAGACAGCCATATTATTACCAAAGGGAAGGGGGATGGGTTGTAAAGGACAAAGGAGGTCAGTTGGCTCATTTTTGAGGAGCATTAAATCCGTAGGAGTTTAGAGCAAGAGATGGGAAAGAAGAGAAAGTAATACTAGTTTGGTTAAATATCAGTAGCAATATTGTGCTTTTAAAAAATAAAAAATAAATAAAAAAACAATGACAACAAAATCTAAAATATTATTAAATATCCAAGTTATAAACTCATCCATTAAAGTAATAATAGCAAAAACAGTTACTAAGAAAAGTAAAAGATACCAATCTATAAGAAAACTAATTATCTTATTGAAAAAATTTTTTCATACTGTTTTATTCTGATATTGCTTTGATCACTATACTTTTCTTTCCAATAGATAATGTCCTAAGGACATTTTTCTGATACTTTTTCCTGTGAAAAGCAAGGTAAGTAAAATAAATAAATTTCTATTCCAAAATAAGCAACTAAATCTATTCTAAACCATACCATGTGCCCTGGCCAGTTGGCTCAGTGTTAGAGCATCGTCCCGGCATATGGAATTCCCAGGTTTGATTCTCAGTCAGGGCACACAGGAGAAGTGCCCATCTGCTTCTCCACCCCTATTTCTTCTCTCTCTCTCTCCTCTCCTCTTGCAGCCATGGCTCAAATGGTTTGAGCTAGTTGGCCCCAGACACTGAGGATGGCTCCATGGCCTGCGTCAGGTGCTAAAATGGCTCAGTTGCCAAGTAAAAGGGCAGCAGCCCCAGGTGGGCAGAGCATCCCCCAGTAGTGGGCTTGCCATATGGATGCCAGTCAGGGTACATATGGGAGTCTGCTTCTCCTTGCCTCTCACTTAATTAAAAAGAACAACAACAAAACAAAACACCATGTGCAAATTATTATTAACTTGCTTACCTGATTTTCTACTGTCATTTTGTTTCATTATTCAAAAGTTGTCTCTTCTACTTTGTGTATGTGTCAGTTAGTTCACCTATATGATGCAATAAAACCAAAGAGACAACTTGCTTAAACAAGACATTTATTTCTCTTACATTAAAAAAAAAGAAAAAGAAAAAGCCTGGGCAAGTGGTGTCCATGACTACTAGAGCAGTTTAAAACTGAACTCAGACCCAGGCTCCTTCCAACTCACCTCACAGCCATTCCTCGAGGGTAGCCCCTTACTGCATGGTCCTAGATGGCAGCCAGACCTGCAATCATAACATCCACTAATGAGGCAAGTTGGTGAAAAAGAAGAATAGCCCCTTTAAATACCTCATACACATCTACACTATCTCACTGGCAGGAGCCTAGTCCCTCATCACTGCTTTGGAAAGTGGAGCTGGAAACTAGTCTGCACTGAGCCACACTTTTACTCAAGAAGGGAAAGTAATATTGGGAGACAACCAGCAAACTGCACCTCAGAAAGAAAAGCCATGTAGAGTAGAAGAGCCTGTCATAGGTGGGCAGGACTGTGGTTGGACTGGTTGTGACTAGGGAAAACTGTGGACCAAAGGACAAGTGGCTCTATGCAGGAGAGCAGGTAGGAGATGCGGATTAGGTAAAGCATGTTTCAATTCTCTGTTCATTTGTACCTTCTTGATGAGGTGCTTCTAGTCTGGCTAAAAAATAATCATTTTTAGCCATAACACATGTCAAGAGGCATCACTGTGCAATTTGGAATTTTCACCTATAATCGAGGACTCCAACCTGAGTCCATGAAAACACACATCTTTTCTTTCCATTTTTCCAGGGACATCCAAGTGTTCTCCATAAGGGGCTATGTGGTGATTGTGAAGGCTATATAAAATTGTCATTGATTAAAATTTGTGTCAAGAAAGTCCAAAATTGGCATATGAGAATCTGTGTCCTTGGAGACTTTGTGTATATTTATTTTCTAATACTCTTAAACTTCATATCCCAATTTTATGAACTAATTTTAACAACATTAAATTATAACATGTTAAAGTTATATAATTATGTTCATTTTTTAATTATAGTTATTGTACTTATCACTCTAGACTGCTACCATGACTCCTAGCTCCAATCAGTTATATGACAGTTAATAACCTCAATCACTTCCATAGATAGATAGATAGATAGATAGATAGATAGATAGATAGATAGATAGATAGATAGATAGATGATAGATAAACTCCACTGGACAATTTTGGAGGTCTACAGTTTACAGAGAAGCTATAGATTAGATACAGAGATTATATCATACTCATTTTTACAATTTATCCATTAATTATATTCCAGCTGGATCTTTACATGAGATTTTTTTTCAAGCTGGTTTCTGTCATTAATGTGGCTGACCTTGGGTGAGTCATTTAACTTCACTGGATATTCTATTGAGAGAATTGAGGTAGAATATCTGTAAGAACAATCTTCACCTCAAAATGGATCCTTTACTTTCCACAGCATGGATACCCCTTAATATTCATTTATTTCCAAAGGGTACTCTAGATCCCTGCCTTCTTTCCAGTTTGGACTGGGTATTTTGGAAGAAAACCAGAAAATATACTTTACCATTTCTCTTGAGCCTGGAACCAGCTCTCAGAGGCCCTAAACTCTCCAAAGTCAAAAGTACATCTTAAGGAAAAGAAAACCATCTAGTTTGCTTTGGAGCAAGCTAGTCTGCTGGGACTCTGGATTGTGAAATCCAATGTAAACTGGCTTGCCCCCAAAAGGGAATTTATTGACTCACTTCACTGAAAAGTTCAAGAGGTAGATCTGATATCAACTCAGCTAGATTCAGGCCTCCAAAAATATTACCAAGCTTCATTTCTCTCTAGTTCTCTGCTCTGCCTTCTGCTACGTTGGCCTATTTTTCTGGCTCCAAGTATAGTCCCAGCATCTCCAAATTCTTCCTACTGGGCACTTAGGCTGTTTCCAGATCTTAGCTACTGTAAATAACACTGCAATGAATACAGGTGTGTTGCATGCACCTGTTATGATGGTCCCTTGGCTTTGCTCTATTTTCTAAGATATTTTTTCTTTTTATCTTTTAAATTTTTATTTATTAATTAATTGTGGAAGAGAAAGAGAGAAAGAAACATCGATTTGCTGTTCCACTTACTTATTCATTCATTTGTTAATTCTTGCATGTGCCCTGACTGGGGATCAAAGTGGCAACCTTGGCATATTGGGACAACACTAACCAACTGAGCTACCTAGCCGGGGCATTTTCTGAGATTTCTTACAATGAGAATTCTCTACCTGGTTGGAACAGCATCTATTCCTGTGGCTTCAGATCACTTCCCTAATTTAGCAAGAAATCAATAAAATGATAAGCCCTGGCAGTTCTTCCTGCTTGTATTAATATCCTGTGGTGAAACTGTTTTCTCTGTAGGTTTTTAAACTTTCCTCCAGTCTGTCTACTGGCCACCTCAGTCTATTTCTCTCCTAATTAGGAGTTATTAAGAATGATTGGGCCAAATTATCTAATTTCTCTGTCTTGCTTAATGGGGATGGGTTGGGAATAGGATAAGGAAGGGGTTAGAGGTAATATATTCTGTTTGGTTCCTTGGCCACTACTTTTCAAAATTTATGACCTAAAGTTGTACTCTTTCTCTTGCTTTATTGCTACTATTGAAATTTTTACATCTCTTTCTATCATTTGAAGGTTTTGTCTAGTAATGAGGAAAAAAAGAGTTTTTATAGTCCATCATCTTTACCCCAAATTTTTCCAACTACAGCAGTATTAAGATATCCTAGACCCAATATTATTACCCTGATATTACTTTATTATTGATTTCGGATGCTACAAAATCAGACCAACCAGAAAGTACTAGGTCTGGGTGTTTGGCTCATAGGTAAAAGTGAGAGGGGCTATAAGCAAAGGCTCACAACCAGGTGAAAACTTTTCTAGAAGTAGCTTGTAAATATATAGCCAGGGAGAAATAGGAGAAATCAACTTTGAAACAGATGGAATTCTTGTCTAAGAAGCCAGGCAAATCTGCGTGAGAAAGAACAATAGGGTTTTCAGGGATTGACCCTCCAATTATTGCTGCTCAGGAGGTTCTCTCCTCAAATTTTTTTTTAATCAGTCCCTATTTCCTTTGGGAGATTTGAGGCCTCTCTCTAATCTGCCTCTAATATTATTCCACCTAATTCCATCTAGCTTTCTTAGTTGTTTATAGAGCAAGGACACTGGATAGGAGGACAGATAGAGATGTTTTCTTGAAAGCCTAGCTTTCTTGCCCATGTCCTAATCAGGCTTTTTTCCATTTCTGTGCTATGTGTTCCTTATTTTCAGCTTCCTGTATTTTATTCTCCCAAGTGACAAATTAGTACACTTTCTCTCAAATATAATTTTCAAAACATATGGAGGAATCCACAAACCTCTGTACATCAGAATCAAATCTCTTTCCACGCAAACACTCATGACATTCTGCTGTGCGCAAGGCAGGCTCTGATCAACGGTGAGAACTTCATACCTTCCAACTATTTATGTTCACTAAGTTACTGAGAACAGCAGTCTTTAGAGCAGCATCTGTCAAAAGACATAGTTTTTTCATCTTCACAACGCCCCACGGAAGAAGGGTGAGGAGAAAGAGATGTCTCCACATGAACAGCCCAGTCAAGAACCAAAATACCCTGGCAGGAAGGAGCCTCAAAAACATTGCACTCTGGCCAGACCAGGCGGTGGCGCAGTGGATAGAGCGTCGGACTGGGATGCGGAAGGCCCAGGTTCGAGACCCTGAGCTCGCCAGCTTGAGCACGGGCCCATCTGGCTTGAGCAAAAGCTCACCAGCTTGGACCCAAGGTCACTGGCTCCAGCAAGGGGTTGCTTGGTCTGCTGAAGGCCTGCGCTCAAGGCACATGTGAGAAAGCAATCTATGAACAACTAAGGTGTTGCGGCGGCAACAAAAAACTAATGATTGATGCTTCTCACCTCTCTCCTTTCCTGTCTGTCTGTCCCTATCTATCCCTCTCTCTGACTCTCTGTCCCTGTAAAACAAACAAAAAAAACATTGCACTCCCTTAAGACATTGCACTCCCTTAATTGCTGCACTTGGAACCTCTCTGTGATTTGTTTGACTGAGTAAACACAGAGCTAGCAGCCAGACACAAGTACTCATTTCTCATAGCCAGGAGAGACTCAACTCCACAAATGGTCTGTCTTTATCTGCCAGTAGGTTTTTCTTCCACAGCTGTAGTTCATGAGAGAACAAAAAAGCTGAGCTGGCCTAGAGGATATGGAAACCACTTCTGAGGCATGTGCCAAAGGAGTGTGTGGGGCAGCTGTGTGAGGGTTGCTCATGGGGTTACCAGCTACAAAAACTTGCCTGATTGGTATGCAAGCAAGTGGCTGCACCATGTGTGTATGGCCTGTATAAGGCTACAGGTGCTTGCATTCCAGAGAGATTGGGATCGTGGATGCACGAATCACCTGCCCACCACTGTGAGAGGCCACTTTGCTATTTGTTCGCCTGAGGGACTATTTGTTGGCCTGTGGGCTTGTCTGCCATTGTGAGACTTTATTAAACGGAATGGCCCAACCCTTTCTGGATCTGCCATTTTTCTACCGGCTGCCTTAATCCAATGTGAACCTGCCTGGCCTAGGCCACCCGCATTACAGAGTAGAAGATAAGAAGCAGGAAATACATCAGCAATTATCTCCCCAGTTGCCTCCCCAAAGGCTGATTCTTGGAAGGCTCTGAAACATTCAAGAAATTTTGTGAATTTCTTCATCTGTTTAATTTCATGGCTATATAATTGACCATAAATTGATGAGAAAATAATTTTGCAGTTATATGTTTCTTGGAGTTCAACCAATGCTGACCCACTTGGGTAGGCTGGGGAGATTTGACCCAAACAGATAGATGGTCAAACCCACACTAGCCCTGAGTTTGCTCTGGTTTCTGAAAATTAGGAACCTGACATTGTCGCAGACTCACTTAAAGTGTTTGGTGGTTAACGACAAATTGGTTACTTGACAAATTGGCTTTTGAAGACATTGTATTCAGGGATATGACCTATAGCTCACCTTTCTCCTTTTTTTTTAAATTTTTATTAATTTTAATGGGGTGACATTAATAAATCAGGGTACATATGTTCAAAGAAAACATCTCCAGGTTATCTTATCATTCAATTATGTTGCATACCCATCACGCAAAGTCAAATTGTCCTCTGTCACCTTCTATCTGGTTTTTTTGTGCCCCTCCCTCCCCCTCTCCCTACTTCTCCTCCCGTCCCCCACCCCGTAACCGCCACACTCTTGTCCATGTCTCATAGTCTCACTTTTATGACCCACCTATCTATGAAATCATGCTGTACTCAGTTTTTTTCTGTTTTACTTATTTCACTCCATATAATGTTATCAAGGTCCATTCATTTTCTTGTAAATGATCCGATGTCATCATTTCTTATGGCTGAGTAGTATTCCATAGTATATATGTACCAAAGCTTTTTAATCCACTCGTCCTCTGATGGACACTTGGGGTGTTTCCAGATCTTTGCTATTGTGAACAATGTTGCCACGAACATGGGGCGCATTTCTTCTCTTTGAACAGTGCTATGGTGTTCTTAGGGTATATTCCTAAAAGTGGGATAGCTGGGTCAAAAGGCAGTTCGATTTTTAATTTTTTGAGGAATCTCCATACTGTTTTCCACAGTGGCTGCACCAGTCTGCATTCCCACCAGCAGTGCAGGAGGGTTCCCTTTTCTCCACATCCATGCCAGCACTTATTCTGTGTTGTTTTGCTGATGAGCGCCATTCTGATTGGTCTGAGGTGATATCTCATTGTGGTTTTAATTTGCATTTCTCTAATGATTAGTGATGCTGAGCATTTTTTCATATGCCTATTGGCCATCTGTATGTCCTATTTGGAGAAATTTCTATTCATTTCTTTTGCCCATTTTTTGATTGGATTGTTTGTCTTCCTGGTGTTGAGTTTTATAAGTTCTTTGTAAATTTTGGTTATTAACCCCTTATCAGACGTGTTGTCGAATATGTTCGCCCATTGTGTGGTTTGTCTTTTTATTCTGTTCTTATTGTCTTTAGCTGTGCAAAAACTTTTTAGTTTGATATAGTCCCATTTGTTTATCTTGCCTTTCATTTCATTTGCCCGTGGAGATAAATCGGCAAATATATTGCTGCGACAGATGTTGGAAAGCTTACTGTCTATGCTTTCTTCTAAGATGCTTATGGTTTCATGTCTTACATTTAAGTCTTTTATCCATTTTGAGTTTCTGTTTGTGAATGGTGTAAGTTGATGGTCTAGTTTCATTATTTTGCAGGTAGATGTCCAATTTTCCCAACACATTTGTTAAAGAAGCTGTCTTTAGTCCATTGTATGTTCTTTCCTCCTTTGTCAAATATCAGTTGTCCATAAAGCTGTGGGTTTATTTCTGGGTTCTCTGTTCTGTTCCATTGATCAATGTGCCTGTTCTTATGCCAGTACCAGGCTTTCTTGAGTATAATGGCCTTGTAGTAAACCTTGATATCCAGAAGAGTGATACCTCCTGCTTTATTTTTCCTTTTTAAGATTGCTGAGGCTATTCGTGTTCTTTTTTGGTTCCATATAAATTTTTGGAATATGTGTTCTATATCTTTGAAGTATGTCATTGGAATTTTAATTGGTATTGCATTGAATTTATAAATTGCTTTGGGTAATATAGACATTTTAATGATGTTTATTCTTCCTAGCCATGAGCACGGTATATGCTTCCACTTGTTTGTATCTTCCTTAATTTCTTTTATCAATGTTTTATAATTTTCCGAGTACAAGTCATTAACCTCCTCGGTTAAATTTACTCCTAGGTACTTTGTTTTTGATTGCAATAGTGAAGGGGATTGTTTCCTTAATTTCTTTTGCTGACAGTTCATTGTTGGTATATAAAAATGCCTCTGATTTCTGAGTATTAATTTTATATTCTGCCACCTTGCTGAATTCATTTATCAGGTCCAGTAGTATTTTGACTGAGACTTTACGGTTTTCTATATACAATATCATATCCTCTACAAATAATGACAGTTGTACTTCTTTTTTTCCAATTTGGATGCCTTTTATTTCTTCTTTTTGTCTGATTGCTATAGCTAGGACTTCCATAACTATGTTGAATAAGAGTGGTGAAAGGGGACACCCCTGCCTGGTTCCTGATCTTAAGGGGATTGCTTTTAATTTTTGCCCATTTAGTATGATGTTTGCTGTGGGTTTGTCGTAGATGGCCTTTATCATGTTAAGGAATGTTCCTTGTATTCCCACTTTACTGAGAGTTTTGAGCATGAATGGGTGCTGGATTTTATCAAATGCCTTTTCTGCATCTATTGAAATTATCATGTGATTATTTTCCTTCTTTTTGTTTTTGTGGTGAATCAAAATGATTGATTTGCGAATATTGAACCAGCCTTGCCTGTCCAGAATAAATCCCACTTGATCATGGTGTATGATTATTTTCATATATTGCTGGATCCGGTTGGCTAATATTTTGTTGATAATTTTAGCGTCTAAATTCATCAGGGATATTGGCGTATAATTTTCTTTCTTTGTGTTGTCTTTGCCCGATTTTGGGATCAGAATTATGCTCGCCTCATAAAGGGAGTTTGGAAGTCTTCCCTCCTCTTGAATTTTTTGAAATAGCTTGAGGAGGATAGGAATTAGTTCTTCTTTGAATTTTCGGTAGAATTCACTTGTGAAGCCATCAGGCCTAGGACTTTTCTTTTTGGGGAGTATTTTGATAACTGTTTTGATCTCATTTGTTGTAATTGGTGTGTTTAGGTGTGCTGATTCTTCTAGATTGATTTTTGGAAGATTATATGATTCAAGAAATTTGTCCATTTCATCTAGGTTGTCTGATTTTTTGCCATAGAGTTCCTCATAGTATTTTCTTACAATACTTTGTATTTCTATTGTGTCAGTTGTTATTTCTCCACTCTCATTTCTAATTTTATTTATTTGAGTCCTGTGTCTTTTTTTCTTGGTGAGTCTAGTTAAAGGTTCATCAATCTTGTTTACCTTTTCAAAGAACCAGCTCCTGGTTTCATTGATCCTCTGTATTGTTTCCTTAGTCTCTATGTCATTTATTTCTGCTATGATCTTTATTATTTCCTTCCTTCTACCGGTCCCAGGCTTTATTTGGCGTTGTTTTTCTAGTTCTTTTAGATGCAGGGTCAGGTTGCTTATTTGAGCTTTTTCTAGCTTCTTTTGGTATGTCCGTAGTGCAATGAACTTCCCTCTCAGTACTGCTTTTGCTGTGTCCCATAAATTTTGAGTTGATGTATGCTCATTATCATTGGTTTCTAGAAACTTATTTATTTCTTCTTTGATCTCATTGTTAATCCATTCATTAATTAATAACTTGCTATTTAGTTTCCAAGTGTTTGAGTGTTTTTTAGTTTTTCTTTTGTGATTAATTTCTAGTTTCAAGGCATTGTGATCAGAGAAAATGCTTGATATGATTTCAATCTTCTTAAATTTGTTGAGACGATTTTTATGTTCTAACATGTGGTCTATCCTAGAGATTGTACCATGAGCACTTGAAAAGAATGTATATTCTACTGCGTTAGGGTGAAAAGTTCTGAAGATATGTATTAAATCAAGTTGATCTAGTGTCTCCTTTAAGTCTGCTGTTTCTTTATTAATTTTCTTTCTTGAGGATCTATCCAATGTGTGAGTGGGGTATTGAAATCACCTACTATTATAGTATTGCTGTTAATCTCACCCTTTATATCCATCAAAGTGTGCTTTATGTATGTTGGGGCTCCTATGTTTGGTGTATAGATATTTATAATAGTTGTATCTTCCTGTTGAATTGTTCCCTTTATCATTATGTAGTGTCCTTCTTTATCTCTTACTACAGCCTTTGTTTTAAAGTCCATTTTGTCAGATATAAGTACTGCTACCCCGGCTTTTTTTTTCATTTCCATTTTCATAAAATATTTCTTCCATCCTTTTACCTTCAGTCTATGTGCATTGTTTCTTTTAAGGCGTATCTCTTGTAGATATCATATGTATCGGTCCTGTTTCTTTATGCACGCAGCTACCCTATGTCTTTTGATTGGATCATTTAATCCATTTACATTTAAGATTATTATTGATATGTAGTTGTTTATTGCCATTTTGTTCCTTAAAGCTGTATTTTTTTTTTTTTTGCTATAATCTTTCCTCCCATTGAACTGTTCACAACAGGCCCCTTAGAATCTCTTGCAGAATTGGTTTGGTTTTAATGAATTCCTTGAGGTTTTCTTTGTCTGGAAAGCTCTTTATTTCTCCTTCAATTTTCAACGTTAGCCTTGCTGGATAGAGTAGTCTTGGTTGTAGTTCTTGTTCTGCATTACTTTGAATATATCTTGCCATTTCCTTCTGGCCTCAAGTGTTTCTGTTGAGTAGCTGGATGTCATCCTTATGTGGGCTCCTTTGTAGGTAATAGCCTTTTTTTCTCTAGCAGCTTTTAAATTTTTCTCTTTATCCCTTAGCTTTGATATTTTAACTGTGATGCGTCTTGGTGTAGATTTCTTTGGCTTTCTCTTTAATGGAGTTCTCTGTGCTTCTTGAATGTGTGAAACGTTTTCCAGCCTTAACTTAGGGAAGTTTTCTGCAATGATTTGATTGAACAAAGTTTCCATTTCTTGTTCTTTCTCCTCTTCATCAGGAACCCCTATGATGTGATGTTATTTCTCTTCATGTTGTCACAGAGCTCCCTTAGAGTTTCCTCAGATTTTTTGTCTCTTCTTTTTTAGCTTGCTTCTGTGCCTTTGTTTATTGTATCCTCTAACTCGTTGATTCGATCCTCAGCTTCATCGATTCTGCTTTACTTCCTTCAATTGTGATCTTCAGTTCTGATACTGTATTTGTCATTTCTGTCTGATTCCCTTTTATTATTTCAATTTCCTTTTTTATACTTATTATCTCCTTATTTAGGTGTTCATAATGACTATCCATTGTTGCTCTAATCTCTTTAAACATCCTAACTATCATTATTTTACACTCTGCATCTGGTAATTTGGTCATATCTGGTTCATTCAGGTTCTTCTCTGGGGATTTCTCTTGATTCCTTTGGGTTACATTTCTCTGCCTGCCCATTTTGTCTGTGTATAAGAAGGGGAGTTCAATGGGTGTTGCCTTTGTGTTTCTTAGATGTGGTCTGTCTGCAGGCCTACCACCCCCTCTGCTGCTGCCTAGGGCAGTTGGGTTTGGGCGTTGCCAGCACCGGCCCACTGTAGCTGTTGCTGTGATTTCTGCCTCTCCTCCACAGGAGGGCCTGTGTTCTGGTGCCCGGCTCCACAAGCCTCAGCCTGTCTGGGCCTTTGCCTTGCCCCCACAGGGGGTTTTCGCACTGCACTCAAGCCACAAGCCTCAACACCAAGGGTAGGGGTGAGCACCTTTGCTCAGCTGCGGACCCAGCCTGTTCCCGGGCTTCAGCCCAACCCCCACGGTCAGAGCCTTCTCGCCGTGGTTTCTCGGGTCGGACGGGGCTGATGGTATGCACTCAGGTGTGAGCCTCCACCTGTCCCAGGCTTTAGCCCCGCCCCCGTGGTAAAGGCTGGCTCGTGCAGAATCGCAAAGCATGGTTTCTCGTTCTGGGCGGGGCTGCTGGAGTGCCCTCAGCTGCGAGCCTCTGCCTGTCCATGGCTTTAGCCCCACCCCTGCAGCAGGGCCAGCTCGCGCAGGATCTCAGAGCATATCTCTGCCCGTTCCTGGCCTCCCACTTTTCCCCCGCAGGTGGGGTTACAGGCGGGACTGCAGCTGCCGGACTGCTTTCACGTGTCCCCTCCACTTCTGCTGGGCTAGACCGAGCTCACCCCGGCTGGGCCTCCGCCCCTGCCGACAGAACCGCATTTCAGCATCCCGCTGTCACCGTTCCTCCTGCAAGCCTTCAGTGGTGTGGGTAGGGGCACTGCAGCTCAGACCCTAACACTCCATACTGTAGTCCTAGAAGCTCCCTTCATCTAAGCAGCTCTGCTCTAAGTGCCGCGGGAGAAATTGTTTGGCTGGTGTCCTTTCCCTCTTTGCTGGTATTGCTAGTTACAGGGGAAATATTCATTTTCGATTTGGAAAATGACTCAGCCCAGGGGTTAGGGTGGCTGTCCCTCAGAGTGTTTCTCCCTGTGCCTCCCAGTCCACACTCTCTTCCCACTTCTCTGGTCCTCTCCTCTGTCCCCATTTCCCGGAGCCATGGGTGATTGGTTGTGAGAGTTTTCTGTGCTGTCCCTTTAAGAAGAATCCTGGGTCTGAGAAAACTGTCTTTCTCACAAACAGTATCCTTACTTGTTTCACAGCTCAATACTGTCCAAACACCTCTTCTAGGCTCTGGGGCTGCAGGATGGGGCTTTGTTCCTGAGACCTAGGTCCCTCCCTCTTCGCCAAACTCTCCTCCCGCCACGCGAGTCTCTCTGGGGTGCCATTTTCTCCGGGGAGCTGGGCAGCCCTCTCTGTGTTTTCGCTTTTTCTACCAGTCTTAGTGTGGCTTCTTCAGTGTCCCTTGGTTGAAAAGTCCACTTAGTTTAGTTCAAAGTTGGTTTATCCAGAGGATGGTTCTTAAAATTGAGTTATAATCCACTTTGGTTCTGGGAGTTGGAAGTTGGTATGTCCGCCTATTCCATCGCCATCTTCACTTAACCTCTCACCTTTCTCCTTGATGCTGATCCCTTACCACCTACTCTGGCCCTTAGCATGTCACACATTCTGGGCTTTGACATGGCCAACCCGGTTCACTTCCTACTGTTCTTTTCAGGCCTCTGACTTCAGCCGCACATCTAGTCAATGACATCTATGTCAGAGCCTTCTCGCCTCCCAGGCCTTAAGCCCTTCTAGCTCCCTTTTAGCCATAGCTATCATCCTGGATCTCTCTGAAGCATTATCTCTTTGTTTCTTTTTTTTTTTTTAGAGGTGAGAAGCATCAATTATTAGTTTTTCATTCCCTTTGTGACACCATAGTTATTCATTGATTGCTTTCTCACATGTGCCTTGACCGTGGGCCTTCAGCAGACTGAGCTACCCCTTGCTGGAGCCAGTGACCTTGGGTCCAAGCTGGCGAGCTTTTGCTCAAGCCAGATGGGCCCACACTCAAGCTGGTGAGCTCGGGGTCTCAAACCTGGGTCTTCCGCATCCCAGCCCGATGTTCTATCCACTGCGCCACCGCCTGGTCTGGCATCTCTTTGTTTCTTAAAGCTATTGTTCTTAACTCCACCACCACCAGTCTTTTTGATTCACTGTTACAGGTCAAGCCAACTCATTAACTTCTGGCTGAGTAAGCTGGCTCTCCTTTGCTATAGTGAGAGGCCTCCAAAGTCGGTCTAACTCATTGTAATGTTCATGGCTGAGGTCAGGCAGGTTCTTAATGGATTAGGGAAGAAGGTAGAAAAACTGCAGAGCCTGACAGAGTTGGGCCATTTCGTTTAATAAAGTCTCACAACAACGGACAAGCACATGGGCAGGGGAAACCAACTCTCAGGCAAATAAACAGCAAAATGGCCCCTTACAGTGACAAGCAGGCTATCCATGCATCTGCAGTCCTCCTGAGTGCAATCACCTACCTATAGCCTTATATGGGCTATGCACACATGGTTCTGCTAGGTGCTCACACACTAATCAGGAAAAGGACTTACAACCAGTAAACCAGTAAGCATATTTAACACAACTGCCTCATACTCATCCTCTCTATTTTTTGTCTATTAGTATCTCTGAGCTATATTTATCTATATTTCTGATACCAAATGTGTGATGTCTGTTCCAACACCACTTCTCCAGCTTTCCAACACCAGCTGGTTACCCTACAATTCATTTAATTTTGATACTCTCTATCTGGAATTAGAGTTAGTGTCCACAAGTTAAAGGCTGAGTCCCACAAGACTGACACACTTCAGATCCCAGTCTCATGTCCCAGGTTGTTATAGGTGCTTCTGGTACACTGGCTATAAAGGTGGGGGGTATAAACTTCTCTTCAGGTTTAATAATTTGCTAGAATAACTGCTAGAACTCAAGAAAACACATTAATTGGTTTATTATAAAGGATACAACTCAGGAATAGCCAAATGGAAGAGATGCCTAGGGCAAAGTATGAGGGGAGGAGCACAGAGCTTCTATGACTCTCTGGGTGTGCCACCCTTCCTGAACCTTGATGTGTTAACCAACCCAGAAGCCTCTGAACCTCATCATTTAGGAATTTTTTATTGAGGTTTCATTACACAGATGTGAATGATTAAATTATTGTCCATTAGTGATTCACTTAATCCCTAGCTCTTCTTTCCTCCATTGGAGGGGGAAGGAGAGCTGAAAATTCTATCTTCTAATCATGCCTTGGTTTTTCTAGTGACCAGCCTCCATCCTGATGCTGTCTAGGGGTCCCCTATATTAATCATCTTATTAGCATACTAAACACAATGTCATCACTCTAGAAATTGCAAGGGTTTTAGTAGCCCTGCACCAGAAACAAAAAACAAAGACCAAATATTTTTTTTAATTATATTAACAGTATCTGAAACAAATTAAAACTAATGAGCTCATCACCTGTTAAGTGTCTGAAACTGGGAATCAGGATATTCCTACCTAATAGCACACATAATTGACCTATTTAAAGAAATTTCATAAGATCTGTGTGGGGCACCTGTGTTAGGCTTGCTAACAGGGTTACTAGTTGCAAGTACTTTGCTTGATTAGTGCGTGAGCACGTGGCAGAAGCATGTGTGCAGAGTCTATATAAGGCTATGGGTGCTTATGCTCAAGAGAGAAGAAAGATGGGGACTATGGATGCACGGATTGCCAGCTCACCACTGTGAGGGGCCACTTTGCTGTTTGTTTGCCTGAGGGGCAGTTTCTTCCCTGCCTGTGGGCTTGTCCGCCATCGTGAGACTTTATTAAACAGAATGGCTCAACCCTTTCTGGCTTCGCAGTTTTTCTATTGTCTTCCCTAATCCAATCTGAACCTGCCTGGTCTTGACCACTGGCATCTGGCATAGTATAGTGGAAAGGGTTTAGAGCAGATTGGTATGGAGCCGTTGACACCCTTGATGGGTGGAGTAGAGGAGTGGCTGTTCCCAGTGGTTCTCCTGGTGGAGAACGTGAGCTGGGTGTTTTTTACAATCTTGCGAGAAGAAACCAAGAACTCTGTGTGAGAAGTTGAGCAAGGTCGAAAGCTCCAGGATGAGCTGCATACTGAGCAGCAAGTACAGTGTGAACTGGAGCCAGAGCTGGAGAAGGAGGCTGACCAGTTTCGAAACCTGTAGAGCACTGAAGGCTCCTGAAACTGGAGCAATCTACAGGTTCTTGAGTTGCAGTTTGCCCTGGAAGTTGAACGTTGGCAGTGGCAGTTGTTGGAGGAACAACTGTGGGTTATGCTTCAGGCCGAAAGCCAGCAGCTGCAAGAGCAGAAAACAGAGCTGTGCCAGTAGAGTGACTGAGTTGCTGGAAGCAGGCATTTCCAGCTCCACTTCTGAGAATGAGGAATCTCGGGCTGATTCCACACACTCAGAGCTTGGCCAGAGGTCATCCTGAAGATAAAAACCCAGCAGCAAAGAGTACCTACTGAGCCCCTCGTGGGCTTGCTGAGATTGTGGGGCATAGAGTGAATGGTATAATGCTCTCTAGAGCAGAGGTGGAGAAGTTGGCCACTGTTGCCATGGGCTCCTGCTTTGGGCAGCATCTTCAGAGCTGCCAGGACAGCAGAGATGAGGGGGGAGATGTGAGGCCCTATGTGAACCTAGTTGCTTGTAATGGACTTTACCTTGGTGATTTCCATAGAGAGGTAGGCTGTCTATCGTGGACTGACTCTTGGACTGCAATCAGAGGGGGGCACCAGCTCCCTTGTTCAATGGACACGCCACCTTTGGACAGTATGAGAGATGCTGATGGGGGGCGTGGCACCTGTGGAGACTCTCCTGCACCAGGAAGCTGCTGTCACCCAGTTACAGAGATGCACCAAGGGCATTTTTGGTTTCAAGGGACATGGCCTTGGACTGTACAGGCCCCCCAACCTATGATGGGTGGTCTTGTTGGCACCATGGGTTAGGCAGTTAAAGGTGAGCCTCCAGTTAGCTCCTTGGGCAGATTGCTCAGGGAGACATTATGAAGGGCACCTTTTTAATTGTCATTTTTGTAATGTATGCAATATACCTATTGTGAGGTGAGAAACCCTAAAGGGGTGGAATGTGGGGCAGCTGTGTTAGGTTTGCTTGTGGGTTTACTGGCTGCAAGTACAATATACCTATTGTGAGGTAAGCAACCCTAAAGGGGTGAAATGTGGGGCAGCTGTGTTAGGTTTGCTTGCGGGTTTACTAGCTGCAAGTATTTTGCTTGATTAGTGCATGAGCATATGGCAGAAGCATGAGTGCATACCAATGGTCAGCAAATTCATTAGTCAACAGAGCCAAATATCAACAGTACAATGAATAAAATTTCTTTTGAGAATCTAATTTTTTAAACTTAAATTATACCGGTAGGTACATTCTTTATCAAGGTAGTGCTCGCACATGGTATTTTGTGGAAGAGCCACACTCAAGGGGCCAAAGAGCTGCATGTGGCTCGCAAGCCACAGTTTGCTGACCACTGGCATACTCTATATAAGGCTATGGGTGCTTGTGCTGGAGAGAGAGGACAGATGAGGGATTGTAGATACTAGACTGTCTACCCACCACTAAGAGGGGCCATTTTGCTGTTTGTTTGCCTGAGAAGTTTGTTTCCCCTTCCTATGTTTTTGTCCACCATTGTGAGACTTTATTAAATGAAATGTCCCAATGCTTCTGTAGCTCCACAGTTTTTCTACCATCTGCCCAAAACCAATGTGGTCTGGCCTCGGCGACTGGCATTACAGAGGACATGTATAGTCCAGGGCCATGTCCATTGAAATCATGTGTCCTTGGTGCATCTCTGCAACTGGATAGTGACAGCTTCCCCAGCAGGAGAGCCTCCATAGGTGCTGCGCTACTGCCCCATCGGGGTCTCTCATAGTACTGTCCGTAAGCACTGTGTCCATCTAGCAAGGGAGCCAATGCCCCTCTCTGGTCATAGTCCAAGAATCTATTACACTGCTCAATGATCATTCCACAAGAGAAAGACCAGCTGTCTGTGCAAATCACCCAAGGTGAAAGTCCATTACATCTATTACCTTCTAATGCCAACACTTACTGCACATTAGAAGTAGATCAGTGGATTGCCAATTTCACATGGACTCTCCAGTCTCCTATCCATCCTTGCTGGATGCCTTCCACCTATTCAAACTGAGATAACAGGTCTTGGGGATCCTCTCTTCCACAGCTGTCTCCAACAAGTAATCCTACAACTGTGCAACCCGAATGCCAGCCATTTTCTTAGCAGCTGCTGGGGCCGCCCATTTTACCCACTCTTTTAGTGGTTGGAACCTCTGTTGGGGCTTAAGCTGCTGCCAAAGCTCTAATAAGACTCTATTAGATCTACCATCCAATTTCTCCCTATTTGCCCCAGCCACAATAAAATCTACCCACATCTATGTAAAGGTAGCCTTTACACGCCTGTTCCCCTTGTTAGTCAGGGGGGCAGCACGGGAAGCAGCCCTCACAGCCTTACAGTCCCATGTTGTCTCTAGCTCCCCCAAATCTGCCACCATCTGTGTAACCACGCTGATGAGCTGCTCCTGAGATACTCCTAGCTGCTGGCTTTTTACCTTCTGGGTGACCACCAGATGGGCTCTGAGTCTGTGGATGACAGCTTCAGCCCAAGCCTCCTCCTCAGAAGGGTCAGAAACACCTGCTACCCACTCCACCTGCAGGAATGCAGCTCCATCTTCTGCACCTGCTTCAGCTCCTGCAGCTGCTGACTCTTGACCTGAAGCTGACTCTCGAACTCCTGAACCTGCAGCTGTTTCTCTAACAACTGCCAGTGCTAACGTTCAGCTTCCAGGGCAAAATGCAGCTCACAAAACTACAATTCCTTCTCCAGAGACTATTCAAGTTCCAGGTGCCACTGTTGCTCAGCCTGCACCTCAGAGTGAAGCTCTCAAAAGTGGTCAGTCTCTTTCTCCAGCAACTGTTGCAGTTCCTGTGGCTGTTGGCACTTGGTCTGCAGCTCACCCTGGAGGTATTGACCTCAGGCAGCCTCTCACACAGAGCTCTGTTTCTTCTCACAGAGCTGTAAAAAACACCCAACCCACAGCCCCCAAAAGGACAGCCTCGGGGAACCATACAGTGGGGAACAATGACCACTCCTCTACCCCACCCTTTAAGAATGTCGGCGGGTCCATACTGATCTGCTCCAAATCCTGCCCACTATGCCAGATGTAATGCGATGCTGGCCAGGCAGGTCTACATTGGATTTGGGCAGATGGTAAAGAAACTGCAGAGCTGAAAAACATTGGGCTATTCTATTTAATAAAGTCTCACAATAGTGAACAAGAAAACAGGCAGGGGAAAAACGCTTCCCAGGCAAACAAACAGTGAAAATGGCCCCTCACACTGGCAGGTAGGCAATCTGCAACCCATGATCCACAATCTCTCTTGAGTGCAAGCACTCCATAGCCTTATATAGGCTATACACACTTGGCACTGCCATGCACTCATGCACCAGTCAGGAAAAGTGCTTTCAGCCAGTAAATCAGTAAGCAAGCCTAACACAGCCTTCCCCACACCATGTGATAAAGTCTTAGCTGAGTAGACATAACTAAAAGTCTTTTGAGAAAGTCTAGGGAAAGTTTTTTTTTTTATGATAAAAAAGACAGATGCAGCTGATTATGCCCCTTCACTCTATTCCTCCTTTGAACTTTAGGGAAAGCAGAACTTCTCTTAACCTTCCTAGGTTATCTAACTGAGCCTAAAGCTTAAGTTGACATAAAATAGATTAAGGTGAAAAAAGCATACAAATTTTACTTTTATATTTTCATGAGAACCTTCAAAGGAAAATGAAGACTCAAAAAGCATTTAGACCTCAGTACTCAAATAATAGGTAGTAATTGTGAAAGTGTAAACTATGTGAAGAAGCTATAAGAAGATAAGGGTTATTTTTAACTAGATCTTTTTGTATGGATTTCTCTTGGCCTCAGCTTTCTATCTCTGGTGATAAGAATGTTCTTCTCCTCTTGTTACAGGGAGAGCTTCTTTTACAAGAAATATTTATCCCCTGCTTTCAGAAGGAAAGGAGAGGTCAAAGTACCCTTTTTTGCATCTGCTATTCATTACATGCCTGTAGCTCAAAATAATCCTAATATCAAGTAGCATATTTTGGAGTAGCACATTCTGCTACACTTCAGAACCCATATGTAATACCTGGAGCTTCCACAGCCACCTTGGAACCATGTACAAAGGTCAAAACTTTAGAGGAGTTATCCCTAACACTGTTGAGCTGTTGAACTGATGCTAGTAACCACCTACCTCCAGATTTCTTGATATGAGAGGAGAAAAAAATCTTTAAGCCTATGTGAGTTAGATTCTCCATTACCTGTAACTGAAATGTATCATAGAAATGTACTCTTGAAACCTATATAATTTTAACTGATGTCACTCCTATAAATTTAATAAAAAGAAAAGTGAAATGAAAAACTCAAAAGTGCCTTGGCTGGATAGCTCAGTAGTTTAGAGCATCATCCCAAAGTGCAAAGATTGACAGGTTGATCCCCAGTCGGGTCACACACAGGAGTAACTCAATGTGATGTATGGTTTCTATCTCTCACCTTTCCTCTCTCATTGAATAAACAAAAATTAAAATAAAGAAAGAAAAAGAAAAATTCAAAAGCAATTCCTCCGTTAAGACTGATTGCCCTAGAGCAGAGAAATATTTCTTGGTTTTTAGGCAGTAACTCACAATGGAAATTCTACTAGTTCTATGCTGCCTTCAATTGTTTTCTAATCAATCCACATGTACTGTACTTCCACAAGCTAAAGTCCTTAATCATGGGAACCATATCATTTATGTTATTTAAAATTTCCATGGTGGCGCAGTGGATAGAGCGTTAGACTGGGATGCGGAGGACCCAGGTTCGAGACCCCAAGGTAGCCAGCTTGAGGGCAGGCTCATCTGGCTTGAGCAAAAAAGCTCACTAGCTTAGACCCAAGGTCGCTGGCTTGAGCAAGGGGTTACTTGGTCTGCTGAAGGCCTGATGTCAAGGCACATATGAGAAAGCAATCAATGAACAACTAAGGTGTCGCAACGAAAAACTGATGATTGATGCTTCTCATCTCTCTCCGTTCCTGTCTGTCTGTCCCTATCTATCCCTCTCTCTGACTCTTTGTCCATGTAAAAGAATAAAAAAAAATTTAAATAATGAAATTTTCACAATCCTTGTGTAGTCTGGACAATCAAAAAAGCATTTTGTAAATACAATATTCTTTTCATGAAGCACAAAGAGCTCCAGATAAAGTACACCCTCATAATCTGTAAGCATTTTCAGAAAACAGTACCATTTGTTGCATTCACCGGGCCATGAACAGATGTCGGAGACTTCCAGGACTTAAGATGTTACTTTATTGGCCAAGTTTAACCTGCGCAGGGGCGAACTCTCTAGGTGTTTGGGAACACCTTACCCACCGGAGGGGTTGCAAACGAGAGTCGTGCCTGCGGCTTACGGACTAATGGTTTATATAGTGGCAGCAAGCAAGCAGTTTACAGAAGCTGATGTGGCAGTTAGCGGTTGGGCAGGGCTGAACAATCTTCACAAAGAGGTAACGGGGAGGAGATAGCGGTTATCTTTCAAAAATTCAGTGCACAAACAGTTCACAGTTCCTCTTATGTTAGGTTCATTGTTAGTTAGGACACTATGAACTTTGTTTTACTTTAGGCTATTTTCCTGGCAACATTTCTATGGCTCTACACTATTCAGAACCAAACGAAAATATTGTGATTCACTGTATGCAGAAGTGACTCACCCTAAGAGAGAGCTTATACACATGTGGGTGCAGAGAATACAGCCATTAGTCAAAAGATTAAGTTGGATCTACACCTCACATTACACCCAAGAATAAACTCCAAAGGAATCAGAGATCTTTTTTCTAAGTGAAAAGAGGGGAGATAAACAGACTCCCTCAGGCACCATGAGAGGAGAGGAGAAGGGGGAAAGGGGAAAGAGAGGGGAAGAGAAGCAAATTGTCGCTTCTCATGTGTGCCCTGACCAGGGATTAAACCCAGGACGTCTTCACACTGGGACAATGTTCTATTCACTGAGCCAATTGGCCAGGGACAGAATGAGAGATCTTAATGTAACGAACAAACCTGACCAGGTGGTGGCTCAGTGGGTAGAGTGTTGACCCCGGATGGTGAAGACCCAGGTTTGAAAACCCAAGGTCGCAGGCTTGAGTGTGGTGTTGCCAGCTTGAGCATGGGATCATAGGAATGATACCAAGATTGCTGGCTTGAGCCCAAGGTCACTGGTTTGAGCAAGGGGTAACTGACTGGCTCAGCTGGAGCCCCCGGTTAAGTCATATATGAGAAGCATTCAATGAACAACTAAAGTGCCACAACTAAAAGTTGATGCTTCTCATCTCTATCCCTTCTGTCTGTCTGTCCTTCTCTCTCTCACACTAAAAAGGAAAGAAAAAAAGGAAACAAACTAAACAATTGCTAAAAGAAAACACAGATGAATTCCTTTATAAAGTGGGTATGGGGAAAGCTTCTGAACTATTAAGTCAAAATCCAGATGTAATAAAAGACTACATTTAATTTTAAAATATCTTTTCTGTGGCAAAAATTACCAGAAGCAAAATCAAGACAAACTGGAATAAAATACTTGCAAAACATATCGCAAATAATGGGCAATAGTCATAACAAGAAGCACATCTCAAATCTAACAGCGTAGAAAGGAGTAACGGTGACATAAATTAGAGCAGCAATTTTCAATCTTTTTCAGCTCATGGCACACATAAACTAATTACTAAAAATCTGTGGCACACTGAAAAATATAATTTTTGCTGATCTTACAAATATAATAAGTATAATTTTGAGCCAACTGGTTAGGACTAGCTGTCATTTTTTAACTTGACAATGTAAGGGAAAAGATTGGGAAAATGCCCCTGACTAGTTGGGTATTGCATGTTTTAAAAATTATTGCAGCAGCCTGACCAGGCAGTGGCGCAGTGAATAGGGCGTTGGACTGTGATGCAGAGGACCCAGGTTTGAAACCCCAAGGTCAACAGCTTGATCGCGGGCTCATCTGGTTTGAGCCAAGCTCACCAGCTTGAGCCCAAAGTTGCTGGCTTGAGTAAGGGGTGACTTGGTCTGCTGTACACCCAGGTCAAGGCACATATGAGAAAGCAATCAATGAACAACTAAGGTGCTGCAACGAAGAACTGATACTTCTCTTTCCCTCATGTCTGTCTGCCCCTATCTGTCCCTCTCTCTGTCTCTGTCACAAAAATAAAATTAAAAAAAAAAAAAAATATTGCAGTACACTAATTGAAAATTGCTGGATTAGAGCAACCTTGTAGGCAAGCAGGAACACATTAGCATAACTCCCACTCATTTTAGGATTTAATAGTTAAATTTTACAGGTAGAAAATTTGGAATACTTAACTATCTATAGACTATTTCTTCCAATAGTCCTGGGTTCTCAAACGTGATATGCATAACAATTTCTGTCAATGTAAAAATAAATTATGCAAACTGTTTTTATGAAATATAAAGAGATTTCAAGAATATTTTTGACTCTGACCTTTTCCCTCCCATATGATTAAAAAAAATAAGTCTTGAGATCCTGATGGACTTCCTTTTTTACCCTGATTTTAGACTCTTTTTTTTTTTTTTTTGACAGTTTTATCACTTTATTTGACAATCAGCAATTAATTTTCATCCACATTAACTGTCTGTAGATTTTTGAAAGTGGTGAAGATTTTAGACTCTTAACACCCACACAAATAATATGCCTCCTCTGTTTGACAAAGATGAGTTTAGATAACAGAAACATTGTAACTCTATCTGTACATACTAGCTTCTTGAATTCCTCCTTAACTGCCCATCAGAATTCTTGTCTTTTCTTTGAAATACTTTTTGCAAGAAATGTTTGTTGATTTCACTTGACTAGACAAGTTCCTACCTAACAGTATTTATAAGTCAGGGTTTTGCTATTGTTAGAATCATCAACAAATACATATTGATTAATTTCCATGTGTAAGCCAGAGTACTTACAAACCTAAAAATGTTGATGGCCACCAGTATGGGGACCAGGACTATTCAGAGGCCAAGAACAACCAGAGTGAAAAAAGAAGAAGCCTTTAGAATTGTGCATGGTTTGCCTAAAAAAATTGAAAACAATATAAAAAATATTAATTAAAACATATTAAAAGAATATTAAATCAAAATAAAATATGTAGCATACAGCAGATGAATAGACAAAGACTCACATGTATGGAAAACACAACTACAGCCACTTTTGCTTGAGCTAGTTTGCCCATGTGAGATCGTACACAGCACATTATTGGCTGATGGATGAGAGGTAACCAACCAGAGCACTGTGCTTTCATAGGTTTAAGAGTATAGAAAGTGTTAAAGAGCATAAGAAATGTTTACAAGACTGTGGGAAAGGTTTATAAAAGGGTGGGGGAGATTTATAAAGCTGAAAAATATATATAAATAATAAAATAAATATAAGGTCGCTACTTCGCAAATTTTTGCCTAGCGCGGGGGGTTCTGGAATCTAACCCCTGGGATAGATGAAGGACTACTGTATTACCATCCATGGTTTGAGCTTTTTACTAAAATCAGGATTATCTAGTGGTCCAACCAGTCCTAAATTTAAAAAGAAAAATGGTTCTCTTATACAGGAATGGGGTAGAGATACGGCTTTGTTTCAGCCTATAGCCAAACCCCTGTAGAGTTTCCAGAGAAAATGTTTCCATAAAGGGCTGGACAAAGGGAGGGTTGTCCTGGTTGCTTTTATTTATTTTAATTTTTATTTAATGAGAGAAGGGGAGGCAGAGACAGACTCCCACATGTGCCCAACAGTGATCCACCTGGCAAACCCACTAGGGGTGATGCTCTGCCCACCTGGGGCCCTTGCTCCATTGAAACCTGAGCCATTTTTTAGTGACTGAGGCAAAGGGCATGGAGCCATCCTCAGCACCTGGGGCCAACTTGTTCTAATGGAGCCATGGCTGCAGGACGGGAGGAGAAGAGAGAGAGAAAGAAGTGAGAGGGGGAGAAGTGTAGAAGCAGATGGGTGCCTCTCCTGTGTGCCCGGGACATCCATACACTGGACCAACATTCTACCACTGAGCAAACAAGCCAGGGCTTTCATTATCTTCTTTAGAGCAAAAATGATTAGCCCATAGTGACATAAATTACAATTTTTTTAATCTTCCTTAGAATACATGGGTCAAATTTCTTCCTAAATTATTTGTAGTGAAATATTTCTAAACAACAAGCAAGTGTGAGTTCTGCACAGTCATTGAGCAGAATCTTTGCAGATGTTTTATGTTCTCCCTTGGAAAAGATGAGTAGCCTATCTTTCTGGAGGAAGCACAGGACCTTGGCAAAGCCTTTCTTGAGAACAGTGGGTGGTTTACTAATCCTTTTCATTTCCCATGGGAATGAAAAATTAGTTTTAGGGATGCTAAAATCCAGTTAGAATATTTTTACCAAGAACATCTCATAACATGCCATCATTGAAGTTGTACAAGTTACCCAAAGCCTGGAAAGTACAAAGTAGAATGAAAAAAGTAAGTTTTAGGCATAAGCCAAGGCCAGAAAACTGATGTCAGTGCTTGTTGGGCCCCCAAAGACATGAGCTTTAGAAGCATCAATAACTGTAGATTTAGTTCAGTCCTACTGAGACAAATGTGGAAAGATCTAGAAACCTTTTCAGGGAGGCAGCAAATGAGATCATGCTAGGTATTAAAAATGCAGAGGAAAAAGCAGGGTATCCGGACTATGAGGAAATCAAGACCAGAAACTGATGGGAAGTTGCTGTAACTCATTCATTTAATGTTACAGATGTTGGAGAGAAAACAATGAATAATATCAGTGAGGCGCTTTATTCTAAAAAGTATGCTCACTTTGCTAGTTTCCCAGATTACTTCCTTATATTGGCCCATTTGTAATATTACATATTTTTGTGAATTTAGCTAAAAGTCATGTCTAGATGTTAAGAGTTCCAAGCTATCTATGTTTATAAGATATAGATCTTTGATCTTAGTTTTATGCCCCCAAATTCTTGATAGTAAAATTGTTTCTTGTTTTTGAATTAAGTGATCAATAACTGTCCTGGGTACTTATTGTGTGCTCACCCAGTATGGGGACACAATGGAAGATATAAAAGTGGGAGCTTTTCTTTAATTTTAAGCTAGGTGTATTGTTGCTGAAAATAAAGATTACATTCCCCAGCTACCTTGTGGCTAGGTATGGCCTTGTAATTCAGGCCATTGAAAAATAAACTATGAGAAGGGAGCTAACTCAGCTAGGGAGGGCCTTTTTTCACCTTTTGTTTTTATTTTGCTTCTTTTGGAAAGACAGAAACGCAGATATGAAGGCTGGAGCTCCAGATGTCATCCCGGACAATAAGGTGACTGTAAGGGTGAAAGACACATGCTGAGGATAACAGAGCAGACAGACAGAAGTATCCTTGAGATAATCCGGGGCTGCCATACTAATTCTAGACTACCTATCCCCAGTTTTCTTTATCCAAGAAAGAAAGAAATGCTTATCTTGTTTAAGCCACTTTTAATTTGTTTTGTTACTTGTAGCCAAATTCATTGCAATTTGCAGCAGATAGAGTTAGGGACCTATCCCCTGTTTGGGCCATGTTTAGCTATAAGTGATAGTAATTCTGCATTAAAAGATTGCCTACAGCCTGACCAGGCGGTGGTGCAGTGGATAGAGTGTTGGACTGGGATGCGGAAGACCCAGGTTCGAGACCCCGAGCTCGCCAGCTTGAGCATGGGCCCATCTGGCTTGAGCAAAAGCTCGCCAGCTTGGACCCAAGGTCGCTGGCTCCTTTTGCTTTTATTTATTTTATTTTAATTTAATTTTTATTTAGTGAGAGAAGGGGAGACAGAGACAGACTCCCACATGTGCCCAACAGTGATCCACCTGGCAAGCCCACTAGGGGTAATGCTCTGCCCACCTGGGGCCCTTACTCCATTGCAACCTGAGCCATTTTTTAGTGCCTGAGGTGGAGGGCATGGAGCCATCCTCAGCGCCTGGGGCCAACTTGTTTTAATGGAGCCAAGGCTGAGCCAAACCAATTTTTGCAAAGTAAAAAAAATAAAATAAAAAGATTGCCTACTGTGCTCAGCACTGGGCAATTGCTCTTTGGCTTCTGCTTCAATAAAGCTGCTCAGGAAAGCTGAGGAGAGCCTCCACTGGGTCATTATCTTTCTTTCACTCTTGCCTGGTGAAATCTTATCTACCTCCTTCCAAGCTTCTCTCCAGCGCCACCACGGTTATAATTTCCTCTGGTCTCCCAACTGATTTTACAAACATAGGGAAAGGCCTAAAAAGGAATGGTGAATTGTGAAGAAGAAAATAAAAACAGTTAAACGGTGAAATCAGGCTCAGTAGACATAAGAAATATTTCACTGTGTACCATGTCCTGTAGAGACCCTTTCTCCTAACTTCAAGAAAGGTTCTAGCTAAGAAAGTTTTAGGAACAAGAAGAAGCAGAATTTTTAGTTTTTCTACTGAAGTAAAAATAGCAAAAAGGAGAGAAATAGCCAAGACATTTAGCCCATGTGAGATGTCACTAATAAAATCTTGAGATCTTTCGCCAATCTGCTCATAAGTTCACCTTTTAGATCTCTTCTATTCTATAGTACTTCAAGATTGCTGCCTAATTAACCTTTCTGCTTCTGTATCTATGTTACTTCATTCTCAGGCTCACAATTCTGGCTCCAGTGGCTGAAATAGCCTTCTTTCAAAGCTTCTTCAAAACACACCACACTCCAAACTCCATACCCTCTTTTCTCAGTGGACCCATGGCATTCTTAACTCAGAACACTTACCATGTTATATGGAGAGGATCAGTTCATGTAAGTTTTCTTTTATAACCCTGTACCTTGAGTGCCTAGCCTTTGCCTAGCACAGAGTAGGTCCTTAGTGAATATTTTTTCTTTCTTTCTCTCTCTTTCTTTTTTTAAATTTATCGATTTTAGAGAGATAGAGAAGGAGAGAAAGAGAAAGGAACATCGCTCTGTTCCTGTATGTGCCCTCACTAGGGATTGAACCAGCAACCTCTGTGCTTCAGGATGGTGCTCTAACCAACTGAGCTATCTGGCCTAGGGCCCTCAGTTAATATTTCTTGACCTTGGGCAGGGAGTCATAATCAATCACAGTATCTGCCAAAAGCTAAGTGACCAATTAATCACTTGAAGTATACTTGATTTCAAAGTTATATTCCAACTCTGCCACTTCCAAGCTGTGTGAATTTAGGCAGGTTACTTAATTTCTCTGTTTCTATAGCTTCATCATTTGTAAAACACAGATGCTATTAATGCTTTCCTCATAGAACTATTATGAGAGATAAATGAGTAAATAGAAATAAAGCACTTAGAAAAGGGGTTAGTACACAGAACAGTAGTGGTTCTTAACCTTTTTTGAGGTACCGAACCCACCAGTTTCATATGCGTATTCACCTAACCCTTCTTTAGTGATAAATAAAATATGATTTTTTTCCCCAAATTCAAGACATAGGTATATGTTTTTTTACTGGTGCACAAAATGAGCCGTGCATGAACATCACCTTGCTCAAAGAGCAAAACCAACAAAGTGCATGAACTCACAACAAATTACTGTATTACTTTATTCTGGCCTCCGAGGCAGAGGCTTCTCCAAACCCCTGAGACAGACTCATTGAACCCCTGGGGTTCAATAGAACCCAGGTTAAGAACCACTGACATAGAAAGAGCTGACAACAAAAGAAGGAAAAGTGAAGGTTGTAGGTCTAATGTTTACACAAGTAAATGCTAAGGGCAATATGAATCAAGGGTTATTCATTACTTTAAAAGAGGCTCTTAAAAAAAAAAAAAGAGGCTCTTAAAACTATACTTCTATAAACTCTTTTCTCTGAGGATAAACCCACAAAGGAAAAAGGCATATAGATTCCGTTGACCCCATTCCTCACTTAACCCTCTGTGTTGCGTCCAAGCCAAATTTGTGATTTTTCATTAAATACAAATTATTAGTTAGGTGCAATAAAGATTCTTTTGAAATACATTTTGGAATTCAAAAACAAGTTGTTTGACAACGTGAAAGTGAGCTTGGCCAGGTGGTGGCGCAGTGAATAGTGTTAGACTGGGATGCAGAAAACCCAGGTTTGAAACCCCAATGTTGCCAGGTTGAGCACAGGCTCATCTGGTTTGAGCAAGGCTCACCAGCTTGAGCCCAAGGTTGCTGGCTTGAGCAGGGGGTCACTCGGTCTGCTGTAGCCCCCCCTCCCCCCCCGTCAAGGTACATATGAGAAAGCAATCAATGAACAACTAAGGTGTCACAAAAATGAACTGATGCTTCTCATCTTCCTTCCAGTCTGTCCCTATTTGTCCCTCTCTCTGTCTCTGTCACAAAAAAGTAAAATAAAAATATAAAACTGATAAATAGAGTTTCTTTATTGCTTGCTTTTAAATTTACATTGGAGGTTTCAATTAAGCAGAGTTTAGGAATAAAAGTTTCCAAATCTTGGTCTATACTTCTGGGGACATTAAAAGTATAACAAAGTTTCTAGGCTCTTAGTACTTACTGATCTTTATTTTCTTTGTTCCTTTCTTTTCTTCTTCTTCCTTTGGATAAGACTAATAATTGAACATTGTAGTCTTTAATTAGTTCACTTCAGCTTCTTTATTGTGAAAACTCCTTTCACTATAATCAATTCAACAAATATTTAATGATCATCTATTCTGTGAAGGATGTAAGGTTCATAAAGAAAGTTTTCATGTTTGTCATGTTTTTGCTGTCATCTCAGTGTCAACTCTGATGCATTTCAAATAATAGGCATTCTAAAAGTATCTGGTAGAGATATGAGTAAAGGTCTCATACTGAAGCAGTGGAGTCGAGTTGAAACAGATAAAATTTAGATATGGGCTCAAATCATACGTTTTCCAACTATTATCTGTGATCTATAAGTTGCTTAACCAACAATTTGCTTTTGTAAGTGGAGATCTCTTTTATAAGGATGAGAATTTATTAAAATAATAGTTAATTAAAACTCTTACTATATGTATATATAGTATTTTCTAAGGACTGTGTTTCAAGCCCAGGGCTGTAAAAATCAAATGGATTACAATTCCTGTTCTTATTAAATTTCTACGTGATAAGACAATTAATACGAGTCACAAAATATTATGCAAACGTTATGAGTGTTCCAAGTTGGGAGAGACGAAGTGTGTTTGAGGGAATCAGAAAAGGTGGTGGCATAGAAAATGTTCCTTGGAGGATAGTTAAGATTTCAACAATCAAATGCACAGGCATATCCATGTTAAACAAAGAATCATATGCAGGGAGGTAAAAAGGTATTGAGTGTGACTGAAAAAAGGTACCGAGTGTGACTTTTTTGGCTGAAATGTAGGGTTGACATAGGGAAATAGTGAAAGATAGGCAAGAAATGTGGGTGGAGCCATCCTGGTGGTGCCACATACTTTAACCTACTAGGCAATGGCCAACTCTTGATGGTTTGGAGGTAGACCTATGGAATATGTAATAGGATCGGAAGGTGTAAGCGCCACGACTGGAAAGACCAGTTAGGAGAGGTTATTGCACTGTTTCAGGTAAGAGATAGTAAAGGCCTGAAAAAAAGGAACGGGAGAGAGCATGCAGGAAAGACAAGGAGGCACGCTGCAGAGACTGGATGGAATGTGACTGGTGCCTTGCACTGGCGGGGGCGGCAGGAGAGAGTGACGGGACACGAATCACGGACTGGTGTCATTTACAACAAAGGTGTAGCTCACAGGATGGTGTATTTTGCATATAGGTCAGCTTGAGGTTTCGGTTGCACCTCGCTGCCGTCTTCCCCCTTTTATATCCTCTTTTTCAGGGCCCCTCCACTTGCCTCCGTCTTTCTTCTCTAAGTAATTGAACTTTTTATTCGTAGCGTGACCTACGTTTATCTCCACATTACACTTCTCGGCACTCTCCCCGCCAGGATGACGTAGGTCTGGTCCTGGGCTGTGTAATACTACACCCGCCTTCTCCTGAACAGCTTGGGGGTTGGTGCTTCTACGGCCCTTTGGCCAATAGGCAGGCCCGCGTGCTGGAACTCTTTGACCAATAGGCAGGCCCGCGTGCTGGAACTCGACTCGCTATTGGTTGGCTGAGCCGTGGTGAGAGATGGCGCGGCTCCGGTACTCAGCACAGATGAGAGCTGTGGAAAGTTGTCAAGGCGACCGTTCGTGACGTAGCGCCTCCAGGCTGAGCAGCTTCCACATGACTGGCTAGACGATCGGACGATTCCTTTTTATTGGTCGCGGGCTCGGCTGACTCCGAGCGTGCGTAAACTGAAGGTTCCTTCCGCTCCGCGTCTCCGGGAACCCGGAGACCCGCAGAGCGCCGGTGCCGGCTTGGGTGACCTCTAGTGAGGTCCGGAGGTGAGGAACGTGGTGGCCACAGAGGGGAGCGGGGGCGGTGGGGAGCGGGACAGCAGCGTGCGGGAGCGGGACTCAGACCTTGTTGGCGGTACTCGAACTCTGGTAGGCCTCGGGGAGGGGCGACCGGCATCTCCCGCGGACCTGGCGGGAGCTGCTGTGCTTGCTTTGCGGGGGTGGCAACCCTGTCCCGCCAGGACTTCCATTAGACGTCCTTGAGGGACGGCGGACCGAGTGGAGGCCGACACCAGTGCCAGGGGAGCCCGGGAGCCCGGCCGGGACGAAGCGGCGCGCGGCGGGACGAAGCAGCCTTGGCCGGCTCTATTCGGTTTAGGCCGCGCTGGCTGCGCTGTCGCGATCACCGGGGAGGAAAGGCTACCAGGAGGGTGGCTTCGGGGGACTGTCGAGCTGAGAAATGCTGGAGAGCCTGGCCCGCAGCTCGGAGACAGCACCGAGACTGTCCGTGCGGTGCAGGCGTCCACGCCCGGGCGGTGCTGTTCGTCACCACCTTTCGTAAAGGGATGTGGAAGATATCCGTACATAATGCGACTAATCCAGGGCCGTGAAAATCAACTGGATCCGTATAGATGTGTCCGCTTATTGGCAAGAGAAACAGATTGAAAGGACGCGAAGCCCAATATAGGGAGTCGCTCAAAAACTAATATTCTTCATATTTTTTTTTCGTGAGGGGTGTCTTCTCTTTGGTGCTGATGTCTTTTAGTCCCAACCTTTAATTTTTTCGGAATTATTTGGTTTTAATTTAGAAAAAACTTACCTTGGTGGTTCAAATATCGATCATTCAATTTCTGCTATAGAAGGTTGGGTTGATGTGTACTCCATCTTAAATGGTCTATTCAAATATTTCAGGGCTTTAGGACATGGCTTCTTACACTTGGTGTTGAAAAGTTATAGGAAACATTTGTTTACGGGCCATGCTAAATAATTGTGCATAATATCAGCATCGCAAAGTGTAGAGAATGTATTTCTTGTTTGCTTGTGAATTTATTTTTCACTCCATGCAGTGGAAGACATGATTTAGAGGTGATCTAGCAAAGGCCTGGAGTGTACACTGACGATGAATAGATTGGATTTTAAAGACCTGCTTTGTTGTAGTGTTTTTCCAGAGTTTATGATAAACTTGGCAGTGAGGACAAATAAGAATTAGTAACATGAAGGTTTAAAAAATTGTGCAAAGATTATATCATTAACATGAAAACTCATGTGTGGCAGTAGCATTTCAAGATAAAGTGGGTGAGTGTGCTCATTTTATTCTTTTATGATCAGTTTATAGACTATGGGTAATCATATCTACTATATCAATAGCCTTCTAAGATGACACATATGAAATTGCTGTCATTTGAAATTTGACTGTTTTTACCTACAGAAATAGCAGTTTCATATAATTCCACTTAATACTTTGTCAAAAATTTGGAGCTCTAGTGAATAAAGAGATGTGACATACAAACAGGTAGCATATAGTAAAATTGAGTGTAGACTCCAGGTTTCCTGATATCCAGTGAAGAAATAATTTTTTCCCTGGGGCACTAGGTTCAACAACAAAATGCTAGATCCTGTTGGGATTAGAAATGGCTCAGTATAAAACAAAGGACTTGCCTTAAAAGAAACAAAATGTACACAGTGATTAATTTGAGAGCAGTGTAAAGCTAGTATATAATCAAAACTGGAATGTGTAGCACAGGAAGGGTGCTGAGTGGGAGGAAAGAATTAGAGTAGGATGCCGAAGCATCTTTTTCTGCAATTAGCCATGGTAGGTGGCTTCTGTAGTATACTGGATCAGGGTTTGAGGATTTCGTTGAAATTATATTATTCATTCTTTTGAAGAATCTTGTGAGATGTTTGTATCTTACTTCAGTCTGAATAAGGAAGGCATACATTGCCTTTTTAACTTGTTTTTTTAAAAGTACATTTTGTTTTTATTGCAGCATGGAATTAATATGGTCTATTAAATTTGCATGAGCCATCTTATAGCCTACTGGTGCCACATGCAACTGCTGGTGAAGGTGGAAGATCAGATTCGATGGTATTTAAATGCTTTGCATAATCACAGAAATAGGGAGGGTGCTCATGAGGAATGAGTTTACCATTATGGTTACTTTTGACACACCTTTTTGTACATTCCATTACTCAGCTTATATTTCCAAATAGTTCAGGTTCTCCTTGTTTGGGTATGGCTCTCAGGGTCACATTTTCCTGAATGTTGCAAAGATGACTTTACACCCAGGAAAGAAATGTCACAGAATTGACAGTACTGCCATAAAATCATTTTGAGGGAAAGTATAACGTGCCTAGTATATGATTATAGGTTAATAATGCTAAACCGATGTGTGATTGAATTGGGGTGCCTTCCTCCTCTCAGTTCAGATCTTAATTCAACTGAATTAACTTATTAATAGTGAAGGATATGTTGACTTGATAGGTATTAACCTAAATTGAGGCGTTTGGGGAGAGGAAGCATTAGAAATCGTTTTGACCTAGGTTTTTGAGGTTTTTTTTTTTGTTTTTTTTTTAGTGTTTATTTTATTGATTTTAAAGAGAAAGGAAGGAGAGAGACAGACAGAAATATTGATCTGTACCTGTTGAACCGGCAACGTCTATGCTTTTGGAGGATGCTCTAGCCAACTGAGCTATCCATCCAGGGCTTCATTTTAACCTAGTTTTGAAATGTGTTTTTCGGTCACTCATTTTCTCAAACATTGACGCTACTTGATTCTTTAGACTGGTTGGTAGGTTTTATTTTTTTATAAGAAGTTATGTGATAGAAGACCATCATGAAAAAACTAGTCTTGCCTGACCTGTGGTGGCACAGAGGATAAAGCTTGGACCTGGAATGCTGAGGTCACCAGTTCAAACCCCTGGGCTTGCCTAGTAAAGGCACATATGGGAATTGATGCTTCCTACTCCTCCCCTCCTTCTCTCTTTTTCTCTCTTCCGCTCTAAAATGAATAAAAGTGAAATTAAAAGTTTATATTAAAAAAAAAGAAAATCTAGTCTCTTGTGAGGTTTTTGGTTGTAATGAAGTAGGGTTCAAATCTAAGATATGATTAACCTCTCCAATACTTTAAGCCCAAGTCCCTTCTAATTTAATAGAAAGTATTTCTGTTATTGTTTATTTTCCAGACTAGTATATAGAAGGTAGCCTCACTTCCCCACCTCATCTCCCTTTAATATATTCCCTTAAACCTCTGCATTCAGCCTTTACGTGGGGGCTGAGAAGGAAGGGGGTTATATTAATATCTTGGTGACTTAAAAAGTCATCTTTAGGTCTGTTTCAAATGTGCCAGCAAAATGCATGCTATGGTAATTTAAGAATTTCTTTTTAATTAGGAAGATATTTATTTAGCAACTGCTATAAATGAGTGCAAGTGCTCTGAGGATACAGTGGGTAAGACTCTGGGAGGAAAGCTGAAAAAGCATGACAGGCAGAGATGCATTGCACATTTATATATCTCAGTGACTGCCAGCTGTTTAAAATGAGGCCCACAGTACGAAGTGCATGTTAGGTTGGAAGCCAGCACACACTCACATATTTATAGTTTCATGAAACAGAAAGTTTCAAGAATACCTACTCATATTACATTTCTTTCCATGACTATTTTTTACTTTTTTTTTTTTTTTTTTTTTTAGTGAGGGTTGGGACAAACAGACAGGAAGGGAGAGAGAGATGAGAAGCATCAACTTGTTGCAGCACCTCAGTTTTTCATTGATTGCTTTCTCATATGTGCCTTGACAGGGCGGGGTGGTGGCAGAGGGTGTGCTCCAGCCAAGCCAGTGACCCCTTGCTCAAGCCAGCAACCTTGGGCTCAAGCCTGCTACCTTAGGGCTCAAGCTGGTGACCATGAGGACATGTCTATGATCCCACACTCAGGTCAGCAACTCCATGCTCAAGCTGGTGATCCTGCAGCCAAGCGGATGAGCCCATGCACAGGCCAGTGACCTCAGGGTTTTGAACCTGGGTCCTCAGCATCCTGGGCTGATGCTCTATCCATTACACCACTGCCTGGTCAGGCTATTTATTTTATTTTAAAAAAATGTTTTCTCTGACTCAATTGATTTTATAATCTAATTGATCCAGTGACTTGTACTTTTCTTTTAATAGGTATTTTTCAAAGCTATAAAACACTTTATCATATACATAACTTATATAAAGTAAAGCATTATGTATATAACAACCATGCTCCCATCAACCACCTTAAGAACTAACCACTTTCAATATATTTGAAGTTCCCTGTTTGTTTTCCATGATTATATAGCCCTTCCCTCCCTGAAAGAGTTGTAGTTATCCTGTACTTTGAAAACTAGATATCTAGCCAGTGGCTATGTATGGCTGAAATGTAAAGAACATAGAGAAATGCAGTGGGAGATGATTGATTTGGTTTCTTTAGAGAGACTTAGCCCCTTTAGATAGATTATTGCTTTCTTTACTCTAATTTGTTGCCTTTTTATTTTCTGTCTTTGATGAATAACTTTCTTAGTTACTACCATAAATGTGAGATTCATTTGAATTCTTGCTAGTGTGCTGAAGTGTTGATTAGCTTACTTTTTAAATCTTCATTTTAATCTATTTTTATGGGTAGTTAATATGCTTTATTATAAGCATTAATTTTAGAGTAAGATTTGAAAGTTCCTATATTAGAGATCAGTGACTATATTAGATTTTTTTAAAACCAGGAATATCAAAATTATTATTATTATTAAGCCAGCAAACATGGGGGAATTTAGTGATGGTCTGCATTAGGTCAAGATTACCTTTATGTTCTGTTGAGAATTCTTGAAAGCTATAGACAAACGTCAGCCATCCTCTTCTAGTAATGTGCTAGCATTTTGATTAGCTGTAAAAGTTTGGGGAAAGACTTTTCTCTGGTGAGAGCAAGATTAATAAGGTTTATTAAACATCATTTGGCTAGTGACATTATGCCATATGTTGGATAGAATGTTAAAGTGTAATGGACCCCTTCCTTGAGGAACTTTATAAACTAAGGTAATTTAAAGGAGTAGATTCTGCATAGCCAGAATGTGAAGAATTAAGAGGGTGTTTATGCATTTTACATTGGGATAATTAGAAAATTAATATGAATAGTTGTTTCTCACTTTTCTGCTTTATTGCTCTATGCCATGGCTCAGATAATATCAAGGGCTGATATATTTATTTGGTTGGATCTTAAATTCTAGGATTCATATAATTTATAAGAAATAGCTGCATTTAAGTTGGTTGCTAACAAATAATAGAGAATGTAAGTGTTGTGAGTAAAGAAGTAATAACAGAGTTCTCTTATTTTGATTTTATAATTATTTTCCAAAATTACAAGGAGCATTATCCAAGAGTGTCATTCATATACACAACACACTGTGTATACAATAGCAGGGTTTATAGCGTTCTTTTCCTAAAAATACAGTAAACTGAATATTAATTGTTCATACTTGATATTCCTTCCAGGGTGTAAGGATTCTGTAGCTAACAATGTTATCAAGACTTTTCCGAATGCACGGCCTCTTTGTGGCCTCCCATCCCTGGGAAGTCATAGTGGGGACAGTGACACTGACCATCTGTATGATGTCCATGAACATGTTTACCGGCAACAATAAGATCTGTGGTTGGAATTATGAGTGTCCAAAGTTTGAAGAGGTTTGTGAAATAAATTAAATATTGGGTCAAACAAATTACATTTTCAGTTTCTAAACAGAATCTCCTTTTAGAGACCATATAATCAAAAATGTTAGAGGTAAAATATTTTAGTATTAATGAATGTACCTCAAATTTTCATTTACTTACATAGCATGGAAATGCACTAGCAACACTCTTGTTTTGCCTTTTTCCACACAAATGAATGTAATTGACTCTACTTTAGAAATATAGCTTTTATAACTAACAGTGAAAATAATTAGCTTAAACAGTGTATTGTTTAAAATTGGGTTTAATTTTGGATTTGCATATTTAATATTTTTATTTGACTTGTACCTACCTACATTTATATTATCATAATAGGTAAACTTATGATGCATACAAAATAAATATTCTTATTTTTTATTGTTTATTTTAAAAGCTATAGCTATTGTGATTTTTTTTCTTTCTCCCAATAGGATGTTTTGAGCAGTGACATTATAATTCTGACAATAACACGATGCATAGCAATCCTGTATATTTATTTCCAGTTCCAGAATTTACGTCAACTTGGGTCAAAATATATTTTGGGTAATTATTTTATATATTTCTCTTTATGTGCCATCAGATTGTTTTATATTCAGTTTACTTCCCCCCCCCAAAGTGAGAAGCGGGGAGGCAGACTCCCGCATGTGCCTGGCATGCCCACTAGGGGGCGATGCTCTGCCCATCTGGAGCGTTGCTCTGTTGTGACCAGAGCCATTTTAGCACCTGAGGTGTATGTAGGCCATGGAGCCATCCTCAGTTCCCGGGCCAACTTGCTCCAATGGAGCCTTGGCTGCGGGAGGGGAAGATAGAGAGAGAGAGGAAGGAGAGGGAAAGGGTGGAGAAGCAGATGGGCGCTTTTCCTGTGTGCCCTGGCCCGGAAACCAAACCCAGGACGTCCAGATGCCGGGCTGACGCTCTACTGCTGAGCCAACCAGCCAAGGCTAGTTGTTAACTTTCTTTTTGGGAGTTAGACATGCTGATATTTGAGACCTTCATAATCTGGAGAAAATATTTCAGAATATTGATAGGACTATATGTTATCTGTAATAAAGATGAAATTTTTCAGTTTGTTAAATTTTGTCATTTTAGGTATTGCTGGCCTCTTCACAATTTTCTCAAGTTTTGTATTTAGTACAGTTGTCATTCATTTCTTAGATAAAGAATTGACTGGCTTGAAGTAAGTATTTAAAGCACGAATATGCTTTTTCAAAATATTTTTATATATGGTATATTTTATGTTTTTTTCAAAATATAGTAAGAACTTACTAAGTTATAATACAAAGTTTCAGAAGTTTTAGAAAATATCACCTGACCTGTGGTGGCACAGTGGATAAAGCATCGACCTGGAATGCTGAGGTCACTAGTTCAAAACACTGGGCTTGCCTGGTCGAGGCACATCTGGAAGTTGATGCTTCCTGCTCCTCCCCCTTCTCTCTCTTTCTCTTTCTCTTTCTCTCACCCTCTCCCTCCCTCCGCCTTGAAAATGAATTTTAAAAATTTAAGAAAATATGAGGAAATTTATTTTTTACAAAAAGGTTTTTTCATTTATTCATTTTTTAGAGAGAGGAGGGAGGGAGGGAGGGTCGGTCAACTCCTATATAAGCCTTGAAGCCCTGGGTTTTGAACTGTTGACCTCAGCATTCTAGGTCTGCTGTTTAATCCACTGTGCCACCACAGGTCAGGCAGGAAATTTTTTATATAATCATTTAGCTGTTTTTAAAACCTGTTAAGATTTTGGTATGTATCCATTGCCACTTTTTTTCCTAAAGAAAACTTTTGAGATTATATAATATATGCTGCTTTATTACTTCTTTATGCCTAATAATGGTTTATCAATATCTTTGCATGTCCTTAATGCCTTAATGTTAGACTGAATTATTTGTATTGGCTGTCTAGTATTCCTCTGTATGAATAAATTGTCACTCCAGATTGGATTGTTAGGTTATTTATTTTTGTTCATATTCATAGTTATTTTCTTACAATACATTCTTTTTTTTATTTTAATTTTATTTTTATTTACAGGGACAGAGAGAGAGTCAGAGAGAGGGATAGATAGGGACAGACAGACAGGAATGGAAGGAGGTGAGAAGCATCAATCATTAGTTTTTCGTTGCCGTTGCAACACCTTAGTTGTTCATTGATTGCTTTCTCACATGTGCCTTGACCGCGGGCCTTCAGCAGCCTGAGTAACCCCTTGCTGGAGCCAGTGATCTTGGGTCCAAGCTGGCGAGCTCGGGGTCTCGAACCTGGGTCTTCCGCATCCCAGTCAGACGCTTTATCCACTGCGCCACCACCTGGTCAGGCACAATACATTCTTAGGAGTGAGATAATGGCTGTGTATGTTTTTAGGACTTTTGAGTGCCATTTTTGCCAATTTACTCTCCAGTAAGGTTGTTTAGTTTATCCTCCTCCAAGTAATGATAAATGAAAGAAAATTTTTTTAAAAAAAGAAAGGAAATTATGTATTTTCTATTTTTTCTCCCCATGCTAATTCAACGAGACATTGTTTACTAAGGATAATATTTTGGTATAAAATTATGAAGAGGTGTTTCTATGTAAATATATTTACTTTTTTAAAATTTTAAGTGAGAGGAGGGGAGTTAGAGACAGATTCCAACATGTACCCGCAACCCCTATCTGGGGCTGATGCTCTAATCAACTGAATCACTGGCTATGAGATGGGTGGAAGCGGGTAGAGTGAGAAGGAGAAGAGGGAGGGGAAGAGAAGCTGATGATCACTTTTCATGTGCATATTGACCAGGGATTGAACCTGGAACATCCACATGTTGGGCTGACACTATCCACTGAGCCAACTGACCAGGGCCAAACATATTTACATTTTATACAAATGTTTGGACAACTAAAATGTTTAGCTTTGAGGATGTCAGAGGACTAAAGGGTATATATGTTTTAATCTGCATAAAGATACACATACTAGAGGATCATACAGTGTAAGTGGGGGAAAGTGTTGTTTTAGAAAGGATTTTTAAGCTATATTTTTCCTCTGTCAAGTATACCTCAACATCTTGATTTTTTCCAGTGAAGCTTTGCCCTTTTTCCTACTTTTGATTGACCTTTCCAGAGCAAGTGCACTAGCAAAGTTTGCCCTCAGTTCCAATTCACAGGTAAGTATTATTTATAAGACATAAATGTTAATAGTATTCCCTTTTTCCTATAGTTTGTTTACATTAATAGGAAGCATTAATAGAATTTGTTCATAGTCCAAGATTTAGGAATTGCCTACAATTGTAAGTTTAATTATCAAGTATAAGACTGGTCTTTCTAAGTGCCCTAGAAACTGTATCATTTACCTAACAACTCAATTATAATTCCATAGCTTCTGGAATTTGGAGTCTTCATTTTTCTTTTTGAAGCTTTCAGAAATTAAGTTTATATTTTGAACTTTTGAATAAATAAGAATATCTACCTAGTAAAACACAGGATAGGATCTAATGGAAGTGAGTCTCAGGGTAGATTTATTTCTAAACCCTTTGAAAACACTAGCACTATTTCCCACCTAAAGTTTTATCTTGGTATTTATTAATCACTTTAAAGAATCTAATATTTTTACAACCTTTCATCATTGTATCTGAGTATAAAATAACATGTACTTCTGCCTTGATTATGTATTTGGTAAATAGTTATGATCCTTTGATCAAAATATGATTTCACAAGGATATGATTTAGGTTTCATAATACTAACATGGTCTAAAAAATTTTATAGCTAAGAACTGTGGGTGGTAGCCAAAGCATTAAATGTTGTCAATTTTAATTATGTGCGATTTCAATGGCAGAATTAATGTATCACCTCAAAGGAATCTTTCCAAGAAATATCTTGCTCAGTGGAAAGGGAAAGCAGGGCACTGTATATGTTCTTTTTTATTTTTAAACCACTATAATATTATTGTACTTTGCATTTAGAATGCCTGTTAGTCTCGTCACAGTGTATATTTTATTCTTTGCATAGTAAGTTAGATTTCATTGGAGTCCCTTGCATGCTTTCTAACATTTTTAAGTTATTTTGTACCTTACCTTCATTGATATGTTTGGTCTGTATTATAGGATGAAGTAAGGGAAAATATTGCTCGTGGAATGGCAATTTTAGGCCCCACATTCACCCTTGATGCCCTTGTAGAATGTCTTGTGATTGGAGTTGGTACCATGTCAGGTTTGTAATCAATATTTAAATAAATTTGTAATAAAGGGAGAAAAAAACATCTTGGATTGCATTGTTTATTCTTTTTTTTATGTTTATTTTATTGATTTTTAAAGAGAGAGGAAGGGGGAGAGAGAGAGAGAGAGACAGGAACATTGATCTGTTCCTGTATGTGCCCTGATCAGGGATCAAACTGGCATCCTCTGTGCTTCGGGACGATGCTCTAACCAGCTGAGCTATCCGGCCAGGGCGCATTGTTTATTCTTAAATCCTGACTTTTAAAAGTCTGATCTTACTCTTAAAATTATTTGATTTTATGAGTACATGGGTATATCTGTTTGTTTTAATGTAAACTTAGTAGCAGGTTACTGATTTATTTATTCATTTCACTCTTGCCATCTTGTTCAGTACACCACTCTTTTGATGACTTTGTGGTGTTTTTGCTGTCTTTGGTTTGGTTTTGTAAGATTGTATCTTGAGGCTTTTCTGGTCATCCAGATCTTGCTATTGCCTATACTAAATTGTGATTTGGTTCCTTGTTTTTTAATTGTCATGTAGAAGATAGTACAAGAGTCAGGAGTTGGATAGAGTTAAGTTAGATCCTCCTAATAGGATGGTTGAGAAGATTTAATCAGATACTATGTAGTATATCTTCAGGTGGATATTAGAGAATTAGATGTTAAATAGCAAACACAGGACTCTACTATGTAGGACAAAATTTACAGTGTGGGGTGGAAATTTGCCAGAATGAATATATTATGCTGCTGTAGAATTTTCCTAATCATTAGAACTAGATTTAATGGCTTTCTCATGAAGGCCATATATAGTTAACTGTTCTTGTATATTTCCTGGTGTCTTAGTGCCCTCAGTAAGGGCTTCATTCTTTCAGAAGTAAATTATCTTAGGTTTAAGAGTAGTTAGTTGTCATTACTAGTTGAGGTCTTTTCACTAGTGTATTAAATATATAATGTTAAAATTTTCTGAGTGTCAATTCAGCAAAATTTTATTTAGCAAAGATTATATTTTTAAATATATATTTTTTTAATGTACAGTCTTTAAATTTTTTTGGGGGTAAAAGTTTTATGTTTTCAAAAGATATTGTCATGTAACCACAACAATCAAGAAAAATGTTTTTGATTCAGTGAAAGCATACCTAATTAGGTGATTTTATTCAAGAGTATATAAAAAGATAAAGAGGATCAGCCAGAAACTAGTAGTAGGCCATGAAACCAAGGCCATGCAGCTGATATAGGAAGTAGTGGAAACTGATGTAGAAAGGAGGATAATGAGGTTTGTCATGATGGGTCAGAGAAATGGACAAATGAAGTAATTAGATTTGTAGTTGGAGAAGCCAGTCAGGAGACCTTTACAGTTATACAGAAATGATATAGTAATTAGGGATTTAGGTAGGGTCAAAAAAATAAAATAAAAAAGAACAGATGTAACTTGTTAAGGTAGGAAGTAACCCTTTGGAAAGCCAGTATAAAAAAGAGAAAGGTCTTGCCTGACCTGTGGTGGCGCAGTGGATAAAGCGTCGACCTGGGAACACTGAGGTCGCCAGTTCAAAACCCTGCACTGGTCTGGTCAAGGCACATATGGGAGTTGATGCTTCCAGCTCCTCCCCCCTTTCTCTCTCTCTCTCTCTCTCACTCTGTGTCTCCTCTCTAAAATGAATAAAATAAAAAAACAGAAAAGTCTTTAATTTTCTCAAAGTCTATAGATTAGTGAGTGTTCTTTGTATAGTAGCAGAGTGGCTTAAAAATACTACCTGGGCACAGAGTAAGAAAGAATGCCTGGAGAACATATGGGTGCAACAAGTTATTATTGTACACAGGGAAATAGTGATCTCCAAGTTGTAAAGTGCAGTGGTTAAATATAGTTTCTATGGTCTTAAGTTTGAAAAGATTATATTTGACTGCAATTTAAAATGTAGGTTGTTCATAATGCTTTTGTTACCATGATTTTGTATTATCTTGAATTTCCATATTTGAGAGTAATTGCTATAGAATTTTTTAAAAATACAATATATGCCTGACCTGTGGTGGCGCAGTGGATAAAGCATCGACCTGGGAACACTGAGGTCGCCAGTTCAAAACCCTGCACTGGTCTGGTCAGGGCACATATGGGAGTTGATGCTTCTAGCTCCTCCCCCCTTTCTCTCTCTCTCTCTTTCTCTCTCTCTATGTCTCCTCTCTAAAATGAATAAATAAAAAAAAATTAAAAAATAATACAGTATATGCTCTTGTTCTATTAGTCTAATGTGTTATTACAAATCAGAAAATAAAATAAAACTAAGTTTTTTTGTATTATTATAGTTGACAGTTTTTATAGGAAAAGGGAATCATTTTTATTTTATTTTATTTTTTTTTTTGCCTGACCAGGTGGTGGTATAGTAGATAGAGTGTCCGATCGGGACACGGTGGACCCAGGTTCAAAACCCCAAGCTTGCCGGCTTGAGCTCGGGCTCATGCTGCTTGAGCACAGGGTCGTTGGCTTGAACATGGGATCGTAGACATGACCTTATGTTCACTGGCTTGAGCCCAAAGGTCGCTGGCTTGAGCAAGGGGTCATTCGCTCTGCTGGAGCCCCATCTCACCCCCACCCCCACCCCTGTCAAGGCACATATGAGAAAGCAACCAATGAACAACTAAGGAGACTAAGAAGCCACAACAAATAATTGATCTCTCTCCCTTTCTGTCTGTCTGTCCCTATCTGTCCCTCTCTCTGTCTCTCCCTCTGTATCTGTCATGCGCACAAAAATATTGTTTTTAATATGAGTGACATCAGGAATGTTTTATATTCAAGTTTATTTGGAAAGTGAAGGAGTAGGATTTGGTAATCTAAGGTCTTTTCCAGCTCTGTAATTCTGTTACCTCTATCTGAAAAGATTACTAAATGGTACCTTAAACATTTAGTAGTGGAACAGTTGCTAATTTTGAATCTCGAGTTTCCTTTTTGTATTATGTCATTTACAAACAGTAATTTACAAAAATTATAAGAACATCTCATACTGTAGAGATTATATTGAAATTAGAGTTCAGTAGTATACATAAAATACTTGTTATGATAACTATATCAGGAATGACATAACTGGCAGTATGTTTTACTTTTATAAAAAGTCCAAGTGAATTGTTTTAGTGGCAACAAGCGGAAGTAGATCGATAGTATAAAATGTGGAGGGCTTGCGCCTGACCTGTGGTGGCATAGTGGATAAAGCGTCGACCTGGGAACACTGAGGTCACCAGTTCAAAACTCTGCACTGGTCTGGTCAAGGCACATATGGGAGTTGATGCTTCCAGCTCCTCCCTCCTTTCTCTCTTTCTCTCTCTCTCTCTCACTCTGTGTCTCCTCTCTAAAAATGAATAAAATAAAAAGAAATTTAAAAAAAATGTGGAGGGCTTGCTCCATTAGATATCTCAAAGCAGAGTATTTTATAGAGGGGATTATCACAAATATATATTGAATGCTAGCATAATATCTGGCCTTGTGATTTTAGGGATGTGGAAGAAGACAATCTTCTATGCTCTCAGGCTTGGTATCACCTCTGAGTTCCTAATTCTTTTTCTGGTAGATGTCAAAGAGATTAATATACTAATATTTTCATGTGTTTGTCTACCTATGGAAAGAGTCCTTGTGACGTATGTAGCATCAAAAATACACATACTTTAGGCACTGGCTATGTAGCTCATTTGTTGGGAGCCTTGTTCCCATACACCAAGGTTGTGAGTTCAATCCCTCATCAGGGCACATAGAAGAATCAACCAGTGAATACATAAATAAGTGGAACAACAAATCGATTATTCTCTCTCTCCCTTCCTCTCTAAAATCAATCGATAAAATAAAATTTAAAAAATACGCATACTTTAATAACTATGTTTAATTTTTCTCTTACCAGGTGTGCGTCAACTTGAAATTATGTGCTGCTTTGGCTGCATGTCAGTTCTTGCCAACTACTTTGTGTTCATGACTTTCTTTCCAGCTTGTGTGTCCTTGGTTTTAGAGGTAAGAAAGAGCAGTTCTCCCTAAAATATTAATAGAAGAGTAATATTTCTCATTATGTCAGATCACCTAAATAAAATCAGGAGACTACCTTCTAATGTAACACTTACTTTGTAGCTTTCTCGGGAAAGCCGTGAGGGTCGTCCAATTTGGCAGCTCAGCCATTTTGCCCGAGTTTTAGAAGAAGAAGAAAATAAACCGAATCCTGTTACTCAGAGGGTTAAGATGATTATGGTAATTACATTGTTTTCTTCTCCCTACAGTATTTCCTGTTTCAGTATCATTCTACTTTTCAGGTTTTTCTTCCCTTCTTTTGTCATCTTTATAATTTTTGGCTTTTCACTGATGTTCCTCTTCCCTCTTCTCTTGTTTCTCCTTTCTTAGAGGCTCCTGGTCTTTCTTTACTGTCTCTCCCCTAAACAGATTTTTCAAGTTCCTCTACTTTTTCTCTCTCTGGAAACCTGTTCTTTGGAATGTATCCGTACATCAGTGAGACCAGTACTTTAATTAGTCACATAGCAAGCTTCGGCCTTTCTTTTCATTCTGAGGGGAGGCCAAGGAAGTTAGTGTCGGGTTATACAGTTGCTAATGATGAGAAGTTTAGGTTTTATTAATACGCAGAAAATACGTAATTTAAAAAAAATTTTATTTTAGTCTCTAGGCTTGGTTCTTGTTCATGCTCACAGTCGCTGGATAGCTGATCCTTCTCCTCAAAACAGTACAGCCGAAAGTTCTAAGGTTTCTTTAGGATTGGATGAAAATGTGTCCAAGAGAATTGAACCAAGTGTTTCCCTCTGGCAGTTTTATCTCTCTAAGTAAGTCACCTGACACCTACCTTATTATATATTAATTATGAACTCTATGCTACTGAAAGTTTAGGTTGTGCCTTTTATATTTTCAAGTAATAACATTTTTTTTTCTTTCGTTTAGAATGATCAGCATGGATATTGAACAAGTTATTACCCTAAGTTTAGCCCTCCTCCTGGCTGTCAAATACATCTTCTTTGAACAAGCAGAGACAGAATCCACACTTTCATTAAAAAACCCTATCACATCTCCTGTGGTGACCCAAAAGAAATTCCCAGATGATTGTTGTAGACGAGACCCCACAGTGTTCAGAAATGACCAGAAATTCCATGCAGTGGAAGAGGAGGCAAGGATAAACAGGGAAAGAAAAGGTGATTTCTTATGCTCTTCATTTTCATTCTTACATTGATGATTTGTCAAGAAGTTGAGTCAGTTTTAAAACTTAAGTTCAGTTTTCTGAGATTTCTTTTGACCTCCTGAACAGCTGAAGTTATAAAACCCTTAATGGCAGAAAATGACACCTCAAACAGAGCTACATTTGTGATTGGTAATTCCTTCTTATTCAATACTGCACCGGAAGTAGAGACCCAGGAACCTGGATTTGAACTTCCCAAGGAGCCGCGGCCTAATGAAGAATGTTTACAAATACTTGGGAATGCAGAGGTGAGGAAAATAAAATAAACTCAAGCTCAGTATCTTAAGAAAAGGAGCTTTCTTAGTAAAAGAAGGAAAGAAGTTATAGCTACTGAGTACTTACGAAGTTCTAGGCACTGTTTCACATGGTTTACAGGTACTGATCTTATTTATTCCCCACAATTCCACAGATTGGTGTAATTATCCCCACATTTTAGATGATAAAGCTTAGGCTTCTGGAGGTTTAAGTATTTACCAAAGTAATAACATCTAGGAAATGATAAAGTTGGGATCAAGAGTCCAGTGCTCTGTCTGCTTTCTTACTGTTTAGCATAAGATGAGCACCTATTATATTCTCATATGCGTGTTGAGGATTAGGAACGGTTTAACAGCACTGAACCTCAAAGATAAAAGAAAGTTTTAGTTTGTTTGTTTTTCTAAATAAACTTAATGTTCATGAGGAAACTTATTTTCCTTTGAGATTTGAATAAGTTTCTGCCTACATGACCATAAGAGTCCACTCATGCTTTAGTGTGATATTGTGTTCTAGCCATATCTGCTTAATTTGGTTCATTTTTCATTTATGTACATATGAGTGAGAATACAGTTGTGCTTGTTTGTCACTTTCCTTTTCCTCATTTCTATTAACATGTGTACCAGTATCTCAGCTGGCTAGCTGTATACAGGGTTAGCAAAATCAGTAAGGGTGGGTGTCAGAATTTTAACTACGGATTTATTTCCTGTGGACCTTACTTGCAAAAGTTAGTATTTTGGGCTAATAACTGTTTAACTGTCACATTTTGTTTTTATGAAGAATTTACTTTTATTTTGATATTTTTATTTCTTCTCAGTTCATCTTTAGAATTCCTAAGTCCTTTAGTTTCTCCTTACTTTGTTTTAGCTCTAATGAGAGCATTATTTGTATTAAATGATTTGTTTAATATGAAGTACAGTGCTGGAGCGTCTTTTGTCATCTTTTTCCCTCAACCCTCTCCCATTTTTATTCATTTCTTTAGAAAGGTGCAAAATTTCTTAGTGATGCTGAGATCATCCAATTAGTCAATGCCAAGCATATCCCACCTTACAAATTGGAAACTCTAATGGAGAACCATGAACGAGGTGTATCTATTCGCCGACAGTTACTTTCTAAAAAACTTCCAGAGCCTTCTTCACTCCAATATTTACCTTACAGGGACTATAATTACTCCTTGGTATGTTATTTTCTTGATTTGAGAAGGTTTACTTTGTAACCTTTTATTCTTATAGCTTTAGTCTTTAGCTTTTTAGTTTTTTTCTTGACCGGTCTTTTATATGTAGTTTTATAAAATAGTTTCTCTTTTTAAGTCATTTTACTGTAATTTTATATTCTGTTTATATAGGTTATAGAAATTCAAAATACTCTTACTGCTGTTTATAGTCATTAAGCAAATATTTTAATATCTTAAATACTTTTTAAAGAGTAAATAAAGATTTTGTTAAAAATACACTAACGGGTTAAGTTGAAGAAAGTTATCAATGACAAGAACCATGTATTTGCAATACAGATACTCACTTGGTGCCTAATTTTACCTTTTAGGTGTTAGGAGCTTGTTGTGAGAATGTTATTGGGTATATGCCGATCCCTGTTGGAGTGGCGGGGCCTCTGCGCTTGGATGGAAAAGAATTTCAGGTTCCAATGGCAACAACAGAAGGTTGTCTTGTGGCCAGCACAAATAGAGGCTGCAGAGCAATAGGTGTAAGTTGGCATTTATATATTTGCCTCTTTTAGGATGCACTCCAGGCCAGGCACAGGGAAGAGTTTGGGGACAATCAGGGACACCTTTTGGGATAAGCAGAAGAGTTCAGGATTGACATGTGCTTCTATAACATACTCTGCATAGCTTGGTGGGGGTGCCAGCAGCCGAATCCTTGCAGATGGGATGACACGTGGCCCAGTGGTGCGTCTTCCCCGTGCTTCTGACTCTGCAGAAGTGAAGGCCTGGCTTGAGACACCTGAAGGGTTCGCAGTGGTAAAGGAAGCATTCGACAGCACCAGCAGGTGTGTGTGTGTGGGAGGGGGGGGATTGTAAGTACATTTGTGTTTATTTCAGAGTCAGTGCCAACTTCTTTGATTATGAAATATAACAGTTAACATACTGCCAGTTTAAAGTGACATAAAATACCAAATTTAAATCCATTCATTCAAAATTAGTAATATTAATATTTGGTTTGGGGTTGGGGAGCAGAATGTTAATCCAAATGAATACCTCCATAGATGTAAGTTAGAAAATTATAGTGTGAGCTGAGCTAATAAGTCTGTGTGTTTGTTTTACATGGCTCATTTTGATTACACTGTTACTTTGCCCTCAAAGAGTTTTGACTTAGAATTGCACTAGGGCAGAGTTGCCTGAGAAAATGATTTCGGAAGCAGGGTAGAACTTAATATTAGTACAGTAGATTTACTTTGAATTTGGAAAATTAAATTTATAAAGAAGCATAAACAATACAAATGATAAACCCCAGTGTACTTCAAACTTATGTGCTTGTTTTTATTTGGACTTTTTAAAGTTTGTCTTTGATGAAATGACTGTAGCCCTCCCTTCCTGCATCCTTTAAGAATGAGAGCTGAGCCTGACCTGTGGTGGCGCAGTGGATAAAGCGTCAACCTGGGAACACTGAGGTCGCCAGTTCAAAACCCTGCACTGGTCTGGTCAAGGCACATATGGGAGTTGATGCTTCCAGCTCCTCTCCCCTTTCTCTCTTTCTCTCTCTCACTCTGTGTCTCCTCTCTAAAATGAATAAATAAAAAGAAACTTTAAAAAAAAAAAAGAATGAGAGCTAATACAGTATTCTAACATGTTCAAAGAAGAAAACACATTAATAGTCTCTATGAGGTTTCTCTTATGAATAAAATGAACCTAACTAAACTAGATTTTAAGGTAATGTCCATCTTCTTAAAAAACTCTGCTTCGTCTGTTGACAGGTTTGCACGTCTACAGAAACTTCATATGAGCGTGGCTGGGCGCAACCTTTATATTCGTTTCCAGTCCAAGTCAGGTGATGCCATGGGGATGAACATGATTTCAAAGGTGAGCATGGGTAGACTGTAAGAGAACTTGCAAAAGTGGCCCAGCGAAGGGGAACTCAGTGTCAGGGAGTTAGGAGTGGGAGTAGACTCGCTGTCTACTTTATACCCTCCTGTACTTTTAATATTGTACCGTGTACATCTACTTAAGAGAGTTAGTTGATTGCCCTGGCCAGATAACTCAGTGGGTTAGAGCATCATCTGGAAGCACAGGTTGCTGGTTCGACCTCTGGTCAGGGCATATACAGGAACAGATCAATGTTCCTGTTCCTGTCTCTTTCTCTCCCTTCTTCTCTCTGTCTGTGTTAAATCAATAAAATAAACATTTAATTAAAGGGGAAAAAAAAGTTGATTGAAAAATTTTTATTGAAATGTAAATATTGAGTAATGTGTAACTCATTGTATAAATCAGGCATTTGTTGATTGGTGGTGTTTGTATTTGCTATATTTAATTTAGATTTATTATACACTTTCTGGGTCTGTTGAGAAGGGATGGGAACAGTTTTGGGATTAGCATTTCAAAACTTCATCCTGTGAACCTTGAAGGTTGACCTCTTCTAAACACTTTAAGACTTGTATTTAAGAGGGCACGCTCAAGTGCATTGTCTATTTATTTTAATTATCTTTTTGTAAGAAAATTGTGTATGGTTTACATTTTATTGTGCTATTTGTTATATACAGACACAGATGTAAAATGTTAAAATCAGTTGGGCTAGCAAATTTTATTTTGGGGTTTACCTGTTTGTAAGGACTATTTGGAAAGAGAGAGGATAGTGACTAAATCCATGAGCTTTAAAAATTGCCAGTAAACAGTACCATAGTTCCTTTAAAAATTAAAAATATTATTGTGGAACCCAGCAATTCCACTTCTGGGTATATACTCAAAACAATTGAAAGGAAAATCTCAAAGATATTTGTAGCACCCTTGTTTAATAGCAGCATTATTCACAATAGCCAGAAGGTTGAAGCAGCCCAAGTGTCCACAAATGGATGAACAGATAAACAAAATGTAGTGTGTATATAACAATGGAATATTATGCAATCCCCAAAAGAAAGGAAATTCTGACATATGCTAAATGTGGATGAACCATGAGGTTCACTTGCTAAGTGAAATAACTCCGGTTACAAAAAAATAAATACTTTATGATTCCCACTTGAGGTGCTTAGATTAGTAAAATTCGTAGGGATAGAATTGGAATGGTGGTTTCCAGGGGCTGAGGAGAAAGGAAAATGAGAAGTTACTTAAAACAACTAAACTGTAAATTCAAAAATAGTTAAGATGGTAAATTCTGTTATGTGTATTTTACCACAATTTTTAAAAAGTTTGTTTTGGGTTATTGAGGTGTGATTTAACTGAATTAATTTCACTTAATTGGAAATGATAAAATGTCTCATTTATATTTTATGTAATATAAATCCTATCACCTTTTTTATTTAGAGGGAGGGAGGGAAGGAAAGATAGGGACAGACAGGCAGGAGCAGAACAGATGAGAAGCAGTTCATAGTTGCAGCACCTTAGTAGTTCATTGATTGCTTCTTATGTGCCTTGACGTGGGGGCTCCAGCTGAGCTAGTAACCCCTTACTAAAAGCCAGTGACCTTGTGCTCAAGCTAGCGACTTCAAGGTTTTGAACCTGCATCCTCAGCATCCCAGGCTGACGCTCTGTCCACTGTACCTGGTTAGGCATAATTCCCATCAATTTTGTATTAACAAGATTTACTTTAGTATCTGCCCTCTCCTCGCCTGACCAGGCGGTGGCGCAGTGGATAGAGCGTCGGACTGGGATGCAGAGGACCCAGGTTCGAGACCCCGAGGTTGCCAGCTTGAGTGCGGGCTCATCTGATTTAAGCAAGGCTCACCAGCTTGGACCCAAGGTCACTGACTCAAGCAACAGATGGCTCGGTCTGCTAAAGGCCCGCAGTCAAGGCACATATGAGAAAGCAATCAATGAAAAACTAAAGTGCCACAATGAAAAACTGATGATTGATGCTTCCTGTCTGTCTGTTCCTATCTATTTCTCTCTCTGACTCTCTCTCTGTCTCTGTAAAAAAAAAACAACAAACACCTGCCCTCTCCTTCCAGGCTTGGGAAATTGGGCTTTTAGATAACAATTTAATAACCAGAAGGAGGAATTTATTAAACATTGATTATGGGATTGGGTAACTCCTTCCCCAATGACATGAATATGAGTATTCTCATTTTTTTAATATTCTCATCTACATCTAGTCATTAGTCACTACGAAGAAGTTGGTTTTCATACCAATTAGAAAGAACCATTAGGATTCCATACCTGAGAAATTATTTTTTGTGCTCAGTTTCTTTCAAGTATAGTTACTGTATTAGAAATTAAGATTACTACTGTTATTTTACTTAGAAATACTTGTATTAGGTACAAATAAAGTCTCTGATCTGTACATAACTGCATTTTAACATAACTTTTTGTTGCTGTTGTCAATAGGGTACAGAGAAAGCACTTCTGAAACTCCATGAGTACTTCCCTGATATGCAGACTCTGGCAGTTAGTGGAAACTATTGTACTGACAAGAAGCCTGCTGCTATCAATTGGATTGAGGGGAGAGGAAAGTCTGTTGTTTGTGAAGCTGTCATTCCAGCCAAGGTTGTCAGAGAAGTGAGTGAGTGAAGAAGTGTTTATTGTACGTGTTAGTCTTTCGTTGGATTTTAAAAATGGGAGGAAAGAATGTTACATTCTAAGTAAAGTTTAATAGATGGTGTATGTTCTACATTAAAAATATCTGTTTTGTCATATCTTGACCATCTGTTTGTGGCATTCAAAGGGACAGCTTAACTGGTACTCTTTACTGAGGACAAGCCTTAAATGGGGCCACATCTGAACCTCCTTATTTTCTGGAGGTCCAGGAAGATAGATCTAGGTAACATACCCTTGAATCTTCTGGGGGAAGATGTAAAACTTGTACAACTTGTACAACTCTGTTTCCTAGGTGTTAAAGACTACTACTGAAGCTATGGTTGAGGTCAATATTAATAAGAATCTGGTGGGCTCTGCCATGGCCGGGAGCATCGGAGGTTATAATGCCCATGCAGCAAACATTGTCACTGCCATCTACATTGCCTGTGGACAGGTGAGGGCTCCAGCCTCTACTTCTCTTCTCTTTCGTTGTTGTAAAAGAAATTTTATATTGTTCATTTTTTTATTTTTAGGATGCAGCACAGAATGTTGGTAGTTCAAACTGTATTACTTTAATAGAAGCAATTGGCCCCACAAATGAAGATTTGTATATTAGTTGCACCATGCCATCTATAGAAATAGGAACTGTGGGTGGAGGAACCAACCTGCTCCCTCAGCAAGCCTGTTTGCAGGTATGAAGTGACCTCAAGCCCAGTTCTCTCTGAGATTCTCTGTTTCTACTTGACACTGTATATCACTCATCTGTATATATTAGTTGGTCTTTTCACATTCTTTTGTTTCCCACTAGCCTAGTCCAATAAGCATGTTTGGGCATAGGCTTAGTAAATTGAGGAAGTAATTAAAAGAACAAATGAATGTTTATGTACTGTACATAAGTGCCCCCCCACCAGCCAGGCTGTGGATATATGTTAACTATGGTGTTCACATTGTCAGTACTGACTGTCAAATCTTGGGAAATTAGTGGCATCTAGTTCTAGTTTGATGCCATGGTAGTTGCCCTTGTTTTAATAGATTAAGTAGGAAATTATTGCCATGACTTTAAGGGTGAATCCTGTTATGTCTCTCTCTGGCTGCAGATGCTAGGTGTTCAAGGTGCATGCAAAGACAATCCTGGGGAAAATGCCCGGCAGCTTGCCAGAATTGTGTGTGGTACAGTAATGGCTGGGGAATTGTCACTGATGGCAGCATTGGCAGCAGGACATCTTGTCAAAAGTCACATGATTCACAACAGGTAGGACTTAAAGATTTATTTAACATGTTTTCCCTATATTTAAACTATGCAGTATAAACACCTAGTATTCAGATACAATAGTCCCCAACAAAATTTCACATTCTTGATATTTTGTATCTCTCTGTCTTTTTCCCATAGGTCAAAAGTGAATTTACAAGACCTCCCAGGAACTTGCACCAAGAAGGCTGCTTGAATAGCCTGACAGTTCTGAACTTAAACATGGGTGTTGGGTTCTAAAGGACTAACAAAATCTGTGAATTAAAAAGCTCAATGCATTGTCTTGTTGAAGATGCACAGATGTGATCGATGAGACGACTGCTTGTTTGCCTCTTTCAGAAAGGTCTGACTGAGACCCTTCTTTTCCTACAGATTTCCTCAGCTCTGAAGACAGTTTAGTGATTTACATTCTGTGCTCTTTGCAAAGAACTCAACATGGATAGTATGTTATAAAACGTCACAGATGGTAATCAATAGCTCAATTCTGAAAGAGAAATACGCTGGGAAAAAGTGTTTTTTGTTTTTTGTTTTTGATGGAGTTCATGGTGATCAGTTTGAGATTGGTCCTCTCCACACACCTGCCACCTTCCTCGGTTGAAAATGGATTTTTAAATTATACTGTAGCTGATAAAAACTCCTGATTTTATAGTTAATTTATTTAATCTGGGTTGTAGAACTTTAAAAAATAAGAGCTAAATTTATTTTTTGTAAACTAATACTCATTTGGTGCTGGTCTCTTGATTTCTTTTGGGGTAGCCAAATTGATTCTTCAGAAGAGGACCTGCTTTCTTCAAGGGAAGAATAACTCTTATTCCCCAACCACAAAATAATGTGCTAGGCAGTCTAAATAGTTCTCTATCAAGGAAACAAATCACTGCGTTTATCTCTGCAGGCTCTTTGCTCAGAGGGGCCTCTTACTGAAATATGTTTGTTTAGATTGACTGATGTGTCTTTCAACATGAGGCTTTCAGAAACCGAGTTCCGTGCTCTTTCATGTCCTGGAGCTTGAAATGGTGCTTGGACAAGGTGACTCTTTATCAAGAACATGCAAGTCTGACCCTCAGAACTCAGAGGTTAAAAATAGGTTTGAAAGAAAAATAACATTTCTCTAATCCAGTGTTTTTCAACAGTCGTGAAGACTGATCTTCACACAACATCAGGCTGGTTGACTTTTATGGACCAGCATGAAATATCTGATGGACTGGTGGTTGAAAAACACTTAATTTCTTAAAAGACAAATTTATTTAGCCGAAAAATCTAGATAGTTTTTTGTAAAGAACTGAATCAAATTTGTATATGTTGTAATAGAGCTTCTTATGCTAGGAGTTTATTGAAAGTGTTCAAGAAATAAATAAAAATCAACTTGTGTACTGATAAAATGCTCTAAGTTTAGGCCAGAGACAATAGTATTCTTTAATGTTCCCCAGGAAACCTGGCTTTGGATCCTAATGGAAGTGTAAGTCTGATTCCAGAGCCAGGAAGGTGCCATGTGAATGGCCCTGAAGGAGCAGTGTGCCTTGTTCCTGTGGCCAGGAGGTTGGTGACTAAAACATTCACACAGGGCTCTTTGATGGACCCATAAAAGCATTTAGCTTTCTCAGGGGGTCAGCAAACTTGTTGGATCTTAATTTTTTTAAATGTACAAGTTTTGTATAAGTAATAAAGAAGTCCTTATTTTGTATTACATCTGCTGCTTCAAGTGTTGGTCTTGGAGAGCTGATGACTCATGTGGAAGATGTACTCAGAAACATTCCAACAGTCACACGGAGAGCAGAGCCTCTCTGGTTGCATCTGCAGTATTGTGGAAATTGTCTGTAAACCTTTCAATTGCTTCTGTTGTGACTTTTCAGCCAGTGACTTATCTGAACTTGTCATAGAAGTGGCAGTGAAAAGTTGAGTCTTCATTTTGGTGACTATAACCAATACCGTCTTGCTAAATTGTTTTGTACAGTTATTGTATACATTTTGTTACACTTTTTTTCCAGTTCCACTAAATTATGATAAGGAAGTTAATACTAAGAGTAAGCAGTAACCTTTTTTTGTTTGGATTAACCCTCAGCCTGAGCTCTGGAAGCTTGTAGTCTGGCCAGAGTGGTAACCTACAATTCACACTGGGTGTTGCATGACCATTTATCACTCTCCATTAGAGTCTCTAACTCAACAGCATTAATGGCAGGCTAGTGTTTCATGTACATTAAAATTCTCTTCCTTAGGAGAGTTTGATTAGTTCAGATTTATCATCCCAACTGAACTGCTTTTGGATATTGGGGCTCTGAGGGTTCCTCGCAAGGAAAGGACACCAAGATTGGACAGCCGACACCAAATGGCCACCACAGGTGTGCTTTAAGCTTCATCAGCCGAACTGGACAGTGCGGTGTTGGCCTCTTGAAAAGCCAGTTCCCATTTATTTACAATTATTGACTGCAGTTCTGCTATACTTAGAGGTGGAAAGGTATGTGTGAACCTCTAAGAACAAAGGCCCAGATAATAGGAAACGGTTTGATTTTTTCTTCCTGGATTACATGTGATCACATATGTTTGGCCTAATCCTGAGTGGAGAAAGTTTGATAGGCAACAGTGAAGGATTTTACCCATTTTTCTGTCTGAGTGACTTCATGAGCAGTGAGATGCATGTGGCAGGACAGGACTTTTCACGAAAAAATCAAAAGGAAACCTCTGATCTTGAAGGGTCTGAGCTCAACCAAGAGGACGCAAAGTAGCAAAACATCAATACAAATCCACTGTATAGAAGGTGAATCCAGAGCAGTAAATTCACTATAAAAATCTTTCAAGACCAAAGTTCAACTATTCTGGCCAAGACTAAATAATAAACTTGAAAATAATTTTTTCACTGATTTGAGAGAGAGAGAAGCATCCACTTTCTTCCACTTAGTTCCGTGTAGTTGTGCACTCATTGGCTGTTTCTCATATATGCCCTGACTAGGATTGAACCTGTGACCTCTGTACCTGAAAGATACTGTATACACTGAGCCACTTGGCCAGGACCTATTAATAAATTTTGCACAATTAGCAAAGATTATGGGTAATCTCTACAGTAGAAACCAAGAAAAGATGAAAAATGATTTAATCTACAATTATGTTGTAACGTTACTATTTTCACTGTAATGAAACATGCTTCCCACACACCCTTTTTTTCCCTCCTGTACAAATTTGAGAGCTGCTAAGGGAGGACACTCTTGTATCAGGGTAGGAGTTGTAAAAGCTTCAAGTTGGCTTGCTGGTGTAGCCTGGATAGTTGCAAAGTTCTTCAGGAGAGGGCCATCTTTAACTTACTTAGGATAGTGCCTACCTAGGCTAGTAGTGAGGGAGGGCACTCTTGTATAGGGTAACAGTGTTCCCTAAGGCCAACAAGAGAGCCTTACAAACAGCTGGAGTTAAGAGGTAGAGCACAAAAGTGCATTAATTCAGTGCTTTTCCAACTTGAATGTGCAACACTCACCTGGAAGACTTGTCAAAAGCCAGATTCGCTGGGCCGTCCCCAGGGTTTCTGATTCCTTTGGTCGTGGGTGGGGCAAGGATTTGACAGTTCTGTTGCTGATGCTGCTCTAACAGTTCTTAATTTCAGGATGAGGTGCCTGGTATGGCTGAATGAAGGGTGTTAGAAAATATGTTTATTCAGATGCACAAAATTGGAAAACAATGGAGAGATCAAGTGTTGCTTAATAAGACTTATTAAAATTAATCCTGGTGGGGCAGTGGATAGTATGTCTTCCTGGAATGCTGGGGTTGCTTGTTCAAAACCCTGGGCTTGCCCAGTCAAGGCACATGAGATGCAACTACTACGAGTTGATGCTTCTTGCTCCCCCCTTCCCCGCCCCCACTTCTCTCTCTCTCCTCTAAAATCAGTAAATAAAATCTTTTTTTTTTTTAAAGCTATTTAGTTTGATATAGTCCCATCTGTTTAACCTATCTTTCTTTTTTAATTTTATTTTTGTTTTATTCATTTTAGAGAGGAGACACAGAGTGAGAGAGAAAAGGGGGAAGAGCTGGACGCATCAACTTCCATATGTGCCTTGACCAGACCAGTGCAGGGTTTTGAATTGGCGACCTCAGTGTTCCCAGGTCGATGCTTTATCCACAGTGCCGCCACAGGTCAGGCTAAATAAAATCTTTAAAAATAAAAAATCCTAGAGTGATATAATAACTAACCAACTACAGAGTATGTTATTTGGGTTTCTGTCTCCCTGCCCTCCACCTATGACCACCCTAACTCTGTCCCACCCCACCAAACAACACTAAAGTTCATGTCTTCAATGAATGGACTGACTGCCCCAGAGACACAACCAGCCCTTGTTGACTATGGAACTCCTTTGCTTTTCTGTCACTTAAAATTTCAAAAAATAAACAAGGCTTTGTGTCTCCACTCTTTAAAAAAGCTGAGATTGTATGTTAGAAGTGTTGGACACAATAAAGTAAATCCAGAGTATTGTAAGTCCTAAATGTGTGATGGATGAACGTTACTACCAGCTCACTCCTAGTCTGAAGATCAGCAAGGAGATAAGACAGGAGCCTCTGCCTCTGCTCATTTCACTGTCTGGACTTGGGCAGTATTCTCAAAGGGCTAATGAAACCAAGTTTAGATCTGTTTCCTACCCCAGTTTCTTCTCAGAGAGTGTAACCTGTGAGAGCTCTACCTCATTCTTACACCTTTAGTGCTCTTTTTTTTAACAGGGACAGAGAGAGAGGGATAGATAGGGACAGACAGGAACGGAGAGAGATGAGAAGCATTAATCATGAGTTTTTTTTATTGCGACACCATAGTTGTTCATTGATTGCTTTCTCACATGTGCCTTGACCGCGGACCTTCAGCAGACCGAGCCACCCCTTGCTGGAGCCTGCGACCTTGGGTCCAAGCTGACCTTTTTTGCTCAAGCCAGATGGGCCCGCGCTCAAGCTGGCAAGCTCAGGGTCACGAACCTGGGTCTTCCGCATCCCAGTCTGATGCTCTACCCACTGCGCCACCACCTGGTCAGGCCCTTTAGTGCTCTTTATAGCAAAATAGATCTGTACAGAGCAGTCCACTCACCTCTGGCCATAGCACTGTCAACAGACCTGGATGCTCTCACACTACACAACCCTTGGGAAGTAGTAAAGGCTTCAAGTTGCATGCTGGTGTAGCCTGGATAGTTGCAAAGTTCTTCAGGAGAGGGCCATCTTTAACTTGCTTAGGATAGTACCTACCTAGGCTAGTAGAATCCAAACCTTGAACATCCCATCAGAAAAATACTTTGGGACACATGCCTTCAATAAATCTTTTTTTTTTTTTTTTTTTTTAATTACAGGGACAGAGAGAGGGATAGACAGGGACAGACAGACAGGAACGAAGAGAGATGAGAAGCATCAATAATAAGTTTTTTGTTGCTGTTGCAACACCTTAGTTGTTCATTGATTGCTTTCTCACATGTGCCATGACCGCGGGCCTTTGCTCAAGCCAGATGGGTCTGCGCTCAAGCTGGCGAGCTCGAGGTCTCAAACCTGGGTCTTCTGTATCCCAGTCCGACGCTCTCCACTGCGCCACCACGTGGTCAGGCTAAATCTATTTCTTGATTGATTATATTGACATGTATATTATCAAACAAAAATATGAAAATATACACAAAAATTGAAGCTCTTTTCTGTATTTCAGTGGTAAATCTTGCCCACATTTTCTTCCAGACTGAAGTCTCTTCAAGTAGGGGACCATGTCTTTTCTTGTTACCTTAGTATACTGCCTTAGAGATACTCATTGTTGTTGAATGTCTAACACAATAAATTAATAGAATTAGAACTAATCCCAAAGAGAAAATAACAGTCATTTAAAATGAGCTGACAGCATAATGCCTGCCACTAACTAGCTGTGAGACCTTAAGTTATTCATGTCTCTTTTCTTCAGTTCCCTTCTTTGTAAAATGAGGCAGTTGGTTCATTGGCTCTGTATACTCTGTGAAATGCTCTATTTCAGTGGTTCTTAACCTGGGTTCTATCGAACCCTAGGGGTTCGATGAGTCGGTCTCAGGGGTTCGGAGAAGCCTCTGCCGCGGGGGTCAGAATAAAGTAATACCGTAATTTGTTGTGAGTTCATGCACTTTGTTGGTTTTGTTCTTTGAGCAAGGTGATGTTCATGCATTTTGTGCACCAGTAAAAAAACATATACCTATATCTTGAATTTGGAAAAAAAAATCATATTTTATTTATCACTAAAGAAGGGTTGGGTGAACATGCATATGAAACTGGTGGGTTCAGTGCCTCAAAAAAGGTTAAGAACCGCCTGACCTGTGGTGGCGCAGTGGATAAAACGTCGACCTGGGAACACTGAGGTCACCAGTTCAAAACCCTGCACTGGTCTGGTCAAGGCACATATGGGAGTTGATGCTTCCAGCTCCTCCCCCCTTTGTCTCTTTCTCTCTCTCTCTCTCTCTCTCACTCTGTGTCTCCTCTCTAAAATGAATAAAATAAAAATTAAAAAAAAATTAAAAAAAAAAGGTTAAGAACCACTGCTCTATTTTTTCTCTCATATACACACAGAACTATTCCATTATCCAAAGACAGAATGTGAGGCATTGCTTACTAGTTGTGATAAGGGTCTCATGGATATTTACTTTATGGAACAGCCTAGTATCTTCCACAGAGCATCCTCGGGGTTCTGGGTGGAGTAGCTTAGTCAAGTGCCTCCCTTTTCATCATGTCTCCTCAGGAGTTGTACAGCTAATTACAGTGGTACCTTGAGATACAAGTTTAATTAGTTCTGTAACTGAGCTTGTAAGTCAGTCAACTCGTATATCAAACAAATTTCTCCCATTTAAAATAACTGAAATAGCCTGACCAGGCGGTGGCGCAGTGGATAGAGCGTCAGACTGAGATGTGGAAGACCCAGGTTTGAGACCCCGAGCTCACCAGCTTGAGCGCGGGCCCATCTGGCTTGAGCAAAAGCTCGCCAGCTTGGACCCAAGGTCGCTGACTCCAGCAAGGGGTTGCTCGGTCTGCTGAAGGCCTGTGGTCAAGGCACGTGTAAGAAAGCAATCAATGAACAACTATGGTGTCGCAAGAGCAACGAGAAACTAGTGATTGATGCTTCTCACCTCTCTCCGTTCCTGTCTGTCCCTATCTATCCCTCTCTCTGACTCTCTCTCTCTGTCCTTGGAAAAAATAAATAAATAAAAATATTAAAAAACAAAAAGAAACACCATTTTAAAATAACTGAAATAGATTTTTTTTTTTTACAGGGACAGAGAGAGAGTCAGAGAGAGGAATAGATAGGGACAGACAGACAGAAACAGGAGAGGTGAGAAGCATCAATCATTAGTTTTTTGTTGCTGTTGCAACACCTTAGCTGTTCATTGATTGCTTTCTCACATGTGCCTTGACTGCAGGCCTTCAGCAGACCGAGCAACCCCTTGCTGGAGCCAGTGACCTTGGGTCCAAGCTGGCGAGCTTTTGCTCAAGCCAGATGGGCCCGCGCTCAAGCTGGCGACCTTGGGGTCTCGAACCTGGGTCTTCCACATCCAGCCTGATGCTCTATCCACTGTGCCACTGCCTGGTCAGGCCTGAAATAGATTTAATTCATTCCAGCCCTGTGAAACATCCCCAAACCATCCTAAATTATGAAAAAAGACATGTTTTTAATTAAGAAACACACATGTATACTTTACCAATGCATAACAAAATATATGAAATAAAAGAAAACAGTGTTATTTAGTATTGTATTCTTACCTTGGAGACAGATGAGTGCAGCTAACGGAGGTGAATGGCAGAGGAGGAGGGAGGGAGGAAGGGATGCAGGCACTGTAGACAAGTAAACTAAAACTGTATTTTCTTTACTTAAAATGAAACTACTAAAACTTACTTGTAAAAATATGTACTTTCTTAACTTTAAACTTAATCTAAGCTTAACATTACGTATTTTTCATTTAATCATCACCTGTTTTTTGCCTTTTTGGCTGCACTTTTGGCACTTTCACTTGCAGGACTTTTGAATAAAAATCTATCCAAAGAGGTTTGCTTTTGTCTGCTTTTTAAAATATTACAGAAAAGTGACAATCAAGTGTCATTAAAAAGTGCTGAAGCACAACCACTTGAAACTTTTTCTGGGTGGGTGTTTCTTTTCAATGAAACTTGAAAGCTTCTCCCACATTGCCAGCATGTTTTTAATTTCACTTGTAGAAATCACTTCCTCTGACTCTAACTTCTCCTCACTACTAATCTCTTGCAGAAGCTCCGTATGTTGCATCATCCGTAGCTCCTTCAACTCCTCAGTTGAGAGTTGCTCCTCATGTTCCTTGACGAGCTCGTTTATGTCACCCTCATCTACCTCCAGACCCATTGACTTTCCGAGGGACACAATCTCCTCCAGTGCTTCTACCTCTGTCTCGGTCTCTGGTTCAAATCCTCTGAAGTCCCAGTCTGCAACAACGGCAGGCCATAACTTTTTCCATGCCGAGTTTAAGGTTTTTGTAACCTCTTGCCATGCCAAGTCAATAATGCGTAAACATATCACGATGTTGTAGTCATCTTTCCAAACTCTCAAAGGGTTAGAATTATATTCTCAGTCACCTCAAAGCAGTGGAAGAACAAGTGCTTTGTGTAAAGCTTTTTAAAGTTGTAAATGACCTGCTGATCCATAGGTTGCAATACTGAAGTTGTGTTGGGTGGGAGGTAGAGGACTTTCACGAATTTGAACTCATTGAGAATGTTATCTTCAAGACCAGGTGGGTAGCCTGACCAGGCGGTGGTGCAGTGAATAGAGCGTCGGACTGGAATGCGAAGGACCCAGGTTCGAGACCCCAAGGTCACCAGCTTGAGCGTGGGCTCATGTGGTTTGAGCAAAAAAAAAAAAAGCTCGCCAGCTTGGACCCAAGGTTGCTGGCTTGAGCAAGGGGTTGCTCAGTCTGCTGAAGGCCCGTGGTCAAGGCACATATGAGAAAGCAATCAATGAACAACTAAGGTGTCACAACGAAAAACTGATGATTGATGCTTCTCATCTCTCTCCGTTCCTATCTGTCTGTCCTTATCAATCCCTCTCTCTGACTCTCTCTGCCCCTGTAAAAAAAAAAGAAAAAGGAAAAAAAAGACCAGGTGGGTGGGCTGGAGCATTATCCGGGATTAGTAATGCTTTCATCGGGAGTTTATTTTCTTGAAGATATTTCTTCACTGCAGGACCAAAGATGAGATTTACCCATTTAATAAAAAACTGCCGCATAACCCATGCCCTAGCATTGGCGTGCCACATAACCTGCAGTTTCTCTTTAAGAATCTTGTGAGTCTTAAAGGCTCGAGGATATTCGGAATGATACACTAGCAATGGCTTTACTTTACAGTCACGGCTAGCATTTGCACACAATGCAAGAGTCAGATGGTCCTTCAAGGGTTTATGGCCTGGCAGCTTCTTCTCCTCTGTGGTAATGAAAGTCCTCCAGGGCATTTTTTTCCAAAACAATCCTTTTTTGTCACAGTTGAACACTTGTTGGGGGATGTAGCCTTCCCTTGCGATAAGCGCAGCAAAACGTGCGGTGTACTCATCAGCTGCCTTAACATCAGCACTCGCAGCCTCACCATGCCTCACCACCGAGTGGATGCCAGATCTCTTCTTGAAATTTTCAAACCAGCCGTGACTTGCCTTAAACGTATCTTCTGCTGCCTCTTTTGAGATTAATGGTTCTTTCTTCTTCAAGTCCCCGTAAATAATACGTGCCTTTTCGCATATTACAGTCTCCCTCACTGTATCTCCTGTCAGCTCTTTCTCTTTCACCCACACCAGCAGAAGCTTTTCCATTTCTTCATGGATATTTGTCCTTAATTGGGACAGAATTGTAGTTCCTTTCACTGGATTTGCACTTTTGATGGCATCCTTTTGTTTAAGAATGGTACAAATTGTACATGTATTGTGGTCGTACAACCTTGCCAGTTCAATCACTCATACACCACACTCATGTTTTTCTATTATTTCTTGCTTTACTTCTATCGACATCATTCTCTTCTTCTCACCACTGTCCTTTATACTCACTTTCTTTGGCCCCATGATAGCACACAAAAAGTTAGTAAAAAATGCAAAAATGATGCAAGAATGAGTACAGCGCACAAGATTTGACTTGATTCTGCGGGTAACACGTGAAAAAGAACGAGATGCTGGTGTTGTGCTGCTGACTCTGGACCTGTGCTCCAACGTGCCAACTAGTGGCAGCTTCCCAAATCATGACTCGTATCAGAATTTTGCTTGGATCTCGAACAAAAATATGGATCAAGTCGCAGCTCGTATCTTTTTTTAAATTTTTTTTAATTTTAAGCTTTTTTTTTTAAATTTTTTTTTATTTTACTCATTTTAGAGAGGAGACACAGAGTGAGAGAGAGAGAGAGAGAAAGAGAGAAAGGGGGGAGGAGCTGGAAGCTCAACTCCCATATGTGCCTTGACCAGACCAGTGCAGGGTTTTGAACTGGTGACCTCAGTGTTCCCAGGTCGACGCTTTATCCACTGCGCCACCACAGGTCAGGCTGCAGCTCGTATCTTAAAAGGTATGTTGGTCTGCTCGTATCTCAAGGACTGTACTTAACTCTCTGTAGCTCAGACCTTATGGGCTATCACAGAATTTTCTTGACAATTCCTTGCATAGCTGCCACTATCCCTGCCTGGGAGATTTAGATCTCTTTATAAAGCTTATGTCCTGACCTAGGGGAAATAAAGATAATGGTGTCCCTTTTCCTGGATCTTATCCTTCTGTATTTAACATATTGTTCCTAGACAGCTCTACCTTCCTCCATATATTCCATCTGTTGTCAAATATGCACCTTCTCACTGAAGTTAAAAACCCTCAGCTCCATTTGTTCCTTTTCACAACCTATCCATTTTTTTGAGTTTTTTTTTTAAAGTATACTTGACATATATTAGTTTCAGATGTATAACAACCTATCAATTTTATCACTATTTCTTTGCTGCCTCTTACATTCCACTGAAATTGCTGATTTTAGATAGGGCCCTATATTCAAAGGCTTACAAGCCAGTTGGGCTGATGAGCTTATTAGTATAGCTGCATGACTAATACAATAACCATGTCATAGTACACTAGTTGGGCCTCTTATTCTCAGTTTCATGTTCAGCAGTTTGTTACCCACAGTCTGAAAATATTAAATGGAAAATTATAGAAATAAACAATTTATTAGTTTTATACTAATTAGTTCTCCATTCTGAGCAGTATGATGAAATCTCACCCCATTGTGCTCTGTTCTACCTGGAACGTGTTCTGCCATCTGTTTGTCCAGTATATCATGCTATGTATGTTACCTTCCAGTTAGTCACTTAGTACCTGTCTTGGTTATCAAAGACCACATTCACATAACTTTCAATACAATATAGTTAACATTTTCTTCTACTATTAGTTGTTGTTAATCTCTTACTGTGCCTAATTTATAAATTAAACTTTGCCATACATATATAAGTATAGGAAAACAGTGTATATAGAGTTTGGTACTATCTGCAGCTCCCAGCAGCCAGTGTACATATCCACCATAGATAAGAGTGATCACTGAGGTTACATAATCCAAGTATAAATGGAAAAGCACACAACAGAAATGAAGTTGAGGGGACTTGTATAATTAGTCAGAAATAAAGACTCTGACATAGGTTTTGAATATTGACTAAAGGGAGAAGTTCCTTAGAAGGTAAGCATGCATTGCTGAATGACATGGAATAAATCTCCCTGCCTGGGCAGATTTTTTTTTTTTTGGGCAGATTTATTTGTAGTGGGCACCAAGCCCAGTTGGACTGGTAAGGGAGATAAGGTAAGGCCAAACTTTTAAATTATTTTTATTTATTCATTTTAGAGGAAAGGGAGAGAGAGAGAGAAGGGGTGGGGGGGAGGAGCAGGAAGCTTCAACTCCCATATGTGCCTTGACCGGGCAAGCCCAGGGTTTTGAACCAGCAACCTCAGCATTCCAGGTCAACGCTTTATCCACTGCGCCACCACAGGTCAGGCAAGGCCAAACTTTTAAAAGACACCTTGTATATCAGACTGAAGTCAAGGAGTATGGACTCAGCCCCGGAGATAAGGGCACTATTTGAACATTTATCAAGAGGCCTAATGTATTAAAGGATAGTTAGATAGAAGCAGGAGAAGGAACTGAATGTAAAGAGAAAGGCAAAGAAATTCCTCAGGAGACTTGTCTCCGCACTGATTTTCCAGCTCTGAACTTCTTCCCCATTCACTTAATATTTTATAAACATGAGAGTGAATTCTGGGAAGCTCCAACTTGAGACACTATCACTTCCATTTCTTAAGTTTTAAAAACATTATTAACCATCCCCATTTCTGACATTAGTATGGGAATTATTTACAAGTAAAATCAATGTTAACAGTTGACTTACTCCACATCCAAACAAAACCTGGCACCAAGTTCCACTGATTTGTCTCAGATGTGTAAAAGAGTAATGCTCATAAAAGCCCTCAGTGACTTCCACTGCTAGTAGAGTGAAAATCAAACTACTCACAGCCTTCAACTTTTCCCCAAGAATTGCTTCTGCCTCTTCATAGTTTTTTCCCTTACTGGACACAATCCTGTAAACTAAACCCTAGACAAGCCAAGGGACTTAGTTCAGGCTCAAAGCCCCAAAATGCTTGCTTGTATCCTATCTCTAGCACTCAGAACAGCACCTAGTCCAGACTTGTGGTTGACTGAACTCCTTACATTTACATAGTGCTTTAAGGTTTTCAAAGCATTTTAAATATATTGTCTCATCCTGGCTGTAGAGCTCGCTTGAATACAGCTTTGTCCTGAAGCACAGAGGTTGTCAGTTCGATCCCTGATCAGGGCACATAAAGGAACAGATTGATGCTCCTGTTGCTCTCTCACTTCCTCTCGCTAAAATCAATAAAAACTTTATGTATTGTCTCAATCTTTCCCCAAACAACTCTGTGACATAGCCATGGAGGAGATTTAGAAACACTGAAATGACTTAGCAAGATCAAAGCTGTTCAAGTGAGAGAGCCAGAAAGTCTAAGTCTCATTCCCTTTCGGTATGTTGAATAAATGGTAACCAGGACCATAAAGATAAATACACTTAGAAATAACAGAAAAATCTATCGGACATTAGCAATAAAAAGTCAGTCACAAACCATAAATTAAATTGCAGTTTTAGAATAAAATGAATAATGAGCAGAAGCTTACCAATTAATTCCATGCTATCAACGCAGAAATTGGCAAACTTGTTAAAACACAGCAACAATTCACTTCCTATTTATAGTACTGAGAACACAGCTGAGTCAAGAAAAACAAAATTTTGCACATCTCAAATTTGGCTTAGTCTGTAGCCCAATGTACCCCCTATTCAAAGCTCCAATTTCCGCTTTAAGATACATTTCTAAAAAGCTTGGTTCTGACAAAAATAATGTAGGCCAGATGTTCTCTGTTTATTGCTACATTCCCAATTCTGGGGCACTGCATGACAAAGAGTAGGTGCTCAGTAACTACTTGATCTGGTAATAGTTTGAATAGTGGCTGGAGAACAGTGCTATTTACATGCTAAAACTGTTTGACACGACACCTTGCTTTAGGCTGCCACACTGCTGAACTTCCAAACGCCAAGGAATAGCAATAGAAGAGAACCACAGCACACTGACCGGGGGTGGACCCAAAGCTTGATTTAGTAGCTACTTTAATGGTCATTTTGCAGCTGATAGCTCACACAATAGTGACAGCTATGGTGGAGCTCATCCTGAGGTTAAAAATCCAAGGTAAAATACCCTCCTTGGGCTTGTTGGTGGTCCTGTTTCATAACCAAGTTCCATTCCATCCCTATAAGCTAGAGGACAGGAAGGCAGTTAAGGCATCAAAGGGTCAAATTTAACCTTTAATATAACATCTCTGTATTTGGTGAGAGTTTGTGAAACTAATATTGAAGTATATGCTCCTAGACCCATACCTCGAAAGCCCTTTAAACATGTCAGCTTTAGCCCATCAATATATTCTAGATATTAAATATGTAAGATATTACAAAGTGGCAGTCTAACAGAAAGAGTTTAGACTTAGGAGGCCTGGAACCCTGACCTGTCTCCTCCAGTGTAAAATAGTGGTGGTGCTACCACTACACCCCCACCCCCCACCATAACCCAAGCAGTTAGATAAAACGCAGGCATGGTGTGTGTTCAAGACACCTAATGAAGACATCCTCATTCAGCATCTCACCAGACTAGGTGATAAGAAAATTCTGATTGGGCATCTTTTAGTACCTTTAAAAAATTTAAAAACAATTAATTTGAGCCTGACCAGGCGGTGGTGCAGTGCAGAGCGTTGGACTGGGATGCAGAAGACGCAGGTTCGAGACCCTGAGCTAGCCAGCTTGAGCGTGGGCCCATCTGGCTTGAGCAAAAACAGCTTGCCAGCTTGGACCCAAGGTCGCTGGATCCAGCAAGGGGTTGCTCAGTCTGCTGAAGGCCCGCGGTCAAGGCACATATGAAAAAGCAATCAATGAACAACTAAGGTGTTGCAACGGCAACGAAAAACTAATGATTGATGCTTCTCACCTCTCTCCATTCCTGTCTGTCTGTCTCTATCTATGCCTCTCTCTGTCCCTGTAAAATAATAATAATGTGAGAGAGGGAGAAAGGAACATCAATTTGTTGTTCCACTTACTTATGCATTCACTGGTTGATTATTTTATGTGCCCTGACAGGGGATTGAACCCATAACCTTGGCATGTCAAGACAGTGCTCTGAGCTACTAGGCCAGGGTTCTTCTAGTAACTTGAAAGAACTTTAACATTTGTTCTAGTTATAAATTCACAGAATTCTGTGGAAGAGAATGAAGAGGCCAAATAGTTTATGATATTCGAGGTTATTCAAAGTATACAGACATGGAGGATTCACAGAAAATTGGTTTATATGGGGAGACAACGCAAATGCCTACAATATGAGTTCTGCTGTGATCCAATACAAACAATGGCAAGTGAATGTGGAAGATACGATAAAAGCAACTCAATCTGAAATAGCTAGTGAGAACAGTGATGGCCAATCTTTTGAACTTGGTGTGTCAAAATTCACAAAGAAACTGAGCATAACTCGGGTGGTGTATCACTTCGCAAAAAACGGCCTAACCGGAAGTCCCAGAACTAGACGCTCTGTGCTAGAGTTCTGTTGTTTTGGCCTACAGACCTCAGCACAGAGTGTCTACACTACAGCAAATGTCTTCTCCTCGGCTCCTGCACAGCCAGGTGCAGGAGCCGAGGATGAAATGTCCTTCTTGGCATGTGGCCCCATACTTCTCTGGTATGCGGCTGCATGTCATCGAAAATGGCTATGTCTGTCAGTGCTGACACGTGTCATAGGTTTTGTCATCACGGAGTTAGAACTGCACCTATTTTCAGGCTCTATCCAGTCAAGTCTAAGGCAAAGAAGGCATAAACATTCAAAGACCGTAAAGGTGTGTCATGAGGACCTCACACTGCTTCTGTCAATACTGTCAACACATCAACCAGATTTTTTTTTTTTGTGACAGACAGAAAGAGGGACAGATACAGAGGTCAGGAGAGAGATGAGAAGCATCAATTATTCATTATAGCACCTTAGTTATTCATTGATTGCTTTCTCATATGTGCTTTGACCAGAGGGCTACAGCAGTGTGACCCCTTGCTCAAGTTAGCGACCTTGGACTTAAGCCAGTGACCATGGACTCAAGCCAGTGACCATGGGTCATGTCTATGATCCTATGCTTAAGCCAGTGACCCTGTGTTCAGGCTGGAAGAGCCCACATTCAAGCCGGACGAGTCCGCACTCAAACCAGTGAGCTTGGGTGTTTCAAACCTGGGTCTCTGCCTCACAGTCCAATGTCCTATCTATTGCACCACTGGCCGGTCAGGCTCAGCCAGATTTTTTGCTCTAGCATTCCAACAGATTCAATAACTGGCTTGCATTAGGGGTCATATTACTTGATGGTCTGCATCGTTGACCATGAGGAAGTATGCTCAGTGCCCCTCAGTATAACCATGGAGAAACCATGACTAATTTCTCCAGTCAACTGAGTTGACTGCAAATCCACACTTCCCATCACACACTTGTTCTAGAGCATAAGTTATCTGAGTGTAACAAGTGAAGCTGTCTGTACACTTCAAACAAATGTGAGATGACTTACTTTGGCTCAATTCATGTAGCCAAATGTAAGTGTGGATGATTGCTGGGCACTGTAATTCATTTTAGAAATGCCCCACTGTATATGAACTCACTCTTTAGAATTAAAAAAACAAAACTTCTGGACCATGACACATAGTAAGAAATTAATTTTAAATTACAACCCAATACACATACATGAATATTTATACACATGAAAAAAGATGCATAAAATACCTTTATTACATTCTATGTATTTGATCATGCCAATTCTGTTCTTTTTTTTGTTTTCTGTCTAAATAATTAGGTCACAACTCACTAGTTTTCTTCATCCCTAATTGGGTTACAATGTATATAGTTTGATGAACATTAAAATAGAGTATTTTCAAGCTTTAAACTACTCAGAGAATTATGTAGGGCAATATTTTGGGATTAAGAAAAACAATCCAACAAGCACATTTGTCCATAATATTTTAATACTTTTACACTTTTAAATACTGGTTTTAATTTTGTGATTGTAACATAGAAGAGCCAACTTTATTAATTTTTAAAAACATCATCAGGATCATAAAGCTATTATAGAATAGTTACACTCTATACATTCCCAAGGTACTTTAAAATGATTATGTTTTGAGTTTGTAGATGAACAATGACAATAATCCAAATACATCTGTACAACTTGGACTAAATACTGGTAAAAGTGTTTAATTGGACAAACAACTGATAAGCTTAAAGATAACCAGCATAATTTCACAAGAGAACCAGCTCAGCCCAACTAAAAATTTTTCAAAAGCAGTTGACACTGATGTTACATAGATGTACACATTAATTGTATAGGTGAACAAATGGTAACCATATTCCTCTTTTTCCTTATTTTGTATTCTTACACCTTTCCCAGACACACACACACTTCACTTGGTTTGGCTGCCCCTGTGGCAATCCCAAACCAAGAGCTGCTTTGATCACCCTCTACCTCAAAACCAGGAGTCCTGAATTCTAACAAAAAGACTATACTCTTTCTTGAACTATACAGTGAACACAAAGGGAACAAAATCCCTCATCACCAATATTTTTAAAATTTCTATCACAGTACAAAAAGAGTAACTGAGTAGAAAAGAGTAAAAAAAGAAAACTTTTTTTTGGCTTGGGGAAATAGGAAATAATTGTGGATGAGGAAACACTATGTATATTGCTCACAAAAATTAGGGGGTATTTCAAAACGAATATAAAGCTATATAATATCCCCTAATTTTTATGAGCACTGTAATTTTAGAGGGTCTGAATAGTGTCTAAAGGCCCAGTACTCTTGAAATTTCGACCTCTTTTAAATTCTTTTCGTATTGTCCTACTCAATCCTAAATCAGGTTGGACAAGATAAACTCTAGTGAAGTAGCAAGTGCAGTTTTCCAAAGGTAAAATGTATCTTTTCCTTTTCTATTTAATACAAATATTTTCGTGTAATCATTTTACATACAGAATTATAAAAGTGTATCATTAACATTTAGTGCAAATGAAACTAATAATTAGATTTAGATACTTTGTAAACTTTCCATACCTTTTTAAAATAAAGCTATCCCATTAAGTTATGAATTAGGTGTCTGTGTTCATAGTAACCAGGAAAAATCGCAGAGAAATATTTATAGTGGGCATAATAGAATTTTTTTGAAGGTTCCCATCAGTGTCTATGGTGAATATACCTTCCCTCCCCAACCTTCCCATACTCTCATACCCCAACCCACAGCTGACTGTAAAATAAAATACACATTTGAGGTATAAACTTTTTTTTTCAACATCACAATATAAAATGTTAACTGGTGATGTAGTAAACTGATATAGTTTGTCTTATTTGCCTTAATAGCATTACCACCATAGGCACTTTCCCATGTAGTCAAATTATGAACTGCATTTTCCTATATAAGGCATATTCCATGCACATCATTAGAGAAAGGAAAATTAAAAAATAGAAAAGATTTATGGAGCATGAAATCTGCGTGCGTGTATTATAAGCGTATGTTTTATACGTATTTTTCTCTCTGTACAGAATAATAAATATCACTATATCTGATGCAAGTAATTCACTTCCAGGATTGTGCATAATAAGTAATCAGACTAATCCCATCATTAAATTATCACCTTGCATTAATCACTAAGACTCCATTACCATGTATGGAATATATACAGGACATGTTCCACGTGACATGACTTTCTGCTTTACAAAATAAATCTGATTTCTGTTTCAACAGAAATGAACAAGTCAGTAAAGCGTCTACAAAATGCCTCTGATTATGAAAGCACATTTGTGTCTAAACATAATAAAGACTTTGAAGTGGGCAGTCATTTCTACTTCAATGAGTATAATTCCTTGCCTCAACTCCATGCTTTAAGGTTTTTTCACAGAGGCCTAAAACCACTAAAACTAAAAAATTATAGTTTACATTTAAGTTCTTACAGCAACCAGGGAAAAAGTTTCAGTATGAATCACATGGAACCCTTGCTGAAGTTTCTGATCAAGAGGCAAAGAGAAGCACTGCTCACATTCTCTGTGCATATCTTGCAAAATATCTTTTAAACTGCCCAAATTAGGAGAACTATAAAACATACTAATTACTGAATACTAAAAATACTGAGTCAAAAGTTAAATTCAGTCTGATTTGCTTTTACAAGTAGTAACTATTCACCCTCTTACAAATTTCACAAAAAAACATGAGCTCATTTTATCCTGACCATTTTACCAGAGATCATATTTTATACCCAAAGATTTTATACAAAGATTTGTTTGAAGACAAAGAGAATCAATTTAGGAATTGCCAAATTGTGTTTCCAACAAACTGAAAAAGAAAAAATAAAAGAAAGCTGTAGCACACAGTACACAACTAAAAATACAGAAAATATTACCTACGGGGAAAAAAATAAAGTTTTCATTCTTTCTCCATCAGAACAAAGGTTCTTCATGGGAGGAAGACTATACACTATATAGCAAAGGCAAAATCACAGGTTATTCAGAGCCCTCCATTATTAAGAGACACTTTATATGACAACATGAATCATTACAGAAATTAGCAGCAATGAAGTCTATGATTACATATAGCAAAACAAGTCAAAACTCTTGATATAGATTTGACTGTAAGCCTGAAAAATAACAACCCAGCCAGGTGTTTGGTGCACAGAAAGCCTATGCCTCCATGCATTCACCTTTTGCGCACAAAACTCAATACAACTGAGAATCTTAGGCTGGACCATACTAAATTAAATATTCTGAAAAAGTTTCTAAAAATTAAAGCATCAATTCCTAGTTGTGATTCAAAGTTGTTGTTTATTTCTCTTCTAGGATCAAGCAAATAAAAATATAGCCATGTACATGTAATTTTACATGTATTTATAGTTTTATGCTGAGTGCAGAGATCTAGCAGTAGACAGCTAGTGTTAAGATATTCAGCTTTGCTATTGCAATATTTCTTCATTTCTGTACACGAGGCCAATGTGTTGGGCCATAGGCAAGGCTATAGATCCTAGGTTCCAGCTTAGCACATTCAATTATTTCTTTCCCTCAACATGGAATGTCACACAGCCTTGCTTCAGTCACTGTAGGAAAGAAAACGACAAGTAAAAAATTTAGCAACATATTATTACTCATAAATGCATGACTACCAGAACAGATTCCCCCTACCCTCTGAGTTTATGGAATGCACAGATTCTCTACTAAGATTTATTTTTAAGAATTTTCAACTTTAAGAACATAAAATTATCCCATCAGAAGGAATAGAAGGTATACGAATCTTTTGAAATAAAACATTGAAAAGGATAATGTGATACATGTAAGCAAAGTGGGAATCAATCAGAGGTCTCTGGATTTGTACCCTAGAAACTGGAATTTCTTTATTCTTAGTTTTCAATAAAAATTGTGCTAAATAATTTTCCAAGAATTTTAAATTTTACTTAGGCTATGAAAAATGAGGTCTGCCTTATCCTCAAAAGAAAAGCTCAGATCTTGTCAAATGTGTTTAAGAATTTTGACTAACAGTTTCTTTTAATGTTTATTTTATTGATTTTAGAGAGAGAGAAAAAGGAGAGAGAGAGAGAAGATAGAAACATTGATCTGCTTCTGTATGTGCCCTGACTGGGGATCAAACTGACCACTTCTGTGTTTTAGCATTCTGCTCTAGACAACCGACCTATCTGGTCAGGGCTTGATGACTAAACAGTTTTTAATATCTTTGGACCTCATCAACCTTATGAAATTTCTCTAAAGATAATACTATTAAAAGTTACTATTTCCCCATCACCAAAATAAGAATGCTAGCTTTCCTGAGATTTCATGGCTAGAATGTACTTAATACATACATCTTCTAAAATTATTATTTTTTTAAAAGAGACTCTTTATTTATTTATTTTTTACAGGGACAGAGAGAGAGTCAGAGAGAGGGATAGACAGGGACAGACAGACAGGAACGGAGTCAGGTGAGAAGCATTAATCATTAGTTTTTCATTGCCATTGCGACACCATAGTTGTTCATTGATAGCTTTCTCACATGTGCGTTGACCGCAGGTCTTCAGCAGACCTAGCAACCCCTTGCTGGAGCCAGCGACCTTGGGTCCAAGCTGGTGAGCTTTTGCTCAAGCCAGATGGACCCGTGCTCAAGCTGGCGAGCTTGGGGTCTTGAACCGGGGTCTTCCGCATCCCAGTCCGATGCTCCATTCACTGCGCCACCGCCTGGTCAGGCCATCTTCTAAAATTATTGTGAAACAAATTTACTTTAGGCAAACAAAGATTTTCACCACATGTTAAAGTCTAAATTTGGTTCTTTGTCAGAAAGAAGCTTAACACAGACTCAAGGCCAGAGCCGAGTTTGGGCCAGTGAGTCTTTCCATTTCTGTCTTTACGTACATACACACAGGTCCACAAACAATGCCTTCCTACTCTGTCCCGAGGTACTTTTTTTCCCCCCCAAAATACTTCAACCCTTTCCTTCCCAAGACCACTAAATAGAAGAATGTGTGTGTGTGACACAGAGTCACTAAAAAAATACCCATACCCAGCAGTTTAGAGGTCAATGCTAGTAATATGTTAGTATGTATATTTCAAATGTTTAAGAAAATTATTCTTCGAAGGGGTAGGGGGTGCCCAGAAGCCTTGGTCATGGATGTGAGCAAGATGATTTCAAAGAAGTTGGAGGGAAGATGCTGCCTCTAGTTTCTAACAAATCTCCATTAAAGCAACTGAGTGTCGAAACAGCAAGATGGTGATGGAGGAGGTGGACGTACCAACTTTCACCTCACAGAACCAAAGTGGATTACAACTTAATTTTAAGAATAATCATCTGGGCCTGACCTGTGGTGGCGCAGTGGATAAAGCGTCGACCTGGGAACACTGAGGTCGCCAGTTCAAAACCCTGCACTGGTCTGGTCAAGGCACATACGGGAGTTGATGCTTCCAGCTCCTCCCCCCCCCGCCCCTCTGTGTCTCCTTTCTAAAATGAATAAAAAAAAAAAAGGAAATAATTAAAGAAAAAATTAAAAAAAAAAAAAAAAAAAAAGAATAATCATCTGGAAAAACCAACTTTGCACTAAGAGGACTCTTTAACCAAAGAACACTGAAGAAGCCACACTAAGACTGGTAGGAAAAGCGGAAATGCGGAAAGGGCTGCCAAGCTCCCTGGAGCGAACAGCAGCCTGGAGGGGACTCACATGGCGGAAAGTGAGTTTAGCGGGGAGGGTAGGGTTCTGGTCCCCAGGAACGAAGCCCCAGCCTGCAGCCCCAGAGCCTAGAAGAGGCGTACGAACAGTATGTAGCTGTGAAACAGGTTAGGATACTGTTTGTAAGAAAGAGACAGATTTCTCAGACCCAAGAATTGTCTTAAAGGGACCGCACAGAAAACCTGTTTCACAACCACTCACCCAGGGCTCCAGGGGACGGGGGGAGAGAGAAGAGGACCGAAGCAACAGGAAGAGAGTGTAATCGAGGAGACACAGGGAGAAATACTTTGAGGGACATCCACCAAAACCCCTGGGCTGAGTCACTCCCCAAATCAAAAGTGAGTATTTTTCCTGGAACCAGCAATACCAGCAAAGGGAAGCAGGTCATTAGCCAAACAGAAGCTCTCCTGTTGCACGCAGAGCAGAGTCGCTTAGGAGGGAGCCTTCAGGAATACAGTATTGAGTGTTGAGGTCTGATCTGCATCGTCCCCCTCCACACTGCTGTGTGCTCACCAGAGAGTGGGTGATGGTAGGACACGGAAGCACTGTCCCGTTGGCGGAGGCCGAAGCCGCAGCCCAACTGAGGCCCCGCATGAGCTCAGTACCCACCAGTGGGAGCAAAGGCTGAGGGCGGCAACGGTGATGAAAGGGGTGTGTGAAATCCGTCTGACTTGCAACTGCTGGCCAGGTGAGCAAGAGAGGTCCAGCCTGCAGTCCCAGGGGCAAGGCAAAAGCCAGGGATCTAGATGAGACTTACAGCTGGGCACAGGAGCACAGCCCAGTCATTGGGGGTGGGGCGAAGGCCAATGCCAAACAGGGCATATAGGATGGACAAGTGAACACAGCCCTGTTGGAGGAGGAGAGGCGGAAACTGCAGCGACTGCTGCAGTGGGCCAACGCCGACAACGCCAGGCTGAAGGGATGGCAGGCCTGCAGAAAGACCACACCTAGGGGACACAGAAGCCACACCCTTTGGACTCCTGTGGCCACACCCTTCTTATACACAGACCAAAAAAAAAAAAAAAAAAGCTAAAGAAATGTAACCCAAATGAATCAAGAGAAATGCCCAGAAAAGATTCGAATGAGTCAAAAATAACAAAATTACCAGATGCATAGATTAAAACAGAGGTCCCCAAACTATGGCCTGCATGCCAAATTGCGGCCACCTGAGGCCATTTATCTGGCTCTTGTCGCTGCACTTCCGAAAGGGGCATATCTTTCATTGGTGGTCAGTGTATGGAGTACTGTATGTGGTGGCCCTCCAACGGTCTGAGGGACAGTGAACTGGTGCTCTGTGTAAAAAGTATGGGGACACCTGGTTTAAAATAATGATTGCTAGGATGCTCAAAGATCTTAGAGCAACAATGAATGGACATAAGGAGAACCTAAATAAAGAGATAGCAAATATAAAAAAGGACATTAAAATAATAAAAAAGAATCAGTCAGAAATGACAAGTACAATATCAGAAATGAAGATCACACTAGAAAGAATTAAAAGCAGAATGTATAAAGCTGAGGATCGAACCAGTGAGTTAGAGGACAAGATAAATGAAAGCACAAAAGCAGAGCAGCAAAAAGAAAAGAGGCTCAAAATGTCTGAGGAAACTCTAAGAGAGCTCTGTGACAACGTGAAGAGAAATAACATCCACATCATAGGGGTTCCTGAAGAAGAGAAAGAACAAGGAATAGAGAATCTGATTGAAGAAATCCTAACTGAAAATTTCACTAAATTGATGAAGAAAAGTCACACAAGTTCAAGAAGCACAGAGAATTCCATTAAGGATGAACCCAAAAAGACCAACACCAAGACAAATCATAATTAAAATACAAAAATTAAGAGATAAAGAAAGAATACTAAAAGCTGTAAGACAAAAGCATTCTATTACCTACAGAGGAGCCCCCAGAAGGATGATTTCCGACTTCTCAGCAGAAACACATGAGGCCAGAAGGGAATGGCAAGAAATATTCAAAGTAATGTAAAAAAAGAGCCTACAACCAAGACTACTTTATCCAGCAAGGCTATCATTTAAAATTGAAGGAGAAATAAAAAGCTTCCCAGACAAAAAAACCCAAACAAACCTCAAGAAATTCATTACAACCAAATGAATGCTACAAGAAATGTTAAGCGGCCTGCTGTAAACAGAATAAAGGAAGAAAAATATCTAGAAAAAGAGGAATGTAGATTTAAAAAATAAAACGGCAATAAAGAATTACATATCAATAATAACCTTAAATGTAAATAGATTAAATGATTCAATCAAAAGACATAGGGTAGCTGCATGGATAACAAAACAGAACCTGAACAAATGGCGTCTACAGGAGACACACCTCAAAACAAAAGATAAACATAGACTGAAAGTAAAGGAATTGAAAAAAATGTTTCATGCAAATGGAAATGAAAGAAAAGCTGGGGTAGCAATACTTATATCAGACAAAATAGACTTTAAAACAAAAGCTATAATAAGGGATAAAGAAGGTCACTACATAATGATAAAGGGAGCAATCCAACAGGACGATATAACCATTATAAATATCTATGTATCTAATATAGGAGCACCTAAATACATAAAGCAGATTTTGATAGGCATAAAGGATGAGATCAATAGCAATACTATAATAGTAGGGATTTCAATACCTCATTAACATCACTGGATAGGTCCTCAAGAAAGAAAATTAACAAAGCAACAGCAGACTTAAAGGACATACTAGATCAAATGAATTTAATAGGTATCTTCAGAATCTTTCACCTTAAAGCAGCAGAATACACATTCTTTTCAAGTGCTCATAGTACATTCTCTAGAACAGACCATATGTTAGGACACAAAACAAGTGTCAACAACTTTAAGAAGATTAAAATCATATTAAGCATATTCTCAAATCACAATGGCATGAAACTAGAAATCAACCACAATAGAAAAATTGAAAAACACTCAAACACTTGGAAACTAAACAGCATGTTATTATAATGAATGGGTTAACAATAAGATCAAGGAAATAAAAAATTTCCTCGAAACAAATGAAAATGAACACACAACAACTCAAAATTTATGGGACACAGCAAAAGCAGTCCTGAGAGGGAAGTTCATAGCACTAAAGGCATATCTTAAGAAGCTAGAAAAAGATCAAATAAATAATTTATATCTGCATCTAAAAGAACTAGAAAAAGAACAGCAAGTAAAACTCAGAGGAAGTAGAAGGAAGGAAATAATAAAGATCAGAGTGGAAATAAATGATATAGAGGATAAAAAAAAAAAAACAAACAAAAAAACCAAACAGAGGATCAATGAAACCAAGAGCTGGTTCTTTGAAAAGGTAAACAAAATTGATGAACCTTTAACCAGACTAACCAGGAAAAAAAAAAAACAAACAAGACTCAATAAAATAAAATTAGAAACGAGAGAGGAGAAGTAAAAATTGACACAGTAGAAATACAAAGGATTGTAAGAAAATACTATGAAGAACTGTATGCCATTAAATTAGACAACCCAGGTGAAATGGACAAATTCCTCGAAACATATAATCTTTCAAAAATCAATATAGACAAATCAAAAAACCTAAACAGACTGATTTCATCAAATGAGATTGAAACAGTTATCCCAAAACTTCCAACAAACAAAAGTTCTGGGTCAGATGGCTTCACCAGTGAATTTTACCAAATATTCAAAGAAGAAATAACTCCCATCCTTCTCAAGCTATTTCAAAAAATTCAAGAGAAGGGAAGACTTCCAAACTACTTTTATAAGGCAAGCATAATACTCATTCCAAAACCAGGCAAAGACACTACACAAAGAAAGAAAACTATAGACCAATATCCCTGATGAACTTAGATGCTAAAATTCTCAACAACATATTAGCAAACCAGATCCAGCAATGCATGAAAAAATCATGCATCATGATCAGGTGGGATTTATTGTTGGGAGACAAGGCTGGTACAGTATCTGCAAATCAATCAACGTGATTCAACACATAAACAAAAGAAAGGATAAAAATCACATGATAATATAAATAGATGCAGAAATGGCATTTGATAAAATCAAGCACCCAATAATGATACAAACTCTCAACAAAGTGGAAATACAGAGATCATACCTCAACATGATAAAGGCCATCTATGACAAACCCAAAGCCAACATCATATTCAATGGGCAAAAATTAAAAGAAATCCCCTTAAGATCAGGAACAAGGCAGGAGTGCCCCCTTTCACCAGTCTTATTCATCATAGTTCTGGAAGTTCTAGCCACAGCAATCAGACAACAAGAAGAAATAAAAGGCATCCAAATTGGAAAAGAAGAAGTAAAACTATCATTATTTGCTGCTATGATACTGTACATAGAAAATGCTAAAGTCTCAGTCAAAAAACTACTGGACCTGATAAATGAATTCAGCAAGGTGTCAAGATATAAAATCAATATTCAGAAATCAGTGACATTTTTATACACCAACTATGAACTGTCAGAAAGAGAAATTAAGAAAACAATTCCCTTCACTATTGCAATAACAAAAAAATAAAGTACCTTGGAATAAATTTAACGAAAGAGGTTAAATAAATACTTTTTCTCGGAAAATGATAAAACATTGTTAAAGAAAATCAAGGAAGATACAAACAAATGGAAGCATATACTGTGTTCATGGATAGAAAAAATAAACATCATTAAAATATCTATATTACCCAAAGCAATCTATAAATTCAATGCAGTTCCTATTAAAATACCAATGACATACTTCAAAGATACAGAATATTCCAAAAATTTATATGGAACCAAAAAAGAACACAAATAGCCTCAGCAATCCTGAAAAAGAAGAATAAAGTGGGTGGTATCACACTTCCTGATATCAAGTTATACTACAAGGCCATTGTACTCAAAAGAGCTTGATACTGGCATAAGAACAGGTATATAGATCAATGGAACAGAACAGAGAACCCAGAAATAAATCCGCACCTGTATGGACAATTGATATTTGACAAACGAGATAAGAGCATCAATGTAGTAAAGACAGTCTCTTCAACAAATGGTGCTGGGAAAATTGGACAGGTACTTGCAAAGAAATAAAACTGAATCCCCAACTTACACCATTCACAAAAGTAAACTTAAAATGGATAAAAGGCTTAAATGTAAGTCGTGAAACCATAAACATCTTGGAAGAAAACATAGGAAGTAAAATCTTCGATATATCTCAAAGCAATATTTTTGCTGATTTATCTCCATGTGCAAGTGAAATAAAGGACAGGATGAACAAATGGGACTATGAAACTAAAAAGCTTTTGCACAGCTAAAGACACCATTAGCAAAATAAAAAGAACACCCACACAATGGGAGAATATATTTGCCAATAAGCCTGATAAGGGGTTAATAACCAAAATTTATGAAAAACTTGTAAAACTCAACACCAGGAAGATAATCCAATACAAAAATTGGCAAAATAAATGAATAGACACTTCTCCAAAGAGGACATACAGATGGCCAATAGGCATATGAAAAAATGTTCAACATCACTAATCATTAGAGAAATGCAAATTGAAACCACAATGAGATATCACCTCACACCTGTCAGAATGGCGCTGATCAACAAAACAACACATAAGTGCTGGTCAGGATGTGAAGAAAAGGGAACCCTCCTGCATTGCTGGTGGGAATGCAGACTGGTGTAGCCACTGTGGAAAACAGTATGGAGATTCCTCAAAAAATTAAAAATGAAACTGCCCTTTGACCCAGCTATCCCACTTTTAGGAATATCAAATACAAATATCAAATAGTCACTGATTCAAAAGAAGAAATGCGCCCCCATGTTTACTGCAGCATTGTTTACAATAGCCAAGATGTGGAAACAGCCCAAGTGTCTGTCAGTGGATGAGTGGATTAAAAAGCAGTGGTACATATATACAATGGAATACTATGGGGCCGTGAAAAAGCAAATCTTACCTTTTGCGACAACATGGATGGACCTGGAAACTATTATGTTAAGTGAAATAAGCCAGGCAGAGAAAGAAAAATATCATATGACCTCAGTCATTTGAGGAATCCAATGAACAATGTGAACTGAGGAATGGAACAAAGGCAGAGGCGGGATGAAAGGAACAAGAGGGAAAGTGGTCAGAGGAAAAGTAGAAGAGAAAATGGGATAAGAGAAGGGAAAGAGATGAATGAAATTATATATATATATATATATATATATATCACAGCATTATAAAGAACACGACAGCAAATCCTGGAGGGAAGTGGGGAAGACATTGTGGGGAGGGGTCTTGGGGGATGGCTGAGGGGGAGTAAGGAAAGGAGATGGGGGGAGATAAACAGTGTGTCTGTAAAGTCATGGTGCACTTTTGACCCGTCACAGGACAAAAGTGCACCATGACTTTATGGACACACTGTATTCGGTGGGACACTTTAATCTATGTAAACACAAATTAAAACCATAAATTAAAAAGAAAATTCTTTTTCTTCCTATAGTTGAGAGCATGTTCTATACAGGGGTGGACAAAAGTAGGTTTACAGCTGTTCATGTGGGAAAATATGTAATACAAGAATAAATAAGGCTGACCAGGCGGTGGCGCAGTGGATAGAGCGACGACGACGGACTGGGACGCGGAGGACCTAGGTTCGAGACCCGGAGGTTGCCAGCTTGAGTGTGGACTCAATCTGGTTTGAGCAAGGCTCACCAGTTTGAACCCAAGGTTGCTGGTTTGAGCAAGGGGTCATTCGCTCTGCTATAGCCCCTTGGTCAAGGCACATATGAGAAAGCAATCAATGAACAACTAAGGTGTCGCAACAAAGAACTGATGCTTCTCATCTCTTTCCCTTTCTGTCCCTCTCTGTCTCTGTCACATACAAAAAGAATAAATAATAATACAAGAATTAATTCTGTGTTTCACATACAAATGTAAACATACTTTCTCCCCATCCTATATATAACTGCATTCTCATTTTTTCTGCTTAATAAATGGTTATATTTTCTGCCTTGCAAGGTTGGGAGTAAAGGTGAAGAAGAGAAAAACAGCACCACATGCTTGGTCTTGGTTTTAGAGCAAACAGCAAATTTTTAAAAATCTTAGTGCTGTCAGCAGAGACACCCAGCTAAGTAAGGTGACAAGGCTGCTGCCATTGTGTGGGATCATGTTTCTGGTTTGAAAAAGACAGTGCAGAGGTAGAATCAGTAAGGAATTACGTGTCCAGATTTTCCCATAATAATCCTAAAGTACAAAATATTCTAAGCATAGTCAGCACATTTATGCAATGCACTCATGCCTGAAGAGAGAGAACTACTCAAAGATCAGGAGGCTGTATCCCAAAGCACTTATTTAGCATTCAGATCCATAAGAATGGAACCTACACTGCTCACAAAATTTAGGGGATATTTTATTGCTTCATATTCATTTTGAAATATCCTCTAATTTTTTGTGAGCGGTATATTTAACATTTACAGGTCACCTTTTTCTTGGGAATAGCTAAATATCTGGGACATCAATGCAATAACCTTTGTACTACCCTCTGACAAAAAATTAGCTTTTGAGTTTTTTTTTAAAACAAAAGACATACTATACACACTATCAGAAACCAGATTTAACTGAAAGCATCAGTCATTAGATGATTATTTTTATCTCAAAAAATTGACACAAGAATATAAAGTTCTCAGCCAATGATTTAACGTCCAGTGTAGGAAAGAATGAAAGGATTTTCATATATACTTATTGCCTATCAATTATACTTTGGTAATATCTATTAAAAATTTAAATGTTAACACACAGTGATAGTTTATAGAAACAGAATTACACAAATGTTCTCCAATGCAACCAAGATGTTCAAACTCATTCATAAAAGAAATACAACTAAAACTACATGGTGAGAGTATTTTAACCTATCAAGTTGGAAAAAATCAGAAAGTTTTCACTTAACACATTGAGTGACAGGGTGTAGGGAAATGGGCACTATAATACATAATACATTATTACTGCTAGTGAGATGAATTTTTTTTTTTTTTGTAGCAGAGACAGAGTCAGAGAGAGGGAGAGATAGGGACAGGAAGAAAGAGAGATGAGAAACATCAATTCTTCACTGCGGCTCCTTAGTTGTTCATTGATTGATTTCTCGTATGTGCTTTGACCAGGGGGCTACAGCAGACTGAGTGACCCCTTGCTCGAGCCAGTGACCTTGGGCTCAAGCTGGCGACCTTGGGTTCTCGACCCTGGGTCCTTCACATCCCAGTCCGACACTCTATCCACTGTGCCACTGCCTGGTCAGGCTGGCGAGATGAAAATTAATACAAGTGCTACAGAGGCCAATAACCCAGCTGCACAAACCCCTAGAGTTCTGGCAGTGTCACATCAAGTAATTTATCCAACATGTAAACTTGAATTTATCCCACATTTAAACTTGTAAATGCAAAATGACACATGAATATAACTGCAACACTGTTCTCACGAAAATTGGAAACAATTTTAACATCTAGAAATGGAGGTTAAATTATGTACACCCATACAATTAGATACTGTGTAGCCTTAAGAATGAAGCTCTGCACCAATATGTAAAGACCTTCAAGATAAACTGGGAAAGCAAGATGCAGAACAGTGTGTATAGTATGCTACATTTCCTTCAACAGAGTATGTAAGAAAGGAATACAATTGTATTTGCTTAAGGTATTAAAAAACCTCTGGACAAATACACAAGAAATTAGTAATATCAGTTATATAGTTTTGTTGTGTGAAGGGAAGATGAAACTGGGCGAATAGGGAATAAATTTTATTGTATATCTTTTGATCCTTTTGACATCTGAACCATGTTAACATATAACTTATTTAATAAAAAAATTTAAACATTTTGGCTCCTTGTGCAAAGATGTGCTATTTTTTTTTTTTTAGTGAGAAAGAGACAGAAAGAGAGACAGACAGGGACAGACAGACAGGAAGGGACAAAGATGAAAAGAATCAAATTTTCGTTGCATCACCTTAGTTGTTCATCAATTGCTTTCTCACATGTGCCTTGACTGGGGAGCTACAGCTGAGCCTGTGACCCCTTGCTCAAGCCAGCAACCTTTGGGCTCAAGCCACAGACCCCTCACTCCAGCTGGCAACCTCAAGGTTTCGAATCTGGGTCCTCTGCATCCAAGGCTGATGCTTTATTCACTGTGCCACTGCCATGTCAGGTTTAATGCAGCATTTTTTGACAGTAAAAACATGGAACTAATATAGATGTTATTATGGGGACTAGTTAATAAATTCTGCTTCCCTATATATTCATGTACAGATATTTCCTGCCTTTTTGTACTTGTTTTTACGCACACTGTTGTATACATCTCATATCTTTATATGAAATAATAATTAAAATATATTAATTACAAAGATAATCTACAAAACAATAAGTATAGAACATTTTTTTAAGTGAGAGAGACAGAGAAACTAGAAGGTAGAGAGATAAGAAGCATCAACTTGTAGTTGTGTCACTTTAGTTGTTCATTGATTGCTTTTCATATGTGGCTTGATTGGAGCCAGACACACCTTGCTCAAGCCAGTGACCTTGGGTTTCAAGCCAGCGACCTCTGAGCTCAAGCCAGTGACCGTTGGGTCATGTCTATGATCTCACACTTAAGCTGCTGAGTGTGTGCTCAAGTGGGTGACTTCAGGGTTTCAGACCTCGCTTCTCAGCTTCTGAGGCTGATGCTCTACCACTATGCCGCCACCAGTCAGGAAGAATAAAAACATTTTTAAAAATGATCAAAAAAATATATACGTAAGGAATATATATAAAAGTCTAAAAAATATCCCACAAACCTAAATAGTAAGTTCTATGAGGGGAAAGAGAATTTATACTTCTGAAATTCTGTAGTTCTATACTGTTAAAATTTCTTTAAGCCTGACCTGTGGTGGCGCAGTGGATAAAGCATTGACCTGGGAACACTGAGGTCGCCAGTTCAAAACCCTGCACTGGTCTGGTCAAGGCACATATGGGAGTTGATGTTTCCAGCTCCTCCCCCCTTTCTCTCACTCACTCTGCGTCTCCTCTCTAAAATGAATAAAATAAAAAGAAATTAAAAAAAACAAAAAAAAATTTCTTTAAATTGAGCAGGTATTATTTACCATACTTACTCATGTATAAGGTGCACTTTTTCTGTGTGTGTGTGTGTGTGTGTTTAAAAATTAGGTGTGTATATACAGTGATTGTAGTTTTTTTACTTGTATTTCCCAACTTTTAGTACTTGTTTTTGCGTTCACTGTTGTAGACACCAGCAGGAAGAGTCAAGAAACCAACTATAGGAGAAGTTTGTACCTGGGTGAAAAGATCCTGGGATAATATCAAGAATGAGATCGTTGTGAAGTCATTTAAGAAGTGTGGCATTTCAAATGCATAGATGGAGCTGAGGACGAGGTAATACAGTGTGTCCATAAAGTCATGGTGCACTTTTTGACTGGTTACAGGAAAGTAACAAGAGACGATAGAACTGTGAAATCTGCACCAAATAAAAGAAAAACTCTCCCAGTTTCATACCTATTCAGTGCAGTTCAATGTGGGCTCCATTTGTTGCCCTACACACATCCAAACGATAGTGAAGTTCTTGCCACACATGGGTAAGGACGTCGGGTGTAACAGAGTGAATAACGTCTGTGATTCTCTGTTTTAAGTGATTAATGTCGTTGATACGTTCAATGTACACATGTTGCTTCACATAATCCCAAAAGTAAAAGTCTAAGGGCATCAGATCCGGGGATCGTGGTAGCCATGGATTGATGGAACCTCTGCCTATCCACCGCCGGGGGAATGTTCTATCCAGAAACTCACGAACAATGGTGGTGTGGTGTGGAGGAGCACTGTCCTGTTGAAAGATGACACCTTCTGAAAATTGTGGCACTGCATACAATTCCAACATGTCAAGATAGGTGTTTGCCGTCACAGACTGCTCCGCGAAAAAATATGGGCCTATCACCTTATCATGCATCAGGCCACACCACACGTTCACTTTAGGGGTGTTACGTTCATACTCAATGTAGGCATGAGGATTTTCAGCAGCCCATATTCGGACGTTATGGCGATGAACATGTCCACAGATATGGAAGGTTGCCTCATCGCTAAACACAATCTTTTGCAAAAATCTTGCCTCATTGTCGATCTCATGAAGTATATCTGTAGCAAATGTGCATCGTGTGGGTCTATCCACCGGTTTGATAGTGTGCAACAGCTGTAATTTGTACCCCGTAAAACAGAGACATTTCTTTAATTTCTTTAATACCTTATGAACTGTAGTCTTGCTTAGGTGTAATTGTCGAGCACACACATGCAGATTTTTTAGGGCTCCTTAGGTAGCGATCTTGTATAGCCTCTACAGACTCGTCACTGACTGATGGCTTACCAGAACAGGGTTTCTCCACCAAACTGCCGGTTTCCCTCAACTGCCTATCCCACCGAGTAATGTTATTCCTATGTGGTGGCGCTTTGTTATAAATGCACCGATAATCAAGTTACACTTTGGTCATGGATTTGAATTTAGCGAGCCACAGAACACACTGAACTTTTCTCTGTACCGTCCACATCTTGACTGGCATGGCCATGGGCTGCTCTGTTGTATACACGGTGTTACGTCATCATCTGTGCATGCGCACATGCTGCCACATCATCCTACAGAAACTGGGAGGGTTTTCCTTTTATTTGGTGCAGATTCCACATTTCTATTGTCTTTTGTTGCTTTCTTGTGACCAGTCAAAAGTGCACCATGACTTTACGGACACTCTGTATATGAAGACAGTGATTCGTCATTAGACACAGATGAGGACAAGCTAATGGATGGGAGTTATGACAATGATGAGGAGTTACATAAATTTTATGATGAATAAAACTTAAGCTCAAAAACTATGTAATACACTTTTTTTCAAATTTTAGGCCCTCAAATTAAGGTGCGTCTTAGACATGGGAGCATTTTATACATGGGGAAAAATGGTAACACAGGCAAAAAGATAAAAAAGTTTTAAGGTTATACAAATTATAACCCTTTATCTGGGAGTATCATAAAACACAGAAACAACTTCCAACAATTAACTAATTTTTTTTATTATTAAAGAAAATATTTTTTCTGATTTATTGATTTTACTGAGACAGAAAGAGAGATGGGGAGAAGCACAGGGAAAGAGGGAGGAAGGGAGGGAGAGAGAGAGAGAGAAAGAGAGAGACAGAGAAACATCAATCTATTCTTGTGTGTGCCCTGACCAGGGATCAAACTGGCAACCTCTGCACTTTGTGACAAAGCTCTAACCAACCGACTATCTGGCCAGGACATTTTTGTTATTTGTAGAATCATGGTAGTCAAGAGTTGAAAAAGAGGATAACATAGATCTTCCAGTACCTGTTAATACTAGAACAAGATATCTTTTCCTGTCGTTTTCTCTTGGACATAAGAAGTAAAACGTTTTAGAAACTTTGGATACTCTCGTTTTGCCACTGCCCTTAATACTGAGGCTGGTGCCCATCCTCCAGGGTTCACTGTGAGTTAAAGAAAAATTAAAATATGTTAAGATATAACTCTCCAAATACATGTGAAACATTTTGTTTCTTTGCTTCTAAAAAAAAATTCAAAAATTGGCTTCTCTTAAAAGTCTTGACCATTAGTCCTTAACTACCAAATAAGAACAGATTAACAACTAAGACATCACTTATTACCTTTCTGAATGAAGTGTTTTTGATTTCCTAAATTATATTTCAATATTAGGATAGCTACACTTTAGGTCACTTGAGGAAGATTTTTCATCAAACTCCTATAATCAAATAGTAATTTACTCAGGCATAACTCTCTCTTTAAACACACTAGCAGTTATGGTCCATGATTAGATGGACTTCAGTAACTACTACAGGTAGAAAACAAGTGTAGTAAGGAACCAAAGTATCAGGGTTGTCCAGCTTCAGTAAGATATTAAAAAAACATGTAACTAGCAACTAAAGATGACTAGGGACCAATCAAGGATGCACCCTGATTATAGGAAATGTGCAACAGTGATAATAAGAAAAAAATTGCTAATTTCCTTTTCAACTATTGCTAATTTCACGTATATTCTTTTAGGTAAATATTCAACAAAATGGTTCTAAAAACCAACAATATGTGACAGTGATAAAAAATTTACCTATTCAGTCCCAGCGTCAAAAATTCTGATATAGTAGTTCCAGCATAATATTCAGGTTTGTATATTTCACTTTCCTGACAGTTTTGATATACATCTTTTCAAATTAAAAAAGAACAAAAACTCAAAAGGCATTTGTAATGGTATTTGTCCAAACAGTCAGTTATCATGTAGATCATACTAAGAACATCCACATTACCAAGTAGTAAAAACAAACAACGAAATACATACCATTAGCTACGTATGTAATCTTGCATAAAATATTGTCCCTGCTAATCTCCTGGTTTCCCTCTGGTGGGCTTACCAAAGTTTGACAAATCATAGCAATATTTATTTTGGCACGGACACATCGATTGTTCAGCTGCCAAAACAAAAGATGGAACAAAACTCCAGTAAAGCGATAATTAGCATTATTTTTCCCCTGAACTGGAAGTGGGGAGGCAGAGAGACAAACTCCTGCATGTGCCCAACCAGGATCCACCCCTAAGGGGCGATGCTCTGCCCATCTGGATCATTGCTCTGTTGTGGTGGGAGTCATTCTAGCACCTGAGGCAGAGGCCATGGAGCCATCCTCAGTGCCCGGGGCCAACTTTGCTCCAATGGAGCCTTGGCTGCAGGGGATGGTAAGAGAGAGATAGAGAGAAAGGAGAGGGGGAAAGGAGGAGAAACAGATGGGCGCTTCTCCTGTGTGCCCTGGCCGGAAACTGAACCTGAGACTTCCACATGCCGGGCCGACGGTGTACCACTGAGACAGCTAGCTAGGGCTGATAACCAGCATTTTGTAATCTCTATTGGTCTGATACTACACTAGGTTAACTGAAGTCTAAACTCATCAAAATCTCCAACAAAATCTTATAAGCACCAAGAAATAACATATGCCAAGATGATATGATACCAGAAATGATTTTCCCTCCTCTTACTTAGTAAAAGCAGCTAAATCGAGGTAGAAACCACAGATGTTTTGCCAGTATTAGACTATGGCTTGAGAGGCAAGTGGGAGTTGTACCCATCAACTCTCTCACCTAACCTCAAGAGGATAATAGATGTGCTGACATGTTGACAGCCATGACTACTGTGCCTCAGGTAATGCATGGGCTCTATTATTTCAAGCCAACACAACACAAAATTTAAGAATGGTTATTAAATCTAGTATCTATATACGTGTGACATGTGTGATCACTTTTACAATGCACTGTATACTGAGCTTTATATTGTACAGCTATACACATTTATACAGTGTACTTACAGGAGCACTATCATGATCCACAGAAAAATTACAAACTATCCAAGTTTCAGGGTCATTTTCAGTCAAGGCTGGTATCTTTCGAATGGCCGAAAGATACAATACATCTCGCTGAGAAGCAGGCCACACTCTCTGTGGAAGAAGTAAAAATATTTGAAAATTTAAACTACTTTTTATTCATATGTAATATGGAGTTAACAGAGAAACAAATGTAAAAGCAATAAATATCTTAGTTGAAGGTAAAATTTGTTACATTTTAAATAAAAAGCATCTGAGAATACCCACCAAAGAATTATGAACACTGAGTTAATGACTTTGCAGAACTAAATATACCAAAGGAATAATGTTCTACTGTTTTTTAAAATTGTGATAATTTGCTATTTAAGCCATTTTTAAGTGTATGATTCAGTGGTATTAATTACATTCATAATGTCATGTAAACATCACCACTACCTAGTTCTAAAATATGTTATCATCCCAAACAGAAACTCAGTACCTATTAAGCATTGACATAACATAAAGCTCTCTCTCAGATTGCAATAATGTATTGTTTTTAAATATAGTTTTAAAGCTCAGCTTAAATTGTCAGAGATTTTAGAGCAAAGATTTTAGGGAAAGAAGGCTGCTCCTATGATATACGAATCACATTTAAAGAAATCCAAATCAGCGGAGAGCCAAGATGACAGCGGAGTCAGAAGATGCACAGACTCCCAGCTCACACCACAAAACTGAATTACAAATTAATTTAGAAACAATCAGTGTGAAAAACAAACTTTGGATTAAAAGAATAGGTCTCAAAAACTAAGGAGAAAAGAAGAAGCCAAACCGAGCTTGATAGGAAGCTCTGAGCCGTGGGGGGGAAGAGGGCTTCCATACTTTGAGGAGTGAAGGTGGGGTGAGACTGAGAGCCCAGAAGGGCTCTTGTTACAAGGAGAAGAGCAGAAAATATTGCCCATAGCCACTTGCCTGGGGACCTGTGAACTAGTTGTGTTGAAAGAGCTGGTTTGTCTTCCAAAAGAAAAGTGGGGAGAGAGAGACAGACAGTGACGGGCAGAGGAATGCATGGGATGAACTGAGAAGCTGACTCATTCAGTGCAGAGGCGGCCAGAGCTGGGGGAGGGGTTGAACACTCAACAAAGCACAAGCCTGAACTGGTTCCGGGTGACCCACCTCCAGAAAGCTCTCCAGCTCCAATCAGAACAACAAGACACAACTGAAAACACAAAGTGGGGAGGAGGGGTAGTAACTCAGGTCCTCATGGAGATCTGAGATACACCTCCCCCTATGGAAACAGAGAAAGCACCCCAACAGAGAGAAGCTGGCAGATCAGGCCTTCAGAGTCTCAGGTTACACCCACGGCATTCCTGGATACAGCTTCAAATCAGCCTCCTGCTGAGATCAGTAAACAAGACTACACCTGAGTTAGGGAAACTGAGAAGAAAACAAACAAATCAAGACTTCAAAGAGGCTCTACTAGGTAAGGAGATCACAGCTGGAAGAAGCCTACAAGTCATAGAGAATAATGGGTAGGCAGAGAAGTATAGTAATATGTTTCAACAAGATAAATCCTCTGACAAAGTCTTGGATGAATTGGAAGTAATCAAATTATCGAATGCAGAGTATAAAATAATGATTTTTAGTATGCTTAAAGATCTCAAAGCTAAAATGAATGGACTTAATGAACACTTCAATAAAGAAATTAAAAGCATCAAAAACAACACAAAAATCATAACAAAGAACCAGACAGAATGACAAACACAATATCAGAAAAGACGACTACACTGGAAGAAATTAAAAGAAGGCTGGATGAAGCAGAGGATCAAACAGTGACTTAGAGGACAAAATAAGTGAAAGGACAGAAGCGAAGCAGCAAAAAAAAAAAAAAAAAAAAAAGACTGAAAAAATCTGAAGAAACTCTAAGAGAGCTCTGTGATAACCTAAAGAGAAACAATATCTGCATCATAGGAGTTCCTGAAGAAGAGAAACAACAAGGGATAGAGACCTTGTTCAATAAAATCATAGCTGAAAACTTCCCTAAAGTGATGCAGGAAAGTCACACAAGTTCAAGAAGCAGAGAGAATTTCATTAAAAAGAAACCCAAAAAAATCTACACCAAGAAACATCATACTGAAAATACCAAAGCTAAGAGATAAAGAGGAAATATTAAAACCTGCTAGAGAAAATAAGGCTATCACCTACAAAAGAGCCCCCATAAAGATGACATCGGACTTCTCAACAGAAACACTTGAGGCCAGAAGGGAATGACAAGACATATTGAAAGTAATGCAGAACGAGAGCCTACAACCAAAACTTCTTTAACCAGCAAGGCTATCATTTAAAATTGAAGGAAAAAGCCTGACCTGTGGTAGCGCAGTGGATAAAGCATCGACCTGGGAACACTGAGGTCGCCAGTTCAAAACCCTGTACTGGTCTGGTCAAGGCACATATGGGAGTTGATGCTTCCAGCTCCTCCCCCCTTTCTCTCTTTCTCTCTCTCTCTCTCTCTCTCTCTCTCTCTCTCTCTCACTCTGTGTCTCCTCTCTAAAATGAATAAAATAAAATAAAATAAATTAAAATTGAAGGAGAAATAAAAAGATTCCCAGATAAAAAAAAAAACTCAAGGAATTCATTACAACCCAACCAATGCTGCAAGAAATGTTAAGAGGCCTGTTGGAAACATAACAAAGGCAGAAAAGAATATAGTAAAAGAGGAATAAACTTTAAAGAATAAAGTGGCAATAAACAACTACATATTGATAATAACCTTAAATGTAAATGGATTAAATGCTCCAATCAAAAGACACAGGGTAGGCCTGACCTGTGGTGGTGCAGTGGATAAAGCATCGACCTGGGAACACTGAGGTCACCAGTTCAAAACCCTGCACTGGTCTGGTCAAGGCACACATGGGAGTTGATGCTTCCAGCTCCTCCCCCCTTTCTTTCTCTCTCTCTCTCTCTCTCTCTCTGTGTCTCCTCTCTAAAATGAATAAAAAATTAAAAAAAAAAAAAGACACATGGTAGCTGAATGGATATGAAAACAGGACCCATACAAATGCTGTCTACAGGAGACCCACCACAAAACAAAAGAGACACATAGACTGAAAGTAAAAGGATGGAAAAATATATTTCATGCAAATAAAAAATGAAAACAAAGCTGGGGTAGCAATACTTATATCTGACAAAACAGACTTTAAAACAAGTAAGGGGTAAAGAAGCTCACTACATAATGATTAAGGGAGCAATCCAACAGGAAGAGATAACCATTATAAATATATATGCACCTAAATATATAAGGTAGATTTTGATGGACATAAAGGGAGAGATTAATAGCAATACTATAATAGTAGGGGATTTCAATACCCCACTAACATCACTTGATAGATCCTCAAGAAAGAAAATTAACAAAGAAGAAACAGAATTAAGAAATACACTAGATCAACTAGATTTAATAGACATCTTCAGAACAATGCACCCTAAAGGAGCAGAATATACATTCTTTTCAAGTGCTCATGAAACATTCTCTAGGATAGACCACATATCAGGGCATAAAACAAGTCTCAACGAATTTAAGAAAACTGAAACCATATCAAGTATCTTCTCTGACCACAATGGCATGAAACTAGAAATCAACAACAAGAGGAAAACTGAAAAAACTCAAACACTTGGAAACTAAACAATACGTTATTAAGAAATAAAAAATTGCCTTGAAATAAATGTAAATGAGCATACAACAACTCAAAATCTGTGGGACACAGCAAAAGCAGACCTGAGAGGGAAGTTCATAGAATTACAGGCAAACCTTAAGCAGCTAGTAAAAGCTCATAAAAACAACTTAATCCTGCAACTAAAAGACTAGAAAAAGACATCAAGTAAAGCCTAGAGAAAGTAGAAGGAAGGAAATAATAAAGATCAGAACAGAAATAAATGACATAGAGACTAAAAAAACAATACAGAGGATCAATGAAAACAAGAGCTGGTTCTTTGAAAAAGTAAACTAGATCAATGAACCCTTAGCCAGGCTTACCAAGAAAAAACAGAAAGGACTCAAATAAATAAAATTAGAAATGAGGGTGGAGAAGTAACAATGGACATAACAGAAATACAAAAGATTGTAAAAAAATACTATGAAGAAATATATGCCAAAAAATTAAGACAACCTAGGTAAAATGGACAAATTCCTTGAAAAATATAACATTTCAAAAATCAATCTGGAAGAATCAGAAAACCTAAATAGACTGATTACAACAAATGAGATCCAAACAGTTATCAATAAACTCCCAACAAACAAAAGCCCAGGGCCAGATGGCTTCACAGGTGAATTCTACCAAACATTCAAAGAAGAACAAACTCCTATCCTCAAGCTATTTCAAAAAATTCAAGAGGAGGGAAAACTTCCAAGCTCCTTTGATGAGGCAAGCATAATTCTGATTCCAAAACCAGACAAAGAGGACGGAAAGAAAGAAAACTATAGGTCAAAATCCCTGATGAATTTAGATGCTAAAATTGTCAACAAAATATTAGCAAACCGGATCCAGTAATACATGAAAAAAATTATATATCACGATCAAGTAGGATTTATTCTGGGGATGTAAGGCTGGTACAATATTTGCAAATCAATCAATGTGATTCATTTCATAAACAAAAGGACAAAAACCACATGATAATATCAATAGATGCAGAAAAAGCATTCGATAAAATCCAGCAACCATTTATGATCAAAACTCGCAGCAAAGTGGGAATACAGGAAACATACCTTAACATGATAAAGGCCATCTATGACAGCTCCACAACCAAAATCATACTCAATGGGCAAAAGTTAAAAGCAATCCCCTTATGATCAGGAACAAGGCAGGGGTGCCCCTTTCACCACTCTTATTCAAAAGAGTTCTGGAAATCCTAGGCACAGCAATCAGACAAGAAGAAGAAATAAAAGGCATCCAAATTGGAAAAGAAGAAGTAAAACTATTATTCTTTGCTGATGGTATGATACTGTACCTAGAAAACCCAAAAGTCTCAGTCAAAAAACTTCTGGACCTGATAATTGAATTCAGCAAGGTGGCAGGATATAAAATTAATACTCAGATATCAGAGACATTTTTATATACCAACAATGATTGTGTGAAAGTAATTAATAAAACAATCCCCTTCACTATTATAACAACAACAAAAAAATAGCTAGTAGTAAATTTAACCAAGGAGGTTAAAGACTTGTACTCAAAAAATTATAAAACATTGATAAAAGAAATCAAGAAAGATACAAACAAGTGGAAGCATTTACCGTGTTCATGGCTAGGAAGAATAAACATCATTAAGATGTCCATATTACTCACAGCAATTTATAAATTCAATGCAATTCCTATTAAAATCAAGGACATACTTCAAGGATATAGAACAAATATTCCAAAAATTCATATGGAACCAAAAAAGAAAACTAATAGACTCAGCAATCTTCAAAAAGAAGAATAAAGTGGGCGGTATCACACTTCTGGACATCAAGTTATACTACAAGGCCATTGTATTCAAAAGAGCTTGGTACTGGCATCAGAACAATCATATAGATCAATGGAACAGAACAGAGAACCCAGAAATAAATCCGCACCTGTATGGACAAGTGATATTTGACAAATGAGATAAGAGCATCAATGGAGTAAAGACAGTCTCTTTAACAAATGGTGTTGGGAAAATTGGTCAGCTACCTGCAAAGAAATGAAACTAGACCACCAACTTACACCATTCACAAAAATAAACTCAAAATGAATAAAAGACTTAAATGTAAACCGTGACACCATAAGCATCCTTGAGATAAACATGGACAATAAGCTCTCCGACATCACTCGCAGCAGTATATTTGCTGATTTATTTCCACGCGCTAGGGAAATAAAAGACAGGACAAACAAATCGGACTATATCAAACGAAAAAGCTTTTGCACAGCTAAAGACAATATGAACAAAATAAAAAGGCAAACCACAAATGGGAGAACATATTCGACAATACGTCTGATAAGTGGTTAATCAAAATTTATAAAGAACTTGTAAAACTCAATACCAGGAATACAAACAGTCCAATCAAAAAATGGGCCAAAGAGATGAATAGACACTTCTCCAAAGAGAACATACAGATGGCCAATAGGCATATGAAAAAATGCTCAACATCACTAAACATTAGAGAAATGCAAATTAAAACCACAATGAGATTGTCACCTCACATAAGTAGGAATGGCGCTCAGCTCATCAACAAAACAACACATAATAAGTGCAGATGCGGATGTGGAGAAAAGGGTACCCTCCTGCACTGCTGGTGGGGATGCAGACTGGTGCAGTCACTGTGGAAAACAGTATGGAGATTCCTCAAAAAATTAAAAATCGAACTGCCTTTTGACCCAGCTATCCCACTTTTAGGATTATACCTCAAAAACACTATAACACAGTTTGAAAAGGAGAAATGCGTTTCCATGTTTGTGGCAGTAATGTTTACAATAGCCATGATCTGGAAACAGCCCAAGTGTCTGTCAGAGGACAATTGGATTAAAAAGCAGTGGTATACATACACAATGGGATAGTATGGGGCCATAAAAAGAAGGAAATATTATCTTTGTGACAACATTGATGGACCTGGAAACCATTATGTTAAGTGAAATAAGCCAAGCAGAGAAACAAAAAATATCATATGTCCTCACTCATATGAGGAATCTGATGAACAATATGAACTGAGGAGCAGAATAGAGACAGAGGCAGGATCAAAGGATCCAGAAGGAAAATGGACAGAGGGAAAGGGGATGATAGGCTGATAGGATGGGACAAGAGCAGTAAAGCAAATCCAGGAAAGGGGGGAGGGCATTATGGGGAGGGAGATGGGGGGTGGGATGTACTGGGGAACATGGGTGACATTAGAATCTAGGTAAACAGAATTAATAATAATACAAAAAGAATTCCAAATCAGTTATATAGCATCTTTGAACTCTGTGGTGTACAAGGAAAAACATATAGTGTTGCAATGACACAGTACTGGAAATACATACTTTTAAATGGGAAAATATGCCTTGTCTTTTTTGTTGCTGAGTATAAAAAATAGCCAACAACTCAGTGTCAATACACATAAATCCTTTTTAAAATGAAATGGTTATCTTTTAAAGATACAAAACTTCATGAAGGCAATAAAAGTAATGTTGGAGAAATGTATGTGAAATCATTAATAAATAAAAATTTGGCCATGTTAGAACTAATAAATGCAAATCCACAAAGATGACGATAAGACAAATTTAAAGAGTTAGTGACTTAATCGGAAGATAAATAGCCTTCTTTAAGACCATGATATAAAAGAAGCTAAGTCTCAAAAGTCTAAGAAGAAAGATGTTATATAGCGTTATTGGGTTTTGTTGAAAAAATATGCCAATAAATTTATTTATATAATTATACTTGTAACTTAAATTGTTACAATATAAGACATTAATTTTTAGTTTTATTTTATAAGAAATAAATCTAATATAACCTATATAATTTCCCATTCCACTTACTATTTACCGAGTGAAATACGTGTAGCAGATTGTTTTCCAAGATAAATTATCTTCAAAATAAAGATTATTCTGATTTTAAATTACTGACCATTTATTTTCATTCTAAATTCCAGGGCAATTAATTGATAGTTTAACATCTACAAACTGTTTGATTTCCTTTAGACATCCCCAAATTTGTATGCTGAAACAGAACTTTTAAAATTTGAATTTATTGGGGAGACACTTATTAACATAATTATACAGGTTTCAGCTGCCCAATTCTACAACATCACTGTACATCATATTGTGTGTTCACCATCCCAAGTCTACGTTCATCATCATTTATCCCCTCTACATGCTCTTCCACCCCTATACCCTGCCAATCACCACATTGTGGTAGTTTTCTTTCTCTTTTCAGTCCTTTTTAGCTCTATTCCCTCTACCCCACTCACCTAACCCGTCTACCTGTCTCTCTCCCCACAGCTGTCAGTCTGTTCTCTATGAATCTGTCTGTTATCCTTGTTAGTTCATTTTGTTCATTAGATTCCACATGATTGAAATCATATGGTATTTGTCTTCCTCTGACGGGTTTATTTTACTTAGCATAATGCTCCCAGGTTCGTCCATGCTGTCACAAAAAAGGTAAGATTTCCCTTTTTTATGGTTGGATAGTATTCCATTGCATAAATATACCACAGCTTTATCCACTCATCTACTGATGGATACAGAGGGTGCTTCCAAATCTTTGCTATTGTAAATAACGCTGCAGTGAGCATGGGGTACATATACTCTTTTGAATTAGTGTTTTGGGTTTCTTCAAATAACTTCCCAGAACTGGAATCACGGAGTCATAAGGCAGTTCCATTTTTAAATTTTTTGAAGTAACGCCATATTGCTTCCCACAGTGGATGCACCAGTCCGCATTCCTACCAACAGTGCATGAGAGTTCCCTTTTCTCATATCCTTACCAACTGTTTGTTGACTTATTGATGATAGCCATTCTGACAGGTGTGAGGTGGTATCACTGTGGTTTTAATTTGCATTGCTCTGATGACTAGTGACATGAGCATCTTTTCATGTGTCTGTTGGCCTCTGTGTGTCCTCTTTAGAGTAGTGTCTATTTAGGTCCTCTGGCCATTTTTTAGTTGGATTGTTATTTTGGTGTTGAGTTTCATAAAGTCTTTATAAATTTTGGGTATTAAATCCTTATCAAATGTATCAGCAAATATGTTCTCCTATTCAGTGGCTGGAACAGAATCTTCATTGTTACACATTTTTCTTGAAAATGTAATTAACCATGTAAAATGAAGTCTAGCACACAGTCCATTAGATATAAAATGCCTCAGGTGACAACAATAAGCTTAAGAAATACAGAACAGATCTTAAATATTTTCACATATTCATCTCAATTACAAAATTATTTGAAAAAGAGAAAATGATTTATTGAATCATTACACTTTCTATATAACATACAATATTGCTTTTGGTGGATCTCTACAAAATTTTAATATTGATTCAAAATACTATCTGGCAATTTTCAAAAGGGGAAGACAGTAGAATAAAGGAAGATAAATATTAATTCTAAAATTTTAAATCTAAATTAGCAGTGGAAGAAATGAAGTAAAAAGAAACCAACTTAAATGACAATGTTTCTGTGTGCTCTGGTGTTTATGACCAACCTTAATAGTCATGCTCAGCAATTTTACATTGCTTTCATATAATCCACTTAAGATAACTTTCATGGTCCTGGCCAGTTGGCTCACCAGTAGAGAGCGTCAGCCTGGCATGTAGATGTCGCAGGTTTGATACCTGGTCAGGATAGACAGGAGAAGGACCCATCTGCTTCTCCACCTTACCCCCTCGTTTCTCTCTCTCTCTCCCCCTCTTGCAGTCATGGCTCGATTGGGGCAAGTTGGCCCCAAGTGCTGAGGATGGTTCCCTGGTCCCCCTCTGGTGCTAAGAAGAGCTCAGATGCTGAGCAACAGAGCAATGCCCCAGATGGGCAGAGCATCACCCCTTATTGGGCTTGCCAGGTCTCTCTGCCTCCCTTTCTATTACTAAAAATAAAAATCACTTTCATTTCTATTAGTCTTAACACAGGCTAAGACTAATAACATACTTTCCATTCTTATTACATTGTTGTCACAGGAAACTATGATTCACTTTCATATTTAATAACTATCATCTCCTGTAAAGAGAGACTAGATAAAGAAAATTAGCATTCCTGAATTATTAATAAAGTCTTCAGATCTTACTTGGCAGTCAGTTTCCTGCCAAATTTTACAATTTATGTCTCAATTTAAACTATAGTGGAACACTGGGGGGTAAAGGAGTATTTACCTTGTGCGTCTGATAAATGATGACTGCATTATCAGCTAATGTTTCCACCACATGAAAGTGCTCTATAGTTGCTGAAATGAAAAGAAAATATTAGTAGCCAAAAAGACATATCACCTTTTCCTAGAATGTGATCAATATCCTTATACTGAAAGTTAGTAACAGATGAAAATTATAGTAGAATGAATAGGATTCTACCTCACTTAGGCTAAGTTCAAATGGAAGGTTGGGTTATTATGTATGATGGCTGAGAGATTTGATCACCAGGAAATCTCATTTTCTTCTAATCACTCCTACATTACTCAGGCACAAATTATTCCCTAACACTAATACCCCACCTTATAATCCCTAATTCACTGAAGCTGACTGAATAATTGTCCTATCTAGGCTTAGGTGACTGACTGTATTTATAAGAAAACTGCCACTGATATATACTTATGATGCTCAGAAGTATCTATTTATGAAATCTGATACCCTGGCTGGATAGCTCAGTTGGTTAGTGTCATCCCAAAGCACGGAGGTTGTTGGTATGATCCCAAGTCAGGGCACAAACAGGAAGAAATCAATGTTCCTATCTTTTGCCCTTCCTCTTCCACTAAAATTGATAAATAAAAATTGATGCCTAAGGAAAGGAAAAGCCCCTACCTGCCAAAGTAATGAAACAAACCACAACAAGATTCATGTAGGATTTACCAGGGAAACAAGACAATCTAGTAGAAAAATATAATAGATAAAACAGCATCCTTAACTTTAGTCCTGGCTTTTCCACTAACTAGTTCTGTAGCCTCTGACAAGTCACTTGATGCATCTGAGTTTTTCTTTATTACCTATCTATGCATGATTGTTATGGTATTAAATCAAAAGTTGTAATATACTGAGAAGTACTTTATACTATGAAAAGTTCTATTTATACGTAAAGTATTATCAGTCCCCTATATAATTCTCCAGATATTTTCTATTTTATTAAATTTTATTTTATTCTTTTTTAGCAAGAGAGACAGAGAGAGGGAGACAGATAGGGACAGACAGGAAGGAGAGATGAGAAGCATCAATTCTTCATTGTGGCACCTTAGTTCATTTGACTGCTTTCTCATACATGCCTTGATTGGGGGGTGGTGGCTACAGCAGAGTGAGTGACCCCTTGCTCAAGCCAGCGACCTTGGGCTCAAGCCAGTGACAATGGGATCATGTCTATGCTCAAGACATAGACCCTGTGTTCAATCTGGTGAGCCCGCACTCAAGTCAGATGAACCCATGCGCAAGCCAGCAACCTTGGGGATTCTAACCTGGGTCCTCTGTGTCCCAGTCTGATGCTCTATCCACTGTGCCACTGTCTGGTCAGGATCCAGATATTTTCTACACTAACTTTGTAAGCTACAGATCAGTGGTTCTTAACCTGGGTTCTATCAAACCCTAGGGGTTCAATGAGTCGGTTTCAGGGGTTTGGAGAAGCCTCTGCCGCGGAGGCCAGAATAAAGTAATACTGTAATTTGTTGTGAGTTCATGCACTTTGTTGGTTTTGTTCTTTGAGCAAGGTGATGTTCATGCACAGCTCATTTTGTGCACCAGTAAAAAAACATATACCTATATCTTGAATTTGGAAAAAAAAAAATCATATTTTATTCATCACTAAAGAAAGGTTCGGTGAATGCGCATATGAAACTGGTGGGTTCGGTACCTCAAAAAACGGTTAAGAACCCTGCTATAGATCATACGCAGAAAACCAAGCTGGACTTGATATTAAATTCAAAATAATAATTATATTAAAATATATTAATAATAGCAACTTACTTTCCCAATCATTGCGAACATCAACATTCCAGAAGTAATTGCAGACCTCATGTCCTGTAACTCCTTTAACTGCATGGGTAGCTTTCAAAGGATCCAGAACAATTCCATTCTCTTCTACTTCTCTCCTATATACCTACATAGAACATATTTAAACACCTGTTTTAAAAACAAAAATCAAACTCCTAAAGCATAAACTTGAAAGCATGTTTTTAAATTTAACAGCTTTTTGAGGATTTTACTTATGAAAATCTCTATGGAACATATATACCTGCTTAAAGTAAGCTTAAAATTTCAAATTATTAACATATACAACACAAAAAATTCTTAATATTACAAATCCAATGTAAACTTGAACTATGAAAAATACGCATGTGATAACTAATTACTGTGAGTTGTTAAAAAATATATATATCAACTTAAATCAGGCATTATTTAATGAAAATTCTCAAAGGCTGTTCAGCAAGGCTAAGAAGGGCAAATAAGTCTGCTTAAATATAATCTCCTTAGGGATACTGATTTAAGGCAGCTTTGCTCACTGATGTATGCCCAGTTTCCAGAACAGTATCTGAAACACAGTGAAGCAATTATTTGTTGAATCAATGATTGAAAGCAAAAATGAAATACAGATCTATGTGCTCTTTATTTTCCAGTGAGAGAGAGTGCGGCGCACGCAAGCGTAAGAGGGACAGAGACAGACAGAAAGGCAGAGAAATGAGAAGCATCAATTCTTCACTCCAACACCTTAGTTGTTCCCTGATTGCTTTCTTTTTTTCTTTTTTACAGGGACAGAGAGAGAGAGTCAGAGAGAGGGATAGATAGGGACAGACAGACAGGAACAGAGAGAGGTGAGAAGCATCAATCATTAGTTTTTCATTACTGTTGCAACACCATAGTTGTTCATTGATTGCTTTCTCACATGTACCTTGACCATGGGCCTTCAGCAGACTGAGCAACCCCTTGCCGGAGCCAGCGACCTTGGGTCCAAGCTGAAGAGCTTTTGCTCAAGCCAGATGGGCCCGCACTCAAGCGGGAGAGCTCGGGCTCTTGAACCTGGGTCTTCCGCATCCCAGTCTGATGCTTTATCCACTGTGCCACCGCCTGGTCAGGCCCTGATTGCTTTCTCATATGTGCCTTGACTGGGGCAGCTCCAGCCGAGCAAGTGACTCCTTGTTCAAGCCAGCAACTTTGGACTCAAGACAGTGACCTTTGGGCTTCAAGCCAGCGACCATGGGGTCATGTCTATGTTTCCACGTTCAAACCAGCTCAAGCTGGATGAACCCGCACTCAAACTGGTGATCTTGTTGCTCGAAACCCATCCCAGGCCAAAACTCTATCCACTGGGCCACTGCCTGGTCAGGCTTTAAATACTGAGGTTGTGTACCTAAAGCGCTGAGTAAAAATAATTATCTCAAAATTATAAAACGATTGCTACTTTAGAGAACTGTGTATGTAATAAGCTCTTTTGACAAATGAATCAACGTGTTACCATAGGAAGAATCAGCTCTCAATTTATGATGTGCCTATGGGGCCAAAAACTATTATTAGGCATTTCACATATAGTTTCTCTTCTATAATCTCTCGCATCAAACTCCTTTCCGTACATGCTTATTTATTTGTTATTGGGAGGTTGCTATTTTCCTAGTCACCTAAAGTAGAACTCTGTAGACTTTTGATTCCTTTTGTTACACTTTACACAGCTATTAAGCTTAAAACCTATCTTCTATAAAACTTCCAACAGCCTGACTTTCCTACTATGGCTACTCTTTTAGATAGTCTTTTATTATCCTGTACATGACTTTCTCACGTGGTTTTCTTGGTCTCCTGTTTCTTCCCTATCAGCTTAATCTTCCAAAAATGTTACTTTGCACATTAGCTAATCCACTGCTACAAACAATAGACTATTCTCTTTAGTGGGTTATTTTATATCCCTCATAATCCAGCACCAATTTCTCTTTCTAATGTTGTGAGCTGTAGAAGCACTTAACTTTATTTTTTTTGTATTTTTCCAAAGCCAGAGCAGTGAGACAGACTTCCACATGTGCCTGACTGGGATCCACCTGGCATGCCCACCAGGGGGCGTTGCTCCATGAGGCTGGAGCCATTCTAGTGCCTGAGGCAGAGGAGGCCATAATAGTGCCATCCTCAGCACCTAGGCCACCCTTGCTCCGATGGAGCCTTGGCTGCGGGAGGGGAAGAGAGAGACAGAGAGGAAGGATAGGGGGAAGGGTGGAGAAGCAGATGGGTGCTTCTCCTGTGTGCCCTGACCGGGAATCGAACCCAGAACCTCCACATGCTGCGCCAATGCTCTACCACTGAGCCAACCAGCCGGGGCCAGGAGCACTTATTACATACTACTTAGTCCCTTCACTTACTAGAACCTCCCTAGGGGAGAAACAGCAACTTATCTAAATGATGAGTACAGAGGGAGAACTAGGCAGGTGTGCCTCAACTCTTTCTTTTGCAGAGAGCATGGATCCTGGTCCGCTTTTAGGGCTTGCTATTGTGTGAAGGCCTGTGATTGTCCAGTCATGTCATAAACATAATATTTAGAGATAACATATTAGCAAGTCCTCGTGACAACCAGTCTCCATGTAATCCAATTAGCTTATCAGAATTATAACATTTTGGAACTTCATTTGCCAGTCTCATCTTCTTTCTTTCTTCTTCTTTTATTGAATTCAGTGGGGTGACACTGGTTAACCGAATTATACAGATTTCATTTGCACAATTCTAAAACATATCATCCGTATACTGTATTGTGTGTGTACCGCTCCAAGTCAAGTCTCCATCCATCACCATTTTATCCCCTCAACCTTCCTCTACTCTCTCTACCACTCCCAACCCTCCCGCAATCACCACACTGTTGTCCATGTTCTATCTTATTTCTTAATTTGTTCCCTGTTCAGGAGGAGAGGAAATTCCAACATCTAATATATCCCATTTGCTAGAATAATTCTGGTCAACAGTCTATGCCAGGGGTCGCCAATCTATGGCTCATGAGCCAGATATGGCCATTTTGATGGCTGAATCAGGCTCACAGAAAAATCTTTCATAAAAAATAAAAAACAACAAAACATTAAAAATATAAAACATTCTCGTCTGACCAGGCAGTGGCGCAATGGATAGAGCATCGGACTGGGATGCGGAAGACCCAGGTTCGAGACCCCGAGCTCGCCAGCTTGAGCGTGGGCCGATCTGGCTTGAGCAAAAGCTCGACAGCTTGGACCCAAGGTCGCTGGCTCCAGCAAGGAGTGGCTCGGTCTGCTGAAGGCCCGCGGTCAAGGCACTTCTAAGGTGAGAAAGCAATCAATGAATAACTAAGGTGTTTCAACACAACGAAAAACTAATGATTGATGCTTCTCACCTCTCTCCGTTCCTGTCTGTCTGTCCCTATCTATCCCTCTCTCTGTCCTTGTTTAAAAAAAAAAAAAAAAAATATATATATATATATATATAAAATATTCTCATGTATTATAATCCATTCATTTCCTACTGCTCATGTTCATGGTTGCGGGTGGCTGGAGCCAATCACAGCTGTCCCTCGGGACAACACCAAATTTTTATTGGATAATGTGTAACATACACGGGTTGTTGTGAGGTCAGGAAGTAAACTTCCCTTCTTTTAATCAAGTAGTCAGCCAGCTAATTGCAGAAACCCTTTTGATGAAGAAGATGGCTAAAAGAATCAAAGATGAGTATTGTACTTTTCAGCAGGAATGGACAGAAGAATCCACCTTTGTGGAGAGAGCAGGTTCTGCAGTGTGTCTAATATGCAATGATAAAATTGCATCGACGAAATGGTCAAATATAAAGCAGCACTTCGACAAACGCCATACTACATTTGCATCCAAATATCCAGCGGGGGACAGCAGGAAGAAAGCATGTCAAGAGCTACTGTGCAGAGTGCAAGCTAGTCAGCAGCAACTTCATGTTTGGACCAATAAGGTGACTAGAATTTGGCTAGCTTTGCTGGTGCTTTAGCAATTGTGAGAAATGGAAAGCCATTTACAGATGGGGAGTATGCCAAAACATTCATGCTTGATGTTGCCAATAAAATTTTTGACGACTTTTCGGATAAAGGCAAGGTAATCAAACAAATAAAAGACATGCCTCTGTTGGCAAGAACTGTTCACGATCGTACCATCATGATGGCAAATGAAACTGAGGCAACACAAGTGAAGGACATAAATGCAGCACCATTCTTTTCTCTCGCTTTGGATGAGTCAACAGATGTAAGCCATTTATCCCAGTTCAGCGTGATTGCAAGGTATGCTGTCGGTGACACCCTACGTGAGGAATGTCTTGCTGTTATGCCTATGAAAGAGACAACAAGAAGGGAGGATTTATTCAAGTCTTTCACTGAGTTCACTAAAGAAAAAATCTACGGATGGATAAACTTATTTCAGTCTGTACTGATGGTGCTCCATGCATGGTGGGGTAAAACAAAGGATTCATAGCACCTCTTCATGAACATGAAGAAAGACCCATCCTAAGTTTTCACTGCATCCTACATCAGGAGGCGCTTTGTGCTCAGATGTGTGGCGAGCAGCTTGGTGAGGTTATGTCGCTGGTCATTCGGATGGTCAACTTTATTGCTGCCCGAGCTTTAAATGATCACCAGTGTAAAACACTGCTGGATGAAGTTGGGAATAATTATTCTGGTCTGCTTCTGCACAGAAATGTGCGTTGGTTGTCAAGAGGGAAGGTGCTCAGCTGTTTCGCGGCTTGTCTGAGGGAAATCTGGACTTTTCTTAAAATGAAAAATGTTGAGCATCCTGAGTTAGCTAACACTGAGTGGCTCCTGAAGTTCTACTATTTCATGAACATGACTGAACATCTGAACCAGCTCAATGTGAAAATGCAAGATGTTGGAAATACAGTCTTATCTCTTCAACAAGCAGGTTTGCATTTGAAAACAAGCTGGAACTCTTCATCGCGGACATTGAAACAGGTCGTTTACTACACTTTGAAAAACTGGGAGAGTTTAATGATGCAGACAATCAAGTGACCCTGCTCAACATCTTGATCTCCAGCAGCTTCACATCTGATCTCCTGCAGTCATTCAAAGCGTGCTTTGGAGAATTTCGTGAGCGCACTTGTCTTTTTAAGTTCATTGCCCATTCACACGAGTGTGCAGTGGACAGCACCGACCTGAGTTATATCCCCGGTGTCTCCATCATAGATTTTGAGCTACAAGCTGTTGACCTGAAGGTCTCAGACACGTGAGTGAATAAGTTCAAGTCACTGAATGAAGATTTGGAAAGACTTGCACGACAGCAGAGTTGGCGAGCAAACAAGTGGGGAGAAATGAAAAAACTTCAACCCGCGGACCAGCTGATTGTGAAAACTTGAAACACGCTCCCCGTCATATACCACACACTGCAGCATTTGAGTATTGCTGTACTGACAATGTTTGGCTCTACGTATGCATGTGAGCAGTCTTGCTCACATCTAAAGAACATTAAGACCAACCTATGATCACGTTTAACAGATGAAAGTCTCAACGCCTGCATGAAGCTTAACCTTACCACGTATCAACCAGACTACAAAGCCATCAGCAAAATCATGCAGCACCAGAAGCCGCATTAATGGAAGAAGTACTTTATTCATCATTGGTTAGCAACAGCATAACAATGTTATTAAAAAGAATTCAGAGACTTATTGTACTTTAAAAGTGTTGGTCTTACATAAAATGCACACATTTACTTGTATTTAGTGTTAAACATGTTGTATGGCTCTCATGGAACTACATTTTAAAGAATGTGGCGTCCATGGCTCTCTCAGCCAAAAAGGTTCCTGACCCCTGGTCTATACAAAACTCCTGAATAAGAAATTAGCTTTCAGTAAGTGAAATCAGTCAGAAAAATACCATAAGATTTTACTTATATACGGAATCTAAAGAACAAAATAAATGAACAAAATAGCAACAGATGCAAAGCACAGACTGATACAGAGGGGAGAAGGACTGGGAGATGAGTGAAAAAGGTGAAGGGATTCAGAAGTACAAGTTGGTAGTTACAAAACAGTCATGGGGGTATGAAGTACAGCATAGGAGATACAGCCAAAGATACTGCAATAACTGCGTATGGTGCCCACTGATATACTGGAAATATGGAGGGAGACATTTTGTAAAGAATGCAGTGTCTAACCACTATATTGTATACCTGAAACTAATGTAAAATACTGAATGTGAACTGTAACTGAAAAATAAAACGTAAAGAATTAGCTTTCAAAATTTTGCTAATGTGTATATATGTCTAAAATGCCCTCACCTCTCTTTTTTCCATTTTTAAACATAGTTCAAATGCTTCTCCTCAGTGTAAAAAAAATGTAATTGTTTCAAAGCACAGAGATCTCTTTCTTTTCCAACTTTTCTCCGCTATTCTTCTGTATTATTCATTCAATACATAATCAGATGAAGCCAAATAACTGTATCTTTTATATGTCAATATCCTCTATACTCAACTAAAGTTTCAGCTTGTTGAGACCTTATTAAATATCTCCTTTTCTTTGACACAGTGCCTGGGGCACAAGGTAATCTAAAATTCAGTGTTGCTGCTGCTTTTCAATCTTTCAATCTCTTGGTCCTTGCTCTTATTCTGTATTTTCTCATGTTTAGGAAAGTGAACATTAGCTGACCAATATGCAAATACCAAAAAAGGTACAATGAGAGAAAGGTCAAGAAATGAGGTATACACCAAAGAGGAGAGCAACGCTTAATATAAATGGGTACAACGTTTAGCATATTAAATATGAGAGAGAAATATCCAAATAAAGAACCAACAGCTAATTATGACTTTTTCATACCTAAACAATATAATTTTATTTTCTCAGTGGCCCAGGCAAAACAAAATAGTTTGTGCACAGATTTAATCATAAAGAAATTATATAAAAGCTAAACCAGAGAAGCAAAAGCACATTTTACAAAATTTATTTTAATTTTTAATAAGTTTTATTGATTTTAGAGAGAGGAAGGAGAAGAGAAAGGAAGAGGGAGGGGGAGAAAGAAGAGAGAGGAGGAGAGAGGAAGAGACAGGAAGAGAGAGGGAGGAGAGAGAATGGGAGGGAGGCAGGGAGAAACATCGATTTGCTGTTCCACTTATTTATGCATTCATTAGTTGTTTCTTGCATGTGCCTTGATTGGGGATTGAACCCACAACATTGGCATGTTGGGATGACATTTGAACCAACTGGGATACTCGGCCAGAGCACAAAAGGACATTTTATTTCTTAATATCTGATGTTTCTCTGATCACAAGTAATAATTTGTTTAAAAGTAACTATTAAATGCTATCCTTACTTATATCAACAATAATGATAATATGACTATAACAAGAGTTGAAATTAGTAATCTATAACATTTCAAAGGGAATTACCTTCATTTCTCCTTCTTCTACAACCAACTGCCAATTTGCATCTCCACCTACATCCTGTAATGAATAGGTCATGTGGTTCTGCACCATCTCTTCAACCTTGAAAAGAAAAAAGAAAGCTAAAAGAACCCACCTCCAATTAATAGTAGCTATGACACAATTTTGAAAACAGAATGTTAGTTTACTTCAGTTTAGAAATGCTATTCTTAGAAAGCTGAGCAACCAAATACACAAAGATTAGTAGGTTTTACAGTGTTGAAGAATTTAGTTCACACTCCAGATATCAAATCTAGGTTGGTTAATGGCAGGAGGGAGAAACGCAAGGAAGTAAGATGCTTCATCAAATCGTGTCCTGTGTCCTGGGCCTAATTAGCATCCAGTGGCCAAACAAGCATTTTCTGAAAAAACATTACCTTCTTTATCATAAATGCTTCCTCACAGAGATGATGTCTTACAGCATGAAATCATTACTCTCTTAAGGGTAAAAAGGAGCATAAAGAAACCATCCAGCCTAAGCAGGCAGTGGTGCAGAGGACAGAGCGTCGGACTGGGATGCGGAAGACCCAGGTTCGAGACCCCGAGCTCGCCAGCTTGAGTGCGGGCCCATCTAGTTTGAGCAAAACCTCGCCAGCTTGGACCCAAGGTCGCTGGCTTGAGCAAGGGGTGGCTAGGTCTGCTGAAGGCCCGCGGTCAAGGCACATGTGAGAAAGCAATCAATGAACAATTAAGGTGTTGCAACGGCAACCAAAAACTAATGATTGATGCTTCTCACCTCTCTCTGTTCCTGTCTGTCTGTCCCTATCTATCCCTCTCTCTGACTCTCTTTCTGTCCCTGTGAAAAAAAGAAAAAAGACATCCAGCCCAGCATTTCTGTGTTTAAGATTACACTGATACTAGAAAGCTTGTTCTATGTCAAGACTGCTCTCAAAAGATAACTTTTTGTTATTTTACTGAAATGATTAAAAGATTCTCTCTGAATAAACTAGCTCCTTTACAATCTATGCATAGATACTTTTTCTAAGTTCTACTTTTTAACCTCTTAAGACATATTTTGTTTTATGTAATAAATACATTAGAGAAGGTAGAAAAAAACTGAAAAACATGTATGTTGCTCTTCAATTTAAAAATTTATTCCTAGGTTAAACTACTTATTTTACAACGTATTGTGTTTATTGGGGATAAAAAACAAAAATCATGTTTAAACATACAGTGTGTCCGTAAAGTCATGGTGCACTTTTGACTGTGTGACCGGTCAAAAGTGCACCATGACTTTACGGACACACTGTATTTTGAAAGAAATAATTTTAATATAAAATTAATGGGTTTTGGGCAGAAACTCTTAAAATTTTTAACCCTAGGGATGAGTTTTCTACACAAAAGGATGTTATCAATTAGGTATGTAACGTGTACTTCTGCTACATCAAGCTTTCTGAATCTTAAAATGAATTTTTGGTTAGTAAAAGAAGGTGGCTTTAAGTTTCTCCTTAATTAGCAATGATCACAAAAAGGTTTTTGATAAAAATATAAGCTGAGATTCTACGATCTATTTTTGTACTAAAATACCCTAACATAATACAGTGTGTCGGTAAAGTCATGGTGCGCTTTTGACCGGTGACTGGTCAAAGTGCACCATGACTTCACCGACACACTGTATTTTATATTCATAATCCTCAAAACAATGTGAATGGTGTTCAGTTACAGATGAGAGAAAATATAAAATGTGACTAAGAGTACATTCTATGATTTTATAATATGCTTTTCGAAGGTAAGGATGACTAATGAGGGATTCTGGGCTACAAATACATTCAAAATGTATCTCAGCCTGACCTGTGGTGGTGCAGTGGATAAAGTGTCAACCTGGGAACACTGAGGTCGCCAGTTCAAAACCCTGCACTGGTCTGGTCAAGGCACATATGGGAGTTGATGCTTCCAGCTCCTCCCCCCTTTCTCTCTCTCTTTCTCTCTCTCTCTGTCTCCTCTCTAAAATGAATAAATAAAAAGAAATTTTTTCAAAATGCATCTCATTTCCAAAAGAGGAAGAACAAAGAAAGTCCCAAATAGCATCCGTTAAAAATAAAAAAAGCCATAGTAGCAATGCCTTGATTCATTTGTCTGTGTTATATCATGATTTGGAGAAATTTTTACCCATTTTAGATGCCAAGATCATAAAAATCTTTAGATTTAAATATGTACTTTTTAGATTGAACACTGGGAGTTAACAACACCCAAATTTATTATGATTAGAGAAAGCAATAAATGTTTCCCACCAAATAAGCCCTACTTATAATGGATTACTTGTAAAAGAATGTAAAATATTTTATTGTTTAAAAGCAAAGCAAGTTTTCTTTTAAAAAATTTCAATGCCATTTAGCTGTTCTGTTGGAAAGTATGCAGGTACTAATTGTGTTTTTGTTTGGGAGAGTACTCCTAAGTTAGCAAATGAGTTGTTTTGGTGCAAAAGAAACCAGATGCCACAAATATAAACTGATAACCTAAGATAAAACAATGTAGAGTAAGCATATTTAGCATTGTCTTTATAGACAGATGAAAAAACAGTATTCCTATCACAGTACTACTGTGTATCTGTGAAAGTTTTCTGACTTCTGCTCTCATCTACTTCCTTGACTTAAGAGGGCTTGAAAAAGTACAACAAAGAAACAAATAAGATGTACCCAGTGCTGTACTCATAGAAGATTAAAGAAGCTAACGAAGTACTCAATTCCTGTAGTAACCGTTTCTGCAAAGCCTTCATCACGAAATCTATATCCAAGTATCTTCCTCTAAGTAATAACACTAAGAGGAGAGGTGACACAGGTATAATCTCATTATAATGAATTATACATTTACTGTAATAAAATATGACATGGCCAATCTTGTTATGGGGCAGTGACTAAGGCATTCCCGACCATAGACACTTGCAGATTTAACTTAATGATCTACTCCATTTATTGTTTTAAGTAATGACTCTATATATCAAAAATAAGTGGGAAACAAAGGGCAATTAAGTTGAGTGACAAGAATAAACACAAGCGAAACTCACCATTAGGCTTAAAATCTGATTTGCCAGGAAATAATGTTACTATAATAATACCTATTAGGTACTTAAAAAAAAAAAGGACCAAAATTATTGAAGCAGTTTCCCTGTTTTAATAGTATTTGCAAGTTTTAATTAGACTAAGCATAATTTCAGAAACCATGCCCTTGCTTTTTTTGGACCTAGAGTTGAAAATGAGCTAATACATACAGCATCTTCATACCAAATGAACTATGAAAAAAATTAAGGTAAAACATATTTGAAACAGAGGTGCGAGTACTCCAATTATAACCCATTCTTTCAACTCACATTTGAGTCATTAGATATGCCATTTTAGGAGGCCGTTGAATTTAATTTTTCTAACATTATTAATACTATAATTTTTCAAGAAAATTGTACTTTGATAGTACAACAAAATTTTAATACTGTAATGAACAACATTCTACTGAACAAAAATAAATTTAGGAGGGCTTCAACATGGCTTATATCTCCTCTTACCCATTTAAAAAGAATACAGCTATGCTTATTATCATTGTCAGAGTCACAGAGAGATTTGTTGTATAGAATAGTTTATTAATAACAAATTTACAGTGTACTGTTAACGCAAAAACAAAATGGCCACAGGCATATCATACATAGTCAATTCACAGAAGAAATGGAAACATCCAAGAAGTAAAAATACCACTTTTAGTGTATCAGATTGGCAAAAATTAAATAAGTTATAATATTTGGTATCAGTATAGCAAAAGAAAACTGAACCGAGAATGCAGCTGGTTTGACCTTTTTAATTAAAACAAAAAACAAACAAAAATACTCAGAAGTGTGCATGGCCTTTGTCCTAACAATTATCCTATAAATACTATACATTCTAAAGAAATAATTGAATAACAAATATAAATAACAAAGACGTATACATAAATATGTTGTATATAGCTTGACCAGGCGGTGGCACAGTGGATAGCTATAGCCCCCCCCACCCCCGTCAAGGCACATATGAGAAAGCAATCAATGAACAACTAAGGTGCCACAATGAAGAGTTGATGCTTCTCATCCCTCTCCCTTCCTATCTGTCTGTCCCTCTCTGTCACCAAAAAAGAAAAAGAAGTTGTATATACAATGATGCCCAGGTAGCAGAACTTATAATTGAAACAAACTAAACTAAATTTTCAATATTAGCTGAGGAGGTAAACATAGTATGGATATGCAGATACAGACCTTTACTTATTGATGGGAAGAAGGGCCTAATTATATATTAAAAAAAAAAAAAAGCTAGTTACAAAATAGTATATATGGAACTAACTACTGTGGTATAAAAAGACAATTAAGCTGTGTGTATTTATCAATATCTGCCTGATTTTTCTTGTGCATGACAATATATATCAATAGTGATGTAGCCTGACCAGGTGGTGGTGCAGTGGATAAAGCGTCGAACTGGGAGGCGGAGGGGCCCAGGTTCGAGACCCCGAGGTCACCAGCTTGAGTTCGGGCTCATCTGGTTTGAGCAAAAGCTCACCAGTTTGAGTCCAAGGTCACTGCCTGGGGCAAGGGGTTACTTGGTCTGCTGAAGGTCTATGGTCAAGGCATATATGAGAAAGCAGTCAATGAACAACTACAGTGTCAAAATGCAAAACTGATGATTGATGCTTCTCATCTCTCTCCGTTCCTGTCTGTCTATCCCTATCTATCCCTTTCTCTGTAAAAAAAAAAAAAGTGATGTAACATTTTACTTCTATTTACTCTTTCTATTTCTGCTATTATTAGTATGTATTACTATACAATAAAAAAGGGAGGGTTAAAATAAATAACCCAACAATAATATATTACTATGGATATGAAATAGAAGAGCTTCTTTGCACAGAATTTTTTTGAAGTGATGCTCACCATAGATTAAACTGCAGTTTTACTGCTCACCCTTTGAGTTTATTGTTTTAACGGATGACTTCTTTTCTCTTCAATTTTTGAGGTGACATCTTTAGATTGAAACTGTGTTATTCAAATAAATGTGACCAAAATATTTATTTATAATCCAAATCCTTTCTACTTCTGTACACTTTAATTTAAAGCTACTTCATTTCTAATTTCTGCCCAGCAGGTTTATGATTTAATTAATTTAAATTAATTTCCTAATATATTGACTATCTTTATTTAAAGTGATTCTTCAGGGTACCTCGTAATTCTGTGTTTAATTATCCTATCCAAACAGAATTATCAATATAATTTCAAGAAGAACAAAGCAGTCATGAGACAGAATTTGTAGAGATGGCAACGACCAATTAACCAGTAGTTAAACGTCAGAGCCCAAATCTGCTAATGACAACCAATACGTTAGCAAGGACAATAAGTACTCAAAGACCTCAATGTTATTTGTCTTCATTTTTGCCTCTTTTGGCATATAGCATAATACACCAATCAGAAGAATCTGATCAATCGTGAGCATCACGTATTAAAAAACCCACTGGAAAGACTTCTCAATTTACTTACATGAGTTACACAAAAAATTAGGTAAAGAAGTAAGCCATGGTTTGGCAGGACTCTTGTAAAAATCTGGGCACCTATTTCTCAGTGATATATTCATCTGTGCTTGAAAGCTTTTGGCTGTTCTATAGGTCTCTACACAGCCAGGGTTCTGGTCTGAGTTCTGAGGTCCTAATTCTTAGACATCTCTCAGTGGCTTACATTATTTTCTCGCTCTCATTATATTTTCTTTTATTTATAACCTATAATTTCTATAATTTAAAAAAAATTGTGACTGATGGATTTTAGTTAGTCTGTTATTTTACTATTAATGCAAGGTGGAACTCAGCAGAATAAATCAAAGTCTCCCAGGATTATCTAGTTTTGTCAGTGATTTATTGTGAATATGAGTCACTTTTTAAAAGGCATACATAAATATATGAGCAAAAGGTAAGAAATATTGTAATAAGTTTGGCTATGGGTGATTTCTGATAAATTAATACATCTCTTTCTCAAAAATATTTAAGGAGAAAAAAGCTGCAAAATTCAGAAAAACATAATTTGATTCTTATACTTATTTTCTTTATTGCAAGGTTAAAAACTAATGTCAATTTTATTCACATGTGTAAACTAATAGGAATGTTTTAAATTAAGACTTTTGAAAAACATTTATTGGACTACTCTGATAAAGAAAAAATGATGTAAATAATTTTGATGAGCTCTAAGAAATTGTATTATGTCATTAAAAGCTCACTTATTGCCTGACCAGGCGGTGGCGCAGTGCATAGCGCGTTGGACTGGGATGCAGAAGACCCAGGTTCGAGACTCCGAGCTCGCCAGCTTGAGCACGGGCCCATCTGGCTTGATTGAGCAAAAGCTTGTCAGCTTGGACCTGAGGTTCAAGCTGGCCCCAGCAAGGGGTGGCTTGATCTGCTGAAGGTCCGCAGTCAAGGCACATGTGAAAAAGCAATCAATGAACAACTAAGGTGTTGTGACGGCAAAGAAAAACTAATGATTGATGCTTCTCACCTCTCTCTGTTCCTGTCTGTCTGTCCCTATCTATCCCTCTCTCTGACTCTCGCTCTCTGTCCCTGTAAAAATAAAAAAAGCTCAATTACTGAGCATTTATTACATGCCTGGCCCTAGGTAGATCTGAGACCTAGCTATATAACAGAAGTGAAGCACAGAAGAGTGAGGAAAGTCATCTAACACTATGCAGCTAAACAAAATTTAAACTTGGGTCACTCTGTCAATTCAGGTTTTTAAAGTAACATAATGAGGCCTGGGCCAGCTGGCTCAGTAGTAGAGCATCAGCCCGGTATGTGAAAGTCCCGGGTTTGATTCCCAGCCAGGGCACACAAGAGGAGCAGCCATCTGCTTCTCCACCCTACCCTTTCCTTCCTCTCTGTCTCTCTCTTCCTCTCCCGCAGCCAAGGCTCCAATGGAGCAAAGTTGGCTCCGATGCTGAGGATGGCTCCGTGGCATCTGCCTCAGGCACTAGAATGGCTCCAGTAGAAACGGAGCAACACCCCAGATGGGCAGGGCATCGCCCTCTAGTGGACACGCCGGGTGGATCCCGGTCAGGCGCATGCAGGAGTCTGTCTCTCTGCCTCCCCACTTCTCACTTCAGAAAAATATAAATAAATGAATAAAATAATGAAAACCTATTAATAAAATGCAATCACAATCAAGACACAAATTTGAATTGCAAAGATGGAAAGATAAAATTTTTTCCAATTAATGCTGAAGCTAAAATATTGGCCCAATGATTTTATTATGAGGGCAGAGACAATAAGCATCCAGCTTAGCTTCCTGTCTTAAATTTCTAAACCCTTACTGATGATACCAAATAACCAATTAAAACCAATTTCCATAGATTTAGTATATGAACAGGAATATTAATTTATTACATCCAAAGGTAATGTGCATAAGGAAAGTACAAACTGTTCAGTAGTGTTTAGTATCATGGTAATGAAATAAATATTTAAAAAGTCATTTCCCTAGTGAATATATAATTATATTTTAATTAGAAGTGAGACTGTTGAATCTGGCTTTTATGCTATCATATCTTGTAGACCATATCCATTAAAGTTGCTAAATCCTATCTGAATAAATCCGATAGTACATATTTAAAAACGAGGTTCTTTCAATTGTTTCAATTCAATTTGAATTGGCAAAATTGCAACCTAGTCACAGTAAAGATATGAAGGGCACATGCAGGCCTATTGAGAAACTGTTCAGTAGACAAGGAAGGCCTTTTTAATGCTTATTGTTACTATTTAAAATTCAAAACAAAAACAAGGGGTCTAACCAAAAGATTTCTCAGAACTAAGAAAGCAGGCTGAAATATAGCACAGAAAGACTCAAGTCCCCTCTATACATTCATACAGTACCTGGCGGCTGAATCTGTGAACATCGTCAGAGGCACTGACTAGATCAATGGAAGACATGGAGGAAGAGCGACTATAGGGCTACCAAAGACAGACAAAGAAAAAACCAAGTAATCAGAACAAAGGCACAACAGAGCATTCAGTACCAACTTCCAAACACAAGATAAAGAAAGAGAACAAAGCACTATATAAAACAAGCTCAGCAGCAAGTGCTGACTCCATGCACCTATAATGTGTTATGTTCCAAACTTTTTCTTAAAAGAATGCACTGCTTTCAATAATATAAAATCATACCACTTAAGCTCAAAGAAAAAAAATATATAACTGGCTATCTGTTTTGGATTAGTCAGTTCCTATCAACCACCACCCTTCTTTGCCCCTTAAAAAAAAAAAAAAGAGCATTATGGTCATAAGAAGATATCTAACTGTTTTGGAGGTTGTATATGGAAGAAAATATATACCAAAAAATCTCATCACTTAAATTCAAGAAAAGGGAGAAAATTTATACAACAAAATAGTTCCATCAACAGTGAAGGACAATACAACATACACTTTTAGTACACTCTGAAATTAGGCTTACCTTTTTGACAAATCTATGATTCCCCACAGAAGAAAAGGCATCTCCAGATGGCATGGACATAGGCCAATGTAACCTGACCTTTTCACTCTGTGACTAAGAAAACATATAATGTTAAGATGTAAAGGTTTTTCAGTGTATTTTTCAGCTAAAGAATAGTTAACATAACCTTTAACTTAGAACTATCAACATTTAATTATGGAACACTTTAGAACTTATGTGGTAGGCATTCAGACAGACAGGAACAGAGCAAGGACCACAGACTAGCAGGTAGAAAACCGTGGGTACAATGAGGAAAACAAGGACCTTTCCCCCAGGGTAACCTTTCCTCATCTAGCATATCCCTAGTCATCTCGGTTTGACCACCTTAGAAGATGAACAAACAAGGCACAGGAGAACAGCCTCATTAACACTCCCACACAAGTCCTTGTACAACCACTTCTTTAAAGCATTAAACCCCAGGGACAATGAGGTTCTGACCTGCATCAAATAATCTTAGAAACAAAACACTGGGTGTGTTGACAAAAAGAGACAGTAGTTTTGGTCAAATTAATGATGATATCTAGGCCTCAGTTATGTTTAAGCTCCAGGCCCAGAAAAGCAGCAAAACCAGACAAACAATGCCATGGCTAACATCAGAAACAGCTGCATTGACTAATGACAGCCTGCCCTAGCACTGATCAATCATTAGAGACCATGACCCTGAAAAGCTGAGAATATTTTCTATTGGAGTCCCTCTCTGAGAAACGCCCATCCCCCAAATACCCTCCAGACAGAGGAGGACCCAGTGCAGTTTCCCTGTGGAGCATGCCTGTGTTTTCCCCACACCCTTTCGCCCAGGAGTGTTATCCTGGCCCCTCTCTTTCTTAAGCTCCAACCCCCACCCCCTTCGTTTTCCCTCAGGAACTCATTTCCTGAGCCCACTTCCTCTATGACTCACTTCTTCTACAACTGTGACTTTTTAAATAAACTTTTGCTTGTGTTTGAGTCTTGGTCCTGAATTCTTTCTTAGCCAGAAGTTAGGTACCAAGGTTGCTAAATTGAGGTCCAGTCTGACTCCACCAGTCTAACACATGATACCATTTGACAGCCAACACTTGAGATTAGTTTTTAAATTTTATTCCTAGTCAAACTTTCCAATGTCAACATGATACTTATCATGAATCAATCTTAACAATACTGATTTTCTTATCCAAACTCTGCCAGAATTATCCCAATCATCCCATCTCATCAATACCTTTCAGGGCTGTATCATTTAAATCAGTATCAGTGTTTGCTTCATTTATGTTCCAAAAAACGTATCATGTATATATACCTTTGTCTCCTTTCCATAAAGATATTGTCTTTATCCCATCATTTCACTTCTGTTATACTGCCACTTAACCTCCTTCTTCCTCCTCAGCTTCCCTAGTTTCTTCTCAGTTCTTCAATAAATATTTACTAGATGCAATTTATCAGAAACTGTGCTGTTGTGTGTGCTTATTTTCTAACCACACAGAAGACAACTGCATAGTTTAACATCACCTGAACACAAATGCAAAGATCTCATTTCTCACTCAGCTCTTTTTTTGTACGTATCTTCCCTTATGTTTGCAAATAACGTAAAACAATAATGTAAACTCAAAATGGTCTCACTGAAGAATACATATATAGTGGTTATGTAGTTGAGAGCCCTGTACAATATCTACTGCATACAACAAGGGAGATGATCTGAACCTTTAGAATTGATTTATGGATTACTGATGCTTACTTACTACTACACAGCATTACCACACTGTAATCATCTTTGTTACAATGACATGCCCAGTAATTAGGTAAGGAAAGTCATGGTCTGTTTATGACTTGTTTTGTAGAGGATCTACCAGTGTCAAAAATAGTTTGAAATGAGTTGACAGCTCCATGAATATTTCTTTGTTCAAATATTTTTTTCTAAAGTTTATCTAAGTTTTCATTGATTCTCTTTGACTCCAACTCAACCATTGAGTTGATATTTAGGTGAGTAGCATTTGAATGTGAGGGATGGTTGGTGTCCTCTTGTCTAAACTCTTTGTGTCACAGATTAGAAAACAAGAGCCCAGAGAATTTAAGTGGTAAATTTATAGCTTCAGTTAGCCAGTGGCAATACTAAGAATAAACCAAAGTTGCCAGGACCACAGTTCACTACTCTTCTCATAACAACATATATTAGATTTAGAAAAACAAAGGAGTAAAAACCCCAAAAGGAAACACAATGACACATTGGTCAGGTAATATTTTTGGCACCCAAAATTAGAGCTCCTTTAGGAATAGAAATTTCCCACTCTTATTGAGTGCTGTGTAGCAGCACCTTTTAGGTATAAAAAATGAGCAATACCATTATGAATTAATGTAACATGAACTTTTTATCACTAATTTATGAAAAATATAATGAAAAATGAACATGAAAAGCAGTCATTATTGCAGATGATTCATCTTCTGGTAGAGAGACCAGCAAATGGGCAAAATTCCATGCCTGCCTTAGCAAAGACAGGGAATGAACTTGTCAACTTTTTTATGCAAATAAATCTGTAGCATAAAACTGATAAACATATCATTTATTTGTAAGATGCTTGGAGTCCTGGGAAAAGTAACTAAAATTCAGCCTTAAGTACAATCTACATTGTTGCAGAATTGAAAGTACAGCATCCAATTAATTTTTTTTTTTTCAGTGATGGGGTTGGGGGGGAGAAAGAGAGACAGGAACATCAGTGGTGGGATTCAGATAATTTAACAACCAGTTCTCTGTCCTAATGACCATTTTAAGTATAAAAAATAAAGGTAGTTTATTATTTCATACTTATATGAGAACAATAAAAGAGGTACACAAAACTATGTTATCAAGAGTTTTAAAATATTAATGAAAAAATATTAAATAATACCTGACAAAAAAATAAAACTGTTATTTAAGATATTTCCATACTGCTTCTTGATTGGCATCCTCACATGCATTTTTTCCCCCTATGGATGGAACAAACATTGCTATAGGTGCTTAAAATACACTGATGCACAGAGGAATGTTAAAAAAGAGTAAGGAATGTAAATTTGTGATTTCCACATTGGGCAGCTGCCCAGGGACTCACCTGAGAACACTGATCATAAGTGTCATTTTAACAACTAACTGGTTTGCTGAACTCAACATAAAATTACATATCGGTTCTGACAAACTGGTGCAAACCAGCTGAATCTCACCACTGAGGAACATCAAGGGACCAAACTAGCAACCTCTGTACTTCAGGATGATGCTCTAACCAACCGAGCTACCTGGCCAGGGCTAATTAATTTGAAATTAAGAGTTAAAGGATTTAAGAAATGCTTTCCTTCAACTTCCATAGGAGAAGCTGGGTGTAATTGCTGTAATTTAATGAGAAAACACTGAACATACTTAAAAGTGAGGAACAATTAAAGGTGAAGGTATTAAAATAAAAGAGTTAATAATAAAAACTGAATGTTAATAAAAGAGAAGAAGAATTCTTGGGTATCTTCCTTTTGAATTTATATGGCACTTGGTAAAAAATTTAGAGACTGTTTTATTCAGAGTAAATATATGCTTGGTATTGACAGAATGATAATAAAGTTGGATACTTCAAGGGGACTAGGCAGAATATTTTAATTTAATTTCATGTTAATTATCCAAGCTTTCTTTAAACCGGTAGTTCTTAGCCTGGTTTCTATCAAAACCAAGGGGTTCGATGAGTCGGTCTCAGGGGTTCGGAGAAGCCTCTGCCATGGAGGCCAGAATAAAGTAATACTGTAATTTGTTGTCAGTTCATGTACTTTGTTGGTTTTGTTCTATGAGCAAGGTGATATTCACGCACAGCTCATCTTGTGTACCAGTAAAAAAACATATGCCTATGTCTTGAATTTGGGGAAAAAAATCATATTTTATTTATCACTAAAGAAGGGTTCGGTGAATGCGCATATGAAACTGGTGGGTTTGGTACCTCAAAATAGGTTAAGAACCACTGCTTTAAACTATCATGGGTCTTCCTTCTATTGCTTAAAAATTGACCAATGAAGGAACTGACTTACATTCTTCTACATTGTGACTCAATGCAAACAGTTCACTTTCTAGGTTATGACAATTTCATAGTTTTCAAATTCTATTTATATAAAATAACATACATCAAGGAATAACCAGTGTTAGAATTTTTAATAACAGATATACCTGTTCTTCTATTTTATCTTGTCTGTCAAGAGCTGCTTCAACAGCATCAAAGAACTCTTCCTCATTAATCAGACTGTTTGGACCTTCCTATTTGAACACAGGGAAAAAAGCAATTGATTTAAGAAAATGGAAACACTGAAAACCCTGGCAGCTTTCTAGCAGAAAGCTGAAAACTGACTTAACAAACATTTATGAACTAAGTAGCACACTAGGTAATATTATAATATCAAAGGTGAAGTAACATACGCTCTGTGCAGAATCCTAAGTACAGTGTGTCCATAAAGTCATGGTGCACTTTTGACCTGTGACCGGTCAAAAGTGCACCATGACTTTACGGACACACTGTATAATAATTAATTCACTTGCTCAGTACTCATATACTTACTATATATTGATCAATACTGTGTTAGGGCAATAATCCAGAGCAGAGGGTTACTGAACTATGGCCCATGGGTCAAATCTAGTCCACTGCTTCCTACTGCATGACCTTGAAGCTAAAAATTTCATTTTTTAAATGGCTGGGGAAAAGATATTTTGACATGTGGAATTACATAAAATGAAAATAAAGTTTTATTGGAATACAATCACGCTCATTCACATGTATTGTCTATGCCTGCTTTCACACTACAGTGAAAGGATTGAGCACCTGTAACTTGAATACTTGGAAACAGAAATCATACATAATTGCAGAAACGTAAATACAAAGTTGATCTATAGGCAATGAGAAGTACAGAAAGGAGTTCTGAAGGGGAGAGTCTTCCGAAGCAAAGACAATTATTTCATGGAGAAGGAAAAGTTGAGCTGATGCTTGAGATCCTGGTTAGATGGTTAAGCAGTGGTTTTCAACCACCTGGGGAACTTATTAACATGAAAATTCCTGAGACCCCATACACAGAGATTATTTCTCAGTAAGTCTTGGGTGGAGCCAGGAACATGCATGTTTAATAAAGTCCTCCAAGTGATTCTCATGCGAGTAGAAACTCAGCTGTATCAGAAGATAAAAGTATAAAAACCCCAGCAAAATGGAAAGAAGCAAGGTATGTCCCCGCTATAATGAAACAAATAAAGTGACTGTAAGTTGAATGATGGCTTCACATTATGGTAAAAGTGGAGGCTGCAAAGGTATCCTCAGGTTTAAGGTTCCCTAATTTTTTTTTTAAGTGAGAGGAAGAGAGATAGTGAGACAGATTCCCACATATGCCCCCACCGGGATCCACCTGGCAACCCATTTGAGGCTGATGCTTGAATCAACCAAGCTATCGGCATTTGGGGCCAGATGCTTGAATCAATCGAGCCAGTGGCTGTGGGAAGGAACGAGGAAGAGAAGGAGAAGAAAGAGAGGGTCACTTCTCTTGTGTGCCCTGACCAGGAATTGAACCCAGGATGTCCATATGCTGGGCAGATGCTCTATCTACTGAGCAAACTGGCCAGGGCCTTAAAAATTGTATATTTAAATTGGTGTCATAGGGAGTTGGTGAGAAAAAGGTTAAAGTATCCTTAACCATTTTCTTCACTAGAAGAGGACGGTACATTCCAAGTGAGTAGAAAAGAATGGTTTATCCAACAACACTGAAGTAAAATATTCCTACATCACACTACAATTTTTAAAAATCAGATATATTAACAATATAAGACCTTTACAAGTGAAAACACAGAAAATAAAGATAATTATTTAAAGTAGAGGATGTTTTTTATTCACTGCACCACCAAAGTCAGGCCCTAGAGGATGCTTTTTTTTTTAAATTTTATTATTATTATTATTATTATTATTATTTTTAATTTATTCATTTTAGAGAGGAGACACAGAATGAGAGAGAGAGATAGAGAAAGAGAGAAAGGGGGGAGGAGCTGGAAGCATCAACTCCCATATGTGCCTTGACCAGACCAGTGCAGGGTTTTGAACTGGCGACCTCAGTGTTCCCAGGCCGACACTTTATCCACTGCGCCACCACAGGTCAGGCATAGAGGATGCTTTTAAAAGCATGGTACCAAATGTAGTGATAAGTATGTCAAAGAAACTGAGAGATTAATTATATGAAAACATACAATTTTTATAAAAGAAAATTAACAATCAAAAATACCTCTTAAAAATTACAAAAGGAAGAAAATAATTAAAAAATAAAGAGCCAATCCTATACAGTACATATAAATCCATAGGGAACCCTCTACCCCCACCAAATCTTAATAAAAAAATGTCAAAGGACATGGACAACAATTGAGGCATTAAAGAAGGCAAATGACCAATAAACATTTTTAAGAAAGCCTAAACCAATCTCATTAATAAGTAAAGCAATTTTTTGGATGTGAAACTATTAAACAGATATACCTAGCACAAAGCCTTTCTTCGCTGCACTATGCCCTTTTCCCTGAAAGAAGCCTGTGTTGACAGAAGTGGAAATAAGTATATAACCATACTTACATAGTGTTGGTAGGAAATAAATTGGCACCATATATTTTTAAATTAAAAACAAAGGCTATTTTGTATTTTCTTTAATCATGCTGTTATTGCACAAACTAAAATCCTTTTTCTATATCAAGTATTCAGTTCAGGTTTTTCCTTCATAGGTTGCTTTTCTTCAAAAAAGTGAGTTACGAGATATTTAAAATTATTGTCTTCTCAGGGAAGATAAAAATTTGTCCTATAAAGTGGTAGGCCAAATAATGAGCCTTTAAAAAATTGCACTAGCCTGACCAGGCGGTGGTGCAGTGAATAGAGTGTTGGACTGGGATGCAGAGAACCCAGGTTCAAAACCCCAATGTTGCTGGCTTGAGCATGGGATCATAGACATGATCCCATGGTCACTGGCTACAGCCCAAAGGTCGCCAACTTGAACCCAAGGTTGCTGGCTTGAAAAAGGGGTCACTCACTTTGCTGTAGCCCCTGGGTCAAGGTAGATATGAGAAAGCAATCAATGAACAACTAAGGTGCTGCAACGAAGAATTGATGCTTCTCATCTCCCTTCCTTCCTGTCTGTCCCTATCTATCCCTCTCTGTGCCTTTGTCACAAAAAAAAAAAAAAAAAAAAAAAAAAAGAAGATAAAACTGCACTAAACTTTGAAGGCAATAGCAAAAAATCTATTCCAGAGTAAGCCTAGTAATTATATATTATGGAATACATACTTATTTAAAATAAACATCAACGAATTATTATTTAGAATCTTTAAAGGTTATAAAAGTGTTATGTTAAAATTAATCACTTTAGTGATAGATATGCCTATGTGTTTCTTTCTGAGATCAAAATATTCATACCTCATAATCTGGTCCTCCAAAGTGGGATTTTTTCTTAAGTTCTGTCATAGCACTTTTGTACGCTTCCTCTATTCTTCTTCTTTTCTCAACTTCCTATTTTTAAAAGAAAGCAAGTAAAAAATTTATCATTTGAAGTGGGAATTATCTCTGCATTTCAAAAAATAACTCCACTCTTATGAAAAATAAGTGCTATTCCAGGCTATATATAATATAGAAGCTACCATTTTAATAACCATTAAAATCACCTAATAGGTAGGTTATGTATTTAAATGGATTAAATAACTGAAGTATCTATATGTTAAAAAAAATAAATTAGTACCAAAAGAATGCCTCCAATTAATGCATATGTTTGTTTTCTCCAAACAAAAGCAATATTTACTTTGTTATAAAGAAAAAACAAACAAGTAATGGATGCCAGAAAAAAAATTACTCAATTAAGTGGAATTCATGAATGCTAAAATACATTTTAAGAAAAAAATTTCTCATACCTTCCCACTGCTGGTTAAAACTACCGTAGTTTAGAACTGAAAAAGAGTTTAGATTTTTCTTTTCTTTTTTAAGTGAGAGAAGGGGAGATATAGTGAGACAGACTCTTGCATGCGCCCCAACTGGGATTCACCCAGCAACCCCATCTAGGGCAGATGCTGGAATCAACAGAGCTAAATCATCTGAGGCTGGTGTGCTGAGACCAACTGCTATCTCGGGTGCTATCCCCAGCACCTGAGAGGGTAAGAGAGAGAGAAGGGGGAGAGGCAGGGGGAAACAGGTGGTCGTGTCTCTTGTATGCCCTGACTGAGAACTGAGTACATAGACATCCATACATGGAGTCAGTGCTCTATCCACTGAGAAACTGGCCAAGGCCTGATTATTTTTTTTAAAAAAGAAAAACAAGTCTTACCTTATCCAGTCTCTTCTGCCAGCTGTCCTCACGTTTTACCATTAGTTCAATACAATGAGAAAGTGTAGCAAGGATTCCAGCGGTAGTTGCTTTAAAAGTTATTGCTTCTCCTTTAAAGTCTATACCGTTAATTCCTTTTGGTGTTACCTGTGGAAATACTGAAAAAGAAAGTTGCCCACTAAAAATATTTCTAATGAAAAATAATTCTCCACATTTAAAATAAAAAATTGTTTAGAACATAGGTATTTGCAGGTCCTTCTTTCCGGATTTATTTCCTACAATCTATTTGCTGTGCTGCACCCAGTGAATAGAGTGGTAGGAGTAATACTTATTAACAATAACACTGACAGTTAAGAGCAAGACCTAATTAATCAGAAGAACTACTATTATATTTTGAGAAACCTAGAATTTAAAAAATATTTTAAGATAAATGGTAGAATTGAAAACCACAATATAAAAATTTTAAATAAATGTCCAAATTTAAGTCCAGGATCAATGCATACATTAAACAGTTTTTTTCCCCATGTTTACACTTTATAAAATTAATTCAGAGTTAGTCTTTGAATCAAATAAAAAAAAATCTTAAAACTCACAAGATGCAAACAAAAGAACATATACACTAATAAGAAATCACTGCAACAGAACTCTTATAAATAAAATAACGATCCAACTTTTAAAAACTCACATGCAGACATGATAGCAAAGATACAATCCATAAAAAGAAATTGATAAACTACTTCATCAAAATTTAAAATTTATGTTCTTCAAAGCATGGTTAAGACTGAATATTACAGTTATGTGAGATGAGTAAGTCTAGGGATATAATATATAGTACGATGACCACAGTTAATAATACTATACTGAGCCTGACCAGGTGGTGGCGCAGTGGATAGAGCGTTGGACTGGGATGCGGAAGACCCAGGTTCGAGACCCCGAGCTCGCCAGCTTGAGCGTGGGCCCATCTAGCTTGAGCAAAAGCTCGCCAGCTTGTACCCAAGGTCGCTGGCTCCAGCAAGGGGTTGCTCGGTCTGCTGAAGGTTTGCAGTCAAGGCACATGTGAGAAAGCAATCAGTGAACAACTATGGTGTCGCAATGGCAATGAGAAACTAATGATTGATGCTTCTCACCTCTCTCCGTTCCTATCTGTCTGTCCCTATCTATCCCTCTCTCTGACTCTCTCTTTGTCCCTGAAAAAAAAATACACAACTATATTGAATACTAGAAATTTGCTGAGAAAGATTTCACATGCTTTCATTTCCAAAAATAACTAACTAAATAAATAAAATAAAAAATAAAGGTAACTACATGAAATTATGTTAATTAGTTTGACCACAGTAATCATTTTGTTATGTATACCAAATCATCACATTGCACACCTAAACTGGGAAGAAATCTTTATAAAGCCTATGTCTGATAAGACTTGTATCCTTTATAAACATATATTCTATGTTAATATAGACTATTAACATAATCTATACTTCAATACAGAATATATATTGTAATCCCCAAACTCAACAAGAAAATGTATAACTTGATTTTTAAAAATAGACAGCCTGGCCTGAGGTGGTATAGAATGGGTAGAGGGTCAACCTGGAAAGCTGAGGTCGTCGGTTTGAAAGCATGGGCTTGCCCAGTCAAAGCACATATGACAAACAAGCAGTGAACAACTAAAGTGAAGCAACTATGAGTTGATACTTCTCACTGCCCCCACAGTAAAATAAAAAATAAAAATCTTTTAAAAAACTGGACAAAAGATTTGAATACACACTTCGCCAAAGAGGAGATAGGATGGCAAATAAGCACATGTAAAGATGCTCAATACCATCAGTTAGTAGGAAAGGACAAATTAAAACTACAGTGAGATACCACTACACACCTATTAGGAGGTAAAATTTAAGGAGACTGACCATGACAAGCGTTGGTTGGAATTTGAAGGAATTGGGATTCTCATATATAGCTGGTGAAATATACTTCAGCGGTTTCTTTTGTTTTTTCTTTTTTACAGGGAAAGAGAGTCAGAGAGAGGGACAGATAGGGACAGACAGACAGGCACAGAGAGAGATGAGAAACATCAATCATTAGTTTTTCGATGCCATTGCATACCTTAGTTGTTCATTGATTGCTTTCTCAAATGTGCCTTGACCGCGGGTCTTCAGCAGACCGAGCAACCCCTTACTGGAGCCAGCGACCTTGGGTCCAAGCTGGTGAGCTTTTGTTCACAACAGATGAGCCCATGCTCAAGCTGGCGACCTCGGGATCTCGAACCTGGGTCCTCCGCATCCTAGTCAGATGCTCTATCCACCGTGCCACCACCTGGTCAGGCTTACTTCAGCAGTTTCTTAAAAAGTTAAATATACCCTTACCATATGACTCGGTCATTTCACTCCTAAGTATCTACCCCAAAGAAATAAAATATATATTTATGAAAATACCTGTACATGAATGTTCACAGCAGCATTAGTTGTAATAGCCAAAAACTGTAAATAAACCAAATGTCGACAAACAGATGAGTGAACACACAAATTGTGCTGTATTGACACAAGGGAGTACTACTCAGCAATAGAAAGAAATTAAATGCTGATACATGCAGTAACGATGAATCTCAAACTAAAAAAGAAGCCAAGCCAAAAACCCCACAAACTCTGTAAGTCCATTTGTATTAAATCTTAGAAAATACACACTAACCTATAGTGATAGAAAAGAGATCAGTGGTTATTTGAGAAGAAAGGAGGGATGATAAAAGGGATGGAGGAAACTATATGAGAGTGATAGACATAATAATGATCTTGATTGTGGTGGGTGATAACATAACATGAAAACTTACCAAATTATACATTTAAAGACATGCAACTTATTGTATGTTAATTATATTTCAGTAAAGCTGTTAAAAACATTATTTTATTCTTTTATAAGATTTATTTTTATTGATTTTTTCTAAGAGAGAGGAGAGAGAAAAGGAGGGGGAAGGAGTGGGAAGCATCAATGAGTAGTAGTTGCTTCTCTTTTGTGTCTTTAAAAATCTTCTCTACCAATGTAACTTCTATGTCTTCTATCACTCTTACTAAGACTGTGGTTTTATTATAAACTAGTTTCTATTAATAATCAACTTAGAAATTTAAGTTCTCAATGTCCTATATAAGATAATGCGTCCAACTGTAACAATGGGCCCTCCCTGCTAACTTATATACTACTTAAGAGTCAGTACAGACTGATTTGTGGTGGTGAGTGGATAAAACGTCAACTGGGAATGCTGAGGTCGCTGGTTTGAAACCCTGGGCTTGCCTGGTCAAAGCACATGTGGGAGTTGATGCTTCCTGCTCCTCCCCCTTTCTCTCTCTCTCTCTCCCCTCTCTAAAATGAATCATGTCTTTAAAAAAAATGTCAGTACAACCTGACCAGGCGGTGGCGCAGTGGATAGAGAGTTCGGACTGGGATGCGGAAGACCCAGGTTCGAGACCAGGAGCTCGCCAGCTAGAACGTGGAACCATCTGGCTTGAGCAAAAAGCTCGTCAGCTTGGACCCAAGGTTGCTGGCTCCAGCAAGGGATTGCTCAGTCTGCTGAAGGCCCGTGGTCAAGGCACATGTGAGAAAGCAATCAATGAACAACTAAGGTGTTGCAATGGCAATGAAAAACTAATGATTGATGCTTCTCACCTCTCTCCGTTCCTGTCTGTCCCTATCTATCCTTCTCTCTGACTCTCTGTCCCTGTAAAAAACAGTCAGTACAGATGAAAGAACAACATGTCTTTGAAAAAAACTCTAGAAATAAGAAATGTACTTCAGCTGCGATTATATACTTTCAGAAGCAGCCATCTGAAATCCTTTTCCCCAACCCTACCATCACCTGTCCCCACCCCTGGACACCACTTACCTACTTTCTGCCTCTATTCTTTGCCTCTGAATAGTCCATATAAATGGACAAGTGGTCTTCTGTAACTGGCTTCTTCCACTTAGCATAATATTTTCAAGATTCATCCACGTTAGAGCAGCTATCAATACATTATACTTACATATACATAAAGTGTTCCAATGCATGGTTATATCACATTATCACTCACTCGTAGGTGAATAGTTAAGAGTTATTTCCACTATTTTAAAGAAATTTTTATTTACTGATTTTAAAGAGAGGAAGGGGGAGTGAGAGACAGAAACACCAATCTGTTCCTGTCTGTGCTCTGACCAGGAATCAAACCAGCAACCTCTGCTCTTCAGGATGATGCTCTAACCAACTGAGCTATCCAGCCAAGATTACTGACACTTTTTTTTTTTTGTATTTTTCTGAAGTGAGAAGCAGGAGGGAGGCAGACAGACAGACAGACAGACTCCGGCATGGGCCCAACTGGGATCCACCTGGCATGACCAGCAGGGGGTGATGCTTGGCCCCTCTGCAATTGGAGCCATTTTTAGCACCTGAGGCAGAGGTTGTGGAGTCATTCTCTGTGCCCCAGCCAACTTTGCTCCAGTGGAGCCTTGCCTGCAGGAGGGGAAGAAAGAGACAAGGAGGAAGGAGAGGGGGAAGGGTGGAGAAGCAGATGGGTGCTTCTCCTGTGTGCCCTGACCGGGAATCGAACCTGGGACTTCCACACCCCGGACCAACACTCTACCATTGAGCCAACGGGCCAGGGCCCCCACTTTTGGACTATTAAAAATAATGCTGCATTGGATATTCATGTACAAGTTTTTATAAAATGTATGTTTTATGTTTTTGTTTCTCCTGAATATATACCTAGGAGTGGAAATGAGGTCATATAACTGTTTATCCTACTGAGAAATTGCCACACTGTTTTTCCAACACAGCTGGGTATAAGGGTTCTAATTTTTCCATATGCTTACCAACACTTGTTATTGTGTTTCTTTCCAGTTTTAGCTAGCCTAGAAAGTGTAAAGTGATATCTCATTGTGGCTTTAAGTCGGATTTTCCTATGGGTATTTTATTTCTTTTTGTTGCAATAGTGAAGAGAATTCTTTTCTTAATTTCTTTCAGACAGATCACTGTCAGTGTATAAAAATTAATGCCTCTGATTTCTGAGTATTAATTTTATATCTTGACACCTTTATCAGGTCCAGTACTTTTTTGACTGCGACTTTTGGGTTTTCTATGTACAGTATCTTATCATCAGCAAATAATGATAGTTTTACTTTTTCTTTTCCAATTTGGATGCCTTTTATTTCTTCTTCTTGTCTGATTACTGTGGCTATGACTTCCAGAAATATACTGAATAGGAGTGGTGAAAGGGGGCATCTCTGCCTTGTTCCTGATCTTAAGGGGATTGCTTTTAACTTTTGCCCATTAATTATGATGTTGGCTGTGGGCCTGTCATAGATGGCCTTTATCATGTTGAGGTATGTTCCCTATATTCCCACTTTGCTGAGAGTTTTGACCATAAATGGGTGCTGGATTTTATCGAATGCTTTTTCTGCATTTATTGATATTATCATGTGGTTTTTGTCCTTTTGTTTGTGATGAATCACATTGATTGATTTGCAAATACTGTACCAGCCTTTCATCTCCAGAATAAATCCTACTTGATCGTAATGTATGATTTCTTTCATGTATTGCTGGATCCGATTTGCTAATATTTTGTTGAGAATTTTAGTATATAAATTAATCAGGAATATTGGCCTATAGGTTTCTTTCTTTTTGTTGTCTTTTCCTGGTTTTGGAATCAGAATTAAGCTTACCTCACAAAAGGAGCTTGGAAGTTTCCTCTCTTCTTTAATTTTTTGAAATAGCTTGAGAAGGATAGGAGTTAGTTCTTCTTTGAACGTTTTGGTAGAATTCGCCTGTGAAGCCATCTGGCCCAGGGCTTTCATTTGGTGGGAGTTTATTGATAAACTGTTTTGATCTCATTTGTTGTAATCGGTCTATTCAGGTTTTCTGATTCTTCTAGATTGATTATTGAAAGATTATATTTTTCAAGGAATTTGTCCGTTTCACTTAGGTTGTCCAATATTTTGGCATACAGTTCTTCATAGTATTTTCTTACCATTCTTTGTATTTCTGCTGTGTCTGTTGTTACTTCTCTCCACCCTCATTTTTAATTTTATTTATTTGAATCCTTTCTGTTTTTTCTTGGTGAGCCTGGCTAAGGGTTCATCAATATTGTTTACTTTTTCAAAGAACCAGCTTTGGTTTCATTGATCCTCTGTATTGTTTTTTTAGTATCTATGTCATTTATTTCTGCTCTAATCTTTATTACTTCCTTCCTTCTACTTCCTAAAAGCTTTACTTGCTGTTCTTTCTTTAGTTCTTTTAGTTGCAGGATTAAGTTGTTTTTTTTTCTAGCTTCTTAAGGTTTGCCTGTAATGCTATGAACTTCCCTCTCAGGACTGCTTGTGCTGTGTTCCACAGATTTTGAGTTGTTGTATGCTCATTTTCATTTGTTTCAAGGAAATTTTTGATTTCTTCCTTGATCTCATTGTTGATCCATTCCTTCTGAAGATGCTTGATATGGTTTCAATCTTCTTAAATTTGTTGAGACCACTTTTGTGCCCTAACATGTGGTCTATCCTAGAGAATGTACTATGTGCACTTGAAAGGAATGTATAGTCTGCTGATTTAGGATGAAAGGTTCTGAAGATAGCTATTAAATCAGTTGATCCAGCGTGTCCCTTAATTCTGCTGTTTCTTCGTTAATTTTCTTGAGGATCTATCCAGTGTTGTAAGTGGGGTACTGAAAACCCCTACTATTATAGTATTGCTATTAATCTCTCCCTTTATGTCCATCAAAATCTACCTAATATATTTAGGTGCTCCTATATTAGCTGTATGGATATTTACAATGGTTATTGCTCTCTTTATCATTATGTAGTGAGCTTCTTTATCCCTTACTATAGTCATTGTTTTAAAGTCTATTTTGTCAGATAAAGTATTGCTACCCCAGCTTTGTTTCCATTTCCATGAAATATATTTTTCCATCCTTTTACTTTCAGTCTATGTGTATTTTTTGTTTTGAGATGGGTCTCCTGTAGACAGCAAATGTACAGGTTCTGTTTTCTTATCCATTCAGCCACCCTATTTTTTTTGATTGGAGCATTTAATCCATTTACATTTTAGGTTATTATTGATATGTAGTTGATTATTGCCATTCTTTTTTCTTTAAATCTACATTCCTCTTTATATATATATATTCTCACTTTGCTCAGTCTACAGCAGGCCCCTTAACATTTCTTGCAGCATTGGTTTGGTTGTGATGAATTCCTTGAGGTTTTCTTTTTTTTTTGTCTGGGAAGCCCTTTATTTCTCCTTCAATTTTAAAAGATAGTCTTGCTGAATAAAGAAGTCTTGGTTGTAGGTTCTTGTTTTGCATTACTTTGAATATTTCTTGCCAATCCTTCTTGGCCTCAAGTGTTTCTGTTGAGAAGTCGGTTGTCATCCTTATTGGTATTCCTTTATACGTGATTGACTGTTTTCCTCTTACAGCTTTTAATGTTCTTTATTTCTTAGCTTTGGTATTTTGATTATGATATGTCTTGGTGTGGGTCTCTTTGGGTTCATTTTTAATGGGGTTCTCTCTACTTCTTGAACCTGTGTGACTCTTTCCTGCATCAATTTAGGGAAATTTTCAGCTAAATTTCTTCAAAGAGTTTCTCTAGTCCTTGTTCTTTCTCTTCTCCTTCAGGAATCCCTATTATGCGGATATTGTTTCTCTTCATGTTGTCACAGAGCTCTCTTAGAGTTCACTCAGACTTTTTAATCCTCTTTTCTTTTTGTTTCTCTGGTTCTGTGCTTTCGCTTATCTTGTCCTCTAAGTCGCTGATTCAATTCTCTGCTTCATCCAGCCTGCTTTTGATTCCTTCTCGTATAGTCTTCATTTCTGATATTGTGTTTATCATTTCTGTCTTTTTCTTCTTTATGATTTCCATGTCCTTTTTGATTCTTATAATTTCTTTATTGAGGTGTTCATTAAGTCCATCCATTGTAGCTTTGAGATCCTTAAGCATCCTAACAGTCATTATTTTATACTCTGCATCCAATAATTTGATTACTTCCAATTCATTAAGGACTTTTTCTGAGGAATTATCTTATTGAAGCACATTATTTATGTTTCTCTGCCTTCCCATTATGTATGTATGACTTGGCTTCTTTCAGCTGTAGTCCCTGAATTCTTAGAAATATTAAGTCTTCTGATCCATGAATATGAGACATCTTTCCATTTATTTAGGTCTTTAATTTTTTCATGCTTTGTTATCTTCAAAGTAAGTTTGTGCTTCTTTTGTTAAATTTATTACTAAGTACTAAACTCCTTTTCATGCTATTATAAATAAAATTGGTTACTGAATTTTATTTTTTCATTGTACACTGCTGGTATATAATAAATACAATTGATTTTTTATATTGATTTTTATATGCTGAAAACTTGCTGAACTTATCATTAGTTTTTTTAATAAGTTCCTCGTGCCTTTCTTTATATAATTTAATAGCATCTTTGAAAAGTAACAAGAATGAACATACTTGTCTTGTTCCTGATCTTAGAAGAAAAACATTCAATCTTTCAACATTAAGTGTAATGTTAACTGGGTTTTCGTAGATACTTTTTATCAGGGTACCAATTCCTAGTTTGTTTTTTTAATCATTAAAGAGTATTAGATTTTGTCAAATGATTTTCAGCATCTACAAATATGATTGTTGGTCTTGGCCTTTATTCTTCTGATATGATCATTACACTTATTGATTTTTTTAAAATAAGGGAGGCAGAAACAAACATTAATTGATTTTGGAATGTAAAGTAGCCTTGCATTCTGGAATAAATCTCATTTGTTCATAGTGTACAATCCTTTTTATATGTTGCTAGATTCAGTTTGGCAATATTTTATTGAGGATTTCTATCTACATTCATAAGCGATATTGATCTGCTGTTTTCTTATGATATCTTTGCCTGGTTTTGGAAACAATGTAAAACTGGCCTCAAATTCTGCTTTTGAAAAGAATCTGAGAAGAACTGGTATTAACTCTTCTTTAAATGTTTGGCAGAAATCACCAGTGGAGCCATCTGAGCCTGAGCTTTTCTTTGTGGGAAGTTTATTACTAATATATTTCTTTATTATTGGTCAATTGGTCTATTTTTGTGTCTTATTAAGTCAGTTTCAAAAGTTTGTGTCCTTTTAGGACTTTAGGCCATTTTAAGTTATTGAGTTTGTCAGCATACGTCTGTTCATAGTATTCAAATATATAATTCTGTGTTTCTGTAAAGTCAGTAGTAATGTCCTCCCTTTCACTTCTAATTTTAGTAATTTGAGCCTTCTCCATTTTCTTGATCAGTTTAGCTAAAGGTTTATAGTTTTGTTCTTTTCAAAGCACCAACTTAGAATTTTATTGAATTTCTGTATTTTTCTTATTTTTTTATTTAATAAGAGTGTTCTAGATACAAATTTCCTTCTAAATACTGTGTTAGCTATAGACCATAAATTTTGGTGTGCTGTATTTTTGCTTTCATTCACCTCACAGTATTTCTAATTTCCTCTGTAATTTGTTTCTTGACTGGCTGATTATTTACAAATGTGTTAATTTCTACATACTTGTGACCTTCTGAAATTTCTGTTATTAATTTCTAATTTTAGTCCATTATGGATAGAAGACATACTCTGTATTTCAGTCTTTTAAAATCACACCTTGTCTGATGGCTAAACATAAGTATATCCTAAAGGTTCCATGTGTAATTGTCCGGTCAACGGTCAAAAGTGCACCATGACTTTACGAACACACTATATATTATTCTATCCTGTTGGCTAGGTCTGTTTGTTAATACCATTCGAGTATTTTATTTCCTTGTCTTTCTACATGTTTTGTCCATTACTGGAAGTTGGGTATTGAAGTGGCAAACTATTACTATTGAATTCCCTTTATTTTTTCTCTTCATTTGGTTATTCTGTTTCTTGTACTTGTACTCAGTCACATGCAACTATGTGTACAATTTTATCTTTTTGATGGACTGACCCTATGTCTTCATAAAATCTCTTTGTTTCTAGAAACATAAATTAAGATGGTACAGAACATAACAAAAATAATTACATTAGAGATAAATAACTTTGTTCACAGAAAATTGAGGAACAATTCTTCCATCATAATCTACAACTTAAGACTTGAGACTTTTAACTAAGCAAGGAGTTTTCCTTAAAATTTCCAAAAATTTCTCTTCTTGTCTAATCTTCAAATTACTTTAACTGCTTTTCTTCTCAGGTTAGAACAGAGGTTCTTAACCTTTTCTGAGGTACCGAACCCACCAGTTTCATATGCGCATTCACCAAACCCTTCTTTAGTGATAAATATGATTTTTTTCCCAAATTTAAGACATAGGTATATGTTTTTTTTACTGGTGCACAAAATGAGCCGTGCATGAACATCACCTTGCTCAAAGAACAAAACCAACAAAGTGCATGAACACACAACAAATTACGGTATTACTTTATTTTGGCCTCCGTGGCAGAGGCTTCTCCAAACTCCTGAGACCGACTCGGTTCGACAGAACCCAGGTTAAGAACCACTGGGTTAGAATCTTTGGAAGTTTTACTCTTGTTCTACTAGTCTTCACTACCTCCCCTCATCAAATAGTATAATTGTAATATTTACTGTTTACTTGCTAGTTCTGAATTCTTTAAATTTTAATATATTCACTACCACCATATGTGATTTTGATCTAATCCTTAATGATGGCCCTAATGTTGAAGCTCATTACAATTATTTGAAGATGTCATTATTTTGTAACCAACTCTTGCTGGATCCTAGAACTAAGATCTTAATAGTATTTGAGAGATGAGTGACATAGCCTAATCCCAGACTATGATCAATAGCACCAGATTTAAAGTCTACATGTTCTACTTACTTTACCAGATTGTATGCAATGCTTCTGACTAAATTACTTCTAGAGGTTAACCATAGAAAGATACTTTTCACCTATGCTGATTAACAATAGTTAATTTCAATTTTAAACAGTGATTTCACAAGTGTACTTAAAACATGTCTCATAATTTAAGTATTTTTATTAATTTCTTTTTTTTAATTTTTATTTTTCCAAGGACAGAGAGAGAGTCAGAGAGATAGATAGGGACAGACAGAGAGGAACGGAGAAAGGTGAGAAACATCAATCATTAGTTTTTAATTGCCGTCGCAACACAGTTGTTCATTGACTGCTTTCTTACATGTGCCTTGACGGCGGGCTTTCAGCAGACTGAGCAACCCCTTGCTGGAGCCAGCGACCTTGGGTCCAAGCTGACGAGCTTTTGCTCAAGCCAGATGGGCCCATGCTCAAGCTGGCGACCTCGGGGTCTCGAACCTGGGTCTTCCGCATCCCAGTCCGATGCTCTACCCACTGCGCCACAGCCTGGTCAGGCTGTCTCATGATTTAAAAAATTATGCAGACATTTCTCTGGTTCATTGGTTCAGTGGTAGAGCGCTGGCCGAGCATGTGGATGTCCCGGATTTGATTACCGGCCAGGGCACACAGGAGAAGCACCCATCTGCTACTCTACCCTTCCCCCTCTCTTTTCTCTTTATCTCTAATTCTTCCCCTCCTGCAGCCAAGGCTCCACTGAAGTCAAGGTGGCCCAGGCGCTGAGGATGGCTCCATGGCCTCCGCCTCAGGTGCTAGAATGGCTTCGGTTGCAACAGAGCAACACCCTAGATGGGCACAGCATTGCTCCCTAGTGGGCTTGCTGGGTGGATCCTGGTCAGGTGCATGTGGGAGTCTGTCTCTCTGCTTCCCTCCTTTTTCACTTTAGGTAAAAAATAATTATGCAGACAGCTTGTATAGGATATCTCTCTAAACTACATGGCAATAACCCTGCCTTCTATTGCTTGGCTTCAAGTCTCTCTTCAAAAAAGAGATGTTGGGGGCTTTCCTCAAATGTCTGGATATCTGGCTATGTGTTCACATTCAAGAGTTAGGAACTAGAGCCTGACCAGGAAGTGGCACAGGGGATAGAGCATCAGTCTGGGACTCCAAGGACCCAGGTTGAAACCCTAAGGTTGCTGGCTTGAGCACATGCTTACCACCTTGAGAACGGGGTCATCGGCTTGAGCATGAGATCAAAAACATAACCCAATGGTTGCTGGCTTGAGTCCAAGGTCACTAGGTTGAGTAAGGGGTTGCTGGCTTGGCTGGAGCTATTGCCACCCCCACCCCTGGTCAAGGCACATAAGAAAAAGTAGTCAGTGAAGAGCTAAAGTGCCAGAACTACAAGTTAATGCTCCTCATTTCTTTCCCTTCCTGTCCGTGTCTGTACCCTCCTCCTACAAAAAAAAAAAAAAAAATTAAAAAGTTAGGAACTGGAAACTCTGTATGCACTAGCAGAATTTTTTAACTAGTAGAATTTATCAAGAATGACATGGTAGTGAGACAGCTTTTTCATGATGGACCTTAGAAAATCTCTATTGTTTTTTCTCTATGTTCATTCAGTGTCTCCAGAGTTACCTTTATATTTTGTACCAGAAAATATGTCTAGTTGATGGATGTTCTAGAAACAGGGTTGGAGAAGAAAGCTGAGGATTGCATCTTGCAGTATGTAAACTTTCATGTAGTTCCTGGCTACCAGAATTCTTGGAGATAAGCAGAATAGTGACACTCTTAGGTTTCAGTAATCAGTATATACATTTCTACTTAATCCCTTAATTGATAGGCTAATAAATTTGTCTTTTGCTGTGCCAGGTATTCTTGAATCTATTAACTCTCCAGTTAAATTCTACAGGAAATAAGCCTCCATTCTCTTTTGTAGGTGTGGTAGGTAGCTCAATGTATGGGGAATGGAAAATTGGACCTGTGAGTCTTTTTCCAATATTCAAACAAAATATTTTTTCTATTAAAGCAGACTGTTCATTGTGCAATTAAAATGAGCCTTCTCAAAATAAGCCTTTAATTTCATAAAGCTATGTAAATCTAGATGACTCAGTAAGGTTCAACATTTCAGCCAAAAATTATAATGATAACTTTGGGAGGGAGCTAAAGCCATGATGAAAGAAATAAAAAGAGAAAAAAAAGGACAAGGTGGGGGAGAGAAGGATTAAATTTTAATATCAATTCCCATATGATCTCTGAAATAGAAACTTTCCATGGATACAACAGGTTTAAAAAATCATTTGAAAATGACAGAGCCATAGATTTTACTTCAAAATCTTTCATAACTTCATCAAAAACAAGCACGATTAGATTTATTTAGCCCCCCCCAAACCTTATTTGTAACTTAAAAAACTTTTAAGAATTCAGTCTTAGCTTTCTCTTAGGACATGTCAAAATAGAAATACTATTAATCACAAGTTTCTGACATTTGTTTTAAGATCCCACATATGTGTGATGCCATGTGGTACCTGTCTTAGCATGATGCCCTGTAGTTTCATCATAATTCACGGGTTTCTAATGAACAATTCAGAATTCCATCTGATGAGTTAGCCATTCTAAATAAAGGAGCAATTTATAAGTTGGTATAGGAAATAAACCACTTTGTTCCTGGGGCTATAAAAAATTGTGCTGTGAAATTAGAGGTATTTCAATAATTTTCCTTTAATAACACTGATCATGTACTTTTCAACACCAGATTATCAAGTGGAGAGAGAAAGGAACATTAAAAATATATACTACGAAGAACATTTAAGTTCCATTATAATGCCCACCGCCTGAGAAACTTTTTCAGTTCTAGAAACTAATTATACCAAATACTACTGCAATAAGTGGATCAATGTCTAGAATTCTGAATGAGTGTCTGTTAATTAGCAGCCATCATTATTTAATGTAATAATGTATATTTTATCTAGTCTTTTTCCAAACAATACTTTCACTTTCTACCAGTTCCACTGCTTTTTAAAAATTACTCACTTATTTAATTATTCTTATTATATAGTTCATGATTATATAGCTTTAGAAAATGTATTTTATCCAGCCGAGGGAGGAAAATGTAGTACTTACACTTTTCCTTATTGCTACTGGTATTGTGCAAGAAGTCTCCATCTGAACGTGTTGTAGGAAAGTCATCTTCATCATCTTCTACCACTAAATAAAATATATTTAAGAATATTATGATGAAAAAAATAGAAATTAACCAGTTTATTCTTATGTTCAACTAAGTTAATACATTCTGGATTCTTTTGACTACAAAATCTTATTCATCTTTGTTTTCAGTGCTTATCAAGGCATGCACAATAAATATGTTGTAGAATGTCTTTACTATAATACATTATTATAAAACTGTACCCATTCTCATTTGCTTAAGGGATGGTAGTAGGATATTAGAAATTTTCCCTTTAGTCTTCCTACCTACTTTGGGGCAATTTTATAATTCCATCGGAAACCCACAAGGGCTGAGGAGGAATGTAAGATAACTTCCCTGAGAGGTATGATACTTTAGCTTGCCTCTGGCAGTTTCTAAAGTTACCATTTCTGAATATGCAAGGAAAATACAATGACTAACAAATGTGATATCAATGTTCACTCATCCCAGGGTGTCTGTGACTGGACATTCTTTTAACTTATCCAATTCTGGAAAAAAACAAAATTTCCTGTACCAAGGAAGTACCATGAAATAAACAAGGAAGTACCATGACCTAAAAGCCCAGGTGTCTCCCTTGGCACTTAGGATAACCTGGTACATAATGGGTGTTTAATAAAAATTAGATATATTTTTTTACACTGGGGGCTACAAATATTCTAAAGTACAAATCATAAAATCCTGACTTGAAATAATTTCCTACACTTTCAAACAGTAAATAGTATAGTAAACTGAATTTGCAAATTTGAATTATGCAAGTTTGTACTTTAAAATAATGATAAATTCTACTTTAAAATGTAAAATAATAAAAATTTCCTCCTCTACATCCCTCTCCTGTTCTATGTACTTTTTGTACTGCCTAACATACTTTAATCCTCTGCACTATATATTCCACTCTTTTTTTAATATATTCCACTCTTAATGCTAATTTCTAACCCTTATAAGAGACCTTATATTCTGCTTTCTAGTAAGTGTTCTTATGCCTTCTTTGTTATATTTTGAGGAACACCTTTTCTACAGAAAGAATCTTCTTTCTAAACTGTCATACTTTATTTTTTAAAACTATAAAGTTTGTTTTTAAAACTTATTCATTTTAGAGAGGAGAGAGAGAGAGAGAGAGAGAGAGAGAGAGAGAGAGATAGAGAAAGGGGGGAGGAGCAGGAATCATCAACTCCCATATGTGCCTTGACCAGACAACTGCAGGGTCCTGAACCGGTGACTTCAGCGTTCCAAGCCGATGCAACATCCACTGGGCCACCACAGGTCAGGCCCAAACTGTCCTACTTCTTGACTATATCTCATTACCTCAAGGGTAAACTAACTTTATGAGGAACATCTCAACCATTTTATTTGTTTCTCCAACAAATGCAAAACCCATTCCTATTCTTTATTCCCTCCCTTGACTATATGTACTGCCATTTCTAATTACTGGGCTATTTTATTTTTCATCACTTGAAAATTCTTCTACTTATCTATAACAACTTTTTCAAACCATAAGCTGCTATTACCTATTAATACCTATTATTCATTTCTTTTTTTAAGTTTTGTGTGTGTGTGTGTGTGTGTGAAAGAGACAGAGAGAGACAGAGACAGGAACAGATAGGGACAGAGATGAGAAGCATCAATTCTTTGTTGTGGCACTGTAATTGTTTATTGATTGATTTCTCATATGTGCCTTGATTGGGAGACTACAGCAGACCGAGTGACCACTTGCTCAAGCCAGTGACTTTGGGTTCAAGCTGGCGACCTTGGGATTTTGAACCTGGTTCCTCCACCTCCCAGTCTGACGCTCTATCCCAGAGGTCCCCAAACTAAGGCCCGTGGGCCAAATTGCGTCCACCTGAGGCCATTTATCCGGCCCCCGCTGCACTTCCGGAAGGGGCACCTCTTTCATTGGTGGTCATTGTATGGAGTACTGTATGTGGTGGTCCTCCAACGGTCTGAGGGACAGTGAACTGGCCCCCTGTGTAAAAAGTTTGGGGACCCCTGCTCTATCCTTTGCACCACCGCCTGGTCAGGCCACCTATTATTCATTTCTATCCAGTGAACTGTTATCAATATCTGAATGACACTTTTCTTTCCCAAGTCCATCATTCCTTTAGACTTCAATATCCACACTGAAGCCTCTGGAGAGACCTAACTTCCAAGATTAATCAGATCCCTAAGTCCTGTGGATCTTTACAGTCTCAACAATCACTGATAAATATGGCCAATTCTAGAAATTCATTAACACAGCACACTCAGTACTCATCATCAGACAAGATCCTGGCCTTGACTCAATACTACCTCTGATTAAACAGCTCTTTAAATACTAAAAGGTCTGCACTTCACTTATCTCATTAATACCTAAATTGGGTTACTGAAGATTCACTTTCATATCCCTAACCATATGATAGCCTAGCACCACCAAACAAGGATTTTCAACATTTTTTTTCTAGCCCAATATTCAATATTTAAAACTGATGAAATTAAGAGCCTCTCTGGCTAAGAGTGGCCTTCTACCTTTCCTTCCCAAACAAGCACTCTTTGTCCATTCTCAAGGTACCTTTTAAAGGAATGTCTGACACAGCTTGAAACCACCATCCTTATATGAATCTCCTATACCAATCAAAACGGTTTCCCTTACCAACACTAAAATTGAGTATGCTAAATTCTGTGTTTAGACCTTGCACATTATTGCTCTATCCCTGAAATAATCCAAATTAACTATGTTAATAATACCAGCTATTACTTATCAATATTTTGCTGTTAAGTCCAGTGCTAACACATACAATTCTCATTTAATTATCACAATTATATTGACTAACCAGGAGGTTGAGGAGTGGGTAGAGCGTTGGACTGGGATGCGGAGGACCAAGGTTCGAGACCCCGAGGTCGCCAGCTTGAGCGTGGGCTCATATGCCTTGAGCAAAAAGCTCACCAACTTAGACCCAAGGTCGCTGGCTCCAGCAAGGGGTTACTCGGTCAGCTGAAGGCCCACGGTCAAGGCACATATGAGAAAGCAATCAATGAACAACTAAGGTGTTGCAATGAAAAACTGATGATTGATGTTTATCCTTTCTCTCTGTTCCTGTCTGTTTGTCCCTATCTATCTCTTTATCTTACTCTCTGTCCATGTAAAAAAACAAACAAACCATTATCACAATTATATATGCAGAATAAAACATTCATTTAAAAGCTGAGAAAACAGATTTGGAGAAATGCTTTCTCAAAGCAGAGCCTTTCCTTTAATGTGGTACATAGGTCTTGTTTAAAACCAAGCAGCATGTTTAAGTAAAAAACAATGTCTTTACTTCTGTAATCCCAAAATATCTAAGACAGGGGTTCCCAAACTACGGCTCATGGGCTGCATGCAGGCCCCTGAGGCCATTTATCGGCCCCCGTCGCACTTCCGGAAGGGGCACCTCTTTCATTGGTGGTCAGTGAGAGATGTATTTGCACCCATAGTTCTCATTGAAATACTGGTCAGTTTGATTTAAATTTACTTGTTCTTTATTTTAAATATTGTATTTTTACTTTAAAATTATATATGTGCAGTGTGCATAGGGATTTGTTCATAGATTTTTTTATAGTCCAGCCCTGCAACTGTCTGAGGGACAGTGAACTGCCCCCTGTGTAAAAAGTTTGGGGACCCCTGATCTAATACCTAAAGGGATGATTAAATATTACTAAAGTATGGAGTGATGGAGGGTGAGCTTAAGATTGCCACACTAGCAATTCTGAAAAACATTTTATATAAAAACATTGATGATCACCTAAAATAAAATGAGTTTGCTGTTATCATTTCAATGACACACTTACTGAAGAGCAGTAATTCTTAAAATTGACAGACTTAGCTTTGATAATTCAATGAAGGTGTACCTCGAGCAGTGGTTCTTAACCTGGGTTCTATCGAACCCTAGGGGTCCGATGAGTCGGTCGCAGGGGTTCGGAGAAGCCTTTGCCGTGGAGGCCAAAACAAAGTAATACCGTAATTTGTTGTGAGTTCATGCACTTTGTTGGTTTTGTTCTCTGAGCAAGGTGATGTTCATGCACGGCTCATTTTGTGCACCAGTAAAAAACATACACCTATGCCTTGAATTTGGAAAAAAAAAATCCTATTTTATTTATCACTAAAGAAGGGTTCGGTGAATGCGCATATGAAACTGGTGGGTTCGGTACCTCAAAAAAGGTTAAGAAGCACTGACCTAGAGAGACTCTGACACCTAGGTCAGCAACTCTGATTTACAGTCAAAGTAGAAAACCGAGGTCTATGTATTTATTTCATCTTTATCCAGCATGTACTTTATTTTTCTAACCCAGCATGTATTATTAAAGAGATCAATATTTCTTAAAATAGCATTTATAGAAAAAACAATGATTATAGGTGGAATTGTGTATTCCTCCCCACCAAATTTTTATGTCAAAGTTCTAACTCCCCTGGCTTTAAGACTGTATTAATGTGATTGTATTTGGAGACTTTATGGAGGCAATCAAGTTAAAATTAAGTAATTAGTGTAGGCCTAATGCAGTATGACTGGTGTCATTATTAGAGAAAGAAACTTTGATGCGTGAACAGGCAGTGGCGCAGTGGATAGAGCGTCGGACTGGGAGGCGGAAGACCCAGGTTCGAGACCCCGAGCTCGCCAGCTTGAGCGTGGGCCCATCTGGCTTGGGCAAAAAGCTCGCCAGCTTGGATCCAAGGTTGCTGGCTCCAGCAAGGGGTTGCTCGGTCTCCTGAAGGCCTGCGGTCGAGGCACATGTGAAAAAGCAATCAATGAACAACTAAGGTGTCGCAACAAAAAACTGATGATTGATGCTTCTCATCTCTCTTCATTCCTGTCTGTCTGTCCCTATCTATCCCTATAAAAAAAAAAAAAAAAAAGAAAGAAACTTTGACACAGACATAGAAGAAAGATGATGTAAAGACATAGGGATTAGATGAACATTGACAAGCCAAGGAGAGAGGCCTAGAACAGATCCTTCTCTCATGGCTCTCAGAGAAAACCAACCCTGCCAAAAACTTGATCTCAGACTTCTAGCCTCCAAAATTGCGAGAAAATAAATTTCTATTGTTTAAGCCAGCCAATCTGTGGTCCTTCATGACAGCAGACCTGGAAATCTAATGCATTAATCTATCAAGATTATTATTCAAAATGAATAATGTAAAATTATTTCCAAAATCTATATAATCTAGTTATAAAAGCATCCCAACATCTACCTACTACTGCTACCATCACTTTGTTCTTTCTTTTTTTATTAATTTTAATGAGGTGACATTAATAAATCAGGGCAAATATGTTCAAAGAAAAAATCTCCAGGTTATCTTATCATTCAATTATGTTGCATACCTATCACCTAAAGTCAAATTGTATTCTGTCACCTTCTATCTGGTTTTCTTTGTGTCCCTCCCCTCCCCCACTTCCTCCCTCCCCTTCCTCCCCGCACCCTTTAACCACTACATTCTTGTCCATGTCTCATAGTCCCGTTTTACTGTCCCAACTATGTACAAAATCATGCTGTTCTCAGTTTTTTTCTGTTTTACTTATTTCACTCCATATAATGTTATCAAGGTCTATCCACTTTGTTGTAAATGATCCGATGTCATCATTTCTTATGGCTGAGTAGTATTCCATAGTATATATGTAACAAAGCTTTTTAATCCACTCATCCTATGACGGACACTTGGGCTGTTTCCAGATCTTTGCTATTGTGAACAAGACTGCCACGAACATGGGGGCGCATTTCTTCTTTTCGAACAGTGCTATGGTGTTCTTAGAGTATATTCCTAAAAGTGGGATAGCTGGGTCATAAGGCAGTTCAATTTTAAATTTTATGAGGAATCTTCATACTGTTTTCCACAGTGGCTACACCAGCCTGCATTCCCACCAGCACTGCAGGAGGGTTCCCCTTCCTCCAAATCCGCACCAGCACTTATTCTGTGTTGTTTTGCTTATGAGTGCCATTCTGACTGGATGGCCAATTATTGGTTGGATTGTTTGTCTTACTGGTGTTGAGTTTTATAAGTTCTTTATAAATTTTGGTTATTAACCCCTTATGTTGTTGAATATGTTCTGCCACTGTGTGGTTTGTGTTTTAATTCTGTCCTTATTGTCTTTAACTGTGCAAAAACTTTTTAGTTTGATATAATCCCATTTGTTTATCCTGCCTTTTATTTCATTTGCCCGTGGAGATAAATTGGCAAATATATTGTTGCGACAGATGTCGGAAAGCTTACTGCCTATGCTTTCTTCTAAGGTGCTTATGGTTTCACAGCTTACATTTAAGTCTTTTACCATTTTAAGTTTGTTTTTGTAAATGGTGTAAGTTGATGGTCTAGTTTCATTTTTTTGCAGGTAGATGTCCAATTTTCCCAACACCATTTGTTAAAGAGGCTGTCTTTACTCCATTGTATGTTCTTTCTTGCTTTGTCAAATATCAGTTGTCCATAAAGGTGTGGGTTTGTTTCTGGGTTCTCTGTTCTGTTCCATTGATCTATGTGCCTGTTCTTATGCTAGTAACAGGCTGTTTTGAGTAAAATGGCCTTGTAGTATACCTTGATATCTGGAAGAGTGATGCCTCCTGCTTTATTTTTTCTTTTTAAGATTGCTGAGGCTATTCATGTTCTTTTTTGGTTCCATATAAATTTTTGGAATATCTGTTCTATATCGTTGAAGTATGTCATTGGTATTTTAATTGGTATTGCATTGAATTTATAAATTGCTTTGGGTAATATAGATATTTTTTTGCTTTCTCTTTTATTTGTTTTTCCATAGATTCAAGGGTGACCGCGAATGCATCCCCCTTCCCCCATATTCCCCTCAAGATTTCCTTATCTGCCTCCCTGCAGCGCCCTACCCCCTTCCCTTAAGTTTTATTACATCCTATCATCCCCTTTCCCTCTGTCCTCTATTACTCTGATCTCTTTGAACCCTCCTCTGTCTTAATTCCTTTCCTCAGTTCTCAATGTTCCTTGGATTCCTCAAATAAGTGAGGTCATATAATATTTTTCTTTTTCTGCCTGGCTTATTTCACTCAACATAATAGTTTCCAAGTCCCTCCATATTGCTGCAAAAAGTTATATTTCCTTCTTTTTCACGGCACCATAGTATTCCACTGTATATATGTACCACAGGATTTTAATCCACTCATCCACTGATGGACACTTGGGCTGCTTCCAGATCTTCACTATAGTGAACAATGCAGCCATAAACATGGTGGTGCATTTCGTTTTTTCAGTTGCTGATATGGTATCCTTGGGATATATTCCTATAAGTGGGATAGCTGGGTAAAAGGGCAGTTCCATTTCTAATTTTTTAAAGAATTTCTATACTGTTTTCCACAGTGGCTGCACCAGTCTGCATTCCCACCAGCAGTGCAGGAGGGTTCCCCTTTCTCCACATCCTTGCCAGGACCTATAATGTGTTGCTTTGTTAATGAGCACCATTCTAACTGGTGTGAGGTGGTATCTCATTATGGTTTTAATTTGCATTTCCCTAATGATTAATGATGTTGAGCATTTTTTTATATGCCTATTGGACATCTGTATGTCCTCTTTGGAGAAGTGTCTATTCATTTCTTGTGCCCATTTTTTGATTGTCTTCCTGGTGTTCAGTTTTACAAGTTCTTTATAAATTTTGGTTATTAATCTTTTATCAGATTTGTTGTCGAATATGCTCTCCCATTGTGTGGTTTGTCTTTTTATTCTGTTCTTATTATCTTTAGCTGTGCAAAAGCTTTTTAGTTTGATATAGTCGCATTTGTTTATCCGGTCTTTTATTTCATTTGCCTGTGGAGATAAAAGCAAATATATTGCTTCGATAGATGTCGGAGAGTTTACTGCCTGTGTTTTTTTCTAGAATGCTTATGGTTTCACGTCTTACATTTAAGTCCTTTATCCATTTTCAGTTTATTTTTGTGCATGGTATAAGTTGGTGGTTTACTTTCCTTTTTTTTCCAGGTAGATGTCCAGTTTTCCCAACACCATTTGTTAAACAGACTGTCTTTACTCCATTGTATGTTCTTTCCTCCTTTGTCAAATATTAGTTGTCCATAAAGGTGTGGGTTTATTTCTGGGTTCTCTATTCTGTTCCATTGATCTATATGCCTGTTCTTATGCCATTACCAACATGTTTTGAGTACAATGGCCTTGTAGTATAACTTGATATCAGAAAGTGTGATACCTGCCACTTTATTCTTTCTTTTTCAAGATTGCTGAGGCTATTAGTGTTCTTCTTTATTCCATTTAATATTTGGAATATTTTTTCTATATCTTTGAAATATGTTGCTGGTATTTTAATTGGTATTGCATTGAATTTATAAATTGCGTTGGGTAATATAGACATTTTAATGATGTTTATTCTTCATAACCATGAACACAGTATAAGCTTCCACTTGCTTGTGTCTTCCTTGATTTTATCAATATTTTATAATTTTCTGAGTACAAGTCTTTTACCTCCTTGGTTAAATTTGCTCCTAGGTACTTTATTATTTTGGTTGCAATAGTGAAGGGGATTGATTCCTTAAATTTCTCTTTCTGACATTTCATTGTTCGTGTATAGAAATGTCTGTGATTTCTGTGTGTTAATTTTATATCCTGCCATCTTGCTGAATTCATTTATTAGGTCCAGTAGTTTTTTGACTGAGCCTTTAGGATTTTCTATATACAGTATCATACCATCTGTAAATAATGACAGTTTTACTTCTTCTTTTCCAATATGGATGCCTTTTATTTCTTCTTCTTGTCTGATTGCTGTAGCTAAGACGTCCAGAACTATGTTGAATAAGAGTGGTGAAAGTGGGCACCCCTGCCTGGTTCCTGATCTTAATAGGATTGCTTTTAATTTTTGCGCATTTAGTATGATGTTTGTTGTGGGTTTGTCATAGATGGACTTTATCATGTTAATAAATGTTCCCTGTATTCCCACTTTACTGAGAGTTCTGGTCATAAATGGGTGCGGGATTTTATGAAATGCTATTTCTGCATCTAATGAAATTATCATGTGATTTTTGTCCTTTTTGTTTATGTGATAAATCACATTGATTGATTTACGAATATTGAACAAGCCTTGGCTCTCCAAAATAAATCCCACCTTTCATGGTGTATGATTTTTTTCATATATTGCTGGATCCGGTTGGCTAATATTTTGTTGAGAATTTTAACATCTAAATTCATCAGGGATATTGGCCTATAATTTTCTTTCTTTGTGTTGTCTTTTTCTGGTTTTGGAATCAGAATAATGTTCGCCTCATAAAAGGAGTTTAGAAGTCTTCCTTCCTCTTGAATTTTTTGAAATAGCTTGAGGAGGATAGGAGTTAGTTCTTCTTTGAATTTTTGGTAGAATTCACTTGTGAAGCCATCAGGCCCAGGACTTTTCTTTTATGGGAGTTTTTTGATAACTGTTTCAATCTCATTTTTTGTAATTGGTCTGTCTAGGTATTCTGATTCTTCCAGATTATATGATTCAAGAAATTTGTCCATTTCACCTAGGTTGCCTAATTTTTTGGCATAGAATTCTTCATAGTATTTTTTTACAATACTTTGTATTTCTGTTGTGTCATTTGTTATTTCTCCACTCTCATTTTTATTTTTGTTTATTTGAGTCCTCTCTCTTTTTTTCTTGGTGAGTCTAGTTAAAGGTTCATCGATCTTGTTTACCTTTTCAAAGAACTAGCTCCTGGTTTCATTGATCCTATGTATAGTTTCCTTAGCCTCTATGTCATTTATTTCTGCTGTGATCTTTATTATTATGTTCTTTCTACTAGTCCTGGGCTTTATTTGCTGTTGTTTTTCTAGTTCTTTTAGATGCAAGGTCAAGTTACTTATTGGAGCTTTTCCTAGTTTCTCATGGTATTCTTTTTTTTTTTTTTTTTTTCTCTCATGGTATTCTTGTAGTGCTATGAACTTCCCTCTTAGTACTGCTTTTGCTGTGTCCCATAAATTTTTAGTTTATGTATGCTCATTATTATTGGTTTCTAGAAACTTTTTTATTTCTTCTTTGATCTCCGCCTGTCTTTGGCTCCTGCTGTTTCCCCACATGTGCAGTCGCATATGGGCCCGCCGCCGCCGAACCACTTTCGCGCGTCCCCTTTTCCCTGGCCCCCAGATGGGCTAGACCTAGCTCATGCCAGCCAGCTTGGCCTCTACCCCCGCCAGCAGAACCGCGCTTTCGCGTCCCCTGGCCACCTGCCCTCCAGCAAGCCCTCAGCAGTGTGGGTGTGGGCACTGCAGCTCAGATCCTAACACTCCATACTGTATTCCTGAAAGCTCCCACCTTTTAAGCGACTGTACTCTAATTGCCACAGGGGAGCCTGTTTGGCTGGTGTCCTGCTCCCCTTTGCTGGTTCCAGGGGTAATATTGTTTCAGATTTATGTAGTGACTCAGCCTAGGGTTTAGAGAGGCTTTCCCTCAAAGCTTTTCTCCCTGTGCCTTCCAGACTGCACTCTCTACCCACTGCTCCAGTCCTGTCCTCTCTCCCTGTCTCCCGGTGAGTGGTTGTGAGAGAGGTGAGTGGTTGTGAGAGAGGTTTTCTTCACCATCCCTCTAAGAAGAATCCTGGGTCTGAGACAACTGTCTCTTTCTCAGAAACAGTATCCTTACCTGTTTCCCAGCTAAATACTGTCCATACGCCTCTTCTGGGCTCTGGGGCTGCAGGCTGGGGCTTTGTTCCTGGGACCCAGGTCCCTCCCTCTCTGCTAAACTCTCTTCCCGCCACGCGGGTCTCTCCGGGCTGCCTTTCGCTCCGGGGAGCTGGGCAGTCCTTTCCGCGTTTTCGCTTTTCCTACCAGTCTCAATGTGGCTTCTTCAGTGTTCCCCATTTGAAGAGTCCTCTCAGTCCAATTCAACAATGGTTTATCCAGATAATGGTTCTTAAAATCAAGTTATAATCCACTTTGGTCCCGGGAGTTGTAAGTTGGTATGTCCGCTTACCTCATCGCCATCTTGCCCCCTCCCACTTTGGTCTTTCAAATGCTATATAATTTTGATGTTGATCATTTAAAAAATAAGGAATCCAGCCTGACCAGGCGGTGGTGCAGTGGATAGAGCGTCTGACTGGGACGCGGAGGACCCAGGTTCGAAACCCCGAGGTTGCCAGCTTGAGTGCGGGCCCATTTGGCTTGAGCAAAAAAAGCTCGCCAGTTTGGACCCAAGGTCGCTGGCTCCAGCAAGGCGCTGCTCAGTCTGCTGAAGGCCCGCGGTCAAGGCACATGTGAGAATGCAATAAATGAACAACTATGGTGTAGCAATGAAAAACATGATTGATGCTTCTCATCTCTCTCCGTTCCTGTCTGTCTGTCCCTATCTATCCCTCTCTGACTCTCTCTCTCTGTCCTTGTAAAAAAAAAAAAATAAATAAGGAATCTAGTTTTGTATTTGACATGTACGTACTTTGTAGTCAGGCCCAAGATGGTAGTTTCTGTACTGAAAAGGAACATTAAACAATGTAACAACTATTTAAATAGATTTACACTGATTAGGTATTATAAATAATCTAGAGATGATTTAGAGTATATAAGGGAAATGTGTGTAGGTCATATGCAAATACTAGCCCATTTTACATAAGGGACTTGAGCATCTGCAGATAATGGTATTGCCAGTGTTCCTGGAACCAATCCCCTGTGAATAGTGAGGAATTATTTTATATATATGATATAATATATATATATGTGTGTGTGTGTATGTATTACATATGTATATGTCTGTTTTTTTTAAATGAAGTAAAAACAGTTCAACTACTTTTATTTTTAGAGAAATAAACACTAAATGTTAAACAATCAAAAACTTAAAAGTGTATCAAATATAAAAAGTTCAAAGCTACTCAATTTCATCTAAATTTGAAGAAGAATATGGGTTCTGCTTATGGCCAATATGGAACAAAGAAACTTGATTTACCCTATAGCATGAAACTAAAACCTAGATAAAATATATAAAACAATGTTTTTAATACATTCTGTATTAGGCAAAAAAGGACAGTGATCCCCGAGTGGTAAGAACAAATGAAGTGAGCTCTTTGTCCAACTTACTGCATTGGGAGAGTCTAGGGAGGAACCCAAGAAAAGCCCGTAGACTCTCTGAGGTAAGAAAATGGAGTAGAGAAACATGACAACTAGAATTCACAAAGCAAGAGTTCTAGAGAAAAAAGAGCTGTATAGAGAGAGATCCCAGGCGTTTGATAGAAGGTGCCCTTGAGAATTCAGTACAGTACAGACAGTACATAAAATGAGAGAACTAGAGAGGTTAGGGCAAGAACTCAAAGGATTCCAGGAAACAGTATTCAAAGCCTACAATGGGAGAAGTGTACTTCTGGTATATTACTTGAGACAGACTGTGATAAATGTGTATACTAGAAACTAAAGTCACCACTAAAATAACAATTATAACTAAAAAGCAAACAAAGGAGATAGAAAAACTGAATTATAAAAATACATTCAATCCCAAAGCACACAGAAAAGAGATATAAAAAACAGAAAAGACAAAAAAAAAAAATCTGAACTTAGATCAAATACATTTTATAAAACTTCTAAGAAATGAAACCATGTAAAGCAACTCAGTTCTACTAGGAACAAACAATGCTATTAAGTAATAATTCCGTAAGTAGCTTATTTTTGCTTTCACAGCAAATAAGAGAAAAATTGAACAGATGTTGACAACATCTCTAATATCTTCAGTAGGAACAAAGGAAAAGTTCAAAATTTATATTATAAGTTAACTGAAGACCATATCTCTCTCTTAAAAGAACTCACTCTAATTTATTTTTAAATTTATATATAGCTCCATTATTGATTTCCTCTTCCATGAAAAAAAGGCCAGAGGAAAGAAGAGTAATGAAGAAATAAAGAAAAGTGAAAAGAAAAAGGGGAGAAGGAAAGAGAGGGAGAAACAGATTTATTCCAGACTAGAAATTAAATACAAATATATATATATATGCTTGTCTCTAAGACTCATCACGAAGTAAATTAGACATAATCACATAAAATGTGCCATATTACTAAGATGACATTCTATTTTTTAATAAAATAAAAAATTAAAAATCATTTAAAAATCTTCAGTGGAATCAGGTAGGAGTGATTAGATTAATTAAAGTGTGTTACTAAGTACACAAGTTATGTAGACATTGAAATCTGTTACATTGGGGATTTGCAGCAAAAGTGACTATAATTACCTTTATCAGTTAAAGATATTACCCTTTAAGATCAAGAGGCTTTAAATCCATTCATTCTCCAAGTAAAAAGAGTGGTAATAGCCTAATTAACCTTTATCCCTTTGAAGTTCATCCTTGGAGACAGCATCAGCACAGGCATCAAAGTACTTCTGCAGAGTATCAACTTGTCTACACAGGATATCTCTAAAGGTTTCCATTTCAGCCAATTTTTCACGTAAACTGTGGCCTTTCTGCAAAACACAAAATTGGGATATAATCCACGAAAACAAAATGGTAATTTTTTTAGTACTTTGGTATTATTATTATATCACCTGTAAAGGTCTACATCTTACTAATGAGGGCCCTGGAGTAGGGAGTGCTGTCCAACTCAATGTAATACTCCCAGGAATTAACCTGAAACTAACAGTGGCTAGATAGTGATAAGCCTGAAGCAAGGAAGGGAACAAATAAGCTTGACAATATGCTCATATAAAATTTATTATTTTCAAATTACTGATATTGTGAGGAAAAACTGTGAAAGACTATGAAATGGGAAAAAATATTACTGGATGTCCTTTCAAAGGAATAATATGTTATCTATGGAACCTTTTGCATTTATGGAACCTTAGATTGTGGTCCAATCATATAGAAATCTTTGACTTCATTATATTTGATCTATTTTATTACTCTGTAAGTACTAGAAAACAGAGTAAGTAATGTAAAATATTCCTGTCCACAGATATGCAAATGAACTTTTCAGTGGAAATAACTAGTTATTAAACTGTATATATTGAACAGTTTTACATATATTAGCAAAATCATTTTGGCATTCTTCCAATGCTCCTTTGAACCAAATTTTTTCCTTACATCTTTATCTATTAATGAATGAAATAAAATCTTTGACATGTCTTCATTTTATATTTGTATGAATCATAAATTTTACTCCTTAAAAAAACTATTTGGCCTGACCTGTGGTGGCACAGTGGATAAAGCGTTGACCTGGGAACACTGAGGTCGCCAGTTCAAAACCCTGCACTGGTCTGGTCAAGGCACATATGGGAGTTGATGCTTCCAGCTCCTCCCCCTTTTCTCTCTCTCTCTCTCTCTCTCTCTCTCTCTCTGTCTCCTCTCTAAAATGAATAAAATAAAAAGAATTAAAAAAAACAAACAAACAAAAAAAACTATTCTTGTAACAGCTTCAAATAAATTACATTGTAGAAAGTTCTTCCTAAAAACTGTCAAGGAAGCTTTGTTCACAACATTCAGTACTACATTCAATTTATGAGGCTTTAACTTGAAGCATTCACAACGACAAACCTTGAAGGAAGAGGTGGATGTTGCAGAATAGCCACTAGCTCCAGACACCAGTGACACCATTGAGCCATGTCGACGCAAGCTGGATTCAGATCCATAACCAGATTCAGTCTAAAAAAGAAATGACACTACATGAAAAAAACAAATTAAATAAAAAATAATCATCACAACAAAAAATTATAACTATGTGAGATGACAGATGTTAATCTATTGTAATCATTTTATTACATAATGTGTGTGTATATAAAATCATTATGTTGTACATCTTAAAACTAATACAAGGTTATATGTTTAGTATATCTCAATAAAACTAGAAAAAATATTTAAGACAAACATTTTCCTATAAATTAATAAGGTTGTTACAAAAACTGGATTAACAAGGAGAAAAACAGTAATAATCATAGGAGATGGATGTCTTGAACCACTTTTAATTATGTTTGTATAAAAAATAAACAAATAGTAAGTTAATAAAGAATGTAGAAATAGGAAAATTTCTAGTACTATTTCTTTTTTCTTTTTTTTAGAGAGGAGACACAGAGTGAGAGAGAGAGAGAAAGAGAGAAAGGGGGGAGGAGCTGGAAGCATCAACTCCCATATGTGCTTTGACCAGACCAGTGCAGGGTTTTGAACTGGCGACCTCAGTGTCCCCAGGCTGACGCTTTATCCACTGCGCCACCACAGGTCAGGCTTCTAGTACTATTTCTTGATAGTACTTTCATTTATCACTGTCTCAATGAAGCCTCTCCTGGTATACCAGACAGTCTGTCTCTGTATTCTCAACCAATCTTAATACAGTGTGTCCATAAAGTCATGGTGCACTTTTGACTGATCGAACGGTCAAAATTGCACCATGACTTTATGGACACACTGTATATTATGATTATGGCATTTATCATTCAATCATATTTGTATTTTATAATTACTACTGAACTTAGTTCTTCTAGAAGATTGTAATTTTTTTTTCATTTTTGTTGCCACCTTGACACTTCATGCCATAAAGAAAGTTCTATAATTTGCCAGTCTGTTTAATAATCATGCAATAGAAAATAATTTAACTCCTGGATGTTGAAATATACTTAGACTTAGCACTGTAATAACACCTTTATCTATTTTTGATGGGGCTGTTGCTCTTCAAAGCAGCAGTTTTATATACCACCCTTCCTAAGACAAATTGCAGTATGAACGAAATAGACAAGGAATCAAACGTTTGGAAAAGTATTTTAGATCTCTGATTACTTTCTACTGCTAAAGTACTGTAGATGATTTAGTCCTACTCTTTAAACTTAAGAGGTAAAATATATAATCATTTTTGGTATCACACCTAATATAAAACTCAATGGTTCAACTAAAATAGTAGTTGTTTTAGGTTACTTGATTTTCAAGATTAAGATTAGGAATCATTAAAATTAAGTGCAATGTATTAATGAAAATATTTCCATTGACATTTTACATCCTCTGTGCTCTTGCTCCTATAGTTGTTGGTTTATCACTGACATTATTTTATTTAGGCAATGTTCTTTTACATACAAAAACATTAAGCTTTTTATACTGATTTAATTAATAAATAAAACATGAATTTATGTAAATAATATTAACACCAGTTTAAAGCATTTTACAGTTCAGTATCATTTCACTTAAGTTTAATATTTTAGGAAGAAGGAAGAGAAGGAAAGAGCTAGAAGGAGAAAAGAAGAGAAAGAATCCATAAACAAATAGCAAAATAACTATTAAATGAGTATCTTCAGGCAAAGACACTGGAAATCAGACCACGTGAAGACAAGCAGCCTCTTAAAATTCAAACTTCCAGCATATAGAAGTCGCCAATCAAGCTGAAACTGTCATACTTTAATGATACTTATTCATAAAACACTCTTATCTATAAAAGGTACTGCAATATCTTGAATCTGAATTTACTAACAAATAACATGTAAACTTAAGACTATATGAAATTAAACCTCTTCTCCAAGACAAACATCACTATACATACACCAGAGGTGGGCAAAGCGCAGCTCACGAGCCACATGTGGCTCAATCAGATTGAGAATGTTTTTAGCAAAGGCCAGCTTAGGAGCACCCCAATTAAGTTAATAACAATGTACCTACCTATATAGTTTAAGTTTAAAAAGTTTGGCTCTCAGAAGAAGTTTCAATCGTTGTATGTGGATATCTAGCTCTGTGACTACTAAGCTTGCTGGCCCCTGAACCACCATTCCACAACTCGAAGCAAAGCAATGTCTTAGCAATGAAGCAAAATAAGTATATATTCCAGTACCAGGAAGACTACTAATGAGAGGGTAAAGCATGTACTTTATCGTATGTAAATTATACCTCATTTTATTCATTTATTTACCTAAAGGTAAAACTATTCTATGACAAAAGAAAGTTGGCCAGGGTACAGTAAGGGACATAGACTACACAGAGGTACAATAAATTTGGGAGGAAGAGTGTAGGCTACAATTGTCAAAACTCAGCTGTTGGCCTGGGCAGGTTGGCTCAGTTGGTAGAGCACCAACCTGGCGTGTTAAAGTCCCAGATTCGATTCCCAGCCAGGGCACATAGGAGAAGTGCTCATCTGCTTCTCCACCCTTCCCCCTCTCCTTTCTCTTTAGTTGGCCCAGACGCTGAGGATGGCTCCATGGCCTCTGTTAGAATGGCTCAGGTTGCAATGGAGCAACACCCCAGATGGGCAGAGCATCGCTCCCTGGTGGGCATGCTGGGTGGATTCCAGTCAGGCACATGCAGGAGACTTTCTGCTTCCCTGCTTCACTTCAGAAAAATACAAAAAACAAACAAAGAAATAAAAACCCTCAATTGTTCACATAAAATGTATTTAGTCTGAACAGTGGTGATATAGTGGATAGAGCATTGACCTGAAACACCAAGTTCCCTGGTTTGAAATCCCAATGTCACTGTCTAGAGCACCGGCTCACTGGCTCGTGTGGGATCACTGACAAGATCCCAAGGTTGCTGGCTTGAGCCTAAAGGTAGATGGCTTGAGGAAGGGATCACTGGCTCAGCTTGAGCTCCCAGGTCAATGCACATATGAGAAGCAATCAATTAACAACAGGCAACCACAAGTTAATACTTCTCATCTCTCTCCTCCCTCCCTCTCTCTTTCTTTCTCTCTTAAAAAAATGGTATAGTTTAAGAATGTTAAACTATATCTCAACAAAGTAAAGAAAAAAAGGTACCTTGTTTCTATATAACAGAATCCACCAAAAAAGAATTCTAATCATAACACTCATACAGTTTACAAAAAATAAAGACTTTATCTCAAATGCCCTGCAACGAACATACTGAGCTAGGTTCTTTACCTAAAATAGCTCTAGTTTCTTATTATTTTTGACAATAGTGTAGTGTTTCAAAATTTTAATTGGTGTACTGGTTTTGTAAAGGTTTTGACTAGATTTAAATATGAAAGACTGGAATTATAATAAGAATCTGTCTGTAACTGGTTAAAAATATAAAGTACTTCATAATTAACTTATCTTAGACACCTATGTGACATCCATTTCTAGACAGAAATTAATGTGAATTGCCCATTTAAATACTCTATAATTTATAATCAAAATTTTATTTGAAAAATATTCAAAATCTCATAAGCTGAAATTTAAATCTAAATGAATCTACCCTCTCAATTTCCTGCTTTATATCAATAAATTTTAGAGCAAATCAAACTTTATTTTTTTAAAGATGTTAACACAAAATATAAGTACTAAAAAAGCTTTATAAGTGTGTCTTTACTATAAAACATATTTCTTATATCCATACTATAAAACATACTTCTTATACCCAGTGAAAAAGGTTTCACTGATTAAAATAATTAATACTTCCTTACAAAACATGATGGAACAAGCCTCTCTCCTACAGTAATACTGATATTTTATGTAATGGGTAGTAAATTAATGTGGAGGCTGAGAGTGTAGTATAATTGTATTTCTAGTTCTAAAAAGTTTCACTTAAATAAATTCCACTATAAGTTATATAAATCATTCCAAGAATAAAAAAAATACAGTACAGCCAATTCCCTTGTTACTGAATTTAAATCAAGACTTATAATGATATGGCTATGACACTATGATGACAAAGCAAAATGCTTCACCTTGATTGGCTGTTACTGCTTCTTTGTTCTGCTTTTACTAATTCCACCTTTTTCGCTTCTGTAAAACAGCTTCTGCAATTGCTTGTAACCCTGCCCAACCATGTGACCTTAAAACTCCAAAGACCCTGCCATTAGGGGCTCAGACTTCAAGAATCAACTCCTCTGAGCCCACCAGCTTAATAAACTGGTTGTCCACCTCTGAGGTTATTTGGCTTTCTGTGTTCAATTCTTCTGTAACAATATGTCACTCTATTTTAGTCAGTAACTGCACTAAGAAAACATTATATATAAATAATTTAAGTGTTTAACAAATATACATATATACACACAAATGAATCTGCACTATTTAAAAATCAGTCATTCTAGAAATGTCTTTCATTGTGCAAATGATGCTGTCATTGTATAAAACATTACTGATGGTCTTCCCACAACATTTAGAGTAACTTTATGACATAGTTACAAAATGGAGCTACTTCAAATCATCGGACTGCATTTCTTATTCACACAATATGGCCCTTAGCTTTAAATATGGTATCTCTCAAAGATATCAGTATCTTTTAATGGTTTGTTAAGAATTAATTTGAGCATTTACTTACTATTATTAAAAAATTAACCTTAGCATTTCTGTAACATGCAATATGTACAGTTTATTTCAAAGTTTATATAACACACAAACAGGTTTTTAAAATTGTATTCATTTATTGTCAGTCTTGTCTCAAGATTTAATATTTTATAAATACTGTCATGAGGCTGAAAATAATTCTAAAAGAGAAGTTGTAAGAATATTCTGAAAAGTGGCAATGTTGTTGATATATCTATTTAGGCGGCCCAAAATGTCCAATTTGAAGGCAATAATAATCCCAAATTTGTAATATTTGCTTTCTAAAGGGAGACTGGGTGAGAGAAGCAAGGATGGAAATGGAAAGAAATTAGTTTGTGGTCACGACTGATATACTGTTAAATGTTCTTAAAATTTTAAGAGGCTTTTGAATGTCATCGGTACGATTTTTATTAATAATACTTTAAAGCACACTCACTTCACTCTTTCACGCAAAAAAAAATAAGTCGAGCCTACTTACAACCTCTAATTGCCAACATAGTAAGATTTTGAAAACACCAAATTCTATCTATTTCTCACTGTATGAGAGATTCAAATACAATTACTGTATGAATATTCTTCCCTTACAAAAATATCTGCATTAAGCTCCTTCACATGAATTACTGTGCAAAAACTTTCCCAAAATTATGAGTTTGTAAAGCAATATTCCTGAACATCTTTTGCATAAACATAAAATGCCATTTTGGTTCGATAAAATATTTATTGAATCTATCCAATATAGAACAAGGTTTACTTACTTCTTTTAAATACTACAATAATGAAATCACACCACCATTTTATTTCTTTTTTATCTTAAATTTTTTAAAAAGGCACAATCTTTTGGCCACTAGAGGGGGTCAGTAGCATTTTCTAAATAGTAGTATATGTACTTGAAAAGCTGATACAAAGGTTATATATTATAGGCCAAAATACAAGAGTAACCTTACACTAATTCTTTTACAAGGTGTACCCTCTTTGACTTTTTGAGAAAAACAAATAGCATAATATATTAATATAGTTCAAAGTTATGGTTTATAAAATGTTTATTTATTGATTTGAGACAGAGAGAGAGCGAGAGAGAGAGAGAGAGGATGAAACACTGACTTATTGTTCCACCTACTTATACATTTACTAGTTGATTCTTGTATGTGCCCTGACCAGGGATTGAACATACAACCTTGGCATATCAAGACGATGCTTTAACTAATTGAGCTCTCCAGACAGGGTTGAATTTAATAAAATACCAAAAGTGCCTAAAAACTGATTTGAAAATAAACCTCTCTTAAAAAAAGAGCTAAATTTTATAGTTTGGTTTAAACATGTGGAAAATAAACTTATATAATATCATTCTGCACAGTCTGTTCATCAGCCCATCCATACTCGAAAACAGTGGCATAAAATATAGCAAAAGAACTAACTTATATTTTTTAATGACACTTGGCTTTTGAAAAGCTTGTTCTTTTTCCTAGTAACACTCTCCAACAAGAAATACAGCAAAAAGAAAAGAAAGAAGGAAAGAAAGAAAAGAAAAGGTAGAAAAGGAAGGAAAGGAAGGGAGGAAGGAGGAAGTAGGGAGGGAATAGAAAAGGGAAGGGAAGGGAAGGAAAGAACAAGGAGAGAGAGGGAAAGAGGGAAGGAAGGAAGAAAGGAAGGAAGGAAGGAATGAATTATCATATTTCCTGATGTGTAAAATGCACCATTTTTCAAAAAACTTGGGGGTCTTAAAACTGGGTGCGTCTTACACAGTGGTTGTAGAAGTGTGGCATTTCAAATGCCATAGATGGAACTGAGGACGAGACAATATATAAAGACAGTGATTCATCATCAGACACAGATGAGGACAGTTTTGACTGTGGTGAGGAGTTGTATAAATTTTATAATGAATAAAACCTGAGTTCAATAACTTTATGTAATACATTTTTCAAGTTTCAGGCCCCAAAATTAAGGTGCATCTTATACGTGGGAGCATCTTATACATGGGGAAATACGGTAAGTAACTTCCTTGTGATTTGAAAAATTATTTAGTTATTAATAGCATAGTTTCCCTAAACCTAAACTATACTGTCTTTTTTCAATTACAATTATAGAAACAAAGAAAATACAAGATTAAATGATAACATAGTTTCCCTAACCCTAAACTATACTGTCTTTTTTCAATTAAAATTATAGAAATAAAGAAAATACAAGATTAAATGATAACAAGAACAAAGCATTTTCCAGAAACTGAAATTCTGAAACCTGTAATAAAAGCAAATAAACTTGATATGTCATGAGCATCCATATATCTACCTTCAATATTATTATTTTAAAGCAAAACATATGAGAAGCAAAAGACACTGTAATCAGGGGAGCAACTTCATCAAATAGGGTTGTGATTTAAAATATAAGTTGCAAAGGCAACAATTTTATTCTTGTCTAGGTCAACAGAAGAGTAGTTGAGATAAAATTTGGCACAATTTCATGCTCAGAAATATTAAAAATCTCATCTAGATAATTAGCCTTTCAAATACTTATGAATCCCTTTAGAGAAGCAGTAGCCTTGGAAATAGAAAGGACAAAAGGAGAAGAGTGAGAAGATAGACTCTGGTATCACTGTAATCACTAGACAACAAGATAGGACTATACTTCTCCATAGTACACCTAAATACCTAAAGCTTAGGTTAAAATGTATATATACAGTGGAGGCCAATTCTTTGTTGAACCAGATGAAAAGATATAACACAATTCATTCAAAAAACTAGCTTTTACAGGTTCAATCTACAATGATTTCTAAGAATTGTAGTATCTCATGAATGAAATGAATTAAAAAATATATTTCAGAAAATAGTATTAAAGATAATTTTATTCTACTCTGTATAAAGCCCAACAGCAAAACAATTAACTGTTCTGAGTAAAATATTTGCTCACCCTCAAGATACCTTCTCAGATCATACCAAAAAACAAAATTTGGCCCTGGCCAGTGGTTAAATAGTTAGAGCATTGGCCCAGCATCTGGATATCCCAGGTCCGATTCCCAGTTAGGGCACACAGGAGAAGCAACCAATTGCTTCTCCCTCCCTCCCTTTCCCCCTTCTTTCCTTCTTCCTCTCTTGCAGCCTGTGGATCGACTGGTTCATGCGTGGCCCTGGGCATTGAGGATAGTAGCTCTGTAGGAACACGACTGCCTTGGGTGCTAGAAATAGCTCAGTATTCAAGCATTGGCCTATGATGGATCCCAGTCAGGGTTCATGCAAGAATCTGCTTGTCTCCCCTCCTTTCATAAAAACAACAACAAAAAACAACAGTTGTTTATTTTCATATCCTAGTCATTCTTGTATTATCATTTTTTATGTATTTATTTTATAGGGACAGAGAGAGAGTCAGAGAGAGGAATAGATAGGTACAGACAGACAGGAACAGAGAGAGATGAGAAGCATCAATTATCAGTTTTTTGTTGCAACACCTTAGTTGTTCATCGATTGCATTCTCATATGTGCCTTGACCGCGGGCCTTCAGCAGACCGAGTAACCCCTTGCTCCAGGCAGCGACCTTGGGTCCAAGCTGGTGAGCTTTTGCTCAAACCAGATGAGCCCGCGCTCAAGCTGGCGACCTCGGGGTCTCGAATCTGGGTCCTCTGCATCCCAGTCTGACACTCTCTTCACTGTGCCACTGCCTGGTCAGGTTTGTATCATAATTTATAAAAAATCAAATATTACACCTCATTTGAAGGTCATTTCTAGAACTTGGGTATTCATTTTGCATTTTCTTTTATTAAAGCATAAGATGAACTTTCCTTTACAGACATATCTAAATAGGCAAAGTGTTATAGTGAGATGAGGCTGGAAGGGTTAAGCAAGGCCTTATCATACACTATGGTTAATTGTAAAAAGAATGCAGAAGAAAATAAGACACTGCCTGTTACAACTGCAAGTACTAAAAAAAATGCCCAAATACAATATGGTACTGTAGAAGTAGAGAGTAACAACAGCTGTCCCCACTCTCTCCTTGATTTCAGACCTTCCTTTCTTATAATTATGGGCTTTGGATTTCATAGTACATTCATTTATACTAAGGGAGAAATTAGTAAACTATCAACCGCTTCCTCTTTACCAAAAGCCGTTTAAGAACCCAACCTGTGATACAAAAGATGATTCTAAATATAGTAAATTTAATACCCTGAAATTCAGTCTAATATTTTTAATCCTTCTGCTTTTGAAGAAGCCTCAAGTTCCAATTATCTTTTTTCTTAGTGATATTAAAAGAAAGGTGAGAAATAACTACATAAATCAAATGAGGCCGTATAAAGGAAATCTGTTAAACAATTTTTTCCACTCTAGCTTTAGAAAACAAATACTAAAGAATGAGGACTTTTTTTGTTTGCTTTAAGAGGAGAGCTAATGAAACAGTTTAGTAACTTTATTTATTTATTTTTCTTTTACAGGGACAGAGAGGGACAGATAGAGACAGACAGGAACAGAGAGAGATGAGAAGAATAAATCATCAGTTTTTTGTTATGACACCTTAGTTGTTCATTGATTGCTTTCTCACATGTGCCTTGACCGCAGGCCTTCAGCAGACCAAGTAACCCCTTGCTCGAGCCAGCGACCCTGGGTCCAAGCTGGTGAGCTTTTTGCTCAAGCCAGATGGGCCCGTGCTCAAGCTGGCGACCTCCGGGTCTCAAATCGGGTTCGTCCGCATCCCAGTCCAATGCTCTATCCACTGCGCAACCTCCTAGTCAGGCTGGTTTAGTAACTTTAAATGAATGCTTTATATATTAATTCCAGAGAACCACCTTGGACAAATTATAACAAAAACTGTAAAAGGTAATACTTAGGACACTTTGATCCAGGCATGATGCTAAAGCTTTACGTGCATTATTTTATTTTAATCCTTTTAATAGGATATGTGAAATGGGTTATTACTATTATACCCATTTTATAAGTGATTTTGTATATCCTCAGACTCACACAAGTGGTAAGGAAGCCAGGATTTAATCCCAGATTCGTGTCCAGGATGTTAATCATTATATTATGCTGCCTCAACATCCAAAGATTTTTTGCTCCTACTTCTCTCCAATCTGTCCCTTACTGTATTTTCCCACAGCCATTTTCTAGCTCTGGTCACTGAGTGTCTCATTTTGGACAGATCCTCCAGCTTTCTGTTTTTAGTCTTGTTCTTTTTATATAGTGTAGAATGCCTTAAAAATAGACACCTGATTCTTCATTTCCTGTTTTACATCCTATTTGGCTACCTATTTCTCCTAGAATCAGGTCAATACATTGCTTATAAGACCCCGTTAGAGGCAGAAATAAAATTACACAAAACCAGAGTTTTTCTTTTCATTATTATTATTATTTTTTACAGGGACAGAGAGAGTCAGAGAGAGGAATAGACAGGGACAGACAGACAGGAACGGAGAGAGGTGAGAAGCATCAATCATCAGTTTTTCCTTGCGACATCTTAGTTGTTCATTGATTGCTTTCTCACATGTGCCTTGACCTCGGGCCTTCAGCAGGCCGAGCAACCCCTTGCTGGAGCCAGTGACCTTGGGTCCAAGCTGGCGAGCTTTAGCTCGTCAGATGAGCCCACGCTCAAGCAGGCGAGCTCAGCGTCTCTAACCTGGGTCCTCCGCATCCCAGTCCGACGCTCTAACTACTGCGCCACTGCCTGGTCAGGCCAAACCAGTGTTTTTCAACCACCAGTCCACCAAGTCTACTAGAATCATTAGTTCTATAATCTTCATACAACATCAATGTGGTTAATTATTTCGTCAACTGGCAAGAAATTTCTGGTGGACCAAATTAGTCATGGACTAGCAGTTGAAATACATTGCATTAAACTACTATCAGCCTCCATATACATTCACTATCCATTACTTAAAATGTGGTTGCACAAATATTGTTGTAACAGGTTATTTTATTTTACTATGTATTTGTTGTAAGGAGATATTACCTATAAAAGAAGCTAGCAGCAGATGTAACAAAATACCAACACTTCTCTTTACCATCCTTATTTCATGGTTTGCCCTCAAAATACAGCTAATGCATATTTTCTTTTAGACAGAAATTACATAACCACAAAATAAAAAGGAAATTAATTCTATTCGTTTTTATAAAATTGAAAGAGACGACAGTGGTAAAACAGTTAATACTACTTTCAAAAGCTCCCTTAAATGTCCCAGTGAGAGAAAAAACTAGGTTTAATATGTTTAAGTAGTGTTCTCGGGATTGTTAAAATGTTAAGATTATGGCTGGGGGACCAAAACCATTACTTCTTTGCAAGACTCTGAAAAAAAAAAACATGCACATAAAGCAATACTCAGCAGACGAACATTCTTTATTATTCTGGGACTTAGGCCCAAACAAAATTTTCTACAAAAGATATGCATTCTTTCTTAGAAATAGAGGAGAAATTGAGACCTATATCAAATATGATTAGAAACCCATAACTTGTTGCTAGTGGAGAAAAAACTATTAAACAGTACAGTATTATTTATGTATAACTGTAAGACTGCACACACAAAGACCTATCTGGAAGCAATCTTTATTAATAATGAATAATTGTTATATCTCTGTGGCCTGAATTTTCATGTTCCTTTTCTTATTTTTAGTTCTCAATATTATCAATATTGTCTGAATTATTTACAGCAATCACATATTCTACAAAAATTTAAAAAGTCACAGAACATATTTTTCATCTATCTCACTTAGGGTTAAAAAACTAATAATGCTGGTAAAGTTGCAGTGAAATGAGTATCTTCACATTCTGCAGATGAAATGTACATCAGTACAATCTTTTTGGAAAGCAATTTGGCAATATATATATATAAAGTGCCCTTATCATTAAACCAAACAATTCTACTTCTGAGACACTATTATAAGGATATACCTACATCCTTATAATGCTTTATGTAGCAAGGTAGTAAATATATAAAAGTTCAAATATAAAGGAATAATAATAAACAAATGAACACCAAAATTACAGTACAATAAAATATTAACAAACCTGTGTTAAAAGAAGAAAATGATGTTAGATGGAAAAAAACCAAAATATAAACTTTGTCATCTCCATATTATTTTGGGGGTAAAATGTATAGAGTATAAACTGAAAGTCTAGTAATATTCACCTAAATTGTTAGTAGCAAATTTTTGGTAAGATTTTAAAACCTTGCAAATTTGGTAAACAGTATACTGAATTATAGAACATACTTTCAGAACATTGTATAAATGCCAATACCACCCTATCCTTTAAGCATAAGTAAATATACAATTAGTTTCAAATGGCCAATTCATAGTGACCTGGAAATGCCAAGAGATTAGGGAGTCAGCAGTAACAGTTAAAGCTGCAAAGAAGACAAAGATAGGAAAAGGTCATGACAAACCAAGGAAGAAGAAACTAAGAGTAGAATGGCAGAGCAAAAGTTATGAAAAAACGTGAACTATGAAATAGAGAGAAGAGAAGAAGAATTTGAGCTACTCAGGTGAAAGGAAAGTAATTGAGTTCTGTTAATAAGATCACTCAGAGCTGGGTACAGGCAATCCCTGGGTTAAGAATGTGATAGATTCTGTAGGTCTGAAAATATTTAAGTACTTATATATACAAAAAGTTAAAAATAAACAGTATGTTAAGAAAAACAGTTGTCTGAGTTGCATTTAAATAGGTAAATGTACTTGTTCTAGCTTACATACAAACTCAGCAGAAGAACAAACCTACAGAACCTATCTCGCTCGTAACCCAGGGACTGACTGTATACATACAGTTTGGGATTTCTGTGCAGGTAGGGCATTCTAAATTTTTTTGGTTCCTGGTAATATTCCTATTTCTCAAGGTAACATGGGTTGGCCTATACTCCCTGTAACTTAAAAAGCTTAATTAAAACGAATAGAACCATGACATCGATATCTGTGGGATCTTTAAAAATTTTGAGTATTTACCTGATCTGAAAAGACAACCATGTAGAGCTTTAGTAGATATCGCAAAACTGTTTTCCAAAGTGTTTGAATGCTGTAATGCTGGTGGTTGAAGCCAGGTAGGTTCTCATTGAATTTGGGCAGACAGTAGAGAAAATGGAGCCAGAATATTGGAGGCTCACAAATAAACAACAAAAGGAAAAGAGCTAATAAACAAAGGAAAATCTGCTTTTTGCAGTGAAACGCAAGGGAGCAGGGAAAACCGCACCTCACAGTGGCGGGAGAGCAATCAGGGAGAATCGTAGCCCAGGAAAAGCACCCACAGTCTTACATAGACCACTGATACACAGCCTTACATGGACACGCAAGCACACACACTTTCTCTCTCTCTCTCTCTCTCTCTCTCACACACACACACACACACACACACACACACACACACACACACACACACACACACACGGCACTGCCACATGCCCATGTACCAATCAGGCGAAGTGCTTGCAGCCTGTCAACCGATGAGCAAGCCTAACACAGCCGTTTTCCCCACATTTCACTGCTTTAGGGTTGCTTGCCTTACAATTTATGCAATAGGTTTCTTCCGTGATGGTCCCTATGCAAGTAGTGAGGTACACTACACCGGGGTCCCCAAACTACGGCCCCCGCAGGCGGCCCCTGAGGCCATTTATCCGCCTCCCCCCATGCACTTCCAGAAGGGGTACCTCTTTCATTGGTGGGCAGTGAGAGGAGCACAGGATGCATCCGCACCCATAGTTCCCATTGAAATACTGGTCAGTTTGTTGATTTAAATTTACTTGTTCTTTATTTTAAATATTGTATTTGTTCCCATTTTGTTTTTTTACTTTAAAATATGTGCAGTGTGCATAGTTTTTTTAATAGTCTGGCCCTCCAATGGTCTGAGGGACAGTGAATTGGCCCCGTGTAAAAAGTTTGGGTACCCCTGCACTATACAAACAGAAAGAGTAAGACTACAGAATTACATAACACAAGTTATGGGCAAAATGAGAGAGTGGTCAGCGGCACCAAGAGAGGTAAATCTTTGCCTTCTGGTGGAATACAGACCCGAGCTCTGTCTGCAGACAGCACAGTAGCTGGTACCAGAGGCTGCCCCAGGCGGGCATTCCAAACCTTATTGGCCTGCACACCAGGATCTGCTGGTTTTATGTGCAGCAAATAGGAGAACTCATTATGGGCCATAAAGAAATTAGAAAGGTGCCCCTTCATAATACTGTCTCCTTGAGCACTCAAGGGATAATAAATACACTTCTATCTTAGGCGGCCAGGTGCTGGTTGCCCAGGGAGTTAAGTGGAGGTCCACCTCTAATCTACTCCATGGAGCCAACAAGGCTGCCCATTGTAGGCGGGGGGCCTGTACAATCCAGGGCCATGTCCACTGCAGCCACTGGCCTTTAAGGAGGACTGCTTGGGCAGGCAAAAGCACTCTGCCCCGCTGTCAAAAGCCTGGCTTGAGTTAAAGTGTCCTTGGTGTGTATCTGCATCTGGATGTGAGCAGCTCCCCGGTGTAGGAGGGCCTCTACTGGAGCTGCCCACCCCCCGCCCCTGGTTAAGGTCTAGTCAATCAAAATTCAGAGTACTGTCCACAGGTGGCGTGTCCATCCAGTAAGGGAGCCAGTGCCGCCCTCCTGTCGCAGCCCCTGCTTTAAGAGACCATTATACTGCTCAATGATACCAGCAATCTGTGGGTTGTAGGGAACATGGTATTTCCAGTTCACCCCTAGATCTTAAGCACACTGCCTCACTATAGAATCCTTAAAATGGTTACCATTGTCACTTTTAAGAACGAGCAGCCACCCATATGCAACACTCAGGCAGTCCAAAGCCTGTATGACTGCCCTTTGGTCTGGGTAACAGGCAGGGCAAGCAGCAAGCAGACCGGTGGCAGTATCTACACATGTGACTGCATACTGGTACCCATCTGACTTTGGTAAGGGTCTGATAATGTCTATTTGCCACTGTGTCAGTGGAACACGGCCTCTCTGGATCTGTCCAGGTGATGCCAGTTGTCTCTGTGGGTGCTCCTTGGAACATACTGCACATTAATCACAAGTTGCAAGTACCTCTGCATAGGACACAGGCAAGTTCCAAGCCTTAACCATAGCCCACATAGTTTTTTGTCTGGCATGGAGCAGACGCTGGGCGAGTCACTGTGCCATATCACCTGCAGGCCCAGTCTCCAACCATTGCACCACCGCCAAGGTGTCTGCCTCATCATTCTCAGGATGGGCTAGAGGGCCATGCCCCGTGACATAATATACTGTCACCTGCTTCTGGTGTCCTATTTCCCATAAGTCCTGCCACATGGCCTGACCCCACAGTGGACAGTTCATTACCATCGACTGGTTAGTGTGTCAAGTAGCAATCCAAAGGGTCAGTCCACAACAGACAGCCCAGCTTCCGGTGCAAATTACCAGAGGTGAAGGTTCATTATGGGCAACTAGCCATATGGCTCTTAATTCCACCCACTGGACTCTTTGGCCTGTGCTCATCCAAATAGTCTCAGTGTCCAGATGGAAGGAAGACTTTGGCTGTCCACTTGGCAGTTTGGCCCCTGCTAGAACCATCAGTATATCAGACATCCTCAGGGATGGTCATTCGCCCCTCCTGGTAGGGACTGACTGACTTCAGATTCTGCCTCCTGAGCCCCAGCTGCACCTGACTCTAAGGTCACATAAGTGACTGGACCCAAGACTTCCTGCAGTTCTGCTCTCAACAGGCTGGTGCTAAGAGCACAGTGTTGTTGCAAGTATGTACCCCACTTGGCTAGGGGTAGAGGTTTGGGCCGTACCACCACAAGGTCTGGTTGCCCAAACTCTCACCCATCCTGAAATAGTATATATGGTCTTGACTCTTGGCAGCTATATCAGTAGAAAAAAGATGTTAGCCAAATCTGCCACAAAGTGGTATGTCCCTAACTCATGGCTTAACCAACCCAGCAGGTTAGCTATTGAGGGTACAGCAGCATGCAAAGGGGAAACAATTCTATTAAGTTCCCAGTAATCTACTGTCATTCACCAGGTTCCATCTGGTTTGTGCACAGGCCACACTGGGGAGTTGTAAGGGCTGTGCGCTGGCTGGATAATCCCCACCTTTTCTAGTTCAAGGACTGTCCCAGTAATTTCTTCATAGCCGCCTGTCAGGTGGTACTGCTTATTGCTAGTCACCTGCCAGAGAATGGGTAATTGCAAGGAGAAATGTGCTACGTGTCTCCGCAACACTGCCTTCACCACCCGAACTTGCAGGCAGAACTCCCAGCTGTAGTTTCCAACCACAGTCCTTTTAAGACATCTACCCCCAAAATATATTCAGGAATAGGAGATACATATAACCCCCAAAATGTACCCAGGAATAGGAGATACATATACCTTATATGTCTTAGGAGGCAGTCTTCTTATTTCCAATGGAATAGTTATTGGCTTCACTTAAACAGTTTGGCCCCCATAACTGTCAATGGCCACTGGGGTCCCAGCAAACTGTTTTGGGTTCCCATAAAGAAGGGAACGTTCTGCACCTGTATCCACCAAGGCCAATACCTGTTTTACATTAGAAGGGGACCTCTGGTCCCTGCCCACCCCTGTCAGAAAGTTCCCTCGGCCTTCCCCCTATTCAAACTAGAATACTAGGTCTTGGGGGTCCTCCTCTCCTTCAGCTGTCTCCATCATATAATCTTGTAACTGTGCCGCTCGTGCACCCACTGTTTTATTGGTAGCTGCTGGGGCCGTTCATTTCAGTGGCTGGAATCTCTGTTCTGGTTTAAGCTGCTGCCAAAGCTCCAAAAGAAACTTATTAGGCTTGCCATCCAATTTCTCCCTATCTTCCCCAGCCACAATCAAATCTACCCATATCTGTGTTTGGGTAACATTCACAGGCCCATTTCTCTTGCTAGTTGTGGGGAGGGGGTCCAGCACAGGTCACAGCCCTCACTGCTTTGTGATTCCAAGCTACCTCCAGTTCTCCCAAATCTGCTACCATCTGCGTAACCGTGATGATGGGCTGTCCCACACAGGGGCCCAGGATAGCCACTAGTGACCCAAAAAGGGCTGATGGGGCTCTGCAGAGAACAAGATCCCTCATTCTGGCCATAAACACTTCCTCATCTGGCTCACAGGAACTCGGGTTGAAAGCATTCTTCAAACCTAGTTCCTGAAGGACCTGGGGCAGTTCACTACAGCACTGCCATCTACTCACTGCCTCCAGCAAGTCCTCAGCATTCTGCCAGACTGTACAAATGCCATCAGCCATTCTAATAGGGTATGGTCTCCTGGGTTGCCATGGCAGTTCTGAAGATGCTGCCTCAAGGAGGAGTGTGTGGTAATGGCTGCCAGTTTCCCCATCTCTGTCCCGAAGAGCATGATGCCATCACCCCCTACAACCGCAGCAACGACGCTGCCAGGGGCTTGGTGGGTTTCTGCCAAAATTGCACCCCCAACTCCATCAGCTCTGCCTGGGTGTAGGGCCGGACCACAGAGTGCTCCACTACCTGAGGAGGGGGTTGTGCCTGTCCCTGAGGGACTCTTGGCTGCTTAGTCTTTACCTTCTAGGCGACCACTGGCCGAGGCTCTGAGTCTGCAGACAGCAGTTGCAGCTCGAACTTCTCCCTCAGAAGAGTCAAAGACACCTGGCTCCCGCCAACTCAAAGCCATTCCACTGGTTGGAATGGCTTTATCTTTGGCGTCTGCTTTGGTTAATGTGGCTGCCTGTTCTCAGCCTGATGCTGAGACTAGAACTCCTGAACCAGCAGTTTTTTCTCCATCAGCTGTTGCTGCTAATGTTCAGCTTCCAGGGCAAACTGCAATTCATGAACCCACAATTCCTTGTCCAGAGATCATTCCAGTTCCAGGCACCATTGGTGCTCAGTCTACATTTCACGCTGCAGCTCTCGAACCTGGTCAGCCTCCTTCTCCAGTGCTTGCTCCAGTTCACACGGTCACTGGTTCTCAGCCTGCAGCCTGACCTGCAGTTCTCAGATCTGCAGCTCTTTCTCCAGTGACCATTCCAGCTCACGCCATTGTGCCGCTCAGTCTGCAGCTCCCACTGGAGGTATCGAATTCGGGCAGCCTCTCACACAGAGCTCTATTTCTTCTCACAGGGCTGTAAAAAACACCCAGCACACAGCCCCCAAAAGGACAGCCACAGGAACCATATGCTGGAGAACAATGACCATTCCTCTACCCTACCCATCCAAGGTGTCGGTGGCTCCATACTGATTTGCCTCCAATAAACAAGTATGGCCCAATGCTTTTTGGCTCCGCATTTCTACTATGCTAGACATAATGCTAGTGGTTGAAGCCAGGCAGGTTCTCACTGAATTTGGACAGACAGTAGAGGAAATGCAGAGCCAAAAAGCATTGGGCCATACTTGTTTATTGGAGGCTTGCAAATAAACAACAAAAGGAAGAGTTAATAAACAAAGGAAAACCTGCCTTTTGCAGTGAAACGCAAGGGAGCAGGGAAAACTGCACCTCACAGTGGCGGGAGAGCAACCTGGGAGAATCACTGCCCAGGGAAAGCACCCACAGTCTTACATAGACCACACAGATGTGGCGCTGCCAAGTGCCCACGCACCAATCAGGCAAAGTGCTTGCAACCAGTAAACCTGCGAGAAAGCCTAGCACAGCTGTTCCCCCCACATATACATTTTACATTTGTGCTCCACATCCTCATCAACACTTGGTATTGTCTTTTTTATGTTTAAAAGCCACTTTGCCAGATAGATGGTAGTATCTCGTTTAAATTTGGGTTTCCCTGACAACGAATAGAAGAGAGTACCTTTCAATATGTTTATTACCCGTTTAGAAATCCTCTTTTATGAAGTGCCAGTTCAAGTCTTTTAGCTTTTTTTAAAAAATAAGCTTTATCAACTTTTCTTATTGATCTGTAGGACTCTCTTTATCTTTTTGACATAAAATGTTATCAAGTTATATCTCAACTGGCTACATAATTAATATGATTATCGCAGTATCTTCTTTCTTCATTGTTTCATGGAAAATATTCTGATTTCTATTTTAGCAGTGTGGTAAAAGATATACACCTTTCTCAGATGAAAGAACGTGGCTGAAAACTTTATAAGTTACTAACATCTATTTTCTCTTTTCAAGATGATATAATTTTTCTTAAGTATTTAGGCAACCATGGAAGTACAAAGTACATCTAGATGTTGGCTCCAGATGAATTCAGATTTCTAAAATTGCAGGTAAAAAAACTAACAAAGTTATTTTAAAAGCCCTTGAGACCTGAATTATTTTTATTCCAGAACACTAAGAATATTAAAAAGGATTGTTGCCTGACCTGTGGTGGCACAGTGGATAAAGCGTCGACCTGGGAACACTGAGGTTGCCAGTTCAAAACCCTGCACTGGTCTGGTCAAGGCACATATGGGAGTTGATGCTTCCAGCTCCTCCCCACTTTCTCTCTCTCTCTCTCTCACTCTGTGTCTCCTCTCTAAAATGAATAAAATAAAAATTAAAAAAAAAAAAAAAAGGATTGGTACCTTGTTTTCCTTCTTGATCTCATCAACTATAAGTGCCCTGGTAGTATAACACTATCTACATTTAGGTTTTTAAGAAATTTATTAACCATGTATGTATTAGTGCAAGCAATTCAACCATTAACACACACTGTTAGGAACTAAGCATATACCTGATCTTAATGAGAAAACATGCAGAGGCATAATAAAGTTTCTTTGCTGGTTAATTAAATTCAGCTGTGATCCCACATACTTGGGTTTTTCTACAACTTTTCGGACAGCCTTGATGACTCTGGCAGCTACAAGATTATCACTTTCCTCAAATATTAAAACTATTGTTGTAAAGGAAAAGTAAAATTTGATTCCATCTTCTATCAATCAATGTAGTATAATGCAAATAGGTAAATGGAGAATTGATTTTAATCTACTGATCTCATAAAATTACTTAAAATATATACTAAAAATAGCACTTTAAAAAGTTATATTTGCATCCTTAAGTCTTTACCAATTAAATCAGATTCAAACTGCAAAGCTAAGTTTACATGATAATCACTAATAAAGCAGACAAGTATAGAAATTCTTCTACAGGTATTGATCGACTTACGAACTATGTAACTTACAACCATTCGACTTTACAACCACAATTGCTAGCCACGACTGCTCTGCATCTGGAGCAGTTTTTGTATGCACCTGTATTTTGTAATTTTGTATATTTTGCAAATATTAAACCAGTTGTACTGGTAATGCAGCGTTTTACTTAAACCTGACGGATGTAAAAATAAGAAACAAAATGGTGTAGAGATGATACAAATGGCATAAAATGAACAAAGATAATTATGATATATAACAATGATGAAAGAAAACTATGATAAAATATGACTTAAAGATGTTTATAACATCATTTCACAGTACTATACATATAGCCTACTCAACTTACGGCCAAATCGTGCTATGAATGGTCTGTCGGAACCAATCGTGGTCGTAAGTCGAGCACTAGCTATAGTATGTTAAGAAAACTTTCCTAAATTATAGTTGATTAAAAATGACAAAGAAGGCACTGACTGCTGCAGTCAGTGGATAGCGTCAGCCCAGTGTGTGGATGTCCCAGTTTCGATTCCAGGTCAGGACACACAGGAAAAGAAACCATTTGCTTCTTTATCCCTCCCCCTCTCCCTTCTCTCTCTCTCTCTCTTCCCCTCCTCCAGCTGTGGCTCAATTGATTCAAATGCATCAGCCAGAGCGCTGAGGATGGCTCTGTGGAGCCTCCACCTCAGGCACTAAAAATAGTTTGGTTGTGAACATTGCCCCAAAAGGGCAAAGCATCAGCACCAGACGGCGGTTGCCAGGTGCATCCCGGTCCAGGTGTGTGCAGGAGTCTATCTCCCCTCCTCTCACTTGGAAAAATAAAAAATGACAGAGATAATGGCTTTATATAATCTTGATATTTAAAATGCTAAGAAGTAACAGGTACATTTTGCTATCTAGCTGTTATAATTTTCTAATAAGGTTACAATAAATTTATCATAAATATAAATTAAGGTGTTAAATAGGCAGAAATTGTGCCTAAAATTAGAGGAAACGCACTAAAATCAAGCTTATCTTGAGGTAGCATGGTGAAAATATTTCATTATGTTATGGCAAACTGCAACACAATTTTTAAAAGATATTTAAAATGAGTGTTGTGTACATTTAGATGGCTTAACCATGAGAATGTTTTGGTAAAAAATTTTTTTGGTCCCTGGCTGGTTGGCTCAGCGGTAGAGCATTGGCCCCATATGTGGAAGTCCTGGGTTCGATTCCCGGTAAGGGCACACAGGAGAAGCGCCCATCTGCTTCTACACCCTTCCCCCCTCTCCTTCCTCTCTGTTTCTCTCTTCCCCTCCCGCAGCTAAGGCTCCATTTGAGCAAAGTTGGTCTGGGCACTGAGGATGGCTCCATGGCCTCTGTTAGAACGGCTCCTGCTGCAACAGAGCAATGCCTCAGATGGGCAGAGCATTACCCCCTAGTATGCATGCTGGGTGGATCCCAGTTGGGTGCATGCGGGAGTCTCTGCCTCTCTGCTTCTAACTTTGGAAAAATACAAAAAGAAAAAATACAAAATAAAAATTTTCACATCCATTTCAAGTAAAATGTATATGTTCCTTTCAAAAATTGTTTTTACATTATCTCCTCAAACGGAAATCTTTAAACTTCGCAGATAGAGCCTGACCTGTGGTGGCGCAGTGGATAAAGCATAGACTTGGAATGCTGAGGTCGTAGGTTCGAAACCCTGGGCTTGCCTGGTCTAGGCACATATGGAAGTTGATGCTTCTTGCTCGTCCCCACTGCTCTTTCTCTTCTCTAAGATGAATAAAGTCTTTAAACAACAACAACAACAACCTGACCTGTGGTGGCGCAGTGGATAAAGTGTCGACCTGGGAACACTGAGGTCGCCAGTTCAAAACCCTGCACTGGTCTGGTCAAGGCACATATGGGAGTTGATGCTTCCAGCTCCTCCCCACTTTCTCTCTTTCTCTTTCTCTCACTCTGTGTCTCCTCTCAAAAATGAATAAAATAAAAATAAAAAAATTTGAAAAACAACAACAAAAAAATTCACAGATGGAGAACAAACCTTCTTCTCAAAGTATTCAATGGAGCTTCACATATAAATTAGCAAGCCTTCACAAAGGGTAAAAACAAGTCCACAAACATTAAATTATAAAACAACTGCCTGAAGATTCCTACTGCAGAAAATCAACATCTGGCCTGACCTGTGGTGGCGCAGTGAATGGAACTTCGACCTACAGTACTGGGATCACCAGTTTCAAGCCTCGGGTTTGCCTGGTCAAGACACATACAAGAAGCAACTTCTAGAAGTTGATGCTTCCTATTCTACAATCCCCTTCTCTTTCTAAAAATCAATATATAAAATCTTTAAAAAATTTTTTTTAAAGGAAAGAAAATCAACATCTGTAAAAATTACTATTTGGATTCTTTCTCCCTAATAGTTCATTTTCCTATGACTCCTCATGTCTAGATAACTTTACAAAATGTAGGGAAAGTCTGTGTGGCCCATGACCACCCAAATTTCAGGGTCTAATAAGGTTGCTCCCTTATGACATAAAGGAATGTCATGATTACCACAAACTCTGTTAGAGCCAAAATACCTAATTTTTTCAACATGATTCATAAATCTGCTAGTGTCAGAAAAGCCTTCCTCCTGCTTTTTGTTTGTTTTTATTTTGAGGGGGTTGGTGGTACTAGTAAATTTCTTTCATGTTAAGAGGAAACTGTGTTTAGTCAAAATCGCATATATTGTAATTGTAGGAGATTCTATGCATAAATCTATGATTCTTTTAAACAATAGTATCAACAGATGACATATAACATTTCCTTGAAAAACTAGTTATGCAGAAAATACTCACTGAGTCCTTTTGGTAATACAGAGACACATTTTTACTAGAAAAATAGCAGTTTGATCAAAAGAACCACCATCTTTACATTCATACAGCTTTTAGTTTGTAAATATTTTCACAAACACCATCTCATTTGACCTGAAGATGACATAAAAGATGGACTAGAGATTTAAAAACCAAACCAAACCATGTCCTTAAAAATCATTTATTTAGTGTTGCCTTAAGTCTAAGGAGAAATGCAGAATATGAATGGACTCCACACAATAAAGCCAGCATACTATTGCAAAATAAAATTACTGGTCTGATATACATATGTCCCTTTCTATATTTTAAACTGAAACATACCCTTTGAATTTAAGAATGGCCTCAGGAATACCTTTCTTCCACAGGGGCCACTGTCTAGTGTCACAATAAATTATGCAATTTTAATATATTGAGAAAACTTATAGAATATCTTTTAAAAACTTTTATCATTAACAAGTTACTCTAGAATAAACACTGAGGACAAAACAACAGAGCTAGACACAAGTTCTACACTGTATTTGTCAGTAATTGCTCTAACACCAATTATAAAGATTAAAAAAAAACTTCAAAATTCACCCATTTCCCCCATATGATCTATTTTATAAACTGTAAATTATTTCAACTGAAAATTTTATGTGCCCAATCAATGCTTTGCTGAGTACTATAAAAAAGTTGTATATTTGAGTCTTTAAGGAGCTTATGGTCTAAAATAAACACTAGAGGCATGAAGAACATATAAAAATACGAGAATATTGTGATTCAAGAAGCCCATAAGTCAACAAAATTTATTTCAAATTAATAAATACTTATAAGATGGCAGAAATGCTGGTTGGCCAAAAGCTCTGGTTTCTCAGGTCAGACAGACCTGGGTCTGAATGCGGCTCCTTCATTAATTAGTAGTTTGACCTTGGACAAATTACTTAACCTCTCTATGTCTCAATTTCCTAATCTGTAAAAATAGGATAATAAAGGTAAACTTGTAAGATTGTTGGAGTAAAATGAGATAATGTATATAAAGTGTTTATTACCATATCTGGCATACATTAATTCTCAAAAATGTTTGCATCACATTATTATTGTTAAAGAGGTCCTGTAAGACAAAACTGATGGTGGGGGGGGGGGGGGAAGAAAAAAGAGAGAGAGAAATGGAGGTTATTATAAGCATAAGAGCCTCCTGAGAAGGAAAAAAACAGAAACTTCAAATTTCTTCCAAATATTGAAAATTACTTAAACCTATCAGTAAAGCCCTAACAAGGCCCAATAGCAAAAAATAAAATAATAAAAAATAAAAGGTAATGAAGGTCCATCTGATAACATCACAAGAGAAAAAGATCCACTATTCCAAGTATCCTGTACAACCATCAGAAGAACAGATGGTACAATGAGAAAGTAACTATGATTTGAATGAGTTGGAATGATGGAAAGAAACCCATGTCTATTTGAAAGTACAACGGTCTTGGTTTATCACATCTGGGTTATTTTGCTTGTTTGTTTTTGTTTGGGGTGGGGCATATACATACTGCATATTATCATCTTTCTTTCTTTAAGTAACTTACCAATGTCACACAGCTATTAAGTAATAGTGCCAGAATTCAATCCTCTATTTGTCAGAGCCCAGAATCCAGTATTCAAACATGAATTAAAGCCTTGGCTAGTTGGCTCAGTGGATAGAGCGTCAGTCTAGCCTGCAGATGTTTTTGGTTTGATCTCCAGTCAGTACACACAAGAGAAGTGAGCATCTGCTTCTTGCCCCCTCTTGGGGTTAGTGGCTCTGCTGGTCCGGGAGTTGGCCCCAGGCACTGAGGATAGCTCAGTTGATTCGAGCATAAGCCCCAGACAGGGATTGCAGATGTCAGTCCAGGCGCATGAGAGAGTCTGTCTCACTATCTCCCCTTCTCTCACTTAAAAATAAATAGATAAAAATAAACAAAAACTAATACCATAAAATGCTCTTTTTGAAAATCCATGAGCAGAAAAATGAGTTTACATTTGTCTTGCATATACATGGCAGAAGATGATACACTCTAACCTGCTTACGGAAATTATTTTCAAACATTCAGAGTTCACCAATGGTAAATGATAGAAAGCAAAACCGACAAAAAATTGAATCTTAAGGATCTGTGAACTAAATGGTAATATAGTCTCATGCAAGTTACTTAATTTTAATCTAAACCTCAATTTTTCTCTCCTGTAGAACAATACTTCCTTCCTTCTCCTCCCAAGATAGTACGTAGAAAACAGAGCACACAATTTCAAACACAATAAATAGTAGAGCTCTTATCATCATCATCATGACTTAATAATTTGATATTAATTTTGAATAGCAATACAGCAATGCATGTTTAAATAGTAAAGTTAATAAATTTAGGTTCTACATCCAATACTCTTTAGTGATATTCAAGAATGAATTAGAAAACATATCCCAATACCTCCTTATTCCTGGTCTATGAAAAAAAGAAAACTTTGCAGATTATGTTTGAGGTAGCATTTGAATTTTCTCTCTTATATGTTAGTTTAATAACAAATAATTTTTAGAATTTACATGCAATTTAAATTTTCACTGATATATGTTGCTTAGGTGGCACATATCTTACATTAAGATTAAATAATTAAGTTATTAGTAAGAATAACAATTAATGATTCTTCCTTCCTTGTCTATGAATAAACTATCTTTAGAAATCAGAAAATTTTACAATGTATCTGGAACCCTGCTGTTGAATTTTTTTCTAAGACATTCACCAAAAATCTGTTATCTCACCTTAAGTTACAGTGCTTTGAAAGAGACCCCAAAATTATATGTATCCATTGTTCAAAGAGACAGAGAAATCAGTAATATAGAAAAATATATGCTTTATGTACACTTCTTCACTCAAAAAGAAAATACAAAATGGAAACATGCAAAAACTCTGGTTAAACTTTACCAAGAAAAACAGGGAAAATAAAATATGCTTAATTAAACAGGAAAAAACTAGCCCTATAATCTAAACTGATTAAGCCTTTAAAAATCATTTCAGTTAAAATATAGAAATTAATTCTACTTAGTAACATCTTTAATCATTAGTAAGAGGGACTGGACCTGATTAAATCCACAAAGTAGGCCACTCTCTTTATGTGCACACTGAGCAGTTCATACTGAACGTAGAACTCTTCATCCAGAAACAACATGGTATAATTTAATTTAGTGAATTTAGTCATGACTCCAAAGCCCATTCTTTTTCTCACTATGTCATAAGTGGGAAGATGTATCACCCACTCTGATAAGTAACCTAATGGGTATTATCCCATGTATTTGTTACATACACTTAGAGGTGAATTACCAAACCCAGGTTCACACAGGCTGTACTTGGCAAAGCCTGCAGAGTCTGATGCCAGGCAGGACTGGCTCCAAAGCAATGATATTCTGGAACTCTAGCTCGTATCTCTTTTATATAATAGAAAACTTTCCGGTATTTTTCCTCCAGTTTTTAGACTCTCTTTAATAGTAATAATACCACAATTAATATTCACAAAAATTTAAAAACCAATATAATACTAAAGCTAAAACAGAGAGAAAAAGATGGGCATCACAGTTTTCTTTAGGCTGGGAAAAATTTGGAATCAATCAGACATTAAAAGCTAACACATGATCAATATCAAGAAAACTGTGTCTGTAGTATCATAGCCCAGACTGGTTTTCCTTGTTTTCTGTATGTGTATATATGTGTTTTGTGTCTGTCAATCAAAACAAGTGTTTCAACTACAATTCTGTGAAACCCAAATGAACAAGTACAGACAAGTATGTGAACAAGTACAAAGTTCTTTTTAAGTCATACTCAGGAGTGGCATGTTAAATTTCTAACTTTCCCTATTCCTTGTTTTACCGTGATATACAGAATTAGCTAATAAAGCAGATTTATTCATATCATATATTTTTTTAGTCTAATTACCACTTTTTCACAGCTGATGTCAAAGACCAAGTTTAAACTATAAGAATGTGGCTTATATATTTACATAAGACTAACTTTCTAAAGTCTTATTAGCTTCACATTTACAAAAACTGATATGCAAATGTTTACACTAAGAATTTACCCAAATGATTACAGAAGATTACAAAGATTAATATTGAAGCTTTTAAGTATTAGAATTTTATCACCCAATGTTATTTCAAAAATTCTTTTATGCATATCATATAAATGGCATTTATTATAAAGCAAATCCTAAATATGAAAATCAAGGATTTGCTGTAATAAGGACATATTTTGGTTAAAAATTAAAAATATTTATCACAGCAAATTCCCTTACTGTAGTTCAAGTGTTAGAAAAAAAAATTATTTCAAAAGAATAAGAAAAAAAAAGAATAAAAGAAAAAAAATTATTTCAAATTTATTTTGGTACTGCATTTTATTCTTTACCATACAAAAAATGTACAACTATTCAGTAACACACGTTGTATCTAAAGATGGACAAGTAACCACTGGAGACCCTACCTTGTGCTGTTCGATGGCATCTATCCATTGCTGTCTGTGATCTGGATCTTGAGCACGAAGATACCAAACGCTATCATTTACACTAATATCAAATCGACACTCATCAAAATCATGAGGCTGTGGAGAATAAAGGAATGAAAAGCAAAGCTAATTATCAATTATCTTCTTAGAATTACCATATTCTACAAAAGGGGTCGGGAACCTTTTTTGGCTGAGAGAACCACAAACGCCACATATTTTAAAATGTAATTCCGTGAGAACCGTACAAGTAAATGTGTGCATTTTATGTAAGACCAACATTTTTAAAGTACGATAAGTCTCTGAATTCTTTTTAATAATGTTGTTATGCTGTTGCTAACCAATGATGAATAAAGTACTTCTTACCATTAATGTGATTTCTGGTGCTGCATGGTTTTGCTGATGGCTTTGTAGTCTGGTTGATATGTGGTGAGGTCAAGCTTCATGCAAGTTGTTGAGACTTCCATCCGTTAAACGTGATTGTAGGTTGGTCTTAACGTTCTTTAGATGTGAGCAAGATTGTTCACATGCATATGTAGAGCCAAACACTGTCTGTACAGCAATACTCACATGTTGCAGTGTGTGGTATGTGACAGGAAGCATGTTCCAAGTTTTGACAATCAGCTGATCTGTGGGTTGAGGTTTTCCCCACTTGTGTTTGCTCACCAACTCTGCTTGCTGTCGTGCAAGTCTTTCCAAATCTTCATTCAGTGACTTGAATTTATTCACCCACACGTCTGAGGCCTTAAGGTCAGCAGCTTGTAGCTCAAAATCTCTGATGGAGACACCGGGGATGTAACTCAGGTCGGTGCTGTCCACTGCACACTCGTGTGGATGGGTGATGAACTTAAAAAGATGAGTGCGCTCATGAAATTCTCCAAAGCATGCTCTGAATGACTGCAGAGATCAGATGTGAAGCCCGCTAACTGCTGTTAATCAAGATGTTGAGCAGGGTCACTTGCTGTGCATGCATCTTTAAACTCTCCCAGTTTTTCAAAGTATAGTAAACGACCTGTTTCAATGTCAGTGATGAAGAGTTTCAGCTTGTTTTCAAATGCAAACACTGCTTGTTGAAGTGATAAAACTGTATTTCTAATGCCTCGCATTTTCACACTGAGCTGGTTCAGATGTTCAGTCATGTCCATGAGATAGTAGAACTTCAGGAGCCACTCAGTGTTAGCTAACTCAGGATGTTTGCCGTTTTTCATTTTAAGAAAAGTCCGGATTTCACTCAGACAAGCCTCAAAATGGCTGAGCAGAAGCCTCTTGAGAACCAACGCACATTGCTGTGCAGAAGCAGACCAGGATAATTATTCCCAACTTCATCCAGCAGTGTTTTAGACTGGTGATCATTTAAAACTCGGGCAACAATAAAGTTGACCACCTGCATGACCAGCGACATCACCTCACCAAGCTGCTCGCCACACATCTGAACACAAAGTGCCTCCTGATGTAGGACGCAGTGAAAACTTAGGATGGGTCTCTATTCATGTTCACAAAGAAGCACTACAAATCCTCTGTTTTTCCCCACCATGCACAGAGCACCATCAGTACACATTGAAATAAGTTTATCCATCGGTAGATTTTTGTCTTTAGCAAACTCAGTGAAAGACTGGAATAAATCCTCCCTTCTTGTTGTCTCTTTCATAGGCAAAACAGCAAGACTTTCCTTACGTAGTCTGTCACAGATGGCATACCTTGCAATCACACTGAACTGGGGACAAATGGCTTATGTCTGTTGACTCATCCAAAGCGAGAGAAAAGAATGGTGCTGCATTTATGTCCTTCCCTTGTGTTGCCTCAATTTGATTTGCCATAATGATGGTACAATTGTGAACAGTTCTTGCCGACAGAGGCATGTCTTTTATTCGTTTGATTGTCTTGTCTTTATCTGAAAAGTCATCATAAAGTTCACTGGCAACATCAAGCATGAATGTGTTGGCATACTCCCCATCTGTGAATGGCTTTCCGTTTCTCACAATTGCTAAAGCACTAGCAAAGCTAGCCGAATTCCAGTCACCTTGTTGGGTCCAAACACAGAGTTGCTGTTGACTAGCTTGAACTATGCACAGTAGCTCTTGACATGCTTTCTTCCTGCTGTCCTCCGTTGGATATTTCCATGCAAATGTAGTGTGGCGTGTGTAGAAGTGCCACTTTATATATGACCATTTCATCGATGCAATTTTAGCATTGCATATTAGACACACTGCAGAACCTGCTCTCTCTACAAAGGTGAATTCCTCTGTCCATTCCTGCTGAAAAGTACGATACTCATCTTTTATTCTTTTAGCCATCTTCTTTTCAAAAGGTTTCTGCAATTAGCTAGCTGACTACTTGATTAAAAGAATGAGAGTTTACTTTCTGACCTCACAACGACCCGTGTACATTACGCATTATCCAATAAAAATTTGGTGTTGTCCTGGAGGACAGCTGTGATTGGCTCCAGTCACCCGCAACCATGAACATGAGTGGTAGGAAATGAATGGATTGTAATACATGAGAATGTTTTATATTTTTAACGTTATTATTATTTTTATTAAAGATTTGTCTGTGAGTCAAATGCAGCCATCAAAAGAGCCACATCTGGCTCGCGAGCCATAGGTTCCCAACCTGTTCTACAGCAAAAACATAGCTATTCTGGCTGGTGGAACACTATTGTTATTATTTTGGGTTTTTTTTTCTATACAAATAACTTTTTAAAAGATGTTTCAGATCAAAAGCACAAGGGTATAGCTACCAAACACTAAATGTAATTCATCATTCCTACAAATGAGTTGACATAAACTACAAACATATTTAATAAAAGAGCAAATATTTTTCATCAAATTCTTTTAACTTTTTAAATTGATTTTAGAGAGAGAGAAAGGGGAATGGGAGGGGAGAAGAGATAAAGAGAGAAACATTGATTTGTTGCTCCACCTATCCATGTACTCATTGGTTGATTCTTTCTTTTTTTTTCATTGGTTGATTCTTGTATGTGCCCTACCTGGGAATAGAAGCAGCAACCTTGGCATATCAGGACATAACCAAATGAGCTACCCAGCCAGGGCTCATCAAATGGTTTTAGTTAAATAATAAGAACACTACTGAAAGCAAAGTAAAAAAGGTCAAAAATAACTTTTAGGAAAACATTTACTACTTTTTTCCCTGCCTCCATTATTCAAAAGTAAACTCTCACCATGAAGAATTTGATTTCATTACATTTTATAAACAAGACATTTTTATATTCTATCAAAAAATCATGTATCTCAAATTAACTTCTAGGCTTTTGTATGTCTTTGATAGTAACAACCAGGAGAGCTTTCAATGAAAAGCAAAGATAAACATTACATCAAACCTATGTTAGAGGAAACCTCCTGTATTAAAATGTAAATATTTAATGAAAATCTCACTATCTGGTTAAGTGTTTTATATTCCTGATAAGAATATATAAAATTAGTATTTTATATCCTTGTTTTTTCCCAATAAATGAATTAAAATATGAGAGGATACATCACATATGACATGTCTTTGTCGATCAGAAAGAGGACAGCGAGTTGTCAATGTAATAATAAACTTATTTGCTGAAGAGAATCTACACGTTGTATTTTCAGGGTTTACGGTTTATTCTCTCCCCCTTTAATGACACCAATCTTTTATCTCTTTATCAATTTATTTAGTAAAAATAACATAACTCCACAATGTTCCTTAGCCTATAAAACAATTTAAGATTAAGACAACAAATCACAGTTCTGACTGGCTAAAGTACACACGTTAAGCATTTACTGTCACTACGTGCTGGGAATCAGGACTACAATGGAAAGTAAAGTGTGTCAGAACAATACAGAAGGAAAAAACAAGACAATGAATCCCATGTTAAATAATTATGAACACAAACACGTAACAAACATTTAATACTCATAAATACAATGAATATAAATTTAACTGAATACCAAATATTCAGAAATCTTAATAGGGTCTGTTCACTGAGAAAAGCTTCTTGGGGTTCTGTCTGAGTAGCTCAGTTGGTTAGAGTACTGTCCCAAAAAGCTAAGGTTGTAGGTTTGATTCCTGGTTAGGGCACATATGAGAATCAACCAATGAATGCATAAATAAGTGGAACAAAAACTGATATATCTCTTGCCTAACCTGTGGTGGTAGGTGTTTATAAAGTGTTGACCTGGAGCCTGACCTGTGGTGGCGCTGTGGATAAAGCGTCGACCTGGGAACACTGAGGTTGCCAGTTCAAAACCCTGCACTGGTCTTGTCAAGGCACATATGGGAGTTGATGCTTCCAGCTCCTCCCCCCTTTCTCTCTTTCTCTCTCTCTCTCTCACTCTGTGTCTCCTCTCTAAAATGAATAAAATAAAAAAAAATAAAAGTGTTGACCTGGAATGCTGACGTTGCAGGTTCAAAACCCCAGGCTTGCCTGGTCAAAGCATACATGAGAAGCAACTACTGTGCACTGATGCTTCCTACTCCTTCCCTCCCCTCCCTTTGCTCTCTCTAAAATCAATCAATAAAATCTTTTTAAAAAATTGATCTTTCTCACTCTCCACAATCAATTTAAAAATATTAAAAAAGAGCGAAAGAAAAGCTTCTTGGGAAGAAAGCACATATATTATCTGTAATTTAACCAGTCTACTGTTCTAAGTAGCCCAAGCATTTTTTTATAAATTTATGTAAACAGAATCAGAGAGTACATACTCCTTTGTTCTTCACTGTTCTTAGTGTAACAATTATGAGATTATCTTTTTTGTTGAGTCTCACCAGTAATGCATTAATACTCAGTAGGTATAAACAGGGCTGTTAAAAGGGCAAGTTGAAAGTCTATGTACGCTATAGCAATAGTTCTTGTTTAGAAAAAAATACAGCACAATTAGTTTTCTAGTCAGTTGTACTTCTATGAAACTATATCCACTCAACCTGAACTAGAGTACTACCAAAATTTTTACTAGCATATTGTTTTTTAATTCTTTAGGTTGTTTCTAAAAATTTCTAAGTTTTTCTGATTGCTTTATTATTTACCCCCATGTCCTAATCATAATGGTATATATATCTCAGATAAGTTCACAGAAGTTAATTTCAGTAACAATAAAGGTCTAATAAGATAACTACCCCCCCCCAAAAAGCTGAATAGAATACCTACTCCATAAAATATTATGCAGCAATTTTAATAAAGCCAGTATATTAAAGATTAATAGTAACTACCTTTAACTTGTATGATTAGAGCTAACTGCCTTAATTCGCTCACCTATATACATTTTTCTATAACATGTAATACTTTCATTAAAGGACAAATTATTTGTTTTGAAAATATGTAGAACTTGTAGTTAAAAATAGAAAACTAAATATATTCACCTCTACTCAGTCATCAAATCCCATTTAAATAAGAAAAGGCATTAGATGAGGATAAATAGAAGAGAACAGCAAAAAACAGATTTTGATCAAATTTTAAAGATGGGAAAGAGATAAGCAAATTGCTATGTCACATGCAACTAGGGAAACCTAGGTGTGCAGGGGGACAGGACAGACTAGTAAGTAACAAGCTTATTTGTGCCAAAAACCACAGGAAAAATAAAAGAATGGGAATCAGTAATTTGAAGCTACAAACAGAAGGAACAATTAAAAGTTAAGAAACATGCCTGACCAGGCGGTGGCAGAGTGGATAGGACGTCGGACTGGAATGAGAAAGACCCAGGTTCAAGACCTCAGCTTGAGCGCGGGCCCATCTGGCTTGAGCAAAAGCTCATCAGCTTGGACCCAAGGTTGCTGGCTTCAGCGGGAGGTGTCTCAGTCTGCTGAAGGCCCGCGGTCAAGGCACATGTGAGAAGGCAATCAATGAACAAATAAGGTGTTGCGACGGCAATGAAAAACTAACTATTGATGCTTCTCACTTCTCTCCATTCCTGTCTGTCCCTATCTATCCCTCTCTCTGACTATCTCTGTCCCTGTAAAAAAAAAAAAAAAAGTTAGGCTGGCCAGGTGATTCAGTGCATAAAGCATTGACCAGGAGTGCCAGAGGTTGTGGGTGCCATCCCCACCCCTCCATCATGGCACTTACAAAGAGCAATCAATGAGTATACAACTAAATGGAACAAGTAAGGGGAATAAGTTGATGCTTCTTCCACTCTATCTCATCCTTTCTCTCTATCAAATCAATGAAAAAATTTAAAAAAAAAAGAGTAACATTTAGTCTGCCTAGATACCATCTTTAAAAATAGCCAAATTATTCTTCTAGCAGAAGACTAGAGGTTTTCTATTTGGGAATGCTGAACTAAAGGAACCCCTAAACTAAGAACTATCAAGGAAAGATGAAGAAAAGGGCACAATATTTAAAGCAGAAAAATTAAGGCAAAGTCTACGCTAAGTAATAAGACCCACACTCCCACCCTGTTCTAATACCATTTCTCTACCCTAGGTAGTAAGACCCCCACTCCCACCCTGTTCTAATACCATTTCCCTACCCTAAGTAGTAAGACCCCCCACTCCCACTCTGTTCTAATACCATTTCCTTACCCTAAGTAGTAAGACCCCGACTCCTACCCTGTTCTAATTCCGTTTCCCTACCCTAAGTAGTAAGACCCCCCACTCCCACTCTATTCTAATACCATTTCCCTACCCTAAGTAGTAAGACCCCCCACTCCCACTCTGTTCTAATACCATTTCCTTACCCTAAGTAGTAAGACCCCGACTCCTACCCTGTTCTAATTTCGTTTCCCTACCCTAAGTAGTAAGACCCCCCACTCCCACTCTATTCTAATACCATTTCCCTACCCTAAGTAGTAAGACCCCCCACTCCCACTCTGTTCTAATACCATTTCCCTACCCTAAGTAGTAAGACTCCCACTCCCAACCTGTTCTAATACCATTTTCCTACCCTAAGTAGTAAGACCCCTATTCCCACCCTGTTCTAATAATGTTTCCCTACCCTAAGTAGTAAGACCCCGACTCCCACTCTATTCTAATACCATTTCCCTACCCTAAGTAGTAAGACCCCCCACTCCCACTCTGTTCTAATACCATTTCCTTACCCTAAGCAAAGCAAACAAGGCTTCTCAGAAAAATGGCTGATTCCAGGTCTGGATCAGGTAAGGTATATGATGAACCTGGAAAACTGTGAGCTTAAAAGTAATGAAGGGCTTGGGAGTAGGAGGTCCACAGAGGCATGTCAAAAGGACAAAGCAACAAGCTTGAAGGGAATTCCATTAGCCAAACATAGGACAATTTCATCATCAAAATACATTAAGTACAGTAATGGATTCTAATCCATTGACTAAATCAGGAATAATGACTCCATTCTGTTACATATGAGACAAAAGAAGAGGGCTGTTTTTTTGTGTTTTGTTTTTATATAATAGAATGATGACTGATAAATGTGGAAGGAGTTTGTAGAACTGAAAAATCACCATTTTGCCAACTAATACAGAAAAGACTGGGTGGGGCAGGTGCCATAAATAGTCGCAAAATCAAAAGGTCATCTTCCCTGACCTCCAGATTTTACTCAGTTGCCTTCTCTATTATATTCTCTTGATGCCTTAGATGCATCTCAATACATCTACAACTCCAAATCTCTCCTCTTGCTGGCCTCCAAATTTTTGTAAATGGCAACTACCAATTGCTTAGACCCCAAATCATCTGACTCATTTTTCCAACCCCATAAGGAATCCATCAACAAAGCTGCAAATCTTGTCAGCTCCTACCTTCAAAATGAATCTGGAATCCTAATTACTTCTCATAACCTCCACCATCACTATTCTGGTCCAAACCACTACCATTTCTCACCTGAATTATCTTTAATAGTCTCCTAATGCTGCCTAATTCTGTTTTCTTTCATCCCTGCCACCAAAATGTAATATTAGCACAGCAACCAAAAGTGATACTGCTATAAGAGGTCAAAGGGACATGCTCAAGCCTTCAGTAACTTCCCATCTCACTCAGCATGGAAATCAAAGTCCTTATAATGATCTACAAGGCTCTACAGTCAGGCCTACCACCTCTCTGCCTTCTTTTCCTACTAATTTCCCCATTGTCTACTCTATTCCAACCATACAAGCTTCCTTCAAGCTCCTTCAATTAGTCCTGGTGGACCTTTACAAATGCTGGTCATTCTCACCCAGTCACCTCTTACCCGACTCCTTTTCCTGCTTGAGAGCTCCACTCCACTACTCCATTGCACCCATTATAGCCCTCTGCCACACACACATTTTTACATCTCTGAAATAAGAATATATCTTACAAATTAAAATTATATCAACTAGAACTGGCAATGTGACATAAAAAAAATGCATCTTAAATTTTGTGGCATCAAGCACATTAAAATACTGTACTACTTTGCCAAAGACAATTTCCTAGATCACCCTATAATAACAGATGCTAAAACAAAAGCTACTTAATAAAAACATAAAAATGTATTAGTTTAAGAAAGTAAAACCTAAGAACAGATTCCCAGACATGGTCAGTCTGAGTAACTTCATGGGCCCCAACTAGATAATATACCATCCCAAGACCTTTTTTTGTTTGTTTGTTTTATAAACTTAACTTGCACAGCTTTATGAAAATATATAAAAAAGCAAATTTTAAGTAGCATGATTCCTTCCAATTGTTTCCATTTGAGTTTGTTCCTTATTTTTATGTCAATTTTGGGAATTTCTAAATAAATAAAACACTGCTTTCAATTTCTACCTTCTGCACCATGACCCAAGCAGCCCCCAATTTCTTTTTGTGTGTGTGTGACAGAGAGATAGATAGATAGATAGGGACAGACAGGAAAGGAGAGAGATGAGAAGCATCAAATCTTTGTTATGGCACCTTAGTTATTCATTGATTGCTTTCTCAATTGTGTCTTGATGGGGGGGTGTAGGAGGGGCTATAGTAGACTAAGTGACCCCTGCTCAAAAAGCAAGCAACCTTGTGCTCAAGCTGTTGAGCCTTAATCAAGCCAGATGGGGTTTTGAACCTGGATCCTCTGTGGCACAGTCCACACTCTATCCACTGCACCACCGCATGGTCAGGCAGCAGCCCCCAATTTCTTAATTTTCAACATGCTTTAACATCTAAACTTGTGGTAATATTCACTGGATTTTTAAGACAGTGCAAAACAAAGAATGTAAAATATCTCAGAAACACTTTTTTATGACTAAATCTTACAATGATATTTTGGATGTTTTATGTTAAATAAAATATAATAAATTAATTTTGCTCCTCTTAACGTGGAGACTAGAAAAATGTTTTTTATTATGTGGCTTGCAGTAGTTACTCAAAATTATGTTTCTATTGGGAAATCATGATCTAAACCATTCAACTTATTTATCTATGTAAACAACCAACCAATGACAAATTTATGAACATCTGATTTACCAAATACTACTCAAGGCACTGAGAAAATAATGGTGAGGATGAACAGGAATGGTCCCTAACTTTGGAGAGATCATATTAACCAACTCATCACACAGTAAATGTAAAACTTCAACTGTAAGAAGCCATAGTTAAGAAAGGTACACCTATAATTAAAAAAAAAATTTAAAAAGGGCCCTGGCCAGTTAGCTCAGGAGTAGAGCATCAATCAGCCTGGCCTGTGGAAGTCCCAGGTTTGATTCCCGGATGGGCACACAGGAGAAGGGCCTATCTGCTTCTCCACCCTTCCACCTCTCCTTTCTCTCTCTCTCCCCCTCCTGCAGCCAAGGCTCCACTGGAGCAAAGTTGGCTTGGGTGCTGAGGACGGCTCCATGGCCTCTGCCTCAGGTGCTAAAATGGCTCCTACTGCAACAGAGCAATGCCCCAGATGGGCAGAGCATCGCCCTGGGTGGGCATGCCGAGTGGATCCCGGTCAGCACATGTGGGAGTCTGTCTGCCCACCACCTGCTTCTCACTTCGGAAAAATACAAATAAAGAAAAAGAAAATAAGGAAAAGAAAAAGAAACATAAAAAAGGAACCTAGTCAGGGAAGGGCTTCCAAAAACTAATATCTAAGCCAAGAGAAGGAGGATAAAATGAAATGAAGTAAGAAAGAAAGCACATTCAGACAATAAAAAGCACATGTAAAGATTTATAGAAGACGTCCCCTCGAGCTTTGCCTGCCCGGAGCTCCGCTGCTCCCGGCGGCCAGAACGGAGGGGTAGAGCAGCGCTTGACGACCCGGGGGACGGGCGGCCGTGCCCGTTCCAGGGCCTCGCGAGGCACAGACAAGGCGCGGAACCGCCTGGCGTTCCCGCGGGCAGGTGCGGCGCGGTCGCCAGCCTGTGCTCTGCTTCCCCAGGGCGCAGCCGGGCTGATTTGTCGGGGGTTGTGGTTCCGGTCCCACTTCCCCTGCGAGGGCAAGAGCCTGTCCGTGAGCGACTTTGGGCCTGGGGAGTTTGTCTCCAACGTCTGCGAAGGCTGCAAGGGGGTGCCTCAGCCAGACTTCTGAGCGCATGTATTATTATTAAAAAAAAAAAAAAAGATTTATAGAAGATAAGAATCTGAGAGAGGTATATAGATAGCATGACTGTAGGCGGCACAATGACAGGGAGCCTGCTAAGAGATGAGGTTTAAGAAGGCAAACCATGAAAAAACCTCATGACCCAGGAGAGCCTGAAGCATGGACAAGAGAGGAGATAGTATAATGCATTCTTTCTTTCCTTCTCTGGACCCAATATACCTCATTTCATTTTAGAAACTTAGATAATAACTTTTTTGTCTTAAACTACTTGCAAACATCAATAACAAACTGAAATAAAACCAAATTCTAATGCTAAAAAAACGTTCTGTGCAGCTCTGTGTAATGTAAGGATATTCACATACTCCTCTGAAAATCTGATAAAATTTTCAGATTCCTCAGAACAATATTTTCAGAACTATCAGGTAAAATATATATATTGGAAAGAAAACTAATTATATAGAACTCATAGTAAAAAGTTTTTTAAATTACGATACAATACTACATGTGTTAGTTTACAGAATTAACAAATTAATGTCTAGTGACAGGTAGTGATATTTTGAGATATCCATAATATATATAATGCCATCTGATTATCTATAATTTATGTTGGTGAAAAAGTCATAGATACTGACAATATTACTGTAATATCTGAATTACATTAATTAAAAAATGGCTAAATTTCATTTAAAAGTTAGTAAAAATAAAGTTGTAATCTTTCCCCATGATGTTCTGCAAACCCCTTGTGGACTTGTTTTGAAGTTTTTCTGGTAGTGGCTTCCAATTAAAAAGGCCATCACCTGTCCCAAGAATCACAAAGACCAAATTTCTGTATCCAAGTACATTTCCTATTATGACAGAACTGCACTATTTCAAACTAAAAGAAAGAAGTTCTAGTAAGCAAATGAATATAAACACTTTTTGAAGTGTTATACTCTGCCTAAAATAAACATCTGGCCCAAAATAACTTTAACCTTCAATCATATTCTTCAAAAATTCTCAGTAAAATTTGACAATTTCTCCAGCATCCTGGATCAACACCCCATCCACTGCACCACCACAGGTCAGGCTCTGACAATTTCTGAAAATCAAATCCGCACCAGAAATATAAAGATTAGCTATTTTTCAGCTGACAGCCCTTTATTAGGTACTGGGAATCAAACCAGTAAAAAAACATTCAAAATAATGTGATGGCAGAGTCCCAGATATATATTTGTGTAATAATAACACTACTGAAATGTTACAGAACTTTATCAGAACTTTTCTGATTATAGTTACTTTATAATCAAAGCATTTTTTAATTACCTTAACTTGGTCTATAAAACTGATTCTTTTCAAATCTTCTAAATAGTAAAAACAATTTAGTAACTTGAAAACATCCATGTCTCTTCCAAAAAAAGATTTACTGAAAATTTGCAAATATAACAGGAATCTGTTTTAACAAGCCTTCTATATAATTCTATTTTTTAATCTTCTTTTTTTTAGAGAAAGACAGACAGGGACAGACAGAGAAATAAGAAGCATCAACTCATTTTTATGGCATTTATTAAGTTGTTCATTGTTTTCTCATTTGTGCTTTGATAGGGGGAGGAGGGCTGAGCCAATGACCCCTTACTCAAGCCAGAGACCTTGGGTTCAAGCCAGCAAGCCTCAGGTCAAGCCAACGATCCCATGTTCAAGCTGGTCACCCTGTGCTCAAGCTGGTGAGCCCATGCTCAAGCCAGTGACCTCGGGTTTTTGAACTTGGGTCTTCAGCATCCACTGTGCCACCACCTGGTCAGGCCTATATAATTCTAAATGCACAATGAAATTAGGGAAACATTGTGTTAATCAAAATCCTTGCACCTTGAAACAGAAGTGAAAAATTATTTCTCTTGTAATTAAAATCAAAGGTACAAAACAAGACAAATGCACATATATAAGCAGATTAAATATACAGTATGAGATAATACTTAGATTATAAGGAGATTACTGTGATGACTCAAGAAAGTTACAAGTAAAACACCTAGCAAAATGCTTACAATTTAATAGTTACTCCAAAAATAGTAAAAAATGAAATCTTACAGTTAAGACAAAAAGATGAGGAGTGGTTTATTGAAAAGGTGAGGGGAAAGATAGGCTTTTGATAGTAGAGGAGGAGAAAGACATTCTGTACTCAATAATGGAGAATTCAATGAGCAATGTTAGCAGAGAATGACAATGTGCCAGTTAAAATAAGCAGCCAGTCTGGTATAGGGATATTCACCTGTTCTCCCCATAACTTTTCAATTTCTGAGGAAATTACTATAAACAGTTTCCCAAAGTCTGAACATTTTATATCCATTGTCTATTCAGATTGCTAGCAACCCAATAGCACAACCAATAGCAATTACTTTGCCTTTATGTATGACTCCATTCATTTTAATGTCAGATCCTTAAAGTCCTTAAGAAAATGAACTGGACTAGACCACCAGTAATACTCATTCTTTACTTGAAGACATTTTTCTTACTTTAGAAGAATGGTTCTCAAACTTCAGCTTGCATCAAAATCACTTGAAGGTTTGTTAAGATATAATGCTGGACTTCATTACCCCAAATTTCTGATTCATTAGGTGTGGAGTTGGGCCTGAGAATTGGAATTCTTAACAAGTTCATAGCTGTTATCGATGCTGCTGGCCTGGAGATCACACTTTGAGAGCAATGCTCTTTGAAAAATCTTCCTCTTCTTATTTAATATTTCCTTGTTTTTATAGGGCACATTTTCCAGAAGAAAAGTTTATAGAATATTTGTGTTATTTTGTATTATGGGAATTTCAAATATAAGCAAAAATAAAAAATAGGACCATGGACCCCACATACTACCATTCAACTCTGACATTTATTAACTCATGCTTACTCTTGTTTCATCTATATACTTCCCAATACATATTCTCCCAAGTGGATTGTTTAGAAGCAGATTCAAAACATACCATTTCATCTGTATATATATGTATGTACATCTGTATGTACCTCCAAAATAAGAGGTTTTAAAAAAAAAACCCACAAGGAGTCAATTTTTTGAGACCTTCGTATTTAAAGATGTTTTTATCTGCCTTCACACTTGCTTAGTGGTTTGACCAAATACAGTTCAATGTTGAAAATATACTACTCACAAAAATTAGGACTTTTTTTTTTTTTTTTACAGGGACAGAGAGAGTCAGAGAGAGTGAGACAGGAACGGAGAGAGATGAGAAGCATCATCGGTTTTTCGTTGCGACACCATAGTTGTTCATTGATTGCTTTCTCTTATGTGCTTTGACCATGGGCCTTCAGCAGGCGGAGCAACAACCCCTTGCTCGAGCCAGTGACCTTGGGTTCAAGCTGGCGACCTAGGGGTCTTGAACCTGGGTCCTCCACGTCCCAGTCCGACACTCTATCCACTGCGCCACCGCCTGGTCAGGCTAGGAGGTATTTCTAAATGAATATGAAGTGATAAAATATTCCCTAATTTTTGTGAGGTTACTTCCTCAGAAAAATGAAGGCACAGCCTATTGCATTTTAGCTTCCAGTGTTGTTCTTTTAGAAGTCCAGTCATTTTGCATCCTTGTCCTTTGTTGTGATTGGGCTTTCTTCTGGAAGCTGCTCCAGAATCATTTTTTTTTACCAGGTGTCTGACTCACCACAACGATGTCTCTTTAATTTGGATCTTTTCCATGTATCATTCTGGACCTGCCTTGGCCCTTTCAATGTAAAAACTCATGTCCTTTATTTTCTATGAATTTTTCTTGCATTCTTTCACTGATAATTCCTTTCTTCTCTGTTCACACTTGTAGATGCTCCTGCTGTCCAAATACATTATTAAAACTCTTGGGATGGGATGGGGTGAAGTGAGGTCTTAGTATTCAGTTTGCATACTTCCCTTAAATGCCCTCTATTCAGTATAATTCCTTGCCTTCAAGTGTTTCTGCGCCTATTACCCCACTGTGTAGCCCAGACACCACTGTTTTATTTTCTCTATAAATTAAACCTCCCATCTTTTGCTAGATTAGGGATGGGTCAATCATCCCACTGCTCAGAATAGAAGAAATAAAATCTGGGTATCCCACTGCTTCTTAAACTGATATTCAGTATATTGTCCTTATTTTAAACAACTCCTATCCACAAATTCTTATTTCAAGAGATATCTGGTACTGCTAAAGTATTATGTGATTATGATGTAAATTTAGTTCACAGCTTTTATAAATGATTGCTTAGGATTTGAGTTTCTCAGTTCTATGAACTCACTTAGCATATTTTTCCAGCTTCTAAAATGCTAATATTTTATTGTCTCCTCACCTGTTCTTCCCTTTTGGGTTAACATTTAAAAGGAAATTTTCTACTATTCTTTTCATGCGCAAGGAGAAAAAATAAATGCATCTTTACCCAGATGAATTTCTTAATGTTTTAAAAGCCAGATTAAACCACTTGAATTCTTTCACAACAGGACAAAACTCAATTTATAAAATGGGGTTTACATGTAAATTTCCAGGAATCATTCCCTGTCTCCTGCCCTCAAGACATTACTGGTCATGGTTTCTTGGTCTCTTGGTTTCTTATAGTCAATTTAGTAAGTGATCTTTTTAAAGTAAAGAATCCTCACTAGTGGGAAAGTATAATTTTAAAGGAAATAATTGTTGGATAATATACAGTCTAAATTGTAGATCAAGAGAATATCTCATTATCTGTCTTTAGGTGAAGCAACAATAATAGGTCATAGCACTAATTCCAATGAAGAAGTTTAACAGCAATACCAACTTCCTTAGTGCATTCACTATATAATGAGTTGTAAGGAAGTAATTTAAAGTCTAGTAAGTCTTTGCTGCTTTAATTAAACAAGATTGTGCCACTGTAAACCCAAACTAAAATATTAAAATTAATAAAAAAGAGAGAGAAATGTTACCTCAATACAAATAACCAATAAAAGCATTGTTATCTTTGCAAACTATACTAGGAAGTAAATAGCTTTCAAGAGCTCCTAAGAATTTAGAGCAAAAAGTCAGCAAAATACACATTCAAATGTTTTTCTGATTATAAGTGACAAAAATCAACCTGTTAGTTTAGCAGAAAATATTTGCCAAACATGTCTATTATAAAAAAAAACAGAAGTCTGATAAAAAATATTATGGTATATAGAATATATGAAGAACTTTAATAACTCAAGAGTAAAAATACAGAAACAAAAGATTTGAACTGACAGATCACGAACGAGATACAGAGAGCAAGCAGATGAAAAGATAGTGTAGCATCATTAGGAAAATGCATACTGAAATCACAATGTGATATCACTATATACCTGCTGGAACGATTACAATAATAATAATAAAATAATAATAAAGCAAGTGCTGACGAAAATGCTAAGCAACTAGCCCGACCAGGTGGTGGCGCAGTGGATAGAGCGTCAGACTGGGATGTGGAGAACTCAGGTTCCAGACACCAAGGTCGCCAGCTTGAGCGCAGGTTCATCTGGTTTGAGCAAAAGCTCACCAGCTTGAGTCCAAGGTCGCTGGCTCCAGCAAGGGGTTGCTCGGTCTGCTGAAGGCCCGCAGTCAAGGCACATATGAGAAAGCAATCAATGAATAACTAAGGTGTCAAAATAAAATACTGATCATTGATATTTCTCATCTCTCTCCATTCCTGTCTGTCTGTTCCTATCTATTCATCTCTCTGTCCCTGTAAAAAAAAAAAAAAAAAAAAAGCTAAGCAACTAGAATTCTCAAAGATTGTTGGCAGGAATACAGTTTGGCAGTTTTTTTATAAAGTTAAACATACAAACCACATCACCCAGGAATCCCATTCCTAGGTATCTACCCAAGAAAAATACAAACTGTATGTCTACACAAAGACCCATACACAAATGTTTATAACAGTCTTACTTTTGTAGTAGTCCAAAACTGGAAACAAATATATACCCATTAAGTGGTAAATGGATAAACAAACTGTGGTATATTTATACAGTAGAACAGTACTCAGTAGTAAAAAGAAACAATTTGGGGATACAGCAACAACATAGATGACTTTCAGAATAATTACACAAAGAGCTGCACACTGTATATTCCAATCTTATGACATTCTGGAAAAGGCAAAACTATAAGAACAGTAGTTGCCAGAGGTTGGGGATGGGGAGGTAACTGACTACAGTAGGGCAGGAAAAATCCTTCTGGATTGATGGAAATTGTCATTATTGTAGTGATTACACAATTGTGTACATTTATGAAAACTATAACTGTACACTTAAAAAGGATGAGTTTACTACATATAAATTATATCTCAATAAATCTGATTTTTAAAAAGGCACTACATACCTCTTTAATACTGGAACAAGGAATAAACAGCCTGTCAGAGACATGTTGAGAGCATATAAAAAGTTAACTAGGGATGTCAGAGTAACGGTAGCATGAGAGATACCCTTGAAATTTCAACAAATTGAACAGCTATAACTCATCAAAGGAACCCCACCTGGCCTCACAGGCTTGCATGAAAGAACTGCATATTGAATTGACTCAATATGGGAAGGGATGAAAGAGGGGAAGAGAAAGGGAAAGAGAGAGGAGAAGGGGTAAGGGGAAGGGAGAGTAGGAGAGACAGTGGGAAAGAGAGGAAAGGAAAGAAATAGGGGGGAATAGAGGGATGGAGGGAGAATGAGAGAGGTAGGAAGAAAGAGTGTAAGTAGCACTAGCAGTGGGTTTCCAGAGGGGGAGAAACCCAGAGTGGATCATCTTTGGCAGGGAGGAGTGGAAATATTGGAGGGGGCACTTAAAGAAGTTCTAAACTGAAGCAGCAGTTGAGTGCAAGGACACAGCAGTAAACAAAACTCTGGGACACTGCCAGTGCTCCCGCTATCTGCCCACTGCTTGCACTGGGGACAAACAAAGAGAAATATAAAGTGCAGCCCCCCTACCTCCCAGATCCTGCCTCCTTCCCCTCCACAGTGTACAGAGTAACAGTGGCTTACCCCAGAACTAACTCTGTAGAACCACTGTTTCCCATGAAGAACAGGGGTATTCTCCATCAGGTCCCTGGTCTTTCAAGACACAGGAAGAACATGCAGAGGCCTGAGATTGCCATAGCTGACAGAAAGGCTATAAAACCTTAGTTGCCCACCCTACCACTATCGTTATGGCCACAACCCCACCTCCACTGCTGCAGCTATAGGGGATGGCGGTCAGACAGGGGAAACCGTACAAAGCTAAAACTTGTAATCCAGTATCACTTACTGGAAAATAACAGAAAAACCTCTTGCAAGTGCAATAATGCTGTCAAACACCATCTAGGCAGTGAAAAGCTCCTTCTAATATCATGAATAATGAAGAAAGAGATGCAATTCAGAAAAAAAAAGGAAAATCTCCAGAAAGCAGTATCAATTACATGGAAATTTGGGGGTTAAATGACAGACAATTCAAAACTGAAGCTCAATATTCAACGAGATATGACAAAACACTGATGGACAATTTAATGCACTCAGAAAAAAAATTAATGGATAAAACGAGTACATCACCAAACAGATTAAAACTTAAAAAATAAAACACACAGCCTGACCAGGCGGTGGTACAGTGGATAGAACGTCGGACTGGAATGCAGAAGACCCAGGTTCGAGACCCTGAGGTCGCCAGCTTGAGCGTGGGCCCATTTGGCTTGAGCAAAAGCTTGCCAGCTTGGACCCAAGGTCGCTGGCTCCAGCAAGGGGTGGCTCGGTCTGCTGAAGGTCCGCGGTCAAGGGACATGTGTGAAAGCAATCAATGAACAACTATGGTGCTGCAATGGCAACGAAAAACTAATGATTGATGCTTCTCATCTCTCTCCATTCCTGTCTGTCTGTCCGTATCTATCCCTCTCTCTCTGTCCCTATAAGAAAACAAAAACAAAAAAACAAAAACGAAACACACACACACACACACACAAAAACATAAATATGGGAGATGAAGAACTCAATATATTAACCTATGGAAAAGGTTAGATCCTCAGATTTAAGAAGCCAACAGAAGACTTAGTGACTTAGTTACCCCAACCTAAACAGGTCTTCTCCAAGACACACTGTAATAAAACTGTCTAAAACTAACAACAAAGAAAGAGTCCTTCAGGCAGCTAGGGAAAAGAAGAAAATAACATATAAAGGAAAGCCCATCAGGTTATCACCAGACTTCTCAGCAGAAACTCTATAAGCCAGAAGAGAGTGGACTCAAACATTCAAAGTACTGAAAGAGAGGAGGAATGACCAGCCAAGAATACTATATCCATCAGTTATCTTTTAAATACAAAGGAGAAATAAAAACTTTTCCAGACATACAGAAGCTGAGGGAATTCATCACCAGAAAACCCCTATTGCAGGAAATACTCAAGGGGGTTATTCCACCTGATACAAAGAACAAAACAACACAAAACTACAAGTAAAAGCTCCAACAAGTTTAAATATAAACAAAGATAATCTGCAACAACAAAAAATAACCGGGGAAAGGATATAGGTCTGAAGTAGCAAAGGAGTATGGAGGGCAGAAGTATTCATAAGACAAAGGGTTCTTGTACATATGAAGCTTTTTTCTTATCAATAACTTAATCATACTCACCCATGAGAAAACCAAAACTGAAATACGGAACTTTAAAAAAGAGTAAGCAGAAGAAAAGAAATTTGGAATACTACCAAACAAAAACAACTGACAAAAACACAAAGGAAAAGAACCAAAGGAGACACTGAGCTACCAGGAAAAAAATAAATAAATAAAATGGTTATTGGAAATCCATATGTGTCAATATTCCCCTAATTGTGAATAAAGAGGCAGAGGAGCAGATTGGATCTAAAAAACAAAACAAAACTCAACTATATGCTACATTCAGGAGAAAAATTTAAGCTACAAGGATAAAAGATACTCAAAAGTAAAAGGTTAGAGAATGATTCTCCAAACAAATAATACCCAACGAAAAGCAGGTGTAGCTACACTTATATCTGACAATGCTGATTTCAAGACAACAAGTGACAATGATAAACATTTCATAATAATAAAAGGCACTACATTAAGAAGGCATACCACTTCTTAATATAGATGCAGGAATCAGGGAGCACCAGAATATATAAGACATCTACTAACTGATCTAAAAATAGAAACAGATAAAAACACAGTCATACTTAGAGATCTCAACACACCATTGATGGTTATAGATTGATCATCCAAACAGAAAGTCAATAAAATGCTGGCCTTAAACAACACACTAGACCAAATGGCCATAACTGACATTTACAGAACCTTTCATCCCAGAACATCAGATTATACACTCTTCCAGTGCACATGGAATATTTTCAAGGATAGATCCTATATTGGGCCACAAAACAAGCCTCAACAAATTCAAGAAGATTTAAATAATATCAAGCATATTCTCTGACCATAATACTCTAAAATTAGAATTCAACTGCAAAATGAAACAAAGAAACCAACAAAAATGTGAAAATTAAACAAGCTACTTCTAAAAATTAACTGGGTCAGAGAATAAAAGCAAAGATCAAAAGATATATACCAACAAATGAGAATGACAATATGACATATTAAAACTTCTGGGATACAACAAAAGCAGTAATAAAAGGGAAGTTTATATTATTATAGGCTTATCTCAAGAAACAAGAGAGACCCCAAGTAAGCAATCCAAGATTATATCTTAACCCTTTCTGTAGTGAGTTTTTTTCATACCTGCTGACCCCTGGGAGTGAGATTTTTTAAAAAAATGAAATTAGTTCCAGTTATAGTTTTATTAACTTAAACTCATGTTTGTTTGATAACCAATTTTTGGAAAAAAGAACATACATTTGCCTTTTTTAATGTTGCCGTATACATTTTAAAAATAAATCGATCATACTCCAGATGAATAAGAGGTACGAGGATGTACATGAACTTTCATACTACTCAAAGGGTTAAAGAACTAGAAAAAGAACATAGGCAACCTAAAATAAGCAGAAATACATAATAAAAATTAAAGCAAAACTAAATGAAATAGAGAACGAAAAACTATAGAAAAAATACAACAAAGCCGATTATTTGAAAAGATCAATAAAATTGACAACCCCTGGCTAGACTAAGGAAAAAGAAAAATGACTCATATAAAAAGAATCCAAAATGGAAGAGAAGGTTCCACAGACATTATTGATATACAAAGGATCATACCAGAATACTATGAAAAACTATATGCCACCAAATTCAACAATCTAGAAGAAATGGATAATCTTCCTAGACTGAGTAAAAAAGTGGAAAACCCAAATAGACCAATAAACAGTGAGGAAATAGAAACAACTATCAACAACCTCCCCCAAAATAAAAGTCCAGGACCAGATGGCTACACTAGTGAATTCTACCATTCTTTTTTTTTTTAATTTAGTGAGGGGGGTGGGCAGAGCAGACTCCCTCATGCGCCTCAACGGGAATCCAACCAGCAAGCCCCCTAGGGGGTGATGCTCTGCCCATGTGGGGCATTGCTTCCTTGCTCAGTAACCAATCTCTTCTTACAGTCTGAGGTGGAGGCCATGGAGCCATCCTCAGCGCCTGGAGCCAAATCACTCCAATCTAGCCACGGCTGCAGGAGAGGCAAAGAGAGAGGGAAAGAGAAGTGAGAAGGGGAGGGGTGGAGAAGCAGATGGGCACTTCTGTGTGTCCTGACCGGGAATCAAATCTGGGATATCCTCATGCCAGGCTGATGCTCTATGGTTGAGCAAACCAGTCAGGGCCTTTATCAAACATTCAAAGAAGATTTTGTACCTATTTTTCACAAAGTCTTCCAAAAAATCGAAGAAGACGTAATGTTCCCTAACTCATTTTATGAGGTTAACATAATCCTTATAACCAAAACCTGGCAAGGACAATTCACAAGAAAACTAAAGACCGGTATCTCTAATGAACAGAGATGCAAAAATCCTAAACAAAATAGTAGCAAACTGAATACAATATATTAAAAAATAATACAGCAATGTATTTGAATTGAAACTGGGTCTTTGGAGATATAATTAAGTAGGATGAGGTCACACTGGCGTAGAATAGGCCCCTAATCAAATATGACTAGTGTCCTTATAAAATGAGGAAATTTGGACACAGATACACAGGTAGGAGTATCTGTGTGAACCTGAATGGAGAGGTTGGGGTGATACATCTATAAACCATGGAACACCAAAAGCAACAAAAGAAACCAATCCTGAAAACATCTTGATCCATACTGTTAGCCTCCAGGACTGTGAGACAATAAATTTGTTCTTTAAACCAACTACATTTTGTAATTACATAATTTAGATAAATTATTCCAACATTCTGGGTCCTACACTTCAACAGGTATCCTTTTCTATATTTTCCTCTTCCAAACCTCTCACCAAGTATTTTAAATATTTTCTACTACATTCAAATTATTCAAGTTACATTATTAAAGTTATATTCTCTTACCTCATTGACCTAATTACTATACCTTCTTTACTACTACTTGGTCCAGTGAATACTTCCACCAGGTTTCTACCTAAATGCTCCTATCAAAGTATTCAAATTGTATCGCTTTCCTACCCATTTCTTTGACTATGTACCATAGTGAAAGTTCTGGAGAAGAATTTAAAATCTTGCTTCCCAGCATATGTCCTCAGTTTGGCTCAAACTCATTAAAATTCTCTACAGGTACAGATATTTCTTATATTGATATTTACTGGCATACTCAGCAGGATTCCAAAGAAGCCTGTGACTCAGATCCAGTGCTAAGCATAAGCAAGGGCCTTTTGTGCTCCATCAGCTCCCCACTTCACATCAGGTGAACTTGGGTGAGTTTCTCTCAGAATTTGCTTTAAGCAGGAGGCCATGACTTTATTTGAGCTGTTCTAGAAAATCCTCGAGGTGGGTAAAGGTTGAAGTAGCCTAGGGAGAGGGAGAAAAATGGATTGCTGCTTTTAATTTGGCTTTTTAATTAGATTGTTTACTGAGTCTGAATAAAATCTTCGGTGAAATAAGAGGTTGAATTCTCTTTAGCTTTAAAAGGGAAAGGAAACCTGATTCCCCAACCTAATTAGCCAGTGGGGTGATGACAGTTGTTTCAGAACCCTGAATCCGGAATGGTGGAAATGGGCACTGGGAGTATGACCCCACAGTAGCCAGGGGCCTCCTTGTAACGAGTTCACCAGAAGAGAGGGGTCTGAGAGAGGGACTCATGCCTTGGACAGTGTTGTGATGCTGGCTGCATTTCGTAAGCTCTCACTGGCCCATGCTTTGGTACCCTTAGGGGACTAAGAATTTGTGTGGGGTTGCCTGAGGAAATCTTTCTTCTGTGGCAAAAAGCAGTCCTACAGGGATATCCACCACATTTGACTTGTACAAGGCATAAGGACTGGCTTTCCCTAGAAGTTTGTTCAGACTCTACAGATCTCAAAATTAACATGGAAAATTGTGCCTCTGAGGCCAATAAGCCTTATGATAGTCAACTTCTCATTAATACTAAGATTAAGATGGCCAAAATGAGGATGGATGCCTTGATACCTCTAAACTAATTCTTTGTGCACAAAAACGAAACTATCAAATCGAAAAAAAAAGAAAGACCTATTTCATTGGTCTCTCAAAGCTTCAAAAAGAGGATTTAAATAAATAGATCAGTCTATGATGTTGTTTATATGTCAACTCAATTCTCTGAGATATTAAAAATGGCTACCTTATTTTAAAAGGGGGAAGGTCATTTGCAACTCGACCTGTCAAGGACAGATAAACTATAAATGTCTACAAGGGCAAACTTTGTATCCAACTTTTCTTTTATAAACTAGTGAGGTTTTTTTTAGGGCCACAAGCACCTATAAGAATTGGATATTCTAAAATTCTCAGAAATACAGAAACTAATACAAATCTTTTTCAAGTTTATATGATCTAAGCTTAATGCTCAGTAACAGCAAGCTCAAATTTGCTGGTTTAAGTAAAACATGTCTTAAGTCCAAGTTAATAACTGATTTTATGTCTATGAAATATGTTTCTAGAGCTTACAAAATATCTTAAATATATTTGCCAGTAAAAGCCTGTTTTGAGGTTATAAAATTCTTTATAAATCTGCCAAGCTAAAAAATGCTAATTACCAATTTTCATTAGAAATTGAAGTTTTAAGGGTTAAAAATCTCTCTCTCTCTCTCTCTCTCTCTCTCTATATATATATACGAAAACTATGAAGGCGAAGTGTATGGGCAAACAACAGTTGGAAATTAAACAGTCAAGGCTATGAAAAACCAAAGGTGGCCACTTGGTTCTTCCCTGTTCTCTGGTTTCTCATTTTTCGGTGTTTGCATTTCTTCATGCATCCCAGTACCTTTAAACTGGACTTCAATGGAGGAACTTAAGAGCTGACATTATTGAAAAGAGACGTCTTATATTACTGCCAAGGTTTGATAAAGTCACTTCAAGAAAATGCCAACTGGCAACCCCTTCTTTCACACCAAGCTCCCAGGAGACAGAGGCTTTCAAGATCACTTGACTGCCACCTGGAGATTTTGTTTACTGAAGAGGGCATTAAATAAAAGACACTATCCAACCTCACCAGAGGGAATCTTATCAGGTACCTAGATAACTGTGAATGAACATCTTACTCCTGTATACAGACATCAAAAACTCCTCGAGGAGAGATTCAAAGATGGCGATGGAGTAGGCGGAAGTACCAACTTATAACTCCCAGAACCAAAGTGGATTATAACTCAATTTTAAGAACCATCATCTGGATAAACCAACTTTGAACTAAACTAAGTGGACTCTTCAACCAAGGAACACTGCAGAAGACACATCGAGACTGGTAGGAATAGCGAAAATGCGAAGAGGGCTGCCCAGCTCCCCGGAGCAAACGTCAGCCTGGAGAGACCCGCGTGGCGGGAGGAGAGTTTGGCGGAGAGGGAAGGACCTGGGTCCCAGGAACCAAGCCCCAGACTGCAGTCCCAAACCTAGAAGAGGTGTATGGACAGTATTGAGCTGTGAAGCAAGTGAGGATACAGTTTGTGAAAAAGAAGAGTTTTCTCAGACCCAAGAATCTTTTCAAAGGGACAGTGCAGAAACCCTCTCTCACAACCACGCATCCGGGGCTCTGGGGAACGGGGACAGAGGAGAGGAACAGAGCAGTGGGAACAGAGTGGACTGAAGGCACAAGGACACTCTGAGGGACAGCCATCCTGTCCCTTGGGCTAAGTCATTTCCCCTGGAACTAGCAATACCAGCAAAGGGAGACAGGACACTAGCCAAACAAGCTCTCCTGCGGCAATTAGAGCAGAGCTGCTTAGAGGGAGGGAGCTCTCAAGCCTACAGTGTGGAGACTTAAGACACTGCTATCTCTCTGAGGGTTGCTGAAGGAATGTTGGCAGCAGGACGCTGAAAAGCGGTCCGGTCGGCGTGGGCGGAGGCACAACCGATGTGAACTCGGTCTAGCCCATCAGGAGCGGAAGGGAAGCGCGAAAGCGGTCCGGCAGCTGCAGGCCACCTGTGACCCCACTTGAGGGGAAAAACACCGGCAGAGATCGGCTCTGCGACCCTGCGAAAGCTGGCCTTGACCACGGGGACAAGGCTAGGACCAGAGACGGGTGAGGGGCTCGCGGCTAAGCTCACGCTGCCAATCCCGCCCGGACAGAGAAACCTCGGTGGTTTGGAATTGAAACCCTACGTGCAAGCGAGCTGGCTTTCGCGGCTGAGCTCACGCTACTAGCCCCGCCCGGCCAGAGAAACCCCGGTGGTTTGAAATCCTACGTGCGCGCGTGCACGTGAGCTGGCTTTCGCGGGTGCGCTGACACTACTAGCCCCGCCCGGCCAGAGAAACCCTGGTGATTTGCAAACCTATGTGCGGGCAGCTGGCTTTCACCGCTGAGGTCACGCTACTAGCCCTGCCTGGCCAGAAAAATCCCAGCGGTTGGCCACCGAACGTGCGCGAGCTGGCACCGAAAGTGGGGGCGTGGTAGAGTCCGGATCAATCGGAAGCTAGCAGCAGAGCTAACATCAGCAAACATGCCCGGCCAAATAAACTGCAGTTTGCGACCCTACGCAGGAGGACCCCGGCCTCGAAGGTGGGGCTAAATCCTGGACGGGCAAAGGCTCACAGCTGAGAATACGTCAAAAGCCCCGCCCAACCCGCAAAAATATGGCCAGCAGCTCTGACTGCGGGGGCTGGGTGTAAGCCTTCCGGAAACGGGCTGGTTCCGCAGCTGAGCAAAGGTGCTCACCTCTGCCCTTGGTGGTAAGGCTTGTGGCTTGAGTGATAGCCCCTTCCGCGGAGGAGAGGTGGAAATCACAGCAACAGCCGCAGTAGGCTGTCGCTGGCAACGCCCATAACCAACCACACTAGGCAGCAGCAGAGGGGGTGGCAGGCCTGCAGACAGACCACACGTAGAGAACACAAAGGGAACACCTACTGGACTCCAATGCCCACAACTTGCCTATACACAGATAAAATGGGCAGGCAGAGGAATGCAAACCAAATGAATCAAGAGAAATCCCCAGAGAAGAACCTGAATGAACCAGATATAACCAAAATACCAGGAGCATAATTTAGAATAATGATAGTTAGGATGTTCAAAGAAATTAGAGCAACAATGGATAGTCACTATAAACAACTAAATAAAGAGATAAAAAGAATAAAGAACGAAATTGAAATAATAAAAAAGAATCAGACAGAAATGACAAAAACAGTATCAGAACTGAAGACCACAATGGAAGGAATTAAAAGCAGGATGAATCACACTGAGGATCGAATCAGCGAGTTAGAAGACACAATAAACAAAAGCACAGAATCAGAGAAGAAAAAGGAAAAGAGAATAAAAAAATGTGAGGAAACTCTAAGGGAGCTCTGTGACAATATGAAGAGAAACAACATTCGCATCATAGGGGTGCCTGAAGAAGAGGAAAGAGGACAGGAAATGGAAACTTTGTTCAATCAAATCATAGCAGAAAACTTCCCTAAATTAAGGCTGGGAAACATTCCACACGTTCAAGAAGCACACAGAACTCCATTAAAGAGAAACCCAAAAATATCTACACCAAGACACATCATAGTTAAAATACCAAAGCTAATGGATAAAGAAAAAATCATAAAAGCTGCTAGAGATAAAAAGGCTATCACCTACAAAGGAGCCCCCATGGGATAACATCAAACTTCTCAATACAAACACTTGAGGCCAGAAGGGAATGGCAAGATATAATCAAAGTAATGCAGAACAAGAACCTACAACCAAGACAACTCTACCGAACAAGGCTAACATTTAAAATTGAAGGAGAAATAAAGAGCTTCCCAGACAAAGAAAGCCTCAAAGAATTCATTAAACCAAACCAATTCTGCAAGAGATACTAAGGGGCCTGTTGTGAACAGTTCAAAGGGAGGAAAGAATATAGCAAAAGAAGAATACAGCTTTAAAGAATAAAATGGCAATAAACAACTACATATCAATAATAACCTTAAATGTAAATGGATTAAATGATCCAATCAAAAGACATAGGGTAGCTGCGTGGATAAAGAAACAGGACCCATACATATGCTGTCTACAAGAGACACACCTTAAAACAAAAGATGCACATAGACTGAAGGTAAAAGGATGGAAAAAAAATATTTCATGCAAATGGAAATGAAAAAAAGCCGGGGTAGCAGTACTTATAGCTGACAAAATGGACTTTAAAACAAAGGCTGTAGTAAGAGATAAAAAAGGACACTACATTATGATTAAGGGAACAATTCAACAGGAAGATATAACTATTATAAATATCTACGCACCAAATATACGAGCACCGACATACATAAAGCAGACTTTAATGGCCATAAATGGGAAGATTAACAGCAATACTATCATAGTAGGGGATTTCAATACCCCACTAACAACACTGGATAGATCCTCAAGAAAGAAAATCAATAAAGAAACAGCAGACTTAAAGGAGACACTAGATCAACTTGATTTCATAGATATCTTCAGAACTTTTTATCCTAAAGCAGTAGAATATACATTCTTCTCAGGCGCTCATGGTATGTTTTCTAGGATAGACCACGTGTTATGACACAAAAATAGTCTCAATAAATTTAAGAAGATTGAAACCATAGGAAGCATTTTCTCTGATCACAATGAAATGAAACTAGAAATGAACCACAAAAGAAAAGCTGAAAAATACTCAAACACTTGGAAACTATATAGCATGATATTAAATGAATGGATTAACAATGAGATCAAAGAAGAAATAAAAAAGTTTCTAGAAATTAATGATAATGAGCATACATCAACTCAAAATTTATGGGACACAGCAAAAGCAGTACTGAGAGGGAAGTTCATTGCACTACAGGCATATCACAGGAAGCTAGAAAAAGCTCAAATAAGCAACCTGACCGTGTAGCTAAAAGAACTTGAAAAACAACAACAAATAAAACCCCGGACAAGCAGAAGGAAGGAAATAATAAAGATCAGAGCAGAAATAAATGACATAGAGGCTAAGGAAATAATACAGAGGACCAATGAAATCAGAAGCTGGTTCTTAGAAAAGGTAAACAAGATTGATGAAGCTTTAACTAGACTCACCAAGAAAAAAAGAGAGAGGACTCAAATAAATAAAATTAAAAAAGACAGTGGAGAAATAACAACTGATACAACAGAAATACAAAGCATTGTAAGAAAATACTATGAAGAACTCTATGCCAAAAAGGTAGACAATCTTGATGAAATGGACAAATTTCTTGAATCATATAACCTTCCAAAAATCAATCTGGAAGAATCAGAACATCTAAACAGACCAGTTACAACAAATGAGATAGAAACAGTTATCAAAAAACTCCCAAAAAAGAGAAGTCCTGGTCCTGATGGCTTCACAAGTGAATTCTATCAAAAATTCAAAGAAGAACTAACTTCTATCCTCCTCAAGCTATTTCAAAAAATTCAAGAGGAAGACTTCCAAACTCCTTTTATGAGGCGAGCATAATTCTGATCCCAAAGCCGGGCAAAGACAACACAAAGAAAGAAAGTTATAGGCCAATATCCCTGATGAATTTAGACGCTAAAATTCTCAACAAAATATTAGCCAACCGGATCCAGCAGTATATGAAAAATATCATACACCACGATCAAGTGGGATTTATTCTGGAGAGGCAAGGCTGGTTCAATATTCAGAAATCAATCAATGTGATTCATCACATAAACAAAAGGAAAGACAAAAATCACATGATAATTTCAATAGATGCAGAAAAGGCATTTGATAAAATCCAGCACCCATTCATGCTCAAAACTCTCAGTAAAGTGGGAATACAGGGAACATTCCTTAACATGATAAAGGCCATCTACGACAAACCCACAGCAAACATCATACTAAATGGACAAAAATTAAAAGCAATCCCCTTAAGATCAGGACCCAGGCAGGGTTGCCCACTTTCACCACTCTTATTCAACATAGTTCTGGAAGTCCTAGCTACAGCAATCAGACAACAAGAAGAAATAAAAGGCATCCAAATTGGAAAAGAAGAAGTAAAACTGTCACTATTTGCAGATGATATGATATTGTATACAGAAAACCCTAAAGTCTCAGTCAAAAAACTAGTGGACCTTATAAATGAATTCAGCAAGGTGGCAGAATATAAAATTAATACGCAGAAATCAGAGGCATTTCTGTATACAAACAATGAACTGTCAGCAAAAGAACTTAAGGAAACAATCCCCTTCACTATAGCAGCAAAAAAAATAAAATACCTAGGAGTAAATTTAACCAAGGAGGTTAAGGTCTTGTACTCGGAAAACATTGATAAAAGAAATCAAGGAAGATACAAACAAGTGGAAGCATATACCGTGCTCATGGCTAGTAAGAATAAACATCATTAAAATGTCTATACTAACCAAAGCAATTTATAAATTCAATGCCATACCAATTAAAATACCAATGACATACTTCAAAGATATAGAAAACATATTCCAGAAATTTATATGGAACCAAAAAAGAACACGAATAGCCTCAGCAATCCTAAAAAGAAAAAGTAAAGCAGGAGGTATCACTCTTCCAGATATCAAGGTCTACTACAAGGCCATTATACTCAAGACAGCTTGGTACTGGCATAAGAACTGATACATTGATCAATGGAACAGAACAAAGAACCCAGAAATAAACCCGGCACTTTATGGACAACTGATATTTGACAAAGGAGAAAAGAACATACAATGGAGTAAAGATAGCCTCTTTAACAAATGGTGCTGGGAAAATTGGACATCTACCTGCAAAAAAATGAAACTAGACCATCAACTTACACCATTCACAAAAACAAATTCAAAATGCATAAAAGACTTAAACATAAGCCGTGAAACTATAAGCATCTTAGAAGAAAACATAGGCAGCAAGCTTTCCGACATCTGTAGCAGCAATATATTTGCTGATTTATCTCGACCGGCAAATGAAATAAAAGGCAAGATAAACAAATGGGACTATATCAAACTAAAAAGTTTTTGCACAGCTAAAGACAATAAGAACAGAATAAAAAGACAAACCACACAATGGGAGAACATATTCGACAGCACTTCGGATAAGGGGTTAATAACCAAAATTTATAAAGAACTTATAAAACTCAACACCAGGAAGATAAACAATCCAATCAAAAAATGGGCAAAAGAAATGAATAGAAATTTCTCCAAAGAAGACATACAGATGGCCAAAAGACATATGAAAAAATGCTCAACATCACTAATTATTAGAGAAATGCAAATTAAAGCCTCAATGAAGTATCACCTCACACCAGTCAGAATGGCACTCATCAGCAAAACAACACAGAATAAGTGCTGGCGAGGCTGCGGAGAAAAGGGAACCCTTCTGCACTGCTGGTGGGAATGCTGACTGGTGCAGCCACTGTGGAAAACAGTATGGAGATTCCTCAAAAAATTAAAAATTGAACTACCTTTTGTCCCGGCTACCCCACTTTTAGGAATGTACCCTAAGAACACCATAACACTGTTTGAAAAGAAGAAATGCACCCCCATGTTTGTGGCAGCATTGTTCACAAAAACGAAGATCTGGAAACAGCCCAAGTGTCCGTCAGAAGACGAGTGGATTAAAAAGTTTTGGTACATATATACTATGGAAATCTACTGGGCCATAAGAAATGATGACATCGGATCATTTACAACAAAATGGTTGTACCTTGATAACATTATACGAAGTGAAATAAATAAAGCAGAAAAATAAACTGAGAAGAGCATGAATTCATACATAGGTGGGACATAAAAGTGAGACTATGAGACATGGACAAGAGTGTGGTGTGGGGAGGGAGGAGAGGGTGATAAAGGGAGAAGGGTAGGGGCACAAGGAAAACCAGATAGAAGGTGACAGAGGACAATTTGACTTTGGGTGATGGGTATGCAACATAATTGAATGATAAGATAATCTGGAGATGTTTTCATTGTACATATGTACCCTGATTTATTGGTGTCACCACATTAAATTAAAAAAAAAAAATACTCCTCGAGGATAAGAAGCCACCAACACCATCAAGAAGGCCTAAATATCTATATGTATTGATATTAAACTCGGGAACCATTTTGTGTGATATCTTTACCTGACTGCTAATAATATTAATCACAGTAATAGTTATATTTATTCTTTGCTTTGCTCTATATGTAGAGTCCAACTGTTTATGATTACTGAACATATATAAGATAACCAAATACTCTATTGATGACATGTAAACGTTATACTAGATGCCAAATATAGAAAAATGTGACAGAAACTCAGCTAACGATAGCTCACAGGATAGAAATGATCCAAAGTATTTTTCTCAGGGAAGCCCATTATGATCTTGAGATGGCACAGGGACTTAGACCCGGGATCACAAGAACATTGGATAAGAAAAACTGCATCCTGACCAGGCAGTGGCGCAGTGGATAGAGCATTGGACTGGGATGCGGAAGACCCAGTTTCGAGATCCCGAGCTCGCCAGCTTGGACCCAAGGTCGCTGGCTCCAGCAAGGGGTGGCTCGGTCTGCTGAAGGTTCGTGGTGAAGGCACATGTGAGAAAGCAATCAATGAAGAACTAAGGTGTTGCGACGGCAAAGAAAAACTAATGATTGATGCTTCTCATCTCTCTCCATTCCTGTCTGTCTGTCCCTATCTATCCCTCTCTCTGACTCTCTCTCTGTCCCTTTAAAACAAACAAACAAAAATCTGCAGAATTGACATCACATAAGAATGTCACCACTCCCTGTTCCACCCCCTAAAGAAATTTCTCTTAAGGTTTCCTCTTAATTTCTATCTTGGGGAACCCAAGCACCCTAATGTTGTTAACCACCTGATGCCTTCCACTTACCTGCCCTTCCTTTTCTGGAAAAAATTTGGCCTCAACTCAGATCTCAGTTATGATATTGGCCCATCCTCAATGGTCAACAATATGTCCTTGATACTAAGACTTCCTCAAAATAAGCATCTCTAGCTCTTTGAGACTACACCATCCAACCATAAGGTTGGTTATCAATGCATCCTTCAGACCGATTTAGAGCTAAGAAGGGAACTAGATGAAAAAGAGGTTTTATGAAAAGTCACCTCAAAGGGTGATCTGATTATAAATTCCCCACTAGGCAGGTCATGATGGATAGGCATGTCCCAGGCATCCCACACACATAGAGCTTAATAAAAGGGTTATCTTTGCCTTAATAAAGCCCTGTCTATTGTTTCTGTGCTAGGTTAACATACCATTGACATAACCACCTACAAGAGAGCACACAGACTTGTTAACCATCCTGTAATCCATTCCCTGCCTTGCTTTCCCTCATTTCCATGTAACCTTCCTTACCTTCCCTCCTTAATTTCAGATGCATAAAAGAAGTTACAAACTTGTTATTCTCAGGAAGCATTTGACACCTTGTTCCCTGGCATGTACTATTGGTTTGGCTCAAATATTTTTTTAAGCGGGGGGTTGGGAGTGTGTGTCAACTTGTAGTTGCGGCACTTGTTCACTGATTGCTTCTCATAAATCTCATACATGCCTTAACTGGAGGGCTCCAGCTGAGTCTGTGAGCCCTTGCTCAAGCCAGCAACCCTTGGGCTCAAGCCTGTGACCATGGGATCATGTTAATGATCACGTGCTGAAGTCAGTGACCTTGGAGTTTTGAACCTGAACCTCAGTGTCCCAGGTAGACACCCTATCCACTGCGTCACCACTGGTCAGGCTGGCTCAAATAAATTTTTACAAAATTTCAAGAAAAAAAAGTTCTTGGATGCACATCCAAGTATAACCACGACAACAAAACTACAAACACACTCTTTTCCTGAGCAGATGCAATGTAAATGTTTATTAAAATTTCCCTTTTCCCCAAATAAGCACTATTGACACTGTCCATAATTCAAGATAGGATAACTATATTTAACTACTACGACTACTACTAAGCATCGCTACTTAGTAAACAATAGATAAAAAATTTCATTCCTTTCTATTTTGACATCAACCATCAACATATTATTTTCAGAGTCAAGCACTGTAAAAAACATGTAACAATATGCAAAGGAAGGTGAGGAGGAACCTAGGTAACACAATAAATTAAAACAAAAAATTAAAGAAAAAAGAAAGTAGAGTTTTATTCACTATTCTGATGTCTATCTTAAGAGAAGTAAAACCCCAAACTACTAAACTAGATACATTTACTATAATGGACCATATAGCAGTCAAAATAAATATAGCCTTTACCTTCAAAATATTTAAAATTGTCCCTAAGAATGGAGAGTAGTAGTTTCCTTCTTAACACTTCAAACAATTCCTCTATACATTTTTCCATCTCAATATTCAACTAAATTTTTGTTTCAAACTTGGAAAATCCAAAAGGAGCAGACTATGTGAAAAATGACAGGAAAATACTGTAGAATTTTCTTAAATATATAACATAAACAATGTAGGTCAGACTTAGATATCAACACAGATCCGAAATGCATTTCACTTTTATAAGTAGCATAAAGTTTATCATAATGTAAATTCTCCTTGAATGCATCAATAAAATACAGAGTGTTCGTAAAGTCATGGTGCACTTTTGACTTGTCAAAAGTGCACCATGACTTTACGAACACACTGTATATAATAAAGTTTTAACATACTCATTTTCAGATTTTAACTACAACTGCTACCTTCACTGACCCTTCATTTAACTGATCTGTCTCAACCAACACTTTTTTTTTTTACCTTTTATTAAATATGCCGTGGCATGATGACAACTCTCAATTAGTATGCTATTTTTAGGAAATCAAGCACTCCTGATCCCACTAGCGGAGATATATGTTTAACAAGTCAGTTGATTGTTCCCAAGCCTGTTATGCCAGCTTACTTGCTATACTTCTTACATAACTTAATTAAACATTAGGTAAGTGTATAGAATACAAGTACAAAGAGAGATTTGTTTCTATGTAAACTAAGTTGAATGTAAACAAAGTAGATTACTCAGTAAAGGTGAGTCATTCTTTTAAAAGGTATTGAATCAGCTAAAGGTGGGATATCTGTAAAATATTAGAAAATAATCATAAAAAGCCTGATAAAACCTATATTTAGTTTTTCAAAGGTATCTTTAAGCTTTTATTCTACTTTAAAGAAATCAAACTGAAAATTGCAAATCATCCATTATGGATATACAGTGTGTCCGTAAAGTCATGGTACTTTTGACCAGTTGCTTTCCTGTTAACCGTCAAAAGTGCACCATGACTTTACGAACACTATGTAGTTTACACAAGATCAACCTCTCTCAAGTCCACATTCAAAAAGATGTTGGCGCTACATCAAAAAGTTGGCAAGTAAATGTAGATTTAGATATTTTAAGTTAAAATTTAAAAAGTTACGATATATATTTAAAACATACATGGGATCCTTGTGTTTACAACAGTCTCGACATACAACGTTTCGAGTTTTACAATATTCGCTCCCATGAAAACTTTAAGACTTGAGTGTTTCGGGTTATGCAGTTAGCTCATACTTATGGACTATATGGGCAAAGTAGTTTGGTTGCATGCGGCAGAATACACAGTAACGCAGCGTATGAGTGAGGGAGTTTGCGTCCCCCAGTATGCTCACCTACATTTTGGACTGTTACAAAAGCAAGTGTTCCATTTGTGTTAGGCTAGGGTGCATTTCGACTTACAACAAAATTCAGGTTACATCACTGTCGTAGGAACAGAACAGTATTGTAACCTGAGGATCCTCTGAGTATGTATTTAAAAAAATTTTCCTACCTTAATATTTTCAATAACCTACCAAGCTCAACAGACATTAACCCTTCTAATATCTTCTTTTTCCTGAAGGCCTTGTTTAAGGACTTGCTATACCAACTAGATAAATATTACATGTCTATATAAAATAAGAGTAGTATGTAGTAATAAACCTTTGAAAGTAACTTTTATCAAAAAAGTATTATACTGTATACTCCACAAGGGCAAGGACCTTTACCTGTTTTGCTCACAGATGTACACCAAGTACCTAAAATAGTTTTTGACATATAGTTCATGTTCAATAAATATTTGTTGAATTAAGGAGAACAGAAACTTACCGTGATGACAGCCTTGCTAAGACAGATGGATCCTCTGCAGCCATACTCTGTCTCATCTTCAGATTTGTAGTAACTCAAAGTATTATTTTTCAAAACTACCCAACGATCTTGCCACCCATGAATGTAGTTTGTCCACTGGGGACAGAGGAGAGATGGGAGGAAAACAAAAAATAACAAGTCAGTATTTTAGAAATCCAAATTTTCTGAAACAGCAATCAATCTAATGTTAAAACCAAATTGTGAAAAGTTCTAACGTAATTATAAACAGTAAACATGACTATAAAAACTAGAAAGTTTATATTTTCTAGATTGCATAATTATTTTTAGTATTTTTTTTTTTTTTTTACAGGGACAGAGAGAGTGTCAGAGAGAGGGATAGATAGGGACAGACCTACAGGAATGAAGAGAAATGAGAAGTATTGATTATCAATTTTTCATTGCAACATCTTTGTTCATTGATTGCTTTCTCATATGTGTCTTGACTGCGGGCCTTCAGAAGACTGAGCAACCCCTTGCTGGAGCCAGTGACCTTGGGTCCAAGCTGACGAGCTTTTGCTCAAGCTGGATGGGCCCACGCTCAAGCTGGTGAGCTCAGGGTCTCGAACCTGGGTCTTCCGCATCCCAGTTCAACGCTCTATCCACTGCGCCACCGCCTGGTCAGGTTATTTTCAGTAATTTTTACAAATTTATAAATAAACACATAAATGAAATAGTATAGCATTTTCTTCTAACATCTGGGGAATAGAACAAAAGGAGATTTCAGTTTAAAATTCTGCTTTGTTCCTGCATAGCAAAGGAAACTAACTAAAAGGCAACCAACCAAATGGTAAAGATATTTGCAAATGATTTTTACGATAAAGGGTTAATATCTAAAATATATACAGAACTTATACAACTCAACAAAACAATTAAAAAAATGGACAGGATCTGAATAGATATTTTTCCAAGGATAGGCATATGAAAGATATTCAATATCACTAATTATGAGGGCAATGCAAATCAAAACCACAATAAGATATCCTCATTCCTGTTAGAATGGCTATTAAAAATCAAACAAAAAATAACGAGTGTTGTAGAGGATGTAGAGAAAAGGAAACTGTCGTGCACTGTTGGTGAGATGGTAAACTGGTACAGCCACAATGGAAAACAGTATTGAGAGTCCTCAAAAAATTAAGAATAGAGCTACCACATGCTCCAGCAATTCTGCATATTTTCCAAATATGAAAACACGAATCCAAAAAGATATACGTTCACTGCAGTATTATTTTATGATAGCCAAGATAATATAACCACCTAAGTGTTCACTGATGAAAAAATATGTAGTGTATATGTAATACTACTCACCCATAAAAAATGAAATTATTGCCATTTCAACAACACAAGTAGATCTTGAGGGTTATTATGCTAACTGAAATAAGTCAGATGGAATGGAAAAAGACAAAAACCATATGACTTCACTCACATGTAGAATATAAAACAATAAAAAGTAACAAATGAACTATCAAAATAAAACAAAAATAAATTCATACATACAAATAACAGAATGGTGGTTACCAGAGAAGGGAGAAGATGAGAGTGCAAAATGGGTAAAGGGGTCAAATATATGGTAATGGATAGAAGTAAGACTTTTTTTGGTGATGAGCATGCAAGAGTATACAGATACTGAATTGATGTTATTAACCAATGTTACGTCAACAAAAAAATTACCCTTTATTCTTTGTGTGCTTTCATCCCCTCCTCCTCACCACTATCACCACACTTAAAACTGTTTTGGCCCTGCTATAATTAATATATTCAATAGAAGAGTAAGTCTGTTTACATAGTCTCTCATTCTTCTACACCAAGTATTGCATGAAACCTAAATCAATAGAAGTATGAAGCTAATCACGGCCAAAACAGTATCTTTTTATTCCTATATGAAAATTTATGATTTTCATAACTACATCCAAGTAAAAATACCACATCATTACTCTTAAATAAGTCTATATCAACTTCATTTTTCCTTCCACAGAACTCAACAGTTCATATTTAAAATAGTTAATTCATTTTCCAAGTTTGTCTGAAGATCTATTTTCAAACTCAAAGTACAGTAATAATACAAATATAAAACCGGCTTTTTAGAAACATACTTGGATTATCTTTTTCCAGTACCTCTAAATGGTGTTGCTAAAGTTTTGTTGCACACACTGAAGATCACAATCAATAAACTTGCAATGGCAGAAATGTAACCTCTATGGGAATTCTTGATTCTGCATATTTTCATGTTTTGGGGATTTTAAATATAGCCATTTCCAAAACTGTCTGCCAAAAACTAATTGAAAATGGACTGTTTAAAAATATACATACTGCACTGGCTCAGGCTCTTTACCCATTGAGAAATCCTTACTTTCCTATTCCCAATTCAGCATGTTTGAGATGGTTCAGGTCTTAAACCTTCTAAGCCCTATTATTACAACCCCTCCCAGAGAGTTCATCCATGCTGGCAAAACTGAATTCATCTTCTTTCTTATGGCACTTCCTCCCTAGGTTCCCATTTCCTTGACTTTCTGCAGTCACTCAGACTCAAACCTGAATGAGGGTTCATGGACAGAGTATGGACAGAGTAGTGGATACAAAATCAGAGACTCAACTACTTTACTAGTTGTGTGAGGAATTTTGACAAGTTATTTAACTTTTCTGAGCTTCAGGTTTTTGCCTGTTATTTAAATGGCTGAATAAAATTGTGAAGACATATTTCTATTCACAGGAGATACTCAATATCGCAGGTGGGGTGGGGGTTCCTTCTCAATTTTTATAGCCCATTATAAATTACTATTCATCTTTCCTTCACATCAATACCTTAAATTTCACTCCTCTTCTCTCTTTTCAATTAATCTAATTAAACTGTCAGATCCTTAGATTCCTGAGAAGGCTTAATAACCTTATCTCTAGTATTTTCTGCTTTTCATTTCATAACTTATATAATCTTATTTCTTAAGCAAATCTCATTAAACCAGCAGCTCCAAAACTTACATGAACAACTCCCCACTGTCTATAATACAAATTGTTTAGGCTGGCATATCTTAACCCACCTCACCTCCAATTATCATCCTTCATAAGGCTAGTAGTAACTGTGGGACTGGGGTTAGGTTACTTATCCTTTCTGTTGATCAAATTCTACCTTAGAATTGTTAAGATGAAATAAGAATAGACTTAGAACACTACCAAGCACATAGTACTTTCTGAGCTGCAGGTTGTTTACACATAGCTAATGAAGCTTTTAACCTTCAACACAGCTCACTAAAACAGACCCCTTCCAAAGTGACAGAAGGGGCCCCATTAATTCTGTGTCCACAATTTTATATTATTTTCTACAGAAAACCAAATAAAATTACATAAGCCACAGGACCCTTTACTCAATAATATTAAAACTACAGTGTGTCCGTAAAGTCAAGGTACACTTTTGACCGGTCACAGGAAAGCAACAAAAGACGATAGAAATGTGAAATCTGCACCAAATAAAAGGAAAACACTCCCAGTTTCATACCTACTCAGTGCAGTTAGATGTGGGCTCCATTTGTTGCCCTACACACATCCAAACGATAGTGAAGTTCTTGCCACAGACGGGTAAGGACATCTGGTGTAACAGAGTGAATAATGTCTGTGACTCTCTGTTTTAAGTGATTAATGTCGTTGATACGTTCAATGTACACATGGTACTTCACATAACCCCAAAAGTAAAAGTCTAAGGGCATCAGATCCAGGGATCGGGGTGGCCATGGCTTGACAGAACCCCTGCCTATCCACCGCCGAGGGAATGTTCTATCCAGAAACTCACAAACAATGGTGGCGTGGTGTGGAGGAGCACCATCCTGTTGAAAGATGACACCTGGAAATTGTGGCACTGCATACAATTCCAACATGTTAAGATAGGTATTTTCCGTCACAGACTGCTCTGCAAAAAATATGGGCCTATCACCTTACCATACATCAGGCCACACCACACGTTCACTTTAGGGGTGTTATGTTCATACTAAACGTAGGCATGAGGATTTTCAGCAGCCCATATTCGGACGTTATGGCGATGAACATGTCCACAGATATGGAAGGCTGCCTTATCGCTAAACTCAATCTTATGCAAAAATCTTGCGTTGTTGTCGACCTCATGAAGCATATCTGTAGCAAACGTGCATCGTGTGGGTCCATCCGCCAGTTTGATAGTGTGCAACAGCTGTAATTTGTACTCCGTAAAACAGAGACATTTCTTTAACACCTTATGAATTGTAGTCTTGCTTAGGTGTAATTGTCGAGCACACGCACGCACATATTTTTTAGGGCTCCTTAGGTAGCTATCCCGTATTGCCTCTAAAGACTCGTTACTACTGATGGCCTACCAGATCGGGGTTTCTCCACCCAACGGCTGGTTTCCCTCAACTGCCTATCCCACCGAGTAATGTTATTCCTATGTGGTGGAGCATCGTTATAAATGCGCCGATATTCACGTTGCATTTTGGTTACGGATTCGAATTTAGCAAGCCACAGAACACACTGAACTTTCCTCTGTACCATCCACATCTCGACTGGCACGGCCGTGGACTGCTCCACTGTATACACGGTGTTACGTCATTATCTGCGCATGCGCACATGCTGCCACATCATCCTACAGAAACTGGGAGGGTTTTCCTTTTATTTGGTGCAGATTTCACATTTCTATCATCTTTTGTTGCTTTCCTGTGACCGGTCAAAAGTGCACTGTGACTTTATGGACACACTGTAGATCATGCCTAGAAGGTAGATTCTTGCCATTCTCTACCCTAATCAAATACCTTCACTCTTCCCTATTTAACAAATAGAGACAAGGCAATAAAGTATAATATGCTGGACAACGCAAAGAAATGAAACACTTCTGTTCCTAAGCTCTATTTTCAAAAGAAAAAAGAAACATACATTTAAAATAAGAATAAGAAGCAAGTCACAAATTAAATGCTATGGGAATCAAAGGGAAGGAGATCTAGAATGGTTGGTGAAATAAAGGGCTTCATGGAAAGAATAGTATTTGAGATGGAATCTATGGAGGAACAGAATTTTAGCCAACAGGTGTGTGGAGAAATAGAAGATAAATTAAACCTCAAAGGATGAGATATCAGTAGCTGGATGCAATTTATTTTATACAGGCTTAGCTGTTCTCAAGTCCTACTAAGGCAGAAAGCTTTTCCCAACCATGATGCATCCTGATATTTATTAGAGCTACCTAGAATTATTGTCTATTCAATACTTTTGGAAATTATGCAATTATAAATTATATAGAAAAGAAGCTCATAACAATTTTCATGTATTTTATATTACCATATAGAAAAAAACCACACACACACAAAATAACCAGCCCTGCCACACTGGCTCAGTGGATAGAGCATTGGCGTACAGATGTCCCAAGTTTGATCCCCAGTCAGGTCACACATGAGAAGCAATCTGCTTTTCTTCCCTTCCGTCTCCCCTTCTCTCCCTCTTCCCCTCTTCCAGGCAGTGAGTGGCTCCACTGGTTTGAGTGACAGTCCAGGCACTGAGGATAGCTAGGTTAATTAGAGCATCTGACCCAGATGGGGGTTGCTAGGGATGGATCTTCATCAGGGTGCATGCGAGAGTGTATCTTCCCTACTCTCACTTAGAAAAAAAAAAACTTTGAACTGGTTTAAGAAACAAATCAAACCAGTATTGGTACTTATCTACCTATATTACTCAATAAAAGAGGAAGAACAGATGCTGAGTTCTAATCTAATCCATCCTAAATTACTGAGTGAATACAAAGTGCTCAAAACAAATATATACTTTAAATTTTAAAACATGTATTCAATATAAAGTACTCTTTATTAAAAAGCTTCCAGGAAACATTATATACAACCATAAATTATTACACTTCAGGGAAATTACCTTCATACCTGTTAACAAAAATAACACCAAAACCTATATTCCTGTTGGTCTAAGTATGCAGAAACATTGAGGTTATTTACCTACCACAGAAGTGGTCAAATACTACATTACAGTACTACATGTCAAATAAAACAATAAAAAAAAACAACCTTCCATTTTTTTCCCCTGTGTGTCCATACAGCATACCTACTACACTGCTTTGAATAAGGTGAATACTCAGCACTTGTGACTCCAATCCCCCCCAAATGATCAATAGGTCAAAAGTACATCTTGTTTTGTCAAATACTTAACACCACCACAATACTACATAATTTGAAAATCTGCTTCTCTTCTATCAAGAAAAGCAATGAAACTACCAGAATCACTCAGAAACAAAGAGCCCATTTCATAATAATTCCATCTAAAAATGTATACCTATTACACAATGAGTTTAATAGATTTCTAAATTACAAGATACATTTAATCTAAAGAAACCCTAGATAGCTTCACCATACTGAAAGGTTTTCACTGAAATCCCAATAATGATCACAAGAACACACACCATAATTTCTCTGCTATGCAAGATAACAGCACTTGTAAGCCTTAGTTCTGACATATTCATGCCTTTCTTAGGACATTTCTGATCAACCTTCTAAAGACACTGAACACCTAATATGGAAAAAGTCCAAAAAATGTTCAAATGCTTAGCTCAAGTATGTATACGGGAAGCAGGGTGATTTCTTAATAGCTGCACATGACCTAGCACCCTATGACCAGCTTGTTGAGACTCGCCTCAGCTCCCCGTCTCCAGGTTAACTGCTAGCTCCAGCCATTTCTAAAAGCTTAACAGGAAGGGAGATAGAAGTTATAAAAAACCAAAACACGTAATGTGGATCCTCTCATAACTTTAAGGAAAACAAAACAAAAAGCACCTCCCATGTACAATCAAAGTAAAAGATCACCCACTTTCTCTTAAAAAGGGCCTTATCAATTTTAACTAATTAGCCTTACAGTCCTACAAAGAACTATCTGCTTTGCTAAAATTCTGAAAATGGGGTTTTAAAAAATTCTGCAAAGGTAAGATGTCTTTTCCTTACTCTGGCCCGTACAAAACATTTTAAAACAAAAACATTTTAATAATGCTCCTCTTCCTGGAAAAGGTCAGTCTCCATTCCAACATATTCTAAGTTACTATGAATATTTTTTGTACCTAGTCTTTTGTGAATAGGTGTAAAGGGTGAGGGGAAAAGTACAAAAGTCCTCCTCATTGAAATCTCTCCCTGCATCTTATCCGGCATAGTTTGTACCTCAGATTTCAGCACCAAGCCTAGGTGTGAAGTCCTGTTTTAGCCGCGTTCCCAGACTCCGCAAACCCTCCTCTTTGCTCGGTATCTCCGGAGTAACCTCGTTTGAGGTCGGATCTGCACCACTCCCATACCCAGTGGTTCGAACACCCCAGGTGCCGAACCCGGATTCCTGCACCCGCGACAGCTGCCGCCCTGCGTCCTGCCCGTCGCGATGCGCATTCCGCTCCCTAACTAGATCCGGGGTTGGGACAGGTTTTCCCGGGTCCACGGCGGCAGGTCCGGGCACACAAGGAGGGCGGTCCCCTTCTCCCCCGAGTCCGAGCGCTCCGGCGGCGGAGCTCGGCCCCGCAAAACGGCATGTTCCGCAGCCCCCGCCCGGGACGGCCCGTGCCCTCAGGAGCTCGCCTGGAGGCAGGTGCGCCCGGCCCCACGGGTGGCTCACCTTGCTGAGGATCCCACAGCGTTCCACGGGCGGCCCGGACTCCGTGTCTGGATCCTCTTCCGAGCCCGAGGAGTTCCAGCTCTGGTTGTCCGACATGGAGGCGTGGCGGATGAGCAGGAGCCCGGCCCCCGCGCTCTGGGCTGCGCCGGAGGAGGCGCCCGGCGCCCGGAATGAGACGTCGGGAGATGGCGAGGGGACGAGTGCCCGCTCCGGGGCAGCGGGGTGCTGGCGGGGGGACCACGTTCCCCCCGCGCGCCGCTGTCGCCGCGCCCGACTCCGAGCGCTCCGCGGAAGGAGGACGAGCGGCGAGGGGAGCCTGCCCTGCCAGCCGCCGCCGTCGCCGTGACCCCCGCGCTGCGACCGGCGCCGCCACCCGAACTCAGCCCCCTCGATGCTGACCTCAAAAGGTGGGAGAAAGGAGAGGAATGAAGAAGGGAAGACAAAATCCTGCCGCTCACACCGCTGCTCCAGCCGCCATCTTCCAGCCTGGCCTACTGGGTACCGTCCCTCCCCTCTTCCCTCCCGCGCGTCCACCTCTTCTCCCCGCCCCTCCCCCGCCCTACGTCTGACGCAACACGCCGAGGGCGTGGGATCCCTCCCGGGTGACGCCAGATACAGAAGGAGGAGCGGAGAAAGAAGGTGGGATGTGGACGCCTCCGTATTGCGTTCTGGGGAGGAACAGGTCGTTAGCTGAGTTGCCTCCTGGGAGTTGTAGTCGCGATCCTGAGTCCACCGCTGAGTGTTTCATGCGGGTAAGGCTTGTTGTCTTGGGGGCGGTCAAGGTGTGGGTGAGCTTCGTTGGATAGTTGCGTAACCGGTTCCTTGCGCCATGCTACTCTTTCTGCCTCGCGTGTTCATGACGATCCCGCCGAGCTTGCGGGGCCGGACGTGAGAAAACTCTCCGAGGAGGATGCCGGGCCTACCTTCCTTGGCGGCTTCCCGAAGTCCCGGGACTCGCCGGGGCGGGAGGGAGTGGACAGGACACGACGTCCTGGGATTCGCCCGTACGGGAGGGAGTGGACAGGACCCGAGGGATGAGGGTCTGCCGAGCTCTCTAGTAACGAGGGGGTTTCTTTCCACCAAACCGCCTCTGCAAATGTTGACGGTATTTCATCTCTCTCTAGAAATTAGACTTCACACTTGACATTTCCCGCTTTTTGGATGAAAACAATTGCAATTCTTTCTCACCAGAGTAAACTCTTCGCGTTGTTAGAGTTCCAGAGTTTTATTTTGTGAATAGTAACTTTGAAGGTCTCGAAGAATAAATCACGCTTGAAGGGTTTTTTAAGTAAGATGAGAATGTGAGGCGATAGTCTGGAGTTTTCTCTTGTCAATAAGTATCTTCCTGGAACTCAGATTTACCATCTCTACCGATCACCCGCTCTCTGCAAGGTAGAAAAGGTTGAAATAGAAATTTGGTTCTGGAAGAATGACCTAAGTGCAGTAGTTACTGAATATTAAGGGATTAGGCAATAAGAGGCTAACTTTGTTTTGCGACTAGAGTTAAATTAGTGCGAAGACCAGTAGAAGATTAACAAAGTTTGTCTAGCCTTTTTTGCATCCATTAGAAGGATAACTTTGATTGAGAGATCTTTAACTTTATAGCTTCAGATCTTTTGTCTCATTTGCAACTTTTACAGTTTTTTAAATTTTTTAATGCCAACAATGAAATTCGTTATTAACCCTTAGAAAAATACCTGTATACTGCTGGGACAGGAGTATAAGAGTGAAATTTTGAGTTTGGTGAAAAAGGCACGGTGGCCAGAAATAACTCTCATGGTGATAGAGGTCAACTTAACTGGTATCATAGGGAAATGACAGAATGCTGGGAAGCATCTCTGAAAATACCTGTCTTCCATTCCCAAAGTTGACATTTATATAATGCTGAATCTGTTGTAAACTAGTTATAAATCACTTTTCATTTTGAAATCAAGTGATAAATGAAAGCCATTCTGATGAATAAAGCTTATGAAGATAATGTGGTCTCGTTACAGGGGCCCTCAGGTTAGGACACAGTTGCATCCCTATGACAGTGAGGTAACCCAATTTTGGTGTAAGTCGAAACACACCCTAGCGTAAGTCACTTACCTATCCTAACACAGTTGTAAAATCATAATCTAGAACATAAAAACACAACTAAGCCACAGAAAAAGGATAAAGACATAAATATACTGTACTATATGCTGTACTGTAGTAACAAAAAATGAGTGTAAAAAAAAGTGCAACGCTAACAGCATAAACCGAAACATCTCAATTTTTTTAGGTTTTTATGGGAGTGAGTGTTGTAAAGTTAAAACATCGTATGTTGAGACTGGAGGTTGTCGTAACCCAAGGACCCCTGTAATTAAAATATAATCCTAGGTTTGTCATTCAAAAGAGAAAGAAGAAAAATCATTTAGCACATTTTTTTCTCTTTATTGAATTACTAAATTATACCTTCAGAATGTTGAAAACTATAGCAGTTAAGTTTTGTTTTGCCTTCTGATTACTTAATGTAGTTAGACTTCCTATTTCTGATTCTTTTAAAGCTCTAAGTTGCAAAATGTCATCAGTCTTTAACTATGGGTATCCACAGAAGGGGAAATAGGGAAGGTAGAGGGGGGTAGTGGAGGATAAATGGTGATAGAGATTTGACTTGGGATGGTGAACACACAATAAAATATACAGGTGATGTGTTATAACACCCGAAACCTGTATAATTTTCATAACCAATGTCACCCCAATAAATTTTATAAAAGTTTTTTTAAAAGTACACAAAGTGACAAAATGTCATTATTCTTTTTTTTGTGTGTGACAGAGACAGAGAGAGAGAGACAGAGAGAGAGACAGAGAAAGGGACAGATAGGGACAGACAGACAGGAAGGGAGATGAGAAGCATCAATTCTTCGTTGCAGCATCTTAGTTGTTCATTGATTGCTTTCTCATATGTGCCTTGACTAGAGGGCTACAGCAGATCTAGTGACCCCTTGCTCAAGCCAGCGACCTTGGGCTAAAGCCAGCGACCATGGGGTCATGTCAATGATCCCACGCTCAGGCCAGCGACCCTGCACTCAAACTGGTGAGCCTGAGCTCAAGCTGGATGAGCCCTCACACTCAAGCTGCCGATCTCGGGGTTTCGAACCTGGGTCCTCTACATCCCAGTCTGACTCTCTATCCACTGGGCCACCGCCTGACCAATCAGAAATCATTAGTCTTAAGCAAATGATGGTAAATTGTTGAGAAATTTACTGCATAATAAAATTTAAAGTCACAGACGCATAGTGTATGTTTATTTTAAATTGAGCTTTATGTTGTATTTTATGCCTTTCTTTGTATTTTATGCTTTTTATTTTTAATTTTGGTGAGAGGAGGGGAGATAGTGAAACAGACTCTTGCATATGCCGCAACCAGGATCCACCTGACAACCCCAATCCAGGGCTGACTCTCGAATCTCTAGAATCAACCTAGTTATCCTCAGCACCTGAGGTCATGCTGGAACCAATTGAGCCACTGGCTTTGAGAGGGGAAGAGAGAGAGAAGGAGGACAGGGAGGGAAAGAGAAGCAAATGGTCGCTTCTCCTGTGTGCCCTAACCCCGGATCAAACCCAGGACTTCCACATTCTGGGCTGAGTCTCTCTCCATGGAGTAACCGGCCAAGGCCTTTTTGCATTTCTAAATTGTGCGTGGTTGTAACTACCAACACCAACATAAATGACTAAGGTGCCCACTTACTCAACAAAAAATTGTTTCACTTTATTTAGTATTAATATGAGAGAAATTGCCTTTTTTTAAACCAGCTGTTGGAGGGCTTTGAGATTACAATCCTGTCGCTTTTACTACCATGCTTGATCATTGTCAAGAAATTGCCATTTTTGAAAAGATTTTTGCTGCAATCTTTTATTTTTATAAGACTGTTTCGCCCTGGCCAGATAGCTTGGTTGGCTGGAGTGCTAAGGTTGCAGGTTCAATCCCTGGTCAGGGCACATACAGGAATAGATCTATGTTCTTGTTCCTGTCTCTCTCTCTCTCTTTCTCTCCCCATTTTTCTCTTGCTAAAATCAATAAATTAAAAAAATTTTTGACTGTTTATTTTGTTTTTTAATTTAAGAGGGATTTTTGTATACTGATTAGACTAGAATACCACATTAGAGGTTGGGACTTACTTCATTTCTGTTAATGGAAAGAAATTCCAGTAAACACATAAAAGTACACGAGCTTTCTCTTTATTGTATGGTGAAAGTGATAGCTTCCCAGTTGTGTCTCTTACTTAGAATCTTCTCCAAACTTCTTCCTTTTTTTACTTTTAGAACTTGAATCCACCTGGGATTTATTTTCGAATTGGAATGAGGTAAGAATTTTTTTTTTAACAATAGTCACTTGGCCCAATACTTTACTGAATATTGAAGTCTATTCTTTTTTTTTTTTTTTTTTCAGGGACAGAGAGTCAGTGAGAGGGATAGATAGGGACAGACAGACAGGCAGGGAGAGAGGTGAGAAGCATCAATCATTAGTTTTTCGTTGCCATTGCGACACCATAGTTGTTCATTGATTGCTTTCTCACATGTGCCTTGACTGCGGGCCTTCAGCAGACTGAGCCACCCCTTGCCAGAGCCAAAGACCTTGGGTCCAAGCTGGCGAGCTTTTGCTCAAGCCAGATGGGCCAGCGCTCAAGCTGGCGACCTCTGGGTCTCGAACCGGGATCTTCTGCATCCCAGTCCGAGGCTCTATCCACTGCTCCACCGCCTGGTCAGGCTTGAAGTCTATTCTTACTCTTACAGCTATGTGATATGCAAAATTTCCCCATATATATATATCTGTTTTAGGATTCCATTCTTTTTCTTTTAAATAATTTCTTATTTTGCCTGACCAGGCCACCTCATCTCTCTCTGTTCCTGTCTGTCCCTATCTATCCCTCTCTCTGTTCCTGTAAAAAAAAAAAAAATTCTGGTATTTCAGTTATATTTGACATACAATATTATATTAGTTTAAGGTTTATCATTTAGCGACTAGACATTTATATAACTTAGGAAGTGATCACCTTTTTAAATCTAGTACCCATCTGACACGATACATAGTTATTACAATATTATTGACTATATTCCCTATGATATACATTATTACATCCCCATGACTATTTAGTAACTATCGATTTGTACTTTTTAATTTCTTCCCCATTTTTATCCATACTCTCAGCCCTCTTCCCATCTGTCAGCCATCAAAATGTTCTCTGTATTTTTTAGTTTGTTTGTTCATTTATCTTGTTTAGATTCTACACATGATGTGAAATAAATCGCTTGATATTTGTCTTTCTCTGCAGATAGCAAGATTTCATTCTTTTTATGACTGCGTAATATTTCATAGTATATATGTACCACTTCTTTATCTGTTCATTTATTGATGAACACTTAGGTTGCTTCCAGATCTTGGCTGTTGTGAATAATGCAGCAGTGAACATATGGATGAATATGTCTTTTCTAATAGTATTTTGGGTTTCTTCTGATAAATACCCAAAAATGTAATTGCTTAACTGGACTTCATTCTTTTTCATTGATCTATTTGTTTATGTTAGTACTATACTGATTTAATATCTTAATTTTATCTTGTAAAAATTCTATAGGGATTTGGATTGAAAATGCACTTAATTTGTGAATAAAATGACATTTTTACGATATTCTTAGCTTAGATCAGGCACTTTACCTGATCTGCCTTATTCCTTACAAACCATATAAGGTTTAAATTCTTAGTCTCATTTTAAAGATAATGAAGCTCAGGGAAACTACCTTATCCAGTGTCATAGCTTCTAAGTGACAGAGTTAGTATTTGAATGCAGATGTATATGATTTCAAAGATCATACTTTTTTTTTATTCAAAATACTTCTAAAAAGGAAGGGATTGTGTAAATAAATAATATATATTGTAGATGTTTATCAGAGCAACTATGCTCTTTTTATTTTTATAAACTTTAATGGGGTGACACCAATAAATCAGGGTACATATGTACAATGAAAACATCTCCAGATTATCTTATTCAATTGTGTTGCATGCCCATCACCCAAAGTCAAATTGTCCTCTTTCACCTTCTATCTGGTTTTCCCTCTACCCCTCCCCTACGTCCCCCACCCCGTAACCACCACACTCTTGTCCATGTCTCATAGTCTCGATTTTATGTCCCACCTATATATGAAATCATGCTGTTCTCAGTTTTTTTTTTCCTGATTTACTTATTTCACTTCGTATAATGTTATCAAGGTACATCCATTTTGTTGTAAATGATCCGATGTCATCATTTCTTATGGCTGAGTAGTATTCCATAGTATATATGTAACAAAGCTTTTTAATCCACTCGTCTTCTGATGGACATTTGGGCTGTTTCCAGATCTTCGCTATTGTGAACAATGCTGCCCCGAACATGGGGCGCATTTTTCTTTTCGAACAGTGTTATGGTGTTCTTAGGTTATATTCCTAAAAGTGGGATAGCCGGGTCAAAGGCAGTTAGACTTTTAATTTTTTGAGGAATCTCCAAACTGTTTTCCACAGTGGCTGCACCAGTCTGCATTCGCACCAGCAGTGCAAAGGGTTCCCTTTTCTCCCCATCCTCTCCAGCACTTATTCTGTGTTGTTTTGCTGATGAGTGCCGTTCTGACTGGTGTGAGGTGATATCTCATTGTGGTTTTATTTGCATTTCTCTAATGATTAGTTAGTGATGTTGAGCATTTCTTCATATGCCTTTTGGCCATCTGTATGTCCTCTTTGGAGAAAATTGTATTCATTTCTTTTACCCATATTTTGATTGGATTGTTTGTCTTCCTGGTGTTGAGTTTTAAAAGTTCTTTATAAATTTTGGTTATTAACCCCTTATCAGACGTGCTGTCGAATATGTTCTCCCATTGTGTGGTTTGTCTTTTTATTCTGTTCTTATTGTCTTTAGCTGTGCAAAAACTTTTTAGTTTGATATAGTCCCATTTGTTTATCTTGCCTTTTATTTCATTTGCCTGTGGAGATAAATCGGCAAATATATTGCTGCGACAGATGTCGGAAAGCTTGCTGCCTATGTTTTCTTCTAAGATGCTTATAGTTTCACGACTTACGTTTAAGTCTTTTATCCATTTTGAATTTGTTTTTGTGAATGGTGCAAGTTGATGGTCTAGTTTCATTTTTTTGCAGGTAGATGTCCAATTTTCCCAACACCATTTGTTAAAGAGGCTGTCTTTACTCCATTGTATGTTCTTTCCTGCTTTGTCAAATATCAGTTGTCCATATAGGTGTGGGTTTATTTGTGGGTTCTCTGTTCTGTTCCATTGATCTATGTGCCTGTTCTTATTCCTGTACCAGGCTGTCTTGAGTATAATGGCCTTGTAGTAAACCTTGATATCCGGAAGAGTGATACCTCCTGCTTTATTTTTTCTTTTTAAGATTGCTGAGGCTATTCGTGTTCTTTTTTGGTTCCATATAAATTTTTAAATATGTGTTCTATATCTTTGAAGTATGTCATTGGTATTTTAATTGGTATTGCATTGAATTTATAAACTGCTTAGGGTAATATAGACATTTTAATGATGTTTATTCTTCCTAACCATGAGCACGGTATATGCTTCCACTTGTTTGTATCTTCCTTGATTTCTTTTATCAATGTTTTATAATTTTCCAAGTACAAGTCCTTAACCTCCTTGTTTAAATTTACTCCTAGATATTTTATTTTTTTGGCTGCAGTAGTGAAGGGGATTGTTTCCTTAATTTCTTTTGCTGACAGTTCATTGTTTGTATATAGAAATGCCTCTGATTTCTGAGTATTAATTTTATATCCTGCCACCTTGCTGAATTCATTTATAAGGTCCAGTAGATTTTGACTGAGAATTTAGGGTTTTCTATATACAATATCATATCGTCTGCAAATAGTGACAGTTTTACTTCTTCTTTTCCAATTTGGATACCTTTTATTTCTTCTTCTTGTCTGATTGCTATAGCTAGGACTTCCAGAATTATGTTGAATAAGAGTGGTGAATGTGGGCAATCCTGCCTGGTTCCTGATCTTAAGGGGATTGCTTTTAATTTTTGCCAATTTAGTATGATGTTTGCTGTGGGTTTGTCGTAGATGGCCTTTATCATGTTAAGGAATGTTCCCTGTATTCCCACTTTACTGAGAGTTTTGAGCATGAATGGGTGCTGGATTTTATCAAATGCCTTTTCTGCATCTATTGAAATTATCATGTGATTTTTGTCCTTCCTTTTGTTTATGTGATGAATCACATTGATTGATTTGCGAATATTGAACCAGCCTTGCCTCTCCAGAATAAACCCCACTTGATCATGGTGTATGATTTTTTTCATATATTGCTGGATCCGGTTGGCTAATATTTTGTTGAGAATTTTAGTGTCTAAATTCATCAGGGATATAGGACTATAATTTTCTTTCTTTGTGTTGTCTTTGCCCGGCTTTGGGATCAGAATTATGCTCGCCTCATAAAAGGAGTTTGGAAGTCTTCCTCTTGAATTTTTTGAAATAGCTTGAGGAGGATAGGAGTTAGTTCTTCTTTGTATTTTTGATAGAATTCACTTGTGAATCCATCAGGCCGAGGACATTTCTGTTTGGGGAGTTTTTTTATAACTGTTTCGATCTCATTTGTTGTAATTGGTCTGTTTAGGTGTTGTGATTCCTCCAGGTTGATTTTTGGAAGATTATATAATTCAAGAAATTTGTCCATTTCACATAGGTTGTTTAATTTTTTGGCACACAGTTCTTCATAGTATTTTCTTACAATACTTTGTATTTCTGTTGTGTCAGTTGTTATTTCTCCACTCTCATTTCCAATTTTATTTATTTGAGTCCCCTCTCTTTTTTTCTTGGTGAGTCTAGGTAAAGGTTCATCAATCTTGTTTACCTTCTCAAAGAACCAGCTCCTGGTTTCATTGATCCTCTGTATTGTTTCCTTAGCCTCTATGTCATTTATTTCTGCTCTGATCTTTATTATTTCCTTTCTTCTACTTGTTTTGGGTGTAATTTGTTGTTGTTTTTCTAGTTCTTTTAGCTGCAGGGTAAGGTTGCTTATTTGAGCTTTTTCTAGCTTATGATATGCCTGTAGTGCAATGAACTTCCCTCTCAGTACTGCTTTTGCTGTGTCCCATAAATTTTGAGTTGATGTATGGTCATTATCATTCGTTTCTAGAAACTTTTTTATTTCTTCTTTGATCGCATTTTTAATCCATTCATTATTTAATATCATGATATTTAGGTTCCAAGTGTTTGAGTATTTTTCATTTTTTCTTTTGTGGTTAATTTCTAGTTTCAAGGCATTGTGATCAGAGAAAATGCTTGATATGATTTCAATCTTCTTCAATTTATTGAGACCATTTTTGTTTCCTAATATGTGGTCTATCCTAGAAAACGTACCATGAGCGCTTGAGAAGAATGTATATTCTACTGCTGAAGATATCTATTCAATCAAATTGATCTAGTGTATCCTTTAAGTCTGCTGTTTCTCTATTAATTTTCTTTCTTGTGGATCAATCCATTGTTGTTAGTGGGGTATTGAAATCCCCTACTATGATAGTATTGTTTTTAATCTCGCCCTTTATATCTATCAAAGTCTGCTTATGTATATCGGGGCTCCTATATTTGGTGCATAGATATTTATAATAATTATATCTTTCTGTTGAATATTTTTCTTTATCATTATGTAATGTCCTTCTTTATCTCTTACTACAGCCTTTGTTTTAAAGTCCATTATGTCAGCTATAAGTACTGCTACCCCGGCTTTTTTTTTCATTTCCATTTGCATGAAATATTTTTTTCCATCCTTTTACCTTCAGTCTATGTGCATCTTTTGTTTTAAGGTGTGTCTCTTTGTAGACAGCATATGTATGGGTCCTGTTTCTTTATCCACGCAGCTACCCTATGTGTTTTGATTGGATCATTTAATCCATTTACATTTAAGGTTATTATTGATATGTAGTTGTTTATTGCCATTTTATTCTTTAAAGCTGTATTTTTCTTTTGCTATATTCTTTCCTTCCTTTGTACTGTTCACAACAGGCCGCTTAGTGTCTCTTGCAGAATTCGTTTGATTTTAATGGATTCCTTGAGGCTTTCTTTTTCTGGAAAGCTCTTTATTTCTCCTTCAATTTTAAATGTTAGCCTTGCTGGATAGAGTAGTCCTGGTTGTAAGTTCTTGTTCTGCATTACTTTGATTATATCTTGCCTTTTCTTTCTGGCCTCAAGTGTTTCTGTTGAGAAGTCTCATGTCATCCTTATGGGGGCTCTTTTGTAGGTGATAGCCTTATTTTCTTTATCCATTAGCTTTGGTATTTTAACTATGACGTGTCTTGTTGTAGATCTTTTTTGGTTTCTCTTTAATGGAGTTCTGTGTGCTTCTTGAAAGTGTGGAATGTTTCCCAGCCTTAATTTAGGGAAGTTTTCTGCTATGATTTGATTGAACAAAGTTTCCATTTCCTGTCCTCTTTGCTCTTCTTCAGGCACCCCTATGATGCGAATGTTGTTTCTCTTCATGTTGTCACAGAGCTCCCTTAGAGTTTCCTCACATTTTTTTAATCTCTTTTCCTTTTTCTGCTCTGCTTCTGTACCTTTGTTTATTGTGTCCTCTAACTCGCTGATTCGATCCTCAGCGTGATTCATCCTGCTTTTAATTCCTTCCATTGTGGTCTTCAGTTCTGATACTGTATTTGTCATTTCTGTCTGATTCTTTTTCATTATTTCAATTTCGTTTTTTCTACTTGTTATCTCTTTATTTAGGTGTTCATAGTGACTATCCATTGTTGTTCTAATTTCTTTGAACATCTTAACTATCATTATTCTAAATTCTGCTTCTGGTAATTTGCTTATATTTGGTTTATTCAGGTCCTTCTCTGGGAATTTCTGTTGATTCATTTGGTTTGCATTCCTCTGCCTGCCCATTTTTTGTGTGTATAAGCATGTTGTGGCCTTGGTAGACAGTAGGTGTTGCCTTTGTGTTCTCTATGTGTGGTCTGTCTGCAGGCCTGCCACCCCCTCTGCTGCTGCCACCCCCTCTGCTGCTGCCTAGGGCGTTTGGGTATGGGCATTGCCAGCGTCAGCCTACTGCGGCTGTTGCTGTGATTTCCGCCTCTCCTCAGCGGAAGGGGCTGTCACTCAAGCCACATGCCTCAGCACCAAGGACAGAAGTGAGCACTTTTGCTCAGCTGCGGACCCAGCCTTTTTACTGAAGGCTTACGCCCAGCACCCGCAATCTGAGCCTGCTTGCCCCAATTTCGCGGGTTGGGCGGAGCTTTTCACGTGCTCTCAGCTGTGAGCCTTTGCCTGTCCGGAATTTTGCTCCGCCCTCGAGGCCAGGGCCCTCCTGCACAGGGTCGCAAACCGAGGTTTATTGGGCTGGGCGTATTTGCTGACGTGAGCTCTGCTGCGAGCTTTCGCTAGTCTTGGACTCTACCCCTGCTGGCACAGGTAGGATGGCAAACCGTGGTTTCTCTGGCTGGGCGGGGCTAGTATTGTGAGCTCAGCTGCGAGCTTCCTCTCGTCTCCAGGTCTACCCTGCCCCCGCATTTGGAGCCCGCTCCTGCATGCAGGATGGCATACCGAGGTTTCTCCTGCCAGGCGGGGCTGCTAGCGTGAGCTCAGCCGCGAGCCCCCGCTCGTTCCTGGTCCTAGCCCTGTCCCCATGGTCAGGGCCGGCTTGCGCAGGGTCGCAGAGCAGATCTATGCCTGTTCCTTGCCTCCCGTTTTTTTCCCCGCAGGTGGGATTATAGGTGGACCCGCAGCTGCCGGACCACTTTCGCGTATCCCCTCCACCCCTGCTGGGCTAGACCGAGCTCACATCAGTTGTGCCTCTCCCCATGCCAACAGGACCGCGTTTTGGCATCCTGCTGCCACCATCCCTTCAGCAACACTCAGTAGAGCTGGAAGTGTCCTAAGTCTCCATACTGTAGGCCTGGGAGCTCCCTTCCTCTAAGCAACTCTGCTCTAATTGCCGCGGGAGAGCTTGTTTGGCTAGTGTCCTGTCTCTTTTTGCCGGTATTGCTAGTTCCAGGGGAAATAATCGTTTTCGATTAGGGAAATGACTTAGCCCAGGGGTTAGGGTTGCTGTCCCTCAGAGTGTCCCTGTGCCTTCAGTCCACACTCTGTTTTCGCTACTCTGTTTCTCTTCTCTGTCCCCGTTCCCCGGAGCCCCAGGTGCGTGGTTGTGAGAGAGGTTTTCTGCGCTGTCCCTTTAAAAAGAATCTTGGGTCTGAAAAAGCTGTCTCTCTCTCACAAACAGTATCCTCACTTGTTTCACAGCTCAATACTGTCCAAACGCCTCTTCTAGGCTCTGGGACTGCAGGTTGGGGCTTGGTTCCTGGGACCCAGGTCCCTCCCTCTCCGCCAAACTCTCCTCCTGCCACGCGGGTCTCTCCGGGCTGCCATTTGCTCCAGGGGCTGGGCAGCCCTCTTCACGTTTTCGCTATTCCTACCAGTCTCAATGTGGCTTCTGCAGTGTTCCTTGGTTGAAGAGTCTACTTAGTTTAGTTCAAAGTTGGTTTAATCCAGATGATGCTTCTTAAAATTTAGTTATAATTCACTTTGGTTCTGGGAGTTGGAAGTTGGTACGTCTGCCTACTCCATCGCCATCTTCTTTCCGCAACTATGCTCTTAATTCAGCTAGTGATTTTGAACATCTTTAGCATTTATCCTGCCATTATTTCTGTGTTTCTTATGTCACACCAATATAGAATTTATTATTTCTATTTTTAATATTTCAAATGAAGAAATTGAACCACAGAGAAGTTAAAAACTTTCCAAATGGCATACAGATAGTAAAGAGATCAGTTGTTGTTTGAGCCCACATGTCCTGATTGCAGGGATCATTCTCCACTAGTCTTCAGTTCCTCTTCTGTCACCCTATCTTCCACCTCACCTCATTCTATCGCTTTAATCTGCACTGAACACCAATTCCAAAGCCTTCATCCTGGCCCTGTACTCCCACTGCCAAGACACAAAAACGAAACAAAAAAATAACCTAGAGGTGTTAGAATTGAGGATGTCTGTAATTTTATTGATCAGCAGGTAGAGGAATGAAGGGGAATATTTGTTTCTGATGCTAGAACTATAGTAGGAGACGATCTCCCAGTTTTAAAAAACAAAAAAAATACCCGCCAATTTAAAAAAAAAATAATGCTATCAAGAGCCTTTATTAATCAGCTCAGGCTGCCATACCATATACCACATACTGGGTGGCTCTTATCTTTCTTCCTCCTCTTATATGAACTCCAGTCCTCTGGGTTAGGGCCCTGCCCTTACGACTTCATTTAACCTTAATTACCTCCTAATAAGTGTTGTCTCCACATGCAGTCACACTGGCAGTTTGGACTTAAAATAGGAATTGTGGGGGAACACAGTTTAGTCCATAATAGAACTTACAGGTTCTCTATTCTCACAGTATTTATGTATATTACCATAAGTATGTATTTTGAGTTAGTTCTTTTTAGCTAACCAGGGAATATAACTGTTTATACTGCTAAATACTGGGAATTTATATAAGAAACATGATTTTGCAAACTTAGAAATATTATTAATCTATAAAACAGAGGTAATAATCTATGAATAGCAACAGTCTAAAAACTAGAGAACAAATGTGCAAAGAACAGAATGTGAATAATACAGCTGATTTTTTTTTTGCCCTATTTTAATGTCTTGGATAATTTTCTGAATGACTACATTATGGACCATTTGAATTTCTTTATACTGTTTTGTATGAAAAATTTTATCTGTGTAGATGTGTGTGTGTGTGTGTGTGTATGTGTGTATCACTGTGATCAAAGAAAAGGTAATTAAAGTGATATAAATTAGTTAAGGATCAATCTCTTCACATTCACAATCTTCTAAATTAATTTTCAGTTTAATTTGTTGATGTTTCTGTTTTCCATACATTTTTCTCTTCACGATTAATGGAATTGTTGATTGCGTCATTACTTAAGAATGCCCCATCATTGTCTTCAGAAGTTTTCCATGAGCTGCTAGCACCTGTTCTTCATGTTTTGATTCATTGATAATGACAATTATGTCACAATTGTTACCTTAGTAACAAGGATTATGTGCGGCATCCCAATTTTATTTATTTATTTTTATTTATATTTTTTCTTTTTTCAATTTATTTTTAATTTTTTTTCACTTTTGAGAGAGAGAGGAGGGAGAGAGAGAGAAAAAAAACCACATTGATTTGTTGCTCCACTTAAGTGGTTGATTCTTGTGTGTGTCCTGACGGGGATCGAATCTGCAACCTTGGTGTATTGGAATGGTGCTCTATCCAACTGAGCTGCCCAACCAGGGCAAGAAGCATCCCAATTTTAGAGATGTTAAAGTGTGTGTCCCTGAAGCAATGAACTGTTGTACCTGCTTTTCTTTTTTAACTTATTTTCCTTTTTTTTTTCCTGAGAACACTATTTATGATTTTCAAAACATAAACATCTATGTGGAGAGGGAGGGAGGGATGGAAGGGCGGGGGGAGAGAGAGAGAGAGAGAGAAAGACTATTTATACCACTGTACAAATTGCATTTTAAATTTACCAGTAGTATTTTGTGAACATGTATTTCATGGCTTTATTTTTAATGACTACATTGAATTAATTCCTCTTTTGAAGGGCAGTCATAATTTTTTCGATTTTTCTATTACAAAAATATTATGCAAAACATCAATTTAATTATTGTGCACTTATCTAGCTCTTTTGAGGAAAGTAAATTGCCAATAAAGTGGACTGCTGAAGTGGGGAATATATGCATTTTATAGTGTGATACTATCAAATTGTTCTCTAAAAAGATTGCATGAGTTTATACTCCCAAGTAGTGTGTCTGAGTTCTCCCTCCCCACTTGAAGACATGATGGTGGTAGAATGGCATCTGAGTAAGCTTTCAGAAGGAAACTTAGTTTACATTTCAAAATGAACCCACATTGGGAATATTGATCAGTTTATTATGGTTGACCATTTGGATACTTCAGTATTACTGGTCTTATCAAAACTTTTTTGATTGAAGGGGAGAGAAATACATTTAGGGTAGCTCAAATAAAGAAAAGTTATTTTAAAGATCTCTGAATCCTCAACTGGGCCTTGTACACATACTGAAAACTTGGAAAATGAGGATTTGATGTTTTTCTGTCCATCTCTGGGCCATCATGGTATCTCTGTAATCTTGTATTCTAAATCTCTCTTTCTCTATCTCTTTTTAACTTTCATCTTCTATGTTGTCCAAACTTGATTTAACTACATCTGTGAATGCATGGAGGGGGATAGCATGACATTTCATCATGATACTCAGAATGGTGCATGATTTAAAACTTATTGATTGTTTATTTCTGGAATTTTTCATTTAATAATTTTAGGTCATGATTGACCACAGGTAAGGGGGGAACTGCTGGGCAGTTCTCTCTTTTCTCATTCCTCCCCTTTCCCTGCATTACTGTTGTTTATATGTGTATTACTACTGTCTGTTACTATTTTTCCTTTTCTATTCCTCTGCTACCACAGCAATCATTGGCAGCAGTGATGGGAAAGTGGTGGAGGGAGCAGATGAGAAATAAGAGCTGGGAGAAAAATAAACTATAATGGAATTTTTATAACATACCTTCCATCCTGTTTTACTTGACTCACAGGGATAGAGAAGAGAAGCTTATGTTATGCCTATTCGTAATTCTGACTTCATGCCTGATCAGGCAGTGGTGCAGTGGACAGAGAGCATCAGTATGCAGAGGACCCATGTTGGAAACCCTGAGGTCGCCACTTGAACATGGGCTCACCAGCTTGAGCGTGGGGTTGCTGGCTTGAGTGTGGGATCATAGATATGACCCCATCGTCTCTGGCTGGAGCCCAAAGGTCACTGGCTTGAGCAAGGGGTCATTCTTTCTTCTGTAGCCCCCTAGTTAAGGCACATATGAGAAAGCAATCAATGAAAAACTAAGGAGCCACAACAAAGAATTGATACTTCTTATCTCTCTCCCTTACTGTCTATCTGTCCCTGTCTGTTCCTCTCGGTCTCTCTCTCTGTGTCTCTCACAAAATAAAAAAAAATTCCTGTTTCTCACATCAGCATTCCAAGTTCCCCTAATCTCACCATTTTCCAGCTCCTCTGATTTATATTTATATCCTCGTTTCAAATCTAGACTTGATTTTCTGTATCTCAGTAAATTATGATTCTAAATGGTTAGTAGCATTAAGTAAGGTTATCCATTTTATGGAGATGGATATTTATTGCTTTCTTTTTCTTTGTTCTCTTTCTAACCACCAACATTCCATTTGGATTGAGAGATGATTTAATTACTATCAATTATTATTATTGTATTATGCTCATAATGCAAGATCTTATTCTGTTACACTGAACCATAAAGTAACTTTGCATATATATCTCAGGCTCCCTTGTGTGTTGATTTTTACCATTTAACTCTCTTATTGTATAGTGAAAAACCAAGCTAGTCATGTTCCAAGCAGAAATACTTTTTCTTAGTATTAAATAAAAATGAAATCATATCCCATTATCTTTTACTTTACATATATTTGGTTTTGGGCATAAAAACTTGTCAGGGTGTTTCATTATAACAGTAAAAAGTCCTTCAATTTAAACAGTAAACAGGCTACTGTCTGTACAGTAATATTAGTGTCCACTCTGCATGTACATATTTTTTTTATTTTATCCCCAAGTTTTTGAATCTGTAACTTTTAACTTCTTTTGGTGTTACATTGAGAAATTATCTTGTTACTATATTAAATTCATACTGTATAATGTGGTATTTTTAAATATTAGTAGACTCACTGAGGTGTAGTTATTTTGTAAATGTGTTTTGCTTCCTTTTTTTCTTCCCAACCCTTCCATTGTTTCACTTTTACGTAATTTCAGATCCTCCTCCTCTTAGTCCAGTAAGTTGAAAAATATTGTTCTAGAACATACATGTTGTTATGGTGATACAGTTTATGACTATACAGTTTCTCTTCATCCCCATTAAGACCTGCTATATTACCGATGATCTTGATTGGGTTGTATAAATATGAAATATATACCACATCTCCCATAGATACATTGTTTTCTAACATTTTGCTATCTAGAAACACATACAGTAATTAAGTGTATAAAGATATTGATATATTTTTAACAGTTACATTATTGTTAACCATCAAGTAAAGATTTAATACTGCTTGTCACATAGTCAGTATTTGGGAAATGTTTATGGATGAATGGAGTAAGTTTAGATGGTTTATGATTGAAAGGAAGCTGTAGGAATTGTGGTTAACAAGGTCTAAGAGAAAAATCTCTAGCATGGTAAAACTTAATGAGAAATCAAAGAACCAGATTCCATCATAGTTTTTTGTAGGAAAGACCTTATTTTATAACCAGTTTAGAGTTTTTCTATGACTGATAACTAAGAGTAGTATGTGTGCTAGCAAATAAATTTATGTTCTAATTACCATAGATAAGTCAAGTGATCTGTGGAGCCTTTTTTCTTTTTTCCTTTCTTATGTTGATAAAGCAGTTATATTCTTTTTAAACTTTTTTAAAATATTTTTTTATTGATTTTAGGGAGAGGAAAGAGAAAGGGGGAGGAGTGGGAAGCATCAACTTGTAGTAGTTGCTTTTCATGTGTGCCTTGACCAGGCAAGCCTGGGGTTTAGAATAAGCAACCTCAGTGTTCCCAGTCAATGCTTTATCTACTGTGTTATCACAGTTCAGTCAAAAGATTTATGTTTTCATTTAACTCAATATATCAGGAAAAATCAATATTTTAAACTTTTTATAATTTTGAATTAATTTGAGAAGTAACAGAGAGATAGTGAATAACTTTACTAGAAATTGTAATAAAAGTTGTCCTGGCCAGATAGCTCAGTTGGTTAGAGGATCATCCCAAAGCTTAGAGGTTACCAGTTTGATTTCCCAGTCAGGGCACATATAGGAACAGGTCGATGTTCCTGTCTATCTGTCTCTCTCCCTCTTTTCCTCCCTTACTAAATTCAATTGTAAAATTTTTTTAGCCTGACCAGGTGATGACAGTGGGTAGAGCTTCAGCCTGGAACATAGAGGACCCAGGTTAGAAACACCGAGGTCGTTGGTTTGAACACGGGCTCATCTGGCTTGATTGTGGGTTCACCAGCTTGAGCGTGGGTTCACTGGCTTGAGTGTGGAATCATAGATATGACCCCATGCTTGTTGGCTTGAGACCAAGGTTGCTAGCTTGAGGAAGGGTTCACTGGCTCAGCTGTAGTCCATCAGCCCGCAGCTCCACCCCCAACCCACCCTCTGTCATGGCACATACGATAAGCAATCAATGAACAACTAAGGAACCACAACAAAGATTTGGTGCTTCTCATCTTTCTCCCTTCCTGTCTGTCCCTTTCTCTGTCTCTCACGCACACAAAAAATTTAATGTTTTAAAAAATAAGTTGTAATAAAAGTTGAAACCTTGTATACCCAAATTTTTATTCCATATTTCCCTAAAATGGGTAATTTTTTTAAAGTGACTAGCTGCTCATCAGCTTTTTTTTTTCTTTTTTGAAAGTCAAAGAGAGGGACAGGTAGGGACAGACAGTAAGGGAGAGAGATGAGAAGCATCAGTTCTTCATTGCAGCACCATAGTTGTTCATTGATTGCTTTCTCGTATGTGCCTTGATCCAGCGGTTACAGCAGAGTGAGTACCTTTTGCTCAAGCCAGGGACCTTGGGCTCAAGCCAGTGGCCTTTGCGCTTAAGCTAGTGACCATCAGGTCATGGCTATGATCCACACTCAAGCTAGTAACCCTTTGCTCAAGCTGGTAAGCCGGTGCTCAAGCTGGATGAGTCCACACTCAAGCCTGGAGTTTGGAACCTGGGTCCTCTGTGTCCCAGTCCGATGCTCTATCCACTGCACCACCACCTGGTCAGGCTGTTCATCAACCTTTATACAGGATCTTAGAAGTATTCATCTTGTAAACAAAGGTTCCAGATCTCATATGTATCTTGAATAGATTTAACTTATCATTACTTATGGTTATTTATCTTTTACGTATGTTGTCTATGTGCAACAATACTGGAAACTTTGACATCTTATAATCTTGTTAAAGAGAAGGCAACCCAGGCCCTGGCCGGTTGGCTCAGTGGTAGAGCGTCTGCCTGGCGTGTCGAAGTCCCGGGTTCAATTCTGGTCAGGGCACACAAGAGAAGCACCCATCTGCTTCTTCACCCTTCCCCCTCTCCTTCCTCTCCATCTCTCTCTTCCCTCCCGCAGTCAAGGCTCCATTGGAGCAAAGTTGGCCTGGGTGCTGAGGATGGCTCCATGGCCTTTCCATCAGGCAGTAGAATGGCTCCTTTGCAGCAGAGCAATGGCCCAGATGGGTAAAGCCCTGGTGGACATGCCAGGTGGATCCTGGTTGGGCACATGTGGGGGTCTGTCTCTCTGTCTCCCTGATTCTCACTTGGGAGGGGAAGAAGGCAACCATTTTTTCCCTCCGTAATAGCAAAACATTTTTATTTTTATATTTAATAACACCAGTTAGAATTATAAATCAATAAAGTTTTCATTTTTGTATCACTTATTTCCTTCCTGTTTCCTTTGTATATACATCTACCTTAAGTATTTGTTTACTTACAAACTGTTGTAACTTTTAGTCCACAAACATTATAAAGGATGAAAGAACATTGTGATACATCCTGTTAGCAAAATGGGGTGTTCCAAGTTCTTATTGCAGAATACTCTGTGTGATGAAGTTCTTCCTGTTGAATGAGTAACTGGATAGGAGTGCCATATTTGCTTTTTATTCTTAAAAATGCATTGCTTACTCATTGATTCTTGAGTTTCAGAAAATATATTTGAATCATCTGAAAATTCAGCGTCAGAAATTTTGCTTATAAGGTTAGTTTTACCATCATCATAGTCTAGAATGCTGTTGGTTTCTTTGCATTCATCTTCTAACTTGTCTAATAATATGAAACTCTTTTGTCACTTTTCTTCTCTTTACCAGTACGAAGATGTTAGAACTCTCAGCTATGTTTAATGAAAGATAACCAAAAAAATTCCTGGGTAAATGGTATCTTCTCTTATACATACTTTGTTTCAAAGATATGATACTCTGGGCAAAACACAATAAAAAAACTGAAGGATGATGTAATAGTGATAATTTATTTTACTACTAGAACATCAGTCTAGGTGACTCTATTTTATATTTTAGCTTAACTCTTAAAAATAATTGATGAGTAATAATTACATAATTCCTAAGATGATAAAATACATCCGTATAGAAATTTTGCAAGATAGAGTGAATTTTATTTTGTTAAAATGAGTAAATTATGGGATTTCTTTTTTCTTTGGAAGATTTCTAAGAAAAGAAAGATATGAAACATTAATGTTCACAAATAAAACACTGGGTACAACAGGCCCTTGAGGTACATAAGGTTTGTTTCATAACCAAACCTGAGCCAGTTCATCTTTGCTTCTCCTACCTCAGGTGAAAGGATTAGCCATTGCAATTCATTTCAAAAAAATAATTTGAACAAGTAAGGAACTTATCTTAAAGATCAGAGCATATCTTACTATACGGAATAGGGCAAAAGTAGGCTTACAATTTTTCACATGGAAAAGTTATATAATAATAAGTAATAAAAGAATGAACTCTATTTTGCATACTCACAACTGTAAACCTACTTTTGCCCCACCCTCTATCACTAGTTCATTTATCTTTGTTAAATCCACTGAAACTTTTGCATTAAAAAATAGGTCTATAAAAATTCACATCTTAAGTATATATTAAATATTTGCCCATTGGGACATCTGAATAGGCCATTTTTGCTAGTTAGAAATACCTCAAATAACAGATTTTTTCTTTAAAAAAAATTTTTTTTTCCTTAAGTGAGAAGCAGGGAGGCACAGAGACAGACTCCCACATGCGCCCTGACCAGGATCCACCCAGCAAGCCTCCTGTGGGGTGATGCTCTGCCATCTTGGGCCGCTGCTCTGCAACCGAGCTATTTCAGTGCCTGAGGTGAGGCCATGGAGCCATCCTCAGCACCCAGGGCCAACTCACTCCACCCGAGCCATGGTTCCTGGAGGGAAAGAGAGAAATAGAGAGAAGGAAGAGGGGGAGGGGTGGAGAAGCAGATGGGTGCTTCTCCTGTGTGCCCTGACTGGAACTGGAACCTGGGACATCCCACACCAGGCCGATGCTCTACCACTGAGCCAAGCCAGGGCCCAGAATTTTTCAATTTTTTTTATAAGGAAAGTGTGGGTATCATATAGATCTCACATTTAGATTTCACAGTAGAACCATACTTTTAAAATCACAATCTGAGAAAATCATCCAAAACCAAGTCAAGTCAACGGGGTCAATGACTGCCATGTAATTTTATGTTAGCCCTCAAGCAGAAATGTGAAAAGCTGTGTGCAGTAAAGAAATACTGGTGAAATCCAGTGCCAAAGGTCTTCTTCAAAAATACCTTGCTCCTTTCTAGGAATTGTTGCTAGGTTTTGTAGAATGAGAACACAGACTATTTTGTGATTAAGATTAGTATGGTGCTTGATATTGCATATGGAAGTTAAAAGGTACATAATTCAAACAGCTTTTTGTAGGTTATATTCTTGAAAAAGGAGTTTGTAATTTTTGAAGCCTTGGAAAGCCTTTTTTTTTCCTCATTTGGGAGTATTTTTGAAACATAGGAAAACATTAAAATAAATGCAATATGTAGGTGGGAGGAGGTGAAGAAGGCAGCCCTGCTGCATGTTAGGGACAAAGAAAACCTTCACATCTTCTAAAGGACTGGTGAAGAGGGAGCAAAGTGCTCACAGCCCTTTGAAGGAAGGGCTGTGCTAGGTAGGCACATCATGGTCAAACTGTTAAAAACCAAAGATTAAGACAAAACTTGAAAGCAGTCAGAAAAAAATGATGTATCACCTGGTGGAAAACATCAATTTGAGAGATCATGGTCTTAAAAGAAATAACAAGAGGTTTAAAAATGGTGGAACAATTAATGTATTTTACTAATATATACTTTACTGGGATAATATCTAAATTGGTGAGTAATCATGACTTCTTAAACATTTAGTACCTGCCTGGCATATGATACGTTTTTAGAAAATGTTATTTTTAATCATACATATTTTTAGGAAAGTAGCCAAGCTTTATGGAATTTAATAATTTTTATTTCCTTATTTTATTTTTTCTAACTTTAAAGTTTTTATTTAAAAAGGATTTAGTTTTTTCAACTGTATCATTAAAAAGGAAGAAACCACTAACAGTACTATATAAAAGAGAAGTCACTTTTGCTACTACCCTCACTTGTACAAAGACAAGATTTAGGAAGTTCTCATTTTAAGGAAGAAATAAGTCTTTCTTTTTATTTTTTTTTTAAGATTTTATTGATTTTTCCCCCCCAGGGACAGAGAGAGAGTCAGAGAGAGGGATAGATAGGGACAGACAGACAGGAACGGAAAGAGTTGAGAAGCATCAATCATTAGTTTTTCGTTGCCGTTGCAACACCATAGTTGTTCACTGATTGCTTTCTCACATGTGCCTTGACCACGGGCTTTCAGCAGACCAAGCCACTCCTTGCTGGAGCCAGCGACCTTGGGTCCAAGCTAGCGAACTTTTGCTCAAGCCAGATGGGCCCGCGCTCAAACTGGCCAGCTTGGGGTCTTGAACCTGGGTCTTCCGCATCCCAGTCCGACACTCTATCCACTGCGCCACCGCCTGGTCAAGCAAGTCTTTCTTTTTAGACAATGCTTTTCTTTTATTTTATGTGTTGCTTTAGGAAGAAGTATAAGACTTTTTTATTATTGATTTTTATTTAAGTTATTAGGTAAGGCAATGCATGGTAAAAATGAATTGACTGTTTAAGTGCCATGATTATTGAAAAAATTGTCCTTCGGATTTGCAGTTGATCACCAAATATATTTTTCTTTGTGCAATCTTTCTCACATTTCAGGATACTCATAAAACCCTCTATAAATATTTCTTTTAAAACTTTATGATTTTTGTCTTACCAGTGGTGGTGCAGTGGATAGAGCATAGACCCGGTATGCTGAGATCTCAGGTTCAAAACTCCAAGGTTGCCAGCATGAGCATGGGCTTGCCAGCTTGAGCACAGGATCATCATAATAATCCCAAAGTCACTGGCTTGAGCTCAAGGTCGCTGGTTTGAGCCCCTGTTCAAGAAACGTATGAGAAGCAATCAGTGAACAACTAAAGTGCTGCATCTATGCGATGATGCTTCTCATCTTTCTTCCTTCCTGTTGGTCTGTCTCTTTCACTTAAAAAGAAAGTTCATGGTTTTTAGAAAAGTCTGAATGAACATCATATTTTCATAACTTTATTTTAGTTTCTTCTCATTTTCTCAAATTTTCATTTGAGGACTTCTTTGGCTTTTAGGATTTTCAAAACCATGATGTCATTTAAAACTAAATTTAGACATAAACTTAGTTTTATGCTTTCTATTACAGTAATACATGATATTTTATCTATTATCATTCATACCAACCTTTTTTGTTTTGTTTTGTTTTGTTTTTAGTGAGAGAGACAGAGATCAACAGAAAGGGACAAATAGGGAGGGAGAGAGAGATGAGAAGCATCAATTCTTCATTGCAGCACCTTAGTTGTTAATTGATTACTTTCTTATATGTGCCTTTAAACAGGGAGCTCCAGAAGAGCAAGTGACCCTTTGCTCAAGCCAGTGACCTTGGGCTCAAACCAGTGACTTTGGGCTTTAAGCTAGTGACCGTTAGGCTCAAACCAGCAACCACGGGGTCGTGTTTATGATCCCACGTTCAAGCAACCCTGCGCTCAAGCTGGTGACCCCAGGCTTAAGCCAGACGAGCCCATGCTCAGGTTGGTGACCTTGGGGTTTCAAACCTGGGTCCTCCGCATCCCAGTCCAACTCTATCCACGGCCTGGTCAGGCTCATTCTTACCACTTTTATGTTACTTCTATTATCAGTCAACAAAACAAGCTATTGTTACATCATCTTTGGTAAGATTTCACTAATTTTTTATTTTACCTCTTTTTTGTATCAATAGTAAGTGTAATGGCTTTGAAGCCAGACCTGAAATACCGTCCCAAATTTGAGTGACCTTATCTAAAATTTCTACTAAATCTGTACCTTAGTTTCCCCATCTCTGAGGAAGATTAAATACAATGCATGTAAAACACTCTAAGATCCAATGTTAGATTTTACAGTTATTGCATTTAAACATACTTAATTGAAGTGTTACCATAATTTGCATTCCTTTCTGTGTATTAATCTGCCTATCATTCATTCATTTGACATACATTTATTAAATAACTGGCTCAGTGTGCTAGCACTGTACCAGTTTTTGTTCTCCTGAAATTTGTATTTTAGCTGTACTAAGTACTGCAAAAAAAATATTGCATTATTTTTTCTTTCACAGATTTTTTTTTATTCATTTTAGAGAGGAGACACAGAGTGAGAGAGAGAGACAAAGAGAGAAAGGGGGTAGGAGCTGGAAGCATCAACTCCCATATGTGCCTTGACCAGACCAGTGCAGGGTTTTGAACTGGCGACCTCAGTGTTCCCAGGTTGACACTTTATCCTCTGCGCCACCACAGGTCAGGCTCTTTCACAGATTTTAAGAGAAAAAGTCATTTGATATAAAAGTTGTTCAGGTGATCAGTTTATTAGTATGTTTTAAATTTTCATTTTTATTCAAAGGAAAACATTAAAAATCTTCAGTTTACAGTTGTTTTATAGCAGTTCTACTTAAAATGCATTCTCTGGATCAGCCCTGACCTATAAGGAGATAATTATAGAGAATAGGCTAAAATTTACAATCTCACAGTTTCTATGGATCAAGAATCTCATCTTTGCTTAACTCAGTTCTTCTGGCTTATAACATAGTGGTTGAACTGTTGTCTAGGGTGCAGTCTTTATCTAAGATTTGACTGAAGGAGGATCTACTTTCAAGCCCATTCACATGGTCCTCCTGTCAGGGTGCCTCACATAGCTGCTGGCTTCCTCAGATAACTGATCAAAGTAAGAATGAGAGCATCCAAGATGGAAGTCATATTCTTTTATAACCATTTTTTAGACATGACATCTCATCATTTCTGTTTCTGTTGTATTTATTCTGTTTGTAAAAAGTGAGTAAATTTCACAGTAGTATTTGCTTCTTGTACCTTTTCCTTTTTTCTTTTCCTGACATCTCTGACTACTATTAAAGGTAATACTTTGTGTAGTTTTAGAAAATGCATAGTTCATTTGCAGATAAAATTTTGTTTCTTAGTGTGCTTGGTGGTATAGAAATGAATGCTTCATATGCTAGAAGCTACTGTCAACATTTGACCAGTTTTCATAATGCTATATACCATGTGTAGATTTAATAACAGGGTCAGAGTTAATCATAATAATTTACCGGCATTGAGCAAGTGGTTTCGGCAAAAAGTTTATGATTAGCTTAGGTTTTGTAAATGTGCTAATGCCATTATGGTTTAAAATGGTGCAATCTGATAATTTAAGCTCTGTAGTAAAGACAAATTCTTTATTTTAAACCTTTTAGAAATTATAGTCTCATAGCAAGAAGCCAGATATTAAGCCCTAAAACTAGGTTGCTATTATTCTTAGCTCTAAACCTTTAAGTGGAGGCAATAAGCTAATGTCTAATCTCTGTTGAAATAAATGGATGTTAAGTTTACTTGAATCCTATCCCTTAAAGGAATGTAACCTGGTCAGGAAAGTAGAGACATTGACAACAGTTATTGTATTGGAGATCAAAAAGAAAAATTCCACAAAGAAATGGGCACAGGATTCATTTTCTGTTAAGAAAATTATAGTTTCCTTTAGAGACAGAGGTGGATCTACCTGTGAAGGTTATATAATACCAAGTGCATTTTTAGATTAAGGATTTAAAATTATATGTTAATATAAGCATTTGTCAGATTTTTGCAGTTTTAAATGTGTACATTCTAAACTAGAGTTCTAGAAATTTTCTTGGGGATATTCTGGGATTTACTTTAAAACCTTGAGAACTTGATTTATTCTTAGAAGCATATCAATTAATCTTTTACATTAAAAGTGCATATATTTGTCAAGCTTTATTAATATAAAGTATTTCTGCACATAATGTTGACAGTAATATATGTGATTTTTAAGTCAGTCATGCCAAACACATTATGTCCATGCATTCATAGTTAAACATTACAAGAGCAAACTTAACATTAGGTATTAATGTTGAAATTTCATGTATGTGTCTAGACTTGGTTACCTTAATATTGTATTTATTGATTTGAAGTAAACTAAAATATAACTTCTTGGTACCTTGATTTGAATTTTAGGATCATATCAATGATAAAGTCTTAAAAAGCCATAAACAATATTCTCTTATTGGTTTCCTGAGTTCCATAAGATCTGAGATGGGGTGGTAAAGGATAGGAGGGGTGGCGTGGGTCATTTGTTCTTTCTGACTTTCTTAAACTTACATCTAATGTTTTGTATGTATGTTGGTGGTGGGAGGTTTTATCCCCCTTGTCATTTAGTAATGACAATTTTTCTATTATTTTTTCAATCAATTACATGCTGATGCTTGCAGCCAGACCTGTAGGCTTATTCACATTTTAAATAAGTAAGCGTGAAAGCGAGAGGAGAGAATTCACATTGTTGGATACTTACTCTGCATTTACTGTGCTATCTGACTCTTACATACTAAACACTTAATCTTCAACAATCCCTAGAATGTGTTACAGACCAGGAAACCAAGATTCATAGACCTTGAAATCACGTAAATTGCCCAAGAAGACACAGCTAATTAAGTTTCAGAGTTGTTGTTTTTTTTTAAATAGGTAACCCCATCATTTTAAATGTTTTATTTATTTATTTGTTTGTTTGTTTGTTTATTTATTTATTTATTTTACAGGGACAGAGAGAGAGAGTCAGAGACAGGGATAGATAGGGACAGACCGACAGGAACAGAGAGAGGTGAGAAGCATCAATCATTAGTTTGTCATTGCCGTTGGGACACCATTGATTGCTTTCTCACATGTTCCTTGACAGCAGACCTTCAGCAGGCCGAGCAACCCCTTGCTGGAGCCAGTGACCTTGGGTCCAAGCTGGCGAGCTTTTGTTCAAGCCAGATGGGCCCGCGCTCTCAAGCTTGCAAGCTCGGGGTCTCGAACCTGGGTCTTCTGCATCCCAGTCTGACGCTCTATCCACTGCGCCACCGCCTGGTCAGGCACGTTTCAGAGTTTTAAATTTAAACCCAAGACTATCTGGCTTCAAAGCATGTATTCTTCACTATATCAAAATGCATTGTGGAACTAAAGTCTTTTATTAAGTTTTCTGTAGGTTAAAATGAGCAGTTAGCATATTTAGCTCTCATCAAGGAAAAAATAGGTCTCAGTAAATCAGGACTGCTTTTTCTTTTATGGGTTAATAGTTCTTTTTAGCTAGCATAAATCATTGTTTGTGTCACAGATGATAGTTTAATCAATTTTCCTAGCTCAGTGTTTTGCAAGTGTTTTTAACCCATGCTCCCTTTCACAAACCTTCTTTTAATGTTATTTGGAGCTTCAAAACAAATACTACTAAATTGTTATTCACACACACACACACACACACACTTCTAGAATATAACTCTAGGAAGAGGAGAGATCATCTCATCAGTTGAGATTAAATATTTTTACTACTTTAAATTTCAGATGTTGTTGTTTGTTATCAGATGTTCTTCTATATCATGTCTGTTTAAATACATTTTCATAACACAGTGTTAATAATAGTTTATAAGTGGGTTGTACATGTTTTGAATCCAAAGTCCTTTTAACAGTATGTTCTTTAAAAAGTCAGATTACTATGGAATTTTGACTTATTAAGGCAAGGGGAAGGTACTGGGTATATTCTTAATGATTTGGGGTCAATCACTCCAAAATCACAACTTCTTGCTGCTGGATTTTTGTGTTGTTTTGGCTTGTTCAAATATCAGAGTAATATTTTCTGGATGTTTTATTTTTTGTTTCTAGTTTTCAGTCATTCTATAAGATCAGTAAAAAAACATAACAGTAACAATTTTCAGAACCCTACTATGGAAACCACCTTTTAAATTTTATCAATAGTAAACAGTTATCTGGAAGCTATTAATGCAGTCCTGGAGTAGGTAATAACGTCAATATATTGTAAATCAGTGTTCACACAGATATATTTCTAAGGAATTAGGAGAATCAAAGGAATTAAAGGTACTTTTCTGCAGGCTACGTATTTGTGCTTTTACATTAGTGGTAGAAAATACAGGAAAAAATTGTAGGAGAGCTCCACAGCATGCCTAGAACAAAGATTTACGGAACAGTTTGAAGTTTTACTGAAGATTTCATCTGCCGAACGTTAGGTTGTGAAAGTGCTTTAAACTCCTGTCATAGACTTTTTTTTTAATTTTTTTAAAAATTTCTTTTTATTTATTTATTTTAGAGAGGAAACACACACACACAGAGGGAGAGAGAGAGAGAGAGAGAGAGAGAGAGAGAGAGAGAGAGAGAGAGAAAGCGGGGAGGAGCTAGAAGCATCAACTCCCATATGTGCCTTGACCAGACCAGTGCAGGGTTTTGAACTGGCGACCTCAGTGTTCCCAGGTCGTCGCTTTATCCACTGCGCTACCACAGGTCAGGCCTGTCATAGACTTTTAAAGCTATAAGAAACCTAAGAAATCAGTAGCAGTGGATCAAGGAATAATATCAAGATTAGGACTCAGAGAAACTGGAGCAGTTTTTCAGAGTGGGGTAATTGAAAGGATAATTTTATCAGGATAGGAAAATAATATCTTGTACAACGCTTTCTATAATTTTTTTATAGAAAATTATACCCAGTACCTTCCCCTTGCCTTAATAAGTCAAAATTCCATAGTAATCTGACTTTTTAAAGAACATACTGTTAAAAGGACTTTGGATTCAAAACATGTATAATTTGTTAAATTTATTTTTAACATATTTTCCTTCCAGTAATATGACACAACACAATATAGTGAGAAATAGTATAATAAGTCAATTTTCCAATAGTAGTGTAACCCTATGTTATTATCCTGGCTTCTTATGTAATTTTATATTAAAATAGTAATATTTAAGAGTGCAAAACTTAAAAAATATATTACAGTACCAAAAAGGTATTATAGAAGAGCTTTTTCCATCTTTTCTAAGAACATATGTACTCAACTATCCTTTAAGCTTTGTACACTTTACTATATACTCCAATTAAAACAAAATTAATCTGTTCATTGTCACTTCTGTGGAAGTAAATATTTTTGATGACATGATCTAGTACACAAAGAAAGAACTTCTCAGCCTACTTTTTTTTAATTAATTTTAATTTATTATGTTTACATAGATTCTAGTGTTGCCCCAAATGCATACCCCCACTCCCCGTATTCACCTCAACATCTCCCTTGTACCCCTCCTGATAGCGCCCTCCCCTCCGTCCCTTCAGGTTTATCCCATCCTATCATCCCCTTTCCCTCTGTCTTCTTTTCCTCTGGTCCCTTTGATCTCTTCACTGTCTCAGTTTCATTTCTCAGTTCACATTGTTCATTGGATTCCTGAAATAAGTGAGGTCATACTATATTTTTCTTTTTCAGACAGGCTTATTTCACTTAACATAATAGTTTTCAGATCCATCCATGTTGTCGCAAAGGTAAGATTTCCTTTTTCATGACCCCATAGTATTCAATTGTATATATGTACCGTAGTTTTTTTTTGTTTTTTTTTTTAATTTCTTTTTATTTATTCATTTTAGAGAGGAGACACAGAGTGAGTGAGACAGAGAGAGAGAAAGAGAGAAAGGGGGAAGGAGCTGGAAGCATCAACTCCCATATGTGCCTTGACCAGACCAGTACAGGGTTTTGAACTGGCGACCTCAGTGTTCTCAGGTCAACGCTTTATCCACTGCTCCACCACAGGTCAGGCTGTACCGTAGTTTTTTAATCCACTTGTCCACTGGCGGACACTTGGGCTATTTCCAGATCTTCACTATTGTGAACAATGCTGCCATAAACATGGGGATGCATTTCTCCTTTTGAAACAGTGCTATGTGTTCTTGGGGTATATTCCTAACAGTGGGATAGCTGGGTCAAAAAGCAGTTCGATTTTTAATTTTTTGAGGAATCTCCATACTGTTTTTCACAGTGGATGCACCAGTCTGTATTCCCACCACAGTGCAGGAGGGTTCCCTTTTCTCTACATCCTCGTCAGCACTTATCTGTGTTGTTTTGTTGATGAGCACCATTCTGACTGGTGTGAGGTGATATCTCATTGTGGTTTTAATTTGCATTTCTCTAATGATTAGTGATGTTGAGCATTTTTTCATATGCCTATTGGAGAAGTATCCATTTATTTTGCCCATTTTTTGATTGTATCTTCCTGGTGTTGAGTTTTACAAGTTCTTTATAAATTTTGGTTAATAACCCCTTATCAGACTTATTGTTGAATATGTTCTACTATTGTATAGTTTGTCTTTTTATTCTATTCTTATTGTCTTTAGCTGTGTAAAGCTTTTAGTCTGATATAGTACCATTTGTTTATCCTGTCTTTTATTTCTCTTGCCCATGGAGATAAATTAGCAAATGTATTGCTGTGAGAGATGTTAGAGAGCTTACTGCTTATGTTTTCTTCTAAGATGCTTATGGTGTCATGGCTTACATATAAGTCTTTTATCCATTTTGAGTTTATTTTTGTGAATGGTGTAAGTTGGTAGTCTAGTTTCATTTTTTTGTAGGTATCTGTCTAAGTTTCCCAACACCATTTGTTGTCTTTACTCCATTGATGCTCTTACCTCCTTTGTCAAATATAAATTATCCATAAAGATGTGGGTTTATTTCTGGGTTCTCTGTTCTGTTCCATTGATCTATGTGCCTGTTCTTATGCCAGTACCAAGCTGTTTTGAGTGCAATGACCTTGTAGTATAACTTGATATCAGAAAGTGTGATGCCTCCCACTTTATTCTTCCTTTTCAAGATTGCTGAGGCTATTCGTGTTCTTTTTTGGTTCCATATACATTTTTGGAATATGAATTCTAGATCTTTGAAGTATTTCATTGGTATTTTAATTGATATTGCATTAAATTTATAAATTACTTTGGGTAATATAGACATTTTAATGATGTTTATTTTTCCTAACCATGAGCACAGTATATGCTTCCACTTGTTTGTATCTTCCTTGATTTCTTTTATCAGTGTTTTATAATTTTCCGAGTATAAGTCTTTAATCTCCTTGGTTAAATTTATTCCTGGGTACTTTATTTTTTTGGTTGCAATAGTGAAGGGGATTGTTTCCTTAATTTCTCTCTCATACAGTTCTTTGTTGGTATATAAAAATGCCTCTGATTTCTGAGTATTAATTTTATATCCTGCCACCATGCTGAATTTATTTATCAGGTCCAGTAGTTTTTTGACTGAGACTTTAGCATTTTCTATATACAGTATCATATCATCTGCAAATAACGATGGTTTTACTTCTTTTTTTTCAATTTGGATACCTTTTATTTCTTCTTCTTGTCTGATTGCTGTGGGTAGGACTTCAAGGACTATGTTGAATAAGAGTGGTGAAAAGGGGTAGCCCTGCCTTGTTTTTGATCTTAAGGGTATTGCTTTTAATTTTCGCCCATTGAGTACGATATTGACTGTGGGTTTGTTATAGATGGCTTTTACCATGTTGAGGTATGTTCCTTGTATTCCCACTTTGCTGAAAGTTTTGATCATGAATGGGTGCTGGATTTTATCAAATACTTTTTCTGCATCTATTGAAATTATTATATGGTTTTTCTTCTTCCTTTCGTTTATGTGCTGAATCACATTGATTGATTTGCGAATATTGTACCAGCCTAGCCTCCCCAGAATAAATCCCATTTGATCATGTTGTATGATTTTTTTCATGTATTGCTTGAATTGGTTTGCTAATATATTTTGTTGAGGATTTTAGCATCTAGATTCATCAGTGATATTGGCCTATAATTTTCCATTTTGTGTTGTCTTTCCTAACTTTTGGAATCAGAATTATGCTCACCTCATAAAAGGAGCTTGGAAGTCTTCCTTCCTGTTGACTTTTTTGAAATAGCTTGAGGAGGATAGGAGTTAGTTCTTTGAATATTTAGTAGAATTCACTTGTGAAGCCATCGGGCCCCGGGCTTTTGTTTGTTGGTAGTTTTTTGATAACTGTTTTGATCTCATTTGTTGTAATTGGTCTGTTTAGGTTTTCTGATTCTTCCAGATTGATTTTTAAAATATTATATGTTTCAAGGAATTTGTCCATTTCATCTAGGTTGTCTAATTTTTTGGCATACAGTTCTTCATAGTATTTTCTTAACAATCCTTTGTATTTCTGTTGTGTCAGTTGTTATTTCTCCACTCTCATTTCTAATTTTATTTATGTGAGTCCTCTCTCTTTTTTTCTTGGTGAGTCTGGCTCAAGGTTCATTGATCTTGTTTACCTTTTCAAAGAACCAGCTCCTGGGTTCATTAATCCTCTGTATTGTTTCTTTAACCTCTATTTCATTTAATTCAGCTCTGATCTTTATTATATTTTTCCTTTTACTACCTCTGGGCTGTACTTGCTATACTTTTTCTAGTTCTTTTTGATGCAGTGTTAAGTTGTTTATTTGAGCTTTTTCTAGCTTCTTAAGGTAATGCTGTGAACTTCACTCTCAGTATTGCTTTAGCTGTGTCCCATAAATTTTGAGTTGTATGCTCATTATCATTTGTTTCTAGGATTTTTAAAATTTCTTCATTGATCTCATTTGTTATTTAATACCATGCTATTTAGTTTCCAAGTGTTTGAGTATTTTTCAGTTTTTCTGTTGTGATTGATTTCTAGTTTCATGCCATTGTGATCAGAGAAAATGCTTGATGTGATTTTAATGTTCTTAAATTTGTTCAGACCACTTTTGTGCCCTAACATGTGATTTATCCTAGAGAATGTACCATGAGCACTTGAAAAGAATGTATATTTTGCTGCTCTAGGGTCAAAGGTTCTGAAGATATGTATTAAATTCAGTTGATCTAGTGTGTTCTTTAAATTTGCTGTTTCTTTGTTAATTTTTTTTCTTGAGGACCTATCTAGTGATGTTTGTGGGGTATTGAAATCCCCTACTATTATAGTATTGCTGTTGATCTTGCCCTTTATATCTATCAACGTCTGCTTTATATATTTAGGTGCTCCTATATTAGGTGCGTAGATATTTATAATGGTTATACAGTGTGTTCGTAAAGTCAGGGTGCACTTTTGACCTGTCACCAGTCAAAAGTGCACCATGACTTTACGGACACACTGTATCTTCCTGTTGGATTGCTCCCTTTATCATTATGTAGTGACCTTCTTTATGTCTACTATAGCCTTTGTTTTAAAGTCCATTTTGTCTGATATAAGTATTGCTACCCCAGCTTTGTTTTCATTTCTATTTGCATGAAATATATTTTTCCATCTTTTTACTTTCAGTCTATATACATCTTTTCTTTTAAGGTGTATCTCTTGGGTCCTGTTTTCTTATCCACGCAGTTACCCTATGTCTTTTGATTGGATCGTTTAATCCATTTACACTTAATGTTATTATTGATATGTAGTTGTTTATTGCCATTTTATTCTTTAAAGCTGTATTCCTTTTTTGATATATTCTTTCCCTCCTTTGATCTGTTTACAACAGGCTCCTTAACATGTCTTGCAGCATTAATTTGATTTTAGTAAATTCCTTTAGTGTTTTTTTTTTTTAATCTGGGAATCTTTTTATTTCTACTTCAATTTTAAATGATAGTCTTGCTGGATAAAGTAGTTTTGGTTATAGGCTCTTGTTCTGCATTATTTTAAATATTTCTTGCCATTCCCTTCTGGCTTCAAGTGTTTCTGTTGAGAAGTCGGATGTCATCCTTATGGGGCTCCTTTGTAGGTGATAGCATTTTTTTCTCTAGCAACTGTTAATATTTTCTCTTTATAACTTAGCTTTGCTATTTTATTTATTATGTGTCTTGGTATAGATTCCTTTGAGTTTCTCTTTAATGGAGTTCTCTGTGCTTCTTGAACTTGTGAGACTTTTTTCTGCATTAATTTAGGGAAGTTTTCAGCTATGATATGATTGAACAAAGTCTCTATCTCTTGTTCTTTCTCCTCTCCTTCAGGAACCCCTATGATGCGAATGTTATTTCTCTTCATGTTTTCACAGAGCTCTCTTAGACTTTCCTGAGACTTTCTGAGTCCCTTTTCTTTTTCTGCTCTGCTTCTGTGCCTTCATTTACCCTGTCCTCTAACTCGCTGATTCAATCCTCAGCTTCATCCATTCTGCTTTTAATTCCTTCCATTATGGTCTTCATTTCTGATATTGTATTTGTCATTTCTGTCTGATTCTTTTTATTATTTTAATGTCATTTTTTATATTTGCTTTCTCTTTATTTAGTGTTCATAATGACCATCTATTGTTGTTCTAAGATCTTTGAGCATCCTAACAATCGTTATTTTAAACTCTGCATCCTGTAATTTGGTTATATCTGACTCATTTAGGTCTTTCTCTGGGGATTTCTCTTGATTCATTTGGGTTGCATTTCTCTGCCTTCCCATTTTGTCTTTGTATAAGAAGGTTTTGACCTCTGGAGTCCAATGGGTGTGGCCTCTGTGTTCCCTAGGTGTGGTCTGTCTGCAGGTCCGTCACCCCCTCTGCTGCTGCTGCCTAGGGCATTTGGGTATCTCAGCCTACTTTATGTTAGTAGATTAACATCCCCAGAAACAATCAACTTCTACAAGATATAAATTTAATTTTTCATAGTTGTTAAACATCCTGAGTAGGTTTATTTCTGAGTATAAACAAAGCTTTTATTGTTAAAGAATCTGCCAGACTTTTTACAAAATATGCAAGTCATCATTAAAATAGAACTTCACTTTGGGTAGTTTGCCTTTGAATTGACTCTTGAATGTGTTTTGTATCACATATTTTTCATTCTCTACTATAAAAGCAAATAGTTTCAATTTATTATTCTATAAAAGCCATTTTTTTTGTAATAAATTAAATGAATAGAAAACACAGTAAGGAAAAATGCAATTGAAAACAATATGTGCATGCTTCTCACCTTATATACTTGGTGAAATCTTGAGTTTTCTTTGAGCTTACATGCCCTTGGTTTAGCATTTGTGGGGTAACATTTTTTTCAGTTATTTCAGTGGTAAGTGCACATTTCAAAACTCTTTCAAGTTGTTCCCTCTGAAGTAAATTTGAAATTTTTGTGCCTCTTATTTTGTAAAGACCTTGAAAGCTAAAGCATCCTTACCTGTGTTGGCCCAGTGGATCAAGCATCGACCACTGAGGTCGGCGGTTTAGAACCCCAGCCTTGCCCTATCAAGGCACAGAGATGCAACTACACGGTGATGCTTCCCACTCCTTGCACCTCCCACACACCCCGCCTTTCTCTCTCTCTCCTCTCTCTAAAATCACCAAATAAAATATATATATTTTAAAATGTTCCCATCACATAAGAATTGTGTGTATGTGGTTTGAGTGTATGTGTGCACATATGTGTTTATAAAATAATTGGAGAGAAACATAGAACATAATCTGGTAAAGCCTTAGGATTGTGATTTTCTTGAAAATAAAAGATGATTTTTATAAGAAATGAAGCTGAAAAAAAGAATTTTAAGTTGGACAATTTAAAAATTAGTACTTTAAAATTAGTGTAGTATTCATTTAATTTATTGTATTTAAATTTAGAGAGTAAATAACATTTAATCACACTCTGAAGTTTTATGCTGTGTGTCTGTTCAAACAAACATTAAATATTTGAACTTTTGGAGGGTTTAAAAATAATATTTGTTCTTAAAACATATATACAGGTGTTCTGGGGATTATCAGTTTGGTTATTTATAGTATATTAGAAATAGGGAGCACGCCCTACCTAGGAACTTCCCTATAGTTTAGTTTTTACTTCTCCTCTTCCCCCTCACCTTTTTTTTCTACTCCATTCCCTGTCTTTTTCTTATTAGTATATTCTGTATCTTTTCTGGTAGATTATTCTAGGTGACTGGTTGAATCACTAAGTCTTGTGATGTTTACATAGTTGGTGTGGTGCTTTTATATATACCATATTTCCCCATATATAAGATGCACTTTTTTTTCGAAAAGTGTGCGGTCTAAAAACTGGGTGCCTCTTATCCAGTAGTTGTAGATTTTTTCTTTGCATTTCCTGCTTTTTCGTACTTGTTTTTACACTCATTGAGGACAAGCTAATGGATGGGAGTTTGTACAGTGATGAAAATGATGAGTTATATGAATTTTATGGTGAATAAAACTTGAGTTCAATAATTTTATGTAATACATTTTGTTTCAAATTTCAGGCCCCCAAATTAAGGTGCTTATTATAAATGGGAGCATCTTATACATGGGGAAATATGGCGTGTGTGCGCTCGCGTGCGTGAGTGAGTGTGTGTGTATGTAGGCGGAACACTACCATACAAAATATTTTTCCTTAAAATCCATTCCGAAAAATTTTAATTTTCCATCCTTACTACTACCAACAACATTAGTTGGCCTTTTATTTTTTAACTGGTAACCTGAAAGTCAGTGGTAGAATCAGGTTGGGAAGAATTCGAATATTTCCAGAGAAAATGTGCTTTTAAACAATATGCTAACCCACAAGAACTCAGAGGTTTGTTTGTTTTGTTTCTTTGAGTTGTATATTAGTGTTTGTGCTTCTGCGTTGAAGTGAAACAGATTATTCTGTAATATCAAGCTGTAAAAATGTTTGACTTCTTTTTTTCAAAAAAGTTTTTTGTTTATAAAGTCACAGTTATACCCATTCAAAGACTTTGGGTATATGTGATACTGGATAGTAATCATAAGACAAATACTTCTTTGAAAGCAAAACAAAACTCATCTGTATGAACTGTGAATTTTGGCATTTTATCAAGTATTCTTATGGTGTACCCTGTGCCCTTACATAGTCTCTGTCTTAAGGAAAAGAAAGTAAGGCAATTGATTTTTTACTAGTCTGAAAATTAGCTTAACTTAAGAATAATAACTACTGATTGAGTTTATAATGTAGCAGACACCTACTAATCATTGACTTTATATGCTGTTCTTCTAAAACCATTTGAAGTACTATTAAATCTCACTTCCCAGAAAAATATGGAAAATCTTCATACTTTGTGATATTATGTGATCATCTCTGCTAGAAGCTCTCCCTTTCAATGTATGTATTTCCAGATAAAGAAACTCAGTAATAACGGTGGGAAGAACAAAATCACCAGGAACTGATGAGGGAATTTAGAAATGTGAAAATAACAGAAATATGAAACAATAAAAACAAAAGCAGCCTCATCACAGTGACATAAAAGAGAGTACCAAGCCTGACCAGGTGGTGGCGCTGTGGATAGAGCATTGGACTGGGATGTAGAAGACCCAGGTTCAAGACCCTGAGGTTGAGTGCCAGCACATCTGGCTTGAGCAAAAAGCTCGCCAGCTTGGACCCAGGGTCGCTGGCTCCAGCAAGGGGTTGCTCGGTCTGCTGAAGGCCCACAGTCAAGGTACATGTGAGAAAGCAATCAATGAACAACTATGGTGTCACAACGGCAACGAAACACTAACGATTGATACTTCTCATTTCTATCTATTCCTGTCTGTCTGTTCCTACCTGTCCCTCTCTTTCTGACTCTCTCTCTGTCCCTGTAAAAAAAAAAAAAGAGTACCAAAAGGAACTGATAGGGACCCTGTTAGACTAAACTTAGTATGTTATTATCTTTCTCTAATAATTTTTCTTTGATTTAGATATAATTAGGAAGTATTCAATTAAATTTATAAAAGCAATTTAATTTCTCAGACAATAATATAAGCTAGCATATTTTGAATATTAATGGAGCCTAGCGAGCATTCTAATATGTAAATTCAAAATATTCTTATATTCTAATACAAGTACCAAAAGCTTTACATAACCAATTTAACCGTTAAATAGTTTTAGGAAAATAAGGGTTATAAAATTGGAGGTTGTTTAGGCTCATATACTTGTCCTTATATATTTAATATTGAAATAAAGAAAAACTACAAATATTTTAAAATTTCTGAAGTTAATACTTCAGAAAAGAAGTTTTCTCCCGATGTTTTAATGTGATTATGTGATCTTGCTATGTGAATTAAAAAATGACAAAATAACAAACTGAGTATGAGGGTAGACAGGTAACAAGTAACTGGGATCCAGATTCTTTAAGAGTTTGGGTTTATTTTAGGGTGATATGGGATACCATTGTACAGTCTTTAGCAGAGACCTATCTTCTGATTTAGAAGAATCATTTGGGCTACTATGTTGATAATTTACTGTAGAAGGAAAAGTGCAGACGCAAGAAACTATAAGAGGTTATTGCATAATCCCGAGAAGAGACAGTAGTGTTAATTCATAATTCACTAGAGTGAAATAATGAGAAGTGGTTAAATTTAGGGTACATTTTGAATGCAGATCCCATAGGATTTTATGACATTTTGGATGTAGGGTGTATGAGACAAAGCAGATAAAAAATGACTACAAGGTTATTTGTGTGAGTATTTGGAAGGGATTAAAGTTGCCCTCAACTGAGGTAAGGACAGCTGCAACTGGACCTGGTTTGGGTGACAGAGGCATATAAGAAGATCAGTTTTGAACATATTATTTTTGAGAAGTCAGATATGCTTTTAGATTGGAGCTTCAAACTTGGAAGTCTCAGCCTGTAGATGACAGTGAGCCTGTGTCTATGAAACTGGACATAAATTGCCTGGTAACTGGGCATCAACAGACAAGATAGTACAGTATTTTTTTCCAATAAAACTATCACTAATAATCACAGTATTCATATTCCTTTTCATAATTTTTCTTACTATGTGAGAAAAATGGAAGCAACATTAAGAAAAGATCCTTTTGCAGAGATTATGCCAAGGGAAGTACTGTAAGTCAGACAAAGAAAGACAAATATTGTATGATTTCACTTGTATGTGGAAACTTAAAAAAAAAACACACCAGAATTCATAGATACAGAAAACAGATCTGCTGTTGAGGTGGAGGGAGGAGTGAAATGAGTGAAGGTGGTTAAAAGGTAAACACTTCAAATTTTAAAATGAATTATGGGCCTGACCAGGCAGTTGCACAGTGGATAGAGCATCGGACTGGGATGCGGAGGACCCAGGTTTGAGACCCCGAGCTCGCCAGCTTGAGTGCGGGCTTATCTGGTTTGAGCAAAAGCTCACCAGCTTAGCCTGACCTGTGGTGGTGCAGTGGATAAAGCGTCGACCTGGGAACACTGAGGTCGCCAGTTCAAAACCCTGCACCGGTCTGGTCAAGGCACATATGGGAGTTGATGCTTCCAGCTCCTCCCCCCTTTCTCTCTCTCTCTCTCTCTCTCTCTCTCTCTCACTCTGTGTCTCCTCTCTAAAATGAATAAAATAAAATAAAATAAAAAATAAATAAAAAAAAAAAGCTCACCAGCTTAGACCCAAGGTCGCTGGCTCGAGCAAGGGGTTGCTCGGTCTGCTGAAGGCCTGTGGTCAAGGCACATATGAGAAAGCAATCAATGAACAACTAAGGTGTCGCAACGAAAAACTGATGATTGATGCTTCTCATCTCTCCGTTCTTGTCTGTCTGTTCCTGTCTATCCCTCTCTCTGACTCTCTCTCTGTCCCTATATAAAAAAATACAATTGTTTTGCTTATTAGCAGAATTATAATGAGCAATTTTGACACCTTATTTGTTCATTGATTGCTCTCTCACATGTGCCTTGACCGCGGGCCTTCAGCAGACCGGACAACCCCTTGCTAGAGCCAGTGACCTTGGGTCCAAGCTGGTGAGCTTTTTGCTCAAACCAGATGAGCCCACGCTCAAGCTGGCAAGCTCAGGGTCTCGAACCTGGGTCTTCTGCGTCCCAGTCTGACGCTGTATCCACTGTGCCACCGCCTGGTCTATAACGAGCAATTCATTTAACCTTTCTGAAATTCCAATTTCTTTCTCCCTAATATGAGAATATCCAAATCTATTTTGCATGGTTATTAGAAATAATTTTTAAAGCTAATGTATGTGAAGGTAAATTATAAAGAACTATATAAATGTATTAAAGGATTATTATTTGAAAGAACTTCTCTTAACCTTAGAAGTGATATAACATTGTAAAATGTAATAATTTCCTGAAAGTAAATAGATTATTATTTTGAATAGATTATTACTTTTTTCATATCTTTTCCCTTGCATAAGAATGGAGCTCTGCATACAGTAGGTAATAAATGCTATTAACTGAACATGTTAAGTAGAGTGGTATTTTGTATTTATTTCCTAAAGTATGTGTGTGTGTATGTGCGTGCACGCGCAGCGCACACACACACACACACACACACACACATTCTTTTATAGTATATTAATGTGGGAAAAATATGGGAAACTCAGGCCTGGGTTTCAACATAAATTTGTCACTTATTAGCAAATTTGTGTCAGTAGATATGTTCTAAGTCTCATGCTTCTTTTCTCTTTATATCAGGGATAATACAGGGTGTCCGTAAAGTCATGGTGCACTTTTGACCTGTGACCGGTCAAAAGTGCACCATGACTTTACGGACACACTGTATTTACCTTCCAGGGCTGCTGTGTGAGGTTCAGGTGTAAAGCACCAAGCATAGTAGCTGACACAGAGCTGGCAGGAAATGTTTATTTCTTTTTTCCCTCCAAGCGTAGAATAATCTTGGAATAATTTTAAAAGCTAAATAATAATAATTTCCTAATAGCTAAAAATTCTTAACCATCATTTTTTATTTGTTTTGCTGATTTCTATATCATTTTAACTTCTAAATGTCCACCATGCTTTGCAAAGCAATTTTTATTTTGTATGTTTTAACAGGTAATTTTTTTTTAAAAAAAAAAAACATTTTAATGTTACATCTGCACCATGGACAGCACAAAGGAAAAGAATGATAATTATAAAGATGACCTTCTACTCAGGATGGGACTTAATGATAATAAAGCTGGGATGGAAGGATTAGATAAAGAGAAAATAAACAAAATTATAATGGAAGCCACAAAGGTATGTTTTCTGTTTCTTTCAATATCTTTAGTAACTCATACATTTAAATGAAAATCAGTAAGTTTTAAACATCCTTTTTCTTATAATTTTTAAAATACAAATGCTTATGGAATAATCTTTCTATTTGTTACTCTGGACATACAGTTTTCTGACTGGTTCAATAAATTATATCTACACATGTAGCATAGAAAAGAATGAAGATCTTTAATTGCTTATACAGAAAGATCTCCAAGTTATAGTAACTGAAACAAAAATAAAAAATACAACAACTATAGCGTTTTCCATCTAGGACAAGAAAACAGTAAAAAGTTATGTATATTATTTTGTTTTATTTCCATATTACTTACATATAAAGTAGAAAACTGTATGTCAGCGTAAAATACCTAAATGCAAAATAGCCAAAATGGTTTTAAAAAGGAACGAACATGAAGATGTTTTATTTTCCAGTTTCAAAACTTACTATAGAGCTACAGTTATCCATACAATAAGGCTAAACATAGAAAACAATGGTACAGAATTTAGTCCAGAAATAAATCTTTATCATTTACTTATTTTTGACAAAAGTTCCAAAATAAAAGGATAATTTGTTCAAGTGTTTCTGGGACAACTGGATATCCACGTGCAAAAAAAAAAGAACTTAGACTCTCACTTCACACTATACTCAAAAAATTAACTCAAAATAGATTTAAATATCAAAACTAAAGCAATAAACTTTAGAAGAAAGGAGAAAATCTTTTTGAGACGCAGTAAAAAAAATGTCAAATTGGACTTCAAATATCAAAAGGTTTGCACTTTACAAGACACCATTAAAAAACAAAGATAAGCAACATACTAGGGTAAAAATATTGCAAAACACCCTTCTATTAAAGAACTCACATCCAGAATATACAAAGAATTCTTACACTCATTAATAAGACAAATAATTCATTTTTAAAATGGGCAAAAGATGTAGACATTTCACTAAAGAAGATATAAGGATGCCTCATAAGCACATGAAAAGATCTTCTGCATCATTAGTCATTGGGGAAATGCAAATTCAAATCACAATAAGATGTCATTAACACTCATAACCTAGAATGATTATAATAAATAAAACAGACAATAACAAATGTTGACAAGGATGTGGAGAAATTAGAACTCTTCCACATAGTTTGTGAGATTAAGAAATGATTCAGTCAATTTGGAAAACAGCCTGGCACTTCCTCAAAAGGTTTACCGTGAAGTTACCATATGACACAGAGATTTCATTCCTAAGTACGTATCCAAGAGAAATGAAAACATCTACACAAAAACATGTATACAAATATTCTTTGCAGTATCTTCATAATAGTCAAAAAGTAAAAATAATCTATCAGCCTAATGAGTCGATAGATATTATATTCAGTGATGAGATGGTAGGTAATTTTCTAAAAGTTATTTTCTTTAATGTTTAACATTAAAAAATTTTAAATACTTTTAAAGTAAAACTGAAGATGACTGATGACCCATTTGACTAAGTCCTTGGATATACTCTGAGGATTCTGCCTAGGATACATTGATACTTTCTGACTACAGATCTTTACTCATCTCAGTTTATACTGTGCTTAGTACTGCCTCACAACAGTTCTGTCATTGAGATAACTATAAATTCATTTTACAAATAAGGAAACATAGAATGATTAATTTTAGGTTCACTTAAATAGAAGTAATGGAACTAACTTTATTTTTGTGTGTGTGACAGAGAGAGACAGAGAGGAGCAGATAGGGACAGACACAGACAAAGGGAGAGAGATGAGAAGCATCAATTCTTCATTGCAGCACCTTAGTTCATTTGACTGCTTTCTCATACATGCCTTGACAGGGGGTGGGGGGAGTAGGAGGGTAGCCTACAGCAGAGCGAGTGACCCTTTGCTCAAGCTAGCGACCTTGGGCTCAAGCCAGCGACCAAGGGGTCTTGTCTGTGATCTAATGCTCACTTCAGTGACCCCACACTCAAGCTGGTGAGCCTGTACTCAACCCAATGACCTAAGGGGTTTGGAACCTGGGTCCTCTGCGTCCCAGTCTGATGCTCTATCCACTGCACCACCGCTTGGTCAAGCATTGTAGAACTAACTATTGATTGCTGTTTTTTTTTTCTTTAGAGAGATAGAGCAAGGTGGGGGTGGGGTGAGAAAGAGGTTTCATTTGTTGTTCCACTTAGTTGTTCATGCAGTGGTTGATTTCCATATGCCATGTGTGTCCTGACCTGAGAGCTAACCCACAACCTTGGGGTTTCAAGTCCATGCTCTAACCAAAAGAGCTAAATGGCCAGGACTAAGGTTTTTTTGATTGTTTGTTTGTTTCTTTGTTGTGCTTGTTTTTATTTTTCTTTGTTACTCTTTTTTTTAAAATTTAGACAATTAATTTTAGCAAGGTGACATTGATTAATTAGGGTACATAGATTCAGAGAAAACATCTCCAGGTCATTTTGACATTTGGTTATGTTGTGTACACATCACCCAAAGTCAAATTGTCTTCCGTCACCTTCTATATTGTTTTCTTTGTGCCCCCACCTCTACTCCCTTTCCTTCCCCCTGGTAACTACTACACTCTTGTCCATGTCCATGAGTTTCAGTTTTGTGTCCCACCTATGTATGGAATCATACAGTTCTTAGTTTTTTCTGACTTAATTATTTCACTCAGTATAATGTTATCAAGGTCCATCCATGTTGTTGTAAATGATCCGATGTTATAATTTCTTAAGGCTGAGTAGTATTCCAGAGTATATATGTACCACATCTTCTTTATCCAGTCATCTTTTGAAGGGCTTTTTGGTTGTTTCCATGTCTTGGCCACTGTGAACAATGCTGCTATGAACATGGGGCTGCATGTGTCAGTATGTACTAGTATTTTGAGTTTTGGAGGTATGTACCCAGTAGAGGGGTTGCTTGGTCATATGTTAGTTCTGATTTTAATATTTTGAGGAACCACCATATTTACTTCCATAATGGTTTTACTACTTTACATTCCCACCAACAGTGAATGAGGGTCCCTTTTTATCCATAGCCTCTCCAACACTTGTTATTACCTGTCTTGTTGATAATAGCTAATCTAACAGGTGTGAGGTGGTATCTCATTGTAGTTTTGATTTGCATTTCTCTAATAGCTAGTGATGATGAGCATCTTTTCATATATCTGTTGGCCATTTGTATTTCTTCCTGGGAGAAGTGTCTGTTCATGTCCTCTTCCTATTTTTTTAATTGGATTGTTTGCTTGTTTGTTGTTGAGTTTTATGAGTTCTTTGCATATTTTGGATATTAGGCACGTATATGTGCTATTGTTTGAGAATATCTCCCATTTAGTTGGCTGTCTGTCTGTTTTGTTGTCAGTTTCTCTTGTTGTGCAAAAACTTCTTATTCTGATGTAGTCGCATTCATTTATATTTGCCTTCACTTCCCTTGCCTTTGTAGTCAAATTCATAAAGTGCTCTTTATGGCCAAGTTCCATGAGTTTAGTACCTATGTTTTCTTTTATGTACTTTACTATTTCAGGTCTTATATTTAGGTCTTTGATCCATTTTGAATTAATTTTGGTACAAGGGGACAAACTGTAGTCGAGTTTCATTCTTTTGCATGTGGCTTTTCCGTTTTCCCAGCACCATTTATTGAAGAGGCTTTCTTTTCTCCATTGTGTGTTGTTGGCCCTTTATCAAAGATTATTTGACCCTATAAATGTTTTATTTTGGGGCTCTCTATTATTTATCGGTCTGAGTGTCTATTTTTCTGCCAATACCATGCTGTTTTGATTATTGTGGCTCTATAATATAATTTGAAGTCAGGTATTGTAATACCCCCAGCTTCGTTCTTTTTCCTTAGGATTACTTTGACTGGGGTTTTTTATACTTCCATGTAAACGTGATGATTTTTTTGTTCCATTTCTTTAAAAAATGACATTGGAGTTTTGATGGGAATTGCATTAAATTTGTACATTGCTTTGAGTAATATATATGGTCATTTTGACTATATTTATTCTTTCTATCCAAGAAGAAGGAATAGTTTTTCATTTCCTTGTATCTTTTTTGATTTCCCTTAACAATGTTTTGTAGTTTTCATTATATAGGTCCTTTACATTCTTTGTTATATTTATTTCTAGGTATTTTGTTGTTGTTGTTGCAATCATAAAAGGGATTATTTTTTTGAGTTCGTTTTCTAATGTTTCACTGTTGGAATATAGGAAGACAATAGACTTCTGTATATTAATTTTGTATCCTGTGACCTTACTTTATTGGTTCATTGTTTCTAGTAGTCTTTTTGTGGAGTCTTTGGGGTTTTCGATGTATAGGATCATATCCTCTGCAAAAAGTGAAACCTTAACTTTTTCTTTCCCAATATGAATGCTTTTTATTTCTTTCCCTTGTCTGATTGCCCTGGCTAGAACTTCCAGCACTACATTGAATAAGAGTGGAGAGAGTAGACAACCTTGTCCCTGATTTTAGAGGAAAAGTCCTGAGTATTATACCATTTAATATGATGTTAGCTGATGGTTTGTCATAAATGACCTTTGTTATGTTGAGATATTTTTCTTCTATACCCATTTTCTTGAATGTTTTAAACATAAAATGGTGTTGTATTTTACCGAATGCCTTTTCTGCATCGATTGATAAAATCATATGGTTTTTGTTCTTTGTTTTGTTGATATGGTGTATTACGTTAACCGTTTTATGTATGTTGAGCCATCCTTGAGATTCTGGGATGAATCCCACTTGATCATGATGAATTATTTTTTTAATTTATTGTTGTATTTGATTTGGTAGTATTTTTTTTTATTTAGTATTTTAGCATCTATATTCATTAAAGGTCTGTAGTTTCCTTTTTGTGTGTTGTCCTTGCCAGGTTTCGGTATGAGGGTTATGTTGGCCTCATAAAATGTGTTTGGAAGTATTGCTTCTTCAGTTTTTTAGAAGACTTTGAGTAGAATAGGAATGAGGTCTTCTTTGAATGTTTGATAGAATTCACTAGTATAGCCGTCTGGCCCTGGACTTATTTTTTGGGAGGTTTTTGATAGTTGTTTCTATTTCCTCCCTGCTTATGGGTCTGTTTAGGTTTTCTACTTCTTCATGACTCAGTCTAGAAAGATTGTATTGTTCTAGGAATTTATCCATTTCTTCTAGATTGTTAAATTTGGTGGCATATAGTTCATAGTATTCTACAATAATTCTTTGTATATCTATGATATCTGTGGTGATTTCTCCTCTTTCATTTTGGATTTTGTTTATATGAGTCCTTTCTCTTTTTTCCTTGGTGAGCTTTGCCAAGGGTTTGTCAATTCTGTTGATCTTTTCAAAAAACCAGCTCCTTGTTTTATTGATTTTTTTCTATACTTATTCTGTTCTCTATTTCATTTATCCCTGCTCTAATTTTTATTATTTCCTTTCTTCTGTTATTTTTGGGTTGCCTTTGTTCTTCTTTTTCTAGTTCCTTAAGATGTGAAGTTAAATAGTTTACTTGGGCTATCTCTTATTTGTTCATTTAGGCCTGGCGTGATATGAACTTTTCTCTTATTACTGCTTTTGCTGATTCCCAGAGATTCTGATATGTTGTATTATCATTTTCATTTCTCTGTGTGTTTCTTTTGATCTTTGCTTTTATTTCTTCTTTGACCCACTCTTTTTTTAGAAGTGTGTTGTTTAATTTCCACATTTTTGTAGGTTTGTTTACTTTATTTTTACAGTTGAATTTTAGGTTCAAAGCTTTATGGTCAGATAATATACTCGGTATAATTTCAGTCTTTCTGAATTTATTAATGATATTTTTGTGGCCCAACATATGGTCAGTTCTTGAGAATGTTCATGTACACTGTAGAAAAATGTATAATCTGGCTCTTTGGGATGAAATGTCCTGTAGATGTCTGTCATATTCAGTTGTTCTAGTGTTTCATTTAAGGCCGATATTTCTTTACTGATTTTCTGTTTGGATGAATGATCTAGAGCCGTCAGTGGTGTATTGAGGTCTCCAAGTATGATTATATTTTTGTCGGCTTTTATTTTTAGGTCAGTTAGTAGATGTCTTATGTATTTTGGTGCCCCTTGGTTTGGTGCATATATATTAAGAAGTGTTATATCTTCTTGATTTAATGTTCCCTTTATCATTATAAATGACCATCTTTGTCTCTGATTACCTTTGCTGTCTTGTAGTCAGCATTGTTAGATATGAGTCTGGCTACGTATGCTTTTTTTTTTAGATGTTATTTGCTTGGAAAATCATTTTTCAACCTTTGACTTTGAATCTATTTTTATCCTTGTAGCTTAGATGTGTTTCTTGAAGGCAGCATACAGTTGGAATTTCTTTTTTAATTTGTTCTGCTACTCTGTGTCTTTTTATTGGTGAGTTCTATCCATTTACATTTAGTGTAATAATTGACACTTGAGGGTTTCCTATTGCCATTTTATATATTGCTTTCTGATAGCTTTTTATCTTGTTTGGTTCTTCTCTTTTGTTTTTCTATCATTTGTTTTTGTTTGGTTGTAATCCATATTTCATTCCTCTGTTTCTTCTTTTTTTAAGCCATGGTGTATCTGTGGTGATTTTTTCAGGGGTGGTTACCATTGGGTAATAGTAAGGATACATATCATGTCCATTGTAGTACATTATCTCATCAGTGCTTCTGCACTCCATCCTTTTTTGCTACTGTTCATCTTTGCCCTCTCTCCTTTTTTGTTTTTGTTGTCACAGATTAATCTTGTTTTTATTGTGATCTTGATGGAGCTTTTAGTTTTGTTTCATTTTGTTCTTTGTATCTGGTTGGATAACCCCCTTTAGTATTTCCTGAAGTGGGGGTTTCCTTGTGATAAATTTCCTCATCTTTTCTATATCTGTGAATGTTTTTATTTCTCCTTTGTAATTTAAGGATAGCTTTGATGGATATAGTATTCTTCGCTAGAAGTTTCTCTCTTTCAGAACTTTAAATATTGGGGTCCACTTTCTTCTGGCCTGTAGAGTTTCTGCTGAGAAATCTGATGATAACCTAATGGGCCTTCCTTTATATGTTGTATTCTTCATTTCCCTGACTGCCTTGAGGATTTTTTCTTTGTCATTGGTTTGTGATCATTTCATTATGATGTGCTTTGGAATAGGTTTGTTTGGATTAAGATAACTCGGTATTCTGTTTGCTTCTTGAATTCGGGGCTCTAATTCTTTCCACAGGCTTGAGGGTTTCCTATTGCCATTTTATATATTGCTTGTTAGCTTTTTATCTTGGGAAGTTCTTGTCTATTTGTTTGAATATATTCTCCATTCCATTATTTGTTTGAATATATTCTTCATTCCATTTTCTCTCTCTTCTCCTTCTGATATACCCATTATGCTTATGTTACTCTTTCTGATGGAGTCAGACATTTCCTGTAGTGCTTTCTCATTTTATTAAATTCATGAGTCTCTCTCCTCTTCTGTCTATAGTGTCTCTAGTTGCCTGTCTTCTATGTCACTAATTCTCTCCTCTATCTGGCTTGTTCTATTAGCTAAGTTTGTTACCTCATTTTTCAGTTCATGAATTCAGTTTTTCATCTCTCTTTGATTCATTTTTATAGTTTCAATTTCCTTGGTGATATATTCTTTTTGTTCATTGAATTGTTTTTAAGCTCACTACATTGCCTTACCATGCTTTCTTGTATTTCCCTGAATTAGGACTTCAATTTTTAATTCTCTGTCATTTATCTCCAAGGTTTCCAAGCACTTGAAATATATTTTTATCAATTTTTCCTCATTTGTCTGAGCTACATCTCTGTCTTTTGTATCTATGATATTTGATTTCTTTTTTCTTAATGGCATTTGAGAGTGGTATTATTAATAACACTAATAGGAGATGATTAAAAAGAAGAAATGAAATTGAAAAAATATAGTGAAAAAATGAAAATTCTATTGTGTTAAGTGGAATGAAAACTACATAGAATGAACGGAGAGCAGAGTTTGGGGGGAAATGACGAAGAGATAAATAGTGAAGTAAAAAACACACAAAATGCCACAAAGAAAATATTTGAATCCAGAATAAAACAATTTGATTGTAAATGATGATTGAAGGAGAGAAAAAGTAAAAGAGAAAGAAAGAAAAAATGAGATAAGGTTTCTTTAATGTAACCCTCATAAAAAAAAAAAAAAAAAACAAGAATGGAAGATGTAATACCTATGGGTAGTGAAGTTCAAAATGAAAGGGAAAAAATGAGATGGAAAGAAGATAAAATGACCAAAGTGGAAAAAAATGATGGAAAATACAAGAAAAGAAATGGAAAAAAGTTATAAAAAATGTGATTTTTTCCATTGTTTTGACAGGTTATCTCCTTTTTTTTTTTTAATACTTCTTTCTTCATCAGGTAGCACTGTACCCTAGGTTTTGCCCCTGTGGCACTTTAAAGTAGAGATTTTCAATGGATATTTCGCTATGGTGATGATGTAAGCTAGTCCTCAGTCCTGTTGGTAGGCGTGGCTTGTTAGGGTTTGCAGACCCTGACAATGGGAGAGTCAGGTTTCCTGATTCTTTTCCCTAAGTCTCTTCTTCCTCAGCCAGCAGCCTGGGGACCCAGCTGTGTAATTGCTAGCAAGAGGCTCTAAGAACTGCCAAGTCCCTTGTCCAGCCCCACTCAAAGCACAGTTCTGGGTAAGGCTTTGCCAACCAGAGCCCTCAGCATAAGCAGGCAGGGCAGGGAGCCACTTGCTTTTCAGGTACCTTTCTAAGGGCCTCCGGACATTTCTAGTATGCCTCAGTGCTCCATGCGTTTAATATCGACAGGCTTTTCTCCCTTGTGCCCTGTTTAGAAGCCTGCAGCCCAGCCCCCACCACTTCTTCAGTGCTCCCTGAGGTCTGCTCTGTGGGAATGCGCTTTATAACCTGTATCGGCTGGCAGAGGCACCCCGCCCAGATAGGTCCAGGCCTAGGGACCCCAGCCATTGCGCACTTGCTGTTGGTCAGGGAACCGGGATCACACAGAAACTCTGACTACAGCCCACGCAGAAGTCCACTGCTGACAGTCTCCAGCCCAGCCTCTGTCTACAAACGCGCACGCCCTTGGCAGAAGCGCCAGGTGGAGCCACTCGCACACTGCCCGTGATCGCAGACTGGGAGTGAACAAAGCCCAAAGCCGCTATGGTGCCAACTCTGCAGGCAACCCCCTCGGCCATCTCTGCTGGAGTCTGCCGCTCACGCTAGCTTCGTGTTCATGATCTCAGGCTCAGCTGCCGGCCCACTCTTTCCTCAGCCTGATCTTCTACCCTAGCCCAGCTTCTTTCCTCTTCCCTAACCCTATTTTCCTCTCAGTTCCATGAAAGCAGCCCTTCCTCAGATCAATGAGGAAAGCGGAATACTCTGTTCTTCGTCTTATTTCCTTCAGAGTGGATTATATATTCAGCCACCTTTTCACCCAATCATACCTTTGTTTGGTGTGTGTGTATTTCAGATGCTCATAAGATTGTTTCTTTGTCTCTAGTTGAATTTGTTGAAATTTCAGGGGGAGATATCAGGAGCACTCTTCACAGTACCATTTTTCTCTAAGTTTTTAATTCAATCATTCCGATTCTACAGTCTGTAATACTTTTAGCCTCCCAGGTTATACTATAGTGAAGCTTCCTTTCAGACATTTTTCTTATACTTTGTTTTCTTTTTCCTATGTAGGGGTCCAGATTTTATGAAAATGAGCTCAAGAAAGAAAAACAAGTCAACCAACGAATTGAAAATATGATGCAACAAAAAGCTCAAATTACCAGCCAGCAGCTAAGGAAAGCACAATTACAGGTATTAATTTATTTACTAAAGAAAGTGGAAGGTGGTAGAACAGTAATTGACTGTTTAAATGCATCGTGGTCATGTCATAAATGAAAACAAAGTAAAATGTAAATAAAATGCTGTTCTGTAAAACATAAAAATCTAACAAATAATGTTCACTTTACTTTGTTCAACATAAGTCTATTTTACAAAAATATCCCACATCTAGACATTGTAACCTTCATTATACAAAAAAGTAGAGGGAACCTTAATTAGCCTAACTTTATACAACAGGCAGTTGGCAAAGCTAGGGCTTATTGTCTTTTTATTATAGTCTATGTACTTAGCATCTAGAAGTGCTGCAGGATTAATATGACATGTTTTCTCTCACTTTTTTTTTAATTGATTGATATAGATAGAGGAGGGGTGGGGAGAAGCAGAAAGCATCAACTCATAGTAGTTGCTATCTGGATGTGCCTTTTCTGGGCAAGCCTAGGGATTCGAACCAGCGACCTTAGCATTCCAGGTGGGCGCTTTATCCACTTCACCACCACAGGTCAGGCGACATGTTTTCTACAATACTGGTTTAGCAGAAATGATTTGGAAGAACATGTCATCTAATTAAACTGAAAGGCAATTTAATATATAATTATGTTATGGTTAAATAAAAAGTCACATAAAGGGTAGAGTGCCTAATGTACATGAATATTTAAGACAAAGCTCAAGAATTCTAAAATTTTGGGGGCATTTAGCTTCTTCAGGATCTTTGGGCAGTAAATATTTAGTTTCCTCTGGTATTAAAAGTTATTTCAGGAGAAAAGTTTCAGAAGAACCATGCTGTGGTAGATTGAAAACACAAAGCAGAGTTCTGCTAGTAAAACTAAAGTTAAATTTTAAAGATAGTTTTATCATTTATGAAATCTGACTCAATTTTGTAATACATTTTACAACATAATGATAAAATTATAATATTTATCTGGTATACTACAAAGTTCTTCTCTGGATAGAGTGATTGTAAATTTTATGTTTTCTTTACCAAACTATAATGTGTCATTTTCTAAATATGTGCTTTCCCAGAGCATGAACTAATTTTTACCTTCTATGTTAAGTGGTCAGCTACCATGACAAAAGATGATTTGTCTGTCATCTAATCATTTTCAGTACTTCATAGCATGCCACTGTGGTGGCACCATAATTTATTTACCTTTACCCACCTTGGTTCCAGTTTTTTTGTTTTATTTACAACCTTACAACCTTATGATAATTATTCTTATTTGAATATCTTTGTGCTCTTATCTTATTATTTTCACCACAGAGTGTATCATTTTACATTTTCAGCATAAGAGTCCTTGCTGTTTTTTAACATGTTTAAAGCTGTTTTATGAATTTTATCAATCTTTTTGTTTCTACTGATACCGTTTTTAAAATCTTATTTCATAGTTTTAGTTTGGTCTCTTTTGATTATGAAAGAGAAGGATTGACCCTGGCTGGTTGGCTCAGTGGACAGAGCATTGGCCTGGCATATGGATGTCCCTGGTTCGATCACTAGTCAGGGAACACAGGAGAACTGACCATCTGGCTTCTCTTCTTCTTCCTCTCCCCCTTCACTCTTTCTCTCCCTTTCAAAGCTGATGGCTTGATTTGTTCCACTGTTAGCCTGGGTGTTGAGGATAGCTTGGTTGATTTAAGCATCGTCCTCATCTAGATGGGTATTGCTGGGTCCTGGTCAGGATGCATGCAGAAGTCTATCTATCTCTGTTCCTCTCACTTTAAAAAAAAGAAAAAGAAAAGAGAGAGAGAAAGATTGTCTTTTTTTCATATTAGTTAGCCATTAATATTTCCTCTTTGTGGAAATTTCCTCTTTTATTCTGTTTTTTTAGGATGTAGGCTAAGTAGCTAGCACCCAAAGATATAATGGTGAAAGATAAGAATTTATTTCTCTCTCATATAATAAGTTCCAGCTGGTCAGGTAGTTCTTGTTCTTTTTTTTTTTTAATGTTTATTGTATTGATTTTTAGAGAGACAGGAAGGGAGAGAGAGAGACAAGAACATCGATCTGTTCTTGTATATGCCCTGGCCAGGTATGGAACTGGCAGCCTCTCCGCTTCGGGAGAATGCTCTAACCAACTGAGCTATCCGGCCAGGGCTGATGAGGTAGTTCTAGTCACCATAGTAATTTTAAGACCTCGTTCTATGTTGTGTTTTATTAGGTTGGCAAAAAAAGTATTTTCTGTTGTCACACATAGCATTGTAATTGTTTCGAAGGACTTCTGTCAGTTTTATGGGTGTTTTTTTTGACATTTTATATCAGTCACATTTAGGTTACTTTAGAAGCAAGTTTTGTGTAATTTTGTTTGTAACTGTTAGTTTAGGATCAATTCTAACATGGAGTGCAGAAACAAACATTTTTGGCATATTTTACTTTTTTATTTCCATAAAGGAAAGAAAGCTGCTGAGGCTCACAAAAAGATATGTGAGGTTTATGGTGTCGATTGCATAACAGAACGTATGTGTCAGAATTGGTTTAAAAAATTCCGTTCTGGAGATTTTTCACTCAAAGATGACCCACTGAGATTGATGATGACCAGATCAAGTCATAACTGAAGAGAATCGTCATGTAACTGTTGGAGAGATTGCAGAGGTTAAATGTATCGCACAAAATTGAAAATCACTTAAAATGTCTTGGACTAGCTAAGAAGCTCGATATTAGGGTTCCCCGTGAATTGAAAGAGATTCGCTTAATACAACAAATCAATATTTGCGATATGCACCTCAAGCACAATGAAACTGACCCTTTCTTGAAAAGAATCATCACTGGTGATGAAAAACAAGTCAGGTACAGTAACATCATTCAAAAAGGATCACGGTCCAAGTGTTATGAGCCAGCACAAACCACATCTAAAGCTGATTTGATCAAAAAAAGGTCATGCTGTCAATTTGGTGGGACTACAAAGGTGTTGTGTATTTTGAGCCGCTTCCAAGAAACCAGGCGATCAATTCAGATGTTTACTGTCAACAACTAATGAAACTGGATGAAGCAATCAAATAAAAACGGCCAGAACTGGCAAATCGCCAAGGAATTGTGTTTCACCATGATAATGCAAAGTTTCAACATCTTTAGTAACTCGTAGGAAATTGTTGGAGCTTGATTGGGAAGTGATGTCACATCCCCCATACTGCCCTGACCTGGCACCATCTGATTACCATTTATTTCGAAGTTTACAAAACTTTTTGAATGATAAAACTTTCATAAATGATTACTTTAAATCGCACATTGCTCAGTTTTTTTGCTGATGAGGATCAAAATTTCTGAGTGCAGAATTATGAAGCTGCAAGAAAAATGGTAAAAGGTCATAGAACAAAATGGAAAATATATAATTGTTTAAAGTTTACTCTTTGTTTAAAAAATGAGTTTTATTTCACACTACAAAACTGAAATTACTTTCTTGCCAACCCAAACATCATTCCAAAGTGTTTTCCTTACCAGGATTGACAAAAGTAGATTAACACCAATCCATATTCCAGACTCCTAGTAAGGAAGAAAGAACACGGAAAAAATCAAAGGCATATAATTTGCTATTACACAAGTGTAAAAGAAGTTGCAAACATTACTTCAGCTTACATTCTTTTGGCAAGAAGTTAAATTTCATGGTCACTCCTAATTGCAAGAGAAGCTGTAAAATAAAGCCGGGTGGCCATATTCCCAGCTAAAAATCTGTCACTAGAGAAGAAAGAATGGATTAGGGGGGTTCAGGAACCAGTCCAAAGCAATATCTTCTGTCTGCATTTCTAGAGGAGTGTGTATCTTTTTTCTCTTGATTTATAGATCGTATATATTAAGGATTTTTAATCGGCCATTTGTTGTAAATATTTTTCCAGTTCGTTATCTTTTAGTTTTTTTTAATTAATTTTAATGGGGGAAATTAATAAATCAGGGTACATATGTTCAAAGAAAACATCTCCAGGTTATCTTATCATTCAATTATGTTGCATACCCATCAACCAAAGTCAAATTGTCCTCTGTTACCTTCTATCTGGTTTTTTTTGTGCCCCTGCCCTCCCCCTCTCCCTTCCTCTCCTTCCAGCCCCCACTCCATAACTACCACACTCTTGTCCATGTCTCATAGTCTCCTTTTTATGTCCCACCTATGTATGAAATCATGCTGTTCTCAGTTTTTTTCCGTTTTACTTATTTCAGTCCATATAATGATATAAAGGTCCATCCATTTTGTTGTAAATGATTCGATGCCATCATTTCTTATGGCTGAGTAGTATTCCATAGTATATATGTAACAAAGCTTTTTAATCCACTCGTCCTCTGACGGACACTTGGGCTGTTTCCAGATCTTCGCTATTGTGAACAATGCTCTCAGGAAAATGGGGGTGCTTTTCTTCTTTTCAAACAGTGCTATGGAGTTCTTAGGGTATATTCCTAAAAGTGGGATAGCTGGTTCAAAAGGCAGTTCGATTTTTAATTTTTTGAGGAATTTCGGTACTGTTTTCCACAGTGGCTGCACCAGTCTGCATTCCCACCAGCAGTGCAGGAGTGTTCCCTTTTCTCCACATCCTCCCAGCACTTACTCTGTGTTGTTTTGCTGATGAGCTCCATTCTGACTGGTGTGAGGTGATATCTCATTGTGGTTTTAATTTGCATTTCTCTAATGATTAGAGATGTTGATCATTTTTTCATATGCCTAATGGCCATTTGTATGTCCTCTTTGGAGAAATGTCTATTCATTTCTTTTGCCCATTTTTTGATTGGATTGTTTGTCTTCCTGGTGTTGAGTTTTATTAGTTCTTTATAAATTTTGGGTATTAACTCCTTATCAGACATATTGTCGAATATGTTCTCCTATTGTGTGGTTTGTCTTTTTATTCTGTTCTTATTGTCTTTAGCTGTGCAAAACTTTTTAGTTCGATATAGTTCCATTTGTTTATCCTGCCTTTTATTTCATTTGCCCGTGGAGATAAATCGACAAATATATTGCTGCAACAGATGTTGGAAAGCTTGCTGCCTATGTTTTCTTCTAAGATGCTTATGGTTTCATGTCTTACATTTAAGTATTTTATACATTTTGAGTTTGTTTTTGTGAATGGTATAAGTTGATGGTCTTGTTTCATTTTTTTGCAGGTAGATGTCCAGTTTTCCCAACACCATTTGTTAAAGAGGCTATCTTTACTCCATTGTATGCTCTTTCCTCCTTTGTCAAATATCAGTTGTCCATAAAGCTGTGGGTTTATTTCTGGGTTCTCTGTTCTGTTCCATAGATCTATGTGCCTGTTCTTATGCCAGTACCAGGCTGTCTTGAGTACAATGGCCTTGGTAAACCTTGATATCTGGAAGAGTGATGCCTCCTGCTTTATTTTTTCTTTTTAAGATTGCTGAGGCTATTCGTGTTCTTTTTTGGTTCCATATAAATTTTTGGAATACGTTTTCTATATCTCTGGTGTATGTCATTGGTATTTTAATTGGTATTGCATTGAACTTATAAATTGCTTTGGGTAATATAGACATTTTAATGATGTTTATTCTTCCTAGCCATGAGCACGGTATATGCTTCCACTTGTTTGTATCTCCCTTGATTCCTTTTATCAATGTTTTATAATTTTCTGAGTACAAGTCCTTAACTTCCTTGGTTAAAATTACTCCTAGGTACTTTATTTATTTGGTTGTAATAGTGAAGGGGATTGTTTCCTTAATTTCTCTCTCATACAGTTCTTTGTTGGTATATAAAAATGCCTCTGATTTCTGAGTATTAATTTTATATTCTGCCACCTTGCTGAATTCATTTATCAGGTCCAATAGTGTTTTGACTGAGACTTTAGGGTCTTCTATATACAATATCATATCATCTGCATATAATGACAGTTTTACTTCTTTTCCATTTGGATACCTTTTATTTCTTCTTCTTGTCTAATTGCTGTAGCTAGGACTTCCAGAACTATGTTGAATAAGAGTGGTGAAAGGGGGCACCCCTGCCTGGTTCCTGATATTAAGGGGATTGCTTTTAATTTTTGTCCATTTAGTATGATGTTTGCTGTGGGTTTGTCATAGATGGACTTTATCATGTTAAGGAATGTTCCCTGTATTCCCACTTTACTGAGATTTTTGTTCATGAATGGGTGCTAGATTTTATCAAATGCTTTTTCTGCATCTATTGAAATTATCATGTAATTTTTGTCCTTTTGTTTATGTGATGAATCACATTGATTTGTGAATATTGAACCAGACTTGCCTCTCCAGAATAAATCCCATTTTTTCATGGTATATGATTTTTTTCATATATTGCTGGATTCGGTTGGCTAATATTTTTTTGAGAATTTTAGCATCTAAATTTATCAGAGATATCAGCCTATAATTTTCTTTCTTTGTGTTGTCTTTGCCTGGTTTCAGAATCAGAATTATGCTCGCCTCATAAAAGGAGTTTGGAAGTCTTCCTTCCTCTTGAGTTTTTTGAAATAACTTGAGGATAGGAGTTAGTTCTTATTTGAATTTTCGGTAGAATTCACATGTGAAGCTATCAGGCCCAGGACTTTTCTTTTTTGGGAGTTTTTTGATAACTGTTTCTATCTCATTTGTTGTAATTGGTCTGTTTAGGTGTTCTGATTCTTCCAGATTGATTTTTGTAAGATTATATGATTCAAGAAATTTGTCCATTTCACATAGGTTGTCTAATTTTTTGGCATTGAGTTCTTCATAGTATCTTCTTATAATACTTTGTATTTCTGTTGTATCAGTTGTTATTTCTCCACTCTCATTTCTCATTTTATTTATGTGAGTCCTCTCTTTTTTTCTTGCTGAGTCTAGTTAAAGTTTTGTCGATCTTGTTTACCTTTTCAAAGAACCAGGTCCTGGTTTTATTGATCCTCTGTATTGTTTCCTTAGCCTCTATGTCATTTATTTCTGCTATAATCTTTATTATTTCCTTCCTTCTACTAGTCCTGGGCTTTATTTTGCTGTTGTTTTTCTAATTCTTTTAGATGCAGGGTCAGGTTGCTTATTTGAGCTTTTTCAAACTTCTCATGGTATGCCTGTAGTGCTATGAATTTCTTCTCAGTACTGCTTTTGCTGTATCCCATAAATTTTTAGTTGTTGTATGCTTATTATCATTGGTTTCTAGAAACTTTTTTATTTCTTCTTTGATCTCATTGTTAATCCATTCATTATTTAATAACATGCCATTTAGTTTCCAAGTGTTTGAGTATTTTTCAGTTTTTCTTTTGTGGTTAATTTCTAATTTCATGGCATTGTGATCAGAGAAAATGCTTGATATGATTTCAATCTTCTTCAATTTATTGAGACCACTTTTGTGTCCTAATATGTGGTCTATCCTAGAAAATGTACCATGAGCACTTGAAAAGAATGTATATTCTACTGCTTTAGGGTGAAAAGTTCTGAAGATATCTATTAAATCAAGTTGATCCAGTGTATTCTTTAAGTCTGCTGTTTTCTTATTAATCTTCTTTCTTGAGGAATGTTAGTGGGGTATTGAAATCCCCTACTATGATAGTATTGCATTAATCTCGCCCTTTATATCCATCAAAGTCTGATTTATGTATGTTGGGGTTCCTATGTTTGGTGCGTAGATATTTATAATGGTTACATCTTCCTGTTGAATTGTTCCCTTTATCATTATGTAGTGTCCTTCTGTATCTGTTACTACAGCCTTTGTTTTAAAGTCCATTTTGTCAGATATAAGTATTGCAACCTTGGTTTTTTTTTTATATCCATTTCCATGAAATATTTCTTTCCATCCTTTTACATTCAGTATACATGCATCTTTTGTTTTAAGGTGTGTCTCTTTTAGACAGCATATGTATGGGTCCTGTTTCTTTATCTACACAGCTACCCTATATCTTTTGATTGGATCATTTAATCCATTTACATTTAAGGTTATTATTGATATGTAGTTGTTTATTGCCATTTTATTCTTTAAAGCTGTATTCTTCTTTTGCTATATTCTTTCCCCCCTTTGAAGTGTTCACAACAGGCCTCGTATCATGTCTTGCAGAATTGGTTTGGTTTTAATGAATTCCTTGAAGTTTTTTTTTATCTGGGAAGCTCTTTATTTCTCCCTCAATTTTAAACTTTAGCTTCGCTGGATAGAGTAGTCTTGGTTGTAGGTTCTTGTTCTGCATTACTTTGAATATATCTTGCCATTCCCTTCTGGCCTCAAGTGTTTCTGCTGAGAAGACGGATGTCATCCTTATGTTGGGATGAGAAGTTGGGAGCTCCTTTGTAGGTGATAGTCTTTCTCTAGCACCTTTTAAATTTTTCTCTTTATCACTTAGCTTTGGTATTTTAACTCTGATGGGTCTTGGTGTAGATTTCTTTGGGTTTCTCTTTAATTGAGTTCTCTGTTCTTCTTGTGGATGTTATTTCTCTTTATGTTGTCACAGAGCTCCCTATGAGTTTCCTCCGAATGTTTGAGTCTCTTTTCTTTTTTCTGCTCTGCTTCTGTGCCTTTGTTTATTTTGTCCTCTAACTCGCTGATTCGATCCTCAGTTGCATCCATCCTACTTTGAATTCCTTCCTTTGTGGTGTTCAGTTCTAATACTATATTTGTCATTTCTATCAGATTCTTTTTTATTATTTCAATTTCCTTTTTTACACTTGCTATCTCTTTATTTAGGCTTTTGTAATGACTATTCATTGTTGCTCTAAGCTCTTTGAACATCTTAACTATCATTATTTTAAACTCTGCATCAGGTAGTTTGGTTATATCTAATTCATTCAGGTTCTTTTCTGGAGATTTCTCTTGATTCATTTGAGTTGCATTCCTCTGCCTGTCCATTTTGTCTGTGTGTAAGAAGGGTGTGGCCACTGGAGTACAATGGGTGTTCCCTCTGTGTTTCCTAGATGTGGTCTTTCTGCAGGCCTGCCACCCCTTCTGCCGCTGCCTATGGTGGTTGGATGTGGGTGTTGCCACTGCCAGCCGCTTTGGCTATTGCGGTCTCCACCTCGCCTCCACAGGAGGGCCTGTGTTTTCGTGCCAGGTTCTATAAGCCTCAGCCAGTCTGGCATTGGCCCCTCTCCCACGGATGGAACTGTGCTCCACACTCAGGCCACAAGCCTGGGCACCAAGGGCAAGGGTGAGCACTTTTGCTCAGCTACGGGTCCCTGTCATCCTGTTCCTCTGGCCGGGAGGGACTTCTGGTGCGCGATCAGCTGCTAGCCCGGGCTTCTGCCCCTACCCCTGCCAACTTCGGCTCCTTGGCTGTGAGGGGCTGTTGCTACATGGTCCACTGTGTAGGCAAAGCCGATTCGGGCAGGGCTTTAAGCCTCGGAGGCCGAGTGTGGCTGTGTTCTTGCTTGTCCCTGCCCAGTGGCATATCTCTGCCGATTCCGGGCTCCCTCTTTTCCCCCACAGGTGGGGTCGCAGGCAGGCCTGCAGCCACCAAACCACTTTCGCGTCCCCTTTGCCCCAGCTGGGCTAGACCGAGCTCACACCCGCCGGCTCAGCCTCTGCCCCTGCCAGCGGAACTGCGCTTCGGTGTCCAGCCGCTGCCTGCCCTCCAGCAAGCCCTCAGCAGTGTGGGTGGGGGCACTGCAGCTCAGACCCTAACACTCCATACTGTCGTTCTGAAAGCTCCTTCCTTCTAAAAGACTGTGCTCTAAGTGCTGCGGGAGAGCTTGTTTGGCTGGTGTCCTGTCTCCCTTTGCTGGGTCCAGGGGAAATATTGTTTCAGATTTGTGGAGTGATTCAGCCCAGGGTTTAGGGTGACTGTCCCTCAAAGCTTTACTCACTGTTCCTTCCAGACTGCACTCTCTTCCCGCTGCTCCTCTTCTCCTCTCTCCCGGAGTCCCTGGTGAGTGGTTGTGAGAGAGGTTTTCCACACAGTCCCTTAAAGAAGAATCCTGGGTCTGAGACAACTGTGTCTTTCTTACAAACAGTATCCTAACCTGTTTCCCAGCTAAATACTGTCCAAAAGCCTCTTTTAGGCTCTGGGTCTGCAGCATGGGGCTTTGTTCCTGGTACCCAGGTTTCTACCTTTCTGCTGGCGTCTCTTCCCGCCACACAAATCTCTCCGGGCTGCCTTTCGCTCTGGGGAGCTGGGCAGCGTTTTCACTATTTCCGTTTTCGCTTTCCGCGTTTTCACTTTTCCTATCAGTCTCAATGTTGTTTCTTCGGTATTCCCCGGTTGAAGAGTCCTCTCAGTCTAGTTCAGTGTTGGTTTATCCAGATGATGGTTCTTAAAATCAAGTTATAATCCACTTTGGTTCTGGGAGTTGGAAGTTGGTACATCCGCCTACTCCATCGCCATCTTGCCCCTCTGTTATCTTTTAGTTTTGCTGAATTTTTTTTCCTTCCTATACAGTTTTAATTGTTTATGTAAACAAATCCAGCAGTATTTTGAAATATTTTCTTGGCTTTGGTATTGTACACAGATGTTATTCCTCACAAGCGTATATGTATTTTTATAGATTTGTTATACTCAAATCTTTAGACTTTTTGAATTTTTTTCGATGTTTGGCATGAAAATTTTTTAAAAATAGTATTGTATTTTTCCTAATTTTTTAAATTTTTACTAAATGTTTCTCTTGTCCTAAAGTCATTTCTTTTCTTTTTTTTTAATTATTCTTTTTGTTTTTTTTTTAATATATTTTATTATTATTAATTCTAATGGGGTGACACCAATAAATCAGGGTACATATGTACAATGAAAACATCTCCAGGTTATCTTATCATTCAATTGTGTTGCATACCCATCACCAAAAGTCAAATTGTCCTCTGTCACCTTCAATCTGGTTTTCCCGGCGTCCCTCCCCTCCTCCCTATCCCATTCTTCCCTCCCTCCCCCCATCCCATAACCACCACTCTCTTGTCCATGTCTCATACCCTCACTTTCATGTCCCACCTATGTATGTAATCGTGCTGTTCTCAGTTTTTCGTTTTTTCTGATTTACTTATTTCACTCCGTATAATGTTATCAAGGTACATCCATTTTGTTATAAATGATCTGATGTCATCGTTTCTTATGGCTGAGTAGTATTCCATAGTATATATGTACCATAGCTTTTTAATCCACTCGTCTTCTGACGGACATTTGGGCTGGTTCCAGATCTTCGCTATTGTGAACAATGCTGCCACGAACATGGGGGCGCATTTCTTCTTTTCGAACAGTGCTATGGTGTTCTTAGGGTATATTCCTAAAAGTGGGATAGCTGGGTCAAAAGGCAGTTCGATTTTTAATTTTCTGAGGAATCTCCAAACTGTTTTCCACAGTGGCTGCACCAGTCTGCATTCCCACCAGCAGTGCAGAAGGGTTCCCTTTTCTCCACATCCTCGCCAGTACTTATTCTGTGTTGTTTTGCTGATAAGTGCCATTCTGACTGGTGTGAGGTGATATCTCATTGTGGTTTTAATTTGCATTTCTCTAATGATTAGTGATGTTGAGCATTTTTTCATATGCCTATTGGCCATCTGTATGTCCTCTTTGGAGAAATTTCTATTCATTTCTTTTGCCCATTTTTTGATTGGGTTGTTTGTCTTCCTGGTGTTGCGTTTTATAAGTTCTTTATAAATTTTAGTTATTAACCCCTTATCAGATGTGCTGTCGAATATGTTCTCCCATTGTGTGGTTTGTCTTTTTATTCTGTTCCTATTGTCTTTAGCTGTGCAAAAACTTTTTAGTTTGATATAGTCCCATTTGTTTATCTTGCCTTTTATTTCAGTTGCCCATGAAGATAAATCGGCAAATATACCGCTGCTACATATGTCGGAGAGCTTGCTGCCTATGTTTACTTCTAAGATGCTTATGGTTTCACGGCTTACATTTAAGTCTTTTATCCATTTTGAGTTTGTTTTTGTGAATGGTGTAAGTTGATGGTCTAGTTTCATTTTTTTGCAGGTAGATGTCCAATTTTCCCAACACCATTTGTTAAAGAGGCTGTCTTTACTCCATTGTATGTTCTTTCCTCCTTTGTCAAATATCAGTTGTCCATAAAGCTGTGGGTTTATTTCTGGGTTCTCTGTTCTGTTCCATAGATCTATGTGCCTGTTCTTTTGCCAGTACCAGGCTGTCTTGAGTATAATGGCCTTGTAGTAAACCTTGATATCAGGAAGAGTGATACCTCCTGCTATATTTTTTCTTTTTAAGATTGCTGAGGCTATTCGTGTTCTTTTTTGGTTCCATATAAATTTTTGGAATATGTGTTCTATATCTTTGAAGTATGTCATTCGTATTTTAATTGGTATTGCATTGAATTTATAAATCACTTTGGGTAATATAGACATTTAATTGATGTTTATTCTTCCTAGCCATGAGCATGGTATGTGCTTCCACTTGTTTGTATCTTCCTTGATTTCTTTTATCAATGTTCTATAATTTTCCGAGTACAAGTCCTTAACCTCCTTGGTTAAATTTACTCCTAGGTACTTTATTTTTTTGGCTGCAATAGTGAAGGGGATTGTTTCCTTAATTTCTTTTGCTGATATTTCATTGTTGGTGTATAGAAATGCCTCTGATTTCTGAGTATTAATTTTATATCCTGCCACCTTGCTGAAATCATTTATAAGGTCCAGTAGTTTTTTGACTGAGACTTTAGGGTTTTCAATATACAATATCATATCATCTGCAAATAATGACAGTTTTACTTCTTCTTTTCCAATTTGTATGCCTTTTATTTCTTCTTCTTGTCTGACTGCTGTAGCTAGGACTTCCAAAACTATGTTGAATAAAAGTGGTGATAGTGGGCAACCCTGCCTGTTTCCTGATCTTAAGGGGATTGCTTTTAATCTTTGTCCATTTAGTATGATGTTTGCTGTGGGTTTTTCGTAGATGGCCTTTATCATGTTAAGGAATGATCCCTGTATTCCCACTTTACTGAGAGTTTTGAGCATGAATGGGTGCTGGATTTTATCAAATGCCTTTTCTGCATCTATTGAAATTATCATGTGATTTTTGTCCTTCCTTTTGTTTATGTGGTGAATCACATTGATTGATTTGCGAATATTGAACCAGCCTTGCCTCTCCAGAATAAATCCCACTTGATCGTGGTGTATGATTTTTTTCATATATTGCTGGATCCGGTTGGCTAATATTTTGTTGAGAATTTTAGCGTCTAAATTCATCAGGGATATAGGCCTATAATTTTCTTTCTTTGTGTTGTCTTTGCCCGGTTTTAGGATCAGAATTATGCTCGCCTCATAAAAGGAGTTTGGAAGTCTTCCTTCCTCTTGAATTTTTTGAAATAGCTTGAGGAGAATAGGAGTTAGTTCTTCTTTGAATTTTTGATAGAATTCACTTGTGAAGCCATCAGGCCCAGGACTTTTCTTTTTTCGGAGTTTTTTGATAACTATTTCGATCTCATTTGCTGTAATTGGTCTGTTTAGGTGTTCTGATTCTTCTAGATTGATTTTTGGAAGGTTATATGATTCAAGAAATTTGTCCATTTCACCAAGATTATCTAATTTTTTGGCATATAGTTCTTCATAGTATTTTCTTACAATGCTTTGTATTTCTGTTGTGTCAGTTGTTATTTCTCCACTGTCCTTTCTAATTTTATTTGTTTGAGTCCTCTCTCTTTTTTTCTTGGTGAGTCTAGTTAAAGGTTCATCAATCTTGTTTACCTTTTCAAAGAACCTACTTCTGGTTTCATTGATCCTCTGTATTGTTTCTTAGCCTCTATGTCATTTATTTCTGCTCTGACCTTTATTATTTCCTTCCTTCTACTTGTCTTGGGTTTTATTTGTTGTTGTTTTTCTAGTTCTTTTAGATGCAGGGTCAGGTTGCTTATTTGAGCTTTTTCTAGCTTCTTATGATATGCCTGTAGTGCAATAAACTTCCCTCTCAGAACTGCTTTTGCTGTGTCCCATAAATTTTGAGTTGATGTATGCTCATTATCATTTGTTTCTAGAAACTTTTTTATTTCTTCTTTGATCTCATTGTTAATCCATTCATTATTTAATAACATGCTCTTTAGTTTCCAAGTGTTTGAGTATTTTTCATTTTTTCTTTTGTGGTTAATTTCTAGTTTCAAGGCATTGTGATCAGAGAAAATGCTTGATATGATTTCAATCTTCTTCAATTTATTGAGACCATTTTTGTGTCCTAACATGTGGTCTATCCTAGAAAACGTACCATGAGCGCTTCGAAGAATGTATATTCTACTGCCTTAGGGTGAAAAGTTCTGAAGATATTTATTAAATCAAGTTGATCTAGTGTATCCTTTAAGTCTGCTGTTTCTTTATTAATTTTCTTTCTTGCGGATCTATCCAGTGTTGTTAGAGGGGTATTGAAATCCCCTACTATGATAGTATTGCTGTTAATCTCGCCCTTTATATCCATCAAAGTCTGCTTCATGTATGTCAGGGCTCCTATATTTGGTGCATAGATATTTACAATAGTTATATCTTCCTGTTGTATTGTTCCCTTTATCATTATGTAGTGTCCTCCTTTATCTCTTACTACAGCCTTTGTTTTAAAGTCCATTTTGTCTGATATAAGTATTGCTACCCCTGCTTTTTTTTCATTTTCATTTGCATGAAATATTTTTTTCCATCCTTTTACTTTCAGTCTATGAGCATCTTTTGTTTTAAGTTGTGTCTCTTTTAGACAGCATATGTATGGGTCCTGTTTCATTATCCATGCAGCTACCCTATGTCTTTTGATTGGATCATTTAATCCATTTACATTTAAGGTTATTATTGATATGTAGTTGTTTATTGCCATTTTATTCTTTAAAGCTGTATTCTTCTTTTGCTCTATTCATTCCTCCCTTTAAACTGTTCACAAAAGGCCCCTTAGTATCTCTTGCAGAATTGGTTTGGTTTTTATGAATTCCTTCAGGCTTTCTTTTTCTGGGAAGCTCTTTATTTCTCCTTCAATTTTAAACGTTAGCCTTGCAGGATAAAGTAGTCTTGGTTGTAGATTCTTGTTCTGCATTAGTTTGATTATTTCTTGCCATTCCCTTCTGGCCTCAAGTGTTTCTGTTGAGAAGTCCGATGTCATCCTTATGGGAGCCCCTTTGTAGGTGATAGTCTTTTTTTCTCTAGCAGCTTTTAAAATTTTTTCTTTATCCATTAGCTTTGGTATTTTAACTATGATGTGTCTTGGTGTAGATCTTTTTGGGTTTCTCCTTAATGGAGTTCTGTGTGCTTCTTGAATGTGTGGTTTGTTTCCCAGCCTTAATTTAGGAAAGTTTTCTGCTATGATTTGATTGAACAAAGTTTCCATTTTCTGTCCTCTCTCCTCTTCTTCAGGCTCCCCTATGATGCGAATGCCATTTCTCTTCATGTTGCCACAAAGCTCTTTTAGAGTTTCCTCACATTTTTTAAGTCTCTTTTCCTTTTTCTTCTCTGCTTCTGTGCCTTTGTTCATTGTGTCTTCTAACTCGCTTATTCGATCCTCAGCGTCATCCATCCTGCTTTTAATTCCTTCCAGTGTGGTCTTCAGTTCTGATACTGTATTTGTCATTTCTGTCTGATTCTTTTTTATTATTTCAATATCATTTTTTATACTTGTTATCTCTTTATTTAGGTGTTCATAGTGACTATCCGTTGTTGCTCTAATTTCTTTGAACATCCTAACTATCATTATTCTAAATTCTGCTTCTGGTAATTTGGTTATATCTGGTTCATTCAGGTCCTTCTCTGGGGATTTCTCTTGATTCATTTGGTTTGCATTCCTCTGCCTGCCCATTTTTTCTGTGTATAAGCAAGTTGTGGCCACTGGAGTCCAGTAGGTGTTGCCTTTGTGTTCTCTCGGTTAGGTCTATCTGCAGGCCCCCCACCCCCTCTGCCGGTGCCTAGTGTGGTTGGGTATGAGCGTTGCCAGCGCCGGCCCACTGTGGCTTTTGCTATGATTTCTGCCTCTCCTCTGTGGGAGGGGCTGTGACTGAAGCCACAAGATTAGCACTAAGGGTAGAGGTGAGCACCTTTCCTCAGCTGCGGACCCAGCCTATTTCCGGACTTCCGCCCAGAACCAGCAGTCGGAGCCTGCTCGCTACAGTTCCGTGGGTTAGGCGGGGCTTTTGACGTGCTCTCAGCTGTAAGCTTTTGCCCGTCCAGAGCTTTAGCCCCACCCTCGAAGCCAGGGCCCTTCTGCGCAGGGTCGGAAACCAAGGTTTATTGGGGCGGGTGTGTTTGCTGGCTTCCAGCTGTGTACTTCCGCTAGTCCCGGAATCTACCCCGCCCCCGCGTTCGGAGCCCGCTCGTGCACATATGAATGCTATCCGGGATTTTTCCGGCCGGATGGGGATAGTAGCGTGGGCTCTCTGCGAGCCTCCACTTGTCTCAGGGTTGCGTTCCCGCGCTCGGAGCCCACTCGCGCACGTATACCGGCCAACCGCGGTTTCTCCGGGCCGGGGGGGGGGGGTGGGGGACTGGTAGCGTCAGCTCAGCCACGAGCCTCTGCCCGTCCCTGGTCCTAGCCCGGTCCCCGCGGTCAGGGCCGGCTTGCGCAGGTCCTGCCCGTTCCTGGCCTCCCGCTTTGTCCCCGTAAGTGGGATTAAAGGCGGGCCCGCAGCTTCCGGACCACTTTCGCGGTCCCCTCTGACCCTCTGGGGTAGACCGATCTCCCACCGGCTTGGCCTCTGCCCACGCCGACAGAACCGCCTTTCAGCGTCCTGCCGCCCCAAAACCTTAAGCAGCCCTCAGCAGAGTAGGAAGGGACCTAATACTCCACACTGTAGGCCTGGGAGCTCCCTCACTTGTTTCACAGCTCAAAACTGTCCAAACGCCTCTTCTTGGCTCTGGGACTGAAGGCTGGGGCTTGGTTCCAGGGACCCAGGTCCCTCCCTCTCCGCCAAACTCTCCTCCCGCCCCGGGGGTCTCTCCGGGCTGCCGTTTGCTCCGGGGACCTGGGCAGCCCTCTTTGCGTTTTCGCTATTCCTACCAGTCTCAATGTGCCTTCTTCTGTGTTCCTTGGTTGAAGAGTCCACTTAGTTTTGTTCAAAGATGGTTTATCCAGATGATGGTTCTTAAAATTGAGTTGTAATCCACTTTGGTTCTGGGAGTTGGAAGTTGGTACGTCCACCTACTCTGTCGCCATTTTGGTCCCCCTCTTTTTTTAAATTATTCTTAAGTGAGAAGCAGTGAGGCAGAAAGACATACTCCTGTGTGTGCCCTGACTGGGATCCTATGGCAAGCTCCCTATTGGACCCTGTTCTTCCTACCTGGGACCCATTGTTTCATTGCTTGGCAAGTGAGCTATTTTTTAGCACTTGAGGTGAAGCTATAGAGCCATCCTCAGCTTCTGGGGCCAACTTTGCTCCAACCAAATCACAACTGTGAGGGGCTGGGGGAAGAGAGAGATAAGGGAGAGGGAGAGGGATGGAGAAACAAATGATCGCTTCTTTGTTTCCTGACCAACCGCTGAGGCCCTTATAATCCATTTCTTGAATCATGAGTCCTTTCTCCACTGAATTAAATGCACATGTTCATATACTAAACTCTCATTGTACCTGGATTTGTTTCCGAACTTTGTTTTCTAATCAATTGAATCTTTTCCTGTAGTAGTACCATGCAATTTAATTATTGAATGATGATAATATAGTTTAATACCCTCCTTCACTACTCTTCTTTAAATTTTTTTCTTTTGTGTTCTTTTAAATAAATTTTAAGCATCATTTCCTCAAGTTTTTAAAAAATTTTATTTTGTCCACAATAATAGTGTTTTTAAATTGATACTTATTAGTTCTTAGGCAACTTACTTTCTAAACCTCTTTTTGATGTTTTATTGTTTCATTTGTTGATCTTCCTTTAAAAGAAGTTGAACAAATGGGAGGCGATTTAGAAAGTCCAAAGGACTCTAGATCTCTTGAGAAAACAGAGAGCTTTTCTTAGGAAAATGTCCAATTAGTAGATTTTATTATGCCTGATAAGATATACTATTCACAAAAAGTAAAGGCTATTTTAAAATGAATATGCAGCAATAGAAAAAGAAGCATTTGATTTTTTTATTAAACAAGAACATCAGGAAAGCAAACGCCAAGTCAAAGAAAATTATCCGATTATGCAAATGAGATGCAAACTCAATTATCATGATTGAGTAGCAAGTACCATATTGGTGGGGGTGAACAGAAACATGTCAAACTGGATGAGAGTGCCACACATTGACTGTTCAGTAGGGTGTATGGTCACCCAAGACTACCAAAATACACTGACAGCAATAGGGCATAGACAGGATCAGACTGTCCAGCAGTTCCTGTGGGATACTTTGCTGCTCTTGCTCCAGGGCAACTTCCAGCTCAAGAAGTGTTGTGAGAGGCATTGGACGGTTTGCCAGAGTCTTCCCAGTCCATGCCAAGCCTGTTCAATAGGATTAAGGTCTGGAGAACGTGAAGCCAGTCCATGTGTTTGATTCTTGCCTCCTGAAGTATGCTGTTGATGAGGTGTGCATGGTGGGGCCTGGCATTATCATCCATGAAAAGAAAGTTGTTTCCAACTGCTCCAGCATGGGGTACCACTATAGGGTGTAAGACCTTATCTCGCTATATGACAGTAGTCAGCGATCCGTTTCTGACAACGTGGAGGTCAGTATGACCACCAATGCTGATGCCAGCCCACACCATGATTCCACCACCATCGAAGGATTCCTTTTCTTACATGAAACGTGGATTCTCCCGAGTGCCTCGTTCATGCCAGATCAGGACACAATGATTGTCAGGCTGCATACTGAACTGTGACTCATCAGAGAAGAGGACAGTTGACCACTTATCACAGTTCCAATGACTACGCTCATCAGCCCACCTTCTACAGGTTCTACCATGTTCAGCAGATAACGGAATGCATACCATTGGTCGCTGGGCATACAGTCCAACATGATGGCGCTGATTTCGTATGGTCTGGGTGCATATCCGTCATCTAGTGGCAACAAGAAACTGTCCCCACAGCTCTGTTGCATTGCTGTGCCTGTTCCTTCTTGCCAGTAAGGTCATCTCGTGCTGTTGTGGCAGAAGGACAATCCTGCCCTCATCTTCTTTGTACTGTACCAGTCTCTTGAAAGCGATTCCACAGTCTGCTAATCACGCTTTGGGATGTTCCAAGTGCTGTTGCCACTGTCGTCTGTGTTTGAACAGCTTCAAGACGTCCTGTGGCTCTCTAGCCTTCGCATTCAGGCAAATCATTTGCAGGGGTGTTGCAAGGGCTGGGAAGTTGCAGGATGTGCACTTTCAAGATCAGGTAACATGCAGATACTCCAACACTTTCAGTCTTTTGTATAGTGCATTTTCACCAATGAAATAAAAGTTGGTTTTGCATCTCATTTGCATAATCAAACAACTTTCTTTGACTTGACATTTGCTTTTCTGATGTTCTTGTTTAATAAAAAACATCAAATGCTTTTTTTATCCCTTCATATTCATTTTGAAATATCCCCTAATTTTTGTGAGCAGTATAGTTTAAGTAATCTCTATAGAAATAAACTTTCATGATATTGAGAACCTCTTTAAGTATTTTCCACCCCATCACATCCTCATTAGATTTCTTAAAGGCACATTTTTGCAGCTGCCAAAACATCTTATTTTAACATGAATTCATAAATTGAATAAACATTCATATTTTAGTAAATGGCAACTACACAGCAAATCAGTGCATTTTGACCATTTTAACAGTTGATTTTATGAACTCAGATTTATTCAACAATTTTTAGAGTAATATAATTAAGAAAATGAAAACCAATATCTCTGAAATAATTTCCTAGATCAGTGGTTCTTAACCTTTTTGAGGTTAAGAAACCAACAGTTTCATATGCGCATTCACCGAACCCTTCTTTAGTGATAAATAAAAGATGATTATTTTTTCCAAATTCAAGACACAGGTATATGTTTTTTTACTGGTGCACAAAATGAGCCGTGCATGAACTCACAACAAATTACGGTATTATTTTATTCTGGCCTCCGTGGCAGAGGCTTCTCCGAACCCCTAGGGTTCGATAGTACCCAAGTTAAGAACCACTGTCCTAGATGTAATATAAAAAGAGGACTTTTTTAAGTAAGACATAATATGGATAAAAAAATATACCATTAGAGCTTTGTTTGAGCTTATTTCAGTGATAAAAACTTTTTAAAATCTATTTTAGGGAGCATAAATTAATGGGAAGAGCATTCACTTTGGAGTAATCTGGTTTACAGGTTTAGTTCTCATATTTACCAGTTGCATGGCTTAGGACAAATTACTTAATCTTACTGAGTTTTTGTTTCCTTATTAATAAAATGGGAATACTAATTATTATCTCAATTATTTTGACCATTAAATGCACCTATAATATACATATCATATACTCAGTAAATGTCACTTCTACTTTTAAAATTATAGGTAATATCTTTAAAGCCTTTAGCATATCTCTGGATAAGTTCATTACATGGGTATCTCTTGTAACTCTTTGAACCTTTTGAGGTTGAGTTATTCCCACTTTAGAAATAAGGAAAGTGAAGATAGAAGGATAGTTACACTATCATATAACAAAGTAGTGGCAGAGCTGCGATCCAAACAAAAGCCATTATTCTTAACCACTGTGACACATACCAGACCTCAAGTGTAACAAAAGGGATAATGCACATGTTAGAGACTCAGGTCAAACATTACAAGGAAAAGTGGAAGAAAGGAAAACATGAATGAAGATTTCAGTAAAAGCTTGGAAAAGGTAATGGTGGGCATTTAGTAGATGTTAACAGAAGAATTCAGGAAACGGTGACTAATGAGAGATAGTAAAGGGAAATGGAATGTGTGAGTCATCAGTGGGGACATTCCCTTTTGGCAGCTGTACACTTGCTGTCAGCACAGGGCAGTCAATAGATTGCTGAAGAAACTGCCACAGCTTTAATATATGTCTAAGTAGAATTCTTCCCATTTGATTTGCTTTCTATTTATTATCTTTTTCCTTTTCAAAGATTCTGGGTTGAGATACTTCAGGTGCTGCTCTCATTCTCAGTGGACTCATACATAGTTTAGGCATATTTTTTGGATTAATATAGTTTTCAAACCCTTGCTATTATTAGTTTCTATGATTTACTTACATCTTTTTTTTATGTCAGGATGCTATTCTCTAGTTTAGATTTAAACTGGAAGAGTAGATGTTTTAAGTCTGGATGATACATTGGATTAATGTTGAAAATTTTCACTTATTAAGTGTGGTGTCTCACTGCATGAATTCACTCTTCAAAATTTTCTACAGAGACTACTTTCTCTTTTTAACCAAAAATATATATACAGGACATGGGGAAGGTTGGTTTACATTTGTGAATATGCAGAGCACTGAGCTTATTCTTGTATTATTATTATTATTTTCCATACAAACTATAAACCTACTTTTGCCGAACCCTGTAGATATAGGTGTAAATTGTATTCCTTTTCTCCTTTCCTCCCTTCCATTTTTCTCTTAGAGGAAAGAATTTAAAGGCTGATAAGTTCTTTCTTTTCCTTATCTCTTCTTAGGTACTCTTCTTAGGTACTAAACTAATAATTTGGTATCTAATAACTGTAAGTGCTGTAGTAAGAACAGGAAAACAAATAAGGGAACATTAAATTCTGTGGTGCAAAGGACAGAGATTCAATTACCATATTTCCCCATGTATAAAATGCTCCCATGTATAAGACACACCTTAATTTTGGGGCCGGAAATTTGAAAAAAAATGTATTGCATAAAGTTATTGAACTCAAAGTTTTATTCATCATAGCATTCATACAATTCCTCATCACTGTCTAAGCTCCCATCCATTAGCTTGTCCTCATCTGTGTCTGATGATGAATCACTGTCTCAACAATGAGTGCAAAGATAAGTGTAAAAAAGTGGGAAATGCAAGTTAAAAAATCTACTACCACTGTATAAGATGCATCCAGTTTTTAGACCCCAAATTTTTGAGGGAAAAATGCATCTTATACATAGGGAAATATGGTAAGTTTCAGAGACACATCTGAACTGGTAATTGAAGGCTTTGTGACAGAAGTAGCAGGGACATTCCAGACAGAGAAACAGCCTGAAGAAGGCACAGAGCACCCCAGCTTGTTCAGTGAGTTACCATTTAAATAGGAGCAGACCCTCTAGAGCAGGGATGCCCACACTTTTTCAGCTTGCAAGCTACTTATAAGATGACCAAGTCAAAATGATCTACCTACAATAAAAATGCAAAACATAAATTTATTTCTTCTATATTATCATTATTTAAGTTACTATTATTACTATTTAATATTGTGTATTCTTCTTTCACCTTTCTCCTTCTCAGCTCTCTTTTCGGAGGAAAGTCAATGTCATAGTTTTTATGAACAGTCCGAAAAAGCCGCTCCACATTTCCCTTTGGAATAGCAATGGCACACAGACAGATGAGGCAAACGCACTTAGAATATGACATAGTGAAAAAAATCTCCTCCCATTCTGTATGAAAGTGGTAGGTTTTAGGCTTCTTACTCGGACCAGCTATGGCACTCACTTTTATACCCTTTGTTGTATTTAGTTTAAATACATTGAAGGCTAACTACGCAGCAATGTAACTGAACAAGTTTAACGTGCATGCGGAGGGTGCCAAAAGTTCAGACGTCAGATTGGCTACCCTGTATGCCAATCAAAAGACAAATGTCTTTTTAATGTCATGTGATCTACCCACACTTCCTTTGCGATCGACTATTGAGCACCCCTGCTCTAGAGTCTTAACAGCGGTGCTAGAGACATGGTACTCAGTGTGATTGTTTGTAACAGAGAAGTTGCAGTCTTTACCTGCAGCTAGTGGGCAACTAGTGTCACTACAATGCTAAGAAGCAATGCTAGTAGCGAGGCTCAAGTCCAAGAAGGGGAAAAGTTTAATTATACCCTCATAACTCTCCACCTTTGAGGAAACCTGCTATGGGGATTTCCATGTGATGGAAATTGCTTTTATTCCAGAGATAACCCCACTAACATATTTCTGGCAGTTTTTCCCCTCAATTTTTGAATGTTTTATTATTTAGCTAGCCATTGATCCTTTTGGTAATAGACTGCATTTATTAGACTTGTACTATATGCCAGCCACTCTTCTTTCTGTTCTTTATTTACTCCAACTCATTTGATAGCATTCTTCTCTCTCTCTCTCTCTCTCTCTCTCTCTCTCTCATAATTATACTGGTTTTCTTGACTTCATGTGTTTTATAGATTAAAAAGGCTGCACAGGCACCCCTTAGCTGGAGGGAAACTGAGAAAATGTACATTTAGCTTTTTCAGCTTCTATAGTAGAGGCCACAAAAAAGGAACACTTGGAAATGGGTATGTTTGCTACATAAACCCTTTTTTTACTGCCCTACTTTGCTTATTTCTACCCCTTTTCATTTTTCTTATCTATACAACTCCTTCTAAAGACAAAAAAAAATTCTTTAAAGATTAAGCTTCTTTACTGTTATGTTTGACATATATATATATTGAAATTTTATGAAAGAATAAATTACACCTTAAATTTTCAATTTGATTTTTATAGACTAACATTTATCAAATTTTAGCTTATCAAAGCAGTTTTACGGAGGGAATGTTTACATATGCTTTGGTATAATCTTTTATTGTTTATTTCCTTTATTGCTATTTTAAGACATGAATAGTATGATTCAGATAGGAGTAGTTGTTTATTTTACCTAAACTGAAGCTTTTAGTTACAGCATGTTGTTCTCCAAATGTATAAAACAGTAAAATCATTAGATCATAGCAGTTGAAATAGTTCATTCAATAAATATTTATTAAGTATCTCTTATACTTGTGGGTATTGAGAAATGTAAATGTTGATAGGGAATGATATTTGAGAGCAGACTATCCATGCTTGTGAAAATTAAAGCAATTATCAACTTTAATAAACAACAACCAAATATATATAAATAGGTCAGTGGGATGATGGAATGGTAGATGAATAGAGACAGATGAACAGATACCTAGTAAAAAATTAATGTTATTTAGTAAAAAATTAATGTTATTATTAATAGTGTTAAAATATTGTTAAAGTGTGTTAACTTTTAAATATTAAGGTTGAAAGATTTGCAATGAAATTAGAACAGAGCCGGGATCTGAACAATACCATAGTGCATATTGACATGGATGCTTTCTATGCGGCTGTAGAAATGAGGGACAACCCAGAGTTGAGGGATAAACCCATTGCTGTAGGATCATCAAGTATGCTGGTAAGTAGGCAAAGACAAAAAGGAAATTTCATCATATATTCAAGTAAGCCTCACTGTTTTATGAAGGGGGGAATACTTTATTGAATTCTTCCAGTTTACTTAGTATTTTTGTTTGCTTCATGTGTTCAATTACTAAATCCTTTCAGCATTCCTTGAGGCATAAATTTTTGTTTCCATCTGACAGATAAGATAAGCTCAGGTGTTAATTACTTCCCTAAAGTTACAAACCTGGTAAATGATAGAGGGGCATTATATCTTTCTGTTGCAAATTATATTTTTAAGTAACTGTTGTATTTAAAAATAGAGAAAAAAGGAAAAATGTTCTGAAGCAGAGATTTGCAAACAATGGCAAATCCAGCCTCCTGCCTTTTTGTAAATAAAATTTTACTGGAACATGATCACACCCATTTATTTAATATTATTGTTGCACTAAAAGAACACAGTTGAGTACTTGCAACAGATACCATATGAACTGCAAAGCCTAAATAATTACCATCTATACCTTTACAGAAAAGGTTTTCCAGTCTGTTCTAGAGTAACATATTTCATTAATGTAGTACTATCATTAAGTAGTATTTCCCATGACTTGAAACGTTTGCTTTTCTGATTACTATGTTGCTCTTCCTTCCACCCTAACCATGGAAGGTAGAGATGGCCAGGATAGCCATTTGTAGCTAAATATGTGTTGGGAATTAAAACTGGAATAGATGGGTTTTGGTATTAAAAATACGAGAGAAACAAGATGAGGTCTTCCCTATTCCCTAACTCCTTCTAGTGCCTTAGATAGCAATAAACCAAATTCCCACCAAGTTATTATTTTATTATAAAACTATAATCTGTTCATTATCTCTGCTCCCATAAGTATGCAGGCATCTAACAATCCTGGTCCCAAAACAGTGTTTACTGAAAAGATATTCCCCTTTCCTATAAATCAACTAATATTTGAAAAAAGTATATTTAATTTCATTAAAAATATATAATACTATATATTTATATTCGTATAGATGTATACTATATACCATTTACCACTGTGAGTATGCAAACCTCAGAATTTATTGTATTATTATTTATTATTATATTTTTCATATAAACAATTGTAAACATACTTTTGCCCACCCTTGTATATATACATACACATGTGCCACAGTCATGTTAAAGCTAACCCCAATGCTAAATCCATAGAATATTTTCTTTCCTGTAATTTTTTTTTTTTTTTTTTTTGAGAGAGAGAAAGTCAGAGAGGGGCAGATAGAGACAGACAGGCAGGAAGGGAGAGAGATGAGAAGCATCAATTCTTCATTGTGACATCTTAGTTGTTTATTGACTGCTCTCTCATATGTGCCTTGACGAGGATGGGGAAGCTTCAGCAGAGCAAGTGACCCCTTGCTTAAGCCAGCGATTTTGGGCTCAAACCAGCGACCTTGGGCTTCAAGCCAGCAACCTTTGGGCTCAAGTCAGTGACCATGGGGTCATGTCTATAATTTCACGTTGAAGCCAGCCACCCCACTCTCAAGCTGATGAGCCCACACTTAAGCCAGTGACCTCGGTCTTGGGTCCTCTGCATTCCAATACGATGCTCTATCCACTGTAAAACACTGCCTGGTCAGGCTCTTTCTTGTAATTTTTATTCTGAAATTGCTTATTGTTTCAAAATTCAAAATGGATATTTATTATATTTAAACAAAGATTACTCCTTATGTGCTGCTGATCTAATAGATTTTCTTTCTAATGAGATTTAGAGCATAATTGGGGTTTTTTAGCTGTTAAACTCATAAAAATATCTGTACAGTAGTGGTGGTGATGATACATTTCTTATTATAATCTGTTAGTTAAAATTTTTTTAATGAATTTGATGGATTCTTGAAATGTTTAAGTTAGTACTCAGAAGTTAGAGCCCGTAGCAGTTATTTATTGCTGCATAATGAACCCCTTCAGTACTTATGAACAATCATTTATTTGCTTATGATTCTATAATTTGAGCAGAGTACAATGAGGATGGCTAAACTCTACTCAGCCTAGGGTTGGCTACAGCTATTTAGCTGGGGCTGGAGGATCCAAAATGGCTTCATTAACATGCCTGGCACTTCTGACTGAGATAGTGCACCCCTCTTGTGGTGCATTATTATTTAGTAATCTAACCCAAGGTCCTGTTATATGGTTGCCAGGTCCCCAAAGTGCAAAGGCTGCTAACTTTGTAATGCCTCACATAATGTACTGCCTCACATTCTTTGGGTCAAAACATGTCACAATGAAAATCACTTGGCATGAGGAACTAGAGCCCTCCTTTTGATAGGAGAAACTTTAAAATATTGTGGCTATGATTTACAGTCTACCACAAACCTAAAAGTTAAAGGAATTAATATCTAAAATTTTGTTTCTATTCTACTATAAATCTAGCTTTTAACTTTTTTTAATTTTATTTTATTCATTTTAGAGGGGAGACACAGAGTGAGAAAGAGAGAAAGAGAGAAAGGGGGGAGGAGCTGGAAGCATCAACTTCCATATGTGCCTTGACCAGACCAGTGCAGGGTTTTGAACTGGCGACCTCAGTGTTCCCAGGTTGACGCTTTATCCACTGCGCCCCAGGTCAGGCTATAAATCTAGCTTTTATATCAATCATTTTAGAGTTATTGATATTGAAAGCATTGGTTTGTCTTTCTAGTGCTATTTTCTGCTCCAGAATACTGACCATAGATTAACATAGTTTTGAGTACCATCAAGATTTTTTAAATGACATTTTAAAAAACAATTAATGGCAATTTAATGTTATTATTCTGAAATAATTCCTTCTTTTGATAGATTCTGTTTTGCATTTCTTTGACTTTTCACTTAAGATTCCAAGCAAAGATTTTATTTGTAATAAAAATTATAGGGTACTATGGTCTACCACATTGACAGAGACCATTGTCAGGTATCAGCTATAGGATTAATTAAGTAATGTTCTCCTTTTACTCACAGCTTTTTACTTCCATCTCCTGAAAGTGTTTTCACCAAAAAGATTTTCAATCCTTAAGAAATAAAACTTAATTTTTAAAGTTCTTTTAAGTTTCTGTCACTTTATTTTGGAGACTTAATTTGATTGACCATATATGAAACCTTTGATTTTTTTTCTAGATGAAAAAAATTTTAAATCCCAAATAGACCAAATTCCAAATCTGTACTGTTATACCATACTGTTACTTCCTATACTATTTCTTTCATGTAACATCTATATTATATATACTATAATAGTAAATTTTACTATTATTTCTATACTCTTATAGAAGATTGTATTTTTATACTCTTATAACATCATCCACTATCATTCGAACTTTGATGTATAGTACTATATTAGGGTATGCCTTAAAACCAATGAAATTTAGCTACTGGAAATGCAAGGAAACCTTTTTATTAGCATAGGCTTGCTTATTGCCTGGTGTCACATCATAAATATGGGGACAGGAGTGGTAGAAAGACAAACCAATGCTTTCAATATCAATAAGTCTAAAATGATTGATATAAAAGCTAGATTTATAGTAGAGTAGAAACAAAATTTTAGATATTAATTTCTTTAACTTTTAGGTTTGTGATAAAATTAAAGATTGATTTGAGACAGTGACCGGTAAAGAAAATGTCCTTAAATTGAAAATGCATGTCAGTAATGTGTTCCTTTTCAATGCATCACTCAATATGTTCATTTAGGTTTGTATATTTTCCCCTATGTGGTCCATTGTCTTTCAGATGACTTCAAATTATCACGCAAGGAGGTTTGGTGTTCGCCCAGCCATGCCGGGATTTATTGCTAAAAGACTATGCCCACAACTTACTATAGTGCCTCCAAACTTCGACAAATACCGAGCTGTGAGTAGAGAGGTAAGTCTGATGTCTCATCCCTACTTATAACCTTTCACCAATTTCCTGCTACCTATAAAATTAGGTCTACAGGCCTTCACATATCAGAATTTGGCCTTAGTTTATTCGTTTAGTTTTACCTCCTACCACTTCTTCAGCCTATAAATTGAGTACTGAACTCTACATTGTAAAGAATTTACCCTTCTCTTTTGTAATTCTTTTCTTTTCCATGTGTTTTTTCATCTGCTTAGTAAACTGTATCTCCCTGGAAACTTTGAATTGACTTAATTATAACCTAAATTAACTTTAGCTTTTTTTCTCTTAATATGCCCTATGTATTTTCTCCTGGAATTACCTGATATTTATAACTTACAGAATCTACTCAAGTCAATAATTTCAGCCTCTTTTCTGAATAGTTTTTTTAATCAGTGTTTTTAAACAGTAACAGAATTCACTAATTTTGATTAGCTGTTTTCCTTGGTCCATAGTCTAGTAAAGATGCTTATGAGTATTTAATGTCTAAGGGACTGATAAAGAAAAAAGAGAATAATATATTGCTTTGAAAAGACTCTCTGAGGGATAAAAATTTGATTATAATCTTTACAATACCTAAAGCCCTAAACTATCATATATGGAAAACTACCATTTTCTCTATTTTTGATAACAAATGGGTTGGGTTATCATACCAGTGCTGGAACTTAAGTCATAAATTAAAATTTTAGAATGCTACATCAAACACTTACAACTGTGGTAGCCTGACCAGGTGGTGGAGCAGTTGATAGAGCTTCAGCCTGGGACGCCAAGGACCCAGGTTTGGAATACCAAGGTTTCTGGCTTGAGTGTTGGCTCCAGCTTGAGTGCAGGGTCACTGGCTTGAGCGTGGGATCATAGACATGACCCCCAGGATCGCTGGCTTGAGGCAAAGGTTGCTGGCTTGAGCAAGGGGTCACTGGCTTGCCTGGAGTCCCCCAGTCAAGGCACATATGAGAAGCAATCAATGAACAACTGAGGTGCCTCAACTATGAGTTGATGCTTCTCATCTTTCTCCCTTCCTGTCTGTCTCTTGTTTAAACAGACAAAAGGACTATGTAAAATGCAATGTGTTAAAGATGGTCTGAATTGAAACATTTAAAAATCTATTGGCCTAGCCTGTCCTGTGGTGGCGCAGTGGATAAAGCGTCGACCTGGAACACTGAGGTCTCCAGTTCAAAACCCTGGGCTTGCCTGATCAAGGCACATATGGGAGTTGATGCTTCCTGCTCCTCCCCCCTCTTCTTCTCTCTCTTTCTCTCTCCTCTCTAAAATGAACAAATAAAAAATTATTGTCCTAGTACTTTTAGTCGTGCAAATGATCTTTAAATTCACTCCTCTTATTTATATTCCTCTTCATTTACCCTACAAATGAACCCTGGCTCCCAAATTAAAATGATTCCCCCCACAAAAATTTAAAAAAAATTAAATTGTCTGACAGGAAATACTTTTGTGCTTACTTCTGAAAAGAGTATGGTAAAGTAACACATTCACATTTGGTTACTGCTTATCTGTTTTACTATATTTCTAATTAAAAAGAGATAAAATGTGGACCATAAATGTAGGTTTTTAATAAGTTTGTAAACCTTCAAACACTTTGTAACAAAGAGTTGTGGTTTTTTTTTGTGTGTAGATTTTGGAAATGAGAAGTGGGCAGGGAGGGCAGACAGACAGACTCCCACATGCGCCTGACCAGGATTCACCTAGCATGCCCAATAGGGGGCAATGCTCTACCCATCTGGAGTGTTGCTCCATTGCAACTGGAGCCATTTTAGCACCTGAGGTGGAAGTCATGGAACCATCCTCAGTGCCCAGGCCAACTTTGCTTCAATGGAGCCTTGGCTATGGGAGGGGAAGAGAGAGATAGAAAGGAGAGGGGGAGGGGTGAAGAAGCAGATGGCCGCTTCTCCTTTGTACCCTGGCTGGAAATCAAACCCGGGATATCCACATGTTGGGCCGATGCTCTACCACTGAGCCAACCAGCCAGGGCCACAAAGAATATTTTTAAATCCTGCTTTAATTCAGTACAACTTTAGACACTAGGACAGTAAAACTAATTTTGTTGTTGTTTTGGGTTTGTTTTTGTTTTTGTTTTTAGCTAGGGAAAGAGATGGGAAGTATCAACTCATAGTTGGGTCACTGTTCATTGATTGCTTCTCATATATGCCTTGATGGAGGTTGGAGATTACTCAAGCCAGTGACTTTGGGCTTTAGCCAGTGACCATGGGATCATTTTGATGATTCCACAGTCAGCTTGTGACCCCGCGCTCAAGCATATGATCTCAGGGTTTCAAACCTGGGACCTCAGCATTCCAGGTCAACACTCTATCCATTGCACCATCACCAGTCAGGCCTAAATTGTTTTAAATTCCCTATTCTAGTTATTTACATAAATTGGAAGAATCTTCAAATTTGAGCAGGATCTAGGTGGTTTATTTGCAGATAACAAATGGGTTTTTAATGTGTAAATGAACTACACTAAAAATTCACTGACTATAAATACATTAATATTTATGGTTTGGTTTTAAAGATTAAGAAAAAACCATTTTTATCAGAAAGAGTAAGATAGCTTTAACTGTTCTCAAAACCAAAGTACTTAATTTTTAATGGAACATGTCTATTCTCATTCTTAAAGCAGTAAAGGAAGTTAGTACTCAGTGCCCCTAGGGAGTACTTCTCATTCAGAATAATCTTAATTGGCTGCTAACTACAAACTTTCCACAGTTTCATTTTCACTAGAAAGATTCTATTTGAGTACATCATAAAATAGTTTCTTCTATAAGAACAGAACTAATTAAGGTACTCTCTGACAAAGCTTGGCCAAGTTTTATGTCACCATTTTCTAAAATTACCTTTTACTCAGCTGTTCATAATTATTTTGAGCTGAAAAGTTTTCTTTTTATAAATTATCAAGAAAGGCTTTCTCATGATGTAGCAGACAGTTTTTAAATACTAGATGTAACTGTAACATAATGTTTTTCTAACATTATTTTGGCAACCATATCCTCTAATTTCAGCTAATACTTCAAAAGTTTTAAAAAGTTCATGTAATAAAATTATCTTACATAAAAGGCATTTCTGGATGTAAAGCCAGTAGTTGCAGCCATCTCACAGCCATCTGGCTTGGGCAGGTATAGGTTCGCATTTGATTCAGACATATCGGAAAGAAACAGTTGAGCCAAAAACTGGGGGGCCATTTTCTTTTATTCCTGTTTGCAACCTGCGGGCGAGGAAATACACACAGCAGGAAAAACACTTCCCTTTCCATTCAGGATTCCCAAAGCCACTGACTTTCTCCGGTTTTTGCTAGAATCAAAGGCCTCACTCAGTCCCCTCTGCATGTCTCCATTTTGGCTGGCTCTTCCATGTGCCCTCTCCTTCTCCTGCTACAACATAGGCTCCTCCCCTCTCTGCAAGAACGTGGTCTCTCTGCAAAATGGCCTCCTAGCTCCTCCTTTTAAAACTTTTTAGTGCTAAAGTCCCTCCTCCAGCACACATTAGCATAATCAAGCCCCTTCCCAAGCATGAAAGGCAATTAGCTGTATCAAGTGAGAGCATCATCACATGAGCAGCAGCCATTTTTAACAGAGTGGGCATAAAGCTTACAGTTTACAAACTTATTCGCCCAACACTGGAATCATACAGATTCTGATCTCTTTTTGTGTTTATTTTATCCCGAGATGCAACTCCAGACTGTTATCCACGATTTATTATTATTACAGACACTACAGATTTTGTCATCTTTTCCATTACAAATCCTCATAATTGAGCTTTGTTTTTTGGAATGTATGTTGAGGGGAGTTTTATGTGCATGGTATAATTAATTAAAATAGGACTAATTTCTAAAGCAACATAATACCTTTATGTAAGATTATTCCTTTTAAAAATGTACAAAAACCATCATAAAAGGTGAGGTGGAGCAGGATCCCCACCCTATTGTTCCTACTTCTATTTTTGATCAACTATTAAAATTGTGTGTTTTTCTGTTCCTATCAGAGTGATGTTGTTTTATATTTATTTGAATCATTTACTATATCTAGGTATAGGTAGCTAAATAGAGATTGTATCAAATAAAGCTATTTCATGGTCTTTTGCCTTCATGATATATTTTAATACAAAAGAGAATTTGGACAAATTTGCCCTGGCAGTAAATTATTTATTTCCTAAAAAGAAAAAAAAAAATTATTTATTTCCTAAATCCCTGAGCTATTGATTATGGGATTGTTACTATAGTTGCAAAGTAAGAATATTAATTTTTCTTATCAGCTGTATGTGAAAAATTTTGTTATAGCAGCATTTAAACCATTTTGTTTCTTTTGAAGGTTAAGGAAATACTTGCTTATTATGATCCCAATTTTATGACCATGAGTCTTGATGAAGCCTACTTGAACATAACAAAGCACTTAAAGGAAAGACAAAATTGGCCTGAGGATAAAAGAAAGCATGTCATTACAATGGGGAAAACTGTAGAAAATGGTAAGCAATTTATTAGAACAGTCAGACTAAAGAACAAACAGAAAACTTTTTGAATTTCACAGAGCAGATTTCTGCTCGTTCCTGGCCTCCCGCTTTGTCCCCACAGGTAGGACTACAGGCGGCCCACAGCTTCCGGACTGCTTTTGCTTGTCCCCTCCGACCCTGCTGGGCTAGACTGAGCTCACACCAGCTTGGCCTCCGCCCACGCCAACAGAACCGCGTTTCAGCGTCCTGCCGCCCACCGTACCCTTCAACAGCCCTCAACAGAGTAGGATGGGACCTAATACTCCACACTGTAGGCCTGGGAGCTCCCTCACTTGTTTCACAGCGCAATACTGTCCAAACGCCTCTTCTAGGCTCTGGGACTGCAGGCTGGGGCTTGGTTCCTGGGACCCAGGTCCCTCCCTCTCCGCCAAACTCTCCTCCCGCCACACGGGTCTCTCCGGGCTGCAGTTTGCTCCGGGGAGCTGGGCAGCCCTCTTCGCGTTTTCGCTATTCCTACCAGTCTCAATGTGGCTTCTGCAGTGTTCCTTGGTTGAAGAGTCCACTTAGTTTTGTTCAAAGTTCGTTTATCCAGATGATGGTTCTTAAAATTGAGTTATAATCCACTTTGGTTCTGGAAGTTGGAGGTTAGTACGTCTGCCTACTCTGTCGCCATCTTGCTCCGCCTAAAGATATTTCTTTCAGAAAGCAAATAAGAAACCATTCCTGCATTTAGTTGCTTAACCTGTCCTTACAGAGACGTAGACAGACTTAAAAGGTAACTGCCATTCAGCAGTAGATCTAACAATGAACCTGGAGGCAACATGCTTTGTGCTTCCTACTATAGTGTTCCACTGTCAGAGTGACTCACCTATGAGCGGGCCAGTAGAGCCATAAGGAACATAAGCATGACATAAGGAAATCTGCAGAAGGGGCTTATGATTGTAATGGGTTCCTTACTTTAGCTGCAGTTTTTCTGCTCTCTTTACCTTAACTTCCACCCATCCAGATGGGGAAAAAGGGTTTCTAAGTAAATACCATTTCAACTATGCCGGAGTCTTAATCCCCTCTGAATTGGTTTGCAATTTGAAACCAGAACATGGTGTTGTAAAGTAGTGTACTTTAATCCGCGGGTTACATAGAGACACCAAGGCAGGTTACAAAAGAAATTTTGAGGAGTTTATTAATTAGCCAGGTAGTTACATGGGGCACAGTCCCAAATCATGTAAGCCTAATACCATTCTCAACCTGATTTTTTTTTTTTTTTTTATAGAGTCAGAGAGTCAGAGAGAGGGATAGATAAGGACAGACAGACAGGAATGGAGAGAGATGAGAAACATCAATCATCAGTTTTTCATTGCAGCACCTTAGTTGTTCATTGATTGCTTTTTCATATGTTCCTTGACCACGGGCCTTCAGCAGACCAAGTAACCCCTTGCTCAAGCCAGTGACCTTGGGTCCAAGCTGGTGAGCTTTTGCTCAAGCCAGATGGGCCCGTGCTCAAGCTGGCGACCCTGGGGTCTCGAACCTGGGTCCTCCGCATCCCAGTCTGACGCTCTATCCACTGCACCACCACCTGGTCAGGCTCAGTCTGCTTTTATATAAAATCAAGTACTGGTTAGAGTGGATAAGGAAGGGGCTTGGGATCCCTTTGTGAGGTATACGTTACTCTCATGACTTTAGGGTAAGTATAGGAATTCTTGATGAAGGTACATAAACATTGGTTTCTAAGTTTTTCAGATAAGTTCTATCTTCTTTGCCCTGTGTGGCAAGTGGTCCCGGCACCCTTTCAGAGAATTCTAGTAATCAGCTCAACTAGGACTAGGTGACCCAGTTGTCCTCGTAAGCCAGGAAGCTCCTGCATTCTTCTCTTTCCTTTCTCCACAGAAAGAAGGGGTAAAGGGGCCTGACTTTTTCTCTTTAAAATGGCTGCTAATGCTAACTAAGCTTTACAGTTCCTTGGCATCTTATCACAATGGGAAATGAAAGGCACTGAAACACACAAATAACAATAACAGTGATGTAAGTTTTAAAATAAGGCTTATTTATAGATGGCCTGGGAATTCAGATTTGGAAAACATCAGTCCTTAACTTAATTTGTATTATATTCTTTAAAAATTGAAATGAATCAGTTGTTTGTCATATTTATATTACCATATTTCTGCATGTATAAGATGTACCCTTTTGCCAAAAATTTGTGGTATAAAATAAGGTGACCAGATTTTAAAATGGGTAAAGCGGGACACCATTGATGGGGGAAGGGGGAGTTCTTGATTAAAAATTTGGTCTATATCAGTGGTTCTTAACCTTTTTTGAGGTACTGAAGCCACCAGTTTCATATGCGCATTCACCAAACCCTTCTTTAGTGATAAATAAAATATGATTTTTTTTCCAAATTCAAGACATAGGTATATGTTTTTTTACTGGTGCACAAAATGAGCCATGCATGAACATCACCTTTCTCAAAGAACAAAACCAACAAAGTGTATGAACTCACAACAAATTACGGTATTACTTTATTCTGGCCTCCGCAGCAGAGGCTTCTCCGAACCCCTGAGACTGACACATCAGACTCCTAGCGTTCGATAGAACCCAGGTTAAGAACCACTGGTCTATATGGAGCAAAAAAAATTTCATAGAATGCAGAAACAGTATTGTAATATATTTTTAAAATTTCAACATAAGTACAATTTACAAATATAATACATTTTAAAATTATGTAGAATATTATTTTATTCTTTGGCATATTTCTTATTTGAGTGAATGTTTTTTTAGTATATTTTTGTCGTTTAAAAGGTCATGACATTTTACACAAGAATTTGTTAAATTATATTTCACACATAAAATGGTTTTCAAAGTCTCAACACTTAATTGTGATTTTTCTGATGTCCACACTTTATTTACCGTAGAAAAACTGCGTTCAGTCGCAGCATTAGTTCCTGGTAAAGACAGCGCGTATTCCACAATTTTTGGTGCATTATTGTATGGAACATGGTTTGTTTCAAAATGATGAAATATTTCTAACCATTTGTTCTCTATTGTGATTTTTGGTGATGCCCAAGATTTAACCTTTTCCTTATCAATCTATTTTTTTTAATAATGATACCTCATTAAAAAGATCATTTTCAGAAATATTACTATATGGGAAATTCTGAGTGAGTCAGAAGGATTGGGTTACATGGTTGGTAGCGCTTCCAACTTCTAGCCATGCCACCTGCTGGAGATCAAGCGGCTTGTGCCTCGCGGAGTCTGGAGCCGCACACCGGTGTCCAGGACGGGAGTCTATGAGTTGTTAGGGGACTTGACAGCTGCCGCGCCAGTAGGCACGTCCCGCCCGAAGTTGTTTGTTTCAGGGCCCCGCACGAGGAAGCCAGCTCTTGCTGCAGTGTGGGCGCTTCTAGGTCGAGGCAGAGTCTCCCCACCGAAAACCGTATATTCCCTTCCTGTTCTTCCGCCGTTCTCTAGCTTTTCGTGCATTCTTTCCCAAAATCGTGACTTTTTTCAAACACCATGGGACGTGGGACAGACTGTTAAAAATTGGGACTGTCCCACCAAAAGCGGGATGTCTGGTCACCTTAGTCTAAAAACTGGGAGCGTCTTATCCAGTGGTTGTCATTTAAGAAGTGTGGCATTTCAAACGCCATAGATGGAACTAAAGACGAGGCAATATGAAAACAGTGATTCATCATCAGACACAGATGAGGACAAGCTAATGGAAGGGAGTTTGGACAGTGATGAGGAATTGTATGAATTTTATGATGAATAAAATTTGGGTTCAATAACTTTATGTAATACATTATTTTTCAAATTTTGGGCCCCCAAATTAAGGTGTGTCTTATAAATGGGATCATCTTATACATGGGGAAATACTGTATCTTTAGAAAATCTTCCTAAAAGGCCAAGTTCATTTTTAAAGTATTATGTTAATTTTTGATTCTATATTTACCTCAATTTGGAAAACATTTATATCTAATAAAATTATGAAGGAGAATAAGAAAGCTCTGTTGTTAATCTTTGTTGTTTTAAGTATATTTGCACTGCATCTCTCTTCCATTAAGCCCACAAAGTCAAGTCTTCAATGGATTTGTTCATGAGGACATGTTTAGTACCAGTGTGGGTTTAGTGTGTTTTACAGTCTGTTTATAAAAATGCAAACGAAATGTAATAACCAGATTGACTTTTTTTCCTCTACTTTTTAATAATAATATTTGTTTATAGCCTATTGATCAGCATAAAAGACTTCTTTCCTTTAACCTTGGAAGATGGTTAACCTAATCAGACCGTAAGAATTTGTGTGTGCATATGCAAATATATAGATTATAAATTTTAAAAAATTTGTATATTTTAAAAGTATAACACCCAGAAATAATTTCTTTTATTTCAAATATACTTTTAGTAAAAGTGATACTTTATTAGTAGGCAGGTCAAAATTAATTTGAAATATTAAAATTCCAGAATTAATTCTACATTGCTTAATTTCTTTTTCTCTGATTACCAAATTCTGATTTAGGAAGGCTCTTTTTCCTCACTAGAGTTGATTAAATGAAAAAAAGCTTTCATTGTTTTTAAGAAAAAAGGTAATGTGAATCTAAACCCAATTCTGTGTTTCAGTTAATTAGCTACAAAAATTACTGAGTTTTATTTAGGAATTTTCCTTTTAAAATGTATATTATGTAAATGGGTAATATATTTTTTCAAGAAAAAAATAGAACCACTGTTTTCTTTTTAAAATAGTTATAAAATATAAAAGATGACATTCTGATCTTGATTCCTAAAAACAAAACTAGACTTATTTTGTCTTTAGAAATAATGTAGCAAAACCTGATTTATAAAATATGTGCTTCTTAAAATGAAGATCAATTACTATTCCTGTTTATAATTTAGATAAATCAGGAAAGGAAGTTAATAAACAAAGTGAGCATGAACGATCCATCTCTCCATTACTTTTCGAAGACAGTCCTCCTGATTTGCAGCCCCCAGGATATACTCCTCAAGCGAACAGTGAAGAAAAAAGTAACCCTCAAGTACTTCAAAACTTAGTTGTCTTTGGAACATCAGCTGAGGAAGTGGTAAAGGAAATTCGTTTCAGAATTGAGCAAAAAACAACACTGACATCAAGTGCAGGTACTTAAAACAGGATATTGATGGCTACAATAGTACAATTTTCAGACTGGTTAATTCAAGTAATACTAGTAGTTCTTTATTATAAAGGAGAGTAACATTTTGTTTATCCATTTTTTGATTCTTAACTTCTAACAACTTAACCTACTTAGTATGCCTAGAACCTACAGGTAAGTTGTAATTAAGCCATAAAGGCTTTGAGCCCAAAGAAAAGAACTATTATAAATCTCATGTAGCTTTCCTTTCGTTAAGCACAAAATATAATTTAATTATTTTGGACATAGTGCTTTATTAGTTTTCCGTTGGAAGATTGCACCCATTCCAGGGTTGTAGTGCAGAAGAGACCCTGGATAGCCACAAAGTAGTAGAAGAATCACCAATTAGCAACGTAGCAATCTAGGATCATCAGTAAAGGGAATGAGAGCTTTACCAGTGTCAGTATCCCATAAGGGTAACACTGTTTAGCATAGAGACTGATATCATAAGGATCCTAAATTATGTTATAGAAGCTATACTACAGGTTAGCTTTTTCTTTCTATGCTAAAGCATGAGAATAAGGAATAAAACTTAGAAAGATGTGTATAAATATTGAAATTAACTATTTAATGATTATATTAAACTACCCGTATTTCAATTTATCATCATTAAGACTCCTTGTTGGGCAGATAAAATATACTCTCACTTTTTTAAAGATTGCGCTGCCCACGTGCAAGTCCGTTGATATTAATGTGTGTTGGGGGACAGGCTGTGGGCAGGCTGGGTCGTTATAGCATAAGGCTTAGTTTTAAGAGTAAGCTTTTCCCCACACCCTTGACTGATTGCATGATGTAGGGTGGCGCACTGTCATGAGGAATCTTCCCATTATGCCTCAGGTAAGTGACTTTGTATCAGAGACTTCCTTGTTTGTAGATTGGATTAAAGATTTGAATTTCTACTCTATAAAGTGGGGCAGACCCGGAGCTTGCTCTCTCTCTTGGTTGCTGAGATTAGCATTAGAGAGGAGAGCAGAGAAAGGCCACGTGGAGGAGGCCAGGAGTAGCAGCCAAGATGGCAGAGTGCTGAGGAAGTAGCCAGTTTGTGCAGAGTTTGTGCTGGAGAAGGAGATGGGGAACAGAGGTGAATAAGTCTGGTGAGCTAGAAGCCTTTGATTCTAGGAAACTCGGATAAGTCAGTAGCTTTGTGAGCACTGAATGAGTGGGTTTTAGAGTCCAGTGTGTGTTTTTACTTGTCTGCTGGGTGCACACTAGGATTAAAGATGATGACCCACCAGTTTTTGGCTCCATTGTTTCATTACCGACTGTCGAAATCTAATGCGAGCCTGCACTGGCCAGGCGGCTGTGATGGTGGCCCCGACTATTGGCTTTACACTCCTAGAAATTATAAAACACTTTTGTAAAAGTAGAAATTTACTCTGTGAGTAACATAAAAAGAATGTACACATTTTATTATTGTTTTAAATGTACTACAACCCAAAATCTCTTGATTTTATTTTTTTTGTGTGTAGATATTGTATACAAAAGACCTTTTCAAAGAGTAAACATACATTTTAATTTATATCCTGGAGCTTATCTATAAGGTGGCCCTATGTTTCTACCTTAGATAAGTAAATTAACAATATTACTTAAACTCAGAAATTACTCTTACACTTTAAAATACCATTGAGATTTAAATAGTCCTCATTTCTGCTGCAAAAATAACTGACAGAATTCCTTTTTCTAAAACCATAGGAAGCCTGGGGGAGATAAATAATAATCTACTGGTATTTTTATTTTTATATTTTATTTTTTTTTTACAAGTCATATAATTACGATTTATTGGTACTTCTGAATATTCTCTTTCAAACATAGATATGCATTTTTATTTGTTGAATTTATCAGGTTAATAAAATTGTATGTTTCAAGGGTACAATTCTATAACACATGATCTGTATATTGTATTGTTGTAAAGCCAGTAGGCAAAGCAACCATCACAGCAGCCTGGCCCATGTAGGTTCGCATTTGATTCGAATAGTCGGTAATGAAACAATGGAGCCAAGAACTGGTAAGCCATCAGCTTTAATTCTAGCTTGCACCTGGCGGGCAAGCAAAAACACACAGTGGGCTCCAAAACCCACACATTCAGTGCTCACAAAGCTACTGACTTATCTGAGTTTCCTAAAAATCAAAGGTTTCTAGCTCACCAGACTTATTCACCTCTGTTGGGCAGATAAAATATGCTCACTTTGTTAAAGATGGCGCTGCCCACATGGAAGCCCGTCACCCAGGTTATATTATTTGCCCTTATGTTTGGCATGGTTATGGGGGGAAAGCTGTAATGTAAGCAGGGCGGGTCATTATAGTTTAAGGCTTTGTTTTAAGAGTAAGCTTTTCCCCACGCCCTTGACTGATTGGATGATGTAGGGTGGTGCGCTCTCCTGAGGAATCCCATTGTGCCTCTGATGAGTGGCTTTGTATTGGAGACTTCCTTATTTGTGTAGATTGGATTAAGGGTTTGGATTTATACATTATAAAGTGGGACAGACCAGTAGCTTGCTGTCTTGGTTCCTGAGGTATTACAGAGGAGAGCAGATTAAGGCCACGTGGAGGCCAGGAGAAGCAGCCAAGATGGCAGAGTGCTGAGGGAGAAGCCAGTTTGTGCAGAGTTTGTGCTGGAGAAGGAGATGGGAAACAGGTGAATAAGTCTGGTGAGCTAGAAACTTTTGATTCTAGGAAACTCTGATAAGTCAGTAGCTTTGTGAGCACTGAATGTGTGGGTTTTGGAGCCCAGTGGGTGTTTCTCTTTGCCTGCCCGGTGCAAGCTAGAATTAAAGCTGATGGCTCACCAGTTCTTGGCTCCGGTGTTTCGTTATCGACTGTCCGAATCTAATGGGAACCTGCACGGTTCAGGCAGCTGTGATGGGTGGCCGCGGCTACTGGCCCTACAACCTCTGTTCCCCATCTCCTCCAGCACAAACTCTGCACAAATTGGCTTCTCCCTCAGCACTCTGCCATCTTAGCTGCTTCTCCTGGCCTCCATGTGGCCTTAATCTGCTCTCCTCTCTAATACCTCAGGAACCAAGAGCCAGAGATCAAGCTACTGGTCAGTCCCACTTTATATGTAGAAATCCAATCCCTTAATCCAATCTACAAACAAGGAAGTCTCTGATACAAAATCACCCATCTGAGGCATAATGGGATTCCTCAGGAGTGCACCACCCTACATCATCCAATCAGTCAAGGGTGTGGGGAAAAGTTTACTCTTAAAACTAAGCCTTAGGCTAAAGCGACCCTGCCTGCTTACATTACAGCCTTTCTCCCACACCCATCCCAAGCATAAGGGCCAATAATATCACCTGGGTGATGGGCTTCCATGTGGGCAGCACCATCTTTAACAAAGTGAGCGTAGTATATTTTATCTGCCCAACAATTGTTTTACCATTCCAACTGAAGTCTCTTTCCATCACCATTTACTCGTCCCCTGCCCTCTATTCTCTGGTAATTACCATACTGTTGTCTGTGATTATAAGGCTTTTTTTTTTAACCCCTTCACCTTTTACACTCACTGTTCTTAAAATAGCATTTTACATCACTTCAGATTTTTTGCAATTAACATTATTTTTCTATATTGTCATCATATATTTTAAAATCATATATATCAACTTCTTTGATTCATCAGAGTATTCTTCTTTTAAGGCATTGCCCCAAATACAATGTTAGCAAAAGTATGCAGTGATAAGAATAAACCAAATGGACAATACCAAATTCTCCCCAACAGACAAGCTGTGATGGACTTCATCAAGGACTTACCCACTAGAAAGGTGAGATTTTATGTTAAATTTCTTATAAATATGATATTTATTTATTTATTTATTTATTTATTTATTTATTTATTTATATAGATAGATATATACTCTGATTCTGAAGAGATACTATTTAGGATGGTAGTAATTCCTTTTTCTGTTTTTACTGATTTTATTAGTAACATATGTTAATTGATTAAAAAGAAATACAAATGCAGACTTTACAGAAAGTTCTATAGAAGAAAAAAGTATCTTGAGTCCATTATCCACAGATATTTGTTATTTACTGGAAGTCATCCAGACATTTTCTGTGTAGTCATTAACAAATTCTTTCTGAGTGAAATCATACTCTGATGTTTTTTATCTTATCTTAACTTAAGCTATATCATGAACTTTCAATGCCAATAAATATATATTAGTAGTATTCTTTTTTTTTTTTTTACTTTCGTCACCTTTTATTTGATTTTCTTTGTGCACCTCCTCTCTCTCTACCCCTTCCTTCTCCTCCCTTCCCCTCCCTCTGGTAACCACTGCACTCTTATCTATGTCCTTGAGTCTCAGTTTTGTGTCTCACCTATGTATGGAATTATGCAGTTCTTAATTTTTTTCTGATTTACTTATTTCACTCAGTATAATGTTATCAAGGTCCATCCATGTTGTTGTAAATGATCCGATGTCATCATTTCTTATGGCTGAGTAGTATTCTATAGTATATATGTGTACCACATCTTCTTTATCCAGTCATCTATTGAAGAGCTTTTTGTTGTTTCCGTGTCTTGGCCACTGTGAACAATGCTGCAGTGAACATGGGGCTGCATGTGTCTACATACCAATGTTTTTGAGTCATGGGAGTATATACCCAGTAGAGGGATTGCTGGGTCATATGGTAGTTCTATTTCTAATTTTTTAGGAGCCACCATACTTTCTTCCATAATGGTTGTACTACTTTACATTCCCACCAACAGTGAATGGGGGTTCCTTTTTCTCCACAGCCTCTCAAACACTTGTTACATGTCTTGTTGATAATAGCTAATCTAACAGGTGTGAGGTGGTATCTCATTGTAGTTTTGATTTGCATTTCTCAAATAGCTAGTGAAGATGAGCATGTTTTTATATATCTATTGTTCATTTGTATTGGATGATAGTAATTCTTAGCTGACAAGTTTTAAAACAGTAGGTAAAAATCATGAATTAAAGGATAATTAAATTTGGATTCGTAGAAATCTTTCTATTAAATCCTTAAAGTGAAGTTTAGGAATCTTGTATGCTGAAAAGTTTTAAGAAAGTAATAGATGATAGACTTTAAGTATTTTCCTGCCAAGGATAAGAGGAATAAAAAAATACTGGTAAGAGTCATTTTAGCTATAACTCAATATATAATTTTAGTTATAAAGTACAGATTGCTCCAGATTAAGAGGCAAGATACTTCAAAAAGATTTAGAACTTTAATTGTTTTGACAGAAGAATCGAAATACTTTACCATCTTTAAAATGGGAAAAGGAGCCTGACCAGGCGGTGGCGCAGTGGATAGAGCGTCGGACTGGGATGCCGGAAGACCCAGGTTCGAGACCCCAAGGTCACCAGCTTGAGCGCAGGCCCATCTGGCTTGAAGAAAAGCTCGCCAGCTTGGACCCAAGGTCACTGGCTCCAGCAATGGGTGGCTTGGTCTGCTGAAGGCCCGCGGTGAAGGCACATGTGAGAAAGCAATCAATGAACAACTATGGTGTTGCAATGGCAATGAGAAACTAATGACTGATGCTTCTCACCTCTCTCTGTTCCTGTATATCTGTCCCTGTCTATTCCTCTCTCTGACTCTCTCTCTGTCCTTGTAGAAATAAAAAATAAATAAATAAAGTCTATCTTAAAAATAAAGGGAAAATGATCTCTTAGCAGTTATAAGAAAGAGAGTATATTTTATTACTTTTTAAAGCTTCTGGATTTTTCTGCATATATAAGCCTTTTTTTCCTTCTTTTCCAAGTGAGAGGAGAGGAAAGGAGATAGAGAGACAGACTCCCATGTACACCCAGACCGGGATTTACCTGGCAAATCCCATCTGGGGCTGATGTTCGGCCCATCTGCAGCTATGCTAGCAACTGAGCTATTTTTAGCACCTGAGGTGAAGGCTCTATGGATTTATCCTCAGCACCTGGGGCTGATGCACTCAAAACAAAATTGAGCCATGGACATGTGATGGGAAGAGAGAGATAGATAAAGAGCGGAGGTGGAGGGGTAGAGAAGCAGATGGTCACTTCTCCTGTGTGCCCTGACTGTCAATTGAACCCTGGACATCCACATGCTGGGCCAACACTCTACCACTGAGCTAACCAGCCAGGATCTGCATATATATGATTTTTTCTTTTTATTTTTTTAGTGAGAGAGACGGAGAAATAGACAGAAAGAGGGGCATATAGGGATGGATAGACAGGAAGGGAGAGAGATGAGAAATCAATTCTTTGTTTCAGCATGTTAGTTATTCATTGATTGCTTTCTCTTATGTGCCTTGACAGGGGTGGGGGACCTCCAGCTGGGCCAGGGGCACCTTGCTCAAGCCAGCGTCCATGGGGTCATATCTATGATTTCACGCTCAAGCCAGCGACCCCTCACTCAAGTTTGGCAACCCTGTGCTCAAGCCAGATGAGCTTGCGCTCAAGTCAGCGATCTCAGGGTTATGATCTTGGGTCCTCTGCATCCCAGGCTAACGCTCTATTTACTGCGTCACCACTTGGACAGGCTATATATTCTTTTTAAGCAATAATTGCACTATATACTATTTGATGTTCTAGGACTTGCTTTTCTCACTCAATATATATGAGTGAATTTAAACAAAGCATTTTCAGTGCTCAGAAGAAAGGCTATATCAAAATATATCATGTATAACTATTACTGAATAGTTTACTATGTAAGGAGTACCTATATAACAGTGGTTTTTAACGTATTAATAAGTGTTCCATTCAAATCTACTATTCTTATAGGTCACAAAATTACTAGTATTTTAAAGATCCGTAAGTCTTGCAGTGAAAAGTTCAACTAAAATTAGTTTATCCTACCATTCCCAAAGTTTATCTGACCACAGAACTCTTTTTTTAGTACTTTTAAAAATTTCATGGAATTCTAAATTTAAGTTTTCCATGGAACACTAATTTAGGAAATGAGGCCAAAAAGCAATTAAAGCAGTTTTCTTTTCAAGGTAACTTATGAAGATAGTCACATTATTCATAATGAAATTATAATATCAGTTCTTACCTTAATTAAAAAATGTATTAATGATAAATATTGATTCTCTTCTAGGTTTCTGGAATAGGAAAAGTTACAGAGAAAATGTTAAAGGCCCTTGGAATTATTACTTGTACAGAACTCTACCAAAAGATGGCATTACTTTCTCTTCTTTTCTCTGAAACATCGTGGCATTATTTCCTTCATATTTCCATGGGTCTAGGTTCAACACACCTGACAAGGTATCCATATGTATACCCATTCTGCTTTTTCTTTATCATTTGCTGAAATAACAGTTTTGACCATGCTTGGAGCCTATAAGGATAACTAACATGCTTTAAAATTATTTTAGGTTGGTTCAATTTGGAATGTAATTTTTAAATTAGCATTAAAGATTGGATGTAAGAGCAAAGGAAAAGAGGAATAAAGACTCACTCCTAGGATGTTAGCTATAGCAATTGGGTAGATGAAAGAAAATAATGAAAGTTACTTGTTTTCTGTACATGCCTTTTTCTTTGTTAAGAACATAAGAGTGCCTGACCTGTGGTGGCGCAGTGGATAAAGCGTCAACCTGGGAACACTGAGGTCTCCAGTTCAAAACCCTGCACTGGTCTGGTCAAGGCACATATGGGAGTTGATGCTTCCAGGTCCTCCCCCCTTTCTCTCTTTCTCTCTCTCTCTCTCTCATTCTGTGTCTACTCTCTAAAATGAATAAAATAAAAAGAAGTTTAATAATAATAAAAGAACATAAGAGTACTAGAACACTGCTGGTCAGATTTTTGATTAAAGCAAGATGGCTCATATTCCAGAATTCACCCTTTAAGCAAGGAGATGAAATGATTCTTTGAAAGCCTTCCTTAACTAACTATATTTCTTTTTTCTCTCCCAGATATGTAAGAGTCATTTATTCAATACTGAGTTCTTGCTTTGTGTTAAGCACTGTTTTAGGCCCAGGGGATAATAGCAGTAAACAAGACAAAGTCCTGTCTTCATGGATTTTATAGACTAGCATGGGAGATAGAAAATAACCAAAAACAAATAAAGAAAGGAGGCAGAGTGAGGGCATAAAAAATGTTGTAGTCAATGAGGATGGGGTGAGGAGTTGGTTAAGATACCATCTCTGTGGTCATCCAGAGACAGAGACCTAACGGGGCCAGCCTTGTAAAGATCTAGAAGGGGGGGGAGCAAGATGGCGACGGAGTAGGCGGACGTACCAACTTCCAACTCCCAGAACCAAAGGGGATTATAACTCAATTTTAAGAACCATCAACTGGATAAACCAACTTTGAACTAAACTAAGTGGACTCTTCAACCAAGGAATACAGAAGAAGACACATTGAGACTAGTAGGAACAGCGAAAACGCGAAGAGGGCTGCCAAGATCCCCGGAGCGAACAGCAGCCTGGAGAGACCCGCGTGGCGAGAGGAGAGTTTGGTGGAGAGGAAGGGACCTGGATCCCAGAAACAAAGCCCCAGCCTGCGGTCTCAGAGCCTAGAAGAGGCGTTTGGACAGTACTGAGCTGTGAAACAAGTGAGGATACTGTTAGTGAAAAAGACAGTTTTCTCAGACTCAAGATTCTTAAAGGGACAGCGCAGAAAACCTCTCTCACAGTCACTCACCCGTGGATCCGGGGAACGGAGTTAGAGGAGAGGACCAGAGCAGTGGGAAGAGAGAGTAACTGGAAGCCACAGGGAGAAAAAATCTGAGGGACAGCCACCCTAACCCCTAGGCCAGGTTACTTCCCTAATCAAAAAAGAATATTTTCCCAGGAACTAGCAATACCAGCAAAGGAAGACAGGACACCAGCCAAACAAACTCTTCCGCGGCACTTAGAGCAGAGCTGCTTAGATGGAGGGAGCTTCCAAGTCTACAGTATGTAGTATATATTAGGGTCTGAATTGTGGGGCCCCTTCCTACTCTGCTGAGGGTTGCTGGAGGGATGGTGGCGGCAGGACGCTGAAACGCAGTTCTGTCGCCGGGGACAGAGACACAGCTGGTGTGAGATCGGTGTAGCCGAGCAAGGGCGGAGGGGACGCGTAAAAGAGGTCCGGGAGCTGCAGGCCCGCCTGTAACCCCACCTGCAGGGGAAAAGCGGGAGGCCAGGAATAGGCAGAGATATGCTCTGCGACCCTGCGCAAGCCGGCCCTGACTGCGGGGGATGGGGCTAGGACCAGGGACAAGAGGAGGCTCTCGGCTGAGCCCCGCCTGGCCTGAGAAACCGCGGTTTCCCATCCTGTGTGCGCGAGTTCACTCTGAACGCGGGGGCGGAGCTAGAGCCCAAGATGAGCAGAAGCTCGCAACTGAGTGCACGCCAGCAGCCATGCCCTGCCCAATAAACCGCGGTTTGCGATCATACGCAGGAGGGCCCTGGCCTCGAGTGTGGGGCTAAAGCTCCTGACGGGCAAAGGCTCACTGCTGAGAGCACATCAGCAGTCCCGTACAACTTGAGAAACTGTGGTGAGCAGGCTCTGACAGCGGGGGCTGGGCGGAAGCCCGGAAACAGACTGGGTCCGCAGCAGAGCAAAGGAACTCACCTCTAACCTTGGTGCTGAGGCTTGTGGCTTGAGTGACACCCCTCCATGGAGGAGAGGCAGAAATCCCAGCAACAGCCGCAGTGGGCCAGCGCTGGAAATACCCATATCCAACCGCCTTAGGCAGGGGCAGAGGGGGTGGTGTGCCTGCAGACAGACCACACCTAGAGAACACAAAGGCAACACATACTGGACTCCAGTGGCCACAGCTTGCTTATACACAGATAAAATATGCAGGCAGAGGAATGCAAACCAAATGAATCAAGAGAAATCCCCAGTGAAGGACCTGAATGAACCAGATATAACCAAATTACCAGAAGCAGAGTTTAGAATAATGATAGTTAGGATGTTCAAAGAAATTAGAGCAACAATGGATAGTAACCATGAACACATAAATAAAGAGATAACAAGTATAAAAAATGAAATTGAAATAATAAAAAAGAATCAGACAGAAATGACAAATACAGTATCAGAACTGAAGACCACAATGGAAGGAATTAAAAGCAGGATGAATCACGCTGAGGATCGAATCAGCGAGTTAGAGGACACAATAAACAAAGTAACAGAAGAAGAGAAGAAAAAGGAAAAGAGACTCAAAAAATGTGAGGAAATTCTAAGGGAGCTCTGTGACAACATGAAGAGAAACAACATTCGCATCATAGGGATTCCTGAAGAAGAGGAGAGAGAACAAGAAATAGAAACTTTGTCCAATCAAATCATAGCAGAAAACTTCCCTAAATTAAAGCTGGGAAACATTCTAAACGTTCAAGAAGCACACAGAACTCCATTAAAGAGAAACCAAAAAAAATCTACACCAAGACATATCATAGTTAAAATACCAAAGCTAAGGGACAAAGAGAAAATTTTAAAATCTGCTAGAGAAAAAAAGGCTATCACCTACAAAGCAGCGCCCATAAGGATGACATCTGACTTCTCAACAGAAACACTTGAGGCCAGAAGGGAATGGCAAGATATATTCAAAGTAATGCAGAACAAGAACGTACATCAAGACTACTCTATCCAGCAAAGCTAATGTTTAAAATTGAAGGAGAAATAAAGAGCTTCCCAGAAAAAGAAAGCCTCAAGTAATTCATTAAAACCAAACCAATTCTGCAAGAGATACTAAGGGGCCTGTTGTGAACAGTTCAAAGTGAGGAAAGAATATAGCAAAAGAAGAATACAGCTTTAAAGAATAAAATGGCAATAAACAACTACATATCAATAATAACCTTAAATGTAAATGGATTAAATGATCCAATCAAAAGACATAGGGGGGCTGCATGTATAAAGAAACAGGACCCATACATATGCTGTCTACAAGAGACACCTTAAAACAAAAGATGCACATAGACTGAAGGTAAAAGGATGGAAAAAATATTTCATGCGAATGGAAATGAAAAGAAAGTCGGGTAGCAGTACTTATATCTGACAAAATGGACTTTAAAACAAAGGCTGTAGTAAGAGATAAAGAAGGACACTACATTATGATAAAGGGAACAATTCAACAGGAATATATAACTATTATACATATCTACGCACCAAATATAGGAGCCCCGACATACATAAAGCAGACTTTAATGGATATAACAGGTTAGATTAACGGCAATAATATTATAGTAGGGGATTTCAATACCCCACTAACAACACTGGATAGATCCTCAATTAAGAAAATTAATAAAGAAACAGGAGACTTAAAGGAGACACTAGATCAACTTGATTTAATAGATATCTTCAGAACTTTTCACCCTAAAGCAGTAGAAATACATTCTTCTCAAGCGCTCCTGTTACATTTTCTAGGATAGACCACATGTTAGGACACAAAAATGGTCTCAATAAATTTAAGAAGATTGAAATCATATCAAGCATTTTCTCTGATCACAATGCCAGGAAACTAGAAAATAACCACAAAAGAAAAACTGAAAAATACTCAAACACTTGGAAACTAAATAGCATGATATTAAATAATGAATGGATTAACAATGAGATCAAAGAAGAAATAAAAAAGTTTCTAAAAACGAATGATAATGAGCATACATCAACTCAAAATTTATGTTACACAGCAAAAGCAGTACTGAGAAGGAAGTTCATTGCACTACAGGCATACCAAAATAAGCTAGAAAAAGCTCAAATAAGCAAACTGACCCTACATCTAAAAGGACTAGAAAAACAACAGCAAATGAAGCCCAGGACCATTAGAAGGAAGGAAATAATAAAGATCAGAGCAGAAATAAATGACATAGAGGCTAAGGAAACAATACAGAGGATCAATGAAACCAGGAGCTGGTTCTTTGAAAAAGTAAACAAAATTGATGAACCTTTAAGTAGACTCACTAAGAAAAAAAGAGAGAGGAGTCAAATAAATAAAATTAGAATTGAGAATGGAGAAATAACAACTGACACAACAGAAATACAGAGCATTGTAAGAAAATACTATGAAGAACTCTATGCCAAAAAATTAGACAACCTATGTGAAATGGACAAATTTGTTGAATCATATAATCTTCCCAAAATCAATCTGGAAGAATCAGAACACCTAAACAGACCAATTACAGCAAATGAGATTGAAACAGTTATCAAAATACTCCCAAAAAGAAAAGTCCTGGGCCTGATGGCTTCACAAGTGAATTGTACCAAAAATTTAAAGAACTAACTCCTATCCTCCTCAAGCTATTTCAAAAAATTCAAGAGGAAGGAAGACTTCCAAACTCCTTTTATGAGGTGAGCATAATTCTGATCCCAAAACCGGGCAAAGACAACTCAAAGAAAGAAAATTATAGGCCTATAACCCTGATCAATTTAAATGCTAAAATTCTCAACAAAATATTAGCCAACCGGATCCAGCAATATATGAAAAAAATCATACACCATGATCAAATGGGATTTATTCTGGAGAGGCAAAGCTGGTTCAATATTCACAAATCAATCAGTGTGACTCATCACATAAACAAAAGGAAGGACAAAAATCACATGATAATTTCAATAGATGCAGAAAAGTCATTTGATAAAATTCAGCACCCATTCATGCTCAAAACTCTCAGTAAAGTGGGAATACAGGGAACATTCCTTAACATGATAAAGGCCATCTACGACAAACCCACAGCTAACATCATACTAAATGGCCAAAAATTAAAAGCAATCTCCTTAAGATCAGGAACCAGGCAGGGGTGTCCCCTTTCACCACTCTTATTCAAAATAGTTCTGGAAGTGCTTGCTAGCTACAGCAATCAGACAAGAAGAAGAAATAAAAGTTATCCAAATTGCAAAAGAAGAAGTAAAACTCATTATTTGCAAATGATATGATATTGTATATAGAAAACCCTAAAGTCTCAGTCAAAAAACTACCGGACCTGATAAATGAATTCAGCAAGGTGGCAGGATATAAAATTAATACTCAGAAATCAGCGGCATTTCTATATACCAACAATGAACTGTCAGCAAAAGAATTTAAGGGAACAATTCCCTTTACTATTGTAGCCAAAAAAATAAAGTACCTAGGAGTAAATTTACCCAAGGAGGTTAAGGACTTGTACTTGGAAAATTATAAAACATTGATAAAAGGAATCAAGGGAGATACAAACAAGTGGAAGCATATACCGTGCTCATGGCTCGGAAGAATAAACTTCATTAAAATGTCTATATTACCCAAAGCAATTTATAAATTCAATGCAATACCAATTAAAATACCAATGACATATTTCAAAGATATAGAACACATATTCCAAAAATTTATATGGAACTAAAAAAGAACACGAATAGCCTCAGCAATCTTAAAAAGAAAAAATAAAGCAGGAGGTATCACTCTTCCAGATATCAAGGTTTAGTACAAGGCCATTATACTCAAGACAGCCTGGTACTGGAATAAGAACAGGCACATAGATCAATGGAACAGAACAGAGTACCCAGAAATAAACCCACAGCGTTATGGACAACTGATATTTGACAAAGGAGGAAAGAGCATACAATGGAGTAAAGACAGCTTCTTTAACAAGTGGTGTTGGGAAAATTGGACATCTACCTGCTAAAAAATGAAACTAGACCATCAACTTACACCATTCACAAGAACAAACTCAAAATGAATAAGAGACTTAAATGTAAGCCGTGAAACCATAAGCATCTTAGAAGTAAACTTAGGCAGCAAGGACTTCGACATCTGTATCAGCAATATATTTGCCGATTTATCTCCTCGGCCAAATGAAATAAAAGGCAAGATGAAGAAATGGGACTATATCAAACTAAAAAATTTTTGCACAGCTAAAGACAATAAGAACAGAATAAAAAGACAAACCACACAATGGGAGAACATATTCGACAGCTCGTCTGATTAGCTCTTAATAACCAAAATTTATAAAGACCTTATAAAACTCAACACCAGGAAGACAAACAATTCAGTCACGAAATGGGCAAAGAAAAGAATGGTAATTTCTCCAAAGAGGACATACAGATGGCCAATAGGCATATGATAAAATGCTCAACATCACTAATCATTAGAGAAATGCAAATTAAAACCACCTCACACCAGTCAGAATGATGCTCAGCAGCAAAACAACACAGAACCAGTGCTGGCAAGGATGTGGAGAAAAGGGAACCCTCCTGCACTGCTGGTGCGAATGCAGAGTGGTGCAGCCACTGTGGAAATCAGTATGGAGATTCCTCAAAAAATTAAAAATCGAACTGCCTTTTGACCCAGCTATTTCACTTACAGGTATATACCCTATGAATACCATAGCATTGTTTGGAAAGAAGAAATGCCCCCCTTGTTCGTAGCAGCATTGTTCACAATAGCGAAGATCTGGAAACATCCTAAGTGTCCGTCAGAGGACGAGTGGATTAAAAAGCTTTGTTACATATATACTATGCAATACTACTCAGCCATAAGAAATGATGACATTGGATCATTTACAACAAAATGGATGGACCTTGATAACATTATACGGAGTGAAATAAGTAAATCAGGAAAAAAACTGAGAACAGCATAATTTCATGCATAGGTGGGACATAAAAGTGAGTCTATGAGACATGGACAATCGAGTGGTGGTTACAGGGTGTTGGGAGGGAGGAGAGGGTGGAATAGGCAGGAGGGGTGGGGCTCAGGGAAAACCAGATAGAAGGTTATAGCGAACAGTTTGACTTTGGTTGATAGGTATGCCACATAATTGAATAAGATAACCTGGAGATGTTTTCTTTGAACATATGTACCCTGATTTATTGGTGTCACCCCATTAAAATTAATAAAAAAATATAGAAGAGGAACAACTTCAGGAGAGGCCCTGGGTTTTCTTTCTTACTCTCATCTAGTTTTATAAAGTATCTTAGAGCTAGAAGGGTATGTTTGATGGGGCTGGAGTTGGGGTGAAAGAAAGGAATAAAAACAAGAACAGGAATTAACAGCACTATTTTTACAGTTTTGTCATTATTCTGTCAGCATGCCATCCAAATAACTCCTGTTTATTATTATACTCAGAGTAAAGGAAGAGAAGATTACTGAGGGGGCATATAAAATAAATTTGATAATCCAATTAAACCTGCTAAGTCATTCTGAAATTGTAAGGCTTGTGGTATTGCTTTTCTTACCTTTCTGTGCCTCTCAATCATTTGAGCACAGTTAGCTGATGTTGATTTTGAGTGGATATGATGAAAAAAAAAAAAAGACATCACAGTTCTATAATCTAGCATTTTGAAGATAATGGGAAATAAAACTTTCTTCTTTAATCTCAGAATTAACCTCTTTATTTTTATAGTGCTTAAACACTATAAAAATGTGAGTTCTTTTTTAAAATTATTTTATACTTATTAATTTTTAGTGAGAGAAAGGGAGGGAAGGAATGAGAGAAAGAGAGAGACATCAGTGCATTGTTCCAGTTATTTATACATTCATTGGTTGATTCTCTTATGTTCTCTGATCAGAGATTGAACCTGCAACATTCACATGTCAGGATGACTGTGCTACCAGGCCAGTGCCATGATAGAGTTAGTGATAAAACATAGTGCATATTAACCTGGAATATTTAGAGATGCAGGTAATGGTTATTTTAAGTGAAATTCACAAGTGTTTTATAAAAATATAAAATAGGAGACCTACCTTCCTTTTTATCCACATTCTCTAAATCCCTACTCTGCTTTATTTTTAAATTCATAGTACTTCTCCCCTTATGACATATTCCGTATTTGCTTTTCATTTGTTTATTTGTCTCTACTAAGATACAAGTTTCTTAATGGCAGGCACTTGGTCTGTTTTGCTCATTACTTTATCCCCAAGGCCTAGAACAGTGCTCCATTCATAAAGATTAAATCTTTGGAAAATGAATAACCTAAATGCCATCTCAGCCTTTTGATGTCAACTGCTTCTATCAGAGCAGGTAGAATCCAACCAAACTAGATGTTTCAGATTTTCAGTCTTCATCCTGTTACCTTGTGTCAAATTCTGACTTTCTATAGAGTGGTATAATGAATAATGAATGGGCTACACGAAAGAGAAGTTAATGTACTAAGCAAAGAAATAATTAATATTAAATTATTTAAACTTGAATTATATTCTATCAGTGCAAGCCATTACATTCCCAGCTTCTATTGGCTTTTGTAAGTTGTGGTTTTTATATTCAGGTTTTTATTAGAAACAATTTATAATAGCAACGTATTTTCAAATTTGTTTTCTTTGATAGACTTGACCCATGACACATGTCATCATATTAGCATCTTATTTATCTACATTCTTAGGGTGATAGTTTTATTTTTAGATTTTAAAAAATCACTTATTTTCACAATATATAAGTTTGAGTCAAAAAACATTGAGATCTCTAAAGGGTAATTGATATATTAAATCTTCTTGGTTGAACTCAGTCTTTGAGAAAGCCAGTAACATTTTTTTTCTTCATTTCAAGGGATGGAGAGAGGAAAAGCATGAGTGTTGAGAGGTAATATTTTGTTATTATTGTTTATAATTTACTCTATTTTAACCTAATTTTAATTTTTAGTGAAGTACCACTGAAATTAAGAAATCTATTTTCAAAACACACACTCATTCTGAGCATGTCTCACTCCTGAAGAAAAGTTCCCAGTACAATGCTGTGCTCTCAGTGGAAATTTAAATGTTGGTTTTGTACCTATTCAGTGAAAACCAAGCATTTTAGGATTCAAAATCTTAATTTCTAGCCTTTATAAGAAAAATTATACCAAGATGTCATTTGGGAAATTTAAGAAGTAACAATGGAAATTCTTCCCAAAACTCCACATATATTGGTGAATTAGCAGAGGCATTGAATAATAAAATTGATGAAACAGAACTTAGAGGTGATCTATTTCATTGGTTTATAGCAGGGGTGCTCAATATGTCAATCGAGATCTACTGGTCTATCGCGAAGGAAGTGTGGGTAGATCGCATGACATTAAAAAGACATTTGTCTTTTGATTGGCATACAAGGTAGCCAATCTGACGTCTGAACTTTTGACACCCTACGCATGTGCGTTAAACCGCGCTAACTTGTTCAGTTACATTGCTGCATAGTTAGCCTTCAATTTATTTAAACTAAATACAACAAAGGGTATAAAATGAGTACCGTAGCTGGTCTGAGTAAGAAGCCTAAAACCTACCACTTTCATACAGAATGGGAGGGGATTTTTTTCACTATGTCATATTCTAAGTGCGTTTGCCTCATCTGTCTGTGTGCAATCTATTCCAAAGAAGGGAAATGTGGAGTGGCTTTTTTAGACTGTTCATAAAAACTATGACATTGACTTTCCTCTGAAAAGAGAGCTGAGAAGGAGAAGGAGAAAGGTGAAAGAAGAATACACAATATTAAATAGTAATAATAGTAACTTAAATAATGATAATATAGAAGAAATAAATTTATGTTTTGCATTTTTATTGTAGGTAGATCATTTTGACTTGGTCATCTTATAAGTAGCTTGCAAGCTGAAAAAGTGTGGGCACCCCTGGTTTACAGTCTTGTTTGGAAGTCAGATGAAATCTTGATAGAAACCTGTTGTTTAGGGAAATATGTCATTGTTAGAAAGTCTCTCTATTTTTTTCTTATAGTACCAGAATTCCAGAGACACTTAAGAACTCATCCTGGTACATGGTTATGTTCAGAATAGCTAAGTAACTCTTATAAGGTGACATACTCAAATGACTAACTTGCTTTGAAGCTGTGATTTACATAAAAGTAATCAAAGGAAAAGCGGAGGAAGAAAGCACCTAAGAATGAGATAGTATTGTTGTATTTAATGATTTTTTTCTTTAATTTGGTCTGTTATTGAGAACACTATTTAGTATTCAGAAATATAACTATTATGTCTTAAGAGTGGGCCAGAAAACCAATAGAAAAAAATTAACAAAGATCTAATTAATTAACAGAAAAGAACGTATAAATGGCTCTTAACACGTGAAAATATTCCCAATCTCCTGTATAATTTAAGAAATACAGATTGAAAGTTCCTTGAGATAGTATATTTCACTGATCAGGTTGGCAAAGATTCTAACATACTCTATTGGCAATACTATAGGAATGAAACACTATATATAAATGCTAGGAGGAGGTGTGTTTCTTATTGGTACTATAACAAATTTTCACAGATTTAGTGGCATAAAAAACAGATTTTTCTCTGACAGTTCTGAAGTTCAGAAGTCCTGATATTAAGGTGTTGAAAGGACCACATTCTTTCTAGAAGCTTCAGGGAAGAGCCCATTTCTTTATTAAAAGCTTCTAGAGGCTGCCTGCATTCTTTGGCTCATGGTTTCATCCTCCATCTTTAAACCTACCATATTATCTTTCTCTGACTCTGAACCTCCTGCCTTCTTATAAAGAAGTTTAGCATTACATTGACCCACCTGGATAATTCAGGATAATCTCCCTGTCCTGATTTAATCACAGCTGCAAAACCCCTTTCATGATTTGATGTACTCAGTTCAGAGGATTAGGATTTGGACATTTTTGGGAACTACTATTTTGCCTACCACAGGGGGCAAGCAATTTGGTAATATCTGTCAAAATTACAGATTCATGTGTACTTGATTTCCAGTTCTTTTTCTAGCAATTCAGTCCATAGTTTTAATTGCATGTCATTTCACATGTATACAGAGTTATTCATTGCATTTCTTACTATAGCAAAAGATTGAAAATAAATATTCATTAGTAGAGGACTGGTTAAATTACCTTACATCTTTAACTTAGAATATTAAGCTGCCATATAAAAATGAGGGAATTATTTACTCACAGGGAACTCTCACTATGAATTGAGAAAAACAAGGTACTAAACAATATGTCTAATATTCTACTGTTTGTATTAAAATGAGGTGAAATATTTGCTTGTTTATATGTACATAAATGATTTCTGGAGCAATTCGTAAGGAAAGGAAGCTGGCAACATTGGTTCTCCACTAGGAGGGAGGACTGGACAGCTGCATAGTTAAAAAGGGGAGTCTGAATAGTCACTTGCTTATCGTTTGTTACTCATAACTCAGATCACTCTGTAGTACCTTTCTCTTTTATGTTAATCTGTCAACTTCTTTTAACACTCTTGTGCAGCTGAATTAGAGATTTCTACATTTAATCTTACCAGCCCTCCATTTTCAGTTGTTTATTCGATAACTATACCTATGTTCCATTATACAACCCCTTAAATCTACTTGAAGATATTTCTCTTTTAGAAAATATGTGTGTAATAATTGGAATGATGTTCTCATCTGTACTATCTTCAAATAATCCTCTATAGCATAGTATGTGTGTGTGTGTGTGTGTGTGTGTGTGTATATATATATACTTTATGTGTTTTAAGTTTCTGAGGGCATTATCATTATGTGCTGATGACATTAATAACATATTTTCTTTTGTGACAGAGACATAGAGAGGGACAGATAGGGACAGACAGACAGGAAGGGAGAAAGATGAAAAGCATCATTTTTTTGTTGCATCATCTTAGTTGTTCATTGATTGCTTTCTCATATGTGCCTTGACCAGAGGGCTACAGCAGACCGAGTAACCCCTTGCTCAAGCCAGCAACCTTGGGCTCAAGCTGGTGAGCCTTGCTCAAACCAGATGAGCCCGCGATCAAGCCAGCGACCTCAGGGTTTTGAACCTGGGTCCTCCGCATCCCAGTCCAACACTCTATCCACCGTGCCACCACCTGGTCAGGCTTTAATCATATTTTAAAAAATATAGAGAGAACCAAGATATAAAAGTATACCTTTTCCAATCAACTATCTAAAAGATCTTCAATTATTAAGTAGATCTTAAATGTTTTTTACCTAATTTTATCTCAATTCATCTGAAAACTTTATCCTGTAAAGAAATATAACTTAATGCTAAGCCATTTAAATGTATTGTATCATTCCTAAATTATCCTAAATTGTATTTTACTTTGTGCACCGAAATCATTCTTGTCTTTGTAGAACATTCAGTGAGATAAGTAAAGTAGAAGAGCAGTACAGCTTGTGCCAGGAACTTTGTGGTGAACTTGCCCAAGATCTGCAGAAAGAAGGACTTAAGGTACTTTATATTAATGTGGGATTCTTAGTTTGAAGTTTTTTAATAACAAAATGCACTTTAGTGCAAGAATTAGATTTTGCATTTGAATAAAAAGTGGGAAATGTCAGATAAGAATTTTCTCATCACCAAGAAAGAAATTTAATTCTGAGACCCTTACTTGAGGCCTCTGATGAGAAGCAATGTACGGGGGAAAGTGGTTCCACTGTAACTCGAAAAGAGTTTATACTACTTCAGAAGTACATTTGAGTAAGTTCAAAATCAGTTATATCAATATTAGAGAATAAAGCAAAGGGGTAAGAATTTTTCTAGAACTCTACTTACATATTAGAAATGCCTTTCCAATCATCATGTAATGTTTTTCTCATGTAGACAGTGACTCCCTAGGAGCATTTTGTTTCAAGGTTCAAATGAAGGTTGCTTAACACATCCAGAACAAAATGGAAAGCTTTGAACATTGTATTTTATAATCTTGACTCACCACAATCCATATATAGTGCTTTTGCAACACTCTCAAACCAGTTATTACAAAGTGTAATGGTGATTACTAGAGGGAAAGTGTGGTAGGGGAGGTAGAAGATGGTAAAGAGGAATAAATGGTGATGAAAGCAGACTTGACTTGGGGTGGTGAACTCACACTACAATATGCAGATGATATACTATACAATTGTACACCTAAAACCTACATAATTTCATTAACCAATGTCACCGTAATAAATTCAATAAAAATTTTTTAAGTATTAAAAATTATTACAAAGAATGGGATAATTAATTGATGAATATTTTTCTTATAATCCTTCTCTCTCCCACCTTGATTATAAAAATAATTTTTTTAATGTTTAAATAAACTTTTAGTTTTAGAATCCATATAGATTTACAGAAAAATTGCCAAGATATTATACAATGTTCCAATATACCCAGTTTCCTCATTATTAAAATCTCATATCTCCAGTATATATTTGTCAAAACAAACAAACTGATATTAGCACATTGCTCTTAACTAAACTCCAGACTTTATTTGGATTTTACCGTTAATATTCTCTTTCTGTTCCATGATTTAGTCCAGGAAACTACATTGTATTTATTGTCATGTCTTTTCCAATCTCCTCTAGGCTGACAGTTCCTCAGTATTTTCTTTTTTTTATGACTTTAATAGTTTTGAGGAATACTGGCCAGATATACTGCAGAATATCTCCCAATTTGTGTTTGACTGGTGGTTTTCTTTAGATAAGACCACAGTTAGGAATTTTAGAAAAGAATACCACAGAGGTAAAGTGTCCTCATCACATCCTATGAGGTACAGTAGTCCCCCATATCTGAGATTTTACTTTCCACAGTTTCAGTTACCCATGGTCTGAAAATATTAAATGAAAAATTTCAGAAATTAAATCATTAGTTTTAAATTGTACATCATTCTTAGCAGCATAATGAAATCTCATGCTGTCCTGCTCCAATCCGCCTGGGATGTGACTCATCCCTTTGTCCAGCTGTTCACACTGTATATGTTACCTGCCTGTTAGTCACTTAATAGCGGTTATCAGATCAGTTGTCAGAGAGAAAGAGACCACATTCACGTAACTTTTATTACATTATATTGTTATAATTGTCCTATTTTATTATTAGTTATGTTGTTAATCTCTTATTGTGCCTAATTTATAAATTAAACTTTATCCTAAGTATGAATGTATAGGGAAAAACGTAATATATGTAGATAGGGTTTGACACTACCTACAGTTTCAGGCATTCGCTAGGGGTGTTGGAACATATCACTGCAGATAAAGAGGATAGCCACATAAATAATATCACGGGTGATGTTAACCTTCATCATTGGTTAAAGTAGTGTTTTTAGACTTCATTGTGACGTTAATATTTTTACCATTCCATTTCTATTCTTTGGAAGTGAATCAGTAAGTCTAATTCACTCTCACTACCTAGGAGGTAGTGAGATATATGTAACATATATGCAATTACTGTTTTAACCATTTTTAAGTATACATTTCAGTGGCATTAAATACATTCATACAGTGTAACCATCAACACTGTCATAGATTATGGAACTTTTTCATTATCCCAAACTGAAACTCTGTGCTCATTAAACAGTGACCATAAAAGGAGTTCTTACATGTGAGTTGTTTAGCGCAGTGCCTGCCATATATATCGTAAGCACACAATATGTATGAACTATCCACGAGACTATTCCAGTGAGGCTCCTTTATAAACATTTTTTTTCCTTCCTTTGTAGGTACTGGATTGACCTCTAGAAGAAGTACATGAAAAAGAAAACAATAATTAGTTAACTTTTCCCTTTATATAAAAGTCTTTTATAAAAATTCACTTGGGGAAGGGAGTAATAATTGTTAGTTAAAATGGGATTTTTTATTACTTTTGGATTTCAGTTATCATTTCTGACAATTTTATTAATATGTTTTAGAAATAATTGATATACTTTTATATTATATATTCACAAGAGAGTTTTTTGAGTTTTCTAACCTGTAGAATAACTTTTTTCTAGAAATTAATCTTATTAATGTATTCTGTCTAATATAGGGTAGAACTGTTACCATTAAGCTGAAGAATGTGAATTTTGAAGTAAAAACTCGTGCATCTACAGTTTCATCTGTTGTGTCTACTGCAGAAGAAATATTTGCTATTGCTAAAGAATTGCTTAGAACAGAAATCAGTGTTTATTTTCCACATCCCTTGAGATTAAGACTTATGGGTATGACTTTTCTTCCTTTTCCTTAAATATGCTAGACTTTCCCAAATAATCAACTTTGGAAATATTTTCACCTTCATTTTATTTGTTAAAACTGTTAAGGAAGTTGTATTTACACTGCTGCCATTTTTCTTATTTCTTAGAACCTGATGCATGTGAAGCTATGATTATTAGTTTAACTCCAGTAAGAACCCATTAAAATTGTTCTTTTCCATATTACTTACTGAAATCCTTGGGGCTAGTATGTTTCAAATTTTTAAACTTTTCAGATTTTAGAAAGCATAAGTGATTATATTATGTAATACTCCTTTGGCATCTAAGGAAGCACTTCATGATCAAACATATTAGTATTTCTTTAGCAAAACAAAATAACATTCACACCGAGTTGTAAAAACTCTGAAGAGCCTCCCATCAATTCAGTTATCAATTACAATATGTTGCTTACAATTTTCAGGACTTTAGAACTAAAGAGTAGATGTTAATGGCAGCTTTATTCATAATTGCTAAGACTTGGAAGCAATCAAGATATCCTTCAGTAGTAGGTCAATGGAAACTTTGGTTTATCCAGAAAATAGAATATGTTTAGCCATAAAGAAATGAGCTTTTGGTCCTAGCCAGTTGGCTCAGAGGTAGAGTGTCAGCCTACCATGTGGAAGTCCCAGTTTCGATTTCTGATCAGGGCACACAGGAGAGGCAACCATCTGCTTCCCCACCCCTCCCTTCCCATCTTGCTCTCTTCCCCTCTTGAAGCCATGGCTTGAATAGTTCGAGCAAAGTTGGCGCTGAGGACAGCTCCATAGCTTCACCTCAGGTGCTAAAATAGCTCTGTTGCTGGGCAATGGAGCAGCGCCCCAGATGGACAGAGCATTGTCTGGTAGAGGGTTTGCTGGGTGGATCCCAGTCAGCCAGGGCATATGCAGCAGTCTGTCTCTGCCTCCCTGCATCTCACTTAATAAAAAAAAGAAAGAAAAAGGGTGGAGAAGGGAGAGAGGGAGGGATGAAGGGAGGGAGGAGGCAAAAGAGGAAAGGAGGGAGGGAGGAAGGGAGGAAGGGGCTATCAAGGGAGAACCTTAAGTGTATATTATTAACTGAAAGAAGCCAACCAGAAAAGCCACTTACTGTATTATTTTAACCATATAACATTCTGGAAAAGATTATGGAGACACTAAAAATAGTAGTAGTTATCAAGGGTTAGTTAGGAGGGAGGAATGGACAGGCATAACACAGGATTGTTAGGGCAGTGAAACTTCTGTATGATAATATATTGCTAAATACATGTTGTTACACATTTGTCAAACCCTACAGAATGTATAATACCCAAAGTGAACCCTAATATAAACTATGGGCTTTGAGTGATAATATGGTGTTACTGTAGGTTTATTGGTGGTAACTACTCTTGTGGCAAATGTTGATGATGGAGGAGACTGTATATGGTGGGGGCAGGGGATATATGGGAACTCTATACTTATCGCTCAGTTTTGCTGTCAACCTTAAATTATTGTAAAAAATAAAACCTATTTTAAAAAAGGAGCTGAAGTATTTAAGTAGTTGACTTCAATAGTTACTTGGTATTTGTGGTATTATGTGTCTAGACATTAATTGAAAGACCTATATAATCATGCTAATTCCAGTATACTTACTAATTAGTGATAGCCAGTTTAAAAAAGGAAAATAAATTTTACCTAAAATACCGGTTTTGGGAAAACATTTTTTAATTCAGAAACTATATAATGTTGTTTATTATTTTTCTCTAAACAACCTTTTTTATGTGTCACAACAGTATTTGCAAAGTGTTTTAATGAATTATGAGTGAACTGGCTTTGTTGAATTTGAAATTGACTAATTGTGGTTGATTTCATTTAGGTGTGCGGCTATCTAGTTTTCCTAATGAAGAAGAAATGAAACACCAACAGAGAAGTATTGTTGGTTTCTTACAGGCTGGAAATCAAACCCTGTCAGCCACTGGATGTATAGAGAAAACTGACAAAGATCAGTTTTTAAGGCCTGTAGAAATGTCTCATAAGAAGAGTTTTCTTGATAAAAAACAATTGGAAAGGAAATGGAATGACCAAAACACATTTAAGTGTGAAACTGTGAATAAAAGTGTACAGACATCACATTCATTTCAAATTTTAGAGAAGAAAATGAATGAGAATTTAGAAACAGCAGAGAACTCAGATAGCTATCAGGTATTTACCTGTCCTGTTTGCTTTAGGGAGCAGGGTGGCATCAGTCTGGAAGCCTTTAATAAGCATGTAGATGCGTGTGTTGATGGACCTTTGATGAGTGAAATGTCCTCATTTTCGCATGCTTTCTCTACAGAAGTTAACAAGAAAGAAAATGTACATCATTCTTTTTCACTCTGTGAGAGGCAGCATTACAAAACCCATCAGAAGAATACAGAAATGACTTCAGTAGATAGTATCAAGTTGGTAGAGACTAGAGCTAATAGAGCTAAAGCAGAAAGTTTAGATGCATTAAGTAAAAAGCACAGCAAAGAAGAATATTCTAGTCTTCCAAGCACATTGTTTAATACTGAACACTGTCATCAAAATTCTTCTTGTACTGTTTCATTGGAAAATGAAGATGCTGGGTCATTGAGAAGGCAAGAACCCCTCCAGCCTTATTTATATGAAGTGATAAAAGACCAGGCTCTAATTTGTCCTGTTTGTAATTTAGAACAGAAGACGTCAGACCTTACCCTATTTAATGTGCATGTGGATATTTGCTTAAATAAAGGCATTATTCAGGAACTGGAAAAGGATAAACTTAATCCAGTAAACCAACCCAAAGAAAGCACCAGAAGTACTGGTGAGCTTGCAGTCATTTTAAAGAACTTAATTTTCTAGGATTGTTTTATTAAAATTGAGATCATTGTTAATCTAAAACACATACTATTAAAAGGACTGTTTGTGTATGTTGTCATTTAGGTAAATGTTAGTTACCTTACTATAGATTAAAATTAACTGAAGCCATTAGATTTTAAATTTTGGGAAAACTTTGGTTTGAGCTTGATTTAGCACGGAATGAACTCAAAGGGTTAGGTGATGTAATCAAAACAAATTTCTTCCGGGAACAGCTGTCAAGGCACAGCAGTAAATTAACAATAATTACACAGCCAGAAAGACTCTTAAACTGGTGTTTTTATAGTTCTGATTCTGGTCAAATTTTGAAAATAAAATGAAGTGTAATACTAATAAATTACACAATAATTATAGCATAAAATTAGCTTCTGGTTTGTATACAGTGTGTCCGTAAAGTACACCATGACTTTATGGACACACTGTAAATATGAGCTATGTAGTACTAAGAAACTTTATCATCATCATATCAGCTTTAACTTTTTATACAACCCTTTAATTATTTCTTATTACTTATTATGGAATTTTCTCATTTTTCTTCCCTCTAAAGGTACCTCAGGCAGAGTACAGAAGACCATAACAAAAACAAAAAGGTATGGCTGATTTGAGTTTTAATAAAGCTAGCTATAAAACTCATATTTTGAAGTTGAATATTTAGATGTTAAAATTTGCTTTTATATCAAGAAAACTTTTAAAAAGTCAATTACTTGCTAAGTTATTTTTAAAAATCTCTTCCTTTTTAATTGTTTTTTTTTTAATTCCAGGTTAGCACCGATAACAAAGTACTCAGCATCAAAGAAAATAAAACCAAACAATCCCAGACATACTCTTGATACATTTTTCAAATGAACATTGAATGTTCGTCATTAATTTTTAATTGAAACTTGTTTTTATAATCACTGAAGCTATTCTTCCTATTTTAAGTTTACAGATTTATTTCATGTAAGGCCAATGAAGCAATCCCTCCCCAGTGATATTTTTCTTACATGAATTTGGAATATGTACTTTTACTTCTGTATACCTTTTTGATACTATAAGAATTTCACTCCCTGTTAGAGATATTTGTAAAATGAGAAGTTAGGGATGGGATCAAAAAGTGATTTTGTTTCTTTATTAAGTTTTATAATGAATATAAAACCATATATTTACAAGCGCTCTCAGAGGTTCACACAAACCTTTATTAGCATAAGAACTTTTCAGTACTTAACCATGTTGTTGATACTGGTCAGCTATCTTTGACCTTAGTATCTTCAACTTTGTATATTCATATTTTAGCTCCTAGTACCTTCAGATATCTCATGAGTATTCATAACTAATATTTATCATACATTCTATGAAGAATATTAGCTTGGCAGAATTAGCATAAGTAGTTCTGTTACTTTTAGGAAAATATTACCATATTATTTTCTGTGTTTAAAGAATTTTGTTTAAATATAATTCATTTGATTTTTTAATTTTTTTTTAAATAAGCCCTTGGTTCTCTTTAAAAATACTTTAATCTAAGAAATAAGGTAATTATTTTCTTATCGAGGACTTTTAAATGGCAGTATTTAATTTCTTGGCAGTTATGTTTTTACTCTATGCAAATCTATAAAGAATAAATTGCACACTATTTTTATGAATATAAATTCTAGAAAGATATGTACTATTCAAAAGATTAATGTATATTAAATAGCTCATTTATCTTAGTTATATTTCTATCATGTTTTTATTAATATTTATGAAAAAGACAGTTTATCAATAAGTAGTTAGCTTAAGTAGTTGCTCCAGATAATTTTGTGCTATCAGTAAGAGTTTTTAACAGACACAATTTTAATTGAAACATGACGGTAGCGATTTTGTGACTGATTTAAAGACCCAAATCTTTTGTTCTCTTATATTTTGTTTTCTTTTCTTTCTATTTCTTAAAAAAATTGACATACAACATTAGTTGAAGGTTATAGCATAATTTAATATTTGCATACCTACTTTTCTCTCTTTTAAATTTACAAGGAAATAATATGTTAGGAATAGCTTAAGTTAGGATATTGCATAATCTTTGGCCAAAGTGGTAACTTGACTTTAAATCACTAGATTGCTCAAAATTAGGCTGTTTATTATTATATACTAAGGCAAAAACAGAGTTGTTGAAGTATAGTTTTTGATTGTGTGATTTAGCTATGTAAATTCTCTAAAAAATTAAGATCCATGAAACACTGATTTAATGTGTTGAAAAGTAGCACCATATTTTTTATCTTATCTCATTTATTTTTTTTGTGTTTTCAACATTAAATGCTAAATTATATTTATTGAGATGATTTATTTAATTGAATATTATCATTTAGTCATATTTAATCATTCAAAATAAAAATTTAAATATTTAGTTGATTCTTTAGCCAATAGAAATGGTTTTCTTCTTTTTCACTCTTTTCCCACCTCAGTGCTTTTACTCTTATTTTCTTTGCCCAAATTTTTTTTCACATCCTTTTCTATGTTTTATCTAATACATCCAGCTCCTTTTATTTTCTTTCTATTTTAATTTTACTTTGGGGCGTTTTTAGAAAACAGTAAAGCTACAAAGAATAAACATCTATAGGTCCTGGCCTGGTAGCTTAGTTCATTAGAGCATTGTCCTGATATGCCAAGGTTGAGGGTTGTATCTAGTCAGGGCACATATAGGAATCAACTAATAAATGCAAAAATGGAACAACAAATTAATGTTTTTCTTTTTCTCTAAAATTCAATTTTAAAATGTTTTAAAAAGAAAAAGCACGTATATTCTCACCTACTTACAAAGTCATAATATAAGGAAGCACCTGGAAGAACAGATGTGTAACACAATATCTGGGAAAGAGATAGTGTATAGAGTATATTATCCAGAATATATAAATGATTGCAATGAATCAGTAAGAAAAGGACAGCCAACAGAGATTTGGAAAATAAATTTTAAATGGCATTTGACATAAAAAGAAACCTAAATGGCCAAGAAACATGCAACATTCTCAGCCATTTTAGTAATAGGGTGATAAAAAGGCATCACATCTCTACCAGGTTCACAAACTGGAAAGGTCCTTTGACACTAGGTTCTGGTCATGAAGTTTAACGAACTTTTACTTTGAAAACAATCACTTTGGAGAGAGACGACAAGATGGCGATGGAGTAGGCGGACATACAAACTTCCAACTCCTAGAACCAAAGTGGATTATAACAATTTTAAGAACCAACATCTGGATAAACCAACTTTGAACTAAACTAAATGGACTCTTCAACCAAGGAACACTGAAGAAGCCACATTGAGATTAGTAGGAAAAGCGAAAGCGCGAAGAGGGCTGTCCAGCTCCCCAGAGCGAACAGCAGCCAGAGAAACCTGCTTGGCGGGAGCAAGGGACCTGGGTCCCAGGAACAAAACCCCAGCCTGCAGCCCCAGAGCCCAGAAGAGGCATTTGGACAATATTGAGCTGTGGAACAAATGAGGATACTGTTTGTGAGAAAGTTTTCTCAGATCCAAGATTCTTAAAGGGACAGCACAGAAAACCTCTCTCACAACCACGCACCCGGGGCTCCGAGAAACGGGGACAGAGAAGAGGACAAGAGAAGTGGGCAGAGAGTGTGGACTGAAGGCACAGGGAGAAACACTCTGAGGGACAGCCACCCTAACCCCTGGGCTAAGTCACTCCTTAATCAAAAACAAATATTTCCCCTGGAACTAGCAATACCAGCAAAGGGAGACAGGACACCAGCCAAACAAGCTCTTCCGCGGAACTTAGAGCAGAGCTGCTTACATGGAGGGAGCTTCCAGGACTACAGTATGGAATGTTAGGGTCTGAGCTGCAGTGCACACACCTACACTACTAAGGGCTTGCTGGAGGAATGGTGGCAGCGGGATGCTGAAACGTGGTTCTGTTGGCGGGTGCCAAGGCCCAGCTGGCGTGAGCTTGGTCTAGCCCAACAGGATGCAAGAAAGCAGTCTGGCAGCTGCGGGCCTGCCTGTAGCCCCACCTGCGGGGGAAAAGCGGGAGGCCAGGAACAAGCAGAGATCTGCACTGCGACCCTGGACCCTGTGCAAACCGGCCCTGACCGAGAGGGCAGGGCTAGGTCAAGGGACAGGCAGAGACTTGGAGCTGAGTACAAGACAGTAGCCCGGCCCGACCTGAGAAACCGCGGTTTGCCATCCTGCATGCGTGAGTTGGCTCTGACTGCGGGGACAGGGCTAGAGCCCAGGAGGAGCGGAGGCTCGCAGCTGAGCGCATGCCAGCAGCCCTGCCCAGCCTGATAAACTGTGGTTTGCAATCTTGCGCAGGCAGGCCATGGCCTTGGGGGCGAGGCTAAAGCTCCAGACAAATGGAGACACACAGGTGAGTGCACTTCAGCAGCCCCGTCCAACCCGAGAAACTGGCGAGCAGGCCCTGACCGCAGTGGCTGGGCAGAAGCCTGGGAACAGGCTGGGTCTACAGCTGGCAAAGGTGCTCACTTCTACCCTTGGTACTGAGGCTTGTAGCTTGAGTGCAGTACAAAACCCAACCTGTGGTGGTGAGGCAAAGGCCCAGGAATCCTGAGGCTTGTAGAGCTGGGCACCAGAACTTAGCTCCTTCCGTGGAGGAGAGGCAGAAATCACAGCAACAGCCGCAGTGGGCGGGTGCTGGCAACACCCATACCCAACCTCCCTAGGCAGCGGCAGAGGGGTGGCGGGCCTGCCAACAGACCACACCTAGAGAACACAAAGGCAACGCCTATTGGACTCCAGTGGCCACAACCTTCTTATACACAGAAAAAATGGGCAGGCAGAGAAATGCAATACAAATGAATCAAGAGAAATCCCCAAAGAAGGACCTGAATGAACCAGATATAACCAAACTACCAGATGCAAAATTTAAAATAATGATAGTTAGGATGTTCAATGAAATTAGAGCAACAATGGATAGTCATTACTAACACCTAAATAGATAACAAGTATAAGAAAGAAAATTAAAATAGTAAAAAAGAATCAGACTGAAATGACAAATACAGTATCAGAACTGAAGACCACAATGGAAGGAATTAAAAGCAGGATGGATGAGGCTGAGGGTCATATCAGCGAATTAAAGGACACAATAAACAAAGGCACAGAAGCAGAGCAGAAAAAGGAACAGACTCAAAAAATGTGAGAAAACTAAGGGAACTCTGTGAAAACATGAAGAGAAATAACATCCGCATCATAAGTGTTCCTGAATAAGAGGAGAGAGAACAAGAAATAGAAACTTTGTTCAATCAAATCATAGCAGAAAACTTACCTAAATTAAAGCTGGAAAACATTTCACACGTTCAAAAAGCACACAGAACTCCATTAAAGAGAAACCCAAACAAATCTACATCAAGACACATCATAGTTAAAATACCAAAGCTAAGGGATAAAGAGAAAATTTTAAAAGCTGCTAGAGAAAAAAAGGCTATCACCTACAAAGGCGCCCCCATAAGTATGACATCCAACTTCTCAACAGAAACACTTGAGGCCAGAAGGGAATGGCAAGATATATTCAAAGTAATGCAGAACAAGAACCTACAACCAAGACTACTCTATCCAGCAAGGTTAATGTTTAAAATTGAAGGAGAAATAAAGAGCTTCCCCGCCAAAGAAAGCCTCAAGGCATTCATTAAAACCAAACCAATTCTGGAAGAGATACAAAGGGGCCTGTTGTGAACACTTCAAAGGGAGGAAAGAATATAGCAAAAGAGGAATACAGCTTTAAAGAATAAAATGGCAATAAACAACTACATATCAATAATAACCTTAAATGGATTAAATGATCCAAACAAAAGACATAGGGTAGCTGCGTGGATAAAGAAACAGGACCCATACATATGCTGTCTACAAGAGACACACCTTAAAACAAAAGATGCACCTAGACTGAAGGTAAAAGGATGGAAAGAAATATTTCATGCAAATGGAAATGAAAAAAAGCCGGAGTAGCAATACTTATATCTGATAAAATGGACTTTATAACAAAGGCTGTGGTAAGAGATAAAGAAGGACACTACATTATGATAAAGGGAACAATTCAACAGGAAGATATTACTATTATAAATATCTACACACCAAATATAGGATTCCCGACATACATAAAGCAGACTTTGATAGATATAAAGGGCTAGATTAACAGCAATACTATAATAGTAGGGGATTTCAATACCCCACTAACATCACTGAATAGATCCTCAAGAAAGAAGATTAATAAGAAAACAGCAGACTTAAAGGATACACTAGATCAACTCGATTTAATAGATATCTTCAGAACTTTTCACCCTAAAGCAGTAGAATATACATTCTCAAGCGCTCATGTTACATTTTCTAGGATAGACCACATGTTAGAACACAAAAATGGTCTCAACAAATTTAAGAAGATTGAAATTATATCAGCCGTTTTTTATGATCACAATGCCATGAAACTAGAAGTTAACCACAAAAGAAAAACTGAAAAATACTCCAACTAAATAGCATGTTATTAAATAATGAATGGATTCACTATGAGATCAAAGAAGAAATAAAAAAGTTTCTAGAAACCAATTATAATGAGCATACATCAACTCAATTTATGGGACACAGCAAAAGCAGTACTGAGAGAGAAGTTCATTTCACTACAGGCATATAAGAATCTAGAGAAAGCTCAAATAAGCAACCTGACCGTGCATCTAAAAGAACTAGAAAAACCACAGCAAATAAAGCCCAGGATCAGTAGAAGGAAGGAAATAATAAAGATCAGAGCAGAAGTTAATTACATAGAGGCTAAGGAAACAATACAGAGGATCAATGAAACCAGGAGCTGGGTTTTTGAAAAGGTAAACAAGATTGATGAACCTTTAACTAGACTCACTAAGAAAAAAAGAGAGAGGAGTCAAATAAATAAAATTAGAAATGAGAGTGGAGAAATAACAACTGACACAACAGAAATACAAAGTATTGTAAGAAAATACTATGAAGAACTGTATGCCAAAAAATTAGACAACCTAGGTGAAATCGACAAATTTCTTGAATCACATAATCTTCCCAAAATCAATCTGGAAGAATCAGAACACCTAAACAGACCAATTACAACAAATGAGATCGAAACATTTATCAAAATACTCCCAAAAAGAAAAGTCCTGGGCCGGATGGCTTCACAAGTGAATTCTACCAAAAATTCAAAGAAGAACTACCTCCTATTCTCCTCAAGCTATTTCAAAAAATTCAAGAGGAAGGAAGACTTCCAAACTCCTTTTATGAAGCGAGCATAATTCTATTCTTAAATCTGGGCAAAGACAACACAAAGAAAGAAAATTATAGGCCAATATACCTGATGAATTTAGATGCTAAAATTCTCAAAGTATTAGCCAACCGGATCCAGCAATATATGAAAAAAATGATACACCATGATCAAATGGGATTTATTCTGGACAGGCAAGGCTGGTTCAATATTCGCAAATCAATCAAGGTGATTCATCACATAAACAAAAGGAAGGACAAAAATCACATAATAATTTCAATAGATGCAGAAAAGGCATTTGATAAAATCCAGCACCCATTCATTCTCAAAACTCTCAATAAAGTGGAAATACAGGGAACATTCCTTAACATGATAATGGTCACCTACAACGAACCCACAGCAAACATCATACTAAATGGGCAAAAATTAAAAGCAATCCCCTTAAGATCAGGAACCAGGCAGGGGTGCCCCCTTTTACCACTCTTATTCAACATAGTTCTGGAAGTCCTAGTTATAGCAATCAGACAAGAAGAAGAAATAAAAGGCCTCCAAATTGGAAAAGAAGTAAACCTGTCATTATTTACAAATGATATGATATTGTATATAGAAAATCCTAAAGTCTCAGTCAAAAAACTACTAGACCTGATAAGTGAATTCAGCAAGGTGGCAAGATATAAAATTAATACTCAGAAATCAGAGGCATTTTTATATACCAACAATGAACTGTCAGCCAAAAAAATGAAGGAAACGATCCCCTTCACTATTGCAATCAAAAACAAAGTACCTAGGAGTAAATTTAACCGAGGAGGTTAATGACTTGTACTCGGAAAATTATAAAACATTGATAAAAGAAATCAAGGAAGATTCAAACAAGTGGAAGCATATACCGTGCTCATGGCTAGGAAGAATAAACATCATTAAAATGTCTATATTACCCAAAGCAATTTATAAATTCAATGCAATTAAAATTCCAGTGACATACTTCAAAGATATAGAACACATATTCCAAAAATTTATATGGAACCAAAAAAGAACACGAATAGCCTCAGCAATCTTAAAAAGAAAAAATAAAGCAGGAGGTATCACTCTTCCAGATATCAAGGTTTACTACAAGGCCATTGTACTCAAGACAGCCTGGTACTTGCATAAGAACAGTCACATAGATGAATGGAACAGAACAGAGAACCCAGAAATAAACCCACACTGTTATGGACAACTGATATTTGACAAAGGAGGAACGAACATACAATGTAGTAAAGACAGCCTCTTTAACAAATGGTGTTGGGAAAATTGGACATCTACCTGCAAAAAAATGAAACTAGACCATCAACTTACACCATTCACAAAAACAAACTCAAAATGGATAAAAGACTTAAATGTAAGCCGTGAAACCATAAGCATCTTAGAATAAAACATAAGCAGCAAACTCTCCGACATCTGTAACAGCAGTATATTTGCCGATTTATCTCCTCGGGCAAATGAAATAAAAGGCAAGATAAACAAATGGGACTATATCAAACTAAAAAGTTTTTGCACAGCTAAAGACAATAAGAACAGAATAAAAAGACAAACCACACAATGGGAGAACATATTCGACAGCTCATCTGATTAGCTCTTAATAACCAAAATTTATAAAGAACTTATAAAACTCAACACCAGGAAGACAAACAATCCAATCAAAAAATGGGCAAACGAAATGAATAGAAATTCTCCAGAGAAGACCTACAGATGGCCAATAGGCATATGAAAAAATTCTCAGCATCACTAATCATTAGAGAAATGCAAATTAAAACCACAATGAGATATCACCTCACACCAGTCAGAATGGTGCTCATCAGCAAAACAACACAGAACAAGTGCTGGCGAGGATGTTGAGAAAAGGGAACCCTCCTGCATTGCTGGTGGGAATGCAGTGTAGCCACTGTGGAAAAACAGTTTGCAGATTCCTCAAAAACTTAAAAATCGAACTGCCTTTTGACCCAGCTGTCCCACTTTTAGGAATATACCCTAAGAACACCATAGCACTGTTCGAAAAGAAGAAATGCGCCCCCGTGTTCGTGGCAGCATTGTTCACAACAGCGAAGATCTGGAAACAGCCCAAGTGTCCATCAGAGGACGAGTGGATTAAAAAGCTTTGTTACATATATACTATGGAATACTACTCAGCCATAAGAAATGATGACATCGGATCATTTATAACAACATGGATGGACCTTGATAACATTATACTGAGTGAAATAGTAAAACAGAAAAAAACTGAGAACAGCATAATTTCATGCATAGGTTGGACATAAAAGTGAGACTATAAGACATGGACAAGAGTGTGGTGGTTACGGGGTCGGGGGAGGGATGAGAGGTTGGGAGAGGGGGCTGGGGAGGGGCACAAAGAAAACCAGATAGAAGGTGACAGAGGACAATTTAACTTTGGGTGATGGGTATGCAACATAATTGAATGATAAGATAACCTGGAGATGTTTTCTTTGAACATACGTACCTTGATTTGTTTATGTCACCCCATTAAAATTAATAAAAGAAAAAAAGAACAATCACTTTGCAAAACAGTTTGTCCTCCTTTAGTGAGTTTGAAGATGTACACACTCGTCAACCCAGCAACTGCACTTTGAGGAAAATGCCTTTGCTGCTTGCTTTTTATTTGTCCTCCAGATCACTCTTTGTCCTTCAGTGCTCTCCTTTATGTCCAGCAAGGTACCACGGTAACGGGGTAGCCACTACAGGAGATCCGAGAGAGGAAGAAAGATTACGTTGGGTATTTATTCCTTCAGGTACTTTTTTGTTAAGTCTCTTGACCAAAGGTCACAACTTCTTACAGGTGGCTATCTTCATACTTCATTCTCTGCTCTTTAGGTTCTGATAAGCCTTCCCTCATCTCTTCAGCCTAGGAGTGTTAAGAGATCCTTGCTCTTATTAGCTCTTGGGTGCTGCACTGTCCTTTTTGGTTTCCTCATATCCTGCCTGCACCTATGTAGATGTTCCCTTTCTTAAACTCATCTCAAATTACAATTTTTTCACTGCCGGAACCCTAAGTAATACATTGCCTCAGGAAACTATTGAACATGTTCCCTAGGAAGCATGTATAAGAATGAATGCTCATAGCAACACTGTAACAGCCAAGAACTACTGGAAATAAACCAAATACTCAGCATCGGTAGAATGGTTCGATTCTATCATTGTATATTCAAACTACATATTTCCCTGTGTATAAGATGCCCCATGAATAAGATGCACCTTAATTTGGGGGCCCAAAATTTGAAAAAAAATCATATAAAGTTGTTGAACTCAAGTTTTATTCATCATAAATTCATACAACTCCTCATCACTGTCAGAACTCCCATTCATTAGCTTGTCCTCATCTGTTTCTTTTTTATTTTTTTACAGGTACAGAGAGAGTCAGAGAGATGGATAGATAGGGACAGATAGACAGGAATAGAGAGAGATGAGAAGCATCAATCAGTTTTTTGTTGCGACATTTTAGTTCATTGATTGCTTTCTCATATGTGCCTTGACTATGGGCCGTCAGCAGACTGAGCAACCCCTTGCTCTAGCCTGAGATCTTGGGTCCAAGCTGGCGAGCTTTTTGCTCAAACCACATGAGCCCGCGCTCAAGCTGGCGACCTCGGGGTCTCGAACCTGGGTCCTCGGCATCCCAGTCTGACACTCTATCCACTGCGCCACCACATGGTTATGCTGTCCTCATCTGTTTCTGATGACAAATCACTGTCTTCATATATTGCCTTGTCCTCAGTTCCATTTATGGCATTTGAAATGCCACAACCATTGTATAAGATGCACCCAGTGTTTAAGACCCCACATTTTCCAAAAAAGAGTGCATCTTATACATGAGGGAATACAGTATAGAGTTCTACACAGTGATAAAAATGAAGGTTACCACTAATCAGTATGTGGGTGACTATCACAAAGATAATGTGGATCAAAAGAAGAAAGTCACAGAAAGATGCCATTGGCATGATTTCATTTATATAAAGTTCTAAACAGTTAAAACTAGACTATATTGTTTTAAAAATGTATTCCTATGAGGTCAAATTATAAAGAAAAGCAAGTGTGTTATTGTCCCAATAGTTAGAGTAATGATTTCTTCATAAGGATTATAGGAAATGTAATCTGAGAATGGCACATAGAGCTTCTGGGATGCTGGCAATGTCATCTGGAGTAGTGATTGCTTGGATGTTCACTTTAAAATTCTTTTAGCTGTACAAATATATTTTATACACTCTTGTTCATATGTGACCTATATCACAATAAAAAGAAAAATGGCAGAAACTGCTTTGCTTACCAAGATATGTTCCTCCATCTCTGCAGGCTACTAGCTTCTTCAATAGAGGAAAAAATACATTTCTATCTTCTAGGACTTTGCTGAACACAGCAAAAACGGAGTCACTTTACACCAACATTTTGAGTTATCCTAATACTTCCCCTAATGTTAGAGCCTCAAACAGCATTTGGTCTGCTTTCCAAAGGACAGCAGTGACAATTTGACCAAATACTTTGACACCACCAAATAAGTCACCAGCTTTTCAGCCAGTGATATTGTTGGAGGAACAGAGGAAGTACTTCTGGAAGACAAAGACACTCAGACAACATGCTAGAGGAAGAGGACTGATTAGCCAGTAGCGCAGTGTGGCCTAGTAGGCACCAAGACACGAGCTCTTCAAAGTTGGCTTTCCTGAGTCTTATATACTTTACAGCTTCAGCTCTCACGTGAAAAGGCTCCTGATTTCTGACTTCTTTGTGTACAGACCTACGTAACTTTTTGTGTCTCTGGGAGGGGAGGGGATGTAAGAGAAGCTTTGGACCATTTGTCCTTGACTATTCACATATCCCGTTTTCCTTGCTTGTGTTGCAAGTTATTTTAGGGAGCTGATAAAGAAAGTGCATGGTTGTGGGTGGTTACTTTTTAAACTGACTTAGCCCTTCAAGCCCTTCCTCCCTTATTCCCCCCTTTGAGACTCCAGAAGTCTCTTTCATACTGGAGTCTCATTTTCTTCATCCAGACTCTGAGGGAGAGTTTGGTAGTGGTGGGTAAAACATGTGTGCCACAGCTCCTTATTGTACTATGGTTTCTTTCATGTCCTTTAGGCTGCTTACTAATACCAGCAACAAACACGGGACTAATAAAGCAAATCTCTAGGAGTAGGAAGACTACTCCTTCAGGGTTTTGAAACCTACTAAAGGTGAGAATCATCCCCCCAAAAGGCTACCGGGGTTCCATTCATGCCATTCTTGCACTGGCACGTGTGCTGATTTTGTCATCTTTTCTATAAGATCTTCAACAACCTGGCCCTGCTCATCTATTTGTAGGCAACAATTTGTAAAATTAAACTTCCCGCATAGTCTAATGCCAACCTGTTTTGGTAGATGGCATTTTGCATTTGGGTTTGTTGGCACACAAGGAGAGTCAGGTCCCTCCCTGTTTCATTTGTAATAACTTCCAAGACTGCCTGTAATAGGATAATCCTATTTAGCATGTAAATGGGGGTTCAGTAACCCCAAGATCCATCTTTTACCCAGGTGGTGGGTCCATAATATTGGATTGTCCATTCTGGGAGCCACTCATTGTCTTTCCATTGTCCTATCTGGAGTTCTCTTTTTGCTCGGTACAAGGACTGAGGGGCCAGGTAGCCAAAAAACTCTCCTATTCTAAAAAGAAGGAGGAAGAGGAAGGTTTTATCATCCCAGTTGTACAGCTCCCTTTCCAATTTCTGTGGAGGCAGACATAGGCTTAGTTCCCACAGATCCAATAGAGTTCGATTGGTGCTACCCAATCTTGGGCTCGGCCAGCAGTGTGCTGGGCCTTGGCCAATTCTAGAAACCTTGCCAACAGATTTTTTTTGTTTGGTTTCCCCACATGCTCTTTTTTAGAAGATGCGTTATAATACCATTGGCCAAAGCAAGTCGATTTCCCAACTGATCCAGCAAAATCCCATCCTCTGGCTAAGCAATACTGTCCTATGAACGTTTAAAAATCCACTGACTGCCATTGGTGATTCAGGGGGCTGTGGTATTTGGCAAAGTTTCAGTGGGGACAAGTTCCTTGGCTTCCTATGGCCATCGATCCCCTATCAGAGTACCCCCACACACATAAGAAGAGGTGACATTCAGGGAATGAGCTATTCCTTCTACTAGCCTGAGGAATAAGTTTTTAGTGGATTGGGGTGGTAGGGACAGGGGCTTGGTTGCCTCCTCATAGAAAGACCTGTAGACTTGAAAGGTTCGGGTTGGGTGGCTCTTTACCTGGCCCTGGATAATAATCGGAATATAGGGATCTAGTCCCATTGCATGAATGCCAAGTGTTAATACTTCCCTGGCCTTCCAGCAGGGGTCCAAAGGATTGGTAAGAACTAGCTATAAGGGATTGCACTCAAGGGTAGTGCTGTTTGAAAGAGGTACCCCCTTTCTCAGATACACCTCTTTTTTCTTAGAGCTATCTCTTTCCCAGGTAGCCATAAGACACATGACCAATATGCACAGCTGATGTCACAGGGGTAACTGTATGCATATATACTTTTCTTCTACCATGTAGCTTTTCTCCCAGCTGAATGACCCACACCCTCTGGCTGAATGACTTATAGCTGCATATGCATCAAACCTTAGTGTAACATAACAGGGTTCTCTTTCATCCTGATTTGGGCCGTTGTCAGTTCACCTTCCCAATTTCTTTTACCCACCATCCTCCCCCTGCCACCCTTACCTCAAACACCATTGAAAAGGGGGGATCCGAAGGGTTATAACAGACATAGGGCTGGTTATGTCCTGGGTCTCATACTGAATATTGGGTCTGATGATATATACAGGCCCCTTTTTGGGTTTCTTTACATTTATAGAAACTGTAGAATAGCAAGGTGGTAGTAACTTTCTGACCTTCTTTGGTGATGTGGGCACATAATTCACAGTCCTCTGCCTTGGTTTTTCCCCTCCCCATAGTCTGATTATAAGGAGCCCCACAACGAGGTTTCTCAAGTTTTGGTCATATGTTGACCAGCAAGCTCCTCATTGTGGCTGGAGTAGGGCATGTTATTTTTTTCAATGTCAACTTACAAGTGTTGGCAGGGTCCATCTCTGCTGTCCACAAGGGTGTCTGTAAGAGCTGCAGGCTTCAGCTGGTTGTGAATCCAGGCAGGTATGCCTTCTACCTTGGCAGCCATAGGAGTAGTCAGGATTACAGTGTAGGGTCCCTTCCACATGGGCCAGAGAGGAGCTGGATTCCAATCCCTGACCCACACTTGGTCTCCTCTGGAAAAAGGATGAACAGGGGCAAACAGACCTATCAGAGCCCTTTCTAACACACTGTTGGAAATAGTAGTGGCCACTCTGCCTAGAGCCACCAACTGCTGATGGAGCTCTGTCTCTCCTAACTCCTGGGGAGTCCATGGCAAGCTACATGATATTGGGGGAGACCTACTGTATAATACTTCATAACGTGAGTATCTAGTCTTTTGGGATGGGGTACACTGAATTTTTAAACAGTATTAAAGGTAAGGCTTGCACCCATTTAAGACCTGTTTACTGACATAATTTGCTAAGTCCTAACTTTAGAGTCCTATTTGTTTATTCCACCTTTACTGAGCTCTGAAATCTGTATTCTGCATGAAACTTCCAAGTGATGCCCAAGGCTTGAGCTGTCTCTTGTACCACTTTAGCCAAAAACGCAGAACTGTTGTCAGAATCTATCTGAAGTAGCAGTCCAAACCTTGGAATAAGTTTTCTAAGCAATGTTCATGTTACTTCCCTGGCCTTTTCATAGGGTAGGTTTCTACTCATCCTGAAGAGGTGCATAACTAGTACCAGGAAGTACTGGTAGCCTTGGCTTTTGGGCATCTTGGTGAAGTCCTCCTATACATAATTATTATATTTATTATCAACACATCATTATTTATGTTTCTCATAAACACAAGAATGAAGAAACTTAACACATTTGTGCTGGGACCTGCTGAATTTACTAAATCTTACTAAGAATGTATCTATACATACATCAAGGTTTATAATGTATACATACATTATAAAAAGTCAACTTTTTGTCATTTTTTTTATTTTTTAACCTCTTTATAAATTTTATAAAGCATAACTCAAAAAAATGTAACAAAAATGTTTTTTGTATTTTATTTTTGTTTGTTTTTTTTTTCACAGGGACAGAGATAGAGTCAGAGGGAGGGATAGATAGGGACAGACAGAAACGGAGAGAGGTGAGAAGTATCAATCATTAGTTTTTTTATACTAATCGCAACACCTTAGTTGTTCATTGGTTGCTTTCTCACATGTGCCTTGACCGCGGGCCTTCAGCAGACTGAGCAACCCCTTGCTGGGGCCAGTGACCTTGGATCTAAGCTGGCGAGCTTTTGCTCAAGCCAGATGAGCCCATGCTCAAGCTGGCGACCTCGGGGTCTCGAACCTGGGTCTTCTGCATCCCAGTCCAACGCTCTAGCCACTGTGCCACCACCTGGTAAGGCAAAAAATGTTTTTTAATGTCAGAATAAATTGAATTTTATCGTTTTTATTTTGTTTAATTACCATAAAAGCAGGCTTGGACTTTATTTCTTTTAGTTTAATATTTGACTTAATTATTATAACATATTTCTCAGAAATTTTTATATAGTGCACCTACAATTATTTGTAGAAATTTAAATGCACCCCGACTTCAAAATGTTTGAGAACCACTGGAGTACATGCTAGAGCAGGGGTGCTCGATATGTCGATTGCGATCTACTAGTCAATCGTGAAGGAAGTGTGGGTAGATCGCATGACATTAAAAAGACATTTGTCTTTTGATTGGCATACAGGGTAGCCAGTCTGACGTCTGAACTTTTGACACCCTACGCATGTGCGTTAAACCACGCTAACTTGTTCAGTTACATTGCTGCGTAGTTAGCCTTCAATGTTTTTAAACTAAATACAACAAAGGGTATAAAAATGAGTGCTGTAGCTGGTCCGAGTAAGAAGCCTAAAACCTACCACTTTCATACAGAATGGGAGGGGATTTTTTTCACTATGTCATATTCTAAGTGCGTTTGCCTCACCTGTCGGTGTGCCATTGCTATTCCAAAGAAGGGAAATGTGGAGCGGCTTATTCAGACTGTTCATAAAAACTATGACATTGACTTTCCTCTGAAAAGAGAGCTGAGAAGGAGAAAGGTGAAAGAAGAATACGCAATATTAAATAGTAATAATAGTAACTTAAATAATGATAATATAGAAGAAATAAATTTATGTTTTGCATTTTTATTGTAGGTAGATCATTTTGACTTGGTCATCTTATAAGTAGCTCGCAAGCTGAAAAAGTGTGGGTACCCCTGTGCTAGAGGATGAGGATTTATTGGCTGGTGGAGCAGTGTGACCTAATAGGCACCAAGACACAGCTCCCGGAAGTTAGCTTTTTTGAGTCTTCTATACCTTTACAGCTTCAGCTCTCACGTAAACGGTGCCTGACTTCTTTGTCTTCAGACTTATGTAGACCTTCTATCTGTAGGAGAGGAGAAGGTGAGGAAGTGAGGGGTAATTTGGGTCAGTTTGTCCTGACTATTCACTTATCCAATTTTCCTTTCTTGTGTTACAGGTTGTTTCAGGAAGCTGATAAAGGGGTTGGATGGTTGTGGTTTATTACATTTTTTTTTTCTTTTCCAGGGACAGAGAGAGACTCAGAGAGACGGATAGATAGGGACAGACAGACAGGAACAGAGAGGTGAGAAGCATCAACAATTAGTTTTTTGTTGCCGTCACAACACCTTAGTTGTTCATTGATCGCTTTCTCACATATGCCTTGACTGCGGGTCTTCAGCAGACCGAGCAACCCCTTGCTGGAGCCAGCGACCTTAGGTTCAAGCTGACAAGCTTTTGCTCGAGCCAGATGGGCCCGCACTCAAGCTGGTGAGCTCGGGGTCTCAAACCTGGGTTTTCTGCATCCCAGTCTGACGCTCTATCCACTGCGCAACCGTCTGGTCAAGCTGGTTTGTTACATTTTAAAGTGACTCAGTCCTTGGACCCTTCCTTTCTCCGTCTAAAGAATTACTGAAGTATAAGCTGAAAGTTTCTTCAGAATCTGTAACTCCAGGTGAAAGCAAACCATATCTTACCCGCCACACCTGCAGGTGGAACTCCTAGCCCAGGGGTCGGGAACCTATGGCTCGTGAGCCAGATGTGGCTCTTTTGATGGCTGAATCAGGCTCACAGACAAATCTTTAATAAAAAAAATAATAACATTAAAAATATAAAACATTCTCATGTATTACAATCCATTCATTTCCTACCGCTCATGTTCATGGTTGCGGGTGGCTGGAGCCGATCACAGCTGTTCTTCGGGACAACACCAAATTTTTATTGGATAATGCCTAACGTACACGGGTTGTTGTGAGGTCAGGAAGTAAACTTCTCTCCTTTTAATCAAGTAGTCAGCTAGCTAATTGCAGAAACCCTTTTGACAAAGAAGATGGTTAAGTATGTTATTAGCTGTCAGTTTTTTATGGATGCCCTTTATCAGGTTGACAAAGTTTCCTTCTTATGCCTAGGAAAGAAAGGTCTTGATTTATTCTGGGACATTCCAAATAGGAACAAGGACCTGTAACTAAAACTTCCCTCCCAGTGAATTAAGGAGCTGGGGCCTGGAGAGGGAGCTAAGATAAGTCCAGCCTAACAGACAGACTGTGTTAGCTAAAGCATATGACAGAGTGGGCTGTATGGATCTCCAATTCATCAGTTCACCCTCCTGCTGACACTCTTGACACATTCAGTGATCGAAAGTTTGGGGTTTTGATTCAGACTGCCTGGGACAATTATATCATTAATTATCTTTGAAACATGAGCAAGTGGCTCTCTTTTCTTTCTGTAGATGCACAAGAAAAGGTTATGTAAACACACAACAATATGGCTGCCTATAAGCCAAGGGAAGAGGCCGCAGAATGAGTCTACCTTGCCAAGCACCTTCATCTTAGATTTCCAGCCTTCAAAACTGTGAGAGATAAATTTCTGCTGTAAGCAAAAATTTTGTTATGCCAACTCAAGCTATGACACTCATTGTGATTATCATCATGTGATGAACACCTTTAAAGAGATATCTTTGGGAGCGGCAAGTTGGTGATGGAGTAGGTGGACATTCCAACTCCTACCTCCCAGAACCATAGTGGATTACAACTTAATTTTTAAAAGAATCATCTTGAAAAACCAGCTTGGACTAAACTAAGAGGATTCTAACCAAGGACCATAGAAGAAACCACACTGACACTGGTAGGAAAGGCAGAGATGTGGAAAGGTCCTGCTCCTAGGAGTGAGCGGTAGACCAAAGGAACTCTCACAGAAGGATGGGATGCCCAGAGTTGTGGGTCCTCAGCCCCAGACCAGAGCCCTAACCTAGAACCCCAGAGCCTACAAGAGGTATATGGACAGTATTTAACTGAGAAAAGAGCTGGTATACAGTTTGCGAGAAAGAGACAGAACTCTCAGACCCAGGCCCTGTCTTAAAGGGACTGTGCAGAAAACCTTATTCACAGCCACTTAACAGGGGCTCTAGGAATGGGAGTACTGAGAGAACTGGATTTCCCAGAGGCGAGTATAATCTCAGAGGCACAGGAAGAGACACTTTAAGGGACAGCCAACCTAACTCCTGGGGCTGAGTCATTCCTCAAATCGAAAGTGAACATTTTTCCTGGATTCAGCAACTGCAAAGGCAAGAAATTACCCCGACCACTGGAGGTTCACCTGCTCCAGTCAGAGCAAGGAGGCACTTAGAAGCAGGAGCACATCAGGGACACAGGTAGTGAGTGCTGAGGTCTGAGCCACACTGCTGAGTACTCGCCGGAGGGTGGGTGAGGGGTGGTAGCATGGCTGCAGGGACTGGGACAGCCAGAGCGCACATGCACAAGCCCACCTGCAGCGGCAGAGGTCAAGGCAACTGCGGTGGTGGGGCCCAGGGAGGTCCAAGCAAGTGCAAAGCCACGTGAGGCAGGGGTGGCCAAAGCGGCCACAGCTGCGGCTCAAGCGTGTGCACAAAAGCCTGCTCATGGAGGCAGAAGCCACCGTGACTGAAGGGGCAGCCGGAGTGTGGGCACACAAGCCCACCCACAGCAGAGGGGTCTGTAGCGACCACGGTGGCAGCCAGAGTGCGGGTGCACAAGCCCGCTTGTGGCGGCGGAAGCCGTGGCAGCCATAGCAGCAGGCTGGTGCTGATAGTGCCTGAGCCCAAATGCCCAAGGCAGCAGCAGTGGCTGGTCAGCGGACTGACCACACATAGGAAACTCAGTGGCCACATCCACTGGACTCCTGTGAGGAGTCTTCTGAGGGCTGAAAAAGAAGAAAAAAATAAAATAGAAAAAATAAAGTCTGGATAGAATGACACCTGTGGCTAAGGGACAAGCCACATCCAATACCGTTCCAAATCTCTGAATTACAGTACAGAGCCCAACAAGTAGCCAACAATAAGAGGCAGCAAAAAGCAGATCTCAGGGGAACTTGAACTTTTAAACGAACTTCCCCCAGGCCAAGAGTAGATAAAAGCTAGCCTAGGAGTGCAGGCAATATTTACAATGGCACCTAGGCCCAGGAGAGGCAGCAACAAGATCTGGATTGCTTGTAGCTCCAAAAAGGTTGATAAGGGCCAGTCATAGATAGTGACCCCCCACTGATCTGTGCCAGGTTCTTGCCTAGGAGGTCCAGGGTGGGCACATCCAATGGCCAGATATGAAGAGCTTCAGTTTAGAACCTAAAAACCCTTGTTAGAGTGGTATCTTAATGAAGGGCTCTTCAAACCTGACCCAGCTAAGACATAGAAAACACCAACACAAATAGAAAAAGAACAGTGACAGCAGACAAGTAGCCCACAGTGTATTATAAACACAGCTGATGCCAACCAAGATAATCTAGAAACAACACAACTGAAAAATGGAGGCAGACAATACCAACTTATACTCAGCTAGCTACACAAGCAACACACCCAAAGGAGGGGTCTATACACAGACAAAATGGGAAGACAGAGAAATGCAATCCAAATGAATCAACAAGGAAAATCCCCCCCCCCAAAAGAACTGAATGAGATGGAAATAACCAAATGTCAAGATGCAGAGTTTAAAATAATGATTGTTAGGATGCTCAAAGATATTAGAGCAACAATGGATGGACATAATGAGCACCTAAATAAAGAGATAACAAGCATCAAATAGGACATTGAATTCATAATAAGGAACCAGTCAGAAATGACAAATACAATATCAGAAATGAAGACTACACTAGAAGGAATTAAAAGTAGGCTGAATGAAGCAGAGGATAGAATCAATGATTTAGAAGACAAGATAAATGAAAGCACAGAAACGGAGCAGCAAAAAGAAAAGAGGCTCAAAAAGTCTGAGGAAACTCTAAGAGAGCTCTGTGACAACATGAAGAGAAACAACATCCACATGATAGGGGCTTCCTGAAGGAGAAGAAAAAGAACAAGGGATAGAGAACCTATTTGAAAAATTATAGCTGCAAATTTCCCCAAATTAATGAAGGAAAAACTCACACAAGTTCAAGAAGGACAGAGAGTCTCATTACAGAGGAACCCAAAGAGGCCTACACCAAGACACATCATAATTAAAATGCCAAAATTCAGGGATAAAGAAATAATACTAAAAGCTGCAAGAAAAAAGCAGTCAATTACAGTGGGGAACAAAATTTTTGTTGCATCCACAAAAACACTTGTTCTTACCTAATTCGAGTGTGCTGATCTCAGATCTGACATTAGTTTTATTTTCTGTAAGCTACAGTTTTTCTTCAATTCAAGATTTTAGGTTTTCATCTTATTGTAAAATTTTCAACTTTTAGTTTAACATAACGAAGTAGAATGTCTTCTTGGGCATCATCTTTGTGAAAATATAATAATTTATATAATGCAGTAAATACACTAATACACTAAAAGATATGATTGCATCAGAATTTGTCTACAATTTTAAAATAGAGCATATTAAAACACTTATTTTAATTATAAAATTTATGCAAAACTTATTTAAATTCTATTCAGGCAAAAATTTGCATTTGTAGCTCTTGCATTTGTGTACTTGTTGAGGACCATCTCATCTGATACTCCAGCAGTAATCTGCCATCATATTTCTGTCCCATTGCCCCTGATAATGCTCTTCCATCATCTTTAGATCTTGATGAAAGCATTTTCCCAGCTCATCACTAACAGCTCCAAGATTTTTAGGAAACTTATGAAGGTGACTGTTCTGGAAGTGAATCTTTTTTTTTCAGGAAGTGAATCTTAATGCTCATGTTACATCCAATGTCATGGAAAGCCAACAGCATCCTTTGAACCAGAAGTTCACAGTTTTCTGCTTTTCTTTTGCCAAGGAAGTTCTTTGTAACTGCCACAAAAGATTGCCATGCTGTTTTGTCCTTTTTATTCATCTTCTTGGCAAATTCTTTGTCTCGTATGAGGGTTCAAATTTGAGGTCCATCAAATACACCTGCTTTTATCTTCTTGAAAGACAAGGCAGGTTTGAAGATTCCTTCCTTAAGATACCACTCTAACAAGGGTTGTTAGGTTCTGAACTGATACTCTCCATATCTGGCCACTGGAGCAAAAAATATGGTTTGGGGGTAACAAGAGGTTGAGAAGTGGAGTGACAGTTATAAAAGAATGTGAAGTTATGAGACAGTTTTGTGTGTGCAGGTGTGTTTTACACTGAAGGTTTTATAGCACTGCTGAGTATTTTCAGGTAAATGATTACTGTATGTTTCACTCCATAAGCCACACTTTTTTCTCCAAAAGTGGAGGGGAAAATGCCTGTGTGTCTTATGGAGTGAATGTTCATTTTTTTTTTTTTACCTGCTGTGGTTTCCCAGACAACTAGAAGAGTATTTGAACATTAAATTCTCTTCTCATTTGTTAATAACAGTGCTAATGGTTGTTAATACTGCTGTTGAGTTTACATTGTTAAAATATTATTGTGGTATATTGTATTAAATGTTTTAACACACCATTTGGTTCAGAATATTTTTTTCTTATATTTCTCCTTAAAACCTTAGGTGCATCTTATGGAGTGAAAAATATGGTAAATGATGTAGAAGAGAAAGGAGGTAATTTCTATTATACTGGAATATGAAATAATTGATGAGAAAGGGTGAAATCCAGAGACAAAATGGAGGTCTTGGCCTTGGGTAGGCACAGTAATACAAGTAGAGATTGTGGGTAAAAATATATATAGATGGGTAGACTTACTGTTGGGAAGATGTGGGAATTCCTATCTGATTGGTTAAACTTTCTTTGTGCAATGTTATAAACTGAGAATTAGGTGATGATAATGGTGGAGAATTAGTTGATGTTAATTAGTAAATTAGGACATTTGAAGAGACAGAAAAAGGCATGAAATTTTGGGGAGTGGAAGACTACGGAACTGTGGTAGGATTGTTGTGCTGAGATCATACTTGAGATTAGTGGGTAAAAAATTTAGGGATATGTTATCTGCTTCATGCTAATATGTGTATCAGTCAGGATAGACTAGCTTTTCCTGCAGGAACAAATAACCCCTAAACCTGTGTAAAGGTCTATTCCATGCTCATACAACATGTCCTACATGTGTTGGTGAGGGTATCTGCTCTACCTAGTCTCTCAGGACCCCACATGTCAAAAACTGTCAAGGGGATGAGATTTTCTTCTACTTACAAGCTAACAAGCTAGCCTACCATGGTATCATAGATGCTGGGAGAAGACACTTCAGGATCAGATACAAAGGATTTTATTACTCACAGCAGTAGCCAGAGTGCCAACATTTGTGTCAGTTTTATCCAAGCCCCAGTTTCCATAGTGAGATGCAAAGAGTGCCAAGTATCAGAGAAGTTGTAACTATACATGCAATGAGTTATATTATAGAAGGACCTTGACTTAGGAAGCCCAAATCTTTTGTAATTGACAATAAGGATGCCTTACTTTACCTTTCAGGCTGTAGGTATAGATGCCCTCTGCTCAGAGAAAGACATTATCTCTCTTCCAATGCAGTTCACTATATGGAATCCTTGAAAAGATAGTCAAGAACAAACGCAGTCAATAATTCTGCTTGTAAGATGTGCAGAAATGCAAAAGACCCATGGAAAATTATGTCCCAATACTGTGCTGATGGAGGCACTGCCATCTTGTGACTTGTATTAGTCTGCCAGGACTGCCATAACAAACGGCAACAGACTGGAAGGCTTAAACAACAAAATTTTATCTCACAGTTCCTGAGGCTAGAAGTCCAAGAACAAGTGTGAGCAGGGTTAGTTTCTTCTGAAGCCTCTCTTTGGCACATAGATGTTCTCTTCTCCCTGTGTTTTTACATAGTCTTCCCTCTGTCATGTCTGTATCCAAATTTCTTCTCTTAAAAGCATGCTAGTTATATTGGATTAGGGCCCATCCCAATGACCTCATTTTTATTTAGTTACCTCTTTGAAGAACTTATCTCCAAATTAAGTCACATTTGAGGTACTGAGAGTTAGGACTTACTTTAAAATATGAATTTTGAGGTGATACAATTCAGTCATAATACCCCTACATTTAAACATGTGGCTTCTAAGGCTGACAAGACAGGGCAAGAGATACTTGAAGGGTAAAGGGTAACAGCTTCATAGTGACACAGCATCACTTCTGCTCTCAGTTCATTGGACATACCTCACCAAACTGCATCTAGGCTAGATGTATGTTTATCCATGGGTTCAGAAAGAACCATATATTTATGAACACTAGCATGTCTACCACAGCCATGGTTGTGTGTTTTTCTCCAGTATCATTTATCTGTTCAGGTGCAAAAATGGAGGAGATAGAAGTTGGGCTTAACCTCAGAATTAGGATTCTGACCAAATTCCGATGAAAGAAGAGAGAAGTGAGAGAGATAAAGGTGTTTGCATGGAAGTAATTTCAAAGATAGACTATGGGATTTAAACTGGGTAGGGAGGGGAGTAAGGACATAGAGGATGACTACTGTGAAATGATAGTGAGAACAGTGGATTGGAGGACTTGATGAGGTTGCAGAAGAATTTCTGGACTTGGAGAACTCAAGCTGAATGGATTAGGTCATGTTCAGAGAATGGGATGCTTAGAGATGTCAGAGTTAATGTAGGTGTTGAGGATGATGAGGTCAATGGTATAACCCTGAAATTGAGTGGCTGGGGTCAGATAAAGGGAAAGATTGTTAGAGGCAGGGGGATCAGAAAACTGAGAGACTAAGGTGCTGGATTAATCAGCTCTTTGAATGTCACAGGTTGATAACAACAGTAGGGGTGCAGAGGAAGAGAGGGCTGTAGATGATAGAAAGAATGAAGATATTCCCCTGTCTTTGATTGAACTTGGTGGCATTCTAAAGTGTCTGACAGATACTAGAAAAATTACTTGGCAACACATCTACAGAACCTCTTTCAGGGTCCTTTCATTTTGGAGATGGTCTGTTGTTGATTTCACATTGTCCCAATTTTAACTTTATCCTCCAGTGTTGGGGTCGTCCCCTGTAGCTTCCCTACATGACAAAAATTAAGAAATCCCGAATCTTCTCTATGCTAGGTACTAAAACATACCATCTGAATGTGTATGTGTGTGTGATATGTACTGTTTATAGTACATGTGAATCTACTTTTATTTCTATTATATAAACGAGAATGAAACATGTTCATCCCTTTATGCCTTCATCTAGTTTATGTTTATATGATGTGCTGCATTATAAAGTTTTGTTTGGGCAGGCCTGACATCTGCACAGGGTTCTGAAGACAACAATTTTATCTTTGTGTGGAGCATTTCATCTCCTCCCTAATTTTGTACAAACATTTCTCAAGCAACATCTCCTGGGAAGCCCTTGGCCACCCTCCAGCCTCCAAAAGCCAGATACTACATTGCCTATTTCAGGGTGGTTCTTGGGAATAATGTTTTGTTTGGGACAGAAATATTTTTAAGTGTGTGAAAACACTTATAGAGTGAGGAGAAATCAAATCTTAACACTACAGCTTTATATTGAAGCGAAGTTCCCATGCTCAGATGGCATAATGAGGAAAGCTCAGGTTGTTGTTTCAAGTGTTTGGAGTTTAAAGGTTTACCAAATGAGGTTGCTTTTTATTCATTCCCCTTAAATTCCTTCAGTCATGCTTGCTTACTTGCTTACTTTTTTCAGTATTGCCAAATGAGAGAAGCTTCCAGAATGCTGCTAAAAGCAAAACTTTGAATCTTATGAAGAAGCTGTGAACAATGTGAGTAGAAGTCACAAATGTGACAGTGACTTCTTTAAGGGTGACTTGGGTTTGCACAGGTCAACTAAAATATTAATATAATAAAACTGGTCGCACTGGATGAGATAAGGAAGATATTCTATGCTGGTAATTTCAGAGTGTTTATGCTAAAGGTAATAGGCTCAGGGTGTTTTAATTTATCTTAACAAGAGGGAAGTGCATGGGATCTTTTTGCACATCTGTACAAAGTCTGTAGGTGGGCAGTAAAGCCAAAGGTCAAGGTTATGGGCCTGGATTTGGTCTAGAGCAGGGGTGCCCACACTTTTTCAGCTTGTGAGCTACTTATAAGATGACCAAGTCAAAATGATCTACCTACAATAAAAATGCAAAACAAATTTATTTCTTTTATATTATCATTATTTAAGTTACTATTACTACTATTTAATATTGTGTATTCTTATTTCACCTTTGTCCTTCTCAGCTCTCTTTTCGGAGGAAAGTCAATGTCATAGTTTTTATGAACAGACTGAATAAGTCGCTCCACATTTCCCTTCTTTGGAATAGCAATGGCACACCGACAGATGAGGCAAACGCACTTAGAATATGACATAGTGAAAAAAATCCCCTCCCATTCTGTATGAAAGTGGTAGGTTTTAGGCTTCTTACTCAGACCAGCTACGGTACTCATTTTTATACCCTTTGTTGTATTTAGTTTAAATAAATTGAAGGCTAACTACGCAGCAATGTAACTGAACAAGTTAGCGCGGTTTAACGCGCATGCGTAGGTTGTCAAAAGTTCAGACGTCAGATTGGCTACCCTGTATGCCAATCAAAAGACAAATGTCTTTTTTTTTAAGAAGAGGTCAGTTACTTGGATTCCTCTGTCTTTTTAAAAAAATTTTTTAATTTTATTTTATTCATTTTAGAGAGGAGACACAGAGTGAGAGAGAGAGAGAGAGAAAGAAAGGGGGGGAGGAGCTGGAAGCATCAACTCCCAAATGTGCCTTGACCGAACCAGTGCAGGGTTTTGAACTGGCGGCCTCAGTGTTCCCAGGTCGACGCTTTATCCACTGCGCCACCACAGGTCAGGCACAAATGTCTTTTTAATGTCATGCAATCTACCCACACTTCCTTCGCAATCGACCAGTAGATCGCGATTGACGTATTGAGCACCCCTGGTCTAGAGTATAGCCTGTGGATGACTTTGGCCTCACACATTCTAGAAAGGCAGAATATCTTTTGCTGTACAATCTAGGTTGTTTTCTCTCCAGTTATGTTCTTTGTGGTTGGTTTCTCCAAATTTAAAATATAAAAGAGAGTATGGGTTTTCATTCTACTGCTTTTGAAATATAGTGCATCTGCATATTGGGCAACGGGGCCCTTTTTAAAACTTATCTCTGATAGAAAATAATCAGATTGGGCATGGGTAGGAGTTGCAGGCTTTACTAGAGGAAAGAAATAACCTGCCGAGGTGCTCTCTGGAGAGGAGAGAGAGGCATGCCGGGTACAGTCTAAGGGGTGATTTATAGGATTTTAGAGATGAATTCTGGTTGGATGTTTCTTGTTGCTAGGCCTCTGACGCACACGGAGTGCTTGGCCAGTTGGAAAGTCCCTGCTGAAAGGTTCCTTGTCAGGTTTATCTTCTGCGGTTTAACGGTCACCCAGACAGCTGTGTGTCCTTGAGCTCCGTTCACGATAGACAAGGATGGGAGTTTCTATAATGAGAACATCCTGACCCACACTCCCAAACAATCTTACAAGCTCTTACTTAGTTGTTCTCCCTTCAAGTGCTCGGGTTTGAGGGAGAAACCCACTGCCAAAATAAAGATTTCTTACTGCTTGGTTTTGTGGGGATTTCCTGACAGCCCCTTAAAGCAGGGCTTATTAAGTGAACTGGTTGGAGGAAGCTGTGTCAGTTGCTTAGGTCAATTTGTGGAGTGGTTTAAGATCAGGAAGGCAGAGGCAGATTTAATACTAAATGAAACAGAAGTGTTAGGTCCCTACTTGTCTAGGCCCTTCCAGGGCACTTGGCGGGCTCTAGCAATATGTTCCTAAAGGTTATATAATTTTTTAAATCTGAAAAAGAGAAATTTTAACTACAATCAGTTAAATTTTCTGACTCTGCTGTTAAAGAGGGCTCCCTAAAGAGTGTAAACTTTAGGTTCCCCAGAACCTGGGTCTGTCCCCAGGGAGTGAGAGCATAGAAACTGAAGTCTTGCATTATATACAGAGTAAGGACATTTAACAGTTGTTCATGTGTGTATGTGACAGGGCATGTGTTTATGTGTGTATGGGAATTTATATGTATATTATATGCATCTGTGTGTGTCTGATGTGTTATAGGTGTATATATATTCATGGTCTGTAGACATCCTAGAAAGAGTAGAAAAATAGCAAAATTCTGCAGCATAAAGATTTTGACCAAAAAAAAAAAAGAAAAAGAAAGAAAAAAGAAAAGAAAGCAAAAAAGAAAGGGAGAGAAAAGAAAAAATAACAAACAATCTTTGGAGCTATTATTAGATTAATTATTGAATAAATAAAGCAATAATAATTATTTTAAGAAGCAGGAAATAGGTTCTTCAATATACTTTCATATTTATTTAAAATATTTCTATATACAGCTTCCTGATATTTTAAAACATATTTTTATATTAAAGTACTTGGAGTAATAGTACAACCTAGACTCCTTTAACTTACAGTCAGTATGGAAAATTATTATAAACTGATGAATTGTATTATACTTTCTAATAACATTTCTTTTATGCCTGTTTACAGCAAGTTGTTAACATGGTTACTTGTAATGCTCCTTAAAATCTGTCATTATAGAGATGAAAAAAATACATGTGGTTTTATTGAATTATTTTGGGTGTTGTTTTGGCTTGCATTTTTTATTCACAAATAAAGTTAATAGGGGATTATATAAGTCCAAGTTTGCCATATTAGAACATAACTCTAGATTGCAGGCAATGTCATGATAACTAATATTTTGTCAGACTAACTTATCACCAGTTTAGCTACCAAGGAAATCAGATGTTTAATTTAAATAGTTCTTATATTTTTGTGACATATTATTTATGTGAAACAAAGGATAGTAAATCCATACCCAGCCACCTTTGGAAGCAGAAACAGTGTCTATGATATGAAAAATATGACACAAGTTTTACTTACAAGCAAAACATCTATTTTTTCCCTAATTTATTTATTGATTTTAGAGAGAGAGGAAGAGAGAGAGACAGAAACATCAATTTATTCCTGTATATGCCCTGATAGGGGTCAAACCCACAACCTTTGCATATCGGAATGATGCTGTCCAGACAGGGCTAAGACATCCATTGTTTGAAACACATTAGACTGTCTCTGGACATCTTAGGATCACCAAAGTGGCTTTCCTTTGAATGAAATATTCATTGCTTTCTTTCTCTATGTCTGTTTCTTTCTCCTCCCTCCCTCGTTTCCTTCCTTTCAGAAGAAATTGTTTGCTTCAGTAAAACTTACCGTCCAAAAAAATTACAGAAGACCATATATGTATTGAAAATCTAGGAAAATTTTTGTCATACATAATCAATATATTCTAACCAGAAAACATTTACTATTATTATCAATAATTGCATGTAGAGAAAAATACAACTTTTACTCTGTAATTAAAATTCATTATATTGTTACAAGCAATGATAAGTTATTCAATGGATTTCAGTTGGGGCGTATCTCCAGTGGTTTGCCAAGTTCTCTGATATTATCTGATAATAGATGAAGGTACTAATTTAATTCTCACTACTTTCAAAGACAAAAACAAAGAGTAGATAATAAAAATAGAAACACCTGATATAAAATTATGGTCATTCAAGAAACAGGAATCTTAAAAAGGCTAAATAACAATCAGATGATCAAAAAGACAAATTTTTGTTTCCTCAGATGAACCACATAGCTCTGCATTTTGCTGTGGGTGCAAATCATTTATCTCCTGTGAATTTTTTGCTTAATCACAAGGCCAGGATGGATGTTATTGATAAGGTAAGCTCATCTTCCTTTGATAGAATGGTTTGGAACAGAATGAATGTGTGGAGAAATTTGGTCACTTTGGTCATCTTTTCTTCACATATGCACAAAATATTTCCATTGACAGTGTTCATTTTGGAAAGGTCTCTGGGAATATATGTATCGTGCTCTTTGTATTTGGTGACTGAAATGTTTACCCATTACCTATAGGACTTAGGCTTTTACTTATTCTCCCATGTTGACGTTACGGGCCAGTCGCATGCATTTGTTAGAATAAGATAGTTGCCCAGAGTATAATTTGGGATATGGAAGACAGAGCTAAGTGGCTGCAGGGACATTAAATCTTGACTTTGCCATGTGAACTCTGGTAAATAAATAAGGCTTATTAGCACATAGTATGTATTAAGCACCAGTCTTAGGACTAATATTTAGCCCCTGAACCTTGTAAGAAAAATAATACTCTAATACCCAATTTACAGATGAGGAGCCTGAGACATAGAGAGGTTAAATATCTTGTTCAAAAACATTGCATATAAAGGGGTGGAAACAGGCTTTGAACCTGGTTTAACTGATTCCAGAGCCCATACCATTAGCCCCAAATCAGTCTGTTTGTCTGCCTAAGTATGAAAACATATTCTGAGGGTTTTCTACTTTCTATTTAATACTCTACTGTGGCATAAGGAAACCATTTGGGCTAGAGAAATCAAACATCATGTTTTTCATCTCCAGTTGCAGAAAAATATGATAGCCTGGGTTTTTAGTTAATCCAGTGGACCTTGGCTCTTAAACTGCTCAGAAGATTTCCACAGTGCTTTTCTCTTTTCTCTTTGAAATGACTCTTTGGAGGGTAAGGCTCAGCATTACTCTGCCTTCTTGTCTTGCAGGTTTGGGGTTTAGTATGTGCTTAGTAAGTCTTTGGAAGATAAATGAATGAAATCAGTTCAAACCAATTGATTGTTTTTGTTAGTTTTGTTGGGCAATTATAGATCTGGCCTAGACTTGATAATGATGAGAGTTTCTCTTTGTTTCACGAGTGGAGTACATTCCTTTTTAAAATTTATTTATTGATTACAGAGAGAGGAAGGGAGAGACAGAGGGAGAGAAACTTGAATTTGTCCCTGTGTGTGCCCTGTTTGGGGATCGAACCTACAACTTGTGTGTGTCAGGACAATGCTTTAACCAACCGAGCTATCTGGCCAGGGCCCGCTCTGTCTATTTTATTGCTCTGTTATTGGTGTGCAAATAGATTAATCTGTAACAGAATCTGAATGAACTTCCCTTTTTTAAAAATTGGCACCAAAAGAACTACAACGTTGTGAATGTAATAAGTTGTATTATGGTAATGGTACTTAAGGAACATGTTTGTGGGGTCTGGAAATTGTTACTTTTATTATTTTTCAATGTTAGTTAACCTGCAAAAGATGCTTTGATCATAGATCTGATTGCCAAGAATCTATGCTTATTTTGACATTGAAACCCTGATATAGTAACTTTTTATTTTACTTTAATTTCTTAAATTAACATACAATTAACACAATTAACTTTCTTTTTGGTATACAATGCTATGAATTTTAACACATTTATAAATTCATGTAACCACCACCCCAATCAAAATACAGAACAATTGCATCACCCAGAAAATTCCCTCATATTGCTTTTCTTTTTCTCTCTTTTTTTAAATTCTTTTTTTTATTTATTCATTTTAGAGAGGAGACACAGAATGAGAGAGAGAGATAGAGAAAGAGAGAAAGGGGGGACGAGCTGGAAGCATCAACTCCCATATGTGCCTTGACCAGACCAGTGCAGAGTTTTGAACTGACGACCTCAGTGTTCCCAGGTCGACACTTTATCCATTGCGCCACCACAGGTCAGGCCCCTCATATTGCTTTTTATAGTCAAATAGTCTCCAAACCTGGCTATCACTTATCTCTTCTCCCTCTCTAAATTTTACCCTTTCAAGAATGCCATAAAAATGATATTGCATGTCTGACCAGGCGGTGGCACAGTGGATAGAGCATCAGACTGGGATGCGGAAGGCTCTGGTTCGAGACCCCGAGGTCACCAGCTTGAGCAAGGGCCCCTCTGGCTTGAGCAAAAGCTCGCTAGCTTGGACCCAATTTATGGTTTGTTGAATACAGAGGTGTGCAACCTATAGATATGGAGTGTCAACTGTATATATATATATATATATATATATACACATATATACACACACATACATATGAGGAGGTTTTTTGGTCATTGCTTGTTTTGCATAAAACAGGATTATATTCTATCTGCATCTTATTTACTACATTTTAACAGCTACTTCCTACTTCCTCATGGAATTTACTCCAAGTTGATTGTTATAGTTTTAATTCATGATTTTTTTTTTAAAAGTTAAATCTTTTAAAATTTATTTTATTTTTATTTTATTCATTTTAGAGAGGAGACACAGAATGAGAGAGGGAGGGAGAGAGAAAGAGAGAAAGGGGGGAGGAGCTGGAAGCATCAACTCCTATATGTGCCTTGACCGAACCAGTGTTCCCAGGTCGACGCTTTATCCACTGAGCCACCACAGGTCAGGCTTAATTCGTGATTTTTAATGGCTGCATGATGTGTTTCCTAATTTGTTCAACATTCTTATATTAATGGACATTTACCTTGCTCTCAATTTTAAGGGTTAAAATTAATATCATTATTTATATAACATTATGTCCCAAAACTTATTTTCGTAGGGTAGGTTCCTAGGAGTGGGATTGCTGATTGCATTTAAAATTTTAATAGGTATTGCCAGATTGCTTCAACTGTAAAGTCTTCATTTTATTTTTTGCTCCATTTTTCAGTTGGTTTAATTGCCTTTTTCTTGTTGATTTGTAAGAGTATTTTATATAATAGAGCAAGTAAACATTTGTCTTTCTTAAGAACCATTTAAAGAATCTATCCTTTGTTTATTTGACTTTATTATCAGTCTTTCCACTTATAACTTCTGGATTAAGACACTGTACATTGCCTGACCTGTGGTGGCTCAGTGGATAAAGTGTTGACCTGGAATGCTGAGGTCGCAGGTTCAAAACCCTGGGCTTGCCTTGTCAAGACACATATGGGAGTTGATGTTTCCTGTTCTTTCCCTCCTTCTCCGTCTCTCTCTTCTCTCTAAAATGAATAAATAAGATCTTAAGAAATAAAAGACGTTATACATTGCAGTCCATATTTTCTTCTAATACATTTATTGTTTATGTGCTTTTGTGTGTTTGAGATATGATATAGCACTCAGTTTTATTTTCTTCCAAATGGAGAACCACTTATGCCTGCACTATTTATTAAATATATTTGTTTTCTTCATAGAACTTAAATATCAACTTTGCTGTATATGAAATTATCTTTCTATTTTTAAATTTTCAGCAGTTGGCTTTAGGTGACTTGAGATCATGTGTTGTGGCTCATCTAAGTGGTGATTCTTCTCTTTTCTTGGAGGAAGCATGGCTTGACAGTAATCTACTTTGCAGCCTGGTCTGGAAGCCTTGAGATCATGCTCATGCTGGTTAGAGCTGGAATAGACCAGAGAGCCAAGAATCAGGTAGGTATGTTGTTCACACCAGGACATAAGCTTTCACCTCGCACTGCAGGAGGAGGAGGTGCTGAGTTCATTGCATAATTATCTCCTCTACCCTGGCTCTCTTCAGGATGGAATGAATGCCCTCCACTTCGCAGCTCAGAGCAATAATATGTGCATTGGGGAGTACCTCATTCAAGATCTGCACCTGAAGGACCTGGACCAGCCTGATAAGGTGTGCTTCCTGTGGTAGGACAGGTCTCACATACACCCCCACCAAATCCCGCTTTCTTTCTCTCTTCTCGAGGTGTCAGTGCAGCCAGCACAAACCTGCATAAGCTCCTCCTTTGCCCTGGAAGACTGTGGAGCAGAAGAGAAGCGCAGGTGATAGTGGTGGCCCTGATGCCTGCAGGAGGGGAGGACAGGAAGTATAATGCAATCACCAGAGTCCTTCTTTCCTCTCTTCTCCTTCATCCTGGCTGGGTGCAGACAGTACCCACCCTGCTCAGTATCCAGAATGGGTGACTGCATATGTATTTGACCCTAGACTCTACAGTAATGAACCATGGGATATAATGCAATTTTACTGTATTTATCTATATTTCTTTTCTTTTCATAAGAAGATATGTCATAACAGCTACCACTTTTGAGTATTTATTAATGTGCTAGGTACAGGGAAAGTTACTTACATTCATTATTTTAGTGAGAGGCTTGGACCTGGCACACAAGAATTTTAAATAAATCACTGAATGCATGAATTATTCTGTTATATCTACACAATAATCCTATAAAGAAACATTTTTCTCAGTTTTTAAGATATTATTTATTGACTTTTTAGAGAAGAGACAGAGAGAGAGAGAAGCAGGGAGGAGTGGGAAGCATCAACTCACATTTGCTTCTCATATGTGCCTTAACTGGGCAAGCCTGGGGCCTCGAGTCAGCAACTTTAGCATTCCAAGTTTACGCTCTATCCACAGGTCAGACTGTTTTTCTCATTTTTAAAGGTGAGGAAGTTGAGGCTCAGAAAGGCTAAGTATATGACTCAAAGTCTCAAAACCAGAAAGTGACAGAGCCAGGATTTGAGTTCAGGTCTGGCTGACTCCAGTCACACTTGCATGTCTCCCTTTGCAGATGACAGTAGCATTGTCCACATGCTAGGGGTTGTCTTTCCCCTGCAATATCTCCTGGGCTTTTTAAAATAGGGTAGTATTCTCTCTGGGGTGGGAATTTTTATATTGAATGGGAAAGCCTTTTTGAATGTGCCTCTAGAACATTATTTCCATGAAAGTCTCTCTAGAAGTAATATTTACTCCATTTTACTTCTTTTTGTGTGTGTGTAAGAGAGACATACAGAGAGACAGAGAGAGGGATAGGTAGGGACAGACAGACAGGAAGGGAGAGAGATCAGAAACGTCAGTTCTTCATTGCGGCACCTTAGTTGTTTATTGATTGCTTTCTCATATGTGCTTTGACTTGGGGGCTACAGCAGAGCAAGTGATTTCTGCTCAAACCAGCAACCTGAGGCTTCAAGCTAGTGCGTGACCTTTGGGCTCAAGCCAGTAACCATGGGGTCATGTCTATGATTCCACACTCAAGCCAGTGACCCTGCACTTAAGCTGATGAGCCCGTGCTCAAGCTGGATGAGCCCGTGCTCAATTCAGTGACCTCAGGTTTTGAACCTGGGTCCTCTGCATCCCAGGCTGGTGCTCGCTCTATCCACTGTGCCACTGCCTGGTCAGATTCCATTTTACTTCTTTTAAAAGAATTTTCATTTTAAAATTTTTATTAAATTTATTGATTTGACATTGCTTTATAAAATTATACAGATTTCATAAAAAGAACTTTCACATTTTTTTCTGACCTCAGTCTTAAAAACAGTAAAAAAAAACGATTTCTTAGAATAAAGGTTATAAATAAGTTTCTTTTACTTTCTCTGAGTATGACTAAACAATCATAAATTTATAATTTGGAGGCAGAGAGACTTGGGCTTTGGTCTGGGCATATATTAGCTCTGTGACTTTAAGCAAGTTTTCCAACTGCTGAAAGCCTCAAATTTTCCATCTGTGCAATAGGAATTATAAAATCTACTTTCTAGTAGCACCAAGGGAATGAATGGTTGGGGAGAGGAGTTGACCACTATATAATATTTTTCAGCAACACCTCCATTCTTTGATATAGACAATTGATACTTTGTTAATTTGTATGTAAAAATGACTATGCCAATGAGCTTCATGGTAAGCCATTCCATAGCCCCTTTCCAATCAGACACCACCACTAAGTCATACTTATGTAGCAAATATTGGAGCAGCCACAGTTGGGATGCTTACATGAGTTAATGACTGAAGCGCTTAGTGAAGAGCCTGGCACATGGTAAATGCTCACTAAATAAATGGTAGCTATTATACAAATTATTATAGGATAAAGTATACTATCTGATTTCCTCAAATTGATAGTCATAGTCAAATAGCATCTAGTGTAAGGGTAAAGAAGTTGGATCATTCATTCCAATTTGATGCTAAGTGGGGATCAGCCTCTGAGTGAATTTTTCAGTTCAATTCAGCACATGTTTGTTGAGGGTCTGTTCTATACAAGACACATGACTATCTTCCCCTCCAGTGAACTCTGGCTGCTTTCGTGGGAGACAGCATTGTGTGGGGGAGGACCAGGCAGGCTGAAAAGGCTCGAAGAGCAAACCACGTTCATGGGGATCTTTGCCCACTTCTGGAGCTTCTGCTGCCAAGCAACCTTCTTCTCCATCATATCTTCAGCTGGTTTAGGTTTGTCCTGTTCTACCCTTCTTTCTCCTCCTATGACTGTCTGCTGGGTAGAAGGCTGATGAGCCCTGGCAACAGATTGTGCAAGCCACATGTCCATCTGAGAGATCTTACAATAAAAATGGGTTTAGATACATATGAGGAATGAGCAGATAATGAGTCCACTGTGTTGTCTAGGGAGACGGGAATCTGAATCCACTTTTACTCCTGTAAGAAACCTGGATTGGTCTGACCAGGCGGTGGCACAGTGGATAGAGCATTAGACTGGGATGCGGAGAACCCAGGTTCGAGACCTCGAGGTCTCCAGCTTGAGCGCGGGCCCATCTGGCTTGAGCAAAAAGCTCGCCAGCTTGGATCCAAGGTCGCTGACTCAAGCAAGGGGTTGTTCGGTCTGCTGAAGGCCCGCTGTCAAGGCACATGTGAGAAAGCAATCAATGAACAACTGAGGTGTTGCAATAAAAAACTGATGATTGATGCTTCTCATCTCTCTTCGTTCCTGTCTGTCCCTATCTATCCCTCTCTCTGATTCTCTCTCTGTCCCTGTAAAAAAAAAGAAAGAAAGAAAGAAATCTGGATTGATCAGTGCAAAGGAAAAATTATTTCTTTTTTCTCTGAAATCTGTAAGCGGGGTCCAGGATATTGGCAAAAGCCAGTAGGAACTGGGATTAGGAACGCAGCATCTATTAATTTATCATTGGATTTTCTGACAATATTTCCTTAAAAGTGTGTGTAGCTAATGAGAAACACAGTTGATAGAAAAGACTGCTCCACTTTCACAAGCAGCCCTCGTGCCTAGTGTCTTATCAACAGAAAGTGATTGAGAGGTTGTTCATCTGCTCCACCTTAGTGAAATCCTTTGTTAGCTTTGGGAGTTCCCTCCCAAAACAAAAAAGTGAAAGCAATATTATATTTTGGGAGAGAACTCCCAAAGCTAACAAGGAAAGCCCTACTGAGAGGAAGTCTTTACTAATAAAATGGATTTAACTAGTCGCAGGAGAGTTTGGATGTACCTAATCAAATGGGAGAGATGGAGGACGAGGGACAGTATTTTGAGGTTTCTCCCAATTCTGTAGCTCTGGAAATCATGCGGCCTTTCCAGGAGACAGAGTTTAGAGCATCCAGAAGAAATTACAGGTAAAGTTGGATCTACATGTAAACTCCTGTCTAGTGATAAAAAATAAGTATTCAGCCTGACCAGTGGTGGCGCAGTGGATAAAGTGTCGACCTGGGAACACTAAGGTTGCCGGTTCAAGACCCAGGACTTGTCTGGTCAAGGCGCATATGGGAGTTGATACTTCCTGCTCCTCCCCCCTTTCTCTCTCTCACTCTCTTTCTCCTCTCTAAAATGAATAAATAGTAAATAAATAAATTTTTTAAAAAAGTATTCACACTAATGGGGACACAAAGGAGTGGCCTCAGAGACCAGTCATATATCCGCTGACTATTTACAAGAGTTGGGTGGTAAGTGTTAGGTTAGTTTCAGCTGCAGATATTTGGAAACTTCTGTTGGCTTAATGGAATCATTACAGGAAGTCTTTAGAGTAATGTGACCAGACATCCCGCTTTTGGCGGGACAGTCCTGATTTTTAACAATTATTCCTACGTCCCGCGGCATTTTTATGAAGTCCCGATTTTTGGAAAGAATGCATGAAAAGCTAGGGAACGGTGGGAGAATGGGAAGGGAATATACGGCTTTCGGTGGGCAGACCCCGCCATGACCTGGAAGCGCCTGCACTGCCACAAGAGCTGGCTGCCCCATGTGGGGCCCCGAAACAAAGAACTTCGGTGGGTATGTACCTGCTGGGGTGGCGGCTGTCAAGTCCCCTAACTACCCATAGGCCCATGTCCTGGACGGCGGGTGTGCAGCTCCAGGCTCCACAGGCACAAGCCGCTTGGTCTGCAGTGGGCGGTGGGTCTGGACTCCGGGAGCTCGGCGGCGCTGCCCTGCCTGCTCCTGCCGGATTGTGCAGCTCCGGCATTGGTTTCAGGATTGTGTAACCCGATCCCTCTGACTCACTGAGAATTTCCCATATAGTAATATTTGTGAAAATGATCTTTTTAATGAGGTATCATTATTAAAAAAATAGATTGATAAAGAAAAGGTTAAATCTTGGGCATCACCAAAAATCACAATAGAGAACAAATGGTTAGAAATATTTCATCATTTTGAAACAAACCATGTTCCATACAATAATGCACCAAAAATTTTGGAATACGCACTGTCTTTACCAGGAACTAATGCTGCAACTGAACGCAGTTTTTCTACGGTAAATAAAATGTGGACATCAGAAAAATCACAATTAAGTGTTGAGACTTTGAAAACCATTTTATGTGTGAAATATAATTTAACAAATTCTTGTGAAAAATGCCATGACCTTTTATTTATTTTTTTAAATGTCTTTTTATTGTATTTATTTTAGAGAGGAGACAAAGAGAGAGAGAGAGAGAGAAAGAGAGAAAAGGGGGAGGAGCTGGAAGCATCAACTCCCATATGTGCCTTGACCAGACCAGTGCAGGTTTTGAACTGGCGACCTCAGTGTTCCCAGGTCGACGCTTTATCCACTGCGCCACCACAGGTCAGGCGCCATGACCTTTTAAACAACGACAGCAATCTGCTAAAAAAAATTCACTCAAATGAGAAATATGCCAAAGAATAAAATAATACTATACATAAATTTTTTAATGCATTATATTTGTGAATTGTACTTACGTTGAAATTTTAAATAATATATCACAATATTTTTGCATTCTATGAAATTTTGTTTTGCTCCATATAGACCAAATTTTTAATCAAGAACCCTCCCCCCACCCCCCAGTCAATGGTGTCCCACTTTACCAATTTTAAAATCTGGTCACCTTACTCTAGAGGTAAAAAATGCAGATGCTTTTTCTTTTTTTGTTGTTTTTTGAGTGTTAGGAATAATGAGCATGAGGGGCTTGAGAAGACGTCTTCTGATGTGAACCTAAAGCCTTAGAGCAGTGGTTCTTAACCTGGGTTCTATCAAACCCTACGGGTTCGATGAGTCAGTCTCAGGGGTTCCGAGAAGCCTGTGTTGCAGAGGCCAGAATAAAGTAATACCGTAATTTGTTGTGAGTTCATGCACTTTGTTGGTTTTGTTCTTTGAGCAAGGTGATGTTCATGCACGGCTCGTTTTGTGCACCAGTAAAAAAACATATACCTATGTCTTGAATCTGAAAAAAAAATCATATTTTATTTATCACTAAAGAAGGGTTTGGTGAATGCGCATATGAAACTGGTGGGTTCGATACCTCAAAAAAGGTTAAGAACCACTGCCTTGAAGCTCTTGGCTCCATTGTGTAAAAGAAGGACTAACCTAAGATGACCAGATTTTAAAATTTGTAAAGTGGGACACCATTGACCGGGTGTGTGTGGGGGGGTTCTTGATTAAAAATTTGGTCTATATGGAGCAAAATAAATTTTCATAGAATGCAAAAATAGTATTGTAATATATTTCTTTTAAATTTCAACGTAAGTACAATTTACAAATATAATGCATTAAAAATTATGTATAGTATTATTTTATTCTTTGGCATATTTCTCATTTGAGTGAATTTTTTTTAGTAGATTGCTGTTGTTTAAAAGGTCATGAAATTTTTCACAAGAATTTGTTGAATTATATTTCACACATAAAATGGCTTTCAAAGTCTCAACACTTAATTGTGATTTTTCTGATGTCCACATTTTATTTACCGTAGAAAAACTGCGTTCAGTCGCAGCATTAGTTCCTGGTAAAGACAGTGCGTATTCCACAATTTTTGGTGCATTATTGTATGGAACATGGTTTGTTTCAAAATGATGAAATATTTCTAACCATTTGTTCTCTATTGTGATTTTTGGTGATGCCCAAGATTTAACGTTTTCCTTATCAATCTATTTTTTTAATAATGATACCTCATTAAAAAGATCATTTTCACAAATATTACTATATGGGAAATTTTGAGTGAGTCAGAAGGATTGGATTACATGGTCCCGAAACCAATGCCGGAGCTGCACAAGCCGGCAGGAGCAGGCAGGGCATCGCCGCCGGTGCGCTCAGCGACCACGCTCCCTGCGTCCAGCCCCACTGGAGACCAAATGGCATGCGCCTCAGGGAGCTGGAGCCACATGCCGGTGGGCCTATGGGTAGTTAGTGGACTTGACAGCTGCCGCCCCAGCAGGTACGTCCCGCCCGAAGTTTTTTTTTCAGGGCCCCACATGGGGCAGCCACCTCTTGCGGCAGTGTGGGCGCTTCCAGGTCGAGGTGGGGTCTCCCCGACGAAAACCATATATTCTCTTCCCGTTCTCCCGCCGTTCCCTAGCTTTTTGTGCATTCTTTCCAAAAATCGGGACTTTTTTAAAACACTGCGGGACGCGGGACAAATTGTTAAAAATCGGGACTGTCCCGCCCAAAGTGGGACGTCTGGCCACTTTACTCTAATTAGTCAGGGGCCTGCTAGCCTCCCCCATGTTGCAGAGTTCTCCTGTGACTTCCTGATCCTAGGGGAAGGGAAACTGCAGTGTACACGTGCACACAAAGCACGGGGCTCTGTGCTGCGTCCACCGGCATCATTCCCACGGAGGCTTCCAGGGCCCTGTCTCCTGGGTGCCTGTGGGACTGGGCAGTCAGGTTGGACTTTGGGTGCTCATTTAATGGCTGTTTATAAATGTTTCTGCTGAATTTGGTAACTTGTCAAATTTGATAACCCTGGTAAACTTAAAAATGAAATATAATTTCTAATAAACAATTGCAATGCTTCAGACTTACTCACATGCAAAGAAGTTAAATGCACTAAAATAAAGCATATTAGGTTAAATAAACATTAAGTTAAGAAAGGAAAAAAGGAATAGGAATTCTGGGCCCTCCTTCTGTTTGTTAATTACGAAAGAGAATCAGGATCCTGAGGTGGGAAAACATTGTGATTTGTTTGGTGCTGAAAGTCTGGGGCTCTGACACCAGGCACCATTCTTCTGGCTGAAAAATCTGCCTCGTTGCTCTCTGTGTGAGGAGCAGTCCTCCCAGCTATACTGGGTAGTAGCCTATCTAGTTAGTAAGGATTGGGTGGCTAAAAATGAAATAAGACATAAGAAACTATATTTAAAGACATATATTTTTGAAATTTCTGTTGTTATTTTACCTACATATACTAGGATGGGAGAAAAGATGTATATCTTATTTTGTTGTTACGTCATCTTTATGCTATTTTTAATACGATTATAAGATACAGGAAGCACCTATTTGTTTACTAGACGGATGCTGCTCAATTCATGAATTGTTGAATAAAGACAAGTAGATATTTAATTTAAAAAAAGATATAAATTACTTTATGCTTTTTTTGATATATTTATAAGACATGAATTACTTTGTATAATTTTGCTTTTACTTTTTGTTGTTGTTTATGTTAACATTTTTAACAGGCATCCAAAGTTTAAAGTAAAAACTCTTTCCTTGGTGAGGAAAGATGTTTCATTTGTGATAACCTCCCATTTCCTGCCAGACTAGCCTTTCTTTGTGGGTGGATCATTTATCACTTTGCTTCATATGCAGAAATGCAAGGCTTTATAAAGGGTAAAAGAATAAGGCCATTTTAAAATTGAACAGACTTCCTGATACTTCTAGTAGTGTTTGTCCCCAAACTACTAAATATGTATTAGTTAGAATTCTTTCTATTAAGACTTAAAAAATAAGCTTAATCTAGATTCAACAATACAGATAATTTATTAACTCCTAACTAAGGAGTTTGAGAGTGTATCTTGCTAGCTTCAGGCATGGCTGGACCCATTTTTTTTTTTCTCTCCATCTTTTGGCTGTCTATGTGTTGCCATTATTGATAGGTATACTCTCCACTAGGTTGGAAAGATGGCTGCTACCAGCCTCCAGTTTATAATCTTATGGACATTCTTATGGATTTTAATTCATAAGAAAGAAAATATCTCTCAGCAAATGCTCATATATCAATATCAAGAACAATCTTTTTGGCCTTGCTTGGATCATATGCCCATTCCAGAACCAATCACTATGACTAGCGTGGGTTATGTGATAACTTCATGTGGCAGGTGAGGCCTGTCAATTGACAGCACTTTGAATGGATGAAAATGTAGCCTTCATTAGCAACATATCTGCTTCAAAAATGAAGAATTAGTTGAACTTTTTGGTGGCATTTTGTTTCTCCAGCCTCTATATATGTGTGAATACAGACTACCCCAGGGCTGATCCCTGTAGACATTTTGTTTTTCCCCCTTTATTATTTCAGCATTTTCCCTTCCTTTTTCTTCTAGTTATTGGGGAATCATTGGCTATATCTCAAGTTAGCAATAACCATGATCCTTTCATTACCTGACAATAGCAGGAGATCAGATGACAAATCTCGAATTCAGGAACCTTCTTATAAAGGGGCCTGTATCTTGTTTTCCACATTTCAAACATATGCTAAGCTTTTAGTTAATAACACACCACACCAATTTGAGTTTTCTTTAGTTGAAGAAAATTCTTCTACCTTCATTTAGCTGTTCCAACTTCCTTTTTCTTTTTTAAATATCTTGAGTTAGAAAATTAAAATTTCTATGGGTCTTTCACTTTTCTTGATGACATTTTAGCTATTACAAATATAATCTCCATTTGCAATGTGAAAAATAAGAGAAATTACCATAATCAGAAAATTCTACATTTGAACTTTCCTTTCCAACAAGTCACACTGAACATCCCTCTTAAACCGTGTTCTCTGGATCATGACTAATGTCTTGATTCCATTTCACAGAAACCGTTCTCTAGAGTTTTCCTGTTGACTCTTTGTGAATGTCAGAGATAAACATATGAGCAAGCAAGCAAGGCCTAAAAAGGAGCAGCAGATGAAATGTCATGTTTGAATGAGCCATGTAAATACTGAGCCCGGGAAAATTTTTGCTTCAAACATTGCTGTCAGTAGGCAAAGTTTAATGTGTGATATGCAGGTGCCCGAGACAAAGGCTGTCACATTATGGCTTCCTGGTAAATACCAGTGTGAAAAAACTATTCAATAAAGACAGAAAGTTGGTAAAATTGCCATATTTGAAAGGGAATCTTGTCTGGTTGAGGTGGCATCTGCCTAGGTACTGGGGAGAGCCAATTCTGAGCAGTACTTGTCTGCTCCCATAAAAATGATTCTCTGCAGTCCTGCCCAGTTGGCTCAGTCAGTTGCAGCATCATCTTGAGATCCCAAGGTTGTAAGTTCAATCCCGAGTCAGGGCACATATAGGAAGCAGCTAATGACAGCACAACTAAAGAGTGGAACAACAAATGAATGCTTCTCTTTATCTGCCTCTCTTTTCTTTTCTCTCTCTTTCTAAGATCAATCAATAAAAATTTTTTTTAATGATTCTGTGCTAATATGACATTCCCAAAGTTTTGGGCATTAGCTCAGAACTGGATCTGTTTTGGGGTGAGAGAGATTGCTGTGACCAGAAGCACCATCTTGGCTTCCCTGTCACCTTCAAAATGCTGCTGCCTTGTCAGTTGTCTTGCTTTTTCAGTCAGTGTGTGATATACATGGGAGGTTTGTGATTGACTTTCAGAAAGGAAGAAAACCATTTCTTTTGGCTGCTGAGAGGGGCCACGTTAAAATGCTAGAAAAATTTATATCCCTTAATCTGCATATTTCAGAAAAGGACAAGGTGAGTTGGACTTTCTTTCTTTCTTTCTTTCTTTCTTTCTTTCTTTCTTTCTTTCTTTCTTTCTTTCTTTCTTTCTTTCTTTCTTTCCTTCCCTCCCTCCCTCCCTCCCTCCCTCCCTCCCTCCTTCCCTCCCTCCGTCCCTCCCTCTCTCCCTGTCTTTCTCCTTCCTCCTTCTCCCTCCTTTCTCTCTCTCTCTCTCTTTCTTTCTTTCTTTCTTTCTCTCTCTCTCTCTCTCTCTCTCTCTCTCTTTCTTTCTTCTTTCCCTCCCTCCTTCCCTCTTTTATTTTTATTTTTACTTCTTTACAGAACAAGAAGAAGGGACTGGTGGTTGGTGTGATTTTGGTGATTACATTTTGGTCAGTGGTAGAGGTGTTTGGTTATAACTACAGTCACCTTTGTGACAGATTGCCCAGATTGGCAATGTTTGGTCCATACATGGTTATGAAATTAATAACTATCTGGTCCCCCCCACTTTCTATTCCACTCCTCTCTTTTCTTTCCCCGACGTCTGTTGGAGACTCAGCCCCATCTGAGGACAGAAACCTCAGATGGACATTTATATCTATATATACATCTTTGACTATTTTCCTAGATGTGAAATTGTAGCTCAAAAAGTTCTGCACATTTTAAAATCTTTTGGTATACATTGCTAAAACACCAGTTTACCTTTACAATGGTTATATGAAATTACTTTTATTGTGCTACTTTTTGCTAGCAAATTAGGAGCTGTGGTTGAATAAAAACAGTTGGAAAGCTTTGTTTCTTCTGGCTCAAACAGCTATGTATTTTCATTTAAAACTGAAACGTTATATATTTCACTTAAAACGGTGGATAATCTGACCCACACTCTTTTAATGTGGACCTCAGTTTTAACCAAATGAAATCTCCCAGAAGCCTCATTGCAACCTGACCAGTGAAGGGGCATACTTCTAGTGCAGGGGGCTCTACCCTGAGTAAATCTGTGTTTCAGGAGGGGAACGCTGCCCTTGCAGCAAATCACGGTCATAGCTCTGTGGTCTGCGTGCTGCTCATCCAGTGGGAAGAAATAAGTGAGACTAATGAGGTATGTGGCAGTGCTCATTACAGTTGGGCATGGGGATCACAAGTGGAAAGATAGCAGGAGTGACTTTTAAGAAATGAGTGGGAGGAGAATAAAGATATTAGTGCCACAGGGTGTAAAATGTGATGCTAAAAGAGTCCTACTTTTTTCTTTAAAGTAACCTATAACAATTAATTCGTTAATCCATTCACCTACTCACCCATTCATCCAAAAAATATTTTCTGTGTGCTCTGTGTTCAATAGAATATGTATTCTTACTCTAGAAGCTATGAGGCAAGAAGGGCATGCCAAAAATAGTATATTGAGCTAAATTAAATAATAGACATTTATATAGTATGCTGTGGGAACACTGAAGAAAATCTGTTTTAGAAATTGCCTTCACTTCATAGAGGAGGTGATGCATTATCTAGGTCCTGGCATTTAATTGGACATTGGTGGGAAGAGGTTTGAAGGGAACACAGGCAAGCATAGAGTATTTCAGACAAAGGGGAGGGCCCATATAAAGAAACTGAGGCATGAAAGAGCATGTGAGTCCTGAGAGTTACAAGTTCAGGGTAGTGGAAATTAAGGTGGGTCTGGAAAAGTGGAATCTGAGTGGGTCAAGGCAGAGAGGTGATGAAAGGCTGTGCTTACTGGGAGGACGGTTTGACTTTGATCTGTTGGCCTCAGAAAGGTTTTAAGCAATAAAGAAGGTGGGATCCATTTTGGGTGTAGACAGGTAACTGTCACAGTGGTTTAAAGATTGGTGCCTGGAGAGGTTGGAGGTGGGGAGTTTCAGTCAGATGACTGTGCAAATGGCTAAAGCAGGAGCTGTGGAAAGCCTCTCACATAGGCACTCACAGCAGCAAACAGGATGAGGCCAGGGGCACAGAACTTGTGATCAGAGATTAAGGAGAGGGTAGACTTCTGACCTCCAGCTCTCTGGCTTGGACTACTAGGATGGTGGGGTCCCAAGCCCTGAGCTGTGGAGCACAGGAGAGGGGCAGGTGAGCAAGGGACATGATAAACATTTGAATGGGTTCACTTTGAAGTACCTGGGGCAGGGCTGGGGGTCCATTTAGGTGGAGAGTAGCAGGGAGAGCTAAACCAGGCCTGGGGTTCAGGGGAGAACAGGGAGATACAAACTCCCTGAGGGTCAGTGAAGAGGCTGTAAGTTGTGGAGGTAGATTTGTGTCATTTGCTCTGGAGAGTTACTTTTTAACCTTTGGGTCAGTGAGTTTGGGTCTGGTCCTCTGGAAACTTGGGTGAATGGTATCTTCTTGGACTTCATAGTTTAATGTTCTGATCAATTTTAAGCTTGGCACCTCTCCTGAGAGAGTTATAAGAAGTAATACAGGCAGTCTCTGGGTTACAAATGAGATAGGTTTTGTAGGTTTGAAAAATTTTGAGCATTTATGTGCACAGAAAGATAAAAATACTATGTTAAGAGAAACATCTAAGTTGCATTTAATAAGTAAATGTACCTGTTCCAACTTACATGCACATTCAACTTAAATAACACTAAGAATAAATAATCCTTCCAGTTAAACTATACACAAAAAAACTCTCTTGTGTCTTTGAATATATTATACTTATTGAAAGAATTCTTTAGACTTTTGTCTTAGATTTTTTTTATTGTACATATGTAAAGGAAGAAATAAGGATGTTAAGTATTCTTATACTTTACACATTGAGTCCTATTCTTCTAAATCACTTTCTTACTCAGAGTTTTGATGGCTTTGCTTTTCCAAACAATATATTGTCCTCTGTGATTTCAAAGTTCCAGTGACACAGGGCTTTTTCAAAGGGTGCCCACTATTGTTTCTGAGATTGTCTTCTAAGCCAGCAACAGCCATTCTGCACCTAACCAGCAATGATAGCTCTATCATGCCTGCTGCCTGGTCAACTGAGATTGTGAGTTTCTGGGTCTTGATCTCAGATAGGTTAACATGAGAAAAAATATGTGACTTAGAATTTGTAGGGCATGGTCATAAAAATAGCAACTGTGAGTCACATAATGAAAACCAAAGGCTATGAAAGTGAACATGTGTGATGTCTGGGACAAGTCAGTACTCCTTTTGGACCAGGGAAGCCCATCAGCCTGGGCCCATGCATCCGTGGAACTGGGCATACAGAGGTTAAAAGCAGAGTGTTGACTGCTGATCCTGGCTCCATCACTCTTCTAGCTGGCTGATCTTGGGTACGTTATTTAGCCCCTTTCAGCCTTAATGTCCTCATCTGTAAAATAGCCCTATAAGGCCACAGTGAGCTTTAAATGGAAAGGCAGTGATAATTACACATGTGGTAATATGCAGCAAGTGGTATCCGCTGTTACTATTGGTGTTGGCTGGGTGCAATGAATAAGATATTGGTTATTGTTGATATCAGTGCTGTATATTGTTATCAATGTCATATTTTCTCTTCCAGTTTCTAAGAGAATGTAAGCCAGGTTTTTAGCTGAGGATACTGGCCAAAATATACCCTCCTTGTTTATTTTTGTGTTTGTGTTTACTCTTTTCTGACTGTCTGGCATGATGATCAGGTTTAATTGGTTCAACTTAATTAAAAAAGATTCCAGAAATTTGGTCTTTTTGAATGAAATTTAGAATTGATGTTTTAGAAGCTCAAGAAGAACATGAATCACCTTGGGTAAATCATAGGTGTGATTTGCCTTCACAAAACAATATAGATAGAGATGGAGTCCTCTAGTCACAGGATTTAAAGTCTTGGTCGTGCTTGCCCTGTTCTGTTTTTATGCTTTACCACCAGAATGTGTGTACTTGGGTTTCATCCACCTTTTAGCTATTTTTGAGTCACATAATATTGAGGAGAGCTCATAATGTCCAGCAAACTATAATTACAGATTATAATAGGTTTTATTTGCACAAAGTAAAGTGTCTGGTGATGTTATTAGACTTTTGGATAAGGCCCATAATATTCACACGATCTTGGGCTGCCTCTGTTTCTTGATAGAAACTGTTGCCAGAGCAGCTGGAGTGACCCATGTGAATGTGCTCTAGAGCAGTTGTCTCCAATCATTTTTGGTAGCGAGCTTATATAAATCAAGAAAATTTGTGCATACACCTATTACATATACAAGTATAATTAATACATTGCAAAACATATGCCAGAAATAGATATTTTAAAAATTTGACAAAAAAATAAACATAAATAGTTCTCAGATTTTCCCTACACTGAAAAGATTCTCTTTCATGCTTCTGATGTGTTTTCCTGCCAGTTTTTGGTTGCTATGAATGTATATACTATAGTGGCTGCCTCAAGCTCATCTAGTTTATTATTTAGCTGTTTAGTTTATTTCAGTTTTTCTTTATAATATGCTATTCAGGGGTCTCTTTGTACATAAACCTTAGTTTGAATTCCTCAGTATTTTCTTTGGGTATATTCTTAGAGGTAGGATTGTTGGATCAAAGATAGGAATGTGTATTAGGCTCTTAATATGTTAAAGATGTGAATTCTTTGCTTTACAATATTTGCAAATATTTTTCTGCTGGGGTTTGCCTTTTGGCATCTCTTTTCCTGGAAAAATGAAAGGGAAAATTCCATTGTAACAGATGGCTGCCGCAGGCACTCAGGTAAAGCAGCCTGGGATACAGTTTTTCACTCTTGTTGGAGTGGGAACATTGTTCCCATGCTCTCACATCCCTGTTAGCATGATTGATCATATCTAACTAGTAACACTTCCTGAACGTGTACCAATTCAGTTTTTTTTCCTCTCAGCTCTAAAATTTATTTTTTTCCAGTTTGTTAAAAATTAATTTTAATGGGGTGACATTAATAAATCAAGGTACATATGTTCAAAGAAAACATCTCCAGCTTATCTTGTCATTCAATTATGTTGCATACCCATCACCCAAAGTCAAATTGTCCTCTGTCACCTTCTATCCGGTTTTCTTCGTGCCCCTCCCCTCCTCCTCTTCCTCCTTCTCCTCCCTCCCCCTGCCCTGTAACCACCACACTCTTGTCCATGTCTCATAGTCTCGTTTTTATGTCCCACCTATGTAAGAAATCACGCAGTTCTCAGTTTTTCTCTGTTTTACTTATTTCACACCATATAATGTTATCAAGGTCGATCCATTTTGTTGTAAATGATCTGAAGTCATCATTTCTTATGGCTGAGTAGTATTGCATAGTATATATGTACCAAAGCTTTTTAATCCACTTGTCCTCTGACGGACACTTGGGCTGTTTCCAGATCTTCGCTATTATGAACAATGCTGCTACGAACATGTGGACGCATTTCTTCTTTTCAAACAGTGCTATGGTGTTCTTAGGGTATATTCCTATAAGTGGGATAGCTGGGTCAAAAGGCAGTTTGCTTTTTAATTTTTTGAGGAATCTCCATACTGTTTTCCACAGTGGCTGCACCAGTCTGCATTCCCACCAGCAGTGCAGGAGGGTTCCCTTTTCTCCACATCTCGCCAGCAATTGTTCTGTGTTGTTTTGCTGATGAACACCATTCTGACTGGTGTGAGGTGATATCTCATTGTGGTTTTAATTTACATTTCTCTAATGATTAGTGATGTTGAGCATTTTTTCATATGCCTATTGGCCATCTGTATGTCCTCTCTGGAAAAATTTCTATTCATTTCTTTTGCCCATTTTTTGATTGGATTGTTTGTCTTCCTGGTGTTGAGTTTTATAAGTTCTTTATAAATTTTGGTTATTAACCCCTTATCAGATGTGTTGTTGAATATGTTCTCCCATTGTGTGGTTTGTCTTTTTATTCTGTTCTTATTGTCTTTAGCTGTGCAAAAACTTTTTAGTTTGATATAGTCCCATTTGTTTATCTTGCCTTTTATTTCATTTGCCCGTGGAGATAAGTCAGCAAATATATTGCAGCTACAGATGTTGGAGAGCTTGCTGCCTATGTTTTCTTCTAAGATGCTTATGGTTTCATGTCTTACATTTAAGTCTTTCATCCATTTTGACTTTGTTTTTGTGAATGGTGTAAGTTGATGGTCTAGTTTCATTTTTTTGCAGGTAGATGTCCAATTTTCCCAACACCATTTGTTAAAGAGGCTGTCTTTACTCCATTGTATGTTCTTTCCTCCTTTGTCAAATATCAGTTGTCCATAAAGCTGTGGGTTAATTTCTGGGTTCTCTGTTCTGTTCCATTGATCTATGTGCCTGTTCTTATGCCAGTACCAGGCTGTCTTGAGTATAATGGCCTTACAGTAAACCTTAATTTCCGGAAGAGTGATACCTCCTGCTTTATTTTTTCTTTTTAAGATTGCTGAGGCTATTCGTGTTCTTTTATGGTTCCATATAAATTTTTGGAATATGTGTTCTATATCTTTGAAGTGTGTCATTGGAATTTTAATTGGTATTGCATTGAATTTATAAATTGCTTTGGGTAATATAGACATTTTAATGATATTAATTCTTCCTAACCTTGAGCACGGTATATGCTTCCACTTGTTTGTATCTTCCTTGATTTCTTTTATCAATGTTTTATAATTTTCCGAGTACAAGTCCTTAACCTCCTTGGTTAAATTTACTCCTAGGTACTTTACGTTTTTGGATGCAATAGTGAAGGGGATTATTTCCTTAATTTCTTTAGCTGACAGTTCATTCATTGCTGATATATAAAAATGCCGCGTATTTCTGAGTATTAATTTTATATCTTGCCACCTTGCTGAATTCATTTATCAGGTCCACTAGTTTTTTGACTGAGACTTTAGGGTTTTCTATATACAATATTATATCATCTGCCAATAATGACAGTTTTACTTCTTCTTTCCAATTTGGATGCCTTTTATCTTCTTCTTGTCTGATTGCTGTAGCTAGGATTTCCAGAACTATGTTGAATAAGAGTGGTGAAAGGGGGCACCCCTGCCTGGTTCCTGATCTTAAGGGGATTGCTTTTAATTTTTGCCCATTTAGTATGATGTTTGCTGTGGGTTTGTCGTAGATGGCCTTTATCATGTTAAGGAATGTTCCCTGTATTCCCACTTTACTGAGAGTTTTAAGCATGAATGGGTGCTGGATTTTATTAAATGCCTTTTCTGTATCTATTGAAATTATTATGTGATTTCTGTCCATCCTTTTGTTTATGTAATGAATCACATAGATTTATTTGCAAATATTGAACCAGCCTTGCCTCTCCAGAATAAATCCCATTTGATCATGGTGTATGATTTTTTTCATATATTCCTGGATCCGGTTGGTTAATATTTTGTTGAAAATTTTAGCGTCTAAATTCATCCGAGATATTGGACTATAATTTTCTTTCTTTGTGTTGTCTTTGCCCGGTTTTGGGATCAGAAATATGATCGCTTCACGAAAGGAGTTTGGAAGTCTTTCTTCCTCTTGAAGTTTTTGAAATAGCTTGAGGAGGATAGGAGTTAGTTCTTCTTTGAAATTTTTATATACATATATATATTATTAGTATTAATTCTAATGGGGTGACACCAATAAATCAGGGTACATATGTACAATGAAAACATCTCCAGATTATCTTATCATTCAATTATGTTGCATACCTGTCACCAAAAGTCAAATTGTCCTCTGTCACCTTCTATTTGGTTTTCCCTGTGTCCCTCCCCTCCTCCCTATCCCATTCTTCCCCCCCTCCCCCCATCCCATAACCGCCACTCTCTTGTCCATGTCTCATATTCTCACTTTTATTTTCCACCTATGTATGAAATCATGCTGTTCTCAGTTTTTCTTTTTTTTCTGATTTACTTATTTCACTCCGTATAATGTTATCAAGGTACATCCATTTTGTTATAAATGATCCAATGTCATCGTTTCATATGGCTGAGTAGTATTCCATAGTATATATGTACCATAGCTTTTTAATCCACTCGTCTTCTGACGGACACTTGGGCTGTTTCCAGATTTTTGGTATTGTGAACAATGCTGCCACGAACATGGGGGCGCATTTCTTCTTTTCGAACAGTGCTATGGTGTTCTTAGGGTATATTCCTATAAGTGGGATAGCTGGGTCAAAAGGCAGTTCGACTTTTAATTTTCTGAGGAATCTCCAAACTGTTTTCCACAGTGGCTGCACCAGTCTGCATTCCCACCAGCAGTGCAGAAGAGTTCCCTTTTCTCCACATCCTCGCCAGCACTTATTCTGTGTTGTTTTGCTGATGAGCGCCATTCTGACTGGTGTGAGGTGATATCTCATTGTGGTTTTAATTTGCATTTCTCTAATGATTAGTGATGTTGAGCATTTTTTCATATGTCTATTGGCCATTTGTATGTCCTCTTTGGAGAAATTTCTATTCATTTCTTTTGCCCATTTTTTGATTGCGTTGTATGTCTTCCTGTTGTTGAGTTTTATAAGTTCTTTATAAATTTTGGTTATTAACCCCTTATCAGACGTACTTTCAAATATGTTCTCCCATTGTGTGGTTTGTCTTTTTATTCTGTTCTTATTGTCTTTAGCTGTGCAAAAACTTTTTAGTTTGATATAGTCCCATTTGTTTATCTTGCCTTTTATTTCATTTGCCAATGGAGATAATTCAGCAAATATATTTCTGCTACAGATGTCGGAAAGCTTGCTGCCTATGTTTTCTTCTAAGATGCTTATAGTTTCACGGCTTATGTTTAAATCTTTTATCCATTTTGAATTTGTTTTTGTGAATGGTGTAAGGTGATGGTCTAGTTTCATTTTTTTGCAGGTAGCTGTCCTGTTTTCCCAACACCATTTGTTAAAGAGGCTGTCTTTACTCTATTTTATGTTCTTTCCTCCTTTTTCAAATATCAATTATCCATAAAGCGGCGGATTTATTTCTGGGTTCTCTGTTCTGTTCCATTGATCAATGTGTTTGTTCTTATGCCAGTACCAAGCTGTCTTGAGTATAATGGCCTTGTAGTAGACCTTGATATCCGGAAGAGTGATACCTCCTGCTTTATTTTTTCTTTTTAAGATTGCTGAGGCTATTCGTGTTCTTTTTGTTTCCATATAAATTTTTGGAATATGTTTTCTATATCTTTGAAGTATGTCATTGGTATTTTAATTGGTATTGCATTGAATTTATAAATTGCCTTGGGTAGTATAGACATTTTAAAGATGTTTATTCTTCCTAGCCATGAGCACGGTATATGCTTCCAGTTGTTTGTATCTTCCTTGATTTCCTTTATCAATGTTTTATAATTTTCTGAGTACAAGTCCTTAACCTCCTTGGTTAAATTTACTCCTAGGTATTTTATTTTTTTGGCTGCAATAGTGAAGGGGATTGTTTCCTTAAGTTCTTTTGCTGACAGTTCATTGTTTGTATATAGAAATGCCTCTGATTTCTGCGTATTAATTTTATATCCTGCCACCTTGCTGAATTCATTTATAAGGTCCACTAGTTTTTTGACTGAAACTTTAGGGTTTTCAATATACAATATCATATCATCTGGAAATAATGACAGTTTTACTTCTTCTTTTCCAATTTGGATGCCTTTTATTTCTTCTTCCTGTCTGATTGCTATAGCTAGGACTTCCAGAACTATGTTGAATAAGAGTGGTGAAAGTGGGCAACCCTGCCTGGTTCCTGATCTTAAGGGGATTGCTTTTAATTTTTGTCCATTTAGTATGATGTTTGCTGTAGGTTTGTCGTAGATGGCCTTTATCATGTTAAGGAATGTTCCTTGTATTCGAACTTTACTGAGAGTTTTGAGCATGAATGGGTGCTAGATTTTATCAAATGCCTTTTCTGCATCTATTGAAATTATTATGTGATTTTTGTCCTTCCTTTTGTTTATGTGATGAATCACATTGATTGATTTGCGAATATTGAACCAGCCTTGCCTCTCCAGAATAAATCCCACTTGATCATGGTGTATGATTTTTTTCATATATTGCTGGATCCGGTTGGCTAATATTTTGTTGAGAATTTTAGCGTCTAAATTCATCAGGGATATTGTCCTATAATTTTCTTTCTTTGTGTTGTCTTTGCCCGGCTTTGGGATTAGAATTATGCTCGCTTCATAAAAGGAGTTTGGAAGTCTTCCTTCCTCTTGAATTTTTTGAAATAGCTTGAGGAGAATAGGAGTTAGTTCTTCTTTGAATTTTTGATAGAATTCACTTGTGAGGCCCAGGACTTTTCTTTTTGGGGAGTTTTTTGATAACTGTTTCGATCTCATTTCTTGTAATTGGTCTGTTTAGGTGTTCTGATTCTTCCAGATTGATTTTTGGAAGTTTATATGATTCAAGAAATTTGTCCATTTCATCTAGATTGTCTAATTTTTTGTCATAGAGTTCTTCATAATATTTTCTTACAATGCTTTGTATTTCTGTTGTGTCAGTTGTTATTTCTCCACTGTCTTTTTTAATTTTATTTATTTGAAACCTCTTTCTTTTTTTCTTGGTGAGTCTAGTTAAAGGTTCATCAATCTTGTTTACCTTTTCAAAGAACCAGCTTCTGGTTTCATTGATCCTCTGTATTATTTCCTTAGCCTCTATGTCATTTATTTCTTCTCTGATCTTTATTATTTCCTTCCTTCTACTTGTCCTGGGTTTTATTTGTTGTTGTTTTTCTAGTTCTTTTAGCTGCAGTGTCAGGTTGCTTATTTGAGCTTTTTCTAGCTTCCTATGATATGCCTGTAGTGCAATGAACTTCCCTCTCAGTACTGCTTTTGCTGTGTCCCATAAATTTTGAGTTGATGCATGCTCATTATCATTTGTTTCTAGAAACTATTTTATTTCGTCTTTGATCTCATTGTTAATCCATTCATTATTTAATATCATGCTATTTAGTTTCCAAGTGTTTGAGTATTTTTCAGTTTTTCTTTTGTGGTTAATTTCTAGTTTCATGGCGTTGTGATCAGAGAAAATGCTTGATATGATTTCAATCTTCTTCAATTTATTGAGACCATTTTTGTGTCCTAACATGTGGTCTATCCTAGAAAACGTACCGTGAGCGCTTGAGAAGAATGTATATTCTACTGCTTTAGGATGAAAAGTTCTGAATATATCTATTAAATCAAGTTGATCTTGTGTCTCCTTTAAGTCTGCTGTTTCTTTATTGATTTTCTTTCTCGAGGATCTATCCAGTGTTGTTAGTGGGGTATTGAAATCCCTTACTATGATAATATTGCTGTTAATCTTGCCCTTTATATCAATCAAAGTCTGCTTTATTTATGTCGGGGCTCCTATATTTGGTGCGTAGATATTTATAATAGTTATATCTTCCTTTTGACTTGTTCCCTTTATCATTATGTAGTGTCCTTCTTTATCTCTTACTACAGCCTTTGTTTTAAAGTCCATTTTGTCAGCTATAAGTACTGCTACCCTGGCTTTTTTTTCATTTCCATTTGCATGAAATATTTTTTTTCATCCTTTTACCTTCAGTCTATGTGCATGTTTTGTTTTAAGGTGTGTCTCTTGTAGACAGCATATGTATGGGTCCTGTTTCTTTATCCATGCAGCCCCCCTATGTCTTTTGATTGGATCATTTAATCCATTTACATTTAAGGTTATTATTGATATGTAGTTGTTTATTGCCATTTTATTCTTTAAAGCTGTATTCTTCTTTTGCTATATTCTTTCCTCCCTTTGAACTTTTCACAACAGGCCTTGTAGTATCTCTTGCAGAATTGGTTTGGTTTTAATGAATTCCTTGAGGCTTTCTTTGTCTGGAAAGCTCTTTATTTCTCCTTCAATTTTAAACGTTAGCCTTGCTGGATAGAGTAGTCTTGGTTGTAGGTTCTTTTCTGCATTACTTTGATTATATCTTGCCATTCCCTTCTGGCCTCAAGTGTTTCTGTTGAGAAGTTCGATGTCATCCTTATGGGGGCTCCTTTATAAAAAGGTGATAGCCTTTTTTTCTCTAGCAGCTTTTAAGATTTTTTCTTTATCCATTCTCTTTTGTATTTTAACTATGATGTGTCTTGGTGTAGATCTGTTTTGGTTTCTCTTTAATGGAGTTCTGTGTGCTTCTTGAACGTGTGGAATGTTTCCCAGCCTTAATTTAGGGAAGTTTTCTGCTATGATTTGATTGAACACAGTTTCCATTTCCTGTCCTCTTTCCTCTTCTTTAGGCACCCCTATGATGCGAATGTTGTTTTTCTTCATGTTGTCACAGAGTTCCCTTAGAGTTTCCTCACATTTTTTTTAGTCTCTTTTCTTTTTTCTTCTCTGCTTCTGTGCCTTTGTTTATTGTGTCTTCTAATTTGCTGATTCGATCCTTAGCGTGATTCATCTTGCTTTTAATTTCTTCCATTGTGGTCTTCAGATCTGATACTGTATTTGTTATTTCTGTCTGATCTTTTTTGTTATTTCAATTTCGTTCTTTATACTTATTATCTCTTTATTTAGGTGTTCATAGTGACTATCCATTGTTGCTCTAATTTCTTTGAACATCCTAACTATCATTATTCTAAATTCTGCTTCTGGTAGTTTGGTTATATCTGGTTCATTCAGGTACTTCTCTGGGGATTTCTCTTGATTGATTTGGTTTGCATTCCTCTGCCTCCCCTTTTTATCTGTGTATAGGCAAGTTGTGGGCATTGGAGTCCAGTAGGTGTTCCCTTTGTGTTCTCTAGGTGTGGTCTGTCTGAAGGCCTGCCACTCCCTCTGTCGCTGCCTAGGGTGGTTGGGTATGGGCGTTGCCAACGACAGCCTACTGCGGCTGCTGCTGTGATTTCCACCTCTCCTCCGTGGGAGGGGTTGTCACTCAAGCCACAAGCTTTAGTACCAAGGGCTGAGGTGAGCACCTTTGCTCAGCTGCAGGACCAGCCCGTTTCCGGAAGGCTTACGCCCAGCCCCCGCAGTCAGAGCCTGCTTGCCACAGTTTTGCAGGTTGGGCGGGGCTTTTGACGTGCTCTCAGCTGTGAGCCTTTGCCCGTCCAGAATTTAGCCCTGCCCTCGAGGCCGGGTCCCTCCTGCGTAGGGTCACAAACTGCAGTTTATTGGGCTGGGCGTGTTTGCTGGCGTTAGTTCAGCTGCTAGCTTCCGATGGATCAGGACTCTACCACACCCCCACGTTCGGCGCCAGCTCGCGCACGTAGGGTGGCCAGGCGCCGGGATTTCTCTAGCCGGGCGGGGCCAGCGGCGTGAGCTCAGCCGCGAAAGCCGCTCGCAGCCAGGCGGGGCCGGCGGCATGAGCTCTGCCGCGGAAGCCGCTCGCGCGCCGGGCGGGGCTAGTAGCGTGAGCTAAGCCGCGAAATCCAGCGCATGCACACAAAGGATTTCAACCCACTGCGGTTTCTCCCTCCGGGCTGGGTTGGCAGCGTTAGCTCAGCCGCGAGCCCCTCGCCTGTCTCTGGTCCTAGCCCCGTCCCCGTGGTCAGGGCCCGCTTGCTCAGAGTCGCAGAGCCGATCTCTACCCGTATTTTTCCCCACAAGTGGGGTCACAGGCGGCCCGCAGCTGTCGGACCGCTTTCGCGCGTTTCCTCTGCCCCTGCTGTGCTAGACTGAGCTCTCATCGGTTGTGCCTCCGCCCACGCCGACAGGACCGCTTTTCAGCATCCTGCCGCCAATATCCCTTCAGCAGCGTTTAGAGAGATAGCAGTGTCTTAAGTCTACACACTGTAGGTTTGGGAGCTCCCTCCCTCAGAGAAGCTCTGCTCTAATTGCTGCGGGAGAGCTTGTTTGGCTAGTGTCCTGTCTCCCTTTGCTGGTATTGCTAGTTCCAGCGGAAATATTCGTTTTCGATTAGGGAAATGACAGCCCAGGGGTCAGGATGGCTGTCCCTCAGAGTGTTCTCGTGCCTTCAGTCCACTCTCTGTTCCCGCTGCTCTGTTCCTCTCCTCTGTCCCCGTTCCCCGGCTCCCCGGGTGCGTGGTTGTGAGAGAGGGTTTCTGTGCTGTCTCTTTGAAAAGATTCTTGGGTCTGAGAAAACTCTCCCTTTTTCACAAACAGTATCCTCACTTGCTTCACATCTCAAAACTGTCCAAACGCCTCTTCTAGGCTCTGGGACTGCAGGTTGGGCTTGGTTCCTGGGACCCAGGTCCCTCCCTCTCCGCCAAACTCTCCTCCCGCCCCGCGGGTCTATCCGGGCTGCCGTTTGCTCCTGGCAGCTGGGCAGCCCTCTTCGCGTTTTCGCTATTCCTACCAGTCTCAATGTGGCTTCTGCAGTGTTCCTTGGTTGAAGAGTCCACTTAGTTTAGTTCAAAGTTGGTTTATCCAGATGATGGTTCTTAAAATTGAGTTATAATCCACTTTGGTTCTGGGAGTTGGACGTTGGTACATCCGCCTACTCCATCGCCATCTTTTTTCCTAGTCTTCTTTGAATTTTTGATAGAATTCACTTGTGAAGCCATCAGAACCAGGATTTTTCTTTTTTGGGAGTTTTTTGATAACTGTTTCAATCTCATTTGTTGTAATTGGTCTATTTAGGTGTACTAATTCTTCCAGGTTGATTTTTGGAAGATTATATGATTCAAGATATTGGTCCATTTCACATAGGTTGTTTAATTTTTTGGCATAGTTCTTCATAGTATTTTCTTACAATACTTTGTATTTCTGTTGTGTCAGTTGTTATTTCTCCACTCTCATTTCCAATTTATTTATTTGAGTCCTCTCTCTTTTTTTCTTGGTGAGTCTAGTTAAAGGTTCATCAATCTTGTTTACCTTTTCAAAAATCCAGTTTCTGGTTTCATTGATCCTCTGTATTGTTTCCTTAGCCTCTATGTCATTTATTTCTGCTCTGATCTTTATTATTTTCTTCCTTCTACTGGTTCTGATCTTCATTTGCTGTGGTTTTTCTAGTTCTTTTAGCTGCAGGGTCAGGTTGCTTATTTGAGCTTTTTCCAGCTTCTTATCATATGTCTGTAGTGCAACAAACTTCCCTCTCAGTACTGCTTTTGCTGTGTCCCATAAATTTTGCGTTGATGTATGTTCATTATCATCGGTTTCTAGAAACCTTTTTTTTTTTTCTTCTTTAATCTCATTGTTAATCCATTCATTATTTAATAACATGCTATTTAGTTTCCAAGTGTTTGAGTATTTTTCAGTTTTTCTTTTGTGGTTAATTTCTAGTTTCATGGCATTGTGATCAGAGAAAATGGTTGATATGATTTCAATCTTCTTAAATTTGTTGAGACCATTTTTGTGTTCTAACATGTGGGCTATCCTAGAAAATGTAATGGGAGCGCTTAAGAAGAATGTATATTTTACTGCTTTAGGGTGAAATGTTCTGAAGATATCTATTAAATCAAGTTGATCTAGTGTATCCTTTAAGTCTGCTGTTTCTTTATTAATTTTCTTTCTTGAGGATCTATACAGTGATGTTAGTGGTGTATTGAAATCCCCTACTCTTATAGTATTGCTGTTAATCTTGCCTTTATATCCATCAAAGTCTGCTTTATTTATGTCGGGGCTCCTATATTTGGTGCGTAGATATTTATAATAGTTATATGTTCCTGTTGAATTGTTCCCTTTATCATTATGTAGTGTCCTTCTTTATCTCTTACCACAGCCTTTGTTTTAAAGTCCATTTTGTCAGATATAAGTGTTGCTACCCTGGCTTTTCTTTCATTTCCATTTGCATGAAATATTTCTTTCCATCCTTTTACCATCAGTCTAGGTGCATGTTTTCTTTTAAGGTGTGTCTCTTGTAGACAGCATATGTATGGGTCCTGTGTTTTTATCCATGCAGCTACCCCATGTCTTTTCATTGGATCATTTAATCCATTTACATTTAAAGTTATTATTGATATGTAGTTGTTTATTGCCATTTTATTCTTTAAAGCTGTATTCTTCTTTTGCTCTATTCTTTCCACCCTTTGAACTGTTCACAACAGGCCCCTTCATATCTCTTCCAAAATGGGTTTGGTTTTAATGAATTCCTTGAGGCTTTTTTTGTCTGGAAAGCTCTTTATTTCTTTTTCAATTTTAAACATTAGCCTTGCTGGATAGAGTAGTCTTGGTTGTAGGTTCTTGTTCTGCATTACTTTGAATATATATTGCCATTCCCTTCTGGCCTCAAGTGTTTCTGTTGAGAAGTCGGATGTCATCCTTATGGGGGCTCCTTTGTAGGTGATAGCCTTTTTTTCTCTAGCAGCTTTTAAAATTTTCTCTTTATCCCTTATCTTTGGTATTTTAACTATAATGTGTCTTGGTGTAGATTTTTTTGGGTTTCTCTTTAATGGAGTTCTGTGTGCTTCTTGAACGTGTGAAATGTTTTCCAGCCTTAATTTAGGGAATTTTTCTGCAATGATTTGATTGAACAAAGTTTCTATTTCTTGTTCTCTCTCCTCTTCTTTAGTAACCCCTATCATGCGAATGTTATTTCTCTTCATGTTGTCACAGAGCTCCCTTAGAATTTCCTCACATTTTTTGAATCTCTTTTCTTTTTTCTGCTCTGCTTCTGTGCCTTTATTTATTGTGTCCTCTAACTCGCTGATTCGACCCTCAGCCTCACCCATCCTGCTTTTAATTCCTTCCATTGTGATCTTCAGTTCTGATACTGTATTTGTCATTTCTGTCTGATTCTTTTTTATTATTTCAATTCCTTTTTTATACTTGTTATCTCTTTATTTATGTGTTCGTAATGACTATCCATTGTTGTTCTAATTTCTTTGAACATCCTAACTATCATTATTTTAAATTCTGCATCTGGTAATTTGGTTATATCTGGTTCATTCAGGTCTTTCTCTGGGGATTTCTCTTGATTCATTTTTATTGCATTTCTCTACCTGCCCATTTTGTCTATGTATAAGAAGTTTGTAGACACTGGATTCCAGTAGGTGTTGCCTTTGTGTTCTCCAGGTGTGGTCTGCTGTCTGCAGTACCGCCACCCCCTCTGCCACTGCCTAGGACGGTTGGGTATGGGCGTTTCCAGCGCTGGCCCACTGCGGGTGTTTCTGTGATTTCTGCCTCTCCTCCGTGGGTGGGGCTGTGTTCTGGTGTCTGGCTCTAGAAGCCTCAGGCTGCCTGGGCATTTGCTTTGCCCCCACAGGTCGGGTTGTGCACTGCACTCAAGCCACAAGCCTCAACACCTTGAGTAGAGGTGAGCACCTTTGCTCAGCTGCGGACCCAGCCTGTTCCCGGCTTCTGCCCAGCTCCCACGGTCAGAGCCTGCTCACCAGTTTCTCGCGTTGGACAGGGCTTCTGCTGTGAACTCAGCTGTGAGCTGTAGCCCCTCCCCCGATTCCAGGGCCTGCCTGCGCAGGATCGCAAACCACGGTTTATTGGACTAGGCATGGCTGCTAGTGTGCACTCAGCTGTAAGCTTCCGTTCAACCTGGGCTCTAGCCCCGCCCCCGTGTTCAGAGCCAACTCACACACAGAGGAGGGCATACCGTCCGCTTGCCTGCGCTCAGCTGTGAGTTTCTGCTCATCTGGGGCTCTAGCCTCACCCCCGCGTTCAGAGCCAACTCATGCTTGCAGGATGGAAACCACGGTTTTCCTAGCCTTGCCCCCACTGTCAGGGCCGGCTTGCGCAGGGTCCGGGGTCGCAGAGCAGATCTCTGCCCATTTCTGGCCTCCCACTTTTCCCCCGCAGGTGGGGCTACAGGCGGCCTACAGCTGCTGGACTGCTTTCGCGTGTCCCCTCTATCCCTGCTGGGCTAGACCAAGCTCACACCGGCTGGGCCTCCGCCCTCACCAACAGAACTGTGTTTCAGCATCCCACCGCCACCGTCCCTCCAGCAAGCCCTCAGCAGTGTTGGTAGGGGCACTGCAGCTCAAACCCTAACTCTCCATACTGTAGTCCTGGAAGCTCCCTCCGTCTAAGCAGCTTTGCTCTAAGTGCACGGGAGAGCTTGTTTGGCTGGTGTCCTGTCTCCCTTTACTGGTATTGCTAGTTCCAGGGGAAATATTTCTTTTTGATTAGGGAATTTACTTAGCCCAGGGGTTATGGTGGCTGTCCCTCAGAGTGTTTCTCCCTGTGCCTTCAGTCCACACTGTCTTCCTGCTGATCTGGTCCTCTCCTCTGTCCCTGTTACCCAGAGCCCAGGGTGAGTGGTTGTGAGAGAGGTTTTCTGTGCTGTCCCTTTAAGAAGAATTTTGGGTCTGAGAAAACTGTCTCTTTCTCACAAACAGTATCCTCACTTGTTTCACAGCTCAATAATGTTCAAATGCCTCTTCTAGGCTCTGGGGCTGCAGGCTAGGGCTTTGCTCCTGGGACCCAGGTTTCTTCCTCTCCGCCAAACTCTCCTCCCTCCACGCGGGTCTCTCCGGGCTTCCATTTGCTCTGGGGAGCTGGGCAGCCCTCTTCGCATTTTCACTTTTCCTGCCAGTCTCAATGTGGCTTCTTCAGTGTTCCTTGGTTGAAGAGTCCACTTAGTTTAGTTCAAAGTTGGTTTATCCAGATGATGGTTCTTAAAATTAAGTTATAATCCACTTTGGTTCTGGGAGTTGGAAGTTGGTATTTCTGCCTACTCCATCGCCATCTTGCCGTCCTGCAATTCAGTTTTGTTTTGTTTTGTTTCTTTTTTTACAGGGACAGAGAAAGAGTCAGAGAGAGGAATAGATCAGGACAAATAGATAGGAATGAAGAGAGGTGAGAAGCATCAATCATTAGTTTTTTGTTGCCGTTGCAGCACCTTAGTTGTTCATTGATTGCTTTCGCACATGTGCCTTCAGCAGACCAAGCAACCCCTTGCTGGAGCCAGCGACCTTGGGTCCAAGCTGGCGAGCTTTTGCTCAAGCCAGATGTGCCCGTGCTCAAGCTGGCAAGCTCGTGGTCTCGACCCTGGGTCTTCCGCATCCCAGTCCGATGCTCTATCTATTGCGTCACTACCTAGTCAGGACCAATTGAGTTTTTAAGGATGTTTTTCTTAACATCCAAAGGAGGAAGTGGCTGAGTTCAGGTTTGGGAGCCAAGCAGTGGACTTGCATCCTAGTTTTGCCATTTTTCAGCTGAGGCTCAGTTTTCTTATTTGTAAAATGGGGATAGTATTAACCCTGATCTTATGGGGGTTTTGTGCAACTTAACCGTGCCAAAGCATATAGTGTTGGCAATACATACTGGCATATAGATTCTTAATAAATGCTATTATTAAGAGGAATGCACAAGCCCTGGACAGGTAGCTCGTTTGGTTGGAGCATCGTCCTAGAGTGCGGACGTTGCTGGTTCGATTCCCTAGTCAGGGCACATAGCAGCTCGATGTTTCTGTCTTTCTCTCTCTCAAAAAAAAAGGTAATACAAAAAAGATACAGAGAAAACACACTGTGTCTCAAGTAATTTCATTCCATGCCAAGAGGTAATTAATTTTAACATATTTCCTTTTGTTAGAATGGAGAAACACCATTCTTCCTGGCTGTTGCAGGAGGCCACGAACAATGCAGCAAAGTGCTACTAGCATCAGGAAGTTATATCAATATTCCAAATATAGTATGTGCTCCATGCCATGTTTATTCACACAGTGGGAGGGGGACTCAGGATGCTCTCTGCATAGTCTGGTCTTCTGTTGATCTACTTACTGGGCTATTGTAGAATTAATATTTTTAATTTGCTTTGTTTAGGGTAAGGATTAATGATTTATCTCTGATATTCCTTAATTAATGTCTCCTCAAAAGTAATACCAATCTCCCTATTGATTTGGTGAAGGAATAATTAAAAATGGGGCAAAAGGAACAGATAGTTGTTACTTCTCAAATACAGAGACATTTTTATTTTGCTTTGTATTCACCCTAGCAGCTAGTACATAACTGAGTTATTCATAGTAGATGTTGCAGAAACCCCCCCAAAAAAACAATTATTGTGTGAAAACCCAGGGTCTGAAGCCTGGAGAAGACAGGATGGTGCCTTCTTCTAAATGCAGCAGATTTTGGTGCTAAGATCCTTTGATACCTATTTTATTTTTAAATGAGAATACTTGAATTTAGAAAAGTTAAGGAATTTATCCAGGAGCATACAAATAATTAGTGGCAGTACAAAGATTCCATCTCAATGCTTGAGCTTCTGACCACTGCTATGACCTTTTCTCTAGATGGTTTTACTCTCTTTTTCTAAATTTTTATTTATTTCATTGATTTTAAAAAGAGTGGAAAAGAGAGAAAGAAAGAGAGAAACATCGATTTGTTGTTCCACTTATTTATGCATTTATTGGTTGATTCTTGAATGTGCTCTGACTGGGAACCCACAACCTTGGCATTTTGGGACGATGCTCAAACCAACTGAGCTTCACAGCCAGGTGTCTGTATTTCTAATTAATTTTAAATTATAATGAAAATAACAAAAAATTTTGAATAGTATCTAAGAATATATTATGAAAAGTATCTTAGTCTACCTCCACATCACAATTTCACCTGTTAATAAGAATTAACATTATTAATAGTTTATTTAATCTTACATGGAAAATGTAATTAAACACATGGACATATACGCACTGGTACCATATAAATGGTAGCCATATATACTGATTGCACCTTTTTTTTTTAATTGCCAATATATCTTGGAGCTCTCTCCATATCAGCACAATGTATAAACAATTCCTCTTCAGAAATGCTAAGGAATCATGTCCCAAATTGTTAATGCTTTACAACCTTGTAGTCTGCTGGCAGGAGTATGCATTTGTTTAACCCTCTAAGAAAGGAATTTGTCACTTTCCTTTCACCTAAGTTTGAGAAATTATTTTAAGGAAATGATCTAAAGGGAGTGGGAAGCCACATGCATTAAAATAGATGTTGAAGTTACCTCCAATAGCCAAGAATTAAATACAACTTATGAGTGTAGTAGGAAATAAAAGTTTGGTTCACGGAAAATGATGTACCCATTAAAAATATTAATCATAAGTACTAAATATATTACAATATAGAAAAATGTTTATGATAGAACACTAATTAAAAAAACAATATGTGTTTATTCATATATTTTTACCATAGAAAATTTATATATACATGGACAAGATTGTGAGAAAGTATGGAAATGAAGCCAGTGTGAGTCTCACTGATGTTCCAAGGTTATTTATGCAATTATTTATGCAATAAATGAACACGAAGTTAAGAAATTATGGGGCCCAGGAAACATTCAGAATGTGTGCTCTTCCATTTGACCCTCAGAGGCGTTTTGCTTTGTAATGTCTTTTTTTTTTTTTTTTTTAGTGAGAGGAAGGGAGGCAGATACAGACTCCCGCATGAGCCCCGTCCTGGATCCACCCAGCAAGCGCATCAGGGGTCCATGCTCTGCCCATCTGGGGCCCTTGCTCTGTTGCAACCAGAACCATTTTTTAGTGCCTGAGGCAGAGGCCATGGAGCTATCCTCAGCGCCTGTGGCCAGCTTACTCTAATCGAGCCATGGCTGCAGGAGGGGTGAAGGAGAAGAAAGAAAGCGAGGGAGAGAGAGAGAGAGAGAAAGAAGCGAGGGGAGGATGGGTGGAGAAGCAGATGGACGCTTCTCCTGTGTGCTCTGACCAGGAATCAAACCTAGGGCATCCACACGCCGGGCCGACATTCCACCACTGAGCCAACCAGCCAGGGCCACTTTGTAATGTGTTTTACAAGCTCCCTTGCCATGCAGCTAAGACTGCAGGCTCCACATTGTCCATATTCTTATGGCTTTGGCCTTACTTAGGCAGCCTGGAAATTGTCCTGAGTTCATTTTTCAGCTATTGTGTTATCTAGAGTTTTCCACCTGGGTTCATTAGCATACTTCCTGGATCTATAGCTTCAGCCTGCCGCTTGCGGTCCATACCTGTTTCTGCCCAATCTAGTGAGGGCCCCAGGGAAACAGGCAAATGTGAAGCAAGAAGCTTCAGCATGGACACACATTATCAAGGGTACATAGTAGACCCATTTTGTTCTCACATCTGTAGGTGATTACTGTGTTTGATCTTGGAAGTGCTTCACCTGATGACATTGAATTAGTCTTGGTCTCCAGGAAATTGCTTTTATACTCCCTACCCAAAACAAAGGGGGCTGGTAAATGGTTGAGTCACTTCTGAGGAGGTAATTGAAGTAGATTTTGGAATTAGCTGATGGTAGAGACTTCCTCCATTATTGCTGAGTGGCGACACTTCTTAATTTGGACAGTAGGCTCTCTTCAGGGCTATACTAACTACTCTAGGTCCAGTGCAGACTTTTGCAAACCCTCAGAACTCATATATTTGGAGGTTCTGTTCTCACATCTTTTTTTTTTTTTTTTACAGGGACAGAGAGAGGGATAGACAGGGGCAGACAGACAGGAAAGGAGAGAGATGAGAAGCATCAATCATCAGTTTTTTGCTACGACACCATAGTTGTTCATTGATTGCTTTCTCATATGTGCATTGACTGTGGGCCTTTAGCAGATCGAGTAAACGAGTAACCCCTTGCTCGAGCCAGAGACCTTGGGTCCAAGCTGGTGAGCTTTGCTCAAACCAGATGAGCCTGCGCTCAAGCTGGCAACCTCGAGGTCTCAAACCTGGGTCCTCCGCATCCGAGTCCAACACTCTATCCACTGCGTCACCGCCTGCTCAGGCTGTTCTTACATCTTATTAAACATGTTTAAGTTCCCTTACAGTTTATGTTAAATATATATGTGTATTTTTTGCTAAAAATTATTTTAAAGGCTTTTTTTAATGGTGCTTTCATAATTATTTGGATATGATACACTCCCCTAATTTATGATTGACTGATTTCTTAGACTTCTGTTTATACTTGGAATTTCAGGAAGGTGAGAAATTTAACTTACATTTTACAAATGTAATGAATATTTTTATGAATATTACATTTAACATTCAGTAAAGTATGAATAGGTCACTTAAATATTTATTCACTTCAGTTTTTTTGGTTTTCTTTTAGTATCTTCGATCCAATTTTTTCTTCTAAGATTTCAGATATATCTTTGCCTCTAAAAAAGTCTTTAGGCCCTATACACTGTGCCCGTAGTACCTCATGATTAAGATGCAATAGACTCCCACAACTCCTACTGTCGGGTATCCTGGTTTGGGGCTCTTCACAAACTTGTTTCTGCTTCACATCTCTCGACTGGGGGCACTTCTTACCATTTGATCTCAGTCTAAATGTCATCACATCCAAGAAGCCTGTTGTGATCACTCACTGGAAAGTAGTCATCTAGTTCTATTTTACTTCTCATTGTAGCACTTATCATAGCTAACATTATTCTTTTAATAACATCTCGGGTCTAAGAAGCTTATTCTAAATCTCCCAATTTACTGGTCTACCAGTATATGAATCTATAGATCAATTTTTTGTTCACCTCCAATGTAATATAATACCAGAAAATTTGTCAGTCTAGTCAAATTCCCCCATTATTTAACACAGGGCCTGGCACATGTTAAGTGCTCAATAATTTGTTTGTGAAATGAGTAAGATGATAATTATGATTACCATACACATTCACTAGCCCATTTACTATCCCAGTATTGCTTTGTTTTGAGAGGAAGAGGTAGGATGGTATGATAGGCAGAACAGTGGCCCCCAAAGATGTCCACAGCCTAATCCTTGGAATCTGTGAATATGTTATGTTAAATGGCAAAAGTGAATTTAGGTTACAGATGGAATTAAGGTAGCTCATCATCTGACCTTAAAATGGGATTATTCTGGATTATACAGCCAAACCCAATGTAATTACAGGGGTCCTGTAAAGTAGAAAAGGGAGGCAGGCAAGGAAATCAGAGGGAGGCAACGTGAGGACAGCGTACCCTTGCCAGCTTTGAAGATGGAGGAAAAGGGCCCTGAGTCCAGGGATATAGGTGGTTTCTATCATCTGGAAAAGACAAAGAAATTGATTCTTCTGAATGCCTCCAAAAAGACCTTTATTTTAGCCCAGCAAGACCCATTTCAGACTTCTGACCTCCAGCTCAGTAAGATAATATATTTATACTGTTTAAGCCAGTGGTGTGTGGCAATTTGTTATTAGCAACAGTAGAAACTAATATATGTGGTCATATCACTTTTACAGAGGAAGATGAGGTGACACATACTGAGGCAGCCACTTACCTTAGGTCATAAAGACACTTAATATGAGCTCAAACTTACCAGACTTAGACTCCAGTTGTTCAGAATGTGTATTATTCCTGTTAGCATCTGTTCCACTTATCTATTGCTTTATAATAAACCAACCCACAATGCAGTAGCTTAAAACAATATGTTATTATCTTTTGTGGTTCTGAGGGTTGACGAGACCCAGCTGGGGGATTCTTACTTTAGGCCTATTATGTGGCTGTAGTCAGATGTCAGCTAGGCGTTCAGTCATGTGAAGGGTTAATTGAGGTGGAGGTCCACAGTGGTTCACTCACATGCCTGGCAGTTGAGGCCAGCTGTCACCTGGGCTCTTGACCAGACAACCAACATGTGGTGTCTCCATATGCCTTGGCCTTCTCACAGCATGGCAACGGGCTTCCATGAGGTAGGGAGCAGACGCTGCCAGGCCAGGTAGGGACCACACCTAGAAATGACATGCTATCACTTCAGCCATATTCTATTGGTCACATCAGTTACAGGGTTCACCAGATTTAAAGGGGTGAAGAAATACACTACACTGCTTGATAGGGGAGTGGCGGGGTCATATTGCAGAAGAGCATATGTGAAGGGAGATACTTATGCAGCCATTTTAGGAAAACATAATATCTTAAACCATCCTTATTTGGAAAACCTGAAAACATTTTGTAGCAAGTTTTCACTGAATTAATTAATAACTACTAGTTGACCTTGTATTATTGCAAGGCACCTGTTAGGCCTTTCCAAGGATGGCAGGATAATCAAGAGCAGGCTCTGACTGAGAGCAGTTTGGCATCTAGGGTGGCACAGAGTGCAGGCACTTGAGTGCAGGGAGCTGCAGGAGGCAGCTGCTGGCAGTGAAGAAGAGGAGGTGCCACAAGGGAATGCAGTGTGTAGGTAACGATCATGCTAAGCTTGAGCAACAGTCAGGGAGGTAGAAGACTGCTGAGGCACTTCTTGGGACAGAAACCAAGCCAGCAGCTATTTTGGCTCAAGGAGGGAGTTTGCAGGATGTATAAGAAAGAAGACTTGGCACTAGTCTACATTGTAATTCCTAGAGAAGGTAAACAGAGATTTAACTCATATTTGTTTGAGGCATGTATTATCTGGGACTCTGACTCTTTAATGTGAGACACTTAGGAAGCAACAAAGAGCCCTTCTCCCCAATTATGGAAAACACATAGAATTTTTTTTATTAAATAGTCATACTATTTATTGTATTAATTGATTGCCATGTGACAAAACCAGAGAGCACACTGGATTCTAATGGGGATCCCTCTGTACCCTCTCCACCTGTCTCTTACAGCTCAGTATCAGTGCTCTGCAGATAGCATCCCAGAATGACCACGTGTCCCTTGTCCACTTTCTTCTCTGTGAGAACGTCACTCTGCACCAGAATATGGAGGTGAGTGCATTCCAATAACTGGGGCTTTGGTGCTATAGCTGCGGGGCTGGCGGTGCTGGGAGATGCTCTTCATAGATACGTGGTGGGGGTGAGATGTTCTCAAAGGAAATATTCTTTCTAGGAAGGCCAACTGACATTTTTTCAGAGACTGAGTCTTAATCTGGAGAAATAAAATCCGAGGGATGAATTTTAGAAAGTCATTAAAGTTCCTGTACAAAATGAATCCTCTGTTTTAAATATTTATGTTTACTGTAATAAAACTTTCTCATGTGTCTAGGGATGCCATTAATCTTGTATTAAATTTATCAGTCTGGGAAAATGATGAAATTGCTGTCAGGAGGAAAAAGAGTGATAATTTATTTTCCTTTCACTGAACAATCTTGTTTTTCTTTTGAAAGTCAGTCCTTTTAGGTTTTCTAAAATTTGGATTGGCTTTGGTAAAATTTACAAAGGTTCTCTGTGCTGTATTTAGATGGGAAACATTCCTCTATTTTTCACTCTATTTTCATTTCTTCTGTGAGAATATTATTTTTTTCTGATCTTGCTTGCCATTACTATTTATTATATTATTTAACTCAAGAGAAGGGATATGATTTGAACCATGACTGGTAGATTTTGGAGAATGGTGTTGAGGCCCCAGTAAGGCCAGTGGTCCCACCAAGAAGGACACTGCTCATTTCTTGAAAGAAAGATGCTCTTTTCCTTTTCTTTTTTTCCTTCCTTCTTCCTCCTTTCCTTCCTTCCTTCCTTCCTTCCTTCCTTCCTTCCTTCCTTCCTTCCTTCCTTCCTTTTTTTCCTTTCTTCCTTTCTTTTTTCCTTTCTTCCTTTCTTCCTTCCTTCCTTCCTTCCTTCCTTCCTTCCTTCCTTCCTTCCTTCCTTCCTTCTTTTCTCCCTCCCTTCCCTTCCCTTTTCTTTCCTTTCCTTTTTCTTTCCTTTCCTTTTTCATGCTCAGTGCATCAAGAGAGAAGTTTCTTCCAGAGCAGAAGGGGCCTGCACAGAAAGCCTTCCCCACTCAGTGCCCCTACTAGCCCCATCTATCTCCCATTCCCCTTGCTCATACTCAGACAGTCTGACTTACATAGCCATGGTATCCTACCAGCCCCCTCCTCTCCTCTTCCTCTCTATGCTGGTGACACCCTGGCCAATTCACTAGATCTCTCTTCCATCAATTTACCCATTTCCTGGAAAGAAGCCTTGGTGTAACATTGGCATCATCAGGAAGATCTGGGTTCAAATCCTGTCTCTGCCACTTCCTCACTCTGATGCCTAGTAGAAATTATTTAACCTCTCTGTGCCTCATATATAACTCAGGGAATGGAAGACCTAACTGCCAGAGTTATTGTGAAAAAAAGTTGTATTTAAAGCAAAATGCTGCCCAGGCCAGATAGCTCAGTTGGTTAGAGCATTGTCCTGAAGTGCAGAGGTTGCCAGTTTGATTCCTGGTCAGGACACACACAGGAACAGATCCATGTTCCTCTCTCCCTTTCTCCCTCAAATCAATAAATGAAAAAAAGAAAAAAATAGTAAAACAGAGTGCTGTTGGGGAAGTGAGTGTATAGGAAGTATCATTATAGTAATACATTGGATGCACACAACAGATATTAATATCTATTCCACTTGAACAACACTGCCTCTGCCCTCGTCTCCCACCCTCACACCCATCTGCTTTCTCTCTCCACTCACTTTGCATTAGAAAGTGATTGCTCCACTCAGCTTTAGCACTCTACCTGGATCTTCTGCCCTTGTTCTTTCACACCTGTGCCCTCCTCCTCTCTTCTCCATTGGCTGCCCTCACCTCACTCTCACAACTGTGTTCTTCTCACCTTTCCCCTCTCTGAACTGCTTTCTCTGCCCTGAAAACAGCTTTTCTCTAGTGCCTTCAGGGGCCAGTAGCAACTGGGTGCAGTGAGGCAGCAGAAGGCTACGTGTGTGATCCTGTATGTAGGTGAGCACTGCAGCATGAGGTAGAGATGAGTGAGAGCGTGGGAGTGTGGCTGGAAAATGGAAGTTTTGGCCACAAACAAGGAGGAAAGGGGAGCAGGCTACAAGGGCTTGGTGAATACACTGTGACCGGACTCCATATAGGTAGGAGGGCTACTCACAAGACCCGTGCCCCTGGGTGAATGGGAAGAGCTTGAGATCAACTCACTTCAGAGAATACTAAATGTGAATGCTGTCTCCTCCTTGTGGCCCTTATTCACACTGCACTGTAGCTCTTTCAAGGCTCTGAGAAGTCCTGCAGTTATGCCTTTTTATTTTTATTCTTTTTTCAGTTATGCCTTTTTAGTATGTTCTCCTTCTTACTTGACCTCACATGTCAGTTCTTCAGAAAAGAGTTTTCTAACCGCCAGGAAATGGCTGGCCCTCTGCCTACCCTACATTAGCTGTCATGCTACTTTCCACTTTTCCTCCAAAGCACTTATTGTAATTTGTAATTGTATATTTATTTTGTGAATAAAAACAGTTACTATTTGCTTACTCCACCAAGAAAATATTGGAAGAAAGATTCCTGAGAATAGACCATGCTCACTCAATCCCTGGCCCCCTGAAAAGAGCCTGGCTCACAGCAGGTGCTCAGTGTATGGTTCTAGAACAAGTGAGGGGGGAAAACTGATTGCAGGTTTGCTGCACAGCCTTCGGATGGAAATACCAGCTGAACACTTATTATGGGTCAGTCACTTACTGGGCAAGTTCAGTCCTCAGGAAATTATCAGGAAATGTCTACTAAAATGGTCTGAATGATGAAGCCAGAATGTTTTGGATTTGTAATTTTTGTTTCTGCAGCCTAAGGAGTCAGCTCTTCATTTAGCTGTGATCAACAACCACATCACTGTGATGAATAGCTTATTAAGTGCATGTTACTGACCTTATAAATCAGGTAAGTCAAGCAAGTCAGAACCTGGAGTATCTATCTTCTTATATGTTTCAGTGCAGTCAGTAAGTGTGTTTAGGAGCAATTTTGATCAAAAAGTGATGTAAAATTTCCTGGGAGGATTATACACATTATTTTTATCCTGTTTTCTTTGTTTGTTTGTTTGTTTTTTCAGGTGTGAGGTGGTATCTCTGTAATTCGCACACAAATAGTTTGTCTTTTCCAAACACACAGTTGGGATTCAGTTAGTATGTTCATATAACAGGCCCAGCACTTCTGAAAGAAATGAACAATAGCTCAGAGGTAAATTGCCAGAGGCTCATTAAATCAAAAGCCGCTCCCCCAGTGGGAAATGTAGTTGGGAGGACAGCCCTTCACCACAAGAAAGAAGCTTTGTTTCTGTGTTATAAATAGTGTGTTTTCTTTCAACCCAGAGGCAAAATCTTGGGATAAAAAATATCATCGTGAACTCAATTCACTAGAGCAGAATCAAATGCCTCTTAAGAGGAATCCATCACTGGCCGGAAATGGAAATGTGGAGGTGGAAGAATAGAGAGGGTGGGGATGGGCACTGTCTGAATCAGGGCCTGCTCTCAGGTACAGCTGTTCTCTTCCAGGAGCTGTTGGGAGGGAATGGGAAGAGAGACTGGGAAAGGAACCCTTCCAGAATCTTTAGGACAGAGACCTCTGGACTCCTCCTGCCTTTCTGGCTGCCTCTTCCCAGAGGAGCCTCAGCTGTGCCCTGCTGGTGAGGACTAGTCAAGTGAGGTGGGTGTGTCATCTTAACTCACTGTGTAGCAGTCAGTTTCTCATCTGTCAAACCAGAGCACAATCACATTTTTTCATTCTTCTCCTGTGGGGGCGTTTGTGCCCCAAACGGAATGGAGACTTATTTCCCCTCTGTCCTTTTCTTCCCCAAGGCCCTTCCTCCTCCCCCATCTTTTACTACCCCAAAAGTTTGGGGGAAGAAAAACTCCTCTTGTTACTAGATATACTTATGTGTTCCCCAGCCTTTCCTTATGTACGGACTCTTTGCTACATACCCAAAAGTCAGGTGTAACTTTCATATCACCAGGATTGGCTAGATCTACTCCAGAGAAGTAGGGTATGTGAGGCTACCATCAATTCTAGAACTAGATTTTATCATTTCAATTTTTTTGTTAGATGAGGAATATACTCAATGTACAAAAATAAGAAATCATAAATAAGCTAAAAACTTATAATTTGTTTGTAATCCCCCAAAGAAAGAGAATTCTTATTAACATTTTGGTGCATTTCCTGTCTTCTAGACTCATAGCAGCATGTCACATGAGATTTCATTGGTATTTGGCATATTACATTTGTGTCTCTATTACATGTTGATTTGTCAGTGTTGAGTGCAGCGTCTTGGATGATGAGCCTCCAGAGGGGCACACTGCCATACAAAAGTGGGTGTTTAGTAAGTGCTCTTGGATATTAATTAGCTAACATCCTAAGCAAATTGGCCCTGTGCTCTGGTCAGAAGAGTCCTGGGCTGAATGCTGTTGCCCAGCCATGTGCACCTGGGGTGCGGGCGGCTTCCTCTCTGCTTTACAGATTGGGCTACATCATAACCAACATTCTTTCTGTCCTAATAGTTTAGAAATATTTCACATCAGCATTACTTTGGGTGGGAGATTAAGATGGGTTATTTCATATATTTCTTTGAAATACTCTCATTCTCTTGAAAATGACTATTTCAGAAAGAAATTAGAAGACTTATAGTCTTTTATACATTAGAATGCAGGAAATTTATAAAGTATTAATAGAATAACATGGAGAAGGCAGTGAAGATAACTTCTAATCCCTCCATCTAGATATTATCATTCTTTTTCTTTTATTAATTTTAATGGGGTGACATTAATAAATCAGGGTACATATGTTCAAAGAAAACATCTACAGGTTATCTTGTCATTCACTTATGTTGCATACCCATCACCCAAAGTCAAATTGTCCTCTGTCACCTTCTATCTGGTTTTCTTTGTGCCCCTTCCCTCCCCACTCTCCCACCCTCTCCTCCCTTCCCCCACCCCGTAACCACCACACTCATGTCCATGTCTCTTAGTCTCTTTTTTATGTCCCACCTATGTATAGAATCATGCAGTTCTTAGTTTTTTCTGATTTACTTATTTCACTCCATATAATGTTATCAAGGTCCATCCATTTTGTTGTAAATGATCCGATGTCATCATTTCTTATGGCTGAGTAGTATTCCATAGTATATATGTACCACATCTTCTTCATCCAGTCATCTATTGAAGGGCTTTATGGCTGTTTCTATGTCTTGGCCACGGTGAACAATGCTGCAATGAACATGAGGCTGCATGTGTCTTTACATAGCAATGTTTTTGTGTTTTGGGAGTATATACCCAGTAGAAGGATTGCTGGGTCATAAGGTAGTTCTATTTTTAGGTTTTTGAGGAACCGCCATACTTTCTTCCATAATGGTTGTACTACTTTACATTCCCAGCAATAGTGGATAAGGGTTCCTTTTTCTCCACAGCCTCTCCAACACTTGTTATTACCTGTCTTGTTGATAATAGCTAATCTAACAGATGTGAGGTGGTATCTCATTGTAGTTTTGATTTGCATTTCTCTAATAGCTAATGAAGATGAACATCTTTTCATATATCTGTTGGCCATTTGTATTTTTTCTTGGGAGAAGTGTCTGTTCATGTCCTCTTCCCATTTTTGTATTGGATTGTTTGTTTGTTGTTGAGTTTTGTGAGTTCTTTGTATATTTTGGATATTAGCCCCTTATCTGAGTTGTTAATTGAAAATATCATCTCCCATTTAGTTGGCTGTCTGTTTATTTTGTTGTCAGTTTCTCTTGCTGTGCAAAAACTTCTTAGTCTGATGTAGTCCCATTTATTTATTTTTGCCTTCACTTCCCTTTGGAGTAAAATTCAAAAAGTGCTCTTTGTAACCAAGGTCCATGAGTTTAGTACCTATGTTTTCTTCTATGTACTTTATTGTTTCAGGTCTTATATTTAGGTCTTTGGTCCATTTTGAATTAATTTTAGTACAAGGGGACATGCGGTAGTCGAGTTTCATATTTTTGCATGTGGCTTTCCAGGTTTCCCAGGACCATTTGTTGAAGAGGCTTTATTTTCTCCATTGTGTGTTGTTGGCCCCTTTATCAAAAATTATTTGGCAATATATATATATATATATATATATATATATATATATATATATATATATATATATATATGTGTGTGTGTGTGTGTGTGTGTGTGTGTGTGTGTGTGTGTGTGTGTGTGTGTGTGGTTTTATTTCTGGGCTTTCTATTCTGTTCCATTGGTCTAAGTGTCTATTTTTCTGCCAATACCATGCTGTTTTGATTATTGTGGCTCTATAATATAATTTGAAGTCAGGTATTGTAATGCCCCTAGCTTCGTTCTTTTTCCTTAGGATTGCTTTGGCTATTCAGGGTTTTTTATATTTCCATATAAATTTGATGATTTTTTGTTCCATTTCTCTAAAAAATGTCATTGGAATTTTGATGGGAATTGCATTCAACTTGTATATTGCTTTGGGTAATATGGTCCTTCTGATTATATTTATTCTTCCTATCCAAAAACAAGGAATATTTTTCCATTTCATTGTATCTTTTTTGATTTCCCTTAACAATGCTTTGTAGTTTTCATTATATAGGTCCTTTACATTCTTTGTTATGTTTTTCATAGGTTTTTTTTTGTTTTTTTTTTGTAACTGTGAAGGGGATTATTTTTTTGAGTTCATTTTCTAATGTTTCGTTGTTGGCATATAGAAATGCTATGGACTTTTGTATATTAATTTTGTATCCAGTGACCTTACTGTATTGGTTTATTGTTTCTAGTAATCTTTTTGGGGAGACTTTGGGGTTTTCTATGTATAGGATTATATCATCTGCAAAGAATGAAACCTTTCCTTCTTCTTTTCAGATATGAATGCCTTTTATTTCTTTGTCTTGTCTGATTGCTCTGGCTAGAACTTTAGCACCACGTTAAATAAGAGTGGAGAGCGTGGACATCCTTGTCTTGTTCCTGATTAAAGGGGGAAAGTCCTCAGTTTTATGCCATTTAATATGATGTTAGTTGTTGGTTTATCATAAATGGCCTTTATTATGTTGAGATATTTTCCTTTTATACCCATTTTGTTGAGTGTTTTAAACATAAAATTGTGTTGTATTTTATCGAATGCCTTTTCTGCATCTATTGATAAGATCATGTGGTTTTTGTTCTTTGTTTTGTTGATATGGTGTATTACGTTAACCATTTTATGTATGTTGAACCATCCTTGAGATTCTGGGATGAATCCCACTTGATCATGATGTATTATTTTGTTGATATGTTGTTGTATTCGATTTGCTAGTATTTTGTTCAGTATTTTAGCATCTGTATTCATTAGAGTATTGGTCTGTAGTTTTCTTTTTTAGTGCCGTCCTTGCCAGGTTTCGGTATGTGGGTTATGTTGGCCTCATAAAATGTGTTTGGAAGTATTGCTTCTTCTTCAATTTTCTGGAAGACTGAGGAAAATAGGAACCAAATCTTGTTTGAATGTTTGATAGAATTTACTAGTATAGCCATCTGGCCCTGGACTTTTATTTTTGGGGAGGATTTTAATAGTTTTTTCTATTTCCTCCCTGCTTATTGGTCTGTTGAGGCTTTCTGCTTCTTCATGACTCAATCTAGGAAGGTTGTATTGTTCTAGCAATTTATCCATTTCTTCTAGATTGTTGAATTTGGTGGCATATAGTTTTTCATAGTATTCTACAATAATTCTTTGTATATCTATGATATCTGTGGTGATTTCTCCTCTTTCATTCTGGATTTTGTTTATATAAGTCCTTTCTCTTTTTTCCTTGGTGAGTCTTACCAAGGGTTTGTTGATCTTTTCAAAGAACCAGCTCCTTGTTTTATTAATTTTTTCTATAGTTTTTCTTTTCTTTATTTCATTTATTTCTGCTCTGATTTTTATTATTTCCTTTCTTCGGCTGGTTTTGGGTTGTCTTTGTTCTTCTTTTTCTAGTTCCTTAAGGTGTGAAGTTAAGTGGTTTTTTTGGGCTCTCTCTTGTTTGTTCATATAGGCCTGAAGTTATATAAACTTCCCTCTTATTACTGCTTTTACTGCATCTCAGAGATTCTGATATGTCGTATTGTCATTTTCATTTGTCTGTATGTTTGATCTCTGCGCTTATTTCTTTTTTGACCCACTCATTTTTTAAAAGTATGTTGGTGTTGGCGTAACAGTGTGGGCTCGGGCTAGCCTAGCAGGGGCGGAGGTGACTCGCTAAAGCTGTCCGGCAGCTGCGGGCTGCCTGTGACCCCACTTGTGGGGAAAAATACGGGCAGAGATCAGCCCTGCGACCCTGCGCTAGCCGGCCCTGACCGCGGGCACCGGGCTAAGACCAGGGACGGGCAAGGGGCCCGAGCTCACGCTGCCAACCTTGCCCAGAAGGAGAAACCGTGGTGTGCCATCTGTGGGCGCGAGCGGGCTCCTAAGACGGGGGCGAGGGAGACACTGAGACCAGCGGAAGTTCCCTGCTGAGCTCCCGCTGCTCTCCCTGCCTGGCCGGAGAAACTGCAGAGTACCACTCTACGTGCCCGAGCTTGCTCCGAGCGTGGGGGCGGGGTAGGAGCCGGAACGACCGGAAGCTAGCTGCTGTGCGCACGCCAGCAAACACGCCCGGCCCAATAATCCCCGGTTTTCGGTTTCAGTCCCTGCGCAGGAGGGCCCTGGCCTCGAGGGCGGGGCTAAATTCTGGACGGGCAAAGGCTCACAGCTGAGAGCACGTCAAAAGCCCCGCCCAACCCACAAAACGGTGGCGAGCAGGCTCTGACTGAGGGGGCTGGGCATAAGCCTTCCGGAAAAAGGCCGGTTCCACAGCTGAGCAAAGGTGCTCACCTCTGCCCTGGGTGCTAACGCTAGTGACTTGAATGACAGCCCCTCCCGCAAAGGAGAGGCAGAAACCACAGCAATAGCTGCAGTGAGCCAGCGCAGGCAACGCCCACACCCAACCGCCCTAGGCAGCAACAGAGAAGGTGGCAAACCCGCAGACAGACCACACCTAGAGAACACAAAGGCAACACATACTGGACTCCAGTAGCCACAACTTGCTTACACTCAGATAAAATGGGCAGGCAGAGGAATGCAAACCAAATCAACCAAGAGAAATCCCCAGAGAAGGACCTGAATGAACCAGATATAACCAAACTACCAGAAGCAGACTTTAGAATAATGATAGTTAGGATGTTCAAAGAAATTAGAGCAACAATGGATAGTCACTATGAGCACCTAAATAAAGAGATAACAAGTATAAAAAATGAAATTGAAATAATAAAAAAGAACCAGACAAAAATGACAAATACAGTATCAGAATTGAAGACCACAATGGAAGGAATTAAAAGCAGGATGAATCACGCTGAGGATCGAATCAGTGAGTTAGAGGACACAATAAACATAGTTACAGAAGCAGAGAAAAAAAAGGAAAAGAGACTCAAAAAAATGTGAGGAAACTCTAAGGGAGCTCTGTGACAACCTGAAGAGAAACAACATTCGCATCATAGGGGTACCTGAAGAAGAGGAAAGAGGACAGGAAATGGAAACTTTGTTCAATCAAATCATAGCAGAAAACTTCCCTAAATTAAGGCTAGGAAACATTCTACATGTCCAAGAGGCACACAGAACCCCATTAAAGAGAAACCCAAAAAGATCTACACCAAGACACATCATAGTTAAAATACCAAAGCTAACAGATAAAGAAAAAATCTTAAAAGCTGCTAGAGAAAAAAAGACTCTCACCTACAAAGGAGCCCCCATTAGGATGACATCGGACTTCTCAACAGAAACACTTCAGGCCAGAAGGGAATGGCAAGATATAATCAAAGTAATGCAGAACAAGAACCTACAACCAAGACTACTCTATCCAGCAAGGCTAACGTTTAAAATTGAAGGAGAAATAAAGAGCTTTCCAGACAAAGAAAACCTCAAGGAATTCATTAAAACCAAACCAATCCTGCAAGAGATTTTAAGGGGCCTAGTGTGAACAGTTCAAAGGGAGAAAAGAATATAGCAATATATATATATATATATATATATATACACACAGCTTTAAAGAATAAAATGGCAATAAACAACTACATATCAATAATAACCTTAAATGTAAATGGATTAAATGATCCAATCAAAAGACATAGGGTAGCAGCGTGGATAAAGAAACAGTACCCATACATATGCTGTCTACAAGAGACACACCTTAAAACAAAACATGCACATAAACTGAAGGTAAAAGGGTGGGAAAAAATATTTCATGCAAATGGAAATGAAAAAAAATCCGGGGTAGCAGTACTTATATCTGACAAAATGGACTTTAAAACAAAGACTGTAGTAAGAGATAAAGAAGGACACTACATAATGATAAAGGGAACAATTCAACAGGAAGATATAACTATTATAAATATCTACGCACCAAATATAGGAGCCCCGACATTCATAAAGCAGACTTTGATGGACATTAAGGGCGAGATTAACAGTAATACTATCATAGTAGGGGATTTCAATACCCCACTAACAACACTGGATAGATCCACAAGAAAGAAAATCAATAAAGAAACAGCAGACTTAAAGGATACACTAGATCAACTTGATTTAATAGATATCTTCAGAACTTTTCACCCTAAAGCAGTAGAATATACATTCTTCTCAAGCGCTCATGGTATGTTTTCTAGGATAGACCACATGTTACTACACAAAAAAGGCCTCAACAAATTTAAGAAGATTGAAATTATATCAAGCATTTTATCTGATCACAATGCAATGAAACTAGAAATTAACCACAAAAGAAAAACTGAAAAATACTTAAACACTTGGAAACTAAGTAGCATGTTATTAAATAATGAATGGATTAACAATGAGATCAAAGAAGAAATAAAAAAGTTTCTAGAAACAAATGATAATGAGCATACGTCAACTCAAAATTTATGGGACACAGCAAAAGCAGTTCTGAGAGGGAAGTTTATTGCACTACAGGCATATCATAAGAAGCTAGAAAAAGAACATATAAGCAACTTAACCCTGCAGCTAAAAGAACTTGAAAAACAACAACAAATAAAATGCAGGACAAGTAGAAGGAAGGAAATAATAAAGATCAGAGCAGAAATAAATGACATAGAGGCTAAGGAAACAATACAGAGGATCAATGAAACCAGAAGCTGGTTCTTTGAAAAGGTAAACAAGTTTGATGAACCCTTAACTAGACTCACCAAGAAAAAAAGAGAGAGGTCTCAAATAGATAAAATTAGAAAGGACAGTGGAGAAATTACAACTAATACAACAGAGATACAAAGCATTGTAAGAAAATACTATGAAGAACTCTATGCCAAAAAATTAGACAATCTAGATGAAATGGACAAATTTCTTGAATCATATAAACTTCCAAAAATCAATCTGGAAGAATCAGAGCACCTAAACAGACCAATTACAACAGAGAAGATTGAAACAGTTATCAAAAAACTCCCAAAAAAGAAAAGTCCTGGGCCTGATGGCTTCACAAGTGAATTCTATCAAAAATTCAAAGAAGAACTAACTCCTATCCTCCTCAAGCTATTTCAAAAAATTCAAGAGGAAGGAAGACATCCAAACTCCTTTTATGAGGCGAGCATAATTCTGATCCCCAAACCGGGCAAAGACAACACAAAGAAAGAAAATTATAGGCCTATATCCCTGATGAATTTAGATGCTAAAATTCTCAACAAAATATTAGCCAACCGGATTCAGCAATATATGAAAAAAATCATACACCATGACCAAGTGGGATTTATTCTGGAGAGGCAAGGCTGGTTCAATATTCGCAAATCAATCAATGTGATTCATCACATAAACAAAAGGAAGGATAAAAATCACATAATAATTTCAATAGATACAGAAAAGGCATTTGATAAAATCCAGCACCCATTCATGCTCAAAACTCTCAGTAAAGTGGGAATACAAGGAACATTCCTTAACATGATAAAGGCTATCTACGACAAACCCACAGCAAACATCATACTAAATGGACAAAAATTAAAAGCAATACCCTTAAGATCAGGAACCAGGCAGGGTTGCCCACTTTCACCACTTTTATTCAACATAGTTCTGGAAGTCCTAGCTATAGCAATCAGACAAAAAGAAGAAATAAAAGGCATCCAAATTGGAAAAGAAGAAGTAAAACTGTCACTATTTGCAGATGATATGATATTGTACATAGAAAACCCTAAAGTCTCAGTTAAAAAACTACTGGACCTTATAAATGAATTCAGCAAGGTGGCAGGATATAAAATTAATACCCAGAAATCAGAGGCATTTCTATATACAAACAATGAACTGTCAGCAAAAGAAATTAAGGAATCAATCCCCTTCACAATTGCAGCCAAAAAAATAAAATACCTAGGAGTAAATTTAACCAAGGAGGCTAAGGGATTGTACTCAGAAAATTATAAAACATTGATAAAAGAAATCAAGGAAGATACAAACAAGTGGAAGCATATACCGTGCTCATGGCTAGGAAGAATAAACATCATTAAAATGTCTATATTACCCAAAGCAATTTATAAATTCAATGCAATACCAATTAAAATACCAATGACATACTTCAAAGATATAGAAAACATATTCCAAAAATTTATATGGAACCAAAAAAGAACACGAATAGCCTCAGCAATCTTAAAAAGAAAAAATAAAGCAGGAGGTATCAGTCTTCCGGATATCAAGGTTTACTACAAGGCCATTATACTCAAGACAGCCTGGTACTTGCATAAGAACAGTCACATAGATGAATGGAACAGAACAGAAAACCCAGAAATAAACCCACAGCTTTATGGACAACTGATATTTGACAAAGGAGGAAAGAACATACAATGGAGTAAAGACAGCCTCTTTAACAAATGGTGCTGGGAAAATTGGACATCTACCTGCAAAAAAATAAAACTAGACCATCAACTTACACCATGCACAAAAACAAATTCAAAATGGATAAAGGACTTAAACATAAGCCGTGAAACTATAAGCATCTTAGAAGAAAACATAGGCAGCAAGCTCTCCGACCTCTGTAGCAGCAATTTATTTGCCAATTTATCTCCACGGGCAAATGAAATAAAAGGCAAGATAAACAAATGGGACTACATCAAACTAAAAAGCTTTTGCACAGCTAAAGACAATAAGAACAGAATAAAAAGACAAACTATACAATGGGAGAACATATTCGACAGCACGTCTGATAAGGGTTTAATAACCAAAATTTATAAAGAACTTATAAAACTCAACACCAGGAAGACAAACAATCCAATCAAAAAATGGGCAAAAGAAATGAATAGAAATTTTACCAAAGAAGACATACAGATGGCCAAAAGACATATGAAAAAAGCTCAACATCACTAATTATTAGAGAAATGCAAATTAAAACCACAATGAGATATCACCTCACACCAGTCAGAATGGCGCTCATCAGCAAAACAACACAGAACAAGTGCTGGCGAGGATGTGGATAAAAGGGAACCCTTCTGCACTGCTGGTGGGAATGCAGACTGGTGCAGTCACTGTGGAAAACAGTTTGGAGATTCCTCAAAAAATTAAAAGTCGAACTGCCTTTTGAACCAGCTATCCCACTTTTAGGAATATACCCTAAGAACACCATAACACTGTTCGAAAAGAAGAAATGCGCCCCCATGTTTGTGGCAGCATTGTTCACAATAGCGAAGAGCTGGAAACAGCCCAAGTGTCTGTCAGAAGACGAGTGGATTAAAAAGCTTTGTTATATATATACTATGGAACAATATTCAGCCATAAGAAATGATGACATCGGATCATTTACAACAAAATGGATGTACCTTGATAACATTATACGGAGTGAAATAAGTAAATCAGAAAAAAAGAAAAACTGAGAACAGCATGATTTCATACATAGGTGGGACATTAAAGTGAGACTATGAGACACGGACAAGAGTGTGGTGGTTACGGGATGGGGGGAGGGAGGGGGGGTGGGATAGGGAGAAGGGGAGGGGCACAGGGAAAACCAGATAGAAGGTGACAGAGGACAATTTGACTTTGGGTAATGGGTATGCAGCACAATTGAATGATAAGATAATCTGGAGATGTTTTCATTGTACATATGTTCCCTGATTTATTGGTGTCACCCCATTAAAGTTAATAAAAAATAAAAATAAAAAAAAAACAAAAAAACTATGTGATCTTATCTAATTTTCCTTATGCTATATAGAACACCTCTATTTTCACTTTGTTTTTCTCTATACAAGTTTCCCCCCTTTTTAACATGCTTAGATTATATTTTTTAAATTTCTCAGGACAGAGGCAGCAAACTCCATTGCACGTAGCTGCTGATCTGGGAAATGAGGAACTGGTGGAAACCCTGCTGAAGGTAGGCTGTGATCTGAAAGCTGTCCATAAGGTATTTCAGGGATATCACTTTGTTCAGTTGAGGTGGTTGCCGAGGATGCCCTGTTGGCTGTAAGCCTTGAGCAAGCAGCATGGCTTTTGTGAAATGGACACAAACTGTAGAAACCTTGTATCCTGATAGTCATTTGATAAATATAGGTCAGTAAGAATTTTTACTCTGAACAATAAAGTGTATATCTAAATTCAAATTATTATTTTTTGCAAAGATTATAGATTCATATGGTCCAAAGTTTCAAAAAATATATCATTAGTAAAGGTTTGACATATTTGTGTGGCCCCATTTTACCCTTGCCATATATATATATATCTGTTACAATACATTTCTCTGTTCTTTCCAGAGTTTCTTTATGCATAGACATGAAAACATCAGCATATTTATATTCTTCTTCCATTTCTCTGTCCTTTTTATACAGTGGTGCTTTACCTCTGCATATTGTTCTATGTGTCACTTTTTTGCTTTAACAATATAAAGAGGAGATCATCCCATATCTACACAGAGAGTTTCTTTATTCTTTTTTACATAGCTGCATAATAGTGGTATGGACATACTGTAATTTTTATTTTTTTATTTTTTTATTACAGGGACAGAGAGAGTCAGAGAGAGGGATAGACAGGGACAGACAGACAGGAACAGAGAGAGATGAGAAGCATCAATCATTAGTTTTTCATTGCTGTTGGGACACCATAGTTGTTCATTGATTGCTTTTTCACATGTGCCTTGACCACGGGCCTTCAGCAGACCGAGCCACCCCTTGCTGGAGCCAGCGACCTTGGGTCCAAGCTGGCGAACTTTTCTCAAGCCAGATGGACCCACGCTCAAGCTGGCAAGCTCGGGGTCTTGAATCTGGGTCTTCCGCATCCCAGTCCGACACTCTATCCACTGCGCCACCGCCTGGTCAGGCTGGACATACTGTAATTTAACTAATCCTCAACTGATAGGCATTTAAGTTGTTCCTAAGCTTTTGCTGTTATAAACAGAGCTATAATGAATAAATGTACACATGCATATCTAAGGTTGTTTATTTTTAATTTAAGAAGTTTTTAAATTGTAAAATACATGTAACATAAAATTTACCATTTTTTAAATTATTATTATTAATTTTATTGTGGTGACATTGATAAATCAGGGTACATATGTTCAGAGAAAACATCCCCAGGTTATTTTGACATTTGATTATGTTGCATACCCCTCACCCAAAGTCACATTGTCTTCTGTCACCTTCTTTCTGGTTTTCTTTGTGTCCCTTCCCTCCCCCCACCCACTCCCTCTCCTTCCTCTCCCTCCCCGCTCTCCACCTATAACCACCTCAGTCTTGTCTCTGTCTCTGAATCTCTTTTTTATGTCCCATTTATGTATGAAATCATATAGTTCTTAGTTTTTTTCTAATTTACTTATTTCACTCAGTATAATATTATCAATGTCTATCGATGTTGTTGTAAATGATCCAATGTCATCATTTCTTATGGCTGAGTAGTATTCCATAGTATATATGTACCACATCTTCTTTATCCAGTCATCTATTGAAGGGCTTTATGGTGTTTCTATGTCTTGGCCACTATGAACAATGCTGCAGTGAACATGGGGTTGCATGTGTCTTTATGTAGCAATGTTTTTGTGTTTTGGGGGTATATACCCAGTAGAGGGATTGCTGGGTCATATGGTAGTTCTATTTTTAATTTTTTTTCTTGTTTTTTTTTACAAGGACAGAGAGAGAGTCAGAGAGAGGGGTAGATAGGGACAGACAGACAGAAACAGAGAGAGGTGAGAAGCATCAATCATTAGTTTTTCGTGGCCATTGGGACACCTTAGTTGTTCATTGATTGCTTTCTCACATGTGCCTTGACCGCAGGCCTTTAGCAGACCGAGCAACCCCTTGCTGGAGCCATATTTTTTAAGTTTTCGAGGAACCACCATACTTTCTTCCATAATGGTTGTATTACTTTACATTCCCACCAATAGTGGATGCGGGTTCCTTTTTCTCTACAACCTCTCCAACACTTGTTATTACCTGTCTTGTTGATAATAGCTAATCTAACAGGTATGAAGTGGTATCTCATTGTAGTTTTGATTTGCATTTCTCTAATAGCTAATGAAGATGAGCATCTTTTCATATATATGTTGGTCATTTGTATTTCTTCCTGGGAGGTGTGTCGGTTCATGTCCTCTTCCCATTTTTTTATTGGCTTGTTTGTTTGTTTGTTTGTTGTTGAGTTTTATGAGTTCTTTGTATATTTTGGATATTAGGCCCTTATCTGTGCTGTTGTTTGAAAATATCATCTCCCATTTAGTTGGCTGTCTGTTTGTTTTGCTGTTAGTTTCTCTTGCTGTGCAAAAGCTTCTTAGTCTCATGTAGTCCCATTCGTTTTAAAATTTACCATCTTAACTGTTTTTTGTGTTTTTTTGTGACGGATTGGGAAGAAATATTTAAAGTAATGCATAACAAGAACCTACAACCAAGAGTTTTTAAACCAGCAAGGCTATTGCTTAAAAAAGAAGGAGAAATAAAAAACTTCCCAGACCAAAAAAAAAAAAGCACCTCAAAAAATTTGTTACAACCAAACCAGAACTGCAAGAAATGTTAAGGGGCCTGTTATAAAAAAGAATGAAGAAAAAAAAATTGAGAAAAAAAGGACTGTAGATTTAAAGGATAAAATGGCAACAAATAAGTACATATCAATAATAACCTTAAATGGAAATTAATTAAATTCTCCAATCAAAAGACATAGGATAACTGCATGGATAAGAAAATAGGACCCATACATATATTGTCTACAAGAGATACATCTCAGAACAAAAGATACACACAGACTGAAAGTGAAGGGATGGAAAAATGTATTTCATGCAAATGGAAATAAAAAGAAAGCTGAGGTAGAAGTACTTACGCTTGAAAAAATAAACTTTAAAACAAAAGCTATAGAAAGAGATCAAGAGGTCACTACATAATGAAAAAGGGAGCAATCCAACAGGAGGATTTACCATTGTAAATATTGATGCACCTTGATATAGGAGCATCTAAATATATAACGCAGATTTTGATGGACATAAAGAGAGAGATCAACAGCAATACTATAATAGAAGGGATTTTAATACCCCACTAACATCAAAGGATCAATTGTCCAAAGAGAAAATTAACAAAGAAACAGCAGCCTTAAATGACACACTAGATCAACTGGATTTAATTAAAATCTTCAGAATCTTTTACCCCAAAGCAGCAGAATATGCATTCTTTTCAAGTGCTCATTGTACATTTTCTAGGATAGACCACATGTTAGGAAAAAATAAGTCTCAACAATTTTAAGAAGATTGAAATCATATCAAACATCTTCTTTAATCACAATGGCATGAAATCACAAATCAACTACAATAGAAAAACTGAAAAACATTCAAACAATTGGAAACTATATAGCATGTTATTAAATAATGAACGGGTTAACTGAGATCAAGGAATAAATCAAACATGTCCTTGAAACAAATGAAATGAACATACAACAACTCAAAATCTATGGGACACCGCAAAAGCAGTTCTGAGAGGAAAATTCATAGCATTACAGGCATACCATAAGAAATGAGGAAAAGCTCATAAACAACCCTGTATCTAAAAGAACTAGAAAAAGAAAAACAGATAATAAAGCCCAGAGGAAATAAAAGAAAGGAACTAATAAAGATCAGAGTGAAAATAAATGACATAGAGGCTAGAAAAACAATGCAAAAGATCAATGAAACCAAGAGCTGGTTCTTTGAAATGGTAAACAAGAATGATAAGCCTTTAACCAAACTCATTAAGAAAAAAAGAGAGAGAACTCAAATAAATAAAATTAGAAACGAAAGTGGAGAAGTAACCATTGACACCACAAAAATACAAAGGATTGTAAAAAATATACTATAAAGATTTATATACCAAATAATTGGACAACCTAGGTGAAATGGATAGATTCCTAGAAACATAAAATCTTCCAAAACTCAATCAGGAAGAATTAGAAAACCTAAACAGACTGATTACAACAAATGAAGTTGAAAGTTATCAAAAAACACCCAGCTAACAAAAGTCCTGGGCCAGATGGCTTCACAGGCAAATTTTACCAAACATTCAAAGAAGAACTAACACCTGTAGTTCTCAAGCTATTTCAAAAAATTCAAGAGGAGGGAAGACTTCCAAGCTCCTTTTATGAGGCAACAGTTATCCTCATTCCAAAACCAAGTAAAGACCCTACAAAGAAAGAAAACTATAGGCCAATATCCCTGATGAATATAGATGCTAAAATTTTCAACAAAATATTAGCAAACTGGAACCAGCAATACATTAAAAAACTGGAACCAGCAATACATAAAGAATACATCAATACATCCTGATCAAGTAGAATTTATTCTAGGGAGGCAAGGCTGGTAAAATATTTGCAAGTCATCAATGTGATTCATCACATCAACAAAAGAATAAAAATCACAGGATTATATCAGTAGATGCAAAAAAGCATTTGATAAAATCCAGCACCCATTTATGATCAAAATTCTCAGCAAAGTGGGAATTCAGGGAACATACCTCAACATAATAAAGGCCATCAATGACAAACCCACAGCCAACGTCATAGTCAATGGTCAAAAATTAAAAGCAATCTCCTTAAGATGCGAAACAAGGCAAGGTGCCCCCTTTCACCACTCTTATTCAGCATAGTTCTGGAAGTCCTAAACATAGCAATCAGACAAGAAGAAGAAATAAAAGGCATCCAGATTGGAAAAGAAGAAGTAAAACTATCGTTATTTGCTGATGACATACTGTACATAGAAAACCCTAAAGTCTCAGTCAAAAAAACTACTAGACCTGATAATTGAATTTGGCAAGGTGGCAGGATATAAAATTAATATTCTTAAATCAGTGGCACTTATATACGCCAGCAATTTAAGCTGTCAGGAAGAGAAATTAAGGAAACAATCCCCTTTACTATTGCAACCAAAAAATAAAATAAAATAAAGTACTTTGGAGTAAATTTAACCAACGAGGTAAAAGATTTGTACTTGGAAAATTATAACATTAAAAAAATCAAGGATGATACAAATAAGTGGAAGCATATACCGTGTTCGTGGATAGGAAGAATAAATGTCATTAAAATGTTTATAGTACCCAAAGCAATCTATAAATTCAGTGCAATTCCTGTTAAAATACCAGTGGCATACTTCAAAGATATAGAACAAATATTCCAAAAATTATATGGAACCAAACAAAAAACACGAATAGCCTCAGCAATCTTGAAAAAGAAGAATCAAGTGGGAGGTATCACACTTTCTAATATCAAGTTATACTACAAGGCCATAGTAATCAAAACAGCTTGGTACTGGCATAAGAATAGGCATACAGATCATTGGAACAGAACAGAGAATCCAGAAATAAACCCACGTTTTTATGGTCTGTTGATATTTGACAAAGGAGGTAATAGCATATCGTGAAGTAAGGACACTCTCTTTAATAAATGGTGTTGGGAAAATTGGACAGGTACATCCAAGAAAATGAAAATAGACCACCAACTTACACCATTCACAAAAATAAACTCAAAATGCATATAAAAGACTTAAATGTTAGTCGTGAAACCATAAACATCTTGAAAGAAAACATAGGCAGTAAACTCTCTGATATATCTTATAGCAATATTTTTGCTGATTTATCTCCATGGGCAAGTAAAATAAAGGACAAAATAAAAAAATGGGACTATATAAAACTAAAAAGCTTTTGCACAACAAAAGACACCATGAACAAAATAAAAGGACAACCCACACAATGGGAGAACATATTTGCCAATACGTTTGATAAGGGGTTAATAACCAAAATTTATAAAGAACTTGTAAAACTCAATATCAGGAAGGTAAACAATCCAATTAAAAAATGGGCAAAAGAACTGAATAGACACTTCTCCAAAGAGGACATACAGATGGCCAATAGACATATGAAGAAATGTTCAACGTCACTAATCATCAGAGAAGTGCAAAATTAAAACCACAATGAGATATCACCTCATACCTGTCTGAATGCCACTCATTAACAAATCAATACACAATAAGTGCTGGCGAGAATGCGGAGAAAAGGGAACCCTCCTGCACTGCTGGTGGGAATGCAGACTGGTGCAGCCACTGTGGAAAACAGTATGGCGTTTCCTCAAAAAATTAAAAATAGAACTGCCCTTTGAGTCAGCTATCCCAGTTTTAGGAACATATCCTAGGAATACCAAATCAGGCCCTGGACAGTTGGCTTAGTGGTAGAGTGTCGACCCGGCATGTGAAAGTCCCGGGTTCGATTCCTGACCAGGGCACACAGGGAGAAGCGCCCATCTGCTTCTCCACCTCCCTTCCCCCTCTCCTTCCTCTGTATCTCTCTCTTCTCCTCCTGCAGTTAAGGCTCTATTGGAGCAAAGTTGGCCTGGGCACTGAGGATGACTCCATGGCCTCCTCCTCAGGCACTACAATGGCTCTGGCCACAACAGAGCAATGCCCCAGATGGGCAGAGCATCGCCCCCTGGTGGGCATGCTGGGTGGATCCTGGTTGGGTACATGCGGTAGTCTGACTGCCTCTCTGCTTCTAACTACAGAAAAATACAAAAAGAAAAAAGAAAGAAAAAAGAATACCAAATCAAAAGATATGCATTCCATTGTTTATACAGCATTGTTAACAATAGGAAAGATCTGGAAACAGGTCATGTGTCTAACAGTGGGTGAGTGGAATAAAAAGTAGTGGTACATATACACAGTGGAATACTATGCGACCATGAGAAGAAGGAAATCTTACCTTTTGCATAGAGGGACCTAGAGATTATTATTCTAAGTGAAATAAGCCAGCGAAAGACAAACATCATATGATCTCACTTATATGTGGAATCTAATGAACAAAATGAACTGAGGAACAGAATAGAGGCAGAGGTGTGGTCACAGGGAGTGGAAGGACAGCTGTCAGAGGGAAGCTGGACTAGGGAATGGGATCAGAGATGGTGAAGGGATTAGTGAAATTATATAAACATAACACAGAGATACAGATAACAGGACAGCAAATCCCAGAGGGAAGAGGGGAGGTAATTAGGGGGAGGGGGCAAAAGGGGTATAAATAAGGGACATGGGTGGGGGTTGAGGGTGTTATATTGAGTGAGACACTTGAATCCATGTTAACACAATAAATTAAAATTAATAAAGAAATAAAAAGATCTAGATGGAAAAAAGGGTGCTAAGGTTTAGTGTAAATTTGACTTTCCAGAAATATGTTCTCTGGGTCTGAGATGTCACAAGTGTTTGAATCTCCACTTCAGCATATGCTCCCAGGAGTGGTTTCCCATGAGTCTGAAAACTGGCTGTCAAAGTGCTGCCTTCCCAAAGTAGGCTAATTATAGTGATTCAGATGTCTTTACAAGCCAGAATTTAGACAGTGTATAATTAGAGGCTTGCAGTTCTTTGCAAAATGCAGTTCTTTCTAATTTTGTTACTGTTTCTTTAGATAAGAAGCTGATTACTTTCAGCCCTAATTTTCAGATTCACCTGGATTTTAGCACTTGGACTAACAGCCAAATCATTTGGGTTGGTGTGAGTTGTAAATAGTCAGATGTGAGAATTATTGGGATAAATTTCTGGATCCCTAAGCATAGAAACATAGGTTCTTAAGATTGGAACTTCTTCTGGGGCTGTATGACCATTCATTTCAATTTTTGTAAGGATTCTTGAGCAAATTTTTCATGGGTTGTTTTGAAAAGCAAATGAGAATCACCACCCTTTGCTCAGGAAAAAATGTGTAGATTTCTAGATTGTATACTGCATAAAATCTAGGGGTAGAATATCTTGGGGACACTGCTCTCCAAGCTATATGCTCTGGCTTTGAGCTTTATTCATTTGGACAAAGGTGGGTCTTTTGTAATTTCTATAAGGTACCATATGGACTCCGGGCTTCTTCTTCTTCTTCTTCTTCTTTTCTTTTTTCTACAGGGACAGAGAGAAAGTCAGAGAGGGATAGATAGGGACAGACAGACAGGAACGGAGAGAGGTGAGAAGCATCAATCATTAGTTTTTTGTTGCCGTTGCAACACCTTAGTTGTTCATTGATTGCTTTCTCACACGTGCCTTGACCGCGGGCGGGCCTTCAGCAGCCTGAGTAACCCCTTGCTGGAGCCAGCGACCTTGGGTCCAAGCTGGTGAGCTTTTGCTCAAGCCAGATGGACCTGCGCTCAAGCTGGCGATCTCGGGTCTCGAGCCTGGGTCTTCCGCATCCCAGTCCGATGCTCTATCCACTGTGCCACCACCTGGTCAGGCTGGACTCCAGGCTTCTTATGCCCCAAATTATGTCTTGAACAACCCTTACTGATCATTCTTTTTGGTTAAGATTCCAACCCTCACCTTTGCTAGAGGCAGTATATAATAGAAGAAAAGTTCTGATTAGAAGTCCAGTAAGTTGAATTCTGTACTATGAATTTGCCGTGTTGTCATGATTGATACTACTTTTAATCAGATACAGAACTTTGCTGTCTTATTACTCTGCCCTCCTCAACACATGGCTTCCACTCCCTGGTTGACAGTGGCTGTTTAAGCCCCACCATCATGCCAGCATTCCACTCATGAGGATGAGGAAAGGAAGATGACATCTCTCCTCTTTTTAAGGATACTTCCCAGAGGTTGCATTAGCCACTTCTGTTTATATACCATTGGCCAGAACTTATGTCCCATACCTAAGTACAAGGGAGGCTAGGAAATGTTTGGAGTTGTCAAGTGCCCAGGTAAAACCAAGAGGTTTCTTCCTATAAAAGAAAAGAAGGCTGAAGAAGGCCGCTGAGGGAAGGGGCCATGACTGCTGGCTAAAGCCTCCGCCATAGTTGGAGTCTGCCTTTGGAGGAGAAAAATGTATAATCATGTGACTTATTTGCTGAAGACACCCCAGTGCAGTGAGCCAGGGAGACCCCAGGGGTATTGGAGAAATGTTTGGGCTCTCATTAATAGAGCATGAGTACAACACTATTTGTTGATGGGCCTCTAAGCCCAAACTCTTCAGCTTGCCCAGTTGACATAGCACCACATGCTATCAATATCTAGCATTTCTTGGACAATTTTCATGTGCCATCATTGTCTTAAAGGTATTGTATGCATTATCAGATACTCCCACCACTACACCATGGGATAGTTATTGAGATGAAGAGAAGCTAAGGACTGGCCCAAGTTCACTTTGCAAGGAAACAAGAGGGTAAGGATTTGAACCCAGGCTCCCTTGTTTCAATACTAGAGTTCCTAATCATTAGATTGTACCACCTGACACTTTCATTTTTAACTTTTAGTAAGGGAAGACTGCCTTGGATGTGGCCTCCAGGAGCAACCACAGCCTTGTTTTGGACATGCTCATAAAAGCAGAGATACTATGCCTGGAGAGAGGTAAGAAAGGTTGTTTCCATTAAACATGCACCTGCTGTTGTGACATTTCCTTAGCCAAAGCATCATCTCTGTTTTCTTTGTAGGAGGTGGGTAAAATAGCAGCAGGATGAGACAGAAGCAAGGGACACAGCATTGTAAAATCCCTTACAATTCCTGGGCCAGACACAGTACTCAAGTTTTTTATTTCAAACATTCGTATCCATCTTTCTTTATTTTTTTTTTTTTGTGACAAAGAGAGAGACAGAGACAGAGAGAGGGACAGAGAGGAAGAAGAGAGATGAGAAGCATCAATTCTTTGTTGCGGCACCTTAGTTGTTCATTGATTGCTTTCTCATATGTGCCTTGACCAGGGGGATTACAGCAGACGGAGTGACCCCTGGGCTCAAACTGGTGAGCCTTGCTCAAAGCAGATGAACCTGTGCTCAATCTGGCGACCTCAGTGTTTCGAACCTGGGTCCTCTGAGTCCAAGTCTGATGCTCTATCCACTGTGCCACCACCTGGTCAAGTCTCCGTCTTGAATGACAAAAATGACCCAATGACAGATAACGCTGAAAACGTTTTCTTGGTTACTACCTTACCAGTTATATCTGAAAATATATATTCTGAAATAAGGTACTAAGCAGAAAACGTCTGAAGTCATCTGCTACAATTACTTTCAATTTAGAAGCACAGTGACAGCATCAGGGACCCGACAACCAACTTTCCTCTGACATTCAAGCAAGATCACAGTCAAGAGACCAGGCATATTCTTAGTCTCTTCTGGAACCTGGCTTATCGTCAGCTGAAGGCCAGTAAGTGGCAGAGGCTGGCCTGTTCATGGAACTTTACAGATCACCACATCAGGGTCATTGAGGAACAGTGGTCAAGTGAGCGCAGCCTAGATGATTTTGGCAGGAGGCATTCAGTGTTAGGAACAGCAGTCATTCCTGGTGAAAGATCTTCCAGGTAAGTGCCAGGGGTACAGACTGAAGGCTTTCTCAGAGGACTCTAAGCCATGGAATAATTTCAGCCAGACTCCAGTTGTCAGCATTAGTGAGGTCACAATAGGGGGAGTCCTTTGCTTTGCTTTTTAATGATTTGGCCAAAACCTTGAAATAAAGCCAGTTTGTTTGGCATTAATCAACTAACTAACTTTAAAAACAAAAATGCAAGTACTTTCATTGGAAAACCTTTTTTATTTATAGCCCTTTCCATATCATGAGATGTGAATGAGTCCCCCGCCAGGGTAGGTTGGTGTTACTGATTGCTACGGTTGTGGATACTGAAGCACAGCCCAGGAGCCCATGTTACTCGTACCACAGGCTATGGCGCTTTCCATGGCTAGTTCTAAGGACACAGTTTCATGTGAAAAAATATAGAAGATGTTGAATATGGAGTATTGTTTCTTTTTTTTTTAAAAATTTCTTTTTATTTATTCATTTTAGAGAGGAGACACAGAGTGAGAGAGAGAGAGAGAGAGAGAGAAAGAGAGAGAGAAAGGGGGGAGGAGCTGGAAGCATCAACTCCCATATGTGCCTTGACCAGACCAGTGCAGGGTTTTGAACTGGCGACCTCAGTGTTCCCAGGTCGACGCTTTATCCACTGCGCCACCACAGGTCAGGCGAATATGGAGTATAGTTTCTGAAAAGAATTCTTTGTTGTCCTTTGTTGCTAATTAGACATGAAGTGTTCTGTGAAGTCTTTAGGAAATTGTCTTCTGGAAAGCTCCCTTGACTTAAAGCAGTGGTTCTTAACCTGGGTTCTATCGAACCCTAGGGGTTCAATGAGTCGGTCTCAGGGGTTCGGAGAAGCCTCTGCTGTGGAGGCCAGAATAAAGTAATACCGTAATTTGTTGTGAGTTCATGCACTTTGTTGGTTTTGTTCTTTGAGCAAGGTGATGATGGTCATGCACGGCTCATTTTGTGCACCAGTAAAAAAAACATATACCTATGTCTTGAATTTGGAAAATAACCCCATCTTTTATTTATCACTAAAGAAGGGTTTGGTGAATGCGCATATGAAACTGGTGGGTTTGGTACCTCAAAAAAGGTTAAGAACCACTGACTTAAAGAAATGATCTGGAAACACCCTACACCCTCAGGGTACTTGCCCTCAGGGTACGAGGGATTTAAAATGTTTCACTCCAGCATTGCAAAGGGCCGAGAGTGTGTCCTTAGCTCTTCCAAGTGAGGAGGAATGTCTCCGCTCAGTAAGTCATGGTGCATGTCTGATGGACATGGCACAGTAACATTCACAACCCGCTTATTTGTGACTCAGGTAATGGCACCAGAGTTTGTGGATTTTTGAGCAAAGAAGTTTTGCAAGGGCAAGATTAAGAGGATTCACCGAGGAGCACACTCTTCATGCATGTGTTTGCTTTCCCTGAAACGCCTGTCTCTAACACTTTGTTCAACAAACTTCCTCCCCAGAGCTCAGGCCCTTCTCTTGTGGCATCTGTCTGCTCTGGGGCACACACTCGCTAGAACTAGGAGCCTGCCATGTGTTTGTGAACTCCTCCTGGGGTTTCCAGTGGTGTCTCATCTCTCCATCTCAGCATTTCCCCCAACACTTACTTCTCAGGGGTTAGTTATCCAGTCAGTGTGTGCCTGGTATTCACTGGCCCAGATGGGTTGGGGAATGCAGGTTTTCATTAGAAACTGGAGTGGCAGGATGTACACGCATGCTGCCCAGTGTGGGTAATGGACAGCAGCAGCAGCAGGACCTGAGAGCTTATTAGACACACAGATCTTCACCCCAGGCTGACTAACTCAGACCTGCATTTTCACAAGATCCCCAAGTGAAATATGCACTTTGAGTTTGAGAAGCTCCAGTCCCATTAAGATTGTCCCTGACTGCTCCTTTGGGCTCTGTCAAGCACAGTAGGCACATGGGAAATGCTGGAGTGAGTCCAGAGCTGGTCACCAAAAAACAGCAGTGAGTGGAACTGGTCGAGTATTTGTGCACTGGGCCTTTGATCTAACAGTCATCAGAGGAGTGAATTTACAACCACAGTCGTAGAGAAAATTCAGTTAGAATTGAGATCACAGTAATGAAAAGAACATCATCAGTAGGTGGTGTCATTGCCTCTGATCTTTTGTGTGTGGCACAGGGAAGTAAAGCTTCTGTGAACATGGCCACAGGGCTCTGCTCATTTAGCTGCATGGGACCCTGATGACGCACGTCATGCCAGTCAAGCACTTGTACGAAGAGCTGGTCCACGCATGTTCCCCAGAAGTAGCTGGTGGCAGTTTTCAATAACACTGGGGAACAGTGTTTTTTTCATTTTCTGTTCCATAAGGTTTTAGAACTTTTTCTATACATTTCTGCATTGCTGATTCCAAATCTGAAATCCATTTTTTGGTGCATGCTCTAGTTTTTATGCAATTTTAAATTTCTTTTTGTTACAGTTAATGGCATGCATTGGTTTTTCAATTGGAGTTAAAGGGCAACGACTCTTGGATTAAACATAACCACAAGGCAATTAATGTTTTACAAACATCCTTTTTACATCATTGTAGTTGTTTTAAATGTAAAAAATTATTATCTGATAAAAACACCCTCTTATTTTGTTTTAAGATTAAATCATGGCTTCTTCGAGTAGGCATAAATGTAAGAATAGTCCTCACACCTTCTGTTATATATGTGGCTGTTACACACTTCAACGTTGAAGGCACAATATTTCATCATTTGTGACACGTGCATATATTGCCTATTTTCAAGTTCCCATTGGCGATCAAGACAAGAATTGGGCTCCTCATATTGTGTGTCATAATTGTGAGGAAAAGCTTCGTGACTGGACAAAAGGAAAATGCAAAGGAATGCCTTTTGGTATTCCCATGGTTTGGTGTGAACCTAAGAACCACAGCAGTGACTGTTACTTCTGTCTGATCCATACAAAGGGCATTGGCAAGAAAAAATGGCATATGATCACATATCCTAATATTCCTTCAGCAATACGACCTATCCCACACTCTGAGACACTCCTGGTTCCAGTTTTCAATGGTTTTTCTTCTTCTAAGGATGAAGAAAGTGAGCATGGTGATCAAGTGTATTTTGATAAGATGCATGAGGAAATGGTTGTAGAATCTGAAGGGTCTTCTTCTAATGCAAAGCAGTCATTAACCCCTCAGCAGTTTAGCCAACCCAGATTGAATGACTTGGTGAGAGATTTGAGTCTATCAAAGAAAGCAGCTGAGTTATTAGCCTCCAGGCTTCAAGAAAAGAATGTACTTCAGCGGCCAGCTAAAGTATCCCATTTCAGGAAGCATGAACAAATTTTTGTGGACTTTTTTTCCGAAGACAAACACTTTGTTTACTGTTGTGATATCAGCAGTCTTCTCAGCCAACTAGGTGTTACCACTTACAGTCCAACAGAATGGCTGCTATTTCTTGACAGCTCTAAACCAGTGGTTCTTAACCTTTTTTGAGGTACCAAACCCACAAGTTTCATATGTGCATTCACCGAACCCTTCTTTAGTGATAAATAAAATATGATTTTTTTTCCAGATTCAAGACATAGGTATATGTTTTGTTACTGGTGCACAAAATGAGCCGTGCATGAACATCACCTTGCTCAAAGAACAAAACCGACAAAGTGCATGAACTCACAACAAATTACGGTATTACTTTATTCTGGCCTCTGTGGCAGAGGCTTCTCCGAACCCTGAGATCGACTCATTGAACCCCTAGGGTTCGAGAGAACCCAGGTTAAGAACCACTGCTCTAAACGAAGTCTGAAATGTGTTCTCCTACAGAACAGTAATGTTTATGCTGCGGTTCCAATTGGTTATTCAACTCATCTGCGAGAAGATTATAATGACATAAAAGTCCTCAACTTTCTGAAGTATGAGGAACATAACTGGATCATTTGTGTGGATCTCAAAATGGTAAATTTCCTGCTAGGGCAACAGAGAGGTTTCACAAAGTATCCTTGCTTTCTGTGTTTGTGAGACAACCGAGCACGGGAGAAACACTGGACACAGGAGTGGCCGAAACATGAAGCTCTGGAAGTAGGGATACAAAAATATTGTGAATGAACCTGTAGTTAATTGAGACAGAATCATTTTTCCCCCACTTCACATCAAATTGGCTTAATGAAGCAGTTTGTTCAGGCTTTGAATAGAGAAAGTGAATGCTTTCAACATTTTATTTTTGCTTTTCCTGCCTTGTCTTTCGAGAAGATAAAAGCAGGCAGGTGTATTCAGTGGACCTCAAATTATTATATTTTCACAAGGATGATGCCCAAGAAGACATTCTACTTCATTATGCATTAAGATTCACTTCCTGAACAGTCACCTTCATAAGTTTTCCGAAAATCTTGGATCTGTTAGTGATGAGCAGGGAGAATGCTTTCACCAAGATCTGAAGACGATGGAAGAGCATTATCCAGGGTGATGGGACAGAAATATGATGTCAGACAACTGCTGGAGTATCAAATGAGATTGTCCTCAACAAGTACACAAACACAAGAGCTACAAATGCAAATTTTTGCCTGAATAAAATTTAAGTAAGTTTTGTGCAAATTTTATGATTAAAATGTTTTAATATGTTCTATTTCAAAATTGTAGACAAATTCTGATATAATCATCTTTTAGTGTATTAGTGTATTTACTGCATTATATAAATTATTTTCACAAAGATGATGCCCAGGAAGACATTCTACTTCGTTATGTTAAACTAAAGGTTGAAAATTTTACAAGATGAAAACCTAAAATCTTGAATTGCAAAAATACTGTAGCTTACAGAGGAAAACTGTCAGATTTGAGATCGGCACACTCAATTTATGTAAGAACAAGTGTTTTTGTGGATGCAACAAAAATTTTGTTCTCCAGTGTAATCAGAAAACTCCTGTTCCCTTAAAGTGTGAGGGGATCATTGACAAATAGTAATTCCTTCAACAGCTGCAGTCCCAGCTGCATGTTTGCTGTGGCTCAGTCAGAACATGCAGCTTCTTTGGTGACTTCATCAGTATTTTTCCTGGTTTTTCATTTCTGTGGTTCTCAGTGTCAGCTGGGCATTTGAAAAAGTATAGGAGTATTTTTATTTATGTGTCTGTGTGGATGTGGGATGGGGAGGTGACACAGGATGCTGAACTATGTCAGACAGTTATGGGATAGTTCTCTATAACTAAGAGTTGTCTTGCTCCAAATGCTGTTCGGTCCCTATTGGGAAACTGCAATTGAGTGTATTTGAAAATATTACCTCTAGGTTGAAAGAAAAGAGCAAACAGGCTATTATTACTCTGCCAGCTGAGGTTAATGCTAAAAATCACTCTGCCAAAGATTATATTGTCAGGGGAGAAGCTTTGAAAATTCATCAATAAATTAGGTGGTGTTATAACTTGCATGTAATAACCATTCAAGCAAAATACAGCAACATCTACCATTATTTTCATGATGCAGCTTTGTCTGAAACTGAGAACATAAATATATGAATCCGACTACTGACCCAATATTCAATTTCTAGTACAAGGAATAGTGCATGGATAATGTCTATCTTCCAGGACATTATCATCATAGCATTGGGGTTGTTCCTTCAACTTTACATTTATGTGTTCCTGGGAAAGTGTATCCATTAGAACTGCCTGGGGGTGACTAGAGGCAGTCCTTTAAAGTGGTGAAGGGCATGGGCTATGGACTTCTAACTGAACTCCAATGCTCATAGGCTTGTGTGAGCTTGAAAAGTTCTGTAACCTCACTCTGCCAGTGTTCTCATTTATTAAATAGAAAACATAAAAAAAGGTGTGTATGGCTGTTCTGGGATTAAGTGTGTAATGCTGCCTGGCACATAGTAAGTGCTTAATAAATGTTAGCCATTAATAATAAATGTTAGGCTATGTTTTCCAGGAAAGATCTGTCAATTCAAAAGCAAAACTGACTCAAAGCACAAGAAATGTGCAGTTTCATAAATGCTTAGAGAAATTATATGTAAATGATTTTCCACTCAGCACCCAGTCCTTTTAAATTTAGTTCTTTAGTGCCATAAAGTTCTTCTAGCACAGTGGTTCTTAACCTGGGTTCTATTGAACCCTAGGGGTTTGATAAGTCGGTCTCAGGGGTTCGGAGAAGCCTCTGCTGCGGAGGCCAGAATAAAGTAATACCGTAATTTGTTGTGAGTTCATGCACTTTGTCGGTTTTGTTCTTTGAGCAAGGTGATGTTCATGCACGGCTCGTTTTGTGCACCAGTAAAAAAACATATGTCTTGAATTTGGAAAAAAAATTATATTTTATTTATCACTAAAGAAGGGTTCGGTGAACGTGCATATGAAACTGGTGGGTTCAGTACTTCAAAAAAGGTTAAGAACCACTGCTCTAGTTGATTTTCTTTTCAACTATGAAGATGGTGGTAATTGGATCCTCTAACAGATAAAAAAAAATGGTAGTATACTTTCCAATCACTGAAATAAGAAGTAAAAAAATTTTTTTTTGGTTTTTGTTAAGGTAAGCTGTATACGATTTCCCATTTCTGTCATTTTATGCAATATATGTGATAGCATAATCTGGGATTTTGTATATCATGTTTTTAAAAAAATATGATGGTGGGAGCAGTATCATGGCATATGGGAAAACTAGGGGTTTTAAGATAGACATGGTATGAGTTATGGTTTTACCACTTTTTAGTTATGAACCTTTGGGCATTCTAATTTTCTAATTCACAAATCTTCGGTTCCCTTTTCTATAAGATGGAAGAAATGCCTATCATAGCATTTTAGTGAGGATGAAGGGAGAATGCCTATGAAATGTGTAACTTCATGCCCGTAGTATTGAAATCATTATTTCTCTTGTAAGAGAAACTGGCATTGGAAATCTGTGGTCACTTTGGCTTTAAATAACACATATGTAATATATTATTTAGAAAAGCCAGAAGTATATATACCAATATTTTTTCTCTTGGTGATTTAATTATAGGTGACTTTATTTTCTTTGTACTTTTTGGTACTTTTCAATTTTTTTCACAATGAACATTTACTATTTTTGTAATCTGAGAAAGTTATTAATAAAACATAAAATCAAGTCTCAATTTATATCAGCTTATATGTACCCATTCATTATAATTTGAAGCTCTCCATTCTCAAATTCTGACTAGTTCCATAAGGCCAGAAATAATATTGTGAGAAATTTCAGTCAGTTATTCTATCATGAATTTATAGTTCTACACCTTTGGCTCACTTAATGTTACGAATGTTTAAGACAGGTATATATATGCTCACATGATTCCTGAGTTTTTAACCGTTAGTCACTGGAAAGCCTGGAGAGCTGTTCTTCAATCTAACCAGTTTCCACTGACCTTGCTACTCCTCTCCCCCTAAATATCTGTATAACCTCTTTATAGAAAAATAAATACGAATATGTGCTCCTATTGTAGAAAGTGTTTTAATTGTTGAATTTAAGTTAACTTAGCCTAATGTTAATTACTTGATGCTTTAGACAATAAAGTTTACAGACCTTAAAGTTTAAAAAGATGCTTATAATATTCTTAATTACAGTATTCATAATATTAGCCTCAGTTTGTCCACATGGTTGTGGCTTAAATACTAAACAATTCCTAAATGTAATCTGGGTTCTTCAAAGTGCAGAGCTTGAAGCCAGTTTGCGTGCCACTGCTCTTTTGAGGAGTACACATCCAAGAAAGCAGGAGTGAAAGGCAAGGGGTGACATGGAAAAGGAGGGAGAGCCAAGACCAGAGTGAAATACTAAATGGGCCACCACTTGGTATCAAGCACAACTGATTTGACCTTGAGGGTACTCTCTTCTAAGAGATGAAAGATGGGATTGCTATGTATCTATCTCAAGACAATTCATACAGGGGAGAAAGGAAGATTTGATTTGTTTACCACAATGGGGTGTTAATTTTGGGTGTCTTACCACTGGACTGGGAGTGGAGAAAACCCTGGGGAGGAGTAGGCCCCCTGTACAGGCAGCAGGAGAGGGGTTACTGGTTTGTGCTTGTTATAACCATGAGCTGTTTGCCACAGCAGTAGCTGTGTTGCATGAGAAGGATCTAATACTTTTTAAGAGATAGCCATATACTTCTAATAATTCAGAAAAGTCTTGGTTTGCCCCTTTAGAAAATGGGATATTACATATCTCACATCTATTATCTGATGTCCTGTTAACACTTTAAGGCAGTAAGAAAAACTGTTTCCTGTAATACAATTAGAACATAGAGCTAAGTCATGTTCAAAAGGGAAGAGGCTTTTCAGATAATGAAATCTATCCACTTCTATGAAAATTGAGGTCCTAGACAGATTCTTCAGAATCTACTCATTTTTATGTAACCCATAAATACTGTAACCCAGTCAGCCAGCAATAAAACTATTAGAAACCTGGTTCTCTTCTCCTTGATCAGTTTTGCACAGGTGGTTTCTTCCTATTGTCCAACCATTGAAAAGTCTCTTTACACACTTGGAAGATCTTCCAAGTTGCCCATAGCTACACCAGCACAGGATACTGTTTGGATGTTCAGAGAGAACAGTATGGGTTCAAAACTGTAGTTTCAAAAGGAGTGAGGAAGAATATTAGAAATAAAATCATTCTAATAGGACATTTTCTTCTGATGTTTCTATAACTGTGTTTTGTACTGGTAAGGTTTTTTCCCCCTCTTAACATGGAAAATTATTCACAGGTGTTGCTATATTCATCTATTTTTAATTGCTAGGGCATCAGAAAATGAAGACAGATACACTAGTCACAAAAAAATCATTTAGTGATAAAAATATCATTACTCTTGATTTTTATCTTTTTCACTTAAAAATAAATACCTTAATTTCTGTAAGTGTTAATAATTAAAAAAATAAACTCAAAGTTTACTGGGTAACATTGGAAATAATTTAGCCTTTTAGAATACTATAGAAAAAGCAGGATTTATATATTTTGATGATATAATCAGCCACAGACTGAACTTTTAAAAAAATATATAGTCCAGTTTAATTTTAAAAAGTTTTACTTAATTGCTTAAATTAAAAAACAAAAACATTAAAATAATCCTACATATAGTTACAAAGGATGGTCTCTTAATAATTTTGAAAAGATGAACATGAGGTGTCCGTGATGTTCTAAAATATGGAAGAATTTGTAACTGAAGACTTCTAATCCTTGGAAAAACCAGAGGACTTAAAAGATCTTAATATGAACATCTTTGTTTTTTAGTCAACCACTTTGATGGAACGAATGCTTGCAAGAGACTGGGTGTGATTTGATCTGGTTCCCAGAGATCTGGAAGCTGAGGTAGTACTTTCAGGATGAATGGTCCGGGGGTACTTTGCTGCAGCAGCTTGAGGAATGGTTTGCTGAAAAGATAAAATCCTGTTTTAATAATCTCATAAAATTACTCATATTAAATATCATTTTATTATCTATAACTCAACATTTGTTAAGCATCATTGGATACAAGCAGTGAATTGGGTGACAAAGCCATTAATACATACAAGATGTGGTCCTTTTCCATAAGGAACCTACGCCTAGTTAGGCCGACGTGCTCAGGAACCACAGTTTATATCAGAACTGTATTCCAGAGGAGCACAAAAAGAGCCATGGGAGCCAGTCATGCCTCAAGGAGGACTCAAGTGGATGGCATTTGTAATGTTTCAGAAGGCTAACTTTAGAAAGGGACTTGGTGGTGTTTGGAAGGGTCTGCCCCAAGCCTTCCCCTCAACTCATGCTATCCTACTTCCTCCTCCCTGTATCTGACTGTTAATACATGGAGCCTAATCCTGGGGAACATGCAGCAAGCCCTGAGAAATCCAGTCTGGTCACTGCTTAAAACCAGATTAAAGCATGTCCCTCATATTTCACCTGGTTCCCTGAGAGCTGAAAACCCTTTACCTGATACTCAAGGGACCACAACTTTCTAAATAAATAACTAGACAGAGGACAGATGTGGAGGGGAGGATGTGCACGCTGTCTCCAGAGAAACATCTTAGACATAATAGTAAAGCATCAAAGTCAGGGCACATCTGCTTTCATACATGTAACACATGTAAGTTCACACTATGTACATAAATACACATTATATGTGTACATATGTGTGATATGTACGGGTATAAGGCTTTCCTGTATCATACACAATACAGCTTCTTAGTGGGTAGCAGTGTGATTTGTTATGCAGATGAGTTCTCAGTCCATGTTACTGACCAGTACATGTAGATGCTGATTAGTCTTCCACTTAGAAAAGTCATCTCTAAAATACTTGAAGTAAAACTATATATATTTGATCAAAACATTCACTATGTATTTCAAAAGGTCTATGATATAGCTATGCAGGTCTTCATTTCAGATTGCTTTAAGAATAAAAGCTCCTCTTTAATGAAATGGAAAAATAACCTCCTTAAAGTATTTCACATAAATGTTATTTTGTACATAAATATCTGAGTAATCACTATAAATAGGAGATATGCTTGACACTAGTATGAAATTTTAGTTCCTAACCACCTAATTTGACTCCTTTGAAAGGTATTTTCCCTGAGAAAGGATGGGCAAGAGAAACTGTAGAAACAGATTTGTGTTACCAGTGGTATCACAATGCACAAGATTTGACAGAGAATGAAGTAACACCAGGAGCGAGCAGTTATCCAGCAGACAGGGCTAAAGTATCACAGATCTGATTACTGGTTTATTAGTAATAACTGTTTCTGGTAGTTCTGGATCTTAATTCTTGGGAAAAATGAAAAATTGTACAGAAGATCACCACTGTGTCTGTCACATAATCCAAATTGGGTAATGGAACAGTTTATCAGCGTGTACAGATACTGGCGTACTGTACATGCTGAATAAGCAAAGGGCGATCTGGGAGAAACGGGTGATAAGTCTTTAGTTCCTTATTTTTCTTCTGTAAAGTATGAATTTCTATTGTTAACCCAAAAACAAAAGGTTGTCTAAATTAAAGATAAACACACATCTTCTCCTTAAGCATTCATCTTAGTCTCATCTTTTTATATGTGTCATAAGTGATGATAAAAACAGAAATGGGTTCATTTCTTCTCATTTTTTATTATCTCACATATTCAAAAATATATAGAGAAGTTCTCTAAGGACTTTCTGAGTCTGTCTAATTTATGAAGACTATGATATCCTCCATGTCCTTTCTCTGGACTTGGTGCCTCTCCATGTCTTCTACTTCACTGGGGTCATACTATACCTGAGACTAAATTTAAATAATCAGTTCAGCTTCTTTTGATTTAATCTGGTAACCATAAAAAAAAAAAAAGGATTTAAAATCATCCCATCTGTCTTTTTTGCTAATACTCTGACATATTAAGTAGACAGGAATGTTGTCTAATATTGAGGATTTATATAGAGAGCATTCTTTTTAAAAATCAATCCTGTTTCTCTTTAGCAATATGTTCTTGCAACGTTTTATTTTTCCTAAGATTTTATTTATTCATTTTAGAGAGAAGAGCACGCATGTAAGAGAGAGAGAGAGAGAGAGAGAGAGAGAGAGAGAGAGAGAGAGAGGAGTAGGAAGCATCAACTCCCATATGTGCCTGGACCAGGCAAGCCCGGGATTTTGAGCCAGCAACCTCAGCATTCCAGGTCGATGCTTGATCCACTGCGCCACCACAGGTCAGGCTGTTCTTGCAACTTTTAAAAATTAAACTTTTTGAGGTAATTGTTGATTACATGTAGTTCTAAGAGATAATACAGAGGTATCTCTGTATCCTTCTCTGGCAGTCTTTTTTTTTTCTGAAATGAGAAGCAGGGAGGCAGGAAGATAGATTCTCGCATGTGCCCAACCGGGATCCACCCGGCATGCCCACTAGGGGGAGATGCTCTGCCCTTCTGTGGTGTTGCTCCATTGCAAGCAGAGCCATTCTAGCACCTGAGGCAAAGGCCATGGAGCCATCATCAGTGCCCAGGCCAACTCTGCTCCAATGGAGTGTTGGCTGCAGGAGAGAAAGAAAGAGATAGAGAGGAAGGAGAAGGGGAAGGGCGGAGAAGCCGATGGGCGTTTTACCTGTGTGCCCTGGCTGGGAATCAAACCTGGGACATCCACACACAGGGTCTATGCTCTACCACTGAGCCAACTGGCCAGGGCCTTCTCTAGTAGTTTTTTTTAAGTTCAATTTGCTTATGGGTTTTTAGTTTACAAAGTGCCTTTCTACATCTCATTTAATTTTCACATGATATCATTTAATACTGAATTCTGACAATAAACCTTAGGAGCTAAGTACTCTCTCTTTCTTTTTCTTTTGACAGAGTCAGGGAGAGGGACAGATAGGAACAGACAAACAGGAAGGCAGAGAGATGAGAAGCATCAATTCTTTGTGTGGCACCTTAGTTGTTCGTTGATTGCTTGTTCATTGATGGCTTTCTCATATGTGCCTTGACTGGGAAGCTACAGCAGAGCGAGTGACCCCTTGCTCAAACCAGCAACCCTGGGCTCAAGCCAGTGAACTTGGGCTTCAAACCAGCAACCCCAAGCTCAAAGTAGTAAGCCCGCGCTCAAGCCAATGAGCCAGAACTCAAGCTGGCATCTTGAGGTTTCGAACCTGGGTCCTCCGCATCCCAGTCCAACACTCTATCCACTGTGCCATCGCCTAGTCAGGCTCTAGGAGCTAAGTACTCTTATTATTCCCATTTTACATAAGAGAAAATTGAGCAAGTATTTTACTTGTTTTATATATCGCAAAGGCAGTAAGTAAAACAATTGGGGCACAAACTTAAGACTCTTATTTATTTTTGCTTAAATTCCATATACTTTCTTTTATATTACATAAATTTATTGCAACCTGAACTTTTTCTAAACTAGAAATATGCTGACAATTGTATTGAAGAAGGTAAGAAGACTGAAAAAAGGAGCAAAAAGTAAAAACTATAAAAGTAGGAAAGTTTTTCTTATAATCAAAAGCCTGCTATATGAACAGCTAGTTAATGAGTTAGTACTTTTGCCTCTTTTTTAAATTAATGAGAAATCATTTCTATATTTTTACCCTTTTGGCCACTGATATACTAAGTTACTTTCTGAATTTGATAATTTTACACTGTTGAGAAGAAGCAGTGTTTCTGAAGTTAATTTCCTAAAAGAGGAAAGGCAGATTCAGATCAGGTGTGATACTTATAAGTCAAGAAGACGTAACCGTAAAAGGTAGAAAAAGAACCAGTCATCATGAATGTTGATATTTTCCTCAACATGTCATTTAAGTGTTTCTTAGTCTATAAATCTCAGGAAAAAGATTTTGACAAAAGGTCATCAAATGTGGACTCACCACTGTGACTGGATGATGTTTCTCTACAACAACTGAGCTCATGGGAGGAGAAACTCCCATTATAGCTAAACTGCTGCTAACTCTCTGTTTTGAAGCAAAGTCCCATCTGCCTGTGACCCGGGCTGTAATTGTTCTTCCAGCTTTCTGTTGTGCAGATGTCAGGACTCCGGGCACACACTAAAAAAAGCAAAGAAATATCCAGTTGGTAGAAAATTCACGGCAAGATTTATAGTGCTTTTGGTTCTATAACTTATAAAGAAAATACATAGGCCCTTCAAATAACTGTCTATTCAACCGAATTTAACATGGAAAGAATCAAACTTTAAACAATGAGACAAAAACCAAAACATAAAACTGAGCAATGCAAAACATCCCTTTAACTTTGGTATACCAATATTTTAGAGGACTTAATGAACTTTAAAAATCTTTTAATTTAGAAATAATTCTAGATTTATAGGAAGATACAAAGACAGTATAGAGAGGTCCTATGTATTCTTTACCCAGTTCTGGAAATGACTTGCATTCTATATAATAATAGGATAATTATGATATCAAAGCCAGAAAGCTGACATTGGTATAATGCATAGTTAAAGATTTATATCACTTTATTGCATGTGTGGATTCCTATAATTATTGTGGCCACCAAGACACAGAATTAGGCCATCACTATGAGATCTCCTTTATGTTCCCTTAGTCATATCCATCTCCCTTCCCTCACCATCTCTAACCCTTGGCAACCATTCATCTGTTTTATGAACTCTTTTGATTTTTATGCATAACTAATATCATCATTACACATATGCTTTGGTGTTCTGCCTTTTTTCTTACTGCTTTAATATACTTCTTTCCCCATGAATAGAGAACTGCTATAATTTTTAAAAGATCTTAATATGAGCAAACTATAATTTATCTAATTATCTCAGTTCTTTTCCTATTATATATAAGAAATTTTTGTAAAAAATGAATTCCCATTTACTTTTGAGAATTATTTCTGTAGAATATATTGCAAAAAATGCAATGATCAGTTCAAAAGGTAGTGGTAGCTTTTTCAGCTTTTGTTGCTTATTGCTGGACAATACTCCATAAAGTCCATTAAAAACTATATCAGGAGTAATACATATGGGTACAGTACTCTTTTCCCATTGCCAGCTAATTACATTAGCTGGAAAAAAATCAAAAGAAATAAGAAAGGGAACTGACATATTCTACTTGTTACTAATTGTCTTCACAGGTGAGTTATTCTCTCTGAGCCTCAATTCCTCATTTATAAAATGGGAACACAACACTAACTGCCTAATGATGCCTTTTCTTTTTCATATAGGTGAAGGGAAAGTCAGAAGACAAACTTTACTAAATAGCTTAAAAATCTAGCTAAGACCCCCTCAATTATGCTAAAAGACTTAGAGATAAGTAAAGTGCCATCTATTGTTCAACTTTATGAACTGCTATATTTGCTTGTATTTCTGAAAAATGTTTCCCATGAAATTGACATTTTATTTAACATATTGAGGATATGTGCAGAAAGGAAAGAATTTTACAAATGAAGATATTATTTCACTAGAATGGAAATCCTCCTTTTTCCAGTTAATTGTTTCCCAAATCTCTGCAGTTTACTTTCTGCTCACATCTCCCTTTTAACTCCGAGAAATACTGAGGAAGACTGGAAAGAGTTTTGAATGTTCACAGAAAGTCCCTGTGATTAAAATGCAGAGCAAGATAACCAGGCCTGAATTACAAACCTTTCTTCTTCTCCTAATCCTAACAATGATGGTTTCACGTTAGGTAAGTTATCCACCTAATATACAGGGTGGGGCAAAAAGGTTTACAGTTGTGAATACATGAAAGGCTATTCTTGTACTATTAATTACTGCATTATTTTTCATACGAACAACTGCAAATCCTACTTTTGCTATTATGGTTCTTTTTACAAACAAGAAGACATAATGAGGTGAATCTGAGTAATATAATTATATAATGAAGAATAAAACCAGTATTATACTTGATTGATTTATTTGTGGTTCTCCTCTCGCCCCTAGCCCTAATGGTTAGGAGAATGAAATTGAATGCATATGTATTTCTGAAGGAGTAGGATGTAGTGGGAGGGGTATGAAAGAAGGGCTATCTACCTAATACTGTGTTTCAAAATCATCTGAGGTGATCAAATTATTTAAAAAAGTTAGTAACAAGGGTGGTAAGCATTCATTCATTCAGTTCTTCCCATGTATTTTCAGATTTATATATAAATGCAGATGTATAATAAATGATATAGTCATGTCTTAAGAGAATTTTGAAAAATCTAGCTAGCTCTTACATGTATTATCGGAATATGCAATGTTAATGGCAAACCAGAAATGTAAATAAACAGTTTAGTTAAATGTGATTATCTGTATAGGATCACACTTCAAAAATGTGTAATCATGAAAAATAAACACAGCTGAACATATTTAGGAGTTTTAGTGTCTTATCTCTAAATCAAAGCTCCTCACACATTCAAATTTCTTTTTTTGAATATATTTTTTAAATTTTACTCATTTTTAGAGAGAGAGAGAAAAAAAGAGAGAGAGGAGGGGGGAAGAGAAGGAAGCATCCACTCCTGTGTGTGTCTTGACCAGGCAAGCCCTGGGTTTTGAATCGGAAAGCTCAGCATCCACTGCCACTGCAGGTCAGTCTCAAATTTCTTTCAACAGCCATTATTTTTAAAACTTCTTTGAATCAAGAACGAACATGATAAATAGCAGATGTCAAAATATTTTTCGCTAAGGTTAGTACTGTATCTCCCCACGTATAAGACGCACCCTTCCCCAAAAAATTGGGGTCTAAAAACTGGGCGCGTCTCATACAGTGGTTGTAGATTTTTTTTTTACTTGTATTTCCTGTTTTGCACCTATTACAGGTATATTACAGTAGGTTACATTTTGCCACGCTCTGCCCAGAAATGGCTCAGAAAAGATTCTTGTACAGTGCTGAATTCAAGTTAAAAGTGATCCAGTTTGCAAAAGTGAATGGAAGTCATGCTGCTGAACGTAAGTTTGGTCCTCCTCCAACTGAGAAATCAATCCGAGACTGGCTGCGGGAAGAAGAAACCCTACTGAGAATACCCCGGCAGAAGAAGGCCATTGAGGCAAGTCAGCAAAATGGCCTGATTTCGAGAGGGAATTGAAGGTATGGATTGAAGAACAAAGGGCAATTGGAATTCCTGTGTCCACAAAGATGGTTCAGCATGAGGCAAGAAGAATTGCTGATGAAACAGAAGTTACTGATTTCAAAGGAGGATATAACTGGTGCTTCAGGTTCATGAAACGGAATGGACTAAGCATGTGTACATGCACCAGACTTGCCCAAAAGATGTCTGAAAGCTATAAGCAGAAGGTCCTTCTGAAAACAGTCCTCACTGTTTTATCAATGTTAGAAGACACATCAGTTTGAGTTGGAACAGATTGCAAATATGGACCAAGTCCCCCTTCAATTTGATGTCCCAAGTAACAGAACTGTTGATACGAAGGGGGTGAAAACTGTAACTGTGAAGATAAATGGACATGAAAAGAACCACTATACACTATACAGCTGTTCTAGCTTGTTGTGCCAACAGAACCAAGCTGCCTCCTATGCTGATTTTCAAACACAAAAAAATGCCAAAAGAAGACATTCCTTGAGCAGTGATTGTCCACGTTCGTGACAAGGGTTAGATGGATTAGGATGGGATGAAGATCTGGTTTGAGAAAGTTTGGAAAAGGAGACCAGGTGGGCTCTTATGCAAACCTGCCCTATTGGTGCTTGATCAATTCAGGGCACACACAACAAAAAACAGAACAAACAATACTTGCCGTCATACCTGGAGGCTTGACATCCCAGTTCCAACCACTTGCTGTTAGTGTTAACAAACCCTTCAAAGCTGCCATGAGAGACAAATGGAACCCATGGCTGATGTCTTCTGGGGACAATTTGACACCAGCAGGAAGAGTGAAGAAATCAACTATAGGAGAAGTTTGTACCTGGGTGAAAATATCCTGGGATATTATCAAGATTGAGATTGTTGCCAAGTCATTTAAGAAGTGTGGCATTTGAAATGCCATAGATGGAACTGAGGACAAGGAAATATATGAAGACAGTGATTTGTCATCAAAGATGAGGACAAGCTAATGGATGGAAGTTTTGACAGTGATGAGGAGTTGTATGAATTTTATGATGAATAAAACTTGAGTTCAGCCTGACTGGGTGGTGGTGCAGTGGATGGAGCGTTGGACTGGGACGCGGAAGACCTGGGTTTGAGACCCCGAGGTCGCTGGCTTGAGCGCAGGCTCATCTGGTTCTAGAAAGGCTCACCAGCTTGAGCCCAGGATCGCTGGCTCGAGCGGGAGGTCACTCAGTCTGCTGTAGCCCCCCAGGTCAAGGCACATACGGGGAAAAAGAAAATCAATGAACTAGGGTGCCGCAGTGAAGAATTGATGCTTCTCGTCTCTCTCCCTTCCTGTCTGTCTGTCCCTCTGTCTGCCACAAAACTAAATAAAATCTTAAAACAAAAAACCAAAAAACTTGAGTTCAATAACTTTATGTAATATATTTTTTTTCAAATTTTGGGCCCCAAATTACGGTGCGTCTTATACAATGAGAGTGTCTTATATATGGAGAAATATGGTAGTTTCCAAAAGACAGAAATTCAAGTCAGCTGGAATACTAGAGATAACCAATTGTTTGGTTGACTCTGAGCAATGGCATCTCCTGATGGCCTGCAAGAGGACTGTAAGAACTAAAACCTATTCTGCCACCATCTTTCCTCTCCTGTAAGTAGTTAGGATGAAGAAGAGTGAGACAAGAAAATCAGAATCCTCTCAGGACCTTTACAGAACTAGTCATGCTTTGAGCCAAGATAGGAGGACAAGATATAGTGTTTTTTTTTTTTTTAAAAAAAAAGGGCCTGCAGAGGTGTGAGTCTGATAAGCTTGACTTGTATCCCTACACCTTTCTCTCTTGAGAAACACTAAAGAATAGAGGTTTAACAGCAGTAGGCTGTGGAGACAGAATCATGATGTGTTGTCTGTAACTCTTATCATATTAACAGCATGATTAATTTCACTTCAGGCCAGTTCTCAAACAATTACTCCATCCCCATAAAATATTCTTCCCCTCTAAGCACTTCTTTAATGGTGATGCTAAGAAAACTATTCCTACATTCATTACAAATATGAAGAATGAAATCAAGATGGAGTTACTACTGAGTAGTAGTGTTAATGAGATGTCTGCATCCAGGAAAAGGGAAAGGTATGGTTGACAGAAAATATACAAAAGAGCCATTAACCTCCTAAGCCCTTGAATATACCTGCAAGTTTCTTAAAATTAAAAATAAAATAAAAACCCTCTAAACTAAATATATTTTTCCTGAATAGGTTTTGAAAAATGTACAATAAAAAAGTTCTTTATTTTTGTTCAATTATCACTACTGTAACACAACTTTCAACAGAACTTCAAATTAATGTTTTAGCCACTTTGTGTATTAACTATTTTCTGCGACTAGACCTAAAACCGTATAGGCTTTTTTCTACAGAAGGAAATCTGTTCTGAGTTCAAAATATCCAGTATACAAACAAGCTGGGAACCCTTTCCCAGTGAGACACCTGCATAAGGTTCACTAACCATTTCCTCCAGTGCAGCAGGAGCTGTAGATCCAGCACCAAAAGGAGCAGAAACAGGAAGGTGAACAGAGGAAGTGGAAGTGGCCCCGGCAGAAGTGATGGAAAAAGCAGAGGGAAAGGCAGCAGTGCTGGTTGCTCCCATGGCTGCTGCTGCTGCTGCTGCTGATGGTGCTTGTGCAACTGCTGAGGACATCAGAGGAACTGAAGGATCCAAAGGAGCAGAATGTTCTTTTCCTTGAACACCAGGACTGTACTCTTCCTTTTTATTATTTGTGAAGTCTATCCCAATAAATCACAAATTAATTCCATTAAAATATTTTCAAGTTAAGATTACTTTTATCCCCATAACAATAAAAATAGCTATAATTTAGTTTTATAACATAAATGTAGAAATTTGCCATAAATTGTATACAATGTTCAGTTAATAGTTTATTAACTGGTTAATGTCAGCATTAACCTCTGAAAACTTCAAACCACTTCCTTCAAAATGTGAAAGCTAATGAGTGATTTGCTCTTACTTAAAAGATAAAAATAAACTATGTACACTCAGCTGGGACCTCAGCTAAGTAAAGTATATTGATACCACAACCATTACAATAACAAGGTCACACTCAGCCCAAGGATTTATGTTCTTTTGTGTTATTTCATCTATCCTGATAAATGGCCTGATATTTAGATCTTTAGAATAATTCTGTGACCTTACCATACCCTCTCATTTCCTTCCATTGGCCCTATCCTAACAAAAACAATGTAATTATACTTTTGACTTTCAGCAAACAATAAAAAATCAGTAAATTTTGACATTATAAAAGAAGCAACTCTTGCAGGTAGATTATATAAGTCACGAATTAAGAATTTGCACACTTAACTGATGTTACTGATGCACATATATACTGCTCACAAAAATTAGGGGCTATTTCAAAATGAATATAAAGTGATTTAAAAAAAGCATTTGATTTTCTTTTAAAAACAAGAACATCAGAAAAGCAATCAAGTCAAAGAGAGTTGTTCAATTATGCAAATGAGATGCAAAACCAACTTTTATTTCATGGGTGAAAATGCATTATACAAATGGCTAAAAGTAATGGGGCGTCTGCATGTTCCCTGATCCCCTAAATTTTGTGAGCAGTAGTAAACTCTCAAAACTGAACCTTGGATCAAAGGAATGAATGAATAACATCAGTTTCTAGAAGCTAGGACAAAGGGTCCTGTTTTAGATTTTTCTTTCCCAGTTTTAGAATTTGGTTAAAATTTCTACTTAAAAGTATATGTTTGTGATACCAAGACAGGAAGAAGGTTTCACAATTTAGTCACTGCGATGTTTTAGAATATCTGAATAGAGTATGTAAACCTATGTTTAGTTTTCTATGTAGTCCTCTTTCTATCGAGAAATTTAGGCTTTTGTGTCTTTTTCTTAGACTAATTTATATAAAAAATATAAACTTCATTAACAAAGTTTTTTTTCCGTTTTCCAAATGAGAAGGGGGGAGATAGAGAGACAGACTCTCACGTATGCCCAGACCGGGATCCACCCAGCGACCCCTGACACCGATGCTCTGCCCATCTGGGGCCCAAGCTCGCAACTCAGCTATTTTTAGTGCCCTGGGTGGAGGCTCCACAGAGCCATCTTCAGAGCCTGGGGCCTATGCGATCAAACCAAATGAGCCATGGCTGTGAGAGGAGAAGAGAGGGAGTGGGGGGGGTGGGGGAGAGGGAGAGGGAGAGAGAGAGGGAGGGAGAGGGAGAAGGAGAGGGGGAGAAAGAGAAGGGGGAGCAGAAGAGGTGGAGAAGCAGATGGTTGCTTCTCCTGTGTACCCTGACTGGGAATTGAACCCGGGGTATGCACCCAGCAGACCGATGCTCTATCACTGAGCCAATCAGTTAGGGCCTATTAACAAAGTTAATGAGGATTATGATGCATAGATCCTTTGAAATCATTTGTTCAAAGGGCCTAATTCAATATAAAACACTGCTTTTCACCCTGACTGGGTAGCTCAGTTGGTTAGTGTCATCTTGATACACCAAGGTTGTGGGTTCGATTCCCAGTCAGGTCACCTACAAGAATGAACCAATGAATGAACAACAAATTGATGTTTCTCTCTCCCTTTCTCTCCCTCTAAAATCAACAATAAAATACTGCTTTTGCTTTGAAATCAACACATACATGCACACAAAGAGTTAACATGTTTTTGATAGATTGTTCTTCCGATTGTCTCTTTTCAGATGGGTAGACTTCAAATCAGATGTGGGAACAGTACATATCAGGTCAGATCTGACCATGGGACTCCCTGGAAGAGAGGCAGGTGACCAACTCTTGCTAACATGTGGATATATGCAGTTCCTGTCTGCCAAATAATTTTAAGTTTTTCTTTGTGTTTTTTTAGATAACTGTAAGTTTAAATAATTATTCTTGCTTTAACTGGGATAAGTTTTTTCAGTTGTGAAGTATTTTTCTACTCTTCCTAAAATTGCATTGAAAATTGGCAGGTATCATTTTTTTAAAAATTCTTTTTTTATTTATTCATTTTAGAGAGGAGACACAGAGTGAGAGAGAGAGATAAAGAAAGAGAGAAAGGGGGGAGGAGCTGGAAGCATCAACTCCCATATGTGCCTTGACCAGACCAGTGCAGGGTTTTGAACTGGCGACCTCAGTGTTCCCAGGTCGACGCTTTATCCACTGCGCCACCACAGGTCAGGCTGGCAGGTATCATTTTAAAGGCCATTTATATTGCCCTTTATCATTTATTTTGCCTTCTTCATAAAAACTTCTAATCTACAATCTATATAAGATTTAGGACATTTGCACAACATGAGATGCACTGCAGATAACAGACAGCAGAGTCAGAACAAATAAAAAAATCAAATACTACCATATTATCCATGTATAAGACGCACACTAATATCAGGGCCCAAAATTTGAAAAAAAAAAAAAGTATTACAATCAAGTTATTGAACTCAAGTTTTACTCATCATAAAATTCATACAACTCATCACTGTCAAAACTCCCATTTATTAGCTTGTCCCCATCTGTGTCTGATGACAAATCACTGTCTTTATATACTACCTCATCCTTAGTTCAACTGATGGCATTTCAAATGCCACAACCACTGTATAAGATGCACCCAGTTTTCAGACCCCCAAATTTTTAGAAAAGGGTGTGTCTTATACATGAGGAAATACAGTACTTTTGTTCTAACAAGAGATACGTTAGGAAGATGGCATTATTTAATAATTGCATTATAGCCTTACCAGGCAGTGGCTCAGTGGATAGAGTGTCAGTCTGGAACTCTGAAGACCCAGGTTCGAAACCCCAAGGTTGCTGGCTTGAGCGCAGGCTCATCCAGCTTCAGTGTAGGATCATACACATGATCCCATAGTTGCTGGCTTGAGCCCAAGGTTGCCAAAGGATCACTTGCTCTACTGTAGCCCCCACCCCCGGTCAAGGCACATATGAGAAAGGAACCAATTAACAACTTAGGTGCCACAACTATGAGTTGATGCTTCTCATCTCTCTCCCTTCCTCTCTCTCTCTGTAAACAAACAAAAAAACACTAAAGTAATTATATCACGACTATCTTACATGCTGAAAGTTTTTCTATTAGTGTTTTGAAGTATATTTCACTGCATTCCTATAAGAATGCCCTATTAAGCAAGTAAAGGTTTATATTACCTACTTTGTTTAGAGAAGAAAACTAAAACCCAGTAAGAAAAGTCATTCTCAGCCCTGGCTGGTTGGTTCAGTGGTAGAGCGTTGACCTGGCATGTGGAAGTCCTGGGTTTGATTCTTGGCCAGGGCACACCAGAGAGGTGACCATCTGCTTCTCCACCCAACCCCTCCTTTCTCTCTCTCTCTCTCTTCCCCTCCCGCAGCCATGGCTCAACTGATTCCAGCATGTTGGCCTGGGTGCTGAGGATAGCTCCCTTGAGCTTCTGCCTCAGGCACTAAAAATAGCTCAGTTGCGAGCATGGCCCCAGATGGAATGAGCATTCACCCCAGATGGAGGTTGCTGGGTGGACCCACGTTGGGGAGCATGAGGGAACCTATCTCCCCTCCTCTCACTTAAAAAAAAAAAGAAACAAAAAGAGAAACAAAATAAAGAAAACAGGCCTCACTGTAAATTGGTAGAAAAAGATTATTGTCTTGTTCTTTTCTGAGCCATGCTGATGAAACTGACACAAACGACTCAGATCCAAGCGAATACAGACTTTTTTTGAAATACATTATTTTACTACTATAGACAGTCCTATATTTATAACTGTTGAAAATAAGTTTCAGTTGAGGCTTCTCTTAAACTGAACAAGCAATTTTTTAAAATGGGAAATGCTAACTAGATAAATATTTAATCAACAAAATAGCCCAAGGAATTTGGCTACTTTAGAAAAACAAAAATAGAAGATTTGCACTTAAAGGCATTATAATTATTAGTTTAAATGGCCTTACAAATGTTATACATTGAAGCCATTATTGTTGACATTGAGCCTAAATACTTAGTTACAATATATTTGCTCAGAACTAAGATACTGTAAGTAACCCCAAGTAAGTAAATTTTCATGACAGATTAAAAACTGGGTATGACACTATGAAGTTAAAATACTATGCCTGGATGAGACACATCTGCTGCAGAAAATTAGTACTGTAGACCATACCAATCACTGAAATTGCAAATCTTTTTTGAAAGTAGGCAGAGAAATCTTTAGTAAGACACTAACCCAGTGGTTCTCAAAGTGTGAACTCAAAGTGGTTTTCCTGTTGTGCCCAGATTTCCAGAGAAATATGTGCCTGTTGGGGACCAAAAAACCAACAGGGGTTTTGTAGTTTAGATTTTTGGGGGACAATGGTGTGGGGAATTGGCTGTAAGCTGACAGTCTGCCCAACCCCCCACCTCACTTGCCTGATTAGGTTGCAAAAGGCTGTTAAGCTGTGGTGCTGGATTGTTTACACTACCCCCCATGTTCCCGGGAAAGACTGGAGGCAAGTTTCTTCTATCCTTTGTTTGGTGTAAAGTTAAGAGGATATGTATGGTGGGGATTTTCTGCACTCAACACAATTAAGAGTAAAAAGAGAGGAATTCTTCAATGTTATTGACAAGGAAATGAGAGTTTGCCTTTCAAATATATACCCAAACATTGAAGAAATCGCTAGGACACATCAGGCTCATGTTTCTCATAAACACAAGAATGAAAAAACACATTCAAGCCAGGACCTGCCGAATTTACTAAATCTTACTAAGAATGTATCTATATATATAAAAAGATAACTATTTTGTCATTTTTAAATTTTTAACCCTTTTTACGAATTCTAAAAAGTGTAACTCAAAAACTGTAACATAAAAATGTTTTTTAATGTCAGAATAAATTTAATTTTGTCGTATTCATTTCATTTAATTACCATAAAAGCATGCTTGGACTTTATATTTTTTTCTTTAATATCTGACTTAATTAGATTATAACATTTCTCAGAAATTCGTATATATTGCGCCTAAAATTATTTGTAAGATTTTAAATGTGCCCCGACTTCAAAATGTTTGAGAACCACTGGACTAACCTATATCATTTCTGTTCTGAAATATTGTCATGGCTTCCAGATTTAATGCACATACACCCCGCATGAAAGCTTTCTTCAAGGAATCTTCAAAGTGTTCTTTTTCATGCTGCATTCTTTGGATCTCAGCTTTTGCATTTTCCAAAGCTCCAGATAACTACAGTAAGAAAAATTAAAAAATAAAATAAAGAAAATGATTTGTGATACAAGGAAATACTATTTATTGTTAAAAAAAAGTAGACTGATACTGTGAAGTTATTTTTAGGTGAAATACTAAAAACACTTTCCCACATGTCTCTTCTGCTATGTAGCTCAATTTATTTTAAAAGGTGTATCTTACCTCTATTGTCTCTGTCAAAAAACCCTTTACATTTCTAAACATAAAGTCAAGGTTCAAATAATGGGGAATTTTATAAGTCCCACTGAAGGTTGTTAATGTGTTTTCATTATACAAAAAGACATGGCATTTCTTACCATAAATTTTTTATGTAATATACTAAACAAAATACATTAAGGGACACAGACAGCCCTCACCCTTTAGGAAAAAAACCAAAACTAAATGTCTGCAAAGTGATATTAGTTATAGCACCTTTTCCCAAAGACCAAATTTAAAGGGACTCCATTTTTTGCATGTCATAGTCAATTGCAGAAAATTATATGCATTATGACACCGATTTTTAACAGTAAGAACTTAATACTATAATGATGAAATATTTTTTCCTTTTAGGATTTGATTTGAAGAGACCTACTGTATTCTTCAGTATGTTTTTTTTATTTTTCATTTTGAGTCTCAAATGTTTTCCCACGGAAACAATATTAATTTATTATTAAAAGTGGGAAAATAATTCCAATTTATATACAACTGCTTTAAAATCAACCTTATACGAACAAAAAATTTATTTAAACTAACAAGAGCATAAACATTTTGGCTAACTAAAAGCCAAAAGCAGCATAAAAAAGTATGCTGTCTTTGAGAAGTAAGAATCTATGGGTGATTTACATTCTCAAGAGACATGTACATGCTTGTACACACAAGAGATCCAACACAAGTCTGGAGGCCAGAGTTACAACTTTTGAAAGAATAAGGAAGTCTTTTATTTCTTGAAGCATCAATTCTTCATTGTGGCATCTTAGTTGTTCATTGACTGCTTTCTAATATGTGCCCTGACTGGGGGGCTACAGCAGACTGAGTGACCCCTTGCTCAAGCCAGCGACCTTGGATCCAAGATGGTGAGCCTTGCTCAAACCAGATGAGCCTGTGCTCAAGCTGGAGACCTCGGGTTTCAATCCGGGGTCCTCTGAGTCCCAGTCTGACGCTCTATTCACTGCACCACCGCCTGGTCAGGTGAATAAGGAACTCTTTAAGTCTTTTTTTTTTTTTTTTACAGGGACAGAGAGTCAGAGAGAGGGATACATAGGGACAGACAGGAGCAGAGATAGGTGAGAAGCATCAATCATTAGTTTTTCTTTGCCATTGCGACACCTTAGTTGTTCATTGATGGCTTTCTCACATGTGCCTTGACCGCGGGCCTTCAGCAGACCAAGCAACCCCTTGCTGGAGCCAGCAATCTTGGGTCCAAGCTGACGAGCTTTTTGCTCAAGCTAGATGGACCCGCGCTCAAGCTGGCGAGCTCAGGGTCTCAAACCTGGGTCTTCCGTATCCCAGTCCGATGCTCTATCCACTGCGCCACCACCTGGTCAGGCATAAGTCTGACTTATTAAGGTTGTTTTTTCCCAAGTAGTCAAGTAGTCTCATCTGAAGATACACTGCACTAAACAGAATTAGAGAAATGGGTCACTCTGCCTAGCTATACACAAATAGTGAATGATGCTACTCATTTTTAAAATTTATTTTAAAGGAAAGTGAAAATTATTTAAAAAAGAAGTTTTACCACAGCAACTTTGGTTTCATAATCATTGGAAATCTGGACACAAATTTCTTCAGCTCTTGCTTGACAAGCTCGTTCCACCACATCTTTCCACTTCTTCTGCACCAGGGAATGCCAGCCTTTCCAGACTTTCTTCAGTAAAGTTCTCTGGAAGTACTGGTCAGCTATTTTACCTTCATAAACCTGAATGAAAGGCATATAACCTTAAAACACTGGTAAATATATTGGCAGTAATAATAAGAAACATAATGCCTTGCAGGCAGTCACACATTGTTATGTAATCCTGTGTATTTATTCTTATCTGCAGAGAGAACAGGGGGTTTAGTATTTAGTACTCTGCCCAGGTCACACAAGTAGACAGGGAAAAGCCATCCTTGCCTCATTCCAGAGCCTAAACTCTTTCTTATTCATTAACCATTGTTTTACGTAACTAATCAAGTTAGGGGAAAAACAACGAAAAACAAAGGACAAAACAAAAGAAAATGAGTAACTTGTCACCTGCCATCTTAGCTCTGAATCTGCAAGACTTGTAGCTGAAAGCAGGACTAGGACAACAGAGTGGCTGGAGGGCAGAAAGCTGACTGGCTTCAGAAAACACTGCTTTCTCTTCAGCTTCCTGGTCATCACCATAAGCAAGATTAATGTAATTTACATATTTTGCATTATATACAGTGCCAAACTGAATCAAATATACACCGTTCTTTTTATCAATGAATTTAAATTTTTTTGAAGTAGTTTCATTTCTCAATTTTCTTAAATTTGAAAAGCTATTCAAATAAGTGATGGCAGCCTCAACTATTTCACCTAACATTTAAACAATTTATTCTCATTATGTCACTTGATAAATAACTTTAAAAAATATGGTATAGATACTCACTTTGAATAGCTCATTTCAGTCTGTTTAATGGAAATTTAATTTATTGGGATTAATAAAAAAATTGAAAGTACCAGGATGTATGCTTAAAGGAAAAATCCTATTCCATGATAGTAATACCTTTTCCTTAAGTATTAATCTCTTGGAACTAAATGCAAAGAGATCATTCAATGGCTCACAGAAGGATAACATGAAAAAGAATCCATCCCCTACACTCTTGAGTCTTTATACTCTGTCTTCTTGTAGGATATATACATACTCATACTTTTCTATTTTTGATACAGTAATTTATTATTCTGTTTATATTTACCGATATATTGAGTCAGCTTTTACTTAATGAAAATAAGCAATGTTCAAATTTAAACTATGTATAAATTAAGGGTAATTTTTGAAAAGCTATACAGCCTGACCAGGCAGTGTGCAGTGGATAGAGCATTGATCTGGGATGCTGAGGACCCAGGTTCAAAACCCCAAGATCACTGCCTTAAGTGTGGGATCGTAGACATGAACCATGATCGCTGGCTTGAACAGGTCACTGGCTCAGCTGGAGCCCCCTGGTTATGGCACATGAGAAAGCAATCAATGAACAACTAAAATGCCACAAGTTGATGCTTCTTATCCTCTTTCCTGTCTCTCCCTCTCACTAAAAATAAATTAATAAATAAAATAAAAAGCTATACAGACATGGCTTTTTTAAATTCTTACTCTAAAGTATGTCTACCCAACAAACATTTATAGTTTTATAATATATAGTATTGCCTCTTTTGAAGAGTGTATTCAGGCATTTTAGAAGCAGAAACAATATAGGAAGCTTATAATATGATAAGATTGTAAATTCTTTCTCCACATCATAATCATATCTGAGTTAAATTTGTTAAAGGGCTTCTATTTAGGTATAATCTTTATTAATCTATTATGAAGTAGGAAATAATATATCAATAGCTCTATAAAATATGAGGTATTTTCAGCCCAACTGTATCAAAATCAAATTATTTTGAAATCAGAGCAACATTAAATTATAAATTCATTTTGACTTATTAGAAAATCCCTCTTTAACTTTAACAAGAGTTCTAATGTTTGATCTTAAACACTTTTGGAGTTCAGAAGTCTAATATTTGTCATTTGTCTTTTTGTTTTTATACTTACGTCCTGTCTGGATTTGACATGGCCAATTCGCCAGTGGAAGAATGTTCTCATCAACTCTATTCTTTCCTTTTGTTTGCCTATGGCCCGAGTCAAGCTAGAAATCACCTATAAACAGCAATTAAGCCAAGTATTGTGATGTTACAATAACAGCAATTGGCAAAGTGTTTTTTATTATATATCAGAAATGCTAGAGAATACCTATGGATCACAACACTATATTCATCCAGTTAATCTCATTATCTTTAAAACAACCAAAACCCTCCCAACATGAATACACTACACATCAGTGAATGAAGGGGAACCAAAGAGGAAAGAAATCTCATTGTGTGTATCTTAGTAATTGCCAAAAAAATTTATGTACATGAAATTAATACAGGGTGTGGCAAAAGAAGGTTTGCAGTTGTTCGTATGGAAAAGATACATTAATTAAAAAATATGAAACTAAACCCTGTGTTTCATGTACTCACAAGTGTAAACCTACTTTTGCCCAACCCTCTGTGGTCACTTACATGTAATTCAAGTAAAACAAATGTTGAAAGTTTTGCTACATATAGTAAACTCTTTATTGACTAGAATTGAGGGGAGAGATCAGATTTTAAGTTTCTAGTTCCTAAATACCTTTAGTACCATGGATTAGAAGTTTCTCAATAAGTGTTTAATGATTTTCTTTTGGGCTGAACAAACTCATAAAAGCAAATAATTGTTATACTTTGATGTACTTCTTCAGTGATATTATTCTTATTCTTAAAAAACAAACAAAGAAAAAGCCTATGTAGCCTTTTAAATCCTAACACAATACTCTCTCTTATAAAGAACTGAGTAACTGAAATATACTGCTCACAAAAATTAGGGGATATTTCAAAAACAAATATGAAGTTATAAAATATCCCCTAATTTTTGTGAGCAGTATATATAGCTAAAAAAGGCCACATTACAAAGAGATTTTATAAACTGGGCACATTTACTGAGAGACACTTATTCTGGTTCTTCAAATAATTTTCAAAAGTAGAAAAGGGCTCACATTCTAAAATATTTTTAATATTCTTTCTTTACCTATTCACTTTGTTTTCAAAAAATTGGACATCTATGTACATTTCTTTCTGTGTGTAATACTTCAAAATTAAAAAAATTAAACTCAAAATATTTAAAAACCTCAGGTAAGTTTTGAGGGTAATAAAGAAAATGACTGATATTAATATCTATCGTTTCAAAAAACTAAACTATGAAAAATATCCTATATTACCATGCAATACCAAAAGAAATGTAGATTTTCAGAAAAACTTCATAATCTTTATCTAGTTAATTAAAACAGTGAGTGCTGCATCTGCAGACAAGCAGCTGAAGTGTTTGCTGTGAGTCTCTGCTCTGAAAGCCACTATCCCCTTAAAGGCAGCCACAGATTTGCTGCCCCTCTGCTTTGCTCAAGGTGTGTCTGGAGGCACAAAATTTCACACAGCTGAGCCTTACTCCCAAGTTCTTAAGAGAAAGAGAGATAAAGTGAGACAGACATTCTCTGTTCATCAGTGAATAAAGACATACCAGATAGAATGTGAATACTTAAAATGATCTCTAAAAGGATGGCCTAAAATGTGGATTACGCTGGTTCCCTAATGTTCTCTTAAGGACAATTAGAAAGAAAAATCTAGTGTTCCCACATTTAGCATACACTCTTCGAACTTCAAGCACACTGAAGTTGATCTCAAAGATAAAATGGCAGGACCATCACATGTTTAATAGAAAGAATACACCCTTATCTATGCACCTATTTTTTCTACCAGTTTCCAAAGTAATCTTCCTTTTGTATCTTGCATGATCCTAAAAATCTCTTCCTGGTATTTATTATCTAGCAATAAATTTACTGACTCTCATTTAAAAAGAAATATAAAAAAGAACACCTCGTCTTTTCTCCCAATGGAGATTTCATAGGTTTTCTGCAGCTCTTTCAAGCTGTTGATCTGGTCGCACAGTTGTTTTAAATGTGCTGCATGTTTTTCTTTCTCTTTTTTCATTTCCATATGGTGCCAGTCAATAAAATTTAGTCTCCATTTAGTTAGTTCAGATATGACATTTGTCTGAAAAGTAAATATAGTGATAACTAAGCAGTTTGTTGCTTAATAGTGCTTCTTTAAAAATCAGAACAAGCAATCAACATGACACCCATCTAAAAAATCACAACGAAATGTTTACAAGTTCAACAGTCACAGCTTCTCTTAGTTCACATTCATCCTACGAAGGATATGAATATAGTTTTCCTATTTTAAGTTACTCTGTATAAAATCTTGTCATTAAAAATATTTCAGGTCTCACCGACTAATAACAAACAGGTTCTTTGTTTATTCAAAGATTTAAAGGTCCATATTAAGATAGATCAGGAAAAAAGAAATATAGGCCTATGCCCTAAACTGAGCTATAGGACTGGCAAATTATTTAGATAGAGGTGGATAGTGGGAACCCCTGGAGTTGATACTTTCTTCCCCCAAATCATTTATCACAATGACCACCTTAACAAATTGCTAAGTCTGATCTCTTTTCACCCTACTGATGGACATAAGTAAAAAGACCAAGTGATGTTATCAAATATCAGGTAATAATATGGTTACCTGAACATAAAACAATTTAAATGGTTGGCACTCCAGTTCACTTATACCATTAGAAGTATGAAACCTGTTTCATGTGGAAAATGGTAGAAACAATATGAAAAGATTTTGTCTGGAATTTACGGTTCAAATAACAAAGAAACACGAATGCTATAGAACTCTGATGACCACAATGTCTCCATGCATGTGAATACTCAGCTTTGTTTTCTCAAACTGTGTTTCAGAAGAATGGTGATTTCCTCAACTTTATTTTAAAAAGCAAAAAACCCCCATCATTTCTATAGTACTTTGTTTTACTTAAAGGCCATGATCATCAAAATAACAATCAATTTTTATAGATACATCAATTATACATTGCGGTTGCTCTAAAACTGGCTATAAAATAAATATATGTTGCAAAAATTGGAGTTTGTATTTCACATAAAAGGAGACATTTCATTAGTCATAGCTATGATGTAGTAAGAGTTAATTATGAGTTTCAGTCATAAACAGGATCTTTCAAAACATCTGAGAAATTCAGTAGAATGTTCAGAGCTGTCCCAGCAACAATTTAAAACCTTGCTATTGGCCCCGGCCGGTTGGCTCAGTGGTAGGTAGAGTGTCTGCCTGGCATGTAGAAGTCCCGGGTTCGATTCCGGGTCAGGGCACACAGAAGAAGCGCCCATCTGCTTCTCTACCCTGCCCCCTCTACTTTCTCTCTACATCCCTCTTCCCCTCCTGCAGCCAAGGCTCCATTGAAACAAAGTTGGCCTGGGCACTGAGGATCGCTCCATGGCCTCCACCTCGGGCGCTAGAATGTCTTTGGTTGCAACAGAGCAACGCCCCAGATGGGCAGAGCATTGCCCCCTGGTGGGCATGCCGGGTGGATCCTGGTTGGGCGCATGCAGGTGTCTGTCTCTCTGCCTCCCTGCTTCTCACTTCAGAAAAATACAAAAAAAAGAAAAAACCCAACAGAAAAAACCTTGCTACTTAAGTACGTTTTCTGAACAAGCAGCAGCACCTGGGAATTTGTTTGAAAGGCATAATCTCAGGTCCATGCAAGACAGACTACATAAGAAGTAGGGTTCAGGGCATACAGCAGAAGCACCCATCTGCTTCTCCACCTCTTTCTTTCACTCACTCTCTCTTCCTCTCCTGCAGCCATGGCTTGACTGGAACAAGTTGGCCCTGGGCACTGATGATGGCTCCATAGCCTCACCTGAAGAGCTCGGTTGCTAAGCAACGAAGAAACGCCCCAGTTGGGCACAGCATCACCACCCCTAGTGGGCTTGCCAGGTGGATCCTGGTTCAGGCACATGGGGGAGTCTGTTTCTCTGCCTCCCACTCCCTCACTGAATTAAAAAAAAAAAAAAGAATACAGTGGAATTAAGAACAAAACTGTATGCTAATTTAACAATACCTTCAGACCTGAACTCCAAAGATCCAGCACATTTTCCACCTTCTGGAGGTTTTCCTGAGAAACAAGAAAATCGCCTACAACTATTCCATGGATACCTGCATGGCTAGAATGAGACCCTGGTGAGGAAGAGTCACCTAAAAGATCTGAACTGAAAAAATCCATGACCCGGCGAGAAGACTTCTTTGGTGATGATACTGGTGACAACCCTAGAATTAAAAAAAAGTTGTACTGGTCAAGAAAAATTGAAAACAACCCAAACTGGTGAAGACTTATACTGGCAGGCTAGAAGATGTCAGTTACTACAGGCTGAGAGAAATGCAGAGAAATGACCTTTTAGTGTACACAATCTGGCTATTTTTAATTTCAGTATTGTCCCTGATTTAGGACTAAGGAGCATGAGATGCCTCCTACATTCAAATGATGTTTCATATGTCTGGGTCCAACCTGAACTGAAACTATTATCATTTGTATTGTCATATTAGCATTTTCTGAGTGCTTTATATGTTTCTGTAATAAAAATGTTATAATTAGATCTCATAATACATTATCCTAAGAAATAGGTATTATAACCTCCATTTTACTGATGAAGAAACAGAGGTCAGAAAGGGTTAAATAGCCTGACCAGGTGGTGACACACTGAATTGAATGTTGAACTAGGACACGGAGGACCCAGGTTCAAAACCCCCGAGGTCGCCAGCTTGAGTGCGGGCTCATCTGGTTTGAGCAAGGCTCACCAGCTTGAACCCAAGGTCACATGCTTGAGTAAGGAAGGGGTCACTCAGTCTGCTGTAGCCCACCGGTTAAGGTACATATAAGAAGAAAGCAATCAATGAACAACTAAGGTGCCACAAAGAAGAACTGATGCTTCTCCTCTCTCTCCCTTCCTGTCTGTCCCTTTCTCTGTCTCCGTCACACACATACACACACACAATAAAGGGTTAAATAATTAAGTTCAGAGGGGTTGTATATAGGTCATTATTCTTATGTAAAACACTGAGATAGGTTTTAACACTACTAAAATTTAACACTGTAAGTAGAAAAGAGACTAGTAATTTAGTTTATCAGGTACTCAACTGTAAGACACCCTGTCTCACCCTCCCATATAGGTGAGAAATACAGACACACTCCCATCATCTGGGGAGGTGGGGTTGGGGGTGAAAGGCAGAGCCAGAAAGAGAACTGGTACCTATCTTTAAAAAGTACAAAATAGAAGTTACTATTTTTTCACACATGTATGTTGGAATTAGAGACTAAGGGCTTTTCTATCTTCCTTACTAAATGACTCAAATATAAATTTACTATAGGACATGTTACTAAAAGTAAATTTTTCAAGAATTCTTTGCAAAAGAAAATGTCATTCCCTAATATATGTTTTTCTGTTTGTTTGTTTTTCTGAAATGAAAAGCAGGGAGGCAGAGAGACAGACACCCCCATGCGCTGGACCAGGATCCACCTGGCATGCCTACTAGGGGGCAATGCTCTGCCCATCCACAGCATTGCTCCATTGCAACCAGAGCCATTCTAGCACCTGAAGCAAAGGTCATGGAGCCATCCTCAGTGCCCAGGCCAATGTTGCTCCAATGGAGCCTTGACTGCGGGAGGGGAAAAGAGAAATAGAGAGAAAGGAGAGGGGGAAGGGTGGAGAAGCAGATGGGTCCTTCTCCTGTGTTCCCTGGCCGGGAATCAAACCTGGGACTTTCACACACCAAGTTGACGCTCTACCGCTGAGCTAGCTGGCCAGGGACCCTTATATGTTTTGCATAAAAAAATATATCAACAGATGGTCAAGCTAGTCACACTATGAAACTACTTATATATTCTGGAGATGGTTTAGGAACTCAAAGAATAAGGAAGAATGGCAAAGTACTTGAACAGTCTCCTAGTCTCTTTTATTATATTTTACCAACTAGATCTGCACTCATGGAAAAAGCAATAGTCTCTGCTTTTCTTTCTTTAAAATATATTCACACCTTTAAAAAAATAGAATCATGTTATTTAAGAAGTTGGGCTTTCCCCCCAAACAGCCTGAAGTGACCCCTGAAAAAGATTCACTCTTCACTTGACCCAGAATACTCCACAAAATCATGCAAATCAAGATGCTCAAATATTTTTCTTTTTTTTTTTTTGGTGAGAGAAGGTGACATAGTGAGACAAACTCCCACATGCTCCCAGACTAGGATCCACTCAGCAACCCCATCTGGAGCAGATGCTCAAGTACTGAGCTATTTTTAGTGCCTTGAAACTGTTGAACTCCAGGCTCTGATGGAGCTATCCTGAGCACCTGGGGCCATGCTCAACCAGTTGAGCCACTGGCTGTGGGAAGGGAAGAGGGAGAGAAGGAGACAGAGGTGAGGAGAAGCAGATGGTCACTTCTGTGTCACCTGACCAGGAACCAACCCCGGGACATCCATATGCCTGGCTGACGCTCTATCCACTGAGCCACTGGCCAGGGTCAAGATGTTCAAATCTTTGAGTTCACTTTAAGAACACTCATAAAACTGTCTAGGCCATCAAGGACACACATATCCAAAATGTCACCAAGTATCTAAAGGATGTCGCTTTATAGAAGCAATGTATGCCATTGTCATTACAATGATGGACTTGGTAGGTGTGCCCAGGTCAAATAGTGGGGATTGACACAGGATTGGTGGCCCAAAAATGAGTGCTAAATTTTTGCTGCACATTCTTAAAAATACAGAGAAATGTCTGACATAACAGTTTACACATAGATTCTTTCTGGTCATTGAGTACCTCTAGGTGAACAAAGCTCCCAAGATGAGATGCAGAACTTACAGAGCTCATGGCAGATTAACCCATGCATGAGCTCTCTCCCTGCCATGTTGAGATGTTCCTTACTAAAAAAGAGGAGATTGTCCCTAAAGTAGAAGAGGAGGCTGCACAGAAAAAAAAGATAGCCCAGAAGATCCTGAAGAAACAAAAACTATGGCCTGAGAATAAATTCACCATAAAATAAATGCTAATAAAAGTGAAAGGTGAAATAAAAAACAAAAATACCTTAGAAGGTCCCTAAGAGATCACATTGCCTAAGCCTTCTAACTATAAGTAAGGAAACTAAAGGACAGAGCATTTTCTATATGGTGGCTTAAATGGCACCTTACTTAAATAACATTGAATCACACAGTATAAAAAGTATTCTATTTTTTTTATAATATATTAATTAGTCTATGTCAAAGAAAAGTTTCAATCTGATGCTAGTATGCTTTTTAAAACCTCTGCAACATTTGCTTATCTCTCAACAAAGAAAAAACAGACTTCAGGCTGAATACAACACCACCAACAGTATTCAACCAAACTTTTTTTTTTTTTAAGTTTATTTATTTATTTATTCATTTTAGAGAGGAGAAACAGAGAGAGAGAGAGAGAGAGAGAGAGAGAGAGAATGAGAGAAAGGGGGGAGGAGCTGGAAGCATCAACTCCCATATGTGCCTTGACCAGACCAGTGCAGGGTTTTGAACCGGCGACCTCAGTGTTCCCAGGTTGATGCTTTATCCACTGCACCACCACAGGTCAGGCCTCAACCAAACTTTTAATAACTTTGTTTTAGTTGCATTTATTTTTTCCATTACTTTCTATTTGTAACAAGTGTAAGTGCATATTAGTTTTATGCAATAACCAGAAATAACATGTAAATTTTTATTTTAAAATAAATTTAATGTACAAATGTACAGAAATGCCTGGAAATTGGGAAATAATGTATTGTTTAAAAAAATTTTATCGACCAAATTACCTAATATCCCATGGAATCTTTAAAAATATTTGCTCTCTAACTGAGCAGATTTAGGAAAGGATATCATACATAATACATAAACCTGTTTGTCTTAATTGTACTATGTTGTATCTCATGAAATTATTTTAAATAGTATTATTTAATAAATTAGCAACAATAGCATTTTAAAATCCTATCAATAAATAATATGCTAAAATTATTATTATTACATAGACAATATTCATCAATCCACAAAATGTTATATAATAAAAACAAGCTAAGGAAAAAAATCATACCTTCTATCTTTGAATGACCTGCAAAATTTAAATCACATCCTTTTCCAACTTCCATCCTTGTTTCTCTTTCTACTGGGCTACTTCCTATTGAAAAGAAAAAGGTGTGTGTTTTTTTAATTAAACCAAAGCACTCTTAAATAAAATGCATAATCACACACATCTAATTTAGGAAGGTTGAGGTACATAAGTAAGATTTTAGAACAAGGACAATACAACATGCTGTAGGAGCATATGCAAAGGAACATTAAAACAAAGAACAAGAATAAAGAAAAGGTTCTGAAACTAGAAAAAGCCTTACTGTATCATTAACAAGTTCAATTTCACCCACCAAAATATGGATGAAAGAGAATTCAGTCTACTAGGCATTCAAATTACAGTAAGAGAATCAGTGGATGAATAATATTAGAACTTAGAATAGAAAAGATTATGCTATCTAAGAATATTGTATATTTCCAGGGGCTTGCTGCTTTTCACTAGCTGCAATCGACTAAAGTGACACTGTTCCACCCCAAACAGGGACTTTCATATTTTCACCTCTGGAACCTCAGTCAATACATAGTGAAAAAGAAACTGAAAAAACGTCACAAGAATGACTTACCAATGGAGAAGGAAACAAGCTTTTGGTGACCACCTTAAGGGTAGAGGTTAAGAGGGCTAACACGCTGACTGCATATACACATTTGTAAGAGTAGGCAGCACTTTGGGTTTGCTTAGGAGGAGCAAATGCTGGTGTAATCAAACCATGGTCAAGATCACTGATACAGAATGAATTATTCTAAGGGTCACATCTCTTGAAGATCAATGCAATTTGGGTAGAAAATATTGAGTGTTAGAAACTTTCAGTGGTAGAATAAATAACATGTGTTTTATAATTGTAGTCTATTTGTTGATCCAATGCAGTAGGCCAAGGACAGAAAAGGAATGAAAACTCCATGTCCACAGAAGAAGGAAAACAGACACGGGGGCTGTGACATACCAGAAACCCAGGTGCCTGTTGACTGAATAGGCTGTGTCATGTGCCTCCAAGGAGGGATCCTTTGAGTTACTCCTATTGTTGATAACTGCCCATTATCAGGGCTGTTTTACAAGGGCTTTCAGTGCCCTTATTTAGAGCGAGCTGTTTGGGATATTGTACTTTACTGAATAGTAAGGTGATCAATCGTCCTCCTTTAGGGAGGACAGTCCTTCTTTTGTAAGTTCCATCCTCCCTTGAAAAGTGTCCTCCTACATGCCCTTCTTTTTGATATTGGAAGACTAATCTGTAAATGTCTGTATTCGATTGATGCAGAGTTGATACATTGCGTGTGATGTGTCGTATTTGTATCTAAATGAGTACTTTTTTCTTACTATTGTTAAATATTAATAGGCATGTAAGCATAATTACAATATAAAATATTACAAATGTTTTTATTATGCATTTATCATATTATACTGTAATATTGTTGCAATGAATAAAATATTTCTTTTATTTACGATATTGTTTTCTTCAATTTATTTTTGTCCTTTTCATTGTAAAAACGTTGGTGGCCTTATGAATAGGGAACAAATAGGTAAAAGGAGCTTCATCATCCTTTTTCAAACTTTTACTCACCTATCAACATACATCCTGGTTTGTATGAGTTCTCAATTCTTTCACTGACATAGTCCAAAGATGAGCTCGTGTTAGTGGTGGTAATCCAAACAGCTGTCCTGCCCATATAAACACTTGTGACAAAGTCCTAGCACATGGTTCATAAACTTAAGGGGTTCTGAGAGTTCCCTATGGACCATCTTTAATTTGGGGGCTGGGCTTTTACTTCCAAGATAATCGTGGCAAACTTCCATTGGTACAAGTACAGAGACTCAGTGTGCTCCACTAAGAGACATGTAATGGCTACAGTGTTGCTTTATCATTATTATTCTCATAAAAGTAATAGTCAAAGGATGCTCAAATAAAAATCCATCATGTAAGAGCCAAGAATAACATACTAAAATGTAAAAAGTTTTCTCAGATAACAGTGATATTCACCACTGACTGAGAATAACTAGAGAAGCATTTCCAACAATCGTAAGTCAGTAGCATTAATAAACTTAACATCTTAAGAGCTATCTTGAAAAATATACATAACCTTGATTATGAAGAATATCATTGATTTTGGTAGGAAATCTAACATCTGGCATCACTTCTCCCTTAGACTGAGATGGCTGTGAAACAGCTGATTCAATATTTGGAGTCACTACAGCATAACGAAGCAGTTCTTCATATTCTTCCTTTGTGAAACCAGTAACATATAATACAACACTGTCACAATGGATGCTCAGGCAAAGAAAAACAAAGGTTATACATATTTACTATATATAAAAATGTATAGCTATTTTATTTTAACATCATTTTGGGTATTTATATTTTGAAATGTTTTTAGCAATGGAACATGGGTAGGCTTTCAACTGTAGTAAAAAACCAGTAGGGTCGTAAGTTGAGGGTTACTAATAAATAGAATCTCAGTTGGGCTGACATTCTAAGCAAATAACCAATAACCAAATGATTTCTGGCATGTCTAGAAGATCCTTCCCAATTCTTCTCTTAAATTCTACCCTTGAGATTTATTTTTTGATGTAAAGCCCTGTCTCCTAACAAAACAACACTTGAGATCTTACAAGGTGTTTACATTTTAGTACTAAAGGGTTCTAGATCCAACACTTAAAATGTATGTGTTTTTTTCCCCACTACCAACAAGCAGTTCTTGTACATCAGCTGGGTATCTTACAATTCAACTAAATTCTGACACTATCTACCGAAGTTAGCATCAGATCACACAGGTTAAGGGCTCAGTCCCACAAGACTACTGTCCCTACCCCTGACAGACAAACTATGACTGGAGGTTCCAATGACCCAATCCTCAGGTTCAATTAATTTCCTAGAGTGGCTCACAGAACCACTTACTAGATTACCGGTATATTATAAAAGGATTATAACTCAGGAATAGACAAATGGAATGAGGCATAGGGAAAGGTATGGGAAAGGAGCATGGAGCTTTCATGCCCTCTCCTAGCATGCCAGTCACCAGTACCATCACATGCCACCAACCAAGAAGCTCCCTGAATTCTCTTTTTTTGGTTTCTATGGAGGCTCCATTAATTAGGCACGATTGATTAAATCATGGTCATTGGTGATTGAACTAAATTTCTAGCCCCTCCCCCCTCCTGGGAACTTCCAGTCTCAACCCTCTAATCACATGGTTGGTCCCTCTGGCAACTTGTCTCCATGTGTAGATGACGGTTCAAAAGATACCTTAATCATTTCCATTGCTTAAGAAATTCCAATGGTTTTAGGAGCTCAGTGCCAGAAACCAGAATGAAGACTAAATATATATTTCTTACTATAAATCATAATATCACAAGTATAAATGAGTTAATCAGTTCTCTCCTGAAAAAAATTTGAACAAGGCAGAGATGAAGGGTATGGGGAAACACCATCACCTAGAAAGAGAACACTAAGCAGGAGAGATCCATCCAAGGGAAGGCAAGGATAAAAACCTGTCACAATTCCAGGCTACTTTATGCCAGTAAATAATCACAGATATTTTAAAAATAGCTTCCCAATTTATAAATCTATAATTTCAATTAAAGGAACACATTTGTTTCATAAAACATTTTCCTAAAGATTTCTCACATTATACAGTGCCAAGAACTTATTCTACTTAACGCAAGGTAAACATGACATCCAGCTTTTTATCTCTTAAGTTATATCACTATAAAACTCAAGATACACCATGTCAGTATTCTCTCAATTCAAATCTGCTGTAGAAATCTGAATCCATATTTTGATAAAAGATTTAGAATAAAAAAAATTCAAAACATTTCATGTAAAATCCATACCTACTATAGTCAGTTTATCTGTCCTTGTCCAGATCCTGGGCAGCAGAATGTGCTGATTGTTGTGGCAACAGGGGACTAGAATCTAGAGTAGAGCACTAAGGAATCTGGGCCCCAGAACTTTGGATGGTTTGATATAGTGTTAGTTGGCATTAAAGTGAAAGCAGCATTCATAAGAAATAGCTACAATGAGAAAATTTCAAGAAAAAAAATGTTTCTTGAGATTTCTAGCTTCTTCTCTCGTGTTGTTTGAAACATTTGTACAAAGACTGAAGAGCTCGTAATTATTTTCTGACAGGTGAAAACAATGTAAGGCAATTCCCAAAGTCTGACATAGTGTGATATACATTAAACACATTATTTACATATTATCATTATAAATGTAAATGGCATGAATGAATGAAAAATGTATTCCTAGATTTTCCTCATACTATTACTTATTGTAAATAAGTCATGAAAATTTAGACATGTCTTCCTACCTGAAGCTCTGAAGAGACTGAACTGCCTTGGTTGGAGTCACTCTCCATGACTGGAAATGAACATTTGTTCTCATCTGATGACATTCTGTACAAGTACTATAACACAGAGTTAACTTTAGTTATTTCCTCAATATTTAAACCAAAATAAAATGTTTTATATAGAGAAGGAACACCATTCTAACCTGTGAACAGCAATTGTGATATGTTAAAATCATTCAACATACTGAGCAACCATAGACAAATCACTGGGCAAGAGAAAAATAAAGGCTCAATTCCCAAAATTAGTGAGTTTAGCAAAGGAGTTGAGACAAATACATGAAAGGTTAAAGAAAAGTGAAGGCAACTCAGAAAAATCCACAGTAGGGCCTGTTGAGAATAGACCGTGATCACTGGTCTTCAACAATGGATGTGACAATCTGCATGCTGTGTACTCTCTTTGAAGATACTCAATCAAAGAGAATGAACAACTTGTGCAAATTCCCGGCTTGGGGAGTATAAATTTGTGTGCGTGTGTGTGAGAACAGTGAAAATAGTGAGGCAGACTCCTGCATGTGCCCCAACTGGTGCCTCTATCTGGGGCTGATGCTAGCAAAAGAGTTATTTTTAATACCTGAGGCTGAGGTGCTCAGACTAACCCAGCTATCCTTGGCATCACAAGCCATGCTCAAACAAATCCGGCTACTGGCCGTGGGAAGGTAAGAGGGAGAGAAGGAGGAGAGGGAAGTGGGGAGAAGCAGATGGTTGCTTCTCCTTTGTGTCCTGACTGGGAACTGAACCTGGGACATCCATATGCCGGGCTGATGCTCTATCCAATGAGCAACCGGTCAGGGCCAGGAGTATTATTTTAACAAAAGAATGCCTATCTGAAACAACAGATTCTAATACACAGAAAAAATGACTTCTTAACCAAACAATTTAAAAATATTACTTTTAGTAACAAGTAAAATATTTAAAAGACAAGTAGTGAGTATTCAAATTATCTGAATACTAGTAACATGTAAGACACTGGTAAGGAAATAAGATGAAGAATCCTCAAGGACTTTACAATCTATAGAGAGGGCAAGAAATGTATATAAGTGACTGATGAGAAAAGTGCTGTTAGACCCTAAAACAACAGACATGCACAGAAGGGAGATTAGAGTCACTATTATTCATGGGGTGAGACTGTAAAGGTGTGAAGAACAGGAATGGAGTCTGACCAGGTGGTGGTGCAGTGGATCGAGCGTCGGACTGGGATGTAGAAGACCCAGGTTCGAGACCCCGAGCTCACCAGCTTGAGCGCAGGCCCACCTGGCTTGAGCAAAGAGCTTGCCAGCTTGGACCCAAGGTTGCTGGCTCCAGCAAGGGGTGGCTTGGTCTGCTGAAGGCCTGTGGTCAAGGCACATGTGAGAAAGCAATCAATGAACTATGGTGTCGCAATGGCAACGAGAGACTAATGACTGATGCTTCTCACCTCTCTCCGTTCCTGTCTGTCTGTCCCTATCTATCCCTCTCTGAGTCTCTCTCTGCCCCTGTAAAAAAAAAAAAAAAAAAAAAGAATAGGAATGGAGCCAAAGAAACTTTGACTAGAGAAGATGACCAGGGTGTCTTTCAGAGAAGACCTGTAAGATAGATGAAATATATCAGGATATGCCAGGTATAAGCATAAGCAAAGCCAGAATTATGGGCATGTATGCTAGGAACAAAAATTTGTAAGGCTGAATCAAAGGGTGCAAAGTAAGGCTTGCTAAAGATGAAAAGGGCACATTAGGAGCAGCCAGATCATGGAAGATCATGATAATACCATGTTAAAAAGTTTGGTCTTTATTTTAGAGAAGTTATTAAAATGTCTTAAACAAGTGATAAACAGATTATGCTTGTCTTTTAGAAAGATCACTCTGGCAACTTTCAGAATGAACTGGAGAGTTGGGGTCCAGAAAAGAGAGCTCAATTGAAAGCAGAATGCAGTATAGTCCAAGAAGTAAGTGTTCCCCTCTGGCAGTAATCCAGGAGATAAATGAGAACCTGATTCTAGGAGTCAGCAATGGGAAATGGATGGAGGGTATGACTATGAGACAGTTGTGTCATGGCAATGAGAATGAAAGATCTTCATCAACAATTGGTTAAGGTATTAAATAGAGGAACTGTTGATGGCTTCCAGATGATGGCTTGAGTAACTAGATGGGTGATAGTGCCATTCACCAAGACAAGAAATATAGAAGATGAGGTTGGGAGGAAGAATAATGGGTTCAATATCAGATGCTTTGGGTGTGAGGTACCCGTGAGGCACTGAGGTGAAGCTGCAGATATGCAGTTTATGTCCCCCCCACTCCCACATTATGCTGTGCATCACTCCAATGACTGCCATTTTCAATGGTTGAAATGTGAATGGTGCTTCCTGGAGTTAAACTATGTGGGAGCCCTGCACTGGAGTTTTAAGTTAGAGATATTTTGAGGAATGGGAAATTATGAAAAAAGGAGAAGATAAGATCACCCATGAAAAGTGTGAGAGTTCTTACTCTTTAGTCCATACACCCAAATTGTATGCACTATTTTTAGTATAAATGTACATGTATATTTTTCTAGGAAGAGGATCCTTAGCTTCCAATATGCGTTCAGAGGGAACTATAACTCTAATAAAGAACCACTATCATAGTGAGAAGAGGGTTAAAACCAGAACCTCTAACATTAAAAGGGGAAGAGAAAAGCCAGTAAAGAAGACTGAAAAGGAAGTTAGATTGGTAGAACTATAAGAACAGCATCACAAAACTTAGAAAGGGGAGAAGTCAGAGCCACATGACAAAGAAAGATGTGAACTAGATAGTCCCTTGAATTTGGCAAGTAGGAAGTTGCTATATTTGCCTGAAGTTTCAGGAGCAAGTAGAACAGTTCCCAATCACAGTGGGCTGAAAAATAAGTGGGAGGAGGAAATTGAAGTAGAAAGGACAAATACAAGGTAAAGTGCTACATTACAAGAAACATAGCCTGGGCTGAGGAGAACTCAGGTTTGAAACCCCGAGGTCAATGGCTTGAGCATGGGCTTACTGGTTTGAGCCCAAGGTCGCTGGCTTGAGCAAGGGGTCACTTGCTCTGCTGTAGCCTCCCCTCCCTCCCCTCAAAGGCACATATGAGAAAGCAATCAAAGAACTAAGGTGCCGCAACAAACAATTGATGCTTCTCATCTCTCTCCCTTCCTGTCTGTCCCTATCTATCCCTCTGACTCTGTCAACAACAACAGAAAGAAACATGGATTGGGGCTAGACCAGGCATGGCCAACATATGGCCCGCGGGCTGTAATGAGTTTATGCGGCCTGCGATTAAAATTTTAATATTCTCTGCTACTTTAAAATCTCAGCTACTCAGAAGTGGAAGTGTCTTTGATTATCGGAAATCGAGATATTTAAGAAGATAGTGATACGTGGAAAAGAATTCCACATGTGACTAATCTAGGGTTAACTTCCAATAACTGGTTGAATGGATTCGCGATACTTCTTTATTTTTTAAAATAATTTCATTATAGATTTACAACTTTGTACTCGTCTGTACTCAATATGAACTGTTTGATGTTTAGTGGCAATGTGAAACCCACATTCTTTTAGGCGGAGTTTGCCGGTGCGCACTCAAGGTCAAACAATTCATTATTTTTGTGGTCGTGGTCAAGTGTGCTGAATCAAGTGGCATTGTAGCATAGACAATAGCTGCAGTTGATAACTGAAAAGGTGCCCAGGCTGTTTGTAAAACGAAATAATTGTTTTATTTGCAATATAACCCCGTCAAGCTCATTCTATTAATTAAATATTGTTTCGATTGATTGCAATACAATTTAGATATTTATACGGTATGTAATTATATTTTTATTAAAATAATATTGTACATTAAAATTTTTTCACTCATTAACATTTATTCATAAACTACATAATAAAATTTTGTTTACTTAAATGAATCGTTTTTGTATTTAACACTTTGATTTTAATATTTTGTCTGGCCTGTAGAAAGTTTTCTTTCTAATCTGGCCTGGGGGCAAAACTGTTGGCCAGGCCTGGGCTAGACTGTGGAAAGGATACTTCAACTTTATTCAATGAATATGACTGAGTATACTCATGATAAGTACACTAAAGCTCAGCATGACTGTCTTCAGTTATGCCAATTAGAGAGGATAAAATAAGCACAAACATTTCAGTAAGGAATGGCTGCTTCACAGGACTTCAAATCCACCACTGTGGCAACTTGGTCCTTTTCTGTTTTCATTCATTTTTCTTTAGGATGTGTTTGCTGACCAGTTAGGTACACAAGTGTGGGTGGGGTGAGGCTATTTATTTTTTTTAAAAAAAGGACTTTAAAGAGTTATTGAATATAGATACTGCATCCATAGACAACTATTGTACTCTTGGAAAATACACTATAAATCTTCCACCTGTCCTGATTTGATACTACCAAGGTATGACAGTTTACTTGAAACTCTACAACAGTAGCAACTTCCTTACTGCTTCCAGGTTCAGAAACAAAGGCGGAAAAGGAAGCTTGCTTTATTTAATGGGTGAAGGATTTACATCAGTACACTAAATTTTCTCTCACCCAAAACATAAAACGGGATAAATTCTGAGTGCTTCTCTATCGCCAGAGAAATCAAATTCCGTCTTGGTAATTACCTGGCTGACGGGGAAAGAGGATTCTGGGAACTCAAAAATAACCCCTAAGAGGCAGAGGAAGAGTGCATTAAGGTGTTAGCTGGCAGCAGGGCGGTCTCCCCACGTCCCGCGCGGGTCCTACCCGTAGACGGGAGAGCGCGGCAGCCCTCCCCAAAGGACTGGAGACACAGGGGAAAGCAACTGAGGGTAAGCCAAGGGTTAGTTCTCTTCGATCACCTTCCTACCCACTCCTGTTGTCATCAAACTGTTACTTAAAAACAATAAAGCGTTAGACACGGTTATTTTCTCCTTATGGTTTAAATGGTTAGAAGAACCTATGGCGACAGGAACCGCTCTACACGCCAGCCCTCTGCCCTCTCTTTTGCACGCCTCGGAGAGAACCTCCACACCCGGCCACGCCGGGACAGCAGAAGGGCCCGCAACCGGGGGCGGCGCTGCCAGCCGAGTCCCGTCCGAGCGGCGGGAGCAGAAATACCCCTCGGCGGCCTCTGCCAGCGGCGCGGGGCCGGCTCGGGACCCTGCTGCCCCCAGTTCCGGCTCTCCACAAACCTGGACGTCCCGGTCCGCGACTCTTCACGGCGCCGGCGCTAAAAACCACAGCCCCTACCGGCGACACTTCCGCACAAACCCAACAGTTTCAAACTGCAGCGAGAAATGAAGGACGGCTCTGCGCATTGGCCCCGAGCTTTAGCAACCTGCCGCGTGATTGGCCAGGAAGCCGTGGGCGGGGCTCTAGGCCGCGGCGGGTAGAAAACGGAATTAAGTTACTAAGGGAAGCCCCGCCCCCTACTCCAGCTGGCCCTGAGGGGGCGGGGCCACAAGGAGCCCCTCCCAGCGTCCGGTAGCGCACTCTCAGTTAGGCTCTGGGCCAAGGACGACTGTTGGCTGCTTGCTGGGCAGGGCTTAAGTCACCGAGGGCGGGCGAAATGCTGTTTCTTTCTATAACACCTAGTCTATTTGTGTGGTTCTCATTCATAAAAGTCATCTGCGTTTATAGGTGCCCTGCAACAGGACCACTTGGAAGTGCTTTTTTAAAATACAGATTCCTGACACTCTTCCCACTCCACCCCACCCCTACCCAATTCCTTCAGTCTTGAGCAGGGCCAGGAAATCTGAATTTTTAACTATGTTCTGGACATTGTACTTGTTGGGCAGATAAAATATATTATGCTCACTTTGTTAAAGATGGAGCTGCCCACATGGAAGCTCATCACCCAGGTGATATTATTTGCCCTTATGCTTGGGATGGGTGTGAAGGAAAGGCTGTAATGTAAGCAGGCCTGGTTGTTATAGCCTAAGGCTTGGTTTTAAGAGTAAGCTTTTCCCCACACCCTTGACTGATTGGATGATGTAGGGTGGTGCACTCTCATGAGAAGTCCCATTATGCCTCAGATGGGTGACTTGGTATCAGAGACTTCCTTGTTTGTAGATTGGATTAGAGGTTTGGATTTCTACAGTATAAAGTGGGACAGACCGGGAGCTTGCGCTCTTGAGTTCCTGAGGTTAGTATTAGAAAGGAGAGCAGATTAAGGCCATGTGGAGGCCAGGAGAAGCAGCCAAGATGGCAGAATGCTGAGGGAGAAGCCAGTTTGAGCAAAGTTTGCGCTGGAGGAGATGGGGAACAGAGGTGAATAAGTCTGGTGAGCTAGAAACCTTTGATTCTAGAAAACTCGGATAAGTCAGTAGCATTGTGAGCACTGAATGAGTGGGTTTTGGAGCTCAGTGTGTGTTTTTGCTTGCCTGCCGGGTGCAAGGTAGAATTAAAGCTGATGGCTCACCAGTTTTTGGCTTCGTTGTTTCATTACCGTCTGTTCGAATCTAATGCGAACATGCATTGGCCAGACGGCTGTGATGGTGGCCTCGATTACGGGCTTTACAGTACTCAACCCATTTAATTCTCAGATTATCTCTGTGATGGAGATGCTATTTTCATCCTCATTTTCCAGACATGAAAACTGAAGCCCAGAGAGATTATGTGACTTGCTTATGATCACAGGGCTAATAAAAGAACTGGTATTCAGAAAGAGAAAGTCTAGGCTCTGGAGTCCATGTTCTTATCACTCAGTATTTTCTGTTAGGGACAGCGTGACATTATGGACTGAATGGGGTCTTCAAAAATGAAAGATATGTTTAAGTCCTAATCTCTAGTACCTGTAAATGTGACTGTACTTGTAAGTAGAGTCATTACAAATATAATAAATTAACCCTGGCCAAACAGCTCAAATGGTTAGAGCATTGTCTGGAATCACAGAGGTTGCTGGTTCCATCCCCAGTCATTGCACATAAAGGAATATATTGGTGTTCCCATCTCTCTCACCCTTCCTCTCTGTCTAAAATCAATAAAATAAACATAAAAAATTTAAAGTTAAATTAGATGCTACTGAATTTGGCTGAACCTTAATTCAATAACTAATGTCCTTACAGAAGGAAATTTAGACACAGACAGAGACCTAGGGGAGAAGATGTAAGCAGAGATTGAAGTGATGCATCTATAAGCTAAGAAACAGAGGCTTGGGCCTGACCAGGCGATGGTGCAGTGGATGGAGCGTTGGACTGGGATGCAGAAGGCCCAGGTTCGAGACTCCAAGGTCGCCAGCTTGAGCGCAGGCCCATATGGCTTGAGCAAAAGCTCATCAGCTTGGACCCACGGTCGCTGGCTCCAGCAAGGGGTGGCTCGGTCTGCTGAAGGCCTGCGGTAAAGGCACGTATGAGAAAGCAATCAATGAACAACTATGGTGTCGCAACGGCAACGAAAAACTAATAATTGATGCTTCTCATCTCTCTCCGTTCCTGTCTGTCTGTCCCTATCTATCCCTCTCTCTGTCCCTGTAAAAAAAAAAGGAGAGAGGCTTGCCAACAACCATTAGCAGCTAGAAGAGAAAAGGAAAAATCTAACAGCAGAGCTTTCAGAGAGTACATGGCACTGCTGATTGTGATTCTTGACTTCTTTGTAGGAAAATGGCCAGAAATTAGAATGCTGCCCTGAAACAAGTCTTTGGTGCAGACTTTGGCATACCAAGTTCTGTGGGAGCAAAATGCTGTCCTGGTAAGCACTGATAAGATTGTTTAAAGGAAGCAGCTGATTCCTATAGCCATTTCCTGCATACCTGAAAGGTATTAGTTAATCATCCTTCTCTGCACTGAACTCAAGATAATTTGCTTGATAATTACAAAACTGAACAGATATGATGAGGCTGCAGAGATCCAGGCTCTCAGTCCTAGAGGCTGGGAGTTTCATGTACTCATCTTTTCTTTATGTTGTGTCTTGTGTGTTGTTGGGCAGATAAAATATATTATGCTCACTTTGTTAAAGATGGCGCTGCCCATATGGAAGTTCGTTGATATTAATGTGTGTTCTGGAACAGGCTGTGGGCAGGCCGGGTCGTTATAGCCTAAGGCTTAGTTTTAAGAGTAAGCTCTTCTCCACACCCTTGACTGTTTGGATGATGTAGGGTGGTGCACTCTCATGATGAATCCCATTGTGCCTCAGTTGAGTGGCTTTGTATCAGAGACTTCCTTGTTTGTATAATTGGATTAAAGGTTTTGAGTCTATGCTATAAAGTGGGAGAGACCAGTAGCTTGTTCGCTCTCTCGGTTCCTTGGTTCCTGGTGAAAGATTGCCGGGTGCCGCCGATGAACGAACGAAGAGCCGAAACAGCCAAACGAGCCAAAGTCAGGCTTTATTGGGAGGACTCCGGGCGAGTTCACTGACCCTCGGATGTGAGTCTGTGAAGGCGCGCCCGGGGAGGGTTTTTTTGGGGTTTTTTATATCTGCAGAGGGGGGAGGATGGTAACAGTCAACCGGTTTGGTGGGGCGTGCAGTTCATGGAACAGCCTTGGGGACAGACATTTTCGAGAATTTGGGTGTGTGCGGTTTGAGCAAGATTAACAACTGCCGGACAGCTCAGGGCAAGGGAGGGTTTCACTACCTAACCCAGAGGCAACTACCGGACACCTGGGATTAGTATAGAGAGTAGAGCAGAGTAAGGCCACATGGAGGCCATGAGAAGAAGCCAAGATGGTGGAATGCTGAGGAAGAAGCCAGTTTGTGCACAGTTTGTGTAGAGAGGAGATGGGGAACAGAGGTGAATAAGTCTGGTGAGCTAGAAACCTTTGATTCTAGGAAACTCGGATAAGTCAGTAGCTTTGTGAGCACTCAATGTGTGGGTTTTGGAGCCCAGTGTGTGTTTTTGCTTGCCCACCGGGTGCAAACTAGAATTAAAGCTGATGGCTCACCAGTTCGTGGCTCCTGTGTATCATTACCGACTGTTCGAATCTAATGCGAACCTGCATGGGTCAGGCGGCTCTGATAGTGGCCTCGACTACTGGCTTTACATGTGTTTCTTCTTTCTTTCTTCCTTTCTTTCTTTCTTTCTTTCTTTCTTTCTTTCTTTCTTTCTTTCTTTCTTTCTTTCTTTCTTTTACAGAGACACAGAGAGAGAGAGTCAAAGAGAGGGATAGATGGGGACAGACTGGAATGAAGAGAGATGAGAAGCATCAATCATCAGTTTCTTGTTGCAACACCTTAGTTGTTCATTGATTGCTTTCTCATATGTGCCTTGACTGTGGACCTTCAGCAAACTGAGTAACCCCTTGCTCAAGCCAGCGACCTTGGGTCCAAGCTGGAGAGCCTTGCTCAAACCAGAAGAGCCCGCGCTCAAGCTGGTGACCTCGGGGTTTTGAACCTGGGTCTTCTGCATCCCGGCCCGATGCTCTATCCACTGCGCCACAGCCTGGTCAGGCTTGTGTGTTTTTTCTTAAGTCCTGCAGCGCCTTCCTTTTATGCACACCCATTGCCGAGCTGGTCTCAGCCCTTCCTGTCTCCAGAACTGAGAATACATTTCTGTTGTTTAAGGCACCCACTTTGTGACAATTTGTATGGCAGCTCTAGGAAACAAATACCGTGGCCCAGACCTTGAGATAAGACAGTGTTTATTGTATCTGGATAATGAATAAAAGCTAGTAAGTAGGTAGTCTTAGTGAGGGGCAGGCAGAGTAGAACAGGATGAGGTGGGGCACAGCTCCAGGTGGAGGTGGGGGCCTGACTATGTTAAGGATTTGAGATATTATTTAAAGTTCAATGAAATGTTTTTTTAGATCTTCCAGGAAGAGATAAAAACAACTTGAACTAAAGGGATGACAAGGGTATATTTCAGTTCCACACATATTACATTGCTTTACTTAACTTCAAGGGAGACTGGGAAATGTAGTCTAACTAGGCAGCTATTTGCCAAGCTTCAATTTTTATTTTTTTATTGTAGAAGAAGGGAATAAATTTTGATTGATGGAGGTTGATGGATAGATGGAAATATATTTATGTATTTGTTTATATATGTATGTATGCATCTGTCTATACATCCAACTGTCCATCAATCAAAATAACATGGTAAAACAAAACAAAACAAAAGAACATGGTAGATTATTTTTGGGCAAGTGGCTCACAATGCATGTCCCCAAACAGATCTTCTGTGGCTGCACTACACAATCTATTTAGATTTCCTACATACAGTCAAAGTAAAAAAGATGAATTCATTGAACACATTTAATTGAGGCAGAGCAGAGGAAGAAAGACTGTCAATAATCAAAGACACAGGTTATTGGTAGGCATCATGGCTGCACTGGTCTATAGGCGAGGCAACATGGCAGTGTTGTGCAGGAGTGGGTATTTGTAGCAGAGTAAGAGATTGTTCAAAATATTTTGATTTCATTTGATTTCAGTTGCATTTTGCTACATAGCACTTCTGGCTCTTTTATTGCAGAGGGAGTTTATTTCTTAGCTCTCATCATCAGCCTTCTTCATAATTATAAAGATTCATTCTTGACCGTTTCTGTTACCATCCTCTAGTCATATAAAAACCTCCTTACCCTTAGTATTTCACTTCTTTCTCCTGATAAAAACAATCTGGGACTAGCTTTGAGGCAGCATTAATTACTTTTCAGAGAAAAATCTGACTGAGTCCCACTGGATACTATATAAGTGCTGTATTCTTGGGTCTTCTGAGGGTGGATTTGCAGATCAGAGTAACTCAACTCAGTGAGAAGGCAGATCCTTACATTTTGGGATATTTAATGTAAAAGGTCCTTGAGTCCTTGTTATTTATCAAGCCATGTGCTGGGCCATTTCACATATGTATATTTTGCTATTACAAAATTCTGCATAATTAAACAATCGGACCAGAAATACATTCACAGAAAAAAAATTTGATAATATGTGAAATTTGTGATGCAATATTAATCATTATTAGATACTACAATACTGTATGGTTTATTTATCTCTAAAGTATAAGATTTATTTTTAAAATAATTTTTGACCTTTATAATTATTAATAAGAAAAAAGCAAATACATAAAACTAGATTAATTAAAGTTGATGTTTATTCTACAAACATCCAGAAGAGAAATGACATAAAAAATGAGATTTTGAAATCCTTCTGTTATATTTATCTATTTAGATTATAAATTACATAATCCAAATGCTGCATTAAACAATCTCTATCATAAACCTTTTAAAAATGTATAGATTTTGTTAATATGAAAATAAAGAAAGGATTTTTTTAAAGTTATGGGCTGATAGAAATATATATTTAAAAAGTACTTTGTATTGGGTATTATTCAATTTACATGAATCATTATTTTCCCAAAACGAGTGGGTGGTATTTGAAGACTACTGTAATGAAAATTCAAGTCATTGATTTATTTCCATCACACTGAGCATATAAAATTTATGCAAACACTCCAGAATTCTAAAAAAACACAATGCCAAGAACATATTCTTTATACAATCAAAATTTAAATTCAAGATTACAAAATAACATGATAGCTTGCCTAAAATGACAGTTGAGGATACTGACATCTATAGGATAAAAGCTTCAATTTTACCACGAGAATGAAGGGATGAAGTTGACTTGCTAAATTTCTAAGAATCAACACCCAAGCATTTAATAAAAAAACACAACAGATTTTAAAAATGAACAGCTATTAGCCTGACCAGGCGGTGGCACAGTGGAGAGAGTGTCAGATTGGGATGTGGAGGACCCAGGTTTGAGACCCCAAGCTCGCCAGCTTTAGTGTGGGCTCATCTGGTTTGAGCAAGGCTCACCACCTTGAGCCAAAGGTCCCTGGCTTGAGTAAAAAGTCACTTGGTGTGAAGCCAGTAGTCACGGTCAGGATCACAGCAGCCTGACCCGTGCAGGTTCGCATTGTATTCGGACAGTCGGTAATGAAACAATGAAGCCAAGAACTGGTGAGCCATCAGCTTTAATTCTAGCTTGCACCTGGCGGGCAAGCAAAAACACACACTGGGATCCAAAACCCACTCATTCAGTGCTCACAAAGCTACTGACTTATCCGAGTTTTCTAGAATCAAAGGTTTCTAGCTCACCAGACTTATTCACCTCTGTTCCCCATCTCCTCCAGCACAAACTCTGCTCAAACTGGCTTCTCCCTCAGCACACTGCCATCTTGGCTGCTTCTCCTGGCCTCCATGTGGCCTTAATCTGCTCTTCTTTCTAATACTAACCTCAGGAACTCAAGAGCGCAAGCTCCCGGTCTGTCCCACTTTATACTGTATGTTGGGCAGATAAAATATATTATGCTCACTTTGTTAAAGATGGTGCTGCCCACATAGAAGTTCATTGATATTAATGTGTGTTCTGGAACAGGCTGTGGGCAGGCTGGGTCGTTATAGCCTAAGGCTTAGTTTAAGAGTAAGTTCTTCCCCACACCCTTGATTGATTGGATGATGTAGGGTGGTGCACTCTCCTGAGGAATCCCATTATACAGAGACTTCCTTGTTTGTATAATTGGATTAAAGGTTTTGATTTATGGTATAAAGTGGGAGAGACCAGTAGCTTGATCTCTCTCTCTCTCGGTTCCTGAAGTATTAGAAGAGAGGAGAGCCGATTAAGGCAACGTGAAGGCCAGGAGAAGCAGGCAAGATGGCGGAGTGCTGAGGGAGAAGCCAGTTTGTTAAGAGTTTGTGCTGGAGGAGATGGGGAACAGAGGTGAATAAGTCTGGTGAGCTAGAAACCTTTGATTCTAGGAAACTTGGATAAGTCAGTAGCTTTGTGAGCACTGAATGTGTGGGTTTTGGAGCCCAGTGTGTGTTTTTGCTTGCCCGCCGGGTGCAAGCTAGAATTAAAGCTGATGGCTCACCAGTTTTTGGCTCCGTTGTTTCATTGCCATCTGTCCGAATCCAATGCGAACCTGCATTGGCCAGGCGGCTGTGATAGTGGCCGCGACTACTGGCTTTACACTGTAGAAATCCAAACCTCTAGTCCAATCTACAAACAAGGAAGTCTCTGATACCAAGTCACCCATCTGAGACATAATGGGACTCCTCATGAGAGTGCACCACCCCACATCATCCAATCAGTCAAGGGTGTGGGGAAAAGTTTACTCTTAAAACCAAGCCTTATGCTATAACAACCCGGCCTGCTTACATTACAGCCTTTCTCCTACACCCATCGCAAGCACAAGGGCAAATAATATCACCTGGGTGATGGGCTTCCATGTGGGCAGCTCCATCTTTAACAAAGTGAGCATAATATATTTTATCTGCCCAACACTTGGTCTGCTGTAGCGGTCCCCCCGCCCCGCTGTGTCAAGGCACATATGAGAAAGCAATCAATGAACAACCAAGGTGCCGCAACAAAGAATTGATGCTTCTCATCTCTCTCCCTTCTTATCTGTCTGTCCCTATTTGTTCCTCTCTCTGTCTCTGTCACACACACACACACACACAAACTAGTGAACAGCTATTAATTTATGGCTACTGAATATATAATTATATTAACATAATTCATTCTCCACATTATTTAAAATTATATATAATCTTGTCTTAAATCAAGTTATGAAAAATCTATATAAGAGGGTGGTCGGGCATGAAGGATATATTTTGCTCACTTTGTTAAAGATGGCGCTGCCCACGTGGATGACTGTCGCCTAGGTGATAATATTAATTGCTTTCTTGCTTGGGAAGGGGCATAGTTATGCTAATGTGTGTTGTGGGAGGGCTTTTGCACCAAAAGATTTTAAAAGGTGGAGCTAGGAGGACATTTGGGGAGAGTGATCACGTTTTTGTGGAGAGGAATAGCCCATGCTTTAGCAGGGCAGAGAAAGGAGAGGAGGCAGCCAAAATGTCGGAATGGTGAAGGAGAAGCCAGTTTATGTAGGAGAAGGTGATGGGGAACACAGGTGAATAAGACTGGTGAGGTGGAAGCCTTTGATTCTAGGAAAACTCAGATGAGTCAGTAGCTTTGGGAGTGCTGAATGGAAAGAGAATTGTATCCCGCTGTGTGTATATTCTCACCTGCTGGGTGCAAGTTAGGATTAAAGGAAAATGGACCACCAGTTTTTTCTCTGTTGCTTCATTACTATCTGTCTGAATCAAATGTGAACCTGCGTTGGTCAGGTGGCTGTGATGGTGGCCATGGATACTGGCTCTACAGAGGGTTTTTGTCTTATTATTATTATTTTATTGAGGCAAAAGGGATTTAAAGAAAACTTAATGGAAGTATTACTAACAAACACTATCACTTAGAAACTACTTTTTAGGAAAACCAAAATTTAATTATCAGTTTTGCAATTTAAATATTTTTAACTTTCTAATAATAGAATTTTAATCACAGGTGACTGAAAACTGTAAAATTTCTCTTATACACTTGCTGATGATAAAATAACAAAAATAAAATAAGTCTTTTTTTTTAAAAAAAACACTAGATTAGTGGTTCTTAACCTGGGTTCTATCGAACCCTAAGGGTTCAGTGAGTCAGTCTCAGGGGTTCAGAGAAGCCTCTGCCACGGAGGCCAGAATAAAGTAATACCATAATTTGTTGTGTGTTCATGCACTTTGTTGGTTTTTTTCTTTGAGCAAGGTGATGTTCATGCATGGCTCATTTTGTGCACCAGTAAAAAAACATATATCTATGTCTTGAATTTGGAAAAAAAAATCATATTTTATTTATCACTAAAGAAGGGTTTGGTGAATGTGCATATGAAACTGGTGGGTTTGGTATCTCAAAAAGGTTAAGAACCACTGTACTAGATGTTTGAATTTAGTATTTTTAGTATGTAGGTTTCTCATCCTGTTCATCTCCCTATCTCTGACCATAAAATTCAAATCTCCTTCAATGCCTATCTCAAATACCAATCCTCTAAGAAGTCTGTTTTTGTTTTGTCTTGATATTATTTCTTGTGATCTCTTTCCCATGAATGCACTTTGTATGCTTAATTCATATTATATTCTGATGTGATTGCTAGACCCTGTAGGATAGGGATTGTGCCTTCCTCAGTGTTGGGTAACCTGTGGGCCCAAACGCAGACATTACCTGCAGTGGACCTTTAATAAACATTTGCTGAGTTAAAACACTGGATATTTATGGTTTCCCTTCTCCTCTGTAAAATATTTGTGTTTGCTGTTGATGCAAATCTCTCTCCTTGTTTTCTGTAGTCCTGAGAATTCCTCCAGACAACCTACAGCATTACTCAGCAGTGTAGAGTAGGAGTGTGGTCCCAGCCACAGCAACTTCCACAGAATGGCCTTCCAGCCACACCAGGTGGTAGTGTAACCCATGCCTGTATGGCCACCAAGGTAGGTGCAGGAGAAAAAGAACAAGGCAGTAATTCTACAAAGAAAACATTTGAAAATAATTTAATACAAAAGGCTAAATGAGCTCAATTTTCTGTATTTTAATCAGAGATGTTAAGACCCATGTGATCTATACAATTGCTGCTGACTGGGAAAAGTGAAAAAGAGAAGTTTTATTATTTGCACTGTCAATAGAGAGAAATAAGTACATATGTGTCCTCACAGACCAGAGTAAATCTTTCTTTATAGAAAGAAGTAGAAGCAGACCAGAGTAAATCTTTGTATTTATATAAAGGAATAGTGATCATATTGAAACTTAATGTTATTATACTATTTTGTAAATATGAGAGTAGTTTTAAAAGGCACAATTATTTTTCAGAATTCAAATCGTCAAACTATACTACCTATAAAAAATTAAGAGATTAATCTGATTCTCAAGAAACAGCATATTTGGAGTTATAAAATGATTAGATTTTGGTACAAGTGAATTATTTGTGCAAAATGTTTTCCAGGCTTTTAAATACCATTATTGTTTTAAAGCTGGGATTATAGCTATTGTCTCTCTGAATTGGGAATACAATGAAATAAGGGGCAATTGCATTATTCTGGTATTGGTACCATATTTCACTTTGAAGGAGCACACTCTGCATTACTTGGTGTCATCACTTCCACATTTCAGTTGGTTTTCTGAGCATTTGCTGGAATCCTGAGATAGAGGAAGAACTCATTAACAGAAAAAGTCTCTCCTTATGCACATTTGTCATTATAGACATTTCTGATTGCTCACACCTTTGAACACTCTTTAATGCTTGGAAAATGTCTTCTGAGTTGTACTTCACCCAGTTGGAGCAGAAAACTGGCTTTCCCAGCTCCTGTTGCAACAAAGGTACAAGTATATGGCCTGGATTTCACCTATCAGATGTACTTGTATGTTACTTTGGTTCAGAAACAAGCAATGGAAAAAAGAAATTATTCAGAATTTGTTAGCTAGAAAGCATGACAACAGTAGTATTGGGCTTTTTAGGGGCATCAGTGCCAGAGTATCCGACATTCGCTCCTAAGCATCACCAGTGTGAGCTGGGCAGCATCTGTGCAAGTCCTGGTGGAGGTGCTGACCAGTGGTAGAAAGGATATTGGGGCTGTAGTGGCTCCTGCAGAGTAACTGGACATTGTTCCTGGCTGCTCAGTATCCAACCCCTGAGAGCTTCTGTGAGCTACCTACTAGCCTTTAATTAATCCTCTTTTCACCTAAACCAACCAAAGTAGATTTTATTGTTTGCCACTTAGAACCCTGATAGAAACAAGGAATAAGAAGACTCTACTTTTTTCTTTCTAACCATAAATTTTGAGAAAACTTGTAAAAATTCTACCATGTTATAGGGAAGTTTTCATATGAAAACAAGAAAGGGGAAAAAATAACATAATATAATAATTGTAATCTTGAACTGATCAAAGATTTAATAAATGAGATAACACAACCACAGGTGAATAAAAGTAAAGCCATTTTAATATTTACATCTATACTATAAGTAGCATATTTTCTATCAATAAAAGAGAAACAATTTTTAGTTTAAAACAAAGAATTTTAATGTTCATACTGGGAAACATTTAAACTTGATATCAAAGAGGAATTTAGCAAAGTACCAGTCTTTTAAAAAGCAGAATAAAAGACTGTTTCTTTTGTCTGACCGGTATCCCATTTCACTTCTAATTACAGAATTCTTCTCTATTTTGGGGAATCTTGGCATGGGACTATCCATGAGAAGATAAGAATTGCTGAGAAGAATGGGGCAGAGGGTTAACTAGGGCAGTGGTCTGCAAACCGTGGCTTGCGAGCCGCATGTGGTTCTTTGGCCCCTGAGTGCAGGCGCAAAGGCCAGCTTAGGAGCACCCTAATTAAGTTAATAACAATGTACCTACCTAAATAGTTTAAGTTTAAAAAATTTGGCTATCAAAGAAATTTCGATCATTGTACTGTTGATATTTGGCTCTGTTGACTAATGAGTTTGCTGACACTGAACTAGGGCAATGTTGGTAGCATGATGGTCCACCTGTAGTTAGTGGTCAAGAATTTAAAATGATCAGTCATTCTAGTTACTGTATGTAATTTTCTCCAATCACATTCAGCTGGTTAGAGTGTGAAGTAGGTAGAATGATTTAATCTGGGATATCATTTAGCCAACTGAAGTGCAGGGCAAGAATGACGAGGAACAGGAGGGCACGATTCTAAAGATAGACACTGGGATCTAAGGGTGGTAAGGGAAAAAGGAGGACAAGAGGTTGGTAAAGGAGTGAGAAAGTTCAAGGGCCGACTGGGGTCAAAGAGTTCTAACATAGGTAATATACAGTGTGAGCAGGAGAGGAAGAGAGGAAGAGGTGGTTGTCAGAAAATGGAATCACTGTGTCAGGCTGATAAGTTATTTTATGCCCACTCTGTTAAAGATGGCCGCTGCTCTCATGGGGTGATGCTCTCACATGATACAGCTGATTGCCTTTCATGCTTGGGAAGGGGCTTGGTTATGCTAATGTGTGGGGGAAGGGCTTTTATGCCTATAAGTTATAAAAGGAGAAGCTAGGAGGCCATTTTGGAGAGAAGCCACGTGGAGAAGAGGAGCCAGCCAAAATGATGAAATGCTGAAGGAGAAGCCAGTTTGTGTAGAAGAAGGAGATGGGGAACAGAGGTGAATAAGACTGGTGAGGGCCTTTGATTCTAGGAAAAACCAGAAAGAATGAGTTTTGGTGCCTCTGTGTTTGTTTTTTACTCGTTGGCCAGTACAAGTCTAGAATAAAGGAAAATGGCTCACCAGTTTCTGGCTACACTGTTTCTTTATGATCTGTCCAAAATAAATGTGAACCTAAACCAGCACAATCCAGGCGGCTTTGATGGTGGCTGCAGCTACTGGGCCTACACACTGAAATTGAGATTAAAATTTTTTTTTCATCATTTTTCAAGACTATCCTCTCTTTAAATCAACATTTTAATATATAATTTATAATAATGAAATTCACATATTTTAAGTATATGGGTTGATGACTTGACCTATGTAACTTAATGAAAATCAAGATATAGAAGATTGCCATCTTTTCATAGCTGACTTGTATCACATTGCAGGCAACCTCCCTGCAATGGGACTGAATGTTTGTGTGCCTCCATCTAATTCATATATTGAAATCCTACCTTTCATGTGATAGTCCTAAGAGGTGTGGCCTTTGGGGTAATTAGGTCATAAGGGTGGAGCCCTCATAAATGGCATTAGTGACATTATAAAAGGAGACAAGAGAGCTAGCTAGCCTCCCTCTACCATGTGAAACAGAGAGAAAATAGGCAGCCATCTAAGAACCAGGAAGCAGATTTTCACCAGATACTGAATCAGCCAGCCCCTTTATCTTGATCTTCCCAGCCTTTAGGACTGTAAGAAATAAATGTTTATGTCACCCAGTCTATGGTATTTTTGTTATAGTAGCCCCAATGGACTAAATATTCTGCCACCCTCATCTCAATGAAACACTGATCTGACTTTTTAAAAATCACTTATTCTAAGAATTTTATATAAGTGGAATTATATAGTATTTTCTTTTTAACCCCGGCCACTTCACCCAGTGTAATGTTTATGAAAGTCATCACTACTTTGTTTATTAGTAATTTGTTCTTTTTTATTGCTGTGTACTACTTCATTGTATAAATATACAGAAATTTATTTATTCACCTATGAATAGACATTTGGACATATGTTTTTATTCTTGGTTAAATAGCAAAAACTGTACTAGCTGCTATGTATTATCTGTTTTTACACATTGTTGGATTTTATTTGCTAATTTTTATTTAGGATTTTTCTGTTTATGTTTAAGGGCTATAGGGCTAAGGGAAGTTACCATAACTATCAGTCAAAGAGAGAAATATTTAGTCCTTTGCTGGAAGGTGAAGGCAAAACTAACCTTTGGCTCTTTACTTGTGTTGGAGCCATCATAGATATAGTTCCTTGATCCTAAACAATGGCAAATGGAACCATAATGCATATAAATGAGGTGGAATCACCCACAACCACAGGAAGAATGACATAAAAAATGAATATGGGGTCATGGCAATATGGAAAAATTCAGATACTCAGGGGCCACAACCGTTCCTCATAACTAAACAAACTCGCCCTATACTCTCCAATCTCTGTTGTTTGGAGGTCTACATACATCTGTTCTTAGATAACCAATCATTAAGTAGCTGTGTTTCCTGAATTGAAATTTCTCTGCTATTCCTGAATAAACTCAATTTCTGGTCATTTCAGTTTGCCTCAGTGTATCTTTTGATTTAAAATGACAATTTGTTCTCAAAATATGAGTCTAACAATCACAGGGCTGAGAGTAGGGGCCATTCTAATAGAAACATAAATAGCCAGAGATTCCCCAAAGGGACACCACATTTTTGGGAGACTAGTGGTATAATTTAATATGTAATGAAGCTGTTTTCAGTTGTAGCAGTGTAACCACTAAACCACTGCACCTGAAGGTGGGTCCAGAGGGGAGCAGCTCCCTGGATCCATGGAATTATATAGCTTTTGACCACTGGATCAAATAGCCTCTTCCTTAAGTGTGAAGTGACTCTGGAGGGTTACTTTAAAGACTGTCAAATTCCCCCAAAGTAAGTTATTTATTCCATTGTAAATCCTTCAGTTTGCAAGTTAAGATTTATAATTAATTTACTGGAACTTCTCTTTCCTGTATACTTTTCAAATACCTAACCAGACCTCTGGCATTTACTGAGACAATCAGTAGATTTTAAAGAAAGCAATCAATATTCCAAAATGTCTCCTCACAAAATTAGGCATTATGTAAAGATAATTGAAGTAAAAGACACAACATATTATTGTCTTCACTAATTTCAGATCTTTCCTGACAATTAATTTTCATAGGCTGTTTGGACTATTGAGGTAAATTGGTATTTTAAAGTCTGTGATTTTATATGACAGGAATACAGTATTTGTAAACTTTTATTTGTATATTTATACTGGATATCTATAAGCAGTTGTGACTAAAATACCTTCTGTTTTTAAATTGTTCATTTAGTATAGTACTTGCCAAACATCACTTGAATACTCATTATATAGTGTGGGGCAAAAGTAGGTTTACAGTTTTGAGTACATGAAACACAGAGCTTATTTTGTTTCGTTTATTTATTTTATTATTTTTTATTTTATTTTTTTATTTTTTAACAGAGACAGAGAGAGAGAGTCAGAGAGGGATAGATAGGGACAGACAGACAGGAACAGAGAGAGATGAGAAGCATGAATCATCAGTTTTTCATTGTGACACCTTAGTTGTTCATTGATTGCTTTCTCATATGTGCCTTGATCGTGGGCCTTTAGCAGACCGAGTAAATGAGTAAGCCAGCGACCTTGAGTCCAAGCTGGTGAGCTTTTGCTCAAACCAGATGGGCCCGCACTCAAGCTGGTGACCTCGGGGTCTCGAACCTGGGTCCTTCCGCATTCCAGTCCTACGCTCTATCCACTGTGCCACCGCTTGGTCAGTCTTATTTTTTATTTTTGGTGACAGAGACAGAGAGTCAGAGAGAGGGACAGATAGGCACAGACAGACAGGAAAGGAGAGACAAAAAGCATCAATTCTTCGTTGCAGCTCCTGAGTGGTTCATTAATTGCCTTCTCATATGTGCCTTTACGGGAGTGGGGGTAGGGGGGAGGCTACAGCAGACTGAGTGACCGCTTGCTCGAGCCAGCAACCTTAGGCTCAAGCTGCTGAGCTTTGCTTAAACCAGATGAGCCTGTGCTCAAGCTGGCAATCTCGGGGTCTCAAACCTGGGTCTTTGGCATCCCAGTCCGACGATCTATCCACTGTGCCACTGCCTGGTCAGGCAGCACAGAGCTTATTTTGTATTATTATTATTTGTTGAAGTATTTTCCATACCAACAACTGTAAATCTAATTTTGCCCCACCCTGTATTTAAAACACAAATGCTTTATGACTTGACTTTCAAGAACTTAATTAAGAAATGTAGGATAAAGTATCTTAGAGAACAGTATAAATAGGTTATCTGACTTTGAGGGAAAGGACCTGTTCAAGTTTTCTGAACACCTAAAACTTAAACCTTCAAGAGCTGCCTTTTTTCTTTTAACCAATAAAAATAATATTCTTCAAAAATGTATTGCTTAAATTCCTGCCACCTTAAATAGAACAATAGAATATAACTTATACATTCTGTAGGTGACAATTACACATGTCAGTTCACCAAGAGGTGCGGCTCTTGAAGTTTACTGAAGTAAACAGACACAAAGAAGGAGATAAAAAATGAAGCAATGTAGTAGTTTGGGGTCACATACTGAATAATGGGGCCACATTAAATGCCTCCTTTCTTTACCGACTCCCCTCCTTCCCACACCCATTCACTTCTAATCTTCTGTTTATTTAAAATCAAGAAGACTAGGGGTTGATACGAGGAACCAAATAATCTTGGTTATTCCTTCAGTAACTTAATTTTATATTCCTTTACATGTTGCTTTTGGAGGGAGACCCAAGGGTGACTCTCAATGCTTTCATGTGGGTGTCAAGTGGACATATTCATAGGCCATTTTCTCTCATTTTTGTGCCATAGGTCTCCCAGTTTATTAAAATTAGCAAAAGTATGACTTCTGAAGATATGGTACATTATTGGACTAAGGTCTGTGCACTTCACAAACTTTCAGTTATAAAATGAATAAGCATTTTACAAAAAAAGCAAAAGAATGTGCTTGGTTATATTGGTCTTTTACAGAGGTTGTTAAGGCAGCATCCTGAGGGCTTTTCTGGAATCTAGAGACATTAGGGAACATTTATGGCCTTTACAAAACTAACATTTTGACTTTACACAACTCTTTTCATTTACTCATCTGCAAAACTTGCAAAACTCGTTCTATGGTCAGGGATTTGGTGTTTTTACATTTCGTTTCCTATTGGTTTTACTTAATTCTTAATCAAATCCTTGATTCAGTTTCATTGCTATTGTCTTGGATAATTGTATATTGCCCTCTGATTACCATTAATTTAATAAGAATTTTACCCTTTCTTGAACAAACCTTGTTATAAAATTGATCAAACATGGTCCTAATATTAGACAAGACAATATTAAAGTAAGAGTACCAATCACTGCAGACAATAGGGTTGTTAGCCAGGGTGACTAAACATTCTCTGAAAACAGTTTTCTGACTGTTCAAATTATTTTCTTTTTTTCTCTATGTTGTTTTCTGACCACAGATAGACTTTTTAAAATTATTCTAGTATTAGCATAGAAGCAAAAAGTTTCTACAAGTGCTGCACATAAGCCACTTCGTTGAAGGAAAAGTAAGTCTAAGCCTTTTCTATTTTGTAAAACTATTTCCTCTTTATAAATAAACTTGAGCCATAACATATACTAGAATGTACAATAGAGGCTTATTCTGTTCTCTAAACCTTTTATTTTGGTACAAACCTCCTACAACCTATATAAACTTTCTGCAACTTACATAAACCCTCAATTTTCTTATCTATTTAGAAATAACTAGCTTTTATAACAACTTACTTTCTCCCTTATTTTCTTTCAAAAGCATCTCTACACCTTATTCCTTTCATTATTAAAACTATACAATTCCTTTCTAATTAATCATAACTCTTAATTTTTAAAGATCTCAAACTTTAGTGACAACCAAGCTAGCAAAAAGCAATTATCCTTCAAAATATACTTTCTTTTCATTTTTTTAAAATTAATTTTAATGGGGTGACATTAATAAATAAGGGTACATATGCTCAAAGAAAACATCTCCAGGTTATCTTGTCATTCAATTATGTTGCATACCCATCACCCAAAGTCAGATTGTCCTCTGTCACCTTCTATCTGGTTTTCTTTGTGCCCCTCCCCTCCACCTCTTCCTCCTTCTCCTCCCTCCCCCTGCCCTGCAACCACCACACTCTTGTCCATGTCTCATAGTCTCGTTTTTATGTTCCACCTATGTATGAAATCACGCAGTTCTCAGTTTTTCTCTGTTTTACTTATTTCACTCCGTATAATGTTATCGAGGTCCATCCATTTTGTTGTAAATGATCCGATGTCATCATTTCTTATGGCTGAGTAGTATTCCATAGTATATATATACCAAAGCTTTTTAATCCACTCATCCTCTGACGGACACTTGAGCTGTTTCCAGATCTTTGCTATTGTGAACAAAGCTGCCACATGGGGGCACATTTCTTCTTCTTGAGCAGTGCTATGGTGTTCTTAGGGTATATTCCTAAAAGTGGGATAGCTGGGTGAAAAGGCAGTTCGATTTTTAATTTTTTGAGGAATCTCCATACTGTTTTTCACAGTGGCTGCACCAGTCTGCATTCCCACCAGCAGTGCAGGAGGGTTCCCTTTTCTCCACATCCTCTTAGCACTTATTCTGTGTTGTTTTGCTGATGAGCGCCATTCTGACTGGTGTGAGGTGATATCTCATTGTGGTTTTAATTTACATTTCTCTAATGATTAGTGATGTTGAGCATTTTTTCATATGCCTATTGGCCATCTGTATGTCCTCTTTGGAGAAATTTCTATTCATTTCTTTTACCCATTTTATGATTGGATTGTTTATCTTCCTGGTGTTGAGTTTGATAAGTTCTTTATAAATTTTGGTTATTAACCCCTTATCAGACGTATTGTCGAATATGTTCTCCCATTGTGTAGTTTATCTCTTTATTCTGTTCTTATTGTCTTTTGTTGTGCAAAAACTTTTAGTTTGATATATTTCCATTTGTTTATCCTGCCTTTTATTTCATTTGCCCATGGAGATAAATGGGCAAATATATTGCTGCGACAGATGTCAAAAAGCTTACTGCCTAAGTTTTCTTCTAAGATGCTTATGGGTTCACGGCTTACATTTAAGTCTTTTATCCATTTTGAGTTTGTTTCTGTGAATGGTGTAAGTTGATGGTCTAGTTTTATTTTTTTGCAGGTAGATGTCCAATTTTCCCAACACCATTTGTTAAAGAGGCTGTCTTTACTCCATTGTATGTTCTTTCCTCTTTTGTCAGATATCAGTTGTCCATAAAGGTGTGGGTTAATTTCTGGGTTCTCTGTTCTGTTCCATTGATTTATGTGCCTGTTCTTATGCCAGTACCAGGCTGTCTTGAGTACAATAGCCTTGTAGTATACCTTGATATCCGGAAGAGTGATACCTCCTGCTTTTTTTTCTTTTTAAGATTGCTGAGGCTATTTGTGTTTGTTTTTGGTTTCTTATATATTTTTGGAATATGTGTTCTATATAATTGAAGTATGTCATTGGAATTTTAATTGGTATTGCATCGAATTTATAAATTGCTTTGGGTAATATAGACATTTTAATGATGTTTATTCTTCCTAACCCTGAGCACTGTATATGCTTCTACTTGTTTGTATCTTCCTTGATTTCTTTTATCAATGTTTTATAATTTTCCGAGTACAAGTCCTTAACCTCCTTGGTTAAATTTACTCCTAGGTACTTAATTTTTTTGGTTGCAATAGTGAAGGGGATTGTTTTTTTAATTCATTTTGCTGACAGTTCATTGTTGGTATATAAAAATGCCTCTGATTTCTGAGTATTAATAGTATATGCTGCCACCTTGCTGAATTCATTTATAAGGTCCGGTAGTTTTTTGACTGAGACTTTAGGGTTTTCTATATACAATATCATATCATCTGCAAATAATGACAGTATTACTTCTTCTTTTCCAATCTGAATGCCTTTTATTTCTTCTTCTTGTCTGACTGCTGTGGCAAAGACTTCCAGAACTATGTTGAATAAGAGTGGTGAAAGGGGACACCTTTGTCTGGTTCCTGATCTTAAGCAGATTGCTTTTAATTTTTGCCCATTTAGGGTGATGTTTGCTCTGGGTTTGTCATAGATGGCCTTTATCATGTTAAGGAATGTTCCCTCAATTCCCACTTTACTGAGAGTTTTGGGTATGAATGGGTGCTGGATTTTATCAAATGCTTTTTCTGCATCTATTGAAATTATCATGTGATTTCTGTCCATCCTTTTGTTTATGTAATGAATCACATTGATTGATTTGCAAATATTGAACCAGCCTTGCCTCTCCAGAATAAATCCCACTTGATCATGGTGTATAATTTTTTTCATATCTTGCTGGATCTGGTTAGCTAATATTTTGTTTGAGAATTTTAGCATCTAAATTCATCAGGGATATTGGTGTATAATTTTCTTTCTTTGTGTTGTCTTTGTCTGGTTTTAGTATCAGAATTATGCTAGCCTCTTAAAAGATGTTTGGAAGTCTACCTTCCTCTTGAATTTTTTGAAATAGCTTGAGGAAGATAGGAGTTAGTTCTTCTTTGAATTTTTGATAGAATTCATTTGTGAAGCCATCAGGCCCAGGACTTCTCTTTCTTGGGAGTTTTTTGATAACTGTTTTCATCTCCTTTGTTGTAATTGGTCTGACTAGGTGTTCTGATTCTTCCAGATTGATTTTTGGAAGATTATATGATTCAAGAAATTTGTCCATTTCACCCAGGATGTCTAATTTTTTGGCATAGAGTTCTTCATAGTATTTTCTTACAATACTTTGTATTTCTGTTGTGTCAGTTGTTATTTATCCACTCTCATTTCTAATTTTATTTATTTGAGTCCTCTCTCTTTTTTTTTTGGTGAGTCTAGTTAAAGGTTCATCAATCTTGTTTACCTTTTCAAAGAACCAGCTCCTGGTGTCATTGATCATCTGTATTGTTTCCTTAGCCTCTATGTCATTTATTTCTGCTCTGATCTTTATTACTTCCTTCCTTCTAGTAGTCCTGGGCTTCATTTGCTGCTGTTTTTCTAGTTCTTTTAGATGCAGGGTCAGGTTGCTTATTTGAGCTTTATCTTGCTTTTAATGGTATGCCTGTAGTACTATGAACTTTCCTCTTAGTACTGCTTTTGCTGTGTCCCATAAATTTTGCTAATTATCATTGGTTTCTAGAAACTTTTTAATTTCCTCTTTGACATTTTGTTAATTTATTCGTCATTTAACAACATGCTATTCAGTTTTTAAGTGTTTGAGTAGTTTCTGGTTTTTCTTTTGTGGTTCATTTCTAGTTTCATGCCATTGTGATCAGAGAAAATGTTTGATATGATTTCAATCTTCTTAAATTTGTTGAGACCACTTTTGTGTCCTAACATGTGGTCTATTCTAGAGAATGTACCATGAGTGCTTGAAAACAATGTATATTCTACAGCTTTAGGGTGAAAAGTTCTGAAGATATTTATTAAATTGAGTTGATCTAGTGTATCCTTTAAGCCTGCTGTTTCTTTGTTAATTTTCTTTCTTGAGGATCTATCCGGTGATGTTAGTGGGGTATTGAACTCCCCTACTATTATAGTATTGCTGTTAATCTTGCACTTAATATCCATCAAAGTCTGCTTTATGTATGTCAGGGCTCTTGTGTTTGGTGCGTAGATATTTATAATGGTTATATCTTTCTGTTGAATTTTTCCCTTTATCATTATATAGTGTCCGTCTTTATCTCTTACTATAGCCTTTGTTTTAAAGTCCATTTTGTCAGATATAAGTATTGCTACCCAGGCTTTTCTTTTCATTTTCATTTGCATAAAATATTTTTTTCCATCCTTTTACCCTCAGTCTATGTGTATCTTTTATTTTAAGGTGTGTTTCTTGTAGACAGCATATGTATGGGTCCTGTTTCTTTATTCACACAGCTACCCTATGTCCTTTGATTGGATCATTTAATCCGTTTACATTTAAGGTTATTATTGATATGTAGTTATTTATTGCCATTTTTATTCTTTAAAGCTGTATTCTTTTTTTGCTATATTCTTTTTCTCCTTTGAACTGTTCACAACAGGCGCCTAGCATCTCTTGCAGAATTGGTTTGGTTTTAATGAATTCCTTGAGGTTATTTTTTGTCAGGGAAGCTCTTTATTTCTCCTTCAATTTCAAATGTTAGCCTTGCTGTATAGAGAAGTCTTGGTTGTAGGTTCTTGTTCTGCATTACTTTGAATATATCTTGCCATTCCCTTTTGGCCTCAAGTGTTTCTGTTGAGAATTTGGATCTCATTCTTATGGGTACTCCTTTGTAGGTGATAGCCTTTTTTTCTCTAGTAGCTTTTAATATTTTCTCTTTATCACTTAGCTTTGGTATTTTAACTATGATGTGTCTTGGTGTAGATTTCTTTGGGGTTTTCTTTAATGGAGTTCTCTGTGCTTGCTGCACGTGTGAAATGTTTTCCAGTCTTAATTTAGGGAAGTTTTCTGCTATTATTTTATTGAACAAAGTTTCTATCCCTTATTCTTTCTGTTCTTCTTCAGGAAACCCTATAATGTGGATGTTATTTCTCTTCATGTTGTCACAGAGCTCCCTTAGAGTTTCTTCAGATTTTTTGAGTCTCTTTTCTTTTTTCTGCTCTACTTCTGTGCCTTTTTTTTTATTTTGTCCCCTAACTCGCTGATTTGATCCTCAGCTTCATCCTTCCTGCTTTTAATTCCTTCCATTCTGGTCTTCAGTTCTGATACTGTATTTGTCATTTTGTTCTGATTCTTTTTTACTATTTCAATTTCACTTTTTATACTTGCTATCTCTTTATTTAAGTGTTTGTAATGACTATCCATTGTTGCTCTAATCTCTTTGAACTTCCTAATATTATTTTAAACTCTGCATCAGGTAGTTTGGTTATATCTGATTCATTCAGGTCTTTCTCTGGGGATTTCTCTTGATTCATTTGGGTTGCATTTCTCTGGCTGCCCATTTTCTTTGTGTGTAAGAAGGGTTTGGTTACTGGAGTCCAATGGGTGTTGCCTCTGTGTTTCCTAGGGGTGGTCTGTCTGCAGGGTCACCACCCCCTCTGCCACTGCCTAGGTCGGTTGGGTGTGGGTGTTACCGGTTCCGGCACTGAAACTGCTGCTGCGGTCTCCACCTCACATCCGCAGGAGGGGCTATGTTCTTGTGCCTTGCTCTATAAGCTTCAGCCGGTCACGGCCTTTACCTCTATCCCACTGGTGGGATTGCACACCTCACTTGGGCCACAAGTCTGGGCACCAAGGGCAAGGGTGAGCACTTTTGCTCAGCTGCCAGTCCATTTCAACCTGTTTCTTCGGCCGGGAGGGGCTTTTGGTGTGTGCTCAGCTGCAACCAGACTTCCGCTCTGCCCCTCCTCCCCCCAACCACGGCTCCTCGGCCAGGCTGCTGGTGCGCGCTTAACTGCGAGCCCGGGGGTTATGCCCCACCTTCACGGACAAAACCGGTTCGTGCAGGGTTTCAAGCCTCGGAGGCCGGGTGAGGCTATTCGCCCAGTTGCCCCAGCCCAGCATCGGATCTCTGCCCGTTTCGGGCTCCTGCTTTTTCCCCACAGGTGGGGTCACAGGCGGGCTTGCAGCCACCAGATCACTTTTGCGCATCCCCTTCATCCCTGCTGTGCTAGACAAAGCTCACACCAGTCAGCTCGGCCTCTGTCCCTGCCAACCGAACCATGCTTGCGTGTCCCGCCACCGCCAGCCCTCCAGCAAGCCCTCAGCAGTGTGGGTGGGGGCGCTGCAGCTCATACCCTAACACTCCATACTGTAGTCCTGAAAGCTCCTTCCTTCTAAGCGACTGTGCTCTAATTGCCGCAGGGGAGTCTGTTTGGCTGGTGTCCTCCTTCCCCTTGCTGGTTCCATAGGAAATATTGTTTCATATTTGTGGAGTGACTCAGCCCAGGGTTTAGGGTGACTGTCCCTCAAAGCTTTTCTCCCTGTGCCTTCCAGACTGTACTCTCTTCCTGCTGCTCCAGTCCTCTCCTCTCTCCCTGTCTCCTGGAGTCCCAGGTCAGTGGTTGTGAGAGAGGTTTTCTGCACCGTCCCTTTAAGAAGAATCCTGGGTCTGAGTCAACTGTGTCTTTCTCACAAAAAGTATCCTAACCTGTTTCCAAGCTAAATACTGTCCATACGCTTCTTATAGGCTCTGGGGATGCAGGCTGGGACTTTGTTCCTGGGACCCAGTTCCCTACCCTTCTGCTGGCCTCTCTTCTTGCCACACGAGTCTCTCCAGGCTGCCTTTCGCTCCGGGGAGCTGGGCAGCCTTTTCTGCATTTTCGCTTTTCCTACCAGTCTCAGTGTTGCTTCTTCAGTGTTCCCTGGTTGAAGAGTTCTCTCAGTCCAGTTCAACATTGGTTTATCCAGATTATGGTTCTTAAAATCAAGTTATAATCCAATTTGGTTCTGGGAGTTGGGAGTTGGTTCGTCTGCTTACTCCATCACCATCTTGCCCCTCTTCTATATTTCCTTTTAAAGGTGTCCTTCCTCTAAGTAGCCTATTGGACACATGACTAATATTTACAGGTTACTCAGCAGGGGTAGCTATGATCATACATATATTTTTCATTCACCTTGTAGCTCCTCTCCCAGCAAAGGGACCTACACCCTGCAGCCGCATCAAGACCCACAGCGGCACATGCATCAAACCTTAAGATGTCTCACTCTGGCCTTTCCCTGACCCTAGCTTCCCCCCCTTTCTGAAGTTCTTCAGGCATTAGCCATACTTAGACTAGCCAGCTCCTGGTTTGTGGCTGAAGCAGGGCAGGTTGTCCTTCTCAGGGTCAATTTACAGGGTTGGTGGGATCCATCTGCATCATCTAAGAGAAGGTCTCTAAGGGAGTTTAGGGAGAAGGGGTGTTGCCCAGCCTAATATGATTTTATATGGGTTGAATCCTGCTCGGTAAGGGGTGCATTTAGCTTTCAACAGAACTAGGGGGAGTAAGTTGGTCCAGTACTCACCCGTTTCTAAAATGAATTTAGTTAGGACTTCTTCCAGACTTTGGTTCATTCTTTCGACCTGTCCCAAACTCTGAAGCCTGTGAGCACAATGTAATTTCCAGTTAATATTGAGTGCCTTTTCTACTAGCTGTGAGATTATGGATACTAATGCAGGCCCATTATCATACCTAATATTAATGGTGTTGGGCAGATAAAATATATTATGCTCACTTTGTTAAAGATGGCGCTGCCCACATGGAAGTTCGTTGATATTAATGTGTGTTCTGGAACAGGCTGTGGGCAGGCCGGGTCATTATAGCCTAAGGCTTAGTTTAAGAGTAAGCTCTTCCCCACACCCTTGACTGATTGGATGATGTAGGGTGGTGCATCCCATTAAGCCTTAATGTGAGGAATCCCATTAAGCCTCAGATGGGTGGCTTTGTATCAGAGACTTTCTTGTGTGTATAATTGGATTAAAGGTTTGGATTATCTATGTTATAAAGTGGGCAGACCGGTAGCTAGCTCTCTCTCTCTCTCGGTTCCTGGGTTCCTGAGATTAGTATCAGAGAGGAGAGCAGGGTAAGGCCACGTGAAGGCCAGGAGAAGCAGCCGAGATGGCTTAATGCTGAGGACAAAGCCAGTTTGTTAGGAGTTTGTGCAGGAGGAGATGGGAAACAGAGGTGAATAGTCTGGTGAGCTGGAAAGCTTTGATGCTAGGAAACTCGGATAAGTCAGTATCTTTGTGAGCACTGAATGTGTGGGTTTTGGAGCCCAGTGTGTGTTTTTACTTGCCCGCTGGGTGCAAGCTAGAATTAAAGTTGATGGCTCACCAGTTCTTGGCTCCATTGTTTTATTACCGACTGTTCGAATCTAATGCGAACCTGCACGGGTCGGGCTGCTGTGATAGTGGCCTCGACTACTGGCTTTACAAGTGGGTAAGCCAAATCTGGAAATAATTTCTTCCAGCAATTTCTTAACAACAGTTATTGTGGTCTCAGTTCTAGTAGGGAAAGCTTCTACCCATCCTGAAAAGGTGTCAATAAAAACTATTCCTGTGCCAGTGGTTTTACTTCAGTAAAATCTATTTCCCAATGTTCTCCTGGGAAAGCTCCTGTTTCCCTATTTTTTTTTTACAACTTCTCTACTTTGTCCAGCATTTACTTGAATACAGACTAAACACTTGGACACTATGCCTTGCAAATTTTTCTTAAATAGTTCTATTAGCTCAGTTTGGCCTAGATGAGTAGCTTGATGTAGCTGGCTGATAATTTCACTGCCTAGGGCTTCAGGTAAGAAAACTCTCTTATCTGGTAGTTCTAACTATCCTCCCTTCATTTTAGACATTCCTTTCTTGTCAGCAAAGTCTTATAGTTGGTTATAAAAAGGAGCCTCTGGCAACAGGGTTTTAGCAAAGTTACTAAAATTTCTAAAGGCCCTACTGGTGTTAGGGCTATTTCTTTGGCTGCTTGATTAGCTTCCTGATATCCTCTTGCCTCTATTGAGTTTTCTTTCTGGTGTCTTGGGCAATGAATAAAGTAACCAAAATGGCTTCTAGTAAGGCTAAAATTTCTTTTTTGTTTTTAATGTTCTTACTAGTAGATGTCAGAAATCCTCTTTCTTTATAGATTGCTGCATGAACATGTGCAGTAGCAAAAGCATACCTACTGTTGGTATAAATGTTGACCTTCTTTCCTTTGACCCACCTGTTCGGCAGATAAAATATAATATGCTCACTTTGTTAAAGATGGTGCTGCCCACATGGAAGCCCGTCACCCAGGTGATATTATTTGCCCTTATGCTTGTGATGGGTGTGGGGGAAAAGTTGTAATGTAAGCAGGCCGGGTTGTTATAGCTTAAGGCCTTGTTTTAAGAGTAAGCTTTTCTCCACACCCTTGACTGATTAGATGATGTAGGGTGGTGATTGTAGGGAGGAATCCCATTATGCCTCAGATGGGTGGCTTTGTATCAGAGACTTTCTTGTGTGTATAATTGGATTAAAGGTTTGGATTATCTATGCTATAAAGTGGGTGGACCGGTAGCTAGATCTCTCTCTCTTTTGGTTCCTGAGCTCCTGAGGTTAGTATTGGAGAGGAGAGCAGATTAAGGCCACGTGAAGGCCAGGAGAAGCAGCCAAGATGGCACAGTGCTGAGGGAAAAGCCAGTTTGTTAAGAGTCAGTGCTGGAGGAGATGGGAAACAAAGGTGAATAAGTCTGGTGAGCTAGAAACCTTTGATTCTAGGAAACTCGGATAAGTCAGTAGCTTTGTGAGCACTGAATGTATGGGTTTTGGAGCCCAGTGTGTTTTTGCTTGCCCGCCGGGTGCAAGCTAAAATTAAAGTTGATGGCTCACCAGTTCGTGGCTCCTGCGTTTCATTACCGACTGTATGAATCTAATGTGAACCTGCGTGGGCCTGGCTGCTGTGATGGTGGCCTTGACTACAGGCTTTACACCACCTTAATGCTTGAGTGAGAGCAATAAGTTCTGCCCACTGAGCCGAGATCCTGTGGGGCAAGGCTTGGGCCCAGATGACTTTATTAAGAATCACTACAGTGGCTCCCGCATGTCAAACCCCGTCCAAGACAAAACTGCTACAATTTGTGAATAGCTGTTCTTCTACCCCAGTTAGGGGTTTATTGTGAGGTCTGGTGTAAAGCCAATAGTTGTGGTCAGGATCACAGCCACCTGACCCATGCAGGTTTGCATTTGATTAGAACAGTCGGTAATGAAACAACGGAGCCAAGAACTGGTGAGCCATCAGCTTTAATTCTAGCTTGCACCCGGCGGGCAAGCAAAAACACACACTGGGCTCCAAAACCCACACATTCAGTGCTCACAAAGCTCCTGACTTAATCGAATTTCCTAGAATCAAAGGTTTCTAGCTCGCCAGACTTATTCAGCTCTGTTCCCCATCTCCTCCTGCACAAACTCTGCACAAACTCAGGTCTCTCTCTCTCAGCACTCTACCATCTTGACTGCTTCTCCTGGCCTCCACATGGCCTTAATCTGCTCTCCTTTCTCATACTCATCCCAGGAACCGAGAGAGCAAGCCCCTGGTCTGTCCCAGTTTATAGTGTAAAAATCCAAACCCTTAATCTAATCTACAAACAAGAAAGTCTCTGGGACAAAGTCACCCATCTGAAGCATAATGGGATTCCTCAGGAGTGTACCACCCCACATCATCCAATCAGTCAAGGGTGTGGGGAAAAGCTTACCTTAAAACTAAGCCTTAAGCTATAATGACCTGGCCTGCATACATTACAGCCTTTCTTTCCTCCACACCCATCCCAAGCATAAGGGCAAATAACATCACCTGGGTGACGGGCTTCCATGTGGGCAGCTCCATCTTTAACAAAGTGAGCATACTATACTTTATCTGCCCAACATCTGGCCTTGAAGTTTGAACAAAGTATAGTACCTCAGAGTCTGCAGTGTTTGTAAAAGATTATCAGTGGCTGTCCAGCAACTTACCTTCCTTTCTGCAACTAGAAGCAAATCATCTACATACTGTAGCAGTGTGCATTTTGGATGTTCCTGGCGGAAGGCGAGCAGATCCTGATGTACTACTTCATCACATAGGATCAGTAAATTCTTGAAACCCTATGGTAATCTGGTCCAGGTTAGTTGTTCTAAGATGCCTGCTTCTGGGTCACTCTACTTGAAAGCAAAGATGGGCTGACTTACATGGGCTAGGGGAATACTGAAGAAAGCATTCTTTAAATCTAAGACTGTGTAAAATTTCAAGTCTGGTGACAACAGGCTCAAGAGAGTGTAGGATTTAGGTACAGTGGGGTGTTTCAACCCACTTATTTACTTCCCATAAGTCCTGGACTGTACAATACTCTCTGGTGCCTGGCTTCTGAGCAGGCAGTCAAGAGATATTCCATGGAGATTGGCAAGGAACAAGAATACCAGCTTCTAGCAGTCTCTTAAGATGGGGGTTATTCCCTTTTTAGCTTCCCTTTCTTTTTATTCTGGTGTTCTAAAACAGCTACAACTACCTTACTCATTTTCTTAGTTTGTTTCTCCTCTATAGTGTCTCTATTATTGTAAACTTTCTGAGCTATTTCTAACAGTTGGGAAATTACTATCTCTGGGAAGCCTTCTAATTTTTGTAGTTTCCTTCTAATGTCTAGAGCTGACTGTGATACAAAGGCTACGTTGATGGCCCTAGCATTTTCTGGCGCCTTTGGGTCTAGAGGTGTATAGACTTTCTGGAGTTTCTTTAAGAAGTTCACAGGAGTCTCCTGAGGACCCTGAATAACTTCTGACACCTTAGACAAGTTCATGGGTTTCTTAGCAGCTTCCCTGATCCCGGCTAACAGAAACTGGTGAAAAGTGTTCAAAACTTCTCATCCTGCTGTGCTGTTAAGGTCCCACTTAGGCCGGGTAACTGGAAACACCTTCTCAAGGTGGTCTCGGTTATCCTCCTCAGACCCATTCATTCCTAACATAGCAGCTTTTCTCACCTCAGTTTTGATTCTTTCCCTTTCTTTGGCAGTGAACAGGATAACTAGAAGCTGCTGACAATCATCTCAAGTGGAGCAATGTGTATACAATACAGATTCTGAGAGTCCTATTAGGGTCTGAGGCTTCTCCAAGAAAGGAGGATTCCGAGTCTTCCAATTATACAAGTCACTAGAAAAGAAAGGGACGTAAACAAGAAAAGGCTCTTCCTTTTCCCTTCCTTCTGCTGGTGGAGCTTCTCTCAATGGTAAGAGGGGTTCTTCTTTTTTCTTTCCTTGCCTCATACTCCCCCTCGACAGTGGCTCTGGGCTCCCTGAGGTGGGTGGAGCCAATGGAAAAGGGGGGTGTGAAGGAGGTCATTCAGACTCCTCCTCAACAACTTGTGAGACAGGGACCTGCTTTCTTGATCTTGCTAGTAAAACATGAAAACCATCCCTGAATGCACAGCCTCTCTCCAGAAAGAAGAATTTTCTACCAGGGCCCTCCACTGATCTATGTAGGGGAACTGGTCTGGGTGGCCCTAGGACTTAACTATTATATTCCATACAGCTATGACATCTCTAGGATCTAATGAGTTCTGTGTTGCCTACCCTACCCTAAGGGAAGACTACTCTAATTCACAAAGAATTTGAATTCTCCCCTGTTGTGCAGATAAAATATATTATGCTCACTTTGTTAAAGATGGTGCTGCCCACATGTGTATTCTGGAACCGGCTGTGGGCAGGCTGGGTCGTTATAGCCTAAGGTTTAGTTTAAGAGTAAGCTCTTCCCCACAGCCTTGACTGAATGGATGATGTAGGGTGGTGCACTCTCCTGAGGAATCCCATTATACAGAGACTTCCTTGTTTGTATAATTGGATTAAAGGTTTTGAGTCTATGCTATAAAGTGGGAGAGACCAGTAGCTTGATCTCTCTCTCGGTTCCTGGGATTAGTATTAGAGAGGAGAGCAGATGAAGGCCACATGAAGGCCAGGAGAAGCAGGCAAGATGGCGGAGTGCTGAGGGAGAAGCCAGTTTGTGAAGAGTTTGTGCTGGAGGAGATGGGGAACAGAGGTGAATAAGTCTGGTGAGCTAGAAACCTTTGATTCTAGGAAACTTGGATAAGTCAGTAGCTTTGTGAGCACTGAATGAGTGGGTTTTGGAGCCCAGTGTGTGTTTTTGCTTGCCCGCCGGGTGCAAGCTAGAATTAAAGCTGATGGCTCACCAGTTCGTGGCTCCTGTGTTTCATTACCAACTGTCCAAATGAAAAGCCTGTGGCCGAGGCCGCCATCACAGCCGCCTGACCCGTGCAGGTTCACATTGGATTCGAACAGTTGGCAATGAAACACAGGGGCCAAAAACTGGTGAGTCATCAGCTTTAATTCTAGCTTGCACCCGGCGGGCAAGCAAAAACACACACTGGGCTCCAAAACCCACACATTCAGTGCTCACAAAGCTACTGACTTATCCGAGTTTCCTAGAATCAAAGGTTTCTAGCTCACCAGACTTATTCACCTCTGTTTCCCATCTCCTCCTGCACAAACTCTTAACAAACTGGCTTCTTCCTCAGCACTCTGCCATCTTGGCTACTTCTCCTCCACATGGCCTTAATCTGCTCTCCTCTCTAATACTAACCTCAGGAACTCTGGAACCAAGAGAGAGAGAGAGAGCAAGCTACTGCTCTCTCCCATTTTATAGCATAGACTCAAAATCTTTAATCCAATTATACAAACAAGGATTCTTCAGGAGAGTGCACCACCCTACATCATCCAATCAGTCAAGGGTGTGGGGAAGAGCTTACTCTTAAACTAAGCCTTAGGCTATGACGACCCGGCCTGCCCACAGCCCGTTCCAGAACACAGATTAATATCAATGAACTTCCATGTGGGCAGCGCCATCCTCAACAAAGTGAGCATAATATATTTTATCTGCCCAACACCAAATCTAATGTGAACCTGCACAGGTGAGGCGGCTGTGATTGTGGCCGCGACTACTGGCTTTACATCCCCCTTCTTAATTTTACACTATAATCATTAGAAAATCCAATTTTGAAAATTTTAAGCATACACTCAAGGGGGTTTGGCTCTTACTTTGCCGTTCCCCTATTGTTACAAACAATATTAGCACAAATGAGCTTCCCAACATCACAAAAGAGATTAAGAACCGAGGTTTGTGCCAACTCTCTAAAATGTCCCCCATTGGGTCAAACCCTGGAGAACCAAAGGATGGACAGCTTTCAGACAAAGTTTAATGTACAAGGGAAGGAGTGCCCCATGAGGAGCTGCCACTCAAGTGCCTGCCTGGCCGTGTCCCTCACAGGAACTTGGGTGCCTCTTAGCATTGGTGGGTCAGTATAAAGCCTCTACTTGGATCAGTGAGTGTCTGATACCACCCTAAGCCATATGAGGATTGCCACGGAACCACAAGTTGGGGCCCACTTGGATTCTGTGGTTATTCACTGTGGAGCCACAAACTGGAAACTCAGGTGCAGGTACCAGAGCTCCTCATTCACACACCATTCACTCCAGGGTTTTCAGTGTAGAGACAGAATAACAAAGCAAAAGCAAAAAATGAGATCTCAGCAGAAATAAAATCAGAGTGGGACCCTTGAAAATAAAGGTCCCCTATCCAGTGAAGAATGCAGGAAGGAGATCCCAAAGAGGGACCAAACCAGGAAATGTCCTCTAAGATAGCTTGTAAAAATAAAGAAAAGCAATAAAACAAGCAGAAGGTAAGCTTAACTAAGTCCCTGCAAATGTCTTCACTGAGAGCACGCTAACTCTCCACCAGCATCGTGGCCCTGGAGAGCCTATTGTGTAAGTGTGATTGTGTCTAATCCTCAATAACAATAGATGCAAGATGGCTAGCCACAAGCAAGTTACAAATTGAGAAAATTGCAAATTTGCTCTACTCACCTCAGTAGGCTTTCCTGATGACTCTAACTGGGTGGATGGGCATGCTGATTGTCCACAGCTGACTGTCAGCCAGACAGAAAAGACAAGCAGGGCCCTGGAATGTGGTGCCTCCCCTGCTGGGTTTTTGTTCCCATCAGTCAGGCTGAGGAGGCTGGTTGCACACGCGTGGCAGAAACCATGTGTCCGTAGGACACTGTTGGCCAAATAAACTATAATATGCTCACTTTGTTAAAGATGGCATTGCCCACATGGAAGTCTTTCACCCAGGTGATATTATTTGCCCTTATGCTTGGGATGGGTGTGGGGGAAAGTCTGTAATGTAAGCAGGCCAGGTCGTTATGGTCTAAGGCTTGGTTTTAAGAGTAAGTTCTTCTCTACACCCTTGACTGATTGGATGATGTAGGGTGGTGCACTCTTCTGAGGAATCCCATTATACAGAGACTTTCTTGTTTGTATAATTGGATGAAAGGTTTTGATTCTACGGTATAAAGTGGGAGAGAGCAGTAGCTTTATCTCTCTCTCCTGGTTCCTCAGTTCCTGAAGTATTAGAAGAGAGGAGAGCAGATTAAGGCCACATGGAGGCCAGGAGAAGCAGTCAAGATGGCTGAGTGCTGAGGAAGAAGGCAGTTTGAGCAGAATTTGTGCAGGAGGAGATGGGAAACAGAGGTGAATAGGTCTGGTGAGCTAGAAACCTTTGATTCTAGGAAACTCGGATAAGTCAGTAGCTTTGTGAGCACTGAATGTGTGGGTTTTGGAGCCCAGTGTGTGTTTTTGCTTGCCCGCCGGGTGCAAGCTAGAATTAAAGCTGATGGCTCACCAGTTTTGGGCTCCTGTATTTCATTACCGACTGTTCTAATCAAATGCAAACCTGCATGGGTCAGGCGGCTGTGATCCTGACCGTGACTACTGACTTTACAGACACCATCTTCCAACTGTTATATCTGGACAGCAAGGAAACAAATGTTCTGCCACACAATTGAGTAGCCAAATTAAGGAGTCTTTATTTTAAAGCTGGAGACCTCACAGGGACTATAATTTTCCAAATCATGCAGCCCTGAATGAACTCGGGAGTTTGCTTTTAAAGGCAAAAAAGAAGTGAGGGTGTGTGTGAGCACCTAGCCAAAGCAGTTTTACAGAAGTAAAACAGGCTTTCAGTTATCAGTGGAACAATCTAGGGAGAGAGTGCTCAGCGAAGCATTTTACAAAAAAGCAGAAGAATGTGCTTGGTTTTCTTGGTCTTTTACAGAGATTGTAAAGGCAGCATTCTGAGGGCTTTTCCGGAATCTAGAGACATCAGGGAACATTTATGGCCTTTACAGAACTAACATGGTTTTACACAACTCTTTTTCATTTACTCATCTGCAAATCTTGCAAAACTTGTTCTATGGTCAGGAATATGGTGGTTCTACATTTCAAGATAACAATGGTCACCACTCTCAGCCCTGTGATTTATAACTTGCATTTTTGAGAACAAATTGTCAACCTAAATAAAGAGGTAAACTGAACTAACCAGAAATTGAGTTTATTGAGGAATAGCAGAGGAATTTCAATTCAGAGAACACAAGCAAAGGAGAATCTGTTTTCCTTGAGGGCAAGGAATGTAAAGAGGGTGTAATCCATCCAAAGTCCACCCAGCAAGTTCAATGGCTTTGGGATAGGGAGAGATTTTTGGTGGAAGTTTATTGGTCAGGAGGTACTGTATTCCCCCATTATAAGATTCACCTTAATTTTGGGGTCTGAAATTTGAAAAAAATATATTGCATAAAGTTATTGAACTCAAATTTTATTCAGCATAAAATTCATACATCTCCTCATCTGCGTGAAAAAGTGGGAAATGCAAGTAAAAATATCTATAGCACTGTATAAGACACACACAGTTTTTAGACCCCAAATTTTTCAAAAAAAGTTGTGTCTTATACATGGGGAATATGGTAAGTTTCTGATCTTCTATAAATCAGGCATTTACAGCAAATAAGTCTCTTAGTTCTTAAGTTTCATTTTCTTGAGGGTGCATACTGAGTTTCTCCATTTTATATTGTTGGGCAGATAAAATATATTATGCTCACTTTGTTAAAGATGGCGCTGCCCACATGGAAGTTCGTTGATATTAATGTGTGTTCTGGAACAGGCTGTGGGCAGGCTCGGTCATTATAGCCTAAGGCTTAGTTTAAGAGTAAGCTCTTCCCCACACCCTTGACTGATTGGATGATGTAGGGTGGTGCATCCCATTAAGCCTTAATGTGAGGAATCCCATTAAGCCTCAGATGGGTGGCTTTGTATCAGAGACTTTCTTGTGTGTATAATTGGATTAAAGGTTTGGATTATCTATGTGTTCGGCAGATAAAATATAATATGCTCACTTTGTTAAAGATGGTGCTGCCCACATGGAAGCCCATCACCCAGGTGATATTATTTGCCCTTATGCTTGTGATGGCTGTGGGGGAAAAGTTGTAATTTAAGCAGGTCGGGTCATTATAGCCTAAGGCTTAGTTTAAGAGTAAGGTCTTCTCCACACCCTTGACTGATTGGATGATGTAGGGTGGTGATGTAGGGAGGAATCCCATTATGCCTCAAATGGGTGACTTTGTATCAGAGACTTCTTTGTTTGTATAATTGGATTAAGGGTTTGGATTTTCTATGCTATAAACGGGGGCAGTCCGGGAGCTTGCTCTCTCTCGCTCTTGGCTCCTGAGTTCCTGAGGTTAGTATTAGAGAGGAGAGCAGATTAAGGCCATGTGGAGGAGAAGTAGCCAAGATGGCAGAGTGCTGATGAAGAAGCCAGTTTGTTAAGAGTTTGTGCAGGAGGAAATGGGAAACAGAGGTGAATAAGTCTGGTGAGCTAGAAACCTTTGATTCTAGGAAACTCGGATAAATCAGTAGCTTTGTGAGCACTGAATGTGTGGGTTTTGGAGCCCAGTGTATGTTTTTGCTTGCCCGCCGGGTGCAAGCTAGAATTAAAGCTGATGGCTCACCAGTTTGTGGCTCCTGTGTTTCATTGCCATCTGTCCGAATCCAATGTGAACCTGCGTGGGTCAGGCGGCTGTGATGGCAGCCGTGACTACTGGCTTTACACTATGCTATAAAGTGGGCAGATCGGTAGCTAGCCCTCTCTCATGGTTCCTGAGTTCCTGAGGTTAGTATTAGAAAGGAGAGCAGAGTAAGGCCACGTGGAGGAGAGGAGGCTGCCAAGATGGAGGAGTGCTGAGGAAGAAGCCAGTTTGTTAAGAGTTTGTGCAGGAGGAGATGGGAAACAGAGGTGAATAAGTCTGGTGAGCTAGAAACCTTTGATTCTAGGAAACTCGGATAAGTCAGTAGCTTTGTGAGCACTGAATGTCTGGGTTTTGGAGCCCAGTGTGTGTTTTTGCTTGCCCGCTGGGTGCAAGCTAGAATTAAAGCTGATGGCTCACCAGTTCGTGGCTCCTATGTTTCATTGGCATCTGTCTGAATCCAATGCGAACCTGCACTGGTCAGGCGGCTGTAATAGTGGCCTTGACTACTGGCTTTACATATATCCACTGGTTCCATTTCAGATTAAAATTCCTTCACAAAATTAAGAGAGTTCTGTGTTTCCTGTCACTACACTAGTAGAATCATTACTATGTTTCTAGAAGAAGTGCTAAATTGCTATTTATTAGGTCCATCATATAGCCTTTTCTGGATAAGACAATGAATTGTCTAACTACTTTCTTTGTCTCTACTTTATAATAATTTAATACTTTACTGCTAATATTAATTTCTCTGTTGAATAGTTAGATGGAGTGGGATGGGGGAGAAGTGTTTGCTTTTCTAGTATCAGTTGCTCTAATTCAAATCAGACAGTTCTTAAAATTATAGTGATTCTGAAAAATATTATAAGTAAAACACTGCTTATTTATAAAAACTATAGTGTTTAGATGCTCCGCTGTGGGTGAGAACATGAGTACAAATAAATGGGGATTGTGTCTTATGTTGTGGTGGGAAGCTTTTTTTGTTGGTCAGCATCTTTTTCTTGTGGATCCATTTCTTTTTCTTGTGGACCTTGGTTTTGTGTCCATAATTGTGTCTTATACATATATATCCTCTTTCCAGCATCAGTATATGTGATGATTAATTTTATGTGCCAACTTGACTGGCCCACTGGATGTCCTGAGCAAACATGATTTCAGGGTATGTCAGTGAAGGTGTTTCTGGGTGATATTAGCATTTGAATCTGTAGATTCAGTGAAGTAGATGGCCCTCTCCAGTGTGAATGGTCATCATCCAATCCATGGTTGAGATCCTGAATAGAACAAAAAGTGAAGAGAGGGAGGATTTATTCCCTTATTGCCTGCCTGCTTGAACCAGGTCATCGTCAGTCTTCTGCTCTTGGACTGGGATTTACACCATCAGTTCCTTGGTGCTCAGGGCCAGAATCAAGCTAGAAATATACTACTGGCTTTTGTGGTCTCTAGCTTGCAGATTGTGGAACTTCTCAGCCTCTATAATCATGTGAGACAATTCCTCATAATAAATCTCCATATATATAATATTGGTAGCCATGTAATATGTAGATATATATCATATATGCTATAATGGCTATACATGTTTGTGTATATATGTATATGGTATATATTATATATCCAATGGTTCTGTTTCTTTGGAGAATCCTAAGACAGCATGTGACCAGAACTGCACCAATCCTAGTACATGTTTGGTTGGGAGCACAAACTATAACTACTGGTAGACTGAACTTCTCTTTTTGCTTCATTTGCTAATCTGGAATAATATAAAACGAGGCATGATGTGGTCACTGTCCTGACTTCCTTAGGTGGAGAGAGATTGCATGCAGAATGAAGCCAAGTAGAGGCAAGCAGTGGAGATAAAATATCCTGGAGGCTTTAGTCCCTGAATCTGGCTATGTTTGAGCTCAATATAAGGGCATTTGAAGCCATTTTTTCCTGTGAGCTAATAATTTTATTGATTAAAGTTAAATTTCTAGCACTTACAATAGAAAGAGTCCTATTCTGATTAAAACATAATCAGAACTGGCAAGAAACTAAAGATGAAAATGCTTGTATTAGAAAAAATTTTTTGAGAATCTTAGCTTGATGATTTAAAAAATCTTCTTAAACACAATAAAAACTGATTTACAATCAATTAACAAGATATTTTTTGAAACCAGAATATGTGTGAAATTGTGACAATTCAGTAACTCTTGTATTACCACAACCCTGAGAAAAAATGGTGGCTAACATTTCTATGTCTTTGAAGAAGAGAAAATAACTCCTAGATGTTTATTTTTTCCTGAATTCCAATTCCAAATAAGTTTATGAAAGTTGGCAAGTGAGAGAATATATATATGTAAACCAGGGGCCAGAAACCTATGGCTCGCAAGCCAGATGTGGCTCTTTTAATGGCTGCATCAGGCTCACAGACAAATCTTTAATAAAAAAATAATAACGTTAAAAATGTAAAACATTCTCATGTATTACAATCCATTCATTTCCTACCACTCATATTCATAGTTGCAGGTGGCTAGAGCAAATTACAGCTGTCCTCCAGGATAACACCAAAGTTTTATTGGATAATGTGTAACGTACACAGGTCGTTGTGAGGTCATTGTGGGTATTGGAACAGAGAAGATTTGTTATTTGTAGTCTAATTATATTTCTTATAAATAATAAATATTCATTATTTAGCAAACCCAAGAAAATTTACCAAAAACTTACTGGAGGCTCTAGTCAGTGTCTTCTGTTGTTGTCAAAAACAAAACAAAAAACAGTTCCCAAATCACACTCAGCTCATTCTGAGCCTCATTCAGAAACCAAAGCCATCAAAAGTGAATACTCCTATCAGCACATCTATTAACATGCATAGCCTCTGTGCCTGTGATGATGGGTATATTGCCCTTGGCCAGTCCCTTCACTTGTGCATTGGCTTTTATCATCCTCACCTAAATAAGGATATCCCTCTTACACTTACCCCTCTCTCTCACATTATTAAGTTTTCCTCCTCTACATGATTATTTCCATTATCATCTAGACATCCTTCAATATCTTCCATCTTAATAAGGCATCCCTTGGCCTGACATCACCCTCTAGCTCAGGGGTTGGGAACCTATGTCTCGCGAACCAGATGTGGCTCTTTTGATGGCTTCATCTGGCCTGCAGACAAATCTTTAATAAAAAATAATAACTTTAAAAATGTAAAACATTCTCATGTATTACAATCCATTCATTTCCTACCACTCATGTTCATGGTTGCGGGTGGCTGGAGCCAATCACAGCTGTCCTCTGGGACAGCACCAAATTTTTATTGGATAATGTGTAACATACATGGGTCTTTGTGAAGTCAGGAAGTAAACTTCTCTCCTTTTAATCAAGTAGGAAGCTAGCTAATTGCAGAAATCCTTTTGACGAAGAAGATGGCTAAAAGAAAAAAGATGAGAAGTATCGTACTTTTCAGCAGGAATAAACAGAGAAATTTGCCTTTGTGGAAAGAGCAGGTTCTGCAGTGTGTCTAATATGCAATGATAAAATTGCATTGATGAAATGGTCAAATATAAAGCGGCACTTTGACACATGCCATACTACATTTGCATCAAAATATCCAGCAGGGGACAGCAGGAAGAAAGCATGTCAAGACCTACTGTGCAGAGTGCAAGCTAGTCAGCATTAACTCCATGTTTGGACCCAACAAGGTGACTGGAATTTGCATAGCTTTGCTGGTGCTTTAGCAATTGTGAGAAACAGAAAGCCATTCACAGATGGGGAGTACGCCAAAACATTCATACTTGATGTTGCCAATGAACTTTTTGATAACTTTTCGGATAAAGACAAGATAATCAAATGAATAAAAGACATGCTTCTGTTCATGATCGTACCATCATGATGGCAAATCACATTAAGGCAATACAAGTGAAAGATATAAATGCAGCACCATTCTTTTTTCTCGCTTTGGATGAGTCAACAGACGTAAGCCATTTATCCCAGTTCAGCATGATTGCAAGGTATGCTGTTGGTGACACACTACATGAGGAAAGTCTTGCTGTTTTGCCTATGAAAGAGACAACAAGAGGGGAGGATTTGTTCAAGTCTTTCACTGAGTTCGCTAAAGAAAAATATCTACCGATGGATAAACTTATTTTGGTGTGTACTGATGGTGCTACGTGCATGGTGGGGAAAAACAGAGGATTCGTAGCGCTTCTTTGTGAACATGAAAAGAGACCCATCCTAAGTTTTCAATGCATCCTATATCAGGAGGTGCTTTGTGTTCCAATGTGCGGCAAGCAGCTTGGTGAGGTGATGTCGTTGGTCATTTGGGTGGTCAATTTTATGTTGCCCGAGCTTTAAATGATTGCCAGTTTAAAACACTGCTGGATGAAATTGGGAATAATTATCCTGGGCTGCTTCTGCACAGCAATGTGTGTTGGTTGTCAAGAGGGAAGGTGCTCAGCCATTTCGCAGCTTGTCTGAGCAAAATCCAGACTGTTCTAGAAATGAAAAACGTCGAGCATCCTGAGTTAGCTAACACTGAGTGGCTTCTGAAGTTCTACTATCTCGTGGACATGACTGAACATCTAAACCAGCTTAATGTGAAAATGCAAGGCATTGGAAATACAGTCTTATGCCTTCAACAAGCAGTGTTTACATTTGAAAATAGGCTGAAACTCTTCATCTTTGACATTAAAACAGGTCATTTACTACACTTTGAAAAACTGGGAGAGTTTAAAGATGCATGCACAGCAAGTGACCCTGTTCAACATCTTGATCTGCAGTAGCTAGCAGGCTTCACATCTAATCTACTGCAGTCATTTAAAGTGTGCTTTGGAGAATTTCGTGAGCACACTCATCTTTTTAAGTTCATCACCCATCCACATGAGTGTGCAGTAGATAACGCCAACCTGAGTTACATCCCTGGTCGGTGTCTCCATCAGAGATTTTGATCTACAAGGTGCTGACCTGAAGGCCTCAGACATGTGGGTGAATAAGTTCAAGTCACTGAATAAAAATTTGGAAAGACTTGCACAACAGCAAGCAGAGTTGGTGATCAAACACAAGTGAGGAGAAATGAGAAAACTTCAACCTGCTGACGAGCTGATTGTCAAAACTTGGAACGAGCTTCCCGTCATATACCACATACTGCAGCATGTGAGTATTTCTATACTGATAATGTTTGGCTCTACATATGCATGTGAGCAGTCTTGCTCATATCTAAAGAATGTTAAGACCAACCTACGATCACATTTAACGAATGGAAGTCTCAACACCTGCATGAAGCTTAACCTCATCATGTATCAACCAGACTACAAAGCCATCAGCAAAATCATGCAGCACCAGAAGTCACATTAATAGTAAGAAGTACTTCATTTATCATTGGTTAGCAACAGCATAACAATGTTATTAAAAAGAATTCAGAGACTTATTGTACTTTAAAAATGTTGGTCTTACATAACATGCACACATTTACTTGTATTTAGTGTTAAACATATTGTATGGCTCTCACAAAATTACATCTTAAAATATGTGGTGTTCATGGCTCTCTCAGCCAAAAAGGTTCCCGACTCCTGATGTACACCAATACCTATTAAGGTATTCTTTTTTTATTATTAATTATTGATTTTCATTTATTGTGTTTACATAGATTCTAGTGCAGTGGTTCTTAACCTGGATTCTATCGAACCCTAAGGGTTCGATGAGTCAGTCTCAGGGGTTCGGAGAAGCCTCTGCCACGGAGGCCAGAATAAAGTAATACCGTAATTTGTTGTGAGTTCATGAACTTTGTTGGTTTTGTTCTTTGAGCAAGGTGATGTTCATGCACGGCTCGTTTTGTGCACCAGTAAAAAAACATATACCTATGTCTTGAATTTGGAAAAAATAATCATATTTTATTTATCACTAAAGAAGGGTTCGGTGAATGCGCATATGAAACTGGTGGGTTCAGTACCTCAAAAAAGGTTAAGAACCACTGTTAGTGTTATCTTGAATGCACCCTTCCCTCCCCCGTATTCCCTTCAACATCTTTCTTGCACCCCTACCCATAGCGCCCTTTCCCCTTCCCTTCAGGATTATCCCCATCCTATAATCTCCTTTTCCTCTGTTTGTTTTTCCTCTGGTCCCTTTGATTCCACCTCTGTCTCAATTCTCAGAGATGTCAAAGAGCTTATTGCCTATGTTTTCTTCTAAAGATGCTTATGTTTTCACGACTTTTTTAAAAGTCTTTTGTCCACTTTGAGTTAATTTTTGTGAATGGTGTAAGTTGGTGGTCTAGTTTTATTTTTTTTTGCAGGTAGCTGTCCAATTTTCCCAACACCATTTGTTGAAGAGGCTGTCCTTACTCCATTGTATGCTCTTATCTTCTTTGTCACGTATCAATTGTCCATAAAGGTGTGAGTTTATTTCTGTTCCATTGGTTTATATGCCTGTTATTATGCCAGTACTAAACTGTTTTGAGTACAATGGCCTTGTAGTATAACTTGATATCAGGACTGTGATACCTCCCACTTTATTCTTCTTTTTTAAGATTGCTGAGGCTCTTTGTGTTCTTTTTTGGTTCCATATATATTTTTGGAATATGTGTTCAATATCTTTGAAGTATGTCATTAGTATTTTAATGGAAATTGCATTAAATTTATAAATTAATTTGGGTAATATAGACATTTTAATATTTATTCTTCCTATCCATGAACACGGTATAGGCTCTGACTTGTTTGTATCTTCCTTGATCTTTTTTATCAATGTTTTATAATTTTTTGAGTACAAATTTTTAATCTTTTTGGTTAAATTTACTCCTAGGTACTTCATTTTTTTGTTGTTGTTGCAATAATGAAGGGGATTGTTTCCTTAATTTCTCTTTCTGACTGTTCATTTTTATTGTGTAAAAATACCTCTAATTTCTGAGTATTAATTTCATATCCTGTCACCTTGCTGAATGTATTTATCAGGTCCCATAGTTTTTTGACTGAGACTTTAGGGTTTTCTATATACAGTATCATATCATCCGCAAATAATGATGGTTTTACTTCTTTTCCAATTTGGATGGCTTTTATTTCTTCTTCTTGTCTGATTGGTGTGGCTAGGACTTCCAGAACTATGTTGAATAAGAGTGGTGAAAGGGGGCACCCCTGCCTTGTTCCTGATCTTAAGGGGACTGCTTTTAACATTTGCCTATTGAGTATGATGTTTGCTGTGGGTTTGTCATAGATGTCCTTTATCATGTTGAGGTATGTTCCCTGTATTTCCACTTTGCTGAGAGTTTTGCTCATAAATGGGTGCTGTATTTTATCAAATCCTTTTTTTTGCATATATTGATATTATCATGTGATTATTCTCTTTTCTTTCATTTATGTGATGAATCACATTGATTGATTTGTGAATATTGTACCAGCCTTGCCTCCCCAGAATAAATTTCAATTGATCATGATATATGATTATTTTCATGTATTGCTGGATCCAGTTTGTACATATTTTGTTGAGGATTTTAGCATCTAAATTCATCAGAGATATTGAACTATTATTTTTTTTTGTGTGTTGTTTTTGTCTGGTTTTGGAATCAGAATTATACCTGTTTCATAAAAGAAACTTGGAAGTCTTCCTTCCTCTTGAATTTTTTTAAATAGCTTGAGAAGGATAGGAGTTAGTTCTTTGAATATTTGGTAGAATTTGCTTGTGAAGTTAACTGGCTTAGGGCTTTTATTTCTTGGAAGCATTATGATAACTGTTTTGATCTCATTTGTTGTAATCTGTCTGTTTAGGTTTCTGATTCTTCCAGATTGATTTTTGAAAGATTATATGTTTCGAGGAATTTATCCATTTTTCCTAGGTTGTCTTAATTTTTTGGCATACAGTTCTTTATAGTATTTTTTTTTAACAATCCTTTGTATTTCTGTTGTGTCAGTTGTTACTTTTCTATTCTCATTTCTAATTTTATTTATTTGAGTCCTCTCTCTTTTTTTCTTGGTGAGTCTGGTTAAAGGTTTCATCAATCTTATTTATCTTTTCAAAGAACCTGCTCTTGGTTTCATTGATCCTCTCTATTGTGTTTTTAACCTGTATGTTATTTATTTCTACTCTGATCTTTATTATTTTCTTCTGTCTACTTCCTCTGGGCTTTACTTGCTGTTCTTTTTCTAGTTCTTTTAAATGCAGGGTTAAGTTGTTTATTTGAGCTTTCTCAAGCTTCTTAAGGTATGTATGTAATGTTATGAAGTTCCCTCTGAGGAATGCTTTTACTGTGTCCCATAAATCTTGAGTATTTGTATGCTCATTATGATTTGTTTCTAGAAATATTTTTTCTTTGATCTCATTGTTAACCCATTTGTTATTTAATAACATGCTATTTAGTTTCCAAGTGTCTGAGTATTTTTCAGTTTTTCTGTTGTAGTTGATTTCTAGTTTCATGTCATTGTATTCAGAGAAAATGCTTGATATGATTTCAATCTTCTTAAATTTGTTGAAACCCCTTTTGTGCCCTAACATGTGGCCTATCCTAGAGAATGTACTATGAGCACTTGAGAAGAATGTATATTCCACTTCTTTGGGGTGAAAGGTTCTGAAGATATCTATTAAATCCAGTTGATAGTGTGTCTTTTAAGTCTGCTGTTTTTTGTTAATTTTCTTTCTTGAGGATCTATCTAATGGTGTTAGTGGGGTATTGAAGTCCTCTAATATTATAGTATTGCTGTTGATCTCGCCCTTTATATCCATCAAAGTCTGCTTTATATATTTACTTGCTCCTATATTAGATGCATAGATATTCATAATGGTTATATTTTTTTGTTGGATTGCTCCCTTTAACATTATGTAGTTATCTTCTCTGTCCCTTAATATAGCCTTTGTATTAAAGTTTCTTTTGTCAGATATAAGTATTGCAACCTAACTGTATTTTTTATTTTCATTTGCATGAAATATTTTTTCCATCCCTTTACTTTCAGTGTATGTGTATATTTTGTTTTGAGCTGGGTCTCTTGTAGACAGCATATATGTGGGTCCTATTTTCTTATCCACAGAGCTACCCTATGTCTTTTGATCACAGCATTTAATCCATTTACATTTAAGGTTATTATTGATATGTAGTTGTTTATTGCCATTTTATTCTTTAAAGCCACATTCCTCTTTAACTATATTCTTTCCCCCCTTTGTTCTATTTACAACAGGCCCCTGAACATTGCTTGCAGCATTGGTTTTGTTGTAATAAATTTCTTGAGTTTTTTTTCTGGGAAGCTTTTTATTTCCCCTTCAATTTTAAACAATAGCCTTGCTGGATAAAGAAGTCTTGGTTGTTGGCTCTTGTTTTGCATTACTTTGAGTATTTCTTGCCATTCCCTTCTAGCCTCAAGCATTTCTTTTGAGAAGTCAGATGTCATTCTTATGGGGGCTCCTTTGTAGGTAATTGACTTTTTTTCCTTTGCAGCTTTTAGTATTTTTTATTTTATTAAAAAAAAATATTTTTTAAATTCATTTATTCATTTTAGAGAAGAGAGAAAGAGAGAGAGGTGGGGGGAGGAGCAGGAAGCATCAACTCCCATATGTACCTTGACTGAGTAAACCCAGGGTTTTGAATCGGCGACCTCAGTATTCCAGGTTGATGCTTTATCTACTGCGCCACCACAGGTCAGGAAGTAATTTTTCTTTATTTCTTTGCTTTGGTATTTTAATTATGATACATCCTGGTGTAGGTTTTTTTTTTCTTTTCTTTTTTTACGGGGACAGAGAGACTGTCAGAGAGAGAGATAGATAGGGACAGACAGATAGGAACGAAGAGAGATGAGAAGCATCAATCATCAGTTTTTTATTGCGACACCTTAGTTGTTCATTGATTGCTTTCTCATACGTGCCTTGACTGTGGGCCTTCAGCAGACCGAGCAACCCCTTGCTCGAGCCAGCCACCTTGGGTCCAAGCTGGTGAGCTTTTTGCTCAAGCCAGGTGAGCCCACGCTCAAGCTGGTGACCTCGGGGTCTCGAACCTGGGTCGTCCACATCCCAGTCTGACGCTCTATTCATAGCGCCACCACCTGGTCAGGCTGGTGTAGGTTTCTTTGGGTTTCTCTTTAATAAAATTCTCTGTGCTTGCTGAACTTGTGTGACATTTTCCTGAATCAATTTAGGGAAGTTTTCAGCTATGATTTCTTCAAACAGGCTCTCTATCCCTTGTTCGTTTTTTTCTTCTTCAGGAACCCCTATGATGTGGATGTGGTTTCTCTTTAGGTTGTCACAGAGCTCTCTTATAGTTTCCTTAGACTTTTTCAGTCTCTTTTCTTTCTGCTACTCTGCTTTCGTGCTTTCATTTATCTTGTCTTCTAAATCACTGATTTGATCCTCTGCTTCATTCAATCTGCTTTTAATTGCTTCTAGTCTAGTCTTCATTGCTGATATTATATTTGTCATTTCTGTCTGGTTCTTCTTTATTAATTCAATGTCCTTTTTCATGCTTGCTATCTCTATATTTAGGTGCTCATTGTGTCCCACTATTGTTTCTCTAAGAGCTTTGAGTATTCTAATAATCATTATTTTAATCTCTCCATCTGGTAGTTTGGTTATTTCCATCTCTCTCAGTTCTTTTCTGGGAGGTTCTCTTGTTGATTCATTTAGATTGCATTTCTCTGTCTTCTCATTTTGTCTGTGTATACACTCCTCATTTGGGTATGTTGTTCGTCAATCTAGCTAGGTCTAGGATTGGTATTATCTGCTTCCAACTTTCAGTTGTGTTATTTCTAGGTCTTCTTGGGTTGGCATCAGCTGTTGTTTTTAATCTGCTGTGGACTACTTATCTGCTGTTACTGTTCTTTTTGCTGTTTGTGCCTGCATTTTTTATGTCTTAGCTGGGTCAGATGTGAGGAGAACTTCCTTAAGCTTCCACTCTAAAAAGGGTTGTTAGGTCCTGAATTAGTGCTTTTTGTATCTGTCCACTGAATGTGTCTGCCCCGAACGTCCCTCTCTGGGGCCTGGCACAGAGCAATGGGGGTCATTGCTTATGACTGGCTCTTATCAATGTTTTTGAAACTACAGGTGACCCAGATCTTGTGGCTGCCTCTTCTGGGCCCAGGTTTCATTGTAAATATTAGCTACACTCCTAGGCTTGCTTTTATCTACTCTTGGCCTGGAGGAAGGTCCTTTAAAAGTTCAAGTTCCTCTGAGAACCGCTTTCTGTTGCCGCTTATTGCTGGCTACTTGTTGGGCTCAGTACTGTAATTTTTAGGAATTTTAGGAAAGGTATTGGATGTGACTTGCTCCTTAACCACAGGTGTCATTCTATCCAGACTTTTTATTTATTTATTTATTTATTTTAATTTGCTTTTTTCTTCTTTTTCAGCACTCAGTAGTCACAGGGGTCTAGTGGGTGTGGCCCCTGTGCTCTCATTGTGTGGTCTGTCCACTGCTGCCCAGGGTTTTCTGGCTCAGGTACTGCTGGTGCCTGCCTGCCCCCGTGGCCGCCATGGCCTCCGCTGCTGCTGAGGGCTGGCCTGCAGCACTGGCAATTTTGTGCATGGGATTGGACCTCCACAGCATCTGCCGTGGCTTCCATCCCCATGGGTAGGCCCGCACACATGCACTCGAACCGCTTCTGGGGTTGCCTTGGCCTCTGCTGCTGCCACCAATGGTTGGTCCATGTCACGGGGGGGGGGGGTGCTTGTCAGCTCAGACCTCCTTAGCAGCCTCTATAGCAGTGGTTCTTAACCTTTTTTGAGGTACTGAATTCACCAGTTTCATATGCGCATTCACCAAACCCTTCTTTAGTGATAAATAAAATATGTTTTTTTTTTTTTCCCAATTCAAGACATAGGTATATGTTTCTTTTTACTGGTGCACAAAATGAGCCATGCATGAACATCACATTGCTCAAAGAACAAAACCAACAAAGTGCATGAACTCACAACAACTTTATTCTGGCCTCCGCGCCAGAGGCTTCTCCGAACCCCTGAGACTGACTCATCAAACCCCTATGGTTCGATAGAACCCAGGGTAAGAACCACTGCTCCATAGATATTTTTTTGAAGTATTTTTTTTTGTTTGTTTTGCTTTTGTGAAAGTGATAGAGAGAGGGACAGATAAGGACAAACAGGAAGAGAGAGAGATGAGAAGCATCAATCCTTTGTTGTGACTCCTTAGTTGTTCATTGATTGCTTTCTCATGTGTGCCTTGACTGGGGAGGGGCTACCGCTGACAGAGTGACCCCTTGCTCAAGCCAGCTACCTTGGGCTTAAGCTGGTGAGCCTTGCTCAAACCAGCTGAGGCTAGGTCAAGCCCATGATCTCTGGGTTTTAAACATGGGTTCTCCCCGTCCCAGTTAGTTGTTCTGTCTACTGCGCCACTACCTGCTCAGGCTATTCTTTTGTAGTTTTAATTCGTATGTGCAACTTTATTTTCAGGGCTGGATGGTAGGGTATGAAGTGAATCCCAAACCTGAAAAGCAATTGTTATTGTGCAGTATTTACAGGATATAGTAAATCAAGTGGTACTTGTGATTTATGTGAGAATTGTTTGGAAAACCATGAGATATCAGATGATTTTGGCCTTGGAAACCTGCAAGGTCTATTTTTGATGGTGAGTCTTTCAGCAAATCCCTGCTCTCTTCTAACCACCAGGACCTCCCACTCTCACCAAGCAATTATTTCAGCTATAGATGCCTCACCTTCAAAGTAATCCTTAGTTGTGCAACAAAAACAAAGGATTTATAGAGAGGCAGTGATCTAGACCTCTCAGAGCAGAAGGGCAGAGCTGTGTGTGTTAGGTCATATGACAGCAGTGGGGGCTGAATAGAAAATGAAGGAGGGTCACATGCTGATTGGAGCAAATCATCTCATCTCAACTTTTTTATTTCAGAACCCCTTAAACTCTAAAAAAAATGATTGGAGAACCCAAAGAATTTTTGTTTACATGGGTTATATTTACTTATGTTTATCATATTAGTAGTTAAATCAGAAAAATATATAAGTATCAGGAAGCTTACAAGAAGTTGGTAAAGGATGTGAGTTTCCATTAATCTAATTTATACAGAAAGATTAGAGTTTGTAATTGGCAACAAATACTGTGTTCTTTTCCTTGAAATAACTAGAATGTGAAGTGAAAATGTCCACCAATACTCAAATTCGAATAACCATATTTTTTCAGTGTCTTTTTTTACAGGAACAGAGAGAGAGAGAGAGAGAGAGAGAGAGAGAGAGAGAGAGTCAGAGAGAGGGATAGATAGGGACAGACAGACAGGAACAAAGAGAGGTGAGAAGCATCAATAATTACTTTTTCTTGTCGTTGCAACACCTTAGTTGTTCATTGATTGCTTTCTCATATGTGCCTTGACCGCGGGCTTTCAGCAGACCGAGCCACCCCTTGCTGGAGTCAGCGACCTTGGGTCCAAGCTGGTGAGCTTTTGCTCAAGCCAGATGGGCCTACCATCAAGCTGGTGACCTTAGGGTCTCAAACCTGGGTCTTCCGCATCCCAGTCCGACGCTCTATCCACTGTGCCACCGCCTGGTCAGGCTGTTTTTATTTTGTTTTTTTTTTTAAGACAACATTGTGTTCCAGGAAGAAATTGTCCAGTTCAACTTGTAACTTAAAAACACAGTTGTTTTCCTTGAGCCAAACATTGTTCTTTGGTATATAGAAGAAATGCTTTATGAGTACTTCCCATTTCATAATATAAAATGTTATAAAAAAGTATACTCAAGGGTTGATAACTATTTTTAGTGCTTTATCAAAGGCATTCTTAAGTAAAACTGGCTTTTTTTTTTTAACTGGAATATGTGGCAATGAAGAGTACAATGACTACTAGAGTAGTTTGGTGCCACTGCCTTGGTTGGTGCTAAGGTACCAGCAGTTTTACCCACATTGCTTTGCACCATCAGTGTAAATGTCAATATAGTGAAGAAGACAAATATCATCTTAATATTATTATGAAAATAGTTTTACTTTGTAGATCCTTTGAAAGGATTTAGGAACCCCAAGTGTTGGCAGACCTTATTTTGTGAATCACTGACTTAAAAATTCTATCATTAAATTAAATTAATTAATTTAAAAATGCTATCACATACTATCACTTATTAAAAAACAGACTTATTGAGTACCTATTGTTATTATCTTTTAAGATTTTATTTAATGATTTTATGGAGGGGGGAGCGAGAAATCTCAACTCATTGTTGCTTCAGTTTAGTTGTTCATTACTTGCTTGTCGTATGTTTCTTGACTAGGTAAGCCCATGGTTTCAAACCAGCAACCTTAGTGTTCCTGGTCAATGCTCTATCCACTGTGCCGCCACTACAGGTCAGGCTTGAGTACCTATTATTACCAGGCACTTCTGAGTGCATGAGATGTATCAGTAGACAAAACAAGTCTCTGCTTTTCTGGAGGTTATTTTCTAGTAGCACTAGTGACAGACAGTAAAATAATAGTAATAAATAGGTAAATTTGGAAATGCATTAGGAGATAAAGGTACTATGGAAAGATAAAAATTAGAGCAAGGTAAGGGTGGTTATGAATGCCAGTAGGTGACAAGTAGAAAGAAATGTTAGAGTGGTCAGGATAGGCCTCCTTGCAAAGGTGAAATCTGAGCTGTCCTTTTTTCTTTCTTTAAGGGAGAGGAGGGGAGATAGTGAAACAGATTCCTGCATGCACTCACCTGCTGGTCTAGGGCTGATGTTTGAATCAGCAGAGCAAGTTTTAGCTCTTGATGCTGATGTACCAAGACCAACCGAGCTATCCTCAGTGCCTGGGCCTGACACTTGAACTATTTGATCCACTGGCTGCAGGAGGGAAAAATGGAGAGAAGAGGGAAGGAAGGGGAGAGAAATAGACGTACTCTGACTAGGAATAAACCTGGGACATCCATATACTGGGCTGATGCTTTATCCACTGAGAAAACCAGCCAGGGCTAAATTTGAGCAGTCTTAAAAGAGGTAAGGGAGTTAGTCAGGTGATTGTCTGATAGAGGAACATTTCAGTCAAGGAAACAACTATATAAAGACAGTAAAGTGGGAGTATGACTGGCCTGGTCAAAGAGGCACCAGGAAGTCAGTGAGGAGGCATTGGAGGGATTGAATGATAAAGCCCTAGTTTATTTAGCCAGAGATGGAAGGAAGAGAGGAAGCAGATTATGTAGAGAAAAGGGAGCTCCTGAAGGATTTTTAGTGGAAGAGTGACCTGATCTCTCTTATGCTTTTAAAAGTTTATTTTTATTGCTGTGTTGAGGATAGAGTGTACTGGACAAGGAAGGGAAATGGAGATTAATTAAGAAGCATGTGCAGTAATGGGATGAGAAATGATAGTGGGTCAGGCCAGAGTGGTCGATGTAGAACTGGTGAGAATGGAGAATCAGTAAAACTCCTAAAAGGTTTGGATGTGGGGTGTAAAGGAAGGAAGTCAAAGGTAACTTCAAAATTTTTGGCCTGTGTAACTGAAAAGATAGTATATCTCTTATACAAAAATTACCTCAAAGTTTATCATTGATCAATGTGTAAAATTCTAAATCTTACAGAAAAAAATCTTTGTGACCTATATGGGTAGGCCAAGAGTTCTTAACCATGACATCAAAAGCATGATTCATAAAAGAAAAAGAACTGATACACTGAACTTCATCAAAATAATATTTTCTCTCTACAAAACACCATTCAGAAAATGAAAATAAAGTTTCAGTGTGGGAAAACTTGCAAATTACATATTCCACGAAGGATTTGTACCCAGAATATATTTTCAAAACCTTTTAAAATTCAACAGTAAGAAAACTATTTGATCCTGACCAGGTGGTGGCACAGTGCATGGAATGTTGGACTGGGATGCAGAGGACCCAGATTCGAGACCCTTAGGTCGCCAGCTTGAGCATGGGCCCATCTGGGCAATAGCTTGCCAGCTTGGACCCCAGGTCGCTGGCTCCAGCAAGGGGTTACTTTGTCTGCTGAAGGCCCATGGTCAAGGCACATATGAGAAAGCAATCAATGAACAAATAAGGTGTCGCAACGAAAAACTGATGATTGATGCTTCTCACCTCCCTCTGTTCCTGTCTGTCTGTCCCTATCTATTCCTCTCTCTGACACTCTCTCTGTCCCTGTAAAAAAATAAGAAAGAAAACTATTTGAACATGAGAAAAAATTTTAACAAGTACTTTGTAAAAGGATGGCAAATAAACCATAAAAATATGCTTAAATCATTACCATAAGGGAAACACAAAAGGAAGTCACTATGAGATACTACAGCATGACTAAAATAAAAATACAAACAATAGCAAGTGCTGATGCGGATGTGGAGCAATTGGGTCTCGTACATTTTCGGCAGAAATGGAAATGACATGGCTACTCTGGAAAATGGCTTTGTGGTTTCTTATAAAGCTAAACATCAATTTACCATATAACTTAGAAATCTTAATCCTTGAAATTTACCCTAGAGAATGAAAACATATTAAACAAAAAGCCTGAACATGAATATTCATAGCACTTTTATTTGTAATAGGCAAAAACTGGAAACAATCCCAATGTTCTTCACCAAGTAAATGCATAAACCACAGGATTTCTACTTAAGAGAATACTGCTCAGAAAAAAATAAAAGAAACATATGCAACAACTTGGATGAATGTCAAGGGTATTAGTCTGAGTGATCTCAGAAGGGTACAAACCATATAATTTCATTATTTAAACATCCTTAATATGACAAAATTATAATGATGAAACAGATCAGTGGTTTCCAGGGATATGGTTGTAGTGAAGACTACAAATTTGTATTAGGGAGTTTCTTTAGGGTAGTGAAACAGCTGTATATACTGATTACAGATACTGCTGGTTACAAAAATCTAAACCTGTGACAACATTTTATATAACTGGGTACCAAAGGAGATAAAAGAATATGCACAAAAAATGGTGAAATCCGTGTAAGTTCTGCATTTAGTTACTAGTATTGTACCAATGACAACTCCCTGTTTTTTACACTTGTACTATGGTTATTTAAGATGTTGTTTTTTGGAGAAGGTAGGTGAAGGGTTTACAGAAAATTTGTACTATCTTTTAAACTTCTTGATGAGCCTAACATTATTTCAACATAAAAAGAAAAAAATAGCACTTCCATTAACTGGGATGCAAAAAGCTGCTGGTAGAACAGGTTTTAGAGGAGATGAGGAGCTCAGTTTACTGGAGCATTATAAATTGGAGATGTCTATTGCTCATGGTCATGTGCACAGTCTGAAGTTTGGGAGAGGAACCTGGATGGGATACACAGTGGAAGGTGATGTTTAAAACTTCTGGAGCTTAGGAGACTGGGTAAACTCATCAAGGGCAGGAAGGTAGGTTAAGAAGAAAAAAGGGATCAGGACTGGTCCTTAAGAATGCCCCATTATCAGACAAAATGAGAACATAGAGGGGACACTGAGAAGATAATACCTCCAAGTTTACTATTTTTCTTTTTCTGAAAACTCTCTGGTGTGCATGTGCATGTGTGTATATGGTAGATAGACTTCTGTTCCACCAGGAGACAGACTTACTGGTAGATTGGAGCCTCTCTCAGTTATTGTAGAGTTTTTAAAATCTATTTTTCTGTACTTTATCAGTTCTAGTAAAATTTTACAGTATATCAGTGAGAATGCCCCTCTTCTTTCCTTAATTACCGAACTCTGATCAATTGCTTTGCAACCTGTTCTTCTCCCAATCCCTGCTATCTCTCAAGGATCATGTGTGGTAATCTCAGTGGGTTGGGAGAAATGAACATTAATTTTATTAAAAGAAAATGGAACCTCTGTTGTGAGACTCCTTTCCCTCATGGGGAAATAAAAGCAAAATTTGATTCACTTTTAGGAAAAATTTTCTCATTATCTTCTTATTTTAGTTTCCTGAAATCATTACTCATTTATGGTTGAGTGTTCATTCTGCAAGGTGGCAAGAACTTAATCTCAGTTATTCAGGGATTCTCTGCCCCTTTTCCAAGGTGCTTACATTGTGCCAAGGTGGGAGGGTGTGTGGGCATCTGATCCTGGGCCTCCTTTTCTTTTCCATTCCTTCATTTCTCCCTTCCCCAGTTGTGGCTGAAATAGTTGGCTATGAGGCAAGGGTGGGAGGGACTGAACAGGGAGGAGCAGCAAAGATTGGGGTATTCTTTCTATTTTTCTCTCACAGATTACATTGGGGTGTGGTAAAAAGCAAGGAGTGTTCAGAGAAGTTTTCATTACCCTGATACCTGGTCTTCCCTTAACAGCTGTCTTCCTATGATAAGTTTCTCAACTCACTGGCTGTGGGGTGAAGCTGCAAGTGGGGAGTGGAATGTAGAGTGGTGGGAATGAGAACGTAGGTGAGGATCCAGGTAGCAGTGGAAGCATAGAAACAAAAGGAGAAGGAAAGATGGAAGGAAGAAAAATTCTAGCAACAAGTAGAAAGACAATAAGTCTGGGTGAGCATGTACTGGCTACTCTTAGACATAAGCAAATTTGCTGGCTATTCTTAGTAAAGGACTTTCCTTGTTTCGATTAAAAATAATGAAAAAAGAAATATGCATGACCCAAAGAACTTCCCCTTTCCAAGAGTTTGAAATACAAACACACACGTGTGAGCCTGCCTTCCCTTCCTTCTTTCCTTCCCTCCCTCCCTCCCTTCCCTCCCTCCCCTCCCTCCCTCCCTCCCCTCCCTCCCTCCCTCCCTCCCTCCCTCCCTCCCTCCCTCCCTCCCTCCCTCCCTCCCTCCTTCCTTCCTTCCTTCCTTCCTTCCTTCCTTCCTTCCTTCCTTCCTTCCTTCCTTTCTCCCTCTTTCTTCCTTCCTCTCTTCCTCCTTCCCTCCCTCCCTTCCTCTCTTCCTATAGTAAGCTTTGTAAAGCTACCATACAAAGGGCAAAATATTGGGATAGTAAAAAAGTAAATGCAAACAAACAAACAGGTTTTTGATATATACCTCTGATTTTGAATCAAAAATATGTTGGGAGAACAGATAAGTGATTTATTTTGCCAGAATGTATTTAAACAACAGAATGTTTTGATTTCCTTTGTAAGAAAAACCTGTTCTACATTTTACCTGCTCTTTGAATAATGCAGCAGGCAGGACAATTACCTCTTGGGTAACTGTGACCAGCAGTGCAGCATTTTTTCTCTGGATCAGAGGTTGCCATTTATATCTTAAGCTGCAGTTTTGTGCTGTTATTTATTTTGTCTCCATCTGACTCAGTCTGAGTCATGGGGTGCACACTCATGTGATGGGGTTCACTACAGAGAGGCCTGACTTGCTTGTTCTGCACCATTAAATGCTTGCTCGAGTCCTTCAGAAATAAATTGGAGCGTCACAAAACAGGACAAAAAAGGGAGACAGTTCTGCCTGGGAGGACTTGGATTAGAAGAAATAAAATTAATAAAGAGAATTTTAGTAATTTTCTAAAAGTCATGTACTAATGTGCTGATGGGCAACTAAATCTGTGTCATGATCCTCAAGCAGCCAAAGAGCCATGTAACAATGGCATTCTCTTCTGATGAGAGTCCATTTGGGCGTGCCAGGTTCCCATGGGTGGGTTCACCTTACTGGAAGAATAGCATTACCAATGTCAAATGTCTTTGGTCATTATTCTTCCTAAATACACTTACTTGTAATCCCTCAGTGGGGAATTAAAGATTATCATTGCAGTCACACTGATGCGACATGATTTGTCAGGATGTGGAAGGCTTCTGTTCATTAAGAGTCTGCTGAAACTGAGCACAGCTTGGAAAATTTAATCTGAACAAAAGTGGCCCTGCACTCAATGAAAATTACTTACAAGGAGATAAGACAAGGGTAATATATATCTTGAGGATATTAAAAGCTAGAATAGAATGGAATTGTACATTTTTCTTCTTTCCTTCTTTTTTATGGTTAAGACAATTATTTCAAACATAAGTATAATACATGTAGAAGATGGAGACAGTAAATTAAAAACTCACTCTTTGTCCTCTCTTTCATCTTAAAACATTAAAATCCAAATCGATATATTGTAGGTATAATAATTCCATTCACAAGAGAAGAACCATAGCACCAGTAAAATGATAAAAAGATGTAATTTGTTGTATTAGTAGCAAGCAGTTGGAATAAAATGTGTCATAGTTTAGAAGCCATTCTTTGCATGCTTAATGTTGGTGCTTTGTAGTAAGAAATACACAAAACAGAAGGACATGGAGAGTGAATAACATCTATTTATTGGCATGAATCCTTTTTCTTGAAAGTTCTTCTGTAGTTTAAGTTGTAAAACATATTTGTCCCTGAAACTTTGCAGCTTGCAAAAAAATTCATCTTTAGTACTTCTAAATTCAGCTCACATAGGCCATATGGAGGTTCAAGCTGTTCTAAAGCAGTTATCATGATTCATTACACTTTGTTCCCTGTAGCTTTTGCTCCTGATTACATGTGATACTGTAATTGTGTAAGAATTTTAAAATATATGCTGATTTTACATATGGAAGGATTGTAGTTTTGCTTGTTCAAAGCATTCTTGAATGTACCATACAGAATCTAGCATGAATAATCGAGGGCAAAGGTAACATTTTAAAAGGTGTTATATCACATTTTTTCTCTATTTTAATAAATTTTTTTATTGAATTCATTAAAGTGACATTGGTTAATAATATTATGCAGGTTTCAAGTACATAATTCTACAATATACCATTTGTATATTGCATTGTATGTCTCCACCTCAGGTTAAGTCTCCTTTTATCACCATCAATTCCCCCTCTATCCTCCTCTACCTCCCCTTCTTTTTAAGTTAAAAGAAGTACCTTAGTAGAAAAATACTTCTTTATTTTAAATAAAGAATGTTTTTTATTTAATTAATTGTTTTTACATAGATTCTAGGGTGACCCCAACTGCATCCCCCCTCCCCCATATTCCCCTCAACATCTCCCTTACCCGCCTCCCTGCAGCGCCCTCCCCCCTTCCCTTCAGTTTTATTCCATCCTATCATCCCCTTTCCCTCTGTCCTCTTTTCCTCTGGTCCATTTGATCCCTCCTGTCTTAATTCCTTTCCTCATTTCTCAATGTTCCTTGGATTCCTCAAATGAGTGAGGTCATATAATATTTTTCTTTTTGTGCCTGGCTTATTTCACTCAATATAATAGTTTCCAGGTCCCTCCATATTGTTGCAAAAGGTAATATTTCCTTCTTTTTCATGGTGCCATAGTATTCCATTGTATATATGTACCAAAGCTTTTTAATCCACTCGTTCACTGATGGACACTTGGGCTGTTTCGAGATCTTTGCTATAGTGAGCAATGCTGCCATAAACATGGGGGTGCATTTCTTTTTTTCAGTCAGTGCTATGGTCTTCTTAGGGTATATTCCTAAAAGTGGGATAGCTGGGTCAAAAGGCAGTTCAATTTTTAACTTTTGGGGGAATCTCCATACTGTTTTTCACAGTGGCTGCACCAGTCAGCATTCCCACCAGCAGTGCAGGAGGGTTCCCTTTTCTCTACATCCTCACCAGCACTTGTTCTGTGTTGTTTTGCTGATGAATGCCATTCTGTCTGGTGTGAGGTGATACCTCATTGTAGTTTTAATTTGCATTTCTCTAATGATTAGTTAGTGATGTTGAGCATTTTTTTCATATGCCTATTGGCCATCTGTATGTCCTCTCTGGAGAAATTTCTATTCATTTTGTATGCCCATTCTTTGATTGGATTGTTTGTCTTCCTGGTGTTGAGTTTTATAAGTTCATTATAAATTTTTGTTATTAACCCCTTATCAGACGTGTTGTCGAATATGTTCTCCCATTGTGTGGTTTGTCTTTTTATTTTGTCCTTATTGTCTTTAGCTGTGCAAAAACTTTTTATTTGACATAGTCCCATTTGTTTAACTTGCTTTTTATTTCATTTGCCCGTGAATATAAATCGGCAAATATATCGCCTATGTTTTATTCTAAAATGCTTATGGTTTCCCGGCTTACGTTTAAGTCTTTTATCCATTTTGAATTTGTTTTTGTGAATGGTATAAGTTGATGGTCTAGTTTCATTTTTTTGCAGGTAGATGTCCAATTTTCCCAGCACCATTTGTTAAAGAGGCTGTCTTTACTCCATTGTATTTTCTTTCCTCCTTTGTCAAATATCAGTTGTCCATAAAAGTGTGGGTTTATTTCTGAGTTCCCTGTTTTGTTCCATTGATCTATGTGCCTGTTTTTATGCCAGTACCAGGCTGTCTTGAGTACAATGGCCTTGTAGTAAACCTTGATATCTGGAAGAGTGAAACCTCCTGCTTTATTTTTTCTTTTTAAGATTGCTGAGGCTATTCGTGTTCTTTTTAGGTTCCATATAAATTTTTGAAATATGTGTTCTATATCTTTGAAGTATGTCATTGGAATTTTAATTGGTATTGCATTGAATTTATAAATTGCTTTGGGTAATATAAACATTTTAATGATGTTTATTCTTCCTAACCATGAGCACGGTATATGCTTCCACTTGTTTGTATCTTCCTTTATTACTTTCATCAATGTTTTATAATTTTCTGAATATAAGTCCTTATCCTTCTAGGTTAAATTTACTCCTAGGTACTTTATTTTTTGATTGCAATAGTGAAGGGGATTGTTTCCTTAATTTCTTTTGCTAACAGTTCATTGTTGGTATATAAAAATGCCTCTGGGGGGAAAGAAGATGGTGATGGAGTAGGTGGACGTACCAACTTCCAACTCCCAGAACCAAAGTGGATTATAACTCAATTTTTAAGAACCATCATCTGGATAAACCAACTTTGAACTAAACTAAGTGGACTCTTCAACCAAGGGATACTGCAGAAGCCACATTGAAACTGGTAGGAATAGCGAAAACGCGAAGAGGGCTGCCCAGTTCCCCGGAGTAAACGGCAGCCCAGAGAGACCCGCGTGATGGGAGGAGAGTTTGGTGGAGAGGGAGGGACCTGGGTCCCAGGAACCAAGCCCCAGCCTGCAGTCCCAGAGCCTAGAAGAGGCATTTGGACAGTATTGAGCTGTGAAACAAGTGAGGACACTGTTTGTGAGAGAGAGACAGCTTTCTCAGACCCAAGATTCTTTTTAAAGGGACAGCGCAGAAAACCTCTCTCACAACCACGCACCCGGGGCTCCGGGGAATGGGGACAGAGGAGAGGAACAGTGCAGCGGGAACAGAGTGTGGACTGAAGGCACGGGGACACTCTGAGGGACAGCCATCCTGACCCCTGGGCTATGTCATTTCCCTAATCGAAAAAGAATATTTCCCCTGGAACTAGCAATACCAGCAAAGGGAGACAGGACACTAGCCAAACAAGCTCTCCCATGGCAATTAGAGCAGAGCTGCTTAGAGGGAGGGAGCTCCCAGTTCTACAGTGTGGAGACTTAGGGCACTTCCATCTCTTTGAGGGTTGCTGAAGGGATGGTGGTGGCAGGACACTGAAACGCGGTCCTGTCGGCGTAGGCAGAGGCACAACCGATGTGAGCTCGGTCTAGCCCAGCAGGGGCGGAGGGGATGCGCGAAAGCGGTCCGGCAGCTGCAGGCCCGCCTATAACCCCACCTGCGGAAAAAAACGGGAGGCCAGGAACCGGCAGAGATCTGTTCTGCGACCCTGTGCAAGCTGGCCCTGACAGGGCTAGGACCAGGGAATGGGGGGGCTCGCGGCTGACCTCATGCTGCCAGCCCTGCCCGGCTGGAGAAACCACGGTTTGCCATCCTGTGTGTGTGAGCGGGCTCCTAACGCAGGGGCGGAGTAGACCCTGAGACGAGTGGAAGTTCACGGCTGAGCTCACGCTACTAGCCCTGCCCGGACGGAGAAGCCCCGGATTGCCATCCTACATGCGTGAGCTGGCTCTGAACGCAGGGTTGGAGTAGAGTCCGGGACGATTGGAAGCTAGCAGCTGAGCTCACGCCAGCAAACACTCCGGGCCCAATAAACCACGTTTTGCGATCCTACGCAGGAGGGCCCTGGCCTCGAGGGTGGGGCTAAATTCTGGACGGGCAAAGGCTCACAGCTGAGAGCACGTCAAAAGCCTCGCCCAACCTGCGTAACTGTGGCAAGCAGGCTCTGACTGTGGGTGCTGGGCGTAAGCCTTCTGGAAGGCTGGGTCCGCAGCTGAGCAAAGGTGCTCACCTCTGCCCTAGGTGCTGAGGCTTGTGACTTGAGTGACAGTCCCTCCCGTGGAGGAGAGGCGGAAATCACAGCAACAGCCGCAGTAGGCTGACTCTGGCAATGCCCATATCCAATCACCCTAGGCAGCGGCAGAGGAGGATGCAGGCCTGCAGACAGACCAAACCTAGAGAACACAAAGGCAAAACCTACTGGACTCTAGTGTCCACAACTTGCTTATACACAGATAAAATGGGCAGGCAGAGGAATGCAAACCAAATGAATCAAGAGAAATCCCCAGAGAAGGACCTGAATGAAACAGATATAACCAAAAATGCCTCTGATTTCTGAGTATTAATTTTGTATCCTGCCACCTTGCTCAATTCATTTATCAGGTCCAGTAGTTTTTTGACTGAGACTTTAGAGTTTTCTATATACAATATCATATCATCTGCAAATAATGACAGTTTTAGTTCTTCTTTTCCAATTTGGATGCCTTTTATTTCTTCTTGTTGTCTGACTGCTGTAGCTAGGACTTACAGAACTATGTTGAATAAGAGTGGTGAAAGGGGACACCCCTGCCTGGTTCCTGATCTTAATAGGATTGCTTTTAATTTTTTCCCATTTAGGGTGATGTTTGCTCTGGGTTTGTCATAGATGGCCTTTATCAGGTTAAGGAATGTTCCCTGTATTCCCACTTTACTGAGAGTTTTGAGCTTGAATGGGTGCTGGATTTTATCAAATGCCTTTTCTGCATCTATTGAAATTATCATGTGATTTTTGTCCTTCCTTTTGTTTATTTGATGTATCACGCGAATATTGAACCAGCCTTGTCTCTCCAGAATAAATCCTACTTAATCATGGTGTATGGTTTTTTTCATATATTGCTGGATCTGGTTGGCTAATATTTTGTTGAGAATTTTAGCATCTAAATTCATCAGGTTTATTGTCCTATAATTTTCTTTCTTTGTTTTGTCTTTGCCCGGTTTTGGAATCAGAATTATGCTCGCCTCATAAAAGGAGTTTGGAAGTCTTCCTTCCACTTGATTTTCTGAAATAGCTTGAGGATAATAGGAGTTAGTTCTTCTTTAAATTTTTGGTAGAATTCACTTGTGAAGCCATCAGGCCCAGGACTTTTCTTTTTTGGGAGTTTTTTGTTAACTCTTTCGATCTTATTTGTTGTAATTGGTCTGTCTAGGTGTTCTGATTCTTCCAGATTGATTTTTGGAAGATTATATGATTCAAGAAATTTGTCCATTTCACCCAGGTTGCCTAATATTTTGGCAAAGAGTTCTTTATAGTATTTTGTTATAATACTTTGTATTTCTGTTGTGTCAGTTGTCATATCTCCACTCTCATTTCTGATTTTGTTTATTTGAGTCCTCTCTCTTTTTTTCTTGGTGAGTCTAGTTAAAGGTTCATCAATCTTGTTTACCTTTTCAAAGAACCGGCTTCTGGTGTCATTGATCCTCTGTATTGTTTCCTTAGCCTCTATGTCATTTATTTCTGCTCTGATCTTTATTATTTCTTCCCTTCTACTAGTCCTGAGCTTTATTTGCTGTTGTTTTTCTTGTTCTTTTAGATGCACAGTGAAGTTGCTTATTTGAGCTTTTTCTAGTTTCTCATGGTATGCCTGTAGTGCTATGAACTTCCCTCTCAGTACTGCTTTTGCTGTGTTCCATAAATTTTGAATTGATGTATGCTCATTATCATTGGTTTCTAGAAACTTCTTTATTTCTTCTTTGATCTCATTGTTAATCCATTCATTGTTTAATAACATGCTATTTAGTTTCCATGTGTTTGAGTATTTTTCAGTTTTTCTTTTGTGGTTAATTTTAGTTTCATGCCATTGTGATCAGAGAAAATGCTTGATATGATTTCAGTCCTCTTAAATTTGTTGAGACCCCTTTTGTGTCCTAACATGTGGTCTATCCTGGAGAATGTACCATGAGCGCTTGAAAAGAATGTATATTCTATTGCTTTAGGGTGAAAAGTTCTGAAGATATCTATTAAATCAAGTTGATCTAGTGTATTCTTTAAGTCTGCTGTTTCTTTGTTAATTTTTTTTCTTGAGAATCTATTCAGTGATGTTAGTGGGGTATTGAAATCCCCTACTATTATAATTATGGTGATAATCTCGCCCTTTATATCCATCAAAATCTGCTTTATGTATTTCTGGGTTCCTATAGTTGTTGCATAGATATTTATAATGGTTATATTCCTGTTGAATTGTTCCCTTTATCATTATGTAGTGTCCTTCTTTATCTCTTACTACAGCCTTTGTTTTAAAGTCCATTTTGTCAGATATAAGTAATGCTACCCCAGTTTTTCTTTCATTTCCATTTGCATGAAATATATTTTTCCATCCTTTTACTTCATGTCTATGTACATCTTTTCTTTTAAGATGTATCTCTTGTAGATAGCATATGTATGGGTCATGTTTCTTTATTTATGCAACTACCCTATGTGTTTTGATTGGATCATTTAATTTATTTTCATTTACGGTTATTATTGATATGTAATTGTTTATTGCCATTTTATTCTTTAAAGCTGTATTCTTCTTTTGCTATATTCTTTTCCCCTTTGAACTGTTCACAACAGGCCCCTTATCATCTCCTGCAGAATTGGCTTGGTTTTAATGAATTCCCTGAGGTTTTCTTAGTCTGGGAAGCTCTTTATTTCTTCTTCAATTTTAAACATTAGCCTTGCTGGATAGAGTAGTCTTTGTTGTAGGCTCTTGATCAGCATTACTTTGAATATATCTTGCCATTCCCTTCTGGCCTCAAGTGTTTCTGTTGAGAAGTCGAATGTCGTCCTTTTGGGGCCTCCTTTGTAGGTGATAGTCTTTTTTTTCTAGCAGTTTTTAAAAATTTTCTCTTTATCACTTAGCTGTGTTATTTTTACTATGGTGTGTCTTGGTTTAGATATTTCTGGTTTCTCTTTAATGGAGTTCTCTGTGCTTCTTGAACATGTGTAACGTTTTTCAGTGTTAATTTTGGAAAGGTTCCACCTATGATTTGATTCAACAAAATTTCTATCCTTTGGTCCTTCTCCACTTCTTCAGGAACCCTATGATGCGGATGTTATTTCTCTTCATGTTGTCACAGAGCTTCCTTAGAGTTTCCTCAGATTTTTTGAGTCTCTTTTTTTTTTCTGCTCTGCTTCTGTGCCTTTGTTTATTTTGTCATTTAACTCACTGATTCCATCCTCAGCTTCATCCATCCTGCTTTTAATTCCTTTCATTGTGATTTTCAGTTCTGATACTGTATTTGTCATTTCTGTCTGATTCTTTTTTATTATTTCCATTTCCTTTTTTATACTTGCTATTTCTTTATTTAGGTGTTCATAATGACTATTTTTGCTCTAAGCTCTTTGTGCATCTTAACTATCATTATTTTAAACTCTACATCAGGTAGTTTGGTTATATTTAATTCATTCAGGTTCTTCTTTGGGGATTTCTCTTGATTCATTTGGGTTGCATTTCTCTGCCTGCCCATTTTGTTGTGTGTAAGAAGAGTTTGGCTACTGGAGTCCAATGGGTGTTACCTCTGTGTTCCCTAGGTGTGATCTGTCTGCAGGTCTGCCACTCCTTCTGCCACTGCCTACGGCGGATGGGTGTGGGTGTTGCTGGTGATGGCCTTGGCTCCTGAAGTTTCCCTCTCACCTCTATAGGAGGGGCTATGTTTTCATGCCCGGCTCTACAAGCCTGAGCCAGTCTCGGTCTTTGCCCCTCTTTCACGGTTTGGACCGTGCACCACACTGGGGTCACAAGCCTGGGCATGAAGGGCAAGGGTGAGCACTTTTGCTTAGCTGCGGATTCCTGTCAGCCTGTTTTTCCAGCCAGGAGGGGCTTTTGGTGTGTGCTCAGCTGCTGGGCGCAACAGCCCCACCCCCACCAACCTGGGCTCCTCGGCTGGGCGGGGCTGTTGCTATACACTCACCCACGCTCTTAGCTTCGGCCCCAACTCTGTGGGCAAAGCTGGTTCGGGCAGGAGGCCTGGTGCAGCCATGTGCCTACTTGCCCCTGCCCAGTGGTGGATTTCCACCTGTTTTGGGCTCCCAGGTTTCCAACACAAGTGGGGTTGCAGGCGGGCCCGCAGCCGCCAGACCACTTTCACGTGTCCTCTTTGCCCCGGCTGGGCTAGACCGATCTCATGCCAGCCGGCTCGGCCTTTGCCCCCACCGGCGGAACTGTGCTTTCATGTCCCGCAGGTGCCTGCCATCCAGCAAGCCCTCAGCAGTGTGGATGTGGGCGCTGCAGCTTAGACCCTAACACTCCATACTGTAGTCTTAAAAGCCCCCTCCTTCTATGTGACTGTGCTGTAATTGCTGCAGTGGAGCCTGTTTGGCTGGTGTCCTGCTTCCCTTTGCTGGGTCCAGGGGAAATATTGTTTCAGATTTATGTAGTGACTCAGCCCAGGGTTTTGGGTGGCTGTCTCTCGAAGCTTTTCTCCCTGTGCCTTCCAGACTGCACTCTCTACCCACTGCTCTAGTTCTGTCCTCTCTCCTTGTCTTCCAGAGTCCCGTTTGAGTGGTTGTGAGTGAGGTTTACTTTGCTGTTCCTTTAAGAAGAATCCTGGATCTGAGACAACTGTCTTTTTCTCACAAACAGTATCCTTACCTGTTTCCCAACTAAATACTGTCCATACGCCTCTTCTAGGCTCTGGGGCTACAGGTTGGGGCTTTGTTCCTGGGACCCAGATCCCTCCCTCTCTGCTAAACTCTCTTCCAGCCATGCGGGTCTCTCTGGGCTGCCTTTCGCTCCAGGGAGCTGGGCAGTCCTTTCCAAGTTTTCGCTTTTCCTACCAGTCTCAGTTTGGCTTCTTCAGTGTTCCCGGTTGAAGAGTCCTCTCAGTCCAGTTCAACATTGGTTTATCCTGATGATGGTTCTTAAAATCAAGTTATAATCCACTTTGGTTCTGGGAGTTGGAAGTTGGTACGTCTGCTTACTCCATCTTGCTTTTGGTTTTTTTAATAAAAGGAAATTAACTTCTTAGATCTTCATTGAATTTATATCCTCTTTTCTTACTCATTATGTTAAAAATATAAAAAAATAATTAAAAATTATATTATAAATTATTACATACATATTGCTTAAAAACACAGTAAGTAGGTATATAATTACATGAACATATTTTATTGTTAGTTTATAAATTAAATCAATTTGATTGTTATGAAGTAACTATATTTTAAAAATTATTTTAATTTTAATCCTATATTTATTTCTAAATAATAACAATACTAACTTGTATTATTTTTCCTCTGAATTTGCCGTAAGTCTTAAGTGTCACATTCAAGGCCGGCACTAGACTTTTTGCACCACTATAAAATATAAATAATACGAATACTGTCTGCTAAATTCAAGAAAACTTATGTATTTATGAAATAAATAAATAAATATCTTATCTAAATTATCTGAATAGCTCATTTGTTGACATCACTTGTTTAACTAGCACTAGCACGCAGTACGACGTGTATTATCTGTGAGACAGTTACAAAATGTTTTCGTCGTTGCCAATGCCAAAAATGCCATTGTTCAATAAGTCCAAACAATGGTGGTTGAATTCTAACAACTGATCAACAATGAGAACTTTGATAAGCAGTTCTTGATAATCAGTTCTCAACAATTATTTGTTATTATTAAAGTTTAACATTATAAAATTAACAAAAATAATAAACAACTCATATCCTGGCTAAATAGCCACATGGCTGCCAAAAACCATATATTCCCTTCCCATTCTCCCACCATTCCCTAGCTTTTCATGCATTTTTTCCAAAAATCGGGACTTCTTTAAAACACTGCAGGATGCGGAACAAATTGTTAAAAATCGGGACTGTCCCGCCAAAAGTGGGACATCTGGTCACCTTGCTTTAAGGTCCTCTGATCAAGAAAGGATCAGAGAAATGGGGGAAGAGAGCCATAGGGTCATAAACAGATAAACGAATCCCTAAGGACCTTGCTGACACTATGTTTTTGGGGAAAAAATGACAAGATCAGAAACCACCTCTGATTTCTCTTTTGTCTAATGAATTGCTGTGGTGACAGGAGGGGAGAAATTTGGGAGAGAACTAGATCTTGGAATATTCAGAGCTTATAAAATTCATGTGAATATTTATTTCTGACTTGGGGACATTGATATCTTGATGGATACTATCTGTCTAAAAAGGTCTTCTAGCATCCTCCCTGTTTTCCCAAGACTTTAGAGATTGTGATTGGGAGGGAATCCTTTTTAGTTTCATTCATACAATATTTGGCATCAAGAATGAAAAGTATAATATCCTGGGTTGTCTGAGGATGTTTAAAGATGTCAGGCAGGAATTGGAGAAGCTCAAAAGTAGGATCCCTTTTCAGCTGCTCTTTTAGCATGCAAGAATGCTCACACTTGCAAAAAGAACTTGTGCTCCAATGAGAGAGTGAGAGTCCTAGAGAGAACTGTATCATAGCCACAATACTTTACCGCTAACTAGAGAGAAGCAAAGCCTTTTACGTTAATCAATGGTAATGATTTAATCCCCAATGACTATGCACAAACAAGTTCATTAGCAAAGGTTAAGAGCTATCTGTGACCAGACACAGGAGTTCTGAGAAGAGACATCACAACATGGTGGAAAATTGAGAAAACGATCAAGAATAACAGCATTCACAGTAGAGAATCCAGACATCAGCATTCCAGATACTGATTGCTAGTCACTATGGTTAAGAGTGTCCTGAACTGTGTTCTACAGAACATCAGTTCTGCAAGATTTTAAAATAAGACACACCAAAAAGAGGGTGCCTTGGTCAAATATGTAAGGATGAGACGGCACTTGAAAACCAGGTGTGCAAGCTTTATTAGAAGAGAAAGACCTGCCGGGCACTTCTCCAAAAGAAGGGCACCAAGTAGACTTTGGGGGCAAATTTTATAGGGTAGGGAAGACCCTCGAGCAAGTGGGCATTGAGTCAGAAGTTCTGGTATGTGGGAGAGCCTGGGGTCAGAAGTTCTGGTGTGTCCCCATCTGCAGTTTTATGGTTTCAGCTTCCCAGATGCTCCTTCTGGAATTTTTCTGCTTCAGGGGTGATAGTCCAGTAAGTAGGGGTGAGGTCAGACAGATAAGCGGAACAGCAAAAGGTCAGTTAGAAGTTCTGGAAAATTCATGTATCTATCAAAATAAATCAGAGAAATTCTACCTACCATATCCCCTACCTGGAAATGTGTTATACACATTAATTATATGTAGTAAAGAAAATGGTTTAACTTTATTTAAACTTAGTCTTTCTCAAATCTTTTGAATATAGAATCTTATTTTTGTTTGCTTATTTAGATATTTATTTATTATTAACATCTCAAGGAGAGCATGTCGTAGTGAGTATAGTATGGAAATGTCATGCTAATAGTTTTATTAGTTATGAAGTGTGGAGGTGTGAGAACTGGATATCAGAACCCAGTGAATGGCCTCTTCAATTCTTATATATACATTCAACCCTGGGTGTGCATCAGGATCATCTGATGGAACTTATAAAAAATGCCTATTCCAGATATCACTCCTAGTCTAAAAACATCAGAATCTGGAGGATAGCACCTTAGAATATGTATTTTAAAATGTTTTCCAGGTGATTCTTGTGAGCCAGCACAAACTGTTCTAAAGATCAGCATTTAGAAACCACTAATTGAATTACAGAGTTTGGGCTCAATTGTTCCAATAAGGCTGTTGTTGGCTTTGTCAGGTCCAGGTTAAAGAATTGATTTTATATAATAAATACCTAAACTGAATATAGTATATTTTCTTAGCCCAAACCACTGGTAGATGACCCAATTTCTAATATTTATGTCCACTCTCAAGAAGCTAAGTTACCACTAAGTAGGGTGGTGATAAGTGGAAAAGCAATCCATTAGGAGCAGGTGCTTTGGCCAGTAAACGCTGCCTTCCTGTAGACCTAGACCTCAGGGCCCACAGCCGTGGAGCAGTGTCTTCCAGAGACAGTGCCCAGGCCAAGCCAAAGGCCTCCCCCTCCTCCATTGCTCGCTGCATCATTTATCCTGCTTCCTTACCAGGGGCTTGACACATAGAGTAGATTTGAAGGTTGAATGAAAGAGACAATCTACCTTTAGATTAGAGTCAAAATTCTTGTGCTCCAAGTAGGTAAAACCAGGCAATTTTTTTTCTTACGGAATTCTGCTCTAATAAAACTAATTTTTGTCTATAGGTGTTACCTTTTATTTTTTTTAAAGATTTTATTTCATTGATTTGAGAGAGAGAGAGAGAGAAAGGGGTGTGTGTGGGGGGGTGGGTGGGGGGTGGAAGCATCAACTCATAGGTAGTTGCTTCTCACATGTTCCGGGACAGGTTTTGAAGCAGCAGCCTTGGCATTCCAGGTTGACACTTCATCCACTGCACTACCACAGGTCAGGCTAAGTGTTACATTTTATTTTTAACTTAAAATAAAATGAAACAAAACAAAAAAATAACAGTGTTATTAAAGGAATTGCATGAAGGGTAGATAAAGACAGGGTAGCATACAGAATAATCTTATAAATCCTCAAGTGAGTATGGAAGGATTTCATCTATGGTAGTATAGACCAGGGGTCCTCAAACTATGGCCCGTGGGCCACATGTGGCCCCCTGAGGCCATTTATCCGGCCCCCGCCGCACTTCCCGAAGTGGCACCTCTTTCATTGGTGGTCAGTGAGAGGAGCACAGGATGCATCCACACCCATAGTTCCCATTGAAATACTGGTCAGTTTGTTTACTTAAATTTACTTGTTTTGTATTTTAAATATTGTATTTGTTCCCATTTAGTTTTTTTTTTTTACTTTAAAATAAGATATGTGCAGTGTGCATAGGGATTTGTTCATAGTTTTTTTTTATAGTCTGGCCCTCCAATGGTCTGAGGGACAGTGAACTGGCCCCCTGTGTAAAAAGTTTGGGGACCCCTGGTATAACCAAACTGCTTTTTCAATATTTTGGTAGAAATGATTCTCATTATTGAACATGAAGTGGTGTTTGAGTGCAGAAAAAACTTGGCAACCTTTGTAGAGAAAGCTACTTTAACAATCTGCTCTAGAACATCTTCCTTAGAAGTCTTCACCATTCTTATACTTGGTGTGAACATTTCCTTGAAGGTGATGAAGAATGAGTTGTGGCAGTTCTAACATGGTAACTATCCATAAATTCCTTAAACTCAGCTGAGGAATTATAGTTCCATGGCTAGACCTGACAGTGTCTCATAACTGTGATATTGTCAGTAATGCTTCAGAGTAGTGGTGGTTACAATAGAGTAGGTGGGATTGTAACTTTAAGAAAAACTCCACTATAATAAAAAATGTAGGATGTTTCTGCAAAGTGAACTTATTCTATTATCAAGATTTCTTGGTCTTCCTCAATGGCAAGGAGTGCATATTAGGTTGGCTACTTAAAAAAATATTTTTTTTTTAAGTCAGAGGAGGGGAGACAGTGAGACAAACTCTTGCATTTGCCCTGACCAGGATACACCCTACAGTCCCATCTGGGGTTGATGCTCAAATTAACCAAACTATCCTCAGCACCTGGGGCGGACACTGGAACTTATCAAGCCACTGGCTGCAGGCGAAGAGAAAGAGAAGAAGGAGAGGAAGGGGGAGAGAAGAATATGGTTGTTTCTCCTGTGTGCCCTGACTAGGAATTGAACTCAGGACATTCATATGGCTGGGTCAACACTCTATCCACTAAGAGAACCAGCCAGAGCTGGGTTGGCTATTCAAAGTAACCTCAAGAGTGATATTTTTCCTGGTGGCCTTTTACATATAAGGATTAATTGCAAGGCAACAAACCTAGAACTCTCAGAAGATCCAAAGACTATTAGGTGAGAATTTTGCCTCCAAAGCAGAAATTGTCAGGCAGAAAAGGAATGTGATACTTTAAGGCAGTGCTTTTGAAACTTAAATATACATATAAGTCACTTGGGAACTTGTTAAAATTAAGGTTCAGGTTGAAGAGGGCATTGATCGGGCCTGATATTCTGCATTTCTAAGAACATCCTGATGATGATGAACCTTCATGGACCACACTGAGTTTCCAAGACATTTTTGGACAGCTTTCCTGTTTGGGAGCATATGGTAGGATTTGGCTATCAGATTGCTGATACTTGGTAAATTGATATTGGTAATGATACATTGTAAATAATCTATTATGTGTGGAGGCAGAGTGGACATAGGAATTACATTTATGTTGAGTTATATTAAGTTAGTTTTGTTATTATTGATTATACAAAAGAAATTTTGTTCTATGTCATACACATTCCCTGTTTTTTCACAATTTGCCTTTTTCTTTTGATTTTGTTTAGTGTCTTTATCCAGACATACGTTTTAAGTTTGTGTTGCCTTCTGGGCTGTGCATCATGATGGAAAGGGTTTTTAATCCAAGATTATAAAAATATTCAATCATATTTTCTTCCAGTACTTCTTTTATTTACATTACAATTAAAAATTTTAGCAGCTTTATTAAGGCACAATTTACATACCACCAAGTTCACCCATTTTAAGTGTGTAATTCAAGAACTTTTAGTGAATTTACAGTTCTGCAACTGTCACCACAATTTTAGCATATTTCCATCACCCCCAAACATATATTCCTTGTGCCATTTTCATTTATTTTATTTTTTTTCTACAGGGACAGAGAGATAGCCAGAGAGAGGGAAAGATAGGGACAAACAGACAGGAATGGAGAGAGGTGAGAAGCATCAATCATTAGCTTTTCGTTGCCGTTGCGACACCATAGTTGTTCATTAATTGCTTTCTCACATGTGCCTTGACCGCGGGCCTTCAGCAGACTGAGCAACCCCTTGCTGGAGCCAGTGACCTTGGGTCCAAGCTGGCGAGCTTTTGCTCAAGCCAGATGGGCCCACGCTCAAGTTGGCGACCTTGGGGTCTCGAACCTGGGTCCTCCACTCTATCCACTGCGCCACTGCCTGGCCAGGTTATTTATTTGATTTTTGATCTAAAATTTATTTGGGTGGAAGGAGTGGGACAGAAATTCAGTTTTATTTGTTTTTTTCCAAAATGTCTAGCCTGTTTCCCCAACATCTCTGCCTCACAGAGTGGATGTGCCATCTTTCATCATAAACTAATTCTTTTATATACTTGCGTTTAGTTAGGTCTATATTCTGTTACCTGATATTTATTAATCTGGGATGATCACAGTTTACATTATGATGTGCTAATTAGTGGAGGTGCCAGCTTTCAATTATTACTTTCCTTTCTCAGATATCCCCCAAATATCTTATATGTCTATTTTCAGGTAATTTTGTCAAATTTCCCCATTTTCCCACAAAATACAATTTTCTTTTATTTTTTTTTTACTACTATCACATTGAATTTATAAATTCAACAGGAACAACTGGTCTTTTTATAAGTGTGGATTTCTATCCAAGAACAAAGTGTGCTTTTTATTTATTTTTATTTACTTGTTCATTTATTTTAGTGCACACACAAGAGACAGACAGGGAAAGACAGACAGGAAGGGGGACAGATGAGAAGCATCAATGCAAAGCTGTGACACTTTAGTTGTTCATTGATTGCTTTCTCATACATGTTTGATTGGGGGCTCAAGCTGAGCCAGTGACCTATGGCTTAAGCTAGTGATCTTGGGCTTAAGCCAGTGATTTTGGACTCAAACCAGCGACCTTTGGGCTCAAGCCCGCAATTTCTGGGCTCAAACCAGCAACCATAGAGTCATGTTTATGATCCCACGCTCAAAATGGCAACCCCATACTCAAACTGGTGAGCCTGTGCCCAAGCCAGTGATCTCAGAGTTTCAAACCTGGGTTCTCAGCCTCCTAAGTAAGCTCTATATACTGCACCAAAAGGTCTGTTTTTTATTTAAACAATCTTCTTGTGTTGTCCCTGATTGAATTAAAAAATTATTTTCATTCAGATTTTTGTTAATTTTGCATGGTTTTTGTTAAGTTTACTCTAAAGGCACTTATTTGTTTCATTAATATTCAAATTGAAAGTAGTATTTATAAAGTACTTATGGTTACTAAAAATAAAATATTTGTACCTGTCCACCCTACTGATCTTCTGTTTCTAATACTTTTTTTTCAGTAGATTCTCTTGGGTTTTCAAAAATATATAATGATATAATCTTATAGTAATACTTTTAGCAGTTCTAGGAGGCATCTTTATCTTATTTTTAAATCTACTGGGAGAGTTTCTACTCTTTCACTATTAAGCAGGAAGCTTAAATTTGTGATTTATTTTATTATCTATTTCTTGAAGAGCTGCTTCTTTTTTTTTTTGTTGATAAATTTTTTTTATTATTAACTTTAATGTGGTGACACCAATAAATCAGGGTACATATGTACAATGAAAACATCTCCAAATTATCTTATCATTCAATTGTGTTGCATACCCATCACCCAAAGTCTAATTGACCTCTGTCACCTTCTATCTGGTTTTCCCTGTGCCCCTACCCTTCTCCCTTTCCCACCATCCCCTCCCTCCACCCACCCCGTAACCACCACACTCTTGTCCATGTCTCACAGTCTCACTTTTATGTCCCACCTATGTATGAATTCATGCTGTTCTCAGTTTTTTTTTCTGATTTACTTATTTCACTCCGTATAATGTTATCAAGGTACAACCATTTTGTTGTAAATGATCCGATGTCATCATTTCTTATAGCCGAGTAGTATTCCATAGTATATATGTACCAAAGCTTTTTAATCCAATCATCTTCTGACAGACACTTGGGCTGTTTCCAGATCTTCGCTATTAACAAACAATGCTGCCACAAACATGGGGGCGCATTTCTTCTTTTCGAACCGTGTTATGGTGTTCTTAGGGTATATTCCTAAAAGCGGGGTAGCCGGGTCAAAAGGCAGTTCGATTTTTAATTTTTTGAGGAATCTCCAAACTGTTTTCCACAGTGGCTGCACCAGTCTGCATTCCCACCAGCAGTGCAGAAGGGTACCCTTTCCTCCGCATCCTCGCCAGCACTTATTCTGTGTTGTTTTGCTGTTGAGTGCCATTCTGACTGGTGTGAGGTGATACCTCATTGTGGTTTTAATTTGCATTTCTCTAATAATTAGTGATGTTGAGCATTTTTTCATATGTCTTTTGGCCATCTGTATGTCTTCTTTGGAGAAATTTCTATTCATTTCTTTTGCCCATTTTTTGATTGGATTGTTTGTCTTCCTGGTGTTGAGTTTTTAAGTTCTTTATAAATTTTGGTTATTAACCCCTTATAAGACGTGCTGTCGAATATGTTCTCCCAATGTGTGGTTTGTCTTTTTATTCTGTTCTTATTGTCTTTAGCTGTGCAAAAACTTTTTAGTTTGATATAGTCCCATTTGTTCATCTTGCCTTTTATTTCATTTGCCCGTGGAGATAAATCAGCTAATATATTGCTGATACAGATGTCGGAAAGCTTGCTGCCTATATTTTCTTCTAAGATGCTTATAGTTTCACGGCTTATGTTTAAGTCTTTTTTCCATTTTGAATTTGTTTTTGTGAATGGTGTAAGTTGATGGTCTAGTTTCATTTTTTTGCAGGTAGATGTCCAATTTTCCCAACACCATTTGTTAAAGAGGCTGTCTTTACTCCATTCTATGTTCTATGTTCTTTGCTCCTTTGTCAAATATCAGTTGTCCATGAAGCTAAGGGTTTATTTCTGGGTTCTCTGTTCTGTTCCATTGATCAATTTGTCTGTTCTTATGCCAATACCATGCTGTCTTGAGTATAATGGCCTTGTAGTAGACCTTGATATCCGGAAGAGTGATACCTCCTGCTTTATTTTTTCTTTTTTTGATTGCTGAGGCTATTCGTGTTCTTTTTGGTTCCATATAAATTTTTGGAATATGTTTTCAATATCTTTGAAGTATGTCATTGGTATTTTAATTGGTATTGCATTGAATTTATAAATTGCTTTGGGTAATATAGAAATTTTAATGATGTTTATTCTTCCTAGCCATGAGCTCGGTATATGCTTCCACTTGTTTGTATCTTCCTTGATTTCTTTTATAAATGTTTTATAATTTTCTGAGTACAAGTCCTTAACCTCCTTGGTTAAATTTATTCCTAGGTATTTTATTTTTTTGGCTGCAATAGTGAAGGGGATTGTTTCCTTAAGTTCTTTTGCTGACATTTCATTGTTTGTATACAGAAATGCCTCTGATTTCTGAGTATTAATTTTATACTTGCCACCTTGCTGAATTTGTTTATAAGGTCCAGTAGTTTTTTGACTGAGACTTTAGGGTTTTCTATATACAATATCATGTCATCTGCAAATAGTGACAGTTTTACTTCTTCTTTTCCAATTTGGATGCCTTTTATTTCTTCTTCTTGTCTGATTGCTATAGCTAGGACTTCCAGAACTATGTTGAATAAGAGTGGTGAAAGTGGGCAACCCTGCCTGGTTCCTGATCTTAAGGGGATTGCTTTTAATTTTTGTCCATTTAGTATGATGTTTGCTGTGGGTTTGTCGTAGATGGCCTTTATCATGTTAAGGAGTGTTCCTTGTATTCCCACTTTACTGAGAGTTTTGAGCATGAATGGGTGCTGGATTTTATCAAATGCCTTTTCTGCATCTATTGAAATTATCATGTGATTTTTGTCCTTCCTTTTGTTTATGTGATGAATCACATTTATTGATTTGCGAATATTGAAACAGCCTTGCCTCTCCAGAATAAATCCCACTTGATCATGGTGTATGATTTTTTTCATATATTGCTGGATCCGGTTGGCTAATATTTTGTTGAAAATTTTAGTGTCTAAGTTCATCAGGGATATAGGCCTATAATTTTCTTTGTGTTGTCTATGCCCAGTTTTGGGATCAGAATTATGCTTGCCTCATAAAAGGAGTTTGGAAGTCTTCCTTCCTCTTGAATTTTTTGAAATAGCTTGAGGAGGACAGGAGTTAGTTCTTTGAATTTTTGATAGAATTCACTTGTGAAGCCATCAGGCCCAGGACTTTTCTTTTTTGGGAGTTTTTTGATAACTGTTTCGGTCTCATTTGTTATAATTGGTCTGTTTAGGTGTTCTGATTCTTCCAGATTGATTTTTGGAAGTTTATATGATTCAAGAAATTTGTCCATTTCGTCAAGATTTTCTAATTTTTTGGCATAGAGTTCTTCATAGTATTTTCTTACAATGCTTTGTATTTCTGTTGTGTCAGTTGTTATTTCTCCACTGTCCTTTTTAATTTTATTTCTTTGAGACCTCTCTCTTTTTTTCTTGGTGAGTCTAGTTAAAGGTTCATCAATCTTGTTTACCTTTTCAAAGAACCAGCTTCTGGTTTTATTGATCCTCTGTATTGTTTCCTTAGCCTCTATGTCATTTATTTCTGCTCTGATCTTTATTATTTTCTTCCTTCTACTTGTCCTGGGTTTTATTTGTTGTTTTTTTTCAGGTGCTTTTAGCTGCAGGGTCAGGTTGCTTATTTGAGCTTTTTCTAGCTTCTTATGATATGCCTGTAGTGCAATGAACTTCCCTCTCAGTACTGCTTTTGCTGTGTCCCATAAATTTTGAGTTGATGTATGCTCATTATCATTGGTTTCTAGAAACTATTTTATTTCTTCTTTGATCTCATTGTTAATCCATTCATTATTTAATATCATGCTATTTAGTTTCCAAGTGTTTGAGTATTTTTCAGTTTTTCTTTTGTGGTTAATTTCTAGTTTCATGGCATTGTGATCAGAGAAAATGCTTGATATGATTTCAATCTTCTTAAATTTATTGAGACCATTTTTGTGTCCTAACATGTGGTCTATCCTAGAAAATGTACCATGAGTGCTTGAGAAGAATGTATATTCTACTGCTTTAGTATGAAAAGTTCTGAAGATATCTATTAAATCAAGTTGATCTAGTGTATCCTTTAAGTCTGCTGTTTCTTTATTGATTTTCTTTCTTGAGGATCTATCCAGTGTTGTTAGTGGGGTATTGAAATCTCCTACTCTGATAGTATTGCTGTTAATCTCACCCTTTATATCCATCAACGTCTGCTTTATGTATGTCGGGGCTCCTATATTTGGTGTGTAGATATTTATAATAGTTATATTTTCCTCTTGAATTGTTCCCTTTATCATTATGTAGTGTCCTCCTTTATCTCTTACTACAGTCTTTGTTTTAAAGTCCATTTTGTCAGGTATAAGTACTGCTATTCATTGCCATTTGAATGAAATATTTTTTTCCATCCTTTTACCTTCAGTCTATGTGCATCTTTTGTTTTAAGGTGTGTCTCTTTTAGACAGCATATGTGTGGGTCCTGTTACTTTATGCACGCAGCTACCCTATGTCTTTTGATTGGATCATTTAATCCATTAACATTTAAGGTTATTATTGATATGTAGTTGTTTATTGCCATTTTATTCTTTAAAGCTGTATTCTTCTTTTGCTATATTCTTTTCTCCCTTTGAACTGTTCACAACATGCCCCTTAGTATCTCTTGCAGAATTGGTTTGGTTTTAATGAATTCCTTGAGGCTATCTTTGTCTGGGAAGCTCTTTATTTCTCCTTCAATTTTAAATGTTAGCCTTGCTGGATAGAGTAGTCTTGGTTGTAGGTTCTTGTTCTGCATTACTTTAAATATATCTTGCCATTCCCTTCTGGCCTCAAGTGTTTCTGTTGAGAAGTCCAATGTCATCCTTATGGGGCTCCTTTGTAGGTGATAGCCTTTTTTTCTCTAGCAGCTTTTAAGATTTTTTCTTTATCCATTAGCTTTGGTATTTTAACTATGATGTGTCTTGGTGTAGATTTTTTTGGGTTTCTTTTTAATGGAGTTTGTGTGCTTCTTGAACGTGTGGAATGTTTCCCAGCCTTAATTTAGGGAAGTTTTCTGCTATGATTTGATTGAACAAAGTTTCCATTTTCTGTCCTCTCTCCTCTTCTTCAGGCACCCCTATGATGCGAATGTTGTTTCTCTTCATGTTGTCATAGAGCTCCCTTAGAATTTCCTTACTTTTTTTTAGTTTCTTTTCCTGTTTCTTCTGTGCTTCTGTGCCTTTGTTTATTGTGTCCTCTAACTCGCTGATTCAATCCTCAGCGTGATTCATCCTGCTTTTAATTCCTTCCATTGTGGTTTTCAGTTCTGATACTGTATTTGTCATTTCTGTCTGGTTCTTTTCTATTATTTCAATTTCATTTTTTATACTTGTTATCTCTTTATTTAGGTTTTCATAGTGAGTATCCATTGTTGCTCTAATTTCTTTGAACATCTTAACTATCATTATTCTAAATTCTGCTTCTGGTAGTTTGGTTATATCTGGTTCATTCAGGTCCTTCTCTGGGGATTTCTCTTGATTGATTTGGTTTGCATTCCTCTGCCTGCCCATTTTATCTGTGTATAGGCAAGTTGTGGGATCTGGAGTCCAGTAGGTATTCCCTTTGTGTTCTCTAGGTGTGGTCTGTCTGCAGGCCTGCCACCTCCTCTGCCACTTCCTAGGGTGGTTGGGTATGTGCGTTGCCTGCGACAGCCTACTGCAGCTGTTGCTGTGATTTCCTCCTCTCCTCCGCGGAGGGGCTGTCACTCAAGCTACAAGCCTTAGCACCAAGGGCAGAGGTGAGCACCTTTGCTCAGCTGCGGACCCAGCCCGTTTCCGGAAGGCTTACGCCCAGCTCCCACAGTCAGAGCCTGCTCGCCACTTTTTTGCAGGTTGGGCGGGGCTTTTGACGTGCTCTCAGCTGTGAGCCTTTTCCCGTCCAGAATTTAGCCCCACCCTTGAGGCTGGGGCCCTCCTGCGCAGGGTCGCAAACCGCGGTTTATTGGGCCAGGCGTGTTTGTTGCCGTGTGCTCAGCTGCTAGTTTCCGATCGATCTGGACTCTACCATGCCCCCACGTTCGGTGCCATCTCGCATGTAGGATGGGCAACCACTGGGATTTCTCTGGCCAGGCGGGGCTAGTAGCGTGAGCTCAGCTGCGAAAGCCAGCTCGCACGCACGTAGGTTTGTAAACCACCGGGGTTTCTCTGGCCCGGCGGGGCTAGTAGCATGAGCTCAGCCGTGAAAGTCAGCTCGAGTGCACGTAGGATTTCAAACCACCGCGGTTTCTCCGTCCGGGCGGGGTTGGCAGCGTGAGCTCAGCCGTGAGCCCCTTGCCCTTCCCTGGTCCTAGCCCCGTACCCGCGGCTTGCGCAGGGTCGCAGAGCCGATCTCTGCCCGTATTTTTTCCCACAAGTGGGGTCACAGGCGGGCCCGCAGCTGCCGGACTGCTTTCGCGCGTCCCCTCCGCCCCTGCTGGGCTAGACTGAGCTCACATCGGTTGTGCCTCCGCCCACGCCGACAGGACCGCATTTCAGCATCCTGCTGCTAACATCCCTTCAGCAACCCTCAGAGAGATGGCAGTGTCTTAAGTCTCCACACTGTAGGCTTGGGAGCTCCCTCCCTCTAAGCAGCTCTGCTCTAATTGCCGCGGGAGAGCTTGTTTGGCTGTGTCCTGTCTCCCTTTGCTGGTATTGCTAGTTCCAGGGGAAATACTCGTTTTCGATTAGGGAAATGACTTAGCCCAGGGGTCAGGATGGCTGTCCCTCAGAGTGTTCTCGTGCCTTCAGTCCACTCTCTGTTCCCGCTTCTCTGTTCCTCTCCTCTGTCCCCGTTCCCCGGAGCCCCTGGTGTGTGGTTGTGAGAGAGGTTTTCTGCGCTGTCCCTTTAAAAAGATTCTTGGGTCTGAGAAAACGATCTCTTTTTCACAAACAGTATCCTCACTTGTTTCACAGCTCAACACTGTCCATACACCTCTTCTAGGCTCTGGGACTGCAGGCTGGGGCTTGGTTCCTGGGACCCAGGTCCCTCCCTCTCCACCAAACTCTCCTTCTGCCTCACGGGTCTCTCTGGGCTGCCGTTTGCTCCGGGGAGCTGGGCAGCCCTCTTCGCGTTTTCGCTATTCCTACCAGTCTCAATGTGGCTTCTGCAGTGTTCCTTGGTTGAAGAGTCCACTTAGTTTAGTTCAAAGTTGGTTTATCCAGATGATGGTTCTTAAAATTGAGTTATAATCCACTTTGGTTCTGGGAGTTGGAAGTTGGTACGTCCTCCTACTCCATCGCCATCTTCCCCCCAAGAGCTTCTTCTTTTTAATTAGAAAGAAATATTGAATTTTATCAAAAGCTTACTCTTCTCTTTAAAATTTTCAAGAATTTAATTCTTTTCTTCCTTTTAGAGAAATCTTCTTGGGATATGTTGGTTAGTACTTTTTCGAGAGTGGCAGTTTTATTATCTTGTTCTTGGCTTAAGCCCCATGAAAGCACATGTTGGCTTTCCTTGGTCCCTCATTCTTAATTAAAGTCCTTAGTTTGCTTTTGTCTCTTTGTACTTTATCTCTTCATTGTGCTATTTACCCCAAGGTTGTCTGTACACTGACTTGATTTTTTCCCATTTTACGTGCTTTTCTACATTTAAGTTATTGCTGGTTCCTTAAGGATGTTGTATTTACTCCTAAGTATGTTGTTTTCACTCCTGCTTTCTTTCTGAGTTTGTAATCCCACTTTAAAAAAACAAACTAAATTCTGCTGTCTTTCTTTTTGTTTATTTTTTTAAGATTTTATGAGGAAGGTGTTGGGCAGATAAAATATAATATGCTCACTTTGTTAAAGATGGCACCGCCCACATGAAAGCCAGGTGATGTTATTTGCCCTTATGCTTGTGATGGGTGTGGGGGAAAGGCTGTAATGTAAGCAGGCCGGTAGTTATAGCCTAACGCTTAGTTTTAAGAGTAAACTTTCCCCCACACTTTTGACTGATTGGATGATGTGGGGTGGTGCACTCTCAAGAGGAGTCCCATTATGCCTCAGATGGGTGATTTTGTATCAGAGACTTCCTTGTTTGTGCAATTGGATTGGAGGTTTTGATTTTGCACTATAATGTGGGACAGACCAGTAGCTTGCTCGCTCTTGGTTCCTGAGGTATTAGAGAGGAGAGCAGATTAAGGCCACATGGAGGCCAGGAGAAGCAGCTAAGATGGCAGAGTGCTGAGGGAGAAGCCAATTTGTGCAGAGTTTGTGTAGAAAGAAGGAGATGTTAAACATTCTAGCTGGTGAGCTAGAAACCTTTGATTCTAGGAAACTCGGATAAGTCAGTAGCTTTGTGAGCACTGAATGAGTGGGTTTTGGACCCCAGTGTGTGTTTTTGCTTGCCTGCTGGGTGCAAGCTAGAATTAAAGCTGATGGCTCACCAGTTTTTGGCTTCGTTGTTTCATTACCGTCTGTTCGAATCTAATGCGAACCTGCATGGGCCAGGCTGCTGTGATGGTGGCCCTGGCTACTGGCTTTACAGAAGGGAAACAAGAAGTTTTAACTAACTTGCTTCACTTTAGTTGTCCACTGATTGCTTGTAATATGTGCTTTGACTGGTCAAGTCCAGGATTTTGAACCAGCGACCCTAATGCTCTGGGATGGGGCTCTATCCACTGTGCCACCACAAGCCTGGCTGCTGTCTTTATTTTTATTAACTCTTCAAGTGTGAAGGATTCCTTTAGGGGCAGAAAAGATTTATTATACAGAAATTTGTTCTGTTAGGGTATGTCTTTTCTCTGAATGGAATATATGTCTATTTTTTTTTATGTCATATTTGATTCCATTCTCCTTTTTTTCTTTCTTGGTTAAAAATTGTTCCATTGTTATCATGTTCTTTCCCTGTGGTTTACTCAAATATGTTGGGGTCAGCACTATATAGGTCTTTAATTTGCCCAACAATCACATGAGTGAATTCTTTTTGACTCACTTCCCACTTCCCAGCAGAGAATATGTTGTCCCTCACTACCCATTTCTCTTTCTACCTTAGTAATAAAAACCCTGAATTGGAATTGAGCACAAGGATGACTCTTTATACCTAGTATGACTGACAATGACAATACCCACACCCTTTAGGAGGAAGCCCATAGTACATGAGTGTACTCAGGCTCCATGACACTATAAGGCAGTATTTCCTATTGTAGTTTTACATATAACGAAGAAAGAATTCATCATCACTGAGAAAATTCAGAAAAATATAAAGAGGCAAAAATAGTAGTTAAGATGATCATAATCTCACCTTTGTGACAGATAATCTCCATTAACATCTTGTGTATCATTTCAGTCTTGTTAAATATACATGTGTCTTTTGGAAGACAAAAATGACATAAAACCATTTCAGGGCTTGATATTTTTCACTTAATAATATAATGTTTTCATGTGCTGCAATTTTAAAAAAATTTTCTGGAGCTAGAATGGCCTTTCCAAGGTGTTTAGTTTATTTATTTTAATTATTTTTTGAATAAAATATTCACATGGTAGAAAAGTCAAAATATATATTTAAAAATTTTATTAATTTTAATTTATTGTGTAGACATGGACTCAAGTGTCCCACTTAATATAATACCATCACCCTCCACCCTTGTGTCCCACATTATACCCCCTTTGCCTCCCTCCCCCTAAATCCCTCACCCCTTACCTCGGGGATTTGCTGTTCTGTTATCTATATCTCTGTGTTATGTATATATAATTTCACTAATCACTTCACCTTCTTTGAACCCATCGCCTCATCTCCCTTCTTTCTGACAGCTGTCCTTCTGGTCCCTGTGACCTTGCTTCTGTCTCTATTCTAATCCTCAGTTAACTTTGTTCATTAGATTCCACATCTAGTGAGATAATATATTTGTGTTTTTCTGTAAGATTTATTTCACTTAGCATAATAATCTCCAGGACCACCCATGCCATTGCAAAGGGAAAGATTTTCTTCTTTTTCACTGCCACGTAGTATTCCATTGTGTATATGTACCACTGCTATTTTTTTTTAGGTGTTTTATTTTTAGGTTTTTTTCTTAATTTTTAATGGGATGACATTAATAAATCAGGGTACATATGTTCAAAGAAAATATCTCCAGGTTATCTTATCATTCAATTATGTTGCATACCCATCAACCAAAGTCAAATTGTCCTCTGTTACCTTCTATCTGATTTTCTTTGTGCCCCTTCCCTCCCCCCATCCTCCCTCTCCACTCTCCCCCCACCTTGTAACCACCACACTCTTGTTTATGTCTCATAGTCTTGTTTTTATATCTCATCTATGTATAAAATCATGCTGTTCTCAGTTTTTTTTTCTGTTTTACTTATTTTACTCCGTATAATGTTATCAAGGTCCATCCATTTGATGTAAATGATCAGATGTCATCATTTCTTATGGCTAAGTAGTATTCCATAGTATATATGTACCAAAGCTTTTTAATCCACTCGTCCTCTGATGGAAACTTGGGCTGTTTCCAGATCTTCGCTATTAACGAACAATGCTGCCACAAACATGGGGGTACATTTCTTCTTTTCGAACAGTGCTATGGTGTTCTTAGGGTATATTCCTATAAGTGGGATAGCTGGGTCAAAAGGCAGTTCGATTTTTAATTTTTTGAGGACTCTCCATACTGTTTTCCACAGTGGCTGCACCAGTCTGCATTCCCACCAGCAGTGCAGGAAGGTTCCCTTTTCTCCATATCCTCGCCAGCACTTGTTCTGTGTTGTTTTGCTGATGAGCGCCATTCTGACTGGTGTGCGGTAATATCTCATTGTGGTTTTAATTAGCATTTCTCTAATGATTAGTGATGTTGAGTATTTTCTCATATGCCTATTGACCATCTGTATGTCCTCTTTGTAGAAATTTCTATTCATTTCTTTTGCCCATTTTTTGATTGGATTGTCTGTCTTCCTGGTGTTGAGTTTTATAAGTTCTTTATAAATTTTGGTTATTAACCCCTTATACGACGTGTTGTCGAATATGTTCTCCCATTGTGTGGTTTGTCTTTTTATTCTGTTCTTATTGTCTTTAGCTGTGCAAAAACTATATAGTTTAATATAGTCCCATTTGTTTATTCTGCCTTTTATTTCATTTGCCCGTGGAGATAAATGGGCAAATATATTACTGCGACAGATGTCAGAGAGCTTACTGCCTATGTTTTCTTCTAAGATGTTTATGGTTTCACGGCTTGCATTTAAGTCTTTTATTCATTTTGAGTTTGTTTTTATGAATGGTGTAAGTTGATGGTCTAGTTTTATTTTTTTGCAGGTAGATGTCCAATTTTTCCAATACCATTTTTTAAAGAGACTGTCTTTACTCCGTTGTATGTTCTTTCCTCCTTTGCCAAATATCAGTTGTCCATAAAGGTGTGGGTTAATTTCTGGGTTCTCTGTTCTGTTCCATTGATCTGTGTGCCTGTTCTTATGCCAGTACCAACCTGCCTTGAGTACTGTGACCTTGTAGTATACCTTGATATCTGGAAAAGTGATACCTCCTGCTTTATTTTTTCTTTTTAAGATTGCTGAGGCTATTCGTGTTCTTTTTTGGATCCAAATAAATTTTTGGAATATGTGTTCTATATCTTTGAAGCATGTCATTGGTATTTTAATTGGTATTGGATCAAATTTATAAATTGCTTTGAATAATATAGACATTTTAATGATGTTTATTCTTCATAACCATGAGCACAGTATATGCTTCCACTTGTTTGTATCTTCCTTGATTTCTTTTATCAATGTTTTATAATATTTTGAGTACTAGTCCGTCACCTCCTTAGTTAAATTTAATCCTAGGTACTTAATTTTTTTGGCTGCAATAGTGAAGGGGATTGTTTCCTTAATTTCGTTCGCTGACAGGTCATTGTTGGTATATAAAAATGCTTCTGATATCTGAGTATTAATTTTATATTCTGCCACCTTGCTGAATCATTCATCAGGTCTACTAGTTATTTGACTGAGACTTTAGGGTTTTTTTATATACAATATAATATTATCCGCAAATAATGACAGTTTTAGTTCTTCTTTTCCAATTTGGATGCCTTTTATTTTTTCTTCTTGTCTGATTGCTGTATGTAGGACTTCCAGAACTATGTTGAATAAGAGTGGTGAAAGGGGGCACCCCTGCCTGGTTCCTGATCTTAATAGGATTGCTTTTAATTTTTGTCCATTTAGTATGATGTTTGCTTTGGGTTTGCCATAAATGGCTTTTGTCATGTTAAGCAATGTTCCCTGTATTCCCACTTTACTGAGAGTTTTGATCATGAATGGGTGCTGGATTTTATCAAATGTTTTTTCTGCATCTATTGAAATTATCATGTGATTTTTGTCCTTCCTTTTGTTTATGTAATGAATCACATTGATTTATTTGCAAATATTGAATCAGCCTTTCCTCTCCAGAATAAATCCCACTTGATTATGGTGTATGATTTCTTTTATATATTGATGTATTTGGTTGGCTAATATTTTGTTGAGAATTTTAGCATCTAAATTCATCAGGGATATTGGCCTATAATTTTCTTTCTTTGTGTTGTCTTTGCTTGGTTTCAGGATCAGAATTATTCTCGCCTCATAAAAAAAGTTTGAAGTCTTTCTTCCTCTTGAATTTTTTGAAATAGCTTGAGGAAGATAGGAGTTAGGTCTTTGAATTTTTGGTAGAATTCACTTGTGAAGTCATCAGGCCCAGGAATTTTCTTTGTTTGAGTTTTTTGATAACTGTTTCGATCTCATTTGTTCTAATTGGTCTGTCTAGGTGTTCTGATTCTTCCAGATTGATTTTTGGAAGTTTATATGATTCAAGAAATTTGTACATTTCACCCAGGTTTCCTAATATTTTGGCGTAGAATTCTTCATAGTATTTTCTTACAATACTTTGTATTTTTGTTGTGTCTGTTGTTATTTCTCCACTCTCATTTCTAATTTTGTTTATTTGAGTCCTCTCTTTTTTCTTGGTGAGTCTAGTTAAGGGTTCATCGATCTTCTTTACCTTTTCAATGAACCAGCTCCTGGTTTCATTGATCCTATGTATTATTTCCGTATGTCATTAATTTCTGCTCTGATCTTTATTATTTTTTTTCTTCTACTAGTCCTGGGTTTTATTTGCTGTTATTTTTCTAGTTCTTTTAGATGCAGGGTCAGTTGCTTATTTGAGCTTTTTCAAGTTTCTCATGGTATGTCTGTAGTGCAATGAACTTCCCTCTCAGTACTGCTTTTGTTGTGTTTCATAAATTTTGAGTTGATGTATCCTTATTATCATTGGTTTTTAGGAACTCTTTTATTTCTTCTTTGATCTCATTGTTAATCCATTCGTTGTTTAGGAACATGCTATTTAGTTTCCAAGTGTTTATTTCAGTTTTTCTTTTGTGGTTAATTTCTAGTTTCATGCCATTGTGATCAGAGAAAATGCTTGACATTATTTCAATCCTCTTAAATTTGTTGAGACCACTTTTGTTTCCTAACATGTAGTCTATCCTAGAGAATGTACCATGAGCGCTTGAAAAGAATATATATTCTACTGGTTTAGGGTGAAAAGTTCTGAAGATATCTATTAAAGCAAGTTGATCTAGTGTATATTTTAAGTCTGCTGTTTCTTTGTTAATTTTCTTTCTTGAGGATCTATTCAGGGCTGTTAGTGGGGTATTGAAATCCCCAAATATTATAGTATTGCTGTTCACCTCGCCCTTTATTTCCATCATAGTCTGCTTTATGTATGTCGGGGCTGCTATGTTCGGTGCTTAGATATTTATAATGGTTATATCTTCCTGTTGAATTGTTCTCTTTATTATTAGGTAGTGTCCTTCTTTATCTCTTACTACAGCCTTTGTTTTAAAGTCCATTTTGTCAGATATAAGCATTGCTACCCCGGCTTTTTTTTTATTTCTATTTGCATAAATATTTTTTTCCATCCTTTTACCTTCAGCCTATGTGCATCTTTTGTTTTAAGGTGTGTTTCTTGTAGACAGCATATGTATGGGTCCTGTTTCTTTATCCATGCAGCTACCCTATGTCTTTTGATTGGAACATTTAAACCATTTACATTTAAGGTTATTATTGATATGTAGTTGTTTATTGGCATTTTATTCTTTAAAGCCGTATTCTTCTTTTGCTATATTCTTTCCCCCCTATGAACATTTCACAACAGGCCCCTTTGCATCTCCTGCAGATTTGTCTTGGTTTTAATGAATTCCTTGAGATTTTCTTAGTCTGGGAAGCTTTTTATTTTTCCTTCATTTTTAAATGTTATTGTTGCTGGATAGAGTAGTCCTGGTTTTATGTTCTTTATCTGCATTACTTTGAATATATCTTGCCATTGCCTTCTGGTCTCAAGTGTTTCTATTGAGAAGTCGGATGTCATTCTTATGGGGCCTCTTTTGCAGGTGATAGTCTTTTTTTCTCTAGCAGCTTTAAAAATGTTCTCTTTCTCACTTAGCTTTGTTATTTTACCTATGATGTGTTTTGGTGTAGATTTCTTTGAGTTTCTCTTTAATGGAGTTCTCTGTGCTTCTTTTACGTGTGAAACATTTTCCAGTCTTAATTTAGGGAAGTTCTCAGCTATAATTTGATTGAAGAAAGTTTATATCTCTTGATCTTTCTCCTCTTCTTCAGGAACCCCTATGATGCAGATGTTATTACTCTTCATGTTGTTACAGAACTTCTTTAGAGTTTCCTCTCATTTTTTGAGTCTCTTTTCTTTTTTTCTGCTCTGTTTCTGTGCCTTTGTTTATTTTGTCCTCTAACTTGCTGATTCAATCCTCAACTTCACCCATCCTGCTTTTAATTCCTTCCATTGTGGTCTTTAGTTCTCATACTGTATTTGTCATTTCTGTCTGATTCTTTTTTATTATTTTTATTTTTTTATACTTGCCATCTCTTTATTTTGTCTGTGTGTAAGAAGAGTTTTGCTACTGGAGTCCAATGGGTATCACTTCTGTGTTCCCTAGGTGTGGTCTATCTGCAGGCCTACCACCCCCTCTGCCACTGCTTAGGGCATATGTTTATGGGTGTTGCTGGTGACTGCCTTGGCTGCTGAGGTCTTTCCCTCACCTCTGCAGGAGGGGCTGTGTTCTTGTGCCTGGCTCTACAAGCCTCAGCTGGTCTCAGCCTTTGCCCCTCTCCCAGCGGTGGGACCGTGCACCACACTTGGGCCACAAGTTGGGCATCAAGGGCAAGGGTGAGCACTTTTGCTTAGCTATCGGTCCCTGTCAACCTGTTCCTTCATCCGTCAGGGGCTTTTGGTGTGCACTCAGCTGCTAGCCCTGGCCGGAAGCCCCGCCCCTGCCAAACTTGGTTCCTGTTCCTTCATCCGTCAGGGGCTTTTGGTGTGCACTCAGCTGCTAGCCCTGGCCGGAAGCCCCGCCCCTGCCAAACTTGGTTCCTCGGCTGGGTGGGGCTGTTACTATGCATTCAGCACTGGCTGGGCTTCTGCCCTGCCCCCACAAACCTTGGCTCCTCAGCTGGCCTGGGCTGCTGCTATGTGCTTAGCCACGCTCTGGGCTTCCGCCCCACCTCTGCGGGCAAAGCCAGTTTGGGCAGGGTTTCAAGTCCCAGAGGCTTGGTGCGGCCACGCGCCTACTTGCCTTTGCCCAGCTCAGATCTCCACCCATTTGGGCTCCCACTTTTCCCCCATAGGTGGGATCGTAGGTGGGCCTACAGCCTCTGGACCACTTTCGTGCGTCCCCTTTTTTCTCGGCTGGGCTAGACCGAGTGCACGCCAGCCGGCTCGACCTCTGCCCTCGCTGACGGAACCGCGCTTTTGCGTCCCGCAGCTGCCCACCCTTCAGCAAGCCCTCAGCAGTGTGGGTCTGGGTGCTGCAGCTCAGACCCTAACACTCCATACTACAGTCCTGAAAGCTTCCTCATTCTAAGCGACTATGCTCTAAACTGCCGTAGGAGAACCTGTTTGACTGGTGTCCTTCTCCCCCTTTCTGGTTCTAGGGGAAATATTGTTTCAGATTTGTGGAGTGACTCAGCTCAGGGTTTAGGGTGGTTGTTCCTCAAAGCTTTTCTCACTGTGCCTTCCAGACCACACTTTCTACCCACTGTTCCGGTCCTGTCCTCTCTCCCTGTCTCCCGGAGTCCCAGGTGAGTGGTTGTGGGAGAGGTTTTCTGCGCTGTCCCTTTAAGAAGAATCCTGGGTCTAAGACAACTGTCTCTTTCTCACAAGCAGTATCCTAACCTGTTTTCTAGCTGAATACTGTCCATACGCCTCTTCTAGGCTCTGGGGCTGTATGCTGGGGCTTTGTTACTGGGACTCAGTTCCCTACCCTTCCACTGGCCTATCTTCCCACCACACGAGTCTCTCCGGGATGCCTTTCACTCCAGGTAGCTGGGCAGCCTTTTCTGCATTTTTGCTTTTCCTACCAGTCTCAATGTTGCTTCTTCAGTGTTCCCCGGTTGAAGAGTTCTCTCAGTCCAGTTCAGAGTTGGTTTATCCAGATGATTGTTCTTAAAATCAAGTTATAATCCACTTTGGTTCTGGGAGTTGCAAGTTGGTATGTCCGCTTTCTCCATCGCCATCTTGCCCCCTCTGTACCACTGCTTTTTGATCCCCTTGTCCTCTGACGGACCTTTGGGCTGGTTCTAGAACTTGCTTATTATAAATAATGCTGCAATAAATATGGAGGTGCATTTCTTCTTTAGAATCAGTAATATGTTGTTCTTAGGATATACTCCTAGAAGTGGGATAGCTGGGTCAAAAGGCAGTTCCATTTTTAATTTTTTGAGAAAGCTCCATACTGTTTTCCACAGTGGCTGCACCAGTCTGCTTTCCCACCAGCAGTGCAGGAGGGTTCCGTTTTCTTCACACCCTAACCAGCACTTATTGTGTGTTGATTTGTTAATGAACACCATTCTGACTGGTGTGAGGTAATATCTCATTGTGGTTTTAATTTGCATTTCTCTGATGATTAGTGATGTTGAACATTTTTTCATATCTGTATGTCTTCTTTGGAGAGAACATCTGTATGTCCTCTTTGGAGAAGTGTCTATTCATTTCTTTTGCCCATTTTTTGATTGGATTGTTTACCATTCTGGTGTTGAATTTTAGAAGTTCTTTATCAATTTTGTTATCAACCCCTTATCAGATGTATTGGCAAATATGTTCCTTTATTATATGGATTGTTTTTTTATTTTGTTCATGATGTCTTTCGCTGTGCAAAATTATTTTAGTTAGATATACTGCCATTTGTTTATTTTGTCCTTTATTTCACTTGCCCATAGAGATAAATCAGCAAAAATATTTTTGTGAGAGATGTTGGAGAGCTTACTTCCTATGTTTTCTTCCAAGAAGTTTATGGTATTTCAATAGGAATTGCTTTGAATTTATAGATTGTTTTGGGTAATACAGACATTTTAATGATGTTTATTCTCTCTATTCATGAACACAGTATATGCTTCCTCTTGTTTGTATCTTTTTTAATGTTTTACAATTTTCCTTGTACAAGTCTTTTACCTTCTTGGTTAAATTTACTTCTAGGTACTTTATGATTATTTTTGGTTGTTGTTGCAATAGTGAAGGGGATTGTTCCCTTAATTTCTCTTCTAGACAGTTTATTGTTGGTGCATAAAAATGCACCTGATTTCTGAATATTAATTTTATATTCTGCTACCTTTCCAAATTCATTTATCATGTTGAGTAGTTTTTTGATTGAGACTTTATTGTATTTTATGTACAGTATTATGTCATCAGCAAATAATAATAGTTTTACTTCTTCTTTTCTAATTTAAATGCCTTTTATTTATTTTTCTTGTCTGATTGCTGTGGCTAGGACTTCCAGAACTATGTTGAATAAGAGTGGTGAAAGGGGCCATCCCTGCCTTGTTTCTGATCTTGCGAAGATTGCTTTTAATTTCTACCTATTGAGTATAATGTTGGCTGTATGTTTGTCATAGATGGCCTTTATTATGTTGAGGTATGATCCCTGTATTCACACTTCACTGAGAGGTTTGATTATAAATAGGCACTGAATTTTGTCAAATGCTTTTTTTGCATCTATTGATATAATCATGTGATTTTTATCTTTTCTTTTGTTTATGTGATAAATCACATTTATTGATTTGCAAATACTGTACCAACCTTGCCTCCCTAGAATAAATCTGACTTGATCATGATGTTTGATCTTTTAGATGTATGGCTGGATTTAGTTTGCTAATATTTTGTTGAAAATTTTAGCATTTATATTCATCAAAGATATTGGCCTATAGTTCTTTTTTCTTTGTAGTGTCTTTACTTAGTTTTGGAATGATGATAATGCTTGCCTCATAAAATGAGCTTGGAAGGCTTCCCTTCTCTTGAAATTTTTGAAATAGCTTGAAAAGAATAGGTGTTAGTTCTTTGAATGTTTGGTGAAATTCATCTGTGAAGCTATCTGGTCCAGGACATTTGTATTTTGGGAATTTTTCGATAATTGTTTTAATTTCATTTGTTGTCATCAGTCTGTTTAGGTTTTCTGATTCTTCCAGATTGAATCTTGGAAGATTATATGTTTCTGGGAATTTATTCATTTCACCTAAGTTGTCCAATTTTTTGGCATATAAATCTTCATAGTATTTTCTTACAATCCTTTGTATTACTGCAGTGTCAGTGTTACTTCTGCATTTTCATTTCTTATTTTATCCAAATCCTCTCTTTTTTCTCTTGATGAGTGTGGTTAAAGGTTTGTCAATCTTGTTTATTTTTACAAAGAACCAGTTCTTGGTTTCATTAATTTATTTTTTTAGCCTCGATGTCATTTATTTCCACTCTGATCTTTATTATAGCCTTCTACTTCCTCTGAGCTTTACTTGTGGTTATTTTTTTAGTTCTATTAGTTACAAAGTAAAGTTGTTTATTTGAGCTTTTTCTTGTTTCTTAAGATATACTTGTAATGCTATGAACTTCCCTCTCAGGACTGCTTTTGCTGTGTTCCATAAATTTTGCATTGTTGTATGTACATTTTTATTTGTTACAAGGAAATATTTGATTTCTTCCTTGATCTTGTTAACCCATTCATTATTCAATAACATTATTTAGCCTCCAAATGTTTGAATGTTTTTCAGTTTTTCTATTGTAGTTGATTTCTAGTTTTAAACAATTGTGATGAAAGAAGATGCTTGATATAATTTCACTCTTCTTAAATTCATTGAGACTTGTTTAGTGTCCTAAGATGTGGTCTATCCTAGGGAATATACCATGAGTACTTGAACAGAATGTATATGTTGCTGCTTTGCTGTGCCAGGTTCTGAAGGTATTTATTAAATCCAGTTGATCTATTGTAAGATGACTTACTTTTTTGCAATGAAAAGGAGGACAAAAATAAATTGAAAAGAACAATATTGTAAATAAAAGGAACATTTTAATCATTGCAACAATAATACAGTATAATATGATAAGTGCATAAAACACTTATAATATTTTATATTATAATTATGCTAACATGCTTATAATTTTTAATAATAATTATAAGAAAAATGTACTCATTTAGATACAAATATGTCACATTACATGCAGTAAATTGACTCTGCATTGATCAAATTTGGACATTTACAGATTAGTCTTCCAATATCAAAAAGGATGACATGTAGGAGGGCATTTTTAGAGGAAGGATAAAATTTACAAAAGTACTGTTCTCCCTAAAGGAGGAAGATTGGTCACCTTATATATTGTGTCATTTAAGGTGGCTATTTCTTTGTTAAAGTTCTGTCTGGAGGATCAAACCATTGATGTTAGTGGGGTATTAAAATACTCTAGTATTATAGTATTGCTGTTGATCTCACCCTTTATTTCCATCAAAATCTGCATTATATATTTAGGTGTCCCTATATTAGACACATAATATTTACAATGGTTATATGCTCCTGTTCGATGGCTCCCTTAATTATTATGCAGTAACCTTCTTTGTCCCTTACTATAGGTTTTGTTTAAGTTTATTTTGTCAGGAGCAGCAAGATGGCGATAGTGTAGGCAGATATAACAACTTCCAACTCCCAGAACCAAAGTGGATTACAACTTAATTTTAAGAACCATCATCTGGAAAAACCAACTTTGAACTAAACTAAGAGGACTCTTCAACCAATGAACCCTGAAGAAGCTACATACTGAGACTGGTAGGAAAAGTGGAAAGTGAAGAGGGCTGCCCAGCTCCTCAGAGTGAATGGCAGCCTGAAGAGAACACATGGTGGGAAGAGAATTTAGCAGAGAGGGGAGGGACGTGGGCCCTAGGAACAAAGCCACAGCCTGTAGCCCCAGAGCCTAGAAGAGGCATATGGACAGTATTTAGCTCTGAAACAAGTCAGGATAATGTTTGTGAGAGACTATTTTCTCAGACCCAGAATTCTTAAAGGGACAGCACAGAAAACCTCTTTCACAACCACCCACCCAAGGTTCTGGGAAATGGGAAGAGAGGAGAGGACCAGAGTAGCAGGAAGAGAGTGAAGGCATAGGGAGAAACACTTTGAGGGACAGCCACCCAAACCCCTGGGCTGTGTCATTCCCCAAATCTGAAGTGAATATCCCCTAGAACCAGCAATACCAGGAAAGGGAAGCAGGACACCAGCCAAACTAGTTCTCCCGTGGCACTCAGAGCACAGTCACTTAGAAGGAGGGAGCTTTCAGGACTATAGTATAGAGTGTTAAGATATAACCTGCAGTGTACCACCCACACTGCAGAGGGCTTGCTGGAGGGTAGGCAGTGGTGGGATCCCGAAGAGTGATTACATTGGCAGGGGCAGAAGCTGGGTCAGCCCAGTGTAGCTCAGTCTAGCCTGGTGGGGGCAGGAGAGACATGCAAAAGTGGTCCAGGGTGGCTGTGGACCCACCTGCAACTTCGCAAGTGAGAGAAAGATGGGAGCCCAGAAACGGGTGGAGATCTGCTGTTGAGCAAGGGTGTATGGGCTTGTAGGCTCTCTAGTCTTTGAGGCTTGTGGCCCAACATGCCAGGTGGTTATGCCCTGGGGGAGGGTCAAGGCTGGGAAAAGGTGGAGATTCGCAGCTGAGCACATGCCCCCAGCCCTGCCTGGCCCACGGAGACAAGGGTTGCAGCTGGACCCATGAGCTGGTTCTGACCATGGGGGTGGGGTGGAAGCCTGGTAACAGGTGGAGACCCGCAGCTGAGCAAAGCTGTTTACCCCTGCCCTTGGTGCTGAAGTTGTGGCCCGTGTGAGGTGCAAAACCCCACCAGTAGGGGTGAGGCAAAGGCTGAGACCAGCTGAAGCTTGTATAGCCAGGAACAAGAACACAGTCCTTCCATGGAGGAGAGGCAGAAACTTCAGCTGCAGCTACAGTGGGCCAGTGCCAGCAGCGCCTATACTTGAATGCCCTAGGAGGTGACAGAGGGGGTGGCGGGCCTGCAGACAGACAACACCTAAGGAACACAGAGGCCATTGGATTCCAGTGACCAAACCCTTATACACAGACAAAATGGGCAGGCAGAGAAATGCAACCCAAATGAATCAAGAGAAATCCCCAGAGAAGGACATGAATGAGTCAGATATAACCAAATTACTGGATGCAGTTTAAAATAATAATTGTTAGGATGTTCAAAGAGCTTAAAATAACAATAGATGGTCATTACAAACACCTAAATAGATAGCAAATATAAAAAAGAAAATTGAAATAATAAAAAGAATCAGTCAGAAATGACAAATACAATATCAGAATAGAGGACCATAATGGAAGGAATTAAAGGCAGAAAGGATGAAGCTGAGGATCAAATCAGTGAGTTAGAGGACAAGATAAATGAAGGCACGAAAGCAGAAAAGAAAAAAGAAAAAAGACTCAAAAGTCTGAAAAAAATCTAAGAGAACTCTATGAAAACAAATAACATCTGCATAATAGGGGTTCCTGAAGATGAAGAGAAAGAACAAGGAATAGAAACTTTGTTCAATCAAATGATAGCTGAAAATTTTCCTAAATTAATGCAGGAAATTGTCTCACATGTTCAAGAAGCACAGAGAACTTCATTAAAGGGAAACCCAAAGAAATCTACACCAAGACAAGTTATAATTAAAATACCAAACCTAAGTGATAAAGAGAAAATATTAAAAGCTGCTAGTGAAAAAAGGCTATCACTTACAAAGGAGACCCCATAAGGATGACATCTGACTTCTCAACAGAAACACTTGAGGCGAGAAAGGAATGGCAAGAAATATTCAAAGTATCACTAATCATTAGAGAAATGCAAATCAAAACCACAATGAGATATCACCTCACACCAGTCAGAGTGGCATTCATCAGCAAAACAACACAGAACAAGTGCTGGCGAGGATGTGGAGAAAAGGGAACCCTTCTGCACTGCTGGTGGGAATGCAGACTGGTGCAGACACTGGAAAACAGTTTGGAGATTCCTCAAAAAATTAAAAGTCGAACTGCCTCTTGACCGGGCTATCCCACTTTTAGGAATATACCCTAAGAACACCATAACACTGTTCGAAAAGAAGAAATGCGCCCCCATGTTTGTGGCAGCATTGTTCACAATAGCGAAGATCTGGAAACAGCCCAAGTGTCCATCAGAGGACGAGTGGATTAAAAAGCTTTGGTACATATATACTATGGAACGCTATTCAGCCATAAGAAATGATGACATCGGATCATTTACAACAAAATGGATGTACCTTGATAACATTATACGGAGTGAAATAAGTGAATCAGAAAAAAAAATCTGAGAACAGCATGATTTCATACATAGGTGGGACATAAAAGTGAGACTATGAGACATGGACAAGAGAGTGGTGGTTACGGGATGGGGGGAGGGAGGGGAGGGTGGGATAGGGAGGAGGAGAGGGACACAAGGAAAACCAGATAGAAGGTGACAGAGGACAATTTGACTTTGAGTGACGGGTATGCAACACAATTGAATGATAAGATAATCTGGAGATGTTTTCATTGTACATATGTACCCTGATTTATTGGTGTCACCCCATTAAAGTTAATATAAAAAAAGAGAAATATTCAAAGTAATGCAGAAGAAGAGCCTACAACCAACTACTCTATCCAGTAAAGCTATCCTTTAAAATTGAAGGAGAAATCAAAAGCTTCTCAGACAAAAATAAATAAATAAATAAACAAACAAACAAAAATACAAACAAACAAGGAATTTACTACAACAAAGCCAATGCTTCAAGAAATGCTAAGAGGCCTGTTGTAAACAGATCAAAGGGAGAAAAGAATACAGCAAAAGAGGAATACAGCTTTAAAGAATAAAATGGCAACAAGTACATATCAATAATAACCTAATATGTAAATGAATTAAATGATCCAGTCAAAAGACATAAGTTAGCTGCATGGATAAGAAAACATGACTCATACATATGCTGTCTACAAGAGACACACCTTAAAACAAATTACTCACATGGACTGAAGATAAAAAGATGGAGAAAATATTTCATGCAAATGAAAATGAAAATAAAAGCTGGAGTAGCAATACTTATATCAGACAAAATGGACTTTAAAACAAAGGCTGTAGTAAGAGATAAAGAAGGACACTATATAATGATAAACGGAGCAATCCAACAGGAAGATATAACTATTATAAATATCTACGCACCTAATATATGAGCACCTAAGTATATAAGGCAGACTTTGATGGATATAAAAGGCAAGATCAACAGCAATATTATAATAGTATGGGATTTCAATACCCCACTGACATCACTAGATAGATCCTCCAGAAAGAAAATGAACAAAAGCAGACTTAAAGGATACACTAGATCTACTCAATTTAATAGATATCTTCAGAACCTTTCACCCTAAAGCAGGAAAATATGCATTTTCTTCACGTGCTCTAGGCACATCCTCTAGGATAGACCACATGTTAGGACAGAAAAGTGGTCTCAACAAATTTAAGAGGATTGAAATCATGTCAAGCATTTTCTCTGATCACAATGCCATGAAACTAGAAATTAACCACAAAAGAAAAACTGAAAAATACTCAAACACTTGGAAACTAAATAGCATGTTATTAAATAACAAATAGGTTAACAATGAGATCAAAGAAGAAATTAAAAAGTCTCTAGAAACAAGTGATAATGAGCATACATCAACTCAAATTTTATGGGACACAACAAAAACAGTCCTGAGATGGATATTCACAGCATTACAGGCATACCTTAAGGAACTAGAAAAAGCTGAAATAAAAGACTTGACCCTGCATCTGAAAGAACTAGAATAAGAACAGCAAGTAAAGCCCAGGGATAGTAGAAGGAAGAAAATAATAAAGATCATGGCAGAAATAAATGACATAGAGGCTAAAGAAACAATACAGAAGATAAATTAAACCAGGAGCTGGTTCTTTGAAAAGGTAAACAAGATCGATGAGCCTTTAGCTAGAGTCACCAAGGAAAAAAAAGAGAGGACTCAAATAATTAAAATTAGAAATAAGAGGGGAGAAATAAGAACTGACACAACAGAAATACAAAATATTGTAAGAAAATACTATGAAGAACTGTATACCAAAAAACTAGAAAACCTAGATGAAACGGACAAATTCCTTGAAACATAAAATCATCCAAAAATCAATCTGGAAAAATCAAAAAACCTAAACAGACCTATTAATAAAAATGAGATTAAAAAAGTTATGAAAAAACTCCCAACAAAGAAAAGTCCTGGGCCTGATGGCTTCACAGGTGAAGTCTACCAAATATTCAAAGAAGAGTTAACTCCCATCCTTCTCAGGCTATTTCAAAAAATTCAACAGGAAGAACGACTTCCATACATACTCTTTTTATGAGGTGAGCATAGTTCTGATTCTGAAATCAGACAAAGACAAAGAAAGAAAATAATAGTCCAATATCTCTGATGAATTTAGATGCTAAAATCCTCAACAAAATATTTGCAAACTAGATCCAGCAATGTATGAAATAAAAATCATACATCATAATCAACTGGGATTTATTCTGGGGAGGAAAGGCTGGTACAATATTATATTTGCAAATCAATCAATGTGATTCATCACATAAATGAAAGGAAGGAGATAAAGCACATGATAATTTCAATAGGTGCAGAAAGGCATTTGATAAAATCCAGCGCCCATTCATGAGCAAAACTCTCAGCAAAGTGGGTATACAGAGAACGTACCTTAACATGATAAAGGCCATCTAAGACAAACCCACAGGCATCATTATACTCAATGAGCAAATATTGAAAGCAATCCTCTTAAGATCAGGAACCAGGCAGGGGTGCCCCCTTTCACCACACTTATTCAACATAGTTCTGGAAGTCCTAGCCACAGCAATCAGACAAGAAGAATAAATAAAATGCATCCAAATTGGAAAAGAAGAAGTAAAACTATCATGATTTGCAGATGATATGGTATTGTATATAGAAAACCCTAAAGTCTCAGTCAAAAAACTACTGAACCTGATAAATGAATTCAGCAAGGTGGCAGGATATAAAAGTAATACTCAGCAAGTAGAGGCATTTTCATACACCAACAATGAACTTTCAGAAAGAGAAATTATATGGCTCTTGCAACCAAAAAAATAAAGTACCTAGGAGTAAGTTTAACCAAGGAGATTAAAAACTTTTTCTTGAAAAATTATAAAACATTGATAAATCAAGAAAGATACAAACAAGTAGAAACATATACCGTGCTCATGTTTAGGAACAATAAACATCATTAAAATGTTTATATTACCCAAAGCAATTTATAAATTCAGTGCAATACCAATGAAAATACCAATGACATACTTCAAAGATCTAGAACACATATTTCAAAAATATATATGGAACAACAGCAACAAAAGAACCTGAATAGCCTCAGTAATCTTGAAAAGGAAGTATAAAGTGGGAGGCATCACACTTCCTGATATCAAGTTATATTACAAGGCTATTTATTGTACTCAAAACAACTTGGTAGTGGCATAAGAACAAGCATATAGATCAATGTAACAGAACAGAGAACCCAGAAATAAACCCACACCTTTATTGAAAACTGATATTTGACAAAGAAGGTAAGACCATACAATGGAGTAAAGACAGCCTCTTCAACAAATGGTGCTGGGAAAATTGAACAGCTACCTGCAAAAAAATGAAACTAGACCACCAACTTACACCATTCACAAAAACAAACTCAAAATGGATAAATGACTTAAATGTAAGCCGCGAAACCATAAGCATCTTAGAGGAAAACATAGGCTGTAAGCTCTCTGACATCTCTTGCAGCAATATATTATATTTGCTGATTTTTCTTCACTGGCAAGGGAAATAAAAGACAGGATAAACAAATGGGAGTATATCAAACTAAAAAGCTTTTGCACAACTAAAGACCATAAGAACAGAATTTAAAGACAAACTACACAATGGAAGAACATATTCGACAATATGTCTGATAAGGGGTTAAAAACCAAAATTTATAAAAAGCATGCAAAACTCAACACCAGAAAGACAAACAATCCAATCAAAAAATAGGCAAAAGAAAGGCATAGACACTTCTCCAAAGAGGACATACAGATGTTCCATAGGCATATGAAAAAATGCTCAACATCACTAATCATTACTGAAATGGAAATTAAAACCACAATGAGATATCACCCCACACCAGTCAGAATGGAGCTCACCAACAAAACAACACAGAATAAGTGCTGGCTAGGATGTGGAGAAAAGGGAACCCTCCTGCATTGCTGGTGGGAATGCAGACTGGTGGAGCCACTGTGGAAAACAGTATGGAGATTCCTCAAAAAATTAAAAATTGAAATGCCTTTTGACCCAGCTATTCCACTTATAGGAATATACCCTAAGAACACCATAGCACTGTTTGAAAAGAAGAAATGCGCCCCCATGTTCTTGGCAGCATTGTTCACAGTAGCGAAGATTTGGAAACAGCCCAAGTTTCCGTCGGAGGACGAGTGGATTAAAAAGCTTTGGTACATATATACTATGGAATACTACTCAGCCATAAGAAATGATGACATCAGGTCATTTAGAACAACATGGATAACATTATACTGAGTGAAATAAGTAAATCATAAAAAACTAAGAAGTATACAATTTTATACATAGATGGGACATAAAAATGAGACTCAGAATAATGAACAAGAGTGTGCTGATTACTGGAAAGCGGGCAGGAGAGGGAGGGGGTAAGGGGAAAGAAGGGGCACAAAGAAAACCAGATAGAAGGTGATGGAAGACAATTTGACTTTGGGTGATGGGTATGCAATATAATCAAATGTCAAAATAATCTGGAGATGTTTTTTTCTGAACATATGTACCCTGATTTATCCATGTCATCCCATTAAAATTAATAAAAGCAATTCATATTAACTATAAAAAGTTCATTTTGTCAGTATTGCTACTTCAGCTATTTTTTTTCCATTTGCATGAAATACTTTTTTTTACCCCTTCACTTTGAATCTATTGTATCTTTTTTTCTGAAATGGGTCTCTTGTACATAACATATGTACAGGTCTTGTTTTCTTATCCGTGCAGCTACCCTATGTCTTTTGATTGGAGCATTTAATTCATTTACATATATGGTTATTAGTGATATGTATTTATTTATTGCTATTTTATTCTTTAAATCTACAATCCTTTCTTTTCTAGATTTTTTTCCTTTGTTTTTTTCAGAGCAGGCTTCTTAATACCTCTTGTAGTACTGTTTTGTTGTAATAAATTTCTTGAGCTCTTTTTGTTTGTTTGTTGTAGAAGCTTTTTATTTCTCCTTTAATTTTAAATGGTAGCTTTGCTGGACAAAGTAGTCTTGGTTGTAGGTTCTTGTTTTGCATCACTTTGAATATTTCTTTCCAATCCCTTCAGTATCAAGTGTTTCTGTTGAGAAGTTGGATATCATCTCTATGGGGGCTCCTCTGTAGGTAATTTACTGCTTTTCTCTTGCAGCTTTTAGTATTCTTTCTTTGTCTCTTAACTTTGGCATTTTCATTATGATGTGTCTTGGTGTAGGCCTCCTTGGGTTGTTCTTTAATGGGACTCTCTGTGCATCTTGAACTTGTATGACTTTTTCCTTCAACAATTTAGGGAAATATTTAGCTATGGTTTCTTCAAACAGATTTTGTATCCTTTGTTCATTTTCTTCTCCGTCAGAAACCCCTGTGATGCGGATGTTGTTTCTCTTCATGTTGTCACAGAGCTCTCTTAGAGTTTTTTCAGTCTTTTTGCACCTTTTTTTTTTTTTTTTTTGCTGCTCTGCTTCTGTGCTTCTGTTTATCTTGTCCTCTAAATTGCTGATTTGATCCTCTGCTTCATTGAGTCTGTTGCTGATACCTTCTAGTGCAGTTTTCATTTTTGATGTTGTATTTATATTTCTGACTGGTTCACTTTTATTATTTCAATGTCCTTTTTGATGCTTTCTGTCTCTTTGCATACTCATTATTACCATCTATTGTTGCTCTAAGATACTTGAGCATCCTAAAAATTATTTTAAACTCTATGTGTGATAGTTTGGTTATTTCCATTTCATTTAGTTCTTTTTCTAGTGCTTTCTCTTGTTGGCTCATTTGGGTCACATTTCTTTGTCTGCCCATTTTGTCTGTTTATCAGATAGCACTGTCTGACTTTGAAATTTTTGTGGTGTCTTTATGAGCATGATGGGCTCAGTGGTACTGACCTCCAGGCTACTTGTTTTCCTTGTTCTAGAAATGTTTTTTGAGGGTACTATTTTTTCTCCTGTTGTATGTGAGTATTGAATGCAGTTGGTCCTTTCTTGGGTATGGTTATCACTTCAGGCTGGCTGGCTCTAATTTTCAACCTTCATCATGTGTATTACACTCTGTGCAATCTCTGTCCCATTGGGTGTATTTATTCTCCAGTGTCTGGTGCCTGCTAGACTCCTCCTTTGGGTGTGCTGCTGGTGTAGTTAGCTGAGTCTACAGTAGATGGTATCTGCCACCCGCTACCAGTTGTGTTTGTTCTAGATCTTCCTGTGTTGGTATTAGCTGTGTTTGTAACCTCATGTGGGCTACTTGTCTGTAGCTACTGATCTTTTTGCTGTTTGTGTCTGTGTTTTTTGTGCCTGGGTAGTGTGGGAGGTGCTAACTGGTGTATAAGGATCAGATTCCTCTTGCTTCAAGATGGCAGAAGACCTGTAAAAGCCCCAAGCTCTGAAAGATTTGCATCCATTCTTCAGCTGCTCTCCCTCCTCTTGTAGTTGCCTAGTCTTCCCACAGAATCTTCTGTAGAAAGACTGTAGTGTGGGTTCAGACTAACCTCAACTAACCAACCCCTCTACAGGTTGAAATTTTGTTGGGTTAGGGCAGCTGAGGTTGGGAATACAATGTTAGTGGACCCCCCTACTTCAGGGGTCTCTTGATCAGGAGCTTTGTAAAGGGAATGTGGACCCTACTCCAGAGCCTAATCTCTCAGCCATTGCTGGATCCTCAAATTTTATTTCTTCCTAATAAGGTGAGAAGCAGGTTAAGATCCAGTGGGGCTGACAATCCTCTCTGCAGAAGTTCTTTCTGCTGGTGAGACCCTGGTCTCAGGGAGGAAGGCTGCAAAAGTCCTCTCTTGGGGTGACTGTGCTCCCTCAGATAGTGGCTAAGCCCCTCATCCAGACCTGACAATAGGCTTGTGGGACCCACATTTAAAATTTTTGTGCTCCAAGCCTCTCTCCCTTCTTTCTGTGGAATCTAGCCCAGCATAGCAGAATAGCCAGCACCCAGGGTGGCTGACTGTGAAGCTCCACCTTATCCAATGCAAATGAGCCACTTTGTCAGTTCTGATTACAGAAAGCAGAACTTGCCTCAGCTGGGCTAGGTGTGAGGGGCCCTTCCTTAGGATACCACTCTAGAAATTGTTGTTTGGTCCTGAACCAATGTTTTCCATAGCTGGCTACTGTATGTGCCAGCTCTGGACCTCCCTGGCAGGAATCCAGCACAGACCTGTGGGAGACACTGCTTGTGATTGGCCCTCAACAACCTTCTTGGAGCTACAAGCAATCCAGAGTTTTTGTGGCTGCCTCTGCTGGGCCCAGGTGCACATGGGAATACCAAGCTGCATACCTAGGTTGGCTTTTACCAACACTGGTCTTGGAGGAAAGTCTGCTTAAAAGGCCAAGGTTCCCTGAGTCCTGCCTCCTGCAGCCAGCCTCTGTCTGCTGGCTGCTCACTGGGTTCCCCTACTGCAAAAACATTCCTGGTAGAGTCTAGAACAGTGGTTCTTAACCTTTTTTGAGGTGCTGAACCCACCAGTTTCATATGTGCATTCACCAAACCCTTCTTTAGTGACAAATAAAATATGATTTTTTTCCCTCAAATTCAAGACATAGGTATATGTTTTTTTTTACTGGTGTACAAAATGAGCCATGCATTGACATCACCTTGCTCAAAGAACAAAACCAACAAAGTGCATGAACTCAAAACAAATTACAGTATTACTTTATTCTGGCCTCCGAGGCAGAGGCTTCTCCGAACCCCTGAGACCGACTCATCAAACCCTTAGGGTTTGATAGAACCCAGGCTAAGAAACACTGGTCTAGAACATGTGGCAATTCAGGAATTAGGAAGGGTAATGTGTGTGGTTTCACCCCTTGGCCCCAGGTGTCAGTCTGTCCAGACTCTTCAGAGACCCTAGTAGAGTGTGGCCCCAGGAGTCCAGAGGGTGTTGCCTCTGAGACCCAGAGATGTGGTCTGACTGCAGTCTGGAAAGTTTCTAATGAGTCCCTTGTGAGGCACAATCAACAATCTTAGACTCTGGAACATGTGGGGGAAAGCTCTGGCCTCAATGCCAGAAAATGGAGTCACTGATGCGCCTCTGCCTCCTGGCTTCTCAGCATGACCCAGTTGCCATGACTGGAGCAGGAGATACTCCCAAGGGTGGAGAATTTGCTTCTTTTTGGGCTGGTGCCACTCAGAGGGGAGTGCTCCACCCAAGAAAGATGGCTACTGTGGTATTGGAGACTGACTCTCCACAGGTATCTTGTGGTCATCCCCTACAGTGTCTCTTCCTGGGCCTCCAACTTTACACTCTCCTCATGCAACTCTCATTCTCTCAGTTCTCCCTCTAATGGAGCCCTGGATATGTGGATGTGAAAAATATTTTTTTTCACGGGCCCTTTTAGTTGGAACCTGCATCTCTGAGAGCTCTGTCTCTTTCTTGCAGATAGAAACCTGGCTCTTTTCACAGCCAAGTGCTGTGTGGGCAACTCTTCTAAGCTCTGAGGCTCTAGGCTGGAATCTTGACCTGTGGCTGAGGACCCATCCCTCTCAGGGTGAACCTACCTGCAGTGAGAGTCCCTCTGGACCCTTGGCCACCTCTGCCACTTATTCCTGGGAGTGGGGAAGCCTTTTTTGCATCTCTGTCCTTCCTACCATCTCAATGTGGCTTCTACTGTGATTCATGCTTATAGAATTCTCTTTGTTTACCTGTAGTCCAAAGTTGGTTTTTCAAGATTATTGTTCTTAAGTTAAGTTGTAATCCAATTTGTTACTGGGAGGTGGCAGTTGGAATATCCGTCTACTCTGTCACCTTCTTAGAATCTTCCAGAAATTTCAAAATACCTGTATTTAAAGGAAGAAAAAAGGTATCCAGAGAAAATTCATTCTCCTGACCTTGACTCTTAGCCCTCAGGTACCTTCTCCAGAAATAACCTATATTATTAGTTCTGTTTGTGTCCTCCTAGAGATATTTTAACCATATAAAATCACATTAGTATTTTTTTTCTTTTACCACAAATGGCACATACTATATACAAAGTTCTTGTTTTTATTTTAAACTTTTTATTTTGAGTTACTTTCAGTGTTAGAGAAGAGTTGCAAAAATATTAAAAAGAGTTCCCATATACCTTTCACCCAGCCTCCCCTTACATTAGCATTTTTATATAATAGAATGATTACATTGGGTACAAAATTTTTGTTGCATCCACAAAAACACTTGTTCTTACCTCATTTGAGTGTGCTGATCTCAAATCTGACATTAGTTTTTCTCTGTAAGCTACAGTATTTTTGCAACACAAGATTTTAGGTTTTCATCTTATTGTAAAATTTTCAACATTTAGTTTAACATAATCAAGTAGAATGTCTTCTTGGGCATCATCTTTGTAAAAATATAATAATTTATATATTGCAGTAAATATACTTATACACTAAAAGATATGATTGCATCAGAATTTGTCAACAATTTCAAAATAGAACATATTAAAACATTTATTTTAATCATAAAATTTGCACAAAACTTATTTAAATTCTACTCAGGTAAAAATTTGCGTTTGTGTATTTGTTCAGGACAATCTTGTTTGATGCTCCAGCAGTAGTCTGCCATCATATTTCTGTCCCATTGGCCCAGATAACATTCTTCCATTGTCTTCAGATCTTGATGAAAGCATTCTTTCTGCTCATGGCTAACAGCTCCAAGATTTTCGGGAAAATTATTAAGGTGACTTTTCAGGAAGTGAATCTTAACGCTCATGTTACATTCAATGTTGCGGAAAGCCAAAAGCATCCTTTGAACCAAAAGTTTATAGTTTTCTGCTTTTCTGTTGCCAAGGAAATTTTTTGTAACTGCCACTAAAGATTGCCATGCTGCTTTCTCCTCCTTATTCACCTTACTGGGAACTTCTTCATCACGTATGAGGGTTAGAATTTGAGGTCTATTGAATGCACCTGCTTTTATTTTCTTGAAAGACAAGGCAGGGAAAAGAGAAATTATATGTTGAAAGCATTCACTTTCTCTATTCAAAGCCTGAACAACCTGACCAGGAAGTGGTACAGTGGATAGAGCGTCAAACTGGGATGCGAAGAACCCAGGTTCGAGACCCCAAGGTCACCAGCTTGAGCGCAGGCCCATCTGGCTTGAGCAAAAGCTCGCCAGCTTGGACCCAAGGTCGCTGGCTCCAGCAAGGGATTGTTCAATCGGCCGAATGCTCGCGGTCAAGGCACATATGAGAAAGCAATCAATGAACAACTAAGGTGTCGCAAAAACAGCTGATGATTGGTGCTTCTCATCTCTCTCTGTTCCTGTCTGTCTGTCCCTGTCTATCCCTCTCTCTGTCCCTGTAAAAAAAAAAACAAAAAACAAACAAAAACAACAACAACAACAAAAACCAAAGCCTGAACAAACTGCTTCATTAAACCAAGTTTGATGTGAAGTGGGGAAAAATGATTCTGTCTTAATTAACTACAGGTTCATTCACAATATTTTGCATCCCTACTTTCAGAGTTTCATGTTTCGGCCACTCCTTCTGTGTCCAGTGTTTCTCCCAAGCTCTGCTGTCCCACAAACACAGAAAGCAAGGATACTTCATGAAACCTCTTTTTTCTCCAAGCAGAAAATTTACAACTTTAAGATTCATGCAAATGATACAGTTATGCTCCTCATACTTCAGTAAGTCGAGGACAGTTATTTTTTTGCATAGTTTTTTATTGATTTTATTATGTTTACATAGATTCTACTGTTGCCCCAAATGCATTTCCCTCCCCCGTATTCCCCTCATCATCTCTTTTGCCCCCTTCCATCTAGTGCCCTCCCCCCTCTCTTTAGGTTTATCCCATTCTATCATCCCATTTTCCTCTGTCCTCTTTTCCTCTTGTCCTTTTGATATCTCCATTGTCTCAATTCCATTTCTCAGTTCACATTGTTCATTGGATTTCTCAAATGAGTGTGGTTATATGATATTTTTCTTTCTCTGCCTGGCTTATTTTACTTAACATAATAGTTTCCAGGTCTATCCATGTTGTCACAAAATGTAAGATTTTCTTCTTTTTCATGGCCCCACAGTATTCCATTGTATATACGTACCATTGCTTTTTAATCCACTCATCCACTGATGGACACTTGGGCTGTTTACAGATCTTTGCTATTGTAAACAATGCTGCCATAAACATGGGGGTGAATTTCTTCTTTTCAAACAGTGCTATGGTGTTCTTAGGGTATATTCCTATAAGTGGGATAGCTGGGTCAAAAGGCAATTTTAATTTTTTGAAGAATCTCCAAACTGTTTTCCACAGTGGCTGCACAAGTCTGCATTCCCACCAGCAGTGCAGAAGGGTTCCCTTTTCTCCACATCCTCGCCAGCACTTATTCTGTGTTGTTTTGTTGATGAGCAGCATTCTGACTGGTGTGGGGTGATATCTCATTGTGGCTTTAATTTGCATTTCAGTAATGATTAGTGATGTTGAGCATTTTTTCATATGCCTATGGAACATCTGTATGTCCTCTTTGGAGAAGTGTCTATTCATTTCTTTTGCCCATTTTTTTTGATTGGATTGTTTATCTTTCTGGTGTTGAGTTTTACAATTCTTTATAAATTTTGGTTATTAATCCCTTATCATATTGTCAAATATGTTCTTCCATTGTGTGGTTTGTCTTTATATTCTGTTCATATTGTCTTTAGTTGTGCAAAAGCTTTTTAGTTTGATATAGTCCCATATATTTATCCTGTCTTTTATTTTTCTTGCCCGTGGAGATAAATCAGCAAATATATTGCTGTGAGAGATGTTGCAGAGCTTACTGCCTATGCATTCTTCTAAGATGCTTATGGTTTCACAGCTTACATTTAAGTGTTTCATTCATTTTCAGTTTATTTTTGTGAATGGTGTATATTGGTGGTCTAGTTTCAGTTTTTTGCAGGTAGCTGTCCAATTTTCCCAGCACCATTTGTTGAAGAGGCTGTCTTAACTCCATTGTATGCTCTTACCTTCTTTGTCAAATATCAGTTGTCCATAAAGATGTGGGTTTATTTCTGGGCTCAATGTTCTGTTTCATTGATCTGTATGCTTGTTCTTATGCCAGTACCAAGCTCTTTTGAGTACAATGGCCTTGTTGTGTAACTTGATATCAGGAAGTGTGATGCCTCCCACTTTATTCTTCCTTTTCAATATTGCTGAGGCTATTCATGTTCTTTTTTTGGTTCCATATAAATTTTTGGAATATGTGTTCTAGATCTTTGAAGTATGTCATTGGTATTGTCATTGGTATTGCAATGAATTTATAAATTGCTTTGTGTAATATAGACATTTTAATGATGTTTATTCTCTCTAACCATGAGCATGGTATATGCTTCCATTTGTTTGTATCTTTCTTAATTTCCTTTGTCAGTATTTTATAATTTTCTGAGTACAAGACTTTAATGTTTTTGGTAAAATTTACTCTTAAGTACTTTATCTTTTGGTTGCAATAGTGAAGGGGATTATTTTCTTAATTTCTCTTTCTGGCAGTTCATTTTTGGTATATAAAAATGCTTCTGATTTCTGAGTATTAATTTTATATTCTGGTACCTTGCTGAATTTGTTTATTAGGTCCAGTAGCTTTTTGACTGAGACTTTAGGGTTTTCTATATACAGTATCATATCATCTGCAGATAATGATAATTTTACTTCTTCTTTTCAAATTTGGATGCCTTTTATTTCTTCTTCTTGTCTGATTGCTGTAGCTAGGACTTCAAGTACTGTGTTGAATAAGAGTGGTTGAAGGGACATCCCTGACTTATTCCTGATTTAGGAGAATTGCTTTTAATATTTTTTTATTAATTATGATGTTGGCTGTGGGTTTGTCATAGATGTTCTTTATCATTTTAAGGCATGTTCTCTGTATTCCCCCTTTGCTGAGAGTTTTGATTATGAATGGGTGCTGGATTTTATCAAATGCTTTTTCTGCATCTATTGAAATTATCATGTGGTTTTTTTCCTTTCTTTTGTTTATGTGATGAATCACATTGATTGACTTTCAAATATTGTACCAGCCTTGCCTTTCCAGAATAAATCCCTTGATCATGGTGTATGATTTTTTTATATATTCCTGGATATCTGGTTGGCTAATATTTTGTTGAGGATTTTAGCATCTAGATTCATCATGGATATTGTCGTATAATTTTTGTGTGTGTGTGTGTGTGTGTGTGTTTTCCCCCTGGTTTTGGAATCAGAATTATGCTCGCCTCATAAAAGAAGCTTGGAAGTCTTCCTTCCTGTTGAATTTTTTGAAATAGCTTGAGAAGGATAGGAGTTAGTTCTTCTTTGAATATTTGGTAGAATTCACTTGTGAAGCCATCGGGCCCTGGGATTTTGTTTGTTCGTAGTTTTTTGATAACTATTTCGATCTCATTTGTTGTAATCAGACTGTTTAGGTTTTCTGATTCTTCCGTATTGGTTTTTAAAATATTATATGTTTCAAAGAATTTGTCAATTTTATCTAGGTCAGGGGTCAGAAACCTATGACTTGCGAGCCACATGTAGCTCTTTTTTTTTTTATTTTTTATTAACTTTAATGGGGTGACACCAATAAATCAGGGTACATATGTACTATGAAAACATCTCCAGATTATCCCATCATTCAATTGTGCTGCATACCCATTACCCAAAGTCAAATTGTCCTCTGTCACCTTCCATCTGTTTTACCCTGTGTCCCTCCCCTTCTCCCTATCCCACCCTCCCCTCCCTCCCCCCATCCCGTAACCACCACACTCTTGTAAGTGTCTCGTATTCTCATTTTAATGTCCCACCTATGTTTGAAATCATGCTGTTCTCAGTTTTTCTTTTTTTCTGATTTACTTATTTCACTCCGTATAATGTTATCAAGGTACATCCATTTTGTTATAAATGATCCGATGTCATCATTTCTTATGGCTGAATATTGTTCCATAGTATATATATACCAAAGCTTTTTAATCCACTCGTCTTCTGACGGACACTTGGGCTGTTTCCAGCTCTTCGCTATTGTGAACAATGCTGCCACAAACATGGGGGCGCATTTCTTCTTTTCGAACAGTGTTATGGTGTTCTTAGGGTATATTCCTAAAAGTGGGATAGCTGGTTCAAAAGGCAGTTCGACTTTTAATTTTTTGAGGAATCTCCAAACTGTTTTCCACAGTGACTGCACCAGTCTGCATTCCCACCAGCAGTGCAGAAGGGTTCCCTTTTCTCCACATCCTCGCCAGCACTTGTTCTGTGTTGTTTTGCTGATGAGCGCCATTCTGACTGGTGTGAGGTGATATCTCATTGTGGTTTTAATTTGCATTTCTCTAATAATTAGTGATGTTGAGCATTTTTTCATATGTCTTTTGGCCATCTGTATGTCTTCTTTGGTAAAATTTCTATTCATTTCTTTTGCCCATTTTTTGATTGGGTTGTTTGTCTTCCTGGTGTTGAGTTTTATAAGTTCTTTATAAATTTTGGTTATTAACCCCTTATCAGACGTGCTGTCGAATATGTTCTCCCATTGTGTAGTTTGTCTTTTTATTCTGTTCTTATTGTCTTTGGCTGTGCAAAAGCTTTTTAGTTTGATGTAGTCCCATTTGTTTATCTTGCCTTTTATTTCATTTGCTCGTGCAGATAAATCGGCAAATAAATTGCTGCTACAGATGTCGGAGAGCTTGCTGCCTATGTTTTCTTCTACGATGCTTATAGTTTCACGGCTTATGTTTAAGTCCTTTATCCATTTTGAATTTGTTTTTGTGCATGGAGTAAGTTGATGGTCTAGTTTCATTTTTTTGCAGGTAGATGTCCAATTTTCCCAGCACCATTTGTTAAAGAGGCTGTCTTTACTCCATTGTATGTTCTTTCCTCCTTTGTCAAATATCAGTTGTCCATAAAGCTGTGGGTTTATTTCTGGGTTTTCTGTTCTGTTCCATCGATCACTGTGCCTGTTCTTATGCCAGTACCAGGCAGTCTTGAGTATAATGGCCTTGTAGTAAACCTTGATATCCGGAAGAGTGATGCCTCCTGCTTTATTTTTTCTTTTTAAGATTGCTGAGGCTATTCGTGTTCTTTTTTGGTTCCATATAAATTTTTGGAGTATGTTTTCTATATCTCTGAAGTATGTCATTTGTATTTTAATTGGTATTGCATTGAATTTATAAATTGCTTTGGGTAATATAGACATTTTAATGATGTTTATTCTTCCTAGCCATGAGCACGGTATATGCTTCCACTTGTTTGTATCTTCCTTGATTTCTTTTATCAATGTTTTATAATTTTCCGAGTACAAGTCCTTAACCTCCTTGGTTAAATTTACTCCTAGGTATTTTATTTTTTTGGCTGCAATAGTGAAGGGGATTGATTCCTTAATTTCTTTTGCTGACAGTTCATTGTTTGTATATAGAATGCCTCTGATTTCTGGGCATTAATTTTATATCCTGCCACCTTGCTGAATTCATTTATAAGGTCCAGTAGTTTTTTAACTGAGACTTTAGGGTTTTCTATGTACAATATCATATCATCTGCAAATAGTGACAGTTTTACTTCTTCTTTTCCAATTTGGTTGCCTTTTATTTCTTCTTTTTGTCTGATTGCTGTAGCTAGGACTTCCAGAACTATGTTGAATAAAAGTGGTGAAAGTGGGCAACCCTGCCTGGTTCCTGATCTTAAGGGGATTGCTTTTAATTTTTGTCCATTAAGTATGATGTTTGCTGTGGGTTTGTCGTAGATGGCCTTTATCATGTTAAGGAATGTTCCTTGTATTCCCACTTTATTGAGAGTTTTAAGCATGAATGGGTGCTGGATTTTATCAAATGCCTTTTCTGCATCTATTGAAATTATCATGTGATTTTTGTCCTTCCTTTTGTTTATGTGATGAATCACATTGATTGATTTGCGAATATTGTACCAGCCTTGCCTCTCCAGAATAAATCCCACTTGGTCATGGTGTATGATTTTTTTCATATATTGCTGAATCCGGTTGGCTAATATTTTGTTGAGAATTTTAGCGTCTAAATTCATCAGGGATATAGGCCTATAATTTTCTTTCTTTGTGTTGTCTTTGCCCAGTTTGGGGATCAGAATTATGCTCGCCTCATAAAAGGAGTTTGGAAGTATGCCTTCCTCTTGAATTTTTTGAAATAGCTTGAGGAGGATAGGAGTTAATTCTTCTTTGAATTTTTGATAGAATTCACTTGTGAAGCCATCAGGCCCAGGACTTTTCTTTTTTGGGAGTTTTTTGATAACTGTTTCAATCTCCTCTGTTGTAATTGGTCTGTTCAGGTGCTCTGATTCTTCCAGATTGATTTTTGGAAGTTTATATGATTCAAGAAATTTGTCCATTTCATCTAGATTGTCAAATTTTTTGGCATAGAGTTCTTCATAGTATTTTCTTACAATGGTTTGTATCTCTGTTGAATTAGTTGTAATTTCTCCAGTGTCCTTTCTAATTTTATCTATTTGAGACCTCTCTCTTTTTTTCTTGATGAGTCTAGTTAAGGGTTCATCAATCTTGTTTACCTTTTCGAAGAACCAGCTTCTGGTTTCATTGATCCTCTGTATTGTTTCCTTAGCCTCTATGTCATTTATTTCTGCTCTGATCTTTATTATTTCCTTCCTTCTACTTGTCCTGCATTTTATTTGTTGTTGTTTTTCAAGTTCTTTTAGCTGCAGGGTTAAGTTGCTTATATGTTCTTTTTCTAGCTTCTTATGATATGCCTGTAGTGCAATAAACTTCCCTCTCAGGACTGCTTTTGCTGTGTCCCATAGATTTTGAGTTGACGTATGCTCGTTATCATTTGTTTCTAGAAACTTTTTTATTTCTTCTTTGATCTCAATGTTAATCCATTCATTATTTAATAACATGCTATTTAGTTTCCAAGTGTTTGAGTATTTTTCAGTTTTTCTTTTGTGGTTGATTTCTAGTTTCATGGCATTGTGATCAGAGAAAATGCTTGATATAATTTCAATCTTCTTAAATGTGTTGAGGCCTTTTTTGTGTCCTAACATGTGGTCTATCCTAGAAAACGTACCATGAGCGCTTGAGAAGAATGTATATTCTACTGCTTTAGGGTGAAAAGTTCTGAATATATCTATTAAATCAAGTTGATCTAGTGTATCCTTTAAGTCTGCTGTTTCTTTATTGATTTTCTTTCTTGTGGATCTATCCAGTGTTGTTAGTGGGGTATTGAAATCCCCTACTATGATAGTATTACTGTTAATCTCGCCCTTAATGTCAATCAAAGTCTGCTTTATGAATGTCGGGGCTCCTATATTTGGTGTGTAGATATTTATAATAGTTATATCTTCCTGTTGAATTGTTCCCTTTATCATTATGTAGTGTCCTTCTTTATCTCTTACTACAGTCTTTGTTTTAAAGTCCATTTTGTCAGATATAAGTACTGCTACCCCTGCTTTTTTTTCATTTCCATTTGCATGAAATATATTTTTCCATCCTTTTATCTTCAGTCTATGAGCATCTTTTGTTTTAAGGTGTGTCTCTTGTAGACAGCATATGTATGGGTCCTGTTTCTTTATCCACGCTGCTACCCTATGTCTTTTGATTGGATCATTTAGTCCATTTACATTTAAGGTTATTATTGATATGTAGTTGTTTATTGACATTTTATTCTTTAAAGCTGTATTTTTCTTTTTTTTTTCTTTTTTTTTTTTGCTATATTCTTTTCTCCCTTTGAACTGTTCACACTAGGCCCCTTAAAATCTCTTGCAGGATTGGTTTGGTTTTAATGAATTCCTTGAGGTTTTCTTTGTCTGGAAAGTTCTTTATTTCTCCCTCAATTTTAAACGTTAGCCTTGCTGGATAAAGTAGTCTTGGTTGTAGGTTCTTGTTCTGCATTACTTTGATTATATCTTGCCATTCCCTTCTGGCCTGAAGTGTTTCTGTTGAGAAGTCCGATGTCATCCTAATGGGGGCTCTTTTGTAGGTGAGAGTCTTTTTTTCTCTAGCAGCTTTTAAGATTTTTTCTTTATCTATTAGCTTTGGTATTTTAACTATGATGTGTCTTGGTGTAGATCTTTTTGGGTTTCTCTTTAATGGGGTTCTGTGCGCCTCTTGGACATGTAGAATGTTTCCCAGCCTTAATTTAGGGAAGTTTTCAGCTATGATTTGATTGAACAAAGTTTCCATTTCCTGTCCTCTTTCCTCTTCTTCAGGTACCCCTATGATGCGAATGTTGTTTCTCTTCAGGTTGTCACAGAGCTCCCTTAGAGTTTCCTCACATTTTTTGAATCTCTTTTCCTTTTTTTTCTCTGCTTCTGTAACTATGTTTATTGTGTCCTCTAACTCACTGATTCGATCCTCAGCGTCATCTATCCTGCTTTTAATTCCTTCCATTGTGGTCTTCAGTTCTGATACTGTATTTGTCATTTCTGTCTGGTTCTTTTTTATTATTTCAATTTCATTTTTTATACTTGTTATCTCTTTATTTAGGTGCTCATAGTGACTATCCATTGTTGCTCTAATTTCTTTGAACATCCTAACTATCATTATTCTAAAGTCTGCTTCTGGTAGTTTGGTTATATCTGGTTCATTCAGGACCTTCTCTGGGGATTTCTCTTGGTTGATTTGGTTTGCATTCCTCTGCCTGCCCATTTTATCTGAGTGTAAGCAAGTTGTGGCCACTGGAGTCCAGTATGTGTTGCCTTTGTGTTCTCCAGGTGTGGTCTGTCTGCAGGCTTGCCACCCCCTCTGTCGCTGCCTAGGGCGGTTTGGTGTGGGCGTTGCCAGCGCCGGCTCACTGCAGCTATTGCTGTGGTTTCTGCCTCTCCTTTGCGGGAGGGGCTGTCACTCAAGCCACTAGCGTTAGCGCGCAGGGCAGAGGTGAGCACCTTTGCTCAGCTGCGGACCCGGACTTTTTCTGAAAGGCTTACGCCCAGCCCCCTCAGTCCGAGCCTGCTCGCCACCGTTTTGTGGGTTGGGCGGGGCTTTTGACGTGCTCTCAGCTGTGAGCCTTTGCCCGTCCAGAATTTAGCCCCGCCCTCGAGGCCAGGGCCCTCCTGCTCAGGGACTGAAACCGAAAACCGGGGATTATTGGGCCGGGCGTGTTTGCTGGCGTGCGCACAGCGGCTAGCTTCCGGTCGTTCCGGCTCCTACCCCGCCCCCACGCTCGGAGAAAGCTCGTGCATGTAGGGCGGTACTCCGCGGTTTCTCCGGCTGGGCAGGGAGAGCAGCGTGATCTCCGCAGGGAACTTCCCCTGGTCTCAGTGTCTCCCTCGCCACCAACTTAGGAGCCCGCTTGCGCCCACAGATGGCACGCCGGGGTTTCTCCTTCTGGGCGGGGTTGGCAGTGTGAGCCTCGGGCCCCTCGCCCGTCCCTGGTCTTAGCCCGGTGCCCGCGGTCAGGGCCGGCTAGCGCAGGGTCGCAGGGCTGATCTCTGCCCGTATTTTTCCCCACAAGTGGGGTCACAGGCGGCCCGCAGCTGCCGGACAGCTTTAGCGCGTCACCTCTGCCCCTGCTAGGCTAGCCCGAGCTCTCCCTGTCCCGCCCACACCGACAGGACTGCGTTTCGGCGTCCTGTCCCGACCATAGGCTTCAGCAACCTCAGGGGGCTAGAAGTGCCCTAAGTCTCCACACTGTAGGCTTGGGAGCTCCTTCCCTCTAGGCAGGTCTGCTCTAATTGCCGCGGGAGAGCTTGTTTGGCTAGTGTCCTGTCTCCCTTTGCTGGTATTGCTAGCTCCAGGGGAAATATTCGTTTTCGATTAGGGAAGTGACTTAGCCCATGGGTCGGGGTGGCTGTCCCTCAGAGTGTCCTCGTGCCTTCAGTCCACTCTTTGTTCCCGCTGCTCTGTTCCTCTCCTCTGTCCCAGTTCCCCGGAGCCCCGGGTGCGTGGTTGTGAGAGAGGCTTTCTGAGCTGTCCCTTTAAAAAGATTTTTGGGTCTGAGAAGACTCTCTCTTTTTCCCAAATAGTATCCTCATTTACTTCACAGCTCGATACTGTCCAATCGGCTCTTCTAGGGTCTGGGACTGCAGTCTGGGGCTTGGTTCCTGGGACCCAGGTCCCTTCCTCTCTGCCAAACTCTCCTCCCGCCCCGCGGGTCTCTCCGGGCTGCCGTTTGCTCCGGGGAGCTGGGCAGCCCTCTTCGCGTTTTCGCTATTCCTACCAGTCTCAATGTGGCTTCTGCAGTGTTCCTTGGTTGAAGAGTCCACTTAATTTTGCTCCAAGTTGGTTTATCCAGATGATGGTTCTTAAAATTGAGTTATAATCCACTTTGGTTCTGGGAGTTGGAAGTTGGTACGTCTGCCTACTCCATCGCCATCTTCTCTCTCACATGTAGCTCTTTTGATGGCTGCATCTGGCTTGCTGATATTTAATAGAATAATAATAACATTAAAATATAGAATATTCTCATGTATTACAATTAATTAATTTCCTACCATTTATGTTCATGGTTGCGTGTGGCTGGAGCCAATCACAGCTGTCCTCCTGGACAACACCAAATTTTTATTGGATAATATGTAACATACATAGGTTGTTGTGAAGTCAGGAAGTAAGCTTCCCTCTTTTTAATCAAGTAGTCAGCTAGCTAATTGCAGAAACTCTTTTGACAAATATGGCTAAAAAAAAAAGATGAGTATCATACTTTTCAGCAAGAATGGACAGAGGAATTCGCCTTTGTGGAGAGAGCAGGTTCTGCAGTGCGTCTAATATGCAATGATAAAATTGCATCAATGAAACGATCAAATATAAAGCGGCATTTTGAAAAACGCTATACTACATTTGCATTGAAATATCTAGTGGGGGACCGCAGAAAGAAAGCATGTCGAGAGCTACTGTGCAGAGTGCAAGCTAGTCAGCAGCAACTCTGTGTTTGGACCCAACAAGGTGACTGGAATTCAGATATCTTTGCTGGTGCCTTAGCAATTGTGAGAAATGAAAAGCCACACACAGATGGGGAGTATGCCAAAACAATCATGCTTGATGTTGCCGTTGAACTTTTGGATGACTTTTCAGATAAAGACAAGATAATCAAATGAATAAAAGGCATGCTTCTGTCTGCAAGAACTGTTCACGATCGTACCATCATGATAGCAAATCAAGTTGAGAAACACAAGTGAAGGACATAAATGCAGCACCATTCTTTTCTCTCGCTATGGATGAGTCAACAGACATAAGCCATTTATCCCAGCTCAGCATGATTGCAAGGTATGCTGTTGGTGACACACAATGTGAGAAAAGTCTTGCTATTTTTCCTATGAAAGAGACAACAAGAGGGGAGGATTTATTCAGGTTTTTCACTGAGTTCAATAAAGAAAAACATCTACTGATGGATAAACTTATTTTGGTGTGTACTGATGGTGCTCCGTGCATGGTGGAAAAAAACAGAGGATTCGTAGCTTCTTTGTGAACATGAAAGGAGACCCATCCTAAGTTTTCACTGCATCCTACATCAGGGGTGCTTTGTGCTCGGATGTGTGGTGAGCAGGTTGGTGAGGTGATGTCGCTGGTCATTAAGGTGGTCAACTTTATTATTGCCCAAGCTTTAAACAATCACCAGTTTAAAACACTGCTGGATGAAGTTGGGAATAATTATCCTGGGCTGCTTCTGCACAGCAGTGTGCTTTGGTTGTCAAGAGAAAAGGTGCTCAGTCATTTTGTGGCTTGAGTGAAATCCGGGCTTTTCTTGAAATGAAAAATGTCGAGCATCCTGAGTTAGCTAACACTGAGTGGCTTCTGAAGTTCTACTGTCACGTGGACATGACTGAACATCTGAACCAGCTCAATGTGAAAATGCAAGGCATTGGAAATACAGTCTTATGCCTTCAACAAGCAATGTTTACATTTGAAAACAAGCTGGAACTCTTCATCGCTGACATTGAAACAGGTCGTTTACTACACTTTGAAAGACTGGGAGTTTAAAGATGCATGCATAGTAAGTGACCGTCCTCAACATCTTGATCTCCAGCAGCTAGCGGGCTTCACATCTAATCTCCTGCAGTCATTCAAAGCTTTCTTTGAAGAATTTCATGAGTGCACTCATCTTTTTAAGTTCATCACTCGTCCACACGAGTGTGCAGTGCACAACGCTGACCTGAGTTATATCCCCATTGTGTCCGTCAGAGATTTTGATCTACAAGCTGCTGACCTGAAGGCCTTAGACATGTGGGTGAATAAGTTCGAGTCACTGAATGAAGATTTGAAAGACTTACATGAGAGCAAGCAGAGTTAGTGAGCAAACACAAGTGGGGAGAAATGAAAAAACTTCAACTTGCTGACCAGCTGATTGTCAAAACTTGGAACACACTTCCTGTCACATACCACACATTGCAGCGTGTGAGTATTGTTGTGCTGACAATGTTTGGCTCTATGTATGCATATGTGCAGTCTTGCTCACATCTAAAGAACATTAAGACCAACCTACAATCACGTTTAATGGATGGAAGTCTCAACGTCTGCATGAAGCTTAACCTTATCATGTATCAACCAGACTACAAAGCCATCAGCAAAACCATGCAGCCCTAGAAGTCACATTAATGGTAAGAAGTACTTCATTTTTCATTGGTTAGCTACAGCATAACAATGTTATTAAAAACAATTCAGAGACTTACTGTACTTTAAAAGTGTTGGTCTTACATAAAATGCACACATTTACTTGTATTTAGTGTTAAACATATTGTATGGCTCTCACAGAATTACATTTTACAATATGTGGTGTTCATGGCTCTCTCAGCCAAAAAGCTTCCCGACCCCTGAGATAGGTCATCACTTTGGGGAGTGTGAATACCAGTCTGTTGCTGGAGAAGAAGAGATTCTTTCAGTGAAGGACTGAGGAATGCACTGCTGCAGTGCACATGCATCCATGGACTTGGAGCCTGGCATGAACAGCAGCCGTAATAGTGATTGTGAGGGTGATGCTACATGTTGTAGTAAGATTTATCTAGATGGAGATTTGTGTTTCGGAAGTTTATTAGGAAGAGCTCTCAGGAATAATATTTATAAGGGAGATAGGATTGGGCAGAGGGGGAAGTTAAAAAAAGATGCAGCTGCAACAGAAGATCCTGCCAAATCTGCCTCAAGTTCAGGAGCCAGATGACCCTTCAGAGGTATCCTGAATTGAGGCAAGGGGCTGGGCATTAATAGCCATAGCATGCTGGTTGAACCCAACCACACTATTAGAGGAGTATTATTATTGTTATTCTCATTTTACAGCTGGGAGATTAGGGCCGTGTAAGTCAAATAATACTATTTATTTTACTGCACTTTACTGTGAGGAAGCCTTAAGTCAGTGGTTCTTAACCTGGGTTCTATCGAATCCTAGGGGTGCTATGAGTCGGTCTCAGGGGTTTGGAGAAGCCTCTGGCGCAGTGGCCAGAATAAAGTAATACTGTAATTTGTTGTGAGTTCATGCACTTTGTTGGTTTTGTTCTTTGAGCAAGGTGATGTTCATCCATGGCTCATTTTGTGCACCAGTAAAAAAACATATACCTATGTCTTGAATTTGGAAAAAAATCATATTTTATTTATCACTAAAGAAGGGTTTGGTGAATGCACATATGAAACTGGTGGGTTCAGTACCTCAAAAAGGTTAAGTGTAATATGTAAGTTGGGTTCAGAGGTCAAGTGGTAAAGAACTCTCATAGTCCTACTGGCTGCAACTTACCACCTCTGAACCCCACTCCCTGTTTTGCCTCTTAGCAGTAACCAGTTATGCAATATATATGAGAGGCAAGGAGACAGAGAGATAGACTCATGCATGCCCCCTGACTGGGATCCACCCAGCAAGTCCCCTACCCATGGTGCTGTGCTGATCTGGGGCTGTTGCTCCTGAGATGTGCTTCTCCTGTGTGCCCTGACCAGGAATCGAAAATGAGACTTTCACACACCAGGCCAATGCTCTACTTCTGAGTCAACCAGCCAGCCAGGCTTATGCAATCTTTATCTAACTCTTTTCATAATGCATGTGTCTGCTGTTTGGAACAGTCTTGGAGAAGCTATCAGTCATACTCCATGACTTCTTTAGCATCATGGCTTCTCTAAAGCAATCACTGAGGAGAGAATAATAAAAAATGCTGACCATTTATCTATTGAAAAAACATTGTCTTCCTTCCTCAACCCATCTCCTAAGTTCAAATGTAGCTGTGTCCCAGGGTGAAGGTGTGAGGTGCCTGCTGTGTACATTATTATTAATAAAAGAAAAAATTCTTACATTTTGACCCAGCAACTTTGACTCTATCCTCCAAACAACTGCATGATAATAGTGTCATCAAAATGTGTCCTATGCTTAAATAGCCGAACCAAAACCATAGGTCAAAATGACTGCTTCATGTCCCTGCCTGTATGGCTATAGGACTGTGTGACCAATGTAGGCAGCATTTCTATTATCAGCAGCTCCTTGACTCTGCTCTCTGTATTGCAGAAGACCCCTTTGCTGAGAATGCCTTGAACTACTTTTCGGGGAAGGCAAGGTCAGAGACATTGACCTTCCTCATTCTCTCACTAGGTGGTCACTGAAGGAAGAGACGGACCCTTGCTGTCTAATAACCCACATAGGGATGTTACTGTGGTCACTTATTAACAGTAGGGGTGTGGCAGGGTGGGAACTGTGGACCCCTACTTCCACCTCCTTACTCCCACACAATGGAAAAGACCTATTGATGGGCCTGAGTTGGGACAGAGCAGGGGTTGGGGGCGTGTTTGCTTCTTTCCTAATTTTCCCCCTGCTTTCTCCTCCACACACAGCGCTCTTCTTTCAACCCTTTTCTCCTCTGCTATCCCTGTTCCAGCTTCTTCCTTGAGATCTACCAAAATGGCTCTAGAAATAGCCAAGTCTCAGTCACTGTCATTTCCTTCCAAGTGTTGCAGATTCCACGAGTTTCTACTGTTTCTGTTTTGACTGTTCTACTGAGAAGAGGGGTGGATTCTGTTAGCTCTTGACTGGGGATGGATAGAGTGAGAGGTGTAAGGAATCTTTTACTCCAGGCTCTATCTAGAACTTCCTCTCTTAAAGGATCTAAAATATTAAGTACTTTTTGTCACTGTAAGGATTAATGTTCACTTGCAAACCCACATGATAAATTCACAGCATAACTTTGATGTTGTTTCACATAAACCAATTGTAATTATTGCCTAATTTTTGGTAATAATATAAATCAATCTAGGCAAGACAATTTAAAGACCTCACAGCAGGGTCTAAGACAGACTTTATATAAGTAATGTCTCCCACTTCTGCTGGTCCTGGATACTGTAGCATGCTGTTGCTATTGCCGTTAGGAGGATTTCATCACTGCCCCATTTCTTTGCATCTCTAGCTTTACATTGGAAATTTTAGTTGCTATATCTGATTCCTTTTCCCTAGGTCAAATGCCCTGGCCTAGGCCATTTGTCTCCTACTGAGACTCATCAGGAATAGGTTAATGATGGCCAGCCAAAAAGACTTGAGCCATTCCCACTGCAGTCCACTGTACTGGCTGCCCAATATCAGAGCACACCTTACTTCTTACCATTCACACCTTACCATATTGCCATCTGAAAAAAAGAAGGAAAGAAAAGAAAAAACTTCCTGCTTATATGATAGAGCTATTTATTCATATACCTGAAAGCATTCTTAATGCCTTTCCAAGGCAGGCCAGATCTCCTCAGCTACCACTGCATTTCCCAATCCAGCTCCTGTTAGCTTGACACAACCCTATAGCAGTGTCCTACAATTTATATTCTATAATGTAAAAGTATCACTATATTTTATAAACTAGTTAGTCCCACTGCCTCTCTTGCCTTGTATATTGAGCTCCTTGAACAGAAGCAACATTTTATGGGACACCATAATTTGATGAAGCCATTTAATAAGACTGTGAATGGTTTCACTGGCAGAATCACAGCAGGCAGGGCCTGTAATCCAGATCCAGAAGTGTCAGTTATAGTGACTTTAAGTTGCTTCCCCTTTTTTGAAGCAGGGGATCCAATGTAATCAATCCAATCAGGTCAGTCATGAGATCTTTGGGGATGCCAGCATTACTTTCCATCTTTTTTGTAATTCTACCCAAAATTTAAATGTCCAGGGTGAGAAAGGGTGTCTGATTTACCTGGATTGGGTTATGTGCTTAACCACTGGTCATGCATAGAGACTTAAGAAGGATTATGATTGCTGGGAACAAAGGTGTAGTTAACACACAGAAGGATAAGGGTAATGGCAAGCAAAGAGAACAAATACAAATCACATTCTACCCTTCGAGGCTCACTGTCCTCTCCCCATATCTGTACTCTTCCGGCAGTCTCCTAACTCCTTCTGTTTATCTACTTTACCCTTTCTTCCTTTTTATTTAAACAATTAATTTCAATGGGGTGACATTGATCAACTAGAGTACATAGGTTCAGAGAAAACATCTCCAGATTATTTTGACATTTGATTATGTTGTATACCCATCACCCAAAGTCAAATTGTCCTCTGTTACCTTTTATTTGATTTTCTTTATGCCCCTCCCCTCCATCCATCACTTCCCTCTTCTCCCTTCCCCTTCCCCTGGTAACCACTGCACCTCTATGTCCATGAGTCTCAATTTTGTGTCCCACCTATATATGGAATCATACAGTTTTTAGTATTTTCTGATTTACCTATTTCACTCAGTATAATGTTATCAAGGTCCATCCATGTTGTCATAAATGATCCTATCTCATTTCTTATGGCTGAGTAGTATTCCATAGTATATATGTACTACATCTTTTTTATCCAGTCATCTATTGAAGGGCTTTTTGGTTGTTTCCATGTCTTGGCCACTGTGAACAATGATGCTATGAACATGGGGCTGCATGTGCCTTTATGTACCAATATTTTTGAGTTATGGGAGTATATACCCAGTAGAGGGATTGCTGGGTCATGTGGTAGTTCTATTCTTAATTTTTTGAGGAACCACCATAATTTCTTCCATAATGGTTGTACTACTTTACATTCCCACCAATAGAGAATGAGGGTTTCTTTTTCTCCACAGCCTCTCCAACACTTGTTGTTACCTGTCTTGTTGATAATAGCTAATCTAACAGGTGTGAGGTGGTATCTCATTGTAGTTTAGATTTGCATTTCTCTAATAGCTAGTACAGATGAGCATCTATTCATATATCTATTAGCCATTTGTATTTCTTCCTGGGAAAAGTGTTTGTTTATGTCCTCTTCCCATTTTTTTTATTGGATTGTTTGCTTGTTTGGGGTTGAGTTCTTTATATATTTTGGATATTAGACCCTTATCTGTGCTGTTGTTTGGAAATATCTCCCATTTAGTTGGCTATCTGTTTGATTTGCTGTCAGTTTCTCCTGCTGTGCAAAAGCTTCTTAGTCTGATGTAGTCGCATTCATTTATCTTTGCTTTCACTTCCCTTGCCTTTGGAGTCAAATTCATATAGTGCTCTTTATGGACAAGGTCCATGAGTTTAGTACCTATGTTTTCTTCTATGTAATTTATTGTTTCACATCTTATATTTAGGTCTTTGATTTTTTTGAATTAATTTTGGTACAAGGAAACAAACTAGAGTCGAGTTTCATTCTTTTACACATGGCTCTCCAGTTTTCCCAGCACCATTTATTGAAGAGGCTTTCTTTTCTCCATTGTGTGTTGTTGGCCCCTTTATCAAAAATTATTTGACCATATATATGTGGTTTTATTTCTGGGCTCTCTATTCTGTTCCATTGGTCTGAGTTTCTATCTTTCTGCCAATACCATGCTGTTTTGATTGTCGTGGCTCTATAATATCATTTGAAGTCAGATATTGTAATGCCTCCAGCTTTGCTCATTTTCCTTAGGATTACTTTGGCTATTTGGGGTTTTTTATATTTCCATATAAACCTGATAATTTTTTGTTCCATTTCTTTAAAAAATGACATTAAAATTTTGATGGGAACTGCATTGAATTTGTATATTGCTTTGCATAATATGGTCATTTTAACTATATTTATTCTTCTTATTCAAGAACAAGGAACATATTTTTTTTATTAACTTTAATGTGGTGACACCAATAAATCAGGGTACATATGTACAATGAAAACATCTCCAGATTATCTTATCATTCAATTGTGTTGCATACCCATCACCCAAAGTCAAATTGTCCTCTGTCACCTTCTATCTGTTTTTTTTTTTCCTTTTCTTTTATTCATTTTATAGAGGAGACACAGAGTGAGAGAGAGAAGGAGAGAGAGAGAGAAAGAGGGGAGTAGCTGGAAGCATCAACTCCCATATATGCCTTGACCGAATCAGTGCAGGGTTTTGAACTGGTGACCTCAGTGTTCCCAGGTCGACGCTTTATCCACTGCGCCACCACAGGTCAGGCTACCTTCTATCTGGTTTTCCCTGTGCCCCTACCCTTCTCCCTTTCCTACCCTTCCCTCCCTCCCCCCACCCCGTAACCACCACACTCTCGTCCATGTCTCATAGTCTCACTTTTATGTCCCACCTATGTATGAATTCATGCTGTTCTCAGTTTTTCTTTTTTTCTGATTTACTTATTTCACTCCGTATAATGTTATCAAGGTACAACCATTTTGTTGTAAATGATCCGATGTCATCATTTCTTATGGCTGAGTAGTATTCCATAGTATATATGTACCAAAGCTTTTTAATCCACTTGTCTTCTGATGGACATTTGGGCTGTTTTCAGATCTTCGCTATTGTGAACAATGCTGCCACAAACATGGGGGCGCATTTCTTCTTTTCGAACCGTGTTATGGTGTTCTTAGGGTATATTCCTAAAAGTGGGGTAGCCGGGTCAAAAGGCAGTTTGATTTTTAATTATTTGAGGAATCTCCAAACTGTTTTTCACAATGGCTGCACCAGTCTGCATTCCCACCAGCAGTGCAGAAGGGTTCCCTTTTCTCCGCATCCTCGCCAGCACTTACTCTGTGTTGTTTTGCTGATGAGTGCCATTCTGACTGGTGTGAGGTGATACCTCATTGTGGTTTTAATTTGCATTTCTCTAATGATTAGTGATGTTGAGCATTTTTTCATATGTCTTTTGGCCATCTGTATGTCTTCTTTGGAGAAATTTCTATTCATTTCTTTTGCTCATTTTTTGATTGGATTGTTTGTCTTTCTGGTGTTGAGTTTTATAAGTTCTTTATAAATTTTGGTTATAAACCCCTTATCCGACGTGCTGTCGAATATGTTCTCCCAATGTGTGGTTTGTCTTTTTATTCTGTTCTTATTGTCTTTAGCTGTGCAAAAACTATTTAGTTTGATATAGTCCCATTTGTTTATCTTGCCTTTTATTTCATTTGCCGGTGGAGATAAATCGGCAAATATATTGCTGCTACAGATGTCGGAAAGCTTGCTGCCTATGTTTTCTTCTAAGATGCTTATAGTTTCACGGCTTATGTTTAAGTCTTTTATCCATTTTGAATTTGTTTTTGTGAATGGTGTAAGTTGATGGTCTAGTTTCATTTTTTTGCAGGTAGATGTCCAATTTTCTCAGCACCATTTGTTAAAGAGGCTGTACAAGGAACATATTTCTATTTCATTGTATCTTTTTCAATTCCTTTAATAATGCTTTGTAGTTTTTATTATATAGGTCCTTTACATTTGTTATGTTCATTCTTAGGTATTTTATTTTTTTTGTTGCAACCATGAAAGGAGTTAGTTTTTTGAGTTCCTTATCTGATGTTTCATTGTTGGCATAAATGAAGGCAATGGGCTTCTGTATATTAATTTTGTATCTTGAGACCTTACTGTATTGGTTTATTGTTTCTAACAGTCTTTCTGTGGAGTGTTTGGGGTTTTCAATGTACAGGATTATATCATTTGCAAAAAGTTAAATCTTTACTTCTTCTTTCCCAATATAAATGCCTTTTATTTCTTACTCTTGTCTGATGGCTCTGGCTAGAACTTCCAGCACTATGTTGAATAAGAGTGGAGAGAGTGGACAACCTTGTCTTGTTCCTGATTTTAGAGGAAAAGTTTTCAATTTTTTTCCATTTAATATGATGCTAGCTGATGGTTTCTCATAAATGGACTTTCTTACGTTGAGATGTTTTCCTTCTATACCCATTTTATTGAGTGTTTTAAACATAAAATTGTGTTGTATTTTATTGAATGCCTTTTGTGCATTTATTGATAAGATCATACAGTTTTTGTTCTTTGTTTCGTTGATACGGTGTATTACATTAACTGTTTTACGTATGTTGAACCATCCTTGTGATTTCAGGATGAATTCCACTTGATCATGATAAAATTTTTTAAATGTGTTGTTGTGTGCGATTTCCTAGTATTTTGTTTAGGATTTCAACATCTGTATTCATATTGATTTTTAGTTTTCTTTTTTTGTGTTGTCCTTGTCAGGTTTTGGTATGAGGGTTACGTTGGCTTCATAAAATGTGTTTGGAAATATCGCTTCTTCTTCAATTTTTTGGAAGATTTTGAATAGAATAGGAATCAAATCTTCTTTTAATGTTTTTAGAGAGGAGACACAGAGTGAGAGAGAGAGAGAGAGAGAGAGAGAGAGAGAGAGAGAGAGAAAGGGGGAGGAGCTGGAAGCATCAACTCCCATGTGTGCCTTAACCAGACCAGTGCAGGGTTTTGAACTGGCGACCTCAATGTTCCCAGGTTGAAGCTTTATCCACTGCGCCACCACTGGTCAGTTCTTTTAATGTTTTATAGAATTCACTAGTATAGCCGTCTGGCCCTGGACTTTTATTTTTTGTGAGGTTTTTGATAGTTGTTTCTATTTCCTTCCTGCTTATGGGTCTGTTTAGACTATCCAGTTCTTTGTGACTCAGCCTAGGAAGATTATATTGCTCTAGGAATTTATTCATTTCCTCTAGATTGTTAAATTTGGTGGCATATAGTTTTTCATAGTATTCTAATATCTGTGGTGATTTCTCCGCTTTCATTTTGGAATTTGTTTATATGAGTTCTTTTTCTTTTTTCTTTAGTGAGAATTGCCAAGGGTTTGTCTATTTTGTTGTTCTTTTCAAAGAACCAGTTCCTTGTTTTATTGATTTTTTTCTATAGTTTTTCTCTTTTCTATTTTATTTATTTTTGCTCTGATTTTTATTATTTCTTTTCTTCTTCTGGTTTTGGGTTGACATTTATAAATTTTTTAAAAATAATTTTAATTTATTATATTTACATAGATTCTAGTGTCCCACCAAATATATCTCCTTACCCCCCACCCCAGTGTTCCTCATGATACTTTCTTTGACCTCTTGTCCCAACATCTTCCCCCCTTCCCTTCAGGATCTGCTGTTCTGCTCTCTATAATGCTGTGTTATATATATATAATTTCACTAATCTCTTTCCCCTCTCTTATCCCATCCTACTCTAGTCCCTTTGATCCCTCCTCTGTCTCTCAGTTCACATTATTCATTAAATTCCTTATATAAGTGAGGTCATATGATATTTTTCTTTCTCTGCCTTGATTATTTCACTTAGCATAATAGTCACCAGGTCCATCCATTTTTTGCAAAAGGTAAGATTTCCATCTTTTTCACAGCTTTGTAGTATTCTATTGTGTATATGTACCACTGCTTTTTAATCCACTCATCCACTGATGGACACTTGGGCTGTTTCCAGATCTTGGATATTTTAAACAATGCTGCCATAAACATGGGGGTGCATTTCTTCTTTTGAATCAGTGATTTGGTATTCTTAGAAAATATTTCTAAAAGTGGGATAGCTGGGTAAAAAGGCAGTTCCATTTAGAATTTTTTGAGGAATCTCCATGCTGTTTTCCATAGTGGATGCACCAGTCTGCATTTCTACCAGCAGTGCAGGAGTGTTTTCTTTTCTCCACTACCTCATCAGCACTTATTATGTATTGTTTTGTTAATGAACACCATTCTGACAGGTGTGAGGTAGTATCTCATTTTGTTCTTATTGCATTTGTCTAATAATTAATGATGTTCAATATTTTTTCATATGCCCATTGGCCATCTGTATGTCCTCTTTGGAGTAGTGTCTATTCAGTTCTTTTGCCCACTTTGTAATTGGGTTTGTTTACTTTCCTGGTGTTGAGTTTTACAAATTCTTTATAAATTTTGGTTATTAACTTCTTATTAAATTTATTGTCAAATATATTCTCTCATTGTGTGGTTTGTCTTCTTATTTTGTTTATATTGTCTTTAGCTGTGCAAATGCTTTTTAGTTTGATATAGTCCCATTTGTTCATCCTGTCCTTTATTTCACTTGCTCATGGAGATAAATCAGCAAATATATTGCTACAAGAGATGTCAAAGAGCTTACTGCCTATGATTTCTTCCAGGATGATTATGGTTTCATGACTTACATTTAAATCTTTTATCCATTTTGATTTTATTTTTGTGTATGGTGTATGTTGGTAATCTAGTTTCATTTTCTTGCAAGTACCTGTCCAGCTTTCTTAACACCATTTGTTAAAGAGACTATTTCATTGCATGCTTTTACCTCCTTTGTCAAATATCAATTTACCATATAGGTGTGAGTTTATTTCTGACTTCTCTGTTATGTTCCATTGATCTGTATGCCTGTTCTTATGCCAGTACCAAACTGTTTTGAGTTTGTACTGTGGTCTTGTAGTATAACTTGATATCAGGAAGTGTGATACCACCCACTTTAGTCTTCTTTTTTTAAGATTGTTGAGGCTATTTGTGTTCTTTTTTGGTTACATATAAATTTTTGGAATACGTATTCTATATCTTTGAAGTATGCCATTGGTATTTTCATTAGTATTGCATTGAATTTATAAATTGCTTTGGGTAATATAGACATTTTAATTATGTTTATTTTTCTTATCCATGAACATGGTATATACTTCTACTTGTTTGTATCTTCCTTGATTTCCTTTATCAGTTTTTATAATTTTCTGAGTACAAGTATTTAACCTCCTTGGTTAAATTTACTCCTAGGTACTTTATTTTTTTGGCTGCAATAGTGAAGGGGATTGTTTCCTTAATTTCTTTTGCTGACAGTTCATTGTTGGTATATAAAAATGCCTCTGATTTCTGAGTATTAATTTTATATCCTGCCACCTTGCTGAATTCATTTATCAGGTCCAGTAGTTTTTTGATTGAGACTTTAGGGTTTTCTATGTAGAGTATCATGTCATCAACAGAGAATGATAGTTTTACTTCTTCTTTTCCAATATGGATGCCTTTTATTTCTTCTTGTTGTCTGATTGCTGTGGTGAGGATTCCAGTACTATGTTGAATAAAAGTGCTGAAAGGGGGCTCCCCTGCCTTGTTCCAGAGCTTAAGGAAATTACTTTTAATATTTGCCCATTGAGTGTGATGTTGGCTGTGGGTTTGTCATAAATAGTCTTTATCGTGTAGAGATATGTTCTCTGTATTCCCACTTTGCTGAGAGTTTTGATCATAAATGGGTGCTGAATTTTATCAAATGCTTTTTGTGTCTATTAATGTTATGATGTGATTTTTCTTTTTTTAATGTGATGAATCATATGGATTGTCCTGAAAATATTGTACCAGCCTTGCCTCCCCAGAATAAATTTTACTTGATCATGATGTATGATTTTTTTCTTGTATTGCAGGATCTGTTTTGCTAATATTTTGTTAAGAATTTTACCACCTAAGTTCATCACAAATATTGGCTTAGAATTTTCTTTCTTTGTATTGTCTTTGCCTGGTTTTGGAATGAGAATTATGCTCACCTCATAAAAGGATCTTGGAAATCTCTCCTCTTGAATTTTTTGAAAGAGCTTGAGGAGGATAGTAGTTCTTTTTTAATATTTGGTAAAATTCGCCTGTAAAGCCATCTGGCCCAGGACTTTTGTTTGTTGGAATTTTTTTTGATAACTCTTTCAATCTCATTTGACATAATCGGTCTATTTATGTTTTATGATTTTTCCACATTAATTTTTGAAAGATTATATTTTGAGAAATTTGTCCATTTTACCTAGGTTGTCTAATGTTTTGGCATACAGTTTTTCATAGTATTTTCCTACAATTCTTTGCATTTCTGCTGTGTCAGTTGTTACTTCTCCACTCTCATTTCTAATTTTATTTATTTGAGTCCTCTCTCTTATTTTCTTGGTGAGTTTGGGTAAAGGTTCATCAATCTTTTTTACTTTTTCAAAGAACCAGCTCTTGGTTTCATTGATCTTCTGTATTGCTTTTTTAGACTCTATGTCATTTATTTTCACTCTAATCTTTACAATTTTATTTCTTCTCCTTCCTCTGGGCTTTGTTTGTTGTTCTTTTTCTAGTTCTTTCAGATGTAGGGGTAGATTGTTTATTTAGGCTTTTTTTTTTTTTTTAGTTCTAATACTATGTAGGGTTTGGTTGTTCATTTGGGCTTTTTTTTTTTTTTTTTTTTGCCTTTTATACTATGAACTTCCTTGTCAGGGCTGCTTTTGCTGTGTCCCATAAATTTTGAGTTGTTGTGTGTTTATTTTCATTTGTTTCAAGAAAATATTTGATTTTTTCTTTGATCTCATTATTAACCCATTCATTATTTAATAACATGCTGTTTAGTCTTAAAGTGTTTGAATGTTTTTCAGTTTTTCTATTGTAGTTGATTTCTAGTTTCATGCCATTGTGATTAGAGAACATGCTAGATATGATTTCAATCTTCCTAAATTTATTGAGACTTGTTTTGTGTCCTAGCATGTGGTCTATCTTAGAGAATGTACCATGAGCACTTGAAAATAATGTATATTCTGCTGCTTTAGGGTAAAAGGGTCTGAAGATATCTATTAAATCCAGTTGATTTGGTATATCCTTTAAGTCTGCTGTTTCTTTGTTAATTTTCTTTCTTGATTATTTATTGATGTTAGTGGGGTATTAAAATCCCCTACTATTATAATATTGCTATTGATCTCTCCCTTTATGTCCATCAAAATCTGCTTTGTATATTTAGGTGCTCCTACATTAAACACATAAATATTTATAATGGTTATATCTTCCTGTTGGATTGCTCCTTTTATCATTATGTAGTGACCTTTTTTATCTATTACTATAGCCTTTGTTTTAAAGTCTATTTTTCTCAGATATAAGTATTGCTACCTAAGCTTTTTTTTCCATTTCCATTTGGATGAAATATTTTTTTCCATCCCTTCACTTTCAGTCTGTGTGTTTTTTGTTTTGAGGTGGGTCTCTTGTAGACAGCATATGTATGGGTCCTGTTTTCTTATCCAGCAGCTACCCTATATCTTTTGATTGCAACATTTAATTCATTTACATTTAAGATTATTGATATGTGGTTGTTTATTGCCATTTTATTCTTTAAAGCTGTATTCTTCTTTTGCTATATTCTTTCCTCCCTTTGAACTGTTCACAACATGTCCCTTAGTATCTCTTGCATAATTGGTTTGGTTTTAATGAATTCCTTGAGGCTTTCTTTGTCTGGGAAGCTCTTTATTTCTCCAGTTTTAAATGATAGCCTTGCTGGATAAAGAAGTCTTGGTTGTAGGCTCTTGGTTTGCATTACTTTTAATATATATTGCCATTCCCTTCTGGCATCTAGTGTTTCTGCTGAGAAGTCGAATGTCATCCTTATGGGGGCTTCTCTGTAGGTAATTGACTGCTTTTTCTCTTGCGCTTTTAGTATTCTTTCTTTATCCCTTAATTTTGGTATTTATTTATGATGTGTCTTTTTTTAAATGTTTTATTTATTTATTTATTTATTTACTTATTTATTTTACAGGGACAGAGAGAGAGAGTCAGTGAGAGGATAGATAGGGACAGACAGACAGGAACAGAGATAGGTGAGATGCATCAATCATTAGTTTTTCGTTGCCGTTGTGACACTATAGTTGCTCATTGATTGCTTTCTCACATGTGCCTTGAGTGTGGGCCTTCAGCAGACTGAGCAACCCCTTGCTGGAGCCAGTGACCTTGGGTCCAAGCTGGCGAGCTTTTGCTCAAACCAGATGGGCCGGTGCTCAAGCTGGGAAGCTCAGGGTCTCGAACCTGCGTCTTCCGCATCCCAGTCTGACACTATCCCCTGCGCCACCGCCTGGTCAGGCTATGATGTGTCTTAGTGTAGGCCTCTTTGGGTTCATCTTTAATGGGACTCTGTGCTTCTTGAACTTGTGTGTGTTTTTTCTTTATCAATTTGGGGAATTTTTCTGCTATTGTTTTTCAATCAGGTTCTCTATCCCTTGTTCTCTTTTCCTTCAGGAACTCTTATGATACAAATGTTGTTTCTCTTCATGTTGTCACAGAGCTGTCTTAGATTTTCCTCAGACTTTTTGATTCTTTTTATTTTTGCTGCTCTGCTTCCATGCTTTTGTTTTTCTTGTCCTCTAAATTGCTGATTAAGTCCTCTGCTTCATTTAGCCTACTTTTAATTCCTTCTAGTGTAATCTTCATTTCTAATATTGTATTTGTCATTTCTGACTGGTTCTTTTATATGATTTTAATGTCTTTTTTGATGCTTGTTATCTTTTTATTTAGGTGCTAATTTATGTTCATCCATTGTTGCTCTAAGATCTTTGAGCATCCTAGCAATCGTTATTTTAAACTCTGCATCTGGTAATTTGGTTATTTCCATCTCATTCAGTTCTTCTTTTGCTCATTTCTCTTGTTAATTCATTTGGATTGCATTTCTCTGTCTTCCCATTTTGTCTGTGTATAGACTCCTCCTTTGTGTATGTTGTTTGTCTAACTAGCTGAGTCTAAGTTTGGTATTGTCTGCCTCAAATTTCTAGTTTTATTGTTTCTAGATCTCCTTGGGTTGGCATCAGCTGTTGTTTGTAATCCACTGTGGTCTACTTGTCTGCTGTCACTGTTATTTTTGCTATTTGTATTGGCGTTGTCTGTGTCTTAGCTGGGTCAGGTTTGAGGAGCTCTTCCTTAAGATACCACTCTAACAAGGGTTGTTCAGTACTGAACTGATGCTTTTTGTATCTGGCTACTAGATGTGCCTGCCTTGGTCTACCTGGCTGGAGCCTGGTGCAGATCAGTGGGGTAACTGTTTATGACTGGCCCTTATCAACCTTTTTATAGCTACAGGTGATCCAGATCTTGTGGCTGCCTCTGCTGGGCCCCGGTGCTCTTGTAAATATCAGCTGCACTCCTATGATAGCTTTTGTTTACCCTTGGCCTCAGGGAAGTTCCTTTAAAAGTTCAAGTTCCCCTGAGATTCACTTTCTGCTGCCTCTTATTGCTGGCTACATGTTGGGCTCATTACTATATTTCAGAGATTTAGTATGGTATTGGATGTTGCTTGCCCCTTAGCCTCAGGTGTCATTCTATCCAATTTTTTTTGTTTTTCTTTCTCAGCCCCCAGAAAGGTGTGGCCACAGTAGTCAAGTGGGTGTGGCCTCTCTGTTCCTGATGTGTAGTCTGTTCACCAGCCCCCTGCCCACTGCCACTGCCTCAGGCATTCTGGCTCTGGTGCTGCCAGTGATTGGACCCTCGGCGGCAAAAGTGGCTTCTGCCATTGTGGGTGTGCTTGTGTGATGCACTAGGACCACCTTGGCCCCTGCTGCTGTGGTCACCCTGTCCTCTGCCATCACAGGTGGGCTTGTGCACACTTGGGCCACCCCGGCCCTTACCACTGCACCCCATTGCCACTGGCACTCCTACCCTCCTGCGAGTACTCAGCAGCACCAGGGGGCTGTGTAGCTCAGACCTCAGCACTCACTACCTGTGTCCCTGATTTGCTCCCTGCTTCTAAGCACCTCTTTGCTCTAACTGGAGCAGGAGAGCCTCCAGTGGGCAGGGTAATTTCTTCCATTTTCTAGTTTATCTGTTTCCAGAAAAAATGGTCACTTTAGATTTGGGGAGTGACTCAGTTCAGAGATTAGGGTGGCTGTCCCTCAAAGTGTCTCTCTCTTGTGCCTTTGAATTTATACTTTCTTCTAGCAACTCCAGTCCTCTGAGCACTCCCTGCTCCCGGCGTCCCCGGTAAGTGGCTGTGAATGAGGTTTTCTACATGGTCCCTTCAGATGGAGCCTGGGTCTGAAAGTTCTGTCTCTTTCTTGCAAACAGTAATACCTACTCTTTTCTCAGCTAAATATTGTCCATATGCCTCTTCCAGGCTCTGGAGCTCTAAGCTGGGGCTTTGTTCTTGAAGCTGAGGACACACAACTCTCTGGGCAACTCACTCCACCGCAAGTGTCCCTCTGGGCTGCTGCTTGCTACTGGGAACAAAGCAGCCCTTTATGTGTTTCTGCCTTTCCTACCGGTCTCAGTGTGGTTTCTTCAGTGGTCCTTGGTTATAGAATTCTTTTAGTTTAGTCCAAAGTTGGGTTTTCAAGACGATTGTTCTTTTTTTGTTGTTGTTAATATGAATTGTTTTTTTTTAAATTAATTTTAATGGCGTGACATTGATAAATCAGGGTACACGTGTTCAAAAGAAAACATCTCAGGTTATTTTGACATTTGATTATGCTGCCTACCCACCACCCAAAGTCAAATTGTCTTCCATCGCCTTCTATCTGGTTTTCTTTGTACCCTCCCCTCCGCCTACCTCCCCCCTTTCTTTCCCCCCATTCCCCCGGTAATAAGCACACTCTTGTCCATGTCTCTGAGTCTCATTTTTATGTCCCATCTATGTATGGAATCATATAGTTCTTAGTTTTTCTGATTTACTTAATTTCACTCAATATAACGTTATCAAGATCCATCCATGTTGTTGTAAATGATCCAATGTCATTATTTCTTATGGATGAGTAGTATTCCATAGTATATATGTACCAAAGCTTTTTAATCCACTCTTCCATTGATGGCACTTGGGCTGTTTTCAGATCTTCGCTATTGTGAACAGTGCTGCCATAAACATGGGGACATAGTTCTCCTTTTTGAACAGTGCAATGATGTTCTTAGGATATATTCCTAAAAGTGGGATAGCTGGGTCAAAAGGCAGTTTGACTTTTAATTTTTTGAGGAATCTTCATATTGTTTTCCACAGTGGCTGCACCAGTCTGCATTCCCACCATCAGTGCAGAAGGGATCCCTTTTCTCTACATACTCGCCAGCACTTAATCTGTGTTGTTTTGCTGATGAGTGCCATTCTGACTGGTGTGAGGTGATATCTCATTGTGGTTTTAATTTGCATTTCTCTAATGATTAGTGATGTTGAGCATTTTTTATATGCCTATTGGCCATCTGTAAGCCCTCTTTGGAGAAGTGTTTATTCGTTTCTTTGCCCATTTTTTGATTGGATTGTTTATCTTCCTTGTGTTGAGGTTTACAAGTTCTTTATAAATTTTGGTTATTAACCCCTTATCAGATGTATTGAGGAATTAGTTCTCCCATTGTGTAGTTTGTCCTTTTATTCTGTTCTTATTGTCTTTAGTGTTGCAAAAGCCTTTTAGTTTGATATAGTCCCATTTATTTATCCTGTCTTTTATTTTTCTTGCCCATGAAGATAAATCAGCAAATATATTGCTGCAAGAGATGTTGGAGAGCTTACTGTCTATGTTAACTTCTAAGATGCTTATGGTTTCACGGCTTACATTTAAGTCTATTATCCATTTTGAGTTTGTTTTTGTGAATGGTGTAAGTTGGTGGTCTACTTTCACTATTTTGCAGGGAGATGTTCAATTTTTCCAACACCATTTTCTTTTTTTTTTTACTGGGACAGAAAGAGGGATAGATAGGGAGAGACAGACAGGAAAGGAGAGAAATGTGAAGCATCAATTATTAGTTTTTTCTTGCCGTTGCAACACCATAATTTTTCATTGATTGCTTTCTCACATGTGCCTTGTCTGCTGGCCTTCAGCAGACTGAGCAACCCCTTGCTGGAGCCAGCGACCTTGGGTTCAAGCCGGCGAGCTTTTGCTCAAGCCAGATGGGCCCGCGCTCAAGCTGGCAAGCTTGGGGTCTCGAACCTGGGTCTTCCACATCCCAGTCCGACACTCTATCCACTGCGTCACCGCTTGGTCAGGCCCAACAGCATTTGTTAATGAGGCTGCCTTTACTCTATTGTATTCTCTCACCTCCTTTGTCAAATATCAGTTGTCCATAAAGGTGTGGGTTTATTTTTGGGTTTTCTGTTCTGTTCCATTGACCTACATGCCTGTTCTTATACTAATACCAGGTTGTCTTGAGTACAATGGCCTTGTAGTATACCTTGATATCAGGAAGAATGATACCTCCGGCTTTATTCTTTCTTTTCAAAATTGCTGAGGCTATTCGTGTTTGTTTTTGGTTCCATATAAATTTTTGGAATATTTGTGATGTATCTTTGATGTATGTCATTGGTATTTTCATTGGTACTGCATTGAATTTATAAATTGCTTTGAGTAATATATACATTTTAATGATGTTTATTCTTCCTAACCATGAGCATGGTATATGCTTCTACTTGTTTTTATATTCCTTGATTTCTTTTATCAATGTTTTATAGTTTTCTGAGTACAAGTTTTTAATATTCTTTGTTAAATTTACCCTAGGTACTTTATTTTTTTGGTTGCAATAATAAAGAAGATTGTTTCCTTAATTTCTATTTCTGACAGTTCATTGTTGGTGTATAAAAATGCCTCTGATTTCTGAGTATTAATTTTATATCCTGCCACATTGCTGAATTCGTTTATTAGGTCCAGTACTTTTTTGACTGAGACTTTAAGGTTTTCAATTTACAGTATCATATCATCTGCAAATATTGATAGTTCTTCTTTTCCAATTTAGACGTTTTGTATTTCTTCTTCTTCTCTGTTTGCTATGGCTAGGACTTCCAGAACTATGTTGAATAAGAGTGGTGAAAGGGGGCACCCTTGCTTTGTTCCTGATCTTAAGGGATTGCTTTTAATATTTGCCCATTGAGTATGATGTTGGCTGTGGATTTGTTAAAGATGGCCTTTATCATGTTAAGGTATGTTCCCTGTATTCCCACTTTGCTGAGAGTTTTGCTCATGAATTGGTGCTGGGTTTTATCAAATACTTTTTCTGCATCTATTAAAATTATCATGTGGTTTATGTCCTTCCTTTTGTTTATGTGATGAATCACATTGATTGATTTGTGAATATTGTACCAGCCTTGCCTTCCCAGAACAAATCCCACTTGATCACGATGTATGATTTTTTTCATATATTGCTGGATCCAGTTAGCTAATATTATTTTGAAGATTTTAGCATCTAGATTTATCAGGGATATTGTCCTATAATTTTTGTGTGTGTGTGTTGTTTTTTCCTGGTTTTGGAATCAGAATTATGCTCGCTTTGTGAGAGGAGCTTGGAAGTCTTTCTGTTGAATTATCTGAAATAGCTTGAGGAGGATAGGAGTTAGTTCTTTGAATATTTGATAGAGTTCACTTTAAAGCCATCAGGCCCAGGAATTTTTTTGGGGGGGGAGTTTTTTGATAACTGTTTTGATCTCATTTGTTTTACTTGGTCTGTTTAGGTTTTCTGATTCTTCCATATTGATTTTTGGAAGATTGTATGTTTCAAGGAATTTGTCCATTTTATCTAGGTTGTCTAGTTTTTTGGCATACAATTCTTCATAATATTTTGTATTTCTGTTGTGTCAGTTCTTATTTCTCTGCTCTCCTTTCTAATTTCATTTATTTGAGTCCTCTCTCTTTTTGTCTTGGTGAGTCTAGTTAAAGGTTCATCGATCTTGTTTATACTTTTAAAGAACCAGCTCCTGATTTCACTGATCCTCTGTATTGTTTCTTTAGCCTTTATGTCATTTATTTCTGCTTGGATCTTTATTATTTCCTTCCTTCAACTACCCCTGGGCTTTACTTGCTGTTCTTTTTCTAGTTCTTTTAGATTCGGGGTCAAGTTGTTTATTTGAGCTTTTTCTAGCTTCTCATGGTATGCCTGTAGTGCTATGAACTTCCCTCTCAGTACTACTTTTGCTGTGTCACATATATTTTGAGTTGATGTATGCTCGTCATTTGTTTCTAGATACTTTCTGATAGCTCTGTTTCTTGTTTTGTTCTTCTGTTTTGTTTTTCTATTATTTATTTTTGTTTGGTTGTATTTCATACTTTTTTCTTTGTTTCTTCTTTTTTAAAACCATGTGTTTCTGTAGTGCAGTGGTTCTTAACTTGGGTTCTATCAAACCCTAGGGGTTCAATGAGTTGGTCTCAGGTGTTCGGAGAAGCCTCTGCCATGGAGGCCAGAATAAAGTAATACCGTAATTTGTTGTAAGTTTATGCACTTTGTTGGTTTTGTTCTTTAAGCAAGGTGATGTTCATGCACGGCTCATTTTGTGCACCAGTAAAAAATCATATACCTATGTCTTGAATTTGGGAAAAAAATCATATTTTATTTATCACTAAAGAAGGGTTTGGTGAATGTGCATATGAAACTGGTGGGTTTGGTACCTCAAAAAAGGTTAAGAGCCACTGCTGTAGTGGCTTTTTCAGGAGTGGTTACCAATGCATAATAAAAAGGATATGTATTATATTCATTGTAGTATGTTATCTCATGAGTGCTTCTTCACTCCATTCTCCTTTGCTACTTACTGTTAATCTTTGTCCTCTCCCCTCTTTTGTTTGTGTGTCACAAATTAATCTTGTTTTTATTGTGATCTTGTTGGAACTTTTACTTTTGATTTTGTTTTGTTTTGTTCTTTGTATCTGGTTGGATAACCCCCTTTAGTATTTCCTAAAGTAGGGGTTTTCTGGTGATAAATTCTCTCATCTTTTCTATATATGCTTATGTTTTTATTTCTCCTTCATATTTGAAGTATAGCTTTGATAGATATAATATTCTTGGCATGAAGTTTGTCTCTTTCTCTACTTTAAATATTGGAGTTCACTCTCCTCTGGGTTGTTGAGTTTCTGCTGAGAAATCTGATGATAGTCAGATTTCTTCCTTTATATGTTGTATTCTTCTTTTCCCTGGCTGCATTGAGAATTTTTTCTTTGTCTCATTTGTGATAATTTTATTATGATGTGCATTGGAGTAGGTCTGTTTGGGTTAAGGTAACTCGGTGTTCTGTTTGCTTCTTGGATTTGAGGCTTGGGAAGTTCTCATCAATTATTTATTTGAATATGTTCTTCATTCCATTTTCTCTCTCTTCTCCTGATATACTCATTATTCTTATGTTGCTCTTTCTGATGGAGTCAGATAATTCCTGTAGTGCTTTCTCACTTTTTAAAATTTGTGAGTCTCTCTCTTCTCTCTTTAGTATCTCTAGTTGCTTGTCTTCTATGTCACTAATTCTCTCCTCTCTTACTTGTTCTATTAGATAAGCTTGTTACCTTATGTAGGTAGAGTGCATAGTACATTCATAGCAGCTGTTGCTGCTGTGATGCTGTGAGAACACTCCAGTTCCTGAAATCCTCCTAGGCATACCTGGTAGGGAGCTTGCCCACTATAAAGAAGTGACTCAGTGCCAACCAAGCAGCTCCCTGACCGTTTTAGCCATTGGCTTTGAAGAACACACTGTAACACCCTATAGGCTGAACATGTGTATATAAGCTAGCTTGCTTCCTGAATAAAGCAGATCTGCATCACTGAACATGCTCTCTGGAGTCAGGTTTCTGCATCTCCGTCATACTCACCCCTGGTGGGCCATGTGCACAACCTCATTTTTCAGTTCATGTATTGAGTTTTTTACCTTTGTTTGATTCCTTTTTATAGTTTCAATTTCCATGGTGAAGTATTCTTTTTGTTCATTGAATTGTTTTTTGAGCTCTCTAAATTGTCTTTCTGTGCCCCTGGTTATGCCTAGTAAGCCTCAGTGCTCCATGGGTCTAATCTCCACAGGCTTCTCCCTTGTGCACTGTTTGGTAGAATGCAGCAAGCCACATGCACATCCAGCTCCCACAACTTCAGGAGTGCACACTATTCTCTCACTTAGGCAGATAGCACCTGTGATCTTAGTCAGAGCTGGGAATGTGGGAATGCGCTTTGATGCCTGTATTGGCTTGCAGATGTGCCCTGCCTAGACAGCTCCAGGCACAGGGGACCCAGCCTTTGTGCACATACCATGCTGGTGATGGAGCTGGGAATGCAAAGACTCTGGCAACAGCCCACACAGATATTTATCACTGATAATCTCAGACTAAGCCCTCCATCCCATGATCACATGTCCATGTCAGTGATGTCAGGTGGATCCACTATCACACTGCCTGTGGTCATTGAGCTGGGAGAGCACAAAGCTCCTAGCATCAGCACTGGATCCCACTGGCACCTTGCCCCGATAACCTTTGTCAGAGGTTGCTGCCTGTGCTCGCCCCATGTCCAGGATCTCAGGCAGAGCTGGCATGGTCTTCTGCTTTATCATCAACCCTAAATCATCTTCCTTCCTCTGCCTCTGACCCTCTGCTTTGCTTGGCTTTAGCCAAAAGCTCTCCTTGTGCAAGTCAGTGAAGAAAGTGAAATGCCCTGTTCTCTTCCGTATTTCCTTCAGAGTAAGTTATATATTCAGCTATCTTTTTGCCCAATCATACCTTTGTCCGGTGTGTGTATATTTCAGGTGCTCCTCAGATTTCTTTCTCTGTCTTTAGTTGTTGAAATTTCAGGGGAGATATCAGGAACACCATTCACAGCACCATTTCTCTGAGATAATTTTTTTAAAAAAAGATTTTATTTATTCATTTTAGAGAGGTGAGAGAGAGAGAGAGAAGGGAGAGAGAAGGTGGAGGAGGAGCAGGAAGCATCAACTCCCATATGTGCCTTGACCAGGCAAACCTGAGGTTTCAAATTGGCAATCTCAGTGTTCCAGGTTGGAACACTGTGCCACAACAGGCCAGGCTTAAAAAAATTTTTTTTCTGTATATTTTCTCTCATCTTTTTTCTTCCCTCTTTCCTTTCATCCTTACATTTTAACAAGTGATTTTAGCTGTGTTATTCTGCACAGATTTTGATAGAATTGGAAAAAAGAGGAAAATAATCATAATAAAATCTTGAGATATTAACTGATTTTTAAAAATACTGTATGTGAAAATATTACAAACCCACACATGTCAAGGTTGAAAGGAAAATATATAAAGCTGAATGTGTTTGTGTGTGTGTAATTTGAAAACGACTGTTAGCAAAATTTCTTTCTGGAGCAGCTGCTTCCAATACATACCACTTGTCTCTCATACTTAAAACTAAATTTAAGCTTCCTTAGGAAATAAAATTACATAGTAAATTTATAATTAACAATAAAATATTAAATGGAGAATAGCTTCACCCTTCATTCCTGCATTAGTGTTTCTGATGAATTTCTTTGGCAAATTGTACTGTTAGCTTGAAAGGAGGTGACCACCTAAGTAGGTAATGTGAGGAATATAATAGCAAAACAAAATATAAGCTTAGGATTTTCTAAACTTTGCAGTTGGAAAAGCAGTGAAGCAAATTGGACTTAGTCACCAAGACACCAAGTTCAGCAAATTTCTAGACCTCAGGGTTTGCAAGATAAAAAGATAATAGAAGTTGAATCAATATTTTTGTACAGAAGATTTTGACTTTGTCACATTGCTTTTTTTGTTACCTAAATAGGAATTCTCTCTTCTGCACCGACACAGAATCTCTGCAGCCTTAGTACATTTTGTCTCCCATGAAACTTTTTGGTTAATATGGCTTCCACCATCAGAGCAAAAGATTCATGACAACAGGGTCCATGGCTTGTCTCTCGGAGTTCTTACAGAAATTAGCACCTTGTCTGACACAATAGATGACTATTGAATTAAGTTAAACTAAATTCAATTAAGGTAACAAATATCTTGCTTTTAAATTCTGAACATATCTGTGAAAAACTGGCTCTAAGCCCATGATGAACTCTTAAGAATTACAGCAAATTTTTTTTTCTCTCTCTTTTTTATTTTTTACAGGGACAGAGAGAGAGTCAGAGAGAGGGATAGATAGGGACAGACAGACAGGAACGAAGAGAGATGAGAAGCATCAATCATCAGTTTTTTGTTGCACCACCTTAGTTGTTCATTGATTGCTTTCTCATATGTGCCTTGACCATGGGCCTTCAGCAGACTGAGCAACCCCTTGCTCAAGCCAGTGACCTTGGGTCCAAGCTGGTGAGCTTTTGCTCAAGACAGATGGGCCCATGCTCAAGCTGGCAACCTCGACGTCTCGAATCTGGGTCTTCCACATCCCAGTCCGTCGCTCTATCCACTGCGCCACCACTTGTTAAGGCACAAATCTCTTGATCCCCATAGCCCCAAATTCAGGAGTACAGTGATGTTAATAGAAAAGTCAGTGTCCTCGGTGGGATATTGGGAATGAGTTGTGATTTAGATTAGCAGATATCCAAAAAAAGCAGTTTCATTCCTTGAGGTGACCCTGAATAAATGACGATGATGCCTTATCCTTGGGTTGGTAGATTTAATCTTGTACAAAAAACGTTTTCCCTTGAATTAGGACTTACCAGAATTTGGGGTTAAAGGTAGATAGAAAAGAATATTTCAAAGTTAATGTAAAAAAAAAAAAAGGAATTCACCAGTATTTCTGAAAACTTGTCAGACATGTTTGTAATGAAAACATATTACAAATTATAGTTATTAAAACATTGTGGCATGGGTGTAAGAACAGATCAACTTGTTTATCTGTTAACATATTGATAGGTATTTGGATTGTTACTGTTTTTGTCTATAAAGAATGGAGCTTCTATAAACATTCTTGTACAAATATTTACATTCTTAAAAATGAATACAAGTAGAATTGCTAAATCTTATGGTAAGAATAGGTTTAACCTTAGTAGAGATTGTTATATTCTTTTCCAAAGTGATTGATTTTGTGTTTCCACCAGCAATTAATGGAATTTTTGTGGCTCCACATTCTCTACATTTGGTATATTGTCAGTATTTAAAATTTTTTCTATTCTAATGAGTATTCCGCGAATCTCAATGTACTTTTAATTTGCATATCCCTTATGGTCAATAATGTTGAGCATATTTTTTTCATGTGCTTATTATAATTTTGTCATTTTTTACTTGCGCTATCTGTTTTCTAGTAATTCAGTTTAAGAAATCTTATATAGCAGTTTGGATCCAAAAGCTTTTTCAGGTATGTATTGTATCAGAATTCTCTAGAAAAAAATAAAACCAAACCAAACCAAACAAAACTACAAGTAAAAGCTCCATCAAGATCACAATAAAAACAAGATTAATCTGTGACAACAAAAAGAAAGGAAAAAGGACAAAGATTAGCAGTAGCAAAAATGATGGAGTGCAGAGTACTCAAGAAATAATGTACTACAATGAACATGATATGTATCCTTTCTATTATTATTTAATCATTAAATTTTAAAAATAACCACCCCTGACAAAATCACCATGGAAACACATGGATTAAAAAAAGAAGTAACAGAAGAAAGAAGTATGGAATACAACCAAACCAAAACAAATGATAGAAAAACAAAACAGAAAAACCAAACAAGATATAAAGCTATCAGAAAGCAATAAATAAAATGTCAATAGGAAACCATCAAGTGTCAATAATTACACTAAATGTAAATTGATTGAATTCAATAAAAAGACACAGAGTAGCAGAACAGATTAAAAAAGAAAATCCAACTGTATGCTACCTTAAAGGAACACATCTAAGCTACAAAGATAAAAACAAATTCAAAGTAAAAAGTTGGAAAACAATTCTCCAAGCAAATAACATCCAAAGAAAAGCAGGTGTAGCCATACAAATATCTAACAATGTTGACTATAAGAAAGCAAAAGTAATCACAAATGAAGATGGTCATTTCATAATGATAAAGGGGACATTGAATCAAGAAGACATAACACTTAATATATATGCACCAAACCAAGGAGCACCAAAATATATAAGACAGCTACTAACTGACCTAAAAATAAAAACCAACAAAAATACAATCATACTTGGAGACCTCAATACACTGCTGATGGCTCTAGATTGTCATCCAACAGAAAATCAATAAAGAAATATTTGTCTTAAAACACCAGAACAGTTATATATGATAAAAATCTACAGGACATTCCATCTCAAAACTCTAGAGTATACATTTTTCTCCAGTGTACATAAAACATTCTGAAGAATTGACCATATGTTGGGCCACAAAACTAACATCAACAAATTCAGAAAGATTTAATTTATACAAAGCATGTTCTCTTACCATAAAGCTTTGAAACTAGAATTCATCTGCAAAAGAGAAGTTAGCATATCCACAACAATGTGGAAATTAAACAACATATTTTTTAAAAATGAGTAGCTTAAAGAAGAAATAAAAGCAGAGATCAAAAGATACATACAGGCAAACAAAACTGACAATATGACATATCAGAATCTCTGGGATGCAGCAAAAGCAGTAATAAGAGGGAAGTTCATACCACTACAGGCCTATATCAACAAAGAGAGAGCCCAAGAAAACAACTTAACTTTACACTTTAAGGAACTAGAAAAAAAAAAAGAACAAAGGCAACCCAAAACCAGCAGAAGAAAGGAAATAATAAAAATCAGAGCAGATATAAATGAAAAAAAAGAACAGAAAAACTAAAAAATCAATAAAACAGGGAGCTGGTTCTTTGAAAAGATCAACAAAATCGACAAACCCTTGGGAAGACTCACTAAGAAAAAAAGAGAAGGACTCATATAAACAAAATCCAAAATGAAAGGAGAAATCACCACAGATATCATAGATATACAAAGAATTATTGTAGAATACTATGAAAAACTATACGACACCAAATTTAACAATCTAGAATGGATAAATTCCTAGAACAATACAATCTTTCTAGACTGAATCATGATGAAGCAGAAATCCTAAACAGACCCATAAGCAGGGAAATAAAAACAAGTATCAAAAACCTCCCAAAAAATAAAAGTCCAGAGCCAGACGGCTATACTAGTGAATTCTATCAAACATTCAAAGAAGACTTGATTCCTATTCTACTCAGTCTTCTAAAAAAATTGAAGAAGCAATAATTCCAAACACATTTTATGAGGCCAACGTAACCCTCATACCAAAACCTGGCAAGGACAACACAAAGAAAGAAAACTACAGACCAATATCTCTAATGAATACAGATTCTAAAATACTAAACAAAATACTAGCATATCGAATACAACAACACATTAAAAAATAACTTGGCAAATAGAATTCAGCAATAAATAAAAAGAATTATGGACCAGTTTTTTCAGGGATGCAAGTTTGGCTCTAAATGTAAAAATCAGTTGATGTAAAATGCCACATTAACCACTAATAAAGAAACCTCACATGGTCATATTGAATGATGCAGAGAAAAAAAAATCTGTTATGTACGAGTGGGATTCATCCCAGAATCACAAGGATGGTTCAATATACGTAAAACAGTTAATGTAATAGACCATATCAACAAAACAAAGAACAAAAATCATATGATTATATAAATAGATGCAGAAAAAGCACTTGATAAAATACAACACCATTTTATTTTTAAAACACTCAACAAAATGGGTATAGAAGGAAAATATCACAACACAATAAAGTTTATTTATGATAAAGCATCAGCTAACATTATATTAAATGGCAATAAACTGGGGACTTTTCCTCTGAAACCAGGAACAAAACAAGGTTGTCCACCTCTCCACTCTTTTTTTTTTCTTTTTACAGGGACAGAAAGAGAGTCAGAGAGAGGGATAGATAGGGACAGACAGACAGGAACAGAGAGAGATGAGAAGCATCAATCATCAGTTTTTTATTGCGACACCTTAGTTGTTCATTGATTGCTTACTCAAATTTGCCTTGACTGTGGACATTCAGCAGACTAAGTAACCCCTTGCTCGAGCCAGCGACCTTGGGTCCAAGCTGGTGAGCATTTTATTCAAGGCAGATGGGCCTGCACTCAAGCTGGCAACCTCGGTTTCTGAAACCTGGGTCCTCCACATTGCAGTTCAATGCTCTATCCACTGCACCACTGCCTGGTCTGGCCACTTTCTCCGTTCTTATTCAATGTAGTGATAGAAGTTCTAGCCAGAGCAATCAGACAAGAGAAGGAAATAAAAGACATTCATAGTAGGGAATAAGAAGTAAAGTTTTCACTTTTTGCAGATGATATAATCCTATACATCAAAAACCCCAAGGACTTCACAAAAAGACTATTAGAAACAATAAACCAATACAGTAAGGTCGCAGGATACAAAATTAATATACAGAAAGCTATTGTCTTTCTATATGCCAACAATGAAACATCAGAAAACAAATTAAAAAAATAATCCCCTCATGGTTGCAACAACAATTACAAAAAATAAAATACCTAGGAATAAACAAAAAAAAAAGAATGTAAAGGACCTTTATGATGAAAACTATAAAGCGATTCTTAAGGGAAATCGAAAAAGATACAATGAAATGAAAAAATATTTCTTGCTCTTGGTTAGAAAGAATAAATATAGTCAAATGACTATACTATCCAAAGAGATATACAAATTTAATGCAATTCCCATCAAAATTCCAGTGTCAGTTTTTTAAAGAAATGGAACAAAAAATCATCAGGTTTATATGGAACTATAAAAAATCCTGAATAGCCAAAGTAATCCGAAGGATAAAAAAGCTGGGAGCATTACAATACTTGACTTCAAATTATATTATAGAGCCACGATAATCAAAAACAGCATGGTATTGAAAGAAGGATGACACTTAGACCAGGAAAACAGAATAGAAAGCCCAGAAATAACACCACATATATATGGTCAAATAATCTTTGATAAAGGGGCCAACAATACACAATGGAGAAAAGAAAGTCTCTTCAATAAATGGTGCTGGGAAAACTGAAAAGACACATGCAAAAGAATGAAACTCAACTACAGGTTGTCCCCTTGTACTAAAATTAATTCAATCTGAATCAAAGACCTTTATATAAGATTTGAAACAATAAATTACATAGAAGAAAACATAGGTACTAAACTCATGGACTTTGGTTACAAAGAGCACTTTATGAATTTGACTCCAAAGACAAGTGAAGTGAAAGCAAAGATAAATGAATGGGACTACATCAGACTAAGAAGCTTTTGTACAAGAAGAGAAACTGACAGCGAAACAAACAGGCAGCCAACTAAATGGGAGATGATATTTTCAAACAACAGCACAGATTAGGGCCTAATATCCAAAATATATAAAGAACTCACAGAACTCAACCACAAATAAGCAAACAATCCAATAAAAAAAATAGGAAGAGGACATGAACAGACACTTTTCCCAGGAAGAAATACAAATGGCCAATAGATATATGAATAGATGCTCATCTGTACTAGCTATTAGAGAAATGCAAATCTAAACTACAATGAGATACCACCTCACACCTATTAGATTAGCTATTATCAACAAGACAGGTAACAACAAGTGTTGGAGAGGCTGTGGAGAAAAAGGAACCCTCATCTGCTGTTGGTGGGAATGTAAAGTAGTACAACCATTATGGAAGAAAGTATGGTGGTTCCTCAAAAATTAAAAATAGAACTACCATATGACTCAGCAATCCCTCTACTGGGTATATACTCCCATGACTCAAAAACATTGGTACATAAAGACACATGCAGCCCCATGTTCATTGCAGCATTGTTCACAGTGGTCAAGATATGGAAACAACTAAAAATCCCTTCAGTAGATGATTGGATAAAGAAGATGTGGTATATATATGCTGTGGAATACTACTCAGCCATAAGAAATGATGACATAAGATTATTTATGACAACATGGATGGACCTTGATAACATTATACTGAGTGAAATAAGTAAATCAGAAAATACTATGAACTAAGTGATTCCATACATAGGTGGGACACAAAAGTGAGACTCAGGGACATGGACAAGAGTGTTGTGGTTACCAGGGGGAGGAAAAGAGAGGAGCAGGAGGGGGTGGGGGGAGAGGAGGGGCACAAGAAAACCAAAGAGAAGTTGACGAAAGACATTTTAACTTTGGGTGATGGGTATATAACATAATCAAATGTCAAAATAAGCTGGAGATATTTTCTCTGAATCTATATACCCTAATTAATCAATGTGACCCCATTGAAATTAATTAAAAAAATAAAAATGTAGAACCAATAGGATGTCAATAAGAAGAGATTTATTATAGAAATGACTTTTATGAATATGGAGCCTGAGAGCCACAGAATCTGCCATCTGCAGGCTGGAGAACCAGAAAATCTGGGAGTATAAATCCAAATCAGAAGACCTGAGAATTGGGAGACTGATGATGTATCTTATTTCATCCTTTGACTTTTAACCTATTTGGGAATTTCTTTCAATCCACTCTGATAATCTCTGCCTTTCAGTTAAAATGATCAGATTATTCGCATTTAGTGTGATTCCTGATTTGTTTAGATTTAAAACTACTATTTTTTCACCTGTTTTTTATTTGTCCCTTATTTTGTTTCTTATTTTTATTTTTTTGGAGGATTTAATTGAATTGTGTGTGTGTGTGTGTGTATGTGTGTGTGTGTGTGTGTGTATGTGTGTGTGTATTTTTTCTGAAGTGAGAATCGGGGAGGCAGAGAGACAGACTGGGAGGCATGCGCCCAACAAGGATCCACCTGGCATGCCCACAGGGGGCAATGCTCTGCTCATCTGGGGCATTGCTTCATTGCAATTGGAGCCATTGTAGCACCTGAGGCAGAGGCCATGGAGTCATCCTCAGTGTCTGTGCCAATTTTGCTCCAGTGGAGCCTTGGCTGCTGGAGCAGAAGGGAGAGATACAGAGAAAAGGGAGTGGGAAGGGTGGAGAAGCAGATGGGCATCTCTCCTGTGTGCCCTGACAGGGAATTGAACCTGGGACATCCACATGCACGACCGATGCTCTACCACTGAGCTGACTGGCCAGGGCCGAATATTTTATATTTTATTTATCTCTACTATAGATTTATTAGCTATACTTAAGGGTGTTTTTATAGGTTGTCTTTGAGTTTATATGTACATCCTTTGCTTATCACATTCTACTTGGGTGACAAGGTTTGCTACCCTTTCCCCAGTTCCACAGAAGAGAAAGGTGTTAGTGGGCTTTGTGCCTTTCTCACTCTACTGAGTGAAGCCTTTTTTTTTCTCCCATCTTGCCCAAATCTTTCTTATAAGTACCCTTTGAAGGTCTGTGGAGAAGAACTGCAAATGGCATGAACTTTCCTTGTGTCTGAAACTCTCATGGCTTCTATGACATCACACCAGTCCACACAGAGCCTTTAGCACCTTGTTAAGAATTTTAGCCAAATTCTTCTTGCCCACTTGTTTGGTGCCCAGTTTCTCTTTCCACCCTTTGCTATAAACAAGCAAGTGCTTTCATCTCCTTGGAGGCTCTTGTCTTTCCTTGACTTTTGGCTTACTTGGTTGCTTTTTAATCTCAGTTCACTGATGGGTTTAAGAAAATTTATGAATTTGTAGTTCACAATCTGTTTCTTGTACTTGGAGTGGGTATGACACTTTTCCAACTACATGGTAGGCAGAAACAAAACTCTCACAATAGAGGAACTTCAATGCAAGAATTAATAATGGAAAAGCTGAGATGACTAATAAGGTTGGTGAGCAACTCAGAGGTTTGTAACATCAGGAAGCCTAGGTTGGAGAGACAAGGGAAGAGGTGCTTTTCAGCTCAGTAGAACCTAGAACCATGGGGGCTTGTCTGGTTGGAGTTGAAATCATGCAGGAACCACAGACTGTGCTTGAGATGAGACCTGAGTTATAGAAGAAGGCAAAAAATGCTCTCTTTCCTCCTCCTCTTGCCATTTTGTTTCCTGCCAGTGCCACCCATTGGCCAAATCATCTGTCTTCAGTTGACATGGCAACTTGAAGAATGATGGTTGCAGAGATCAGATACATCCCTGATTAGACAGAAGAGAACAGGTAGAGGATGAAATATAGAGCTGAGAACAAATACCATAATACCAGCACAGGTATTTATCCTCTATTTCAGAATAGTATGTTTATGCTACTCTACTGTTTTTTCAATTTTAGACTTTATCTCTTGATACCCTATCATTTAGAATTTGGTTTTCTTGAACTATTTCCATCCTCTCCCATTCTAAGCTTCCTTAATTTTGCAAATGGTGTTATATCACATTTTTTGTTTAAATAATGAGTGCTATATTATTATGAATATGCATGTACATGTTGCACACAGCCAAGCTATGTAATATGTTATGATTACATTTTCATTAATCATTTTTACATAGTGGTTAAATACACAGAGCATAAAATTTATCATCTAATTACTTTTAAATGTACAATACAGTAGTATTAAGTATATTCACATTGTTGTATAACCACTCTCCAGAACTTTTCATACCTCAAAATTCCCCATATTTTTCTTCCCCTTGCCCTGATAATCACCATCCTACTTTCTATTTCTATGAGTTTGGCTACCCAAGACATAACATGTAAGTACAATTACATATTTAATATGTGTCTCAGCATAATGTCCTGAAGATTCATCCATGTTGCATCATGTGTCAGAATTCCCTTCGCTTTATAGGCTGAATAATATTCCATTGCATGTATATACTATATTTTGTTTATCTACTCATCCATCAATATTTATTTGGGTTATTTCTGTCTCTTGAATATTGTGAATAATGCCATTATGAACATGGATTTATAAATATCATTTTGAGACCCTGCATTAAATTCTTTTGGATATATATCCAGAAGTGGGACTGTTTGCTTATATGGTGATTCTATTTTTAGTATTTTTGAGTAACCATTATACTATTTTTCATAGTACTGAACTTTTATTCATTCCCACCAACAGTGTATAAGGTTCAATTTTTTCCACATCTTAGCCAGTACTTGTTACTTTCTGCTGTGATTTGTTTTTGTAGCAGACATCCTAATTGATGCGAGGCATTATCTCATTGTGGTTTTCATTTGCATTTCCTTAAAAATGAGTGATGTTTAGCACCATTTTATGTGCTTGTTAGCCTTTTGTATATTTCTTTTGGCGAAATGTCTATTCAAGTCCTCTATGCAATTTTAAAATTTTTAATTAATTTTAATTTATTGTGTCAATATGGATTCAAGTGTTCCCCTCACTGTCACTCCCTCAGCCCCACACCCTTGTCCTCTTTTACACCCCCTTCGTCCCATTCCCCCTAACTCTTTTTCTCCTTCCCTTTGGAATTTGCTGTCCTGTTATCTGTATCTTTGTGTTATATATCTATAATTCCACTAATCCCTTCACCTTCTCTGATTTCATACCTTCATTCCCCTTCCCTCTGACAGCTGTCCCTCTCCTCCCTGTGACCCTGCCTCTGCCTCTATTCTGTTCCTCAGTTCACTTTGTTCATTAGATTTCTTATACAAGTGAGATCATATGATATTGGTCTTTCTCTGCCTGGCTTATTTCACTTAGCATAATAATCTCCAGGTCCAACCATGCCATCACAAAAGGTAAGATTTCCTTCTTTTTCATGGCTTCATAGTATTCCATTGTTCATATATACCACTGATTTTTAATCCCTTTGTCCACGGATGGAGACTTAGGCTATTTCCAGATCTTGGCTATTATAAACAATGCTGCAATAAACATGAGAATGCACATCTTATTTTGAATCAGTGATTTATTAGAATATATCCTAAAAGTGGAATAACAGGATCAAAAGGCAGTTCCATTTTTAATTTTTTGAGGAAACTCCATACTGTTTTCCACATTGGCTGCACAAGTCTGCATTCCTCCCAGAAGTGTAGGAAGTTTCCCTTTTCTCCACACCCTCACCAGCACTTATTATGTGTTGTTTTGTCAATGAGCGCCATTCTGACAGATGTGAAGTGATATCTCATTGTGGTTTTAATTTGCATTTTTCTGATGATTAGTGATGTTGAACATTTTTTATATGCCTATTGGCCATCTGTATGTTCTCTTTGGAGAAGTGTTTATTCAGTTTTTTGCCCATTTATATCTGGATTGTTTACCTTCCTGGTGTAGAATTCTAAAAGTTCTTTATACATTTTGGTTATTAACACCTTATCAGACATATTGGCAAATATGTTCTCCCATTGTGTGGGTTGTGTTTTTATTTTGTTCATGGTGTCTTTTACTGTGCAAAAGCTTTTTACTTTGATATAATACCATTTGTTTATTTTGTCCTTTATTTCACTTGCCCATGGAGATAAATTGGCAAAATAATTGCTATTAGAGCTATCGGAGAATTTACTGCCTATGTTTTCTTCCAAGATATTTATGGTTTTGCGACTTACATTTAAGTCTTTTATCCACTTTGAGTTTATTTTTGTGAATGGTGTAAGTTGATGATCTAGTTTCATTTTTTTGCATGTACCTATCCAATTTTCCCAACACCATTTATTAAAGAGACTCTTACTTCCTTTGTCAAATATCAATAGACCATAAAGGCATGGGTTTATTTTTGGGTTCTCTTTTCTGTTCCATTGATCTGTATGCCTGTTCTTATGCTAGTATCAAGTTGTTTTGATTACTATGGCTTTGCAATATAATTTGATATCAGGACATATGATACCTCCCACTTTATTCTTTATTTTCAAGATTGCTGAGGCTATTCTTGTTTTTGTGGGTTTTTTTTTTTTTTTTAGTTTCATATAAATTTTTGGAATATTTGTTGTATATCTTTCAAGTATGCGATTGATATATTAATAGGAATCACATTGAATATATAGATTGCTTTGTGTAATATATACATTTTAATGATGTTTATTCTTCCTATCCATGAACATGGTATATGCTTCCACTTGTTCGTATCTTTCTTGATTTCTTTTTGTAATGTCTTATAATTTTTTGAGTACAAGTCTTTTACTTTCTTGGTTAAATTTATCCTAGGTACTTTATTTTTTGTTGTTGTTGCAATAGAGAAGAGGATTGTTTCTGTAATTTCTCTTTTAGACAGTTTATTGTTGGTGTATAAAAATACCCCTGATTTCTGACTATGAACTTTATATCTTGCCACCTTGCCAAATTCATTTATCAGATTTAGTGATTTTTCAACTGAGACTTTAGGGTTTTCTATGTACAGTATCATATCATCAGCAAATAATGATAGTTTTACATTTTCTTTTCCAAGTGGCTACCTTTTATTTATTCTTGTTGTCTGATTGCTATGGCTAAGACTTCCAGAACTATGTTGAATAAGAGTGGTGATAGGGGGCACCCCTGCCTTGTTTCTGTTCTTAAGGAGATTGCTTTTAATTTTTGCCCATTTAGTATAATATTGGTTGTCGGTTTCTCATAGATGGCTTTTATTATGTTGAGGTAGGTTCCCTGTATTCACACTTTGCTGAGAGTTTTGATCATAAATAGATGCTAAATTTTGTCAAATGCTTTTTATGATCATGTGATTTTTATCTTTCCTTTTATTTATGTGATGAATCACATTGATTGATTTGCAAATATTGTAACAACCTTATCTCACTATAATAAATCTCACTTGATCATGATGTATGACTTTTTTTTTTAATTTTATTTTTTTAAATGAAAACATCTCCAGGTTATCTTATCATTCAATTGTGTTGCATACCCGTCACCAAAAGTCAAATTGTCCTCTGTCACCTTCTATCTGGTTTTCCCTGTGTCCCTCCCCTCCTCCTTATCCCACCCTTCCCTCCCTCCCCCCACCCCATAACCACCACTCTCTTGTCCATGTCTCATAGTCTCACTTTTATGTCCCACTTATGTATGAAATCATGCTGTTCTCAGTTTTTCATTTTTTCTGATTTACTTATTTCACTTCGTATAATGTTATCAAGGACCATCCATTTTGTTATAAATGATCCGATGTCATCATTTCTTATGACTGAGTAGTATTCCATAGTATATATGTACCATAGCTTTTTAATCCAGTCGTCTTCTGACGGACACTTGGGCTGGTTCCAGATTTTCGCTATTGTGAACAATGATGTATGACTTTTTAATGTATTGCTTGATCTGGTTTGCTAATATTTTGTTGAAAATTTTAGCATCTATGTTTGTCAGGTATATTGGTCTATACTTTTTTTTCTTTCTAGTGTCTTTACCTGGTTTTGAAATGAGGATAATGATTGTCTCATAAAAGGAGCTTGGAAGTCTTATCTCCTCTTAAATTTTTTTAAATAGCTTGAGAAGAACAGGTGTTAGTTCTTCTTTGAATGTTTAATAAAATTCTCCAGTGAGGTCATCCAGCTCAGGACACTTGTTTGTTGGGAGTGTTTTGATAACTGTTTCAATTTAACTTTTTAAATCAGTCTGTCTAGGTTTCTGATGAAGTCTTCAAGTTTGAGTTTTGAACAATTGTATGTTTCTAGGAATTTATTTCACCTAAGATGTCCAGATTTTTTGGTATATAGATCTTCATTGTATTTTCTTACAATGCTTTGTTTTTCTGCAGTGTCACTTGTTACTTCTCCATTTTCTTTTCTAATTTGATTTATTTGAGTCTTGTCTCTTTTTTTCTAGATGAGTATGGTTAAAGTTTCGTCAACCTTGTTTACTTTTCAAAGGATCAGTTCTTGGTGTCATTGATCTTTTGTATTTTTTTTAGCCTCTTTGTCATTTATTTCCAATCTGATCTTTATTATTTCCTTTTTTCTACTTCCTCTGTGCTTTATTGGTTGTTCTGTTTTTAGTTCTTTTAGTTCAGTGTTACATTGTTTATTGAAACTTTTCCTTGCTTCTTACAGTATTCCTATAATGCTATGAACTTCTTTTTCAGGACTGCTCTTGCTGTGTTCCATAACTTTTGAGTTGTTGTGTATTTATCTTCATTTGTTTCAAGAAAATATTTGATTTCTTCCTTGATCTTGTTAACCCATTTGTTATTTAACAACATGCTCATTAGCCTCCAAGTGTTTAAATGTTTTTCAGTTTTTCTATTGTAGTTGATTTCTAGTTTCATGCCATTTTAATTAGAGAACATGCTTAATATAATTTCAATCTTCTTAAATTTACTGAGACTTGTCCTAACATGTGGTCTATCCTAGAGAATATACCATGAGCACTTGAAAAAAATCTATATTCTGCTGCTTTGGTGTGCAAGGTTCTGAAGATATCTATTAAATCCAGTTGATCTATTGTGTCATTTAAAGCCACTGTTTCTTAATTTTCTGTCTGGAGGATCTATCCGTTGATGTTAGTGGGGTACTAAAATCCCTTACTATTTATAGTATTGCTGTCAACCTCACCATTTATGTCTTTCAAAATCTGCTTGATATATTAACTATCCCTATATTAGGCACATAAATATTTGCAATGGTTATATCCTCCTGTTGGATTGCACCCTTTATCATTATGTAGTAAGCTTCTTTGTTCCTTCCTATAGCCTTTGTTTTATAGTCTATTTTGCCAGATATAAGTATTGCTACTTCAGCTTTTTTCCATTTTTATTTGCATAAAATACTTTTTTCTATCCCTTCACTTTCTATATATATATAATTTTTTTTTGAGGTGGGTCTCTTGTAGACAACATATGTATTGGTCCTGTTTTCTTATCCATGCAGTTACTGTATTTCTTTTGATTAGAACATTTAATCCATTTACATTTAAAGTTATTAGTGATATATATTTATTTATTGCTGTTTTATTCTTTTACTCTACAGTCCTCTTTCTTAAGATCTTTTTTCAGTTGCTTTTTTCAGAGCAGGCCCCTTAATACTTCTTGTAGTACTGGTTTGGTTGTAATGAATTCCTTGAGTTTTTTTATTATTATTTTGTTTTGGAAGCTTTTTATTTCTCCTTCAATTTTAATTAATAGCCTTGTTGGATAAGGTAATCTTGGTTGTAGGTTTTTGTTTTGCATCACTTTGAATATTCCTTGCCAATCTCTTCTGACCTCAAGTGTTACTGTTGACAAGTCAGGTGTCATCCTTATGGAAGCTCTTCTGTGGGTAATTAACTGCTTTTCTCTTGCAGCTTTTTGTATTCTTTCTTTGTCTCTTAACTTTGGCACTTTATTATGATGTGTCTTGGTGTAGGCCTCCTTAGGTTTCTCTTTAATGAGATTCTCTGTGCTTCTTAAACTTGTGTGACTTTTTCCTTCATCAATTTAGGGAAATTTTCAGCTATGATTTCTTCAAACAGTTTCTGTATCCCTTGTTCATTCTCTTCTCCTTCAGGAACCCTTATGATGTAGATGTAGTTTTTCTTCATGTTGTCATTGAGCTTTCTTAGAGTTTCCTCAATCTTTTTGAGACTCTTCTTTTTGCTGCTCTGCTTTTGTTCTATTGTTTATCTTGTCTTCTAAATTGCTGACTCGATGCTTTTCTTCATCCAGCCTGCTGTTGATTTCTTCTAGTGAGCCTTTATTTTTGATATTGTATTTGTCATTTCTGTTTTTTTTAATGATTTTAATGTTTTTCTTGAGGCTTACTATCTCTTCATTTAGTTACTCATTATGTCCATTCATTGTTGCTCTAAGATTATTGAGCATCCTAAAAATTATTATTTGAAACTCTGCATCTGGTAGTTTGTTTACTTCCATTTTATTCAGTTCTTTTTCTGGGGATTTCTTGTTGATTCATTTGATTCATATTTCTCTATCTGCCCATATTGTCTGTGTATTAGGCAGCACTTTCTGACTTTGAAATTTTTGTGGTGTCTTTATGAAGAAGATGGGCTTGGTGCTACTGACCTCCAGGCTACTTGTTTTTATTTTCTTTCTTTCTATGAATGCTTCTTGAGGGTACTATTTTCCCTCCTATTGTATGTGTGTATTGAATGCAGTTGGTCCTTTTATAGGTATGTTTATCACTTCAGGCTGTCTGGCTCTATGGCTCAACTTTGATCATGTGTATTACACACTGTTAAATATATGTCCTGTTGGGCGTATTTATTCTCCACAGTGTCTGGTGCCTGACAGACTCTGCTTTTGGATGTACTGCTTGTTTAGGTAGCTATGTCTAGGTTTGTTGCTGTTTGCCACTTACTACCAGTTGTATCGGGTCTAGATTTTCTTTGGTTGGTATCAGCTGTTGTATGTGACTGCTTTGGGCTATCTATCTGCAGCTACTATACAGTACCTTTTGCTGTTTGCATCTACATTTTCTGTGGATAGTGTGGGAGAGGCCAACCTTTGTATAAGGATCAGCTTCTCCTGCCTACAGATGACAGCATCTCTGTAGAAACCCCAAACTCTGTAAGATTTGTTCCCACTTTTAAGCTGCTCTTTCTCCTCTTGCAGCTTCCTGGTCTTCCCACAGTGTCTTCTGTAGAAAGACTGCAGTGTGGGCTCAGACTAGCCTCACCCAATCCACCCCTCTACAGGTTGCACACTTGTTGAGGTAGGGCAGCTGAGGTTTTGAATACATATTGGGACCCCCTACTTCAGGGGACTCTTGGTCAGGAGCTCAGTAGGGGAAATGTGGCTCCTACTCTAGAGCTTAATTCCTCAGCCACTGGTGGATACTCAAATTTTATTTTTCCCCAACAAGATGAGCAGCAGGTTTGTATCAAGTGGTGCCAACAGTCCCATATTCAGAAGTTTTTTCAGCTGGTAAGATCCTGGTCTCAGGAAGAGAGACTGAGAGAGTCCTCTCCTGAGCTTACTGTGCCCCCCTTAAAGGTGACTAAGCCTCCTGACTAGATCCAATTATAGACTCTCATGGACTCCCCTGTTAAATGTCCATGCTCCAAGCTTCTGTCCCTTCTTCCTTTGCAATATAGTCCTTCATGGCTGGATATTCATCATCCAGGCCTGCTGACTGTGAAGCTCCATCTTATCCAATGCACATGAGCTGTTCAGGTGCTGATCATAGAGAGTGGAACTCATCTCAGCTGGGCCAGATTTTAGATGCCTTTCCTTAGAATACTTCTCCTGCAAGGGTTGTTAAGTCCTGAACTGATGCTTTCTACAACTGGCCCCTGGATGTGCCAGCACTGTGTCTTCCTGGCAAGAACATGGCACAGATCAGTGGGAGACATTGCCCATGACTGGGCCCTTAGCAACTTACTAGAAGCCAAAAGCAATCCATAGTTTGTGGCTGTCTCTGCTGGACCCAGGTGCACATGGAAATACAGAGCTGTACTCCTAGGCTGGCTTTTACCCACCCTGGGCCTGAGGGAAATTCTGCTTAAAAGGCCAAGGTTTCCTGAGTCCCAACTCCTGCAGCCTCTCTCTGCTGGCTGCTTGTTGGACTCCCCCACTGATAAAAACCTTTGGTAGAGTCTAGAATCTGCAGCTATTCCAGGATTAGGAAGGGTGATGGGTGTGGCTCTGCCTCTTGGCCACAGGTTTCAGTCTGTCTAGACTTTTGTCACAGACCTCAGTAGGGTGTGGCCCCAAGAGACTGGTGGGTGTGGCCTCTGAGATCCAGGGTGTGGTCTGCCTGCAGTTTTGACTGTTTATACTCAGTTCTTCAGTGAGGTGGAAGCACCTGTCTTAGAGTCAGGATTGTGTGGGCAAAAGCTTATACCTTAGCAGCAGAATACTGCTTATGTGCTCCCTGCTTCCTGGCCTCTCAGAATGACCCATCTTCATGTCTGGTGTAGGAGAGACTCCCGAGGGCAGAGCAGTTGTGTTTCCCCAGGCTGATGTTGCACAGAGAGGATGCTCCACCCAAGAAAGATGGGGATTGCAATATTGAAGAATTGCTCAGCGCAGGGGTTCTGGTGACCATCCCCCACAGTGTCTCTCTGCCCGGGCCTCCAACTTTACACTCTCCTTATGCAACTCTGGTCCTCTCAGCTCTCCCTTTACTGGAGCCCTGGGTAGATGGCTGTGAATGAGATTTTCTTGTGGGCCCTTTAAGATGGAGCCTGCATCTCTGAAAGCTGTCTTTCTTGAAGACAGAAACCTGGCTCTTTTCACCACCAAATGCTATCTGGGTGCCTTTTCTAGGCTCTGGGGCTCTAGGCTTGGGCTCCAGTCCTGGAGCTGAGGACCCATGCCTCTCAGGTGGACCTTCCGTACAGTGAGAGTCCCTCCAGACCCTCTGCCCTGCTTACTCCTGGGAGCGGGCAGCCCCTTCCATGTCTCTGCCCTAATCAATTATTGTTGTTTTATTGCCTATGCTTTTGCTATCACATCCAGAGTCATTTTCCAATATCATGAAACCTTTACCCTATATTTTATTCTAAGGGCTTAATAGTTTTAGGTCTTACTCTAAGATCTTTGATCTATTTTGAGTTAATTTTCAAATGTGGTATAAAGGTCTCCATTTGTTCTTTTGCATTCAGTTTCCCCAACACCATTTGTTAAAAATATTGTCTTTTCCTTATTGAATGATCTTGGTACCCTTATCAAAAATAATTTGCCCATATGTATGAGGATTTATTTCTGGGCTCTCTATTCTGTTACATTGATCTTTATGTCTGTCTTTAAGCCAGTACCACACTATTTTGATTACTGTGACTTTGTAATAAGTTTTGAATTCAAGAAGTGTGAAACTTTCTATTTTCCTTTTATTTTTGAGATTGGTTTTGCTCTTTAGGGTTCATGAGATTCCACATGAATTTTAGGAAGGATTTTTGAAAATTTATGCTAAATACACTATAGGGAATGCTTTAAATCTGTACATTGCTTTGGGTAGTATTGACATTTTAGCAAAATTACTTTTTTAATAAGTCACCTCATCCCTGCACTCAATTGTGACTGGTCTTGCTCAGGTCAGAGTCTATCAGTCAATTTTCTGGTGTTTAGATTTCGGTCTTCTGCTCTTCTTCATGTCCTGTCTGAATGGGCTGGGGGCGTGCTTTGGGAATATAAAGACTTTCAACCAATCTTATTGTTTTCAGACCAAACTAAACTGTTGGACTCAGTGATATATGGTTTATTCAATTCTTGAGAATTCCCAAGGTTCTGTTTTATCAAGTTTTTGACACATAATTAGTGTACGTATTGGATTTCTCATTACAGATTTAGGTTTCATAACTCAATGGCCTATTCAAACATTTTTCATTAATTGATTTCCAGTTTACAGATTTTCTTGACATCCCTCAAATGCTCTAATTTTTCCTTGGATTTTTATTTTCTTGTAGATTAATAGTTTTTAATTCATTTTCTTCTTATTTTAATGGGATTTCAGGATGCAACAATTGAATATAACAATTATATTCAGTCCACCAAGTTTACTCACAAATTTATGTATTGCATTTTAAATTAATTAAAACACTTGAGGCTTTGGATGGTTGGCTCAGTGGTAGAACATTGGCCTGAAGTGTGGAAGTCTTGGGTTTGATTTCTGGTCAGAGCACACAGGAGAAGCAGTCATCTGCTTCTCCACCCTTTTCACTTCTCTTTCTCTCTCCCTCCCTTTCCTGCAGCCATGGCTCATTTAAGCAAGTTAGCTCCAGGTGCTGAGGATCACTTTAGGTGCTAAAAATAACTTGGTTGCTGAGCAATGGAGCAACTGCCCCAGATGGGCAGAGCATTTCCCCCTAGTGGGCTTTCTGGGTGGATCCTAGTTGAGGTGACAGTCTACCTCTCTGCCTCCTCACTCACTTAAAAAAAAAACTTGAAACAAAAAGAAGTGGTTAATAGAGTTATAATTAGGCAAATAAGTTTGCTGACTAAGTCAATCTAGAAATAAAATGTTTTGTTATTAATAACAAGGTGATGAGGAAAAATGGAAATAGTGTCTTAAGTTATTAGATATTCAACTTTTCTCTATATTTGACTTGTTTTTGTTATTGGATAAAAAGAGGAAATGTGATTTAAGGGATTATAATAATAACCAAAAGCTTATAATACTGAGAAAATGAAGAATACAAATTTATAGATACTGCTTGATCACAAGTATATAAATATAGAATTTCAGATGATCATTTATTTTCCCTCTGCTTTCAAATAAAATTATTGTGACTTTTATTTACTTTATTCTTATTCTTATTTTATTATTCTTATTCTTATTATTTATTTTTCCTTTATTGTATTCAGAGTGCTTTGATGTTTACCATTGGGTAGTGTGAGTTCACAAAAGGGTAAGAAATAACATCTGGATGAGAGGAGCAGGGAAAAAGGAGAACATATTAGTAAAAAAGCTAGATTTCAGTGAAGACTCTGGACTCTGAGTTAGGGAAGCAGCTATTAAAGTAGTCATCATTTGACAGTTTCTTTTGTTTTTTTTTTTTTGGTTGGGGGCATATCCATAACTTTTAATTATTTTATGTAAATAATGAGAATTAAAGCAAGTGAATTAAATATCCAACTCCAAAAAGAAGGTAAACAAAATATGGAAAGCAAATAAGATATAAATCGCAAAGTCATAACCCTTTTTTGAGTCAAATGCTTTTAAGAAAAAAGCCTTCTATTCCATCATTCTAGATTGGCTCTAGTACTTGCACTGTGGTGGGATCAGGAGACCCTAGAAGTTTTTGGATTCTATCAGTTCTGATCCAAAATGCAGGGCAACAATCTCTTCGGGTGGCCCACAAGCAAAACAGAGGTGTAGTTTCTCTACATGGCTCTTAAAAATACTTCTATACTAACAAACCATTATGCAGAATGAAGGGCAGCATAATTTGTGCAGCTCAATCCCTTCTACTAATTAATACTGAGCTGAACTATGCCCAAAATGATCTATATGTTGGGACCTATATACAGTTATCATAGTCACATTAAAATTAAAACTAAGGTCATTAAAATGTAATATGCAAGAGAGTTATATTAATCTCAGCAAGTCAGTGTAAAATTTTATGTTAACCAATGTTTAGTATTCAGAGTAATTAATTTCTTGAAGTCTTATCTACCATCAGCATTTTCAATTATATTTAAAAATAACATGTGACTGGGGGAAAATATTCATAATAAATGAAAAAAACCCATACATAATTATATATACAATAATGAATTAACTTTATAAAATAAAATTAGAAACATTTCATATTTTTACACCAAAATACAGTCATCCGTTGACATATTGCGGTTTACTTTTTGTGGTCTCACTGTATCATGGATTTTTAAATTGTATAGATCTACTTCTGTATTGTAGGTATTTTGGTATATCGCGGGATTTTGCAGTATAAAGGTATTTTTATATATTTATTATTTTATTATTTTTGCAGTAAAATAAGCATTTTCTAGCCTAAAAAATTGGAAATAATATAAAAATGTTAATTAAAACATATTAAAAATATTAGATATAAATAAAATATGTAGTGTATGGCCAATGAGTAGGTAAAGACTCGCACGTATAGAAAATGCAGCTATGGCCGCTTCCACTTGAGCCAGTTTGCCCACATGAGATCATACATGGCACAGTATTGGCTGATGGATGTGAGGCAACCAGCCAGAGTGCTGTGTTCTGTATCCTGGGTGCTGATTGGCTGAGTTACAGTAGCATTAGTCTCCCCTGTCTACCACGTATAGCATGCATTTAGCATCTTGCCTTGTCTATTTCACATCAATGTCTTATTGCTGTGCATAGTGTTGCTCTATGGTGTATTTTTGTGAAATTTTCTTAAAAATTAAATTTATTTCAAGCCCTATGATGTCACCCAAATATTCTGCGCCTTCTAAGGCTTTTGCCACTGAACCTAAGCGCCAGAGGAAGATGCTTGCTATCACAGCAAAGGTGGAACTCCTCAACATGCTAAAGAAAGGGTGAAACTATGTGGCTGTAGGCCACCATTACAAGATCAATGAATCTTTGGTTTGCTACATAAAGAAGGATGAAAAGTATATAAGGATGATGGCAGCAGCATCTTTTAACAAGACTGTGAAGAGGGTGGTAACTTCCCGCAATAAGGCCATTGTGAAGATGGAGTTTGCATTGGACCTGTAGATCAGTGATTGCAGGAAAAAGAATATCTCATTGGATATTAACACCATCTACATGAAGGCCAAGAAGCTTCACGAAACTTTTGCTAAAAGCGGTGACATTCACGATGGTGATGAGGACAAGGACAAAGATGACTACACAGAAGTAGGACCATCGAGTTGCTTCTCCCAATAGACCAACCCCATTCAATGCCAGCAATGGCTGGTTTGACAAGTTTCATAAATGCTTTGGACTTAAGAGCATTTCTTTTCATGGAAAAGCTGCCTCTGTGGATAAAGCCAGAGTCTAGGAGTATATGAACAACACATTCAAAATTATCATCGAGGAAGGAGGCTATAAGCCTGAACAAGTTTTTAATATGGAGATGAGCTTATTCTGGAAATAAATACCATCTCACACTTTTATTATGAAGGATGAAATTAAGTATAAATTTAAGGCCGAAAAAGATTGTGTTACTTTGATTATGTGTGGGAATGCTGCAGGCTTTATGATCAAGCCAGGGCTTACTTATAAGTCAAAAACCCCAAGGGCCCTAAAAAATGAGAATAAGAATGTGTTGCCTGTGTACTGGATGCATAATCCCAAGACCTGTCAATCAGGAAATTCCTCAAGTTGGATTGGTTCCACCAGTGCTTTATCCTGGAGGTCAAGCTTTATCTGGCAGAGAGAAACACCTCAAATTCAAAGTGCTTCTGATCATGAACAATGCTGGAGGCCATGCTGTTGATCTGTTGTGTGATACTGTAGAGTTTTTGCTGCCAAACACCACATTGCTGAATCAACCCATGGGTCAAGGTGTTATTCATGCTTTTAAGGCTCTCTATACACAAAACACCCTGCAAAACCAGATGAAGACTTCTTGCTAATGTCGTACTGACATAACTACACCATTGCATCATGTCTCTTAAATATTCAGAAGGCCATAAAGGGGATAAAGAGTGAAACTTTAAATGCCAACTGGAAAAATTTGTGGCCAGAAGCTATCCACAATTATAAGGGATTCTATCCTGATGAGGTTCACCACTCTGTGGTAGATAAGGCTATGAAGCTAGCAGAACTACTGGGAGGAGATGGCTTCAATGATACGACTCCTGATGATGTTAATGACCTGATCAATGCCCACTCATGACTGTTGATGTGCAAAGACTTGATGGAGATGATGAAGTCAGCAAACAAAGAAGAAGAAAAAGAACAAGAGGAACTAGGGGTTGAAGAAGAAGAGGAGGCTGGCCTAACACTTGATTGTCTCACAGCCATGGTCAGAATGGCCAAGGAATTTGAGCAAGTGGTTTAAGAATGGGATTCCCATACGCTTTGTTCATTGCAGTTCTCAAATACAATTGAGGGTGGCATGTCAGTTTATAAAAACCTTCTTTCCCAGAAAATAAAACACAGCACCAGCAACTCTCCATAACTATGCTCCTCACTTGTAAGAAGACACCAGTTACACCTACACCTTTAGTGAAAACAGAAGTTACTGATGAGGGCAAAGATACTGCACCACCTGATGAAGCACCTGATGAAGTGGTACCTTCAGAAGAGCTATAATGATCTTCTTGGCTGTGCAGTACATTCATCCCGCTGTTATCACCTTCATTGTCATCAGTATTGCACAGCTAATTCATCATCAGCTTCATCATTCAAGTTGTAGTATATTCATTAGTGAGTACTCATATAGAATTTTATATGTTGTTAAAAATACATAGGTTTAAGAGTGTAGAAAGTGATTAAGAGCATAAGAAGTTTTTATAAGAGTGTGGGAAAGGTTTATAAGAGTATGGGGAGGGTTTATAAAGCCTTAAAATATATATAAATAACAAAATAAATATAAGGTTGCTACTTTGCAGATTTTTGCCTATCATAGGGGTTCTAGAACCTAACCCCCATGATAGATGAGGGACCGCTATATGCACAGTGGTAGCAATTCCCAAAAGGAAAAAAGTTCCTGTCTTATTCATCTTTTTTTTTCTTAAGTGAGAAGTGGGGAAGCAGAGAGACAGACTCCCACATGCACCTGCCTGGGATCCACTTGGCAAACTCACTAGGGGGCGATGCTCTGCCCATCTGGGCTGTTGCTCCATTGGAACCGGAGACATTTTAGCACCTGAAATGAGGCCATGGTGCCATCCTCAGTGCCCAGACCAACTCGCTCCCATGGAGCCATCACTGGGGGTGAGGGAAGAGAAAGATATAGAGAAGGGAGAGGGGGAAGGATGGAGAAGCAGATGGTTGCTTCTGTGTGCCCTGGTCAGGAATCAAACCCAAGACATGCACATGCTGGGTCGAAGCTCTCCCACTGAGACAACCAGCCAGGGCCATCATCTTTATAGTGGTAGCTTATAAAAGTGTGCCTTTGTCAAGTAGGTGTTCAATAAGTATCTGCTGACAAAATGAAAATAATATTCGTCTTCAAAAAAGTGAGTCCTCAAGCAAGTAAATACATGAAAATTTATTATGCTTCTATCTGAAATATACAAAAGCCTAAAGGCAAAAATCAATTCTTACATAACTTCATTATTACAAAGTTAAGTCTTGAGTCAAAACCCCAACTTTAAAAAATATGGCCTTAAAAAGCAAATACCTAACTAAGACAAGAAAACTGTCTCATGCTGCATCATCATCATCCATTGCAACATAGATGACTTGATTCCTCCTTGTAATTTTCTTTGTTCAGATTCATGTTCATCACTCAGCTCCTCAGTGGCCTTTCGGATAAGTCCTTCCCATCTCCAGACTCCACAGTATTACCAGGTTTTCCATCTCTGCCAACTGGGAAACCCAGTGTAATCATCAGAAGACACAAACGTGGAGCCTGGCAAGACCCTGTCACCAAAAAAAGCTTGTGGAAAAGTCAGAAGCTTAATCAGAAGAAGGTTCTTTGGATGTTATATTTTGTCACTATGTGCACTTACAAAACTATGTTCATCTTCTTCTTCTTCATCCACCATTATTTTACTTGAATTCACAGAGTACAGTCACTAGTATCTTCTCTGCAGTCATTACTATGCCCTTCATCCTGCTCTTTATATTCACCACAAGAGATGCTCCTTCTTGGCTTTCTGAAAACTGACATTAATGTCTGTGATGCCAAGTGTGACACACAACTCAGTCGTCTGAGGATGGGTTCTATGAACCAACTGCATTTGTGTCTGTGGCTTGCTTGGCTCCTAACAAGCCATCATAATAAAGTTCAATGGACCTTTGAGGTCCTGATTCAGTTTTTCCAATACTTCATTAATAACTTCTTTTGTTGCACTATAATTCAACCTTGTATGCAGGCCATTATTTTTAGGCACATTTTATAGGCACTCAGTCACAGGAATGATTATAGCCCTGAGAATAGTGAACCATTTTTTTAAAACTTTATTTAGAGAATTAACTTTAACAGGGTGACATTGATCAATAAGAGTACATAGGTTTTAGGTGAACATTTCAATAGCATTTGCACTGTTGATTATGTTGTGTGCCCATCACTCAAAGTCAGATCATTTTCTGTCACCTCATATGTGTCCCGCTTTATACCTGTCCCCTCACCGCTCTCCGTTTACTCAAGTCACCTTTCCTCTCCCCCATGTTCCCTTCCCCTTAGTAAACACTTTACTTTTATCCATGTCCATGAGTCTTAGTTTTATATCCTACCTATGTGTGAAATCATACAGATCTTAACTTGTTTTGATTTATTTCACTCAGTATAATGTTCTCAAGGTCCATCCATGTTGTTTTAAATGTCACTATGTCATTGTTTCTTATGGCCGAGTAGTATTTCATTGTTTATATGTACCACATCTTCTTTACCCAATCCTCTATTGAGGGACATTTTGGTTGTTTCCATGTCTTGGTCACAGTGAATAATGCTGAGATGAACATGGGGCTGCATAGTGAGCCATTCAATATCATACTCTAAGTAATAAGGAGGACTGGTCTATTTCTGTTACCTCAAAGACGTCTCTATGTGGTAAGCATTTGTCCAAGGCTAAAAATTTGGTGCTTTGGCAGTCTCTCCTTTAACCTTGGCCTGACACCACAGCATGGCTCTGAACTTTACATGGAGGTATGTGGAAAATCAGTGAGTAGGTTTTAAGTGCTCTAAAATCTCTGAGGCAGCAGGACTTCCTAATGTGTTATTTTCCACTTCTTGTCAGAAAAAGATTTAGTCTTAAGAAGTTGCTTCTTATTTTCCTAATGGTATATAATTCTTGGCCAATCATGAGATAAGAATATGTCCATAGGTTGCTTCAGGTTTTTGAGAGTCAAGGGATTTCAAGTTACCAGAGATTTCACCAATTTTTATACCTTAGTATTGTACCTCAATAATAACCGTTGGTGCCACCCAGCCACCATAGGGTAACTCTTGCAAATGATTTGAGTCTTCATAGTTTTATCCAACAAAGATTGTGAGAACTGGAGCCTTTTCCTTTGCATAGTAACACCTGTACAAGGTCTGCATGTGGTGGTAGTTGTGAGGCACTGCTATGCAACACAAGTCCGCCTTGTTGTGCACCACTGGAAAGTTGCCGCAGCACAGCAGAAGGTCTATCGCTCAGCTGCACCACTCCACCAGCAAAAGCATCTCATAGATCTTTTCCAGCTCATGTGATAGCACGCGGCCACAGCCATCTGTACCTAGACATGCCCCAATGCCCTAAAGTGGAGCAAACCCAGTTCGGAGAGGAGAGACCCCCTTTGACAGTTTCTCTGGATGTTATAACTGGTCGTGGCTTTGGGTTGCCTTTCTATTAGCATAAGGTTAGCATATTTATGGCTGTAAACATGTCAGTCAGACCTTGTTGGGAGTAAGCAACTCTCAGGAATTAACCACCCAATGATGATAGACTGTAATCTTCATGTAAGATTACAACTCTTTCATGGGTCCACCCAAAATTTCTAGTAGACCAGCTATTGAAAACCACTGGTATAAAGCCTGCATTTTATTATGTTCATAGATCTATGGATCAAGAATTCAGACAGAGCCCTGCAAGGATGGCTTGTGACTCTTTCATGTTATCTGATGCATCAGTTGAAAAGACTAGAAGTGGCGGAGAGGCTGGGGACTGGTAAGCTTGGAGTCAGATTTACTCACACATGTCTGGTAATTGATGTTGACTATTGACTGGGACCTTGGCTAGAGTTGTCAGCCACAACACCTATCTGGCTCCTTTATGTGGCTAGGGGTTTCCTTAGAGCATGATGGCTGAGTTCCAAGAGCAAACTTTTATTTTTCCAAGGTCTGGTCCTGGAAACCTGGACTATGTCACTTATACTGTGTTCACATAGCCCAGATTTAAGGGAAGAAGATATAGACCATACCCTCTTCATCTCTGGGTAAGAGGAGTGTCCAAGAATTTTGGATACTTCAACTCATAGGCTAAGTAGTGGTCTATAACATGGTCCAGCTTAGAAAGGTAAACTGGACTAATCATTTTCTTTTTCAAAAATTTAAATTGAGTAAAGAAAAGGAATGATCTAGTTTGAAGTGAGAGGCAGAGATGAAATAGTCACATAATCTACACACAAGGCCATGGATAAAGAAACATCTTGAAGAAGCAAACACTGAAAAAGCAGAACATCTATTGAATAGAGAGACAGTGAAGAGGGAAGGAGAAATGGAATGAAAGAAAATTCATGTTGCTCTGGAGAGGGCCCATGATAAGGCAGGAAGCCTCTGGAATGGCCCCTGTCTGGTGGTTCCTGTTCAATTCCAGTTCATTGACTTACTTCCCCAGTTTTCTAGGTCACAGTCAGTAACCATGTCCTACATGGCAATAAGATATGCTGAATGGATAGGGCTGGAACACAAGTTTCTTATTTCCTCAGAATTTTTACTGACATGGTGGCTAAAGCTACTGTCAGAGACAAGTAATTGTGTAAAATGGTTGCTGCTGAGTAGCATGGAAGAGCCACTCTGTGCTCCTTATTCCATTGTACCTGGTCATAAGAGGCTGTGAGGAGGTAGGGAAGTGGCTGCAAGGAAATACTTCATTATTTCCAAACACAGATTGGTTGATAATGCATTTTAAAATGTAAATAGATAACTTAGTAGGGATCTGGTTTTATTTAACTGTAGGAGTTTTTTGGGTTTTTTTGATGAAGAGGGAATGAACAAAAGGTCAAAGAAGATTTGTTCAATAGGTTTTCCCTGAAATTTGAGAACACTTATATTATCTGTTGTATATTGGCCACATGTTTTCTTAATTCAGAGGAATACTCTTGTATTTATTTTTTAGTTCTTTAATTTTTTGACAGAGACAAAGAGAGTCAGAGAGAGGGACAGACAGACAGGAAGGGAGAGAGATGAGAAGCATGAATTCTTTGTTGCATCACCTTAGTTGTTCATTGATTGCTTTCTCACATGTGCCTTGACCAGGGGGCTACAGCAGAGCAAGTGACCCCTTGCTCAAGCCAGCGACCTTTGGGCTCAAGCCAGCAACTGTGGGGTCATATCTATGATCCCACACTCAAGTCAGCAACCCTGTGCTCAAGCTGTTGAGTCTGATGCTCTATCCACTGTGCCATGCCAGTGGAATACTCTTTTAAAAGAGATATTTTGTTACCCAAGAGATAAGGTGTTACTCTTCAATCAAGGCATGGAGATTTCATCTACTGTTAGATACCGATTTTTTTTTTTTTTTTTACAGGGACAGAGAGAGAGTCAGAGAGAGGGATAGATAGGGACAGACAGACAGGAATGAAGAGAGGTGAGAAGCATCAATCATTAGTTTTTCGTTGCCATAGCAACACCTTAGTTGTTCATTGATTGTTTTCTCACATGTGCCTTGACCGCGGGCCATCAGCAGACCTAGCAACCCCTTGCTGGAGCCAGCAACCTTGGGTCCAAGCTGATGAGCTTTTGCTCAAGCCAGATGGGCCCGCGCTCAAGCTGGCGAGCTCAGGATCTCGAACCTGGGTCTTCCGCATCCCAGTCCGATGCTCCATCCACTGCGCCACCGCCTGGTCAGGCGATACCGATTTTTTTATCCAAAGAAATTGTTAGGCAGTCATTAAGGTACCACTGTCAAAACAACCTTGACTCCAAGAATATCTTTAACTGATTAGAGAGAAAAAGAATTCTGAGTTCTGAAAAATACTAGTACAGGTCTTTTATCTTATGTAGCTCTTCTACCAAAGACTCACTTAAAATTCTGCCAATAGAGTAGATTGTTTTGAACTTCTCTTGTTGTGACAGAAAAGACATAAAGTCAGGTCAGGGGAGGATTGTATCTGTTGACAGGGTCATTCTTTGAAAAATCCCTGGGCTTTTTATTCTTTTACTTTTTTTACACATTTTCTCTATGATATAATAACATCCAATACTTATTGCAGTTAGTTAATCCAATCATTGTGTGAAAGATATAATTGTTCTTTCTTATGTAAGGGGAACATAGAATAACAATGCCCTAATTTTGCATGGCTCTATTCTATAATGACAGGCTGTCATCTTCAATTTACCAGAGATGATGAACAATTTGTATAGGCTGAATGTAGTTGCTTAGTTATCACCTTCTAAAACTTTCTTAAATATAATTGCTTCTCTGCCAGGGGAAATGGTTGATCCAGCTAATTTGCACTGACCACTCTCTAAGCAGCTCAACATATTAAATACCCTTGTGCTTTTTATTTCAAATTATTTGCTTTTAAAATTCTGTTAAGGTAAGTCTCCTTTGTTATGATCATTATTTTTGTCTTTAAACAAAGTGAGACTTTCAAATGATTGTACATTGTCATTTCCCCATTGTTTTCTGTATCTCTTTTCACATTGTTGTTTCAGAGTGGAGGCTAGAAACTTGTGAAGAATCATAAATCTCTAGTTTCTCTCTGACTAATTCTAAATGCTTTCAAACAACTCCAATCTGGCTTTCTTTAACTGTGTATAAAAATTTGTACCATACAAATATTCTCTTGGCTTCTTTCCAGACTTTTGAACATTTATATTGCTATATAAGAAAGTGTAGTCTATGCAGATACGTAGCACACAATTTGCTTTTTATAGTTGTGTTTACCCATGTACACTGTCTTGAGGGAGAAAATGGTTTAATGCCAGAGTTCTGTTAAGTACCATATTTCCCCATGTATATGACGCTCCCTTTTTTGAAAAATTTGGGGTTGAAAAACTGGGTGTGTCTTATACAGTGGTTGTAGATTTTTTTACTTGCATTTCCTGCTTTTTCACATGGATGAGGAATTGTATAAATTTTATGATGAATAAAATTTGAGTTCAATAACTTTATGTAATACATTTTTTTTTCAAAATTTGGGCCCCAAAATTAAAGTGTGTCTTATACATGGGAGCGTCTTATACATGGAGAAATACGGTATTTATAGTTAGAGTTGCAGGATAATATTACAAATCATCACTTGCTGTACTATTTCAAGTCTACCTTATAGTTGCCCACTTTTTCCCATTTTGCAACAAGATTATCCCCTAGAGACTTTGAAGGGAGTACAGTCCTATTGACACGTTGATTTTCAACTTCTGGTCCCAGCACTGTGAGAGAATACATTCTTGCTGTTTTAAACCACCACTTTTATGGTAAATTGTTGCAGCAACCCTAGGACACTAATATAGGTGTGGACTATGAGCTTGCATTTCCTACAGGCTGATGCTGCTGGCAAATGAACCATGATTTGAATAACTCTGATGTAGATGCTGCGAGTTTAGATAGAAAAGAAATCAAGTTCAGGGATGTTCCATAAAATAGTTCAATACTTACAAATTTATTATTTATTGAAAACTTATTAATGTAGGTCATCAAATTGTCTAGAGTACCTAAAGATGAACAAGAATTAAATTATTTCCTGGGCGGGAGTGGGTGGGAGCATCCTGATTAGGCTCACCTTTATTGATTGCTTTCTCATATATGCCATGACTGGGGGCTCCAGCGATCTTTTGCTCAAGCCAATGACCTTTGGAATCCAGCCAGTGACCATGGAGTCATGTCTGTGACCTTACATTCAAGCCAGCGACCTCGGGGTTTTGAGTCTGGGACCTAAGCATCCCAGGCTGAAGCTCTATCCACTGTGCCACCACCTGGTCAGGTTGAAACATTGTAAATTTTTTAAGGACAAAGGCCATACAAGTCTTAAACTATCTCCAGTTCCTAACACAGAATCTGACACACAGTAGCTACTCAAAAAACATATCAATGACGAACAGTGAGCCCTGCCTTGACTAGGTAGAAGTAGAGGCTCAGAAGTAGAGGTTCAATGTTTGTAGAATGTTTGTTGTTTCTCTATGACTACTGATTTTTATTAAGCAGATTTAGTAGATAAAATCAGATATTTAGAAGTAGACCAACAAATGATTAAGTACTTCTTTCTGTGCTGAATGACTTACTGAACTAGGTGCTCTAAATCAAAGTATCTGTTTAAAAAATATATCCAAGCACTGTTAGCTCAAATAATTGGTGTGAGCATGATTTCACCTCTGAGGCAAATTGATTTTCTTTCAATTTCTGTTATACATTTTCTGGAAAGTACTTATGTTAATAACCACAAAATGTTTATGTTTTTATTAGGCTTTAAAGACAGGGTTTGAAACTGCAGCTTCTTATTTTCTTCTAATCAATGATATGAAATTAGTTTTTTGGACCATCACTTTTCACTTCCAAGAACAAAATGACCAATTTGTTGCTATGACTACCTAACATTGGTTAGAATTTAATTGTTAAATCCTAGGCTAGCACACATATTGGTATTCAGTTTTGGTTGGGTCACCAGCTACAGCCCTCGCTATACGAGATGACCTGGAAATTTCAGTAGAAATTATCTAATAGTAGCTAATTCTTCTTCTGTGGAATATTATACACACACACACACACACACACACACACACACACACTTTCAAAGTTTACTTTTTCCAGCTGTATTGCAGTATAATTCAAAAAATTGTAATATATTTAAAGTGTACAATGTGTTGCTTTAATATATATATACATTTAGGGGGATATCTTAAAGGGTTTTATAAACCATATAGATTGTATCTTTATGTATTAGCTACTAGCTAAACTATATACTGCAAGAAGTGTAGTTTTGAATTAAAAATTTGAGTCCAAATTTTGAATTCGTGTCTACTTGACTCCCAAATACCATATTCTTTCCATAAGACCACATTAAAAATAAAGAAAATAACTGGTTTAGGCAGTTTCACTTTAGGCTAGTATGTGAAAGTGCTATATTGTGGTTTATAAGAAATATATCTTTGGTCATTCAGATGGCTGAAATATATTTCTCATATATGTTTAGTCTTCACCCAGTTCCTAGCTCATAGCTCTTAAAAACCTTTGGAATTTCCTGAGTGATAAGAGCAATAGGAGTGAGTCTTGTCATGTTCAGTCTCTTGGCCTCAGTTTCTGAAACCCTTCAGAGCCGTAGAAGTGAATGAATCTTGTTATTCCTAACAAGCCCCTTTCCACCACAACTGGGCTTGTGTTAATGAGGTGGCATTTGGACCACACCTAAGGATGTGGATTAGTTGCAGGGGAGTCAACCATGTGATTAGGGGATTGGAACTTTCATCTTCCCAATCCTCCTCACTTTCCCAATCCCAGCCCCTGTCTCCTGGGAGCAGAGAGGGGCTGGAGACTGAATTCAATCAGTAATGGCTAATGATTTAATCAATTTGCTTATATAATGAAGTCTCCATAGAGCCCCAAAAGGATGGGGTTCAGAATGCTTCCAGGTTGGTGAACGGAGGGAGTTTTGGAGAGAGTGGTGTGCTTGGAAAGGACTTGGGATCTCTCTGCCCTTTTGCTCACCTTGTTTCATGCACTTCTTCCAATGGTTATGACTTGATTCTATCCTTTTACAGTAAACCAGTAATCCAGTAAGTAAAATGTCTCTGAGTTTTGTGAGCTGCTTTAGCACAAATCCAAGGAAGCAGTCATTGGAACCTTTGATTTATAGTTGGTTATTTAGAACCATAACTGACAACCTGGACATGAGACTGGCATCTGAAGTGGAGTGGCAGTCTTGTGGGACTGAGCCCTTAACCGGTGGAATCTGACATCATTCTTTGAGTAGATGGTGTCAGGATTTTAGGACATACAGCTGTTGTTAGAGAATTCTTTAGATGTGTGGATAACCCCTCCCCTCAAACACACACCCACACTGGAATTGGTTGCTTGGAACCTTTAGAAGGTGTGTAGAAGACTTTTTTTGTATTACCTTTATTTCTTTTGGTATTTTTCTGAAGTGAGAAGCAGGGAGGTAGAGAGACAGACTCCCACATGCGGCCTACCAGGATCCACACAGCATGCCCACCAGGGGGTGATGCTCTGCCCATCTGGGGCTTTGCTCTGTTGTAACCAGAGCCATTCTAGCGCCTGAGGTGGAGGCCATGGAGCCATCCTCAGTGCCCAGGGCCAACTTTTGCTTCAGTGAAGCCTTGGCTGTGGGAGCGGAAGATAGAGATAGAGAAAAAGGAGAGGAGGAAGGGTGGAGAAGCAGATGGACACTTCTCCTGTGTGCCCTGTCCAGGAATTGAACCTGGGACATCCACATGCTTGGCTGATGCTCTACCACTGAGCCAATAGACCAGGGCCTGTATTACTTTTTTTGGTAGTATTTTTCTGTAGTCCACAAAATTCTGGACAACATGAAACTGATACTTAGCAATGGGACTTTAGAAGAGTGTTGGATGTAAGGAAAAACTGATTACTTGTGCTCTGAGTACTTCAAAGTTTTTTTCAAAATTATTTTGGCTGTTCTATGTCTTACATTTTCATAAAAAGTCAGCTTGTCAATTTATTTTCCTTTCATTTTTCTTTTCATTTTATTTATTGAGGTTACCCTGGTTACCAAAAGTATACAGGTTTCAGATGCACAATTCTATAACACATCATCTGTACACTGTATTGTGTGTTTACCACCCCAAGTCAAGTCTCCTTCCATCATCATTTATCCTCCTATACCTTCCTTCACCTCTCCTTACCCCCATCTGCCTGGTAGTCACCACAGTGCTGTCTGCATTTAGCTTGTCAACTTTTATAAAAAGTCATTCTGGGATTTGGAATGGAATTGCATTAAACCAATAGGCAAATCTGGGGAGATTCAATATCTTAATATATTGAGTTTTTTAAAGCATGACCACAATATATCTCTTCACTTGTTTAGTTCTCTAATTCCTTTCAGGAGTATTTTGTAGTTTTTCATGTACTGATCTTGAAGCTATTTTGTTAAGTTTATTCCTAAGTAATTTATCTGTTTTCTCCTATTGTAAATGGTGCTGGAAATTTAAAGTTCTATTTCCAAGTTAATTGCTGAGTGAGAGAAATACAGTGAATTTTTATATATTGATCTTTTATCCTGAAAACTTACTAAATTAACAAGTAGTTCTACAAATTTTTGTTGTAGATTCCTAAGGCTTTTCTATATACACAATTATGTCATCTGTGAACAATGACAATTTTATTCTTTCTTTTCTAATATGTGTGCATTTTACTTTTTTTTTCTTGCTTTGTGTAACTAGCTGGAATCTTTAATACAGTGATTAATAAGAGTGGTGAAGGAGGTTTGTTTTCCTTCTAATTTTAAGAGGAATGTGTTGAATCTTTCACCATCATATATGGTATTAGCAGTAATTTGAAAACAGACAACATATTTTAGTAAAAAAATCATCTTACTAGTCAGTTACTACAAGATTGCAAATTGTATAAGTTTCAAAATCCCTTTAGCATACAATTCTATTCTATAGTCATTAATGTTTGTGCAAATATAAAAAGCATTGCTTCCTTTTTCATTTTTAAGAAAAAGAGTAATATTGGATGAATTGTCATTAGTTTGATATTGTCTGTATGTGTTCAAAGGGAAATGGCAATTTCTTGAGTGAATACATATAACTAAGGAAGCCACTAAAGTTTTTATCTATTACTTTAATAATATCCATATTAAAGAATTAGAATCCAGATAGCTATCAATCTGTGTTTTCTGACTCTTTGTACAGGACAAAGTTGTAAAGTTTACCTAAGGTCTTCAAGAGAAAAGCCAGCAAATCTTTGGAATACACCTGGGAAGTTTATAAATTCTTTTCAGAGCAGGGTCTAAGACATTTTTATTTACTTGTCACTCTCATGGAGCTTACGTACAGTTTTGCTCTACTGCATCACAATGAGTTCCCATTACTCAAGGAATCATGAGTATTCCCTGTTTATGCTACCAGAAAGAACCTCAGTCACATATCTAAAATGAGAATCAAGAATAAATCATTAATTTCAGACTCCTTCCTCTGCTTGACAAGGAATTCAGTGCACTGTACTTTCTCCTCCCCCCCCCCCCCCGACCTGCCACAGTCATTCTCCCAGTACTCTTAACAGCAAATACGAATTTAACCTGAGTCTTAAGACCTATCTTGCTGGGTGAGAAGAACTGGGATATATTAATAACATACCAGTTTAACTGGGAAGAAGCATAAATTTAGAGGACACTATGTGAGCATGATACCATTTACCTAGTAGGATAAACATAGTTATTCAGCATTAGGAATTTTGTCATTATGAAACAAACATATAAAACACAGATCAGAAAAGAGTCCACATCTGTAAGCCTAATATAGCTGTGGTTGTTATTTGTAAAGTAATAAAATCAATAGGCAAAATAAACATTCTCAAATTAAGAAGCCAGGCCATTTTTCATATAAGCTAAACTGACTGGACTTCACCAAGAAAAAGGTTTTGCTGTGGCAAGTCACTGTCTGCGTATTTTTAGGAAAAACTTGACCCCAGCAACTGCTGGGGAAGATAATATTATGGTTGAGGTATCCTGTCCTCATTCTTTCTCTGCCCTTTCTTGAGACTAACCATCTCAAGATGAAAAACATCTTTATCCATCCCTTTGCTTTTTCTGTGGTACACAATGATATTATAGTCCCCAAGTAGATACAGGAAGGAAAAACTGATAACAGAGGTGGGATGGGGAGAAAAACTGATTCTTGTGATCAGAACAAAATTTCCATTTTTTAAAATAATTTTGAAATGTAGTTGACATATGTATATATTGTGAAGTGATTACCAAAGTAAGTTTAGTTAACATTTATCAACACACATAGTTACCAATTATTTTTTCTTGTGATGAGAACTATTGAGATCTACTGTTTTAGCAACTTCCAAATATATAATACAGTGTTGCTAACTATAGTCATCGTGTTGCGCATTACTTCCTAGAACTTATTTATTTATAGCTGGAAGTTTGTACCTTTTGACTGACTACCTTCACCCATTTCACCCACCCCTTAATCCCCATCTCTGACAACCACTAATTTGTCCTCTGTATCCATGAGTTCAATTATTGTTGTTCGGATTTCACTTACAAGTGAGATTGTAAAGTATCTGTCTTTCTGTCTGATTTAGTTCATTTAGCATAATGCCCTCAAGGCAAATCCACAGTTTTGCAAATATCAAGAGTTCCTTCTTTTTTACGGTTGAATAATATTTCATTGTGTGCATGAGTGTGAGTGTGTGTGTGTGTGTGTGTATCATATTTTCCTGACCATTAATTTGTCAATGGATAATTAATTTGTTTTCATGTCTGAGCTATTATGAATAATGCTTCAATGAACCTGGGAGTGCAGATCTCTTTGAGGATGGTGACTTTATTTTCTTCAGATAAATTTCCAGAAGTGGAATTGCTGGATCAAAATTTCTACTCATTATAATGATGGCACAGTAAAGTGCTTGGCTCCAGGAATCATATAAAACACTGTTAGCGTAAACTCAGACATCATCTGTTAGCCAGTGTGGACTGTAAAATATTTAGTATTTCAGTCCTTGGTCAGGGAGGATTGTGACTCTTTTGAGGGAAGAGTGTTGCCAGAATGTGCTGGTAAGTATTGAACAACCAGGTCTTACAACAAGGAAAAACTCTGAAATACAGTGTTTGCCAATTTGTGCAGTGTAGATACTCCCACTGTGGCTGATTTCATGCTATCAATGTGTTGTTACTGAACTTGGGGTAGGGCAGAGCTGCACAGTGGCATGTTAATAGCATTTCCAGCATGGAAACAACCACAGATATAATCCAAGGGTATAGATAACAGGACACTGTAGTAAAATTAGAAAGTTATGAGTTTTGAGTATTCATTACCTTTGCTTTTAATATTGGAAATGTAACAATATTATTTTCAAATAACCTGATTATTTATATAGAACATTTATGAGGTTTTTGGGCTGTTTATCCTCCCTTGGGGCTTTCTCATTTGTCCTTTTTACCTTCAGCTGCTCTAGCCAGAAGGGATTTTCTGATAGTGTTTTGGTTTCAGATTTTAAGGTTTTGCTCAAACGTTTGTTTTTGATCTTCTTAGTAACATTAACACCTGAGATATTTTTAAAAGACTAACATTCTGCCAGTGAAATTATATCTCATTTACCAAACAAGGTTTTGTGTGCAATGTCAATCGAACATATTGTCATTCTTCCTATTATTTTCCATAACCCCCAATTAAGTTTTTCCATTGATTTATTCTGCTGATTTAATTTGCTTACTGTAATATTTTTAAAATATATCAAGCTTTTAATTTCAACAAATAATAAATATAAATTTGAGTATATTCAACTTTCTGTCCACTATACTACAAAGAAAGCAGTTTATAATTAGCCTTTGTAAACAATGTAACTTGAATTTCTTCATTATTTTATTCTTTGTAGAATGAATTTTAACATAATATTCTATATATCCTAAGTATAGTTTCTTATTTTATAAAAAAAACATTAGAAACAATATAAGAAACATTCTGTTTAATAACTCATGGTTAAGATTTATGAGATAAAAAGAGAAAATAAGTGCAAAAGGGGTCTCTTTTGTTTTAGAAAATTTGATTCTGATATAAGCACAGTGACTGACCCACAGTAAATACTACATAGTGTTAGCTATTATTTTTATTAGTACACTTACTAAATTTTAAAAGTACATAATGTATTTTAGAATGTTTTCTAACAAGGTAAATTATTTAAGGCATATTCTGTTTTACCCTGTTAACTAAGAAATAGAAATAACTGAAGAAGATCATTGTCAGAATATTCTACTCAATTGAATTTTCAGAATGGTGTAGTTTTCCAGTCAGCCTGATAATTGAAGAATATGCAAGACATTGAAAATTTTGATTAATAAGTAAATTAATAAAGGTACTCAACAAAAGTGAGTTTAGGTCCTCTTAGATACATCCCAGGCTGGGGGAAGAAAAACTGAAAAATACCATTATGAATTAATCACACTTTCCAGGTATGAGCACAATTTTTGAGAAACACCAAAGAGGACCTTGTGTGTATACTATTTGATTGACTTTACAGTAGCACTAATAAATGGTTGACTTTTGCCAATGTGGTAATTTAGGAATGATAAGTGGAACTTACCAACAATGTCATTTTGCTTGATTGCACCATAATTGCTTTTATGTCATTGATATCAAACTGTGCATAGAGACTATCTTAACTCTAATAATAAGTAATGCACTTTGTTTTTACATGGCTAAATAATATCTTACAGAAGCAACACCCTTATGTCATAGAATAATGGCTTAATTATGTTCATTAAAGGAAGACCTGCCTTTCCTGATTGTTAAAGTATGTTCATAAACAAGGTTGGTGGCTTGGTTATTTTTATTTTATAATGTAAAACTGAGTGGATGTGTGCTTTTGCTTGTGTTGCAAACTTAACCTAAGTGATTAACTTAAACACATTGTATAGAAATCAACAACAACCTACTTTATTCTGGTGTGCAGATAGTACTGGATCTTTATAGCACAATTAGTAGTAAAATAATTAAAAACCTTTGTGACAGTTAAGATACAAAATAATATTTGAAATTCAAGGCAACAAAAGCAAGTTAGCAATAAAAAAGAAAGCTATTTTGAGTGGAATGCTTTAACTCTATATGTGAAAATTTTACATAACTGGTTTATCCTAGAGCTGTGACACATACCAGAAATTAGTGCTTATTGTTTCAAATGTGGCTCCTTTTTTTTTTTTTAAGTGAGATCAGGGGAGATAGTGAGACAGATTCCCACATGAGCCCCAACTAGGATCCACCTGGCAACCCTTGTCAGGAGCTGATGCTCAAATCATCGGAGCTGTCGTCAATGCCTGAGGCTGATGCTCAGACCAACTGAGCTATCCTTTGTACTGGGGTCTGGGCTGATGCTCAAACCAATCAAGCCACTGGCTTTGAGAGGGGAAGAGAGAGAGAAGAGGGAGAAAGAGGGGAGGAGAAGCAGATGGTAGCTTCTTTTGTGTGCCCTGACCAAGGATTGAACCTGGAATGTCCATATGCTGGGCTGATGCTCTATTCATTGAGCCAGCCAGCCAGGGCCTCAAATGTGTCTCTTGTAGCAAAACAAAATACCAAGTATCTACCCCCTCCTTTTACAACCCCAGCACTACTGACATTTTAGGCTAGATAATTCTTTATTGTGTATGTTGGCTGTCCTGTGCCTTATAGTTTGTTTAGCAGTATCTCTGGCCTCTACCCACTAGATGCCCAGAGCCCAAGCCATCCCGTAATTTGCCCACCAAAAATGCTTCTAGACATTGCTGGAACTCATAAGAAGCAAAACTGCCCTCAAAACTGCCACTAAAGTGGTATATACAGCCATACACACAATGCTTGTATTCCCACCATGGCACCCCCACTGGGGTTTGATCAGACTGTGCTTGAAATCATCCAGAGAACCCAGTCGGTCCTGTCAGAACCCCTTGTCCTTACTTTCTTTGAGCTCAAATCTGTCACCCAGTACATCCTTGTGGACCATGAGAAATCATCTGCTCATCCCATACAATAGATCTTAAAGATTCTATTCAGCTCTAAGGCTCCATGATGCTTCTTTAGAATCATAAGAACTCATCATTCAAGGTGATAATTTCCAGTGTCCTAAGCACTACCTTGTCTGCAAAATGCTTCTTACACCTCTCACACCTGGTTCTCTGATGCCTGACTTCTACAACTAGAACTTCAGTTATTGGTGAAAGTCAAACAGGAAATAAAGTTGGAATCTTCCTGGGAAAATTAATTCATTTAGCTTTATTAATTTACACCTGTTTGTATGGAAAACAGGAAAATCAGCAACAATAATTACACAGTATGCACATACACATACACACAAACACCAGATGAGGTCATCATTGATATTTGAATTTAATGGTTCCCCCCCCCCAGCTTTATTTAGCTGACTTCTTAATATAATGTAACCTGATCTTACATTATTCTGATGACAGACACCCCCTATCCTCTACACATACCACCACTGTCACTATTACCTTCTTAACTATTTTCACAATTCTTTCTGGAATCTCCAGGATTCTTTTGACCTGTTAATGACCTATGTCCTGCTAATGCTGAATTATTTTATATAATTATTTATTGTAAATTTAATTAAAATTTATATAGCACATGTAAGAAAAAGTGTACAAGCCATAAATGTACAACTTGATAATTTTACAAAATGAAAACTATCTATTAAGAACAGAAAATTACAGTCCCCTCAGAAGCCCCCTAATGCCCTCTTCCAGTTACTATTCTCTGAAGGTAACCACTATTATAACTTCTTAGAATAGTTGTCTGGTTTTGAACTTTATATAGAATCACACAGTTTGTGTTTTATTTTGACATCTTTCACACATTATGCCAGTGGTTCTCAAAGTGTGCGTCAGGGCACACTCGTGCACTTTAGAAGATTTCCAGGTGCGCCCTGTGGTATTCCAGAGAAATATATGCCTATTGGGGACCAAAAAATCAACAGGGTTTTGGAATTTAGATTTTGGGGGGACAAAGGTGTAGGGAATTGGGTGTAAACTGACAGTTTACCCAACCCCTCACCTCACTTGCCTGCTTAGGTTGCAAAAGGCTGCTAAGCCGTGGTGCTGGATTGTTTACACTACCCCCATGTTCCCCGGAAAGACTGGAGGCAAGTTTCTTCTATCCCTTGTTTGGTGTAAAGTTAAGAGGATATGTATGGTGGGGTTTTTTTGCACTCAACACAATTAATAGTAAAAAAAGAGAAATTCTTCAATGTATTGATGAGGAGATGAGAGTTTGCCTTTCAAATATATGCCCAAACATTGAAGAAATAGCTAGGACACATCAGGCTCATGTTTCTCATAAACACAAGAATGAAAAAACTTAATACATTCACACTGGGACCTGCTAAATTTACTAAATCTTACTAAGAATGTATCTATATATATAAAAAGATAACTTTTTTGTCACTTTTTAATTTTTTTAACCTCTTTTTTACAAATTCTAAAAGCATAACTAAATAAATGTAACATAAAAATGATTTTTAATGTCAGAATAAATTTAATTTTGTTATATTTATTTCATTTAATTACCATAAAAGCATATTTGGACTTTATATTTGTTTCTTTAATATTTGACTTAATTGTTATAACATATATCTCAGAAATTCGTATATAGTGTGCCTACAATTATTTGTAGGATATTAAATGCGCCCCAACTTCAAAAAGTTTGAGAACCACTGCATTATGCTTATGAGAGTCTTCCATGTGTGTAAATGGTCTATTCCCATTATTGTGTTGCATTCTGTTGTATAAGTGGATCACAATTTATGTTTTGCTCATTCTGTTGTTGGACATTTGGGTTGTTTTCAGTTTGGGTGTACTGTGAACATCACTGTGCATGTCTTCTGATAAACAAACATATGCACAGAAATATGTTGAGTATGTACCTAGAAAATGAATTGCCAGGTCATGAAGTAGGCCTATATCCAACTTCAGTAGATGCTGCTAACTAGTTTTTCTAAGTGCTGGGACCAGATTATGCTCCTATCAGTAGTGCATGTAAAATTTTATAAACTTAGCCATACTTGTGTAGATATATGGTATAGTATCTCATTGTAATGATAATTTGCATTTCCCTTACTAATAATGTTGAGCACTTGTCATCTATTAAGAAGATTGAAAATCTTCTTTTGTAAAGTGGCTGTTTAATTTTTTGTGCATTTTAATTGGATGGTCTGTCTCCTTATTGATTTTTAAAAATAATTTTTGGATTTAAGTCCCTTGTTAGATTTGTGTGTTGCAAATACAGGGGTAGGCAAAAGTAGGTTTACAATTGTTCATATACAAAATAATATGATAATTAATAAATAATCATGCAAGAATAAACTCTGTTTCACATATTCATAAGTGGTAAACCTACTTTTGCCTATGCCTGTATTCTCTCTTAGTTGATGGCTTATTGTCTCCCTGTCCAGATGATGTCTTTCAATAAGTAGAAGTGTTAATTTAATGTAGCCCAACTGATCATCTTTTCCCTTAGGGTTAGAGTTTTGTGTGCCCTATTTAAAAATCTTTGTTTACTTCAAAGTTATTTCCTGGAAGCTTTATTCTTTTCACCTTTAAATTAACCAAGATTTGACTTTTGCTTATGATATAAGGTAGAAAAATATTAATTTTTTTAAATGAAACTATCCAAATGACTCAAGACCATGTATGAAAAAGGTTATCCTTCCCCCAGTGCACTACAACAGAACCTTTGTTATAATCAGGCAGCTGTACATGTGGGGGTACAAACCCTGAATTCCTAATTCTGATCTGAGCTCAAACAAGTGGGCAGGGGACGCAGAATTAATTTTAAACCTTGTTGTCAGTAGACTGTCACTTCCAACATGCCAACTCCTTAGAGTGAACATTAGCTGTTTTAGAATATTGGAGGGGTTTAGTCACCAATTCTAAAGTCTAAATTCATCTAATATTGAGTGAATGCTAATAGATACGTTTGTTATGTTAGAAAAATAAACACGTATACATGCACACACACATGCATATAAAACTGTACCTCAAATGCAAGCAGCCATGACTTATACTCTGCCACCTCAAAAGCAGCCATCATCCATTATTGCAGTTTTAAGGATGAAGCAATAATAACAATGGTAAATGGCATTGCCAAAATAGTCTTGCCTTTCTGCTAAACCATTTCAAATAAACTGTATTATATATTGTCTTACTACATACATATAGCTTAGATTGTCCTACTGCCATTTCTTCCTTTTCAATTAAATTACACCCTCCAAGCTCTCTAGTATAGAAATTCTAATATCTGATATAGATATTAGTGGTGCTACTGCTGTTAATAATAATGCTAAAGGCACTTGACATTTTTTGAAGGGCTTGCTGGCTATTCTTCTAAGTATTTTACATATATCACTTCATTTTACCCTTATAAGGCAAGTACTATTATTCTCTACTTTTTACTTTCTTCTCTCTCTCCCTGCTTCTGCTGGAGTCACAAAGCTAGTAAGTTGCAAAGTCAGAGCTCAAGCAAGGGCCTGCGAGGCTCCAGGAGTGGCTGTCAGGCTCAGTTCACCCTAAAGCCATAGCACATGTTCCGGGCACAGTGCCCTGTGGGCATCATCAGGCAGTGAGTGTTCTCTGCTTCATAACCAAAGCATGCATGGACATGGCTGCAGGGGCGGTGGCAAGCAAACAGTGCCATAACTCCCAATCTTCCTCTGGTTGCAATGAGCACAGCATAAAAATTCTCACTCACCATCTTGGCCTGCAGAATTTCTCTTTTTCAGTGCAAGGCATTCTCAGTAGAGGCTTTTAGACAAGCTGTATTTATAATAATGGTTTCTCAGTGGTAAAGAAAGTTGAATCTTCCACTTGGATAACTGAAAATCTGTGACAACTGATTTTTTCATTGCTGGTCCAAGAAAAATTGAAACTGAAGTGTGATTTATGTGATTTGGCTCACCCTCTCTCCCTCCCTCCCCTTTTCTGTTTTCTTTCTTTTTTCCTGAGAGTTTGGCTGCCATGCTATCTGAAGGAAACAGCTAGGTTAAATGATCTTATAGAGGTCTTTCTGGCCTCTAGGGATTAATAACAACTCTTTTGAAGACTTTGTCAGACCATGAGAGAAAGTAATATTCCTTTTCTATATGTCCACTATCTTTCCCTATCACTATCCTTCTTGCACTCCTACCCTGTTTTTAGAGCAACAAATAATGTGGGGAATACCAGTTGTCTATTTTCATTTAAATTTCAGCATGTGCGTGTCCTCCACTCATCACATGACAGCCTTCCTTAGGCTATACTTCTGTGGACTTTATTCCTGGTCTTCTGCAGTGATAGCTCTCAAACTGGGGTCTGGGTCCTTTAGTTCTACAAGATCTTTTAAACTGAGTTATTTTTATTTTTATCAAAGTGTAAAACTTGTTTTTTAACCAGGTAAAAGTCCAAGAAATTTTATTTTGCAAAAATAATTCATGAGTAAAAGACTTTTACATAGCACTTGATGTTTATAAATCAGCATTTGTCAGGTCTGAATCCCTGGAGCCCTTGCAGTCCATGGACATATTCCTAAAAGGTAACAAACAGGACGTCTTGTCTGAGTACTACTGCTCTAGGGTCTTTCCTTTGCAGGGGAAGCTCTGGTTGCTCCAGCTCCCTGCCCTGTTGCATGGTCTCTCTGCTCATCACATCCTTTTATTTGCATTCCCTTTTTCTTGTAATTCCACCTTTTCCCCCTACATTAATCACTTTATGAGTCCTTTCCCAGTCCATGCGTTTTTGTCACTTTGTCACCTTGTCATGGGACCTACCTCTCCCTACTTTTAAAATTTTATTTATTTATTTATTAAAACATGTTTTTAGGTGAGAGGAGGGGAGATAGTGAAGCAGACTCCCGCATGCACCCCGACCAGGACCCACCTAGCAACTCCATCTGGGGCCGATATTTGAGTAGCTATTTTTAGTGCTTGAGGCTATCTTGCTCAGACCAACTGAGCCATCCTCAGCTCTGGGGCCATGCTTGAACCAATCAAGCTACTGCATATGAGAGGGGAAGAGAGAGAAGGAGGGGGAGAGAAGCAGATGGTAACTTCTTTTGTGTGCCCTGACTGGGAATCAAACCTGGACGTCCATGGGCCGGGCCGATGCTCTACCTATTCAATGAGCCACCAGCCAGGACCTACCTTTCACTACTACTTAACTTTCCCCCTCTGCTACTGGCAATCCCATTTCTGTTTCTGGCTTTAAGGTAATTATTTTTCAAGAAATGGAAGAGCTGAGAAAGTCAACCTGTGCTAACAAACAGCCTGAGTTATAGACCATATTTAAAAAAATATGATTTTATTTTGATAACACTGTACTGTGGAGGGAAGAAATAAAAGTCTATGAGTTGGTGAACTTAAAGAAGAAAAAACAATTTTAAATGAGTATTAGCTCCTGTTTCCTATTTCTAAGGTTTTTAACTCTTCAAAATTCATTCCATTTCCCACACATTTCCCACTAAGATGGAGCACCCCTGTGTGCTCCAAGAATACTTAGGACTGCTTCCCTTACACCATCAGTGACCTCACAGCACTCATCTCCCTGAGAGGTATGGGGTCTTGTCTCATTCCTTCTCTCTTTGGTTATTTTCAAGCAATATATTATTTGTGTCATGCAGTTAAGTATGCTGTTTCTTAGCTCATATAATCTTTAGTTGTTTCCTTTGTATAAGCCATGAATATATATATATATATATATATGTTCTGAACCAGACAGAATTATTTTGAATCTTTTGTAGGTTGTAGGTGTTCAATGAGTAATTTTTACCTTGTAATCTCTTCAAGTCTAGATCACAAACTTCAGAGATCATGAGAAATGAAAAGATGATGGCATCCCAAGCTGTCCTACTAAGCATGACAGAATAAGCACATAAGTTTTTCTCTACTCCCTTTTCAACCCTATTAAAATGACAGTCAAAGAATAGACAAAGGTGTGAGACCACAAAGGCAATGAGAATGAAAGAAAGAATGACAGCAGATAAGATATAATGAGCAGTTTTGGAATATGGAAAGCAAGCGGATAAATGTAAATAACTTAGTATGGCAGAGAGAGCTGAAACTTAATGGCCTGTAGAGTAAGGTGACCAGATTTTAAAATTGGTAAAGTGGGACACCATTGACTGGGGGTGGAGTGGGTTCTTGATGAAAAATTTGGTCTATATGGAGCAAAACAAATTTTCATAGAATGCAAAAATAGTATTGTAATATATATTTTTTAAATTTCAACATAAGTACAATTTACAAATCTAATACATTAAAAATTATGTATAGTATTATTTTATTCTTTGGCATATTTCTCATTTGAGTGAATTTTTTTTTAGTAGATTATTGTTGTTGTTTAAAAGGTCATGAAATTTTTCACAAGTGTGCCCTGACTGGGAATATAATTTGTTAAATTATATTTCACACATAAAATGGCTTTCAAAATCTCAACACTTAATTGTGATTTTTCTGATGTCCACACTTTATTTACCTTTGAAAAACCGTGTTCAGTTGCAGCATTAGTTACTGGTAAAGACAGCGCGTATTCCACAATTTTTAGTGTATGGAACATGATTTGTTTCAAAATGATGAAATATTTCTAACCATTTGTTCTCTATTGTGATTTTTGGTGATGCCCAAGATTTAACCTTTTCCTTATCAATCTATTTTTTTTAATAATGATACCTCATTAAAAAGATCATTTTCAGAAATATTACTATATGGGAAATTTTGAGTGAGTCAGAGGGATCGGGTTGCACAGTCCTGAAACCGATGCCGGAGCTGCATGAGTGGGCGGGAGCAGGCAGGGCAGTGCTGCCAGTGGCTCACACACAGGCAGTCGCACACACTCCCCGCCTGGACTCATCCTTATGGCAGCCACGGTCCCCGCATCCAGCCCTGCTGCCTGCTGGAGACCGAGTGGCTTGCACCTTGCGGAGCCCAGAGCTGCATGCTGGCGTCCAGGACGCATGCCTATGGGTAGTTAGGGGATTTGACAGCTGCCACCCCAGCAGGTACGTCCCGCCTGAAGTTTTTTGTTTCAGCCCGCAGGGGGCAGCCAGCTCTTGCGGCAGTGGGGGCACTTCCAGGTCAAGGCGGGGTCTCCTCGCTGAAAACCATATATTCCCTTCTAGTTCTCCCGCCGTTCCCTAGCTTTTCGTGCATTCTTTCAAAAAATCAGGAAGTTTTAAAAATGCCGTGGGACACGGGACAAATTGTTAAAAATCGGGACTGTCTTGCCAAAAGCAGAACATCTGGTCACCTTACTGTAGAGGAGAAATCAATAAAAAGAAAGTCACTTTTTTTTTCTTTGTAAATCACAGAACCCTAAAGAGATTCAGGAATTGGAAACATCAGATATTCCTGAAGGCGAGATTACAGGGCAGAACCCAAAACAAAACTGGTTGAAAACCTTTAGAAGAGTTAGCAAGTTTTCCATTTTTCTTCCACCAACACACCCAGGTAATCAACAGGCACACTCAACCAACTCAGACCATACCAGAAGGCTGGAGGTTCACTGTCTAGAGCCATATGTAGTAGTCAGGTCAGTGATGGGCAATCTTTTGAGCTTGGTGTGTCAAAATTCGCCAAAAAACCAAGCATAACTTGGGTGGTATGTCACTTGGAGAAACACGGCCTAATCGGAAGTCCCAGAACTAGACGCTCTGTGCCGGAGTTCTGTTGTTTTGGCCTACAGACCTCCGGCACGGAGTGTCTACACTACAGCAAATGTTTTATCCTTGGTTACCGCACCCGGCTGTGCAGGATCCGAGGATGAAACATCCTTCTCGGCATGAGGCCCCATACTTCTCTGGTATGCAGCTGCGCGTGTCATCGAAAATGGCTACATGTGTCAGTGCTGACACAGGTGTTATAGGTTCGCCATCTTGGAGTCAGGTCTCAGGTATGCCAGACACAGATGGGAACACTGGTGGGGCACTGTACTAACAACAGCATAAGGGAATTAAGTGAGAATCCACCAACTGAGTGGTGAGACCCACCCCCCCACACCAGGGGTCCCCGCATGGGCCCCCTGAGGCCATTTATCCGGCCCGGCCGCACTTCTGGAAGGGGCACCTCTTTCATTGGTGGTCAGTGAAAGGAGCACAGGATGCATCTGCCAAAAGCAGGCCCATAGTTCCCATTGAAATACTGGTCAGTTTGTTGATTTAAATTTACTTCTTCTTTATTTTAAATATTGCATTTGTTCCTGTTTTGGTTTTTTACTTTAAAATAAGATATGTGCAGAGTACATAGGGATTTGTTCATAGTTTTTTTTATAGTCTGGCCCTCCAACGGTCTGAGGGACAGTGAACTGGCCCTCTGTGTAAAAATTTTGAGGACCCCTGCCCCACACCCTCCTCTGCTTGGCTCCTAGAACACTGAGCATCTCAGGTAGCAGACTGGGGAAATTCCATCTGGGGAACTTGTCAGCTTGAAACCAAAAACAAAAACTACCTTTGGTGCTGACATTTGAGAGCTTGTCCCAGGAAAAACTAGTACCCCATTCATTCCATAATGTTAAAACCTTTCTGTTGACATGTCTGGCTCACTCATATAACACTTCCAATTGCCATTTTAATCCAATCCAGGAGGAACTATCAAAAGTCTGTAAAGGATAACACTGGGGAACAAAATTTTTGTTGCATCCACAAAACACTTGTTCTTATATAATTCGAGTGTGCTGATTCCAAATCTAACTTTAATTTTTCTCTGTAAGCTACCGTTTTTCCTGCAATTCAAGATTTTAGGTTTTCATCTTATTGTAAAATTTTCAACATTTAGTTTAACATAATGAAGTAGAATGTCTTCTTGGGCATCATCTTTGTGAAAATATAATAATTTACATAATGCAGTAAATACACTAATACACTAAAATATATGATTGCATCAGAATTTGTCTACAATTTCAAAATAGAACATATTAAAACACTTATTTTAATCATAAAATTTGCACAAAACTTATTTAAATTCTATTCAGGCAAAAAAATTTGCGTTGGTAGCTCTTGCGTTTCTGTACTTGTTGAGGACAATCTTGTTTGATGCTCCAGCAGTAGTCTGCTCATCACTAACAGCTCCATGATTTTCAGGAAACTTATCAAGGTGACTGTTCAGGAAGTGAATCTTAACGCTCATGTTACATCCAATGTCACGGAAAGCCAACAGCATCCTTTGAACCAGAAGTATTTGGATTGTCCAAGGCCCTTGTGGTTTTATAGCTTCACAGATGTTTCTAATGCATAGTTAGTCTTGAGTATCACTAATCTGTTCCAGTTTCCCTAGTTGTGAAGAAAGAAATGCCTAGAAAGGCTAGGGACTTGTCCAAGATCATATAGTTAAGGAGTTGCAGATTTAGTATGAAAACTGAAAAGCCTGATTTCTTATGGTCTTTTTAATGTGTTGCATTTAAAGAGAGCCACATTTTCCTGGCTAATGCTAAAATTATCCCAACCCTCTACTCCCTTCCCTTCCCCCTGGTAACCACAACACTCTTGTCCATGTACCTGAGTCTCATTTTTGTGTCCCTCCTATGTATGGCATCACTTAGATCTTAGTTTTTTCTGATTTACCTATTTCACTCAGTATAATGTTATCAAGGTCCATCCATGTTGTCATAAGTGATCCTATGTCATCATTTCTTATGGCTGAGTAGTATTCCATAGTATATATGTACCACATCTTCTTTATCCAGTCATCTATTGAAGGGTTTTTTGGTTGTTTCCATGTCTTGGCCACTGTGAACAATGCTGCAATGACCATTGGGCTGCATGTGTCATTACGTATTAATGTTTTTGAGTTTTGGGGGTATATACCCAGTGGAGGGATTGCTGGGTCATATGGTAGTTCTATTCTTAATTTTTTGAGAAAACACCATACTTTCTTCCATAGTGGTTGTACTACTTTACATTCCCACCAACAGTGAATGAAGGTTCCTTTTTTCCCACAACCTCTCCAACACTTGTTATTACCTGTCTTGTTGATAATAGCTAATCTAACAGGTGTGAGGTGGTATCTCATTATAGTTTTGATTTGCATTTTTCTGATACCTAATGAAGATGAAAATCTTTTCATATATCTGGTGGCCATTTGTATTTCTTCCTGGGAGAAGTATCTGTTCATGTCCTCTTCCCATTATTTAATTGGATTGTTTGCTTGTTTGTTGTTGAGTTTTATGAGTTCTTTGTATATTTTGTATATTCGGCCCTTATCTGTGCTGTTGTTTGAAAATATCATCTCCCATTTAGTTGGCTGCCTGTTTGTTTTGCTGTCAGTTTTTCTTGCTGTGCTAAAGCTTCTTAATCTGATGTAGTCCCATTCATTTATCTTTGCCTTCACTTCCCTTGCCTTTGGAGTCAAATTCATAAAGTGCTCTTTATGGACAAGGTCCATGAGTTTAGTACCTATGTTTTCTTCTACATAGTTTATTGTTTCAGGTCTTATATGTAGGTCTTTGAATTAATTTTAGTACAAGGGGACAAACTGTAGTCGAGTTTCATTCTTTTGCATGTGGCTTTCCAGTTTACCCTGCACCATTTGTTAAAGAGGCTTTCTTTTCTCCATTGTGTGTTGTTGGCCCCTTTATGAAAGATTGTTTGACCATATGTATGTGGTTTTATTTCTGGGCTCTATTCTTTTTTATTGGTCTGAGTGTCTATTTTTCTGTCAATACCATGCTGTTTTGATTATCGTGGCTCAATAATATAATTTGAAGTCAGGTATTGTAATGTCCCCAGCTTTGTTTCTTTTTCCTTAGGATTACTTTGGCTATTCGGATTTCTTTATAGTTTCATATAGACTTGATGATTTTTTATTCCATTTCTTTAAGAAAAGACATTGGACTTTTGATGGGAATTGCATTAAATTTGTATATCGCTTTGGGTAATATAGTCATTTTGACTATATTTATTCATCCTATCCAAGAACAAGGAATATTTTTTTCATTTCATTGTATCTTTTTCAATTTTCCTTAACAATGCTTTGTAGTTTTCATTTTATAGGTCCTTTACATTCTTTGTTCTGTTTATTCTTAGATTTTTTATTTATTTGTTGCAAACATGAAGGGGATTATTTCTTTGAGTCCCTTTTTTAATGTTTCATTGTTGGCATATAGGAAGGCAATAGACTTTTGTTTATTAATTTTGTATTCTTCAACCTTACTGTATTGGTTTATTGTTTCTAATAGTCTTTTTGTGGAGTCTGGGTTTTTTTGATGTATAGGATCATATCATCTGCAGAAAGTAAAACCTTTACTTCTCCTTTTTCAATATAAATGCCTTTTATTTCTTTCTCTTGTCTGATTGCTCTAGTTAGAACTTCCAGCACTACGTTGAATAAGAGTGGAGAGAGTGGACAAACTTGTCTTGTTCCTGATTTTAGAGGAAAAGTCCTCAGTTTTATGCCATTTATTATGATGTTAGCTGATGGTTTGTCATAATCAGCCTTTATTATGTTGAGATATTTTCCTTCTATACCCATTTTGTTGAGTGTTTTAAACATAAAACTGTGTTGTATTTTATTGAATGTCTTTTCTGCATCTATTGATAAGATCATATGGTTTCTGGTTTTTGTTTTGTTGATATGTTGTATTACGTTAACAGTTTTACATATGTTGAACCATCCTTGAGATTCTGTGATGAATCCCACTTGATCATGATGAATTATTTTTTAAATGTGTTGTTTTATTTGATTTGCTAGTATTTTGTTTTGTATTTTAGCACCTGTATTCATTTGAGATATTGGTCTGTAGTTTTCTTTTTCTGTGTTGTCGTTGCCAGGTTTTGTTATGAGGGTTATGTTGACCTCATAAAATGTGTTTGGAAGTATTGCTTCTTCTTCTATTTTTTGGAAACCTTTGAGTAGAATAGGAACCAAGTCTTTGAATGTTTGATACAATTCACTAGTATAGCCATCTGGCCCTGGACTTCTATTTTTTGTGAGGTTTTTGACAGTTGTTTCTATTTCCTCTATGCTTATGGGTCTGTTTCTACTTCTTCATGACTCAGTCTAGAAAGATTGTATTGTTCTAGGAATTTATCCATTTTCTTTTTAGATTGTTAAATTTGGTGGCATATAGTTTTTCATAGTTTTCTACAATAATTCTTTGTATATCTATAATATCTGTGGTGATTTCTCCTCTTTCATTTTGGATTTTGTTTATATGAGTCCTTTATCTTTTTTCTTAGTGAGTCTTGCCAAGGGTTTACCAGTTTTATAGATCTTTTTAAAGAACCAGTTCCTTGGTTTATTGATTTTTTTATAGTTTTTTGTTTTCTATTTCATTTATTCTCTGCGTTTTATTATTTCTTTTCTTTTGCTGATTTTGGGTTGCCTTTGTTCTTCTTTTTCTAGTTCCTTAAGATGTGAAGTTATGTTGTTCACTTGGGCTTTCTCTTGTTTTTTCATATAGGCCTGTAATTATATGACCTTCCCTCTTCTTACTGCTTTTGCTGCATCTCAGAGATTCTGATATGTCGTATTGTAATTTTTGTTTGTCTGTATGTATCTTTTGATCTCTTCTTTTATTTCTTCTTTGACCCACTCATTTTTTAGAAGTATGTTGTTTAATTTTCACATTTTTGTGGGTATGCTTACTTCTTTTTTTGCAGTTGAATTTTAGTTTCAAAGCTTTATGGTCAGGGAATATGCTTGGTATAATTTGTCTTTCTGAATTTGTTGATGTTATTTTTGTGGCCCAACCTATGGTCAATTCTTGCTAATGTTTTATGTATAATGGAGAGAAATTATACTCTGGTGCTTTGGAATGAAATGTCCTGTAGATGTCTATCATATCCAATTGTTCTAGTGTTTCATTTAAGAGCAATATATATATATATATATATATATATATATATATATGTATATATATATATATATATATACATATATATATATATATATATATATATATATATATATTTACAGGGACAGAGAGAGAGTCAGAGAGAGGGAGGGATACACAGACAGGAACAAAGAGAGATGGGAAGCATCAATCATTAGTTTTTCATTACCATTACAACACCTTAGTTGTTCATTGATTACTTTCTCACATGTGCCTTGACTATGGGCCTTCAGCAGATCGAGCCACCCCTTGCTGGAGCCAGTGACCTTGGGTCCAAGCAGGCGAGCTTTTGCTCAAGCCAGATGGGCCCGTGCTCAAGCTGGCAAGCTCAGGGTCTCAAACCTGGGTCTTCCACATCCCAGTTCGATGCTCTATCCACTGCGCCACCACCTGGTCAGACAAGACCAATATTACTTTATTCATTTTTTGTTTGGATGAACAATCTAGAGGTGTCAGCGGTGTATTGAGGTCTCCAAGTATGAATGTATTTTTGTCAGTTTTTATTTTTAGGTCAGTCAGTAGCTGTCTTATATATTTTGGTGCTCCTTGGTTTGGTGCATATATATTAAGAAGTGTTATGTCTTCTTCATTCAATGTCCCCTTTATCATTATGAAATGGCCATCTTTGTCTCTGATTACTTTTGCTTTCTTGTAGTCAACATTGTTAAATATGAGTATGGCTACACCTGTTTTTTTCTGGATGTTATTTGCTTGGAGAATTGTTTTCCAAACTTTCACTTTAAATTTTTTGTATTCTTGTAGCTTTGATGTGTTTCTTGAAGGCAGTTGGATTTTTTTAAATCCATTCTGCTACTCTGTGTCTTTTTATTGGTGAATTCAGTTCATTTACATTTAGTGTATTTATTGACACTTGAGGGTTTCCTATTGCCATTTTATATATTGCTTTCTGATAGCTTTGTATTTTGTTTGGTTCTTCTCTTTTGTTTTTCTATCATTTGTTTTTGTTTGGTTCTATTCCATATTTTTTTCCTCTGTTCTTTCTTTTTTTAAGCCATGTGTTCTTGTGGTGATTATTTTAGGGGTAGTTACCATTAAGTATAGAAAAGATACATATCATGTTCATTGTAGTACATTATCTCATGAGGGCTTCTGCAGTCCATCCTCCTTTGCTACTGTTAATCTTTGTCCTCTCCCCTTTTTTATTTTTGTTGTCACAGATTAATTTTGTTTTTCTGTGATCTTGATGGAGCTTTTACTTGTAGTTTTGTTTTCTTTTGTTCTTGTATCTGGTTGGAAATCCTCCTTTAGTATTTTCTGTAGTGGGGGTTTTCTGGTGATAAATTCCCTCATCTATTCTATATCTGTTTTTATTTCTCCTTTGTATTTTTTTTTTTACACAGGGACAGAGAGAGAGTCAGACAGAGGGATAAATAGGAACGGAGAGAGATGAGAAGTATCAATCATTAGTTTTTCATTGCCATTATGACACCTTAGTTGTTCATTGATTGCTTTCTCACATGTGCCTTGACCGCAGACCTTCAGCAGACCGAGCAACCCCTTGCTGGAGCCAGTGACCTTGGGTCCAAGCTGGCGAGCTTTTGCTCAAGCCCGATGGGCCCGTGCTCAAGCTGGCGAGCTCAGGGTCTCGAACCTGGGTCTTCTGCATCCCAGTCCCATGCTCTATCCACTGCGCCACTGCCTGGTCAGGCTCTCCTTTGTATTTGAAGGATAGTTTATGTTTCTCTTTCTGAGGGAGTCAGACAATTCCTGTAGGGCTTTCTCTCTTTTTTTAATTTGTGAGTCTCTCTCCTCTTCTCTCTGTAGTGTCTCTGTTTGCCTGTCTTTTATGTCATGTATTCTCTCTGTCTCGCCTGTTCTACTAGCTTGGCTTATTACCTGGTTTTTCAGTTCATGTATTGAGTTTTTCATCTCTGTTTGATTCATTTCATAGCTTTAATATAATTGTTGATGTATTCTTTTTGTTCATTGAATTGTTTTTTGAGCTCTCTAATTGCCTTTCTGTGCTTTCTTGTATTTCCCTGAGTATTTTTAGGACTTCAGTTTTAAATTTTCTGTCATTTAACCCCAATGTTTCTAAAAATTAAAATTTTTCTATTGATTTTTCCTCATCTATCTGAGCTACATCTTTGTCTTTTCTATTCATAATATTTGATTTCTTTTTCCTTAATGGCATTTGAGAGTGGTATTGTTAATAACACTAATAAGAGATGATAAAAAATTTTCAGAAAATAGTGAAAAAATATAAATTATATTGTGCTAAGTGAAACAAAAACTACATAGAACAGAGAGCCTGAGTTGCGGGAGAATGACAAAAATATATAAAACAAAGTAAAAACACACTAAATGCCACAATGAAAACATTTGAATGAAGAATAAACTAATTTGTTCATAAGAGATGATCAAATGAGAAAAAAAAGTGAAAGAAAAAAGAAAAATATTTTAAAAATACAGTAAAAAATGATAATTCTATTGTGTTTAGTGGAACAAAGACTACATAATATGGAGAGCCAGAGTTAAGGAGAAATGACATATTAAAAACAAAATAAAAACCACAAAATGCCACAAAGAAAAAATAATTTGTTTGTGAATGACAATCAAATGGAAGAAAAAGTGATAGAGAAAAAAGAAACAAGAAAGAAAAAACAAAAAAAAGTTAAGGTTTTTGGAATGTAGTCCTCATAAAAAAAAAAGAATGAAAAATGTAACTCCTATGAGTAATAATGTTCAAAATGAAAAGGAAAGAATAAAATGGAAAGAGGATAAAATGACCCAGGTGGAAAGAAAAAGAGGAAAAATACAAGAAAAAATGGAAAAAGTTATAAAAAGTGTGATTTTTTTTCCTGGTTTTGAAAGTTTATCTTCTTTTTTCTTTCTTTTTGGCTAGTGGCACTGTACCCCAGGTTTTGCCCCAGTGGGCAAAAACTTTTGAGCAGAGATTTGCAGTTGATGTGTCACTATGGCAATGACATAAGCTAGGTCTCAGTCCCGTTGTTAGGTGGGGTTTGTTAGGGTTTGCAGGCTCTGACAATGGGAGAGTCAGGTTTCCTGGTGCCTCTACCCAAGTCTCTTCTTCCTGAGCCAGCAGCTTAGGATCCAGCTGTGAAGCTGTCCCAGCCAGAGCTTGCAGAGCAAAAGGCTCTAAGAGCTGCCATGTTGCCCCTCCAGCTCCACTCAAAGCACAGTTCTGGGTAAGGTTTTGTCAACCAGAGCCGCCAGTGTAAGCACACAGGACATTGAAGTGACTTCTGGTCAGGCTCCTTTCTAAGAATCCCTGTATGTTTAGTTAAATTTGCCTCAGCACTCTGCGGGTCTGATTTCCACAGGCCTTTCCTTTGTGCCTTGTTTGGTAGCCCATATCAAGCTGCTTGTGTGGCCCGCCCAGTGCTGAGCCCCCACCACTTCTGTAGGTCTGCTCCTTGGGAATGTGCTTTGTAACCTGTATTGGCTGGCAGAGGCACTCCACCCAGACAGGTTCAGGCCTAGGAATCCTGGCCCTTGTGCACTTCCCATGCTATTGGTCAGGGAGCTGGGATTAGACAGAAACTTTGGCTATAGCCCATGCAGAAGTCCACTGCTGATAGTCTTCAGCCCAGCCCCTCCCTATGTGAACGTGTGCGCCCATGCCAGAAGTGCCAGGTGGAGACACTCACACACAGCTCATGATCACAGACTGGGAGTGAACAAAGCCCAAAGCTGCTCTGGTGCCAGCCTCTGCAAGCAACCCACTTGGCCATCTTCTGAAGTCTGAAGCTCGCTCTAGCTCTGCATCTGTGCTCTCAGGCTGAGTCGCTGGCGCACTCTCTCCTCTGCCTGATCATCTGCCCTAGCCCAGCTTCTTCCCTAACACCCAACCCTCCTTTCCTCTCAGTTCCATGAAAACAGTCCTTCCTCAGATCAGTGAGGAAAGCAGAATACTCAGTTCTCTGTCTTATTTCCTTCAAAGTGGATTATATATTCAGCCACCTTTTCACCCAATTGTACCTTTGTTTGATGTGTGTATATTTCAGATGCTTCTTAGATTGTTTTTCTGTCTCTAGTTGTTGAATTTCTTGAAATTTCAGGGGGTGATATTGGGAGTACCCTTCAAGGCACCATTTCTCTGATGTCACTCCCAGTTTCCATCATTTTACCACTGGTACAAGACAGTAAAAGGGCAGCAAAAAGTGAAGGCATAACGAAAACATCCAGATAGATGCCACCGGGTTGATCTCCTGCTTGGAGGATCGCATTTGTGCCATCCTCTGAACTGAGGGTCTACAGAGTCTGTACCTCTTCCTTTACTCTTTCCAATTAAGGCCCCAGTGATGTCTAATAAAGAAAGTTTATATATTTTTTTGTCCTAAGCTAAATGCCACTGTTCTCATTTTCCTGGACTATATGGGTGGGGCTAGGCTTGTCACTGAAGTGGGCCAGAGCTTCTCTGTCAGTGTCAGTAGAGGCAAATGAGGACAAACCACTCAATGGCCTTCCCCTACCATTTTGTTTTTGGTTGGCCATGTAGAGATAGTAGAGGCAAGGTATTACTGCCCCATTCTTCCCTCCTCTGTGCAGCACTGCTGTATTGATATGACAGGGAAGGCTGATGGTAAATATCTCACCAAGTTTGTCTTGTTTTGTTCTTAACCACACCATATACTTGACTGAATGTTTTGATACCTGCTGATTCTGAAGTACTTGTGCCAGCCTTAATTTAGGGAGTCTTAAGTGTTTTCTATACAAACTGTAAATTGGTATTGATTATGATTAAATCTCAGGACTTGGAGACTTGACTTATTGATTGTATCTGAACAATAGGTTTAGCTGTACCTACACTGAAGAAACACAGAGATGTCTAGATTTCCTAGTCATTGGCCAGCAGCCTTTTTTACCATCTTACATTTCAAAGAGAATCTGCAGAATAGAAGATTCTTCAGTCAAATGCCTACATGTTAGTACCAGTGCTAGTAAATTTGTAAAGCAGATAAAATGTTCTCTTGTGTTTCTAGTTTTATTTAAAGAGAAGTTTTAATTTATCATCATTATGGCCCATCAAAGAACATGGATGCATGAATCAATAATCTGTGAGTAAATTTCAAATTAAAAATAGATTGAGTCAGTACTTTTAAAACAATCTATTATTATTATTTTTTTATTAATTTTAATGGGTGACATTAATAAATCAGGGTACATATGTTCAAAGAAAACATCTCCAGGTTATCTTATCATTCAATTATGTTGCATACCTATCACCCAAAGTCAAATTGTCCTCTATCACCTTCTATCTGGTTTTCCCTGTGCCCCTCCCCTCCTCCCTATCCCACCATTTCCTCCCTCCCCCAACCCCGTAACGACCACACTCTTGTCCATGTCTCATAGTCTCACTTGTATGTCCCACCTATGTATGAAATCATGCTGTTCTCAGTTTTTCTCTGATTTACTTATTTCACTCCATATATTGTTATCAAGGTCCATCCATTTTGTTGTAAATGATCCGATGTCGTCATTTCTTATGGCTGAGTAGTATTCCATAGTATATATGTACCAAAGCTTTTTAATCCACTTGTCCTCTGACGGATACTAGGGCTGTTTCCAGATCTTCGCTATTGTGAACAATGCTGCCATGAACATGGGGGCGAATTTCTTCTTTTTGAACAGTGCTATGGTGTTCTTAGGGTATATTCCTATAAGTGGAATAGCTGGGTCAAAAGGCAGTTCGATTTTTAATTTTTTGAGGAATCTCCATACTGTTTTCCACAGTGGCTGCCCCAGTCTGCATTCCCACCAGCAGTGCAGGAGGGTTCCCTTTTCTCCACATCCTCGTCAGCACTTATTCTGTGTTGTTTTGCAGATGAGTGCCATTCTGACTGGTGTGAGGTGATATCTCATTGTGGTTTTTATTATTTTATTTTATTTTATATATTTTATTATTATTAATTCTAATGGGGTGACAACAATAAATTAGGGTACATATGTACAATGAAAACATCTCCAGGTAATCTTATCATTCAATTTTGTTACATACCCGTCACCCAAAGTCAAATTGTCCTCTGTTACCTTCTATCCGGTTTTCCCTGTGTCCCTCCCCTCCTCCCTATCCCGCCCTTCCCTCCCTCCCCCCATCCCGTAACCACCACTCTCTTGTCCATGTCTCATATTCTCACTTTTATGTCTCACCTATGTATGAAATCATGCTGTTCTCAGTTTTTCATTTTTTCTGATTTACTTATTTCACTCCGTATAATGTTATCAAGGTCCATCCATTTTGTTGTAAATGATCCGATGTCATCATTTCTTATGGCTGAGTAGTATTCCATAGTATATATGTACCATAGCTTTTTAATTCACTCGTCTTCTGACGGACACTTGGCTGTTTCCAGATCTTCGCTATTGTGAACAATGCTGCCACGAACATGGGGGCACATTTCTTCTTTTCGAACAGTGCTATGGTGTTCTTAGGGTATATCATTGTGGTTTTAATTTACATTTCTCTAATTATTAGTGATGTTGTGCATTTCTTCATATGCCTATTGGCCATGTGTATGTTCCCTTTGGAGAAATTTCTATTCATTTCTTTTGCCCATTTTTTGATTGGATTGTTTGTATTCCTGGTGTTGAGTTCTATAAGTTCTTTATAAATTTTGGTTATTAACCCCTTATCAGACGTGTTGTTGAATATGTTCTCCCATTGTGTAGTTTGTCTTTTTATGCTGTTCTTATTGTCTTTAGCTGTGCGAAAACTTTTTAGTTTGATATAGTCCCATTTGTTTATCTTGCCTTTTATTTCATTTGAACATGGAGATAAGTTGGGAAATATATTGTTGCTACAGATGTCAGAGAGCTTGCTGCCTGTTTTCTTCTAAGATGCTTATGGTTTCATGGCTTACGCTTAAGTCTTTTATCTATTTTGAGTTTGTTTCTGTGAATGGTGTAAGTTGATGTTCTAGTTTCATGTTTCTGCAGGTAGATGTCCTATTTTCCCTACACCATTTGTTAAAGAGACTGTCTTTACTCCACTGTATGTTCTTTCCTCCTTTGTCAAATATCAGTTGTCCAAAAAGGTGTGGGTTTATTTCTGAGTTCTCTGTTCTGTTCCATTGATCTATGTGCCTGTTCTTATGCCAGTACCAGGTCATCTTAAGTACAATGGCCTTGTAGTAAACCTTGATATTCAGGAGAGTGATACCTCCTGCTTTATTTTTTCTTTTTAAGATTGCTGAGGCTATTCGTGTTCTTTCTTAGTTCCATATATACTTTTGGAATATATGTTCTCTATCTTTGAAGTATGTCATTGGTATTTTAATTCGTATTACATTGAATTTATATATTGCTTTGGGTGATATAGACATTTTAATGATGTTTATTCTTCCTAACCATGACCATGGTATATGCTTCCACTTGTTTGTATCTTCCTTGATTTCTTTTATCAATGTTTTATAATTTTCCGAGTCCAAGTCCTTAACCTCCTTGGTTAAATTTACTCCTAGGTACTTTATTTTTTTGGCTGCAATAGTGAAGGGGATTGTTTCCTTAATTTCTTTTGCTGACAGTTCGTCGTTGGTATATAAAAATGCCTCTGATTTCTGAGTATTAATTTTATATCCTGCCAAGTTATCAATTCATTTATCAGGTCCAGTAGTTTTTTGACTGAGACTTTAGGATTTTCTATATACAATATCATATCATCTGCAAATAATGACAATTTTAGTTCTTCTTTTCCAATTTGGATGCCTTTTATTTCTTCTTGTCTGATTGCTGTAGGTACGACTTCCAAAACTATGTTGAATAAGAGTGGTGAAAGGAGGCACCTCTGCCTGGTTCCTGATCTTAAGGGGATTGCTTTTAATTTTTGTCCATTTAGTATGATGTTTGCTGTGGGTTTGTCATAGATGGCCTTTATCATGTTAAGGAATGTTCCCTGTATTCCCACTTTACTGAGAGTTTTGAGCATGAATGGGTGCTGGATTTTATCAAATGCCTTTTCTGCATCTATTGAAATTATCATGTGATTTTTGTCCTTCCTTTTGTTTTTGTAATGAATCACATTGATTGATTTGCGAATATTGAACCAGCCTTGCCTCTCCAGAATAAATCCCACTTGATCATGGTGTATGATATTTTTCATATACTGCTGGATCCGGTTGGCTAATATTTTGTTGAGAATTTTAGCATCTAAATTTATCAGGGATATAGGCCTATAATATTCTTTCTTTGTGTTGTCTTTGCCCGCTTTCCGGATCAAAATTATGCTCACATCATAAAAAAAGTTTGGAAGTCTTCCTTCCTCTTGAATATTTTTGAAATAGCTTGAGGAGGATAGAAGTTAGTTCTTTGAATTTTTCGTAGAATTCACTTGTGAAGCCATCAGGTCCAGGACTTTTCTTTTTTGGGAGTATTTGATAACTGTTTCGATCTCATTTCTTGTTATTGGTCTGTTTAGGTGTTCTGATTCTTCCAGATTGATTTTTGGAAAGTTATATGATTAAAGAAATTTGTCCATTTTACCTAGGTTGTCTAATTTTTTGGCTTAGAGTTCTTCATATTATTTTTTTACAATATTTTGTATTTCTGTTGTGTCAGTTGTTATTTCTCCACTCTCATTTCTATTTTTATTTATTTGAGTCCTCTCTCTTTTTTTCTTGGTGATTCTAGTTAAAGGTTCATCAATCTTGTTTACCTTTTCAAAGAACCAGCTCCTGGTTTTATTGATCCTCTGTATTGTTTCCTTAGCCTCTATGTCATTTATTTCTGCTCTATTCTTTATTATTTCCTTCCTTCTACTTGTCCTGGGCTTTATTTGCTGTTGTTTTTCTAGGTCTTTTAGCTGCAGGATCAGGTTGCTTATTTGAGCTTTTTTGAGCTTCTTTTGGTATGTGTGTAGTGCAATGAACTTCCCTCTCAGTACTACTTTTCCAGTGTCTCATAAATTTTGAGTTGATGTATGCTCATTTTCATTCGTTTCTAGGAACTTTTTTATTTCTTCTTTGATCTCATTGTTAATCCATTCATTATTTAATAACATGCTATTTAGTTTCCAAGTGTTTGAGTATTTTTCAGTTTTTCTTTTATGGTTAATTTCTAATTTCATGGCATTGTGATCAGAGAAAATGCTTGATATAATTTCAATCTTCTTAAATTTGTTGAGACCATTTTTGTGTCCTAACATGTGGTCTATTCTAGAAAATGTACCATGAGCACTTGAGAAGAATGTATATTCTACTGCTTTAGGGTGAAAAGTTCTGAATATATCTATTAAATCGAGTTGATCTAGTGTATCCTTTAAGTCTGCTGTTTTTTTTATTAATTTTCTTTCTTGAGGATCTATCCAGTGATGTTAGTGTGTTATTAAAATCCCCTACTATTATAGTATTGCTATTAATCTCGCCCTTTATATCCATCAAAGTCTGCTTTATGTATGTCGGGGCTCCTATATTTGGTGCGTAGATATTTATAATAGTTATATCTTCCTGTTGAATTGTTCCCTTTATCATTATGTAGTGTCCTTTTTTATCTCTTACTAAAGCTTTTGTTTTAAAGTCCATTTTGTCAGATATAAGTAGTGCTACCCTGGCTTTCTTTTCAATTCCATTTGCATGAAATATTTTTTCCATCCTTTTACCTTCAGTTTATGTGCATCTTTTGTTTTAAGGTGTGTCTCTTGTAGACAGCATATGTATGGGTCCTGTTTCTTTATCCACACAGCTACTCTATGTCTTTTTATTGGATCATTTAATCCATTTACATTTAAGGTTATTATTGATATGTAGTTGTTTATTTCCATTTTATTCTTTAAAGCTGTTTTCTTCTTTTGCTATATTCTCCCCCCCCCCTTTGAACTGTTCACAACAGTCCCCTTAGCATCTCTTGCAGAATTGGTTTGGTTTTAATGAATTTCTTGAGGCTTTTTTTGTCTGGGAAGCTCTTTATTTCTCCTTCAATTTTAAATGTTAGCCTTGCTGGATAGAATAGTCTTGGTTGTAGGTTCTTGTTCTGCATTACTTTGAATATATTTTGCCATTCCCTTCTGGCCTCAAGTTTTTCTATTGAGAAGTCCGATGTCATTCTTATGGGGGCTCCATTGCAGTTGATAGCCTTTTTTTCTCTAGCAGCTTTTATAATTTTCTCTTTATCCCTTAGCTTTGGTATTTTAACTATGATGTGTCTTGGTGTAGATTTCTTTGAGTTTCTCTTTAATGGAGTTCTCTGTGCTTCTTGAACATGTGAAATGTTTTCTAGCCTTAATTTAGGGAAGTTTTGTGCTATGATTTGATTGAACAAAATTTCTACTTCTGGTTCTCTCTCATCTCCTTCAGGAACCCCTATGATGCAGATGTTATTTCTCTTTATGTTATCAGAGAGCTCCCTTAGAGTTTCCTCAGATTTTTTGAGCGTATTTTCTTTTTTCTGCTCTCCTTCTGTGCCTTTGTTTATTGTGTCCTCTAACTTGCTGATTAGATCCTCAGCTTCATTCATCCTGCTTTTAATTTCTTCCATTGTGGTCTTTAGTTCTGATACTGTATTTGTCATTTCTGTCTGATTCTATTTTATTATTTCCATTTCCTTTTTTATACTTGCAATCTCTGTTTTCATGTTCATAATGACTATCCATTGTTGCTCTAATCTCTTTGAACATCCTAACTATCATTATTTTAAATTCTGCATCTGGTAATTTGGTTATATCTGGTTCATTCAGGTCCTTCTCTGGGGATTTCTCTTGATTCATTTGGGTTGCATTTCTCTTCCTGCCCATTTTGTCTGTGTATAAGAAGGGTGTGGCCCCTGGAGTCTAATGTGTGTTGCCTTTGTGTTCTCTAGGTGTGGTTTGTTGTAGGCCCACCACCCCCAACTGCCTAGGGCGGTTGGGTATGGGCATTGTCAGTGCCGGCCCACTGCAGCTGTTGTTGTGATTTCCGCCTCTCCTCCGTGGGAGGGTCTTTGTTCTGGTGCCCAGCTCTACAAGCCTCAGCCTGCCTTTGCCTTTGCCTTGCCCCAACAGGTTGGGTTGCGCACTGCACTCAAGCCACAAGCCTCAGCACCAAGGGTAGAGGTGAACACCTTTGCTCAGCTGCAGACCCAGACTTTTATCGGGCTTCTGCCCAGCCCCCGCGGTCAGATCATGCTTGCTGCAGTTTCTCTTGTCAGATGGGGTTGCTGGCCTGCACTCAGCTATGTGCCTCCACCTGTCCTGAACTTTAGCCCCTCCCTCGAAGCCAGGGCCTGCCTGTGTAGGATTGGAAACCGCAGTTTCTCTGGCCAGACAGGGCTGCTGGTGTGTGCTCAGTCACGAGCCTCTGCCTGTCCCTGGTCCTAGCTCCCCCCACACACACACACACCCCCCCGTGGTCAGGGCCGGCTTGCACAGGGTCGCAGAGCAGATCTCTGCTCATTCCTGGCCTCCCGCTTTTCCCCTGCAGGTGGGGCTGCAGGCAGGCCTGTAGCTGCTGGACCGCTTTTGCACGTCCCCTCCACCCCTGCTGGTATTGCTAGTTCCAGGGGAAATATTCATTTTTGATTAGTGAAGTGACTTAGCCCAGGGTTAGGGTGGCTGTCCCTCAGAGTGTTTCTCCCTGTGCCTTCCAGTCCAGTCTACACTCTCTTCCCACTGCTCTCCTCTGTCCCCATTCCCCGGAGCCCCGGGTAAGTGGTTGTGAGAGTGCGCTGTCCCTTTAAGAAAAATCCTGGGTCTGAGAAAACTGTCTTTCTCACAAACAGTATCCTCACTTGTTTCATAGCTCAATACTGTCCAAAAGCCTCTTCTAGGCCCTGGGGCTGCAGGCTGGGGCTTTGTTCCTGGGACCCAGGTCTCTCCTTCTCCGCCAAACTCTCCTCCTGCCATGCGTGTCTCTCCTGGCTGCCATTCACTCCAGGAGCTGGGCAGCCCTCTTCGCGTTTTTGCTTTTCCTACCAGTCTCAATGTGGCTTCTTCAGTGTTCCTTGGTTGAAGAGTCCACTTAGTTTAGTTCAAAGTTGGTTTATCCAGATGATGGTTCTTAAAATTAAGTTATAATCCACTTTGGTTCTGGGAGTTGGAAGTTGGTATTTCCGTCTTCTCCATCACCATATTGCCATCTCCTATTATTATTTTTAAATAGCTTTGTTTCCTATAAAATAATTTGATCTCTTCTTTTCCATCATTTCTGGTGAATAATCCAATTTTGGTAATGAGTGGTAACAGATGGCATAAAATAGAAAGATTACCTCTGCAATTTCAAATCCACTTTTTCATTTTAGATGTTTATTTCTGAAGTATCCGCCTCACAACCTCAGACTATGTAAATGTATTTGTGACTTGCGAAAGAAATGTGCCACTGACTGGTATAATTGAATCATAGAATAAGTCTCCTTCTCCCTTTTCATCTCCGTTGGGGCTGCGTCTGTATTGTGAGCTAGCACTGCCCATTTTGTATTGCAGAGATCTGTCTGATGCCAGAAGGAACATTTAATCAGTCACAGACCCAGACTAGTTGAGCACTCTAGGCTGTTAAAAACAGCTTAGAGCCAAATAAATGACCTTCGTGACAAAATTTGATCACCTCTTTCTTACTGCTTCACTTGCTTCCCAAATTCCAAAACTGATTTCCATTCTTTCCTCTGCCTCTTGTAACACCTGGCCTCTTTGATTCCTTACACTTGACCTTGGCCTTGCACTAAAACTCCAACCCTTACTTCAAGGATTAATTTCTTCTCTGGTATGTTACTTCATGTGCCCCTGGTTTTGGTCTTGCTATGGTTTATGTCATGTCAGTCATTATTACCCTGTCAATTGGTCTGCTTGATGGAAAGATCTATTAAAGAGGCCCTTTGGGTGGAATTGTGGGATCTATCTTAGACAGGGGAGAGTTCTGTATATAGTCACTGTTTTAAATCTATCCTGCAATGCCATGGATTTCTATTCTAGTCAAGCAATGTTTTTATTACTCTTCAACATACTGATTTCTAGCTGATAGCTCACATTTGCTTTTATTCTGGAATGTATTATGGGTTTCTAATGTGATTTAGGTAGAGTTAGATTGTCAGATTGTATTATTTTTTTCTAGTAGCAAGGTGGAAATAAAATTGTACTTTTCTGATATGTCAGACAAGGCAATTTCTTTTTTTTCTTTCTTTTCCTTCTTTTTCTAAGTGAGAAGAGATAGAGAGACAGACTCCGACATGCATACTGACCGGGAACCACCTGACAACTATTGTTGGGGGCTGATGCTCTCACCATCTGGCACCATGTTTGCAACCAAGTGATTTTTAGTGCCTGAGGTAGAAGTATCAAAAATCCATCCTCAACACATGGGCCAACATGCTTAAACTAATTGAGCCAAGGCCATGTGAGGTGAAGAGAGAGAGAAAGGGGGAGGAGGATAGAGAAACAAATAGTTGCTTCTCATGTATGCCCTGACTGGGAATTGAATCCAGGACATCCACATGCTGGGCCATTACTTTACCACTAAGGCAACTGGCCAGAACCAGTAATTTCTTTTAGGGAGAGAATTATGTTTGGAAAATAAGTAGTTGGGTAGAAGGTGAAACACCAAAGGCACAGATGTCAAGGGTGATAGCACCTTAAAAAAAGAAGGCAGACACACATGGATGAGGAAGGGACTGTATTTGTCATTTTCATGAGAGCAGAGGTGATAAAGAGAAAGATGGGAGCTTAAGGGCCTGGTCTCTTTAAGGGAGAAGGTACAAAAGATGAAGGCTTAAAAATTGGTGAGCATAAAAGTTTAGAGAGTAGAAATGCTTACTAGAGATTTTTAGATTACTTTCTCGTACCCTTCCCAGAAGTCCCAGATATTAAAATGTTACCATATCTCCCCATGTATAAGATGCACCATTTTTCAAATAATTTGGTGTCTAAAAACTAGGTGTGTTTTATACAGTGGTTGTAGATTTTCTTACTTGCACTTCCTGTTCTTTCGTGCTTGTTTTTACACTCATTGTTTCAGACTTGTTACCAGTACAGGTATTGATTGACTTATGACCTATGCAACTTATGACCAATTGACTTTATGACCACAATCACTAGCCACGACTGCTCCATGTCTGGTGGCACAAGCATTGCCCAGCTTCTGGCAGCACTACCATCTCCACATGCACCATTTCAATTGTACAGCAATTTGTGTTTTGTGTCTTGGATATTTTTTATCAAACTCCTCCCAAGATGTCTACCCAGAGGAAATTGTCTTTGTCTATAGCCTACTCAACTTACGACCAAATCATGTTACAACTGGTTTGTCAGAACCAATCGTGGTCGTAAGTCGAGCACTAGCTGTATATTGCAGTAACTTATATTTTGCTACGTTCTTCTCAGAAATGGCTTAGAAAATATTTTTATACAGTATTGCACTCAAGTTAAAAGTGATTCAGTTTGCAAAAGTGAATGGAAACCATGCTGCTGAACATAAGTTTAGTCCTCCTCCAACTGAGAAGTCAATCTGAGGCTGGCTACAGGAAGAAGAAACCTTACTGAAAATGCCATGGCAGAAGAAGGCCATGAGAGGCAAGTCAGCAAAATGGCCTGATTTAGAGAGGGAATTGAAGATATGGATTGAAGAGCAAAGAACAATTGAAATTCCTTTGTCCACAAAGATGGTTCAGCATGAGGCAAGAAGAATTGCTGATGAAAAAGAAGATATTAATGTCAGAGAAATGGAGCCATGAGGAATGCTCCCAAGACCTCTCCCTGAAACTTCAACAAATTCAACAACTAGAGACAGAGAAACAATCTCAGGAGCATCTAAAATACACATACATCAAGCAAAGGTACAATTGGGCAAAAAGGTGACTGAATATATAATCCACTCTGAAGGAAATACGGACAGAAAATAGGGTATTCCATTTCCTCACTGACCTGAGCAAGGGCTGCTTTCACTTGGAACTGAGAGAAAGTGAGGGCTGGGGGCACAGAAAACGTTGGGCTAAGGTAGAGACATTCAAGCCAAGGAGAGAGTGTGCCCATGGCTCAGCCCATGTGGAGCTAACACCAGTGGCAGACCCTGGCAGAGGTGGGCAAGCAGTTGCCTTGTTACTCCCAGTATCCTGGTTGGCAAGCGCGGGCAGTGTGCGAGTGGATCCACCTGGTGCTTTGGGCATGGGTGCCCGCATTTCCAGATGGAGGAGCTGAGTCAGAGACTGTCAGTAGTGACTCTCTGTGTGGGCTGTGACCAGAGTTTCTGAATAATCCTGGCTTTCCAAACGATAGCACACAGGAAGTGCACGAAAGCTAGATTCCCTACACCCAAACCTGTCTGGGTGCGGTACTTCCACCAGCCAAACAGACTAACAAAGCACACTCATGGGAAAGAGAACTGTGGAAGTTGTGGGAGAAAGGGCACACAGGCAGCTTGCAGACAGCCCCTGGAGAGCAGACCTGCGGAGAGCTGAGGCATACTAGACATGCCCAGAGGCTCATAGAAAGACACCTGAAAGGCAATCAGCTCCCAGCCCTGCCTGATTTCACTGGCGGCTCTTGCTGGCAAAGCCTTACCCAGAACCCTGAGTTGAGTGGGGATAGAGGGGGGATTTGGCAGCTCTTAGAGCCTCTTGCTCTCCAGGCAGTGGCTGGGGCAACTTCAGAGCTGGGTCTCAGGCTGCTGGTTCAGGAAGGAGACATATGGGGAGAGGCTCCAGGAAAACAAACACTCCCATTGTTGGAGTCTGCAAATGCTAACAAGCTCTGCCTACCAACAGGACTGAGGCCTAGTTTATAACATCACCATAGCGACACAACAGCAAATCTCTGCCTAAGAGTGCCAGAGGGCAGAACCTGGGGTATAGCGCCACTGCCCAAAAAGAGAGAAGAAAAAAAAGGGAGAAGATAATTCCTCAAAACCAAGAAAAATCCAGTCTTTATAATTTTTTCCATTTTTTTCTTGTATATTTTATTTATTTTATTTATTTTCTTCTACTTGAACATTTTATCCTCATCCCACTTTATTCTTTTCTTTCCATTTTGAATGTTATTACCCATAGGTGTTACATTTTCCATTCTTTTTTTTCTATGAGTGTTTTATTCCAAAAAGCTTACCTCAATTTTTTCCTCTTTCTCTTTTTGTTTCTTCTTTTCTCTTTCACTTTTTCTCTCATTCAAATCTTACCCACAAACAATTATTTTATTCTGAATTCAAATTTTTTCTTTGTGGCATTTTGTATGCTTTTTACTTCACTTTTTATCTATTTAGCATTTCTACCAACTCTGGCTCTCCATTCTATAGTTTTTGTGCCACTTAATACAATAGAATTTTCATTTTTCACTGTATTTTTTTCTTTTCTCTTACATTATTTCTCTCATTCAACCATTATTTACAAATAAATTATTTTATTCTTGATCCAAATTTTTTTCTTGTGGCATTTTGTGGGTTCTTGCCTCATTTTTTGCCTTTTTGTCACTCCCCTCTAACCCACGCCTTCTTTACTACGTATTTTTGTTCCACTTAGCACAATAGAATTTTCAGTTTTTTACTGCATTTAAAAATATATAAATTTCATTAACTCTTATTAGGGTTATTAACAATACCACTCTTAAATGCCTTTAAAGAAAAAGAAATTGAATATCATGGATACAAAAGATAGTGATGTGGCTCAGATAGATGAGAAAAAATCTATTAAAAAATTTCAATAGTTTAGAAACCTTGGAGTTAAATGACAGAGAATTTGAAATTGAAGTCCTAAAAATACTCAGGGAAATACAAGAAAGCACAGAAAGGCAACATAGGGAGCTCAAAAAAAAATTCAATGAACAGAAAGAATACCTCACCAGGGAAATTAAAACTATGAAAACGAATCAAAGATGAAAAACTCAATTCATGAACTAAAAAACAAGGTAACAAGCTTAGCCAACAGAACAGTCCAGATAGAGGACAAATTAGTGACATAGAAGACAGGCAACTAGAAGAACTACAGAGAGAAGAGGAGAGAGACTCAAAAACTAAAAGAAAAAAAAATGAGAAAGCCCTACAGGAATTGTCTGACTCCATTAGAAAGAGCAACATAAGAATAATGAGTATATCAGAAGGAGAAGAGAGAGAAAATAAAATGGAGAACATATTCAAACAAATAATAGATGAAAACTTCCCAAGCCTGTGGAAAGAACTAAAACCTTGAATTCAAGAAGCAAACAGAATGCTGAGTTATCTTAACCCTAACAAACCTACTTTGAGGCACATTATAATGAAAATGGCACAAACCAATGACAAAGAAAAAATTCTCAAGGCAGCCAGGGAAAAGAAGAATACAACATATAAGGGAAGGCCCATTAGATTATCAACAGATTTCTCAGCAGACATTCTACAAGCAAGAAAAGAGTGGACCCCAATATTTAAAATTCTGAAAGATAGAAACTTCTGCCCAAGAATACTATACCCATCAAAGCTATCCTTCAAATACAATGGAGAAATAAAAACATTCACAGATACAGAAAAGATGAGGAAATTTATCACCAGCAAACCGCCACTACAGAAAATACTAAAAGGGGGTTTTCTGACTGGACACAAAGAACAAAACAAAACTATGAGTAAAAGCTCCATCAAGATCACAATAAAAACAAGATTAATCTGTGACAAAGAAACAAAATAGGGGAGGACAAAGATTAACAGTAGCAAAGGAGGATGGAGTGCAGAAGCACTCATGAGATAATGTACTACAATGAACATAATAGTATGCTTTCCATTACTTAATGGTAACCACTCCTGAAAAAACCAACACAGAAGTACAGAGCTTGAAAAAAGAAGTAACAGAGAAAAGCAGTATGGATTACAACCAAACATAAACAAATGATAGAAAAATAAAAAAGAACAACCAAACAAGATACAAAACTATCAGAAAGTAATATATAAAATGGCAATTAGAAACCCTCAAATGTCAATAATTACACTAAACATAAATGGATTAAACTGACCAATAAAAAGACAAAGTAGCAGAATGGATTAAAAAATCCAACTGTATGCTTTCTATAAGAAGCACATCTAAGCTACAAGGATAAAAACAAATTCAAAGTGAAAGGTTGGAAAACAATACTCCAAGCAAATAATATCCAAAAATAAAGCAGGTGTAGCAATACTCATATCTAACAATGTTGACTATAAGACAGCAAAGGTAATTAGAAAAAAATTGGTCATTTCATAAAGGTAAAGGGGACATTGAATCAAGAAGACATAACACTTCTTAATATATATGCACCAAACCAAGGAGCACCAAAATATATGACAGCTACTGACTGACCTAAAAACAAAAACTGACAAAAATACAATCATACTTGGAGACCTCGATACACAGCTGATGGCTCTAGATCATTCATCCAAATAGAAAATCAATAAAGAAATATTGGCCTTAACTGAAACACTAGAGCAATTGGATATGATAGACATCTACAGAACATTTTATCCCAAAGTGCCAGAATATACATTTTTCTCTAGTGTACATGGAACATTCTCAAGAATTGACCTTATGTTGGGCCACAAAAATAACATCAACAAATTAAGAAAGATTGAAATTATACAAAACATATTATCTGATAATAAAACCTTGAAACTAGAATTTAACTGCAAAAAAGAGGTAAACAGACCAACAAAAATGTGAAAACTAAACAACATAATTCTAAAAAATGAGTGGGTCAAAGAAGAAATAAGTGCAGAAATCAAAAGATACATATAGACAAACAAAAATTATAATACAACATATTATAATCTCTGGGATGCAGCAAAAGCAGTAATAAGAGGGAAGTTCATATCACTACAGGTCTATATGAACAAACAAAAGAGAGCCCAAGTAAACACCTTAACTTCACATTTTAAGGAACTAGGAAAAAAAAGAACAAAGACAACCCAAAACCAGCCGAAGAAAGGAAATAATAAAAAGCAGAGCAAAAATAAACAAAATAGAGAACAGAAAAACTATAGAAAAGATTAATAAAACACAGAGCTGGTTCTTTGAAAAAAATCAACAAAATTGACAAGCCCTTGGCTAGACTCACCAAGGAAAAAGAGAAAGGACTCATATAAAAAAAGTCCAACAGGAAAGAGAATAAATCACCACAGATATCATAGATATATAAAGAATTATTGTAGAATATTATGAAAAACACTATTCCACCAAATTTAACTATCTGGAAGAAATGGATATATTCCTAGAATACAATCTTCCTAGACTGAGTCATGAAGAAGCAGAAAGCCTAAACAAACCCATAAGCATGGAGAAAATAGAAACAACTATTAAAAACCTCCCCCCCAAAATAAAACCCCAGGGCCAGACGGCTATATTAGTGAATTCTATCAAACATTCAAAGAAGACTAGGTTCCTATTCTACTCCAAGGCTTTCAAAAGAAGCAATACCGCCAAACACATTTTATGAGGCCAACATAACCCTCGTAACAAAACCTGGCAAGGACAACACACAAAAAAGAAAACTACAGACCAATATCTCAAATGAATACAGATGCTAAAATACTAAACAAAATCCAACAACACATTGAAGAATAATTCATCATGATCAAATGGGATTCATCCTAGAATCTCAAGGATGGTTCAACATATGTAAAACAGTTAACGTAATACACCATATCAACAAAACAAAGAACAAAAACCATATGATCTTATCAGTAGATGCAGAAAAGGCATTTGATAAAATACAACATCATTTTATGTTTAAAACACTCAACAAAATGGGTATAGAAGGAAAATATCTCAACATAATAAAGGCCATTTATGATAAACCATCAGCTAACATTATAATAAATGGCATAAAACTGAGGACATTTCCTCTAAAATCAGAAACAAGACAAGGTTATCCACTCTCTCCATTTTTATTCAATGCATTGCTGAAAGTTTCAGCCAGAACAATCAGACAAGAGAAAGAAATAAAAGGCATTCATATTGAAAAAGAAGAAGTAATGGTTTCAATTTTTGCAGATTATATGATCCTGTACATCGAAAACCCCAAAGACTCCACAAAAAGACTACTAGAAATAGTAACCCAATGCAGTAAGGTCACAGGATACAGAATTAATATACAAAAGTCCATTTCCTTCCTATATGCCAACAATGAAACATCAGAAAACAAGCTCAAAGAAACTATACCCTTCATGGTTGCAACAAATAAAATAAAATACCTGGGAATAAACATAACAAAGAATGTAAAGGACCTTTTGTAAAGTAAACTACAAAGCATTGTTAAGGGAAATCGAAAAATATATAATGAAATGAAAAAATATTCCTTGTTCTTGGATAGAAAGAAGAAATATAGTCAAAATGACTATATTTCCCAAAGTGATATACAAATTTAATGCAATTTCCATCAAAATTTCAATGTCTTTTTTTAAAGAAATGGAACAAAAAATCATCAGGTTTATATGGAACTATAATAAAACCTCGAATCACCAGAGCAATCCTAAGAAAAAAGAACAAAGCTGGGGCATTACAATACCTGACTTCAAATTATATTATAGAACCATGATAATCAAAACAGCATGGTATTGGCAGAAAAATAGACACTCAGACCAATGTAACTTATAGAAAGCCCAGAAATAAAACCACATGTATATGTCAAATAATATTTGATAAAGGGGCCAACAACACACAATAAAGAAAAGAAATTCTCTTCAACAAATGGTTCTGGGAAAACTGGAAAACCACATGCAAAAGAATAACTCAAGCCTGACCTGTGGTGGCGCAGTGGATAAAGCGTCGACCTGGGAACACTGAGGTCGCCAGTTCAAAACCCTGCACTGGTCTGGTCAAGGCACATGTGGGAGTTGATGCTTCCAGCTCCTATCCCTTTCTCTCTTTCTCTATCTCTCTCTCTCACTCTGTGTCTCCTCTCTAAAATGAATAAATAAATTAAAAAAAAAAAAGAATAACTCAACTACCGTTTGTCCCCTTGTACTAAAATTAATTCAAAATGAATTAAAGACCTAAATGTAAGACCTAAAACAATAAATTTCATAGAAGAAAAATATAGGTACTAAACTCATGAACCTTGGTTACAGAGAGCACTTTATGAATTTGACTCCAAAGGCAAGGGAAGTGAAGGCAAAGATAAATGAATGAGACTACATCAGACTAAGAAACTTTTGCACAGCAAGACAAACTGACAATAAAACAAATAGCCAACTAAATGGGAGGTGATATTTTCAAACAACAGCACAGATAAGGGCCTAATATCCAAAATATACATAAAACTCAACAACAAACAAGCAAACAATCCAATAAGAAATGGGAAGAGGACATGAACAGACACTTCTCCCAGGAAGAAATACAAATGCAACAACAGATGTATGAAAAGATGCTCATCTTCATTAGGTATTAGAGAAATGCAAATCAAAACTACAGTGAGATACCACCTCACACCTGTTAGATTAGCTATTATCAACAAGATAGGTAATAACAAGTGTTGGACAGGCTGTGGAGAAAAAGGAATCCTCATCCACTGTTGGTAGGAATGTAAAGTAGTACAACCACTCACTATGGAAGAAAGTATGGTGGTTCCTCACAAAATTAAAAATAGAACTACCATATGACCCAGCAATCCCTCTACTGGGTATAGACCCCCAAAACTCAATAACACTGGTATGTAAAAACACATGCAGACCCTTGTTCATCGCAGCATTGTTCACAGTGGCCAAGACATGGAACCAACTGAAAAACCCTTCAATAGATGACTGGATAAAGAAGATGTGGTACATATATACTATGGAGTACTTACTCGGCCATAGAAATGATGACACCGGATAATTTACAACAACATGGATGAACCTTGATAACATTATACTGAGTGAAATAAGTAAATCAGAAAAAACTAAGAAGTATATGATTCCATACATAGGTAGAACATATAAATGAGACTCACAGACATGGACAAGAGTTTGGTGGTTACCAGTGGGGGAGGGGCATAGGAAGGGAGGGGGTAAGAGGAGGGTAGGGGCACAAAGAAAACCAGATAGAAGGTAATAGAAGACTATATAACTTTGGGTGATGGGTATGCAACATAATTTAATGTCAAAATCACCTGGAGATGTTTTTTCTGAACCTATGTACCCTGATTGATTAATGTCACCTCATTAAAATAAAGAAAGAAAGAAAAAGACTCTGATTTCAAAGGAGGACACAATTGGTCCTTCAGGTTCATGAAATGGAATGGACTAAACATGCATACATGCACCAGACTTGCCCCCAAATTTCTGAAAGCTATGAACAGAATGTCCTTCTGAAAACAGTCCTCATTGTTTTATCATTCGATGTTAGGAGACACATCAGTTTGAGTTGGAACGGATTGCAAATATGGACAAAGTACCCCTTCAATTTGATGTCCCAAGTAACAGACCTGTTGATAAGAAGAGGGTGAAAACTGTAACTGTGAAGACAAGTGGACATGAAAAGAGCCATTATACAGTTATCTTAGCTTGATGTGCTGATGGAACCAAGCTGCCTCCTATGCTAAGGTGACCAGACGTCCCGCTTTTGGCGGGACAGTCCCGATTTTTAACAATTTGTCCTGCGTCCTGCGGTGTTTTAAAAAAGTCCCAATTTAAAAAATTATATTACAATATTATTTTTGCATTCTATGAAAATTTTTTTTCTCCATATAGACCAAATTTTTAATCAAGAACCCTCCTGTCACTATGAGACATGGACAAGTGTGGTGGTTATGGGGTTGGGGGAGAGAGGAGAGGGAGGGAGAGGGGGAGAGGAGGGGCACAAAGAAAACCAGATAGAAGGTGACAGAGGACAATTTGACTTTGGGTGATCGGTATGCAACATAATTGAATGATAAGATAACCTGGAGATGTTTTCTTTGAACATATGTACCCTAATTTATTAATGTCACCTCATTAAAATTAATAAAAAAAAAGACACCCCCCCCCGTCAATGGTGTCCTGCTTTACCAATTTTAAAATCTGGTCACCTTATGACCTATGCTGATTTTCAAATGCAAAACAATGCTAAAGGAAGATATTCCTTGAGCAGTGATTGTCCACGTTCATGAATCAGGATAGGATGAAGATCCGGTTTGAGAAAATTTGGAGAAAGAGACCAGGTGGGCTTTTATGCAAACCTCCCTATTGTTGCTTGATTAGTTCAGGGCAAACATAACAAAAAACACAAAGAAGATTGCTGAAGAGCAAAAAACATTACTTGCCTTCATACCTGGAGGCTTGACATCCCAGCTCCAACCACTTGATGTCAGTGTTAACAAACCCTTTAAAGCTGCCATGAGAGACAAATGAAACCCATGAATGTCTTCTGGGGACAATTTGACACCAGCAGGAAGAATGAAGAAACCAACTAGAGGAGAAGTTTGTACCTGGGTGAAAAGATCCTGGGATAATATCAAGATTGAGATCATTGTCAAGTCATTTAAGAAGTGTGGCATTTCAAATGCCATAGATGGAACTGAGAACAAGGCAATATATGAAAATAGTGATTTGTCATGAGACACAGATGAGGATAAGGTAATAGATGGGAGTTTTGACAGTGATGAGGAGTTGTATGAATTTTATGATAAATAAAATGAGTTTAATAACTTTATATAATACTCTTTCTTTTCAAATTTTGGGCCCCCAAATTAAGGTGCATCTTATACATAGAAGAATCTTATATATGGGGAAATATGATGTTTTGGGTAAAAATATGGGATTTGGAAACAGGTAAACATTTTATTTGTTTAAGTTGATTGAAGTTGCTGAGGGGCCAGTTGAGGAAATGGCTCCTTGATCAGGAAAGAGCACATGGGGACTCTCAGATGTCATTGCCTTGGGGAAGTATTGCTGTCCTAAAAGCCAGGGAACTGTATGAGATGAGACAATTTTACTTGGATCTCAAGAGGCTGAAGACTCCAACTGATATTTGATACTCTTACATAGCCTGGACATCAAATAAGAGACTTAAGCTTCTGAGTAGTAGCCTTTGGGCAAGGAAATCAGGAACACGTTGATTTGTGGAGACTCTTAATTGCTCAGTGGGTGGTGATAATCAGGGACCCACAAGATCACCAGGGAGGCCCCTGAGGATTCCCCTCTCTTTACTAGCTCACTGCACTTGTTTCTCTTGATATTGTACTCTGTGTTCATTATGAAGCATGTGCTATTCTGATTATGGGATTGGGAGAGGGCACAGTGAAGTTGGATATTGGAATATATTAGAAAATGCAGAAATTTAAATGTATAAGTCTAGGTTTGGGATGAAGATATTGAGTTATCTGTTCCCATGATGCAATTGTACCATTGTGAGGCCTATAAAATTTTCTAGATCCTGTGGGTTTCACTAACTTCTAACACTGAAATTTGATTGAAAAAATTTACTTCACACCTGCCATGTGTAAAACATGGTAGAAAGACTCTAGAAGTAAACAAGTAGAGAAGGAGAGACATTCTTGCTAGAGAAATGGGAGAAGTCACCAAGGAGAACTAGGATTGGAATCTGTTAATGGCAGCTAGTCCAGTTGACTGGATATTGTGAGGAATTGTGGGATATAAAGCTAGCAAGGTAGACAGAATTATCACCTTCCTCATTAAATTCTGTTTGGAGATTTAAACTTTTGTTTACAACTCAGTTTTTTATTTGTATGCCTCTTTTATTCAAAGGAAAAAGAAAGCTGTGAATTAGCAGTGTTATGGAAGTTATGCTCATGGAATAAATTCTTCTGGGAAGAATGGTTCAAAAGGTTTACCTAAGCACACATGAATTCTACATTACAGCTCAAGGCCCAATCTGTGACCTTTACATTTTTTATAGTTTTGATATATAGTTTGGTATGTTTTCAGAAGTTAGGGAGAAACAGGTATTTATCTTTTCTTTTTCTTTCTTTTTTTTTTTTTCTGGTTGAGGTGCATAAATTCATGCCTATAAAATATCATTTCTTTTGGCTAAGTGTACTTGTTTGCTCAAAACAGGTCTTTGGAAGGCAAAAAAAGGACCAGCTCACTGGCTGGGACCCTTGAGATATTTCTGATCTGGATAACTTGGAATCAGGGATCCCAGAGGGCACAGTTCTGAAAAACAGAGGCTGGGCTCAGTCAAATGAAATACGCCAGCAACTCTGGGTGTCCTGTGACTTCTCACTTTCCTGTTGCATGTTGATTAGAATTGCCCTCCTCGGAATTCAAGAACAAAGTTGTCCTCTGTAGATAGAACCACAAAATGGAACCCCCAAACCCAATAAGTGATTTATCTGTCTGTACGATTTAATGGCTTGACTTCCTGTCCCATTCCCAAGTTTGATCCATCACTTCTGGGACTGGATCTCGGAAAAACAATTCTCATCTATCATCTTACCCTTTGGCAGACATAGATATAAATAGTTAATGTCTATGATCGGATAATCAATTTTAGTATATCCATCACTCTAAGTACTATTTATGGTCTGGCTATGATGAATAACGCTTTGTGACATAAATAGAGTGCATCTGAGCAAGAATTATCACTCTTTTACATTCTTGAGTTGGCTAGAACCTGATAATAAATAGAGAGGACACAATTAACTTTTGCAAATGAAATTGAAGTCCTATTTCCTACTGGCAAGCAAGAATGATTGTAGATAAGTCTAGCAATTCAAAAGATTATCAGTGATAACTGGAGGTAAGCATGACCCTGCTTCAAAATGAATCCCTGGAGTGCTGTGTTTAGCTCCGATTTAGGCTTTAGTCTTGCCATGTGATATTATGACCAAAAAAAGCATATAAACTCTTTTATATTAAAGGACTCCTGAATGTTCCAGGATTTTCTAGTGATGTTGAATCTCTCCACCCCAGAATTTGGCTATGAAATGAAGCAAAGTTGCCTTTTCTTTTATCCTCTACTTTCACCCAGGATCCCTGGTAGTTATCATATGGCAACAAAAGCCCTTCATATACAATAACTCTCAAATTTCAAACTTCTGGCTGTTGGTGCTCTTCTGGAGTCTTTGTCCTTATCCTCTGGGCAAATCATCTAGAAAGCATTTTGATTAATGCATGCATTAAGAAATGCATACGCATGTTCCACAGCAAACTGGAAAAAGAAATAGCAACTCCTTTGGCTGGCTGGGGTGTTACATTGTTTGGATAGAATTCCAAGTGAAAATTTAGATGGCTCTTGAAACAATGTAATGAGCATTGAGATCCTTGGGCTGAGGCTGCAGATAAAATTTGAGGAAGAGAGGGAAGAGAGGGAGAGTGGTCAGTGGATAGACAGTCCATCTTGTCTTCAGTCTCCTAGCTGATGCTATAGGGTAGTTCTGTACTTCACTCTGTGGAGCTCACATTTCTTCACTTATCTTCAGGGCAGCCTTCAAAAGGGGGACTGATTTGCCTGCCCACTCTATTTCTTTTTTAGAAAATGCTTTGAAAGCTATAAAACTTTCTGCTCTAAAGTGCTGTTATGCCATCTAGAATGGGTTGAATAGTGTCCTCCCACAAATTCACATTTGCTTTGGACCTTAAAATGTAACCTTATTTCGAATTAAGGTCTTTTCAGATAAAATTAGTTAAGATGAGGTCACAATGGATTTGGGAAGATCCTAAATCTGATGACTCATTCTTTTTTCTAAGGAGAAGACACCCATATACATGGATACACAGGAAGAAGGCCATGTGAGGCAGCTATGAGCTGGAATGACACAGTTGCAGATCAAAGAATGCCAAAAATTGATAATGACCACCAGAAGGTAAGAAAGAGGCATGGGACAGATGCTCCCTTAGTTCTTCCAAAGGAACCAATTTTGCTAACACCTTGATGTCAAACTTCTGTCCCCTAGAACTGTGAGAGAATACATTTATATTGTTTTAAGCTGCCCAGTTTGTGGTAATTTTTAAGGCAACCCTAGAAAATTCACACACTATCTTTCAACCACTTTTGGATGATAGCTACACTGTGTCCCACTGCACTAAAAAAGATATGAGGAATAGAAAAGTTGTACAAGATGTTCCCATGGGTGAGCAGAAGGTTTTTGTGTCTGTTTTTGGCTAATCATGAGCTTTTTTAACAAGCTCACCTTTTTTGGTTAGAATAGGCAAATGTGGCTCAGAAAAATATACTGAGGTCATACTTGGCTTCAGAGAAGACAATTGCATAGGATATTTATGTCAGGAGTCTGCTTCAATTGTAGGTAACCTAAAAATCAAATGTAAATGATATTTAAAACATGTCATTAGGTCTCTCCTCATCTCTCTGCTTTCTTTCTCTTTTTCTTCTTCTGTGGGCCTCATCCTTTCCTCCTGCAGATGACTTCTCCAAGGATTTTCCTTCCAGGGAGCCCCAGGGAACCAGGGTACAGTGAAATCTTGTCTACTTTGTCCTTATAGGCACAACTAACTGGGGTTCTTAATTGGGGGTAATATTGCACTCCCTGTTGGATTTTGGGCAATGTCCAGAATCACTTTTGGTATCACAACTAGGGCTTATTACTGGCATCTACTGGGAAGGCTGACATACATTCTAGAATGCATGGGATAAACCCCACATCTGATAATTATCTCGACCAAAATGTTAATAAGGCTGATATATATTTTTTATTTTATTCATTTTAGAGAGGAGACACAGAGTGAGAGAGAGAGAAAGAGAGAAAGAGAGAAAGGAGGGAGGAGCTGGAAGCATCAACTCCCATATGTGCCTTGACCAGACCAGTGCAGGGTTTTGAACTGGTGACCTCAGTGTTCCCAGGTCAACGCTTTATCCACTGCGCCACCACAGGTCAGGCAATAATAAGGCTGATATTGAAAAACCCTGTCTTAGAGCATCTTTTCTGAAAGTATTGGTAGAGATATTTCACAGGGATTTTGACTATCCCCATTTGGGTCATGTGCCCAACCTTGAGCCAATCAAAGTAGCCAAATAACAACCCCTGACCAGGTGTAGTGCCCCATGGCTGACCCACTTTATACCACATAAAAGAGAGGTAGTCCCCAAAGGAAGTAATGCTTGTAGAAAATGTATGCTCATTAGAAATTTGGCTTAAGGAGACAGGTGGTTGAGCTCTGACTCTTGGCTGTGAACTATGACATAAAAGAAATAAAGTGGTCTTGGTGATGGCACACCCCACAGCAGCTCCCTAGGACTCTATATTCCTTCATTAAACGCTCACAGGAAGTCTGGTCTATGCCAGGCTCTTTGTCAGGTGCAGGCACAAATTTGGTGAGTTTCACCATCAGGGTTGATATATTATGGTGACAACTGTTGGTGAATAGAGGATGTAGATACAAGCAAATGGCTGTAAAAAATTGAGGTAAGAGCTAAGATGGAAAAGAGCCCTGGAGACAGTAATAGGAATGCCTTATTTTGGGTGGGACACTTACCATCTGGGATATGTCAGAGCAAAGCTCGTAACTGTGGATTTGTGCACAAACATGGTTTCTGCTGGGAACCAAGGTTGGCACTAATCTGAACAGAACCTCTTTAACCTTTTATAGGTTTTGAAAGGCAGGGAGGTTTAATAAAGACTTTGAGGAAAGGACAATATTAAACATGATACAAGAAAACCTAACCTAAGAACCACCTGCACGGGCCTCTGATCCTCTGCATGGGTCTCCCAGTCCTGTACTTGCACGACCTTGTCCATGTTCCCTCTCCACTCTTAGTAGGGCACTCCTGGGACAGACATTTGGGCTTTTTCCAGAAATGATTTTAATTTAGTTACGTGTGCCAGATGAGCAAGGGAAGCAAATGACCACAAATATGTCTCTTTCCCTAATTCTGTTGGTCTGTTTTGTCTTCTCTCTCAACACTGTAGAATTATTGTTGCCAGTGGTTTGGGTTCAACCAGCCTCTGATAATTATATTTTTAAGATTTTATTTATTTTTTTAGAGAGAAGAGAGAGAGAGAGAGAGAGAGAGAGAGAGAGAGAGTTAGGGGGTGAGGAGCAGGAAGCATCAACTTCCATATGTGCCTTAACCAGGCAAGTCTATGGTTTTGAACCTGCAACCTCAGTGTTCCAGGTCAATGCTTTATTCACTGTACCACCACAGGCCAGGCTGATAATTCTTCATGCTGGATAACCTGTCTAGTAGTGCAGAGAATTTCAGTATTGTTACCACATTTTGTACTTAAAAACCTTTTTGATAATCAACAATATCATTCAAAGTTAACAGTCCCTACAGGCATCGTGCTTTATAGTTTACAAAAGCATACTGACATATTATCCCATTTGATTTTCATTCTTGTGTTGGGAGGAAAGAAAGTGAATGTTACTGGCCTCCTTCAGCAGAGAAGCCAAGACTTAGAGGCCAAAGGGAGGGCATTGGTTCCAGAATTGGGTTCCCTACAAACCTTCTATTTTCTTTCCTAATGCTGATTTCCACCGTGCAGTGCTAGCCACAACAAGATTGGCCAAATTTGCCTGTGAATGACAACCTGTCCATATGTGTCAGGGTCCTGAATGTTCTCTCTGCTTCCTTGGCAGGACACTTCAGAATTATCCTTCTTATCTGGAGGTTGCAGTGGCATCTGTGTTCCTGTTTGCCTATATTTCCAGAACCAGAGATGTAGTTACAATGTCGTTTAGTCTAAATGGGGAAGATGCATGGACCTGCATGATTTCAGGGCCTAGCTAATTGTGGTTGCTGCTCATAGGCTCTTATTTCTGTTGGTGTGCTTTGGGAGTGTGAGGACTGGAAAATGGCAGGTCTGTGGTAGAGAGAGATGCCTGCGAAAGGGGGACAACAAGTGGGGTAAAGGCAAAGCAGGAGGGTTTGTTCTAGGTGGTGTTTTATTCATCAGTGCTGGAGAGTGGTAGAACTTTTCCTGATTTCAATCTTCCCTTTAAGCTGCTGTTGCAACAGTAGGAAAGCATGTATAGCATAAATCAGGGGTCAGGAACTGTTTTGGCTGAGAGAACCATGAACGCCACATATTTTAAAATGTAATTCTGTGAGAGCCATACAATATGTTTAACACTAAATACAAGTAAATGTGTGCATTTTATGTAAGACCAACACTTTTAAAGTACAATAAGTCTCTGAATTCTTTTTAATAATGTTGTTATGCTGTTGCTAACCAATGATGCGACTTTTTACCATTAATGCGACTTCTGGTGCTGCATGGTTTTGCTGATGGCTTTGTAGTCTGATTGATATGTGGTGAGGTTAAGCTTCATGTAGGCATTGAGATTTCCATCTGTTAAACGTAATCATAGGTCGGTCTTAACATTTTTCAGATGTGAGCAAAACTGCTCACATGCATATGTAGAGTCAAACATTGTCAGTACAGCAATACTCAAACTCTGCAGTGTGTGGTATGTGATAGGAAGCATGTTTCAAGTTTTGACAATCAGCTAGTCTGTGGGCTGAAGTTTTTTCATTTCTCCCCACTTGTGTTTGCTCACCAACTCTGCTTGCTGTCATTCAAATCTTTCCAAATCTTCATTCAGTGACTTGAACTTATTCACCCACATGTCTTGAGGCCTTTAGGTCAGCACCTTGTAGTTCAAAATCTCTGACAGAGACAGGAGGGATATAACTCAGGTCAGCGCTGTCCACTGCACACTCGTGTAGATGGGTGATGAACTTAAAAAAATGAAGACGCTCAAGAAATTCTCCAAAGCACGCTTTGAATGACTGCAGGAGATTAGAAGTGAAGCCTGCTAGCTGCTGCAGATCAAGATGTTGAGCAGGGTCACTTACTGTGCATGCATCTTTAAACTCTCCCAGTTTTTCAAAGTGTAGTAAATGACCTGTTTCAATGTTGGCGATGAAGAGTTCCAGCTTGTATACTCTGGTTTCTCTTCAGAGTGCATAAATTTTTCACCTTTTACTAAAGAGTTCCAGCTTGTTTTCAAATGCAAACACTGCTCGTTGAAAGGATAAGACTCTATTTCTAATGCCTTGTATTTTCACATTGAGCTGGTTCAGATGTTTAGTCATGTCCATGAGATAGTAGAACTTCAGGAGCCACTCATTGTTAGCTAACTCAGGATGCTCGACATTTTTCATTTCAAGAAAAGTCGGGATTTCACTCAGACAAGCCACAAAATGGCTGAGCACCTTCCCTCTTGACACACATTGCTGTGCAGAAGCAGACCAGAGTAATTATTCCCAACTTCATCCAGCAGTGTTTTAAACTGGTGATCATTTATAGCTTGGGAAACAATAAAGTTGACCACCCAAATGACCAGCAACATCATCTCACCAAGCTGCTCACCACACATCTGAGCACAAAGCACCTCCTGATGTAGAATGCAGTGAAAACTTAGGATGGGTCTCTTTTCATGTTCATGAAGAAGCGCTATGAACCCTCTGTTTTTCCCCGCCATGCACGGAGCACCATCAGTACACACTGAAATAAGTTTATCTATCAGTAGATTTTTTTTTTTAGTGAACTCAGTGAAAGAGTGGAATAAATCCTCCCCTCTTGTTGTCTCTTTCATAGGCAAAACAGCAAGACTTTCCTCATGTAGAGTGTCACCAACAGCATACCTTTCAATCACGCTGAACTGGAATAAATGGCTTACGTCTGTTGACTCATCCAAAGCGAGAGGAAAGAATGGTGCTGCATTTATTTCCTTCACTTGTGTTGCCTCAATTTGATTTGCCATCATGATGGTACGATCATGAACAGTTCTTGCCAACAGAGACATGTCTTTTATTTATTTGATTATCTTGTCTTTATCTGAAAAGTCATCAAAAAGTTCATTGGCAACATTAAGTATGTATGTTTTGGCTTACTCCCCATCTGTGAATGGCTTTGTGTTTCTCACAATTGCTAAAGCACCAGCAAAGCTACCTGAATTCTAGTCACCTTGTTGGGTCCAAACATGGAGTTAATGCTGACTAGCTTGCACTCTGCACAGTACCTCTTGACATGCTTTCTTCCTGCTGTCCCCTGCTGGATATTTTGATGCAAATATAGTATGGTGTGTGTCAAAGTGCCGTTTTATATTTGACCATTTCATCGATGCAATTTTATCATTGCATATTAGACACACTGCAGAACCTGCTCTCTCCACAAAGGCTAATTTCTCTATTTCTGCTGAAAAGTATGATACTCCTCATTATTTTTCTTTTAGCCATCTTCTTCGTCAAAAGGGTTTCTGCAATTAGCTAGCTGACTACTTGATTAAAAGTAGAGAAGTTTACTTCCTGATTTCACAACAACCCGTGTACGTTACGCATTATCCAATAAAAATTTGGTGCTTTCCCGGAGGACAGCTGTGATTGGCTCCTGTCACCTGCAACCTTGAACATGAGTGGTAGGAAATGAATGAATTGTAATACATGAGAATGTTTTACATTTTTAAGGTTATTATTTTTTATTAAAGATTTGTCTGCAAGCCAGATGAAGCCATCAAAAGAGCCACATCTGGTTCGCGACCCCTGAGCTAGAGGGTGATGTCAGGCCAAGGGATGCCTTATTAAGATGGAAGATATTGAAGGATGTCTAGATGATAATGGAAATAATCATGTAGAGGGGGAAAACTTAATAATGTGTGAGAGAGGGGTAAGTGCAAGAGGGATATCCTTATTTAGGTGAGGATGATAAAAGCCAATGCACAAGTGAAGGGATTGGCCAAGGGCAATATACCCATTATCACAGGCACAGAGGCTATGCATGTTAATAGATGTGCTGATAGGAGTATTCACTTTTTATGGCTTGGTTTCTGAGTGAGGCTCAGAATGAGCTGAGTGTGATATGGGAACTGTTTTTTGTTTTGTTTTTGACAACAACAGAAGACACTGACTAGAGCCTCCAGTAAGTTTTTGGTAGATTTTCTTGGATTTGCTAAATAATGAATATTTATTATTTATAAAAAATATGATTAGACTACAAATAACAAATCTTCTCTGTTCCAATACCCATTTCTATCTTTTATGTGCCATTTTTATTGCATTGTCCAAAACTGCTATAATAAGGTTAAATGATAATGACTTATAGCAAGCATCATTGATCTGTTTCTGAAATTAATGGAAATGTTTATAGTGTTTCTCCCACAGAATGTGAGACAACTGCTGTTTTGAAAGAGAGCTACGTTTTCAAATTAAGAAAGTATTCCATTTCTAAAGGTTTAAATCAGAAACACGTGTGAGATTTTAATCAAAATATTTTCTGGGTTTCTATTGATCATATAATCTTTCTTATTTAAGTTCCTGAAATACTATATTAACTGATGTTTTTATTTCCTAAAGAACTTACTGGACTTTTTCTTAAATATTAAGAAATGGCAAATAAACTGGATCTAAGAATGGCTTTTAAATTAAAAAGTAAAAAAGCATGGTATTGTCCAGTAGGTCATGCTGTTCTTGTTGTGTGAGCTCTCTAGCAGGACCCCAACCAGGATGAAGGAATAGAACCTATGAGGTTGGAATATTTCTGAAAGCCTGTTATTCTTATGCAGGCTGCACCCTTTCTGTGCAGCTCATTCCAATCTCATCACAAAGAAAATTATGAATTAACAGCAGTGGGTGAAGTGTTTAAATTCCATTTTTCCCCTCACTGCTGTAAGACATGAAACAACTCTATGTCTTTCTCTATACTCAGTAAATGGTCTTTGCATTTCTTATTTTGCAAGTAGCCTCCTCTTTCAAGAGAGAGAAAAAAAATCTGAAAACATCTTTTAAAGAAAAAAATAGTATGAGAGGAAATGAAAAGCAACTTGGCATTGGTCCACTGCTTTTAAACAAGTCCTCATTGAACAAACACATCAATTCTATTTTTCTCTTTGTACACAATTCTCAATTAAACAATACCTGTCATTCACATGTGCTTGTCAAATGAACCATTGCTCTATTATTCCTGCATTGTTTCAGTAAGTACAATTGCATGCTAGCTCTCTTACAGTGTTGATTAAAAGTTGATGACTTGAGACTGTAGCAACTGACATAAAACCTTTTTTTTTTTTTGGAACAGGATAACATGATTTAAGCTTTCTTTCTTTGTCCACCACACAGGACAGTTTAAAAAGCAGGGCTGTAAGGGCTGGAGAGACAGATGCTGCCTGAGCCTCATTGCTCCTCAAAGTTTATTGTGTCATTGAGTAAAGAGAGCTTCATACCAAGGCTTTTCCTAGATCAGTGGTTCTTAACCTTTTTTGAGGTACCAAACCCACCAGTTTCATATGCGCATTCACCAAACCTTTCTTTAGTGATAAATAAAATATGATTTTGTTTTCCAAATTCAAGACATAGGTATATGTTTTTTTACTGGTGCACAAAATGAGCTGTGCATGAACATCACCTTGCTCAAAGAACAAAACCAACAAAGTGCATGAACTCACAACAAATTACAGTATTACTTTATTCTGGCCTCTGCAGCAGAGGCTTCTCCAAACCCCTGAGACTTACTCATCGAACCCCTAGGGTTCGATAGAACCCAGGTTAAGAACCACTGCCCTAGAGCCTCACCAAACCAATTCTCTATTTTTCATTGCCTATGATGCATGCATCCCAAGACTCTGCATAAAGCATAATTAAAACAGGCTTTTCTCCTAGAAGCTAGAGTGTCCTTTCTGTTGCCAGTTCTCAGAAACATAGGGGGAGGTTTTAGGATGCTGATCCCTCTACCAGGTGCCATCTATCCTGCCATATGAAACTTGGGAAGGCTTAAGAGATTCACACCGAGGGCACAACATTATCATATTCAACATGAGACATAGGAAATGGTCAAGAATAGGTCTTAGGAACCTTCTAAGCTTTAAGTAAATTTCTATATAAATTGGAAATAAAATATGTCTATAGATATGTAGCCAGGATTTTGACATATTAGATATGGTCATTTATATTTAAGTTCAGTTGATAAATTCATAAGCCCACATTTTCCTTTAATTTTAGGAAGACATCAAGTGAAATAAAAGGGCTGCTATTATTTAATAAATATTCCAAACCACTAAAATGCACACAAACAGTTCCTAGTACATAACTGGTACCTAATTAGCAGTTTTTGAATGAAAGAATGCCCTATCATCTGAAGAGAGGAGCATCAAAGAATGGGTTTATTTGCAGAAATCTGAACTTTTGTTCATTTGAATACTAAGAAGTTCACCAAAAAGGGGATTTTAAAAATTAAAGTAATTACAGTATATAACCTATTCACTCAATCCTCAATAATCATGCTAATTGTGGATTATGTACATAAATTTCCTAAGGAGTTTCAGACACTTGCAGAAAGTCAGGTAACTGGTAAGTACCAAAGCCAAGGGCCTGAACCTAGGTCTTTGGTCTGTGTGCTTTTTCCCACCATATAACAGAGTAAGGTAGCAAAAACTATGAGTGTGGCCATCTTCAGTTTTTGATTGTTGAAAGTGTGACCGACTTTCAAAGGTGATATAAAACAACATCAGAAGGAATTAGAATTATGAAGGGACATGATAACAAAAGGATTCTATAATCCCATGAAGCCACTTTTAAGAAAGTTTCAAACCTTAAGCTTAAATATAATTTTTTCACTATAAAGTCAGTGCTTCTTAACCTGGGTTCTATCGAACCCTAGGGGTTCGATGAGTCGGTCTCAGGGGTTCAGAGAAGCCTCTGGCGCGGAGGCCAGAATAAAGTAATACTGTAATTTGTTGTGAGTTCATGCACTTTGTTGGTTTTGTTCTTTGAGCAAGGTGATGTTCATGCACAGCTCATTTTGTGCACCAGTAAAAAAACATATACCTATGTCCTGAATTTGGAAAAAAAAATCATATTTTATTTATCACTAAAGAAGGGCCCAGTGAATGCACATATGAAACTGGTGGGTTCGGTACCTCAAAAAAGGTTAAGAACCACTGCTATAAAGTCTTTTTAAAAAATTCACTTTGCAATAAAAATGTGATATAGAAACATTATTGCTAATTTTGCCCAAGGAAGCAGTAATGGTGTTCCAGGTCTTTAGAAGGTTACTGATTTTCAGCGCAATTACTCGTTTCTTTGTGAATATGGCTGACTCTGTATTTCTTTTTCCCTCTACAGGAAAGAATGGCATTTACAAAATCAGGTATTTTTTTTCTTTGGACTAACAGAAGACACAGAGAGTGAGGATGTAAGGCCCTGGCAGATTGGCTCAGTGTTAGAGCGTTGGCCCAGCGTGTGGATGTCTGGGTTCGATTCCCAGTCGGGGCACACAGAGAAGCGTCCATCTGCTTCTCCATGCCTCCCCTTCTTTCTTCTCTCTCTCTCTTTCCTTTTCTCTTTTCCTCTGCTTCTGCAGCCATGGCTTAATTAGAGCAAGTTGGCGTTGGATGCTGAGGATGGCTCTATGGCCTCCACCTCAGGTGCTAAAAATGGCTCCAGTTACAATGGAGCAAGGACCCCAGAAGAGCAGAGCATCGCCCCCTAATGGGTTTGCCAGGTGGATTCTGGTCGAGGCACATGAAGGAGTCTGCCTCTGCCTCCCCTCCTCTCACTAAAATGAAAAAAAAAGAGGATGAGGACGTGAGCAACAGACCAAACAAAGTAACAATAAAGTAATGTCTGAAGTATGTATTATGTATAGCTTTTAATTTACATAATTGATACTGCTTACAATGATCATAGAAGATAGATTAAATTCTATAAGCAGAAGTTTGATTCCCAGGGCTTAAAGATAGTGATAATCTGATGAATATCTTTCCCTGAATCTGTATTGGGAAGAAGAAGCACCTATTTTACAATCTGTATTGGGAGGAAGGAAAGGAGAGCAGTCTTTTGCCCAGGGCAATGTTATCTCTTCTGCTATCTGTCATAATATAGGTCCAAGGGTTCTTGGACCACCTAAACATTCCACAAATCACACTGGCCTACAATATTGTTGACATATTAACTAAACCTAAGAAGCAGGACATAGCGAGTATTCTGATTATTGCTCTATTAACCAGATTGACACATTGTGGGAGTGTAGAGATTCAAGTTCAACAAAGTCAGAGGAAGTGTAGAGATTCAAGTTCAACAATTTCAGATGAATTGTCTTGGTCAGGGTTATTTCATTTTTCTGTACTTCAGTTTCACTAAAAGCAAGTTGGGATATCAATTTTTATTCTATTTTCACTGGCTGTACTTACTGAACCCTATAGGTTATAATAAAGATTTGTGAGTTCTTTGGGCTACATAGGTATGATTCCTTATTATTTTTACTACAGCTCATCAATCACTTCAAAAGATTTCCTTGCTTAAGGGAGGAAAAGGAAAATAACAGTTTTTTTATATGCTCCTACTTCCTTTGCTGTAAAATTAGTTCCCTGGTGGAGAGTGTTTTGTAGGGCACCATTATGGTGAGTAAAGCTTTCTGTAAGTCCATAATTAGTGCTGTTTACAGAAGCATGGGTCATCAGGAAGACAAATCTATATCCATATCTAAACTGAGTGTCTGGATTCAGTGTTAACAAATCACTGCACTGTCCTTTCCTAACCCCCTCTATAAGGTCAGGTAAGTCCCTAAATTGAGACCAGAGTTTTAAAATAGGATCTCTTTTGTTACTTCATAGGTTGGCCAAAACATTCCCCATGAATCATGAGTTGGGCTTCACTAGCATGGGATACAATCCAGCAAGGTTGTTCAACCTTGAAAAATTTGGAGACCTTGGATCTGAGAGAGCCTTGCTGAGATGGAATAATTTTTTCATTCAGCTTAAGAAACCTTGGCAATTCTCACTTCCCAGCAGGCAAAAGAAGAGTGATCAATTCTGAACAGCATCTCTGCTGAGCACATTTTAATCAATCAGAATGAGAACAGAACAGCTGGCTCACCACCAAAAATTTACAGACATGTTTGCGCCCAATCAGAAAATCGTAAACATCAGGCACCAGGCCATGTCCATTTGGTATATTAATTTCTCAGTCTAAATGATCTTAGAGGCAAACCCAATTTTCTGTTCTTTTTCACAAGAATCCTTTTCTTCCTACCATCTGACTATCAGGACAGAACTGTCTCAAACCCAGCTTGCAATAATCAAAATAGTTCTTAACATCCTATGACATTTTTGTATGCAAAACTATAGGCCAAGGATAGAAAGAGGGGATAGGTAGTAAAAGTCACATAGGGGAAATCCAATTTTCCCTCTTCACCATCTTCCCTCATTTCAAAGATACTTAGAACCATTCATTTGAATTTGAGTATATGGCTATAATATAAATATATTTCAGCAGCAACACACACAAATGAAGGTGTATACCATGGAAGAAATAGAATTATTTCAGGATATTGCTACTGTTCAAAAACATTTTTGCATCCTTCTTCAGAATGTCTTTCAAGGTCATAGGAAAGTTAATTGTATAGACCCAACTTACATTTAACAGTAAAATATCGTCTTTCTTGATTTATTCATCCATTTATATCTCATTTGACTATAAATGACTTTGGCAGTTTTCAAAATTAAAATTAAAATCCACCCTCAAAAGACATTTTTCATCTCCAAGGATTATATCTGAGTTAGATAGGGATCTAAATTATTACACCAGCCTCTTAACTTGTTTCCCTATTTTTGTCCTTGCTCCCCTTCAGTCTCATGTCAACAAAACAACCCCATTTATCTGATTCCTCTACCTACACCTCACCAATGGCTCCCTATCTAACTAAGCATAAGTCCTTCTTTCAAGTTTTTACACAAATGCCAGTTTTTGTATTCTTGCCATAATTATTCCCATCCAGATATGTACATGGCTCACCTCCTTATTTCTTTCAAGTTTTTACACAAATGCCATCTTATCAACGAAGTCTTTCCTGACCACCATCCTATATAAATTACCCCCACCTCCTTACCCCAGACTGTGCCTCCATATATTCTCACCCTGCATTAATTCCTCTCATGGCACCTGTCACCATCTAGTACATACTATTTCTATCTGTTTACTTATGTGTTACTTCAGCAATATATCTATGAAAGATAGTCTAAATGTGATTTTCAAATATATTTTGACCAACTGTAGTATTATCAAAATAAGTATTAACCATCTAAAGAAACTTCTTCAAAACAGGCAATATTCTTTTGAACATATAAGTTCTCACATGTTTGTTAAAAATTAAGTTATATTATTTTATCATATTAACATTTTTTAATTTATCAAAATACAAAATAACTTTTTTATTATTTTCTTCTATGTGGGGTCTTTTTTGAAAACCATAGCATATTTGAGTGTTTGTAATTATTGAATTCATTCTCAATGGCCTATTTCTGAGATGTGTCTTCTTCATAGCAACTTCAGGTTTAATTTAGTTTAATTATGTTTATTTCAAAGTATGCCTCATGTGACACTAGAGCCATAAGATAAAACACAGGTTTTTATAGTGGAATAAATTTAAGAAGTGCAGGCTACTATGTTTTCCCTTAGGTATTTACAGTGCACATAAACATATCACAGGTGCTCCAGATCTCAGCTCCAGCTACATCTACTTCCCAGATGGTTTCATCAATACTCAGGCTTTTCTCTCACACCCCTCTCCGTCCGCATTCTCCCCATCTCAGTAAATGGCAATGTTATTCTTCCAGCTGCTTGAGCTAAAATCCTTGGAATCATCCTTGACTTCCCTGTTTTCTCTATATAATCCATCAAGAAATTCTGTTGGGTCAAATTTAAAATTTGTCTCACTTCTTGCCACCTCTGCCACTACCAGTTTGGTTCAAATGATCACCAACTCACCTCCAAATTATTACTCCAGCCTCTTAACTTGTTTCCCTATTTTTACCCTTGCTCCCCTTCAGTCTCATGTCAACAAAACAGCCCCATTTATGTGACTCCTCTACCTACACCTCACCAATGGCTCCCTATCTAACTCAGCATAAAAGCCAAAGTTTCAGTTCTAACTTTCATATGATCTAACACAGCTGGTCTGTTATTCTGCTCCCTCCTCCTGCCTCTCATCTCTATCCCATCTCTTTTATCTTTATACATCTCACTTTCCACCTAGATTAATTCATTCCTTTCATACCAGCTTCTTTGCCATTTCTGGGATACACCATGTACACATATCAGTTTTTGTATTCTTGCCATAATTATTCCTATCCAGATATGTGCATGGCTCACCTCCTTACTTCTTTCAAGCTTTTACACAAATGCCATCTTATCAAAGAAGCCTTTCCTGACTACCATCCTATATAAATTTCTCCCACCTCCTTACCCCAGACTGTGCCTCCATATATTCTCACCCTGCATTAATTTCCCTCATGGCACCTGTCACCATCTAGTACATCCTATCTCTATCTGTTTACTTATGTGTTACTCCAGCAGAATATAAGCTCTATGATAACTGTCTTGTTCTTATGTTTTCAATTGAATTTAGTGTCCAGACTGGTGGTTGTCATAGTGGATGCTCAATAAATATATGTTGAATAAATGTATGAAAGTTTCTAAAATATCTACAATAAATAAACAAATTCAATCATTATTTGCAATCATATATATCTACAAAACCACATTTTCCGACCTGGGCCGGTTTACCCCTCCTTAGGCAACCTGGTGGTCTCCCGCTCCCGGGAGGTCACCATATTGATGCTGAACTTAGTGCGGACACCTGATCGACAAAGCACATTATAGCCCAGAACTCCTGGGCGAAAGTGATCCTCCTGCCTCAGCCTCCCGAATAGCTAAAACTATAGGCCCGGCAAACAAAACCACATTTTAAAGCATAATACCTACTAGCAGCTTATTTTGTTGCTCTCATCAGCAGAGAGAACACTGAAAAATCTGCATTTATTATCCTCAAAACCAAATGCTAAGATACAGTTATATTTAAAGACTAATCAGTGACATCAGACATCTGATTTGATGAGTAATTACAACAGCCGTATTCAAAAAATCTTTATATAAACAGCCTAAAGAATCATTGCTAAAATTATGCTAGACAAAGCCTGCTGGGGCAGATTAGGTTTAACATATATAAAAAATATACACCAAAATATTTCAAGAAACACATGGAGAATATAATACTTTATAAAAAATAGCTAACTAATAAATACTGTTATAAAAAACAAAGCAAACAAAAAAATCAGTCAAGTATTACTTCTTACACATAAGGCAATTAAGGACCTAATATCTCAAAATTCTTTACAGAAAGAGATAGCTTAATAAGTTTTAGTTCAGGTTTTTTTTATGCATATGACTTTTTCCTTCCTTTTTCTTTTCATCTGCTTCCATTTTAAGCTTAACATCTTCAGCTATAAGGGCTCCTAGTTTCTTATTATTTGCTGTCTCAATCTCCTCCATGATGGCAGCCACATCAATTTTAGTTTCAGAAGAAGCTTCCTCAGGTTTCATGACTGGATTTTCTTTAGGTGAACTAAAAGCTTCGCTTCTTTTGCTGTTATTGTTGTTTCAAGATTTTATTTATTGATTTTTCAGAGAGAGGAGGTGGAGAATGAGAAGTATAAATTTATAGTTGCTTCACTTTAGTTTTTTACTAACTGGTTGTTGCATGTGCCTTGACCAGGGTTTTGAACTGGCAACTTCAGTGTTCCAGGTTGACACTTCCCCCACTGCACCACCACAGGCCAGGATAAAAAGCTTTGTTTCTTTCCTCTCATCTTTTACTGAGAGCTTCAGCTTGTTTAGCCTCTATTGCTTTCATTTTCTGTCACTCTTTTTGTTTTGTTTTTCTTTTTGTTTGTTTTTGTCTTAGTAGCAGCATTTTGGACACACTGTGGAATCTCATGACTATAAGATCCAGTCCTACCTTACCCGTGCTGCTAGTCTAGTGCAGAAGATGAAAGAAACTGGGAATTCAGTGTAGTATGATAGTAATGAACTGTAGGTACATGAAGGTTGCCAGGAAAGCACAGGAAGAGACTGTTTAATTTAAAGGGACTCTGGAAAGGCTGTCTCCAGGAAAAAATTCCAATGTGCATTTACACAAATATGCTTCTGTAACTGACTGTTCTATAAATCTGCTGGTCATTGTTCGTAGTTTTCACTGCTATTTTATGGGGTGAAATAAAACCTCTTACCCTTGATAAAAGTTTGGAAAACATAAAGAACATAATTTGGGGGGTCTTGTTAATAAAAGCAGGATCAAGGAGGAAACAAATGTTACATAGTCCAATAATACCTGGGGTGATTATTTTGTAAGAAAGTCTAAAGATATGTTAATAAGGGGTCATACATTTCTCATTTGAGACAGGATGTTTTCATCACTAGAAAAGTATGTATATTTGCTGTTGTCGAGCACACTGCCATTGGGTAACTCAGGAGGAAATGAGCTGTGACCACCTTTGGTAGAACTAGGACACCCCTTTGATTTCCTTCACTCTGCAGACCACAGTGCATGCCCTTACACACCTCTCTCACCTCATATCCAGCAAAGCCTGCATAGAAGAAATCTTTCAGCATCCAGAGTCCAAGGTATCAGACTTTATAAGACACAAAAAGAATCTTAGAACTATGATGAATCCCTAATGTGAAAAGGGGCTGAGTTTTCCAAGGGATACAATGCAGAAAATAGATAGGAAGTAGTTTCTAAACTGGAACTGCTAAATGAGAAAGCAAAAATGAGACAAAAAGAAATATGGAGTGAGTGATCACTCCAAAAATGAAACTTTGGCCTTCTTTCTCCCTCCACACCTCTCCCAAAGGTATTAATTTAGATGCATCAATACAATTTCTGATTCTCATGCTCTGTACTGATTAAGATGTTCTAATGGACAATTATCTTTATTCCCACTACCACCTCTGAATTCTTCCTATTTTGGAAAATTGCCCAATTGTAAAAAACTTTGAGGGAGTCCAATTAAAAAAGCCAAGAGCAACCTAAGACTGCCTCTCTCCACCCCTGGAAGTTAGGGCATGGTCCCCAACCAGGCTCAACCCATTTGATTCTTACTCTTGGATCTTTCAATCTTGAGCAAAATATGCAAAAATAAAAGATTAGCATTAAACACTATGTGGCCTGACCAGGTGGTGGTGCAGTGGATAGAGCGTTGGACTGGGATGTGGAGGACCTAGATTTGAGACCCTGAGGTCTCCAGCTTGAGCGTGGGCTCTCTGGTTTGAGCAAGGCTCACCAGCTTGAGTCCAAGGTCTCTGGCTCAAGCAAGGGGTCACTCGGTCTGCTGTAGCCCCCAGTCAAAGCACATATGAGAAAGTAATCAACGAGAAACTAAGGAGCCACAAGGAAGAATTGATGCTTCTTATATCTCTCCCTTCTTGTCCATATGTCCCTAGTTTTTATCTGTCCCTCTCTCTTTGACTCTCTCTCTGTCTCTGTCACAGGAACAACAACAACAAAAGACTTCAGGACAATGAGGTTCTCATTAGCAAATAATCTTAGGAACAAAGCCTGGGATCTGTTGGCACTGGAGACAGTGTAAGTAGAACTAGAGATAACATCTAGGTCTTGCTTGTATTTCAGCTCCAGACCCAGAAGCTGTAAAACCAGATGAAGAAGCCATGGGGACCAGATACATTGATCAACCACCCATACCCTAATGTCAACTAATTAGGAGAGACCATGACCCTGACCATGATCCCAACTCCCTTAGTCACCAAGATTAATGATTTTTCCCCTGTATAACTCATTCCCTGGAATCCAGCAAAGAGCCAGGTCTTTGAGCACTAGCTAACCTATCTCCGGGCATAGGTCATTTCTCTGCTATAAGCTCCTGTTCATTGGGCTCTGATGCATGCAGGTAAATTAACCCCTTTAATCCGGCAACACTACTCCACTAGATATGAGAACACATCTTTCCAGACATTATACACTACTCTGATGAATAAAATTTTTGTTGCATACACAAAAACACTTGTTCTTACCTAAATCGAGTGTGCTGATCTCAAATCTGATATTAGTTTTCTCTGTAAGCTACTGTTTTATTTGCAATTCAAGATTTTTGTAAAATTTTTAACATTTAGTTTAACATAATGAAGTAGAATGTCTTCTTGGGCATCATCTTTGTGAAAATGTAATAATTTACATAATGCAGTAAATACACTAATACACTAAAAGATATGATTGCATCAGAATTTGTCTACAATTTCAAAATAGAACATATTAAAACACTTAATCAAAAATTTGCGCAAAACTAATTTAAATTCTATTCAGGCAAAAAATTAGTGTTTGTAGTTCTTGCATTTGTGTACTTGGTAAGGACAATCTCGTTTGATGCTCCAGCAGTAGTCTGCCATCATATTTCTGTCCCATCGCCTCTGATAACGCTCTTCCATCATCTTCAGATCTTGATGAAAGTGTTCTCCCTGCTCATCATTAACAGCTTCAAGATTTTTGGGAAGATTATAAAGGTGACTGTTCAAGGAGTGAATCTCACTGCTCATGTTACATCCAATGTCATGAAAAGCCAACATCCTTTGAACCAGAAGTTCATAGTTTTTTGCTTTTTTGTTGCCAAGGAAGTTCTTTGTAACTGCCACAAAAGACTGCCATGCTGCTTTCTCCTCCTTATTCACCTTCCTGGCAAATTCTTTGTCACGTATGAGGGTTCAAATTTGAGGTCCATCGAATACACCTGCATTTATCTTCTCAAAAGACAAGGCAGGAAAAGCAGAAATAATATGTTGAAAGCATTCACTTTCTCTATTCAAAGCCTGAACAAACTGCTTCATTAAGCCAAGTGTGATGTGAAGTGGGGGAAAAATGATCCTGTCTTGATTAACTACAGGTTAATTCACAATATTTTGCATCCCTACTTCCAGAGCTTCACATTACGGCCCCTCCTTCTGTGTCCAGTGTTTCTCCCGAGCTTGGCTGTTCCACAAACACAGAAAGCAAGGATACTTCGTGAAACCTCTCTGTTGTCTTAGCAGGAAGCTTACCATTTTAAGATCCACACCAATGATCCAGTTATGCTCCTCATACTTCAGTAAGTTGAGGTCAATTTTGATGTCATTATAATCTTCTTACAGATGAGTTGAATATCCAATTGGAACAGCTGCATAAACATTACCGTTGTGTAGGAGAACACAATTCAGATTCCATTTAGAGCTGTCAAGAAATAGCCGCCATTCTGTTGGACTGTAAGTGGTAATACCTAGCTGGCTGAGAAGACTACTGATATCATGAGAGTAAACAAAGTGTTCGTCTTCGAAAAAATACCCACAAAAATTTGGTCATGCTTCCTGGAATGGGATACTTTTGCTGACCAGTGAAGTACATTCTTTTCTTGAAGCCTGGAGGCTAATAACTCAGCTGCTTTCTTTGATAGGCCCAAATCTCTTACTAAGTCATTCAGTTTGGGTTGGCTAAACTGCTGAGAAGTTAATAACTGCTTGGCATCAGAAGAAGACCCTTTAGATTCTACACCCATTTTCTCATGCATCTTATCAAAATACACCTGATCACCATGTTCACTTTCTTCATCCTTAGAAGAAATAAAACCATTGAAAACTGGAACCATGAGTGTCAGAGTGTGAGATAGGTTGTATTGCTGAAAAATATTAGAATATGCGGTCATATGCCATTTTTTCTTGCTGATGCCCTTTGTATGGATCAGACAGAAATAACAGTCACTGCTGTGTCCTTAGGTTCATGACAAACCAAGGGAATAACAAAAGTCATTCCTTTGCATTTTCCTTTAGTCCAGTCACGAAGCATTTCCTCACAATTATGACACACACTATGAGGAGCCCAATTCTTTTCTTGATCACCAAGGGAAACTTGAAAATAGGCAATATATGCACATGTCACAAATGATGAAATATTACGCCTTAGACGTAGAAGTGTGTAATAGCCACATATATAACAGAAGGTGTCAGGACTATTCTTATATTTATGCCTACTCAAAGAAGCCATTATTCAATCTTAAAACAAAATAAGAGGGTGTTTTAATCAGATAATAATTTTTTTACATTTAAAAACAACCACAATTATGTAAAAGTGATGTTTGTAAACATTAATTGCCTTGTGGTTATGTTTAATCCAAGAGTTATTGCCCTTTAACTCCAATTTAAAAACCAATGTATGCCATTAACTGTAACAAAAAGAAATTTAAAATTGCATAAAAACTAGAGCATGCACCAAAAACCGGATTTCAGATTTGGAATCAGTGATGCAAAAATATATAGAAAAAGTCCTAAAACGTCATACAACAGAAAATGAAATAAAAATTGTTCCCCAATGTTATCACTCTTTTTATTTAAAAATTCGTAAAAATTTTTACCAATCTGGTTGGTGAAAAAGTTTGTTTTTTTGTTGTTGTAATTTTTATCATTCAAAGAGCAAGGCTATACACTTAAATTTTTTTATTTAACTCACTTTTGAGTACATAATTCAGAACACATAGGTTCATATTAGGAAATTAAATATGAAATTTCAACCATGTCTGATAAAAACTCAATATATAAACTATTATGTTATAGTAATATATAAAAAATAACAAAACTATGGACATTTTTTATAAGTAAACTTGCTATGTAGTTAAATACATTAGTGTCATTCTTATATAGCAATATTTTATAAGTATCTGCTGTTTTTCTATAATGTAACAGTGTACAAGGTAGAGAACATGGGATGACTTAAAATGCAAAAAACAAAAATACATTATTTTTCTTAATCTGCTCCTGCTTATTTTATCAGCATCAATGTATGCTCACAGTCTCTTCCATGACCCTCTCCACCTTTGTAGAAGAGAGAATATAAAAGTACAAATGACCCCTCAATTACCCTGAACCTTCTTCCCTCCTCATGGGAGACTAGGACTCAAAATAATAATTAATAAAACAATGACATAATACAACTACCGGTAATTTCTTTAAGGCCCAAGTCATTCTAATTTCTTTTTAAAAATTTCTTTATTTTTTAAAATAAGAAAAGTAATAAACCAAAGCAAGATTTAAAACAAACACTGTTTACTAGGAAATAAAGCAATGTCCTTTGGTCTTAATGAAGCTAGTTGCATAATTATAGTCTAATGCAGTGGAAAATTAAGAGTATGGATTGGCCCTGCAAGCAGAACATTTGGGTCTGAATCCTAATCTTACCTTGGGCTAAGCTTGTAAAATAAAGATAATAATAGTAAGTACTCCACAGATTGGTTGGGATCGAATGAAAATTGAGTGCGATCATTCTTGTAAAATTCTCAGTCTCTATCTGGTCCCACCTAAATGCTAAATAAGCAGTATATAAATTTTAATGGAATTGAATAGTGATCCTGTGTTTTATAAGCAGGTCGTATGTAACCTAAGGTAAGCCCTTAAATGACTATGAAACCAAAGAAGAAGGATGTGTCTTTATTGGGCTGGATACAGTGGGATGAGCAAAGCTAGGGTAGGCAGGATAGAAATATAAAGCATTAAGAGATCATAGACAAAAGACTGGAACAGACTGCTATAAAAAGAGGAAGGTTAAAAAAAAGAGGGAGGTGATTGAGACAGAAATGGAAGAGGAGGCAGACGTGGCAGCTAGAGCCCGAATAGTTCATCACTAAATGAAGTAGATACTTACCTATATCAAAACATTTAGCTAAGATTTTATTCTTATGCATTGGGAAGTATAAAAAAAAATAGAAGTGAAATGACTGACATGACTCAACAGGCATGACAAATGTGACTGCTATGTAGAGAATAGATCAGAGGGCTTAAACTTGGAAACAGAACAGTCAGGAGGCTGTTGTCCAGAAGGGAATAATGGAGGCTGGGACTAGGGTGGAAAGAGTGGGGATGGAGAGCAGTGAAGAGGTTGGAGATGTATGGAGTAAGAAAAGGAAGAAGCCTTGGCCGGTTGGCTCAGTGGTAGAGCATCAGCCTGGTGTGTGGATGTCTAAGTTCAATTCCTATTGAGGGAATACATCTGATTCTCCTCCCCTCCCCCTCTTTCTTTCTCTCCTCCCTCCTGCAGCCATGGCTCGATTGGAGCGAGCTAGCCTTGGGCACTGAGGATGGCTCCATGGCCTCCACCTCAGGCACTAAGAAAAGCTTGGTTGCTGAGCAACAGAGTAACACCCCAGATGGACAAAACATCACTGCCTCAGTGGGCTTGTCAGGTGGATCCAGTTGGGGCACATGTGGGAGTCCATCTTTCTGCCTCCCCTCCTCTCACTGAATAAAAAAAGAAAAAAAAAGAAAGAAAGAAAGAAAAGGAAGGAAAAAGAAGGAAAGAAAGGGATGGTGAGGGCTTAGTCATATCATTGAAGTCCCAGAGCTAGGGATCCTTTCAAGAAATCATCTAGTAAGGGACTGACACAACATTGCTCTGGGGAAGAAAGTGATATGGAACAATGTTGTGTTCATTAAAACGCAATAATAGCACTCAAAGACTTATTTGAAGTTATCTTGAAAAAAGTAAAAAACAAAACAAAAAAACCCCCAAACCTGAAAAGCCAAATTGAGTTTAAACTTAGAAAAGATGATAGAATTAATTTCTTCTATTCAATATGAAATCCACTGATAAGATAAAAATGTACAAAATCAAAGGTTGTACAAAAAACTCCAATATTCTTCAAAACATAAATTTCATTTTATCTAAGGGGTTTTAGCTGGATATCACCAAGAGAATCTGGTCGTTTTGGGACATGGCTTTGAACTTCTTTTTTTCAAGAACAGATTAAGTTTGATGCAGTCTCAACCTTTCATTTCACATTAACATAATGGGTGAGCAATGGACTGGTCCCCAAGTGGTCAAAGCAGCATCTGGGGAAAAGGCAGCATGTCCTTTGGAACAAATGCACTACAGCTTACACAAGTGAGAACAAAGTTGCATGCTGTTGTAAGAGAACATTTAATCATCCCCACTTTGAACATAGCACTGATAGAGACCTTTAGAGAACATATGATATAAGCATTCCATTTTATAGATAGGAAGCCTAAGACTCAGAGCAGTTGATTGACTTATGCTCCACATAAGAGCATAATCTGAAATCCAGCTTTCTTACCATGGGCATTTCCCACTCTACCACTACCCTTCAAATGACTAGAGATGAAAGAGAGCTCCATAGCCAATATTCCTACAACTAGGATTCTATTTCTTAGGGCATGACCTAGAAGGTTTACTTACTGTGACTCTCCACCAAAAGAAATTGATTCCAAAATTAACATGAACAGTACATAAAATAGTTAACATATTATTTTCAAATGTTTTTTTATGTAGATTCTGTTCACATTTTAAAATATTTTTGAAAGCTCATTTGAGCTTTAAATCTACCATTTGAACAGTGCTCATGACCATGAGTTTCCAACTTTCATACCATCAATTTGCAGTGTCTTTCTTAAAGGTCATGAACAAAAACTACATTCTAAAATGCAATCCCCTCGATTACAATTATCTAGAAGGATTGTAATCTAGGGGATTGCATTTCATAGAGAATTCTGTCTGATGTTCAAGTCATCACACACACTGCAGAACCAATTCCTGACCCATGAAGAAAATAACATGTCACATAGACCTTTTGTATGATTCCTGCTCACAAAAATTAGGGGATATTTCAAAATGAATATGAAGCTATAAAAAAACGCATTTTTTATTAAACAAGAATATCAGAAAAGCAATTGACAAGTCAAAGAAAGTTGTTCAATTATGCAAATGAGATGCAAAACCAACTTTTGTTTCATTGGTGAAAATGCACTATACAAAAGGCTGAAAGTACTGAAGTATCTGCGTGTTCTCTGATCTTGAAAGTGCACATCCTGCAATTTCCCAGCTCTTGCAATGCCCCTGCAACATAATTTGCCTGAATGTGCAGATTGGAGAGCCATAGGACATCTTGAAGCTGGTCATATACAGATGACAGTGGCAATAGTTCTTGAAACATCCAAAGCATGATCAGCAGGCTGTGGAATTGCTTTCAAGAGACTGGCACAGTACGAAGATGATGAGGGTAGGGTAACCCATCTGCCACAACAGCAAAAGATGACCTTACTGGCAAGAAAGAACAGGCACAGCAATGCAACAGAGCTGTGAGGACAGTTTCTTGCTGCTGCTAGTACCCAGACCATAGGAAATCGTGAACCAGCATGGCTAGTAATTCCAGGTCCTGAGTGGGAACGGCATGAAATTAAGAAAGTAGGCTTAAAGAGAAAAAGGATGGGCTTGGGAGGACTTTTTGCAATGCAGAAAATAACTTGCAAAAGACAAACCTCCACCCCCCTCCCTGCTTTATTTATAGGGCAAAGTGAGGCCATTAGCAAATCAGAGAGATCATTAAAACAAAGTCAGATTTCCAAGGCATACCAAGAATTCTACCAAGTGCAGAAAACTCCCACCATACATAATATCTTAACTTCACAAAACAAAGAATAAAAAGAAACTGTTTCCAGAATTTCTGAAGGACATGAGGAATAGGATGAGTATAAACAATCCAGCACCACATGAAGGTGGAAACATGAAGGTGTAAAAAAAAAAAATAGCCTTTAGCAACTTCACAGAACAAGAGAGGTGGGAGGTTGGGCAGATTGTAAGCATACAGCCAGTTCCTCACACCTCTGTCCCCCCAAAATCTAAACTGTAAAGACTCTGTTAGCTTTCGGTCCCCAATATATCCCCCTTTTCTATATTTTAACTTCAATTTGTGTGCTGTGATTCATACTAATCTGATTTCCCATGTTCCAATTTGGAGGCAGACTGAAAAAATATAAAATAAACACAAAATTAAAATAGCCAATGCTAACAGATATGTTGGTCAAATAAGTTTGTAAACATATATATGTTTGCTCACTTATAGTTTGTATTGGGTGTGGGAGACAGGCTGTAAACTGGCAAAGTTATTATAGCCTAAGGATTAGTTTTAAAACTAAGCTTTTGCCCACACACTTGACTGATTGCATGATGTGGGGTGGTGCACTCTTATGAGGAATCCCATTATGCCTCAGATAAGTGACTTTGTATCAGAGATTGTCTTGTTTATATATTGGATTAAAGGTTTGGATTTCTACACTATAAAATGGGGCAGTGGGGGAGCTTGCTCTCTTGGTTCCTGAGATTAGCATTAGAGAGGAGAGCAGAGAAAGGCCACGTGGAGGAAAAGAGAAGCAGCCAAGATGGCAAAGTGCTGAAGGAGAAGCCCATTTGTGCAGAGTTTGTGCAGAGAGGAGGAGATGGGGAACAGAGGTGAATAAGGCTGGTGAGCTAGAAACTAGGAAACTCGGATAAGTCAGTGGCTTTGGGAGCCCTGAATGGAAAGGGAAGTGTTTTCCTACTGTGTGTATTTCTTGCCTGCTGGGTGTGAGCTAGGATTAAAGCTAATGGCCCACCAATTATTGGCTCTGTTGTTTCATTACCGTCTGTCCAAATCAAATGCAAACCTGCATGTGCCAGGTGGCTGTGATGGTGGCCATGGCTACTGGCTTTACAATATACCAAAACAAGCATCTTAATACAATGAAAGGGTTAAAGCCTTTTAGATTATCAAGCAAATTCTTAGCTAATACAGCAAGATTTAAATGGAATCTTTGCAGTTTTGAATGTCCTTAATATGTTAATGTAAGTTCACCAAGTCCATGTTGACACCATCACTGCTCCACATTATCTGTAAATGCAATCCAACTCCACTTCAGTCTGAGAACTGTCCCAAGGAGCAGGAGTCACACACATTCAGGAAAAGTCCACATGGCACTGGAACTGTTGTCACATTTCCACACTCTGCAGCAGGCATCCAAGTCCCAATGACCACTGTTTCTAGCACATTATGCTTTTGTCTCAAGCTTAATGTCAATACTGGATTTTGGCAATGATTCAGGTAGACTAGAAGGGTCATTTGCAGCATGTATGGATATAGAGCTTCTGTTATCTTTAACCTGGAGAGATGAAACCAGGGGTCCTTTTCCTGAAGTTTTGCAGCTGTGGGGTGGTGAAGAGAACGTTGAGATACACTATGCTGAGTGGTAGGGTAAATTTGTAACAGAAGTGGGCAAAAAGGAGAGAGAGAGAGGCTCTGAATTTGGAGAGTAAGTCCCAGCATAAAATAGGCATGGGACATTGAGGCAGGATGAGAAAAGAGTGTGTAAAGAAGACACTATGTATTAAACAAGGCAGTGGATTCATGGCAAATGGGGAGGATAATATGACCGTCAACACTCACAACAGAAATCTTCAAGGGATGAGCAGAACCCAAATATTCAGGCAAGGCAGAGTAAGTATCCCTTGTGTCTATCAGAAATAAGATTGGCTTACCTGCTACTTGGATAGTTACCTGTTGGGCAGATAAAATATATTATGCTCACTTTGTTCAAGATGGCGCTGCCCACATGGAAGCCCATTACCCAGGTGATATTAGCTGCCCTTATGCTTGGGATGGGCATAATTATATTATTGGGTGTGGGGGACAGGCTGTAAGCAGGCCAGATCGTTATAGCCAAGTTTAGTTTTAAGACTAAGCCTTTCCCACCCTTTTTGATGTAGGGTGGTGCACTCCCATTATGCCTCAGATGAGTGACTTTGTATCAGAGACTTCCTTGTTTGTATAATTGGATTAAAGGTTTGGATTTCTACACTATAAAGTGGAGCAGACTGGGAACTTGCTCTCTTGGTTCCTGAGATTAGCATTAGAGAGGAGAGCAGAGAAAGAAGAGCAGATAAAGGCCACATGGAGGCCAGGAGAAGCAGCCAAGATGGTGGAGTGCTGAGGAAGAAGCCAGTTTGTGCAGAGAGAAGGAGATGGGAAACAGAGGTGAATAAGTCTGGTGAGCTAGAAACCTTTGATTCTAGGAAATGCAGATAAGTCAGTAGCTTTGTGAGCACTGAATGAGTGGGTTTTGTAGCCCAGTGTGTGTTTTTACTTGCCTTTTAGGTGCCAGCTAGGATTAAAGCTGATGACTCACCAGTTTTTGGCTCCGTTGTTTCATTATCGACTGTCCGAATCTAATGTGAACCTGCACTGGCCAGGCGGCTGTGATGGTGGCCTTGGCCACTGGTTTTACATTATCCTAAGCTCATCCATGGTGACATGAGATGGGGCTGATGGCCCTGGGCACCTTCAGTTTTCAGTAGCAAGTTTCAGCAGAATGGGCAAGGTTAGGTCGGAGGTGGCTGGGGTAGGGCTGGAAGAGACTGAACCCTCCCTTGGAGGAGCGAGGGGTCAGCCTACTTTTCAGTGTCCCCATTTTTCAAAGCAGGGGCATGGCCCTTGTGGGGGCCAAGAAGTCAAGCAGGCTTTAGCCCAATGACCTTTCTTTCCACTCTTGAAGCAGGGCCCTGATGGAGGCTTATGAGGCCACTTAGGGGTGTTGGAGCCTTTAAGGGTGTATGCCAAGAGCTGGTTGGGCTCTGTCTGCCTTTTTCTGTTTCTATCAGTCATTATAGACCTTAAAAGCCATGATCAGGAGATCTTGTTGAGGGGTTTGAGGAACCTCCTCTGCCTATATAAACTTTTTCCATATATATGGAGCTGATGAGAAAAAGACAGAAGGACAGCATTATCAGCTGGATCAAATGAAGGAGAGTAGAAATTTGCAGTAGAAAGAGGTTTGGAGTGTGCTAAGAGGATTTGATAGATGGAACAGGTTTAATAAAGAAAGAGATGAGAGCATAGTAAAATAAATCTTATACAATTGCTTTTGTGAAGTGAGTCTCTCATCCTGGCTCATGGTGTCTCATAAAATGTTTAGAAACCCATCAAGGAGACTCAGCAGACCTAGGAAAAACACACACATATCCTCGACCCGATAAGAGAACAGGGTTTGGCCCTTGCCAGATTCCTGTGAGTGAGTTCCTCCATTGCACTTCAGGGAAGGCTTTCCTTGTAGGATTCCAGAGTCTCTTGGCTGCTGAATGGCCCAGTATATCAGAATTTAAAAAGTTTTTAAAGTAAAAAGAGTGATAAAGAAGATTTGCAGGAGTTCCAGAGCATGACGTTTTTTATTTTTTATAATTGACCTTTAAGCATTTTCTGGGCACACTTTATAATGCCTTCACCTCAAGGATTGTAAGAAAATATCTGTCCTCAGGTTAATTCCAAAAGTCTGTAAAAATATAGTAAATGCTTTTCCAAGTAACACTTCCATATTTTTCAAAACATTTCTACCCAATTTATTAAGAGGCAATCTAGAAAGCACATAAGACTGAAAAAAATTAGTATGACCTTCATTATCTTCCCATTGTAAAAAACCAAAAAAACAAAAAATTTAGAGCTTTGTTAGGGAAATCTACCCTGCCCCAAGCCTTGCAGCTCAGTGACTGCTTTATAAGTGAGTCAAGAAAAACAAAACAAAACAAAAATAAAACCCAATGCTGCTTAGAAATAATAGATGCATCAGCTTAATCAAATTAGCAGGTCTTTAGGATCCACATTCCATTCTATTTAAATTTAAATGAGTGCACCTTACCAGTTCCAATTTTAAAGCAAAAGTGTAGGAATAAAACCATTTATTTTTTTCAATATTAGAGCCAACATTTCCAATTTTTGCATGCAAGAACTTAATTCAAGCCTTAAAAAACAGACACATTTTAGACAACATTAAACAAAGACTAAATAGAAACAAGGATCAGATGAATCAGACAAACCAGAGAGAAACTGGGATTTCAGAGTACAACCAGATTAGAAAGATGCCTGCCTGATCTTAGTCAGGGAATTTTTTAACAGAGGGATTAAAGATGGATCTAAACAAAAACTTCCCCAAGTAAAATTTACTTGGCAGCTGCTGGAATATTTTGTAATTAAATCCACCATGAGTCCTCCACCCAAATTTCCAGGCAAAGAATAAGAAAAAACCAAAATGATAGTTCAGAGGATTGTAGCTAAAACATTAAAGAAAATTAGACAATAACAGGAAAAGCTGTAACTTTCCTAACACCTGAGTCTCCTATTCATTCTCAAATTCCAATAGCTGCTGCAATTGGCAGTTTCAGGTTGATTATGCTGAGATTTATCTACCTTAATTTTAGTTGAGTGGCAAACTTAGTTGACAGGGCAGAGGAAGGCTCTGTTGTCCATTTCCCTGAATCACCTGTCCCTTGGCAGTATACTTAGATTTACATTCATTTGCCCAATGTTCCCCTCTCCTGCAGCATGGGCAGAGGTCCAAAGTTTTAGGAGCTGGCTGCACTCTAGGGAGAGGCTGAGACTGACATCTGTGAGGAGCGGGGCAATTTCTAGCAAAATGTCCTAAACTCCTGCATTGGAAACAAGATCCATGGGTACTTCCCTGACCTTCCTTCTTTTATTTGTTCTGCTGTTTATCAAAGTATTGTCCTGGAGGCCTCCCCTGAAACACTGAGGCAATAGCCAGACCATGCATATTTGAAGTCCCAATATCAATGCATATTCTGATGTAATTCTCTATATCTCGAGCTTTATCTAAAGCTTGTTGGAGCAAGAATGTCCAAAGGTCAGAGACAAGGACCCTGAGAGTAACCTGATAAACATAAGAAAGAGCAGAGGGAGGCAGAGGCACAAAGGTTAAGGTGGCCATAGCTGCGACATTCTCAATATCTCCTGAGTCATCCTCAGACTCCAAGTTCTTCTCATATTTACATTTCTCTGTTTCTAGCTCACTCTGATCAAACAACAGCTTCTCCTCAAGTAAAAATATTTGAATAAGAAAAAAAGGTCCCTCATTCTTGACCCTAATTGTCCCATAATTTATTACTACTGACACTATTTTCCCCCAAAACTCTACTCAAAAAATTTTACTTACTGTGTGCACCTGGGGATTTCTGTCACCTGCCTTTAGTTTAGTTTTTCCTTTCTCAGATCCCTGTTTAGGTGTCACTTGCCACAAACCAGTGTGGCTAGTAATTCCAGGTCCTGAGTGGAAACAGCACAAAATTAAGAAAATAGGCTTAAAGAGAAAAAGGATGAACTTGGGAGGACTTTTTGCAATGCAGAAGATAGCATGCAAAAGATGAGCCTCCCCTCCCCTCCCTGCTTTATTTATAGGGCAAAGTGAGGCCATTAGCAAATCAAAGAGATCATTAAAACAAAGTTCGATTTCCAAGGCATACCAAGAATTCTACCAAGTGCAGAAAACTCCCACCACACATAATATCTTAACTTCACAAAACAAAGGATAAAAAGAAACTGCCTCCAGTCTTTCTGAGGGACATGGGGGGTAGGACAAGTATAAACAGTTCAGCACCATAGCTAACATGAAGGTGTGGGAAAAAATAGCCTTTAGCAACTTTACAGAACAAGTGAGGTGGGGGTTGGGCAGACTCTCAGCTTACTGCCAGATCCCCACATCTCTGTCCCCAAAAAGTTTAAACTGCAAAGACTCTTTTGACTTTCAGTGCTCAACAGGGACCAATGGTATGCATTTTTTAATCTTCTGAACAGTGTAGAACCTGTAGAAGGTGGGCTGATGAGCATTGTCATTGGACCTGTGATGAGTAGTCAACTATTCTCTTCTTTGTTGAGTCATGGTTCAGTTTGCATCATGACAATTATTGTGTCTTAATCTGGCCTGAATAAGGAAAAAGGGGAATCCATGTTTCATGTGAGGAAGGAACTCCTTTGGTGGTAGAATTATGGTGTGGGCTGGCATCAGTATAGGTGGTCATACCAACCTTCATGTCATCAGAAACAGATTGCTGACTGCTGTCAGGTATCGGGATGTGGTCCTGTACCCTATAGTGGTACCCTATGCTGGAGAAGTTGAAAACAACTTTCTTTTCATGGACTATAATGCAAAGCCCTATCTAATCAAGATAGTGTGTATCTCATCAAGAGTATGGTTCAACTGGCAGGAGTCAAATTCATGGACTGGTCTTCACATTCTCCAGACCTGAATCCCATTGAACATGCTTGGAATGCACTGGGAAGACATCTGGAAAACCATCCACTGCTTTCCACAACAGTTCTTGAGCTGGAAGGTGCCCTGGAGCAAGAGTGGCAGAGGATCCCTCAAGAACTGCTGGACAATCTGATCCTGTCCATGCCCCATCATTGTCAGTGTGTTTTGGTAGTCTTGGGTGACTATAAACACTACTGAACAGTTAGTGTGGCACTCTCATCCAGTTTGAAATGCTTCTCTTTCCCCCACCAATATGTCACTTGCTTCTCATGAGATGAGATTGCATCTCATTTGCATAATTAAATAACTTTGACTTGTCATTTGCTTTTCTGATGTTCTTATTTAATTTAAAAAAAATCAAATGTTTTTTTAAAAAATCCCTTCTTATTCATTTAAAAATATCTCCCAATTTTTGTAAGCAGTGTAGAACAGTGAACCTTAAATGAATTCAATCTTAAATTTCCAGTGTACCATGGCTGGATGTCTACAGAGAAACATGTGCCCCTCTAGGATATTGTAAAATTTAAAATTGGTAACTTTTGTCTTTTTCCAGAATAATGTAAAAACACATGAACCCTTTCTACTTGCATTTATAAATAGTCCCCTCCTCAATGTCTCCACACTGTATCTGAGACTATTTGATGGGTGTTATCAGACTGAACAGAGAGAGAAGAGACAGACAGAGTGAAGGGGAGGCAAGAAGAGGGGAAGCAAGAGGAGAAGAGTAGAAGAGAGTAGAAGAAAAAGGTGAGAGGAGAAGTGGGGTGGAGGCTAAAGAGAGGAAGGGGAAGGGGGAAAACAGAACAAATGCTTATGAACCAGCTCTCAAGCTTTTCCTTTCAATGTTTTCTTTTAGCACTGAGAAGAATTTGGGACACTTTCTCTGAAAACTTATTTTTGTTAGTATGCTAGGTAGAATTTTGACACCAAAATTCTGATAAATACCAAACATACACAATTAGTCTGTACTGAGTACTCCCAGAGTAATAGGATCCAGCCAATATTTTACAAAATGTAGTTTGTTTCTCCTAAAATAAAAAAGGTAATGAGTATGCTCAAGGAGAAACTGAAAATATAAAACACAAGTATGAGCTAAATAAAATAAGTTATGTAAAATGATTAGCGTGGTACCTGACACTGAGAAGAAACTCAACAAATTTGTGTAACAAGAGACTGAAGATGGTGATGGAGTAGGTGGACGTATCAACTTCCAACTCCCAGAACCAAAGTGGATTATAACTCAATTTTAAGAACCATCATCTGGATAAACCAACTTTGAACTAAACTAAGTGGACTCTTCAACTAAGGAACACAGAAGAAGCCACATTGAGACTGGTAGAAATAGCGAAAACGCGAAGAGGGCTGCGCAGTTCCCCGGAGCAAACGGCAGCCCAGAGACCCGAGTGGCGGAAGGAGAGTTTGGTGGAGAGGAAGGGACCTGGGTCCCGGAAACCAAGCCCCAGCCTGCAGTCCCAGAACCTAGAAGAAGCAATTGGACAGTATTAAGCTGTGAAACAAGTGAGGATACTGTTTGTGAGAAAGAGAGTTTTCTCAGACCCAAGATTCTTTTTAAAGGGACAGCGCAAAAAACCTCTCTCACAACCATGCACCCGGGGCTCCGGGAACAGGGTCAGAGGAGAGGACCAGAGTGGCGGGAAGAGACTGTGGACTGAAGGCACAGGGACAAACACTCTGAGGGACAGCCACCCTAACCCCTGGGCTAAGTCACTTCCCTAATCAAAAATGAACATTTCCCCTGGAACTACCAATTCCGGAAAAGGGAGACAAGACACTAGCCAAACAAGCTCTCCCGAGGCACTTAGAGCAGAGCTACTTAGAGAGAGGGAGCTCCCAGGCCTACAGTATGGAGACTTAGGGCACTTCCTACTCTGCTGAGAGTTGCTGAAGGGTATGGTGGCAGCAGGATGCTAAAACGTGGTTCTGTCGAGGTGGGCAGAGGCCCAACTGGTGTGAGCTCGGTCTAGCCCAGCAGGGGTGGAGGGGACATGCGAAAGCAGTCCGGCAGCTGTGGGCCCGCTTCTAATTCCACCTGCGGGGACAAAGTGGGAGGCCAGGAACGGGCAGAGATCTGCTCTGTGACCTTGCGCAAGCCGGCCCTGACCGCGGGGATGGGGATAGGACCAGGGACGGGCGGGGGCTCATGGCTGAGCTCTCACTACCAGCCCTGCCCGGGTGGAGAAACCGCAGTTTGCCATCCTGTGTGTGCGAGCTGGCTCCGAACGCTGGGGCAGGGTAGAGCCCGGGGCGAGCAGAAGCTCGAAGCTGAATGCAAGCTAGCAAACACACCCGACCCAATAAACCATGGTTTGCGACCCTGCACAGGAGGGCCCTGGCCTCGAGGGCAGGGTTAAAGCTCTGGACGGGCAAAGGCTCACAGCTGAGAGCACATCAAAAGCCCTGCCCAACCCGTGAAACTGTGGCGAGCAGGCTCTGACTGTGGGTGCTGGGCAACAGCCAGAAAACAGGCTGGGTCTGCAGCTGAGCAAAGTTGCTCACTTCTACACTTGGTGCTGAGGCTTGAGGCTTGAGTGACAGTCCCTCGCATGGAGGAGAGGCGGAAATCACAGCAACAGCCACAGTGAGCCGGCACTGGCAATGCCCATACCCAACTGCCCTAGGCAGCGACAGAGGGGGTGGCAGGCCTGCAGACAGATCACACCTAGAGAACACAAAGGCAACACCAACTGGACTCCAGTGGCCACAACTTACTTATACACAGACAAAATGGGCAAGCAGAAAAATGCAAACCAAATGAATCAAGAGAAATCCCCAGAGAAGAACCTGAATGAACCAGATATAACCAAATTACCAGAAGCAGAATATAGAATAATAATAGTTAAGGATGTTCAAAGAAATTAGAGCAACAATGGATAGTCATTATGAACACCTAAATAAAGAGATAACAAGTATAAAAAACGAAATTGAAATCATAAAAAAGAATCAGACAGAAATGACAAATACAATATCAGAACTGAAGACCACAATGGAAGAAATTAAAAGCAGGATGAATCACGCTGAGGATCAAATCAGCGAGTTAGAGGACACAATAAACAAAGGCACAGAAGCACAGAAGAAAAATGAAAACAGACTCAAAAAATGTGAGGAAACTCTAAGGGAGCTTTGTGACAACATGAAGAGAAAAAACATTCGCATCATAGGGGTGCCTGAAGAAGAGGAGAGAGGACAGGAAATGGAAACTTTGTTCAATCAAATCATAGCAGAAAACTTCCCTAAATTAAGGCTGGGAAACATTCCACACGTTCAAGAAGCACACAGAACTCCATTAAAGAGAAACCCAAAGAAATCTACACCAAGACACATCATAGTTAAAATACCAAAGCTAATGAATAAAGAAAAAATTTAAAAAGCTATCACCTACAAAGGAGCCCCCATAAGGATGACATCGGACTTCTCAACAGAAACACTTGAGGCCAGAAGGGAATGGCAAGATATAATCAAAGTAATGCAGAACAAGAACCTATAACCAAGACTACTCTATCCAGCAAGGCTAACATTTAAAATTGAAGGAGAAATAAAGAGCTTCCCAGACAAAGAAAGCCTCAAGGAATTCATTAAAACCAAACCAATTCTGCAAGAGATACTAAGGGGCCTCTTGGGAACAGTTCAAAGGGAGGAAAGAATATAGCAAAAGAAGAAAACAGCTTTAAGAATAAAATGGCAATAAACAACTACATATCAATAATAACCTTAAATGTAAATGGATTAAATGATCCAATCAAAAGACATAGGGTAGCTGCGTGGATAAAGAAACAGGACCCATACATATGCTGTCTACAAGAGACACACCTTAAAACAAAAGATGCACATAGACTGAAGTTTAAAGGATGGAAAAAAATATTTCATGCAAATGGAAATGAAAAAAAAGCCAGGGTGGCAGTACTTATAGCTGACAAAATGGATTTTAAAACAAAAGCTGTAGTAAGAGATAAAGAAGGACACTACATAATGATAAAGGGAACAATTCAACAGGAAGATATAACTATTATAAATATCTATGCACCAAATATAGGAGCCCCAACATACATACAGCAGACTTTGATGGATATAAAGGGCGAGATTAACAGCAATACTATCATAGTAGGGGATTTCAATACCCAACTAACAACACGGAAGAGATCCTCAAGAAAAAAAATTAATAAAGACACAGCAGACTTAAAGGAGACACTAGATCAACTTAATTTAATAGATATCTTCAGAACTTTTCACCCTAAAGCAGTAGAATATACATTCTTCTCAAGCGCTCATGGTACATTTTCTAGGATAGACCACATGTTAGGACACAAAAATGGTCTCAATAAATTTAAGAAGATTGAAATCATATCAAGCATTTTCTCTGATCACAATGCCATGAAACTAGAAATTAACCACAAAAGAAAAACTGAAAAATACTCAAACACTTGGAAACTAAATAGCATGATATTAAATAATGAATGGATTAACAATGAGATCAAAGAAGAAATAAAAAAGTTTCTAGAAACAAATGATAATGAGCATACATCAACTCAAAATTTTTGGGACATAGCAAAAGCAGTTCTGAGAGAGAAGTTCATTGCATATCATAAGAAGCTAGAAAAAGCTCAAATAAGCAACCTGACCCTGCATCTAAAAGAACTAGAAAAACAACAGCAAATAAAACCCAGGAGAAGTAGAAGGAAGAAAATAATAAAGATCAGAGCAGAAATAAATGACAAAGAGGCTAAGGAAACAATATAGAGGATCTATGAAACCAGAAGCTGGTTCTTTGAAAAGGTAAAGAAGATCGATGAACCTTTAACTAGACTCACCAAAAAAAGAGAGAGAGGACTCAAATAAATAAAATTAGAAAGGACAGTAGAGAGATAACAACTGACACAGCAGAAATACAAAGCATTGTAAGAAAATACTATGAAGAACTCTTAGCCAAAAAATTAGACAATCTAGGTGAAATGAACAAATTTCTTGAATCATATAACTTTCCAAAAATCAATCTGGAAGAATCAGAACACCTAAACAGACCAATTACAACAAATGAGATCGAAACAGTTATCAAAAAACTCCCAAAAAAGAAAATTCCTGGGCCTGATGGCTTCACAAGTGAATTCTATCAAAAATTCAAAGAAGAACTAACTCCTATCCTCCTCAAGCTATTTCAAAAAATTCAAGAGAAAGGAAGACTTCCAAACTCCTTTTATGAGGCGAGCATAATTCTGATCCCCAAACCAGGTAAAGACAACACAAAGAAAGAAAATTATAGGCCTATATCCCTGGTGAATTTAGACGCTTAAATTTTCAACAAAATATTAGCCAACCGGATCCAGCAATATATGAAAAAAATCATACACCATGATCAAGTGGGATTTATTCTGGAGAGGCAAGGCTGGTTCAATATTCGCAAATCAATCAATGTGATTCATCACATAACAAAAGAAAGGACAAAAATTACATGATAATTTCAATAGATGCAGAAAAAGCATTTGATAAAAACCAGCACCCATTCATGCTCAAAACTCTCAGTAAAGTGGGAATACAGAGAACATTCCTTAACATGATAAAGGCCATCTATGACAAACCCACAGCAAACATTATACTAAATGGACAAAAAATTAAAAGCAATTCCCTTAAGATCAGGAACCAGGCAGGGGTGCACCCTTTCACCACTTTTATTTAACATAGTTCCGAAAGTCCTAGCTACAGCAATCAGACAACAAGAAGAAATAAAAGGCATCCAAATTGGAAAAGAAGAAGTAAAACTGTCAGTATTTGCAGATGACATGATATTGTAAATAGAAAACCCTAAAGTCTCAGTCTAAAATCTACTGGACCTTAAAAATAAATTCAGCAATGTGGCAGGACATAAAATTAATATTCAGAAATCAGATGCATTTCTATATACAAACAATGAACTGTCAGCAAAAGAAATTAAAAATACAATCTCCTTCACTATTGCAGACAAAAAAAATAAAGTACTTAGGAGTAAATTTAACCAAGGAGGTTAAGGACTTGTACTTGGAAAATTATAAAACATTGATGAAAGAAATCAAGGAAGATACAAACAAGTGGAAGCATATACCGTGCTCATGGTGAGGAAGAATAAACATCATTAAAATGTTTATATTACCCAAAGCAATTTATAAATTCAATGCAATACCAATTAAAATACCAATGACATACTTCGAAGATATAGAACACATATTCCAAAAATTTATATGGAACCAAAAAGGAACACGAATAGCCTCAGCAATCTTAAAAAGAAAAAATAAAACAGGAGGTATCACTCTTCCAGATATCAAGGTTTACTACAAGGCCATTATACTCAAGACAGCCGGAAACTGGCATAAGAACAGGCATATAAATCAATGGAACAGAACAGAGTGCCCAGAAATAAACCCACACCTTTATGGACAACTGATATTTGACAAAGGAGGAAAAAACATACAATGGAGTAAAGACAGCCTCTTTAACAAATGGTGTTGGGAAAATTGGACATCTACCTGCAGAAACATGAAACTAGACCATCAACTTACACCATTCACAAAAACCAACTTAAAATGGATAAAAGACTTAAACGTTAGCCGTGAAACCATAAGCATCTTAGAAGAAAACATAGGCAGCAAGCTCTCCGACATCTGTAGCAGCAATATATTTGCCGATTTATCTCCACGGGCAAATGAAATAAAAGTCAAGATAAACAAATGGGACTGTATCAAACTAAAAAGTTTTTGCACAGCTAAGGACAATAAGAACAGAATAAAAAGACAAACCACACAATGGGAGAACATATTTGACAGCACGTCTGATAAGGGGTTAATAACCAAAATTTATAAAGAACTTATAAAACTCAACACCAGGAAGACAAACAATCCAATCAAAATATGGGCAAAAGAAATGAATAGAAATTTCTCCAAAGAGGACATACAGATGGTCAATAGGCATATGAAAAAATGCTCAACATCACTAATCATTAGAGAAATGCAAATTAAAACCACAATGAGATATCACCTCACACCAGTCAGAATGGTGCTCATCAGCAAAACAACACAGAATAAGTGCTGGCGAGGATGTGGAGAAAAGGGAACCCTTCTGCACTGCTGGTGGGAATGCAGACTGGTGCAGCCACTGTGGAAAACAGTTTGGAGATTCTTCAAAAAATTAAAAGTAGAACTGCCTTTTGACCCAGCTACCCCAGTCATGATAATTCTATTCCCGGAGGCCATAAAGGCCAGACTATTCGCCAAGCAGACATCCCTACTCCCCCTCAGGACCTTAGGCAAACATTCACTGGGGCTCCTCTGATGGGGTCTGGCATGGCCACCAAGGGCAGCAAGCTCAAGTGGTTGACTGTAGAGTGGCCAGTGCAGAAGGGCCAGCTGCATGTCCACCCATAAAAAGGGAAGATGTGAAAGAATAGTCTGGGGCAGAGCAATTCAAAGCTAGGGAATTGAAGTGCTCTAGGAAAAGGGCAGGGTAATGGTCAACACCTGGACCCTGAGGAGTTTCAGCATAGCCTAGTGGCAGGTTAGCTGTATGGAATCCAGTTGGCCATGACTGGGGTCAGGCAAAGCAGGGTATTGCAGTGAACCTGTTCATTTCTCAACAGAAATAATGCAGGCTAGAAGAAAGTGGGATAATACTTCAGAGTGCTGAAAGAAAAACTATAACCAAGAACAATTTAACAAACAAAACTCTCCTTCAGAAATGAAGGAGAAAGATTTTTTCCCAGACAAACAGAAGCTGAGGAAATTCACCACCACTAGACTCACCTCACAAATAATGCTGAAAGGAGTTTCTAAGGCTGAAATGAAAGGTCACTACTTAGTAACATGAAAACATATGAAAATATAAAACATATTAGTAAAAGCAGGTATATAACACTATACTATGTTGATGTGTTAAGGAAACATGCAGACTGAAAGTAAAGAGATGGAAAAGATATTCCATGTAAACAGAAACTGAAAGAGAACAGAGTGAGATATACTTAGACAGAATAGACTTTAAGTCAAGAACTGAATAACATGAAACAAAAAAAGAACTATAACAATAGACAAAAGTCATTATATAATGATAAAGGGGTCAATTCATCAAGAGGTAATAACAATCATAAATATTTATGTACCCAATATAGGAGCACCTAAATGTATTAAATCTGAAGGGTAAAACAGACAGTAATTCAATATTAATAGGGGATTTCAATATCTCACTTCGTTGCTGAGAATTTTTATCATAAAAGTATGTTGAATTCCATTTTATACCACTTAAAAAAGTAACTCAAAATGGATTAAAGACTTAAATATAAGACCATAAATCACAAAAACTCTAAAAGAAAACAAAGAAAAATGCACCTTGACATTGGTCTTGGCAATGAATTTTTGGATATAAGACAACTCAATAGCAATAAATAAATAAATATATAACTGAATTTAAAAATTGGCAAAGAAGCCAAATAAAATTTTTTAAAAGAAGACATATAAGTGGCCAATAGATGCATAAAAAGGTGCTCAAAACCAGTAATCATCATAGAAATGCAAATCAAAACAACAATTACATATTGTCTCACACCTGTTAGGATGGCTTTTATCAAAGAGATAAGAAATAAGAAGTGTTGGTGAGGACATATAGAAAAGGGAAACCTTGAATACTGTTGGTGGGAATGTAAATTGGTATAGATTATTGAAAACAGTATGGAACTTTCTCAAAAAATTAAAAATAGAACTACTATACTATATGGTCCAGCAATCTTGCTTCTATGTAATTATCCTAAAGGAAAAAAATAACTATCTGGAAGAAATACCTGCACCTCCATGTTCATTGCACCATTATTCACAATAGCCAAACAGGGTTGGTGGGCTCTCTCAGAGCCAGGTGCCTCATCCATCCATTTCTACTTTATTGCTCTCACATAATGTTGAGGCTAGGTGTTCTACATGCTGGACACCTGGCCTGGTTCATTTAGAAAGCAAAGCATGGCCTGACCAGGTGGTGGTGCAGTGGATAGAGCATCGGACTGGGATGCGGAAGAACCAGGTTTGAGACCCCGAGGTCGCCAGCTTGAGCATGGGCCCATCTGGCTTGAGCAAAAGTTCACCAGCTTGGACCCAAGGTCGCTGCCTCGAACAAGAGGTTGCTCAGTCTGCTGAAGGTCCGAGGTCAAGGCACATATGAGAAAGCAATCAATGAACAACTAAGGTGTCAAAACGAAAAACTGATGTTTCTCATCTGATAAAGGGGTCAATTCATCTGATTAATGCTTCTCATTTCTCTCCGTTTCTGTCTGTCTGTCCCTGTCTCTCTCTCTCTCTGTCCCTGTAAAAAAGAGAGAGAGAGAGAGAGAAAGCAAAGCATGGATCCTGCCTGTTGTCAGAAACCCAAATTTATACTTGGTTTGGAACATGCACATGCCTTGGACTGTCCACCCTGCACTCCACTCCACTTGGGAGTCAGGGCACAGGGCCCTTTCTCAGAGACTCAGTGATATCAAGCTGCCTTGCCCTTCTATTCTTCTCTCCTCCCTAAAGTTGTAGGATTCATAGCTCCTTTCCAACAAGACAAAAAAAAAAAAAAAAAAAGCTTTGTTATTCACTTGCATCCTTCCCAATATAATGTGTCAATGGCAAAATTTTATGCACTGAGTCCTGCAGGATCTTAACTTTGAATAATAAAAAAATCAGGCTTTTGAAATAAAAGATTTTTCTTTCAAACTGACTTCAGTCTATTTTGAACCTCAAACTTGAGAAGTCATTCCTTGTTTTTGATTGCTGTTGACTAATATTACTTTAAGGGAAAACTAATACCTCTGGTCTAGTGTAAACAGGGGGAGAGCCACAGGGATGAAAAGGAACAGCAACAGGACTGACAGAAATAAATGTGTGGGGATTGCTTACTGAAGGATTTTGGCCTTTTTTTTAGTGTGCACACATTCAGCTTGGCAGGAACACAGTTTATATGTACTACTCAGGCCCACATCATCTCTTTTTTTCCTTCTACTTATTGGCAATATCTGGTTATATGCAATGTATGTTTATTAGAAACATTTCATCTCTATCATTACTGAAGTGACTCGGATTTAGAGCCACCAGATTCATAGAATGTGCAGGTAAGAAGTGAAGGCAGATTTTCTTTCTGAGCTACCTTGTTACCTTGATTGTTCATGGTCACTGATGATTTGAGGAGATGGCTATTCATATGAAAAGGAAGCAATAAAAAATTGGATAAGCAAAAAGAAATGTACAAGTCCCATGACAAATCTTGTTCTTCTTTCACTGGTTCTTACACCAAACAAGACTCTGAAAATGGCCATCAACTGATGGCTAGAGACACATCAAAAATAAAATTGTTTGCATAGACAGCATGGCAGGAGGAAGAAAGATGGCAACAGAGTAGCCGTGTGTGCCAACTAAAACCTCCTAAAACCAAATTGGATTACAACTTAATTTAAGAACAATCATCTTGAAAAACCAACTATGGACTAACCTAACAGGAATTTATAACTAAGAATCACTGAAGAAGCCACACTGAGACTGGTAGGAAAGGCAGAGACACAAAAAGGACTGCCCTTCTCCCAGGAGCATGCGGCGGTCTGGAGGGACTTTCACTCTAGGGTGGGTCCTCACCCCCAGGAGTGGAGCCCCAGTTTAAATCCCCAGAGCCTAGAAGAGGCACCCACACAGCATTTAGCTGTGAAAAGAGTCGGGATTCTGTCCACGAAAAAGAGACACACCTCTTGGAAGCAGATGCTGTTTTAAAGGGTCCGGGAGTAAAACCTCATTTACACCCACTTACCCAGAGGGCTCTGGTGGGGGAGAGCTTAGAGGACTATAGTTGCAGGAGGAGAGTGTAAGTTGAAGAACCAGGGAGAGCCACTGTGGAAGATGGCCACCGAAACCCCTGTGCTGAATCATTCTCCAGTACTGCAGTTGCCATCTTTTTGGGGTGGAGCAATCCCCTTTGAGTGGCATCACTGGGCCTAGAGAAAAGCAGCTGCTCCACCTCCGGGAGTCTCTCATAACCCAGAAATGACAAAGGGTTGTTATAAGAGGCAAGGAAGCAGGGGCACATCAGTGACTCAGTTTTCTAGTGTTGAGACTAAAGCTCCCCTCAACACTCTCCCCAGTCTATGACTGGTGCTTCCACCTCACAAGAGACTCAGCTAAAACTGTCCAGACAGGAGGCAGACCACACCTCTAGGTCTCAGAGGCCACAACCACCAGACTCCTGGGCCTCATCCTACTGAGGTCTATGAAAAAAGTCTGGACCAACTGACACCTGGAGACAAAAAGCGGAACCACAGCACTACCCTTCCTTATTGCTGAATTGCCACAGGTTCTAAACTCGAGCAGACATTTTTTTAGAAGCTGAGCCCAACAAGCAGCCAGAAGACAGGATGCAGGAGGCAAGACTCAGGTAAACTTGGCCTTTTGAGCGGATTTTCCCCTAGGCCCAGAAGGGGTAAAAGGCAGCCTAGGTATGCAGTTTGTATTTTCATGTACATTTGGGCCCAGCAAAGGCAGCCACAGACTAGGAATTGCTTGTAGCTCCAAGAAGGTTGCTGAGGGCCAGTCACAGGCAGTATCTCCCACTGGTCTGCTCTGGGTTTCTGCTTGAGAGACCCAGGGCTGGCACATCCAGGGGCCAGCTGCAGAAAACATTGGTTCAGGACCTAACAACCTTTGCTAGAGTGGTATCCTAAGGAAAAGCTATTCACACCAGGCTCAGCTGAGGCAAGGTCCACTCTCTGTGATTAGCACTGGCATAGTAGCTCATGTGCATTGAATAGGGTGGAGCTTCACAGTCAGCCAGGCTGGGCACTAAATATTCTATCCTGCTAGGCTAGATTTCACAGGGGAAAGGGAAAGAGGCTTGGAGCATGAGCATTTAAAATGACTCTATTGTTGGATCTGGTCAAGGGGCTTAGACACCATTGTGAAGGGCAGAGTCAGCCCCAGGAGAGAACTCTCTCAGTCTTCCTCCCTGAGAATGGGGTCTCAACAGCTGAAAGAACTTCTTCAGAGGGGACTGTCAGCCACACTCGGTCTGAACCTACTGCTCACCTTGTTAGGGAGAAATAAATTTGAGTATCCAGCAGTGGCTGAGGGATCTAGCTCTGAAGTAGGGACCACATTCCCTGTACTGAGCTCCTAACCAAGAAACTCCTGAAGTAGGGGGTCCCACAAACATTTTTACAACTTCAGGTGCCCTAACCCACCAAGTGTGCAACCTGTAGAGGGGTTGGTTGGGTAAGGGCAGTCTGAACCCACACTACAGTCTTACTACAGAACACTCTGAAAAGACCAGGCAGCTAAAAGAGAAGGAGGAGAAGCTAAAAAGTAGAGACAAATCTTACAGAGCTTCAGACTTTTATAGAGCCGCGGTCATCTCTAAGCAGGAGGAAGCTGATCCTTATACAAAGTTTGGCCCCTCTCACAGTACACAGAAAAAGAAAACACAGACACAAAAAGTGAAAAGTAAAGTTGCTGCAGACTGGTAGCCTAAAGCGAGTTACAAACAACAGCTGATGCCAGCACAAGAAGAACTAGAACCAACACTACTGGTAGTGGGTGGCAGACGGCACCAACCATAGACAGAACTACCTTCACAAGCAACAAACACAAAGGTGAAGTCTAGCAGGCAACAGACACTGTGGAGAATAAATATGCCCAACAGGACAGACATTGCATAGTGTGTAATACACATAATCAAGGTTGACTCTTTGAGCCAGCAAGCGAGAAGGGACAAACATACCCACTATAAGACCAACTGAATTTAATACTCACATACAACAAGAGGAAAAATAATACACTCAAGAAGCATTTCTAGAACAAGGAAAACAAGTGGCCTGGAAGAGAGTACTACCAAGTCCATCTTTTTCATAAAGATCACACAAAAATATCAGTGTCAGATAATAATACCTAATACACAGACAAATGGACAGAAAAAGAAATGTGACCTAAATGAATCGACAAGAGAAATCCCCAGAAATAGAACTGAACGAGAAGGAAGTAACTAAAATACCATATGCAGAGTTTAAAACAATGATTTTTCAGATGCTCAAGGATCTTAGAGCAACAATGGATGGACATAATGAGCACCTAAATATAGAGATAAAAAGCATCATAAAGGACATTAAAATCATAAAAAAGAACCAGTCAGAAATGACAAATACAATAAAAGAAATGAAGATAGCAGTAAAAGGAATTAAGAGCAGAGTGGATGAAGCAGAGGATCAAATCAGTGATTTAGAGGGAAAAATAAATGAAAGCACAGAAGCAGAGCAGAAAAAAAGGAAAGAGGCTCAAAAAGTCTGAGGAAATTCTAAGAGAGGTCTGTGAAAAAAGGAAGAGAAACAATATCCACATCATAGGAATTCTTTTTCTTTTTATTAATTTTAATGGGGTGACATTAATAAATCAGGGTACATATGTTCAAAGAAAACATCTCCAGGTTATCTTATCATTCAATTATGTTGCATACCCATCACCCAAAGTTAAATTGTCCTCTGTCACCTTCTATCTGGTTTTCTTTGTGCCCCTCCCCTCCCCCTTCTCCCACCCTCTCTGCCCTACCCCTCACCTACCCTCTCCTCCCTCCCCCCACCCCGTAACCACCGCACTCTTGTCAATGTCTCATAGTCTCACTTTTATGTCCCACCTATGTATGAAATCATGCTGTTCTCAGTTTTTTTCTGTTTTACTTATTTCACTCCATATAATGTTCTCAAGGTCCATCCATTTTGTTGTAAATGATCCAATGTCATCATTTCTTATGATGAGTAGTATTCCATAGTATATATGTACCAAAGCTTTTTAATCCACTCATTCTCTGACGGACACTTGGGCTGTTTCCATATCTTTGCTATGCTGCCACAAACATGGGGGCGCATTTCTTCTTTTCAAACAGTGCTATGGTGTTTTTAGGGTATATTCCTATAAGTTGGATAGCTGGGTCAAAAGGCAGTTAGTTCAATTTTTAATTTTTTGAGTAATCTACATACTGTTTTCCACAGTGGCTGCACCAGTCTGCATTCCCACCAGCAGTACAGGAAGGAGGGTTTCCTTTTCCCCACATCCTCACCAGCACTTGTTCTGTCCTGATTTATTAATGAGCACCATTCTGACTGGTGTGAGGTGATATCTCATTGTGGTTTTAATTTGCATTTCTCTAATGATTAGTGATGTTGAGCATTTTTTCATATGCCTATTGACCATCTGTATGTCCTCTTTGGAGAAATTTCTATTCATTTCTTTTGCCCATTTATTGATTGGATTGTTTGTCTTCCTGGTGTTGAGTTTTATAAGTTCTTTATAAATTTTGGTTATTAACCCCTTATCAGATGTGTTGTCATATACGTTCTCCCATTGTGTGGTTTGTCTTTTTATTTTCTTCTTATTGTCTTTAGCTGTGCAAAAACTTTTCAGTTTGATATAATCCCATTTGTTTATCCTGCCTTTTATTTCATTTGCCCGTGGAGATAAGTCAGCAAATATATTGCTGCAACAGATGTCGGAGAGATTACTGCCTATGTTTTCTTCTAAGATGCTTATGGTTTCACGGCTTACATTTGAGTCTTTTATTCATTTTGAGTTTGTTTTTGTGAATGGTGTAAGTTGATGATCTAGTTTCATTTTTTTGCAGGTAGATGTCCAATTTTCCCAACACCATTTGTTAAAGAGGCAGTCTTTTCTCCATTGTATGCTTTTTTCTCCTTTGTCAAATATCAGTTGTCCATAAAGGTGTGGGTTTATTTCTAGGTTCTCTGTTCTGTTCCATTGATCTATGTGCCTGTTCTTAAGCCAGTACCAGGATGTCTTTAGTACAATGGCCTTGTGGTATACCTTGACATCTGGAAGAGTGATACCTCCTGCTTTATTTTTTCTTTTTAAGATTGCTGAGGCTATGCGTCTTTTTTTTTGGTTCCATATAAATTTTTGGAATATGTGTCCTATATCTTTGAAGTATGTCATTGGTATTTTAATTGGTATTTTATTGCATTGAATTTATAAATTGCTTTGGGTAATATAGACATTTTAATGATGTTTATTCTTCCTAGCCATGAGCACGGTATATGCTTCCAGTCGTTTGTGTCTTCCTTGAGTTCTTTCATCAATGTTTTATAATTTTCCAAGTACAAGTCCTTAACCTCCTTGGTTAAATTTACTCCTAGGTACTTTATTTTTTTGGTTGCAATAGTGAAGGGGATTGTATTTTTAATTTCTTTTGCTGACAGTTCATTGTTTGTATATTAAAATGCCTCTGATTTCTGAGTATTAATTTTATATCCTGTCACCTTGCTGAATTCATTTATCAGGTCCAGTAGTTTTCTGACTGAGACTTTAAGGTTTTCTATAAACAATATCATAACATCTGCAAATAATGACAGTTTTACTTCATCTTTTCCAATTTGGATGCCTTTTATTTCTTCTTCTTTCTGATTGCGGTGGCTAGGACTTCCAGAACTATGTTGAATAAGACTGATGAAAGGGGGCACCCATGCCTGGTTCCTTAATGGGATTGCTTTTACTTTTTGCCCATTTAGTATGATTATTGTGGGTTTGTCATAGATGGCCTTTTTTAAGGTTAAGGAATGTTCCCTGTATTCCCACTTTGCTGAGAGTTTTGATCATGAATGAGTGCTGGATTTTATCAAATGCTTTTTCTGCGTCTATTGAAATTTTCATGTGATTTTTGTCCTTCTTTTTGTTTATGTGATGAATCAAATTGATTTGCAAATATTGAACCAGCCTTGCCTCTCCAGAATAAATCCCACTTGATCATGGTGTATGATTTTTTTTAATATATTGCTGGATCAAGTTGGCTAATATTTTGTTGAGAATTTTAGCATCTAAATTCATCAGAGATATTGGCCTATAATTTTCTTTCTTTGTGTTGTCTTTGCCTGGTTTCAGAATCAGAATTACGCTTGCCTCATAAAAGGCGTTTGGAAGTCTTCCTTCCTCTTGAATTTTTTGAAATAGCTTGAGGAGGATAGGAGTTATTTCTTCTTTGAATTTTTGATAGAATTCACTTGTGAAGCCATCAGGCCCAAGACTTTATTTTTTTGGGAGTTTTTTGATAACTGTTTTGATCTCATTTGTTGTAATTGGTCTGTTTAGGTGTTCTAATTTTTCCAGATTGATTTTTGAAAGTTATATGATTCAATAAATTTGTCTATTTTACCCAGGTCGCCTAATTCTTTGGCATAGAGTTCTTCATAGTATTTTTTTTACAATACTTTGTATTTATGTTGTGTCAGTTGTTATTTCTGCACTCTCATATCTAATTTTGTTTATTTGAGTCCTCTCTCTTTTTGTCTTGGTGAGTCTAGTTAAAGGTTAATTGATCTTGTTTACCTTTTCAAAGAACCAGCACCTGGTTTCATTGATCCTCTGCATTGTTTTCTTAGCCTCTATGTCATTTATTTCTGCTCTGATATTTATTATTTCCTTCCTTCTACTGGTCTTGGGCTTTATTTTCTGTTGTTTTTCTAGTTATTTTAAATGCAGGGTCAAGTTACTTATTTGAGCTTTTTCTAGTTTCTCATGATATGCCTGTAGTGCTATGAACTTCCCTCTCAGTACTGCTTTTGCTGTGTCCCACTAATTTTGAGTTGATGTATGCTCATTATCATTGGTTTCTAGGAAACTTTTTATTTCTTCTTTGATCTCATATTTAATCCATTCATTGTTTAATAACATGCTATTTAGTTTCCAAGTGTTTGAGTATTTTTCAATTTTTTTTTGTGCTTAATTTCTAGTTTCATGCCATTGTGATTAGAGAAAATGCTAGATATAATTTCAATTCTTTTAATTTTGTTGAGACCCCTTTTGTGTCCTAACATGTGGTCTATCATAGAGAATGTACCATGAGCGCTTGAAAAGAATGTATATTCTACTGCTTCAGGGTGAAAAGTTCTGAAGATATCTATTAAATCAAGTTGATCAAGTGTATCTTTTTAGTCTGCGGTTTCTTTGTTAATTTTTTTTCTTGAGGATCTATCCAGTGATGTTAGTGGGGTATTGAAATCCCTTACTATTATAATATTGCTGCTAATCTCACCCTTTATATCCATCAAAGTCTGCTTTATCTATGTCGGGGTTCCTATGTTTGGTGCGTAAATATTTATAATAGTTATATCTTCCTGTTGAATTGTTCCCTTTATCCTTATGTAGTGTCCTTCTTTATCTCTTACTACAGCCTTTGTTTTAAAGTCCATTTTGTTAGATATAAGTATTGCTACCCCAGCTTTTCATTTATTTCCATTTGCATAAAATATTTTTTTTAATTTTACCTTCAGTTTATGTGCATCTTTTGTTTTAAGGTGTGTCTCTTGTAGACAGCATATGTATGGTTCCTGTTTCTTTATCCACACAGCTACTCTATGTCTTTTGATTGGATCATTTAATCCATTTACATTTAAGGTTATTATTGATATGTAGTTGTTAATTTCCATTTTATTCTTTAAAGCTGTTTTCTTCTTTTGCTATATTCTTTTCCCCCTTTGAAATGTTTACAACAGGCTCCTTAGCATCTCCTAAAGAATTGGCTTGGTTTTTCCATAAATTTCCTGAGGTTTTCTTTGTCTGGGAAGCTCTTTATTTCTTCTTAAATTTTAAACGTTAGCTTTGATGGATAGAGTATTCTTGGTTGTAGGTTCTTGATCTGCATTACTTTGAATATATCTTGTCATTTTTTTCTGGCCTCAAGTGTTTCTGTTGAGAAGTCAGATATCGTACTTATGGGGGTTCCTTTGTAGGTGATAGTCTTTTTTTCTTTATCACTTAGCTTTAATATTTTAACTATGATGTGTCTTGGTGTAGTTTTTTTTTGTTTCTCTTTAATGGAGTTCTCTGTTCTTCTTGCACGTGTAAAACATTTTCCAGTCTTAATTTAGAGAATTTTTCAGCTATGATTTGATTGAACCAAGTTTCTGTTTCTTGATCTTTCTCCGCTTCTTCAGGAACCCCTATGATGCGGATGTTATTTCTCTTCATGTTGTCACAGAGCTCCCTTATGGTTTCCTCACATTTTTTGAGTCTCTTTTCTTTTTTCTGCTCTGCTTCTATGACTTTGTTTATTGTGTCCTCTAACTAGCCGATTCAATCCTCAGCTTCATCCATCCTGCTTTTAATTCCTTCCATTATTGTCTTCAGTTCTGATACTGTATTTGTCATTTCTGTCTGATTCTTTTTTATTATTCCCATTTTCTTTTTTATATTTGCTATCTTTATTTAGGTGTTCGTAATGACTATCCATTGTTGCTCTAATCTGTTTGAACATCCTAACTATCATTATTTTAATCTCTGCATTATGTAGTTTGGTTATATCTGATTCATTCAGGTTCTTCTCTAGGCATTTCTCTTGATTTTTTGGGTTGCTTTTCTCTGCCTTCCCATTTTGTCTGTGTGTAAAGAGTTTGGCTACTGGAGTCCAATGTGTGTTGCCTCTGTGTTCCCTAAGTGTGGACTTTCTGCAGGCCCGCCACCCTCTCTGCTGCTGCCTAAAGCTGATGGTTGTAGGTACTGCTAGCGATGGCTTTGGCTGCTGAGATTTTCCACTTGTCTTGACAGGAGTGGCTGTGTTCTCTACAAGCCTCAGCCGGTCTCAACCTTTGCCCCTCTCTCATGGGTGGGATCGTGCACCACACTCGGGCCACAAGCTTGGACATCAAGGGCAAGGGTGAGCACTCTTGCTTAGCTGCGGGTTCCTGTCAGCCTGTTTTTCCAGCCAGGAAAGGCTTTTGGTGTGTGCTCACCGCTAGCCCAGGCCGGAATCCCTGCCCCCACCAACCTCAGCTCCACAGCTGGGCGGGGCTGTTCCTATGCCTCAGCTGTGTGCTGGGCTTTTGCCCTGCCCCCCCAGCTCAGCTTCTTGGCTTCTCGGCAGGGCAGGGCTGTTGCTATGTGTTCAGCCGTGCGCTGGGCTTCCACCTCGCCCTGGCCAACCTTGGCTCCTACGTTGGGCCGGACTGTTGCTATGCACTCAGCCTTGCTCTGGGCTTTCACCCCACCATCGCGGGCAAAGTCGGTTCCGGCAGGGCTTCAAGCCCCAGAGGCCTCGTGCAGCTGCACACCTACATGCACCTGCCCAGCGGCAGATCTCTGCCCATTTCAGGCTCCCGCTTTTCCCCCCAGGTGGGGTTGCAGGTGGGCCTGCAGCCGCTGGACCACTTTTGCGCATCCCCTTTGCCCTGGCTGGGCTAGACCAAGGTCACACCAGCTGGCTGGCCTCTGTCCCGTTCAGCAGAACCTTGCTTTCATCTCCCGTGGCCACCAGCCTTCCAGCAAGCCCTCAGCAGTGTGGGTGTGGGCACTGCAGCTCAGATGCTAACACTCCATACTATAGTCCTGAAAGCTCCCTCCTCCTAAGTGACTGTGCTCTAATTGCCGCAGGGGAGCCTTTTTGGCTGGTGTTCTGCTTCCCTTTGCTGGTTCCAGGGGAAATATTGTTTCAGATTTATGTTGTCACTCAGCCCAGGGTGTAGGGTGGCTGTCCCTCAATTTTTCTCCCTGTACCTTCCAGACCGCACTCTCTACCCGCTGCTCCAGTCCTGTCCTCTCTCCCTGTCTCCCAGAGTCCCAGGTGAGTGGTAGTGAAAGAGGTTTTCTTTGCCGTTCCTTTAAGAATCCTGGGTCAGAGACAACTGTATCTTTCTCACATACAGTATCCTAACCTGTTTCCTTGTTAAATACTGTCCATATGTCTCTTCTAGGCTCTGGGGTTGCAGGCTGGGGCTTTGTTCCTGGGACCCAGATCTCTCCCTCTCTGCTAAACTCTTCCCGCCACATGGACTCTTCAGGCTGCCTTTCGCTCTGGGGAGCTGGGCAGTCCTTTCCGCATTTTCACTTTTTCTACCAGTCTCAGTGTGGCTTCTTCAGTGTTCCCTAGTTGAAGAATCCTCTCAGTCCAGTTCAACATTGGTTTATCCAGATAATGGTCCTTAAAATCAAGTTATAATACACTTTGGTTCTGGGAGTTGAAAGTTGGTATGTCCCCTTACTTTATTGCCATCTTGCCCCCCATTAGTGGCATTTTTATACACCGACAATAAACTGTGAGAATGACAAATTAAGGAAACAATCTCCTTCACTACTACAGAAACAAACAAAAATAAATAAAGTATCTAAGAGTAAATTTAACCAAGGAGGTAAAAGACTTGTACTCAGAAAATTATAAAGCACTGAAAAAAGATATCAAGAAAGATACAAACAAGGGGAAGCTTATACCATGTTCATGGAGAGGAAGAATAAACATTAAAATGTCTATATTACACAAAGCAATCTATAGATTCAATGCAATTCCTATTAAAATACCAATGGCATACTTCAAAGATATAGAACATATATTCCAAAAATTTATATGGAACCAAGAAAAGAACACGAATAGCCTCAGCAGTCTTGAAAATGAAGAATAAAGTGGGAAGTATCACATTTCTTAATATCAAGTTATACTACAAGTCCATTTTATTCAAAACAGCTTGTACTGGCATAAAAACAGGCATACATATAAATGGCAGAAATATATGGTCAATTGATATTTGACAAAAAAGGTAAGACTGTACAATTGAGTAAGATAGTCTTTTTATAACCAGTGTTGAAAATATTGGACAGGTACATGCAAAAAAAAAAAAAAGAAACTAGACTGCCAACTTACACCATTCACAAAAATAATCTCAAAATGAATAGAAGACTTAATGTAAGTTGTGAAACCATAAACATCTTGGAAGAACACATAGGCAGTAAACTCTTCGATTTCTCCCGTAGCGGTATTTTTGCTGATTTATCTCCACAGGCAAGTGAAATAAAGGACAAGATGAACAAATGGGACTATATAAAACTAAAAAGCTTTTGCACAGCAAAAGACACCATGAATAAAATAAAAAAACAACCCACACAATGGGAGAACATATTTGACAATACGTCTGATATGGGGTTAATAACCAAAATTTATAAAGAACTTCTAAAATGCGCTCTGACTGTGGGGGCTGGGCGTAAATCTTCTGGAAACGGGCTGGTCCCACAGCTGAGCAAAAGTGCTCACCTCTGCCCTTGGTTCTAAGGCTTGTGGCTTGAGTGACAGCCCCTCCTGCGGAGGAGAGGTGGAAATCACAGCAACAGCCGCAGTAGGCTGTCATTGGCAACGCCCACACCCAACCACCCTAGGCAGCAGCAGAGGGGATAGCAGGCCTGCAGGCAGACCACACCTAGAGAACACAAAGGGAACACCTACTGGACTCCAGTGCCCACAACTTGCCTATACACAGATAAAATGGGCAGGCAGAGGAATGCAAACCAAATGAATCAAGAGAAATCCCCAGAGAAGGACCTGAATGAACCAGATATAACCAAACTACCAAAAGCAGAATTTAGAATAATGATAGTTAGGATGTTCAAAGAAATTAGAGCAACAATGGATAGTCACTATGAACACCTAAATAAAGAGATAACAAGTATAAAAAACGAAATTGAAATAATAAAAAAGAATCAGACAGAAATGACAAATACAATATCAGAACTGAAGACCACAATGGAAGGAATTAAAAGCAGGACGAATCACGCTGAGGATTGAATCAGCGAGTTAGAAGACACAATAAACAAAGGCACAGAAGCAGAGAAGAAAAAGGAAAAGAGACTAAAGAAATGTGAGGAAAATCTAAGGGAGCTCTGTGACAACATGAAGAGAAACAACATTCGCATCATAGGGGTGCCTGAAGAAGAGGAAAGAGGACAGGAAATGGAAACTGTGTTCAATCATATCATAGCAGAAAACTTCCCTAAATTAAGGCTGGGAAACATTCCACACGTTCAAGAAGCACACAGAACTCCATTAAAGAGAAACCCCAAAAGATCTACACCAAGACACATCATAGTTAAAATACTAAAGCTAATGGATAAAGAAAAAATCTTAAAAGCTGCTAGAGAAAAAAAGTCTATCACCTACAAAGGAGCCCCCATAAGGATGACATCAGACTTCTCAACAGAAACACTTGAGGCCAGAAGGGAATGGCAAGATATAATCAAAGTAATGCAGAACAAGAACCTACAACCAAGACTACTCTATCCAGCAAGGCTAACATTTAAAATTGAAGGAGAAATAAAGAGCTTTCCAGACAAAGAAAGCCTCAAGGAATACATTAAAACCAAACCAATTCTGCAAGAGATACTAAGGGGCCTGTTGTGAACAGTTCAAAGGGAGGAAAAAATATAGCAAAAAAAGAATACAGCTTTAAAGAATAAAATGGCAATAAACAACTACATATCAATAATAACCTTAAATGTAAATGGATTAAATGATCCAATCAAAAGACATAGGGTAGCTGCATGGATAAAGAAACAGAACCCATACATATGCTGTCTACAAGAGACACACCTTAAAACAAAAGATGCACATAGACTGAAGGTAAAAGGATGGAAAAAAATATTTCATGCAAATGGAAAAGAAAAAAAAGCCAGGGTAGCAGTACTTATATCTGACAAAATGGACTTTAAACCAAAGGCTGTAGTAAGAGATAAAGAAGGACACTACATAATGATAAAGGGAACAATTCAACAGGAAGATATACCTATTATAAATATCTACGCACCAAATATAGGTGCCCCGACATACATAAAGCAGACTTTGATCGATTTAAAGGGCGAGATTAACAGCAATACTATCATAGTAGGGGATTTCAATACCCCACTAACAACACTGGATAGATCCTCAAGAAAGAAAATCAATAAAGAAACAACAGACTTAAAGGATACACTAGATCAACTTGATTTAATAGATATCTTCAGAACTTTTCATCCTAAAGCAGTAGAATATACATTCTTCTCAAGCGCTCATGGTACATTTTCTAGGATAGACCACATGTTAGGACAAAAAAATGATCTCAATAAATTTAAGAAGATTGAAATCATATCAAGCATTTTCTCTGACCACAATGCCATGAAACTAGAAATTAACCACAAAAGAAAAACTGAAAAATACTCAAACACTTGGAAACTAAATAGCATGATATTAAATAATGAATGGAGTAACAATGAGATCAAAGAAGAAATAAAAATGTTTCTAGAAACAAATGATAATGAGCATACATCAACTCAAAATTTATGGGACACAGCAAAAGCAGTACTGAGAGGGAAGTTCATTGCACTACAGGCATATCATAGGAAGCTAGAAAAAGCTCAAATAAGCAAACTGACCCTGCAGCTAAAAGAACTAGAAAAACAACAACAAATAAAACCCAGGACAAGTAGAAGGAAGGAAATAATAAAGATCAGAGCAGAAATAAATGACATAGAGGCTAAGGAAACAATACAGAGGATCAATGAAACCAGAAGCTGGTTCTTTGAAAAGGTAAACAAGATTGATGAAGCTTTAACTAAACTCACCAAGAAAAAAAGAGAGAGGTTTCAAATAAATAAAATTAAAAAGGACAGTGGAGAAATAACAACTGATACAATAGAAATACAAAGCATTGTAAGAAAATATTATGAAGAACTCTATGCCAAAAAATTAGACAATCTAGATGAAATGGACAAATTTCTTGAATCATATAAACTTCCAAAAATCAATCTGGAAGAATCAGAACACCTAAACCGACCAATTACAACAAATGAGATCAAAAGAGTTAACAAAAAACTCCCAAAAAAGAAAAGTCCTGGGCCTGATGGCTTCACAAGTGAATTCTATCAAAAATTCAAAGAAGAACTAACTCCTATCCTCCTCAAGCTATTTCAAAAAATTCAAGAGGAAGGAAGACTTCCAAACTCCTTTTAAGAGGCGAGCATAATTCTGATCCCAAAACCGGGTAAAGACAACACAAAGAAAGAAAATTATAGGCCTATATCCCTGATGAATTTAGATGCTAAAATTTTCAACAAAATATTAGCCAACCGGATCCAGCAATATATGAAAAATATCATACACCATGATCAAGTGGGATTTATTCTGGAGAGGCAAGGCTGGTTCAATATTCGCAAATCAATCAATGTGATTCACCACATAAACAAAAGGAAGGACAAAAATCACATGATAATTTCAATAGATGCAGAAAAGGCATTTGATAAAATCCAGCACCCATTCATGCTCAAAACTCTCAGTAAAGTGGAAATACAAGGAACATTCCTTAACATGATAAAGGCCATCTATGACAAACCCCAGCAAACATCATACTAAATGGACAAAAATTAAAAGCAATCCCCTTAAGATCAGGAACCAGGCAGGGTTGCCCACTTTCACCACTCTTATTCAACATAGTTCTGGAAGTCCTGTCTACAGCAATCAGACAAGAAGAAGAAATAAAAGGCATGCAAATTAGAAAAGAAGAAGTAAAACTGTCATTATTTGCAGATGATATGATATTGTATATTGAAAACCCTAAAGTCTCAGTCAAAAAACTACTGGACCTTATAAATGAATTCAGCTAGGTGGCAGGATATAAAATTAATACGCAGAAATCAGAGGCATTTCTATATACCAACAATGAACTGTCAGCAAAAGAAATTAAGGAAACAATCCCCTTCACTATTGCAGCCAAAAAAATGAAATACCTAGGAGTAAATTTAACCAAGGAGGTTAAGGACTTGTACTCAGAAAATTATAAAACATTGATAAAGGAAATCAAGGAAGATACAAACAAGTGAAAGCATATACCGTGCTCATGGCTAGGAAGAATAAACATCATTAAAATGTCTATATTACCCAAAGCAATTTACAAATTCAATGCAATACCAATTAAAATACCAATGACATACTTCAAAGATATAGAACGCATATTCCAAAAATTTATATGGAACCAAAAAAGAACACGAATAGCCTCAGCAATCCTAAAAAGAAAAAACAAAGCAGGAGGTATCACTCTTCCAGATATCAAGGTATACTATAAGGCCATTATACTCAAGACAGCCTGGTACTGGCATAAGAACAGGCACATAGATCAATGGAACAGAACAGAGGACCCAGAAATAAACCCACAGCTTTATGGACAACTGATATTTGACAAAGGAGGAAGGAACATACAATGGAGTAAATACAGCCTCTTTAACAAATGGTGTTGGGAAAATTGGACATCTACCTGCAAAAAAATGAAACTAGACCATCAACTTACACCATTCACAAAAACAAACTCAAAATGGATAAAAGACTTAAATGTAAGCCGTGAAACCATAAGCATCTTAGAAGAAAACATAGGCAGCAAACTCTCCGACATCTGTAGCAGCAGTATATTTGCCGATTTATCTCCACGGGCAAATGAAATAAAAGACAAGATAAACAAATGGGACTATATTAAACTAAAAAGTTTTTGCACAGCTAAAGACAATAAGAACAGAATAAAAAGACAAACCACACAATGGGAGAACATATTCGACAGCACATCTGATAAGGGGTTAATAACTAAAATTTATAAAGAACTTATAAAGCTCAACACCAGGAAGACAAACAACCCAATCAAAAAATGGGCAAAAGAAATGAATAGAAATTTCTCCAAAGAAGACATACAGATGGTCAATAGGCATATGAAAAAATGCTCAACATCACTAATCATTAGAGAAATGCAAATTAAAACCACAATGAGATATCACATCACACCAGTCAGAATGGCACTCATCAGCAAAACAACACAGAACAAGTGCTGGCGAGGATGTGGAGAAAAGGGAATCCTTCTGCACTGCTGGTGGGAATGCAGACTGGTGCAGCCACTGTGGAAAACAGTTTGGAGATTCCTCAGAAAATTAAAAATCGAACTGCCTTTTGACCCAGCTATCCCACTTATAGGAATATACCCTAAGAGCACCATAGCACTGTTTGAAAAGAAGAAATGCGCCCCCATGTTCGTGGCAGCATTGTTCACAATAGCGAAGATCTGGAACCAGCCCAAGTGTTCGTCAGAAGACAAGTGGATTAAAAAGCTATGGTACATATATACTATGGAATACTACTCAGCCATAAGAAACGATGACACTGGATCATTTATAACAAAATGGATGCACCTTGATAACATTATACGGAGTGAAATAAGTAAATCAGAAAAAAAGAAAAACTGAGAACAGCATGATTTCATACATAGGTGGAACATAAAAGTGAGAATATGAGACATGGACAAGAGTGTGGTGGTTACGGGGTGGGGGGAGGGAGGAGAGGGTGGGATAGGGAGGAGGGGAGGGACACAGGGAAAACCAGTTAGAAGGTGACAGAGGATAATTTTACTTTTGGTGACGGGTATGCAACACAATTGAATGATAAGATAACCTGGAGATGTTTTCATTGTACATATGTACCCTGATTTATTGGTGTCACCACATTAGAATTAATAAAAAATATATATATTTAAAAAAAAAAAAAAGAACTTCTAAAATGCAACACCAGGAAGGAAAACAATCAAAAAATGGAAAAAAGAAATGACTAGAAACTTCACCAAAGAGGACATACAGATGGCCAATAGACATATGAAAAAATGTTCAACATCACTAATCATTAGAGAAATGCAAATTGAAACCACAATCAGATAGCGTCTCACAACTGTCAGAAACAACATACAATAAGTGCTGGCGAAGGTGTGAGGAAAAGGGAACCCTTCTGCACCACTGGTGGGAATGCAGCCTTATGGAGCCACTGTGCAAAACTGTATGGGGTTTCCTCAAAAAATTGAAAATGGAACTGCCTTTTGACCTGGCTATTCCACTTTTAGAAATATATTCTATGAATACCAAATCACTGATTCAAAAGAAGATATGCACCTCCATGTTTATTGCAGCATTATTTACAATACCCAAGGTCTGGAAACAGCCCAAGTGTTTGTGGGTGAATGAGTGAATTAAAAAGTAGTGGTAATTATACACAATAAAATACTATGCAGCTATGAAATAGAAGGAAATCTTACCTTTTGTGACAGCATGAATGGACCTGGAGAGTATTATACTAAATGAAATAAGCCAGGTAGAGAAAGAATAATATATTATCTCACTTAAATGTGGAATCTAATGAACAAAGTGAACTGAGGATTGAAATAGAGGCAGAGGCAGGGTCACCAGGACCAGATAGACAGCAGTTAGAGGAAAGGGGGATAAGGCAATGGGATTAGAGAAGGTGAAGGGAGTAGTAAAAGTATATATGCATAACACAGATATATAGATAACTAGACAGCAAATCCTAGAGGGACGGGGGGAGAAAGTAAAAAGGAAAGGGGCAAAGGGGGTATAATAAAAGACACAGGGGTGGGTGAGGGAACTATATTTAGTGGGACACTTGAATCAATGTAAACACAATTAATTAAAATTAATAAAAATTAAAAAAAGAAAATACAAAGGACAAAATATTGGGAGCTGATCCAACTTAAAAAGAAATATGATTCTGCCAAGGCATTGGGGAGATGCTTGTTTTATATTATCAATCATACTGCAGGAAGATGATTACTATTCTAATTACTCTTGAGAAATAGAGTATTTTTGAGAAATAAAATAAAGCAATTTATTTTTTATAATTTTAATTTATTGTGTTTATATAGATTAAATTGTCCCACCAAATATTTTTTCCCCACACCCCCTTTGGGCTCCCCTTCTACCCCTCCCCCTAATGCCTTCCCACCTTCCCTTCATGATTTATTGTCCTGTTCTCTATATGCTGTCTAATGTATATATAATTTTATTAATCTCTTGCCCTTCTCTGATCCCATTTTCTCTTCCACTTTCGCTCTCACTGCTTTCCCTCTGGACCCTTTGATCCTGCCTCAACCTCTGTTCTGTTCTTCAGTTCACATTATTCACCGTATTTCTCAAATCAGTGAGGTTATATGATACTTTTTTTCACTCCTTGCCTTATTTCACTAAGCATGATAGTTCCCAAGTCCATCCATATTGTCACAAAGGGTAAGATTTTCTTTTTTTTTTTTGACAGCTGCTTAGTATTCCATTGTGTATATGTACCACTACTTTTTAATCCAGTCATCCACTGAAAAACACTTGGGCTGTTTCCAGATCTTGGGTATTGTAAACAATGCTGCAATAAACATGGGGGTATATTTCTTCTTTTGAATCAGTGATTTGGTATTCATAGGATATATTCCTAGAAGTGAAATATCTGTGTCAAAGGGCAGTTCCATTTTTAATCTTTTGAGGCATCTTCATAATGTTTTCCGCAGTGGCTGCACCAGTCTGCATTTCCACCAACAGTGCAGAAGGGTTCCCTTTTCTCCACACCCTCTCCAGCACTTGTTATGAGTTGTTTTGTTAATGAGCGCCATTTTGATAGGTGTGAGGTGGTATCTCATTGTGGTTTTAATTTGCATTTCTCTAAGGATTAGTGATGTTAAACCTTTTCTTATATGCCTATTGACCATCTGTATGTCCTCTTTGGAGAAATGTCTATTTCAGGGGTAAGAAAACTTTTTGGCTGAGAGAGCCATGAACACCACATATTTTAAATGTAATTCCGTGAGATTCATACAATATTTTTTAATACTAAATACAAGTAAATGTGTGCATTTTATGTAAGACCAACACTTTTAAAGTACAATAAGTCTATGAATTCTTTTAAAATAATGTTGTTATGCTGTTGCTAACCAATAATGAATAAAGTACTTTTTTATCATTAATGCAACTTCTGGTGCTGCATGGTTTTGCTGATGGCTTTGTAGTCTGGTTGATATGTGGTGAGGTTAAGCTTCATGCAGGTGTTGAGACTTCCATCTGTTAAACGTGATTGTAGGTTAGTCTTAACGTTCTTTAAATGTGAGCAAGACTGCTCACATGCATATGTAGAGCCAAACATTGTCAGTACAGCAATACTCACATGCTGCAGTGTGTGGTATGTGATGAGAAGCGTGTTCCAAGTCTTGACAATTAGCTGGTCTGCGGGTTGAAAAATTTTCATTTCTCCCCACTTGTGTTTGCTCGCCACCTCTGCTTGCTATCGTGCAAGTCTTTCCAAATCTTCATTCAGTGACTTGAACTAATTCACCCACATGTCTGAGGCCTTCAGGTTAGCACCTTGTAGATCAAAATCTTTGACAGAGACACTGCAGATGTAACTCAGGTCGGGGCTGTCCACTGCACACCCGTGTAGATGGGTGATGAATGTAAAAAGATGAGTGCACTCATTAAATTCTCCAAAGCGCACTTTGAATGACTGCAGGAGATTAGATGTGAAGTCCACTAGCTGCTAGAGATCAAGATGTTGAGCAGGGTCACTTGCTGTGCATACATCTTTAAACTCTCCCATTTTATAAAGTGTAGTAAACAATCTGTTTCAATGTCAGCGATGAAGAGTTCCAGCTTGTTTTCAAACCCAAACACTGCTTGTTGAAGGGATAAGACTGTATTTCCAACATCTTGCATTTTCATATTGAGCTGATTCAGATGTTCAGTCATTTAAATGAGATAGTAGAACTTCCAGAGCCACTCAGTGTTAGCTAACTCAAGATGCTCAACATTTTTTATTTCAAAAAAAGTTCAGATTTTGCTCAGACAAGCCGCAAAGTGGCTGAGCACCTTCCCTCTTGACAACCAACGCACATTGCTGTGCAAAAGCAAACCAAAATAATTATTTTCTACTTCATCCAACGGTGTTTTAAACTGGCAATCATTTAAAACTCAAGCAACAATAAAGTTGACCACCTGAATGACCAGCGACATCACCTCACCAAGCTGCTTGCCACACATCCGAGCACAAAGCACCTCCTGATGTAGAATGCAGTGAAAACTTAGGATGGGTCTCTTTTCATGTTCATGAAGAAGCGCTACAAATCCTCTGTTTTTCCCCACCATGCACGGAGCACCATCAGTACACACCAAAATAAGTTTATCCATTGGTATATTTTTTTTCTTTAGTGAACTCAGTGAAAGACTTGAATAAATCTTCCCCTCTTGTTGTCTCTTTCATAGGCAAAACAGCAAGACTTTCCTCACATAGTGTGTCAACATGAGCATACCTTGCAATCACGCTGAACTGGAATAAATGACTTACGTCTATTGACTCATCCAAAGCAAGAGAAAAGAATGGTGCTGCATTTATATCCTTCACTTGTGTTGCCTCAATTTGATTTGCCATCATGATGGTACGATCGTGAACAGTTCTTGCCAACAGAGGTATGTCTTTTATTTATTTGATTATCTTGTATTTATCTGAAAAGTCATCAAAAAGTTCATGGGCAACATCAAGTATGAATGTTTTGGCTTACTCCCCATCTGTGAATGGCTTTCTGTTTCTCACAATTGCTAAAGCACCAGCAATAGCTAGCCTAATTTCAGTCATCTTGTTGTGTCCATACATGGAGTTGCTGCTGACTAGCTTGCACTCTGCACAGTAGCTCTTGACATACTTTCTTCCTTCTGTCCCCCACTAGATATTTTGATGGAAATGTAGTATGGTGTGAGTTGAAGTGCCATTTTTTATTTGATCATTTCATCGATGTAATTTTATCATTGCATATTAGACACACTGCAGAGCCTGCTCTCTTCAAAAAGGCAAATTCCTCTGTTCATTCCTGCTGAAAAGTACAATACTCCTCATTCTTTTTTTCTAGCCATCTTCTTTGTCAAAAGGGATTCTGCAATTAGCTAGCTGACTACTTGGTTAAAAGGAGGGAAGTTTACTTCCTGATCTTACAATGACCCATGTATGTTATGCATTATCCAATATAAATTTGGTGTTGTCCCAGAAGACAGCTTTGATTTGCTCCAGACACCAGCAACCATGAAAATAAGGAGATGAATAGATTGTAACACATGAGAATGTTTTATATTTTTAACATTATTTTATTTTTTTAGTGATTTGTCTGCGAGCCAGATGCAGCCATCAAAAGAGCCACATCTGGCCTGCAAGCCATAGGTTTCTGACCCCTTGGCTAGGCAGTAGGCCTCCTAACAAGGGAGAAGCCTGTGCAGAGCAGTCCCAAGGAATGCTGAGGCAAATTTAACTAGACATACCCGGGGAGCCTTAGAAAGGAGCCTGAAAAGAAGTCAGTTTACCCCCCTGCCTGCTTAAGCTGGTGGCTCTGGCTGGCAAAGCATTCATACCCAGGGCTGTGCTTTTAAAGGACCTGGAGGAGGTACTTGGAAGCTTTTAAGACCTCCTGTTCTGCAGGCAGTGACTGGGGCATCTTCCTGCCAGTGAATACAGGTTACAAAGTGCAAAAAGCCTGGAAATAATAGTCTTGTGGAGTGTTGGGGCATATTAGACATGCATGGAGGCTCATAGAAAGACATCTGAGGAGCAATTGGCCCCTAACCCTGCCTGATTACACTGGCAGCTCTGGCTGGCAAAGCCTTACCCAGAACCCTGCGTTGAGTGGGGATAAAAAAAAAATTGGCAGCTTTTAGAGCCTCTTGCTCTCCAGGCAGTGGCAGGGACAACTTCACAGCTGGGTCACCAGGCTTCTGGTTCAGGAAGGAGAGACTTGAGGAGACGCTCTGGGAAAACAAACTCTCTCATTGTTGGAGCCTGCAAATACTCACAAGCCCCAACTACCAGTGAGACTGAGACCTAGTTTATGTCATCACCTAAGCATGCCACATGGGCAGAGCCTGGAGTACAAGTGCCACCGACCAAACAGAAAGAAAAGAAAGAGAAAGGAAAAAGATAATCTCTTAAAACCAGGAATAATCCACAGTATTTATAACTTTTTCTATGTTTTTGTTTCATTTTTTATCTTTTTTTCTTCCACCTTGGTTTTTTTACCCTCTTTCTGTTTTATTCTTCTTTTATTTTTCATCTTGAACTTTATTACCCTTAGGTGTTACATTTTCCAATTTTTTTTTCTTTCTCTCTATGAGGGTTACATTCCAAAATCATTAACTCTCTCTCTCTTTCTTTTTTTAAATCCTTTTCTCTTTTATTCTCCATCTCTTTTGGTTTCTTCTTTTCTCTTTCACTTTTTCTTTCATTCAATCCTCACTCACAAAAAAAATTATTTTCTTCAGATTCAATTTATTTTTGTGGCATTTTGTGTGCTTTTTACTTTGCTTTTTATCTCATTAGCATTACGCCCAAACCCAGCTTTCCATTTTATATAGTTTTTGTTCGACTTAATGCAATAGAATTTTCTATTTTTACTGTATTTTTTTTCGTTTTCTTTTCTCTTTCACTATATCTTTCATTTGACTGTCATTTGTAAACAAATTATTTTATTCTTGCTCCAAATTTCTTCCTTGTAGCATTTTGTGGGTTTTTACCTTGTTTTTTACCCCTTTTTTATTTCTTCCCAACTCAGGCCCTCCAATATAGGTAGTTTTTGTTACATTTAGCACAATATAATTTTCAGTTTTTCACTGTATTTTCTCAAAAAAAGATATTATTTTTAATTTTTAAAATCATTTCTTACTAGTGTTATGAACAAAAGCACCCTCAGATGTCACTAAGGAAAAAGAAATCAAATATCATGGATACAAAAGACAGATATGTAGCACAGATAGATGAGAAAATATCTATAAAAAATAATTTCAGTAGCTTAGAAACCTTGGAGTTAAATAACAGAGAATTTAAATAATAAATCCTAAAAATACTCAGAGATATACAAGAAAGCACAGAAAGGCAATTTAGGGAGCTTAGAAAACAATTCAATGAACAGAGAAAATATATCACCAAGAAAATTGAAATTATGTAAACAAGTCAAACAAAGCTGAAAAACATAATTCATGAACTGAAAAATAAGATAAGCTTAGCTAATAAAACAGGCCAGATAGAGGAGAAAATTAGTGACATAGAAGACAGGCAACTAGAGGCATGACAGAGAGAGGAGAGAGACTTACAAACTAAAAAGAAAATGAGAAAGCTCTACAGGAATTGTCTGACTCCATCAAAAAGAACAACATAAAAATAATAGGTATATCAGAGGAAGAAGAGAGAGAAAATGGAATGGAGAACATATCTAAACAAATAATAGATGAGAACTTCCCAAGCCTGTGGAAAGAACTAAAGCCTCAAATTCAAGAAGCAAACAGAACTCCGAGTTACCTTAACCCTAACAAACCTACTCCAAGAAACATCATAATGAAATTGGTACAAACCAATGAGAAAGAAAAAATTCTCAAGGCAGCCAGGGAAAAGAAGAATACAACATATAAAGGAAGGCCCATTAGATTATTATCAAATTTCTCAGCAGAAACTTTACAAGCTAGAAGAGAATGGACCCCAATATTTAAATTTCTGAAAGAGAGGAACTTCCAGCTAAGAATACTATACCCATAAAAGTTATCTTTCAAATATGAAGAAGAAATAAAAACATTCTCAGATATAAAAAAGATGAGGGAATTTATCACCAGAGAAGCCCCATTTCAGAAAATACTAAAGGAGGTTTTTCAACCAGATATAAAGAACAAAACAAAACGACAAGTAAAAGCTTCATCAAGAACACAATAAAATCAAATTTAATCTGTGACAACAAAAACAAAATGGGGAGAGGACAAAGATTAACAGTAGCAAAGGAGAATAAAGTCCAAGAGCACTCATGAGCTAATGTACTACAATGAACATGGTAGTTACCCTTTCCATTACTTATGGTAACCATCCCTGAAAAAACCACCACAGAAGCACATGACTTGAAAAAGAAAGTAACAGAGAAAAGAAGTATGGATTACAACCAAACAAATACAAATGACAGAAAAACAAAAGAGAATAGTCAAACAAGATACAAAACTAACAGAAAGAAATATATAAAATGGCAATAGGAAACCCTCAAGTGTCAATAATTACACTAAATGTAAATGGATTGAATCACCAATAAAAAGACACAGAGTAGCAGAATGGATTAAAAAAATTAACTGTATGCTACCTACAAGAAATACATCTAAACTACAAGGATAAAAACAAATTCAAAGTGAAAGGCTAAAAAAAATACTCCAAGCAAATAACATCCAAAAAAAGGAGGTGTAGCAATACTCATATCTAACAATGCTGAATACAAGACAGCAAAAGTAATCAGAGACAAAAATGGTCATTTCATAATAATTAAGGAAACATTGAATCAAGAAGACATAAATAACACTTCTTAAAATATATGCACAAAACCAAGGAGCACCAAAATATATAAGACAGCTACTGACTGACCTATAAACAAAAACCAACAAAAATACAATCATACTTGGAGACCTCAATACAATGCTGATGGCCTAAATCATTCATCCAAACAGAAAATAAAAAAAAGAAATAATGGCCTTATATGAAACACTAGAATAATTGGATATGATAGACATCTACAGGACATTTTATTCCAAAGTGCCAGAGTATACATTAATCTCTAGTGTACATGGAACATTCTCAAGAATTGACAATATGTTGGGCCACAAAAATAACATCAACAAATTTAGAAAGTTTAAGATTATACCAAGCATATTCTCTGATTATAAAGCCTTGAAACTAGAATTTATCTGCAAAAAAGAGGTAAACAAATCCACAAAAATGTGGAAACTAAACAACATACTTTTAAAAAATGAGTTGTTTAAAGAATAAATAAAAGCAGAAATCAAAAGTTACATACAGACAAACAAAAATTACAATACAACATATCAGGATTTCTGAGATGCAGTAAAAGCAACAATAAGAGAAAAGTTCATGTCACTACAGGCCCATATGAACAAACAAGAGATAGCCCAAGTAAACTACTTAACTTCACATCTTAAAAAACTAAAAAAAAAAGAAGACAAAGGCAATCCAAAACAAGCAGAAGAAAAAAAAATTATAGCACAACTGAACAAAATAGAGAACAGAAACACTATAAAAAATCAATAAAACTATATGCCACCAAATTTAACAATCTAGAAGAAATGGATAAATTCCTAGAACAATACAATCTTCCTAGACCGAGTCATGAAAAAGTAGAAAACCTAAACAGACCCATAAGCAGGGAGGAAATAGAAACAACTATCAAAAACCTCCCAAAAAATAAAAGTCCAGGACCAGACGGCTATACTAGTGAATTCTATCAAACATTCAAAGACTTGGTTTCTATTCTACTCAAAGTCTTCCAAAAAACAGAAGAAGAAGCAATACTTCCAAACACATTTCATGAGGCCAACTTAACCCTCATACTGAAACCTGGCAAGGACAACACAAAGAAAGGAAACTGCAGACCAATATCTCTAATGAATACAGACGCTAAAATACTAAACAAAATACTAGCAAATTGAATACAACAGCACATTAAAAAAGTAATGCATCATGATCAAGTGGGATTCATCCCAGAATTACAAGGGTAGTTCAACATACTTAAGACAGTTAACGTAATACATCATATCAACAAAACAAAGAACAAAACCACATGATTTTATCAATAGATGCAGAAAAGCCATTTGATAAAATACAACACAATTTTATGTTTAAAACACTCAACAAAATGGGTATAGAAGGAAATATATCAACATAATAAAGGCCATTTATGATAAACCACCAGCTAACATCAGATTAAATGGCATAAAACTGAGGACTTTTTCCTTAAACCAGGAACAAGACAAGGTTGTCTACTCTCTTCACTTTTATTCAACTTAGTGCTGGAAGTTCTAGCCAGAGCAATCAGACAAGAGAAAGAAATAAAAGGCATTCATATAAAAAAAGAAATAAAGGTTTCACCTTTTGCAGATGATATGATCCTATACATTGAAAACCCCAAAGATTTCACAGAAAGACTACTAGGAACAATAAACCAATACAGTAAGGTTGCAGGATACAAAATTAATATACAAAAGTACATTGCCTTTCTATATGCCAACAATGAAACATCATAAAACGAACTCAAAAAACAATTTCCTTCATGGTTGCAACAAAAATAATAAAATATGTAGGACACTGATGGTCAACCTTTTTATAAAAATGGCCCACTTTTACAGTGCTGGTCAACCTGGTTTCTACCGCCCACTAGTAGGCGTTCCAGCTTTCATGGTGGGCGGTAGCAGAGCAACCAACCGGCACCACAATTGGCCTACCATGAAAGATGGAATGCCCACTAGTGGGCGGTAGGGATCAGGTTGACCAGCATTGCAAAAGTAGACAGTTTTTATAAAAAGGTTGACCATCAGGGATCTAGGAATAAACATAATAAAGAATGTAAAGGACCTATATAATAAAATCTACAAAGCATTGTTAAGGGAAATTGAAAAAGATACAATGAAATAGAAAAATATTTCTTGTTCTTGGATAGAAAGAATAAATATAGTCAAAATGACAATATTACCCAAAGCAATACACAAGTTTAATGCAATTCCCATCAAAATACCAATGGCATTTTTTAAAGAAATGGAACAAAAATAATCAGATTTATATGGAACTATAAAAGAACCCGAATAGCCAAAGTAATCCTAAGAAAAAAGAACAAAGTTTGTGCCATTACAATACCTGACTTCAAATTATATAATAGAGCCACGACAATCAAAACAGCATGGTATTGGCAGAAAAATTGACACTCAGACCAATGAAACAGAATAGAAAGCCCAGAAATAAAACCACAAATATATGGTCAAATAATTTTCAATAAAGTGACCAACAACACACAAGGGAGCAAAGAAAGCCTCTCCAACAAATAGTGCTGGGAAAACTGGGAAGCCACATGCAAAAGAATGAAACTTGACTACAGTTTGTTCCCTTGTACTAAAATTAATTCAAAATAGATCAAAGACCTAAATATAATAATTTATCTTTGCTTTTACTTCCCTTGCTTTTGAAGTCAAATTCATAAAATATTCTCTATGGCCAAGGTCCATGAGTTTAGTACCTATTTTTAATTCTATGTATTTTATTGTTTCAGATTTTATGTTTAGGTCTTTAGTACATTTAAAATTAATTTTGTACAAAAAGACAAACCGTAGTTGAGTTTCATTCTTTTGTACATGGCTTTCTAGTTTTCCCAGAACCATTTATTGAAGAGACTTTCTTCCCTTCATTGTGTGTTCTTGGCTCCTTTATTAAAGATGATTTGGCTATATATATGTCGTTTTATTTCTGGGATCTCTATTCTGTTTCTTTGATCTGTGTGTCTATTTTTCTGGCAATACCATGCTGTTTTGATTATCATGGTTCTGTAGTATAATTTTAAGTCAAATATTGTAATGACATCAGCTTTATTTTCTTTCCTTAGGATTACTTTGGCTATTCAGGATTTTTTATGTTCCATATAAACCGGATGATTTTTTGTTCCATTTCTTTAAAAAATGTCATTGGAATTTTGATGGGAATTGCATTAAACTTGTATATTGCTTTGGATAATATGGTCCTTCTGATTATATTTATTCTTCATATCCAAAAACAAGGAATATTTTTCCATTTCATTGTATCTTTTTTGATTTCCCTTAATGCTTTGTAGTTTTCATTATATAGGTCCTTTACATTCTTTGTTATGTTTATTCCTAGATATTTTTTTTTTGCAACCATTAAAGAAATTATTATTTTTAGTTTATTTTCTGAAGTTTTATTGTTGGCATATAAGAAAGCAATTGACTTCTGTATGTTAATTTTGTATTCTGTGACCTTACTGTATTGGTTTATTGTTTCTAATAGTCTTTCTGTGAAGTCTTTGGGGTTTTCTAAATACAGGATTATATTATATGCAAAAAGTGAAACCTTTACTTCTTCTTCCCCAATATGAATGCCTTTTATTTCTTTCTCTTGTCTGATTGTTCTGGCTATAACTTCCAGCACTACGTTGAATAGGAGTGGAGAGAGTAGACAACCTTGTCTTGTTCCTGATTTTAGAGGAAAAATTTTTAGTTTTTTGCCATTTAATATGATGTTAGCTGGTGGTTTATCTGGCCACCTTTATTATGTTGAGATATTTTTCTTCTATACTCATTTTGTTGAGTGTTTCAAACATAAAATGATGTTGGATTTTATTGAATGCCTTTTCTACATTTATTGATAGGGCCATATGATTTTTGTTCTTTCTTTTGTTAATATGGTGTATTACATTAACTGTTTTATGTATATTGGCCATCCTTGTGACCTCAGGATGAATCCCACTTGGTCACGATGAATTATTTTTTAATGTGTTGTTGTATGCGATTTGCTAGTATTTTAGCATCTGTATTCATTAGAGATATTGGTCTGTAGTTTTCTTTCTTTGTGTTGTCCTTGCCAGGTTTTGGTAAAAGAGTTATGTTGGCCTCATAAAATGTTTTTGGAAGTATTGCTTCTTCTTCAATTTTTTTGGAAGACTTTGAGTAGAATAGGAACCTAGTCTTCTTTGAATGTTTGATAGAATTCACTAGTATAGCCGTCTGGCCCTAAATTTTTATTTTTTGGAATGTTTTTGATAGTTGTTTCTATTTCCTCCCTGCTTATGGGTCTGTTTAGGCTTTCTACTTCTTCATGACTTGGTCTAGAAAGATTGTATTGTTCTAGGAATTTATCCATTTCTTCCAGATAGTTAAATTTGGTGGGATAGTGTTTTTCATAGTATTCTACAATAATTCTTTGTATATCTATAATATCTGTGGTGATTTCTCCTCTTTTATTTTGAATTTTGTTTATATGAGTCTTTTCTCTTCTTTCCTTAGTGAGTCTTGCCAAGGGTCTGTCAATTTTATTAATCTTTTTAAAGAACCAGCTTCTTGTTTTATTGAATATTTCTATAATTTTTGTGTTCTCTATTTCATTTATTTCTGTTCTAATTTTTTATTAATTTTAAATTATTGTGTTTACATAAATTCAAGTGTCCCACCAAATATCCCTCCCTCAGCCCCACCCCTATGTCCTCCTTTATACCCCTCTTGCTCCACTCCCCTCAACACCCTTCCTCCTTCCCTCTAGAATTTGCTGTCCAGTTATCTATATATATAAAATTTTACAAATGCCTTTACCTTCTCTGATCCCATCCCCTCATTTCCCTTCTGCTGTTCTTCTGGTTCCTGTCAACCCGCCTCTGCCTCTATTTCATTCCTCAGTTCACTTTATTAGATTTTACATATAAGTGAGATCATATGATATTTGTCTTTCTCTGCCTGGTTTATTTCACTTAGCATAATAATCTCCAGGTCCATCCATGCTATCGCAAAATATAGGATTTTGTTCTTTTTCACAGCCACAGAGTATTCCATTGTGTATATGCACCACTGCTTTTAAATCTACTCACCCACTGACAGACACTTGAGCTGTTTCCAGATCTTGCCTGTTGTAAACAAAGCTACAATATGCATGAGGGTGCATATCTCCTTATGAATCAGTGATTTGGTGTTAGGATACGTTTCTAAAAGTGGGATAGCTGGGTCAAAAGGTAGTTTCATTTTCAATTTTCTGAGGAATTCCCATACACTTCTTTACAGTGGCTACACAAGGCTACATTTCCACCAGCAGTGCAGGAGGGTTCCCTTTTCTCCACACCCTCGCCAGCACTTATTGAGTTTTGTTAATAAACGCCATTCTGACAGGTGTGAGGTGGTATCTCACTGTCGTTTTACTCTGCATTACTCTAATGATTAGTGACATTTAACATTTTTCATATGCCTATTGGCCATTTGTATGTCCTCTTTGGAGAAGTGTCTGTCAATTCTTTTTTTTATTTATTAATTAAATTGTTTACCTTCCTGGTGTTGAGTTTTAGAAGTTCTTTATAAATTTTGGTTATTAACCCCTTAGCAGATGTATTAGCAAATATGTTCTCCCAATTGTCTTTTGCTGTGCAAAAGTTTTTGGCTTGATACAGTCCCAATTGTTCATTCTGTCCTTTATTTCACTTGCCCATGGAGTTGAACTAGCAAAGAAATTGCTACGAGACGTGTCGGAGAGTATGCTTTCAATGTTTTCTTCCAAGATATTTTATGGTTTCAAATCTCACATTTAAGTCTTTTATTCATTTGAGTTTATTTTTGTGTATGCTGTAAGTTGGTGGTCTAGTATCATTTTTTTTTTTGCATGTACCTGTCCAATTTTCTCAGTACATTTGTTAAAGAGACTGTCTTAACTACACTGTATGCTCTTACTTTCTTTGTCAAATATCACTTAGACATAAATGTGAGTTTATTTCTGGGTTTTCTGTTCTGTTCCATCTATCTGTATGCTTGTTCTTATGCCAGTACCAAGCTGTTTTGAGTACAATGGCCTTGTAGTATAACTTGATATAAGAAAGTGTGATACCACCCACTTTAGTCTTCTTTTTCAAGATTGCTGAGGTTATTCATGTTTATTTGGGTTCCATATAATTTTTTGTAATATTTGTTCTATATCTTTGAAGTATGCCATTGGTATTTTAATATGAATTGCATTAAATATATAGAGTGCTTTGAGTAATATAGTCATTTTAATGATGTTTATTCTTCCTATCCATGAACACACTATATGCTTCCACTTGTTTGTATCTTCCTTGATTTTTTTATCAATGTTTTATGATTCCTGAGTACAAGTCTTTTACCTGCTTAGTTAAATTTACTCCTAGGTGCCTTATTTTTTGTTGCAATAGTGAAGAGGGTTCTTGCTTAATTCTTTTTCAGACAGTTCATTTTTGTTGTATAAAATGCCAATGATTTCTGAATATTAATTCTATATCCTGCCACCTTCCCAAATTTGTTTATTAGGTTTAGTAGTTTTTTCACTGAGACTTTAGGATTTTCTATGTACAATATTATGTAATCAGCAAATAATGATAATTTTACTTCTTTTTCAATTTAGATGCCTTTTATTTCTTCTTGTTGTCTGATTCTTGTGGCTAGAACTTTCAGAACTATGTTGAATAAAAGTGGTGAAAGGGGGCACCCCTGCCTTGTTACTGATCTTAAAAAGATTGCTTTTAATATTTGCCAATTGAGTATGATGTTAGCTGTGCATTTATCGTAGATGGCCTTTATCATGTTGAGGTATGTTCCCTGTATTCCCACTTTGCTGAGAGTTTGATCATAAATGAGTGCTGGATTTTATCAAATGCTTTTTCTGCATCTATTGATATTATCATGTGATGTTTATACTTTCTTTTGTTTATATGATGAATCACATTGACTGATTTGCAAATATTGTACCAGCCTTGCCTCTCCAGAATAAAACCCACTTGATCGTGATTTATGATTTTTTTAATGTATTTCTGGATCCGATTTGCTATTTTATTGAGAATTTTAGCATCTAGGTTAATCAGGGATATTGGCCTATACTTTTCTTTTTTTGTGGTGTCTTTACCTGGATTTGGAATGAGAATTATGCTTGCCTCACAAAAGGCATTTCAAAGTCTTCTGTTCTCTTGAATTTTTTGAGTAAGTTTGAGAAGGATAGGTGTTACTTCTTCTTTGAATATTTGGTAAAATTCACCTTTGAAGCCATCTGGTGCAGGACTTTTGTTCGTTGAAAGTTTTTTTGATAACTTTCATTTCATTTGTTGTAATCAGCCTGTTTAGGTTTTCTGATTCTTCCAGATTGATTTTTGAAAGATTATATGTTTCAAGGAATTTATACATTTCACCTAGGTTGTCCAGCTTTTTGGCATACAGATTTTCTTAGTATTTTCTTACATACCTTTGTATTTCTGCAGTGTTAGTTGTTACTTCTCCAATTTCATTTTTAATTTTATTTATTTGAGTCTTCTCTCTCTCTCTCTCTTTTATGGTGACTTTAGTTAAAGGTTTATCACTCTTATTTACCTTTGCAAAAAACCAGATTTTGGTTTCATTGATCTTCTGTATTTTTTTTTTTTTTAGCTTCTTTGTCATTTATTTTTCCTCTGATCTTTATTATTTCTTTCCTTCTACTTCTTCTGTGCTTTATTAGTTGTTCTTTTTTTAGTCCTTTTAGACACAGGATTAAGTTGTTTATTTGAGGTTTTTCTTGCTTCTATGGTATGCCTATAGTGCTATGAACTTTTCTCTCAGGACTGCTTTTTCTGTGTCCCATAGATTTTTGAGGTGTTGTATGTTCATTTTCATTTGTTTCAAAGAAATTTTTGCTTTCCTTTTTGATCTCATTTTTAACCCATTTATTATTTAATAACATGCTATTTAGCCTCCAAGTGTTTTAATATTTTTCAGTTTTTTTATTGTAGTTGACTTCTAGTTTCATACCATTGTAATCAGAGAAGATGCTTGATATGATTTTAATCTTCTTAAATTTATTAAGACTCGTTTTGTTTCCTAACATGTGGTCTATCCTAGAGAAGGTACCATGAGCACTTGAAAATAATATATATTCTTTTGCTTTGGGATTAAAGTTCTGATAATATCTATTAAATCCAGTTCATCTAGTGTGTCATTTAAGGCCACTGTTTCTTTGTTAATTTTCTATCTGGAGGATCTATCCATTGATGTTAGTGGGGTATTAAAGTCCCCTATTATTATAGTATTACTGTTGATCTCACCCTTAATGTCCATCAAAATTTGCTTTATATATTTAGGTGCTCCTATATTAGGCACATAGAAATTTACAATGGTTATATTCTCTGGTTGAATTGCTCTCTTTATGTAGTGACCTCCTTTATCCCTTATTATAGCCTTTGTTTTGTTTTGTCAGATATAAGTTTTGCTACCCTGTGGACAAGGCCCACCTGGGGGTGAGGATGATGGAGACGCACAAGACCTGACTCCAGGGACAAGGTTCAGTGACGCAAATCCACTTTACTCAGGAAGTAAACTAGCTTATATACATGGGTTCAGCCAATAGGATGTTATAGTAGGGCAAATGGCAAAAAAGGTCAGGAGGCTGCCTGGCTAACACTGAGTCATTTCTGTATAGCGGGCAAACTCCCTTCCTTGGTGTTCCCAGGAGGGATTCAGGAGCTGAAGTATTCTCACAGCATTGCATCAGCCACAGCTGCTTGGTAAATGCTCTGCACTCTACCTACATCTCCCCTTTCTCTTTTAATTAAGGCCAGTTGAACTTGCTTGATTACTGCTTGTTGCTGTTGTAGCTTCTGAATGCTATGCATTATACAACAAAACCCTAGTAGCACTAAAACAATTATAATACCTATTATTAGCTGTATTAAACAATGAGGCAAGTTTACTAGTTAGGAAATAGAATGGGGGTCTTAAACAGGGGATTCCTACTAGGGGAGGGGATGTCATTTTTCCTCCCATTGTGTTACCAAGACCTTCCAGGTACCGTTAAACACAGTTTCATTTTTGATTGTAAAAAATGAATGTAGGCCCATGCATGCCCCCTTTCCACAAGGTCCCAGGGTCCAAACACGGAACGGATGCCGCGGTCTGCAAACTGCATATGGTTGCATTCCATCTCTCAGCTTTCGATGCCAAACTCTGAGGTTGATGGTCTATGCATCTAGGCCAGAGGTAATGCGGCAGTCTCTCCAGGAAATTCCTTCTCTCGGGAGTATTCTTAGATGTTTGTCATATAGGAACAAGCAAAGAGGTGACCCTGGGAAGGCAAGGTTAGCAGGGCAAGCCCAGTTGTTGGTAGCTAGGGCAGGAGGGCTTGTAGGCCAAGTACTGAGCCTTGGCTGGTAGTAGAGTTTTCAGCAAAGTACCCCATAGTATGATTTTGAAGGAGGACCCACCCCTCTGAGGGGATGGTGTTAGTAAACTTAAGTAGCATTGGGTCACTGAAGTTACCCCATACAGTGCCGTTCCACTGTTGGGATTCCTGGCCACTATTGTCATGAGGGAGGCTAAGGGAGCAGTTACTGGAATATACTGCTGGAAACTGTGGGCTATTAACTTCAACAGGCATAATTATGCCAGGGTAGGGAAGAGCCACCCAGATGTGAGGATCTCCTCATGCCTGGGAGTTCACTGTGATAATGGCACACGTGAGGAGGAACAGAGTGCCTGGACCTGGGGCTAATCTTTGAGCCTGTTCAGCTAGCGCCTTCATATCTCCCCAGGTTATGTTATGAGCACGTTGGTTATGAGGTCTCCTGGAGCACTGAGGACCTCCTCCAGGCAGCCGTTTATCAAGGCTGAGGCTGGCCATCTCCTGAACCGGAGGGTTCGCAGGTGTTGGAGGCATCATTGGTGGGGTCATCTTGGGTCACTGGGAGTGGCCGTACGTTCCTTTCTGGGATCCAAATTTAATGTGGGCTATTTTCTGGAAAAACACAAGCATAACTTCTCCCTTGCATTAGAAGGGGGTGCGGTCCCTGCCACTGAGCTGTGGCTGGGTCCTCCCAGCATACTAACGGCAACAGGGTCGACTGGCTACGAAGGCCTCCCCAGTGTTTATAAGCGGGAGTTACTCCTTCAGAATCAAAAGTTAAATAATTGAGAGTGAATACAGCACTGAGGAGCACTTCTCCAGGTGAGCCCTGGGGCATATCCCCCCTTCCTTTTTGAATTTGAAGCTTGATGTCTCTGTGTCGCCTTCTACAACAGCTTGTCCTTGGGGATTATAAGGAATGCCAAGGCGGTGTGTGATTTGCCATTAGGAACAAAAGGCTTTAAATTGGCTGCTGGTATAACAGGGCCCATTGTCAGTTTTGATTTCCCAAGGTACCCCAAGGCAAAGCATGGCCTGTCGAAGGGCACAAATTGCATGTTTAGTTCTCTGTGGCCGAAATGGCTCTGGAGAAGGTGTCTACTGCTACGGGTACATAGCAAAGTTTGCCAAATTGGGGAACATGAGTGACATCTACTTGCCTTACAGCATTAGGCTGTAGACCCCTAGGGCTGACACCTTGTGATTGTAGGGAGCCTAAGAGTAGTAAAGGCCCACATTGTTTACACGCACGTACAAGGTGTTTGCAGGCTGTGTGAGTGAGATCGGGAAAGAGAGATTTAAGAGAATGGGCAGACATATGAAATTGGGCATGCAGCTGCCTAGCATGCACAATAGGAGAAACTATTGTGCATTGCCTGCTGGAAGAGGACCAGGTAAGCCTGAGTGAGAGCGACGATGTTAAATATACCAAGGGTGCTGACGCTCCTCTAATAGTTCTTTAAGCTGGCTGAAGGCCTTATCAAGTAACGTCTGCTCGGGTCGGAAGATGGAATGGGCAAGACCTTTAACTGTGTGTACAGCATAGGCACTATCTGAGAAGATATTGAGAGGAGCCTGTTGCCAGAGATATAGGGCATAATAGATGGCTAGTAGCTCGCCTACTTGTACTGACCTTGCATAACTGTATTTATGGAACTTTGTGCTTTCTGTTGGTGATTTGAATACTATCCCACAATGAGATTGGTGATGGCTAGCATTGGTGAATGCGAGCATACTATATGGGATAGGGGTAGAGGCTGGATAGGAATGAGGGGTTGTTTGTGATGGGACTCTATGCAGTGTTTGCAGGAGTTTATCATTGGGTAGGTGATTGTCTATTTGACCAGGAAAGTTAGCTACAAGTGATTGTACTTCTAGGTCATCAGGAAGGAAGAACTGTGTATGGTCAAGAAGGATTGGTAGGATGAGTACATCCGGTTCTCGACCATACAGGGTGACACAAGTGCATCGTAGCTTCTGGCCAAGAATGCAGATTGTGATCTTGCTGGGGGTAATTTTAGACAGCTGACTGTATGCTAGGTGTACCCAATAAAGAAGTTTGTCCTGAAACAGGACTCCTGTAGGAGTGCCTTTTGTGGCCAGGACAATGGCTGAGATTGGCTGAGTAGGTCTAGCCTGGCTGTCAACACAAGAGTGAATCGCAGTGTTAACATCTGTTATAGCCTGCTTTGCTGCTATAGTGAGACGGTGGATGCTAGTGGGCTCTGTGTCGCCCTCAAGTAGGGAGAACAAGGGGTCTAATTCAGCAGTAGATATAGATAGGTATCCATGTATCCATTTTATTTGACCTCATAGCTCTTGTAATTTGTGTAAAGAGCATTGCTGAGGGACTGCGAGCATAGGGGAAACTGGTGTTATTTCCTCCTCTATGCAGTATCCTAAGAAAGTAAAAGGCGGCAGGGTTTGTGCTTTCTCTGGTGCTACAGAAAGTCCAATGGCATTCAGATTAGCTAAGAGCTGCTGATAACACTCCTTTAATACTGTAGGATCAACATGAGCTATTAATATGTCATTCTTATAATGGTATATGAGGCATTGCTCTCACAAGGGTTGCGTTGCAGTGCCTACATACCGTTGGCAGATGGTGGGGCTATTTTTCATACCTTGAGGAAAGACTGTCCACTGATACCTTTGAGCTGGAAGGGCATGATTAGTGGAGGATACAGTAAAAGCAAAATAAGGCTTGTCTTCCGGATGGAGGGGGATTGAGAAAAAACAATCTTTGATGTCTATAAGTTTGATATGGGCTGTGTGTGGCACTGCAGAGGGATGTGGCAAGCCTAGTTATAAAGTGCCCATTTTTGCCTTGTGCTTGTTAATAGCCCTTAAATCATGAAGAAATCTCAATTTTCCGGATGCCTTTTTCTGAATTACAAAACAGGTGAATTATGAGGACTAGTGGAAGGCTCAATATGTTTGGCTTCTAATTGCTGCTGAACTAGTTTGTGTAATTTTTTTAATTTAGAGGTTGTTAATGGCCATTGCTCAACCCAAATTGGTTGGTTGCTGTCCCATGTGTTTGATGGGTTCCGGAGTCTTTAATTGAGCAGTGGTCTTTAGAATTGGAGGGGGCTGGCTGGTAATAGAGACACAAAGTAAAGACAGCAACTCTCATCCCCAAAGTGTATGTGGCAACTCAGTCATAAATAAAGGACTGAAAACTCCGGTCGCCCCATCAGGATCAATGGAGTGGTCCTATGGCTTGTTGGGCTGGTTGTTCTCTGCTAACTCCCCGTACAAGAGGCCAGGGGCCACGTGGCCCAGCCTTCCTTTTTATCCTCTTCCCTAATTACAAAAACATCAGTACCTGAGTCTATGAGCCCAAGAATGGGGTGGCCTTCTACTCACAGGGTCAGAAAGGCCTTATTCTGAGTTAAGGATAAAGTCCAATAGACTCCCGTGGGGAGTTGCTCTCTTATGGGCAGGGCTGAGAGCTGCCCCACTTCCCGTTTAAAGGCTCTAGAGCAGTGGTTCTTAACCTTTTTGAGGTACCGAACCCACCAGTTTCATATGCGCATTCACTGAACCCTTCTTTATTGATAAATAAAATATGATTTCTTTCCCCAAATTCAAGACATAGGTATATGTTTTTTTACTGGTGCACAAAATGAGCCATGCATGAACATCACCTTGCTCAAAGAACAAAACCAACAAAGTGCATGAACACACAACAAATTACGGTATTACTTTATTCTGGCCTCCTCGGGAGAGGCTTCTCCAAACCCTTGAGACCGACTCATCGAACCCCTAGGGTTCGATAGAACCCAGGTTAAGAACCACTGCTCTAGAGGCTTTCCATCCATGGTGGTGGTTGAGTGACAATCTCACTTTCAATGAAATCCCTTTCTACAATGGGGGGCACACAGAAGGTGGTTTTTTATCGTTCTTTCCTTTCCTGTTAGGGCACTGGTGTGCAAAATGTCCTGTGCCCTTGCATTCAAAGTAGGCCCCTTGTGTCTGTTGGCCCCCTAATGGGAAATGCTTAACTGGGCTGCAAGAGCAGTAGCACGGGCCGCCACTGAGTTGCTGCCTGCATCTCGGCAGGCAAGGACTCAATCATCTAGAGGCACAGCTCTAATTGGCCTTATTGCCTGTCTACACTCTCCATTGGTGCTTTCCCACACCAATTCTTTAGTTAGAGCATCGGCCACAGTGTGCGTACTTACATCTTCTTGGACCCTTCCTAGAAAATCTGAAAAAGGTTCATTGGGACCCTGAAGCAATTTGGAAAGCTTTAAGGACCTTCCATGAGCATTAGTTTGGGTAAATGCTCTAGCAGCACATAGGCATACTTGATCAAAATATTGAGGGGGTCCGGTAGCCTGTACAGCAGGGGAGGCAAATTGCCCCTCTCCTTTGAGGGCCTCAGGTGGGAGTTTAATGCCAGCCCTTTGATTCTTTTCACCTATTATTTTACGTTGCTCGTTGTATAAAGCTTTCCATTGAATTAAGTCTCCCATGGTGAGGACTGCTCGGGCTAACATCTTCCAATTGTGGGGGCAATTTAAATCAAAACTGATATTCTCAAGTAATTGCTGAACATAGGGAGAGTGAAGGCCAACTTCCTGGATGGCCTTCCTGAGAGTAATGACTGTTTATTGGTCATGTGGATACGAAGCTTGCAGTCGTGCAGTGGTAGGGTTAATATTGACTGGAAAAAGGTGAGGGGACTCTAGTCCTAATGCTGCATGGGAAATATCTCTTTGCTGATACATAGGAGTGTGTATAAGCTGGCCCATGGGTCTGCAGCAGGAACACATGTTGGAGAAAATGGTGTCTGAGAGGCTGTGGTGGGGCATTGAGCCCCAGCAGAGAATGCAGAAGTAGCAACTTCCACTTCTTTGGGTGGTGGAGCTGATGGCACAGTTTCTAATGTATCTAGTTTCGTTTCTGCATGCTCAGCTGCAAGTCCATCAAACTCGATGGCCCAACGCTTTTCTTTCTCTACAGGGAGAGGCAAATATGGAGGTATGAGCTCCTCTGTAAGAGGAGTAGCCTGTAAGACCTTAGGGACCAGTGGAGGTCTCAGCAGGAGCACCGGTCAAGCAGGTGTGTATTGCCAATAAGTCAGGAGTTAGGCCGAGAAGGAAGGTTTGTCCTTCATGTACTTCGGCCAAACGAATGCATCGGAGATCTAGGGACCAAGTATCTGGGTCCCAGAGGGACGCATCCTCAATCGAGAGATTGAGACCAGAGAGAATTTCCCAGTAAGTACAGAGATCCTTTTCAGAAACTTCAACTCGCCTACTCTGCAATAGGGCATGCAGGGCTCAAGCCTGCGGGGCTTGAGAATAAGGGAGAAGGTTTCCCATTGCAGAGGGTCACTCACCCATCCCATAGATGCCGGTTAGATCACTGTTTGAGGATCTTGGGGGTGAGGACGATGGAGACGCATGAGACCCAACTCTGGGGACAAGGTTCAGTGACGCAAATCCACTTTACTCAGGAAATAAACTAGCTTATATACATGGGTTCAGCCAATCGGATGTTATAGTAGGGCAAATGGCAAAAAAAAAGGTCAGGAGGCTGCCAGGCTGTTGCTGAGTCATTTCCATATAGCGGGCAAACTCCCTTCCTGGGTGTTCCCAGGAGGCATTCGGGAGCTGGAGTATTCTCACAGCATTGCATCAGCCACAGCTTCTAGGTAAATGCTCTGCGCTCTACCTACACTACCCCAGCTTTTTTTTTCATTTTGATTTGCATGAAATATTATTTTCCATCCTTTCACTTTCAGTTTATGTTTATCTTTGTTTTGAGATGGGTCTCTTGTAGACAGCATATGTACAGGTCCTGTTTTCCTATCCACACATAGGTAGCTACCCCATGTCATTTGATTGGAGCATTTAATTCATTTACATTTAAAGTTATTATTGATATGTAGTTGTTTATTGCCATTTTATTCTTTAAATCTACATTTCTCTTTTCTTAATTTTTTTTCTTTGCTCTATTTACAACGGGCCCCTTAAAATTTCTTGCAGAATTGGTTTGGTTGTAATGAATTTCTTCAGTTTTTTGTTCATTTGTTTGTTTTGTTTTTGTCTTGGAAGCTTTTTATTTTTCCTTAAATTTTAAATGATAGTCTTCCTGGATAAATAAGTCTTGGTTGTAGGTTCCTGTTTTCATTTCTCTGAATATTTCTTGCCAGTCCCTCTGGCTTCAAGTGTTTCTGTTGAGAAATCGAGCGTGATTCTTATGGGGTCTCCTTTGTATGTAATTAACTTTTTTTCTATTGCAGCATTTAGTACTCCTTCTTTGTCTATTAACTTTGGCAATTTAATTATGATCTGTCTTGGTACTTATGCTTTCTCTAAGAAATTTGTTTTTTTATATTTTATATTTAGGTCTTTGATACATTTAGCATTAATTTTGATGCAAGGGGACAAACTGCATTTAAGAGTTTTATTCTTTTGCATATGGCTTTCTGGGTTTTTTAGCACCAAATATTGAAGAGGCTTTCTTTTATCCATTGTGTGTTTTTGGCTCCTTTATCAAAGGTTATTTGACCATATATATGAGATTTTATTTCTGGGCTCTCAATTCTGTTTCATTGGTCTGTGTGTCTATTTTTCAGCCAATATCATGCTGTTTTGATTATCGTGGCTCTATAATATAATTTGAAGTCAGATATTGCAATGCCCCCAACTTCGTTCTTTTTTCTTAGGATTACTTTGGTTATTTGAGATATTTTACAGTTCAATATAAATCTGATGATTTTTTTCCATGATATTTTTCCATTTATTTAAAAAATGTCATTACATTTTTAAGGAAATTGCATTAAATTTGTATATTACTTTGGATAATATGGTCATTTGAGTATATTTATTCTTCCTACCCAAGAACAAAAAATATTTTTTCATTTCATTGTATCTTTTTTTATTTCCCTTCATAAATCTTTGTAGTTTTCATTATATAGATAGATTCTTTACATCCTTTGTTATGTTTATTCTTAATTACTTTTTGTTGTTGCAAATGTAAAAATGATTATTTTTTTGAATTTGTTTTCTAATGTTTCATTGTTGGCATATAGAAGGCAATAAACTTCTGTATATTAATTTTGTATCCTGCGACCTTACCGTATTGGTTCATTATTTCTAATAGTCTTTTTGTGGAGTTTTTCTGGTTTTTGATGTACAGGATCATATCATCTGCTAAAAGTGAAACCTTTACTTTTTCTTTCCCAATATGAATACCTTTTATTTCTTTCTCTTGTCGGATTGCTCTGGCTAGAACTTCCAGCACTATGTTGAATAAGAGTGGAGAGAGTGGGCAACCTTGTCTTGTTCCTGACTTTAGAGAAAAAATTTTCAATTTTTTGCCATTTAATATGATTTTAGCTGACGGTTTGTCATGAATGGCCTTTATTATGTTGAGATATTTTTCTTCTATACCCATTTTGTTGAGTGTTTTAAACATAAAATGATGTATTTTATCGAATGCCTTTTCTGCATTTGTGATAGGATCATCTGGTTTCTGTTCTTTGTTTTGTTGATATGGTGTATTATTTTAACTGTTTTATGTATGTTAAACCATCCTTGTGATTCTGGGATGAATCCCACTTAGTCATGATGAATTATTTTTTAAAATGTTTTGTTGTGTTCTGTTTGCTATTATATTGTTTAGGATTTTAGCATCTGTATTTATTAGAGATATTGGTCTGTAGTTTTCTTTTTTGTGTGTTGTCCTTGTCAGGTTTTCATATGAGGGTTATGTTGGCCTCATAAAATGTGTTTGGAAGTATTGCTTCTTCTTCAATTTTTTGTAAGACTTTGAGCAAAATACGAACCAAGTCTTTCTGAACGTTTTATGGAATTCACTAGTATAGTCGTCTGGCCCTGGACTTTTATTTTCGGGGAGGTTTTTGATAGTTATTTCTATTTCCTCCCTGCTTATGCATCTGTTTAGGCTATGTACTTCTTCATGACTCAGTTTAGGAAGATTGTGTTGTTTTAGAAATTTATCTATTTCTTCTAGATTGTTAAATTTGGTAGCATATAGTTTTTCATAGTATTCTACAATAATTCTTTGTATATCTATGATATCTGTGGTGGTTTCTCTTTCATTTTGGATTTTGTTTATATGGGTATTTTCTCTTTATTTCCTAGTGAGTCTTGCCAAGGGTTTGTCAATTTTGTTGATCTTTTCAAAGAACCAGCTCCTTGTTTTATTGATTTTTTCTATAGTTTTTCTGTTCTCTATTTCATTTATTTCTGCTCTGATTTTTATTATTTTCCTCTGCTTGTTTTGGGTTGCCTTTGTTCTTCTTTTCCTAATTCCTTAAGATGTGATGTTAAGTTGTTTACTTGGGCTCTCTCTTGTTTGTTCATATAAGCCTGTAGTGAAATGAACTTCCCTCTTATTACTGCTTTTGCTGCATCCCAGGGATTCTGATATGTCGTAATGTCATTTTTGTTTGTCTGTATTTATCTTTGATCTCTGCTTTTATTTCTTCTTTGACCCACTCATGTTTTAGAAGTGTGTTGCTCAATTTCCCCATTTTTGTGGGTTTGTTTACTTATTTTTGCTGTTAAATTCTAGTTTCATAGCTTTATGGTCAGAGCATATGCTTGGTAAAATTTCAATATCTCTGAATTTGTTGATTTTAGTTTTGTGTTCCAACATATGGTCAATTCTTCAGAATGTTCCATGTATACTGGAGAAAAATGTATACTCTGATGTTTGGGGATGAAATGTATTATAGTTGTCTATCATATTCAATATTTCTAGTGTTTTGTTTAAGGCCGATATTTTTTTATTGACTTTCTTTTTTGATGGACAATCTAGAGCCATCAGTGGTGTATTGAGGTCTCCAAGTATGATTGTATTTTAGTTGGTTTTTGTTTTTAGATCAGTAAGTAGGTGACTTATATACTTTGGTGCTCCTTGGTTTGGTGCATATATATTAAGAAGTGTTATGTCTTCTTGATTCAATGTCCCCTTTATCATTATGAAATGACCATCCTTGTCTCTGATTACCTTTGCTGTCTTGTAGTCAGCATTGTTAGATATGAGTATGGCTACACCTGCTTTCCTTTGGTTATTTGCTTAGAGAAATTTATTTTTGATTTATTCTTCTACTCTATGTCTTTTTATTGGTGAGTTCAATTCATTTATGTTTAATGTAATTATTGACACTTGAGGGTTTCTTGCCATTTTATATAATGCTTTCTAATAGCTGTATTTCTTGTTTAATTCTTCTCTTTTGTTTTTCGGTTATTGGTTTTTGTTAGGATGTATTCCATACTTTATTTCTGTTTCTTCCTTTTTAAGCCATGTGTTTCAGTAGTAGTATTTTCAGGGGTGTTTACCATTAGGTAATAAAAAAGATATATATCATATTCATTGTAGTATATCATCTCATGAGTGCTTCTGTACTTCCTCCTCTTGCTACTGTTAATCTTTATCCTCTTCCTTTTCTCGATTTTGTTGTCAAAGATTGTTTTTATTATGATCTTGTTGGAGCTTTTACTTGTGATTTTGTTTGTTTTGTTTGTTATTCGTATCTGGTTGGATAACCTCCTTTAGTATTTCCTGAGGGTTTTTCAGTGATAAATTTTTTCAGCTGTTCTATATCCATGCATGTTTTTATTTCTGCTTTATATTTGAAGGATAGCTTTGATGGATATAGTATTCTTTGCCGGAAGTTTCTCTCTTTTGTTATTTTAAATATTGGGGTCCACTCTCTTCTGGTTTGTAGTGTTTCTGTTGAGAAATTTGATGAAAGCCTAATGGGATTTTCCTTATATGTTGTAGTCTTCTTTTTCCTGGCTGCCGTGAGAATTTTTTGTTTGTCATTGGTTTGTGATAATTTCATTATGATGTGCCTTGGAGTAGGTTTGTTTGGGTTAAGGTAACTCAGTGTTCTGTTTGCTTCTTTTATTCAAGGCACAGAGAACTATCTTTTGATGTTTTACTCCAGTGAATACAGATAAAAAGCCATCCATGATACCAGGGGTTTGCAAACATATTTGTATGCTATAGTTTTAAGTGGTATTGTTTTAAATGCTCTGGAGGGTTTTGATCAGGAATTGGGGAAGTTATACTAAAGTGGTAAATCCTTTACATGGAAAGAAATGAGGTAATATGAATAGATGAATGGTTAATGAACAAATGAATGAAAGCAGACTCTCTTTGCCATGGAAATGCCAGTGTTCTCCAACCCCTGTGGGCAAACTTCATTATTACCCGAGTCTTATCAATTCAGGATCCCTGGATCTTGCTACAAGATACCCTAGAGTTTTTCTGTACATTCTGTCTTCTGCTTGCTAGTGATGGCTTCCTATTTTATTTTATTTATTTAATATTCCATATTCCTCATTTCTAACCTCTCTAACTTTAAAGATAAATATTGTGAGAATATTTCAAAGAGAGAGAAGTTTAATTATAAAATAAAAGGAACATTATTCTACATGCCCTGTGTTGAAACCAAGTAAATAATACCATTTAGAGCATCTCTTCAACACTAAACATTTTTATGAATTTTAACTGAGTAAATTGGGCAGTACTTAACCAACATTTATATTATAGGTGACATACTTACAGCAAGAGCAAATACCAATTATGCACTTGCTGTGACAGGTATTATTTTAAGTGCCATACATATATTAATCTCTATACTGACTCTATGAGATACAGTAGTCCCTCATCTATCACTGGGGTTAGGTTCCAGAGCCCCTTGTGATAGGTGAAAAATCTGTCAAGTAGCAACCTTATTTTTGTTTTATTATTTATATATAAATTTAAGGCGTTATAAACCCTCCCCACAGTCTTATAAACCTTTCCCACACTGTTATTAACCTTTCCCACAGTTATTTTGCTTATTTTACCACAAAAATAATTAAAATAATAAATATATAAAAATACTGCAAAATTCCACAATATAGTGATACAAACATTAGATATATACAATTTAAAAATTTGCAATACAGTGAGACTCTGAAAAGTGAACCATGATATGGGGAGGGATGACTGAATGTACCATTATCAGCCAAATTCTGCAAATGAGGAACAAAGTTGGATAAATGGCCCAAAGTTATGCAATTAAAAAATGATAAACACAGCAGGAATCAACTTGTGCTGGCTCCCAAATTTCTGCTCTTTGTACTTAGGACATTACAGTTGTGCCCCTTGTCCATGATAGATACACTTCAAAACCCTCAGCAGATACCTGAAACCATGAATAGTACTAAACTCTATATGTACTATAAGTACTATATACCTATGATAAATATTAGTGTATAAACTAGGCACAGTAAGAGTTTAACAACAATAATAAAATAGAACAATTATAACAATACAATCTAATAGAAGTTATGTGAGTGGCTTTGGGGCTATTATAAGTAAAACAAAGTGTACTTGAACACCAACACTGCTGTCTGATAACTGTGATGGCTCTTGAATAACTAACAGGAAGGGAGCACAGACAGAATGGATACACTAGACACAGGGATGAGTCATATCCCAAGCAGGACAGAGCAAGACAGTGTGGATTTTATCATGCTATTCAGAATACCATGCAATTTAAACATATATTGTTTATTTATGGAATTTTCCATTTAATGTTTCAGATAAGTCAACTGCAGATAATTAAAACCAAAGAATGTGAAAATATGGATAAGGAGGAGACTGTTGTACTTGTGTGATTACAAACTGTTTTATATAATCTTAGTAACTAAGAATTGCGCTCATCTAGTCATATCTGCCTCCCAACTACTACAGTAATTCCTTTTACAATAGTCCTGTCAACCATCACTCAGCCCTTGACAGAATGTCTGCATTGATATAGGCTCACTTGTTAGTAAAATTGCCTCTGAAGGCGGTGTTAAAAGACAAACTTAGACGTATTAAAATGTATGAAAATTTATTTGAATAAAAATGGTTCATATTAGTCAACATCCTACCTAGCAGATAGAAAGGATTCCCAAGGAGCTGTACAATATGAGACACATAGATAGGAGGGAGCAGGAAAAAAGACCTTATACCAGGCAAAGTTACTTTCTTTTAGGGGATGGCAGGGGCTTATCAAAAAAATTACCTAAAAATTCTGAGCAAGCAATGCCATGACCAGCGTGGGGAGGTGAAGACTTAAGTGGGGGCAACAGAGGATGAAGGAAAACACAGAGACATAGATCAAATTGGGCCATGTGGCACATTGTGCTCTGATAGAGACACAATGACTCCAATCCTGTTATCAGTCTAGAGATCTCGTGGGGTTTCAAACCTGGGTTCTTTGTTACCCCAGTCCAACACTGAATCCACTGTGTTGCTGCAGGCCCTGCTTTTAGCAACAATACCATGAATAGCCTTCAAGTTGTATCAGAGTGACCTTGCCTTGCCAGGTCACTCAAGGCCAAGGAGGGCCACCCTTGTTCTGTTTTCAGCTGCATGTAGGCTGGACGCCATCAGATGCTGTGGCTCTCTACAAGGCAATTCCTGACTGACTGATTTTTAGGATTCCACTTCTGGGAGAACCAAAACTGTAATTAAGGGAATTCCAAAATAGAAACAGAGTAAGTGGACATTGCAGTTGCCGCCTCCTAGGACCAAATTGGATTACAATTTAACTTAAGAACAATCATCTTGAAAAGCCAACTTTGGACTAAATGAAAAGGTGTATATAACCAAGAATCACAGAAGAAGCCACAATGAGACTCGTAGGAAGTGTGGAGATGCAGAAAGGACTGCCCTACTACCAGGAGAAAACTGGATGAGGGTCTGGAGAGACTCTCCCTGAGGAGAGGGTCACCCTGAGAGGTGTGGTTCATCAGCCCCCGGCCCAAATCCCCAGTCTAGAGCCCCAGAGGCTAGAAGAGATGCTCACACAGCATTTGGAGGTGAAAAGAATCAGGTTTCTGTCAGTGAGAAAGAGACAGAGCTCTCAGAGATGCAGGCTCTGTTGTAAAGGGCCCGCACAGAAAATCTCATTTATAGCCACTTACCTGGGGCTCTGGTGGAAGGAGAACTGAGAGGACTAGAGTTGCATAAAGAGAGTGTAAAGTTGAAGGCCCAGGTAAAGACACTGTGGAAAACAGTCACCGGAAACCCTATGCTGAGTCATTCTCTAATACTGCAGTTGCCATCTTTCTTGTGTGGAACAGTTCCCTCTGAGCTGCATCAGGTTGGGAGAAGCAACTGCTCGGCCCTCAGGTGTCTTTCCTGCTCCAGTCATGGCAATTGGCTTGTGCTGAGAAGCCAGGAAGCAGGGGTCACATCACTTACTCAATTTTTCTAGTGTTTAGGAGGGAGCTTTCCCCAACACGCTCCTGAGTCAAAGACTGATCATTTCACCGAATGGTAGACTCAGTAGAAACTGTTCAGAGTGCAGGCAGATCACGCCTCTGGGTCTCAGAAGTCACACTCACCAGAAGCCTGTGGCCACACCTTACTGAGGTCTGTGAAAAAAGTCTGGACAGACTGATACCTGTGGCTGAGGGGCAGAGCTACACACACCACCTTTCCTAAACACTGAGTTGCCTTAAGCTCTTGACTCTAGCAGAGGCTTTTCCAATGGTTGAGCCCAATAAGCAGCCAGCAGACAGAGGGTTCAGGAGGCAGAACTCAGGGAACCATGGCCTTTTAAGCAGACTTTCCCCCAGGCCCAATATGACTAAAAGCATGTCTAGGTGTGCAACTTTGTATTTCCATGTGCACCTGGTCCCAGCAGAGGCAGCCCCAATTCTGGATTGCTTGTAGCTCCAAGAAGGTTGCTGAGGGCCAGTCACAAGCAATGTCTCCCACTGGTCTGTGCTGGGTTCCTGCCAAGGGATTTCATGGCTGGCACATATAGTGGCCAGCTGCAGAAAGCATTGGTTCAGGGCCTAACAACCCTTGTTAGAGTGGTATCCTAAGGAAAGGCTCCTCACGCCTGACCCAGCTTAGGCGATTTACGCTCTCTGTGATCACTAACACAAGGGCTCATATGCATTGGATAAGGTGGAACTTTACAGTCAGCTGGCCTGGATGCTGAATATCCTGCCCTACTGAGCTAGATTCCACAGGGGGAAGGGAGAGAGGCTTGAAGCCTGAACATTTAAAGTGTGGGTCCTTGTGAGCCTATTGTTGGATCTGGTGAGGGGCTTAGCCAACTTCTTGGGGGGGGCACAGTCAGCCTCAGGAGAGGACGGTCTCTGTCTTCCTCAATGAGACCAGGGTCTCATCAGCTGTAAAAACTGCTGCAGAGGGGACTGTTGGCCCCACTAAATCTGAATCTGCTGATCACCTTGTTGGGGAGAAATAAAATTTAAGTACCCAGCAAAGGCTGTGGAATTAGGCTCTGGAGTAGGGTCCACATTACCCATACAAAGCTCATGACCAAGAGACCCCTGAAGTAGGCGGTCCCACTAACATCGTATTCCCAACCTCAGCTGCCTTAACCCAACAAACTTGCAACCTGTAGAGGAGCTGCTTGGGAAGGCAGTCTGAGCCCACACTACAGTCTTTCTACAGAAGACTCTGTGGGAAGACCAGGTAGCTGCAAGAAGAGGTGGAGCAGTTGAAAAGTAGAGGTAAATCTTACAGAGCTTGGGGCTTTTATGGAGCTTCAGTCATCTCTAAGCAGGAGAAAGCTCATCCTTATATGCAGGTTAGCCCCTCCCACACTACCCAGGAACAGGAAATTCAGGTACAGACAGCAAAAAGAGCAGTAGCTACAGACAAATAACCAACACCAGGTTAAAAGCAACAGCTGATGCCAACCCAAGAAGATCTAGAACCAACACAACTGGTAGTGGGTGGCAGACAGCACCTACCCTAGACTCAGCTATCTATACAAGTGGAATGCCCAAAGGAGGAGTCTAGAAGGAACCAAATACTATGAAGAATAAATATGCCCAACAGGACAGACATTGCAGTGTCTAATACACATGATTAAGGTTGACTCTTAGAGCCAGGCAGCCTGAAGTTATAACCATACCTACAAAGAGACTAGTGGGGGAGCAAGATGGCGACGGAGTAGGCGGACGTACCAACTTCCAACTCCCAGAACCAAAGTGGATTATAACTCAATTTTAAGAACCATCACCTGGATAAACAAACTTTGAACAAAACTAAGTGGACTCTTCAACCAAGGAACACAGAAGAAGCCACATTGAGACTGGTAGGAATAGCGAAAACGCGAAGAGGGCTGCCCAGCTCCCCGGAGCAAACGGCAGCCCGGAGAGACCCGCGTGGCGGGAGGAGAGTTTGGCAGAGAGGAAGGGACCTGGGTCGCAGGAACCAAGCCCCAGCCTACAGTCCCAGAGCCTAGAAGAGGCGTTTGGACAGTTTTGAGCTTTGAAACAAGTGAGGGAGCTCCGAGGCCTACAGTGTGGAGTATTAGGTCCCATCCTACTCTGCTGAGGGTTGCTGAAGGGCATGGTGGGCGGCAGGATGCTGAAACGCGGTTCTGTCGGCATGGGCGGGAGCCAAGCCGGTGGGAGCCTGGTCTAGCCCAGCAGGGTCGGAGGGGATGCGCGAAAGCAGTCTGGAAGCTGCGGGCCGGCCTTTAATCCCACTTACGGGGACAAAGTGGGAGGCCAGAAATGGGCAGAAATCTGCTCTGTGACTCTGCGAAAGCCGGCCCTGACCGCGGGGACAGTACTAGAACCAGGGACGGGCGGGGGGCTTGCGGCTGAGCTCACGCTACCAGCCCCGCCCGGCCGGAGAAACCGAGGTTTGCCATTCTGCGTGCACGAGCGGGCGCAGGGACGTGGTAGACCCCGAGACAAGTGGAAGCTCGCAGCTGAGCCCACACTAATATCCCCGCCCGGCCGGAGAAACTGTGATTTGCCATCCCACGTGCACGAGCGGGCTCCGAACGCGGGGGCGGGGTAGAGTCCGGGACGAGAGGAAGTCCGCAGCTGAGCGGAAGCCGGCAAACACGCCCGCCCCAATAAACCTTGGTTTCCGATCCTGCGCAGAAGGGCCCTGGCCTCGAGGGTGGGGCTAAAGCTCCGGACGGACAAAAGCTTACAGCTGAGAGCACGTCAAAAGCCCCGCCTAACCCGCGAAACTGTAGTGAGCAGGCTCCGAATGCTGGTTCTGGGCGGAAGTCCGGAAACAGGCTGGTCCGCAGCTGAGTAAAGGTGCTCACCTCTATCCTTGGTCCTGAGGCTTGTGGCTTGAGTGACAGCCCCTCACGCGGAGGAGAGGCAGAAATCACAGCAAAAGCCACAGAGGGCTGGCTCTGGCAATGCCCATACCCAACCACCCTAGGCAGCGGCAGAGGGCGTGGGGGGCCTGAAGACGGACCACACATAAAGAACACAAAGGCAACACCTACTGGACTCCAGTGGCCACAACTTGCTTATACACAGACAAAATGGGCAGGCAGAGGAATGCAAACCAAATGAATCAAGAGAAATCCCCAGAAAAGGACCTGAATGAACCAGATATAACCAAATTACCAGAAGCAGAATTTAGAATAATGATAGTTAGGATGTTCAAAGAAATTAGAGCAACAATGGATAGTCATTATGAACACCTAAATAAAGAGATAACAAGTATAAAAAACGAAATTGAAATAATAAAAAAGAATCAGACAGAAATGACAAATACAGTATCAGAACTGAAGACCACAATGGAAGGAATTAAAAGCAGGATGAATCACGCTGAAGATCAAATAAGTGAGTTAGAGGACACAATAAACAAAGGCACAGAAGCAGAGAAGAAAAAGGAAAAGAGACTAAAGAAATGTGAGGAAACTCTAAGGGAGCTCTGTGACAACCTGAAGAGAAACAACATTCACGTCATAGGGGTACCTGAAGAAGAGGAGAGAGGACAGGAAATGGAAACTTTGTTCAATCAAATCATAGCAGAAAACTTCCCTAAATTAAGGCTGGGAAACACTCCACACGTTGAAGAAGCACACAGAACTCCATTAAGGAGAAACCCAAAAAGATCTACACCAAGACACATCATAGTTAAAATACCAAAGCTAATGGATAAAGAAAAAATTTTAAAAGCTGCTAGGGAAAAAAAAGGCTACCACCTACAAAGGAGCCCCCATAAGGATGACATCGGACTTCTCAACAGAAACACTTGAGGCCAGAAGGGAATGGCAAGAAATAATCAAAGTAATGCAGAACAAGAACCTACAACCAAGACTACTCTATCCAGCAAGGCTAACGTTTAAAATTGAAGGAGAAATAAAGAGTTTCCCAGACAAAGAAAGCGTGAAGGAATTCATAAAAACAAAACCAATTCTGCAAGAGATACTAAGGGGACTGTTGTGAACATTTTAAAGGGAGAAAAGAATATAGCAAAAGAAGAATACAACTTTAAAGAATAAAATGGCAATAAACAACTACATATCAATAATAACCTTAAATGTAAATGGATTAAATGATCCAATCAAAAGACATAGGGTAGCTGCATGGATAAAAAAACAGGACCCATACATATGCTGTCTACAAGAGACACACCTTTAAACAAAAGACGCACATAGACTGAACGTAAAAGGATGGAAAAAAATATTTCATGCAAATGGAAATGAAAAAAAACCCGGGGTAGCAGTACTTATATCTGACAAAATGGACTTTAAAACACAGGCTGTAGTAAGAGATAAAGAAGGACACCACATAATGATAAAGGGAACAATTCAACAGGAAGATATAACTATTATAAATATCTATGCACCAAATATAGGAGCCCCGACCTACATAAAGCAGACTTTGATGGATATAAAGGGTGAGATTAACAGCAATAATATCATAGTAGGGGATTTCAATACCCCTCTAACAACACTGGATAGATCCTCAAGAAAGAAAATTAATAAAGAAACAGCAGACTTAAAGGAGACACTAGATCAACTTGATTTAATAGATATCTTCAGGCTTTTCACCCTAAAGCAGTAGAATATACATTCTTCTCAAGTGCTCATGGTACGTTTTCTAGGATAGACCACATGTTAGGACACAAAAATGGTCTCAATAAATTTAAGAAGATTGAAATCATATCAAGCATTTTCTCTGATCACAATGCCATGAAACTAGAAATTAACCACAAGAGAAAAACTGAAAAATACTCAAACACTTGGGAACTAAATAGCATGATATTAAATAATGAATGGATTAACAATGAGATCAAAGAAGAAATAAAAAAGTTTCTAGAAACAAATGATAATGAGCATACGTCAACTCAAAATTTATGGGACACAGCAAAAGCAGTTCTGAGAGGGAAGTTTATTGCACAACAGGCATATCATAAGAAGCTAGAAAAAGCTCAAATAAGCAACCTGACCCTGCATCTAAAAGAACTAGAAAAACAACAGCAAATAAAACCCAAGACAAGTAGAAGGAAGGAAATAATAAAGATCAGAGCAGAAATAAAGGACATAGAGGCTAAGGAAACAATACAGAGGATCAATGAAACCAGAAGCTGGTTCTTTGAAAAGGTAAACAAGATTGACGAACCTTTAACTAGACTCACCAAGAAAAAAAGAGAGAGGACTCAAATAAATAAAATTAGAAAGGACAGTGGAGAAATAACAACTGACACAACAGAAATACAAAGGAATTGTAAGAAAATACTATGAAGAACTATATGCCAAAAAATTAGACAATCTTGGTGAAATGGACAAATTTCTTGAATCATATAACCTTCCAAAAATCAATCTGGAAGAATCAGAACACCTAAACAGACCAATTACAACAAATGAGATCGAAACAGTTATCAAAAAACTCCCAAAAAAGAAAAGTCCTGGGCCTGATGGCTACACAAGTGAATTCTATCAAAAATTCAAAGAAGAACTAACTCCTATCCTCCTCAAGTTATTTCAAAAAATTGAAAAGGAAGGAAGATTTCCAAACTTTTTTTATGAGGCGAGCATAATTCTGATCCCAAAACCGGGCAAAGACAACACAAAGAAAGAAAATTATAGGCCAATATCCCTGATGAATTTAGACGCTAAAATTCTCAACAAAATATTAGCCAACCGGATCCAGCAATATATGAAAAATATCATACACCATGATCAAGTGGGATTTATTCTGGAGAGGCAAGGCTGGTTCAATATTCGCAAATCAATCAACGTGATTCATCACATAAACAAAAGGAAGGACAAAAATCACATGATAATTTCAATAGATGCAGAAAAGGCATTTGATAAAATCCAGCACCCATTCATGCTCAAAACTCTCAGTAAAGTGGGAATACAGGGATCATTCCTTAACATGATAAAGGCCATCTATGACAAACCCACAGCAAACATCATATAAATGGACAAAAATTAAAAGCAATACCCTTAAGATCAGGAACCAGGCAGGGATGCCACCTTTCACCACTCTTTTTCAACATAGTTCTGGAAGTCCTAGCTACAGCAATCAGACAAGAAGAAGAAATAAAAGGCATCCAAATAGGAAAAGAAGAAGTAAAACTGTCACTATTTGCAGATGATATGATATTGTATATTGAAAACCCTAAAGTCTCAGTCAAAAAACTACTGGACCTTATAAATGAATTCAGCAAGGTGGCAGAATATAAAATTAATACTCAGAAATCAGAGGCATTTCTATATACCAACAACGAACTGTCAGCAAAAGAAATTAAGGAAACAATCCCCTTCACTATTGCAGCCAAAAAAATAAAGTACCTAGGAGTAAATTTAACCAAGGAGGTTAAGGACTTGTACTCGAAAAATTATAAAACATTGGTAAAAGAAATCAAGGAAGATACAAACAAGTGGAAGCATATACCGTACTCATGGCTAGGAAGAATTAACATCATTAAATGTCTATATTACCCAAAGCAATTTACAAATTCAATGCAATACCAATTAAAATACCAATGACATACTTCAAAGATATAGAACGCATATTCCAAAAATTTATATGGAATCAAAAAAGAACACGAATAGCCTCAGCAATCTTAAAAAGAAAAAATAAAGCAGGAGGTATCACTCTTCCGGATATCAAGGTTTACTATAAGGCCATTATACTCAAGACAGCCTGGTACTGGCATAAGAACAGGCACATAGATCAATGGAACAGAACAGAGGACCCAGAAATAAACCCACAGCTTTATGGACAACTGATATTTGACAAAGGAGGAAAGAACATACAATGGAGTAAAGACAGCCTCTTTAACAAATGGTGTTGGGAAAATTGGACATCTTCCTGCAAAAAAATGAAACTAGACCATCAACTTACACCATTCACAAAAACAAACTCAAAATGGATAAAAGACTTAAGTGTAAGTCGTGAAACCATAAGCATCTTAGAGGAAAACATAGGCAGCAAGCTCTCCGACATCTGTAGCAGCAATATATTTGCCGATTTATCTCCTCGGGCAAATGAAATAAAAGGCAAGATAAACAAATGGGACTATATCAAACTGAAAAGTTTTTGCACAGCTAAAGACAATAAGAACAGAATAAAAAGACAAACCACACAATGGGAGAACATATTCGACAGCACGTCTGATAAGGGGTTAATAACTAAAATTTATAAAGAATTTATAAAACTCAACACCAGGAAGACAAACAATCCAATCAAAAAATGGGCAAAAGAAATGAATAGAAATTTCTACAAAGAGGTCATACAGATGGCCAATAGGCATATGAAAAAATGCTCAACATCACTAATCATTAGAGAAATGCAAATTAAAACCACAATGAGATATCACCTCACACCAGTCAGAATGGCACTCATCTGAAAAGCAACACAGAATAAGTGCTGGCGGGGTTGTGGAGAAAAGGGAATCCTTCTGCACTGCTGGTGGGAATGCAGACTGCTGCAGCCACTATGGAAAACAGTTTGGAGGTTCCTCAAAAAATTAAAAATCGAACTGCCTTTTGACGCAGCTATCGCACTTATAGGAATATACCCTAAGAACACCTTAGCACTGTTCGAAAAGAAGAAATGCGCCCCCATGTTCCTGGCAGCATTGTTCACAATAGCGAAGATCTGGAACCAGCCCAAGTGTCCATCAGAAGACGAGTGGATTAAAAAGCTATTGTACATATATACTATGGAATACTACTCAGCCATAAGAAATGATGACATTGGATCATTTATAACAAAATGGATGGTCCTTGATAACATTATACGAAGTGAAATATGTAAATCAGAAAAAAAGAAAAACTGAGAACAGCATGATTTCATACTTAAGTGGGACATAAAAGTGAGACTATGAGACATGGACAAGAGAGTGGTGGTTATGGGGTGGGGGGAGGGAGGGAAGGGTGGGATAGGGAGGAACGGAGGGACACAGGGATAACCAGATAGAAGGTGACAGAGGACAATTTGACTTTTGGTGACGGGTATGCAACACAATTGAATGTTAAGATAACCTGGAGATGTTTTCATTAAAAAAAATAAAATTAAAAAAAAACAAACCAACAAACAAACAAAAAAAGAGAGACTAGCTGCATTCAATATTCACATATAACAGGAGGGAAAATAGTAGCCTCGAGAAGCATTCCTAGAACAAGCAAAAGATGTGGCCTGGAAGTCATTACCACCAAGCCCATCTTCCTCATAAAGACACCACTAATATCTGAAAGTCAGACAGTGCTACCTAATACACAGGAATAAATGGGCAGAAAAACAAATGTGACCCAAATGAATTGATGAGAGAAATCCCCAGAAAAAGAACAAAATGAAATAGAAATAACCAAACTACCAGATGCAGAGTTTAAAATAAGCATTTTAATGATACTAAGGATCTTAGAGCACCTATGGATGGACATAATGAGCACCTAAAAAAAGAGATAGCAAGCATCAAAAAGGACATTGAAACCACAAAAAAGGACCAGTAAGAAATGACAAATACAATGTCAGAAATGAAGGCTGCACTAGAAAGAATCAATAACAGGCTGGATGAAGCAGAGGATCAAAACAGCAATTAAGAAGAGAAGGTAAGTAGAACCACAGAAGCAGAGCAACAAAAAGAAAAGAGTTGCAAACTGGCTGAAGAAACTAAGAGAGCTCTGTGACAACATGAAGAGAAACAATATTCACATCAAAGGGCCTCCTGAAGGAAAAGGAAACAAATATGGAATAGAGAATGTGTTTGAAGAAATCATAGCTCAAATTTATCCTAAATTGATGAAGAAAAAAGTCACACAAGTTCAAGGAGCACAGAGAATTGCGTTAGAGGAAACCCAAGGAGAGTTGCATTAAAGAGAAACCCAAAGAGGCCTACTCCAAGACACATCAGAATTAAGGAACCAAAGTTAAGAGACAAAGAAAGAATACTAAAAGCTGCAAAAGAAAAGCAGTTAATTACCTGCAGAGGAGCCTCCCATAAGGATGACATGCGACTCCTCAAGAGAAACACTTGAGGCCAGAAGGGATTGACAAGAAATATTTAAAGTGAGGCAAAATAAGAACCTATGACCAAGACTTTTTATCCAGCAAGGGTATCATTTAAAATAAAAGGAGAAATAAAAAGCTCCCAGACAAAAACAAACAAACAAACAAAACAACAACAACAACAAAAAAACCCTCAAGAAATTTATTACAACCAAACCAGTACAGCAAGAAATGTTAAGGGGCTTGCTCTAAAAAGAGCAAAGAGCCTGACCTGTGGTGGCGCAGTGGATAAAGCGTCGACCTGGGAACACTGAGGTCGCCAGTTCAAAACCCTGCACTGGTCTGGTCAAGGCACATATGGGAGTTGATGCTTCCAGCTCCTCCCCCCTTTCTCTCTCTCTCTCTCTCTCACTCTGTGTCTCCTCTCTAAAATGAATAAAATAAAAAAAAATTTTTTAAAGAGCAAAGAAAAAATATCTAGAAAAAGATGATTGTAGATTTAGAGAATAAAATGGCAATGCATAAATACATGTCAATAATAACCTTAAATGTAAATGAATTAAATGCGTCAATCAAAAGATATAGGTAGCTGCAGAGATCATAAAATAGGACCTGTACATATGCTGTCTAAAAGAGACCCACCTCAGAACAAAAGATACACATAGACTGAAAGTGAAGACATGGAAAAAAATATTTTACGCAAATGGAAATAGAAAGAAAAAAAAGGTGATATTGCAATAATTATATATGACAAAATAGCCTTTAAAATAAAGGCTATAGTAAGGGATAAAAAGGTCACTACTTAAAGATAAAGGGAACAATCCAACAGGAGGATATAACCATTGTAAATATGCGCCTAATAGAGGAGCCATTAAATATGTAAAGCAGTTTATGATAAACATAAAGGGTGAGATCAAATGCAATACTAATAGTAGGGAATTTTAATACCCCACTAACATCCATGGACAGATAGATTCTCCAGACAGAAAAATAACAAAGAAACAGTGGCTTTAAATGACACACTAGATCAACTGAATTTAATAGATATCTTCAGAACATTTTACCCCAAAGCATATACATTCTTTTTAAGTGCTTATGCTTCCATTCTCTAGGATAGACCACAAGTTAAGACAAAAAACAAGTCTCAATAAATTTAAGAAGGTTAAAATCATATCAAACATCTTCTCTGATCACAATGGCATGAAACTAGAAATCAACTACAACAAAAATATTGAAAAACATTCAAACACTTGCAGGCTAAATAGCATGTTATTAAATAATGAATGGGTTAACAATGAGATCAAGGAAGAAGTGAAATATTTCCTTGAAACAAATGAAAATGAACATACAGCAACTCAAAATTTGTGGGACACAGCAGAAGCAGTCTTGAGAGAGAAGTTCATAGCATTACAGGCATACTTTAAGAAGCAAGAAAAAGCTCAAATAAACAACTTAACCCTGCATCTAAAAGAGCTAGAAAAAGAACAACAAATAAAACCCAGAGGAAGTAGAAGGAAGGAAATAATAAAAATCACAGTGGAAATAAATGACATAGAGAATAAAAAATAAATAAAAAAGATCAATGAAACCAAGAACTGGTTCTTTGAAAAGGTAAACAAGATTGATAAACCTTTAACCAGACTCGTCATGAAAAAAAGAGAACTCAAATAAAATTAAAAATGAAGAGGAGAAGTAACAGCTGACACTGCAGAAATACAAAGGATTGAAAAAAAATAGTATAAAGATCTATATGCCAAAATATTAGATAACCTACATGAAGTGGATAAATTCCTAAGAACATACAATCTTCCAAAGTTTAATCTGGAAGAATCATGAAACCTAAACAAACTATTTACAACAAATGAAATTGAAACCGTTATCAAAAAACTTCCAGCAAACAAAGTCCTGGATTGGATGGCTTCACAGGCAAATTTCACCAAACATTTAAAGAGGAACTAACACATATCCTTCTGAAGGTATTTTAAAAAATTCAAGAGGAGGGAAGACTTCCAAGTTCCTTTTGTGAGGCAAGCGTTATCCTCATTCCAAAACAAGGTAAAAACACTACAAAGAAAGAAAACTATAGGACAGTATTCCTAATGAGCATAGATGCTAAAATTCTCAACAAAATATTAGCAAAATGGATCAAGCAACACATTAAAAATATCATAGATCATGATCAAGTGGGATTTATTCCAGGGAGGCAAGGCTGGTACAATATTTACAAATCAATAAATCTGATTCATCACATAACCAAAAGGAAGGATTAAAATCACATGATTATATCAATAGATGCACAAAAAGCATTTCATAAAATTCAGCACCCATGTATGATCAAAAGTCTCAGCGAAGTGGAAATACAGAAAACATACCTCAGCATAATAAAGGCCATCTATGACAAACTAATAACCAACATCATTGTTCGGCAGATAAAATATAATATGCTCACTTTGTTAAAGATGGCGCTGCCCACATGGAAGCCCGTCATCCAGGTGATATTATTTGCCCTTATGCTTGAGATGGCTGTGGGGGAAAAGCTGTAATGTAGGCAGGCCAGGTCATTATAGCCTAAGGCTTAGTTTAAGAGTAAGCTCTTCTCCACACCCTTAATTGATTGGATGATGTAGGGTGGTGATGTAGGGAGGAATCCCATTATGCCTCAGATGGGTGACTTTGTATCAGAGACTTCCTTGTTTGTATAATTGGATTAAAGGTTTTGAGTCTATGCTATAAAATGGGAGAGAGCAGTAGCTTGATCTCTCTCTCTCGGTTCCTGGGTTCCTGAGATTAGTATAGAGAGGAGAGCAGAGTAAGGTCACGTGAAGGCCAGGAGAAGCAGCCGAGATGGCAGAGTGCTGAGGAAGAGTTTGTGCAGGAGGACATGGGAAACAGAGGTGAATAAGTCTGGTGAGCTGGAAAGCTTTGATGCTAGGAAACTCGGATAAGTCAGTAGCTTTGTGAGCACTGAATGTGTGGGTTTTGGAGCCCAGTGTGTGTTTTTGCTTGCCCGCCGGGTGCAAGCTAGAATTAAAGCTGATGGCTCACCAGTTTTTGGCTCCGGTGTTTCATTGCCATCTGTCCGAATCCAATGTGAACCTGCGTGGGTCAGTCTGCTGTGCTAGTGGCCCTGGCTACTGGCTTTACAATCATACTCAATGGGCAAAAATTAAAAGCAATCCTGTGGAAGACTGCAAACTGACAGGATCTTTGCAGTTTAGATTTCTGGGGGACAGAGGTATGGGGTACTGGTAGTAAGTTGACAGACTCTTTGCAGCCCATTCCGACAACTCACTTGCTTGATTAATTGGCTAAACCTCTTACCCACAACCTCTGATTGTTTGATTAAGTTGGTAAATACAATTCCCCACACCTCCATGTTAGATACTGATCTTATCCCCCACGTCCCTGGAGGAGACTGGAGGCAGTTTTCTTTTTACCCTTTGTTTTGTGAAGATAAGATGTTATGCATGGTGGGGGTTTTCTGCACTTGGGAGAATTCTTGCTTTGCCTCAGAAATGTGACTTTGTATCTGAGCTCTCTTTGTTTTGCAAATGACTTTGCTTTACACTAAAAAAATAAAGCTTTTGAGAGTGCAGGAGCTTTTAGTAGGTCATCAGCCACCAGAAGACTTGCTGATTCCATCCTTTTTCTTTCTAGGTTTATTTTTTAATCCTTCAACAAGGCAGGGGTGCTCTTTTTCACCAATTCTTTTCAACATAGTTCTGGAAGTCCTAGCCACAGCAATCACACAAGAAGAAGAAATAAAAGGCATCCAAATGGGAAATAAAGAAGTAAAACTCATTTTTTACTGATGATATGATACTGTACATAGGAAACCCTAAAGTTTCAGTCAAAAAGCTACTATACCTGATAAATGAATTTGGCACTGTGGCAGAATATAAAATTTATATTCAGAAATCAGTGGTATTTTTATACACCAACAATGAACTGTCAGAAAGAGAAAATAAGGAAATAATCTCTTCACTATTGCAACAACAACAAAAATAAAGTAGCTAGGAGTAAATTTAAACAATGAGGTAAAAGACTTGTACTAGGAAAATTATAAAAAATTAAAAAAGAAATCAAGAAAGATACAAACAAGTGAAAGCATATACCGTGTTCATGGATAGAAAGAAGAAACATCATTAAAATGCTATATTTCCAAAGCAATCTATAAATTCAATGCATTTTCTATTAAAATACGAACGGCATACCTCAAAGATATAGAACAAATATTCCAAATTTTATATGGAACCAAAAAGAACACGAATAGCCTCAGCAATCTTGAAAATGAATAATAAAGTGGGAGGTATCACTCTCCCTGATATCAAGTTATACTACAAGGCCATTGTAATCAAAACAGCTTGGTACTGGCATAAGAACAGGCATACAGATCAATGGAACAGAACAGAGAACCCAGAAATTAACCCACGCCTTTATGGTCAATTGATATTTGACAAAAGAGGTAAGAGTAAAGATAATCTCTTTAATGAATGGTGTAGGAAAAATTGGACAGGTACATGCGAAAATATGAAACTAGACCATCAACTTATAGCATTCACAAAAATAAACTCAAAATGGATAAAAAACTTAAATGTAAGTCATGAAACCATAAACGTCTTGGAAGAAAATATAGGCAGCAAACTCTCTGATATCTCTTGTAGCAATATTTTTGCCGATTTATCTCCATGGGCAAGTAGAATGAAGGACAAAGTAAACAAATGGGACTCTATCAAACTAAAAAGCTTTTGCACAGCTAAAGACAACATGAACAAAATAAAAAGACAACCCACACAATGGGAGAAAATATTTGCCAATTCATCTGATAAGGGGTTAATAACCAAAATTTGGCCCTGGCCAATTGGCTCAGCAGTAGAGCATTGACCTGGTGTGTGGAAGTCCCAGGTTTGATTCCCATTCAGGGCACTCAGGAGAAGTGCCGATCTGCTTCCCCACCCTTCCCCCTCTCCTTCCTCTCTATGTCTCTCTTTCCCTCCCGCAGCCAAGGCTCCTTTGGAGCAAAGTTGGCCCGGGCACTGAGGATGGCTCCATGGCCTCCACCTCAGGCGCTAGAAATGGCTCCAACCACAACAGAGCAACACCCCAGATGGACAGAGCATTGCCTCCTTGTGGGCATGATAGGTGGATCCTGGCCGGGTGCATGCAGGAGTCCATCTCACTGCCTCTCTGCTTCTAACTGTGAAAAAATACAAAAAAGAAAAAAATGCATTGCAGCATTGTTCACAATAGCAAAAATCTGGAAATAGCCCAAATGTCCATCAGTAGACGAGTGGATTAAAAAGCAGTGGTACAAAACTTATAAAGAACTTATAAAGCTCAACACCAGGAAGACAAACAATCCAATCAAAATATGGGCAAAAGAAATGAATAGAAATTTCTACAAAGACAACATACAGATGGCCAATAGGCATATGAAAAGATGCTCAACATCACTAATCATTAGAGAAATGCAAATTAAAACCACAATGAGATATCACCTCACACCAGTCAGAATGGCACTCATCAGCAAAACAACACAGAACAAGTGCTGGCGAGGATGTGGGGAAAAGGGAACCCTCCTGCACTGCTGGTGGGAATGCAGACTTGTGCAGCCACTGTGGAAAACAGTATGGAGATTCCTCAAAAAATTAAAAATCACACTGCCTTTTGACCCAGCTATCCCACTTTTAGGAATATACCCTAAGAACACCATAACACTGTTCGAAAAGAAGAAATGCGCCCCCATGTTCATGGCAGCATTGTTCACAATAGCAAAGATCTGGAAGCAGCCCAAGTGTCCGTCAGAGGACAAGTGGATTAAAAAGCTATGGTACATATATACTATGGAATACTACTCAGCCATAAGAAATGATGACATCGGATCATTTACAACAAAATGGATGGACCTTGATAACATTATACGGAGTGAAATAAGTAAAACAGAAAAAAACTGAGAACAGCATGACTTCATACATAGGTGGGACATAAAAGTGAGACTATGAGACATGGACAAGAGAGTGGTGGTTACGGGGTGGGGGGAGGGAGGAGAAAGTAGGTGAGGGGGGAGGGGAGGGGCACAAAGAAAACCAGATAGGAGGTGACAGGACAATTTGACTTTGGGTGATGGGTATGCAACATAATTGGATGATAAGATAACCTGTAGATGTTTTCTTTGAACATATGTACCCTGATTTATTAATGTCACCCTATTAAAATTAATAAAAATAATAATAAAAAGTGGTGGTACATATACACAATGGAACAATGGAATACTACATGGCCATGAAAAAGAAGGAAATCCTACCTTTTGTGATGGCATGGGTAGACCTGGAGATTATTATGCTAAGTGAAATAAACCAGGCAGAGAAAGACAAATATCATATGATCTCAATTGTATGTGTACTCTAATGATCAAAGTGAACTGAGAAATGGAATAGAGGCAGAGGTGAGGTCACACAGACCAGAAGGACAGCTGTCAGAGAGAAGGGGAATGAGAGGATGAGATCAGAGAAGGTGAAGGGATTAGTGAAACTATATATATAACACAGAAACACAGAGATATAGATAACAGGAAAGTAAATCACAGAGGGAAAGGAGGAGGGAGTTAAGAGGAGGGGGGCAAAATGGGTGTAAGAAGGGAAATGGGTGTAGGGGTGAGGGTGTTATATGCAGCGAGACACTTGAATCCATGTTAACACAAAATTAAAATTAATAAAAAAAAATTTTAAATGCAATAAAAATACATTTTTTAAAAAATTAAGTCTTGGTTCAGTGACTTGGGGCTTTAGCATAAGTGACATATATTTTTTTTAACAGTGGGTAGTTTTCTTGCCTAAAATTGTATTTTGCTTATTTGTGAAGTTCATCTAAGTATTCATCAAATGTCTGCTGAACCCATCTGCACGTCAGCCTCTACCATGAAATAGCCTCTGAGAACCCATTGGGGACTAAGATAAATACCTCCATTTTAAGGAGCTTACTGTCTAGTGTACTTTTTTTAAGTTAGAATCTTGGTTGTAATAACAGAGTGTATATTAATAGCATAATAATTTTTTTCTAGTTAATCACATACGAATTCCATAAATTGCTTTTAATGCAATCTGCTAAGTTGGTTAGCCCAATATTGGAAACAACACTCAACAGCAGAAGAGAGAGACACACACACCATGGTCTAGTCCAGGGGTGCCCACACTTTTTCAGCTTGCAAGCTACTTATAAGATGACCAAGTCAAAATGATCTACCTACAATAAAAATGCAAAACATAAATTTATTTCTTCTATATTATCATTATTTAAGGTACTATTATTACTACTTAATATTGTGTATTCTTCTTTCACCTTTCTCCTTCTCAGCTCTCTTTTCAGAAGAAAGTCAATGTCATAGTTTTTATGAACAGTCCGAAAAAGCCGCTCCACATTTCCCTTCTTTGGAATAGCAACGGCACACAGACAGATGAGGTAAACGCACTTAGAATATGACATGGTGAAAAAAATCCCCTCTCATTCTGTATGAAAGTGGTAGGTTTTAGGCTTCTTACTCGGACCAGCTACGGCACTCATTTTTATACCTTTGTTGTATTTAGTTTAAATAAATCAAAGGCTAACTACGCAGCAATGTAACTGAACAAGTTAGCGCGGTTTAACGTGCATGCTAGGGTGTCGAAAGTTCAGACGTCAGATTGGCTACCCTGTATGCCAATCAAAAGACAAATGTCTTTTTAATGCCATGTGATGTACCCACACTTCCTTCGCGATCGAGGTATTGAGCACCCCTCTAGTCCCACTACAGAGGCAAGGCTGGAGAACTGCGCTGCGCAGAACACACAACGCACAGGGTGCAGCCACCGCAGCCACACGGGTGGATCTCAGAGACACAATGTGGAGTAGCAGAAGACCAGCAAGAATGAATGTAGACTACAGTAGATGATTCCATTAATGATTACACAATGTTCAAATCAGGCAGAACTAATCAATGTTATTAGAAGTCAGATTGTGGTTATTCAGGGGCAAAAGGGTCAGCGCTAGTGAGCGGGAGAAATGTGAGGGGGCTTCTGGGGTACCTGGAAGATTCTGTTTCTTAATCTGTGTGCTGATTACTCAAATGTGTTGTTCATGTTGTGAACATTCAGTCATCAAGCTGTACTCTAGATTTTTGTACTTTTCTGTATGTGCACATCAATCAAAAGTACCATTAGTAGAAACATTAGAAAAAAGTCCATTAGATTTAAGAACATGGGTCAGATAATTCAATTCACATTCCTCAGTGGAATGTATTATATATAAGCACTCAGTTTAGAAGATGGATCAGAAGAGAGCTAAAGCATTACCATTAAGAAATATAGTCTTGGGGAAAAAATAGCCCCAATTTCCCTAATGGGAAAAGTCACTGGCTGAGCTCTGCTGCCTAAAATGAAATGAACAAGGGCGGTCACATTTATACCTTCCGAAGATCTCAGGAGTTACGCTACTGCGGAGAAACTGTCTAAGAGAGCGCCTGGGGGAGGCAGGGATCGGGGCTGCCTCTTCTTCCAGAGAGGTCTTTCTGGCTCAGAGCCACAGGCTTTTTTATTTTAAAATGCTGACTTGGCAGTCCTGTTCCTTATTATGAGAGCACATGAAAGCACTGCTTTATGTATGTCCTTTGCATTTTGTTTGAATGCTGTGGCGCTGTGGAGTGTGTGTCTGCTATTAGAAAATAAGTTGTCATTCAGTAGGGAAACCTTCTGAGGCTTTATGTTTGAGATAGTAAACTTTCACTTAATCATGTTTTGAGCCAGATAGTTAATGTTTTGAAATAGATATATATAATCACGTATTGTGAGTTCCCTCAGTGATCATCCTCTCTCCTCTTCTTCTCTGCTTATCTTTTAAGGCCCAACTCAAATGCCACCTCCTCCAAGAAGCCTTCCACAAAGCCCCTTCAGAATTCATGCTTTCTCATTTTCTTCTACTGAATTCTGTTTGTGTCTTTATTTTAGCATTTATGAAGGGAGATATCATAGTACAGTGCTGTCGTGGTCTTTGAATTATACAAATCAATATTTCTTAACTTCTCTGAACCCAATTAAATTTTTTTTCTATTTACAGTATTGGACTATTTTGATGATCAAGAGTAGCTGTAACACATCTGGCTTAGAGAAGAAACTCAGATGAAGACATTTAATCCCCCCTTACCCTGCTCTGCTTTTTTCAGGAAACATACATTACCTTCTAATATGTGATAAATCTTATATATTGTTTATCATTTAATATCTATCGCTCCCCACTAGACCATAAGCTCTACATACTTTTCTGTTTTGTTCACCAATGAGTTCCAAATGTCTAGAATATTGCCTTCAGCATTCTAGGTACTCCAAAAATATTTGGAAAATGAATGAATTTCTTCTCACCCCTCCTGCTGTACCACCCAGCGAGCTTGGTAGCTGTAGTAAGCATCACTGGCTTTAAGCGTTTTGAGGGCAAGAACCTTCCTTAGTGCAGCTTCCTTTAGCTCCCACAAAGCATGGGTTAGTGTTTTACAAATAAGAGGTTATTGAGAAGTCAACAGCACGTTACCTTGCTATTAACACTTACACTTAAAAGCAACATAAAATATATTTTAACAATAAAATTTGGAGCAACAACACCTTAGCATTAACAGCATAAAAGAGCATAAGTAGTTTATCCCCAAAGCAGCATCCTGGGGCACACCAGATTAATTTATATGTTGTTTGGTTTAAGGTTGCAGTTAAGACGCTCCATACACATCAGTAGAGAAAAATGGAAAGAGAGGAAATAAATCAGAGCCAGAAGGGAGACTGCTTGATGTTCTAAATGTAACTTTTCTACATTTTTTGTTTATTTTACATTACAGAAGAAAGAATGACCTGCTAATATAAATATAGAAATGAAACGAGATTTTTAGATAAAGTACTGGAAACAATAAAAATAAATAAAGTGACTATACTCTGAGATGTCTGGCTTACACTAAATGAAGTTTTGCAGTTTAATCAAGCCAAGTGGTTTTACTTGGAAAATGAAAAATGAATTTAATTCATGTATGAGGAGGTGTGGTTCAGGGCTTGTGATTGAGCAATGATAAGTATAGTTGTACTCTCCTGAACTCTAGGAGAAGTAGGTCAATCACCTGCGCTTTGAAATCCTGCAGTCTGAACTTGAATCTGGGTTCCACCATTTATTAACTATGAGTAAGTTTGACAACTTCCTTAAGCTCCATGACAGCTGGCTTCCTCCAGTGCAAGTGAGAGAGAGAGAGAGAGAGAGAGAGAGAGAGAGAGAGAGAGAGTTGGATGAGAGAGGTCAGTCACAGCTATTGTTGAAAATGCAGTCCACCAGATGTGGTACAGGAGAGTGGAAAAGAGAAAGTAGCATCAGTTCTTTGCAATAGGTTAATGTTAAGCTAGGCTTTGACATAAATTTAAACCCCAGATTGGAGATATGAGGTCCAATGCCAAGAGCTAGCTATTCAGGGGCTGGACACACTGCAGTTGGAATGACAAGAGCAGAGCCATGGAGGCTGGGCAGTGTGAGTCATTGTGGGGACATATGGAAATTTTCTTGGTAGAAGCAGGAAAGTCTCATCAAGAACAGATAAGAGATGAGGATGCAGACAACTGCCACACGGGTTTGGATGCTAAACTGAGAGCCCAAGCTTGGAAGGAACCTGTACAGATTTTAGCAGAAATGACCCCTTTGGAAATACTTTTGAAGTAAGGACCTTGACATTTATGAAACATTTACTATGAGCCAGGTGCTTGACTAAATATTTTGCATACATTGGTTTGTCTAATTCTTACAGCAAGCCTACATGGTGAGTATGTCTTCTTCATTTTTTTTAGATAAGGAAATTGAAGCTTAGGGAGTTGGAGCAAATTGCCAGTTTAAAAAGCTAGGAAGTAGCAGATCTGTGCTTCAAACTCAGGTCTGTCAATCCATTCATTTGTGTAATGATAAGTGGATCAAAAACAACAAAGAACAGGGAGCAGGAACTGCGGAGATATGACAAAATAGAAAAAAAAATAAAGTAAAAAACAAGCAAAATGCCACAAATAATAGTGAGTCCAAAATATAATAATTTGATGGTAAATGACAATCAGATGAGAGCAAAAGAGGAAGAAGAAGAAGGATGAAGAAGAAAGGAGAAGGAAGAATAAAGGGAAAAAGGACAAAAAACAAAATAGAAAACAAAGGAAAAGAAAGAAAAAAGAAAAAAACAGAAGTAGTGGTTTCTAAAATGAAACTCTCACAAAAGACAAGAATAAAATATGTAACAACTATGAATAATGTAGTTCAAAAGAAAAATAATTTTAAAAAAGAAAGAAGTAAAAATGACAAACTGTTAAAAATGTAATTTTTTTTGGTTTTGGGAAATATCTTCTTTTTTTTTTTTTTTTCAGCAGGTGGCACAGTACTATGAGTTTTGCCTCTGTAGAACTCTTGGCCAGAGGTCTGCTGGTGTGTCTCTGTGGCAATGACATAGGCTGGGCCTCAGTCTCATTAGCAGGTGGGGCTTGTCAGGGCTTTGCAATTATATGGCTCTAATAATGACTGTCTCAGTTTTCCAGGATCCTCTCCACATGTCCCTCTCACTGGAGCTAGAAGCCTGGAGACTTAGCTGTGGAGTTCGCCTCAGCTATTGTTCTTGCAACAAAGGATTCTATGCATAGTCAGGTCTTCCCTCCAGTGCCGCTCAAAGCACAGTCCAGGGGAATGCAGTGGGAACCAGAGCTGACAGCATGAGCAGGCAGGAAAGGGCACAGACCACGGTCCAAGTTCCTTTCTGTTACACACAGGCAAAATTCTAGGGGCTGGCGGGCATATCTGGCATGCCTCAGTGCACCATGGTTTTAATCTCTATAGGCTTTTCCCACTTGTGCTGCTTGGTAGCCCACAACAGGCCATGTTGTGGGCTACCAAGCAGCAACTCCTATAATGCACACAGATGGTTGCAGCTGCCATTCAGGTGCCCAGCACAGGCATTCTCAGGCAAAAGGTCTTGGCCCTTGCATATGCCCAGCGCTGGAGATCATGGAGCTGGGAATGCCCAAAAATGCTGGTGCCCCCGCAGGTACCCAGCACTGACAATCTCGAGCTAAACACTCTGGTTCCTGCGTGCATGCCATGCTGGGGATCATGGAGCAGGAGTGCCCAAAGACGCTGGTGCTCATGCAGGTTCCCAACATTGTTAATCTTGGGCAAGCACCTCAGCCTGCATGCAAACCCACTTGCTTCCCGTGCTAGTGATGCTAGGTGGAGCCGCTAGCACTGCACCATTGATCGTGGAGCTGGGGATGCACAAAGATCTGGTGTCAGCCCACACAGGGACCTACCTGTACTGGTAGTTTTAGGTAGATCCCACCGTCTGTGTGTGCACCCAGTGTCCGCAATTTCAGGCAGAGCCAGTGTGTTCTTTCCTTTGCTTGGGTGCTTGCTTGGGTGCCTACCCTAACTCAGCTTCTTCCCCACTAGCTCAGTGTCTCCTCTTCACTTGGCTCCAAACAAAAGTGCCCCTACTCTAGATCAGTGCGGAAAGTGAAATTCCCTATCCTCCATCTTATACATATATGCAGCCACTTTTTCACCCAATCATACCTTTGTCTGGTGTGTGTAAATTTTGGGTGCTCCTAAGGTTTTTTTTCTATGTATTTAGTTGTTCAATTTGTTGAAATTTCAAGCGAAGAGATTGGGAGTATCTCTCATGCCATGATTTCTTTCCCAATTTCTGTTATATTTTTTACAACAGGTATAGAAGTTTTTCAAGAGTTTAGCAACTTACACAGGGTCTTTTCCAAATATGTAGTTTTCAGCCTCCCAAAAGCTGACTGTCCAGAATTTTTCAAAGTGATCTATGGACCCAATCTTTATAACCCAGCCGGAGTAAAGTAAAAGGTAGTTTGGTCATCAGCTCACAAGAGACGAACCAAATGTAGTGAAATATGAAGTCTCTTCTAGATATATGCTTCTGTTTTTGAGAGGAATCTTCTAAAATCTTTCCTTTGGAATGAGATTAAATATAAATGTATATTATTAAGCAATATAATTAATTGTGAATATTCAAATAGCACAACTATTTTATTATTATTGATTAACCAATGCATGGAAGAAAATAATGTGATTTCTGTAGAGGCAGGGACCATATCTTATTATTTATTCCTCTTCTCACACTGTGTATAGGACCCAGTACACTAAATGTGAAAACTAAATGCTTGAATGAATGAATGAATGAATGGCTCTTTTTTAAGCTGGAGGTGGAGAATTGAGGTCTGAGGAGAAGCACTCAAGAGTGAAAAGCTGGGTTTTGGAGCCACGCAGGTTTTGGCCAATGTTCAGGTGTAGCACTTACCTGTGATGTAGCCTTGGGCTTGTCACTTAACTTCTATGAACTATGAACCTCAGTTTCAAAATCTCGAAAGATGAGAATTGCGTGGTATTAATAATATTTATACTCCAGAGTTGTCATATAAATTATAAATAAGGAAATAAAGCTTCAGGTAGATAGTAAGTGATAAAACTGTAAAAACTTTATCACATCACTGGTCACTCACATCATCTACTGAAAGTATTCATTCTAAAGAGCAATTAAACTTATCTTAGTATACCTAGAAAGGAAAATTATTATCAATACACTGATCTGATAGCAGCAAAAAGTAAAATGGAAATTAAACCCTTTTATAGTTTGCATAATATTTGAATAGCTTGTAAAATATCTCTTAGCAGATTAATACTTTCTGCAAGGATGCTCAAACTACATCTATCATCACCTCTGTGTATGAGTGAAGAAATCTGTAACAGCCCAGAGATGTTGCATAATCAAATCAATATGTAGCTGTACTTTGTAAATGCTCAGATAAGCACATGAGAAACTTCAATTAGGTCTTCTTTTCTTCCAGGAGAAACAGCAGCACAGTGTGTTATACTATACAAAGCCCCATTTCTCAAGGGTTCTCATCTTAGTGTCTCAAAGTTGATAGTGACCTTCTTTTTAGCAACTGCTTTCCATAAACCTAGCCATTCAGGCCACCAGAAGCAATGGACACACCATGGAGAAAGAAATGGGACTGATGAGACCCTGTTGGGCAGATAAAATATAATATGCTCACTTTGTTAAAGATGGCGCTGCCCACATGGAAGCCCATCACCCAGGTGATATTATTTGCCCTTATGCTTGGGATGGGTGTGGGGGAAAGTCTGTAATGTAAGCAGACCCAGTCGTTATAGCCTAAGGTTTAGTTTTAAGAGTAAGCTTTCCCCCACACCCTTGACTGATTGGATGATGTAGGGTGGTGCACTCCTGAGGAATCCCATTATGCCTCAGATGGGTGACTTTGTATCAGAGACTTTCTTGTTTGTAGAGGGGATTAAAGGTCTTGAATCTATGCTATAAAGTGGGGCAGACCAGGAGCTTGCTCTCTTGGTTCCTGAGGTATTAGAGAGGAGAGCAGATTAAGGCCACATGGAAGCCAGGAGAAGCAGCCAAGATGGCAGAGTGCTGAGGAAGAAGCCAGTTTGTGCAGAGTTTGTGTAGAGAGAAGGATATGGGAAACAGAGGTGAATAAGTCTGGTGAGCTAGAAACCTTTGATTCTAGGAAACTTGGATAAGTCAGTAGCTTTGTTAGCACTGAATGAGTGGGCTTTGGAGCCCAGTGTGTGTTTTTGCTTGTCTGCCAGGTGCAAGCTAGAATTAAAGCTGATGGCTCACCAGTTCTTGGCTCCGTTGTTTCATTACTGACTGTACGAATCTAATGCGAACCTGCACTGGCCAGGCCTGTTGTGGGCTACCAAGCAGCACAAGTGGGAAAAGCCTATAGAGATTAAAACCATGGTGCACTGAGGCATGCCAGATATGCCCGCCAGCCCCTAGAATTTTGCCTGTGTGTAACAGAAAGGAACTTGGACCGTGGTCTGTGCCCTTTCCTGCCTGCTCATGCTGTCAGCTCTGGTTCCCACTGCATTCCCCTGGACTGTGCTTTGAGCGGCACTGGAGGGAAGACCTGACTATGCATAGAATCCTTTGTTGCAAGAACAATAGCTGAGGCGAACTCCACAGCTAAGTCTCCAGGCTTCTAGCTCCAGTGAGAGGGACATGTGGAGAGGATCCTGGAAAACTGAGACAGTCATTATTAGAGCCATATAATTGCAAAGCCCTGACAAGCCCCACCTGCTAATGAGACTGAGGCCCAGCCTATGTCATTGCCACAGAGACACACCAGCAGACCTCTGGCCAAGAGTTCTACAGAGGCAAAACTCATAGTACTGTGCCACCTGCTGAAAAAAAAAAAAAAAAAAGAAGATATTTCCCAAAACCAAAAAAAATTACATTTTTAACAGTTTGTCATTTTTACTTCTTTCTTTTTTAAAATTATTTTTCTTTTGAACTACATTATTCATAGTTGTTACATATTTTATTCTTGTCTTTTGTGAGAGTTTCATTTTAGAAACCACTACTTCTGTTTTTTTCTTTTTTCTTTCTTTTCCTTTGTTTTCTATTTTGTTTTTTGTCCTTTTTCCCTTTATTCTTCCTTCTCCTTTCTTCTTCATCCTTCTTCTTCTTCCTCTTTTGCTCTCATCTGATTGTCATTTACCATCAAATTATTATATTTTGGACTCACTATTATTTGTGGCATTTTGCTTGTTTTTTACTTTATTTTTTTTTCTATTTTGTCATATCTCCGCAGTTCCTGCTCCCTGTTCTTTGTTGTTTTTGATCCACTTATCATTACACAAATGAATGGATTGACAGACCTGAGTTTGAAGCACAGATCTGCTACTTCCTAGCTTTTTAAACTGGCAATTTGCTCCAACTCCCTAAGCTTCAATTTCCTTATCTAAAAAAAATGAAGAAGACATACTCACCATGTAGGCTTGCTGTAAGAATTAGACAAACCAATGTATGCAAAATATTTAGTCAAGCACCTGGCTCATAGTAAATGTTTCATAAATGTCAAGGTCCTTACTTCAAAAGTATTTCCAAAGGGGTCATTTCTGCTAAAATCTGTACAGGTTCCTTCCAAGCTTGGGCTCTCAGTTTAGCATCCAAACCCGTGTGGCAGTTGTCTGCATCCTCATCTCTTATCTGTTCTTGATGAGACTTTCCTGCTTCTACCAAGAAAATTTCCATATGTCCCCACAATGACTCACACTGCCCAGCCTCCATGGCTCTGCTCTTGTCATTCCAACTGCAGTGTGTCCAGCCCCTGAATAGCTAGCTCTTGGCATTGGACCTCATATCTCCAATCTGGGGTTTAAATTTATGTCAAAGCCTAGCTTAACATTAACCTATTGCAAAGAACTGATGCTACTTTCTCTTTTCCACTCTCCTGTACCACATCTGGTGGACTGCATTTTCAACAATAGCTGTGACTGACCTCTCTCATCCAACTCTCTCTCTCTCTCTCTCTCTCTCTCTCTCTCTCTCACTTGCACTGGAGGAAGCCAGCTGTCATGGAGCTTAAGGAAGTTGTCAAACTTACTCATAGTTAATAAATGGTGGAACCCAGATTCAAGTTCAGACTGCAGGATTTCAAAGCGCAGGTGATTGACCTACTTCTCCTAGAGTTCAGGAGAGTACAACTATACTTATCATTGCTCAATCACAAGCCCTGAACCACACCTCCTCATACATGAATTAAATTCATTTTTCATTTTCCAAGTAAAACCACTTGGCTTGATTAAACTGCAAAACTTCATTTAGTGTAAGCCAGACATCTCAGAGTATAGTCACTTTATTTATTTTTATTGTTTCCAGTACTTTATCTAAAAATCTCGTTTCATTTCTATATTTATATTAGCAGGTCATTCTTTCTTCTGTAATGTAAAATAAACAAAAAATGTAGAAAAGTTACATTTAGAACATCAAGCAGTCTCCCTTCTGGCTCTGATTTATTTCCTCTCTTTCCATTTTTCTCTACTGATGTGTATGGAGCGTCTTAACTGCAACCTTAAACCAAACAACATATAAATTAATCTGGTGTGCCCCAGGATGCTGCTTTGGGGATAAACTACTTATGCTCTTTTATGCTGTTAATGCTAAGGTGTTGTTGCTCCAAATTTTATTGTTAAAATATATTTTATGTTGCTTTTAAGTGTAAGTGTTAATAGCAAGGTAACGTGCTGTTGACTTCTCAATAACCTCTTATTTGTAAAACACTAACCCATGCTTTGTGGGAGCTAAAGGAAGCTGCACTAAGGAAGGTTCTTGCCCTCAAAACGCTTAAAGCCAGTGATGCTTACTACAGCTACCAAGCTCGCTGGGTGGTACAGCAGGAGGGGTGAGAAGAAATTCATTCATTTTCCAAATATTTTTGGAGTACCTAGAATGCTGAAGGCAATATTCTAGACATTTGGAACTCATTGGTGAACAAAACAGAAAAGTATGTAGAGCTTATGGTCTAGTGGGGAGCGATAGATATTAAATGATAAACAATATATAAGATTTATCACATATTAGAAGGTAATGTATGTTTCCTGAAAAAAGCAGAGCAGGGTAAGGGGGGATTAAATGTCTTCATCTGAGTTTCTTCTCTAAGCCAGATGTGTTACAGCTACTCTTGATCATCAAAATAGTCCAATACTGTAAATAGAAAAAAAATTTAATTGGGTTCAGAGAAGTTAAGAAATATTGATTTGTATAATTCAAAGACCACGACAGCACTGTACTATGATATCTCCCTTCATAAATGCTAAAATAAAGACACAAACAGAATTCAGTAGAAGAAAATGAGAAAGCATGAATTCTGAAGGGGCTTTGTGGAAGGCTTCTTGGAGGAGGTGGCATTTGAGTTGGGCCTTAAAAGATAAGCAGAGAAGAAGAGGAGAGAGGATGATCACTGAGGGAACTCACAATACGTGATTATATATATCTATTTCAAAACATTAACTATCTGGCTCAAAACATGATTAAGTGAAAGTTTACTATCTCAAACATAAAGCCTCAGAAGGTTTCCCTACTGAATGACAACTTATTTTCTAATAGCAGACACACACTCCACAGCGCCACAGCATTCAAACAAAATGCAAAGGACATACATAAAGCAGTGCTTTCATGTGCTCTCATAATAAGGAACAGGACTGCCAAGTCAGCATTTTAAAATAAAAAAGCCTGTGGCTCTGAGCCAGAAAGACCTCTCTGGAAGAAGAGGCAGCCCCGATCCCTGCCTCCCCCAGGCGCTCTCTTAGACAGTTTCTCCGCAGTAGCGTAACTCCTGAGATCTTCGGAAGGTATAAATGTGACCGCCCTTGTTCATTTCATTTTAGGCAGCAGAGCTCAGCCAGTGACTTTTCCCATTAGGGAAATTGGGGCTATTTTTTCCCCAAGACTATATTTCTTAATGGTAATGCTTTAGCTCTCTTCTGATCCATCTTCTAAACTGAGTGCTTATATATAATACATTCCACTGAGGAATGTGAATTGAATTATCTGACCCATGTTCTTAAATCTAATGGACTTTTTTCTAATGTTTCTACTAATGGTACTTTTGATTGATGTGCACATACAGAAAAGTACAAAAATCTAGAGTACAGCTTGATGACTGAATGTTCACAACATGAACAACACATTTGAGTAATCAGCACACAGATTAAGAAACAGAATCTTCCAGGTACCCCAGAAGCCCCCTCACATTTCTCCCGCTCACTAGCGCTGACCCTTTTGCCCCTGAATAACCACAATCTGACTTCTAATAACATTGATTAGTTCTGCCTGATTTGAACATTGTGTAATCATTAATGGAATCATCTACTGTAGTCTACATTCATTCTTGCTGGTCTTCTGCTACTCCACATTGTGTCTCTGAGATCCACCCGTGTGGCTGCGGTGGCTGCACCCTGTGCGTTGTGTGTTCTGCGCAGCGCAGTTCTCCAGCCTTGCCTCTGTAGTGGGACTAGAGGGGTGCTCAATACCTCGATCGCGAAGGAAGTGTGGGTACATCACATGGCATTAAAAAGACATTTGTCTTTTGATTGGCATACAGGGTAGCCAATCTGACGTCTGAACTTTCGACACCCTAGCATGCACGTTAAACCGCGCTAACTTGTTCAGTTACATTGCTGCGTAGTTAGCCTTTGATTTATTTAAACTAAATACAACAAAGGTATAAAAATGAGTGCCGTAGCTGGTCCGAGTAAGAAGCCTAAAACCTACCACTTTCATACAGAATGAGAGGGGATTTTTTTCACCATGTCATATTCTAAGTGCGTTTACCTCATCTGTCTGTGTGCCGTTGCTATTCCAAAGAAGGGAAATGTGGAGCGGCTTTTTCGGACTGTTCATAAAAACTATGACATTGACTTTCTTCTGAAAAGAGAGCTGAGAAGGAGAAAGGTGAAAGAAGAATACACAATATTAAGTAGTAATAATAGTACCTTAAATAATGATAATATAGAAGAAATAAATTTATGTTTTGCATTTTTATTGTAGGTAGATCATTTTGACTTGGTCATCTTATAAGTAGCTTGCAAGCTGAAAAAGTGTGGGCACCCCTGGACTAGACCATGGTGTGTGTGTCTCTCTCTTCTGCTGTTGAGTGTTGTTTCCAATATTGGGCTAACCAACTTAGCAGATTGCATTAAAAGCAATTTATGGAATTCGTATGTGATTAACTAGAAAAAAATTATTATGCTATTAATATACACTCTGTTATTACAACCAAGATTCTAACTTAAAAAAAGTACACTAGACAGTAAGCTCCTTAAAATGGAGGTATTTATCTTAGTCCCCAATGGGTTCTCAGAGGCTATTTCATGGTAGAGGCTGACGTGCAGATGGGTTCAGCAGACATTTGATGAATACTTAGATGAACTTCACAAATAAGCAAAATACAATTTTAGGCAAGAAAACTACCCACTGTTAAAAAAAATATATGTCACTTATGCTAAAGCCCCAAGTCACTGAACCAAGACTTAATTTTTTAAAAAATGTATTTTTATTGCATTTAAAATTTTTTTTTATTAATTTTAATTTTGTGTTAACATGGATTCAAGTGTCTCGCTGCATATAACACCCTCACCCCTACACCCATTTCCCTTCTTACACCCATTTTGCCCCCCTCCTCTTAACTCCCTCCTCCTTTCCCTCTGTGATTTACTTTCCTGTTATCTATATCTCTGTGTTTCTGTGTTATATATATAGTTTCACTAATCCCTTCACCTTCTCTGATCTCATCCTCTCATTCCCCTTCTCTCTGACAGCTGTCCTTCTGGTCTGTGTGACCTCACCTCTGCCTCTATTCCATTTCTCAGTTCACTTTGATCATTAGAGTACACATACAATTGAGATCATATGATATTTGTCTTTCTCTGCCTGGTTTATTTCACTTAGCATAATAATCTCCAGGTCTACCCATGCCATCACAAAAGGTAGGATTTCCTTCTTTTTCATGGCCATGTAGTATTCCATTGTTCCATTGTGTATATGTACCACCACTTTTTATTATTATTTTTATTAATTTTAATAGGGTGACATTAATAAATCAGGGTACATATGTTCAAAGAAAACATCTACAGGTTATCTTATCATCCAATTATGTTGCATACCCATCACCCAAAGTCAAATTGTCCTGTCACCTCCTATCTGGTTTTCTTTGTGCCCCTCCCCTCCCCCCTCACCTACTTTCTCCTCCCTCCCCCCACCCCGTAACCACCACTCTCTTGTCCATGTCTCATAGTCTCACTTTTATGTCCCACCTATGTATGAAGTCATGCTGTTCTCAGTTTTTTTCTGTTTTACTTATTTCACTCCGTATAATGTTATCAAGGTCCATCCATTTTGTTGTAAATGATCCGATGTCATCATTTCTTATGGCTGAGTAGTATTCCATAGTATATATGTACCATAGCTTTTTAATCCACTTGTCCTCTGACGGACACTTGGGCTGCTTCCAGATCTTTGCTATTGTGAACAATGCTGCCATGAACATGGGGGCGCATTTCTTCTTTTCGAACAGTGTTATGGTGTTCTTAGGGTATATTCCTAAAAGTGGGATAGCTGGGTCAAAAGGCAGTGTGATTTTTAATTTTTTGAGGAATCTCCATACTGTTTTCCACAGTGGCTGCACAAGTCTGCATTCCCACCAGCAGTGCAGGAGGGTTCCCTTTTCCCCACATCCTCGCCAGCACTTGTTCTGTGTTGTTTTGCTGATGAGTGCCATTCTGACTGGTGTGAGGTGATATCTCATTGTGGTTTTAATTTGCATTTCTCTAATGATTAGTGATGTTGAGCATCTTTTCATATGCCTATTGGCCATCTGTATGTTGTCTTTGTAGAAATTTCTATTCATTTCTTTTGCCCATATTTTGATTGGATTGTTTGTCTTCCTGGTGTTGAGCTTTATAAGTTCTTTATAAGTTTTGTACCACTGCTTTTTAATCCACTCGTCTACTGATGGACATTTGGGCTATTTCCAGATTTTTGCTATTGTGAACAATGCTGCAATGCATTTTTTTCTTTTTTGTATTTTTTCACAGTTAGAAGCAGAGAGGCAGTGAGATGGACTCCTGCATGCACCCGGCCAGGATCCACCTATCATGCCCACAAGGAGGCAATGCTCTGTCCATCTGGGGTGTTGCTCTGTTGTGGTTGGAGCCATTTCTAGCGCCTGAGGTGGAGGCCATGGAGCCATCCTCAGTGCCCGGGCCAACTTTGCTCCAAAGGAGCCTTGGCTGCGGGAGGGAAAGAGAGACATAGAGAGGAAGGAGAGGGGGAAGGGTGGGGAAGCAGATCGGCACTTCTCCTGAGTGCCCTGAATGGGAATCAAACCTGGGACTTCCACACACCAGGTCAATGCTCTACTGCTGAGCCAATTGGCCAGGGCCAAATTTTGGTTATTAACCCCTTATCAGATGAATTGGCAAATATTTTCTCCCATTGTGTGGGTTGTCTTTTTATTTTGTTCATGTTGTCTTTAGCTGTGCAAAAGCTTTTTAGTTTGATAGAGTCCCATTTGTTTACTTTGTCCTTCATTCTACTTGCCCATGGAGATAAATCGGCAAAAATATTGCTACAAGAGATATCAGAGAGTTTGCTGCCTATATTTTCTTCCAAGACGTTTATGGTTTCATGACTTACATTTAAGTTTTTTATCCATTTTGAGTTTATTTTTGTGAATGCTATAAGTTGATGGTCTAGTTTCATATTTTCGCATGTACCTGTCCAATTTTTCCTACACCATTCATTAAAGAGATTATCTTTACTCTTACCTCTTTTGTCAAATATCAATTGACCATAAAGGCGTGGGTTAATTTCTGGGTTCTCTGTTCTGTTCCATTGATCTGTATGCCTGTTCTTATGCCAGTACCAAGCTGTTTTGATTACAATGGCCTTGTAGTATAACTTGATATCAGGGAGAGTGATACCTCCCACTTTATTATTCATTTTCAAGATTGCTGAGGCTATTCGTGTTCTTTTTGGTTCCATATAAAATTTGGAATATTTGTTCTATATCTTTGAGGTATGCCGTTCGTATTTTAATAGAAAATGCATTGAATTTATAGATTGCTTTGGAAATATAGCATTTTAATGATGTTTCTTCTTTCTATCCATGAACACGGTATATGCTTTCACTTGTTTGTATCTTTCTTGATTTCTTTTTTAATTTTTTATAATTTTCCTAGTACAAGTCTTTTACCTCATTGTTTAAATTTACTCCTAGCTACTTTATTTTTGTTGTTGTTGCAATAGTGAAGAGATTATTTCCTTATTTTCTCTTTCTGACAGTTCATTGTTGGTGTATAAAAATACCACTGATTTCTGAATATAAATTTTATATTCTGCCACAGTGCCAAATTCATTTATCAGGTATAGTAGCTTTTTGACTGAAACTTTAGGGTTTCCTATGTACAGTATCATATCATCAGTAAAAAATGAGTTTTACTTCTTTATTTCCCATTTGGATGCCTTTTATTTCTTCTTCTTGTGTGATTGCTGTGGCTAGGACTTCCAGAACTATGTTGAAAAGAATTGGTGAAAAAGAGCACCCCTGCCTTGTTGAAGGATTAAAAAATAAACCTAGAAAGAAAAAGGATGGAATCAGCAAGTCTTCTGGTGGCTGATGACCTACTAAAAGCTCCTGCACTCTCAAAAGCTTTATTTTTTTAGTGTAAAGCAAAGTCATTTGCAAAACAAAGAGAGCTCAGATACAAAGTCACATTTCTGAGGCAAAGCAAGAATTCTCCCAAGTGCAGAAAACCCCCACCATGCATAACATCTTATCTTCACAAAACAAAGGGTAAAAAGAAAACTGCCTCCAGTCTCCTCCAGGGACGTGGGGGATAAGATCAGTATCTAACATGGAGGTGTGGGGAATTGTATTTACCAACTTAATCAAACAATCAGAGGTTGTGGGTAAGAGGTTTAGCCAATTAATCAAGCAAGTGAGTTGTCGGAATGGGCTGCAAAGAGTCTGTCAACTTACTACCAGTACCCCATACCTCTGTCCCCCAGAAATCTAAACTGCAAAGATCCTGTCAGTTTGCAGTCTTCCACAGGATTGCTTTTAATTTTTGCCCATTGAGTATGATTGTAAAGCCAGTAGCCAGGGCCACTAGCACAGCAGACTGACCCACGCAGGTTCACATTGGATTCGGACAGATGGCAATGAAACACCGGAGCCAAAAACTGGTGAGCCATCAGCTTTAATTCTAGCTTGCACCCGGCGGGCAAGCAAAAACACACACTGGGCTCCAAAACCCACACATTCAGTGCTCACAAAGCTACTGACTTATCCGAGTTTCCTAGCATCAAAGCTTTCCAGCTCACCAGACTTATTCACCTCTGTTTCCCATGTCCTCCTGCACAAACTCTTCCTCAGCACTCTGCCATCTCGGCTGCTTCTCCTGGCCTTCACGTGACCTTACTCTGCTCTCCTCTCTATACTAATCTCAGGAACCCAGGAACCGAGAGAGAGAGATCAAGCTACTGCTCTCTCCCATTTTATAGCATAGACTCAAAACCTTTAATCCAATTATACAAACAAGGAAGTCTCTGATACAAAGTCACCCATCTGAGGCATAATGGGATTCCTCCCTACATCACCACCCTACATCATCCAATCAATTAAGGGTGTGGAGAAGAGCTTACTCTTAAACTAAGCCTTAGGCTATAATGACCTGGCCTGCCTACATTACAGCTTTTCCCCCACAGCCATCTCAAGCATAAGGGCAAATAATATCACCTGGATGACGGGCTTCCATGTGGGCAGCGCCATCTTTAACAAAGTGAGCATATTATATTTTATCTGCCGAACAATGATGTTGGTTATTAGTTTGTCATAGATGGCCTTTATTATGCTGAGGTATGTTTTCTGTATTTCCACTTCGCTGAGACTTTTGATCATACATGGGTGCTGAATTTTATGAAATGCTTTTTGTGCATCTATTGATATAATCATGTGATTTTAATCCTTCCTTTTGGTTATGTGATGAATCAGATTTATTGATTTGTAAATATTGTACCAGCCTTGCCTCCCTGGAATAAATCCCACTTGATCATGATCTATGATATTTTTAATGTGTTGCTTGATCCATTTTGCTAATATTTTGTTGAGAATTTTAGCATCTATGCTCATTAGGAATACTGTCCTATAGTTTTCTTTCTTTGTAGTGTTTTTACCTTGTTTTGGAATGAGGATAACGCTTGCCTCACAAAAGGAACTTGGAAGTCTTCCCTCCTCTTGAATTTTTTAAAATACCTTCAGAAGGATATGTGTTAGTTCCTCTTTAAATGTTTGGTGAAATTTGCCTGTGAAGCCATCCAATCCAGGACTTTGTTTGCTGGAAGTTTTTTGATAACGGTTTCAATTTCATTTGTTGTAAATAGTTTGTTTAGGTTTCATGATTCTTCCAGATTAAACTTTGGAAGATTGTATGTTCTTAGGAATTTATCCACTTCATGTAGGTTATCTAATATTTTGGCATATAGATCTTTATACTATTTTTTTTCAATCCTTTGTATTTCTGCAGTGTCAGCTGTTACTTCTCCTCTTCATTTTTAATTTTATTTGAGTTCTCTTTTTTTCATGACGAGTCTGGTTAAAGGTTTATCAATCTTGTTTACCTTTTCAAAGAACCAGTTCTTGGTTTCATTGATCTTTTTTATTTATTTTTTATTCTCTATGTCATTTATTTCCACTGTGATTTTTATTATTTCCTTCCTTCTACTTCCTCTGGGTTTTATTTGTTGTTCTTTTTCTAGCTCTTTTAGATGCAGGGTTAAGTTGTTTATTTGAGCTTTTTCTTGCTTCTTAAAGTATGCCTGTAATGCTATGAACTTCTCTCTCAAGACTGCTTCTGCTGTGTCCCACAAATTTTGAGTTGCTGTATGTTCATTTTCATTTGTTTCAAGGAAATATTTCACTTCTTCCTTGATCTCATTGTTAACCCATTCATTATTTAATAACATGCTATTTAGCCTGCAAGTGTTTGAATGTTTTTCAATATTTTTGTTGTAGTTGATTTCTAGTTTCATGCCATTGTGATCAGAGAAGATGTTTGATATGATTTTAACCTTCTTAAATTTATTGAGACTTGTTTTTTGTCTTAACTTGTGGTCTATCCTAGAGAATGGAAGCATAAGCACTTAAAAAGAATGTATATGCTTTGGGGTAAAATGTTCTGAAGATATCTATTAAATTCAGTTGATCTAGTGTGTCATTTAAAGCCACTGTTTCTTTGTTATTTTTCTGTCTGGAGAATCTATCTGTCCATGGATGTTAGTGGGGTATTAAAATTCCCTACTATTAGTATTGCATTTGATCTCACCCTTTATGTTTATCATAAACTGCTTTACATATTTAATGGCTCCTCTATTAGGCGCATATTTACAATGGTTATATCCTCCTGTTGGATTGTTCCCTTTATCTTTAAGTAGTGACCTTTTTATCCCTTACTATAGCCTTTATTTTAAAGGCTATTTTGTCATATATAATTATTGCAATATCACCTTTTTTTTCTTTCTATTTCCATTTGCGTAAAATATTTTTTTCCATGTCTTCACTTTCAGTCTATGTGTATCTTTTGTTCTGAGGTGGGTCTCTTTTAGACAGCATATGTACAGGTCCTATTTTATGATCTCTGCAGCTACCTATATCTTTTGATTGACGCATTTAATTCATTTACATTTAAGGTTATTATTGACATGTATTTATGCATTGCCATTTTATTCTCTAAATCTACAATCATCTTTTTCTAGATATTTTTTCTTTGCTCTTTAAAAAATTTTTTTTTATTTTATTCATTTTAGAGAGGAGACACAGAGTGAGAGAGAGAGAGAGAGAGAAAGGGGGGAGGAGCTGGAAGCATCAACTCCCATATGTGCCTTGACCAGACCAGTGCAGGGTTTTGAACTGGCGACCTCAGTGTTCCCAGGTCGACGCTTTATCCACTGCGCCACCACAGGTCAGGCTCTTTGCTCTTTTTAGAGCAAGCCCCTTAACATTTCTTGCTGTACTGGTTTGGTTGTAATAAATTTCTTGAGGGTTTTTTTGTTGTTGTTGTTGTTTTGTTTGTTTGTTTGTTTTTGTCTGGGAGCTTTTTATTTCTCCTTTTATTTTAAATGATACCCTTGCTGGATAAAAAGTCTTGGTCATAGGTTCTTATTTTGCCTCACTTTAAATATTTCTTGTCAATCCCTTCTGGCCTCAAGTGTTTCTCTTGAGGAGTCGCATGTCATCCTTATGGGAGGCTCCTCTGCAGGTAATTAACTGCTTTTCTTTTGCAGCTTTTAGTATTCTTTCTTTGTCTCTTAACTTTGGTTCCTTAATTCTGATGTGTCTTGGAGTAGGCCTCTTTGGGTTTCTCTTTAATGCAACTCTCCTTGGGTTTCCTCTAACGCAATTCTCTGTGCTCCTTGAACTTGTGTGACTTTTTTCTTCATCAATTTAGGATAAATTTGAGCTATGATTTCTTCAAACACATTCTCTATTCCATATTTGTTTCCTTTTCCTTCAGGAGGCCCTTTGATGTGAATATTGTTTCTCTTCATGTTGTCACAGAGCTCTCTTAGTTTCTTCAGCCAGTTTGCAACTCTTTTCTTTTTGTTGCTCTGCTTCTGTGGTTCTACTTACCTTCTCTTCTTAATTGCTGTTTTGATCCTCTGCTTCATCCAGCCTGTTATTGATTCTTTCTAGTGCAGCCTTCATTTCTGACATTGTATTTGTCATTTCTTACTGGTCCTTTTTTGTGGTTTCAATGTCCTTTTTGATGCTTGCTATCTCTTTTTTTAGGTGCTCATTATGTCCATCCATAGGTGCTCTAAGATCCTTAGTATCATTAAAATGCTTATTTTAAACTCTGCATCTGGTAGTTTGGTTATTTCTATTTCATTTTGTTCTTTTTCTGGGGATTTCTCTCATCAATTCATTTGGGTCACATTTGTTTTTCTGCCCATTTATTCCTGTGTATTAGGTAGCACTGTCTGACTTTCAGATATTAGTGGTGTCTTTATGAGGAAGATGGGCTTGGTGGTAATGACTTCCAGGCCACATCTTTTGCTTGTTCTAGGAATGCTTCTCGAGGCTACTATTTTCCCTCCTGTTATATGTGAATATTGAATGCAGCTAGTCTCTCTTTTTTTGTTTGTTTGTTGGTTTGTTTTTTTTTAATTTTATTTTTTTTAATGAAAACATCTCCAGGTTATCTTAACATTCAATTGTGTTGCATACCCGTCACCAAAAGTCAAATTGTCCTCTGTCACCTTCTATCTGGTTATCCCTGTGTCCCTCCGTTCCTCCCTATCCCACCCTTCCCTCCCTCCCCCCACCCCATAACCACCACTCTCTTGTCCATGTCTCATAGTCTCACTTTTATGTCCCACTTAAGTATGAAATCATGCTGTTCTCAGTTTTTCTTTTTTTCTGATTTACATATTTCACTTCGTATAATGTTATCAAGGACCATCCATTTTGTTATAAATGATCCAATGTCATCATTTCTTATGGCTGAGTAGTATTCCATAGTATATATGTACAATAGCTTTTTAATCCACTCGTCTTCTGATGGACACTTGGGCTGGTTCCAGATCTTCGCTATTGTGAACAATGCTGCCAGGAACATGGGGGCGCATTTCTTCTTTTCGAACAGTGCTAAGGTGTTCTTAGGGTATATTCCTATAAGTGCGATAGCTGCGTCAAAAGGCAGTTCGATTTTTAATTTTTTGAGGAACCTCCAAACTGTTTTCCATAGTGGCTGCAGCAGTCTGCATTCCCACCAGCAGTGCAGAAGGATTCCCTTTTCTCCACAACCCCGCCAGCACTTATTCTGTGTTGCTTTTCAGATGAGTGCCATTCTGACTGGTGTGAGGTGATATCTCATTGTGGTTTTAATTTGCATTTCTCTAATGATTAGTGATGTTGAGCATTTTTTCATATGCCTATTGGCCATCTGTATGACCTCTTTGTAGAAATTTCTATTCATTTCTTTTGCCCATTTTTTGATTGGATTGTTTGTCTTCCTGGTGTTGAGTTTTATAAATTCTTTATAAATTTTAGTTATTAACCCCTTATCAGACGTGCTGTCGAATATGTTCTCCCATTGTGTGGTTTGTCTTTTTATTCTGTTCTTATTGTCTTTAGCTGTGCAAAAACTTTTCAGTTTGATATAGTCCCATTTGTTTATCTTGCCTTTTATTTCATTTGCCCGAGGAGATAAATCGGCAAATATATTGCTGCTACAGATGTCGGAGAGCTTGCTGCCTATGTTTTCCTCTAAGATGCTTATGGTTTCACGACTTACACTTAAGTCTTTTATCCATTTTGAGTTTGTTTTTGTGAATGGTGTAAGTTGATGGTCTAGTTTCATTTTTTTGCAGGAAGATGTCCAATTTTCCCAACACCATTTGTTAAAGAGGCTGTCTTTACTCCATTGTATGTTCTTTCCTCCTTTGTCAAATATCAGTTGTCCATAAAGCTGTGGGTTTATTTCTGGGTCCTCTGTTCTGTTCCATTGATCTATGTGCCTGTTCTTATGCCAGTACCAGGCTGTCTTGAGTATAATGGCCTTATAGTAAACCTTGATATCCGGAAGAGTGATACCTCCTGCTTTATTTTTTCTTTTTAAGATTGCTGAGGCTATTCGTGTTCTTTTTTGATTCCATATAAATTTTTGGAATATGCGTTCTATATCTTTGAAGTATGTCATTGGTATTTTAATTGGTATTGCATTGAATTTGTAAATTGCTTTGGGTAATATAGACATTTAATGATGTTAATTCTTCCTAGCCATGAGTACGGTATATGCTTCCACTTGTTTGTATCTTCCTTGATTTCTTTTACCAATGTTTTATAATTTTTCGAGTACAAGTCCTTAACCTCCTTGGTTAAATTTACTCCTAGGTACTTTATTTTTTTGGCTGCAATAGTGAAGGGGATTGTTTCCTTAATTTCTTTTGCTGACAGTTCGTTGTTGGTATATAGAAATGCCTCTGATTTCTGAGTATTAATTTTATATTCTGCCACCTTGCTGAATTCATTTATAAGGTCCAGTAGTTTTTTGACTGAGACTTTAGGGTTTTCAATATACAATATCATATCATCTGCAAATAGTGACAGTTTTACTTCTTCTTTTCCTATTTGGATGCCTTTTATTTCTTCTTCTTGTCTGATTGCTGTAGCTAGGACTTCCAGAACTATGTTGAAAAAGAGTGGTGAAAGGTGGCATCCCTGCCTGGTTCCTGATCTTAAGGGTATTGCTTTTAATTTTTGTCCATTTATATGATGTTTGCTGTGGGTTTGTCATAGATGGCCTTTATCATGTTAAGGAATGATCCCTGTATTCCCACTTTACTGAGAGTTTTGAGCATGAATGGGTGCTGGATTTTATCAAATGCCTTTTCTGCATCTATTGAAATTATCATGTGATTTTTGTCCTTCCTTTTGTTTATGTGATGAATCACGTTGATTGATTTGCGAATATTGAACCAGCCTTGCCTCTCCAGAATAAATCCCACTTGATCATGGTGTATGATATTTTTCATATATTGCTGGATCCGGTTGGCTAATATTTTGTTGAGAATTTTAGCGTCTAAATTCATCAGGGATATTGGCCTATAATTTTCTTTCTTTGTGTTGTCTTTGCCCGGTTTTGGGATCAGAATTATGCTCGCCTCATAAAAAAAGTTTGGAAATCTTCCTTCCTTTTCAATTTTTTGAAATAACTTGAGGAGGATAGGAGTTAGTTCTTCTTTGAATTTTTGATAGAATTCACTTGTGTAGCCATCAGGCCCAGGACTTTTCTTTTTTGGAAGTTTTTTGATAACTGTTTCGATCTCATTTGTTGTAATTGGTCTGTTTAGGTGTTCTGATTCTTCCAGATTGATTTTTGGAAGTTTATATGATTCAAGAAATTTGTCCATTTCACCAAGATTGTCTAATTTTTTGGCATATAGTTCTTCATAGTATTTTCTTACAATTCCTTTGTATTTCTGTTGTGTCAGTTGTTATTTCTCCACTGTCCTTTCTAATTTTATTTATTTGAGTCCTCTCTCTTTTTTTCTTGGTGAGTCTAGTTAAAGGTTCGTCAATCTTGTTTACCTTTTCAAAGAACCAGCTTCTGGTTTCATTGATCCTCTGTATTGTTTCCTTAGCCTCTATGTCCTTTATTTCTGCTCTGATCTTTATTATTTCCTTCCTTCTACTTGTCTTGGGTTTTATTTGCTGTTGTTTTTCTAGTTCTTTTAGATGCAGGGTCAGGTTGCTTATTTGAGCTTTTTCTAGCTTCTTATGATATGCCTGTTGTGCAGTAAACTTCCCTCTCAGAACTGCTTTTGCTGTGTCCCATAAATTTTGAGTTGACGTATGCTCATTATCATTTGTTTCTAGAAACTTTTTTATTTCTTCTTTGATCTCATTGTTAATCCATTCATTATTTAATATCATGCTATTTAGTTCCCAAGTGTTTGAGTATTTTTCAGTTTTTCTCTTGTGGTTAATTTCTAGTTTCATGGCATTGTGATCAGAGAAAATGCTTGATATGATTTCAATCTTCTTAAATTTATTGAGACCATTTTTGTGTCCTAACATGTGGTCTATCCTAGAAAACGTACCATGAGCACTTGAGAAGAATGTATATTCTACTGCTTTAGGGTGAAAAGCCTGAAGATATCTATTAAATCAAGTTGATCTAGTGTCTCCTTTAAGTCTGCTGTTTCTTTATTAATTTTCTTTCTTGAGGATCTATCCAGTGTTGTTAGAGGGGTATTGAAATCCCCTACTATGATATTATTGCTGTTAATCTCACCCTTTATATCCATCAAAGTCTGCTTTATGTAGGTCGGGGCTCCTATATTTGGTGCATAGATATTTATAATAGTTATATCTTCCTGTTGAATTGTTCCCTTTATCATTATGTGGTGTCCTTCTTTATCTCTTACTACAGCCTGTGTTTTAAAGTCCATTTTGTCAGATATAAGTACTGCTACCCCGGGTTTTTTTTCATTTCCATTTGCATGAAATATTTTTTTCCATCCTTTTACGTTCAGTCTATGTGCGTCTTTTGTTTAAAGGTGTGTCTCTTGTAGACAGCATATGTATGGGTCCTGTTTTTTTATCCATGCAGCTACCCTATGTCTTTTGATTGGATCATTTAATCCATTTACATTTAAGGTTATTATTGATATGTAGTTGTTTATTGCCATTTTATTCTTTAAAGTTGTATTCTTCTTTTGCTATATTCTTTTCTCCCTTTAAAATGTTCACAACAGTCCCCTTAGTATCTCTTGCAGAATTGGTTTTGTTTTTATGAATTCCTTCACGCTTTCTTTGTCTGGGAAACTCTTTATTTCTCCTTCAATTTTAAACGTTAGCCTTGCTGGATAGAGTAGTCTTGGTTGTAGGTTCTTGTTCTGCATTACTTTGATTATTTCTTGCCATTCCCTTCTGGCCTCAAGTGTTTCTGTTGAGAAGTCCGATGTCATCCTTATGGGGGCTCCTTTGTAGGTGGTAGCCTTTTTTTTCCCTAGCAGCTTTTAAAATTTTTTCTTTATCCATTAGCTTTGGTATTTTAACTATGATGTGTCTTGGTGTAGATCTTTTTGGGTTTCTCCTTAATGGAGTTCTGTGTGCTTCTTCAACGTGTGGAGTGTTTCCCAGCCTTAATTTAGGGAAGTTTTCTGCTATGATTTGATTGAACAAAGTTTCCATTTCCTGTCCTCTCTCCTCTTCTTCAGGTACCCCTATGACGTGAATGTTGTTTCTCTTCAGGTTGTCACAGAGCTCCCTTAGAGTTTCCTCACATTTCTTTAGTCTCTTTTCCTTTTTCTTCTCTGCTTCTGTGCCTTTGTTTATTGTGTCCTCTAACTCACTTATTTGATCTTCAGCGTGATTCATCCTGCTTTTAATTCCTTCCATTGTGGTCTTCAGTTCTGATACTGTATTTGTCATTTCTGTCTGATTCTTTTTTATTATTTCAATTTCGTTTTTTATACTTGTTATCTCTTTATTTAGGTGTTCATAATGACTATCCATTGTTGCTCTAATTTCTTTGAACATCCTAACTATCATTATTCTAAATTCTGCTTCTGGTAATTTGGTTATATCTGGTTCATTCAGGTCCTTTTCTGGGGATTTCTCTTGATTCATTTGGTTTGCATTCCTCTGCCTGCCCATTTTGTCTGTGTATAAGCAAGTTGTGGCCACTGGAGTCCAGTAGGTGTTGCCTTTGTGTTCTTTATGTGTGGTCCGTCTTCAGGCCCCCCACGCCCTCTGCCGCTGCCTAGGGTGGTTGGGTATGGGCATTGCCAGAGCCAGCCCTCTGTGGCTTTTGCTGTGATTTCTGCCTCTCCTCCGCGTGAGGGGCTGTCACTCAAGCCACAAGCCTCAGGACCAAGGATAGAGGTGAGCACCTTTACTCAGCTGCGGACCAGCCTGTTTCCGGACTTCCGCCCAGAACCAGCATTCGGAGCCTGCTCACTACAGTTTCGCGGGTTAGGCGGGGCTTTTGACGTGCTCTCAGCTGTAAGCTTTTGTCCGTCCGGAGCTTTAGCCCCACCCTCGAGGCCAGGGCCCTTCTGCGCAGGATCGGAAACCAAGGTTTATTGGGGCGGGCGTGTTTGCCGGCTTCCGCTCAGCTGCGGACTTCCTCTCGTCCCGGACTCTACCCCGCCCCCGCGTTCGGAGCCCGCTCGTGCACGTGGGATGGCAAATCACAGTTTCTCCGGCCGGGCGGGGATATTAGTGTGGGCTCAGCTGCGAGCTTCCACTTGTCTCGGGGTCTACCACGTCCCTGCGCCCGCTCGTGCACGCAGAATGGCAAACCTCGGTTTCTCCGGCCGGGCGGGGCTGGTAGCGTGAGCTCAGCCGCAAGCCCCCCGCCCGTCCCTGGTTCTAGTACTGTCCCCGCGGTCAGGGCCGGCTTTCGCAGAGTCACAGAGCAGATTTCTGCCCATTTCTGGCCTCCCACTTTGTCCCCGTAAGTGGGATTAAAGGCCGGCCCGCAGCTTCCAGACTGCTTTCGCGCATCCCCTCCGACCCTGCTGGGCTAGACCAGGCTCCCACCGGCTTGGCTCCCGCCCATGCCGACAGAACCGCGTTTCAGCATCCTGCCGCCCACCATGCCCTTCAGCAACCCTCAGCAGAGTAGGATGGGACCTAATACTCCACACTGTAGGCCTCGGAGCTCCCTCACTTGTTTCAAAGCTCAAAACTGTCCAAACGCCTCTTCTAGGCTCTGGGACTGTAGGCTGGGGCTTGGTTCCTGCGACCCAGGTCCCTTCCTCTCTGCCAAACTCTCCTCCCGCCACGCGGGTCTCTCCGGGCTGCCGTTTGCTCCGGGGAGCTGGGCAGCCCTCTTCGCGTTTTCGCTATTCCTACCAGTCTCAATGTGGCTTCTTCTGTGTTCCTTGGTTGAAGAGTCCACTTAGTTTTGTTCAAAGTTTGTTTATCCAGGTGATGGTTCTTAAAATTGAGTTATAATCCACTTTGGTTCTGGGAGTTGGAAGTTGGTACGTCCGCCTACTCCGTCGCCATCTTGCTCCCCCACTAGTCTCTTTGTAGGTATGGTTATAACTTCAGGCTGCCTGGCTCTAAGAGTCAACCTTAATCATGTGTATTAGACACTGCAATGTCTGTCCTGTTGGGCATATTTATTCTTCATAGTATTTGGTTCCTTCTAGACTCCTCCTTTGGGCATTCCACTTGTATAGATAGCTGAGTCTAGGGTAGGTGCTGTCTGCCACCCACTACCAGTTGTGTTGGTTCTAGATCTTCTTGGGTTGGCATCAGCTGTTGCTTTTAACCTGGTGTTGGTTATTTGTCTGTAGCTACTGCTCTTTTTGCTGTCTGTACCTGAATTTCCTGTTCCTGGGTAGTGTGGGAGGGGCTAACCTGCATATAAGGATGAGCTTTCTCCTGCTTAGAGATGACTGAAGCTCCATAAAAGCCCCAAGCTCTGTAAGATTTACCTCTACTTTTCAACTGCTCCACCTCTTCTTGCAGCTACCTGGTCTTCCCACAGAGTCTTCTGTAGAAAGACTGTAGTGTGGGCTCAGACTGCCTTCCCAAGCAGCTCCTCTACAGGTTGCAAGTTTGTTGGGTTAAGGCAGCTGAGGTTGGGAATACGATGTTAGTGGGACCGCCTACTTCAGGGGTCTCTTGGTCATGAGCTTTGTATGGGTAATGTGGACCCTACTCCAGAGCCTAATTCCACAGCCTTTGCTGGGTACTTAAATTTTATTTCTCCCCAACAAGGTGATCAGCAGATTCAGATTTAGTGGGGCCAACAGTCCCCTCTGCAGCAGTTTTTACAGCTGATGAGACCCTGGTCTCATTGAGGAAGACAGAGACCGTCCTCTCCTGAGGCTGACTGTGCCCCCCCCAAGAAGTTGGCTAAGCCCCTCACCAGATCCAACAATAGGCTCACAAGGACCCACACTTTAAATGTTCAGGCTTCAAGCCTCTCTCCCTTCCCCCTGTGGAATCTAGCTCAGTAGGGCAGGATATTCAGCATCCAGGCCAGCTGACTGTAAAGTTCCACCTTATCCAATGCATATGAGCCCTTGTGTTAGTGATCACAGAGAGCGTAAATCGCCTAAGCTGGGTCAGGCGTGAGGAGCCTTTCCTTAGGATACCACTCTAACAAGGGTTGTTAGGCCCTGAACCAATGCTTTCTGCAGCTGGCCACTATATGTGCCAGCCATGAAATCCCTTGGCAGGAACCCAGCACAGACCAGTGGGAGACATTGCTTGTGACTGGCCCTCAGCAACCTTCTTGGAGCTACAAGCAATCCAGAATTGGGGCTGCCTCTGCTGGGACCAGGTGCACATGGAAATACAAAGTTGCACACCTAGACATGCTTTTAGTCATATTGGGCCTGGGGGAAAGTCTGCTTAAAAGGCCATGGTTCCCTGAGTTCTGCCTCCTGAACCCTCTGTCTGCTGGCTGCTTATTGGGCTCAACCATTGGAAAAGCCTCTGCTAGAGTCAAGAGCTTAAGGCAACTCAGTGTTTAGGAAAGGTGGTGTGTGTAGCTCTGCCCCTCAGCCACAGGTATCAGTCTGTCCAGACTTTTTTCACAGACCTCAGTAAGGTGTGGCCACAGGCTTCTGGTGAGTGTGACTTCTGAGACCCAGAGGCGTGATCTGCCTGCACTCTGAACAGTTTCTACTGAGTCTACCATTCGGTGAAATGATCAGTCTTTGACTCAGGAGCGTGTTGGGGAAAGCTCCCTCCTAAACACTAGAAAAATTGAGTAAGTGATGTGACCCCTGCTTCCTGGCTTCTCAGCACAAGCCAATTGCCATGACTGGAGCAGGAAAGACACCTGAGGGCCGAGCAGTTGCTTCTCCCAACCTGATGCAGCTCAGAGGGAACTGTTCCACACAAGAAAGATGGCAACTGCAGTATTAGAGAATGACTCAGCATAGGGTTTCCGGTGACTGTTTTCCACAGTGTCTTTACCTGGGCCTTCAACTTTACACTCTCTTTATGCAACTCTAGTCCTCTCAGTTCTCCTTCCACCAGAGCCCCAGGTAAGTGGCTATAAATGAGATTTTCTGTGCGGGCCCTTTACAACAGAGCCTGCATCTCTGAGAGCTCTGTCTCTTTCTCACTGACAGAAACCTGATTCTTTTCACCTCCAAATGCTGTGTGAGCATCTCTTCTAGCCTCTGGGGCTCTAGACTGGGGATTTGGGCCGGGGGCTGATGAACCACACCTCTCAGGGTGACCCTCTCCTCAGGGAGAGTCTCTCCAGACCCTCATCCAGTTTTCTCCTGGTAGTAGGGCAGTCCTTTCTGCATCTCCACACTTCCTACGAGTCTCATTGTGGCTTCTTCTGTGATTCTTGGTTATATACACCTTTTCATTTAGTCCAAAGTTGGCTTTTCAAGATGATTGTTCTTAAGTTAAATTGTAATCCAATTTGGTCCTAGGAGGCGGCAACTGCAATGTCCACTTACTCTGTTTCTATTTTGGAATTCCCTTAATTACAGTTTTGGTTCTCCCAGAAGTGGAATCCTAAAAATCAGTCAGTCAGGAATTGCCTTGTAGAGAGCCACAGCATCTGATGGCGTCCAGCCTACATGCAGCTGAAAACAGAACAAGGGTGGCCCTCCTTGGCCTTGAGTGACCTGGCAAGGCAAGGTCACTCTGATACAACTTGAAGGCTATTCATGGTATTGTTGCTAAAAGCAGGGCCTGCAGCAACACAGTGGATTCAGTGTTGGACTGGGGTAACAAAGAACCCAGGTTTGAAACCCCACGAGATCTCTAGACTGATAACAGGATTGGAGTCATTGTGTCTCTATCAGAGCACAATGTGCCACATGGCCCAATTTGATCTATGTCTCTGTGTTTTCCTTCATCCTCTGTTGCCCCCACTTAAGTCTTCACCTCCCCACGCTGGTCATGGCATTGCTTGCTCAGAATTTTTAGGTAATTTTTTTGATAAGCCCCTGCCATCCCCTAAAAGAAAGTAACTTTGCCTGGTATAAGGTCTTTTTTCCTGCTCCCTCCTATCTATGTGTCTCATATTGTACAGCTCCTTGGGAATCCTTTCTATCTGCTAGGTAGGATGTTGACTAATATGAACCATTTTTATTCAAATAAATTTTCATACATTTTAATACGTCTAAGTTTGTCTTTTAACACCGCCTTCAGAGGCAATTTTACTAACAAGTGAGCCTATATCAATGCAGACATTCTGTCAAGGGCTGAGTGATGGTTGACAGGACTATTGTAAAAGGAATTACTGTAGTAGTTGGGAGGCAGATATGACTAGATGAGCGCAATTCTTAGTTACTAAGATTATATAAAACAGTTTGTAATCACACAAGTACAACAGTCTCCTCCTTATCCATATTTTCACATTCTTTGGTTTTAATTATCTGCAGTTGACTTATCTGAAACATTAAATGGAAAATTCCATAAATAAACAATATATGTTTAAATTGCATGGTATTCTGAATAGCATGATAAAATCCACACTGTCTTGCTCTGTCCTGCTTGGGATATGACTCATCCCTGTGTCTAGTGTATCCATTCTGTCTGTGCTCCCTTCCTGTTAGTTATTCAAGAGCCATCACAGTTATCAGACAGCAGTGTTGGTGTTCAAGTACACTTTGTTTTACTTATAATAGCCCCAAAGCCACTCACATAACTTCTATTAGATTGTATTGTTATAATTGTTCTATTTTATTATTGTTGTTAAACTCTTACTGTGCCTAGTTTATACACTAATATTTATCATAGGTATATAGTACTTATAGTACATATAGAGTTTAGTACTATTCATGGTTTCAGGTATCTGCTGAGGGTTTTGAAGTGTATCTATCATGGACAAGGGGCACAACTGTAATGTCCTAAGTACAAAGAGCAGAAATTTGGGAGCCAGCACAAGTTGATTCCTGCTGTGTTTATCATTTTTTAATTGCATAACTTTGGGCCATTTATCCAACTTTGTTCCTCATTTGCAGAATTTGGCTGATAATGGTACATTCAGTCATCCCTCCCCATATCATGGTTCACTTTTCAGAGTCTCACTGTATTGCAAATTTTTAAATTGTATATATCTAATGTTTGTATCACTATATTGTGGAATTTTGCAGTATTTTTATATATTTATTATTTTAATTATTTTTGTGGTAAAATAAGCAAAATAACTGTGGGAAAGGTTAATAACAGTGTGGGAAAGGTTTATAAGACTGTGGGGAGGGTTTATAACGCCTTAAATTTATATATAAATAATAAAACAAAAATAAGGTTGCTACTTGACAGATTTTTCACCTATCACAAGGGGCTCTGGAACCTAACCCCAGTGATAGATGAGGGACTACTGTATCTCATAGAGTCAGTATAGAGATTAATATATGTATGGCACTTAAAATAATACCTGTCACAGCAAGTGCATAATTGGTATTTGCTCTTGCTGTAAGTATGTCACCTATAATATAAATGTTGGTTAAGTACTGCCCAATTTACTCAGTTAAAATTCATAAAAATGTTTAGTGTTGAAGAGATGCTCTAAATGGTATTATTTACTTGGTTTCAACACAGGGCATGTAGAATAATGTTCCTTTTATTTTATAATTAAACTTCTCTCTCTTTGAAATATTCTCACAATATTTATCTTTAAAGTTAGAGAGGTTAGAAATGAGGAATATGGAATATTAAATAAATAAAATAAAATAGGAAGCCATCACTAGCAAGCAGAAGACAGAATGTACAGAAAAACTCTAGGGTATCTTGTAGCAAGATCCAGGGATCCTGAATTGATAAGACTCGGGTAATAATGAAGTTTGCCCACAGGGGTTGGAGAACACTGGCATTTCCATGGCAAAGAGAGTCTGCTTTCATTCATTTGTTCATTAACCATTCATCTATTCATATTACCTCATTTCTTTCCATGTAAAGGATTTACCACTTTAGTATAACTTCCCCAATTCCTGATCAAAACCCTCCAGAGCATTTAAAACAATACCACTTAAAACTATAGCATACAAATATGTTTGCAAACCCCTGGTATCATGGATGGCTTTTTATCTGTATTCACTGGAGTAAAACATCAAAAGATAGTTCTCTGTGCCTTGAATAAAAGAAGCAAACAGAACACTGAGTTACCTTAACCCAAACAAACCTACTCCAAGGCACATCATAATGAAATTATCACAAACCAATGACAAACAAAAAATTCTCACGGCAGCCAGGAAAAAGAAGACTACAACATATAAGGAAAATCCCATTAGGCTTTCATCAAATTTCTCAACAGAAACACTACAAACCAGAAGAGAGTGGACCCCAATATTTAAAATAACAAAAGAGAGAAACTTCCGGCAAAGAATACTATATCCATCAAAGCTATCCTTCAAATATAAAGCAGAAATAAAAACATGCATGGATATAGAACAGCTGAAAAAATTTATCACTGAAAAACCCTCAGGAAATACTAAAGGAGGTTATCCAACCAGATACGAATAACAAACAAAACAAACAAAATCACAAGTAAAAGCTCCAACAAGATCATAATAAAAACAATCTTTGACAACAAAATCGAGAAAAGGAAGAGGATAAAGATTAACAGTAGCAAGAGGAGGAAGTACAGAAGCACTCATGAGATGATATACTACAATGAATATGATATATATCTTTTTTATTACCTAATGGTAAACACCCCTGAAAATACTACTACTGAAACACATGGCTTAAAAAGGAAGAAACAGAAATAAAGTATGGAATACATCCTAACAAAAACCAATAACCGAAAAACAAAAGAGAAGAATTAAACAAGAAATACAGCTATTAGAAAGCATTATATAAAATGGCAAGAAACCCTCAAGTGTCAATAATTACATTAAACATAAATGAATTGAACTCACCAATAAAAAGACATAGAGTAGAAGAATAAATCAAAAATAAATTTCTCTAAGCAAATAACCAAAGGAAAGCAGGTGTAGCCATACTCATATCTAACAATGCTGACTACAAGACAGCAAAGGTAATCAGAGACAAGGATGGTCATTTCATAATGATAAAGGGGACATTGAATCAAGAAGACATAACACTTCTTAATATATATGCACCAAACCAAGGAGCACCAAAGTATATAAGTCACCTACTTACTGATCTAAAAACAAAAACCAACTAAAATACAATCATACTTGGAGACCTCAATACACCACTGATGGCTCTAGATTGTCCATCAAAAAAGAAAGTCAATAAAAAAATATCGGCCTTAAACAAAACACTAGAAATATTGAATATGATAGACAACTATAATACATTTCATCCCCAAACATCAGAGTATACATTTTTCTCCAGTATACATGGAACATTCTGAAGAATTGACCATATGTTGGAACACAAAACTAAAATCAACAAATTCAGAGATATTGAAATTTTACCAAGCATATGCTCTGACCATAAAGCTATGAAACTAGAATTTAACAGCAAAAATAAGTAAACAAACCCACAAAAATGGGGAAATTGAGCAACACACTTCTAAAACATGAGTGGGTCAAAGAAGAAATAAAAGCAGAGATCAAAGATAAATACAGACAAACAAAAATGACATTACGACATATCAGAATCCCTGGGATGCAGCAAAAGCAGTAATAAGAGGGAAGTTCATTTCACTACAGGCTTATATGAACAAACAAGAGAGAGCCCAAGTAAACAACTTAACATCACATCTTAAGGAATTAGGAAAAGAAGAACAAAGGCAACCCAAAACAAGCAGAGGAAAATAATAAAAATCAGAGCAGAAATAAATGAAATAGAGAACAGAAAAACTATAGAAAAAATCAATAAAACAAGGAGCTGGTTCTTTGAAAAGATCAACAAAATTGACAAACCCTTGGCAAGACTCACTAGGAAATAAAGAGAAAATACCCATATAAACAAAATCCAAAATGAAAGAGAAACCACCACAGATATCATAGATATACAAAGAATTATTGTAGAATACTATGAAAAACTATATGCTACCAAATTTAACAATCTAGAAGAAATAGATAAATTTCTAAAACAACACAATCTTCCTAAACTGAGTCATGAAGAAGTACATAGCCTAAACAGATGCATAAGCAGGGAGGAAATAGAAATAACTATCAAAAACCTCCCCGAAAATAAAAGTCCAGGGCCAGACGACTATACTAGTGAATTCCATAAAACGTTCAGAAAGACTTGGTTCGTATTTTGCTCAAAGTCTTACAAAAAATTGAAGAAGAAGCAATACTTCCAAACACATTTTATGAGGCCAACATAACCCTCATATGAAAACCTGACAAGGACAACACACAAAAAAGAAAACTACAGACCAATATCTCTAATAAATACAGATGCTAAAATCCTAAACAATATAATAGCAAACAGAACACAACAAAACATTTTAAAAAATAATTCATCATGACTAAGTGGGATTCATCCCAGAATCACAAGGATGGTTTAACATACATAAAACAGTTAAAATAATACACCATATCAACAAAACAAAGAACAGAAACCAGATGATCCTATCACAAATGCAGAAAAGGCATTCGATAAAATACATCATTTTATGTTTAAAACACTCAACAAAATGGGTATAGAAGAAAAATATCTCAACATAATAAAGGCCATTCATGACAAACCGTCAGCTAAAATCATATTAAATGGCAAAAAATTGAAAATTTTTTCTCTAAAGTCAGGAACAAGACAAGGTTGCCCACTCTCTCCACTCTTATTCAACATAGTGCTGGAAGTTCTAGCCAGAGCAATCCGACAAGAGAAAGAAATAAAAGGTATTCATATTGGGAAAGAAAAAGTAAAGGTTTCACTTTTAGCAGATGATATGATCCTGTACATCAAAAACCAGAAAAACTCCACAAAAAGACTATTAGAAATAATGAACCAATACGGTAAGGTCGCAGGATACAAAATTAATATACAGAAGTTTATTGCCTTCTATATGCCAACAATGAAACATTAGAAAACAAATTCAAAAAAATAATCATTTTTACATTTGCAACAACAAAAAGTAATTAAGAATAAACATAACAAAGGATGTAAAGAATCTATCTATATAATGAAAACTACAAAGATTTATGAAGGGAAATAAAAAAGATACAATGAAATGAAAAAATATTTTTTGTTCTTGGGTAGGAAGAATAAATATACTCAAATGACCATATTATCCAAAGTAATATACAAATTTAATGCAATTTCCATTAAAAATGTAATGACATTTTTTAAATAAATGGAAAAATATCATGGAAAAAAATCATCAGATTTATATTGAACTGTAAAATATCTCAAATAACCAAAGTAATCCTAAGAAAAAAGAACGAAGTTGGGGGCTTTGCAATATCTGACTTCAAATTATATTATAGAGCCACGATAATCAAAACAGCATGATATTGGCTGAAAAATAGACACACAGACCAATGAAACAGAATTGAGAGCCCAGAAATAAAATCTCATATATATGGTCAAATAATCTTTGATAAAGGAGCCAAAAACACACAATGGAGAAAGAAAGCCTCTTCAATATGTGGTGCTAAAAAACCCAGAAAGCCACATGCAAAAGACTAAAACTCTTAACTGCAGTTTGTCCCCTTTCACCAAATTTAATGCTAAATGTATCAAAGACCTAAATATAAAATATGAAATAATAAATTTCTTAGAGAAAACATAAGTACTAAACTCATGGACTTTGGTTATAATCAACATTTTGTAAATTTGGCTCTAAAAGCAAATGCAAAAACAATCGAATGGGACTCCATCAGAGTAAGAAGCTTTTGCACAGCAAGAGAAACTGACAACCAAACAAACAGACAGCCAACTAAATGGGAGATGATATTTTCAAACAACAGCTCAGATAAGGGCCTAATATCCGAAATATACAAAGAACCCATAAAACTCAACAAACAAGCAAACAATCCAATTAAAAAATGGGAAGAGAACATGAACAGACACTTCTCCCAGGAAGAAATACAAATGGCCAACAGATATATTAAAAGATGCTCATCTTCATTAGCTATTAGAGAAGCCAATTTACAAACTAAAGCATAGCTACATACGACTATATGCAAATTTAAAATGTTTGTAATTCTTCAAATTAAAAGCATAATTAACACAAAGGTAAATAGAGATTTCTAACACATGTAACAAAAAAATGATCTTTATAAAATATTCTTATAAATCATTAAGAAAACGTGTAGACTTTAATACTCTATATGAGTAAGCAATTCACAGAAGATGCCATATAACTGCTTAGCTAATATACCCTAAAAAAGTTCAACCACACTAGCTATAAAGAAATGCCAATAAAACAGTTCTGTATCAAATCATCCAATGTTTAAATGATAATCCACAGAGTTGTTGAAGATGGAGGTAGTCAAGTTGTCAGTGGGAGACCAAAAGTACTTTAATTTCTAATTTTTCAATATAGTTTAACATTTCAGGTCATAACTCTGTCACATTGTTCAAGAAAAGTTCCTGATTTACACAAACTCTGCGATACATTGATAGTCTCTGTACTTGAAATGAGAGAAATATATTTTTAGTCTAGGTGTACCAGCCATCAGATCAAATAGCAGATATTTTGACTCTGTAGTTCAGGGGTGACATATCGTTCAGCCTTTGGTCATGGACTGGAAGAATGCTGATCTGTCTTATCTGAGCTAAACTACTCAAAGGTCAAGTGTGACATTTTCATTGTTTGATATTTTTTACAGAAAATAATTTTACAATGGCTTTGTCTTTTATGATCTAAAAAATGTGGTTTCTACCACTTGTTCTGGTCTGAAAATATCCTTTTGTCTGATATCCACAGTGTTTTCAGTTTAGTGGGTTGGTTTTTAGGCAATTCACTTGTGCTTTTTTAATACCCATTCTCTATTTGTTTTGAAACATGCCTCAAAGAGGCAACATGTGTTATAAAAATATTAATGGACTGTGGGTCCAGATTTGTGACTCTGGCAAGTCAAAACTTCTAAGGTTCAATTTCCCTTCTCTATGAAAATAAGATCCCACAACCTGTCCTAAAATCTCATAGGGTATAGTGAGAACTAAACGTAATATTACATGTCAAGGTACTATAGATGGAATACTGTACTATAGATAAAACATGCTAATAACCATTAATGAGAAGAAAGGGGATTAAAGATTTTTTATATAAAATTGTTTTTCTAGTATAACAAAAGTTGCAGTTCCTTACTCATATGCTAAATGCAGTAGATTTGAATTTAGGTTCTGCTGCTAACTAGATATGTGTGCTTGGACAAACTAATCTCTTAAACTTGATTTCTTCACCTGTAATGCATATTCATATATATTACTTATAGGTTTTTGAGTATTAGGGACTATAATTTATGTAAAAGTATAGGTCAATGAGACTGGTTGCAATTATATTATATTATTATCATTATTCTGGTTTAAGTTCTCACCAATTGGTATGATACTTTTGGCTATTCTGAAAAATCATGGCAAACAAAAATATAGTTTTTTAAAGCAGAGGTAATGTTTATGAGTAATTTGAATTATTCAGCAATATTTTTGCTGTGTCTTTTATTTGTCTTGAAAAGTGCTCTATATGAATTATTTAGTATTCACATCTTTATTTTAGAGGGAACATTTCTTTTAGGTATGGTTAAAATTTGTTCCACATAGAGGTACCATTATGATGGGTTTGATTTCTCCTCTTATTTACATTTATTTTTTCATAACTCACTAGGAGTCAGACATTTCATTTGAATTAATTCCAGGGGTGCAGGTGCAGACATTAAATTGCCTAAGGTGGAGGAAAGGTATCAAGGAGAGTCCTGAAACTCTCTGCGCCTGAGCTCAATTGACATGACCATGAATAATTCAGCCATGGTTTGGGTCTAATGTGAGAATTATGCCATGTTCCAAGAAAAGCCATTTTCAGTTTTTTGATCTAGCCTAGGGTGCATCAAATCCCCCCCATTAGCCCCTAACTTGTTTCAACACTTGGATGTTCTAGCCAAAACAACCAAACCTAATCATCTATTCAATCCTGACTTACTAACGTGAAGCCAGTCCAGAACAAAATCAGCTTTATTTGTTCCAACTGTCATGACTGATTAAATTTTCATTTCTGTGGAACAACAGCTGAGAGTAAAGAGAAATAAATATTGGCAAAGACATACTTTTAAGTGCTTTTTAGAATATGGACACAGACTTGGAACTTCCTATGAACTGAAAAATATTTCAGCAAGTGCTGAACATTCTATTTTTTCATTACTACAAATTTTGGAACAGAGTAAATTGAGAGTGTGACTAGAGATTGAAGTTGAAAATTAGTATTACAAAGCAAATCTAATCATTATTTAAAATATAAATAAGAATATTTCAAGATCATTTCAGAATACTAAGATAAATACATGTATATTTTATACAACTCTATTTTAATACTCCTCTATATTTTACCATGATCTTAGACATCTATTCAAATTTGTCATGCCTTTTAAATTTTCATAGTTCTATAAGAGATCACAAATATTCTGACATGATAAAGAATGGAGAATTAGGTTATTTTTTCAAATATCAAAAACACATAGCTATAATTGTTTTCTCATATTATTTTTAATAATTCCTTAAAGACTAGACTTGCCATCTGTATTATATCAAGAGACTTAATTTGGTACAGGAGATAGCCATGTAAGAAAAAATGAAATGAAACTCTGCTCCCTCCCCACTACAAATTGTATTCTGATTAGGTGTTATATCTAAATGTGTAAAAGAACAGAACGCATCTTCTCCTCTCTATACTCTTATTTTTAGGATAGAGAATCACATATCATTTTTTATCAGCTAATATGCATTGACACCCTGTTGCATCCAAGATTATAAATAATACAGAGAAGCATGGAAACCTGCCTCCTAAATTTTATGCTACTCTATTTACTTGAAACTTTCTAAAATGGATATTTTGAGATGAACATAAAGCAAAAGAATTGTGCAAAAATCTACAAAATAATATTTTTTTCAAATGCAAACAAAAACATTTTCTTAATAGGGAGTTGTATAGAGTTTGGTTTATTTTTTATCTTCTTAGTATAAAAAAACAAACAATGAACATTGAACTGAAATAGTTCAAATATTTCTGAATTTCCTTTATCCCTGAAGTTAGTAGCTTAGTGGCCCCTAAAATATTTATAAAACTTACATCATCTTTTCTAATAAAAACCAGGTACATTTTATTATTATTATTATTTCATGCGGTTTTGGGGATATGGGAAGAGGACAATTAGGGAGGGGTCTGATAGATAATTATGTGAATTTGGGTATCAGGGTTTTATTGTACCTGAAAAAAAACACTAGTAATTTTCCTATGTTCAATTTCTATTAGTGCTTTATAGTTCTCTACTCTGGTGGGGAAAAGTTCTGAGAAGAAGAAAAAGCTCTTAATTGAGGACCATGTCATATGTTTGGGTCATTTTGAAGATGAAAATTTCAAAATTAATATTATGTTGCTTACCATGGCAGTCAGCCAAGTCACTGCAGTGCTTTTAATTAAACTAAAATAAGCTATTAAAAATATACAGAGAACAAAGCAGTATGTATTTTAAATCGCATTGAGAGAGGAGAAACCAGAGGAATGCAAAAGAGGGGGGCCTACAATGTCTGTGATCTAACACTCAAGTCAGTGACCTCGGCATTATGGACTGAGGGAGGAAGGGCTGACTAAGAAAGTTTGAAAAGTAACAAACCACAGCTTTGGTTCTTGTTATTGAGTTCTCTGAAATAAACTTGCAGCACCAGCAAGAAGAATAAATTATATGAATAGTCAAGGGCAAACAGTTCAAACCTCCTCTGATTTGTGACATTTTGCTTATTTTTTTACTTCATTTTTTTCTCTATTTTGTCATTTCTCCTCAGTTCCTACTACTTGTTCTCTGTAGTTTTTGTTCCACTTATCATTATAGAATTTGTATATTTTCACTGTATTTTTTCAATTTTAATTTAACTTTCTTACTTATCTTTTATTAGTGTTATTAACAATACCACTCTCAAATGCCATTAAAGGAAACAGAAATCAAATATCATGGATACAAAAGACAGAGACATAGCTCAGATAAATGATAAAAAATCTCTAAAAAAATTCAGTTACATGGAAACCTTGGAGTTAAATGACAGAAATTTCAAAACTGAAATCCTAAAAATACTCAGTAAAATACAAGAGAGCTCTAAAAGGCAATTTAGTAAGCTCAAAAAGCAATTTAATGAACAAAAGAAATACTTCATCAAGGAAATAAAAACTATAAAAAGGAACCAAATAGAGATGGAAAACGCAATACATGAACTGAAAATTGAGGTGACAAGCTTAGCTAATAGAACAGGCCACATAGAGGAGAAAATTAGTGACATAGAAGACAGGCAACTAGAGATACTACAGAAAAAGAGGAGACAGACTCATGAATTTTAAAAAATGACAAAGTCCTATAAGAATTGTCTGACTCTATCAGAAAGAGCAATATAAGACTAATGGGTATATCAGAAGAAGAGAGAGAAAAAGGAATGAAAAACATATTCAAACAAATAATTGATGAGAATTTCCCAAGCCTGTGGAAAGAATTAGAGCCTCGAATCCAAGAAGCAAACTTAATACCAAGTTACCTTAACCCAAAAAGACCTATTTCAAGGCACATTGTAATGAAATTATCAAATTAATGACAAAAAAAAAATCTTCAAAGCAGCCAGGGAAAAGAAGACTACAACATATAAAGGAAAGCCCATTAGATTATGATCAGATTTCTCAGTGGAAACTCTGAAAGCCAGAAGAGAGTAGACCCCAATATTTAAAGTACTGAAAGAGAGAAAATTCCAGCAAAGAATACTATATCCATCAAAGCTTTCCTTCAAGTACAAAGGGGAAATAAAAATATTCAGATATAAAAAAGATTAGAAAATTTATTACCAGAACACCCCCACTGCAGGAAATAGTAAAGAGTGTTATCCAACCAGATAAAAATAACAAAACAAAAAAATTTATAAAAACTCCAACAAGAACACACACAAAAAACAAGATTAATCTATGACAACAAAAACAAAAAAAGGGGAGAAAACAAAAATTAACAGTAACAAAGGAGGATAGAGTACAGAAGCACTTATAAGGTAATGGACTACAATGAATATGATATATATATTTTTAATTACCTAAAGGCTACCACCACTGAAAATACCACTACTGAAACACATGGCTTAAAAAAGAAAAGAAGAAACAGAAGAAAAAAGTATGGAATACAACCAAATAAAAATAAATCACAGAAAAACTAAAGAGAATAACCAGGCAAAAAATAGAGCTATTAGAAAGCATTATATAAAATGGCAATAAGAAATTCTCTATTGTCATTAATTACATTAAATGTAAATGGATTAAACTCACCAATAAAAAGACAGAGAGTAGAAGAATCAGAAAAGAAAATCCAACTGTATGCTGCCTTCACAAGACAAATCTAAGCTAAAAGAATAAATATATACTTAAAGTGAAAGGCTAAAAAACAAATTTTCAAGCAAATAATATTCAAAAAAAAGTAGGTGTAGCCATACTCATATCTAATAATGCTGACTACAAAAGAACAAACATAATCAGAGACAAAGATGATCATTTCATAATGATAAAAGGAACATTGAATCAAGAAGATATAACACTTCTTAATATATATGCACCAAACCAAGGAGCACCAAACTATATAAGACATCTACTTACTAATGTAAAAATAAAAACTGACAAAAATACAATCATACTTGGAGACCTCAATACACCACTGATGGCTCTAGATAGTTCATCCAAAAATAAACCTAATAAAAAAAATATTGGCCTTAAAAGAAACACTAGAACAATTATATATGATAGACATCTATGGGACATTTAATCCCAAAACATCAGAGTATACATTTTTCTCAAGTGTACATGGTACATTCTCAAGAATTGACCATATGTTGGGACACAAAACTAACATCAACAAATTCAGAAAGATGGAAATTATACCAAGAATATTCTCTGATAATAAAGCTTTAAAATTAGAATTCAACTTCAAAAAAGAAGTAAACAAACCAGCAACAATGTGAAAATAAAACAACATACTTTTAAATAATGAGTGGGTCAAAGAAGAAATAAAAGCAGAGATCAAAAGATATATACAGACAAACAAAAATTACAACAGAATATATCAGAATCTCTGGGACTCAGCATAAGCAGTAATAAGAGGAACGTTCATAACATTACAGGATTATATGAACAAATAAGAGAGAGCCCAAGTAAACAACTTAACATCACATCTTAAGGAACTAGAAAAAGAACAAAGGCAACTTAAAACCAGAAGAAGAAAGGAAATAATAAAAATCAGAGCAGAAATAAATGAAATAGAAAACAGAAAAACTATAGAAAATACCAATAAAACGAGGAGCTGTTTCTTTGAAAAGATCAATAAAATTGACAAACCTTTGGCAAGACTCACTAGGGAAAAAAGAAAGAACTCATATAAATAAATTTCAAAATGAAAGAGGAGAAATCACCACAGATATCATAGATACTAAAAGGATTATTGTAGAATACTATGAAAAACTCTATCCCACCAAATTAAATATCTAGAAAAAATGGATAAATTCCTAGAACAATATAATTTTCCTTGACTGAGTCATGAAGAAACAGAAAGCCTAAACAGACCCATAAGCAGGGAGAAAATAGAAACAACTTTCAAAAACCTCACAAAAAATAAAAGTCCAGGGCCAGATGGCTATACTAGTGAATTATATTAAACATTCAAAGAAGATTTTGCTTCTATCCTATTCAAAGTCTTCCAAAAAATTAAAGAAGAAATAATCCTTCCAAACACATTTTATGAGGCCAACATAGTCCTCATTACAAAACCTGGTAAGGACAATATAAAAAAAGAAAACTACAGCTCAATATCTCTAATGAATACAGATGAAAAAATACTAAACAAAATACTAGCAAATCAAATACAACCATATATTAAAAAAATAATTCACCATGATCAAGTGGGATTCATCACAGAATCACAAGATGGTTCAATATACATAAAACAGTTAATGTAATACACCTTATCAACAGAACAAAAAACAAAAATCATATGGTTTTATCAATAGATGCAGAAAAGGCATTTGATAAAATACAACATCCTTTTATGTTTAATACACCCAACTAAGTGGGTATAGAAGAAAAATATCTCAACATAACAAAGGCCATTTATGACAAACCATCAGCTAGCATCATATTAAACAGCAAAAAACTGAAACATTTTCCTCTAAAATCAGGAACAAGACAAGGTTGTCTACTCTCTCCACTCTTATTCAATGTAGTGCTGGAAGTTCTACCCAGAGCAATCAGACAAGAAAAAGAAATAAAAGGCATTCATATTGGGAAAGAAGTAGTAAAGATTTCACTTTTTGCAGATGATATGATCCTATACATTGAAAACCCCAAAGACTCCACAAAAAGACTATTAGAAACAATAAACCAATACAGTAATGTCACAGGATACAAAATTTACATACAGAAGTAAATTGCTTTCTTATATGCCAACAATAAAACTTCAGAAAATGAACTAAAAGAAAATAACAATCCTTTTTATGGTTGCAACAACAACAAAAAAACCTAAGAATAAACATAACAAAGAATGCAAAGGACCTATATAATAAAAACTACAAAGCATTGTTACAGAAAATCAAAAAAGACATAATGAAATGAAAATATATTCCCTGTTCTTGGATAGGAAGAATAACTATAGTTAAAATGACCATATTTCCCAAAGCAATATACAAATTTAATGAAATTTCTATCAAAATTCCAATGTCATTTTTTAAAGAAATGGAACAAAAAATCATTGAGTGTTGTAAGGTACCAAAAGCTATAAAATTAATATTAATATTCTAGGAAGCTTAAAGAACATTTTATTAATTTGGGCTAGGCATGCAGAGAGATTTTGTAAATGATCTTTGTACTTGTGTGATTGGCATCAAACCAGGATGGCCGATAGCATTGTATTTTAAATGCAGAGAGGAAGGGGATTTGGATTCTCTGACCTTCTCCCACACCTGTAAGGAAATAGGTGAATAGCTAGCCAGGTGCAGAAAGAGAAAAATTAAAATAAACCTTTTCTTATATTAAATGGGCCATTTACAGGCATTTGTCCCCATGAAAACTACCTCTTTCCTCCTGAAAGTGTATAGCTGATGTATGTATCTCTGGACTAAGGACTAGCAAATGAACACTAGAAAATATAGAAAAGTCTTTTAATATGTAAAGTGATTTTTTACCATTGTGTTGCCTTGTAAGTATTAATGTGTAGTAGCATCTCTTTATGAATCCTGTAGACAGATGTTATTAACTTGCTAATGAATTGTGTCCCATCCCCCCCTTCATCCATTTCCCAAACTTGTATAGGAAAAAACAAAGGTTATAAGCTTATGCCATAATGTCAGGCTTTTTCCCCGCCCATGTATAATTAAGGGTATATAACCAGCCCCTGGAATATTATAGGGGCACATGATTTGGGACTGCTGCCCCATGTAACCTATCTGCAGTCGGCATATTTAATAAATTTCCTCCTTTAATAAAACTCTTCAAAACTCATCTGGACTTGGTGTCTCTACGAAAACCCATGGAATTGAGGATTGAATACTTTACAACACTGGTTTATATGGAACCATAAACAATCCCAAATAACCAAAGTAATACTAAGGAAAATAAATGAAGCTCGGACATTACAATACCTGACTTCAAATTATACTACAGAGCCACAATAATCAAAACAGCATGGTATTGGCAGAAAAATAGACACTCAGACCAATAAAACAGAATAGAGAGCTCAGAAATAAAAACACATGTATATGGTCAAATAATTTTTGATAAAGGTTCCAGCAACACCCAATGGAGAAAAGAAAGTCTCTTCAATACCACTGGAAAACAAAGTTTTTGTTACATCCACAAAAATACTTGTTCTTACCTAATTCGAATGTGCTGATCTCAAATCTAACACGAGTTTTTCTCTGTAAGCTACAGGTTTTTTGGCAATTCAAGATTTTATGTTTTCATCTTATTGTAAAATTTTCAACATTTAATTTAACATAATGAAGTAGAATGTCTTCTTGGGCATCACTTTTGTGAAAATATAATAATTTACATAATGCAGTAAATACACTAATACACTAAAAGATATGATTTAATCAGAATTTGTCTACAATAAAAAATAGAACATATTAAAACACTTATTTTAATTATAAAATTTGCACAAAAATTATTTAAATTCCATTCAGGCAAAAATTTGCGTTTATAGCTCTTGTGTTTGTGTACTTGTTGAGGACAATCTTGTTTGATGCTCCAACAGTAGTCTCCTCATCACTAATAGCTCCAAGATTTTCGGGAAAACTTATCAAGGTGACTGTTCAGGAAGAGAATCTTAATGCTCACGTTCCATCCAGTGTCGCAGAAAGCCAACAGCATCCTTTGAACCAGAAGTTCATAGTTTTCTGCTTTTCTTTTGCCAAGAAGTTCTTTGTAACTGCCACAAAAGACTGCCATGCTGCTTTCTCCTCCTTATTCACCTTCCTGGCAAATTCTTCATCACGTATGAGGGTTCAAATTTGAGATTCATTGAATACACCTGCTTTTATCATCTCAAAAGACAAAATAGGCAAGGCAGAAATAATGTTGAAAACATTCACTTTCTCTATTCAAAGCCTGAACAAACTGCTTCATTAAGCCAAGTTGTATGTGAAGTGGGGGAAAAATGATCCTGTCTCAATTAACTACAGGTTCATTCACAATATTTTGCATCCCTACTTCCAGAGCTTCATGTTTTGGCCACTCCTTCTGTGTCCAGTGTTTCTCCCGAGCTCGGCTGTCCCACAGACACAGAAAGCAAGGATATTTTGTGAAACCTCTCTGTTGTCCTAGCCAGAAATTTACCACTTTGAGATCCACACAAGTGATCCAGTTATGCTCCACATCCTTCAGAAAGTCGAGGTCAATTTTTATGTCATTATAATCTTCTTGCAGTTGAGTTGAATAACCAATTGGAACAGCTGCATAAACATTACCATTGTGTAGGAGAACACATTTAGAGCTGTCAAGAAATAGCCACCATTCTGTTGGACTTTAAGTGGTAACACCAAGCTGGCTGAGAAGACTACTGATATCATGACAGTAAACAAAGTGTTTGTCTTCAGAAAAAAAGCCCACAAAAATTTGTTCATGCTTCCAGAAAAGGGATACTTTAGCTGACTGGTGAAGTACATTCTTTTCTTAAAGCTTGTAGGCTAATAACTCAGCTGCTTTCTTTGATAGGCCCAAATCTCTTACTACGTCATTCAATTCGGGTTGGCTAAATGGCTGAGGGGTTAATGACTGCTTGGCATCAGAAGAAGACCCTTTAGATTCTACAACCATTTCCTGATGCATCTTATCAAAATACACTTGATCACCATGTTCATTTTCTTCATCCTTAGAAGAAAAAAACCATTGAAAACTGGAACCGGGAGTGTCTTAGAGTGTGGGATAGGTCATATTGCTGAAGGAATATTAGGATATGTGACAATATGCTGTTTTTTCTTGCCGATGCCCTTTGTATGGATCAGACAGAAATAACTGTCACTGATGTGGTCTTAGGTTCATGCCAAACCATGGGAATACCAAAAGACATTTTTTTGCATTTTTCTTTTGTCCAGTCATGAAGCTTTTCCTCACAATTATGCCACACAATATGAGAAGCCCTATTCTTGTCTTGATCGCCAAGGGGAACTTGAAAATAGACAATATATGCACGTGTCACAAATGATGAAATATTGTGCCTTTGACGTTGAAATATGTAACAGCCACATATATAACAGAAGGTGTCAGGACTATTCTTACATTTTCACCTACTCAAAAAAAACCATGATCCAATCTTAAAACAAAATAAGAGGGTGTTTCTATCAGATAATAATTTTTTACATTTAAAAACATCACTTTTACAAGTGATCTTTGTAAAACATTAATTGCCTTGTGGTTATGTTCAATCCAAGGGTTGTTGCCCTTTAACTCCAATTTTAAAACCAATGCATGCACCAAAAAATGAATTTCAGATTTGGAATCAGTGATGCAGAAATATATAGAAAAAGTTCTAAAACCTTATGTAACATAAAATGAAAAAAATATTGTTCCCCAGAGTAAATGGCGCTGGGAAAACTGGAGAGCTACGTGCAAAAGAATGACACTCGACTATAGTTTGTCTCCTTGTGCAAAAATTAATTCAAAATAGATCAAAGACTTAAATATAAGATCTGAAACAATAAAATACATAGAATTAAACATAGGTACTAAACTCATGAACCTTGGCAATAGGAAATATTTTATGAATTTGACTCCTAAGGCAAGGGAAGTGAAGCAAAGATAAATGAATGGGACTACATCAGACTAAGAAGCTTTTGCACAGCAAAAGAAGCTGACAGCAAAACAAACAGACAGCCAAATAAATGGGAGCTGATATTTTTGAACAACAGCTCAGATAAGGAGCTAATATGCAATATATATTAAGAACTCACAAAACTGAACAACAAACAAACAAACAATCCAATAAAAAAAATGGAAAGAGGACATGAACAGACATTTCCCCCAAAAAGAAATACAAAAGGCCAATAGATATATGAAAAGATGCTCATCTTCATTAGCTATTAGAGAAATGCAAATCAAAACTAGAATGAGATACCACCTCACGTCAGATTAGTTATTATCAACAAGACAGGTATAACAAGTGTTGGAGAGGTTGTGGAGAAAAAGGACTCCTCATTCACTGTTGTTGAGAATTTAAAGTAGTACAACCATTATGAAAGAAAGTGTTGGGGACTGAAAATCAACAGGTATTTAGAGTTATTTCTGTGGGACAGAGGTGTGGGGAACTGGCTGTTGCCCAACCCCCTCCACCTTGCTTGCAAAAAGCTAAGCCCTTTCCCACACCTCCATGTTAACTGCGATGCTTGTCCTTTCCCCCATGTTCTTGTGAAGGAAAGACTGGCTTCTTTGTGTATGTTTATGTATTGGTGAGGGTTTTTCTGCACTTGGTGAAATTCTTGAGTTGCCTTAGAAACTGTAATTTAAAAAGTCATTCACTTGCTAATAGCCCACTTTGCCCTATAATAAAGTAGGATACGGTTTCTGGGGGCAGCCATATTATTCTCTCTGCTAGGGCAGTATTTCTCCTAGCACTAATTGCAAAGCCCTCCGATCCCATGCTGTATATTCTTTAATTCTTTAAGTCTGTTTTCTTAATTCTGTACCATTTCCACTCAGCACCTGAATATATTCATTGTGGCTGGTCCGCAGCAGAATAAAGTATGGTGGTTCCTGAAAAAATTAAGAATAGAACTCTTTTATGATCCAGCAATCCCTCTACTGGGTATATACCCCCAAAACTCAAAGTCATTGGTACATAAAGACACATGCAGCCCCATGTTCATCATAGCATTGTCCTCAGTGGCCAAGATATGGAAACAACTAAAAAGCCCTTTAATAGAAGATTGGATAAAGAAAATGTGGTACATATATACTACGGAATACTAGTCAGCCATAAGAAATGATGACATAGTATTATTTACAACAATGTGGATGGATCTTGATAACATAATGAGTGAAATAAGTAAATCAGGAAAAACTAAGAACTGTATGATTCCATACATAGGTGGGACACAAAATTGAGACTCATGGACATAGACAGTGGTGCAGTGGTTACCAGGGGGAAGGGAAGAGAGGAGATAGAGTGCGTAATGGGAGGGGAGGAAAACCAAATAAAAGGTGAAGGAGGACGATTTGACTTTGGGTGATGGGTATACAATATAATCGAATGTCAAAATGATCTGGAGATGTTTTCTCTAAATCTATGTGTTCTAGTTAACCAATTCACCACATTAAAATTAATTGTCTAAATAAAACTATTAAAAAAACAAACAGACAAAACACCTCCTCTCATACCCTTCTCCTCCAGAGACGCAAAAGTCATGTAAGTCTGCAAAAAAAAGAAGTTAAAAAAAAACACAGGTACTTGTCATGTGAAAGCTAAAGCTGTAAAGGTATATAAGATATAAGAAATCTAACCTCAGGGAACTCGTGATTTTGGTGCTACTAGGCCCACGTACTCTGCTGACTACTGATAAATCTTTCTTCCTCCTTGTCTGGGTGTCCATTATTCTCAGTTTGTGGCTAATTCCTGCAACAGCATGGGCTTTTCTGACCATGAAGCAAGCATTTAGATTTGTATGCTCCGGAGATACATGGGGGGTTATCCCACTTACCAACCATGTTAGCCTGCCTTCTGGTATGGTAAGCACTTCCTGCATACTACATAGTTACTTAACTCTCTGAACACCCTCCCCAGCCCATTAAAATGATCTGCTTTACACTGAAGATAAAATTAGTCCATTTATCATCAAATGTGATTGCTTTTATCTAATCAGAAAGTGATTGCCCCTCCACAGGACTCCTCTCCTTCTGGGATATGATGAATTGTTTACCCCAATGAATTGCCTTGTTCTGTTATCCCATGTGCTTGTAAGATGTCTTACTTATCATGTTCCCCCTTGCTAGGGAGAAGCTAGAAACCTTTTCCCAGGTTTCCTTGCAGCAAACACACAGATATGTGTCCTAATGTCTGCCAATCCTAGCACATCTTTGTGAAAGGCTTTGATCTGGAAGAAAAGTATGTGGGAAAGACTAATCACAGTCATTTCTTAGAAGAGACATTGGTGACAGTATCTAGCTTTTGAGGGAAGTGGTGGTGAAGGAGCTGGCCCTCCACTAGTGTGGAGTTAGGGTGTCAGTGGCCAGCACTGAGGGCCCCAGACTCCTTGATGTAGCATTCCCTAGTTTGGCTCAGACACTAGCTTCCACTGTGTAGGCTCTAAGACTGCCCTTTGGACCCTCAGGAGTCCTGTGAGCTACTTAATATAATTTAATAGAGTCCTTTTCTGATTGAATTGTCTCATATTTGTTTTCAACAAAGAACTCAGAGATGCACAAATAGAGAAATTTTATAGCAAACTTTTTATTCAAAACTACAATTTTATAACATTGTCTTTATAAGAAATTTTCATTTAATTCTTATTTTCTTGTTTTGTTTTTATTAACTTTAATGTGGTGACACCAATAAATCAGGGTACATATGTACAATGAAAACATCTCCACATTATCTTATCATTCAACTGTGTTGCATACCCATCACCCAAAGTCAAATTGTCCTCTGTCACCTTCTATCTGGTTTTACCTGTGACCCTACTCATCTCCCTTTCCCACCCTCCCCTCCCTCCCCCACCCCGTAACCACCACACTCTTGTCCATGTCTCATAGTCTCACTTTTATGTCGCCCCTATGTATGAATTCATGATGTTCTCAGTTTTTTTTTTCTGATTTACTTATTTCACTCCGTATAATGTTATCAAGGTACAACCATTTTGTTGTAAATGATCCGATGTCATCATTTCTTATGGGCGAGTAGTATTCCATAGTATATATGTACCATAGCTTTTTAATCCACTCATCTTCTGACGGACACTTGGGCTGTATCCAGATCTTCGCTATTGTGAACAATGCTGCCACGAACATGGGGGCACATTTCTTCTTTTCGAACAGTGTTATGGTGTTCTCAGGGTATATTCCTAAAAGTAGGGTACCCGGGTCAAAAGGCAGTTTGATTTTTAATTTTTTGAGGAAACTCCAAACTGTTTTCCACAGTGGCTGCACCAGTCTGCATTCCCACCAGCAGTGCAGAAGGGTTCCCTTTTCTCCACATCCTCAGCAACACTTATTCTGTGTTGTTTTGCTGATGAGTGCCATTCTGACTGGTGTGAGGTGATATCTCATTGCGGTTTTAATTTGCATTTCTCTAATAATTAGTGATGTTGAGCATTTTTTCATATGTCTTTTGGCCATCTGTATGTCTTCTTTGGAGAAATTTCTATTCATTTCTTTTGCCCATTTTTTGATTGGACTGTTTGTCTTCCTGGTGCTGAGTTTTATAAGTTCTTTATAAATTTTGGTTATTAACCCCTTATCCAACGTTCTGTCGAATACGTTCTCCCATTGTGTGGTTTGTCTTTTTATTCTGTTCTTATTGTCTTTAGCTGTGCAAAAACTTTTTAGTTTGATATAGTCATATTTGTTTATCTTGCCTTTTATTTCATTTGCCTGTGGAGATAAATCGGCAAATATATTGCTGCTACAGATGTCGGAAAGCTTGCTGCCTATGTTTTCTTCTAAGATGCTTATAGTTTCACGGCTTATATTTAAGTCTTTTATCCAACCAGATCCAGCAATATATGAAAAAAATCATGCACCATGATCAAGTGGGATTTATTCTGGAGAGGCAAGGCTGGTTCAATATTGGCAAATCAATCAATGTGATTCATCACATAAACAAAAGGAAGGACAAAAATCACATGATAATTTCAATAGATGCAGAAAAGGCGTTTGATAAAATCCAGCACCCATTCATGCTCAAAACTCTCAGTAAAGTGGGAATACAAGGAACATTCCTTAACATGATAAAGGCCATCTACGACAAACCCACAGCAAACATCATACTAAATGGACAAAAATTAAAAGCAATCCCCTTAAGATCAGGAACCAGGCAGGGATGCCCCCTTTTACCACTCTTATTCAACATAGTTCTGGAAGTCCTAGCTACAGCAATCAGACAAGAAGAAGAAATAAAAGGCATCCAAATAGGAAAAGAAGAAGTAAAACTGTCATTATTTGCAGATGATATGATCTTGTATATTGAAAACCCTAAAGTCTCAGTCAAAAAACTACTGGACCTTATAAATGAATTCAGCAAGGTGGCAGGATATAAAATTAATACTCAGAAATCAGAGGCATTTTTATATACCAACAATGATCTGTCAGCAAAAGAAATTAAGGAAACAATCCCCTTCACTATTGCAGCCAAAAAAATAAAATATCTAGGAGTAAATTTAACCAAGGAGGTTAAGGACTTGTACTCGGAAAATTATAAAACATTGATAAAAAAATCAAGGAAGATACAAACAAGTGGAAGCATATACTGTGCTCATGGCTAGGAAGAATAAACATCATTAAAATGTCTATATTACCCAAAGCAATTTATAAATTCAATGCAATACCAATTAAAATACCAATGACATACTTCAAAGATATAGAACACATATTCCAAAAATTTATATCGAACCAAAAAAGAACACGAATAGCCTCAGCAATCCTAAAAAGAAAAAATAAAGCAGGAGGTATCACTCTTCCAGATATCAAGGTATACTACAAGGCCATTATAGTCAAGACAGCCTGGTACTGGCATAAGAACAGGCACATAGATCAATGGAACAGAACAGAGAACCCAGAAATAAACCCACAGCTTTATGGACAACTGATATTTGACAAAGGAGGAAAGAACATACAATAGAGTAAAGACAGCCTCTTTAACAAATGGTGCTGGGAAAATTGGACATCTACCTGCAAAAAAATGAAACTAGACCATCAACTTACACCATTCACAAAAACAAATTCATTTAATTCTTAAAGAACTTATTGATATTTTAAACTGATATTTTAAACCGTATGTCTAAAACATGTTTGAAGAGATATAAACAACTTTTAAACAATTTTACATGATATTCTTAGAGTGATTCAGAAAAGCAGACATACCCTGGATGCCTATGAGGTTTGTTAATCAAACATACATTTAAAAAAGAATAAGAGAAATGGGGACAATAAAGGAGTGGAAGGACAGGGAAGAAAATAACAGAATAGTATGAAGATTGCAGCAGCATATGGGACTACACTCTTACTCTACACCAATGTTTTGTGTACTGCATAATAAGCCCAAACTGGTGCTGAATGTGGCGTGAATATTAAAGCTGGTACTAGACTATAATAGGAGGAGCATGTGCAATAAAAATCCAAGAAAGAACTGGAAGAATGAGAGTGAGCAGGCTGCAAACCTTAAGGTGCAGGTCTTCTTTAGAGAAGCAATGGAGCTCAGGCCCTGGCAATGAGAGGAGGAGGCTTCGTGCCTTCACAGGACGCACCCCAGCATGCCGGAGCCTTCTTTAAAGTGTAATCTTGGCAACAACAAATACAGCAACACACACACAAAGGCAACAACATTCCCATTATTATATCTATTCTGTAAGTAGCTGTTTCTATTTGGGATGAGTCCCTTGGCTCAAGAATCTGTTTTTGTTTTGTGTTATCACTTACTCCATCCTCATTCCTAAAATCATGTACTGAATGATCCTCTCCATGAGGTATTGTGCTAGGTTCTACTCAGAGAAAATCAGGAAGAAGTTTTTTCTGGCTACTAGGAGTATACGGCTCAGACCACCAGGAAGACCCCAATTAATTTTCTCCTTCTCCTCCTTCTCCTAATCACTTGTAGTTGAAACTCAGTTTATATCTTGGCAGGAGCTGCATTGAGATGGTCAGAATGCGGCCTGGAGTAGCACAGTGGATAAAGTGTTGGCCTGGAACACTGAGATCTGTCGCTTGAAACCCTGGCTTGCCCAGTCAAGGCACATACAGGAGATGATGTTTTCTGCTCCTCCTCCTGCCTTTCTCCCTTTCTTCCTCTCTCTCTCTCTCCTCTCTAAAATGAATAAATAAAATCTTTAAAAAGAGAGAGAGAAAAATGGTCAGAAGGTAAGATTCATTTCCCTTAAGCTTTTCTCTCTTAAATACCAGTGTTCTGAGGACATCAAAATGATTTATTAATTGTTAATATTTTCTTGTAGTTAATGTGATTTTAAGATCAAACACACCAAAATGCTAAGAATGATAGACTTAGGAACAAATAAAGGAACAACATGGAAAATTATCTTTATCTCTTCCTTTTTCTCATAAGTATTAAATTTGAAAGGAACAGAAAGAAAAATAAAACTGTCTTTGATAAGCATTAGGTTGGTTTTGGTATTGTTAATAGGTCTTAATGTCAAACTTTAAACTTCACTGAAAAGAGTTTCTCTGTTTTGGTCCCCCAGAATTATTCCATATAACATAAAATCAAAATTTCAAGGAAGAATAAAAGACTAATCTTAATCTTTAGTATGTAAAGTTTCAGCAAATGGGAACATTTATGATTTTAAAAATATAATATAATCTCTTGCCTTATAATATTTTAATGTATATTACACAACAGAAAACTGTGACTAAAAATATTAAATAAAATATGCTTTGTAAAATGTTTATCTTTAAACTCTCTGTATCAAAATTTGCAGGCCAGAGAATTAAACATCTCTAAGAAGGCAGCAAACTAGAAATCTTAAAATCAAAGACTTATGAAAAAACACTTGTTCATATAAGTGGACATTGAAAGGTATTGAGGTAGATATAGTAGGCACAATTATTACATCTATTTAATAAAACATCTGTCTTCCATGAATTTTAAAATGTCGTATTCATGATTTTAAAAAATTGCCCTTTAGTTTTATGAATGTTAACATTTTTACTATTTCCTTCATGCGGCTCTATTGGACATAGTATATGTAGTTGAGATCCTTCTGCATATAAAATTTTTAGCCCGTGTTTTTTTGTTAATATTTTTGAACAATTCTCCAATGTTGTTAGAAACTGTTCATTAATATTTAAATGGTCACATAATATTTTGTAATGAATTGTATGTTGTACAAAGGTACATCATAACATGCTAAGACAGTCTTCTGTTGCTATTTAGGTTGTGTCCAGTTTTGTGCTTTTATAAATCAAACCACATTTGACAGCTTTGTGGATAAGGTTTCCTGTTTTTTTAGGGCTCCATCTTAAGATAGGGGATTCCTGCAAGGGGATTCCTGCATATTATAACAGAAATGGTTTTAGAACTCTTGGCATGTGTTGAAATTTGTTTCCTTAAACCCTCAAATAGCTGCACCAATTTAAACCGTCATCAGGGATCTGTCAGAAAGGTCAGTTCTACAATTTGTGTTCTGTGTCATCTCATTTCATGTGCTCTTCCCACTTTTAAAAAATTACTAAATTGAGAAAAAAACAAATAGCAATCTTTGTACAAGTGTTGTTAAAGATATGGTCTGTCACTTAACTCTTAGGAAAATGTAGGAGAGAAACTGCTCTCAGAAATTATTGCCCAAAAGAACTATGCCCCTGAGAAACAACTGGCAACTATGGTCAAATGAAGACTTATAGTTGCATGGGTTTCCTTCTCCATTTGGCCAGTATGAAAGCCAGACTGCTCATTTTTCAGCATTATGAAAGGCTTATTGTTTGACTTTATTTGGGTTTTTATTTGGTTTTATTAACTTCAAAATAATTTTTGTCCTTAATTGTATTTTTTTTTTTTTGTGACAGGGACAGAGAGAGTCAGAGAGATGGACAGATAGAGACAGACAGACAGGAAGGAAGAGATATGAGAAGCATCAATTCTTCTTTGCAGCACCCTAGTTGTTTCTTGATTGCTTTCTCATATGTGCCTTGACCGGGGGGCTACAAGAGACCGAGTGACCCCTTGCTCAAACCAGCGACCTTGGGCTCAAGCTCGTGACCTCAAGGTTTTGAAACTGGGTCCTCTGCATCCCAGTCTGATGCTCCATCCACTGTGCCACCACCTGGTCAGGTTAATTGTATTTTTTAACTCCATAAAGAAAACAAATGTGATCTAAGTTAATTGATAAATAATTTTCACTTAAAATTTTTTTGATGATCGCCTGACCTGTGGTGGCGCAGTGGATAAAACATCGACCTGGGAACACTGAGGTCGCAAGTTCAAAACCCTGCACTGGTCTGGTCAAGGCACATATGGGAGTTGATGCTTCTAGCTCCTCCCCCCTTTCTCTCTCTCTCTCCCTCTCTCTCTCTCTCTCTCTCTCTCTCTCTCTCTCTGTGTGTGTGTGTCTCCTCTCTAAAATGAATAAAATAAAAAAATATATTTTTTTTTATGATCAACCATATATTATTGCTTTAAATCGTGTTTTATCAAGTACCTGTGAAATTGAATATCTTAACCATTTTTAGTTCCTCTTGGGCAGTTTCCATTTTAGTTCCTTTGCCTATTTATCTAGTGAATCTTTTTTCTTTAATAATTTGTATGGGTGTTTCATATATTAAGGCTATCAATCGCTTTCATATTTGTTGCAAAAATACAGTAGCTTTTTTTCTAATTTTATTTGTGTTAATTGTAACTTTAAGAAATGTTCAGGGACGGAAGATGGCGATGGAGTAGGCGGATGTACCAACTTCCAACTCCCAGAACGAAAGTGGATTATAACTCAATTTTAAGAACCATCATCTGGATAAACCAACTTTGAACTAAACTAAGTGGACTCTTCAACCAAGGAACACTGCAGAAGCCACATTGAAACTGGTAGGAATAACAAAAACGCGAAGAGGGCTGCCCAGCTCCCCGGAGCAAACGGCAGCCTGGAGAGACTCGCGTGGCGGGAGGAGAGTTTCGCGGAGAGGGAGTGACCTGGGTCCCAGGAACCAAGCCCCAGCCTGCAGTCACAGAGCCTAGAAGAGGCATTTGGACAGTATAGAGCTGTGAAGCAAGTGAGGATACTGTTTGTGAAAAAGAGATAGTTTTCTCAGACCCAAGAATCTTTTTAAAGGGACAGCTCAGAAAACCTCTCTCACAACCACGCACCTGGGGCTCCGGGGAACTGGGACAGAGGAGAGGAACAGAGTAGCAGGCACAGAGAGTGGACTGAAGGCACGGACACACTCTGAGGGACAGCCACCCTGACCCCTGGGCTAAGTCATTTCCCTAATCAAAAACAAATATTTCCCCTGGAACTAGCAATACCAGCAAAGGGAGACAGGACAAGCTCTCCCGCGGCAATTAGAGTAGAGCTGCTTAGAGGGAGGGAGCTCCCAGGCCTACAGTGTGGAGACTTAGGGCACTTCCATCTCCCTGAGGGTTGCTGAAGAGTATGATGGCGGCCGGATGCTGAAACGCGGTCCTGTCGGCATGGGCGGAGGCACAACAGTTGTGAGCTCCGTCTAGCTCAGCAGGGGTGGAGGGGACGTGCGAAAGCAGTCCTTTAGCTGCGGGCCAGCCTGTGAACCCACTTGCGAAAAAAAAAAAACGGGCAGAGATCTGCTCTGTGTCCCTGCGCAAGCTGGCCCTGACTGCGGGGACGGGACTAAGACCAGGGACAGGCGAGGGGCTCACGGCTGAGCTCACGCTGCCAACCCCGCCCGGATAGAGAAACCGCGGTGCCATCCTGTGTGCGCGAGTGGGGTGTTCCTAACGCGGGGGCGAGGGAGACACCGAGACCAGGAAATGTTCGCAGCTGAGCTCACACTGCTAGCCCCGCCTGGCCGTAGACACCGGATTGCCATCCTACATGCTCGAGCTGGCTCCGAACGTGGGGGTGGGGTAGAGTGCGGAACAATCGGAAGCTAGCAGCTGAGCTCAAGCCAGCAAACATGCCCGGCCCAATAAATCATGGTTTGCGACAGGAAGGCCCTGGCCTGGAGGGCGGGGCTAAATTCTAGATGGGCAAAGGCTCACAGCTGAGAGCATGTCAAATGCCCTGCCCAACCCGTGAAACTGTGGCGAGCAGGCTCTGACTGCAGGGTCTGGGTGCAAGCCTTCCAGAAACAGGTTGGGTCTGCAGCTGAGCAAAGGTGCTCACCTCCGCCCTTGGTGCTGAGGCTAGTGGCTTGAGTGACAGCCCCTCCCACAGAGGAGAGGCGGAAATCACAGCAACAGCCGCAGTGAGCCGGTGCTGGCAACGCCCATACCCAACCGCCCTAGGCAGCGACAGAGGGGGTGGCAGGCCTGCAGACAGACAACACCTAGAGAACACAATGGCAATACCTACTCGACTCCAGTGGCCACAACTTGCTTATACACAGATAAAATGGGCAGGCAGAGGAATGCAAACCAAATGAATCAAGAGAAATCCCCAGAGAAGGACCTGAATGAACCAAATATAACAATTTAGAATAATGATAGTTAGGTTGTTCAAAGAAATTAGAGCAACAATGGATAGTCACTATGAGCACCTAAATAAAGAGATAACAAGTATAAAAAACGAAATTGAAATAATAAAAAAGAATCAGACAGAAATGACAAATACAGTATCAGAACTGAAGACCACAATGGAAGAAATTAAAAGCAGGATGAATCACACTGAGGATCGAATAAGCGAGTTACAGGATACAATAAACAAAGTTACAGAAGCAGAGAAAAAAAAGGAAAAGAGACTCAAAATATGTGAGGAAACTCTAAGGAGCTCTGTGACAACATGAAGAGAAAGAACATTCACATCACTGGGGTGCCTGAAGAAGAGGAGAGAGGACAGGAAATGAAAACTGTGTTCAATCAAATCATAGCAGAAAACTTTCCTAAATTAAGGCTGGGAAACATTCCACATGTTCAAGAAGCACACAGAACTCCATTAAAGAGAAACCAAAAAAAATCTACACCAAGACACATCATAGTTAAAATACCAAAGCTAATGGATAAAGAAAAAATTTTAAAATCTGCTAGAGAAAAAAAGGCTATCACTTACAAGGGAGACCCCATTAGGATGACATTGGACTTCTCAACAGAAACACTTGAGGCCAGAAGGGAATGGCAAGATATAATCAAAGTAATGCAGAACAAGAACCTACAACCAAGACTACTCTATCCAGCAAGGCTAACGTTTAAAATTGAAGGAGAAACAAAGAGCTTTCCAGACAAAGAAAACCTCAAGGAATTCATTAAAACCAAACCAATTCTGCAAGAGATACTAAGGGGCCTGTTTTGAACAGTTCAAAGGGAGGAAAAAATATAACAAAAAAAAAAATACAGCTTTAAAGAACAAAATGGCAATAAACAACTACATATCAATAATAACCTTAAATGTAAATGGATTAAATGATCCAATCAAAAGACATAGGGTAGCTGCATGGATAATGAAACAGGACCCATACATATGCTGTCTACAAGAGACACACCTTAAAACAAAAGATGCACATAGACTGAAGGTAAAAGGATGGAAAAAAATATTTCATGCTAATGGAAATGAAAAAAAAGCCAGGGTAGCAGTACTTATATCTGACAAAATGGACTTTAAAACAAAGGCTGTAGTAAGAGATAAAGAAGGACACTACATAATGATAAAGGGAACAATTCAACAGGAAGATATAACTATTATAAATATCTACGCACCAAATATAGGAGCCCCGACATTCATAAAGCAGACTTTGATGGATATAAAGGGCGAGATTAATAGCAATACTATCATAGTAGGGGATTTCAATACCCCACTAAAAACACTGGATAGATCCACAAGAAAGAAAATTAATAAAGAAACAGCAGACTTAAAGAATACACTAGATCAACTTGATTTAATAGATATCTTCAGAACTTTTCACCCTAAAGCAGTAGAATATACATTCTTCTCAAGCGCTCATGGTACATTTTCTAGGATAGACCACATGTTATGACACAAAAATGGTCTCAATAAATTTAAGAAGATTGAAATCATATCAAGCATTTTCTTTGATCACAATGCAATGAAACTAGAAATTAACCACAAGAGAAAAACTGAAAAATACTCAAACACTTGGAAACTAAATAGCATGATATTAAACAATGAATGGATTAACATTTTGATCAAAGAAAAAATAAAAAAAGTTTCTAGAAACAAATGATAATGAGCATACATCAACTCAAAATTTATGGGACACAGCAAAAGCAATACTGAGATGGAAGTTTATTGCACTACAGGCATATCATAAGAAGCTAGAAATAGCTCAAATAAGCAACCTGACCTTGCAGCTAAAAGAACTAAAAAAACAACAGCAAATAAAACGCAGGACAAGTAGAAGAAAGAAAATAATAAAGATCAGAGCAGAGATAAATGACATAGAGGCTAAGGAAACAATACAGAGGATCAATGAAACCAGAAGCTGGTTCTTTGAAAAGGTAAACAAGATTGATGAACCTTTAACTAGACTCACCAAGAAAAAAAGAGAGAGGTCTCAAATAAATAAAATTAGAAAGGACAGTGGAGAAATAACAACTGACACAACAGAAATACAAAATATTGTAAAAAAATAATATGAAGAACTCTAAGCCAAAAAATTATACAACCTAGATAGAAGGTGACAGAGGACAATTTGACTTTGGGTAATGGGTATGCAACACAATTGAATGATAAGATAATCTGGAGATGTTTTCATTGTACATATGTACCCTGATTTATTGGTGTCACCCCATTAAAGTTAATAAAAAAATAAAATATACCTATTATCCATTAAAAAAAAAAAAGAAATGTCCCTTATTATGTAATCAAATTCTCCACAGCACACTTTGGAAGCATTCAGTTAGTGAATTGGTAATAGTAGTAGTTATTTCTTTCATTGTTTTTGAACTTATAAAATTCTTCACTGATCTAGAAGTTTGACAAATACTATCTGCAGTTTTTATCCAGTATTTAACTGCCTTAATAATTTTATTATAAACTCTTCATGTGAAGTTTAATTTGTCAAAGTTCAAGAAGTAATGATCTAAACCCATGTTTTTCTCAAATGATTAACCAATTAGTCTTTTCTTTTTTGACCGTTTCACCATTTTAAAATGTTTATATGACAGAATCTCTTTTGGCCATCTGTAATATTCCATTAACTTTACAAGCTATTCTGTGCAAGTGACAAACTAAATTAATTATTATACCTTATTATTTTGGATAAATGGGTGCTCAGGGTTATTCTTTTATCAAAATTGCTTAAGACCTGTGGTGGCACAGTGAAAAAAGCGTTAGCCTGGGAATGATGTGGTCACCGGTTCAAAACGCTGAGCTTGCCTGGTCAGGGCACATATGGGAGTTGATGCTTCCTGCTCCTCCCCACTTCTCTCTCTCTCCTTTCTCTCTAAAAATAAATATATAAAATATTTTTAAAAATTAAAAAAAATTGCTTAAACAATTCTTGTCTGCTTTATTTGTCAAAGAACTCTTAAAATTATTTTGATAACATTCCACAAAACTCCTTAAGGTTTTGTATTTTAGAAACTCTATAAATTAGCTTTGGGAAATAAGAATTTTTACATCATTCAGACTTTTCATTCAAGAATGTAATATTTGTCCTTATGTATTCGATTTTTAAATATTTTAGTAATACTTTGTGGTTTTATTTATGTAGTTCCCAAAAATTTTCTTAGTGAATTTATCCTTGGATATTTTACATTTCTCTTACTTATGTGATAAGAATCTTTTCCCATTAGATTTTGTAATAGTTTTTATAAATATGTAGAGTAGCTATGGGTTTTGGACATTTTATCTATATTCAGCCATTATGCATAATTGGGTTTCTTTCCTTGATGTTTATACATGAGCAGTCTTACCAACTACTTTTAATGATAGGTCCTTCTGTCTTTTTTTTATGGTTATATTCCAAATCTCTTGTCCATATTTTACTCCACTGGCTAGTGCTTGTGAAAACCTAGATAAATGATGCTGATGTTAATAAGCCTCTTTATTTCATTCCTGATTTTAATGGGAATGCTGCCAGTGTTTTCCTAATAATAATGTGACTATCAGATTGATACAAATATTTTTAAGAATGTATTGCTCTATACCTAGATTTATAATGAGTCAAGAATGAGTATGAGATTTAAGGATTAATATTTCAACACAAATTGAGATATAATCACAGGATTTTTTATGACAATAATTTTAATACATTCCTTAATACTAGACTATACTTTCATCCTGATAAAACCAATGAGGTCATGCTTTATTCTTTTCTTTTTTACCCTATAATGCCAAATTCAATTTGTTGCCATTTTATTCAGGATTTTTGTATCCATATTCATGATTGAGAATGGTCTATTGTTTTTGTTCTTTTGTATTATTGCTGTGAAATTTTTTTATATCATGTCTTTCTAGTTTCATAATTAATTGGATAGCTTCTGATGTTTTATTTACTATTAAAAATAGTTAACATAATGGCAATAATCTGAAAGGACTGAAAAATAATTTTGTCTAGATTCTTATTTATTTATATTCTGAAACACTCAAGACTGGAAAGTTTTTACCAAAGCCTATAAAAAGGATAAAGTGAAACTTTAACATAGGTGCATCATAGCTTTTACTGATACTAAGAATTTAGGAGGAAAAACTGCCTTGGGTTTACTTACAGTCTATTCTACTTGACCTAGACACCAAAGTCTTCATTACCACCTGCACAGTAATGAGGCTGTTTCTTAGAATAGCCTGATATTCAGACTGATGGCATAATATCAAAGTAAAATTAAGAAAATTGACAGGGCAAAATAAAAAGTGAAGTGCACAAAAAAATATAGTAAAATCACCTAAAGTATGTGGTTCTCGCAGATAGTCTGATGTGATATAGGCATAACATTCAAAGTATCAAATGGATGCGTTGCCTGCTCTTTAAGCCCTTCATCAATATTCTTTTCAGTCAGACTGAGCTTTTGCTAATAAATTAGCACTAGAAGGTTTGAAGTTGCAATCACACTCTGCCATGGATCTGGGGTACGCATTTCCTGTATTGACATCATATGCAATGAGACTCAACAAAGGAAGAAAGGGTTGACGTACTCTTACTCGCCATCTGTCTGACCTGATGGCTGCTCCAAGTGCCTGAGCAGCTCTGCTCATCACTCTGTCCTCCTGCTAGGATAGGGTTGTGATTGTGCTGTACAATGATCTTTGCCTGAGGGTGCCTCTCCCCATGGAGCTGTCTTCCTGCCTTTTAGGTCTTTGACACCCCTGATTGTCATTCAGCTGCTCTGGAGTGGATGACTTTTGTATTGTCCTGTACAGGACCTCCTCCTCTCTTTCTCCTGGGAGCCATATTCTACTTTCCTTTTGCGTGATGACCCCTTCTCATATTCTCTGTGGTCCTGGTGGGTGTGTCCATCAGGGAGCCCTTGGTTTCCCCTTCCACTTGTCCTGTGCATTGGCCTGAGCCATTCAGACTATCCTGAAATCCCAGGCTAGTTACACAAGGATGAATGGCAGAAGCAGCTGAATCACTATAAAAACAGCTCTCAAATGAGGCTTCTCAGAGTTCTTCTGACTTTTGTCTTTCCCAGATCTGACTCTTCAGTTCTTCCTGTGATTCTGTGACTGACTCACTTTTCTTCCAATCTCTCAGTTTTTTCTTTTGGCCCAAATTAGCCTTGGTTTCATTTTCTGCTGTCTACAGACTGTATACTGTCACAGGCCTCATATCTGGATTCTAGCTCTCTGTAGCCCCTTTGAGTTGTTGCCTCAGTTGTACTGTCTGTTGGCTTGTTACTTTGGCTGTCTTCCTGGAAGCTGTTTCATAGATCAGTCCCCTTGCTCTGCAGCTTGGAATCCAATTCTTCCTTACATATAAGACCAGCCCCATTGCACAGGGCCTAGCCCACCCCCAGAATACTGAACTTCTCTCATCCTAGCAGAGAAGACCAGGCAAAGTGTCCTAGTTCTTGGTGGATGTCACCTGCCTGAACTATTTTCAGATGCTGCACACCTGCCCATATTCTGAGCAGAGTTCTGCCAACTCAGTAGCCTTGCTCTTAGGATCCTCAAAAGTACCTTGTTTATGCACAGATATTTCCAGGTAAGAGGAAGAGAAGGTATTCTCACCTCCCACCTCAGTGACAACTGTGCCTTTGGTCTCATGCCTAGACTTTATTTTACCAGGCAAGTGTCTACCATCCTTGAGGTCAAGGCCCTCTGTAAGAATACAGATGGCAACTTGTGATGGTGAGACTTTAGCCTCTTCTTCTCCCCTAGTGGGAATCCTAATGTTTTTTGTACATAAGACTATGGAACCCTGCCTTCTCCCCTCAAGGTCACTTCACATTCCTGCTGATCTCTGAGCTCTGGATCTTGTCTTCTTCTGGAAGAGTAAAGCATGGAAGGCAGCCTTGGAAACTGTATTTTACCAGATGATATTTGGCTTTGCGTTAAACAGCAGCCATCTTCTGGTACTTCATAAAAACTGTGCTCTATGACCTCTTGGTCTTGACCCTCAGAAGATATGCTAAAGAAATCTCTTCACTGAGAATTCCAAGAACCAATAATTAAAAATTTTCTCTGCCCACTATACTATTTTTGCATTACCTCTGGGACCACCTGAAGAAGGGTGTTTTTGAGATCTTTTTGATAGAAATCTTAAACCAACTTCTGTTATTTCAAGGAGTCTCCCTACTGACATTCCCAGAGAGCCTTCAGAGATGAGCTACCTCTTTTAGAAACAGAAATTATACAGCATTAAGGTGACATTTGAGATAGTGAGTCAGAAAGACAGGGTGGAACCTATCATACTTTTAAGGCATCCACTAGTAATCTAAGTCTACCTGTTGTGGAATAAATGAGAAGGAGATATAAATAAGGTAAGAAACTTCTTTTTCTGCACTTCAGAGAGCAGGCGAGTTCTCTGTAATCCCAAGCACAGAACTTTTGGTAAACTATAGCTTAGACCTGATGACAAAATGAGACTTTCTATTCCCTCCATTACAATTGACAAGATAAGCTTGATTTGACTTTACATCAGTCATAAAGGTGAGAAGCTACCTTTTTGGGATTTTCAGAGAACCCCTGGCAAGTGTGTATGAAAGAGGCTCTAAGCTTCACTTTCTCTCTCAGGTCTCCTGTTCTAGGTTGCCAATTAAGACAGAGACAGAGTTCAAGTTGCATCATGGGAAATTTAATGTACATATTGGAAGCATCATTATGCAGAAAATGGTTAATAATGAATCCAGAGAACTCTTAGTGAGGCTGGGAGTAAAATCAAAGGGTGAGTAGTTTTAAAAAAGATTTTTATCAGAAGGAAATGACTTTAGTCTAAGTATAGTGAAAGAGCAAAACATGAATTAGACAAACTTTTAATCAAATGTTTCCATCATTAACATTCATGATGCTGTTACCTCTTAAAATAAAAAGCCATTTGTGACCCAAAAGGTCATCAGCACCAATAGCTATAGCTCATGCCTAAAATAGAAGTAAACCTAACTTCCTGACAGATTACTACATGCATTTTTAATGGCTAGATCAAGTGGGGGAAATCAGCATGTCTGTTATTAAATAGAAAAGCTGAATATTAGAACACTAATTTGGAGCAGAAAGATTACACAAGACAAATTCAAAACATGAAAATGATCGTTCTCCCTTGAGGTGAAAAATAACTTAATAGAATTCAATGTACTAGGAAATCCAGCAAATGATAATATGGAAGACCCAATGGGAATATTTAGGATTGAGCTATAAATCGTCTGGATCCATAACACTTGCTACAGAGCTTAGAGTAGCAACAGAAGTCACTAAAAGAAAAAGAGAGCTGACTCTTGCAACAAAGTGAGCACCAATGTTTTTTTATAATTTATTTTTATTTCCCCCACCTCCTTTTATAAAAACTAAATCAAATTAAAATTATAGAAATGCTGGCAGTTTCTCAGGATACTGTTGTGCTATCACCCTCCAAAGAAGGCCATGCAAAAGTTGAGGAGGTTAGGTCCCTCATGTGGAAAGACCTTTGATAAGTCTCAATTTGAAAAAAGAAGTTAAAGAAGGAAGGTAGAAGGTTAATTAAATTTTTAAGCAATCATTCAAACTATATGTAGTGCCTCTCATATAGAAGACACTGTGCTAGAAGTCTGTGAGCCTTCAAACAGCTGTTGCACTACAGGAAAAGAGGCAGAAATATTTATAACCAAACTGGTAAATGCTGAGGGCCATATATACATTTGAACTTAAGAGCTATCTTAATGTGACTGGGAAGAACACTTTTGCCTAGACTGGTTGGCAAAGGTATAGTAGAGAAGGTGGCATTTGGTATTCCAGACAGTAACTGGGTGTAACAACTTTACACAGTGGTAGAGAAACTTGGGGACCCTTTAGAAGATGACAATTATTCCAGACTGTAAGATTCAAATTGGCAATAGTGGGGGAAAGGGCTGGAGACTGGTACCAATTACAGATGGCTTTCCACAGCAGGTTCTCATTTGGATTTAGGGTTTGAGTATATGTCATTTACGGGAGAAGTGATCCTGTAAAGCACAGGTGGCAGGCGGAGAAGTGAGACAGGAAGGGGAGCAAGTCTGTGAATTGCTGATTAATGAGCTGCTTACTGCTATGGGCAATCGAGTACTATCCCATCAGAGACCCTCTGACTATGTAGAACATGCCTCAGAATTGCCCCTCTGTGTAATAAGAACTCCCATTCCTCATTGGTTGAGCTGAGGGTTCACCGACTGTGTGCAACCACCAGAGTGGCTGAAGTTAGAGACTGTCTCAGTCATCCTGGCCCTCTCATCATTCAGTGCTTCCTTTGTGCTGAAGGCTCTCTGGTGGGCACTGAAAGGAGATACCAACAGGCCAGGGAGTGTACACTTCATTGGGAAGTGTTGTGCGGTCGTTGAGAGAGTCAGGGCAGGCCATTTGCCTGCTCACAGCAGTACTTCCTGGCATCTTCAGAAAAATAGCTGATATTCTACAATGTGACTGAGGTGGGTCCAGTCTTCTCTGCCACCAATCAGGTATCAAAGTCTTCTCTTCATGGGACTGAGGCCTCAGGAACACAACCACCCCATTGTGTCTCATCAGTAGCCCCATTTGCACTGAGGCTAGACATTTTCTGAGTAACAAACCTGCTTTACTCTATGCATGCAAATACATATGGAAACAAGCTACATAAAAGGAACAATTATGGGCTTGTGGAATATACAAACAGTGCATCCCTGAGCAGCTTAGAGTTTCCCTTAGCTAGTCTCTCTCTTTCTTAACAAAATTTTCCAGACACCAAATTATGCCTCTTTTCCTAAGGAATTTGTCTTGTGGCTATTCTTCCACTTCCCATCCCCATCTCCACCCCAGCACAGACTCCGGAGTGGCACATTGCCTTCCACTCTGAGCCACCAGAGGCAACTAGAGACCTCTTCAGGATCTCTTTCCGTGACCCTGCCCAGGCCAGCTACTTTCCTGGCAATTTGAGAAGAAAGATTCTTCCAAAATCTGAGTTTTCACTAAACTAATTTTTTTTCAGCCTCCCATCTGAAGTCCTAATTTTTCCCTTTTGCTTGTTAAAATCCAGAAGCCATTTTGGCTTTAAGCAAATATTTGCCCAACACCTTCTATGATCTGGGGACCAACAGATGGAGAGACATCTTTCCTGTTTTCTCAACAGTAATGAATTCAACGCACAGCTTAATGTAAGTCAGTGGACATATGAGGAGAATCTACTATGTGCCAGATACTCTTCTAGAGTTGGGGCAGGGTAGTGTAGGTTGAAGAATGCTGTGAGTTAAACACTCTAAGTCAGTGATTCTTAACCTTTTTTGAGGTACCGAACCCACCAGTTTCATATGCGCATTCACCGAACCCTTCTTTAGTAATAAATAAAATATGAATTGTTTTTACAAATTCAGGACATAGGTATATGTTTTTTTACTGGTGCACAAAATGAGCCGTGCATGAACATCACCTTGCTCAAAGAACAAAACCAACAAAGTGCATGAACTCACAACAAATTATGGTATTACTTTATTCTGGCCTCCACGACATAGGCTTCTCCAATCCCTTGAGACAGACTCATTGAACCCCTAGGGTTTGATAGAACCCAGGTTAAGAACCACTGCTTTAAGTTAAAGTGGCTTTTTACAAATAAAATTCCTTACCACACAAACAGAGGCAGTACTGTTCCAGGTGTGGTTGGGGCTGTGGCTCCAGGTCTCTGAAGTTTAATTGGTTCTTATATTCTTTATAAGTTTTGTAATAGGCTACATAATTACAGGATATTTGTAGTTCTATATGTCATTCAGATATGATAAAGTTTAAAAACAAAAATGGGATTTCTTTTCTTTGTCATTCGTATTTTTAGAAGTGAGGAAACCTTTATAAAAGCTTTCTAGAAGCATCCCCTTCACTTGTCATTGGACAGAATTATGTAATGTGTTCATGTCCAAGCCAATCTCTGGAAAGGGTAATGAGATTACATGATTGATTTGAACCAATCAAATGTAATGAGGCCAGTCACCAAAGCACGTGGCCATGTGAAAAATGGTTGATTAAGGCTCACTTGGGCTTGGAAGTCAGAGCAAGATTCACAGGCAGTTGGAAGGAGATGGCAGTGAGAAGGTGCCCAGAAGCAGACATGCTGGCGGCTGCTGCTCCGGGTCTTCACTGCCAACAATGGCCACCACCTCCAACTGACTGGATAAATTTTCCTGCTGCCCACAGTTACAGATCTACACAGGAATGGATGCAACCTTAGAAAAGGTGACTAGTAAAATAAGTCTATTCAGAACAGGGGTCGAGAACCTTTTTGGCTGAGAGAGCCATGAACGCCACATATTTTAAAATGTAATTCCGTGAGAGCCATACAATATGTTTAACACTAAATACAAGTAAATGTGTGCATTTTTATGTAAGACCAACACTTTCAAAGTACAATAAGTCTCTGAATTCTTTTTAATAACATTGTTATGCTGTTTTAACCAATGATGAATGAAGTACTTCTTATCACTAATGTGACTTCTGGTGCTGCATGGTTTTGCTGATGGCTTTGTAGTCTGGTTGATACGTGGTGAGGTTAAGCTTCAGGCAGGCATTGAGACTTCCATTCATTAAAAGTGATCGTAGGTTGGTCTTAACGTTTTTTAGATGTGAGAAAGACTGCTCACATGCATACGTAGAGCAAAACATTGTCAGTACAGCAATAAAGGTATTGATCGACTTACAATCTATGCAACTTACGACCATTCGACTTAACGACCACAATTGTTAGCCACAACTGCTCCGCGTCTGGCAGCGAAGCATTGCCCAGCTGGGCGTACGACACTGCAGATCAGCTTCCAGCAGCACTACCATCTCCGCGTGCACCATTTCAACTGTACAGCAATTTGTGTTTTGTGTCTTGATATTTTTCATCAAACCCCTCCTAAGATGTCTACCAAGAAGAAATTGTCTTTGTCTATAGCCTACTCAAATTACGACCAAATCATGTTATGACCAGTCTGTCAAAACCAATAGTGGTCATAGTCGAGCACTAGCTGTACCCACATGCTGCAGTGTGTGGTATGTGACGGGAAGCACATTCCAAGTTTTGACAATCAGCTGGTCCATGGGTTGAAGTTTTTTTATTTTCCCTACTTGTGTTTGCTCACCAATACTGCTTGCTGTCATGCAAGTCTTTCCAAATCTTCATTCAGTGACTTGAACTTATTCACCCACATATCTGAGGCCTTCAGGTCAGCAGCTTGTAGCTCAAAATCTCTGACGGAGACACCAGGAATGTAACTCAGATTGGCACTGTCCACTGCACACTCGTGTGGATGGGTGATGAACTTAAAAAGATGAGTGCATTCACGAAATTCTCCAAAGTGCACTTTGAATGACTGCAGGAGATTAGATGTAAAGCCTGCTAGCTGCTGCAGATCAAGATGTTGAGCAGGGTCACTTGCTGTCCAAGCATCTTTAAACTCTCCCAGTTTTTCAAAGTGTAGTAAATGATCTGTTTCAATGTCGGTGATGAAGAGTTCCAGCTTGTTTTCAAATGCAAACACTGCTTGTTGAAGGGATAAGACTGTATTTCCAACGCCTTGCATTTTCACATTGAGCTGGTTCAGATGCTCAGTCATGTCCATGAGATAGTCAAACTTCAGGAGCCACTCACTGTTAGCTAACTCAGGATGCCCAATGTTTTTCATTTCAAGAAAAGTCCAAATCTTGCTCAGACAAGCCGCAAAATGGCTGAGCACCTTACCTTTTGACAGCCAGTGCACATTGCTGTGCAGAAGCAGACCAGGATAATTATTCCCAACTTCATCCAGCAGTGTTTTAAACTGGCAATCATTTAAAACTCGGACAACGATAAAGTTGACCACCCAAATGACCAACGAAATCACCTCACCAAGCTGCTCACCACACATCTGAACACAAAATGCCTCCTGATGTAGGATGCAATGAAAACTTAGGATGGGTGTCTTTTCATGTTCATGAAGAAGTGCTACAAATCCTTTGTTTTTCCCCACCATGCACGGAGCACCATCAGTACACACCGAAATTAGTTTATCCATTGCTAGATATTTTTCTTTAGTGAACTCAGTGAAAGACTGGAATAAATCCTCCTCTCTTGTTGTCTCTTACATAGTCAAAACAGCAAGACTTTCCTCACGTAGTGTGTCACTGACAGCATACCTTGCAATCACGCTGAACTGGGATAAATGGCTTATGTCTGTTGACTCATCCAAAGCGAGAGAAAAGAATGGTGCTGCATTTATGTCCTTCACTTGTGTTGCCTCAATTTGATTTGCCATCATGATCGTGAACAGTTCCTGCAGACAGAAGCATGTCTTTTATTCATTTGATTATCTTGTCTTTATCCGAAAAGTCATCAAAAAGTTCATTGGCAACATCAAGCATGAATGTTTTGGCATACTCCCCATCTGTGAATGGCTTTCTGTTTCTCACAACTGCTAAAGTGCCAGCAAAGCTAGCCAAATTCCTGTCATCTTGTTGGGTCCAAACACAGAGTGGCTGCTGACTAGCTTGCACTCTGCACAGTAGCTCTTGACATGCTTTCTTCCTGCTGTCTCCCGCTGGATATTTCCATGCAAATGTATATGGCATGTGTCGAAGTGCCACTTTATATTTGACCGTTTCATCAATGCAATTTTATCATTGCATATTAGACACACTGCAGAACCTGCTCTCTCCACAAAGGCGAATTCCTCTGTCCATTACTGCTGAAAAATACGATACTCCTCATCTTTTTTTTCTTTTAGCCATCTTCTTCATCAAAAGGGTTTCTGCAATTAGCTAGCTGACTACTTGATTAAAAGGGAGAAAGTTTACTTCCTGACCTCACAATAACCCATGTACCTTACACATTATCCAATAAAATTTGGTGTTGTCCTGGAGGACAGCTGTGATTGGCTCCAGCCACCCGCAACCATGAACACGAGCAGTAGGAAATGAATAGATTGTAATACGTGAGAATGTTTTATATTTTTAAGGTTATTATTTTTTTATTAAAGATTTGTCTGCGAGTCAGATGCAGCCATCAAAAGAGCCATATCTGGCTCGCGAGCCATAAATTCCCAACCCCTTATTCAGAACCTTGAAAGAAAGGCATTCATTTCATTTTTGTAATTATATTTTTTACTGATCTTAAAAGACAAAGTATAGTAGATTGACAACATGACGACCCTGCAGTCATAGAAGTTCCAAATAAGCAGGTATTTGAATATTGCCCAAACTCCTCCCCATCAGGCACCACCTCCCCGAGGGCACATAAGACCATATTAAAGTTTACTTACTATTTATTCTATTTATTTTGGCCAGTTAAGTAAAATAAACTTACATGTTTTCTCCCTTAATTATTCCAGTAAGGCTTTAAAGTCTTACCAAACTGTAATCCAACCATTTAGAAGTTTCTGTGAATATTAATAGAAGGTCCATATTATTTCAGGCTCTTCTGTAAAATATGAAGACAAGCACTCTTAGCAATCTGTGTAAAACTATAGTATTAAATATACATTGCAATTTAAAAAAATGGTAAATCCCTAAATAAAGTCAAGGGTCTTTAAGGAGGGACTAAGACATTTGTATATGTGTGTGTAGAAGTTGGATTGGATGTTGGCAAGGCAACCAGCAGAGTTGGATAAAAGTTTGATTTGGTGCCTTTTCAATTATGATTAGTCATTCCTTTTCTTTTCCTAAGTATTTTTAAGCTTATCTTTTCTTTTTCTTCAAGTACAGTAAGAATCCTGACCAATAATTCCAACATCTGAAGTCTTTCCATTAGTTGGATTGCCATTTCTTCTGTTTATCTGCAGACTCTCCTTCCTAGTGCCATCCCTTCTTGTGTGCTCTGTTGTTTTGTTTGCTTCCTTATTGTCTAACTTCATTAAAAAGTTTTTTATTTTTGAAATCGGATGAAGGAGAGCTCCTCTAGAAAAGATTTGCAATTTCTTCTGCCAGAGCCCTGGGAAATTACCAGCCCAAAATTAAATTGAATTAATAGTTTAATGAAAATTTGGGGCTGCAAATCCATTCACCAGAGAGGAACTTAACATTTTTAAGTAAAGCATTCTTTTTTTTTTTAAGATTTTATTTTTTTATTTTCCAGGACAGAGAGAGTCAGAGAGAGGGATAGATAGGGACAGACAGAGAGGAACGGAAAGAGGTAAGAAGCATCAATCATTAGTTTTTCGTTCCCATTGTGACACCATATTTGTTCATTGATTGCTTTCTCACATGTGCCTTGACCGCGGGCCTTCAGCAGACCTAGCCACCCCTTGCTGGAGTCAGAGACCTTGGGTCCAAGCTGGTGAGCTTTTGCTCAAACCAGATGGACCCGCGCTCAAGCCGGCAAGCTCGGAGTCTCAAACCTGGGTCTTCCGCATCCCAGTCCAACGGTCTATCCACTGTGCCACCACCTGGTCAGGCAGTAAAGCATTCTAAAGCACAAGCCCACTCAGGTACAAGGGAGAGGAGTGGGGTACAAGGCCCTTGCTTACTCCAGACTAAGGGTGTACTAGTTAGAATGAACACCTCTGCATACATTAAATTTGCAAGGATTTGTGTTTAGGGAGTGAGCTGCAGTCAGGAGAAGTACAAAGTGACTTAAGAAGTCTGAACATGACAGCAACACTTAAAAGTAGTAGGTGAAATAACCCAATAAGGTGATATTCCAAGCTGTAGGTATCAGGGAGAAAGAACAAAAAAATGTTCTGAAAGCAGCAATGAGGAACAAGAAAGACACCACTCTCCTACCTCCAAACACAGTGATACAAGAGCTGGAGAAGAAATAGTCATCACTTGAGAGGGTTTTGAGGGAGCAGCCTCTTTGTGTGAAGGAGGCTTTCATTAGTGCAGAAAGGAAAGGAGTCATTAGGGGAAGAAGCTGAGCATATAGGGCATTTTGTTAATAGTGGACTGGCCTATTCAAAGGGTTTCAGTAGTTGGATAGGGAGAAAAGGGCAGAATATAGCCTGTGCTGAACATTATGAACATTAGAATATAGGAGATAAGAAATGAACTTGAGATTCTGTGGCTGCTTATGTAATTGATAAAAACAGACATTAAGGGCTTAATGAGATTAACATTGATAGACTCAAAACATAGAGTGTTGAGAAAACTGTGAGTATTGGGATGAGAGGGGGGTGTCTATGCCTTGCTATTGACCCCTGGTGATGAAGGTGAAGATAATGGGAGAGGTGTGGCCTTGGTCTAAAAGTGTGAGGCTCTCTCTAGATCCCTGTTATGGAAGCTATGTGTTACTCTGAGGTTGCAGGAACATCTTATAGGACTAGCTCTCCATGTCACAGCCTTTGGAAAACCTCATTCTAGCTACTAAAAGGGGATGGAAGACTAATGTATTCTATGCCCACTATGTGCTCCTTGAGTATGTTATCAAATTTAATCACCACAGCATCTGTACTTAGAGCAATTATTTTTATTAAACCACTTTGCAGGTGTGAAGACAAATCTTTGATGCTCCTTGGTTGTTTATGATTTGCTGTCTAGCATCATGAGCAGACACTTCACAGAAGAGTAAAATTCTGATTTGTCAGAGGGTAGTGACTTTAGAAAAACTGGGATTTTTGTGAGAACAGGGCAGGTGTTCTCTTTATCATCTATCAGCTCCTACAAGACAAGTGTTTTTAGGAGAGAAGACAGCCTTACAATGAAAGTGCGGAGAAAACTATTCTAAGTGCTAGACCCAACAGGCCTGAGGTCAAAGGGCGCCCTTAAATTAGGGACCCCAGAGTAAGCAGTTCTGGAGGGAAGACCAAGGAACCTATGCAGACCATCATCATGAGAAACTGTTTGCTGTCCTTCAAAGACACAACATTAAAACACCCTTCTGTGACACAGCCTGGTCTTAAATCAGACATTTTCTGCAAACAGAATCAGGGATTTTCCTGTAGAAGGTTTATCTTCAAGTACATCACAACGTGAAAACTCAGCAGCTAGAAAAAAATTTATAAGCTTTTAAAAATATATTCCATGGACAGCACAGAGAAAGGTCATTTTTAAGGTTTGTTTCATGGTTTTCTGGAGTTCTGTCACTTGGAGAAACAATCTATTATTTTGTGACATTTGGGGGAGGTTGTCAGAAGGCATCCCCTTGAGAACTGAATTAATCCCCAGCACATTTTGCAGTTGAGGGCTCAGAATTATTATATTTAATATGTAGGCAAACTGTATGCAATAGGGATAGAGTTATGATTTTTTAAATTTCACAATTTTATATTCAATGTTGGATTTATAGGCACTCCCATGGGGAGTATTTTCTTTCTTATGGTAACAGTACAATTTCAGACTAATTATTTAATTTAAATAATTCATTTATGCAGAAGGACCATGAAAAGCAAATGAACATGTTCCCTGATTACCATTTCACCTGACCACCTTATAGCACCATTCATTGTTGCACACTGCAAAACCTTTAACCAAAACAAGACCGAGGCAGGCTTTCAAAGAACAGTGAGTGTAACAAGTGTGGGCTCAGTGAGACACAACAATCATTACTTAAGTTCTGGAGTGCCTGAACCAGAGAGAAGGGAAAGTTACAGGACCATGAATTATCTCTATTTTCTCCTCTCCACCGCTTTATATCATGCACAGCGGGAGGGGCCTCTTCTTCCCGGTACATGTACAGGTAATATTTATATTTATATCCACACACCCAGCCATGCAATCATCCAGGCATATTTACACACATAGAATATATTGGCGCACAGACGGTGTGTGAGTTCCACCGCATGCAGCCTGCAAGGGCGCTGTACTCTGTCTCTCTTGGGGTCACCCATCGTTGGAGTAGGGACGGCGAGGAAGGCATCTGCCCTCGCGGCTGCTTCCCACTCGGCAGGGGTTCTATGTGAGCACAGAGCTGACAGTGTCAGGAACTTGCGGAAGCCCAGTTTCTAGGTGGCAGCGCAGAATGTGGGGGTTTAGGGGTCCAGAGAGAAAGGGGCGGTGGCTCGAGGTCCGCGGAGGGCAACGCCCTCCTATGCGGCACCCTGGTGGCGGAGCCAGCCTTGGGTGTGGCCTTCAGAGGGGCAGGGTTATTTAGTGCAGCCAGGCCCCGCCCCTCTGAAATGGGAAACCTTGAATTGGGGGTCTCCAGCACACCAAGGGGTGAAATGTTTCTGAGAATGCAAGCAAAATTCCTCTTTTATTCCCCCCTTCAATATTCAGTAGGTTTTTCTAAAGGGCCGCTTCCATTATCTGCCTGTGCGTCCAGCTCTCTGGCCCTACCCAGACATCCGGCAAAGTTTACTCCTGTTTGTCAGGGTGGAGGCATGGAGGTCGTGTGGGGGAGGAGAGGGGGGGAGGCATGGTCAATCTAGCCCTGCCGTATAACTTCCTGAAAGCCGAGTCAAAGCTAACAGGTCGGTCCCGGGCACAGAAATAGGAAGCAAATTCTCTTTTCCCTGGCACCAGCCAGGTACAGCACGCGCAACGCATTCACACTCAGTGACTAATTAAAGACCAATGCCCTTTTTCACTCTACCACAGACTCAGACCCCTGACTTCTCTGAAAGTATCTGCCACTTAGAGGTGGTCTGAACCCCCACTTCAATCCCGCGGCGCAGCAGCATCTCAGCACCTTGACTTCCTAGATCCCTGCAGCCCGCCAGCAACCGAAGTGTGCGCGGTTCCCTCCTCCCCCGCGCGCTGCGACTACCGCCCTGCGCCAGTCGAGTACTCCAGCCATGCCAACGCCAGGCACTGCAGCACCCGGGAAGGAGGCGCAGGAGTAGGAGGATCGCAGCGTTCAAACCTGGAACCGCTTTCCCGCCCCTCCTCTCGTCGTTGACATACTAGGAGGAGTCACCACTCCTTTCGCTGCAGGAGAGAGTGGCAGACGGAGGCAGCCCCGGCGAGCGAGCTGGAGAAAAGTCCGCTTGGAGGCGGCTGCAGCGCTGACAGCACCCAAGGCAGGGGGTTCCCGGAGGCTGGAGTGGTGAGTGAGGGACCCTGACAGCCGTGGCGGGATTTCCCGCCGCTGATTAATTTTCCTTCCGGACCCAGCGGCCAGGTGCTGCAGCCTGGGGAACTTTTGTAGCCTTGTAGAAGCGCAACTTTGCCCCGCCTGCCCGGGGGGAAGCGGTTGACTGCTCCAGGTGCTGCCATGCCAGACGCCTTTGCTGGGGCGTGACCGGGGAAGTCTAGGTATAGTAGGTGGAGTGACCCTCAGTTGCCTGATATCGGTCAGGGAATGTGAGCTCACTTTATCTCGGATTCCAGGAGGAGGCGGGTGGGCTGCAGCGGGGATGCAGAGGCCGCGCCCTCCTTCTGCGGCGACCTACACGATGCTTCGCTTGTTTCGTTCGACGGGCAGGAGGAGGCTAATTCCAAACAACCAGCTCTGAGCCTCGGTCGGATGTCTGTCCAGTACCTCCATTCAAGCTCTGGGCTCAACTTTTAGACGGGGATCCCTCTGCAGACGTGAGGGTGGCGGGAGAGCAGAGGCCGCCGCAGTGGGCGCTGCGGGAGCCTAAACACACACACACACACACACACACACACACACACACACACACACACACGAAAGATTTAAGACTATTCCATTTAACCTCCGACACTTATTTCTAATGTCTGCGCGAGAACAAGGGAGGGATGGAGGGAGGGAAAACACACACTGTATCTGTAAGCACCTGCACTTCACTACACTGCGCCTACATTTAGCAGAACCCCACGGAGCACCCACTGTGCCCCAGATGCGGCTCCAGAGAAGGATTGGCGTGAGGTGCCTTGGGGGAGAAGTACCATCACCTGTAAACAAACAGCCGAGATCATTTCAGTCTGTGTTGAGGGATGTGGGGGTTATCACCCAATCCACTGACCCTGTTTCTTAGAGGGCTCTTTCCCATCCTCCTGGGTTCTAGAACTGAGGAGACTTTTCTCCAGCGTGTTGTGGGGAGCGCCCCGGGCCAGGCCCATGAGGACTGCAGTATACGGTGATGAGCTTGGCATGGGGCGGTGGGCACCCACCACAGATACACACCCGGATCGTTTCTGTGGGCACGCGGGGGCGGAAGGAGTGGGGCTGAGTCACAGCGACCAGAGGTGCGGCCTGGATGGCCTGAGCTGGGGGCGCTCACGTCACCCGCTACGTGTGCGGATGATGCAAATGCAGACCCATGGGGGCGGGCGGCGCTGGGAGGCGAGGGTGGCAGAGTCTCCTTCTGAGAGCGCCTGTGTGTGCGTCAAACGCTCTCCGGTGATGTATGCCCGGCTGAACACGGCGGGGACTCGGCGGGAAGGGAGGGGAGGATTGATTGCCCCAGGGGCCGCCACGGCAACGCGGGCGGCCTGGAAAGCCGCGCAGGACCTGGGCTGCGGGTGGACGGGCAGCTCCGCAGTGCGCCGCAGTGCCCAGAGGGCGCCCCAGGGGCCGGGCGCTCCCCAGGGTACGGAAGAGATGGGGCGTCTTTTAAGGTGCCAGGACAAGGAACTGTTGGGCTCCTCTCTCCCTGGACCTCCTTCCTGCCGACTTAGCTGGCTGACAATGCGAGAAAATTATTTTAATTAATTCCTATTCTCAATCCTGGAGGAGAATTTGGCTTTATTTAATCTCTTAAGCGTTCACTCATTTGCAGTGGCGAGTTCCGAAATCCCTCGTGCTCGCTGCAAGTTTTCATGTGAAGGCTTCGAGGTTGAGGTTCATGGGATGCAGTGAAGCTGACCCATTCCTTCACCATTTCTCAGGAGTTTTGTCAGGGGCCTGGCCTCTAAGAGGGACTGAGAACGGCTTACAAAACATTGTGCCTCATTCTTCCTTTACCACGTAAAAATGTGCGTTAAAAACAGTACTATGAATCCATTCCTTGGTAGGAAATATAAGCCCAATCCACGTTTCATTCTGTCTATTATTATTAATGTTATTACTATAATAATTTTTTAAAAGACCCCACTTTCTGAAAACCTAATGGCAAAAGATTTTCTACTTGCTTTACTGAGACTAAATCTATACAGTATGCGTGGTGAAAGGAATGAAGGGGAGAGGGGGGAGAATGGGGTAAGGAAAATAAAGATTGTCACAGAGCCCAGAGACAAAGATCCCAGTTCCCACTTTCCTGAGTATTATGTTATGTCACCTTGGACAAGTGACTTACCCTCTCAGGTTCATGCTACACATCTGAGAACTGAAAAATAGCTCAGACTAGCTCTTATTACAGAGATGTTTTGAGGACAAAAGAGAAGGTCTCAGAGAACTTGAAACGTGCAGAATCTTTATGAATTAAAAATATTATGAAACAAAGTCTCTTAAAGAGAAACAATTTTATCTCTTAGAAAACTCTGGAGACTTGCCCCAGCACTGTTCCTTTAATGAAATTTGGTTTTCAGACTCAGCAAATGTAGACAATTGACAGTCTAATATAAAATAAAATGTCATTAGCTGCTGTCTGGAGAAGGGAAGGAAAAAAGAAAGGAAAAAAGAAAAAGCTCTGGATTACATCTGCATGTTTTGGTGAGGTAGTAGAGAAATCAAATTTATTTTTGATGAACTAGTGACAGTAAAAGTAGCTTCTCTGGTCTGAACAGCAGACCAGCTAGGAGCTTTTAGAGGAAAATCCTACTCATTATTAGCTCCATAATATCTCTTAAGTGTAGAAGGTCCCTCAGAGAGCAGGATGCAGTTTCTGCCTTCACGGAGATTACTGCAAAGGCCATAATAATGTGCAGCATATCATGTGACCGCAAGTAACAGAAAATCCATTTTCTATAATTAAGAATATTCACTCTTACTCTGAGGTAAGAGCTTGTTATTTACGTGGAGCTTATTGACATATTTCATAAATAAAAACATCTGATTTGTCTAAATGCCTTCCTAACCAGTTTACTATGTTGTTACTCATGTTATCCGTACATAAAGATCAATTTCTGTGAATAGTGACCCTGCAATGCCCTTTTTATTGTATGGGGCTGGATCAGGGGAGAACCTGATTGACCACTGTGCTTCATGCTTCTATATTGCTAAAACTGTCTGACCCATGTTTTAGAACATGTTTATGGTGGCTAAGAAATTTCACACAAAGGTATCATTTTGAAAAACTCTGTGTGTAAACCTAGGGGAGGCAGCTCCCAGCAGTGTACAGTTTTGGTACAGCATTGCTAAATTGTTTTGCTTTTTCAATTCCAGCCCTTATTGAGCAAGCAGTGTAAAATGTTTATTTGAAACAGCTGAGAGTATCAATGGGGGAGGGGAATTACTATTTTAATTTTTTCTGGAAATACTATGTCTTAATGAGATACAGAGACACCATTTATTTAGTTTTATCATGGATAGCCCTTTTAGGGACACTCAGTAGTAATTACATACTTCCTATTGGGAAGAATTGAACAAAATAAAATAAATGAAGAGGAATGGATTTGGGTGGTTTGGTCCTTTCTGGTCCTAATGTTCTTTCCCTCCATGAACTGCTGAAATATATGGTGAGTTATGTTTTAAATTTAAATTTTGCTTATGAGTGGAAAATAGGAAGTGATTTTGATTAACTCATATTAAAATTTTACATGGAGGTAGAGACTCTTTCTGTAGTGGAAATGGTCTGTTAGAGTTTGTATTATGCCTCTGGGAACATTAATTAAAACACTTTTAAAAGGTCAGATTTGAAAAATAGCCTCAATTTAATGTAAAGCAGATATTTAGATCAATTTAATGTGACAACATTGAAATGTATTCTGTTGACCACCTAATGCACACTATGCCTGCTATATCTTTTCCCATGGGGAGTATGTAATGATTAAGACCAGACACTAAGAATTATATTGATGGGCTTTTGTCTTCTCATAGCACTTGAGCCCTTGTACAATTCAATAGTACAGTGAGATTTATGACAAATTAGAATAAATGCTTTCCTTGCTATTTGCCACTATTTGAAAATCCTATGAATTGGAATCCTAGAATAGCTAAATAGACCAGTGCTTCTCGAATAGTTATGTATTTCATACCTTCCAGAGGAGCTTATTCAAATGAGGATTTCTGAGCCTTATCCAAGACATTCTAAGTGAGTGGCTTTGTGGGTAGGCCCAGAATATGCTGTTTATCAAATTCTTCCAAGTGAAGTGGTTATATGTCATCATTAAGGGATCACACTTGCAGGAGCCCTTGAACTAGGCCATGTGGTAGAAACCCAGAACACATGGACTTTCTAAGCTATGTTGTTCTTTTCAATATTATCTACTTGAAACCTTTCGAGAAGTCACATTTTAGTTGGCAAGAAAGATGGTTAAATTCTTTACATCTTTCTTGTAAGAGTCAGAATGAGGCAGGTGATTGGGAAGGACTCTGTAGAGATAGTTGTGCAGAAGATATCCATGAAGGGAGAGCATAGGCAGAGTGAACATCATGTATGACTGTCAAGCCGGTAGAATAAAGACTCCAAACCTTTAAGGTCTGCAAGGCTCTGGATAGTATGAACCCTGCTCACTTCCATAACTTCATTTAGCATAGCCAAATGTTTCCCATTCTAGCAACCTTCAAATGTCAGCCTCTTCCTGCTATGGTAACTGTATCACCTGCTCCAACCTACCTTCACCATATTTCACTTGTATGTTCTTCAAATTTGAGGATAATATTCCCTTTCTGGGGAAGCCTCCCAAACCTTTTAAGTAAAGTTATCAGAGAAAAACTGATACTCAGTTAAATTTGAATTCAGATTAACAACAAACATTTTTTAATATAATATGTCTCAGATATTGCATACTTATATTAAAACATTATTTGTTGTTTATATGAAGTTTAAGTTTATCTGGGAAGTCTGTATTTTTACTTGCTGAATCTGGCAACTGGTTCATTAATTTTTATCATTTCCTTTTTTATTTTTTTTAATGAGAGTCTTTCATTTTATTTTATGTTTATCTCTCCTGACTAAATTCTATGCACTGTACTCCAGGAGGCCAAGGATGAGGTTAAGGGTAGGTTGTTGTTTCGTTTTGCTCTTTTGTTACTAGTGTCTAAAAAGGTGTCTGCAATATAGCAGGAACTCAGTAAACATTATAAGATGAATTGAGCTGTTTGGGGAAAATGGACAAGTTTCTTAAACTCTCTGAACCTTAATTTTTCAGCTGTGAAAAGATGATTTTTTTTTTTTTGATAGAGACAGGGAGAGAGAGAAATATGAACATCTGGCTGCTCCTGTCTGTGCCCTGACCCAGGATTGAACTGACAACCTCCTCGCTCTAGGATGATGTTCCAACCAACCGAGCTATCTGGCCAGGGCTTAATTTTTTTATTTATTTTTAGAAAGGCAGAAGAAGGGAGAGAGAGGGGAGGGGAAAGGAAGCATTTGTTGTTCCACTCAGTCATGCATTTTTTGGTTGCTTCCTGTGTGTGCCCTGACTGGAATCGAACCTACAACTTTGTTGTTTCAGGACGATGCTTTTAGCCAACTGAGCTAACCGGCCAGGGCCACAAGATGATTTTAATATGTACTTTTTAGGATTGTATGTGAAGATTAAATAAGAAAATATACATAAATTGCCTAGCATGTTACCTTGTAGACCCTGTACTTTAAAAAGTGTCTTTTCTTTCAATGTTTGTCTTATGAAATGAAAGGATTGCTATTCAATGTATGAAAACCTACTTCCTTTTTATTATAATGCAGTCTTGTAAGCAGTGAGATGTTTCCTGAACATTTACCAAATACAGGGTGCTCTGGAGGTTCAGCTAGGCAGTTATCAGGGAGTACCCATCTGCAGAATGGTAGCACCTGAAGCTGGCTTCATGGGCTTTTGTCACTGTGCAATCACATAGAACCCCACATTTAGAAGGACCCTTTGTTTGATTTATACTCTGCCATTACTGCCTGAAATTCTTGGAATAAGGCCCCGTGTTTTTCTTTTGCATTGAGCCCTGCCAGTTATGTCGCTGGTCCTGGTAACCAGTATATAGCCCATGCACTGGGAACATTATATGTAGTCTTCCCGGGCTTTTCATTACTCCAAAAACTTGTGATTTTCCCCTAATAGGGCTTTGAATTGACTGAACCAAATTCAATATCTGTTGCACTGCACCATTACTGTCTTCACCTGATTACAATCACCTAGTAAACCTAGACTTTTGAGCATCAGGGACTTTTAAAGAACTAGCCTCAGGTCTTCTACTTTTAGATGACTCCTTTCCCTCTCATCACTGCTCCTAAAGTTGCTGAATGATTGGAGCTTGAAGTTCACGGTTGGTCTTTGGAACAACAAAGCACCTGCTGTGTGATTTAGAGGCAATTGCCTCCAGTGTGCAGGTTCTAAAATATGTAGATTACCTAAGATAAATAGTGATCCTGAGGGATTTGACTTTTCTAAGAGAAATGTGAGACATTTGTTCTTTGCTTTAAATCACCCTGCTGAGTCATGTGGTACAGGAGCCTCTGTGGCAAGAACAGCCATGCTTTTTGGCAATGTGTACAGAAGGTGACCCACTTTATCACTTCAAGCTTTGACTAGTTTGTTTTACATATACTCATTTAAATATTCTTTAGTAGAATTAAGTAAAACACTTTTATTTCTTCCACTTTGCACTTATGTGTATTGGTGTTTAAGAAGTGACATTCTAATAATTCCATGCGACCATTCTCACATTTGCCCTCATACTATTATTACTTTTGAATTGTGACAGCATGCTTCAGTTTGTGCACATTAGACATATTATAAACTGCATTGAAAACAAAAGTAACTTCAGTATAAAATTTATATTTGACACTGTTTTGACGTATCCAGTTAGATCTGCAGCCTGGCTTTCCTGTCTGCCTCATCAGGGTAGAGGTAGAATTAATAGAACCACAGTAATATCCACAGCCATTTCTGTGCTTCTCATCTTAACCCAGTTGTGGATTCCCAGGCTGAAGCAAAGGTTCCTAAAGAGTTCTCTGACTCCTCACCAGGGCATCCTGCAGTCCTTGCACTGTTGCCTTGCAGTGTTGCTGAGCCTGCTATCACTGCCCAGGGTAACTCTGCTCCATATTGTAAAAACTGTTGATGCTACTGTGTGCTCTTCTTGAACCTGGTGAGCTTAGAGGATATGTGGCTGCATGGAGGCTGGTGAGAGGACACTTAGAGTGACACAGCATCCTGTCGTTTTAGTCATTTCTTCCCTCTGGCCATCATCCTAGAACCATAAATAGTGGGTCTCAAATTGCAGTTCACTTGGAATGGGTCCAGGAGACTTCTTAGTCCCTCCCTTCCAGACATGTTCAGAGGGATCAATATGAAGATAAATTATCAGAATTGTGTACAGGATGTTTATTGCATTATTATGTGTGGTAGTAAAAAAAAGTTGATAACATACTAAATGTCCATCAGAGAGTGACTGGTTCAATAATGTTTCATCTAAATAATGAAATACTACACAGCCATTGAAATGAATGAAGTAAATCTATATGTAATATGGAAATATTTTGAAGATATGTAGCAATTTACTGACCAGAATATGTGGTATATCTATATTTTTAAAAATTAAGATATATTTAAAATTCTGGAAGGATAAAGACCAAACAGTTATCTTTTGGGAGCAAGATAGAAACTTACCCTTCATTCTTTATATATTTCTGAATTATTTGAGTTTTTTACAATAAGCATATATTACTTTTGTATTTAGGTAATCAGTAAAGGTGGTAAAAATTGATTTCAAGATGGTCCTATGAAGCTATTTTTCAAATATGTCTAAATATCAATGTTTTAGTGGCTAAAAAGCAGTGCAAGTTTTTCCCCTGGATACTTTTCTAGTCCATAATATAGGTAAGATAATCAAAGTCATGAGAACATAAATTACCTTGGTACTCAATAAAGCTGTTTTCATTTTGAATGAAAAAAGAATTCACATATAACCATTGAATACAAGGGCCCCTGAGAAACATAGCTCATTGCTGAGTTAGCATATTAAAGCTGAAGAGTTTCTCCCCTTCCCTCATCTCTGTTCTCAATAGATCTTATGTGTTGGATAGGTGTCAAAAGCCTGTATTACTACTAAGAATATTTTGCTTTTAGGGACATTTTTCATTCTGCAATGTCTATGTGTACAAGTAAGATTATTTTACTTATGAAAATTATTCATTAAGGTGTTGCAAAATATATATTTTTAGTAGGTGTTGTTGGGCCACTCTGAACTCTCCATATTTTAGCTGCGTGTGTAGTGACCTGATTTATATTTGAGGGTGGAAAGGGGCAAGTTGTAACACAGGGAGGGCTCTTCTGTCTTAGCATTGTGTCAGAAGCATGCTCCTTCTGAGCAGATCACCACATTCTCTCCCTAGCAGTGGTTGTGAAGGGAGGTGGAGTGTGAGGCAGGTGTGCTACAGAAGTGTTTTGTCTGCAGAGAAGATACAAGCCTTTATCACACTTCTTTGGAGACTCGCCGCAAATGCATGCAGTCTGGGGATTTGTATTGTGAAGGCACTGAGTTTTTACTATGCTACTTGAATCTTGATTAGTGATGTATAAAAGCAGGGTAGCCAGTTATTTCAAGTAGGATTAGAAACCTGAACCTAATGTGCAACTTAGAGAAAACTCAGAAGAGAGAATAAACAAACTGATGTGTTCAAAGATGGCTGCAACTGAGGGAGATGCCCAGTAGAAATTTGGTATTTTTTTTCTAACCCCATTTTTAAAATTTTGTTATTCTCTATTCTAAATCCTGTTATTCTATCTGCCAGACAGTGCTTCCTGTGGGATTCTTCCACCATAGTTTCTCTGTTTGAGTGTAGAAGCCCTCTGAATTGCTTCCAGAAGAGACTGCCATGTTTTTGGCAGCATTGTTCACAATAGCGAAGATCTGGAAACAGCCCAAGTGTCCGTCAGAAGACGAGTAGATTAAAAAGCTTTGGTACATATATACTATGGAATACTACTCGGCCATAAGAAATGATGACATCGGATCATTTACAACAAAATGGATGGAACTTGATATCATTATACGGAGTAATCATTATACGAAATAAGTAAATCAGAAAAAAAAACTGAGAACAGCATGATTTCATACATAGGTGGGACATAAAAGTGAGACTATGAGACATGGACAAGAGAGTGGTGGTTTCGGGGTTGGGGGAGGGAGGGGAGGTTGGGATAAGGATGAGGGGAGGGGCACAGTGAAAACCAGATAGAAGGTGACAGAGGACAATTTGACTTTGGGTGACGGGTATTCAACACAATTGAATGATAAGATAATCTGGAGATGTTTTCATTGTACATATGTACCCTGATTTATTGGTGTCACCCCTTTAAAATTAATAATAATAAAAAAAATATTAACATCTGAAAAAGAATATCCAAACCAATAAAATTTCACATTCACTTCCCAGCAAGCCCAAAGAGAAAAGCTGGTGATTAATATAATGGAATATGTGACTTAAGAATATAGCCCATCTTATATCTACAACTTGATGCTAACATTAGGAGAAAGACGTGATTCTTCTTAAAGGCAGACAGCAACAAAACCTGCTGGCCCTGGAAGATTTGAAGACATTTGAGCTTCACCCACATTAGACACAGATGGAGCCTGAGCCAAGATTAAAGGGATATTTTGTGATAGAGATTTAATTCAGTTTAGTCCCGATTTTTTGGCATTATGTGCTCCCTAATTATTACCATATTTCACAGTTGCTATGCTGATTTGGTATGTAACATCATATTCATTTAATATTAAGCTCCTAAATAAGATGGAACTTAACAGTTCATGCTATATGCAATTGCTGGCTTAGAAAATTTTCATTTACTAGATGATTTTGAAATTGGGTGCTATAAAAAGTCAGATGATGAGCTATCTTTGCCCTAAATTAAATTGCATAAAGTGTGTGTTCCTGAGTTCTTGGGGCTCCCAGTGATGTTCCTGAACTTACTTCTACCAATCTCCTGCTGGCAATATTAGCACTTTCTTTTGCTGGTATATGTGTGTCTGTTGGGAGAGTGTATGTGTGTGTGTGTGTGTGTGTGTGTGTGTGTGTGTGGTCATCATTTCCTCTTGCTGGTATTGATGGGTTGTGACAGCTTCATATGGGAAACCATGACAGTGTTAAGTGGCTTCCCAAGGTCTTCTGATTACATTGTGCCTTTCTGCTTGTAAGGGTTTTCTCCTTTCCTCAAAGGATATCTGACCGCTGATTTTCGGTCTAGCTGACATATAACAACACAAAACTCTCTTTTAAAGGTCATCACTGTCTCTTTGACTGACAACCTTGGAAATATGTATATGTAGCTTCTCAGTGTAACAGACAGCCACTGTGCTTGTCCTCAGCCTGAAGGCCATTTAAATTTATATTCAAGAGAGTTCAGCTTATCTTCTGGTAATGGTGAAAGCAATATCTGGTGACCTTTTCTGATCATATCAGATTTGCCTTCTTTTTATCCAAGCTGAATTTTTCATTCAAAATTCCATAGTTAATTCTAAAAACTAACATATGTCTTTGTGTACATTCTTTAGAAATAGATTTCTCATGTCTTAGGAGAGAAAAATAAGGGAGTTGGTGGTCAGATGTAAATTCTGGCTCTTAATTGAATTTTTTAAATGTCTCAAAAGCCTCTAAATGTACAGCTCTGTTAGCAAATTGGCCATATTTCATTTGTAAAATACTTTGCAAATATTTATAATGTCAATGAACTGTAAAATTAGCAAATTCATTTATTAACTTTGTTAAATATTAGGGTAATTAGAAAAGGAGGAGCTTTAACTAAATTATGGTATTTATTATTTAGTCCTAATTCATGTAAAACTGCCTTTTAACTCAACTGGAGGTTAAGAATGGCTATTTACTTATTTGTTTGTTTATTAGCTCAAAAGCTACAGATATGCTAAATGAAATAAATGCAGCTTCATTGCATGTAATGAAAACTAGCATCAAAACTACTTTCATCCAATTTAGCTCAATTACTGCCCGTACAGGACACACTTTCCTGTGGGACCATAAAAGGTACTTGCATTTATCTGGAGATAAGAAGACAGATAAGTTATTTAATAACAGCAGTTAAGTATTTAAAAGTTAAATGCACAAATGATGATACCTACCTTTTCTTTCTTTTCTTAGAATTTCTGGACATATAGAAATTCAACACAAAGAAATCAAAAGTCTGTATTTCCTCATGGAGCTAAAGTAGATTAATGGCCTGTCCTAGATTGATTTATTATATGTGTTCTTCATATTGTTGTCCCCTTTCTATCAGTTTTAAACACATGCAGATATACACTAAGTGCTTACTGGTTCTGTTTTGCTATCTAGTTTAGACACATTAACTGGTTAATTTCTAAGAAAGTCATGGATGTCAAATAAATACCAAGTAACAGTGATAGACAGTAAGGTTTTTCTTTCTCCAAATTTTACTTTTACTAGCTTATAAATTTGTTGAATATTGTCACTTTTCTAGGAAAAATGCAAACCTTTTTATAGAGCAAAAAAGTAGTAATTTATATATTGGAGTAAAATATTCAGCTAATTTCTACTCTCAAAATTCATAGTAAGTGCATAATAACACTAATAATAACCATACATGCCAGTTTTAACATTAAGTAATACTAGTCAAAAGCTGACAGTTAATTGAGATTTTTTTTATGCCAGCTCTCTAATTAATACCTAAAGAAAAACAGACCAAAAGCTGTTAAACACTTGCCTAACTATAACTAGTTAGTGACAAAGGTAGTCTTGGAATCCACCCTATTGCATCCATAGTTCAATGCTGTTTTTAATATTTTCTCCTTTTTGTTTTCATTTGTATTATGTATTTTTAAAATGTTCAGGATATCAGCATATTTTATAAATTTTAATTTGAAGAAGAGCAGAAAGTATCCACAGAACTATCAATAAAGCATCAAGGGTGCATCTAAATCTCTAAAATGCACGTTGAGTTTGCTCCAGATTTACCAAAACAATTTCTAGTACTTTTACCTGCTTCTGTCACTCTCCCATGAAATAGACAAAGAGAACATGAGCATCTATTTTCAATCATCCAGGGACTTCTTACTAAAATTAAGTAAGAAACATCAAAATAAAATCCAGCAGAGGGGACAGGTTATATGGTGCTGTGGGCAGCAGCACTGTGAGCATTTTGTATATGGCCACAGGTACACAATGACTAGTGACTGTTTTAACTGCAGTCAAAATTGGCCCAACTGCTTTGGAAAGGAGCTGGCCAGTCCAACACAAAGCTCTAGAACAGCAAGCATTTGCTGAACTTATTTGATCATGGAACAATAGAAGCTAAATCCAGTGGACAGTTATCAACTCTGATCTTTTGTTACCTATCAGAAATTTTTGACACAGTTGATAATTTTCTCCTTGTGCTCATTGTTAAGGTACTGTCTCTCAGCTCCAAACGTACCTTTCTCTATTTTGTTTCTGATGCTGGCAGTGGGACTCTGCAAACTAGATTTGTGAGATGGTGCCATGTTAGTCTCTGCCAATAGAAGATACAGAGAGCCTGGAGGGAGAAAAAGGGGCTTGTTCGTTCTCATGAGCACCCATGGCCTTCCTGTCTATATGTGTTTATGGCTTAGAAAAACTTAACCCCTGAAGTGGCAGTTTCTTCCTATTGCTACATAAGATCCTCATATGTTGAGGTTTTTCCAACATTGCCACAGATGCCTGAACTTGGTTGAATAGTGTCTCTCCCAAAGCCATGTCTCACCAGAACCTCAGAATGTGACTTTATTGGAAAAAGAGTTTTGGCAGATGTAATTAGTTAAGGTGAGGTTATACTGAATTAGAGTGGGCCCTAAACCCAATTACTGGTGCCTCATAAAAATTGGAGTGATGTGTCTCCGACCCAAAAAACACCAAGGATTTTTGTCAACCACTAAAAGTTAGGAGAAAGCCATGAAACAGATATCCCCTCACAGCCTTCAGAGGAAGCCTACCAAGCCTTGCTGACAGATTGCTTTCATGCTTCTAGTCTCCACAGTGTGAGAGAATAGATTTCTGTTGTCTATAGCCACCAGGTTTATGGTAATTTCTATGGCAGCCCTGGGAAACCAATATACTGCCTAATCATAGCCCCGATAGAGACATAAGCACCAGGTAACTGACAGCCTCCTTTTATTTGTTTATTTATTTTTATTTATTTCGTCATTTATTTATTTATGTTTTAAATTTTTATTAATTTATTGTGTTTACAAGAATTCAAATGTCTCACTGAATATAATTCCCTCACCCCACACTCCTCTGTCACTTTTTATACCTCTTTTGCCCCCCTCCCCTTAACACCCTCAACCCTTCCCTATAAGATTTGCTGTCCTGTTATCTATATCTCTGTGTTATTTATATATAGTTTCACTAATCCTTTTGCCTTCTCTGACCTCATCCCCTTATACCCCTTCCCTCTGACTGTTGTACTCTGGTCCCTGTGACTTTGCCTCTGCCTTCATTCCGTTCCTCAGTTCACTTTGTTCATTATATTCCACATACATGTGAGATCATATGATATATTTCTTTCTCTCCCTGGCTTATTTCACTTAGCATAAAAATCTCCAGGTTCATCAATACTGTCACAAAAGTTAAGGTTTCCTTCTTTTTATGGCTGCATAGTATTCCATTACGTATATGTACTACTGTTTTTTAATTCACTCGTTTACTGATGGACATTTGGGCTGTTTCCAGATCTTGGCTATTGCAAACAATGCTGCAATAAACATGAGAGTGCATATCTTTTTTTGAATCAGTGATTTGGTATTCTAAGAATATACTCTTAAAAGTGGATAGCTGGGTCAAAAGGCAGTTCCATTTTTAACTTTTTGAGAAACCCTATACTGTTCTCCACAGTGGCTGCACCCATCTGCATTCCCACCAGCAGTACAAGAGGGTTTCCTTTTCTCCACACCCTCACCAGCACTTATTGTATATTGATTTGTTAATAAGCGCCATTCTGACATGGATGAGGTGGTATCTCATTGTAGTTTTAATTTGCATTTCTCTGATGATTAGTGACATTGAACATTTTTTTCATATTCCTATTGGCCATCTGTATGTCCTCTTTGGAGAAGTGTCTATTCAATTCTTTGGCCCATTTTTTAATTGGATTGTTTACCTTCCTGGTGTTGAGTTTTACAAGTTCTTTATAAATTTTGGTTATTAACCCCTTATCAGACATATTGTCAAATATGTTCTCCCATTGTATCAGTTGTCTTTTTATTTTGTTCAGGTGTATTTTCTTGTGCAAAAGCTTTTTAGTTTGATATAGTACCATTTGTTCATTCTGTCCTTTATTTCACTTGCTTGTGGAAATAGATCAGCAAAAATACTGCTATTAGAGATATCAGGGTTTACTGCCTATGTTTTCTTCCAAGATGTTTACGGTTTCATGACTTACATTTAAGTCTTTTATACATTTTGAGTTTAATTTTTTGTATCCTGCAAGTTGGTGGTCTAGTTTCATTTTTTGCAGGTAGCTGTCTAGTTTTCTCAACACCAGTTATTAAAGAGACTGTCTTTACTCCATTGTATGCTCTTACCACCTTTGTCAAATATCAATTGACCATAAAGGCATGGGTTTATTTCTGGGTTCTCTGTTCTGTTCCATTGATCTGTGTACCTGTTCTTATGCCAGTACCAATTTATTTTGAGTACAATGGCCTTGTAGAATAACTTGATATCAGGAAGTGTGATACCACCCACTTTATTCTTCATTTTCAAGATTGCTGAGGCTATTTGTGTTCTTTTAGATCAATATAAATTTTTGGAATATTTTTTCTATACCTTTGAAGTATGTCATTGGTATTTTAATAGGAATTGCACTGAATTTATAAATTGCTTTGGGTAATATAGACATTTTAAAGATGTTTATTCTTTCTATTCATGAACACAGTATATGCTTCCACTTTTTTGTATCTTCCTTGATTTCTTTTATCATTGTTTTATAATTTTCCGAGTACAAATCTTTTATCTCCTTGGTTAAATTTACTCCTGGATACTTTATTTTGTTGTTGTTGTTGCAGTAGTGAAGAGGATTGCTTCCTTAATTTCTCTTTCAGAGAGTTTATTGTTGGTGTATAAAAATGCCACTGGACAGAGAGAAAATGATGACGCAATAGAAAGATGTTGCAACTCCCACCTCCCATAACCAAAGTAGATTACAACTTAACTTAGAAACAATCATCTTGAAAAACCAACTTTGACTAAACTAAGAGGAATCTATAACCAAGCATCACAGAAAAAAGCACACTGAGCTGGTTGAAAGGGCAGAGATGAGGAAAGGGCTGTCCTGCTCCCAGGAGCAAGAGATAGTTTGGAAGATCTCTCACAGTGGAGTGGGTTGCCCAGAGAGCTGCGTGTCCTCAGCCCCAGGACCAGAACCCCATCTTGGAGCCACAGAAACTAGAGGAGGTATAAGAACAGTAGTTAGCAGAAAGAAGAGCCAGGTTACTGTTTGGGAGAGGGAGACAGAACTCTCACACCCAGGCTTCATCTTAAAGGGACCCTGCAGAAAACCTCATTCATAGCCACTTACCCAGGGCTCTGGGAGCGGAGAGCACCTAGAGGACTGGAGTAGTGAGAAGAGAGTGTTGTCTTGGGGGAACAGGGAGAGACTGTAGAGGACAGCCACCCTGACCCCTGTCTGAGTCACTCCCCAAACCTAAAGTGATCATTTTTCCTGGGAGAACCAAGCCAACAAAGGGAAGCAATTGCCTCACCCACCAGAGGCTCTCCTGTTCAAGTCAGTGCAGGGAGATGCTTAGAAGCAAGGGGCAAATCAGGGACACAGTTTTTGAGTGCTGAGGTATGGGCTACACCACCCCCCCATACTGCTAAGCACTTTCCAAAGGGATGGAGGTTCCAGTCACAGTAGAGGTCATGGCACTTGGCCTGTGCAGTGGTGAGGGGCAAAGCCCAGGAACCAGCATGATGACTATGAGGGGTGAGCCCAGAAAGACATTCCATGGACCCATGGGGGGCAGACTGGGGAGAGGCAGCCACATGCCCACTGGGGGGCAGAGCCCTATGAGACAAGGAGTCCCCTGCACCTGCTGAGCAGCCCAAACTGCAAACTGCAAGCCTGCACACCAGCCAGTGCTGGTGCATGTGTACCTGAGGAGGCGTAGGCAGCTGGTTCCAGAAGAAAGATCACACCTTGGGAATAGAGAGGCCATACACACTAGCCAAGAGTAGATAAAAGCCAGCCTAAGAGGGCAGCTGATATTTATAACAGCATCAGAGCCCAGCAAAGGCAGCCACAAATTCTGGATTGCTTGTAGCTCCAAGAAGGTTGCTAAGGGCCTGTAATAAGCAGTGACTCCCACTGGTCTGTGCCAGGTTCTGGCCAGGGACGTCCAGGGCTAGTACATCCAGCAGCCAGATATGGAGAGAATTAGCACAGGAACTAACAACCCTTGTTAAAGTGGTATCTTAAGGTAAGTTTCCTCATACCTGAAGCAGCTAAGGCATATAAAATGCTGACACAGATAGCAAAAAGAGCAGTAGCAGCAGATAAGTGGCCCACAGTGAATTTAAAACCGCTGAGGCCAATCCAAGAATATCTAGAAACAACACAACTGAAAGCTGGAGGCAGACAACATCAACCCTATATTCAGCTAGCTACACAAACAACACATCCAAAGGAGCAGTCTAAACACAGACAAAATGGGAATACAGAGAAATGCAATCCAAATAAATCAATAAGAGAAATCCCCAGAAAAAGAACTGAATGAGATGGAAATAACCAAGATATCAGATGCAGAGTTTAGAATAATGATTGTTAGGATGCTAGATCTTAGAGCAACAATAAATGGACATAATGAGCACCTAAAAAAGGAGATAACAAGCATCAAAAATAACATTGAAATCATAAAAAAGAATCAGACAGAAATGATAGGTACAATATCAGAAATGAAGACTACACTAAAAGGAATTAAAAACAGGCTGGATGAAGCAGATAATCAAATCAACGATTTAAAGACAAGATAAGTGAAAGCACAGAAGCTGAGCAAGAAAGAGAAAAGAGGCTCAAAAAGTCTGAGGAAACTCTAAGAGAGCTCTGTGACAATATGAAAAGAAACATCTGCATAATGCGGGTTACTAAAGGAGAAGAGAAAGAACAAGGGATGCAGAACCTGACTGAAGAAATCATAGCTAAAATCTTTCCTAAATTGATGAAGGAAAAAGTCACACAAGTTCAAGAAGCACAGAGAATCTCATTAAAGAGAAACCCGGAGATGTACAACAAGACACATCATAATTAAAATACAAAAGCTAAGAGAAAAAGAAAGAATACTAAAAGCTACATGAGAAAAGCAATCACCTACAAAGGAGCCCCCATAAGGATGACATCCATCTTTTCAAAAGAAATACTTGAGGCCAGAAGGAAATGGCAAGAAATATTTAAAGTAATGTAAAATGAGAGTCTAGAACCAAGACTTCTTTATTCAGCAAGGCTATCGTTTAAAATTGAAGGAGAAATAAAAAGCTTCCCAGACAAAAAAAAAAAAAAAAAAACTAAAGGAATTCACTACAACAAAACCAATGCTTCAAGAAATGTTAAGGGTCCTATTGTAAACAGAACAAAAGGGGGGGGGACTAGTAAAAAAGAAATGTAGATTTAAAGAATAAAATGGCAATAAACAACTACATATCAATAATAACCTTAACTGTAAATGGATTAAATGCTCCAATCCAAAGACATAGGGGTCTGACCAGGTGGTGTCACAGTGGATAGAACAACTGACTGGGACACGGAAAACCCAGTTTTGAGACGCCGAGGTTGCCAGCTTGAGCACAGGCTGATCTGGTTTGAGCAAGGCTCACAAACTTGAGCCCAAGGTCACTGGCTCAAGCAAGGAGGCACTCGATCTGCTGTAGCACCCCGGTCAAGGCACATATGAGAAAACAATCAATGAACAACTAAGGTGCCTCAATGAAGAATTGATGCTTCTCACCTCTCTTCCTTCCTGTTTGTCTGTCTCTAGCTGTCCCTCTGTCTGACTCTGTCTATCACACACCAAAAAAAAAGACATAGAGTAGCTGCATGGATAAGAAAACAGGACCCATACATATGCTATCTACAAGAGACCCATCTCAAAACAAAAGATACACATAGACTGAAAGTAAAGAGATAGAAAAAACTATTTTATGCAAATGGAAATAAAAAAAGCTGGGGTAGCAATACTTATATTGACAAAGTAAACTTTAAAACAAAGGCTATAGTAAGGGATAAAGAAGGTCACTACATAAAGAGAGCAATTTAACAGGAGAAATAACCATTATAAATATCTATGCACCTAATATAGTAGCACCTAAGTTTATAAAGCAGATTTTGATGGACATAAAGAGCGAGATCAACATCAATACCATAATAGTAGGGGATTTCAATACCCCACTAACATAAGTGGGTAGATCCTCCAGACAGGAAATTAACAAAGAAACAGCAGTTTTAAAGGACACACTAGATTAACTTGATTTAATAGATATCTTAAGAATCTTTCACCCTAAAGCAAAAGAACATACATTCTATTCAAATGCTCATGGTACATTCTCTAAGATAGTCCACCTGTTAGGACACAAAACAAGTCTCAGTAAATTTAAGAAGATTGAAATCATATCAAGCATCTTCTCTGATGACAATGGCATGAAATTAGAAATGAACTACAATAAAAAAATTTAAAAACATTCATACACGCCTGACCTGTGGTGGCGCAGTGGATAAAGCAACGACCTGGGAATACTGAGGTCGCCAGTTCAAAACCCTGCACTGGTCTGGTCAAGGCACATATGGGAGTTGATGCTTCCAGCTCCTCCCCCTTTCTCTCTTTCTCTCTCTCTCTCACTCTCTGTCTCCTCTCTAAAATGAATAAAATAAAATTAAAAAAAAATTCATACACTTGGAAACTTAACAGCATGTTATTAAATAACAATGACATCAAGGAATACATAAAAAACTTCCTAGAAACAAATAAAAATGAGCATACAACAACTCAAAATTTATGGGATGCAGCAAAAGCAGTTGTGAGAACAAAGTTCATACCATTACAGGCATAACTTGAGAAGCAACAAAAAGCTCAAATAAACAACTTAACCCTGCATCTAAAAGAACTAGGAAAAGAACAGCAAGTGAAGCCCAGAGGAAGTAGAAGGAAGAAAATATAAAGATTAGAGCAGAAATAAATGACATAGTGGCAAAAAAAAAAAAAAATAGAGGATCAATGAAACCAATATCTGATTCTTTGAAAAGGTAAACAAGGTAGATAAACCTTTAACCAGATGCACCAAGAAAAATAAAAAAGGACTCAAGTAAATAAAATTAGAAATGAGAGTGAAGAAGTAACAATTGACACAGCAGAAAAACAAAGGTTTGTAAGAAAATACTATAAAGAACTATATGACCAAATATTAGACAACCTAGGTGAAATGGACAAATTCCTTGAAACATATTATCTTTCAAAAATCAATCTGGAAGTATCAGAAATCTAAACAGACCAATTACAACAAATGAGATCATAACAGTTATCAAAAAACTCCCAACAAACAAAAGCCCTGGGTTAGATGGCTTCACAGGTGAATTATACCAAATATTTAAAAAAAACAAAACTAACTTCTGTCCTCCTCAAGTTATTTCAAAAAATTCAAGAGGAGGAAAGACTTTCAAACTCCTTTTATGAGGCAAGCATAATTCTCATTGTAAAACCAGCAAAGACACAACCAACAAAGAAAACTATAGGTCAATTTTCCTGATAAATTTAGATGTTAAAATTCTCAACAAAATATTAGCAAACTGGATCCAGCAGTACATGAAAATAATCATACAACAAGATAAAATGGGATTTATTCTGGGGAGGCAAAGCTAATACAATATTTGCAAATCAATCAATGTAAATCATTATATAAACAAAAGAAAGAAGAAAAATCACAGGATAATATCAATAAATGCAGAAAAAGTATTTGATAAAATCCATCACTTATTTATGATCAAAACTCTCAGCAAAGTGGGAATTCAGGGAACATACCTCAACATGACAAAGGCCATCTAAGACAAACCCACAACCAACATCATAATCAATGGGCAAAAATTAAAAGCAATCCCCTTAAGATCAGGAACAAGGCAGGATACCTCCTTTCACCACTCTTATTCAACATAGTTCTGGAAGTTCTAGCCATAGCAATTAGACAAAAAGAAGAAATAAAGGGCATCCAAATTTGAAAAGAAGTAAAACTATCATTATTTGCTGATGATATGATACATATTTAGAAAACCCTAAAGTCTCAGTGAAAATACCACTGGACCTGATAAATGAATTCAGCAAGGTGGCAGGATATAAAATTAATATTCAGAAATCAGAGGCATTATCATACACCAAAAATAAACTGTCTGAAAGAGAAATTATAAAAAACAATCCACTTCACTATTGCAACAACAACAACAACAAAATACCTAGGAGTAAATTTAACCAAGGAGGTTAAAGACTTATACTCGAAAAATTATCAAACATTGATAAAAGAGCCTGACCAGGCAGTGGCGCAGTGGATAGAGCATCGGACTGGGATGCGGAAGACCCAGGTTTGAGACCCCGAGCTCGCCAGCTTGAGCATGGGCCTATCTGCCTTGAGCAAAAAGCTCGTCAGCTTAGATCCAAGGTCGCTGGCTCCAGAAAGGGGTTGCTCCATCTGCTGAAGGTCCTCAGTCAAGGCACATGTGAGAAAGTAATCAATGAACAACTAAGGTGTCGTAATGGCAACAAAAAACTAATGATTGATGCTTGTCACCTCTCTCCGTTTCTGTCTGTCTGTCCCTATCTATCCCTCTCTCTGACTCTCTCTCTCTCTCTGTCCCTGTAAAAAACAAAAACAAAAACAAAATAACATTGATAAAAGAAATCAAGGAAGATACAAACAAGTGGAATCATATCCCGTTTATGAATAGGGAGAATAAACATCAGTAAAATGTCTACATTACCGAAAGCAATTTATAAATTATGCAATTTCTATTAAAATATCAATGACATACTTCAAAGATATAGAACAAATATTCCAAAAAATCATATGAAACCAAAAGAAAACCACGAATAACCTCAGCAATCTTGAAAAAAGAAAAGTAAAGTGGGTGGTATCACAATTTCTGATATCAAGTTATACTACAAGTCCCTTGTACTCAAAACAGCTTGGTACTGGCATAAGTACAGGCATATATGTAGATCAATGAAAAAGGACAGAGAACCCAGAAATAAACCCACACCTTTATGGACAACTGATATTTGACAAAAGAGGTAAGAGCATACAATGGAGTAAAGACAGTCTCTTTAATAAATGGTGTTAAAAAAATTGAACAGTTACCTGCAAATAATGAAACTAGACCAACAACTTACACCATTCACAAAACTAAACTCAAAATGGATAAAAGACTTAAATTTAAGTCATAAAATTATAATTATCTTTGAAGAAGATATACCATTAAGCTCTCCGACATCTCTCGCAGCAATATATTTGCTGATTTATTTCCAAGGGTAAGTGAAATAAAGGACAGGATGTACAAGGGGTACATTTTTATTTATTTCAAACTAAAAAGCTTTTACACAGCTAAAGACAATATGAAAAAATAAAAAGACAAAGCATACAATAGGACAACATATTCGACAATACATCTGATAAGGGGTTAATAACCAAAATTTATAAAGAACTTGTAAAACTCAACACCAGGAAGATAAACAATCCAATCCAAAAATGGGCAAAAGAAATGAATAGACACTTCTCCAGAAAGGACATAAAGATGTCCAATAGGCAGATGAAAAACTTTTCAACATCACTAATCATTAGAGAAATGCAAATTAAAACCACAATGAGATACCACTTCACCCCAGTCAGAATGGCAATTATGAACAAAACAACACATAATAAGAGCTGGAGAGGATGTGGAGAAAAGGGAATCCTCTTGCACTGCTGGTGGGAATGAAGACTGGTGCAGCCACTATGGAAAACAGTATTGAGATTCCTCAAAAAATTGAAAATGGAACTGCCTTTTGACCCAGCCATTTCTCTTTTAGAAATATATCCTAAGAGTACCAAATCACCAATTCAAAAGAAGAAATGCACCCCCATGTTTATTGCAGCATTGTTTACAATAGCCAACATCTGGAAACAGCCCAAGTGTTCATCAGTGAGTGAGTGGATTAAAAAGTGGTGGTACATATACATAGTGGAATACTACATGACTGTGAAAAAGAAGTAAATCTTACCTTTTGCTACAACATGGATGGACCTTGAAACTATTATGTTAAGTGAAATAAGCTAGGCAGAGAAAGAAAAATATACAACCTCACTCATTTGGAGAATCCAATGAACAATGTGAACTGAGGAACAGAATAGAGACAGATGGATCAAAGAATCCAGAGGGAAAGCAAACAGAGGGAAAGGGGATTAAAGGATGGGATCAGAGAAAGGAAAGAGATTGGTGAAATTATATATACATAACACAGCTTTATAGAGAGCAGGAAAGCAAATCCTGGAGGGAAGAGAGGTGGAGTTTGAGGGGAAGGGGTAAAGAGAAATGTTGAGGGGAATACAGGGGTGAGGGAGATGTATTCGTTGGGATACTTGAATCTATGTAAACACAATAAATTAAAATTAATTAAAAATGCCACTAATTTTTCAATATTAATTTTATATTCTGCTACCTTGCCAACTTCATTTATCAGGTCATATAGCTTTTTGACTGAGACTTTAGGGTTCTCTTGTACAGTATCATGTCATCAGCAATTAATGATAGTTTTACTTCTTTTCAAATTTGGATGCCTTTTATTTCTTCTTGTCTGATTGCTTGTGGCTAGAACTTCCAGAACTATGTTAAATAAGAGTGGTGAAAGGGGGCACCCCTGCCTTGTTAATCTTAAGGGAATTGCTTTTAATTTTTGCTCATTGATGTTGATGTTAGCCGTGGGTTTGTCATAGATGGCATTTATCATGTTGATGTATGTTCCCTGTATTCCCACTTTACTGAGAATTGAACAGCTACCTGCAAATAATTAAACTATTTTGATCATAAATGGGTGCTGGATTTTATCCCATGCATTTTCTGCATCCAATGGTATTATCATGTGATTTTTATCCTTCCTTTTGTTTATGTGATGAATCATATTTATTGATTTGTGAATATTGTTTCAGCCTTCCCTCCCCAAAATAAATCACACTTGATCACGATGTATGATTTTTTCTTCTATAACTGGATCCAGTTTGCTAATATTTTGTTGAGAATTTTAGCATCTAAGTTCATCAGGGAAATTGGCCTATAATTTTCTTTCTTTGTTGTGTCTTTCCCTGGGTTTGGAATGAGGATAATGCTTGCCTCATAAAAGGAGCTTGGAAGTCTTCCCCCCTCTTGAATTTTTTGAAATAGTTTGAGAAGGATAGGTGTGAGTCCTTCTTTGAATATTTGGTAAAATTCGCCTGTGAAGACATCTGGCCCAGGACTTTTGTTTGCTGGGAGTTTTTTTGATAACTGTTTAGATTTCATTTGTTGTAATTGGTCTGTTTAGGTTTTCTGATTCTTCCAGATTGAGTTTTGGAAGATTATGTGTTTCAATGAATTTATCCATTTCTCCTAAGTTGTCCAATTTTTGGCACACTTCCTAGTATTTTCTTACAATCTTTTGTATTTCTGCTGTGTCAGTTGTTATTTCTCCACTCTCATTTCTAATTTTTTTTATTTGAGTCCTCTATTTCTCTTTTTTATTTTTTTTATAAGTCTGGTTAAAGGTTAATCAATCTTGTTTACCTTTTCAAAGAACCAGCTCTTGATTTCATTAATATTTTTTATTTATTTCTTATCCTCTATGTTATTTATTTCCGCTATGATTTTTATTATTTCCTTTCTTCTACTTTTTCTGCACTTTATTTGTTGTTCTTTTTCTAGTTCTTTTAGATGCAGGGTTAAGTTGTTTATTTGAGTTTTTTCTTGCTTCTTAAGGTATGCTTGTAATGCTCTAAATTTTTCTCTCACAACTGCTTTTGCTGTGTCCCATAAATTTTGAATTTTCCTATGTTCATTTTCATTTGTTTCAATGAAATATTTTATTTCTTCATTGATTTTTTGTTAACCCATTGATTATTTAATAACATGCTATTTAGCCTCTAAGTATTTAATGTTTTTCACTTTTTCTATTGTAATTGTGTTCTAATTATACGCCATTGTGATTAGAGAAGATGCTTGATATGATTTTAGTCTTCTTACATTTATTGAGATTCATTTTGTGTCCTAACAAGTGGTCAATCCCAGAGAATGTACCACGAGCACTTGAATAGAATGTATATTCTACTGCTTTGGGGTGTAAGATTCTGAAGGTATCTTTTAAATCCAGTTGATCTAGTGTATCATTTAAGGCTGCTATTTCTTTGTTAATTTTCTGTCTGGAAGATCTATCCATTGATGTTAGCAGGATATTAAAATCCCCTACTATTGTAGTGTTGCTGTTGATCTCACCCTTTATGTTCATCAAAATCTGCTTTATATATTTTGGTGTTTTTATTGTAGGCACATAGATATTTACAATGGTTATATCCTCCTGTTGGCTTGATCCTTTTATCATTATGTAGTGAGTTTATTTATCCCTTACATTAACCTTTGTTTTAAACTCTATTTAGTCAGATGTAAGTATTGCTACCCTAGTTTGTTTGTTTGTTTGTTTTCATTTCCATTAGCATGAAATGATTTTTTCCATCTTTTCAGTTTTAGTCTATGTGTATCTTTTGTTCTGAGGTGGGTCTCTTGTAGACAGCATATGTATGGTCTTTTTTTCTTATCCATGCAGCTATCCTATGTACTTTGATTGGAGCCGTTAATCCATTTATATTTAAGGTTATTAATAATATGTAGTTGTTTATTGCCATTTTATTTTTTAAATCTACAGTCCTTTTTCTCAAAATATTTTTCCTTTGCTCTTTTTTACAGTAGGCCTCTTAACATTTTTTGCAGTACTGGTTTGGTTGTAATAAATTCCTTGAGGTATTTATTGTTTGTTTGTTTTGTCTATGACCTTTTTTATTTCTCCTTTAATTTTAAATGATAGCCTTGCTGGATAAAGAAGTCTTTGTTGTAGGTTCTTCTTCACATCACTTTGAGTATTTCTTGTCAATCCCTTCTGGTCTCAAGTGTTTGTGTTGAGAAGTCGGATGTCATTCTTATGGGGGCTCTTCTGTAGGTAATTAACTGCTTTCTTCTTGCAGCATTTAGAATTCTGTCTTTTTCTCTTAACTTTGCTTAATTATGATGTGTCCTGGTGTAGGCCTCCTTGAGTTCCTCCATTATGGAACTCTCTGTGCTTCTTGAACTTGTGTGACTTTTTCCTTCATCAATTTAAGGAAATTATCAGCTATGATTTCTTCAAACAGGTTCTATATTTTTTGTTCATTCTCTTCTTCAGGAACCCCTATGATGTGGATATTGTTTCTCTTTATGTTGTCACTGAGCTTTCTTAGTTTCCTCAGACTTTTTGAGCCTCTTTTCTTTTTGCTGCTCTGCTTTTGTTCTTTTGTTTATCATGTCCTCTAAATCGCTGATTCGATTCTCTGCTTCATCCAGCCTGCTGTTAATTCCTTCTAGTGTAGTCTTCATTTCTGATATGGTATTTGTCATTTCTGACTGGTTCTTTTTCAATGTTCTTTTTGATGATTGCTATCTTTTTATTTAGGTGCTCTTTATGTTCATCCATTGTTGCTCTAAGATCCCTGAGCATCCTAATAATCATTGTTTTAAACTCTGCATCTGGTATTGTGGCTACTTCCATCTCATTTAGTCCTTTTTCTGGGGATTTCTCTTGTTAATTCATTTGGGCCACATTTCTCTGTCTGCCCATTTTGTCTGTGTATTAGGTAGCACCCATTAGGTAGTGCTGTCTGACTTTGAAATTTTTGTGTGATCCTTATAAAGAAGATGGGCTCAGTGGTACTGTCTTCCAGGCCACTTGTTTTCCTTGTTTTAAGAATGTTTCTTGAGGGTACTATTTTCCCTTTTGTTGTATGTATTAGATACAATTGGTCCTTTTGTGGGTTCAGTTATCCCTTCAGCCTGGCTGGGTCTAAGTGTCAACCTTAATCATTTGTATTACACACCATACAATGTTTGTCCTGTTTGATGTTCTCCACAGTGTCTGGTGCCTGCTAGAGTCCACCTTTGGTTGTTCTGCTTGTGTAGGTAGTTGAATCTAGGGTTGGTGCCGTCTGCCACCCAATACCAGTCGTGTTGGCTCTAGTTCTTCTTGGGTTGGTGTCAGCTGTTGTTTGTAACATGCTGTGGGCTACCAGTTTTCAGCTATTCCACTTTTCGCTGTGTTTTCTTTTTACTGGTTACTGTGTGAGGGGCCAACCTTTGTATAAGTATCAGCTTCCTCCTGCTTAAAAATGATAGAAGATCTGTAAAAACCCAAGTTCTATAAGGTTTGTCTCCACTTTTCAGCTCCTCCTCCTCCTCTTGAAGCTGCTTGGTCTTCCCACAGAGTCTTCTGTAGTAAAACTCTGCCAAATCCCAGAGTAAGCTCAGATTGGCCTCACCCAACCAATCCCTCTATAGGTTGCACACTTAGTGGGTTAGGGCAGCTGAGGTTGTGGATACAATGTTTGTGGGACCCCCTACTTCAGGAGTTCCTTCATCAGGAACTCAGTAGAGGAATGTGACCCCTACGCTAAAGCTTGGTCCTTCAGCTATTGCTGGATACTTAAAATTTATTTCTTTCCAACAAGGTGAGCAGGAGGTTCAGACAGTGTGGCTGACAGTCCCCTCTGTGGAAGTTCTTTTAGCTATTGAAACCTCGATCTCAAGGTGAAAGACTGAGAGAGTCCTCTCCTGGGGCTGATTGTTCCCCTCCCAAAGGTGGCTAAGCCCTTCAACCTAATCCAACAATAGACTCACAGGGACCCACACTTTAAATGTCCATGCTCCAAGCCTCTCTCACTTCCCCCTGTAGAATCTAGCCAAGTAGGACATAATATCCATTGCCCAGGTTGGCTGTGAAGCTCCACCCTATCCAATGCACTTGAACTGCTGTGCCAGTGCTAATCACAAAGAGTGGAACTCGCCTCAACTGGGCCAGGTGTGACGAGCTTTGACTTAGGATACCACTCTAGCAAGGGTTGTTTAGTCCTGAACCGATGCTTTCTGAAGCTGGCTCCTGGATGTGCCAGCCCCGGGCCTCCCAAGCAGGAACCCAGCACAGGCCAGTGGGAGACACTGCCTGTGACTGGCCCTCAGCAACTTTTTTGGAGTTACAAATAATTCAGAGTTTGTGACTGCCTCTGTTGGGCCCAAGTATAAATGGAAATACCAAGCTGCACTCCTAGGCTGGCTTATACCAACACTGGGCATGAGGGAAAGTCTGTTCAAATGACCAAGTTTCCCTGAGTCTCGCCTCCTGCAGCCTGTCTGCTGACTGCTTGTTGGGCTCAGCCTCTGACAAAACCTCTGCGACAGTCTAGAGCCTGTGGCACTTCAGTGATTAGGAAGGGTGGTGGGTGTGGCTCTGCCCCTCGGTCCCAGGTGTCAGTCTGTCCAGACTTTTTTCACAGACCTCTGTAGGGTGTAGCCCCAGGAGTTTGGTGGGTGTGGCTTCTGAGACCTAGAAGTGTGGTCTGCCCACCCACAGTTTCCAATGAGTCTTTTGTGAGGTGAAAGCACCAGTCATAGTCTCAGGAGAGTGGGGGGAGGTGTGAAGTTCCAATGTCAACACAAAAAAACTGAGTCACTGACATGTCCTCTGCTTCCTGGCCTCTCAAAATGACCCCTCGCCATATCTGGGGTAGGAGAGATTTTCAAAGGCGGAGCAGCTGCTTTTCCCCAGGCTGATGTCACTCAGAGGGGACTGCTCCACCCAAGAAAGATGGCGACTGTGGTACTTGAGAATGATTCAGCACAGGGGTTCCAGTAGCTGTCCTTCACAGTGTTTCTCCCTGGACCTCCAACTTTACACTCTCCTGCAACTCCAGTCCTCTCAGCTCTCCCCTGCCAAATCCCAGAGTAAGTGGCTGAAAACAAGGTTTTCTGCGTGAGCCCTTTAAAATGGAGTCTGAATCTGAGAGCTCTGTCTCTTTCTCACAGACAGAAACCCAGCTCTTTTCACAGCTAAATGCTATCTGGGCGCTTCTTCTAGGCTCTGGAACTTGAGGCTGGGGCTCCAGGCCTGGGGTTGAGGCTCCACACCTCTCAGGGCAACCCACCCTGTAGTGAGAGTCCCTCTGGTCCCTCAGCTACTGCTCACTCCTGGGAGTGGGGCAGTCCTTTCCATATCCTGCCCTTCCTACCAGCCTCGGTGTGGCTTCTTTGATGATCCTTGGTTATAGACTCCACTTGGTTTAGTCCAAAGTCGGTTTTTCAAGATGATTGTTCTCAAATTAAGTTGTAATCCAATTGGTCCTGGGAGGTGGCAGTTGGAATGTCCACCTACTCCATTGCCATCTTTCTTCCCCTGACAGCCTCCTTTTAGAAAAGAGTTTTCAGACTGATGACATCCTCTCTTTGAGCTCAGAAACACCAGCACCAGCTGAGCAGCACCTGCTGCTCAGGAGTCTGAGCTAATCATCTTTCTCTAAGCTTATTTAATATTCTCCAGCCTGAAAGGTACTCGTTTTTATCTTGCAGTTGCTGCCTTTGTAATACATTAGAGTTCTCTTTACACTCTTTCATTATCTGGTTAAAAACTGCATATTTAATAATTATTTACATTAACTTCTCTTAATTCAGTTTCCTAACTGGATTCTGACTGATACACATCTCCCTGACACCCTCATTGTGAATTCCCAATAAAATTCTATTCTTCTGGGCTTCCTCCTGCAATCTGTTCTGCTGGTTTATTCTCTTCTCTCTAAACTCTTAACCTTTCTGTGATCCTGGGTGCAATCCTCATTTCCCCTACTTTACCCTTCACCAACACTCACTTTTATGGTAAGCTTGTTCATTCATACGGCCTTAAAACCCATCTATATTCTACTGACCTCAAAATGTATGTAACTGACCCAGACCTCTCTCCCCTGAACTTCAACTATCTACTCAGCATCTCCCTTGGATGTCTAATCAATACCTTAAATTTAATATGTCCAAAAATTGGACTCCTGATGTTGTTTCCTTACCCTCACCCAAAGCTGCTGGTTCTACACCCTATCCCTGCTGGTTCTACACCCTATCCCATCACAGTTAATTGAAAAATCTATCCTTCCCCTTTCTCACTTTCCTCTCACAGTCCACATCAAGAAGTCCTTTTGCCTCTACCTTCAAATTATATCCAGAATCTGATTGCTTCCATCCCCCTCCATTGTTGCTCCTTACCCCTGTCTGAACCATCTGAATTACTGAAGTAGCCTCTAACCTGATCTCTGTTTTTTTCCCTCAAGCTCTAGAGTCCATCCTCAGCATAACAGCCAGAGAAATCTCTTTAAAAGAAGTCAGATCATGTCTCTTCTGTGCTCACATCCCTGCACTAGCTTTCATCATACTCAGAGTAAAAGCCAAAATCTTTACAACTGTCCACAAGGCTTTACATTATCTGACCTCTGTTTACCTTTCTGAATTTGTCTCCTACTTTCCCCTTTTATCACTTTGCTTCCACCACACTGGCCTCCTTACTGTTTCTCTAATATGTCATTCATGACTCTCACTTCTGTTAAGTCATTGCCCAAACTTATCTCAGTAAAGCCTATGCCATATTCCCTATACTACAACCTCCCTTGGTTTGCTTTTTATTTTTCATAGCATAAATTATCTCCTAATAAATTGTGATTTATTTTAGTATGTTTATTGTGTTTCTCCCCATGCTTGCATGAAATATCCACAAGGCTAGGATCTTGCTTGTTATCCTGAGTGCCTCAAATAGTGCCTGACACATAGTAGAAAGACAATAAAAATTTGTTGAATGTCAAAAGAATGAAAGTATATGCAGATCACCATCAGAAGTTTAAAGAATGGACTACACAGCAGAGGTAAAGTAGACCACAAAATGAGTACACAAGGGAATTAAATACTGCTATAAGTGAGCAAATAATTCAATGGAAAAATAAAAAGTCTTTACATTAAAAGAGGAATTTGTATTCGAGAACTAATTTAAAAATCTGATAACTTTAAGATGTGTGGAGGCTGCAATGAAAAAGAGTTAAAAAAAAAAGAGAGAAAAGTGATAGGAGTGTTTCATATGTGTTCATAAATACTCCATTTTTCTTCTATCCTAATATCAGAGGAGATGTAAAGGGCTAAACCTCTTGAGGTTACAAGAATTGTGCCATTTACTAGGTCAAATGGACCATATCTCTTTGAGATTTGAAGTATCAACAAACCTATTTTGGAGATCTTAGGAGGAATGACTACAGGAAAACACTAATGAAATGCATTCTCATTCCTCAGTAGACTCAAATGTGGGCTCATGTCATGTACAACCAGTTTTCTAATAGCCTGGGTGTTAGGATTGAATTGCATCCCTTTAAAAGATATGTTGAGTTCCTCACCTCTGGTACCTGTGGATGTGACTTTATTTGGAAAAGGTCTTTGCAGATGTAATTAAGTTAAGGTCATTAGAGTGGGCTCTAATATGACTTGTATCCTTATGAGAAGAGAGACATTTGAACATAAAACATAGAGAGAATGCCAGGTGATGATGGGCAGACTGGTCAAGGAATGTTAAGGATTGATGGCCACCATGAGAAGCAAGGAAGGATTCTTTTCTATAGATTTTAGAGACATCATGGCTATGCTGACACCCTGATTTCACACTTTTAGCCTCTAGAACTGTGACACAATATTTGTTGTTTGATGCCACCTGATTTGTGGACCTTTGTTCCAGCAGCCCTAGGAAACTAATATACTTCTGAACTTATTTGTTTATTAGTTTCAGTTGTTTTCTTAATGGAGCCCTTAGAAGTTTCTACATGAATTGTACATATGGAAAACTAACACAATGGTTATACATATATACACATAGGAAACTAATACAATGTTTTGTACCTAGAAAATAGATATTTTAAGACACAATGACTTAAGTCAACTCTGATTTTCCATAGAAATAGAATAATAGTTCGGGGTTACATCTTGTTACCAACTGCTCTTTGGAGGAATGACTTCCCACAGTGTGTTCAATCACCTAACAAGTGTAAGTGGTGTCTCTCTGAACCAAATAGCAAAACATTTTCTAGCATGCATGTCACAAAGAACTTACTTTTATTTTTCTGAGATATTTAGGAAGAGAATACTGCTGAATAGAAGCAAAGCTATAAGATTTTGTTGAAATAGCTAGAAAGGCTAGCTAGCTGGGAGTGGAGGAGGGAGGTCTCCTCTGCTCAAAATTAAGGGTGCAGAGTATCTTTGGTGGGTCTCCTCTTTGGCTGCAGGAACTGGGGGAATGAGTCTCCTCCCTGATGCAGCACCAGTAGAAATGCACTTGGGTAGAAGTGCTGTGTTTGCATGTAAAGTTAGTAGGCAGAGCACTCTCTCAAGAAAAGGCATGTTCCTGAAGAACCTATTAATCTAATTCAGCAGACCCTCAGGGATTGTGGAGTTAATATTGGCCGTCAACAGTTAAGCACCATCTCATAAGCCTCTCTGACTTGTAGTAACTGCTGATGGGTTCCCAAGCTGTGAGGCTGGTGTGCAGAAGTGAGCAATGGGGAAGGGAGCCAGCCTAGCAGTCCACCAGCACTAACCTCACCATGGAGCTCCACTGTTCTGTTTGCCTCCCTCTGCACTTTATAAAGAAATTAGAAACTTCTGGAAGCCAGGATGGGATGAAACACATCAGGAAGCAGTCACAGTGTTGCCTATTTGCCATCTCGCCATAAAGATGCTAGAAACATAAATGAAATTTAGCATGACTTGGCAGCTGATAAACAGCATTCAGAGCGAGAGTCTTGGAGTTGGATTCACATTTCTTAGAACAGGCCCTTTGTGACTCTGGGCCATGTAAGGACACCTCTCAACTTCTGTTTCTTTATGCATAAAATCCACTCTAAGTACAAATGAGGATCAAATGAGATAATGTGTGTCAAATTAATTTATCAATGTTAGTGTGCTGTACAGATGACACACCATAAATATGTATCCCTGAACCACAAGGACCAGGAGTTTAATATGGCCTGTACTACGGTTTCTGTGTTGGGCACTAAATGGGGGCACATTTGGGGGAGGGGGAAAGAGACCACATAAACCTGATTAATTCTGCTTACATTTAGATAACCTTTTGGGATCTTTTAAATCATTTTGACCAAAAGCTCTCACTTAAGTAAAAAATTTAGTTGAGAACAGATGAAACCATTCCTGTCCAGGAGGAAAAACAATCTACTGTACTGGTTTCTTTTGTTCTTCCAGACATGTTGGTTCAGTCCTCAAAGCTCATGTGTCCTAAATTCTCTAGAAAAGCTCAAGTCACTGGTCACTTTCATAATGAGTCTTTCAAAATCTGGTTCACATACCTACTGGCAATGCTTTCAAATAGAATCAACTGTAAGGTGGTGTCCACGCTGAGCCTGTAGACCTTTCTGGCTTCTAGCAGGCTGGTGGAATGGACCTTCCCAGCTCCTCCAGGCTGGCCTTTTGTGTGGATGGCCTTTCCCACAGCATGCATTCAGATGTAATGTGGTCAGAGTCCCACTGGAGAATGACTTCAGAGAAAATAGACTGCGCCGCACAACACTGGTCTCCTACCATTCATGCAATCACCACTCAGCTTCTGCATTATTCTTCAGGCACTTGTAAATATATACTGCATTAAATGTTACCATGACCTGGGAGCTACTGGACTTTGAATGATAAACTCCTTTACTGACTTTTTTTTTTATTAACTTTAACGGGGTGACACCAATAAATCAGGGTACATATGTACAATGAAAACATCTCCAGGTTATCTTATCATTCAATTGTGTTGCATACCCATCACCCAAAGTCAAATTGTTCTCTGTCACCTTCTCTCTGGTTTTCCCTGTGCCCCTACCCTTCTCCCTTTCCCACCCTCCACTCCCTCCCCCCACCCCGTAACCACCACACTCTTTTCCATGTCTCGTAGTCTCACCTTTATGTCCCACCTATGTATGAATTCATACTGTTCTCAGTTTTTTTTTCCTGATTTACTTATTTCACTCCGTATAATGTTATCAAGGTACATCCATTTTGTTGTAAATGATCCGATGTCATCATTTCTTAGGGCTGAGTAGTATTCCATAGTATATATGTACCAAAGCTTTTTAATCCACTCATCTTCTGACGGACACTTGGGCTGTTTCCAGATCTTCGCTATTGTAAACAATGCTGCCACGATCATGGGGGCACATTTCTTCTTTTCGAACAGTGTTATGGTGTTTTTAGGGTATATTCCTAAAAGTGGGATAGCCTGGTCAAAAGGAGGTTAGACTTTTAATTTATTGAGGAATCTCCAAACTGTTTTCCACAGTGGCTGCACCAGTCTGCATTCCCACCAGCAGTGCAGAAGGGTTCCCTTTTCTCCACATCCTTGCCAGCACTTATTCTGTGTTGTTTTGCTGATGAGTGCCATTCTGACTAGTGTGAGGTGATATCTCATTGTGGTTTTAATTTGCATTTCTATAATGATTGAACATCTTTTCATATGCCTTTTGGTCATCTGTATAATCTCTTTGGAGAAGTGTCTATTCATTTCTTTTGCCGATTTTTTGATTGGATTGTTTGTCTTCCTGGTGTTGAGTTCTATAAGTTCTTTATAAATTTTGGTTATTGACCCCTTATCAGACATGCTATGGAATATGTTCTCCCATTGTGTGGTTTGTCTTTCTATTCTGTTCTTATTGTCTTTAGCTGTGCAAAAACTTTTTAGTTTGATATAGTCCCATTTGTTTATCTTGCCTTTTATTTCATTTGCCCGTGGAGATAAATCGGCAAATTTATTGCTGCTACAGATGTCGGAAAGCTTGCTGCCTGTGTTTTCTTCTAAGATGCTTATAGTTTCACGGCTTATGTTTAAGTCTTTTATCGATTTTGAATTTGTTTTTGTGAATGGTGTAAGTTGATGGTCTAGTTTCATTTTTTTGCAGGTAGATGTCCAATTTTCCCAGCACCATTTGTTAAAGAGGCTGTCTTTACTCCATTGTATGTTCTTTCCTCCTTTGTCAAATATCAGTTGTCCATATAGGCGTGGGTTTATTTCTGGGTTCTCTGTTCTGTTCCATTGATCAATGTGCCTGTTCTTATGCCAGTACCAGGCTGTCTTGAGTATAATGGCCTTGTAGTAAACCTTGATATCCGAAAGAGTGATATCTTCTGCTTTATTTTCTTCTTTTTAAGATTGCTGAGGCTATTCTTGTTCTTTTATGGTTCCATATTAATTTTTGGAATATGTGTTCTATATCTTTGAAGTATGTCATTGGTATTTTAATTGGTATTGCAATGAATTTATAAATTGCTTTGGGTAATATAGACATTATAATGATGTCTATTCTTCCTAGCCATGAGCACGGTATATGCTTCCACTTGTTTGTATCTTCTTTGATTTCTTTCATCAATGTTTTATAATTTTCCGAGTACAAGTACGTAACCTCCTTGGTTAAATTTACTCCTAGGTACATTATATTTTTGGCTGTAATAGTAAGGGGATTGTTTCCTCAATTTCTTTTGCTGACAGATCATTGTTTGTATAAAGAAATGCCTCTGATTTCTGAGTATTAATTTTATATTCTGCCACCTTGCTGAATTCATTTATAAGGTCCAGTAGTTTTTTGATTGAGACTTTAGGGTTTTCTATATACAATATCATATCATCTGCAAATAGTGACAGTTTTACTTCTTCTTTTCCAATCTGGATGCCTTTTATTTCTTCTTCTTGTATGATTGCTATAGCTAGGACTTCCAGAACTATGTTGAATAAGAGTGATGAAAGTGGGCAACCCTGCCTCGTTCCTGATCTTAAGGGGATTTCTTTTAATTTTTGTCCATTTAGTATGATGTCTGCCATTGGATTGTCATAGATGGCCTTTATAATGTTAAAGAATGTTCCCTTTATTCCCATTTTACTGAGAGTTTGAGCATGAATGGGTGCTGGATTTTTTCAAATGCCTTTTCTGCATCTATTGAAATTACCATGTGATTTATGTCCTTCCTTTTGTTTATGTGATGAATCACATTGATTGATTTGCAAATATTGAACCAGCCTTGCCTCTCCAGAATAAATCCCACTTGACCATGGTGTATGATTTATTTCATATATTGCTGGATCCAGTTGGCTAATATTTTGTTGAGAATTTTAGAGTCTCAATTCATCAGGGATATAGGCCTATAATTTTCTTTCTTTGTGTTGTCTTTGCCCGGTTTTGGGATCAGAATTATGCTCGCCTCATAAAAGAAGTTTGGAAGTCTTCCTTCCTCTTGAATTTTTTGAAATAGCTTGAAGAGGATAGGAGTTAGTTCTTCTTTGAATTTTTGATAGAATTCACTTGTGAAGCCATCAGGCCCAGGACTTTTCTTTTTTGGGAGTTTTTTGATAACTGTTTTGATCTCATTTGTTGTAATTGGTCTGTTTAGGTGTTCTGATTCTTCCAGATTGATTTTTGGAAGTTTATATGATTCAAGAAATTTGTCCATTTCACCTAGATTGTCTAATTTTTTGGCATAGAGTTCATCATTGTATTTTCTTACAATGCTTTGTATTTCTGTTGTCAGTTGTTATTTCTACACTGTCCTTTCTAATTTTATTTATTTGAGTCCTCTCCCTTTTTTTCTTGGTGAGAATAGTTAAAGGTTCATCAATCTTGTTTACCTTTTCAAAGAACCAGCTTCTGGTTTCATTGATTCTCTGTATTGTTTTCTTAGCCTCTGTGTCATTTATTTCTGCTCTGATCTTTATTATTTCCTTCCTTCTACTTGTCTTGGGTTTTATTTGTTGTTGTTTTTCTAGCTCTTTTAGATGCAGGGTCAGGTTGCTTATTTGAGCTTTTTCTAGCTTCTTATGATATGCCTGTAGTGCAATAAACTTCCCTCTCAGAACTGCTTTTGCTGTGTCCCATAAATTTTGAGTTGACGTATGCTCATTATCATTTGTTTCTAGAAACTTTTTTATTTCTTCTTTGATCTCATTGTTAATCCATTCATTATTTAATAACATGCTATTTAGTTTCCAAGTTTTTGAGTATTTTTTAGTTTTTCTTTTGTGGTTAATTTCTAGTTTCACGGCATTGTGATCAGAGAAAATGCTTGATATGATTTCAATCTTCTTAAATTTATTGAGACCATTTTTGTGTCCTAACATGTGGTCTATCCTATTAAACGTACCATGAGCACTTGAGAAGAATGTATATTCTACTGCTTTAGGGTGAAAAGTTCTGAAGATATCTATTAAATCAAGTTGATCTAGTGTCTCCTTTAAGTCTGCTGTTTCTTTATTAATTTTCTTTCTTTAGGATCTATCCAGTGTTGTTAGAGGGGTATTGAAATCCCCTACTATGATAGTATTGCTGTTAATCTCGCCCTTTATATCCACCAAAGTCTGCTTTATGTATGTCGGGGCTCCTATATTTGGTGCATAGATATTTACAATAGTTATATCTTCCTGTTGAATTGTTCCTTTTATCATTATGTAGCGTCCTTTTTTATCTCTTACTACAGCCTTTGTTTTAAAGTCCATTTTGTCTGATATAAGTATTGCTACCCCTGCTTTTTTTTCATTTCCATTTTCATGAAATCTTTTTTTCCATCCTTTTACCTTCAGTCTATGAGCGTCTTTTGTTTTAAGGTGTGTCTCTTGTAGACAGCATATGTATGGGTCCTGTTTCTTTATACATGCAGCTACCCTATGTCTTTTGATTGGATCATTTAATCCATTTACATTTAAGGTTATTATTGATATGTAGTTGTTTATTGCCATTTTATTCTTTAAAGCTGTATTCTTCTTTTTCTCTATTCATTCCTCTCTTTAAACTGTTCACAAGAGTCCCTTTAGTATCTCTTGCAGAATTCGTTTGGTTTTTATAAATTCCTTGAGGCTTTCTTTTTCTGGGAAGCTCTTTATTTCTCCTTCAATTTTAAATGTTAGCCTTGCTGGATAAAGTAGTCTTGGTTGTAGGTTCTTCTTCTGCATTACTTTGATTATATCTTTCCATTCCTTTCTGGCCTCAAGTGTTTCTGTTGAGAAGTCCGATGTCATCCTTATGGGGGCTCCTTTGTAGGTGATAGCCTTTTTTTCTCTAGCAGCTTTTAAAATTTTTTCTTTATCCATTAGCTTTGGTATTTTAATTATGATTTGTCTTGGTGTAGATCATTTTGGGTTTCTCTTTAATCGAGTTCTGTGTGCTTCTTGAATGTGTGGAGTGTTTCCCAGCCTTAATTTAGGGAAGTTTTCTGCTATGATTTGATTGAACAAAGTTTCCATTTACTGTCCTCTCTCCTCTTCTTCAGGTACCCTTATGATGCAAATGTTGTTTCTCTTCATGTTGTCACAAAGCTCCCTTAGAGTTTCCTCACATTTTTTTAGTCTCTTTTCCTTTTTCTTCTCTGCTTCTGTGCCTTTGTTTATTGTGTCCTCTAACTCGCTTATTCGATCCTCATCGTCATCCATCCTGCTTTTAATTCCTTCCATTGTGGTCTTCAGTTTTAATACTGTATTTGTCATTTCCGTCTGATTCTTTTTTTATTATTTCAATTTCATTTTTTATACTTGTTATCTCTTTATTTAGGTGGTCATAATGACTATCCATTGTTGCTCTAATTTCTTTGAACATCCTAACTATCATTATTCTAAATTCTGCTTCTGGTAATTTGGTTATATCTGGTTCATTCAGGTCCTTCTCTGGGGATTTCTCTTGATTCATTTGGTTTGCATTCCTCTGCCTGCTCATTTTTTCTGTGTATAAGGAAGTTGTGGCCACTGGAGTCTAGTAGGTGTTGCCTTTGTGTTCTCTAGGTGTGGTCTATCTGCAGGCCCACCACCCCCTCTTCCGGTGCCTAGGGTGGTTGGGTATGAGCGTTGCCAGCGCAGGCCCACTGTGGCTTTTGCTGTGATTTCTGCCGCTCCTCCGTTGTAGGTGCTGTCACTGAAGCCACAAGACTTAGCACCAAGGGTAGAGGTGAGCACCTTTCCTCAGCTGTGGACCCAGCCTATTTCCGGACTTCCGCCCAGAACCAGGAGTCGGAGCCTGCTCGCTACAGTTCCGCAGGTTAGGTGGGGCTTTTGACGTGCTCTCAGATGTAAGCTTTTGCCCGTCCAGAGATTTAGCCCCGCCCTCGAGGCCAGGTCCCTTCTGCGCAGGGTCTGAAACCAAGGTTTATTGGGGCGGGCGTGTTTGCTGGCTTCTGCTCAGCTGCGTACTTCCGCTCATTCCGGACTCTACCCCGCCCCCGCGTTCGGAGCCCTCTCGTGCACGTATGAATGCTATCCGCGGTTTCTCCGGCCAGGTGGGGATAGTAGCGTGGGCTCAGCTGCGAGCCTCCACTTGTCTCGGGGTCCACCCCGTTCCCGTGCTCAGAGCCCGCTCGCGCACGTATACTGGCCAACTGCGGTTTCTCCGGCCCGGGGGGTGGGGTGGGGGGCTGGTAGCGTCAGCTCAGCCACGAGCCCCTGCCCGTCCCTGGTCCTAGCCCGGTCCCCGTGGTCAGGGCCGGCTTGCGCAAGGCCTGCCCATTCCTGGTCTCCCGCTTTGTCCCCGTAAGTGGGATTAAAGGCGGGCCCGCAGCTTCTGGACCGCTTTCGCGCGTCCCCTCTGACCCTCTGGGCTAGACCGATCTCCCACCGGCTTGGCTTCCGCCCACGCCGACAGAACCGCGTCTCAGCGTCCTGTCGCTCCAAACCCTTGAGCAGCCCTCAGCAGAGTAGGAAGGGACCTAATACCCCACACTGTAGGCCTGGGAGCTCCCTCACTTGTTTCACAGTTCAAAACTGTCCAAACGCTTCTTCTAGGGTCTGAGACTGCAGGCTGGGGCTTGGTTCCTGGGACCCAGGTCCCTCCCTCTCCGCCAAACTCTCCTCCCGCCACACGGGTCTCTCCGGGCTGCTGTTTGCTCTGGGGAGCTGGGCAGCCCTCTTCGCGTTTTCGCTATTCCTACCAGTCTCAATGTGGCTTCTTCTGTGTTCCTTGGTTGAAGAGTTCACTTAGTTTAGTTTATAGTTGGTTTATCCAGATGATGGTTCTTTAAATTAAGTTATAATCCACTTTGCTTCTGGGAGTTGGAAGTTGGTACGTCCGCCTACTCCGTCGCCATCTTGCTTCTCCCCCAAATCTGGGCTCTCAGTGAGCCTAGTTCACACCCAGAAATAATGCTGACCTTGGCAAACAGGTCTACACCAGCAGATTGGATATCTCTAAGGAAAGACTATGTTGATTGCGCAGAGCCATTCCTTGCTCAGAGCAGAGACTAGAGCACCACCCTGGCGGACATCACAGGAGAATGAGGTCAGGCCAGGAACTGCAGCAGGGGCTCCCAGGGGCCGCAGGAAGTCGGGGCCAGGTGGCGGGAATGATATCGGAGGAGACGCGTGCATCCGATTGGCAGGCACTCCTGAGGTCTAGAATGAAGATGATCTCAGAACTTAGGGTCTCACCACAGGCAAAAGCAGAGACAGAGCGGAACTGAAGCCCAGTGTTGCTCTAATTTCTTTGAACATTCTAACTATCATTATTTTAAATTCTGCTTCTGGTAGTTTGGTTATATCTGGTTCATTCAGGTCCTTCTCTGGGGATTTCTCTTGATTCATTTGGTTTGCATTCCTCTGCCTGCCCATTTTATCTGTGTATAAGCAAGTTGTGGCCACTGGAGTCCAGTAGGTATTGCCATTGTGTTCTCTAGGTGTGGTCTGTCTACAGGCTTGCCACCCCCTCTGCCGTTGCCTATGATGGTTGGGTATGGGTGTTGCCAGCGTCAGCCAACTGTGGCTGTTGCTGTGATTTCCACCTCTCCTCCGCAGGAGGGGCTGTCACCCAAGCCACAAACCTCAGCACCAAGGGCAGAGGTGAGCACCTTTGCTCAGCTGCGGACCCAGTCTGTTTCCGGAAGGCTGACAACCTGCACCCGCAGTCAGAGCCTCTTGCCACAGTTTCGCGGGTTGGGCGGGGCTTTTTACGTGCTCTCAGCTGTGAGCCTTTGCCTGTCCAGAAATAGCCCCACCCTCACGGCCAGGGCCCTCCTGCACAGGGTTGCAAACCCTGTTTATTGGGCCGGGCATGTTTGCTGACGTGAGCTCAGCTGTGAGTTTCCGATCGTCCCGGATTCTATCCCGCCCCCACGTTCGGAGTCAGCTCATGCCCATAGGATAGCAATCTGCGGTTTCTTTGGCCAGGCTGGGCTACTAGCATGAGCTCAGCTGCGAGCTTCCGCTCCTCTCAGGGTCTACCCCGCCCCCGCTTTTGGAACCCGCTCGCGCACACAGGATGGAAAACCACGTTTTCTCCGGCCGGGTGTGGCTGGCAGCGTGAGCTCAGCGGCGGGCCTCCCCTCGTCCCTGACCCTGCCCCGGCTTGCGCAGGGTCACAGAGCAGATCTCTGCCCGTTCTTTGCCTCCCATTTTTTTCCCACAGGTGGGGTTACAGCCGGGCCCACAGCTGCTGGACCGCTTTCGCGCGTCCCCTCCTCCCCTGCTGGGCTAGACAGAGCTCACATCGGTTGTGCCTCCGCCCACGCCGACAGGACCACATTTCTGTGTCCTGCCACCACCATCCCTTCAGCAACCCTCAGAGAGATGGAAGCGCCCTAAGTCTCCACCGTGTAGGCCTGGGAGCTCCCTCCTTCTAAGCAGCTCTGCTCTAATTGCCGTGGGAGAGCTTGTTTGGCTAGTGTCCTGTCTCCCTTTGCTGCTATTGCTAGTTCCAGGGGAAATATTCATTTTCGATTAGGGAAATGACTTAGCCCAGGGGTCAGGGTGGCTGTTCCTCAGAATGTCCCCATGCCTTCAGTCCACACTGTTCCCGCTGCTCTGTTTCTCTCCTCTGTCCCCATTCCCCGGAGCCCCGGGTATGTGGTTGTGAGAGAGATTTTCTGTGCTGTTCCTTTAAAAAGAGTCTTGGGTCTGAGAAAACTGTCTCTTTCTCACAAACAGTATCCTCACTTGTTTCACAGCTCAATACTGTCTAAACGCCTCTTCTAGGCTCTGGGACTGCAGACTGGGGCTTGGTTCCTGGGACCCAGGTCCCTCCCTCTCTGCCAAGCTCTCCTCCCGCCACGCAGGTCTCTCCGGGATGCTGTTTGCTCCGGGGAGCTGGGCAGCCCTCTTTGCATTTTCTCTATTTCTAACAGTCTCAATGTGGCTTCTGCAGTGTTCCTTGGTTGAAGAGTTCACTTAGTTTAGTTCAAAGTTGGTTTATCCAGATGATGTTTCTTAAAATTGAGTTATAATCCACTTTGGTTCTGGGAGTTGGAAGTTGGTACGTCCGCCTACTCCATTGCCATCTTCGTTCTCTCCCTTTACTGACTTTTTTATTTAGACCTGCCTTCAAGAATTTAGACCTATCTTTCTCAAACAATCACATAAGACTTTCTTATGACAATAGCAAAGGTGACTATGCATGATGAATACTTACAGTGACTATTGGTGAATTGTGTGGGATGGAACGAGGATAAAGTAAGGCACTTTTCCAGAAAGGAAATGAATGTTGTCCTCCCTGCCCTGCCATAATGTCCAGCAGTCACATTTTCAGCAGTGTATTTCCATTTACAGGGTGACCTCTGGGAGTGTTATAATTAGATTCCAGTGCTGCTGATGGAGACTGGAAGATAAAGGCAAGCTTCTTCCTGCAGACCACGGTGGCCAGGGCAGAAACAGTGATGGCAGCACACTAATTTGCCTCCCAGAGATTAGACCAAGAAACATCAAAATTAATTTGCATTCTGGGATTATGCTAAGAGGCAGTGGTATTTATCCTGCCCTTGTATTGCAGGAAATACATGAATAGCAGGTGAAGGCCTCTGTCTTTCTTAGGGGAGACTTCTCCTTGTTGGCAGCCCCAATAGACATGTTTTCACTCGATGTGTCTCACCCCTGATCTTATCACTAGTGTTCCCCAACACTAATCCTGAGAATGATTGTTCTGGAAGATATTTTGGGACACAGGGTTAGATAATTTTCCGCCTCTTGGAAGAAAGATGCACACAATGGATGCAACCATATTAGAGGCTATTACAAGCCTTGTAAAAACAACAGAAAATTCGGTTTTGCTTAATTTAGTATTCCACTCATTGATTTAACAAATAATTTTAGACCATGTCAGGCATTCCACTAGGTGCTGGGAATTAATTTAGCCAAAAAAACCCCAATAAAAAGCAGAAGTTTCTTTTCTCATAGAGTTTATAGTTTGTAGAGTCAGACAATAAACAAATAAAAATTATATAAAGTGTCAGATGATAAGAAAAAGTAGCATATAGGGTCAAAGCAAGATGCTATAGAAACAGTGCCTCAGATAGTATGGTTTGGGGGGTCTACATGAAGGTGATATTTGAGGAGAGACTGGAAGGAAGTGAAGGAGGAAGGCCAGCAGTTATATGGGGAAAGAGCATTCCAAGCAGAGAGAATAGCAAGTGCAAAGACCCTAAGCAGAAGAGTGGCACATTGGAGTAGGCTTGGGTGTGATAGAAGATGAGACCTGAGAAGAGTTGGGACAGACCATGTAGGGACTAAGGGAGTGGAAAGGAAGCCCATGGGAGGTTCTCAGCATGGGAGTGGTACTTTCTACCCTACCTTGGGGAAACACTTCTCCAGTTGCTCTTTGAAAAAGAGCCTCTAAGGAGCAAAGTAGAGCCAGGAAGACCAGTGATGGGGCCATTGCAGTATTCAGGTGAGACAGGATATTGGAGGGATCCGGTGCTTGGCAGTGAAGGTGGTGAGAAAGTGACAGGTATACCTTATCTTATTTGCCCATAAACTCTTTTTTTGAGGCACACATTTTAAACATTTTTTAGAGTGCATTTTAGAAAACACTGTTGTGTATAATCTAAGGTGAATGTATTTTCATCCATTATGAAAGTGCTTTTATACTTTCCTCTGTGTGCTAATTTGTAGTGGATAACAATGTCACAGAGGTGAGACACCACGAAGCTAATGGAAGAAACTGAACATTGTAATTTTAACAAATATGGTTTGGGTTGAGTTTAGCTATTGGTCCCAGAGGTGTGAGAGTCAGAAAAGGTATTGGAAATTCTATTTTTTTTCTTTTGTTCCGGATCTGGCATAGATTTTTAAAATTATTTCACCATGTACTGAGTTCTTTTGATAGCCTTTAATAAGCTAGGTCCTTGGTCTGTGAATGTTTACTTGCTTAGCTTTTTCCTGGTAAACACAATTTAGATCCTACTCTATCCCATAATATCATAGTACCATGTGGCAGCACATATCTTTTATCGCATTTTAAGATAATTAATTATCTGTTTAGTTGTTGGTGGTCCCACTAAATGGAAGATTCCTTGATGAGGAGGACCTATGCCTTTAATTTATGTACGCAAAGTATCTGAGGAGAGTCTAGTAGGCCCTACTGTTGCATGGGTGAAAAATGGCTGTTGGTAGAATGAGTGAATGAATGAGTGTCCAGGATAGCCTTGGGTGCAAAGAATATGAGATGAACCAAAATAAGGTCTCTTTCTTTAAAGAACTAGTCTGGTAGGTGGATGGATGGCTCCTAATTTCCCTCGTGACCATGGCTTTCAGCCGAGGTCTGTTCTCATACACTGGTGGATTATTCAGTAGTGCACGTGGGAGTAATAAAATCAAGAAGTACCTCCTGTCCCCCAATATCTAACTTATCAACCCAATTCCACAATTTACATGTTTCCTCAGACTAAGGAATTAAAAAAGAAAAATCACAGGGAAGGGCAGAGCCCCATAGCCACCCATTTGTCTTGTGTGCAAATTAGTTGAGGGGCTCTTTTCAACAATGACAGTAAAAAAAAGGAGGTTTTGTTGGAAAAGAGACAAAGGTGAGAAGAGGGCATCCATTCACCCCTCAGCTCCCTTGATCATGCCACAGTATCTGGTTCTAAGAAAACCCTGAGCAGAACATAGAACATGGAGTCAATGAACACTACGGTTCTCTTGCTTTGCGGGTCATGCTGTGGGTACCTGAGCACCCCTAAAACACTTTGTTTTTCAAGCTGCACCCGCATTTAGTCACAGAATGCTGGTGGAGGAATTAAGGAAGTCTCTGATACTTCCCTCCTAGAGGCACAAGCAATGGTAATAAGCAGAGCATCCCTTGGGTATCATCCTCTGGGGACTTTCTCATGAGCTTGGAGTTGCTGAAGTAAACAAAGGCAGCTGCTTTTGTAGCCATCTCCGCAGGAACCTTGCAAAATGCAAAATTTCTAAGGAAAACATGGACAAAGCAGAAGAGAAAATATGTCATTTCAGACATTAAAGGGAGTGCAGTACAAGCCTGGCGGGAGACGGAATATGGATTATATGATTCTTTTAGTGTCCCATCTTTGGGTCTAAACAATTGCCTAACACCAGTATATCCCTGGCTCCATGGTTAACTTTTAAATATGCAAGATACAGCTATCTCAGTTATAACTGTCTGGGTCTGTTTCCTTTTCCTCTGTTTCCAGTAATGGGCAAGGAGAGAAACTGAAACTAGTCTCATTTTGAAATAGCTCTGATGAGAGCGAGAGTGAATATGGAGGATAAATGATCACAGGTCTTATTAAGCACCTACCACATTTAACTGTGGAGTTTCAATGTGATTACTTGGTCTGTACTGAGGAACTCTATATTTTTTTTCAGATATCCTTCTTCATCCTCAAAACTTTCTTTTTTTATTTTTAATTGATTTAATTAATTTTTAATATTAATGGGGTGACATTGATAAATCAGGGTACAATGTTCAGAGAAAACCTATGCACATTATTTTGACATTTGATTATAATGCATTCCCATCACCCAAAGTCAAATTGTCTTCCGTCACCTTCTATCTGAATTATTTATGCACCTCCCTTCCCCCTTACCCCCACTCCAATAGCCAGCACACTCCTGTCCATGTCTCTGAGTCTCATTTTTATGTCCCATCTATGTATGGCATCATTTATTCTTAGTATTTTCTGACTTATTTCTCTCAGTTTTATATTATCAAGTTTCCTCTATGTTGTTGTAAATGCTCCAATGTAATCATTTCTTATGGCTGAGTAGTATTCCATAGTATATTTGTACCAAAGCTTTTTAATCCACTTGTCCTCTGACGGACACTTGGGCTGTTTCCAGATCTTCGCTATTGTAAACAATGCTGCCATGAACATGGGGGTGCATTTCTTCTTTTCCAACAGTGCCATGGTGTTCTTCGGGTATATTCCTAAAAGTGGGATAGCTGGATCAAAACGCAGTTCAATTTTTAATTTTTTGAGAAATCTCCATACTGTTTTCCAAGTGGCTCCACCAGTCTGCATTCCCACCAGCAGTGCAGGAGGGTTCCCTTACCTCCACATCCTCGCCAGCACTTAATCTATGTTGTTTTGTTGATGAGCACCATTCTGACTGGTGTGAGGTGATATGTCATTGTGGTTTTAATTTGCATTTCTCTAATGATTAGTGATGTTGAACATTTTTTAATATGCCTATTGGCCATCTGTATACCCTTTTTGGAGAAGTGTCTATTCATTTCTTTTGCTCATTTTTTGATTGGATTGTCTGTCTTCCTGGTGTTGAGTTTTACAAGTTCTTTATAAATTTTGGTTATTAATGCCTTATCAGACGTATTGTCAAATATGTTCTCCCAATGTGTGGTTTGTCTTTTTAGTCTGTTCCTATTGTCTTTAGCTGTGCTAAAGTTTGATATAGTCCCATTTGTTTATCCTGTCTTTTATTTCACTTGCCCGTGGAGATAAATCACCAAATATATTGCTGCGAGAGATGTCGGAGAGCTTACTGCCTATGTTTTCTTCTAAGATGGTTATGGTTTCAAGGCTTATGTTTAAGTCTTTTATCCATTTTGAGTTTGTTTTTGTGAATGGTGTAAGTTGATGGTCTAGTTTCATTTTTTTCAAGTAGACGTCCAATTTTCCCAACCTCATTTGTTAAAGAGGTTGTCTTTACTCCATTGTATGTTCTTTCCTCCTTTGTCAAATATCAGTTGTCCATAAAGGTGTGGGTTTATTTCTGGGTTTTCTGTTCTGTTCTATTGATCTATATGCCTATTCTTATGCCAGTACCAGGCTGACTTGAGTAAAATGGCCTTTCAGTATAACTTGATATCAGGCAGAGTGATACCTCCCACTTTATTCTTCTTTTTCAAGATTGCTGAGGCTATTTGTGTTCTTTTTTGGTTCCATATTAATTTTTGAAATATGTGTTTTATATCTTTGAAGTATGTCATTGATATTGCATTGATTTTATAAATTGCTTTGAGTAATATAGACATTTTAATGATGTTTATTCTTCCTAACCATGAGCATGGTATATGCTTCCACTTGTTTGTATCTTCCTTGATTTCTTTTATCAATGTTTTATAATTTTCCGAGTACAAGTCTTTAATCTTCTTGGTTAAATATACTCTTAGGTACTTTCTTTTTTTTTGGTTGCAATAGTGAAGGGGATTGTTTCCTTAATTTCTCTTTTTGACAGTAAATTGTTGGTGTATAAAAATGCCTCTGATTTCTCAGTATTAATTTTATATCCTTATATCCTTATATTAATTTTATATACCTTGTGAATTCATTTATCAGGTCCAATAGTTTTTTGACTGAGACTTTAGGGTTTTCTAAATATGTATCATATCACCTGCAAATAATAATAGTTTTACTTCTTCTTTTCCAATTTGGATGCCTTTTATTTCTTCTTCTTGTCTGATAGCTGTGGCTAGGACTTCTAGAACTATGTTGAATAAGAGTGGTGAAAGGGGACATCCCTGCCTTGTTCCTGATCTTAAGGGGATTGCTTTTAATTTTTGCCCATTGAGTATGATGTTTGCTGTGGGTTTTTCATAGATGGTCTTTATCATGTTAAGGTATGTTCCCTGTATTCCCACTTTGCTGAGAGTTTTGATCATGAATGGATGCTGGATTTTATCAAATGCTTTTTCTGCATCTATTGAAATTATCATGTGATTTTTGTCCTTCCTTTTGTTTATGTGATGAATCACATTGATTGATTTGCGAATATTGAACCAGCCTTGCCTCTCCAGAATAAATCCCACTTGATCATGGTGTATGATTTATTTTCATATGTTGCTGGATCCAGTTGGCTAATATTTTGTTGAAAATTTTAGCATCTAAATTCATTAGGAATATTGGTCTATAATTTTCTTTCTTTGTGTTGTCTTTGCCTGGTTTCGGAATCAGAATTATGCTCACCTCATAAAAAGAGTTTGAAAGTCTTCCTTCCTCTTGACTTTTTTGAAATAGCTTGAGAAGGATAGGAGGTAGTTTTCTTTGAATTTTTGGTAGAATTCCCTTGTGAAGTCATCAGGCCAAGAACTTTTCTTTGTTGGGAGTTTTTGATAACTGTTTCGATCTCCTTTTATGTTCAGCACATATATATTTATAATGGTTATATCTTCCTGTTGAATTGCTCCCTGTATCATTATGTAGTGTCCTTCTTTATCTCTTACTACAGCTTTTGTTTTTAAGTCCATTTTGTCAGATATAAGTATTGCTACCCTGGCTTTTTTTTCATTTCCATTTGTATGAAATATTTTTTTCCATCCTTTTACCTTTAGTCTATGTGCATCTTTTGTTTTAAGGTGAGTCTCTTGTAGACAGCGTATGTATGGGTCCTGTTTTCTTATCCATGCAGCTACCCTATGTCTTTTGATTGGGTCATTTAATCCATTTACATTTAAAGTTATTATTTATATGTAGTTGTTTATTGCCATTTTATTCTTTATAGCTGTATTCCTCTTTTGCTATATTCTTTTCCCTCTTTCATCTGTTCACAACAGGCCCCCTAGCATCTCTTGCAGGATTGGTTTGGTTTTAATGAATTATTTGAGGTTTTTATTGTCTCGGAAGCTTTTTATTTCTCCTTCAATTTTAAACATTAGCCCTTCTGGATAACATAGTCTTGGTTGTAGTTTCTTGTTCTGCATTTCTTTGAATATGTCTTGCCATTCTTTTCTGGCCTCAATGTTTCTGTTGAGAAGTCGAATGTCATCCTTAAGGGATACAAAAAAGGTAATAGCCTTTTTTTCTAGCAGCTTTTAATATTTTCTTTTTATCTCTTAGCCTTAGTTTTTAATTATGATGTGTCTTGGTGTAGGTTTCTTTGGGTTTCTCTTTAATGGAGTTCTCTGTGCTTCTTGAACATGTGAGTCATTTTCCAGCCTTAATTTAGGGAAGTTTTTAGCTATAATTTTATTGAACAAATTTTCTATCCCTTGTTCTTTCTCTTCTTCTTCAGGAACCTCTATGTTGCAAATGTTATTTCTCTTCATATTGTCACAGAGCTCCCTTAGAGTTTCCTCAGTCTTTTGGAGTCTCTTTTTTTTTTCCGCTCTGCTTCTGTGCCTTTGTTTATTTTGTCCTCTAACTCTCTGATTCAATCCTCAGCTTCATCCATTCTGCTTTTAATTCCTTCTATTGTGTTCTTCAATACTGATACTGTATTTGTCATTTCTGTCTGATTCTTTTTATTATTTCAGTTTCCCTTTCAATACTTGTTTTCTCTTTATTTAGGTGTTCATAATGACTATTCATTGTTGCTCTAAGCTTTCTGAATATCCTAACTATCATTATTTTAAACTCTGCTCCTAGTAAGTTGGTTATCTCTTGTTCATTCAGGTCCTTCTCTGGGGATTTCTCTTGATTTATTTGGGTTGCATTTCTCTGCCTGCCCATTTGTCTGTGTATAAGAAGGGTGTTGCCACTGGAGTCCAATGGGTGTTGACTCTGTGTTCCCTAGGTATGGTTTGTCTGCAGGCCCACCAACCCCTCTGCCACTGCCTAGGGCGGGTGGGTATGGGCGTTGCCGGCGCCAGCCCGCTGCACCTGTTGCTGCAGTTTCCGCCTCTCCTTCACAGGAGTGGCTGTGTTCTCGTGCCTGGCTCTACAAGCCTCAGGCTGTCTTCACCTTCACCTCGCCCCACATGTGGGGTTGCACATCGCACTCAAGCCACAAGCTTCAGCACCAAGGGCAGGGGTGAGCACCTTTGCTCAGCTGCGTCTCCGCCTTGCTCCGTGGGCGGGGCTACTGGCACATGCTCAGCTGCGAGCCTCCCCCTGTCCAGGCTTTCACCCTGCCCCCGCAGTCTGGGTCAGCTTGCGCAGAATCGTAAACCATGGCTTCTCGGCCAGGCAGGGCTGCTGGTGCATACTCAGCTGTGAGCCTCTGCCTGTCCCAGGCTTTAACCCCGCCCCTGCAGTCAAGGCCTGCTCGCTCATGGTCCCTAACATTGGAGGCCAGGTGATGCTGCACGCCCACACACCCCTGCTTTGTAGCCGATCTCTGCCCATTCTGGGCTCATTCTGGGTTCCTCTTTTCCCCCCGCAGGTTGGGCTGCAGGCAGGCTTTTGCACGTCCCCTCTACCCCTGTTGGGCTAGACCGAGCTCACGCCAGCTGGGCCTCTACCCCTACCGACAGAACTGCGTTTCCGTGTCCGGCCGCCACCGTCCCTCCAGCAAGCCCTCAGCAGTGTGGGTATGGGCACTGCAGCTTAGACTCTAACACTGTAGTCCTGAAAGCTCCCTCCTAAGCGGCAGTGCTCTAAGTGCTGCAGGAGATCTCTTTTGGTTGGTGTCCTGTCTCCCTTTGCTGGTATTGCTAGTTCCAGGGGAAATATTCTTTTCTGATTTGAGTAGTGACTCAGTCCAGGGTTTAGGGTGGCTGTCCCTCATAGTGTTTCTCACTGTGCCTTCCAGACCACACTGTCTTCCCACTGCTCTGGTCTTCTCCTCTCTCCCCATCCCCTGGAGCCTCGGGTGAGTGGTTGTGAGAGAGGTTTTCTGCGCTGTCTCTTTAAGAAGAATCCTGGGTCTGAGAAAACTGTCTCTTTCTCCAAACAGTATCCTCACTTGTTTCACAGCTCAATACTTTCCATAAACCTCTTCTAGGCTCTTGGACTGCAGGCTGGGACTTTGTTCCTGGGACCCAGGTCCCTCCTTCTCCGCCAAACTCTCTTCTTGCCACATGAGTCTCTCTAGGCTGCCATTTGCTCTGGGGACCTGGGCAGCCCTTTCCACATTTTCACTTTTCCTACCAGTCTCAATGTGGCTTCTTCAGTGTTCCTTGGTTGAAGAGTCCACTTAGTTTAGTTCGAAGTTGGTTTATCCAGATGATGGTTCTTAAAATTAAGTTATAATCCACTTTGGTTCCAGGAGTTGGAAGATGGAACGTCCGCCTACTCCATTGCCATCTTGCCATCTCCTCAGACCCACGAAGCTTCCAAAGGACCAGAACCTTCCTCTGCAACACAGTGAACTGTTACTGCCATAGATCCAAGGGTCCCGCCAGCACATGACTTTGAGACTGAATTCCTCAAACCTTTAAAGACATTCCATAAATGCCACCTGTATTTTGAAGTTGTCATATTATCAGATGACTGTAATCAGAATAAAGATAATAATGGCTCATGAGAGTTAGTTAAAGAGGAGGTACCTCCAGTGTTCAGGTAGATAGGGTATTATTAAGCTACATTCTTTTAGATCCCTTACTGTAAACCCATCCTACTTAGAGTAAAACTCAGGGCCTTTACTGTGGCCCTCAAAGCTATTTATGATCTGTTCCCAGCCACTTCCCTCGTCATCCCTCCCTGACTGCTCAGCCACCTGGTCTCCTTGCCTTTCTCCATCTGAAGGCTTTGTTCTGGCAGTTCTGTGTCTGTAAAGCTCTGAGTCCTTGGGAAGCAGCATGGCTTATGCCCTGGCCTTCATCAGGCTTCTACTCAAAGGCTCCAGCCTTGATTGTTTCTCTTAGAATAATAGCACCAGCACTGTCTAACCCTGCTTTGGCCAATGTGTTAGCTATTAGCCAGGCGTGGTTATGTAAATGTAAGTTTTTGGCTTACTTTCATTGGAAAGAACAGATATAGAGTGTCTCTGCCACCACCAGAAGTCCTGTGGGACAGTACTGCTCTAACTTCTTACCTTACTTATTTTTATCTGTAGCACTTACCATTACATGAAACTGGATTTATTTGTTTTGTTGCCTGTCTTGTCACTGGAAAGAAAGCTCCCTTCAATCAGAAGCTGTGTGTGTTTTGTTGAAACTCTTGTTTTCAGCTCCTTGAAGAGTGTGTGGCATATAATAGGAGCTTAATAAATACATGATGAATGAATTGTTGCGTCTTATGGAGGTCATATTTTAATTGCAGGGGAGATAAAGAAAGTTATTAAGGGAGGTCACTCTCCTACTCTTCCTGTCTCTGAAAAGCCATTGTGTTAACCCATGTGCTTCCAGGAAGGAATTCAGTTCCTGGTTTTATTTCTCTGAGTTTCCCTCACCCGATTCACAGATACCCAGTGAAAGAAAGGGAACTGACCACATTCACACTGAGTGGTTATTACTGCAGTCATAGATGGTCAGCCTCTGTGTAATGCCAGGGAAAGCTTCTGCCAGGATGTCTTTGGTCATTTCAGGGAAGAGAATATCTTGCTATTACTTATAGGTAAGAATTGTGAACAACAGTTTTGTTACTGATTATGCTTAATAATGCAGATTGCTTTGACACTCCTCAGGCATCTGGTTTCCCCAGAGGCTGAAAGTATCCTGGCAGCTACTTAGGCACTAGAATCCATGAGCACTGCACTCTTTCAGGCTACACTGAAGACACCCCAAGTCTCTTGCCAGTTTTGCAAAGTTGCTTCTTTTAATACTCTACCAGACAAGGGCCCAGTTGTATAAAAGGGTCCAGAGAGGAAAGCTGGCTAGGACTATCAGCATGGTTCAGAATTTCTCTATCTGAATTTCCCTCAATCAAGCTAACTCACCACTCACAGCTCACATTGTCTAGTCCATGGTCAGAATTGAGCACCTCTGTTTCCCACTGAGAAGGATGTATTACCATAAGAAAGGGCACACTTCCCAGCCCACTCAATGGATCTGACAGAAACTGAAGTTTGTGGCCAAAATATGCATCATGGTTCTAAGAAACCAATAAACAAATATACTAATAAATTTTTAAAAACTTTAAATATGTATATATTTATATATGTAAATACATCTTGTTTATTAAATAACTGGACTATTCAGAAGAAAATGTCAAACAGCATTACATAAAAGACTTGAATAAATACATATTTTTGAGTGATATGACTATTTTAAGACTTGATTCTCTTAAAACTAATTTGAAGTCAGTATAATTCTGTTAAAATTTAAAGGAAAATTTTAACATAAAATTCTTAGCATAATTTTAATTCAAATTTGGAAGAGAAAGTAGATGAGATGCAAATATGTAAATATTTGCAAAAGATGAGTCATGAGGGCCACAAGCACTGATAGATATTAAATTTATAACGAAGTGTCTTACCAGGCGGTGGTGCAGTGGATAGAGCATCAGACTGGGATGTGAAGGACCCATCTGGCTTGAGCAAAAGCTTACCAGCTTGGACCCAAGGTCACTGCCTCAAGCAAGGGGTGTCTCAGTCTGCTGAAGGCCCACAGTCAAGGCACATATGAGAAAGCAATCAATGAACAACTAAGGTGTCGCAACGAAAAACTGATGATTGATGCTTCTCATCTCTCTCTGTTCCTGTCTGTCTCTATCTATTCCTCTCGCTGACTCTCTCTCTGTCCCTGTGAAAAAAAGAAAAGATTTATAACAAAGTGATAAAAATGAAAGCTAAATAGTAGGAGGGCAACAGTAGATAAATATATTAAACAAAGCTCAAAACTAAGGTACTGATACATATGAGTTTTGTCTCTCATAAAAGGAGCATTTACATAAGTGTTTCTGAGATATTTGATTACCATGTATTAAAAATTCATTTTTCACATAATATAACAAAATAAATTCCAGAATTAAATATTAAACAATGAAACCAAAATGAATTAGAATAAATATAGATGAATATTTTGGAAGTTTAGGATGGCGTTAATAAATGACTAAGGCAGAAAACATGAATGAAGAACCTTTTAATAGATTCTATAGTTTAATAGCTCTACATGGCAAAAACACCATAGACAAGACCATCTGAGAAGAGTATTAACAACATATATGACAAAATAGTTTAGAGCCTTACTAGATAAAGAGCTCTTAAAATTCAATAAAAAAAGAGGAGCAAGATGGCGATGGAGTAGGCGGACGTACCAACTTCCAACTCCCAGAACCAAAGTGGATTATAACTCAATTTTAAGAACCATCATCTGGATAAACCAACTTTGAACTAAACTAAGTGGACTATTCAACCAAGGAACACAGAAGAAGCCACATTGAGATTGGTAGGAATAGCGAAAACGTGAAGAGGACTGCCTAGCTCCCCGGAGCAAACGGCATCCCGGAGAGACCTGCGTGATGGGAGGAGAGTTTGGCAGAGAGGGAGGGACCTGGGTCCCAGGAACCAAGCCCCAACCTGCAGTCTTAGAGCCTAGAAGAGGCTTTTGAACAGTTTTGAGCTGTGAAACAAGTGAGGGAGCTCGCAGGCCTACAGTGTGGAATATTAGATCCCTTCCTACTCTGCTGAGGGTTGCTGAAGGGTATGGTGGTGGCAGGACACTGAAATGCTGTTCTGTCGGAGTGGGCGGAGGCCAAGCTGGTGTGAGCTCGGTCTAGCCCAGCAGGGGCAGAGGGGACAGGGTAGACCCCGAGACAACTGGAAGCTCGCAGCTGAGCCCACGCTACTATCCCCGCCTGGCCGGAGGAATCGCAATTTGCCATCCTACATGCGCGAGCGGGCTCCGAATGCGGGGGCGGGGTAGAGTCTGGGACGAGTGGAAGTTAGCAGCTGAGCAAAAGGCAGCAAACACGCCCGGCCCAATAAACCTTGGTTTGCGACCCAGCGCAGAAGGGCCCAGGCCTCGAGGGCGGGGCTAAAGCTCCCGACGGGCAAAAGCTAACAGCAGAGACCACGTCTAAAGCCCCACCCAACCCACGAAACTGAGGCGAGTGGGCTCTGACTGCGGATTCTGGGCAAAAGTCTGGAAACAGGCTGGGTCCGCAGCTGAGCAATGGTGTTCACCTCTAGCCTTGGTGCTGAGGCTTGTGGCTTGAGTGATAACCCCTCCCGCGGAGGAGAGGCAGAAATCACAGCAAAAGCCACAGTGGGCCGGCACTGGCAACGCTCATACCCAACCACCCTAGGCAGCAGCAGAGGGGGTGGGGGACCAGCAGACAGACCACACCTAGAGAGCACAAAGGCAACACCTACTGGACTCCAGTGGCCACAACTTGCTTATACACAGACAAAATGGGCAGGCAGAAAAATGCAAACCAAATGAATCGAGAGAAATCCCCAGAGAAGGACCTGAATGAACCAGATATAACCAAATTACCAGAAGCAGAATTTAGAATAATGATAGTTAGGATGTTCAAAGAAATTAGAGCAACAATAGATAGTCATTATGAACACCTAAATAGATAACAAGTATAAAAAATGAAATTGAAATAATAAAAAACAATCAAACAGAAATGACAAATACAGTATCAGAACTGAAGACCACAATGAAAGAAATTAAAAGCAGGATGAATCACACTGAGGATAGAATAAGCGAGTTAGAGGACACAATAAACAAAGGCACAGAAGCAGAGGAGAAAAAGGAAAAGAGACTAAAAAAATGTGAGGAAACTCTGAGGGAGCTCTGTGACAACATGAAGAGAAACAACATTCGCATTATAGGGGTGCCTGAAGAAGAGGAGAGAGGACAGGAAGTGGAAACTTTGTTCAATCATATCATAGCACAAAACTTCCCTAAATTGAGGCTGGGAAACACTCCACATGTTCAAGAAGCACACAGAACTCCATTAAAGAGAAACTCATAAAGATCTACATAAAGACACATCATAGTTAAAATACCAAAGCTAATGGATAAATAAAAAATTTTAAAAGCTGCTAGGGACAAAAAAGCTATCACCTACAAAGGAGCACCCATAAGGATGATATTGGACTTCTCACTAGAAACACTTGAGGCCAGAAGGGAATGACAAGATATAATCAAATGCAGAACAAGAACCTACAAGCAAGACTACGTTATCCAGCAAGGCTAATATTTAAAATTGAAAGAGAAATAAAGAGCTTTCAGAAAAAGAAAGCCTGAAGGAATTCATTAAAACCAAACCAATTCTGCAAGAGATACTAAGGGGCCTGTTGTGAACAGTTTAAAGGGAGGAATGAATAGAGCAAAAGAAGAATACAGCTTTAAAGAATAAAATGGCAATAAACAACTACATATAAATAATCACCTTAAATGTAAAAGGATGAAATGATCCAATCAAATGACATAGAGTAGCTGCGTGGATAAAGAAACAGGACCCATACATATCATATGCTGTCTACAGGAGATTCACCTTAAAACAAAAGATGCACATAGACTGAAGGTAAAAGGATGGAAAAAAATATTTCATGAAAATGGAAATGTAAAGAAAGTAGGGTAGCAGTACTTATATCTGACAAAATGGATTTTAAAACAAAGGCTGTAGTGAGAGATAAAGAAAGACACTACATAATGATAAAGGGAACAATTCAACAGGAAGATATAACTATTATAAATATCTATTCACCAAATATAGGAGCCCCGACATACATAAAGTAGACTTTGATAGATATAAAGGGCTAGATTAACAGCAATACTATCATAGTAGGGGATTTCAATACCCCACTAACAACACTGGATAGATCCTCAAGAAAGAAAATTAATAAAGAAGCAGCAGACTTAAAGGAGACACTAGATCAACTCGATCTAATAGATATCTTCAGAACTTTTCACCCTAAAGCAGTAGAATATACATTCTTCTCAAGCGCTCATGGTACATTTTCTAGGATAGACCACATGTTAGGACACAAACATGGTCTCAATAAATTTAAGAAGATTGAACTCATATCAAGCATTTTCTCTGATTACAATGCTATGAAACTAGAAATTAACCACAGAAGAAAAACTGAAAAATACTCAAACACTTGGAAACTAAATAGCATGTTATTAAATAATGAATGGATTAAAATGAGTTCAAAGAAGAAATAAAAAAGTTTCTAGAAACAAATGATGGTGAGCATATATCACCTCAAAATTTATGGGACACAGCAAAAGCAGTACTGAGAGGGAAGTTCACTGCACTACAGGCATATTATAAGAAGCTAGAAAAAGCTCAAACAAGCAACCTGACCCAGTATCTAAAAGAACTAGAAAAGCAACAACAAATAAAACCCAGGACAAGTAGAAGGTAGGAAATAATAAAGATCAGAGCAGAAATAAATGACATAGAGGCTAAGGAAACAATACAGAGGATCAATGAAACCAGAAGCTGGTTCTTTGAAAAGGTAAACAAGATTGATGAACCCTTAACTAGACTCACCAAGAAAAAAAGAAAGAGGACTAAATAAATAAAATTAGAAAGGACAGTGGAGAAATAACAACTGACACAACAGAAATACAAAGTATTGTAAGAAAATACTATGAAGAACTATATGCCAAAAAATTAGACAATCTTGGTGAAATGGACAAATTTCTTGAATCATATAACCTTCCAAAAATCAATCTGGAAGAATCAGAACACCTAAACAGACCAATTACAACAAAAGAGATCGAAACAGTTATCAAAAAACTCCCAAAAAAGAAAATTCCTGGGCCTGATGGCTTCACAAGTGAATTCTATCAAAATTTCAAAGAAGAACTAACTCCTATCCTCCTCAAGCTATTTCAAAAAATTCAAGAGGAAGGAAGACTTCCAAACTCTTTTTATGAGGCGAGCATAATTCTGATCCCAAAACCGGGCAAAGACAAAACAAAGAAAGAAAATTATAGGCCTATATCCCTGATAAATTTAGACGCTAAAATTCTCAACAAAATATTAGCCAACCGGATCCAGCAATATATAAAATAAATCATACACCATGATCAAGTGGAATTTATTCTGGAGTGGGAAGTCTGCTTCAATATTTGCAAATCAATCAATGTGATTCATCACATAAACCAAAGGAAGGACAAAAATCACATGGTAATTTCAATAGATGTAGAAAACGTATTTGATAAAATCCAGCACCCATTCATGCTCAAACTCTCAGTAAAGTGGGAATACATGGATCATTCCTTAACATGATAAAGGCCATCTACGATAAACCCACAGCAAACATCATACTAAATGGACAAAAATTAAAAGCAATCCCCTTAAGATCAGGAACCAGACAGGGATGCCCCCTTTCACCGCTCTTATACAACATAGTTCTGGAAGTCCTAGCTACAGCAATCAGACAAGAAGAAAAAATAAAAGGCATACAAATTGGAAAAGAAAAAGTAAAACTGTCACTATTTGCAGATGATATGATATTGTATATTGAAAACCCTAAAGTCTCAATCAAAAAACTACTAGACCTTATAAATGAATTCAGCAAGGTGGCAGGATATAAAATTAATACTCAGAAATCAGAGGCATTTTTTATACCAACAATGAATTGTCAGCAAAGGAAATTAAGGAAACAATCCCCTTCACTATTGCAGCCATAAAGATAAAGTACCTAGGAGTAAATTTAACCAAGGAGGTTAAGGACTTATACTCGGAAAATTATAAAACATTGATAAAAAAATCAAGGAAGATACAAACAAGTGGAAGCATATACCGTGCTCATGGCTAGGAAGAATAAACATCATTAAAATGTCTATATTACTAAAAGCAATTTATAAATTCAATGCAATACCAGTTAAAATACGAATGACATACTTCAAAGATATAGGACACATATTCCAAAAATTCATATGGAACCAAAAAAGAACACGAATAGCCTCAGCAATCTAAAAAAGAAAAAATAAAGCAGGAGGTATCACTCTTCCAGATATCAAAGTTTACAATAAGGCCATTATAGTCAAGACAGCCTGGTACTGGCATAAGAACAGGCACATAAATCAATGGAATAGTACTTTGGACCCAGAAATAAACCCACAGCTTTATGGACAACTGATATTTGACAATGGAGGTAAGAACATACAAAGGAGTAAAGACAGCCTCTTTAACAAATGGTGTTGGGAAAATTGGACATCTACGTGCAAAAAAATGAAACTAGACAATCAACTTACACCATTTACAAAAACAAACTCAAAATGGATGAAAGACTTAAACATAAGCTGTGAAACCATAAGCATCTTAGAAGAAAACATAGGCAGCAAGCTCTCCGACATCTGTAGCAACAATATATTTGGCAAATGAATTAAAAGGCAAGATAAACAAATGGGATTATATTAAACTAAAAAGGTTTTGCACAGCTAAAGACAGTAAGAACAGAATAAAAAGACAAACCACACAATGGGAGAACATATTCGACAGCACATCTGATAAGGGGTTAATAACTAAAATTTATAAAGAACTTATAAAACTCAACAACAGGAAGACAAACAATACAATCAAAAATGGGTAAAAGAAATGAATAGAAATTTCTCCAAAGAGGTCATACAGATGGCCAATAGGCATATGAAAAAATGCTCAACATCACTAATCATTAGAGAAATGCAAATTAAAACCACAATGAGATATCACCTCACACTAGTCAGAATGGCACTCATCAGCAAAACAACACAGAATAAGTGCTGGCAAGGATGTGGAGTAAAGGGAACCCTTCTGCACTGCTGTTGGGAATGCAGACTGGTGCAGCCACTATGAAAAACAGTTTGGAGATTCCTCAAAAAATTAAAAATCGAACTGCCTTTTGACCCAGCTATCCCACTTATAGGAATATACCCTAAAAACACCATAGCACTGTTGGAAAAGAAGAAATGCGCCCCCATGTTCGTGGCAGTATTGTTCACAATAGCGAAGATCTGGAAACAGCCCAATTGTCCTTCAGAAGACGAGTGGATTAAAAAGCTATGGTACATATATACTATGAAATACTACTCAGCCATAAGAAATAATGACATCGGATCATTTATAACAAAATGGATGGTCCTTGATAACATTATATGGAGTGAAATAAGTAAATCAGAAAAAAAGAAAAACTGAGAACAGCATGATTTCATACATAGGTGGACATAAAAGTGAGACTATGAGACATGGACAAGAGAGTGGTGGTTCCGGGGAGGGGTGAGGGAAGGAAGGGTGGGTTAGGGAGGAGGGGAGGGACACAGGGAAAACCAGATAGAAGGTGACAGAGGACAATTTGACTTTGGGTGACGGGTATGCAACACAATTGAATGATAAGATAACCTGGAGATGTTTTCATTATACATATGTATCCTGATTTATTGGTGTCACCCCATTAATATTAATAATAATTTAAAAAATTCAATACAAAAAAGACCGTGTATTAGTTTCCTTCAGTTGCTTAACAAATTACCACACTGGGTGGCTTAAAACTCAGAAATTTTTTCTCTCACAGTTCAAGATAATGCAGGGCTGTACTCACTCCAAAGAGAAGAATCCTTTTTTGCCTCTTCCCATTTCTAGTGACTCCAGGTATTCCTTGGCTATGACTGTATAACTCTAATGTCTATGCCTTCATCCTCTTATGGCCTTCCCCTCTATGTCTGTGTCTGCTCTCTTCTATTTTAATAACACTTGCCATTGGATTTATGATCCATCCAGGGTGATCCCAACTCAAGATCTTCAACTTAATTACATGTTTTTCCAAATAATGTCACATTCATAAGTTCTGGAGGTTAAGAGGCATGGATGTATTTTTCTGGGGGCCATCATTAAACCCACTATAAAACTTAATACAAAAATGGACAAAGGATAAAAGATTTTACAAGGAAAGAGATGTTTGATTTTACTAGTAATCAAATCAAACTTAAAATGATAAAACAGCACTTTTCTCTAATTTGCCAGAAATTTCAACTACTAATTTCCAGTATAGTTGAGAACACAAAAAATAGGGGCTGTTCTACATCCTTCTGGAAGTTAAAAGTTGCCACAACCTTTCTGAGGGACAATGATTTCTATATAGAAATCTCTTTGCCTCCAGGAGTTCTCAGCACACACAGAGGTGTGCATCACCACAGTATTAACAATACTAAAATAGTGTAAACAGCCTAAATGCACAGTGATAGTAAACGAATTAAGTGCATTACAGTATACCACAAAAATAGTAGAAGAAAGTGTACAAGCATTAGAAATTTTTCAATATAAAATATATAATTGAAGTAAGCTGTAACAATGCCAACCTCTGGGTCAAGATGGTGAATTCAGCATATTTTAAAACCTATTCCACATACATGGCTGATATATCAAAGTAATATTTCTCAAGTGCCAGAAATTGGCATGTAGGAGCTGACACTGTGCCTTCCAAGTTGTGACCAGGATATGGTCAGCAGGCAAGCTTGGACCCAGGAACACACTGTCCATTCCCACCTGGAAGAAAGGACAGTCTATAACTGTCCAGACAGGGCTGGAAAATGTCACCCACTTGTGATGGAAATTCTGAGCCTACCATTATCTTTGTAAGTAGCTGAGCTACTGATGGAAAAACTAGTTCAGACCTTTGTGAAACCTGTGAGTAGCAGGGGCAAACTCAAAACCCTGTTGGAAACAAAGAAACCAACTGAAAGGAAAGTCCTACACTGACAAGCAAGAGGATTCCTATAAAACTGTAGTTCTGAATTTTTTATCTGGCCTCAGAACCCATTGTCCATTCTTAAAAATTATTAAGGATTAAAGAGCTTTCATTTTTGTAGGTTATATCTACTAATATTTACCATATTAGACACTAAAACTGAGAAACATTTCAAACACAAGAAACTGCAAGTACACATTCCATTAACCATCAGAGCAATGTCACCACACATCATGTAGCTTCTGGGAAATGCATCTATATACGCATGGAAAAAATGAGTGAAAAAGTCAAATAGCATCTTTCTATTGTTATCAAAATTATTTTGAACTTGCAGATTCCTTAAAAGGTCTTGGGGGTTTCTGGGAATCTTCAGACCACACCTTGACAACCAGTGCTATGGAAGATGTGCTCACAGTCAAGAATTACTAAACATGTAATAAAGTTCTGTACTATTTGAGATAGTCTACTAACCCACTGAGTAGGTAAATTCACACCTGAAGAGGTAGAGATAATAAAATAACCTGAGAAGGACTTCAAATTCAAATTACAGTATGATCTAAATTAATTACATGTTCATGTCCCTGCATAACCTGAAACTTGAAATATAATTGCTAATTGTTAAGAGTAGGGATCTCTGAGTGGCAGAAATTCATACTTTTAAAAAATTCTTTGTGACTTTCTGAATATTCCAATTATTAAGCATATTTTAGTTTTGTAATCAGAAAACACATTGCTGTACTAAGTTGACTTCAGATAGTTCTTCAAGAAAATATTAATTAGTTTGACTCACTTGAGAATATTCCTTCTATCAAGAGGTCTAGGATGTTCAGAAAAGTTCACATATGTGAACAGACCTGTTATTTGGAGAAGGCTTTTAGATTTCACTAATGTGAAATTTGTAGAGGTTTAGACAACTGCTGAGGCCAGGTTACCCTGGTTTAGGAGAGAAGTTCTTCATAGAGAAAATTAATTGTGTAAAAACTGCATAAAGAGTAGGTTAATATAATTAAAATTTACATTTTTTAGGCTCTTGGAATGACTTATTACTTGAAAATATGCAGATATGCTAAATTCTCTTTATTTTCATAGCAAATCTGTTTAAAATCATGAAGTAACATTTTGAAAACTTACCAGTTTTTGATAGACTTGAAAGAAATCTGTATATTTTTTTATAGAAATATTAGTTAATGTAGACTTTCTGCCTTTCATCTTGCTTCCCTCAATTAATTTTAATGAGTGAGTTTTGTGCTGTTTTGTAATAGGGACATTTGATTTTAAAGGATCTTGGTGTTTACTTTAATACAGTGTTTCCCTTAGTGTATAATTAGGAGTGCTCGGTAGTGTCATGTTGAGGGCAGAGTTAGGGAACTTTGGAAGTGGTTGGGTAACAAATTTAAACAGGTTCTTTATAACAAACTTTGCATTGTGACACTCCTAGAGAAGAATACACGAAATGTAAGATAGAAATATCCCCAATTTATTTGACCATATCCCCTTTTTCTCTCAGAGCATCTTGCAGAGCCACAGGCTGCAGATTGCACTTTGAGGAAATAATGACCTGAGAGTTGGCCCTTTATGGTACTGGTGTCCTTGTTTCATAACATTGCTGTACAGGGTTTTATTTTGCTAGGTTCCTGTTTCAGGGAGTTTATGTTCTAATAGGCAATACCATAGTATTCATGGGTAAACCATAAATGAGACGACTGAAAGCCAGAGGGAAACTAACCATGCTTAACTGGGAAGGTGTGATTAGGTTGAGCAGTAGTGAAAGGAAATCACTTCATGAAAATGTGGCTTTAGAACTGCACTTTGAAGAATGGAAATTTACACAAAAGTTTAAAGGTTTGGAGGACAAAAGGTATCCTTCAATGACAAGTATGATGCCCAAGATTTGGACAGGCTCAGATGATAGGTCAGTATCTATTCCCTCATCTCAAAATGTGCTCTTCTCCCTCCCAAAAGCTTCTTTCCAGAATACTGTCTTACTGCAGATACAGGAGATACAGGGCACTTCATTATTTTTTTACAGGGCACTTCATTTTTAACTTTGGTCTTTCAATGCCCTCTGGTATTCAACCCCCCTCACTATTACACAAAGTTAAACTGCGTACAGTAGCGACGTGAGTGTTTTTGCAAGGTACATAAAGGTCCTACAAGGCCTCCTCATCTTCCTGCTGCTTGCAGATCCTGCCTCCAGGCCACCAAAATGCATATGTTGACCTTTCTCGTGGAATTAATGTAAGGTCCAGAGGTTTCAAACCTGCACTAAATAAGTACTTCAATGAGCGTTTCCTGCCAGAATAAGCATATTCATAATCTAGAGGGTGTACTGCCCCAAATCTCTTGGACTGTGTTCTAATAATCACTGGAGCATTTTATTGAATGTAAAGTATACCTTAGTGCAATTAAAGTTAAGCATTTTTTTAAATCACCATTTTCAATTATATATGAAACAGCCTAAAGGTATCTAGTTATTTGCAATCAGCCCTACTTACAATGTGGGTGGGGAATACAGCTAGTGCTTGACTTACGACCACAATTGGTTCCAACAGACCAGTCGTAGCACGATTTGGTCATAAGTTGAGTAGGCTATATGTACAGTACTGTGAAATGATGCTATTAAAATCTTTAAGTCATATTTTATCATAGTTTTCTTTCATTATTTTTATATATCATATTTTTTTGTTTATTATATGCCATTTGTATCAACTCTACACCATTTTGTTTCTTATTTTTACATTATCAGGTTTAAGTAAAACACTGCATTACCAGTACAACTGGTTTAATATTTGCAAAACATACAAAATTACAAAATACAGGTGCATACAAAAACTGCTCCAGATGTGGAGCAGTCGTGGCTAGCGATTGTGGTCGAAAAGTCGAATGGTCGTAAGTTACATAGGTCGTAAGTCGATCAATACCTGTATTATATATATATATATATATATATATATATATATATATATATATATATATATATATTGCCTTTCTTTATTATATTAATCATAGATAAAAGTGTATATCAGTTTGGAGTGATGCATTATAGTGTCCCTCAAATTATTTCTGGTCTTATTTTAAATTTTGGATAGTCACTTCCTTGTCCTTTTATTTTAATGAAGCACTATTTTATGACATCATAATTTCATCACATATGATTATTTTTATGTTATATCTTATAAAATATGGAAAGTGAGCCTGACCTGTGGTGGCGCAGTGGATAAAACATTGACCTAGAACACTGAGGTCTCTGGTTCGAAACCCTGGGCTTGCCTGGTCAAGGCACATATGGGAGTTGATGCTTCCTGCTCCTCCCACCTTCTCTCTCTTTCTCTCTCTCTACTCCTTCTCTCCTCTCTAAAATGAATAAATAAAGTCTTAAAAAATATATGGAAAGTGATATGGCCCTTATTGGGATGGCTGGTGTGCTCTGCTATAGTCTTGGCCAAAATTATACAGCACTGAGTTTAGGTGGAACTTTATTTCCACTTCTCAGGTTTTCACTGAGGTCAGGAGTTTTCACTGCTCCCCAGAAAAGACAAATATGGGAAACACACTTGCAGATTCTCTCTGTCCCACCCATACACATCCCCACAGGAAAGACAAGTGATTTCTCTGGTGAATTTGGGGAAAGACCTTGGCCTGCTGACCTCAGACCTAAGGGAGATCCACTATGTGCAGTGTGAATGGTTCCCTGAATAGCCTCCCCCACCCACTGCAAGAAGGAATCCTGCGTGGTCCAGCATGCCTGGACTGGGAAGAACATATGGAATCAGGGATGAAGTGTGGACGTAATTCTCCAGCAGACAGCACTCAATTGCCATTTGTCTTCTGGGTTGAATGTCTCCAACAGATCTGAATTAGCAGAAAAAGAGGGTTGTTATTTCATGAGCCCCTCTCCCCAATTACAACACACTAGAATCTGCAAGTACTTTAGAGGATCCTACAGCCACGTGTGGAAGTGGGAGCTGTATTTTACTACAGCTCTGCTGTTTCCCATCTCTAGTTCCATCACACACTCCCATTTTCACTAAGAGTACCTGTGTACTCAGAAGTAGGATTTTCTAAGTTTGAATTCTTAGAAAATTGAATTCAATTTTCTAAGCAGGTTCATGTTTCCCCATCTGAGCAGGTTCATGTATCCCCATCTGTAATTTGAGGATTTTAAAAGTACCTACCACATATGACTGTTGAGAGGGTTATTTTTGTGCATTGATATCTCTGAAGTGCTTAGCACATAGCCAACATAATAGATTATCCATTACTGTTGTTATAATCACTCTATGAGAATACAATGTCATTAAAGCTGCTTAAATATAATTACTAAAAGGATGAACTTTCTCAGAATCCAGAATATTCTAGAATGTTTTGTGGAGGGAGATCTATCCAAGATATTTTTGTGTTGGTGGTTATGAGGAAGAAAGCTGAAGGAAGGACTGGGGGCCTGGGCACAGTGTGGGGCAGCTAAAAGAAATACCTGTGTGCATATGGGCTGTGCATAACGGGAACATGTGTGGGACAGTTTTGAAATAGCATTGGTGTTATGAGTAAAGACTGTTTGGCATAAACCATCAAAGAAAAAGAAAACTAAAACTCTGTCTTGTCAGAATGACTCTCATTATTGTGTATAACTTACAATTTGTACAAAGAGACTGATACACACAATGATTGTGCAGATCATTAAATATACCAGATAAACTTTGCTGTAAATATTCTTGGGTGGTGAAAACCACTTCTGTAAAATGTTTTTAATCAGCTGTGGATCTTACCATTAATATGGTTTGTAGGGCATCTAAACAAGTTTTATTAAATGTTTATTGTAAAAGATACTATTAATGTTCTGCCCAGATAGATCCTCGGATCCCTTTCCTTCGTTGTTGTCTCTGAGCTCTCCTCTCCTAGCTGCAGCATGCCTTTGCTTCCACCAGCCAGTGGTGCACCTCTTTAGAGGAATGCCCATGGGCTACTGGAACTGCTTTTGGTTTGGAGAGCTGGAAGTGCCTGTAGTCCATCTTCACTTTTGTGTGGCCCTTAGTCAATAGTGGCTAGTGTCGGAAAAATGAAAGCTCCTGAGTTATTCAGAATGATAACTGAGGATCAGGTTGAAGCTCACTCCATGGGACTCTGCCTAACATAGAAGCCATGATTCAACTGTCCCCTCCCTTACCACCTTTCTCCACTGCCTCACCAGTTCTTCTTTAATAAATGATTTGTGCCTGATTTCTCATCACTTGGTCTCCTTCTGGGAAACTTGAAATAAACACACTTGATATATATCCAATTCTGTCCTGAACAAGTATACATATCAACTCATTTAATCCTCACAATGCTGATGGTAGTTACCATCACTGTTATTCCCTGGAGAAGTGCACTGACTTGAATAAAAGAGAAGGGGCAGCATGTACTTCCCTGAGGTTGTTAGAGGTTCATCACTTTGCCTTCTCTCCTGTCCTCCTGGCCCACTGATATCTCATGTAACATGACTATATTGTCTTTTGAAGTATAGCCACCATCCTAGGGTAGTTTATCTGAACATACAAGACCATATTTTGGAATTAGTATTCATATAAATCCCACCACGGATAAAACATCACAATAATTCTCCTTGTTTCAGAACCTTCAAGTTAGCAAAGAGACTATAAAATAATTTTCGTACTGGAAAAACAAGTGCCCAGAAAGACTAGGAAGGATGCTACTATATTTAATAAGACCCAGCCAGAGCCCTGTGAGAGATAGATGGGAATTAGAGGCAAGCCTTTGGGGTCAGATGCACCTGAGTGTGAGTCCCAGCATCTCTCTGACAAGCTTTGTAACCTTAGGCTAATTAATTTTCTCATCTGCAGAATGGAGACTATAATATCCATTCTGTAGTATTAAAGTAAGAATTAAATAAAGGAATAAAAGAATATATATAAAGTTCTTAGCATAATGCCTGACATAGAGTAAGTATGAAATCAAATCTTTTTTTATTTTTTCATTAAAATGGTGCATAGAACATATTACTTAGTGACTCACCCCAAAACAGAGGTAGATTGTTTGCAGACATTGATGATACAATACGCAACTACTCCTGGACATCCTTCTAGGCCACAGCTGCTGTGCACACCACACTTAGAGCTACTGCTTTAATGCAGACATGACCTTCCATCTCAGATACCAATTTGCTAGGTTCCTGGTGATCTTTGGACTGAGCCATAGACTTTTTTCACTTTTGAGTTTACCAGAGGTAAGAATAGCCATAGACTACAACTCTGCTCCTGAATTCTCTGCCCACTAGGCAAGCAGCTTGCACATTTTCCAAGATTGCTTAGTAAGGATGGTACAAACTTGTTTTCTTGTTTGACATTTTGTTTGGGTAACATTGTAGATCCCATGCAGTTGTAAGAAATAACACACAGAGGTCTCCTAGACCCTTCACCCAGTTTTCTCCAGTGGCAACATCTACAAACCTCTGATTTTACACAGAATTTTAAAATAAGTATTCATACCTGCCCTTATTTATACAAAAGTATGGAATACTCTTCTTTGCTTCGATAAAGCTACAGACTGCAGGACTCAGTATTTTCCATCAAGGTATCTGAGAGTCGTCTAGAGCCTGGATTTTGGGCATGAGGCAAAAAGAAAACTTACACATACATTCTTTGTTTTGTGCCAGATTAAGATTTTTACAAAAAGCTGTTTTCAAAACTGAAATGTGGTGTGTGTGTGTGTGTGTGTGTGTGTGTATGTGTGTGACAGAGAGAGGGACAGATAAGGACAGACAGGCAGAAAGGGAGAGAGAGGACCCACTGCACCACTGCCTGGTCAAGCAAAAACTGAAATGTTAAGTTGTAAAATTCTTTTTTATTTTTTTATTGCTCACATACTGGATTAGTTAAGGTGTTAGAATTATCTACTTCTCTAACATAAATATGATGTTCTAGACACCATGCCTGTCTTCTGTCTAGAGTGGCTCCACCACAAGGACCTTTTGAAGGGTAAGAGTCCCTCAAAGCGTGTGGTAAGAATATTTATGTCTGAAAGCAAAAGCAGAAAAGCTAAATGCAGTGAGTGTATTTACTTTTTTTTTTTTTTAAAAGAAAGCGATTGCAGAAGTTTTCCATCACTGGCAGGCACTGCTGTTCTGCGTGCGAATCCGGGGGTGTTTCTGGCCACTCAGGCTCCGCTCTCACATTCTCAGTGTTTGGATCTGGCTTCCAGGTGTGTAAGGTGCTGCTGTGCAGAGGAAGCTGCTGGTGTGCAGTGTCAGACATGATCACCGATTCATGTGTGATAGAGCAGTTGGCTTCACTCACTGTGTAAATGTTTTCATTTTGCTTTCGTTTTTTACAGTAGGAAACGTCTCTCCTTCTCCATCATTGCTTATTTTCATTCTCCTTTCTCTTTTTTCTTGCCTCCTTCTTGAATTTATGAGCACTCCATCCTCAACCTCTTGTCTCACTGCCTTCCCTTTGTATTTATTTTTTGACTCTCGTGAATCACTCCCTCCCCCTGACTCTCAGCTCTCCAAAAAAGAAAGGAAAAGGAAAAGAAACAGAAAAATTCTTTATTAAGACATTGGGCAAAAATACCTGTAGTCATATGTTTATTTTAATTTTATTTTGTCATCTTCCAAAACACAGGTCTGTGTAGAGCTATGCCTCTGTTTTGCCTACAAGGCATTTGTTGGTATTCAGTGGTAATGATGCACAGTCCCTTTATAAACAAACATCTTTTTTGTCTTTATTGTTTGGTTTGTTTGTGATGTTTGAGCAGTTTAAATGTATGTTTGTAATAGTCACTTACCAAGCACTTCATACTCAATGCAAGAGGAAAAGTAAAAATGACCATTGCATACATAAGTCAGTGTTTGGAATGCTGCCCCACATAGAGCTTAGGGATTAATGATGGGGAGAATGACTTTTTCACCTTTATATCATCTAAGTACAAGGGTAAACCTAACATTGGTTCATTTGGGTCACCAAAAGAGATAGCTCAGTGGACAAGTAAAGATGAGTTACAGTGAGGTCAGCCCAAATGTAATAAGCCAAAACCTAGGCGACTGTCAGTGAGAAAGAAAACCAATGATTGGTCAGGACAAAGTGGGAGGGAGGGTATGTGCATGTGATATATGTGTGCAGGTGGGGGATGTCCAGAGATGAAGGAGGTAGAGACAGAGCCTAGACTTTTTATAGTGTGGGTTTGTGAAGGGACATTGCATGTGGCTTACCTGCTCCTACTGTCTTGGGGGTGTTTTCTGAAAGGGCATACTACCTAGTGAACAAGCCAAATGTTCTTTATCAATGATTATCAAAGGCATCTATGAAATCATGTGATGAACTCTGCCAATTTACTACTGACATGACTGCTATTGTAGGGAAAAATACTCATTGTCAGTTTTGGGTGCCATGTGAGTCTTTGTTATCATTTATAGGAAGGAAATACAATGAAAGTAGAGGAGAAATACAGTTCACAAATATATAAATGATTTGATAACACTGTATATATAGGGCTGTTTGCCTATTTTTTGTTGTTTTTGTTCCTTTCAATGTGAGGCAATAAAGCCAGACAGGATTGTTCTCATATTCCGGTTTTGCCTTTGTAGTGTGTGTATATGTGTGTGCACAATATTATTTTTCACTCTAAGTGTATCTTTGTAGCACTTTCAAAATATGTTAGATATACTTTGGAAGGTGACAAATATCCTGTTTTATTCTCAGGAGAATGCCTATGTATTCAATGCAAAGTTACATAGGGATCCTTAAAGACAAAACAATAGTAATAACAGTAAAGACTGTAAATACCTCCAGTGCTGATCACGCTTGAGCAGAGAACCAACATCCACTGTGCAAGTGTATGGTGATACCAAAGAAAGAAAATGCTAAGAACGTGTTTTCATCTGAGGGGGCAGTGCAAACACACCATTAAATAAATGGTGAAAAAGACACAGAATGGAATAATAAATATCTCCTGTGGTTTTTCTTGTTTTGCAGTTCCTTTTAAACCCAGAGTGGATGATGCTGTCACAGATGAACCACTGAACAAAGTCTGTGAACAATTCCTATCTTCTCATTGGCCATCAGTTGAGGGAAGATGGAAGACTCTTACAAGGATAGGACTTCACTGGTGAAGGGTGCCAAGGACATTGCCAAAGAGGTGAAGAAACAAACAGTAAAGAAGGTGACTCAAGCAGTGGACCGGGCCCAGGATGAATACACCCAGAGGTCCTACAGTCGATTCCAGGACGAAGAAGAGGACTATGATTATTACGCACATCGAGAAACCTTTGATGAAGAGGCCAATGATGATGAAGGCTCCAGTGAAGCTACTGAGGGTCATGATGAAGATGATGAAATCTATGAAGGGGAGTATCAGGGCATCCCCACTACAAACCAAGAGAAAGACAGCATGGTGTCAATAGGGCAGCCCAAGGGCGATGAGTACAAGGACCGACAGGAGCTGGAGTCAGAGAGGAAAGCTGATGAGGAAGAACTAGCTCAACAGTATGAGCTGATAATCCAAGAGTGTGGTCATGGCCGTTTTCAATGGGCCCTTTTCTTTGTCTTGGGCATGGCCCTCATGGCAGACGGTGTGGAGGTGTTTGTTGTTGGCTTCGTGTTACCCAGTGCTGAAACAGACTTATGCATACCGAATTCAGGATCTGGATGGCTGGGTGAGTGCATCAAGTTAGAGAGACAAATTCTGAAACTAGTTTATTTGTTGCACACAATTAACAAATAGAATAAATACATTTTATCTAGAGCAGTAGTTCTTAACCTTTTTTGAGGTACGTAACCAACCAGTTTCATATGCGCATTCACCGAACCCTTCTTTAATGGTAAATAAAATATGATTTTTTTTCCAAATTCAAGACATAGGTATATGTTTTTTTACTGGTGCACAAAATGAGCCATGCATGAACATCACCTTGCTCAAATAACAAAACCAACAAAGTGCATGAACTCACAACAAATTATGGTATTACTTTATTCTGGCCTCTGCAGCAGAGGCTTCTCCGAACGCCTGAGACTGACTCATCGAACCCCTAGGGTTCGATAGAACCCAGGTTAAGAACCACTGATCTAGAGCAATGTATTTTTTCTAACAGCATTGCAAAAAATTTTAAACATACAAAGGAATCATCAAAAGACTTATCAGTGATGTCCATATATATCTACCACTTTATTCTATAGTTAACATTTATTATATTTTCTTTATCAGCTGTATTTGTATCTACCCATCAATCCAACTTATACTTTCATACATTTCAATGTAAGTTAAAGACATATATTTTAACATATGCTATTATAAATGTTACATTGGTTTATCCTTTATTAACTTCCAAAGGTATGCCCTTGGAAGTTGATAAACCTGGTATATGAAACTTATTTGACATGTTTCTAAATACAGAGGTTAATTCTATGAAATTCCGACAAGTGTGATTTCAAATTCCAAATTTCACGTTTTATGTATAATCATATGGTTTAAGTACTTTGGAACTCTGCTAACTTTAACTTTTTTACTAACCTATGTGTATGTTTTCTTGTTAATTTTTTTCAACTGGTCTTATTCATAGATTTTTCTTTGCATGACTTTTTCTATCATTTTTAGAGTTCATACCTTTATGACTAAACTAGAAAAATTTCATTTTCTCCTAGGATTTAAAAATCTATTTCAAATCATATTAATATTGCAATATGTATTAAAAATAGTATGACCTCCCTATAAAATATCTAGATAGCAGATTTGTAATTTGTTATACAATTGCCATACACTCAGGTTCCTATTGTTGCAAAGCTGTTGTTAATACAGCCACTTATTTCCTATGTGCAGTGACTGTACAAAGGCAGAGAAACATGTACACAGCTGAATATCCCCAACAACTTATAAGTCTATTTCAAACAGTGCCTTTTGCTCAGCATACCTCAGAGAAAATGTTTATGTGCATATTAAATCTTTATGTGTTTCAGAGTCTGTGCAAGAGAATAAGAATAACTGTTATCTCACTTTCCAAGGGACGTTTTAAAACTGAAGCTTGCAAAACCAAAATATATACAACTTTTTTGTAGAAACATTGTCACTTCATTAAGAAATGTTATACTCATAAGTGACGTCAGTGAAATGGCGCCGTGAGGGGTGCTCCTGATATCTCCCCCTGAAATTTCAACAAATTCAACAACTAGAGACAGAAAAACAATTTCAAGAGTATCTGAAATACACATACACCAAACAAAGGTATGATTGGGTGAAAAGGTGGCTAAATATATTATCCACTCTGAAGGAAATAAGATGGAGAACAGAGTATTCCACTTTTCTCACTGACCTGTGGAAGGGCTGCTTTCACAGAATTGAGAGTAAAGGAGGGTTGGGTGCAAGGGAAGAAGCTGGGCTAGGGCAGACAATCGAGTGTGCCGGTGGCTCAGCCTAAGATCATGGATGTGGAGCTAGCCTGAGCGGCCATTCCAGCAGAGGTGGGTGAGCGGGTTTCCTGTGGAGACCGGCACCAGAGTGGCTTTGGGTTTTGTTCCTGGACTGCAATCAATGGCGGCGTGAGAGTGGCTCCACCTGACTTCTGGTGTGGGCATGTGCATTTGCAGATGGAGGGGCTGGGCCAGAGACTATCAGTGGCTTTGGGTTTTGTTCCTGGTCTGCAATCAATGGCGGCATGAGAGTGGCTCCACCTGACTTCTGGTGTGGGCATGTGCATTTGCAGATGGAGGGGCTGGGCCAGAGACTATCAGTAGTTAGACTTTTGTGTGGGCTGTATAGCCAGAGTTTCTGTGGGGTCCCAGCTCCCGGACCAATACCACAGGAAGGAAGCAAGGGTCGGGATCATTAGGCCTGGACCTGTCTGTGTGGGACACCTCCACCAGCCAATACAGGTTACAAAGTATATTCCCGCAGAGCAGACTTGAGGACATGGTGGGGGCTGCGTGCTGGGCAGGGCTCACAAGCAACTTACTGTAGGCTACCAAACAAGACACTAGGGAGAAGCTTGTGGAGATCAGACCCATGGAGCACTGAGACAAACTAGACATACCCGAGGACCCTTAGAAAGGAACCTGACCCAAAGTAGGCTCACTGCCCTACCTGCTTATGCTGGTGGCTCTGGTTGGCAAAGCTTTACCCAGAACTGTCCTTTGAGTGGACCTGGAGGAGGGACTTGGTAGCTCTTAGGGCCTTTTTCTCTGCAGGCAGTGGCTGGGGCATCTTTCCACCAGCCGATACAGGTTACAAAGAGTGTTTCCACAGAGCAGACCTCAGAGAGCACTGCAGAAGTGGTGCGGGCTGGGCTGTAGGCTTCCCAAACAGGGCACAAGGGAAAAATGCCTGGGGAAAGTAGACCCACGGAGCACTGAGGCATACTAGACATGCTCGGGGGATTTTAAAAAGACAACTGAAAAGCAATCGACTCCCAGCCCTGCCTGTGTATGCTGGTGGCTCTGGCTGGAAAAGCCTTATCAAGAACTGTGCTAAAAAAAAAAAAAAAAAAAAAAAAAAAAAGAACTGTGCTTGCTTTGAGCAGAGCTGGAGGGGGTACTTGGCAGCTCTTAGAATCTTTTGCTCTCCAAGCAGTGGCTGGGGCAACTTCACAACTGGGTCCCCAGGCTGCTGCTGGCTCAGGAAGGAGACACGTGGGGAGAGGCACTGGAAAACCTGACTCTCCCATTGTCGGAGCCTGCAAACCCTAACAAGCCCCGCCTACCAACAGGACTGAGGCCTAGCTTATGTCATCGCCATAGTGACAAATCAATTGCCAATCTCTACTCAAGAATGCCACAGGGCAAAACCTGGGGTACAGCACCACCAGCCAAAAAGAGAAAGGTAAAAGAAAAAGAAGATAACCTCTCAAAACCAGAAAAAAAAATCATATTTTTTATAACTTAAAAAAATTTTTTTTCTTGTATTTTTCATCTTTTTTTTCATTTTGGTCATTTTATCCTCTTTTTATTTTATTCTTTTCCTTTCATTTTGAACTTCATTACCCATAGGTGTTACATTTTCCATTCTTGGTTTTATTTTTTTCTATGTGGGTTACATTCCAAAAACCTTAATTCTTTTTCTTTTCTTCTTGTTTCTTCTTTTCTCTTTTGTTTTCTATCATTGGATCATCATTCACAAATTATTTTGGGGGGATTCAAATGCTTTCTTTGTAGCATTTTGTATGTTTTTTTACTTTGTTTTTTATCTCTTTGTCATTTTCCCCCATCTCCAGCTTTCCATTCTATGTGGTTTTTGTTCCACATAACACTATATAATTGTAATTTTTTACTGAATTTTTTTAATTTTGTCTCTTTTTCTTTATTCCCTTTCACTTTATCTCTCATTCGATCATCATTTACAAACAAATCATTTTATTCTTGATTCAAATATTTTTTTGTGGCATTTTGTGTGTTTTTACTTTGTATTTTATTTCTTTGTCATTTTCCCCCAACTCTGGCTCTTCATTCTATGTAGTTTTTATTCTACTTAGCACAATAGAATTTTAACTTTTTCACTGTATTTTCTCAATTCTTTTTATCATCTCTTATTAGTGTTATTAACAATAGCACTCTCAAATGCCATTAAGGAAAAAGAAATAAAATATCATGGATATTTGACAAAAGACAGAGATATAGCTCAGATCGATAAGGAAAAATCTATAGTAAAATACTTCAATTGCTTGGAAACCTTAGAGTTCAATGAGAGAAAATTTAAAATTGAAGTACTAAAAATACTCAGGGATATACAAGAAAGCACAGACAGGCAATTTAAGGAGCTCAAAAAACAATTCAATGAACAAAAGGAATACATCACCAAAGAAATTGAAACTTTAAAAATGAATCAAACAGAGATGAAAACCTCAATTCATGAACAGAAAAATAAGGTAACAAACTTAGCTAACAGAACAAGCCAGAGGAGAGAATTAGTGACATAGAAGACAGGCAACTAGAAACACTAAAGAGAGAAATAAAGAGACTCATGAATTTAAAGAAATGAGAAACCTCTACAGGAATCGTCTGACTCCGTCAGAAAGAGCAACATGAGAATAATGGGTATATCAGAAGGAGAAGAGAGAGAAAACGAAATGAAGAACATATTCAAACAAATAATAGATGAGAACTTCGCAAGCCTGTGGAAAGAATTAAAGCCTTGAATTCAAGAAGTATACAGAATACCGAATTATCTTAACGCTAACAAAACTACTCCAAGGGACATCATAATAAAATTATAACAAAACAATGACAAAGAAAATAATCTCAAGGCAACCAGGGAAAAGAAAAATACAAAATATATAGGAAGGCTCATTAAATTATCATCAGATTTCTCAGCAGAAACTCTACAAGCCAGAAAAGAGTGAACCCCAATATTTAAAGTTCTGAAAGAGAGGAACTTCCAGCCAAAATTATTATATCCACCAAAGATACCCTTCAAATACGAAGGAGAAATAAAAGCATTCACATATACAAAAAACATGAGGGAATTTATCACCAGAAAACCTCCACATCAGGTAATACTAAAGAGGGATTTCTGACCAGATTAAAAAAAAAAAAAAAAAAAAAAACTGAAGTAAAATTTCCATCAAGATTACAATAAAAACAAGATTAATCTGTGACAACAAAAACAGAAAAAGGGGAGAGAACAAAGATTAACAGTCACAAGGAGGACAAAGTGCAGAAGCACTTAGGAGATAATATACTATAACACTAGGAAACAATTTTTTTTCATTTTTTGTTGCATTAGGTCTTAGAACCGTTGCTATATATTTCTGCATCGCTGATTCAAAATCTGAAATCCATTTTATTGTGCATGCTCCAGTTTTTTATGAACTTTTAATTTCATGTTGTTACATTTAATAGCATGCATTGGTTTTCCAATTGGAGTTAAAGGGCAATGACTCTCGAATTGAACATAACCACAAGGCAATTAATGTTTTACAAACATCACTTTTACATAATAGTAGCTGTTTTTAAATGTAAAAATTATTATCTGAAAAAAACACCCTCTTATTTTGTTTTAAGATTGAATCATGGCTTCTTCGAGTAGGCATAAATGTAAAAATACTCCTGACACCTTCTGTTATATATGCAGCTGTTACACACTAACATGAAAGGCACAATATATCATCATTTGTGACATATGCATATACTACCTATTTTCAAGTTCCCCTTGTCTACCAAGATAAGAATTGAACTCCTCATATTGTGTGTTGTAATTGTGAGAAAATGCTTTGTGACTGGACAAAAGGAAAATGTAAAGGAATCCCTTTTGGATTTCCAATGGTTTGGCGTGAACATAAGGACCACAGCAGGGACTGTTATTTCTGTATGATCCATACAGAGGGCATTGGCAAGAAAAACCAGCATATGATCACATATCCTAATATTCCTTCAGCAATACAACCTATCCAACACTCTGAGACACTCCCAGCTCCAGTTTTCAATGGTTTTATTTCTTCTAAAGACAAAGAAACTGAACATAGTGATCAAGTGTATTTTGATAAGATGCATTAGGAAATGTTTGTAAAATCTGAAGAGTCTTCTTCTGATGCCAAGCAGTCATTAACACCTCAGCAGTTTAGCCAACCCGAATTGATTGAATTAGTAAGAGATTTAGGCCTATCAAAAAAGAAGCTCAATTATTAGCCTCCAGGCTTCAAGAAAAAAATGTACTTCACTGGTCAGCTAAAGTATCTCATTTCAAGAAGCGTGAACAAATTTTTGTGAACTTTTTTTTCTGAAGACAAACACTTTGTTTACTGTCATGATATCAGTAGTCTTCTCAGCCAGCTAGGTGTTACCACTTACAGTCTAACAGAATGGCGGCTATTTCTTGACAGCTCTAAATGGAGTCTGAATTGTGTTTTTCTACACAATGGTAATGTTTATGCAGTGGTTCCAACTGGTTATTCAACTCATCTGCGAGAAGATTATAATAACATCAAAATTGTCCTTGACTTTCTGAAGTATGAGGAGCATAACTGGATCATTTGTGTGGATCTCAAAGTGGTAAATTTCCTGCTGGGACAACAGAGAGGTTTCACAAAGTATCCTTGCTTTTTGTGTTTGTGGGACAGCCGAGCTCGGGAGAAACTCTGGACACAGAAGGAGTGGCCAAAACATGAAGCTCTGGAAGTAGGGATGCAAAATATTGTGAATGAACCTGTAGTTAATCGAGACAGGATCATTTTTCCCCCACTTCACATCAAACTTGGCTTAATGAAGCAGTTTGTTCAGGCTTTGAATAGAGAAAGTGAATGCTTTCAACATATTATTTCTGCTTTTCCTGCCTTGTCTTTCAAGAAGATAAAAGCAGGTGTATTCAATGGACCTCAAATTTGAACTCTCATACGTGACAAAGAATTTGCCAGGAAGATAAATAAGGAGGAGAAAGCAGCATGGCAGTCTTTTGTGACAGTTACAAAGAACTTCCTTGGCAACAGAAAAGCAGAAAACTATGAACTTCTGGTTCAAAGGGTGCTGTTGGCTTTCTGCGACATTGGATGTAACATGAGCATTAAGATTCACTTTCTGAACAGTCTCTTTGATAAGTTTCCCAAAAATCTTGGAGTTGTTAGTGATCAGCAGATTACTGCTGGTGAATCAAACGAGATTGTCCTCAACAAGTACACAAACGCAAGATGTACAAATGCAAATTTTTGTCTGAATAGAATTTAAATAGGTTTTGCGCAAATTCTATGATTAAAATAAGTGTTTTAATATGTTCTATTTTGAAATTGTATACAAATTCTGATGCAATCATATCTTTTAGTGTATTAGTGTATTTACTGCATTATATAAATTATTATATTTTTACGAAGATGATGCCCAAGAAGACATTATATTTTATTATGTTAAACTAAATGTTGAAAATTTTATAAGATAAAAACCTAAAATCTTGAATTGTAAAAACCTGTAGCTTACAGAGTAAAACTAATGTCAGATTTGAGATCAGCTCACTTGAATTAGGTAAGAACAAGTGTTTTTGTGGATGCAACAAAAATTTTGTTCCCTGGTGTTATTTGTTCAAATGCTTTCTTACTGCCAGTTACAAAGCTTTAGTAACATTGAGAACCTGAAACATTATAGTAGCCAAGTGTTGACTGGTACCAAAGACACAGAAAACAAGGTATTCTAAACAAAGCTATACTTGATAACTAAACCTGAACTAAATAATAACTAAGTATCCTCTATTTGTTCCTGTTACCTTTTTCAAGACAAATATCAAGTGTAACAACTAATTTCCATGTGCCTTAGTAATTTTCATGACAGGAGGTTTAGTAGTATATTTGGGACAAAGCTAGATTACTGCAGGATAAAACGTGAATGGTGTTAAGAAAAAAGGTGGCAAGGGCATTTCATTTCAGAAGCATTAATTGAGCCCCAACTATGAGCCAAATACCTGCCAAAGTGCATTAGGAGATATTCTGATGAGCATGTAATGATCTTTGTTACCCAGGACCTTTTTTTTAGTAGGACAAGTGCATTATGTTTTTTTCCTATGACAGATATTGAACTCAATGCTCTATTCACAGAAAAAGGAACCACTAGAATTGCGTTTGGGAACTGGTAAAAATTTTATCTGGGAAGTTTTGTTTAAATAAGGTTTTGAAGGATGGATGAGTTCCCTGGTCAGATTAGAGGGAGAATGCCATTCTAAGAAGATGTTAAAGTTGGCAGATGACCTGTACTTTGTAAGGAATAATGGGAAGTTCACTGTGGCTGGGGAGAGTTTTGGGGCAGACAAGTCAAGTTGTGGACAAATTATCAAAGACCTTAATACCAGTATTGGGGGTTTGGATTTTGTCCTGTAGTGTGCAAGAATGGCAATATCATATCTGTGTTTTAAAAAGCTACCACCTCTGGCAGCAGTGTGGAAACAGAATTAAATGGGAGAGAGACTTAAAAACTCAAATGAACATGGAATTTACATCTCTGCCACTGCTTGATGTATGAGGATCTGCAAGAGATTGAAATTTCTGTGTGTCTATTTTCATAGCTATGCATTGGAAATAAGAATATTCCATTAGATTGGGAGAATTAAATGAGAGGAGCTTTGCATAGTTTTAGCAAAGTCTCTAATATAGAGAGAACTCTAATAAATTATTACTGCTATAATAGTTATTAGGAGGCTAATGCAAAAGCCCAGGCAAAAACATGATGGAATCCTGAAGGAAATCAGTTAGCAGCATGAGCATTGGGAAACATTTCTAAAAGAGAAATTGTGAAATTAGGTGAATGAGAAAAATGATTTAGTAGGAGTTGAGGCTGACATCAGGGGCAGAGCTTGAGCGGCTGCACAGGTGTTGGTATGAGTAACTAAGATTGAAAACCGAAGAGGCAGAGATGCTGGGAAGACAGATGAAGTCCATGTGGAGGGCACTGGTCTGATAGGTAGGAGAATAATCAGGACCAGAAGACAGATGTGGGATCTGAAAAGGGAGGTTTATTTAGCCTGACAGAAGACACTGCTAAACGGGTGGTGAAATGAAGGTACTTGTCAGTTAGCAAGGTGTTGGAGAATCTTTTGGCCCCAAATATTTGTAAGCCATAAATAAATTCACCTGCATGACGACACTTTTAAAATTTGATGTTATCTAAACACCTGGTTTCCATAGAGCCCACTTTGGAGGTAGGTGGGAATGGGAAAGGGATAATGGGACCACTTCTGGCTTCCTTTGTCCTACTTCATCAGAGCAGACATACGTTCATCTCTTGCAGAATTCGAGTTATGTGAGTAAAGGCTTCTGTAAAGTAAATGACAAGACAATTTTTAAACATCTTTTCTGGAATATCAGTGACTTCAGCTGCCACACTGGTGTTACAATAGGTTCATTGTTTAATAAAACAGTATTTGTGGAGTGACCATGATGTGTGGGGCATGATCCAAGGCCCTCATAATGAGAATGAGATGAATGAGGCTTGGTTCCTATTTTCAGGGAAATTGTGGTATTTTCCAGTTGTCGATATCTTACTGATTAAGGCAAACCTGTCTGGACTACAGACTTCCTACTGAGCTTCTTGGGGAATATTTGAGAGTAGTGCGAGAGATTTGGGTGTGGACAAAATATGCTACTTAAAAATCAGAGAGGAACAAGCATATAACCTAAAACATATTGTTGGCAATTTTTAGTTCACTTAGAAGCAGAAATTATTAGATTAAAAAGTGTGACTTCACTTATGAGATGTTTAAATGCTCCCTGATGACTCAGGGTATCCATTTTGATTCTATATATAACATTTTGCTTTTTCTTTATCCCTTTCTATCACCTGGTCACTGCTGTCATCTTAACTGCCTCCCGCATCTCCTGACGGTTCTGCACTGTGGTTTAAGAAACTAGACAACTAAGATTGTTAAGAATTATGTTAAATAAGAGCAAACAGACAATGAAAAGGAACTGAGAGCTGCTTGATTTTACAACTGGGGTTTTGTACTAGATATTTGGGATATCCAAAAACCAAGCTCAAGGTGCTGGAAGAGTAACAGGTATTGGAAGGACATTGGAAGTGGGGCTTTGGTGTGTTTCTACAATGTATATCTTTTTTATTCAATTGCCAATAACTCTGTAAATAAAGCAAGGACTCGGCTATGCCCTTTTTTCACTTAGTTATTAAAAAAGAAAAGTCAAGTAGCTGCCTTAAATTATTTTATTAGTCAGAGTGCGGTATAAATAAGTGGCTTAAGAGTTTAAAATTAATACAAAATAAAATTAAGGTTATGAAATTGCAATTGACCATTACTATGGTCCTTTCATTCTCTGGGCTCCCTTCCTCAAGGCTCTTTGATGGAAACTTGTCCTGCAGCCTACTTGCCATTGCTCTTTTGATCATTCCTGGAGGGAAGGGGTCACATTATGTCCCTCTTCAAAACATTTGCTAGTTAGTATATAAATTACTTTAAACTCCTTACAATGAAATTCAAAACTCACCTCAATCCAAGTCATATCTATTTTTCCAGTCTTATCAGCTACCCACTCTTCTCCCCAGATATTCCAAAATCAGGGTAAAGTTGTCAGATAAAATACAGGATGCCCAGTTAAACTTGAATTTGAGATAAACAATAAATAAATAACATTTTAATATGTCTTATAATATTTGGAATATACTTACATTAAAATATTATTTGTTAATCTGAAATTTGATTTAACTGGGCATTATATGTTTTTATTTGCTAAATCTGGCCACTCTACTAGTAGTGGTAATGACAGCAGAAGGGACATTTCTTTGTCTTCTATGTGTCAGGTATCATAGCAATCATATCAATTTCATTATCTCATATAGTCAAAATCACATCCAATTCAGACTTTCTGAATGAATGCTAGAGGATGGGCCTGGGAAACTGTATATATGTTTTATAAAGATCCCAAGTGATTCTTTCTCAAAGTATTTTTTAATTTTATTTTTATTGATTTTAGAGAGAGAAAGGAAAGGAGAGACAGAGAGAAAAAAACATCAACTTGTTGTTTCACTTGTTCATGCATTTATTGGTTGATACTTGTATGTATGGTGACAGGAAACAAACCTACAACCTTGGTGTATTAGAACAATGCTCTAACCAACTGAGCTATCTGGCTAGGGCCCAAGTGTTTTTTATTCAAAGGAAAATTTCAGAAACACCGTGATCTAGACCAGTGCTTCTCAGACATAAATGTGCCATCCAGTCACCTGAGGTTTTAATACAGCATTCCTGGTATGGCAGGGGAGCCTTCATCTGACAAGCTTCTAGGCAATGCGGACAATGGTGGCTATGAAACCACTTCGAGTAACACTGTCTTGGGCCTCCTTAACCAAAGAGCAGCAGCATGCCTGAAAATTGTGATAGTTAAGGCTATAAATGATATTATGATTTTAAACAAGGGGGAGGTTATAATGTAAGTAAGGGTGTTTTCCTTATTCACCAACATACAGTAATGTGCATTCCAAGGGAGTTTTTTGCGCTGTTTTTGAGGAAAGGTTTTCTTTCCAAAAAGTAGCTCTCTTTTTGACAGCTGAGGGATGCAGAGTTAGTATTTTTTCCTGCAATTAAGTGGGTATTTGCTTCTTTACACTGTTCTTTCTCCTACACAGTAAGGAGATCACAGTCTCTGACCACATTTAAAGCTACACATCCCAGAATGGACCTCAAATGTGCAAGGCATAGTGTGACTCTGCTTAGTGGTAATAGTTTCTCAGTGCCATCGCTGTGATCATAAAATTATAATTTGACTCCTTTGTGTTTCTTTCTTCCTATCAACATGAAATTAAATGGCTTTTCTGAAAATAGCTTAGTGTTCTCATGAGAATCTTGTTAAATCAGAAATATTACAAGTACCACTGTGTCAAAAGAACTGATTGAAAACTGAAAGAGATAACCAAACTGCTCACCAGATGGAAGGCCTGCTGTGGGAATCAATTCAGCCACAAACATATCCTCCCAAATGGAGGCAGATTACCGTATTTTTCTCTCCATAAGATGTACCTGACCATAGACACATCTAAGGTTTGAAGGAGAAAAATAAGAAAAAAAATATTCTGAACCAAATGGTTTGTTAAAATATTTAATAAAATACCGTATTTTTCGCTCCATAAGACACATGGCATTTTCCCCTCCACTTTTAGAGGGAAAAAGTGTGTCTTATGGAGCAAAATATATGGTATACATGTGAGAGATGGTTGGCTTCTTGGTGCCCTCTGTTTGCTTCCTTATCCACTTATTTTTCTAATTAATAGCCTAGAGATGTCTTTTTGGAATGCCACCTTTCCCGCTTAGCAGTTCTCCAGCTGGAGGAGTACCAGTAGAGACTCAGCCATCTCCCTGTTTCTTACCAGGTTGGTGCAGGACACTGTCCTCTGTTTTGTGACAGATAAAAAGATCAACCAGACAACAGCCTGTGCAACAAGATGCTTGTTGTTAAGATGATATGGGAATCAAAGGACTGAGATTAATTCTGTTTGAGGGTGGTATGGATTTAGAAAGTGTTCAGAAAACTGTGGTATTTGAGACAGGCTTTGAATTGTGGGTCGAATTTAGACTTGCCAAGCTAGGAGTGGAGAAAGGGCATTTCTGGGAGAGAGAACAGACTGAGCCAAGGCACAAAAGCATGGAAATCTTGGATTGAGTATTGTGAGTAAATTGTGGTTCAATTCTGTTCAAAGGAAACATACATGGTAGGGAGCAATTGGAAAGGTGGGTGGGGACCTACCTGTTCATGGAGAGCTTTCAATGAGTTTACTCTGGAGCATGTGGGGAGCAGTTGTCTAGTAAGCAGAGAAGTGATGTGGTGAAAACAGTCCTTTCAAAGCCTGCTGCATTTGGAATGGATTGAAGAGATGCAAGCTTGCCAACATGCAAGGTTTATTTGCATTTGAATGGCCCAGCCTATAGGTGGTGGGAACCTGACTGGGGCTGATGGCAGAGGGACTGGAAAGGAGAAAAGAGAATATTGGGCCTTCACTCATGGATCAGCTATGGGAACAGGCAAGAGGAAGGTCAATGGCACTGAGGCTTCATGCCCAGGTGTTGTATTAGGTAGCAGTACCTTATGTAGAAATTGGAGTGCTAGGATTGGTCAGGAGGTGCAGGGAGCTGGTGCACCGAAAGGAAGTCGAGTTTAGTTACACCAGGCTGTAAGAACTTACTGTTTTATTCAGAGACTACCCTTAGTACATAGTGCAAAGCCTGGGTGGTAAATGGTGCACAATGCATTTGTGTTGTGTTTGAGGTGCCAAACAATGTGTTCAGGAGAAGTAATCCAAGAGAGAATTTGAAAATGGGTTATGGAGTTTGATGGGGAAACTCATCCTGGCAGAGGGTGTTTTACAGATCTTTGAATAGAGATTTAGCACCCACAGGAGAGGATGATATGTGGATGGGGAGAACACAGGAAGGGGAGGGTGGCTAATGCAGATCTTTAATAACTGCTTTAAGAGGTGAGAGGAGAAAAGTTATAACCTAAATGATTGAAAAAGCAGAAAAAGTCTCAGCTGCCTGGAGGCCAAGAACAGAGTTTTGGGACAGAGGAAGTGGTCATAACTGCTGAATGCTTTGGAGGCATGACTGAGAAAAGAAGACTGGCCTTGGCAATGCAAAAACTATTTCAGAGAGTGGAAAAAACAGATGTCAGATTAACTGCCAGATTGAATTCTAATGTATATTTGTAAAGGAAATGAAATAAATCTTTTTTAAAAAATTGGTTTTAAAATAGTGTGCTATATTTGTTTGGGATACTACTTCTAATAACATAATTATACCATACACTGGAGCAGCTAAAAAAAACCCATTATCTTCTGCACGGGAAAAACTGCAGATTTTGAGCCATTATCTAGTACTTCTATGTCATTATGTGCCAATAATCACATCCGGAGTATATACGAGAGATAAATTGACAAACCAGGAAAAGATTGGGTTAGCTGCTGCTATCTCATTTTACCTATATTTTACAGATTGAAAACAGTGTCATTTACTGGTACCTCTGGATTTAACAATAAAATAAACTTTGTTGAAATGTTTGTATTTAAGCATTCAAATAGCAATGATAAATAGTACAGAACTGCCCGGGGCAGGTGTGCAGAGGAGAAAGGCAGCTCTCAGTTGGTCACTCCCTAGGGGTAAACTGACTGTCTTCTATGACCACACACTACAACTTCGTCCCCTTGATTTCTGCTAGATCAGTAAGGAAGGCTCCTATACTCTGCCCCCTTCACCACACTGGGAATACTAAATTTATACTGTAGGGACTCAGGCATGTGATGGTGGCTCCAGCAATTTCCTACTATACATCACACAGTGTGTGGGATTCCAGATTATGTTTTCTCAGAGTCATGACACATGCATTGTATGTATATATCACATTTAAAAAATCTATTCATCTGCCAGTGGACATTTAGATTGTTTCTATGTCTTTGATGCTGGGAATAATGCTTCAGTGAACATGGGAATGCAGCTACCTTTTAGAGATACTGATTTCAATTCTTTGGGGTATATACCCAGAAGTAGGATTGTTTGATCATATGGTAGTTCTATTTTTAAGTGTTTAAGGAACTTCCTCACAAGGTCAGAAATAAAATTCAAAGCACATGAATAAACACCTAAGATTAACTATTTCAACAAGGGTGCCAAGACTACCCAATGTGAAAAGGATAATCTTTTCAACAAATGGTGCAGGAACAACTATACTGCTCACAAAAATTAGGGAATATTTCAAGATGAATATGAAGTGATTAAAAAAAGCATTTGATATTTTTTTATTATAAGAACATCAGAAAAGCAAATGACAAGTCAAAGAAAGTTGTTCGATTATACAAATGAGATACAAAACCAACTTTTATTTCATTGATGAAAATACACTGTACAAAAGGCTAAAAGTACTGGAGCATCTGTGCATTCCCTGATGCCCTAATTTTGATGAGCAGTGTAGATAGCTACATGCAAAAGAACAAACTTAGACATTTTCCTCACACCATATATAAAAATTAATTCAAAATAGATCAAAGATAAATGTAAGAGGTAAAACTACAAAACTCTTTGAAGAAAAAGAAACATTTATGACCTCTGATTTGACAAATGGGTTTTAGATATGACACCAAAAAAGAGAAACAAAAGAAAAATTTATCAAAATTAAAAAGGTTTGTGCATCAAAGCACACCATCATAAAAGTCAAAAGATATCCCATAGGATGAGATAAAATATTTTCAAATCATGTATCTGATAAGGGACTCATGTCCAGCATAAATAAAGAACTCTAAAAAGACAACCCAATTAAAAAATAGGCAGATTACTTAGGCATTTCTCCTAAGAACATTTCCAAATGATCAATAGGCACATGAAAAGATTTTCAGCATTAATAGTTCTAAGGACTGCAAATTAAAACCACAGGAGACATTGTTTCATACTCATTTGGATGGCTAGACTCAAAGTCAAGTAATAATGTGTTGGCAAGGATTTGGAAAAATAGGAACCCTGATACATTGCTAGTGGGAATATAAGATGGTACAGCCACTTTGGGAAAAAGTCTCGCAGTTCCTCACATGGTTAGTCATAGACATCATATGACCCAGCAGTTCTCCTATGTATACACTCAAAAGAACTGAAAACCAAAGTCCACACAAAAACTTCCACACGAATGTTTATAGTAACATTATTGATAATAGCTAAAAGGTGGCAAGAACCTAAATGTCTATAAACTGATAAATGGATAAATAAAATTTGATGTATGCAATAATGGAATATTGCTTGGCCATGAAAAGAAACGAGAAATCAGAAAGATGAGTTAATTTTTTATGGAAACAACATTAAACTTATATCAAATACAGCTGCTTTGATTCAGCAAGCCACAACAGTTAAAAACAAGGATAGCTGAACGTTTTTGGATGGTATCTATGTTTCTGAAAAAGGAAAAGTTGCACAGGCTGATAATAAGATCTAAGTTGTCCAACTATAGAAACAGCATGATGATGAATGATTTTTCAGACTTATTTGTAATATTTTAAAGATGCATTAAAATTTGTGTATTGGGGGGTGGGGGGAGCGAATGGAGTACATGCTACAACCTAAATGGACCATGAAAATATTATGCTAAATGAAATAAGCCAGTCACAAAAGGTCACAATTATACTGTCCATATATTTATGAAATGCGCAGAAAAGACAAATCTATAGAGGCAGTAGGTTATTTGTTGCTTAGGGCTGATGAGAGGATGGGAGGGATAATATGTAAAAGATATGGGGTTTCCTTTTGAAGTGATGAAATGTTATAAAATGGGTGTTGCAGTTGCACATATCTGTGAATATACCAAAAAATGCATTGAATTTTATATTTTAAATGGGAGAATTGGATAACATGTGAATTCTGTGCCAATAAGGCTGTGTTTTAAAAAGAATAGACATGCATGGTTGCTTGGGAAATTGACTTGCTTTGTAAAGGTAGACCAAGTATATTTGTATATATTCCTTGTGTGCAGTGCCATCTTTTTTTTTTAACATTTTTTAAATTTTTTATTTATTCATTTTAGAGAGGAGAGAGAGAAAGAGAGAGAGAGAGAGAGAGAGGGAAAGGGGGGAGGAGCTGGAAGCATCAACTCCCATATGTGCCTTGACCAGACAAGTGCAGGGTTTTGAACCGGCAACCTCAGCATTCCAGGTTGACGTTTTATCCACTGCGCCACCACAGGTCAGGCCTACAGTGCCATCTTAATGACTATAAAACCCAGGATAGAAATAGGAAAGTAGTGGTATCTTATTATCTGGTTCTTCAATTTTATTTATTTTCTTAATTATTTTTATTTATTTATTCATTTTAGAGGAGAGAGAGAGAGAGAAGAGGGGAGGAGCAGGAAGCATCAACCCCCATATGTGCCTTGATCGGGCAAGCCCAAGGTTTTGAACTGGTGATCTCAGCATTTCAGGTCGATGCTTTATCCACTGCGCCACCACAGGTCAGGCCTGGTTCTTCAATTTTAAATGAAACCTGTTATTCTGTTCTGTTTACTGTAGCCCACATTTTTATGTCACTGATCATTTTACTTGGGCTATTTATAGTCTTTAGAATGATATTCTTGAATGCATTTGGCTTAGAAGAAAATGAAAAAAAAAAGCTGTTTTCAGAATAATAATTTCTATGAGCCATTAGGTTAATAAGATTAGAGCAACACTGAAGATATATGTATATATCATTGACATAGTGATGGGAGAAGTTACTGTCAGATAATGATATTCTTGAAACCATGTTCTAGCGCTTGCCTTAGTATACCTTTATTTTTTTTCCCTGAAATATTCCATGAATGCTTCCAAGGAGATAGCTGTATATTTTAATATTGTTTTTATTTTTATAGTGTGATGTTAGAAATATTACATTTGGCTTTAATAATTTAGTAATTGTCATTTAGCAGCCATGTACACTAAATGCTGTATAGAGCACATAACAGACAAATATCTGCTCTGAAGAACCTTTGGGCTGGGAACCAGAACCCAGGGTTTCTTCAGAGTCAGGATGATAATTAGCTTTGTCCAGACTCATCTGTAGAATGAGAAGATGTATCAGAAGTTTCCCAACAATCTTGTCAGTTCCAGCCCTTTATGATACTGAGATTCTATGAAAAATGAATTATCTCCATATGTAGTAAGCAATAGAAAGTTGTTTTAAAAAGAAAAAAAAATAACTCCATACATATCACATGGCATCCTATCAGATAATTGGATTACAGTGACATTTCTAGAGAAGAAACAGGCTTACATGGATTGAACCCTGGAACTCTGAAATGTTTCATGGGACATGAAGTATGATTTGCTTGATCCCGTGTGTTCACTGGGAATGCCTGTATTCCTTCTCACCAGTCTGTAGTACTGAGAGCTGTGTTGCTCAAACTGGTCCTGTGAGATATTAAAATCTAAATGACAATTACTAAATTATTAAAGCCAAATGTAATATTTCTAACATCACACTATACTGTGGGTCTTCTCAGAGAGTAAAATATGCAAAACTGAGATGATCAATACAATATTCAAAGGTGATTGACTGTGAAACCCTTTGTTTCATAGAGCACGCATTAATACTTCACTAAATAAGTAAGAATAGTTTGCTGACCTAGGAATTCAGTTTAAAGGCCTCTGCCCTGGACACTGATAACAGGTGTCAAAATTCAGGGCTCCAGGAAATGTCCTTTCTGTGTTTATGCATCCTTGGGTTGCCAGTGCATGGAACATAGCTATTACTTAAGAAATGTTTGTGGAATTAATGACTGAATGAACAAATGAATGTGCACATGGTGGACTGTAGCCAGCTAGTCTCTCTTCTAATCAGTATTTATGCATTAAGCTTGCATAATGCAGATGAGCTCTGATTATTAATGATTACCCCATGTGTTTAGGTCTAAAGGGCACTGTCACCCCAGCTAGTTTATAGCCCTCTTTAATGGTACCATGCACTTTATTAGTGTGGTTGGCCTGCCCCTGCTCCAAGTCCGTCTTGGCTCACCATTAGCCCTGCAGTGCAGCCTCACAGGCAGATAGATTGCCTTCTTCTCTTTGAGCTTCTTCTCTCACACAGATCAAACAGTAAGAGTTTTCACAGTAAAAGCCAAATTCGACCTATGATGACCATCATTATAAACGGTCTACGGCAAAGCCAGCACTTTCTTTGGATTCTTGAACCTCATGCTTTCCTCCCTGTTGAAGAAGGAGGAATGAACTCTTCTGTATTCATTTTGATTTTCTATAAACTTATTCTCAGTACACATAGAAGGAACTTCATCAAATGCAAAGAAAATATCTCCAAAGCCTTGGGTACAGTAAGCAGACACTGATGCTGGAAAGTTTCCCGACTGGTACACAGCCTCCCACAGTCTTCTCATCCAGTAGGTATGCCACCAGTCCTGTTACTGTGCTGTCTTCTGGATACTAGGGGGATGTGTTCACCCATATTTGCCTTTCCCTCAACTGACAGAAATGGGGATTATCTACACCTTAACTCAATTGCTAAATTAAAGTAACGATCCAACCATCTCCTTTTTTAAAGGAAAGAGAATAATTCATTTCTTAAGGTGGCATGTTTTCTTTAAATACTCTAATATTGTTTAGAAGTATTAAGAGTTCTTTTACTGGCTTCTGATTCTTTTCAGGAACTCGTGAGTTGTTAGAGAATTACCCTATTCCTTTTCTAGATACTCTCAAGACCATTTTCCATACAACATTTATGTACATTAGGGACTGTTATTCATATCAGGAAGAAATTTATAATCTGCACTGTGAATTAAGAACTACCTGGTAGAAAACAATTGTCAAAGACAAAGCCAGCCAGATCTGAGTGACGTGTCGCCTCTCTTTTGCACGCCTACTGTTTGAGTTCTGCCAGCTGAAGACATATCACAGGTTTAATCATGTGACTTGCCCAATTTTATTTATTTTTTTTTTAATACCGAGTCATTTTCAACTTGACCCTAAATTCTGTATATTTGTATTAAGAGCACCATGCAAATGAGTTATCGTTTTAGGCATTCAAATTCAGCCTGCGATATTTTGTTCTTTCTTGGGATGCACAGCTGCTGGGGATGGCACTCACAGCCTCATTATTGAGAATCTAGGTACTTTAATACTTACAAGAAATTGCAAAATAGTAAAAAGAGTTCCTGTTTACCCTTCACTCAGCTTCTCCCAATGATATCTTTCTAAACCTAAGTATATTCTCAAGCCACAAAATTGACATTGGTATAATACTTTTAATTCAAATACAGACCTTATTTAAATTTCATCAGGTTTATTTTTTTTTTACATTCACTCTTTTAGAGGATGGGTGTAGTTCCAAGAAATTTTATCACATATATAGATTCGTATCACCTCACCACACAATCCTGGTCCAGAATCTCTGTTCCATCACCACAAAGAAACTCCCTCATGTTTCTCCTGTGGTCATACCATCTCTCCAGCCCTAACTTCTGGCATCTCCATCTCTATAATTTCCATTTTGAGAATGTTATAGAAATGAAATAATACAGTTTGTAGCCTTTGGTAATTGGTTCCCCACCCCCCATTCAGCATAATGCCCTTGACATCCAAGAGTGATTATGTGTTTTAATCATTTGTACCTATTTATTGCTGAGTGGTATAAGTACTATCTATTGAGCGTGGGGTTTTTGTTTAATTTTTGTTAGGTTAAGATCAAAGTCAAAAAGATCAACCTAGTAGCTGAGTAGATTTTGGAACTGGAAAGCAAGTAAGGTGAGGCCAGGGAGGCAGTAGGGCAGATGGGTAGAAAGCAGGGACAGAATCAAACCCAGACCTGGAAGGTGATAGCTGCAGAAGGGGTATGTCAGAATCAAGCTTACAGTCTAGAACTCGGTGTGGCCAGAAGAAAAGATTAGCAGTGATGGGGGGTGGGGGAATAAATGCCTAATGTCTCCTCCACCTGTTCCTGACTAACCCAGGGCCTCAAGCCCAATTCCCCCTGAGTCTTCTGATATTGTTTCTGTCCTGCGGTATCTCCTGTTAACATCATGCCCAGAATAGAAATGAAGACGAGGAATATGGGTTCGGTTTTAGACATTTTTTCAGAGTACAGGAAATTCCCATAAGTTGACCCGCTACATAATGACACAGCAGCATTCCGCATCCCTACAGTGTGGAATCTGAGGTGATTTGGCTCAAATTTCAAAGCGTTTTAAAGGCACAGAGAGGGATGGAGTAGAAATTGGACTCCTTAATCCCGAATTTATAATTAGAACTAACAAACCCCTACTTGAGCAGTTGAAGAAATGTCTTTGCTTAGCCCAGATTGAACTGTAAAATGATAGAAGGAATGAGACTTGCAACAGAGTAAAATAAAAAAGACCTTTGTAGAAGTTATCATTTGATATTATGATAAATAAATTCTGCAAATATTTATGAGCTGGGGTCAAACCAATAGATAACTGCACCTATTAAATGCTGCCTCAGCAAATGTTTCATTGAGTTATTGTACTTTCAAGTTTGGGAATGTAACAATGTGTGGGCCTCCATGTATGCTCCTTCCACAAAATGACAGAAATTATTTGGATGATGTTAATAACAGAGCCCTTTTTTAGGCATCCACAAACTTCAGTCTTTTCAACACTATAGACCCAAGCTTTCTGCAGCATAGCTCTTTTCCTGTTTCAGTAGAATTCAGTGTTCAAGGTCAAGTTTGCCAGTGTAAAGCATTCTTCTTCTAAGAGGAAATGCTTGGGCATGGGGTTCTATGACATAGAAGGTCCTCTTTCTACTTGATATACAGCATGTAGAATTAGAACATCAAAAGGGAATATTTTATGAAGTATATGATTATCTAACTATTATGCTATGCACCTGAAACTAATACAAAATAATATTGAATGTAAACTGTAACTGAGAAATAAATTTTAAAAAATATTGAAAGGAAGTCAAACCATGTTGATTTTATTTCAATGAGTCATGCATCATGGTCATGCCCTGCTCTTAGTGTAAAAAGATTCTGTATAATTATATAGTGACCCTCTTCTGCAGAGCTTAAGACATTCTCAAATTCGATCATGCTCCCGAAAAGGAAAACAGATGAGGCTGACATTAAACAGTGATAGTACTAACCTGACAGACACCTGATATTAGCTGTGAGCTTATACCTTCAGACACTGGCAATTTCTTTTTATTGACTTCTCTTCCTGGTGTGTTGTCAAACTAACTTCAAGACCATAGCAAATTTTGGCATTAAGATTTTCACCTGTAAAATGTGTAATTTGACTCAATATCTCATGTCCCATCTAGTTTTTTATCTTCCCAGGCTTTGTATCTTGGTGGCCTTGAATGTGCCTGCTTGGTACAAAGGGGAAATCTCAGAGTTAAGGATATATATTCCTATTATTTTTGTGAGCTAGAAGAAGGTAGCATTGGTTTGTCATTACAAATGGGGAAACCTAGGATAATTATAGTGGCAAATACTTATATAGGTTTTAGTATCCTCCAGAAATAGTTCTGAGCACTTTATGAGATTTAACTTGTTTTATCTTCATAATAACCCTATGATGAAGATATTATTTTATCCCTGCTTTACAGATGATGAAACTGATGCCAGATAGCTTAATGAGTTTTATACAAGGTCACATGGCTAGTTAATGTCAGAAGTCCTGTTCCATTGAGTAGCAACCAGAAATTGGAATCAGAATCTTTATCAGCCGAGTTATTCCTAGGCTTTTTTATAAATCCATATCTAAAGGATGCGTTTTACACTTTTTTTTTTTTGGTCCTCAGATGTTATAGAAAAGACTGAAGTTCAGTGTGTGAGACAGAGAATACTGCTTCTGATTTTGAGACAGCATTCATGATAACCATACCCATGATATATGTACGCCTATTAGAGCCTGTAATTGCTTTCTTTTTTGCAATAAAAGGTGATCATTTGTGAGTCCTGACTAGTACATATTGATGAAAGGGTCCTTGAGTTTTCAGCAAAAATATTCAAGTGTCCAAATGACTCTGAGCCTCTAAATCCTGCACATAAACTATGGAACTATGGACCTCTTCTAGGTAAGGTCAAAATCCACTCTCCCAGAATCATCTACTGGCCTTTCCTGGAGGATTCCTGCCTCACCGGCGCCCTCTGAACTCCAGGACCCTGCATCCCTAACTGACATTCCCGCTTTAACCAGACTCCTCCTGCCCATCGAACTGCTCACCCTGGATCCCATCCTTACCTGGGATCTAGGTCAGACAATAATGGTAAAACTACTTTACTACTTTAACTACATTGGCCAAAAAAAAACAAAAGTAGGCAAGCAAAAAAGTATAAAGCTAAGAAGATTCTATAAAATTTTAGAAACATTCACATGGGGCAGATCCATAAAGAGTAATTAAGTGAAAAAGTAAAAGTATTCACTAGCTTCTTAATCGCCTTCTGGAGATGGTGTCATGAAGGGTAGTGGTGCTCTTCAATCTGGTACCCCATCAACAGGTCTGTCCTGGTGGAGGATTCTGTTCACACTGAATTTTTTGCACTGCCTGGCCCTCTCACACCACTCAGCCCTCATGATGCCCTCGAGTGAATATCTCTTTCCCTCCTTGTCAGCCCTCCCCTCTCCACCTAAATCACATTCTAACAAGTGCACATTGTAAAGTTCCAGAACAAAGATTCTCACCAGAGTTTCTCATAAAATATAAAACAACCCTTCTTTTCTGAAAATATGCTGGCCCCGGGAGTTTACACAGCTCTGCCATGATGTTCCAGGGACACTCCAGTAACAAATTGAACGCAGAAGAGGAACCTGCTCTGCCCCTTTGTTGCTCCCTAAGATTGCCCTGTAGACACCATTGCTTAATTAATTCTTCTGGTGTGTCATTAATCTCGAGGAACTAATTTGGTGCTAACGTAGCCGTGGTAAGTAGTACTCCAGCAAGCCTCCCTCTATTTTTCACCATTAATTAATGAACTGTTGTTTAAAGTTTCCTGAATTAACTGGGTTCCTGTGTCAGGCAGTTCTCCTGACTGGGCATGAAAGAAAAACAACAAAATAAGAACATAAAACACCTTTTTATGGACAAAGTAGAGGAAAAATGAACAACTGTTTCACCAAACTCTTTGGGGCACAGTTCTGAATGTATGTTAAAAATCAATGAATTGGCTGGTTAGTAATTGGTGAAAGTCAGTTAGTGATTCCATTTAGAAGCATGCCAGTCCCCAGAACCATTGTGGCAATATAATGACTATCATTCCAATTCACTGGTGTAACAAGATTAGCTCAGAACTCTGTGACTACTGTACTGTATTTAGCATCTAAACTTGACAATATTCAGAGGAACCTTCTTAGTTGTGCCTAAAAAGTGTGGCAGGGTGGTGAAAAGGGAATTAGGGGTATTACAAAGGCTTAAGTAGATATATTTTATCTCAGACTTGTCAGCTAGAATTTTGTTTCTGAAGTTGAGAGAACTACTGGATCAAAGAAGATAGAACAAAACTGGTAAGTTCCCCAGCAGCACCAGGGGAATCTACCAACCATATCAAACCATTACCTGATTAGCAAAGGTTTGAGTCAGTCCTGTGTCTACTGCAAGTTGATGATAATAATTAATGTTCTAATCTGGTTCCTTTATGTGAAACACGTTAACAGAGCTACCAGACACTGCTGATGCTGCTTGTAAACCGTGTTAACAACAATAGTGCCTGGAATGTGAGGGGTGAAGAAAAGTAGCACGAAGTGAATCAGCTTGCGAGATAGCGAGATAATTTGGCTGGCTACAAAAACTGTGCTGGTGCAAGTGGTGTTGATTTGTGGAGAAATATTGTGGTTGGTAGGAGAGAAGTGATTTCCCAAAAGGTCAGCAATGTCTTCTGGAGGGATAGGGAGCAGCTGTTAGAAATCTCACAGTTCTGAGAAAATCTGGAGGGAAAGACAGAAGGAAGGGGTGTAGGAGCAGGGGATGATACACTGAGAAAAGATACATGGAAAAGAAATGTTACAAATTAAGAGATCGTCTTCCGCCTCAACTATGCTGACCTCATTTTTAAGTCTCTGAAGTTTCTATTTGCTCTTCACAGATTCAGAGCTCTTCTTCATTGCCGGGTGAAATTAGGGGTGTCTTTGGCTTCCCCTAGAGGCTAAATCTGTCAACAACAGTTAATGTACCTGAAACAAATTGTCATCTCTTAACACTAAAACAAAAGGAAATCTGACCATGGCTAGATTTTACTTACATACGCTACGGATGAGGTATAACTTAATTAAAAAGAGAATTTGCTCTTTAAAGTAGGAGAATATATATAGTTTTAATTAAGAAGAAAAACTGACACAATAGAATTGTGACTTTTTACACATTAGTGACAGTTATAGTTGTTGAAGTACAGAAAGCAAACTGGATCTAAGAAGGGTTAAATAGTGTTAAGTCTTCTCATCTTCCAGACAACTTCGTGTGTGAGGCTTGATTAGCTGATGGGTTTACTCTTAACCCTAATCCTGAGTGCGCTTAACTTTAGAAAATTATCTATAATTGTATTTTAAATTGCTAAACAATTAAGGCATAAGATCGAGAAAACTACATAAAATTTATTATTTCTAAAAGCTGAAATTAGAACTTTTGAAATGAAAACTAACCATACAACCTGGAAGTTTAATGAGTCAGATCTCATTGGGAAAGTCAGCATGTGGGCCACTGGGAGAGAGAGTAATAAAGGCATAGTCAACCCTGTCAAACCTCCTACACACACACACACACACACACACACACACACACACCTGCACTTCTGTCAGCATCTCTCCTTTGGGATGGGGCAAGTTGCAGGTGGGCAGGGGATGGTGTGGTATCATTCTAAGGTGTGAATGTAGCACCAAGCTCTCTAATCCCTACATGTGACACTGCTCCGCTTATCTGCACACACAGCTGGGAGGCTTCCCCAGCCCCAAGGGGTAGTTTGCTGTTTGTGACATCCCTGTGTGCACTGTGTTCTCTTTCTCCATCCCCTCTCCCACCGACAGTGAGTCCAAGTTTAATACATTTAGTTTAATTTGTGAGATTTAAATGATCACTGATCTACCCCATTGAAGATGAGAAAAATGGAAGAGTCCAGAGGTTCTCAGCTTGGGGGAGGCTGGTTTTGCAGAAAAGGCCGTGATAGTGAATTTGCTACCCAGTGTTCTAGAAGAGCTTTGGCTCTGGTTCATCTGCCCCCAAACTTCATTAATTACCACATTGCAGTGGTGTGCTCCCGAGCACACAGAACGTCTGTCCTCCTGATCTTCCCTCTCGGGCCGATTAATACATTTTGTAGGGAAAAGTGCTCTCTGTACATATTTCTTCTCCTTGCAGTCATGATCAAGACTCCCAACTTAAAAGCAATCACCTGCTGCCTGACCAGGCGGTGGCACAATGGATAGAGCGTTGGACTGGGATGTGGAAGACCCAGGTTCAAGACCTCGAGGTTGCCAGCTTGAGCGCAGACCCATCTGGCTTGAACAAAAGCCCGCCAGCCTGGACCCAAGGTCGCTGGCTTGAGCAAGGGGTCACTCGGTCTGCTGAAGGCCCACGGTCAAGGCACATGTGAGAAAGCAATCAATGAACAACTAAGGTGTCGCAACGAAAAACTGATGATTGATGCTTCTCATCTCTCTCTGTTCCTGTCTGTCCCTCTCTCTGACTCTCTCTCTGTCCCTGTAAAAAAAAAAAAAAAAAAAAAAAAATCACCCACTACTAACTCCACCCATAAAACAACCCCTGCTTCAGTCCTGATCCCATTTACTTAATTCCTCTTTTCCCCCTTTGTTTAAAACCCACCCATTAAAGCAAGGCAAACAAAGCCCTGGAAACTTTTCCTGGGATTTTCTGTGAAAAACCTTGACAGGAGCCAGAAGGAGAGCTTTCTAGCTTCATTTCTGTTCCCCCCCACACACTCACTATTTAGTTTATGAGTAGAATTAAGGGGGTGGGGAGTGCTTTGTAGTGGATTTGCTTATTATGTTCTCCAGTACTAGAAGAAATAGTAACAATTAAGCCATGTTAATCTTCCTTTAAACTGAAAGTGAAGAAATATATGTGAATCTTAATATTGTATTCCTTATAATCTAGGTATCCTGGAGAATGATATATTTTAAGGAACATGCTTTTCCAGATATGTGTTATTGCATAAGAAACTATTCAAGAACCTAGTGGCTTTAAACAATACCCATTTTATAAGATCTCATGTTTTGTGGGTTAGAAATTTGGACAGGGCTTGGCTGGGTGATCCTTCTTTATGGTGCCAATGAAGGTCACTTAATGGTGTCTAGCTAATAGATAGAGTTTTTTGGAGGGTCAGATGGCAAACACTTTGACAGGGATTGCTGAAAAGGTAGGATGAGCTGGGAATATAGAGGATCAAGCTTACCTGTTAACCCCCCAGCATGGCACTCTCAGGGTAGTCAGACTTCCTCGATGGTGGTGCAAGAATCCAAGAGCCAGTGTTCTGGTGAGCAAGATGAAGCCACATGGCCTTTTATGACTCAGTCCTAGATGTCACATAGCATCATTCGGTCATACTCTGTTGATCAAGCAGCTACCTCAAATCAAGGAGAGGAAACATAGACTCCACCTCTTGATAGGAGGAGTGTCATGTTATGTAATCATCATTCATGCATGAAGGAGACATTTTTATTGTTTTACTTATTTTAATTATGTTAAATTCAAATTAAATTAGCTAGGTTTTACTGATTATTAAAATGTGCCTATAATATAGTCTATTATTCTATTATATAGCATAATCTAGTCTAATGAAATTTCAGAATAAGGTACTATCAGCAGAGGTCATATTGCCACGTGGTTGTGGAAATAAGACTGACCAATAAGACTGGGGAAAAATTATTTTTTTCATTTTTTGTTGCATGAGGTTTTTGAACTTTTTCTATATAATTCTGCATTGCTGATTCCAAATCTAAAATCCATTTTTGGGTGTATGCTCTACTTCTTATGCAATGTTAATTTATTTTTGTTACAGTTAATGGCATGCATTGGTTTTTTAAATTGGAGATAAAGGGCAATGACTCTTCAACTGAACATAACCACAAGGCAATTAATGTTTTATAAACATCACTTTTACATCATTGTAGTTGTTTTTAAATGTAAAAAAATTATTATCTGATACAAACACCCTCTTATTTTGTTTTAAGATTGAATCATGGCTTCTTCAAGTAGGCTTAAATGTAAAAATAGTCCTGACACCTTCTGTTATATACTCAGCTGTTACACACTTCAACGTCAAAGGGGCAATATTTCATCATTTGTGACACATGCATATATTGCCTATTTTCAAGTTACACTTGGCGATCAAGACAAGAATTGGGCCCCTCATATTGTGTGTCATAATTGTGAGGAAATGCTTTCTGACTGGACAAAAGAAAAACTCAAAGGAGTGCCTTTTGGTATTCCCATGGTTTGGCGTGAACCTAAGGACCACAGCAGTGACAGTTATTTCTGTCTGATCCATACAAAGGGCATTGGCAAGAAAAATGGCATATGATTGCATATCCTAACATTCATTCAGCAATACGACCTATTCCATACTCTGAGACACTCCTGGTTCCAGTTTTCAATGGTTTTGTTTCTTCTAAGGATGAAGAAAGTGAACATGGTGATCAAGTGTATTTTGATAAGATGCATGAGGAAATTGTAGAATCTGAAGGGTCTTTTAATGATGCCAAGCAGTCATTAAGCCCTCAGCATTTTAGCCAACCTAAATCGAATGACTTAGTAAGAGATTTTGGCCTATCAAAGAAAGCAGCTGAGTTGTTAGCCTACAGGCTTCAAGAAAAGAATGTACTTAACCGCTCAACTAAAGTATCTCATTTCAAGAAGCGTGAACAAATTTTTGTGAACTTTTTTTTCTGAAGACAAACACTTTGTTTACTGTCATGATATCAGTAGTCTTCTCAGCCAGCTAGGTGTTACCACTTACAGTCCAACAGAATGGCAGCTATTTCCTGACAGCTCTAAATGGAGTCTGAATTGTGTTTTCCTACACAACGGTAATGTTTATGCAGCGGTTCCAACTGGTTATTCAACTCATCTGCGAGAAGATTATAATAACATCAAAATTGTCCTTGACTTTCTGAAGTATGAGGAGCATAACTGGATCATTTGTGTGCATCTTAAAATGGTAAATTTCCTGCTAGGACAACAGAGAGGTTTCACGAAGTATCCTTGCTTTCTGTGTTTGTGGAACAGCTGAGCTCGGGACAAACACTGGATACAGAAGAAATGGCCGAAACGTAAAGATCTGGAAGTAGGGATGCAAAATATTGTGAATGAACCTGTAGTTAATCGAGACAGGATCATTTTTCCCCCACTTCACATCAAACTTGGCTTAATGAAGCAATTTGTTCAGGCTTTGAATAAAGAAAGTGAATGCTTTTAACATATTATTTCTGCTTTTCCTGCCTTGTCTTTCAAGAAGATAAAAGAAGGTGTATTTGATGGACCTCAAATTTGAACCCTCATATGTGACAAAGAATTTGCCAGGAAGATGAATAAGGAAGAGAAAGCAGTATGGCAGTCTTTTGTGGCAGTTACAAAGAACTTCCTTGGCAACAGGAAAGCAGAAAACTATGAACTTCTGGTTCAAAAGATGCTGTTGGCTTTACACGACACTGGATGAAACATGAGCATTAAGATTCACTTCCTGAACAATCACCTTGATAAGTTTCCCGAAAATCTTGGAGCTGGTAGTGATGATCAGACTACTGCTGGAGCATCAAACAAGATTGTCCTCAACAAGTACACAAACCAAGAGCTACAAATGCAAATTTTTGCCTGAATAGAATTTAAATAAGCTTTGAGCAAACTTTATGATTAAAGTAAGTGTTTTAATATGTTCTATTTTGAAATTGTAGACAAATTTTGATGCAATCATTTCTTTTAATGTATAAGTATATTTACTGCATTATATAAATTATAATATTTTCACAAAGATGATGTCCAAGAAGACATTCTACTTTATTATGTTAAACTAAATATTGAAAATATTACAATAAGATGAAAACCTAAAATCTTCAATTGCAAAAAAACTGTAGCTTACAGTAAGGTGACCAGACGTCCTGCTTTTGGTGGGACAGTCCCGATTTTTCACAATTTGTCCCACGTCTCACAGTGTTTTTAAAAAGTCCTGATTTAAAAAAATATATTACAATACTGTTTTTGCATTCTATGAAAAAAGTTTTTTTGCTCCATATAGACCAAATTTTTAATCAAGGACCCCCCATCAATGGTATCCCACTTTACCAATTTTAAAATCTGGTCACCTTAGCTTACAGTGAAAAACTAATGTCAGATTTGAGATCAGCACGCTCGAATTAGGTAAAAACAAGTGTTTTTGTGGATGCAACGAATATTTGTTCCCCAGCGTAATACAAGTTAGAATGTGGGTGAGAATACGTAGAAGTGTCACATGAAAACTAGAGCAGTCTTGGGTGTTGTCACAAAGAATGTAAATGTGAAATTCAAGGTTCAAGGTTTGGATGAAAGGCTAGAAAAAGATGCTTCAGGAAAGGTTAATTGGATAAGGGTTCAAAACGAAGAATGACTAGTGCAGTGATTCTCAGAGTGTGTGCCAGGGCACACTGGTGAGCCCTAGAAGATTTCCAGGTGCTCCTTATGGTATTCCAGAGAAATATGTACCTGTTTGGGACCAAAAAACCAACAGGGTTTTTGTAGTTTAGATTTTTGGGGGACAATGGTGTGGGGAATTGGCTGTAAGCTGACAGTCTGCCCAACCCTCCACCTCACTTGCCTGATTAGGTTGCAAAAGGCTGTTAAGCTGTGGTGCTGGATTGTTTACTCTACCCCCCATGTTCCCTGGAAAGACTGGAGGCAAGTTTCTTCTATCCTTTGTTTGGTGTAAAGTTAAGATGATATGTATGGTGGGTTTTTTGAATTGATGATTATACATAAGTAACTGTTTCTTGAAGCCTTTTGGATTTCTATAAAAGAAGAATATGTAGCAATATCTAAAAAAGCTTGAACATTTTACTACAATTTATGTGAATTAGGATTTTCTACCCTCAACAAAATTAAGAGTAAAAAGAGAGGAATTCTTCAATGTGTTGACAAGAAAATGAGAGTTTGCCTTTCAAATATATGCCCAAACATTGAAGAAATCACTAGAACACATCAGGCTCATGTTTCTCATAAACACAAGAAAGAAAAAACAGCACGTTCATCTCAGGACCTGCCAAATTTACTAAATCTTACTAAGAATGTATCTATATATATATAAAAAGATAACTTTTTTGTCATTTTTAACCCCTTTTTTATAAATTCTAAAAAGCATAACTCAAAAAATATAATATAAAATGTTTTTTAATGTCAGAATAAATTTAATTTTGTCGTATTTATTTCATTTAATTACTATAAAAGCATGCTTGGACTTTATTTATTTCTTTAATATTTGACTTAATTATTATAACATATTTCTCAGAAATTTGTATATAGTGCGCCAACAATTATTTGTAGGATTTTAAATGCGCCCGACTTCTAAAAGTTTGAGAACCACTGTACTAGTGTGTTTAAAGAACATCAATATATTTTTGGGAGGGTTGAAATTTAACATGCCTTATCTTGGGTTTTTGAAGAGAAAACAAAATGTTCTTTTCTTTGTTTTGTTTTGAGCCATAATATAAAAATTAATTAAAATTCCTACCTTTTCTTACTCTCAAAGTGATCACTTTTCCTTCCTAATCTGAAAAGCAGATGGCTAATTGCTCATGCTAGACACAAAGCACTTGTAATCACAGTAAAAAATAATCAGCCACTAAATAACAGATTCAGTACTTTAGGTCAATACTTGAATATTAGGTGACCTGTGAAATCCATCCCTAAGTGGGATTTCAGAGTATCTAAACTTTGACAGTTTAGGTTTGAGGAGCCCTAACATTGCTTCATCACTAATAACAAAAAAAATCTCAAGTGCCAGGAAGTGCTAGCAGCCTTACATTCACCTTGGCTTCACCAGCAGGAAACAATTAGAACCAATATCCATTAGGCCACAGCCTATTGCTGTATTGACTCACTCATGGCTCTAGGTTGGTATCTTAGGTACCTGCCTATTTAGGGAAACAAAAGGTCATGTTGGAACATCAGAAATGGACTACCAAATTTTCCCTTTGATATTTACTGGAAGCTGTTATACTCTAATCCGGTTTACACATAGTTTTCCAAGAAAGGGGTCTTGGAGGACTTGTGTGATCATCTTCCCACCAATACTGATCAAACACAATGTGATCTTTGAGTCCCTTTGCAGACCTACTTCCCTGCCACACACAGAGTTACATCCCCAGTGTCTGGAAATGGCCTGAGTTAAGCTTAGGAATCCTTCCCCTCCAGACCTCTCTGTTGCTTAAAATATCAAAAAATAAAATATGGATGTTGTCCACAGATTATCTTCTTCTTCCATTCTTCTCAAGTACCAGTCCTTTTTAGATTTTTATGCTGTATTTGTTCACTATGCTGATATAAAAGAAACTTCTCTGAAAAAAAATACTTTCATTGCTTGCAGGTGTGCTTAAATTTAAGAAGATTAATACATTTCTCATAAGCCTTTTTTTATTATTATTTTCTGAAAACAAGACCCATGATAGCACTGGTCTTCCAAAATAGCTTGCTTTGGTAGCAGAAGCCCTCTGCAGTGCTCTGTTGTGTCTGTGGCTATGGTTTCAGGGCAGTCATGTTAGTGTGCTTAGTGTTTTTTTTCTGTTTTCTCTGCTTTACCATTTGCTCCAGGGTTTCTTCCCACCCAGCAACATTATGCCCCTTCATGCCTATGAACTTCAGTTGTTTTTAGCTCCACACACAGGCTCCACTTCCTCAGGCCCCTCTGCTTTAGTCTTCTATTCTGTTCTTGCACGGACTAGAGATTACTGTGCTGAGATACCGCTCCAGTGACTGCTGGTGACCTCTTCCAAGACAAGTCCCAAGGCTTTCCACATTCCTCTGCTCTGGGTCCTGCTGAGCAGCCCTTCCTGTTCTCCTTTTCTTCTACTGCATTCTCTCCTCTATCCCGACCTTCTTCTTACCTCCTTTCCACACTCACTTTCTTATCTCTAACTTCTTCTTTTCCCTCTCTAGGTGTGGCTGTTTCTCAAAGGTCTGTCCCTGGATCTCCATCCATCCTCCATTTCATTCATTCATACAGAACAATCTCATATTTCACAGGGCACAGAACTGCCCTGGTATGCTGCCCATCCTGGGCATGATTCGTCTCTTCGTCTCTTCGTTTCCCCAGCCTCCATGTTAAACTTTATATTACCTCTTAGATACTCCCACCCTCCTGTTAGTCCTTACACACCTGCCTTCAGCAACACTACAAGCAAACTTCTCCTAAAGTGGGGGTCTGCAAACTCCAGCCTACAGCTGAAGCTACCCTCTGCCTGTTTTGTGAAGTTATTGGAACACAGCCCTGCAATCAGCTTACATGTGGTCTAGGCTGCTCTCTGCTGCAGCAGCAAGCTGAGGTAGATGCAACAGAGCACATAGGTCCTCCAAAGTCTACAATGTTTATAGTCACTCCATTTATAGGAAAAGTTTTCCTATCCCGAGCTAAAGTGTCCAGGTCTTTTCACAAGAGGGCTTTGATTACATTAATCACCCACTCAGGAATTCACTGGTGGCTCCCCATTGTCTTATTACATAATTAATTTAAAAATATTTAGCTTGTTATTTAAGCATTTTCTCTTTCTTATCTAGGTGATTATACTTCCCCACACACCCAAACCAGGCACTCTTCCCAGGCTCTTACTCTCCTAACCTTCCCAACCGTGTGTTCTTACCCAGTCCAGACCTTCTCTGGACTGGTGTGTGTGTATATCTGAGAGTAAGCAAAATAATGCCATCTGCTCATCCTAGACTCTTCTTCATATTTTTTTATTTTGAGGTTCAAGTTAAGCCTTGCTTCCTTCACAAAGGAAGCTGATTGTTTCCTGACTATACAAGCTGATTGTTTGCATGCATTGCTTGTACTGTCCTGTTCTGCCTTGTTTACAGTCAAATAATGAGGGTTACTGATGTGAACATCTTTCTCACTTGTTTAAGCATGAGCCTGCAGGCCTTCCCTCCTCTTATGTCCTCTATTTTATCACAACCACTCTCAAGCCAAAACCCTCAGTGTCAACTTCTACACTTCCTTGCCTTGTCCCTCAGTTTATAAGACCTGTGGACTCTGACTCCTAAAAACACCTCCAGCCTTGTCTCTTTTCCCAGCATACTGCCCCTGCCTTAGATAAGGCTGCAAGTGGTCCTTCCCTGGGCCACTGGAGTTGTCTTCTAAGTAATATTCCTTCAGCAGGTCTTTCCAGAGCCAGAACTGTGATAAGGTGCTAAGAAACTATAAAACTTATAAGTAGCAATGCCATTTTAAGGAGGAAAAGTCAGGCCTTTCTCATTTCTGTGTAGAAAGGAAAGAGAAGAATGCAGGAGGAAGGGCTTGCAAGGGCAACTTGGTCAGCTAAGTCATAATTTAACTACAGAGCAAAGAAGATGGAACTTATCCAAGAATCCCTTCACTTCTCTTTTCCTAAAAGCCTTTAGGATGTAGCAATGTTCTCCTTTTGATAGATCCTATAGAATTCTGTGGTAGTCAACCTGGCCCCTACTGCCCACTAGTGGGCATTCCAGCTTTCATGGTGGTGGTAGTAGAGCAACCAAAGTATAAATAAAAAGATAGCTTTAATTATTGTAAATTGTTTTTTAAAGATTTATTCTGCCAAACTTAGCAAAAATTCGACATAAAATACTTGGTAAGTAATTATTATTATATGCTTTAACTTGCTGTAACTCTGCTTTATAAATTTTATAAAATAAAGTTGCTTCCCTACTTTATAAATCACCATTACTGTGGAACCGGTGCACAGTTAGAAAATTTTACTACTAACAGAGATACAAAAGTGGGCGGCAGGTATAAAAGGTTGACTACCCCTGCATAGATAAATATTGTAACAAGGCAGTAAAATTCAATGAGCTTGTTAATGAGATTAATGACTTTTGTGCCATGCTCCCCCTCCTCCCAATCCCAGCCAGTGTGTAAGTTGGTCTTTAAAAAGGGGCCTCAGAACTCTGTGAGGGGCTGCAGGACTGGGTTTGCCCTAGCTGCCTGTAGTCCCCAGCCAATAAACTCCTCAAAAACTCATCTGGACATGGTGTCTTTGTGGAACTCGCTGGTCACTTTACAACAGACTAGGCTGAGGAGAGGGAGGCACCTAAAGCACAAAATTTAAGAAAGCGCTCACTCACAGGGCCCAGCAAGTTCAAAGATGACACCTGAAGCAGGTGCTTCCTTAAATTTTGTACCTCCAGAACCTGAATCCTCCATTGCCTAACCTTGATCCAAGCCCTGCTTGCCTTCCTCTCTCTTTCCCCTGCTGTTCATCCTCCACTGGTTGCTGAGATGATCCTTTCAGTGTTGAATGACATCCAGTCTGATTATTAGTTTCCCAGAGGATAAAGTCCAACCTTTTAGATTGACTTCAATTTATCTTCTAATCTAGCCTCATCTCTTGTCACTCTCACTGCCCCCACCAATGACCTCTACATTCAACCCACCCTGAATGACTTAGAGTTACTTTAGTGTGCTGTGTATCTGAAACACCTCCAAATCTTTTTATTTTCCTGTATTTTCGTATTTTTCCAAAGTTAGTAGAGGGGAGGCAATCAGACAGATTCCCTCATGCGCCCAACCAGGATCCACCTGGCATGCTCACCAGGGGGCAATGCTCTGCCCATCTGGGGCATTGCTTCTTGTGGCTGGAGCCATTCTAGCGCCTGAGGCAGAGGCCATGGAGCCATCTTCAGCACCTGGGACAACTTTGCTCCAATGGAACCCTGGCTGTGTGAGGGGAAGAGAGAGATAGAGAGGAAGGAGAGAGGGAGGGTGGAGAAGCAGATGGGCACTTCTCCTGTGTGCCCAGATCGGAAATCGAACCCAGGACTTCCACATGCTGGCCAATACTCTACCACTGAGCCAACTGGCCAGGGCCCAAATCTTTAAACTTGATCTTCTTCCCTCCCTTGGGACTTTCTATTTTTTTCATGGAGAATTCTTATTCATTATTCAAAACTCAGCATGACTCCCTGTTCCCCTCTATGGGAGGCTTTTCAGAGTTCTCTAGAATTAATTCGTTTGCTTTCTCCTTTTTCCTCTTAAGCTTATTTTGATATCCCAGGAAACTAAAGGTTTAAAGCCTCAGTTTTATATTATTTAGAATGCTTTGGAAGTTTTTAAAAAGTACTGTTGCTAAGTCCTACCCCAGAACCAGAATGTCTGAGTGTGGCCTGAGCATCTTTGTTTTTATTTTAAAGCTTTCTGATGATTCTAAAAGGAAGTCATTGACTAAAACCATAGCATTAGGCTGTGAGCCGCTGCTTGTGCATAAGGCCTATGACCCTTCCATATTTGTAGACCTCTCCTCACTGCCCCATGTTCTGCTTCCTCATCCCCTTTCTTCATGTCTGCTTACAGCAGGAAGTCAATTATGAGCTGGGGAATTCATGATCACTCACTTCATTTGTTGGCTTATTGACTGGGTTTATTGAAAAAGGGGTTGAGCCAATTACCACCTCTCTTCATCACCATAGGCATTGGAGTCAGGGAAGTTTGCAGAGCAGAGACAAGGGACCCACTGGCATGAAACTGATATGTGATATTTGTGGTGCACCACAGAGGGACTTGCTGTAATGCTCTTGATTCCTAAGACTTGTTTCTTTAATGCTTTGAATTCCAAGTGAGCTGTAATTACCCTTTTGTTGTTTCTGCAGAGCCAAACATGCAAAATATTTTAATATCTCTTCACCTGCCCAGGGGACATGCTGTATGCTAGCCATTTGAGAAAAGATTAGAGAGTGCATTGGACTTCTGTATTAGGATTCTCCTGCTGCAGTTGGCTCACTGGATTCAGTGAAAGTGTCTTTGGGCCTTCATATGCTGTTTAGTGCCCAGGTGAACTTAGATAACAAGTAGTAATATTATTTGATATGGCATTACCTACCTGTATAAGCAGCTCAATCAGCCTCTGCCTGGACCAACTGAACTTAAATGTCAGACTTTTCAAATGTAACATTCAGGAATGTGCTGTGGACTCCATCTGATATTATTGTTCTCCCCAGTGAAGATGAGCTGACTTTTGTTGCAAATGTTCTCCATTGCAAATTGGAAAAGCTTTTTTTTATTTGTATATATGCTTTTGGTATTATTTTTTTATACTTTTATTTGACTTTTGTGGAAGTCCACAGATGTATTTGAATATATCATGACCCTTACTTGTGACTATTAAAAATAATAGTTGGAAAAAGTGAGGACTTGGTTTTAGCAAAAGCTTATTAATTACTTATTTAAATAATTTCAAGTTGAAAAGAAAACCAAGTCTTTAAGATTTCAAAAAAGGACGGCAAGATGGCAATGGAGTAGGCGGGCCTACCAACTTCCAACTCCCAGAACCAAAGTGGATTATAACTTAATTTTAAGAACCATCATCTGGATAAACCAACTTTGAACTAAACTAAGTGGACTCTTCAACCAAGGAACACTGAAGAAGTCACATTGAGACTGGTAGGAAAAGCAAAAACGCAAAGAGGGCTGCCCAGCTCCCCGGAGTGAACGGCAGCCCGGAGAGACCCGCATGGTGGGAGGAGAGTTTGGCGAAGAGGAAGGGATCTGGGTCCCAGGAACAAAGCCCCAACCTGCAGCCCCAGAGCCTAGAAGAGGTGTTTGGACAGTATTGAGCTGCGAAACAAGTGAGGATACTGTTTGTGAGAAAGAGACAGTTTTCTCAGACCCAAGATTCTTCTTAAAGGGACAGCGCAGAAAACCTCTGTCACAAACACTCACCTGGGGCTCCAATGAACGGGGAGAGAGGAAAGGACCAGAGCAGCGGGAAGAGAGTGTGTACTGAAGGCACAGGGACAAACACTCTGAGGGACAGCCACCCTAACCCCTGGGCTAAGTCACTTCCCTAATCAAAAACAAATATTTCCCCTGGAACTAGCAATACCAGCAAAGGGAGACAGGACACCAGCCAAACAAGCTCTCCCGCGGCACTTAGAGCAGAGCTGCTTAGACGGAGGGAGCTTCCAGGACTACAGTATGGAGTGTTAGGGTCTGAGCTGCAGTGCACCCACCCACACTACTGAGGGCTGGCTGGAGGGACGGTGGCAGTGGGACGCTAAAACATGGTTCTGTCGGCAGGGACAGAGGCCCAGCCATGTGAGCTCAGTCTAGCCCAGCAAGGGTGGAGGGGACGCATGAAAGCGGTCCGACAGCTGCGGGCCCACCTATAGCCCCACCTGTGGAGAAAAAGCGGGAAGCCAGGAACGAGCAGAGATCGGCTCTGCGACCCTGGACCCTGTGCAAACCGGCCCTGACCGCGGGGGTGGGGCTAGGACCAGGGACAGGTGGAGGCTCACGGCGGTTTGCCATCCTGCAAGTGTGATTTGGCTCTGAATGCGGGGCGGGGCTAGAGCCCTGAATGAGCAGAGGCTCACAGCTGAGTGCACGCCAGTAGATCTGCCCAGCCCGATAAACCATGGTTTGCAATCCTGCATAGGCGGACCTTGGCCTCGGGCGCTGGCTAAAGCTCCGGACGGGCAGAGGCTCATAGGTGAGTGCATATCAGCAGCCCCATCCAACCCGAGACTCTGTGGCGAGCAGGCTCTGACCGGAGGGGCTGGGTGGAAGCCCGGGAACAGGCTGGGTCTGCAGCTGAGCACAGGTGCTCACCTCTACCCCTGGTACTGAGGCTTGTCCCTTGAGTGCAGTGCACAACCCAATCTGTGAGGGTGAGGCAAAGACCCAGGCCGGCTGAGGTTTGTAGAACCTGGCACCAGAACACAGCCTCTCCCACAGAGGAGAGGCAGAAATCACAGCAACAGCCGCAATGGGCCAGTGCTGGCAAAGCCCATACCCAACCGCCCTAGGCAGCGGCAAAGGGGGTGGCAGGCCTGCAGACAGAACACACCTGGAGAACAAAAAGAAAACACCCATTAGACTACAGTGGCCACAACCTTCTTATACACAGACAATATGGGCAGGCAAAGAAATGCAACCAAGATGAATCAAGAGAAATACCCAGAGAAGGACCTGTATGAACCAGATATAATCAAATTACCACACACAGAATTTAAAATAATGATAGATAGGATGTTCAAAAAAATTAGAGCAACAATGGATAGTCATTACGAACACCTAAATAAAGAGATAACAAGTATAAAAAACGAAATTGAAATAATAAAGAAGAATCAGACAGAAATGACAAATATAGTATGAGAACTGAAGACCACAATAGAAGGAATTAAAAGCAGGATGGATGAGACTGAGGGTTGAATCAGCGAGATAGAGGACACAATAAACAAAGGCATAGAAGGAGAGCAGAAAACAGAAAAGAAACTCAAAAAATGTGAGGAAATTCTAAGGAAGCTCTGTGACAACATAAAGAGAAATAACATCTGCATCATAGGGGTTCCTAAAGAAGAGGAGAGAGAACAAGAAATAGAAACGTTGTTCAATCAAATGATAGTAGAAAACTTCCCTAAATTAAATCTGGAAAACATTTCACATGTTCAAGAAGCACAGACAACTCCATTAAAGAGAAACCCAGAGAAATCTACACCAAGACACATCATAGTTAAAATACAAAAGCTAAGGGACAAAGACAAAATTATAAAAGCTGCTAGAGAAAAAAAAGGCTATCACCTACAAAGGTGCCCCCGTAAGGATGACATCTGACTTCTCAACAGAAACACTTGAGGCCAGAAGGGATTGGCAAGATATAATCAAAGTAATCCAGAACAAGAACCTACAACCAAGACTACTCTATCCAGCAAGCCTAACATTTAAAATTGAAGGAGAAATAAAGAGCTTCACAGACAAAAAAAAGCCTCAAGGATTCATGAAAACCAAACCAATTCTTCAAGAGATACTAAGGGGCCTGTTGAAAAGAGTTCAAAGGGAGGATGATAGCAAAAGAAGAAAACAGCTTTAAAGAATAAAATGGCAATAAAAAACTGCATATCAATAATAAACTCAAATGTAAATGGATTAAATTATCCAGTCAAAAGACATAGGGTAACTGCATGGATAAAGAAACAGGACCCATACTTATGCTGTCTACAAGAGACACACCTTAAAACAAAAGATGCACATAGACTGAAGGTAAAAGGATGGAAAAAAATATTTCATGAAAATGGAAATGAAAAAAAAAGCCGGGGTAGCAATACTTATATCTGACAAAATGGACTTTAAAACAAAGGCTGTAGTAAGAGATAAAGAAGGACACCACATAATGATAAAGGGAACAATTCAACAGGAAGATATAACTATTATAGATATCTACATACCAAATATAGGAGCCCCGACATACAAAAAGCAGACTTTGATGGACATAAATAAAGGGCGAGATTAACAGCAATACTATAATAGTAGGGGATTTCAATACCCCACTAACATCACTGGATAGATCCTCAAGAAAGAAAATTATTAAAGAAACAGAAGACTTAAAGGATATACTAGATCAACACGATTTAATAGATATCTTCTGAACTTTTCACCCTAAAGCTGTAGAATATATATTCTTCTCAAGCGCTCATGGTACATTTTCTAGGATAGACCACATATTAGGACACAAAAACAGTCTCAACAAATTTAAGAAGATTGAAATCATATCAAGATTTTCTCTGATCACAATGGCATAAAACTAGAAATTAACCACAAAAGAAAAACTGGAAAATACTCAAACACACGGAAACTAAATAGCATGTTATTAAATAATGAATGGAATAGCAATGAGATCAAAGAAGAAATAAAATGGTTTCTAGAAACCAATGATAATGAGCATACATCAACTCAAAATTTATGGGACACAGCAAAAGCAATACTGAGAGGGAAATTGATTGCACTACAGGCATATCATAAGAAACTAGAAAAAGGCCAGACCAGACGGTGGCACAGTAAATAGAGCGTCGGACTGGTATGCGGAAGACCCAGGTTTGAGACCTAAGCTCGCCAGCTTGAGCGTGGGCACATCTGGCTTGAGCAAAAGCTCGTCAGCTTGGACCCAAGGTCACTGGCTCCAGCAAGAGGTTGCTCAGTCTCCTGAAGGCCCGTAGTCAAGGGATGTGTGAGGAAGCAATCAATGAACAACTATGGTGTTGCAATAGCAATGAGAAACTAGTGATTGATGCTTCTAACCTCTCTTCATTCCTGTCTGTCTGTCCCTATCTATCCTTTTCTCTGACTCTCTCTCTCTCTGTCCTTGGAAAAAATAAATAAATAAAAATATTTTTAAAAAATCTAGAAACAATTCAAATAAGCAACCTGACCCTGCAGCTAAAATAACCAAAAAAGCAACAGCAAATAAAGCCCAGGACCAGTAGAAGGAAGGAAATAATGAAGATCAGAGCAGAAATGAATGACATAGGGGCTAAAGAAACAATGCAGAGAATCAATAAAACCAGGAGCTGGTTCTTTCAAAAGGTAAACAAGATTGACGAAACTTTAATTAGACTCACCAAGAAAAAAAAAGAAAGGACTCAAATAAATAAAATTAGAAAGGACAGTGGAGAAATAACAACTGACACAACAGAAATACAAAGTATTGTAAGAAAATACTATGAAGAACTCTATGCCAAAAAATTGGACAACCTAGGTGAAATGGACAAATTTCTTGAATCATATAATCTTCCAAAAATCAATCTGGAAGAATCAGAACACCTAAACAGACCAATTACAACAAATGAGATCGAAACAGTTATCAAAAAACTCCCCAAAAGGAAAATTCCTGGACCTGATGGCTTCACAAATGAATTCTACCAAAAATTCAAAGAAGAACTAACTCCTATCCTCCTCAAGCTATTTCAAAAGATTCAAGAGGAAGGAAGACTTCCAAACTCCTTTTATGAGGCGAGAATAATTCTGATCCTGAAACCAGGCAAAGACAACACAAAGAAAGAAAATTATAGCCCAATATCCCTGATGAATTTAGATGCTAAAATTCTCAACAAAATATTTGCGAACCGGATCCAGCAATATATGATAAAAATCATACACCATGATCAAGTGGGATTTATTCTGGAGAGGCAAGGCTGGTTCAGTATTCGCAAATAAATCAATGTGATTCATCACATAAACAAAAGGAAGGACAAAAATCACATGATAATTTCAATAGATGCAGAAAAGGCATTTGATAAAATCCAGTACCCATTCATGCTCAAAACTCTCAGTAAAGTGGGAAAACAGGGAACATTCCTTAACATGATAAAGGCCATCTACGACAAACCCACAGCAAACATCATACTACATGGGCAAAAATTAAAAGCAATCCCCTTAAGATCAGGACCCAGGCAGGGGTGCCCCCTTTCACCACTCTTATTCAACATAGTTCTGGAAGTCCAAGCTACAGCAATCCAACAACAAGAAGAAATAAAAGGCATCCAAATTGGAAAAGAAGAAGTAAAACTGTCATTATTGGCAGATGATATGATATTGTATATAGAAAACCCTAAAGTCTCAGTGAGAAAACTACTGGATCTTACAAATGAATTCAGCAAGGTGGCAGGATATAAAATTAATACTCAGAAATCAGAGACATTTTTATATACCAACAATGAACTGTCAGCAAAAGAAATTAAGGTAGCAATCCCCTTCACTATTGCAGCCAAAAAAATATAGATCCTAGGAGTAAATTTAACCAAGGAGGTTAAGGACTTGTACTCAGAAAATTATAAAACATTGATAAAAGAAATCAAGGAAGATACAAACAAGTCGAAGCATATACCATGCTCATGGTTAGGAAGAATAAACATCATTAAAATGTCTATATTACCCAAAGCAATTAAAAATTCAATGCAATACCAGTTAAAATTCCTATGACATACTTCAAAGATATAGAACACACATTCCAGGAATTTATATGGAAAAGAACACGAATAGCCTCAGCAATCCTAAAAAGAAAAAATAAAGCGGGAGGTATCACTCTTCCATATAACAAGGTTTACTACAAGGCCATTGTACTCAAGACAGCCTGGTACTGGCATAAGAACAGGCACATAGATCAATAGAACAAATCAGAGAACCCAGAAATAAACCCACACCTTTATGGACAACTGATATTTGACAAAGGAGGAAAGAACATACAATGGAGTAAAGACAGCCTCTTTAACAAATGGTGTTGGGAAAATTGGACATCTACCTGCAAAAAAATAAAACTAGATCATCAACTTACACCATTCACAAAATTAAACTCCAAATGGATACAATACTTAAATGTAAGCCGTGAAACCATAAGCATCTTAGAAGAAAACATAGGCAGCAAGCTCTCCAACATCTGTAGCAGCAATATATTTGCCAATTTATCTCCACGGGCAAATGAAATAAAAGGCAAGATTAACAAATGGGACTGTATCAAACTAAAATGTTTTTACACAGCTAAAGACAAATAGAACAAAATAAAAAGACAAACCACACAATGGGAGAACATATTCGACAGCACATCTGATAAGGGGTTAATAACCAAAATTTATAAAGAACTTATAGAACTCAACACCAGGAAGACAAACAATCCAATCAAAAAATTGGCAAACAAAATGAATATAAATTTCTCCAAAGAGGACATACAGATGGCCAATAGGCATATGAAAAAATGCTCAACATCACTAATCATTAGAGAAATGCAAATTAAAACCACAATGAGATACCAGCTCACACCAGTTAGAATGGCGCTCATCTGCAAAACAACACAGAACAAGTGCTGGCAAGGATGTGGAAAAAAGGGAACCCTCCTGCACTGCTGGTGGGAATGAAGACTGGTGCAGCATTGTTCACAACAGCAAAGATCTGGAAACAGCCAAGTGTCCGTCAGAGGACAAGGGGTTTAAAAAGCTTTGGTACATATATACTATGGAATACTACTCAGCTATAAGAAATGGTGACATCGGATCATTTACAACAAAATTGATGGACCTTGATAACATTATACAGAGTGAAATAAGTAAAACAGAAAAAAACTGAGAACAGCATGATTTCATACATAGGTGGGACATAAAAGTGAGACTATGAGACATGGACAAGAGTGTGTGGTGTTACAGGGCATGGGGAGAGAGGAGAGGGTGAGAGAGGGGGGAGGGAAGGGGCACAAAGAAAACCAGATAGAAGGTGACAGAGAACAATTTAACTTTGGGTGATGGGTATGCAACATATTTGAAAGATAAGATAACCTGGTGATGTTTTCTTTGAACATATGTACCTTGATTTATTAATGTCACCCCATTAAAATTAATAAAAGGAAAAAAGATTTTAAAAAATTTGATGATTATTCCAGTGCTGTTTTGGTGGTTTCTTTTCAAAAGCTGAGCTGAGAGAGGCTGTACTGTACTTTCACTTTGCATACCATCCCAGAGCCTACTCCCTTTCTTCCTGTTGTCTCTTTTTCTCACCATTTGTTTTCTCCTTTTCTCTTTTTCCCTAACATCAATAGTTATATTAGTTATTTTTTAATTGAACAGCTATGTTTCACAGTGCTAAATGGTTTCTCCCATTTAATCCCTCAAAAGCCCTGTGAGATAAGTTACTATTATTAACCCTATTATACAGAGAAGAAAATTGAGGCACAAAAAATTAAGCAGTTTAACCATGATCAAACAGCTAGTAAATGGTAAAGTAAGGATTCATATCTAGGCCATGTTTTCAAGAGCCTAGGCTCTTAACTATTTCCTGCCACTGCAAAGTTCAGAGTGTTCGATGGTGTAGAATGACAATTTTCCTTCTTCCCCTATCTCAACCTCCAGTGCTTTAGTAATGAGTCTATTTTTCAGCATATTCAGTGAAAGAATCCAATAGAACAAGTACCAAACTTGATATTTTATGTTATTTTTTAGCATGGAATTTGAAGCCAGTACTGATGAGAAATAGCATGTTGTAGGTGAAGACGGAGATACTGTACCCTTTTTTGCTTTGGGTCTGTGGAAAGACAGTGTTCCCTGCAATCAGCCTTTACAGAGTGCCATGGGGTCTTGCCAAAGGATGGCCACACTCATAGCTGCAAAAGGCCATGGAAAGTTCTGGCCTGGATGCCCTCTCTTTAGTGGCCACAATCAGATGGGGTTGTTGGGAGGGTTACATGAAATAATGGGTGTGAAGCTGTCTCCCTCTCCTGATGTAAAGCAGGCACTGGATGAACATTGGCTGGTCTACGGTCAGGGATCATGACTTAGAAATTTTAAAAGTCATGTAAAGTGGATGCTTTAACCAGTGGTAGTCAAACTGGTCCCTGCCGCCCACTAGTGGGCGTTCCAGCTTTCATGGTGGGCGGTAGTGGAGCAACCACAGTATAAATAAAAAGATAGATTTAACTATAATAAGTTGTTTTATAAAGATTTATTCTGCCAAACTTAGCAAAAATCCAAAATAAAGTACTTGGTAAGTAATTATTGTTATATGTTTTAACTTGCTGTAACTCTGCTTTATAAATTTTATAAAGTAAAGTTACTTCCCTACTTTATAAATTACCATTACTGTGGAACTGGTGGGAGGTTAGAAAATTTTACTACTAACAAAGATACAAAAGTGGGTGGTAGTTATAAAAAGGCTGACTACCCCTGCTTTAAACAAGTTCTTTAAAATTGAATTTAATATGTTCTACAGTGTGTCCATAAAGTCATGGTGCACTTTTGACCTGTGATCAGTCAAAATTGCACCATGACTTTACAGACACACTGTATTTTAAGGTGATTGGATGTATTTATTTTAGGCAGCATAATAATACAAGATAAAGAACTGTTTGGTTTTCCCTTAATAGCTGATAGTGAGTGTGCTTCTGAGATGTATTTTGAAGTAGTTATTAAAATTCTGACAGAAATTTATTTCTTGTTTGCTTAGTTTAGAAATCCTAAATACAAGAGGAGAAAATATAAATAACACACAAGAAAAACACTGTACTTAATAAGCAGTTCCTATAGGATATCCATTTTTATATAATTATATGTAAATAGTTTCTGGGAAAGTTATGAAAAATGATGATAGTTACCTCTATGAAGAGGGTCAAGGGTATAGGAGCAGGGAAGTTTTATTTTCATTTTATACATTTCTATATGGTTTGAATTTGTGGCCATGTAAGCATATTTGTTTGTCTGTTTAAATATATGCTAATAGGGATATCTGGGGGAATTGAAAGATGGGCCATTTTTATCTTACTCTTTTTTATATTAAAACCCATAATACATGTAATTTTAAAGTTTTATTTTCAAATGGTCTCAGTGCAGGGTGCTAGTGAGAAGTAAGGGGTTTTGCCCCTTGCCAAGTCCCTAAGCTCTCTTCATTACAGAAGTCCAGGGTGAGCTCAGCCTGCTTAGCCTCGCCCACCTCTGAGCTTTTGGAAGGTCCTGGGTGGGGCCCTGTCCTCACACTACCTCACACCCAGTTATGAGCCCTTAGAGTACTGGAATCACCACTTTATAAAGCCATGCTCCACTTAGTGAAGACAAGGCTGCAGGTGCCTGCCTGGGGGAATTGGCATGACAGGGTCTGGTGGATAGACCAGCAGGACCATCATCCCTCCTGCACCTGAAAGGCAAGGGAATTGCCATCCTTGGACTGTAGAGCAGGAGCTTGTTCTTTTTAGCAAGAGATTAAATTTTCAGTCTCCCTCTGGCACATCTGAGCTTTTTTCAGCATTTATCCCATAACCCCCACTAGGTTGGGAATGTGTCCTTTTGAAATGACTCAAAAGGAGCAGTACAGCACCCTTGCCCTGTGCTAGGGTGGAATGAAGCAGCATTACCCCTGGCTCTTGTCTATCATTTTCTGTTACCCCTGACTTAACTAACTCTGAAGGTGGTGCCCAGGGAGAAGGAACCAAGAAATGTTTGAGGCACTGCTTTCAGTTCTAGGTGGTGCCACTACACAGGGGCATGGACAAACTGGGATGCTTTCACAGGAGGGAAGCCAGGGTTATTAAAACAATCATGCTATATTATACAATGACTGCTGACAGCTTGAAAGGTAGTCAGCACTCACTTCTATAGGCAAATAATTAACTTCTTTGTACCTCGGATTCCTCAGCAATGAACTGGGGTTCCATAGTTTTAAACTCTAAGGGTTATCTTGAGGGTTAAGTTAGTTAACTTACACAAACACCTAGAAATGCTAAGGGTTTAGCAAGAGCTAATGACCATCTTTTGTTCCTGGGGCTGGAGCTAAAAGAAGGACTCCCAGATCTTCAGGCTCCAGCAACCACAGGTCACTCCTGATCTATGGAAGCTCACTGTCTGATCCGTTTTAAAGAGACAGACATTATTAAGAATAAGCTTAGCCACTTCTCTCACCTATTCTTCTGAGAGACATGAGTGGTAAGCAAGAGCCTCTTCTGCTATAAATAAGAGAGGTTCTGCATATGCATTTCCTTGGGTGAATCTGTCTGATTTTGGAATTTCTTCGTCTTGTGCTAATACATTCTTTACATTGTCTTCTGGACATGCGTTGGGCCTCATCATATGTATACAGTGGTCCCTCACCATATTGCAGTTCACTTTTTGTGGTCTCACTGTATCATGGATTTTTAAATTGTATACAGTATATCTAATTTTGTATCATGGATTTTTTACTATATCATAGGATCTTGTGGTATATAGCTATTTGTATATATTTATTATTTTAATTATTTTGCAATAAAATAAGCATTTTCTAGCCTAAAAATTTGAAAACAATATAAAATATATTAATTAAAACTTGTTAAAAGAATATTAAAGCATCATCTCCATCATTCAAATTGTAGTAAATTCACTGGTGAGTACCCATATAGAATTTTATATGTTGTCAAAATTACATAGGTTTAAGAGTGTGGAAAGTGTTTAAGGGCATAGGAAGTGTTTATAAAAGTGTGGGAAAGGGCCTGACCTGTGGTGGCGCAGTGGATAAAGCGTCGACCTGGGAACACTGAGGTCTCCAGTTCAAAACCCTGCACTGGTCTGGTCAAGGCACATATGGGAGTTGATGCTTCCAGCTCCTTCCCCCTTTCTCTCTTTCTCTCTTTCTCTCACTCTGTGTCTCCTCTCTAAAATGAATAAAATAAAAATTTAAAAAATAAGAAAGAAAACAGTGTATCTGTTTAGGATGATTTTAAAAAAAAAAGTGTGGTTAAGGGCCTGACCAGGCTGTGGCGCAGTGGATAGAGCATCGGACTGGGATGCGGAAGACCCAGGTTCGATATCCCGAGCTCGCCAGCTTGAGCATGGGCCCATCTGGCTTGAGTAAAAGCTCACCAGCTTGGACCCAAGGTCGCTGGCTCCAACTAGGGGTTGCTCGGTCTGCTGAAGTCCCGTGGTCAAGGCATATGTGAGAAAGCAATCAATGAACAACTAAGGTGTTGTGACGGCAACAAAAAACTAATGATTGATGCTTCTCACCTCTCCCCATTCCTGTCTGTCTGTCTCTATATATTCCTCTCTCTGACTCTTTCTCTCTGTCCCTGTAAAAAAAAAAAGTCTTGGAAAGGTTTATAAGAGTGTGGGGAGGGTTTATAAAACCTTAAAATATATATAAGTAATAAAATAAATATAAGGTTGCAAATAATAAAATAAATATAAGGTTGCTACTTCACAAATTTTTGCCTATCGTGGGGTTTTCTGGAACCTAACCCCACAGTAGATGAGGAACCACTACAGTCCCTTTATTGAGAAGGATTTTCTATGTATGATCATCTCTGTAGGACAGAGAAAAATATGCCATCCCCATCCAAGCAAAGCTGACCAGCCACCTCTTTGCAGTACCCCAGTCTTATTCTAAAATTGCTTCAACATTGACCATTCACTGTAGCTGTCTGTACTAGGCCATCTGCAAAGCAGCATCCACACATCATTGATGTGATGCCAAATCTTCTCTTTCCGGGTCTCATATTGATCCATTAACTGTGTGTTAAGCAAACAAATCAAGGTGAGTGTTTAAGTAGGCTCTTTCCCAAACAAATCTAAAGCAATAAACCAGCCAGTGCAATGTTTTTGGCTTAATACTAAGATGCCACTGAATAGCTTGAATTTGCCTTTGAAAAAGGTCTATTCAAATGGTGCTTTTGTGAAGTGAGGGGAAAAGCAGAAATAAATTAAAAGTATAGTAGCAGCTTTTCTAACATCACATTCAGATGTAACAAACTTTCATTATTAATTATGCCATTTCGCCTAGATACTGCACACCCTTTTGGAAACCTGCCTGAAGTAACATTTGCCACACCTAATGCTATTTGATCATGAGAAAGATTCTGGACATCGTTTACAAGGGCCTGGTTTTTTAGAAGCAAGTGAATTAGAAAATTCAAGTGTATACTTACAATGATTCAAGAGGGATATACGTCTAGCTCTTGATTTTACATTTGTTTTCCTTATGGAAGCAAAGCCAACCATGATAAGTTTCTAATTCCCAAACTATTAACAGCTATTTCCTGTTTCTTTAGGCTCCTTAAACTCCAACTCTAAGAGAAAGTATTCTCTTATGAACAGCATTTGAGGCTATTTTTAGGTTAACTCTTATAACCTCTAAACTCATCTTCCCTAGCTTTCTTTCCTTCCCAAAGACAGGCCAGAGCTTTCAGAAGGGAATAGAAATCTTCTTTTTTCAATTGAATTTATTGGGGTGATGTTGGTTAATAAAATTATGTAGGTTTCAGGTGTACTATTTCATAATACATCATCTGTACAGTGCACCACACATTCACCACCCCAAGCCAAGTCTCCTTCCATCACTATCATCACTATTTATTCCCCCTTTACCCTCTTCTACCTCCCCCACCCCCTATTCCTTCCCATAATCAATCCTCACACTGTTGTCTGTATCTATGAGCTTTTTTTCCTTTACTTAATCCCTTACCCTTTTCACCCTGCTTCCAATCCTCTTGCTCTCTGACAGCTGTCAGTCTGTTCTCTGTATCTATGAATCTGTTTCTATTTTGTTTGTTAGTTTATTTTGTTTATTAGGTTCCACATATAAGTAAAGTTACATGGTACTTGTCTTTCTCTGACTGGCTTATTTCACTTAGCATGATAGTCTCCAGGTTCATCTATGCTGTCACAAAAAATAAGATTTCTTTCTTTTTTGTAGCTGAGTAGTATTTCAGGACCTATAGAATCTTCTAAAGCAGTGGTTCTTAACCTGGGTTTCATCGAACCCTAGGGGTTCGATGAGTCGGTCTCAGGGGTTCGGAGAAGCCTCTGCCACGAAGGTAAAGACACACTTGTGTAAAGTCGTGATGACACGCCCCGCTTGGCCATCACTTGCTGCAGAGGATCACCTTACATTGCTTAGCCAACCAGTGCTGCGGGGAATTTAGTGTGCGCAGTAGTCAACGGCTGTCGTAGTTGTACGTCGTGTGGTTTCTTTCTTAATATTTTAATCCATACTAAATATGTCGAGCAAAAAAAGAAAGTGGTCAGACGAATATGTATAACATAGATTCACATGTATCATGGAACAGGATGGGAGTCAGTGTCCTATCTGCATGATACGCAATGCCAAGTTGAGCAACTCTAGTCTCGCACTGGCAAAACTAAATTTGGGGAAAAATACATATTTTATTTATCACTAAAGAAGGATTCGGTGAATGCACATATGAAACTGGTGGGTTCAGTACCTCAAAAAAGGTTGAGAACCACTGTTCTAAAGGGTTCCTAATGGTCTGACCTTGGCCCAGGTCATGTGCTACAAGCAGAGATAAAAGCAGGCTGGGGAATCCACTTTGACCTGGGATCCTTTCACTCAGTCCCTCATCTTGGTCTTATAATTGTAATAAATTAGGCATTCACACCAAAGGTGACATGACCATGAGTCAAACTCCAGGATTGTTCTGTATGGAGATTCCTTATGCCTGCCCTGTACCCATCCGCACAGTGCTAGTGGGAATGTGACTGCCCTTGCCATTGTCATAGCAGCCAAGGGTAGCCCACAGAGCTTACTTTTCACCTTGAAAGCTGATTTGTGTGTCCTAAAGGAAACATTTTTATGAACTATAGAAATGATTCTTGAAAGTATAGTCTTAAGGATATATTTTTAAAGGAAACTTTTCCCATGCAAAATGCTGGAATGTACTTTGTCCCTTGTTCATTTGCTGTTACATGTGTCATTTACTCCCAATCTCTGACATGTTTCTTTGTCTTCCATGTGTTGCAGGCAGCATAGTCTACCTCGGCATGATGGTGGGGGCATTCTTCTGGGGAGGACTGGCAGACAAGGTGGGAAGGAAGCAGTCTCTTCTGATTTGCATGTCTGTCAACGGATTCTTTGCCTTCCTTTCGTCATTTGTCCAAGGTTATGGCTTCTTTCTCTTCTGTCGCTTACTTTCTGGATTCGGGTAAGGTTTTCTCCTTCATATTTGATAATAATGTGTTTATTCTTCATAATTGTACATGTTCTCCACTCTAGGGGAACTCATTACCAAGAAATTATCCTTTAACACATCTCTTTTCCTATCTTCATGTCAGCCTTAGGGGCTATAATACTGGTTCTTAGAAATATAATTATCAGCCTTTCAATCTTGAAGAGAAGGGAACACATGTCTGTGTCCTCGTGGCTGATCCTTTCAGAGTTTTAATTCCAGGAATGGGTACTGTTTTCAATGGAAAGCTGTTTCTAAAGGTCTGGACCATTCAGATATTCTCTTAAATCCAGGATGAGAGTGCCTCCAGTAAATGTTGATCTATATTAACAGCATATTTAACTAGGTAGAAAGCTTTCTTCCTGAGATGTAATAGTTCTTTCTGTAAATTCCTGACTTCTGTTGGATTAATGGAAGGTGTGTTGTTAGCCGAGAGCAATGGCATATCTAGCCAATGATATAATCATTTTCTTTAAAGAGTTTGAAGCACTTACTACACTAAGTCAACCCACAGCTTGAGAAAACCTAGTAGCTCAATTAGGAGAGTCCAGGAAACTCTACTTTGATAAGAAAAAAAAAATGTAAAAATAGAAAATTTCTGATTTGTGCTTCAAAACTTTATTTTCATTAGAGACATTCTTTCTGAGGTGTCTGGCATAAGATGAATGTATAGGAACCATATAAAAGGGAGAGGGACAGTGCTAGGTTATGAATTTAAGAAGCATTTCAGTTGTGGTTGATGATAGAGGAACCCACACACCAAAATACAGTTTTTCCAAAGGAGAAATTAGAAAATTGCCTGACTAGGTGGTGGCACAATGGATAGAGCGTCGGACTGGGATGCAGAAGACCCAGGTTCGAGACCCCAAGGTCATCAGCTTGAGTGCAGGCTCATCTGGTTTGAGCAAATCTCACCAGCTTGGACCCAAGGTCGCTGGCTCCAGCAAGGGGGTGCTCGATCTGCTGAAGGCCCGCGGTCAAGGCACATATGAAAAAGTAATCAATGAACAACTATGGTGTCACAAGGGCAACAAAAAACTAATGATTGATGCTTCTCATCTCTCTCTGTTCCAGTCTTTCTGTCCCTATCTATCCCTCTCTCTAATTCCCTCTCTGTCCCTGTAAAAAAAAGAAAAGAAAATTACCACATGTTTTTTAAATTATATACAGTTGTACTTTTAAGTCAGAGCTAAGATTAATAGGAATAAAGCATCAATGAGAAAGACTAGATAAGTGGGTTCCTTCAAGAGTGCCAAGATTTCCCCATGCAGACTAATGGGTCACTATAATAATTCATTCAAGATAATTTAAATTTTTTATATCATTTTCTGCCACAGTATTTGTGTACCCATTGAGATTGGTGTATTATTCACAAGTTTTTCTGATGTTCTTTTTTGATTTTATAGCCCCTCATATGCTATATTCTGCATGCACACAATGGCCACTTTGCAAATCTGAGACTAAACTATACACATTTCAAGGACATTTCCTCAGAGTGAATGCATTCCAGCAAACCTAGTGTGTTGGAAAGTTTGAGAAAGTGTAAAAATATTTTTCCTTTGGGGAAAAAGTGATTAAAATCAGTAATTTGCTGTGTAAAGATGGAGGAGGAGGGCTTGTCCTCCATTGAAGGGCCCTTTGCTGCTGAGAGCTCAGATCAACATCAGCTTTCACACACTGCTGACTTGGGGAAGTAATTTAGCTCATGAATTCAAGGACTGTGGCATACCTAATTTTGAGTGAATTAAGATATCCAAGGGGGAACAGGTATTATTTGGGACTATTTGTTAAAGGACATTCTCAGGGTCCTTAGGATAAGACATTCTTGCTCCCAGGAAAGGCCATAGTTTCCTTCTGCTTTCTGTTACCTGTGTAATACTGGTAGCCTGCCAGGAGAAGGCTAACAGCCTAAGTTCTGAACTTTCCAGTGCTTTCAATTTCCAAATTTCAAGAAATTTCAGCCATATCCTCAAACTCAAAATTACCCGACTATAGTCAAATTGTTAAGCAATTTTAATTGCCACTCTGGATTGTAATATGGTCAACTCAGTTGACTAAAGAGAAAAGGGCCATTATGGTGGCTGCAAAATACTTAAAACTAATGGTTGTCCAGAAGCTAATTCAAGGTCAATACAGAAGCAGAGACTGCCTGGGTATATTCATGACATCATCTTCCTTGTTGCAGATAAATTGTTCTTCAGCTAACAGCTAAGGGCTGCTGACCTCCAAATAACATAATTTACCTGGCAAAGTACAGACTGTGTATTGCTAACTCAGCTAGGCTCTCTGAATTGTGACACCAAAGGGAATACACTGTGCCTTTGCAAAATTGGCACAGGACCAGAAGTCCAGAAATCCAAGTCCATCTACTCCTGCCCTTTACTGTGAGATCTTGGGAAAGTCACTCATGATCTCTGGTCTGATAGTCTTTTGAAAAGGGAGATAATAATACTTTACCTTGGAGTGTGAGGATCAAGTGAGATAATGCATTAAAAGTACGTGGAAGAAGAGGAACTGTAGGATAATGTTTAAGAGCACTCCCCCATTGGTTTGGCACTTCCTGTCTCCCTTTGTTCTTCACCATTCTTTCAGCTCAGCTGCCTGATACATGTTGCCTAGCATAACAGCAAAGAAAGAGAAATAGAGAGTCCTCCTCCTGGCTTTGAAATTTTAAGTCTTGCACATGAAGGAAACAGAAAGAACGCACCATAGGCAAAAGACTTGGGAGAAACCAGGGCTTTCACCCTTGTAAAATGGACCCTCTCCTCTCCCCAGAATAGACAGAGATTCCCTAGGCTTGGGGGGGTAGAGCTGAGAAGAGCCACATGAGCTTACTCACCTGGGCCCAGATAACCAAACATTCAGAGTTTTGTGAGATCTAGTTGAGGGGACCTAATAAATGAAGTTAAAGAAAATAAAGAAAATTATTCTTCTTCAGGCGAGTTTATGGGCTGTGTTACCTACATGTAACATGTGAAGTGCTACCTTGATGATAGAGGGTTTTTTCACAAGTTTTTAAAATTTAAGTATAGTTGGGTTTCAATATTATATTGATTGTATGTATTTGCTCCTGATATATAATATAGTGATATATAATGATTTGACATTTTTATACCTTACAATGTGACCGCCCCACTAATTCTAGTAATCATATGTTGTCATGCAAATTTATCATATTATTGACTATATTCTCCTACTCCTTTTCATCCATCCCCCCAACTTCTTCCTTCAGTTACTCTCCCTTTGGTCTCTATTTCTATGAGTCTGTTTTTGTTTTGTTTGTTCATTTGGGGTTTTTTTATATTCCACATATAGTGAAACCATACAGTATTTGTCTTTCTCTGCTTTACTTATTTCGCTTAGCACAATACATTCTAGATCATAAATGACAAGACTTCATTCTTTTTCATTGCTTTGTAATATTCCATTTTGTATGTCTACCACATTGTCTTTATCCATTTATCTATTGAAGGACACCTACGTTTTTCTCAACTTATTTAAAGTTCATCTGGACACCCTGTCTCTGAATTGCTCGGTGGCCTCAGCCAAGTTTCTGTTTTCTCTAATTCCCTTCCAGTTTACCTAAAACAAACAAACAATAAGAAAAAACAACACTGTAGCACCTGCTCTACCCCTGAAACAATGCTGGATCTTTCACTGATATAGGTGAGCCCTGGCCCCAAGATGCTTTCAGCCCAGTCATAAAAGGAAGACAAATTAACAGCTGTCTCCTTCTCCACCTACTAAGAACTAGCCAGTGCCTGAACAGAGATAACAAGGGGCATGGGAGGAAGGCGAAAACAATGATAAAACTGAATGAAAGACCAAATTTCCACATAAAGGCTCTTCTTATTTTTAAAAGCATTTAATACTTAACCCCTTTTATTCCCATCACTTATGAGCTCAGTACATAAGCAGCTGAAGTGTTGATGAGTTTACTTTTTATTTAAACTTATCTTATTAAAAGTTAAACCAGTTAAGACTTTCATCCTGGAGACCTTAAATAAGAGATCTTTTTATATCTACTTAGTTAAGCAGCTCCCTCCCTTCATATCTGATCTGGTTTTTAAATTAAGGAAAACTAGATGACCAAGCGTTGGTCAAATAAATTTGTAAATATGATATATATGTTTGCTCGCTTACAGTTTGCATTGGGTCTGGGGGACAGACTGTAAGCAGGCAGGGGTCCCCAAACTTTTTACACAGGGGGCCAGTTCACTGTCCCTCAGGCCATTGGAGGGCCAGACTATAAAAAAAAAACTATGAACAAATCCCTATGCACACTGCACATGTCTTATTTTAAAGTAAAAAAACAAAACGGGAACAAATACAATATTTAAAATAAAGAACAAGTAAATTTAAATAGACATACTGACCAGTATTTCAATGGGAACTATGGGTGCGGATGCATCCTGTGCTCTTCTCACTGACCACCAATGAAAGAGGTGTCCCTTCCGGAAGTGCAGTGGGGGCCAGATAAATGGCCTTAGGGACCCCTGCCCCTAAGGCTTAGTTTTAAGACTAAGCCTTCCCACCCTAAGTGACTTTGTATCAGAGACTTCCTTGTTTGTATATTGGATTAAAGGTTTTGATTTCTACACTATAAAATGGAGCAGACTGGGAGCTTACTCTCTCTTGGTTCCTGAGATTAGCATTAGAGAGGAGAAGCAGAGAAAGGCCATGTGGAGGAGAGGAGAAGCAACCAAGATGGCAGAGTGCTGAAGGAGAAGCCAGTTTGTGCAGAGTTTGTGCAGGGAAAAAGAGATGGGGAACAAAGGTGAATAAGGCTGGTGAGGTAGAAAACTTTGATTCTAGGAAACTCAGATAAGTCAGTAGCTTTGGAAGCCCTGAATGGAAAGGGAAATGTTTTCCCACTGTGTGTATTTCTTGCCACTGGGTGCAAGCTAGGATTAAAGCTAATGGCCCACCAGTTTTGGGCTCTGTTGTTTCATTACCAACTGTCCGTATCAAATGCGAACCAGCATGGGCCAGACGGCTATGATGGTGGCTATGGCTACTGGCCTTACACCAAGGCAACGAGGTTTTAGAATGTAGGGAATTTTTCTGTCATGGGCCTTTGGTGCTCAGATCGTCCAATGCTCTACATGTTTCCAGGAAAATCACTCTTGCCATCCTTTCCACTTTAAAAATTCTTCTCTCAGATCCATTGGCACTCACAACCTCAGAGAGGCTATCCTGAAACCAAACTCCTAGTCTCAACACAGAATGACACTGGGAGTTTTGTTTTGTCTTCTTGGTAGCACTTAACAATGCCTAAAAACACTCACTTTCTACTTGTTTACTTCCCTACTCCACCAGCATGTGAATTCCAAGAGGATAGGGATTCGCAAGACAAGTATTGTTGCAGACCAGCACAAAAAATAATTTCGCAAGTCTCGGGTGGGAACAGTGGAGGATTAGAAAATAAACACAGAAAGAAAATAAATGGGATCGGGAAGTCTTATGATGGCTGATGGCCTACCAAAAATGCCTGCACTCCTAAAAGCTTTACTTTATAGTGTAAAGCAGAGGTCACCAAACTATGGCCCATGGGTCAAATTGCAGCCACCTGAGGCCATTTATCCGGCCCCTGCAGCACTTCCGGAAAGGGCACCTCTTTCATTGGGGGTCAGTGTATGAAGTACTGTATGTGGCGACCCTCCAACGGTCTGAGGGACAGTGAACTGGCCTGGCCCCCTATGTAAAAAATTTGGGGACCCCTGGAAAGCAAAGTCATTTGCAAATCATAGAGAGCTCAGATACAAAGTCACATTTCCAAGAATTCTCCCAAGTGCTGGAAATCCTTCAACATGTAAAATATCTTAACTTCACAAAACAAAGGGTAAAAAGAAAACTGCCTCCAGTCTCTACAGCGCCATGGGGGACAGGACTAGTAGAAACAATTTGCATCACAGCTAACATTGAGGTGTGGGGAAGGGCATGCAAATTGCCTTTACCAACAACTTAAACAATCAGTCAGAGGTTGTGGAGAAGAGCTTAGCCTTTAGTAACTTAATCAAGCAGGTGAGGTGGGGGGATGGGCAGCAAGGACCCTGACAGCTTACTGCCAGTTCCCCACAAATCTAAATTTCAAAGACCCTGTCAGTTTACAGTCTCCAACAAAGTATGTCTACTCTTTACTGTTTAACTGCCAGGCTGGCTGTGGTCACTGTAAGAGACAAAGTCAGAGCAGCACCTGGAATCGCCTGCCTACACAGACCTATGTGGATGGTGCAGAAGTGAAGTAGATACAAAGTTTACTGATTCTTACTCAATCTGTAAAAGCAGGAGAGTTCTTGGTTAAGTGAACAAAAGTTTAATTTGAATAATAAAAACAAAGAGTCTTGCCCCTGAATCAATTCCCAGACTTGAGCCAATTTACAGATAAGGACCCCTTAAATGAAGAAGAGACTGGGTCCTCTTGAGAAAGCATCCTCATACACTACTAAAACTTATACTGTTAATCTTTCTCCCAGCCTTCCCCAAGTAACCTATGGTCATGATCAGAATAACTGTGCATAAGGAAAAAGAAAATAATCAGACTTTTCAGGACTTACTTACTAAGTGTTGCATTCGCCGGGCCAAAAACAGACGTCGAAGACTTTCAGGGCTTTAGATGTTACTTTATTGGCCAAGTTTAACATACGCAGGGGCGGACTCTCTAAGTGTTAGGGAACACCTTAACCCCAGAGGGGTTGCAAATGAGAATCGCGCCTCCTGCTTAGAGACTAAAGGTTTATATAGAGGCAGCAAACAAGCGTCCTACAAAAGCAGGTATGACGGTTAGGCATTGGCTAGGGCAGTTTCATGTGCCATAGCAACAAGGGTAGGGCTCTAACTCAGTGGGAAGTTCTAAAATTCAGCCTGTAAGCAAGGGGAGGTCTTATACTGGTCTCTTTGTTCTGCTCTTACTCTACAAGCACTTCCCTGTTCCTGATCCCCTCCTCTAAGCATTTTATGCTGGCAACCATCGTATTTCTTTCGGGCCCATCATTTCCCCATCTCTTAGGGACGTAAATCAAACCCTTGATTCTTCATCGGTGGGAAGAATGGTATAAGGCTGGGAGAGGACCATTAATTTTACTACTTCTAATCTTTCTTTAACATAACTAAGTAGCTTATTGAACAAAATGGGCCCTAAGGACAAAATGCACAAGAGTCCAATGCATGGACCTAACAACGGGAGAAGGTAAGGCAAAACACCATTAAGGCCGCTCCGTAAGGGGCTCTTGAAAAGTTCCCATCTTCTTTTTACTAAGTCCTCTTGTATCCTTTTGATTTTGTCTCTAACTATGTCAGATTTGTTAACATAGAAGCAGCAACGGTCTTGCAAAGCTAAACAAATTCCTCCCTGTTCTGCTGTAAGTAAGTCTAAACCTCTCCTATTGCTGTAACTAGGAAGTCTAGTTGGTCTTGGATATCTTGGATAGAACTAGATACAACTTGGATATCATCTATTAGTTGGTTAGCAAGCTTAGTATAAGAATGAACGGCAACCCCTAATCCGGCAGTCCCCGTGGCTACTGCTCCTGAGATGCCTAGGCCAACTAATAGAGGGATGAGTGTGATGCCCCTCTTGGGCCGGCCAGCAATAAAATCTAAAGTAGGGATTGGGACAGGCTCATTTCCGAGTACAATGTCTATGTCTGGAAATAGTGTGGCAAGTACACAAACCCCGGTCCAATTGGGGGGTAAATAGGAGAAAGCTAGGTTACCTACGCATAGCCACACTTGTCCCTTGTTAGTACAGAGGGGAGAGCTGAAGTTAATGTATTTGCTGCAATTGGCAAAATCCGCAAACCCAATATCTATATCAAAACTATTATTCTGTGGGTAGCTTAAGACACAGGAGACATTGAAGAAATCTAAGGGTTGAACCCTAAAAGGAACATTTACACTACAATTACTATTGCTGAGGTTGAGAGCAAGTGATGACTTATTAAAAATGGAGGGGATAGCAATAGGCATTGGCATGCCCAGAGTCATACAAAGCCAACAGTCGGTAGCCAGGGTTGGGTTGGTGACATTCAGAGCTCTATAGGTAGCTAATAATATGTCAGAGGATTGGGTATCTAAGTCAACACCTCGGCCCTTAGGCAGTGCCAGAGGGTGATAGTCTATTTTAGGGTACATGTTTTCTATGATTTGTTCGATTTTCTTTTTGACCCAAAATTCTCATACTTCATCCTGTGGTCCCCCTCCATCTGAAATATGTATTGGCAATTCCCTGGTCCAACAAACTGGCTGTCCTGGCGTTCCCCTGCACGAAGCCTGCATATACTGATGGGTTCCAATTTCTGGAGCTTTTCCTTTTCTTGTCCTACTTAAGATAGCAGTATAATAAGTGTTACTATTCATATTGCATTCCTGGAGCTCCTGGTAGCAAGCGGAGTGCATTTTATCATAGATAGTCTTACATTGCCCTGGACAAGGTATGGGTCCTCCCTGGGTGGAGGGTTTACTTCGGGGCTTGATCCGGCAAATCCAGCGCTGTTTTAGCCCTCCCGTGGGCAGTTGATTTTGAGTCCCGTGTCCCCACCCTGAACATTCAAACCACCTTTGGTAGGTGAGATAGGATACCTTATTGGTACAATCTACAGACCTTGTCCATTGGTCAGGGTCAACATTATAATTTCCTCCCCTACATTCACATGGGGGCCCATACAATTTCTTAAGCAGTGTCTCAGTATCAACGGTTGGGTTTAGCCCACCTTTAGCAAAATTTAACAGTATACCTAGGATACAGATGAAAATCTTAACTTTAAGGTGTCCTTGGGGTCTGAATGTACTCTCCATTGCTTGGGGTCAGCCTTTTGCTCACCTAGCGTAGCGGGCTTCATGTGGGAGAGATGAATCCAATAAGGCTTCTCAGCTACCTTAACTGCAGAGGGAGTGCTGAGCAACATCTGGAACGGTCCTTGCCACCACGGTTCTAGGTTTCCTCGACGGTGGTTAAGGATCCATACCCACTGTCCAGGGTCCGGTGGCGAGAGTCCCTGGTTGTTGTTTCCTGATGCGGCTGCCCTCTGTTCTCTTAGTTTTCTCACTTCCCTCCGGATCTGCTGCAATGCCTGTAGGGGCTTGAGGAAGTTGTGGTTAGATACTTCTACTTCCTCTCTAGTGAGCTGGGGGACTAAAGGAACTGGTTGTCCAAACATGAGCTCATGGGGGGGTCCACTTATTAGTGTAAAGGGTACATCTAACCTGGAATAGGGCGAAAGGGAGCAACTCTATCCAGTTCTCGCCGTTCTCCTCCCTTAACTTGATTAGAGTTTCCTTTAAAGTTCTGTTCATTTTCTCTACTTGCCCTGAACTTTGAGGCCTGTAAATGCAGTGTAATTTCCAATTTATTCCTAACCTTTTAGCTAACTCCTGAGAAATCTTGGAGACAAAGGCTGGCCCATTATCGGGTCCTTTTGCTATTGGAATCCCATATCTAGGGATTATTTCCCTTAATAGAATCTTACAAACTGTGGAAGCAGTTTCACCTTTGGTGGGAAAAGCTTCTGTCCATCCCATGAAGGTATCTACAAACACTAGTAGATACTTGAACCCTGCCTTCCCTGGAGTCATCTCTGTAAAATCTATTTCCCATAATTCTCCTGGGCATTTCCCCCTATATCTAACTAGAGGGGGAAGTTTCTTGTTTAGAGCATTAACTTTAGCACATGCCCTACATCTAGAGACTGTGGATTGGATTACATCTCTAATCTGGGGTCCTAAATAATATTTCCGGATCAATTGTTCTATTTTGCCTTAAATAGGAACTCGTATGGATTTCCCTTATTATTTCTCTTAAAACTCTTTGAGGTAGGTAGAGTCTGGTGTCGGGAAGTCCTATCCACCCTTGCTTATTTCTTTTCCCCCCTAATTGCCTTCCCTCTTGCTCTTCTTCAGGAGTATTCTTAGGGTCTGGGGGCAACAAGGGCTGAGGCAAGAGCAGAAAAGTTTCTGCAATTCTCCCTTCTGTGGCTTCTCTGGCAACAGTGTCAGCAAAACGGTTTCCCTGAATAATTGGAGAGTCCCCTTTTTGATGTCCTTTGCAGTGAATTATGGCTACTTTAAAGGGGAGCCAAATGGCATCTAATAGGGCCAGGATTTCAGCTTTATTCTTGATTTCCTTTCCTCCTGCGGTTAGCAGGCCTCTTTCTTTGTAGATGGCCCCATGAACGTGGGCAGTGGCAAAGGCATACCTGCTGTCCCTGTAGATGTTGGCTATCTTTCCCTCAGCTATCTGGAGAGCCTGCGTCAGTCTGATCAGCTCTGCTCGCTGTGCTGACATTCCTTTTGGCAATGCTCCTTGCCATAAAATTTTGTCCTTAGTGGTTACCGCAGCTCATGCATATCTTTGTCCGTCTCAGACATAGCTGCTCCCATCTGTGAACAGCGTGAGATCTGCTTTCTCGTAGGCTTGGTCCCGAAGGTCTGGCCTAGCCCCGGAGACAGTATCCAGTATTTGCCTGCAATCGTGGACTACTGTTGGATCTGGTAAGGGTAGCAAGGTAGCAGGGTTTAGGGCTGTCGTCTTCAAAAACTGCACTACCAGGGGGTTCAATAGCTGTGCTTGGTACTGCATTAATCGCGCATTGGAGAGCCACCTATCAGGTGGCGCTCGTAGCACTTGCTCTAGATAGTGCTTCCCAATAACTTGGATATCCTGGCCCAATGTCAGTTTACTGGCTTCCTTACCCAGGATGGAGGTGGTGGCAAGTGCCCTTAGGCAGGTCGGCCAGCCAGACGCCAAGGGGTCTACCTTCTTAGATATGCTATGGGCCTCTTCCATGGCCCAAGCTCTTGGCTGAGGATCCCTAAGGATACCCCTCCCTTTTCAGCAATGTGCAGCTGGAAGGGTTTGGCCATGTCCGGTAAGGCCAACGCTGGGACAGCTACTAGGGCCTCCTTAAGCTCTTGGAACGCTTGCTTTTCCTTATCTGTCCATGTGAATTGCTCTTCTTTTCCCCTGGTTAGTTCGTGCAGGGGCCTGGCTAGTTCTGCGAAGCCTAATATCCACAGTCGGGGGTTTTTAAGACCGCCTGGATTCGTTGGTTGGACAATGTCCTTTGCCCTCCCTGCAAGTTATAACCTAAATAACTTACAGTTTGCGATACAATCTGGGCCTTTTTGGCGGATACTTGATATCCCATTTGTCCAAGTTCCTGTAGCAGGCTTATGGTGGCTTCCTCGCTTTCCTCCTTGTTCTTGGCAGCTATGAGGATGTCATCTACATACTGGAGCAGAACGATCGATGGATAGGAGGAGCGGAAAGCCTGCAAATCCTTGCCGAGGGCCTCATTAAAAATGGTGGGGGAGTTCTTAAACCCTTGGGGTAGTCTGGTCCAAGTGAACTGCCCCACCAGTCCGTGTTCTGGCAAAAAATCCATTCAAAGGCAAAAATTTCTTGGCTCTGAACCGCCAGGGGAATACAAAAGAAAGCATCCTTTAAATCCAAGACTGAGTAATAGGTATGGGTTGGGGGCAATGAGCTCAGTAAGGTATACGGGTTAGGCACTGTGGGATGAATTGTCTCTACCCATACATTTACTTCTCGCAAGTCCTGCACTGGACGTAGTCATTGGTCCCCGGCTTCTGGACAGGGAGCAATGGGGTGTTCCAGGCTGATTGGCATTCTCCAGCAGTCGCTGCAAGTGCCATGCAATGCCTTGCTTGGCTCGGGCTGGGACCGGGTATTGCCTGATCCTGACTGGGCTAGCAGTGCTCAGCAGCTGCACGAGGACAGGTGGTTGGTGGACAGCCAAACCTGGGGGGTTGGTTTCTGCCCAAACCTTGGGTACCCTGTCACGCAGGGCACTTGGGACCCCTCCTTTGGCCTCCTTACCTTCCAGAACGAGTAAGTGTTCTTCAGACAGCGGGACAGTTACCTCCATGTTGACCTTTGCCTGTTCGTCCCCAGCAGGGTTTTCTTCCCGTAGGAAGGTTATGGTGGCCCGAAGTTTTTGCAATAAGTCCCTTCCAAGCAGTGGGTAAGGGCAGTCTGGAATGACTAGAAAGGAGTGGGTGATGTTGCCTTGGCCCAAGTTGGTGACTCTTGTGGTGGCCCATGGGTAGACTTCTGCTCTGCCCATTGCCCCTATTTTCTTAGTAGTTGCCTTTTGCATCTGGCCTTGTGGTTTCTTTAGGACTGAGTAGGTGGCTCCCGTATCAACTAGGAAGTCTATTGGCTTTCCTTCAACTGTTAAGGTGACCATGGGCTCCTGGGAGTCAACGGGAATGGAGCCCTGGCCCCGTCAGTCTAAGGTTTGGAATAAGACCTCAGGGGCTTGTTTTGGTTTCAGGCTGTCGGCCTTCAACTTTGGACACTCCCTTTTCCAGTGTCCTTTCTCCTTGAATAGGCACATTGATCCTTGCCTATTCACTGTCCTCTTTTTCCTTTGGGGGGGAGGTTTCTGGGCAGTAATCAGGATCTTGGCTACCTCCTTTGCTCTGCCAACCTCCAGATCATTCCTATTGATATATACCTTCTGAGCTATTTCTAATAGCTTACTCCTATTTTCTCCCTCAAACCCCTCAATCTTCTGAAGCTTTTTCCTTATATCAGAGGCAGCTTGAGTCACAAAGGCTATGTTTATTAGCCTTTTATTTTCTTCTGCTTCTGGGTTCAATGGGGTGTACACTCTATATGCCTCCATGGGCCTCTCTAAGAAGGCTGCTGGAGGTTCTTCCCTTCCCTGGATGACCTCACTTACTCTGCTAAAGTTGGTCGGCTTCCTGGCTGCTGCCTTGAGTCCCTTCAACAGAGCCCGGCGATACTGAAGGAGCGCATCCCTTCCCCCAGTGGTGTTAGGGTCCCAGGTAGGGGGTCGGGATAGGAGAATATCTTCTATTTCCCTTCTTCCCTCCTGAGTTTCCCTTTCTTCTCCCAACACCACTTTAGCAGCTTCCCTTATTATCCTGTCTCTCTCTTCAGAAGTGAAGAGGGTCTGTAATATCTGCTGAAAATCATCCCATGTAGGCTGATGGGTTCTAATAAAAGTCTCAAGGAGGGATATTAATCCCTGAGGTTTCTCAGAAAATGAGGGGTTCTGATGCTTCCAATTGTATAGATCACTAGTGGAAAATGGCACATAGATAAGGCGAACTGGTGCCCGTGGGCCAGCATCTGCTGCTGGCGGTGCTCCCCAAAGAGGCAAAATGGCGGCGCCTCCCATCCAGGGAGGAAGAATAGTGGCGCCTCCCGCCTAGGGAGGCAAAATGGCGGCTCCTCCCACCAAGGGAGGAAGAATAGCAGCACCTCCCGCCAAGGGAGGCAAAATGGCAGCTCCTCCCATCCTATAGATTGTTCCTCCCAGAGTGTGGTGTGGGCTTGGGAGTCAGCTTATGTCCTGCTGCAAGGAATCTGGTTCCGCCTGTGGCTGATAGGGTGAAGGGAAATTCACTGGGTCTAGGTGGTCCTCCGACTGTCCAGGCAAAACAGGGTAAAGTTTGGACCGCCCACCAGGCTGTGTTGGGAGATGGGCTTCTTCCTTTTCCCCCCCTTTGGCTTTCCCAATTTTCCCATTTCCTGCAGCAAGGCAAACTGCCCTCTGCCTTGCCGGTTTTCCTTTAGACACTTCCTAATGTACCCAGACCGCTCGCTACCTATGTCCACCCACACATCTATATACAGGTCTGGGTGGGGTGTCCTATAGACAGTGGCTCTGACAGCAAATAAAGTTGGAAGGTCAAAAGTGCCTCCCATGGGCCAGCCTACATTAAATGTAGTTCATTCTAGCTGGCTCAAGGTTCGGAGGAAGTCTGGACTCGGTGGCGGACCCCCGTATCCTTGAGCCCTTTTCTGGAAATCAGAAAAATTCTTCAACAGACACTCGAGCGGGGATTCTGGCACAGACTCTCGTTGTCCCATCCTAGATGATTTAGGAATAAAGAGGAAGGGCAGGAGACAGGCGATGCACACAAACAACACAACGAATACACTTCCTTTTCTCACACTCAACTCAGTCATTCACACTCAGACAGAACGCAGCGCAGCGCGGTGCAAAAGGATTCCTAATGTGACCAGTCACACCTAAAGTTAACAAATCCAAATTCCAGAGAGCAGCGTTCCGCTTCTGAAAGTCCTGGGTAGGTTGCTGGCAGCGTCCCACCTACTACCTCAGGATTGTTTGCTCCGGAGCCCAAAAGCCAAACCAAAGGAGGATCCTCAGTGAATACTTAACTCAGCTCAAGCCGTTTCTCCTGTCTCCGAACCAAAATTCCACAAAGGGAAATCCCGGACGAGCCCCCAAATGTTGCATTCACCGGGCCAAAAACAGACGTCGGAGACTTTCAGGGCTTTAGATGTTACTTTATTGGCCAAGTTTAACCTACGCAGGGGCGGACTCTCTAAGTGTTAGGGAACACCTTAACCCCAGAGGGGTTGCAAATGAGAATCGCGCCTCCCACTTACAGACTAAAGGTTTATATAGAGGCAGCAAACAAGCGTCCTACAAAAGCAGGTATGACGTTAGGCATTGGCTAGGGCAGTTTCACATGCCATAGCAACAAGGGTAGGGCTCTAACTCAGTGGGAAGTTCTAAAATTCAGCCTGTAAGCAAGGGGGCTTCTGGTTAGGCAAGGGGAGGTCTTATACTGGTCTCTTTGTTCTGCTCTTACTCTACGAGCACTTCCCTGTTCCTGATCCCCTCCTCTAAGCATTTTATGCTGGCAACCATCATATTTCTTTTGGGGCCCATCACTAAGCACTAGCTCTAAACCAGTGGTTCTAAACCTGGGTTCTATTGAACCCTAGGGGTTCGATGAGTCGGTCTCAGGGGTTCGAGAAGGCTCTGCCACAGAGGCCAGAATAAAGTAATACCGTAATTTGTTGTGAGCTCATGCACTTTGTTGGTTTTTTTTCTTTGAGCAAGGTGATGTTCATGCACGGCTCATTTTGTGCACCAGTAAAAAAACATATACCTATGTCTTGAATTTGGAAAAGAAAATCATATTTTATCACTAAAGAAGGGTTCGGTGAATGCGCATATAAAACTGGTGGGTTTGGTACCTCAAAAAAGATTAAGAACCACTGCTCTAAACTGACACTAATTCCAGGAGACTTGAAATGTCACTGTGGTCTACTAGTCAGGGTAGGGACTTATGGAGGTCAGATAACCAATGGAGTTTGAGCTTAAGTTTAGCTCAAAATGGGATCAGTGTATCCCTGAATCCATCCTGTGGTGATTTCCCAATTCCCATTCTGTCATAACTGGCAGAATCTTCACATTGGTACAGCACCTGTCTACCGGTTTCACACATTGGGAGCCTCAGAGGAGGAAGAGAATGTCTTAGTGCCAGTCCCAACCATCCAGCACTGGAACCAGGAATAACACAGTTAGGACTTAAGTTGAACTAGCAACTCTGTGAACTCTGGGCATTCTAAATCCAAGGTGTCTTTGTGTTGATTTTATTGAAAATGCCATTGATTTCCTTCTCTTACTTCATTGTTGAAGCATCATTAGCAGTACTAGGTTATATTCCTGTTTCTGCACATAATTGAAAGTGGAAGGAGCTTTGAGGACTATCTGAGCTTATAGTTTCCTTGCCTCCAAATGTACTTTCTGCTTAATTCACCACACCAAGTCATGAATATATTTTCTTAGTAATATAAATATGCCCCGCTGCCATATTGTGTATGATTTTACGTATTTATTCAGTGCCAAGAATAATTATCCCACCAGGGACAGCAGTGTTTTGCAGAAATGAGGAATAGGGCATCATAGATAATTCAGCTATCTCTCACTTTTATAACTGAACCTCACTCCAGGAAACAAACACCTTCCTCTTTGCTTTTGTTAACAAAAATTAGAAAGATGGGAAATGGAATTGACACCACTGATTCATTTTCATTTGCCCAGGGGTAAATTATTTGCTTCCAGTCACTGTTAATTATGGGAATGATAATGCTTTGGGTGCTGGGAAATGTCAGGCTTGGGAGCTGCTTACCGAGGGCCTGGCACTGCTATGCAGGATAGTCAGGGGAAAATATAGGATCAACAGAAATTAAGATGAAATTTCAATGTGACTGTCTGTCATAAGTGAATGGAAAGTCACTTCTCCCTCTCCTCACAGATACTTACTTCCTAATTCTTTGCAATATCCATCCATTAGCTAGCTATATTAAGTTATATTAACCAGAATGCCTTTGTTTTGTAGAAATGATCACAATTAACTGGAGTTCTTCAATATTCTATATACAGCATCTCATTTATTTCCACAGCATTTTTTAAATAATTAGGAATGCAAAAATATTATGCCTTTTTTAAATTAGAAAATTGAGGCACATAGATTGACTTTCAAATATCCAATAGATACCCCACTTCAGTCTTCTGTATTTTAGTATAATTCTAAATGAAAGTTTCCTTAAAGTAGTCTTTCTCTTAAGATATGTCCATTTCCTTATCATATTGAAAAAATGAATATCCATTTAAAATTTTCAAAATCTTTAATGTTGTATCAAACACCTATACAGTGTTTATCCTGTGAGAGATGCTGTTAAGGACTTTATAAATATTGCCTCATTGCTTAGAGTGGTATCAGAGGAGGAATGGGGCTGTGTCATCCCAGCCTCCTGGTCCTGCATTGCACCCCTTACTGTGCAAACAGTGCCAGTGGTGGAGACCCCTCAGCTGAGTCTCCAGGCTGCTCTCTCCCGTCAGAGGCAGTGGTGCCCAGGCGCTTGATCTCCTGCTCTGTTGGGATGTGGGGGAGGGCCCCAGAGGACCCTTGGTCTGCCATTGCTCGGGTAATAAAATTGCAAAACGCTAACAACAAGCCCCTCCTACTAACGCAATGGCTCTGCCTGCATCATTACAACAGCAACACCTTGAACTCAACAGCTGAACTCTACCCAAGAATCTCGCAGAGGCAAATCTTATAATACAGTGCTTCCTACCAGTAAAAGGAATAATTATCTTGTTAGAGTTATTAACAATATCATTTGCAAATGCCATCAAGGAAAAAGAAATCAAATATGGATATACAAGACAGAAGTAGCTCATATAGATGATGAAAAATCTCCAGGAAAAAAAAAAATCTCAATTACATGGAAACTTTGGAGCTTAATGACAGAGAATTCAGAATTTAAGTTCTAAGAATACTCAGTAAGATACAAGAAAACACTAAAAGCTCAAAAAACAACTTAATGCACAATAAAAGTACTTCACCAAGGAAATTGAAACTATAAAAAAAGAACCAAACAGAAATGAAAAACTCAATACATGAACTGAAAAATAAGGTAACAACCTTAGCTAATAGACCAGGCCACATTCAGGAGAGAATCAGTGACATTGAAGACAGGCAACTAGAGATACTACAGAGAGAAGAAGAGAGACTAACTAATTTTTAAAAATGAGAAAACCCTACAAGAGTTGTCTGACTCCATCAGAAAAAGAAATATAAGAATAATGGGTATATTTTAAGAAGAAGAGAGGGAAAATGGAACAAATAATTGATGAGAACTTCCCAAACCTGTGGAAAGAATTAGAGCCTTGAATCCAAAAAACCAAACAAAATGCCGAGTTACCTTAACACCAACAGACCTATCCCAAGGCACATCATAATGAAATTATCACAAATCAATGGCAAAGAATTATCAAGGCAGCCAGGGAGAAGAAAAATATAACATATAAAAGAAGGCCCAATAGGCTACCATCAGATTTCTCAGCAGAAATTCTACAAGCCACAAGAGAGTGGATCCCAATATTTAAAGTACTGAAACAGAGTAACTACCAGCCTAGAATACTATATCCATCAAAGCTATCCTTCAAATATAAAAGAGAAATTAAAACATTTACAGACACACAGAAGCTGAAGTAATTTATCAAAAGAAAACCCCCACTACAGGAAATATTAAAGGGGGCTATCCAACCAGATACAAAGAACAAAACAAACCAAATTACAAGTAAAAATTTCAACCAAACCACAATAAAAACAAGGATAATCTGTGACAACAATAACGTGAAAGGGGAGTAGATAAAGATCAGCAATAGCAAAGAAGGATGAAGTGCAGAAGCACTCATGAAATACTGAACTCTAATAAATACAATAATTTTTCTTTTAAAAACCTAATGGTAACCACCTCTGAAAATGCTACTAATGAAACACATAGCTTAAAAAAAAAGAAACAAAAGATAAAAGTATGAATCACCACCAAATAAAAACAAACGACAAAAAATATATAAAAGAAGAAGCAAACAAGAAACAAAGCTATCAGAAAGCAGTATAGAAAATGGCAATAGGAAATTTTTAAGTGACAATAACACTGGGGGACAAAATCTTTGTTGCATCCACAAAAACACTTGTTTTTACCTAATTCAAGTGTCCAGATCTCAAACCTGACATGAGTTATTTATTGTAAGCAACAGTTTTTTTGCAATTCAAGATTTTAGGTTTTCACCTTATTGTAAAATTTTCAACATTTAGTTTAATATAATGAAGTAGAATGTCTTCTTGGGCATCATCTTTGTGAAAATATAATAATTTATATAATGCAGTAAATACACTAATACACTAAAAGATAAAATTACATCAGAATTTGTCTACAATTTCAAAATAGAACATATTAAAACACTTATTTTAATCATAAAATTTGCACAAAACTTCTTTGAATACTATTCAGACAAAAATTTCCGTTTGTAGCTCTTGCTTTAGTGTACTTGTTGAGGACAATCTCGTCTGATGCTTCAGCAGTAGTCTGCCATCATATTTCTGTCCCATCGCCCCTGATAATGCTCTTTCATTGTCTTCAGATCTTGATGACAGCATTCTCTCTGCTCATCACTAACAGATCAAAGATTTTTGGGGAAATTATCAAGGTGACTGATCAGGGAGTGAATCTTAATGCTCATGTTACATCCAATGTCACAGAAAGCCAACAGCATCCTTTGAACCAGAAGTTCATAGTTTTCTGCTTTTTTGTTGCCACAAAGTTTTTTGTAACTGCCACAAAAGACTGCCATGCTGCTTTCTCCTCCTTATTCATCTTCCTGGCAAATTCTTTATCACATATGAGGGTTTGAATTTGAGGTCCATCAAATACACCTGCTTTTATCTTCTTGAAAGACAAGACAGGAAAAGCAGAAATAATATGTTGAAAGCGTTCACTCTCTATTCAAAGCCTGAACAAACTACTTCATTGAGCCAAGTTTGATGTGAAGCGGGGGGAAAATGATTCTGTCTCAATTAACTACAGGTTCATTCACAATATTTTTCATCCCTACTTCCAGAGCTTCACGTTTCAGCCACTCCTTCTGTGTCCAGTGTTTCTCCCGAGCTTGGCTCTCCCACAAACACAAAAGCAAGGATACTTTGTGAAACCGCTCTGTTGTCCTAGCAGAAAATTTACCATTTTAAGATCGACATATTCGACAATACGTCTGATAAGGGGTTAATAACCAAAATTTATAAAGAACTTATAAAACTCAACACCAGGAAGACAAACAATCCTATCAAATAATGGGCAAAAAACATGAATAGAAATGTCTCCAAAGAGGCCATATAGATGGCCAATAGGCATATGAAAAAATGCTCAACATCACTAATCATTAGAGAAATGCAAATTAATACCACAATGAGATATCACCTCACACCAGTCAGAATGGTGCTCATCAGCAAAACAACATAGAATAAGTGCTGACAAGGATGTGGAGAAAAGAGAACCCTCCTGCACTGCTGGTGGGAATGCAGACTGGTGCAGCCACTGTGGAAAACAATATGAAGATTCCTCAAAAAATTAAAAATCAAACTGCCTTTTGACCCAGCTATCCCACTTTTAGGAATATACCCTAAGAACACTATAGCACTGTTGGAAAAGAAGAAAAGCACCCCCATGTTCGTGGCAGCATTGTTCACAATAGCGAAGATCTGGAAACAGCCCAAGTGTCCGTCAGAGGACAAGTGGATTAAAAGCTTTGGTACATATATACCATGGAATACTACTCAGCCATAAGAAATGATGACATCGGATCATTTGTAACAACATGGATGGACCTTGATAACATTTTAGTGAATGAAGTAAGTAAATCAGAAAAAAACTAAGGACTATATGAGTCCATACATAGATGGGACATAAAAATGAGACTCAGAGACATGGAAAAGAGGGTACTGGCTACCTGGGGGGAGGGGGAGGTGAGGGAGGTGGGAGGGAGAGGTGAGAAGCACAAATAAAACCAGATAGAAGGTGACAGAGGACAATTTGACTTTGGGTGATGTGTACACAATATAATCAAATGTCAAAATAACCTGGAAATATTTTCTCTGAATATATGTGCCTTGATTTATCAATGTCACCCTATTAAAATTAATAAAATACACACACACACACAAAGAAAAACCAATGCATGCCATTAACTGTAACAGAAAGAAATGAGAATTGCATAAAAACTAGAGCATGCACCAAAAAACAAATTTCAGATTTGGAATCAGTGATGCAAAGATATATAGAAAACGTTTTAAAACCCCATGCAACAGAAAGTGAAAAAAAATTGTTCCCCAGTTTAATTACACTAAATGTAAATGAATTTATTCACCAATAAAGGGTAACAGAGTAGCAGATTGGATCAAGATACAAAACCCAACATTATGGTGACTTCAAGAGACACATCTAAGCTACAAGGATAAAAATAGATTCAAAGTGAAATGTTGGAAAATGATCCTCCAAGCATATAATATCCAAATAAAAACAGGTATAGCCATACTTATATCTGAATGCTGACTACAAGAAAACAAAGATAACGAGAGGTAAAGATGGACATTTTATAATGATTAAGGGGACAAGCATTAAGAAAACATAACACTTCTTAATATATATGCACCAAACCAAGGAGCACCAAAGTATATAAGACACCTACTTACTAATCTAAAAGTACAAACCAAAAATTATATAATCATACTTGGAGACCTAAATACACCATTGATAGCTTTAGATTATTCATCAAAACGTAAAGTCAATAAAGAAATATTGTATATATTAAACACTAGAACAAATGGACTAGAACAAATATCATAAACACCCATAGGACATTTCATCCCAAAATGTCAGGTATACATTTTTCTCCATGTACGTGAAATATTCTTAAGAAAAGACCATGTGCTGGGCCACAAAACTAACATCAACAAATTGAGAAAGATTGAAATTATACCAAGCATATTCTGTCAATAAGGCTTTGAAACTAGAATTCAACTACAAAAAAAGAAGTAAACACACCCACAAAAATGTGGAAATTAAACAACATACTACTAATAAATGAATGGGTCAAAGAAGAAATAAAAGAAGAAATCAAAAGATATATACAGAGAAATGAAAATGACACAGGACATATCAGAATATCTGGGATGCAGAAAAGGCAGTAATTAGAGGGAAGTTCATATCATTACATGCTTATAAGAAACAGCAAGAGAGAACCCAAGTAAACGACCTAACATCACATCTTAAGGAACTAGAAAAAGAAGAACAAAGGCAGGCCCAAGCAAGCTGAAGAAAGGAAATAATAAAAATTAGAACAGAAATAAATTAAATAAAGAACAGAAAAAGTAAAGAAAAAATTACTACAAGAAAGAGCTGGTTCCTTGAAAAGATGAACAAAATTGACAAACCCCTGCCAAGACTCACTAAGGAAAAAAGAGAAAAGACTCATATAAACAAAATCCAAAATTAAAGAAGAGAAAATTACCACAGATATCATAGATATACAAAGGATTACTGTAGAATACTATGAAAAATTATATGCCACCAAATTCAACAATCTAGAAGAATAGAATAAACTCCTAGAACAATACTATCTCTCTAGACCGAATCATGAAGAAATGGAAAGCTAAGTAGACCTATAAGCAGGGAGGAAATAGAAACAACTATCAAAAACCTCCCAAAAAATAAAAGACAGGGCCAGATGGCTATACTAGTGAATTCTACCAAACATTTAAAGATTTGGTTCCTATCTTTCTCAAATTCTTTAAAAAAATTTGTAGAAGAAGCAATACTTCCAAACACATTTTATGAGGCCAACATTACCCTCGTACCAAAATGTGTCAAGGACAACACACACAAAAAAAACTACAAACCAATATTACTAATGAATACAGATGCTAAAATTCTAAACAAAATACTAGCAAATTGAATACAACAATACATTAAAAAAATAATTCATCATGATCAGGTGGGATTCATCCCAGAAACATAAGGATGGTTCAATATACATAAAACAATTAATGTAATACACCGTATCAACAAAACAAAGAACAAAAATTATATGATCCTATCAATAGATGTAGAAAAGGCATTCGATAAAATACAACATTCTTTATGTTTAAAACACTCAAAATAATGGGTATAGAAGGAAAATCCATCAACACAATAAAGGCCATTTACAACAAATCATCAGCTAACGTCATACTACATGGTAAAAAACTGAAAACTTTTTTTCTAAAATCAGGAACAGGACAAAGCTGTCTACTCTCTCCACTTCTACTCAACAGAGTGTTGGAAGTTCTAGCCAGAGCAATCAGACAAGAGAAAGAAATAAAAGGCATTCATATTGGGGAAGAAGAAGTAAAGGTTTCACTTTTTGCAGATGATATAATCCTGTATATAGAAATCCCCAAAGACTCCACAGAAAAACTATTAGAAACAATACACAAATATAGTAAGGTCACAAGATACAACATTAATCTACAGAAGTCTATTGCTTTCTTATATGCCAACAATGAAACTTTGGGAAAAGAACTAAAAAAAATCCCTTTTACAGTTGCAGCAACAATAAAAATACCTAGGAATAAACATAATAAAGAATGTAAAGGACCTATATACTAAAAAACTGCAAAGCATTATTAAAGAAAATTTTAAAAGACACAATGAAATGGGAAAATATTCCTTGTTCATGGATAGGAAGAATAAATATAGTTAAAATGACCATATTACCTGAAGCAATATACAAATTTAGTGCAATTATAATCAAAATTCCAAAGTCATTTTTTAAAGAAACAAAACAAAAAATAATCAGACTTATATGAAACCATAAAAAACCCCAAATAACCAAAGTAATCCTTAGGGGGAAAAGAAAAAACGAAATTGGAGGCATTACAATACCTGACTTCAAGCTATACTACAGAGCCATAATAATGCAAACAGCATGATACTGGCACAAAAATAAACTCACAGACCAATGGAACAGAATAGAGAACCCAGAAATAAGACCACATATATATGGTCAAATCATCTTTGATAAAGGAGCCAAAAACACAATGGAGAAAAGAAAGTCTCTTCAATAAATGGCCCTGGGAAAATTGAAAAGCCACATGCAAAAGAATGAAACTTGACTACAGTTTTTCCCCTGCACAAAAATTAATTCAAAATGGATCAAAGACCTAAATATAAGATCTGAAACAACAAATTACACAGAAGAAAACATAGTTACTAAATTCATGGACCTTGGCAGTAAAGAACATTTTATGAATCTGACCCCAAAGGCAAGGGAAGTAAAGGCAAAGATAAATGAATGGAACTACATCAGACTACGAAGCTTTTTCACATCAAGAGAAACAGACAACAAAACAGATAGCCAACTAAATGGAAGATGATATTTTCAAACAACAGCTCAGATAAGGGGCTAATATCCAAAATATATAAAGAACTCACAAAACTCAACAACAAACAAGCACACAATTGAATAAAAAAATGGGAAGAGAACAGACACTACTGCCAAGAATAAATACAAATGGCCAACAGATATATGAATAAATGCTCATCTTCACTAGCTATTAGAGAAATGCAAATAAAAACTATGAGAAACATTTGGTTTTTGTTCCAGCTGTTTGGAGTAGGCACAGCTTGGCAGTGAAAAGGAATAGCCAAAAGGAGAAATGGTCCTGGCTTTTCTGTCTGTCCTACAGCTGAATCCCCTTGCTTTAAAGAAGGTACTTGTATGTATTTGGTTGTAGAAGCTCTGAGTTCAAGATGCCCTAAAAGTTTCTGGCTAAGGGGGTAGCAAGATGGTGATGGAGTAGGCGAATGTTCCAACTTCTACCTCCCAGAGCCAAAGTGGATTACAACTTAATTTTAAGAACAATCATCTGGAAAAACCAACTTGGGCTAAACCAAGAGGAATCTATAACCAAAGAACACTGAAGAAGCCACAGTGAGACTGGTAAGAATAGCAGAAATGCAGAGAGGGTTGCTCAGCTCCCGGGAGTAAACAGCAGCCCAGAGGGAATTGTGTTGTGGTTTTACTGGAAAAGAGAGGTTTCCTGGGCCCCAGGACCAAAGCCCCAGCCTGCAGCCCCAGATATTATAAGAAGAGTACAAACAGTATTTGGCTACTAAACAAGTCAAGATACTGTTTGCAAGAAAGAAACAGATTTCTCAGACCCAGGATTCATCTTAAAGGGACCACATAGAAAACCTCTTTCACAACCACTCACCGGGTGTGCCAGGGGACAGGGAGAGCTGAGAGGACCAGAGTAGCAGGAAGAAAGTGACAGAGAGAAACACTTGAGGGACAGTCACCCTAACCCCTGGGCTGAGTCACTACCCAAATCTAAAGTGAATATTTTTTCTGGAACCAGCAATACCAGCAAAGGGAAGCAGGTCACCAGCCAAACAAGCTCTCCTGCTATACTCAGAGCAGACTCGCTTAGAAGCAGAAAGCCCATCAGGGATACAGTATTGGGTGCTGAGGTCTGAGCTACAATGCCACACCCACACTTCTGAGTGCTCACTGGAGAGCGGGTGGCATCAGGACACAGGAGCATGGTCCCGTCTGTGGGGGCCGAAGCCAGGAGCCAGCCATGGCTGTGGTCCAAGTGCTTGAATTCAGTTCCACCCACGGGGGCAGGGTAGAAGCCAGGGAATCTGCCCAGGCTTGCAGCCCATGGGGGCAAGGTGGAGGCCGGGGAACCAGCCCAGGCTTGTGACTCAGGTGCGAGGAAGCAGCTCCACCCACAAGGGTGGGGCAAAGGCTGGGGGACAACCAAGGCTTGAAGAATGGGCATGTGTGCACAATCCCACCTGCGGAAGTAAGGCAAAAGCCACAGCAACAGCAGTGGTGGGCTGGCACCAGCAACACCCATGCCTGAATGCCAGAGGTGGCAGCAGTGGTGGGGGCCGGCCTGTAGACAGACCACATCTCAGTAACATAGAGGCCACATCCATTTTACTCCTGTGGCCACACCCTTCTGAGGCCTGAAAAAAAAGAAAAACATAAAATAAAATAAAATAAAATAGGAGGTTGGATAGAATGACATGTGAGGCAAAGGTGCAAGCCACATCCAATACCTTACCTGACCCCTGATTTATAGTACTGAACCCAACAAGCAGCCATCAATAAGAGGCGGCAGAAAGAGAATCTCAGGGGAACCTGAACATTTAAATGAACATCCTCCAGGACAAAAATAGATAAAAGCCAGCCTAAGTAGATATTATCAGCACCTCCTCTCAGCAGAGGCAGCCACAGGATCTGGATTACCTTTTGATCCAAAAAGATAGATAAGGGCCAGTCACAGGCATTGACCCCCACTCGTCTGCACCAGACTCCAGTCAAGAAAGTCCAGGGAGGGCACATTCAGAGGCTAGATACAGAGAGCATCAGTTCAGGACCTAACAATCCTTGTTAGAGTGACATCTTAAGGAAGGGCTCATCACACCTGACCCAGTTAAGATATAGAAAATAGAAAGGCAGCTATACTATTTAAGGAAACCACAACTTGAACAAGCCTGCAAACCGCAAACAGAAACAATGGGAAGACAGAGTAACATAAGCCATATGAATCAACAAGAAAAATACCCAGAAAAAGATCTGGATGAAATGGAAGTAATCAAATTACCAGATGCAGAGTTTAAAATAATGATTGTTAAGATGCCTAAGGATCTCAAAACTACAATGGATGGACTTACTAAGCACCTAAATAAAGAAATTGTAAGCACCAAAAAGGACATTGAAATCATAAAAAAAAACAAAACAGAAATGACAAACACAGTATCATAAATGAAGACTACACTAGAAGGAATTAAAAGCAGGTTGAATAAAGCACAGGATCGAATCAGCAACTTAGAGGACAAGATAAGCAAAAGCATGGAAGCAGAACAGCAAAAAAGAGAGGATCAAAAAGTCTGAGGAGCCTGACCATGCAGTGGCGCGGTGGATAGAGTGTCGGACTAGGATGCAGAAGACTCAGGTTTGAGACCCCAAGGTCGCCAGCTTGAGCACGGGCCCATCTGGTTTGAGCAAAAAAGCTTGCAAGCTTGGACCCAAGGTCGCTGGCTCCAGCAAGAGGTTGCTCAGTCTGCTGAAGGCCCACGGTAAAGGCACTTGTGAGAAAGCAATCAATGAACAACTAAGTTGTCGCAACGGCAACAAAAAACTAATGATTGATGCTTCTCATCTCTCTCCATCCCTGTCTGTCTGTCCTTGTCTGTCCCTCTCTCTGACTCTCTCTCTGTCCCTGTAAAATAAAAAAAAATTAAAAAGTCTGAGGAAACTCTAAAAGAGCTCTATGACAATATGAAGAAAAACAATATCCACATTATAGGGGTTTCTTAAGAAGAAGAAAAAGAATAAGGAATAGAGAACCAGTTTGAAAAATTTATAGCTGAAAATTTCCCTCAACTGATGCAGGAAAGAGTCACACAGGTTTAGGAAGCAGAAAGAGCCCCATTACAAAAGAACCCAAAGAGACCCACACCAAGACACATCATAATCAAAATACCAAAGCTAAAAGAAAAAGAAAGAATATTAAAAGCTGAAGAGAAAAACTGTCAATCACCTACAAAGGAGCCCACATAAGAATGATATCCAACTTTTCAACAGAAACACTTGAGACCAGAAGGGAATGGCAAGAAATATTCAAAGTAATGCAGAACAAGAGCCTACAAACAAAACTTTCTATCCAGCAAGGCTATCATTTAAAATTGAAGGAGAAATAATAAGCTTCCCAGACAAAACATAAAACTCAAGGAATTCATCACAACCAAACAAACACTGCAAGAAATGTTAAGGGGCCTGCTGAAGACAAAACAAAGTGGAAAAAAATCGAGTAAAAGAGGAATGTAGATTTAAGAAAAAAATGACAATAAATAACTACATATCAATAATAACCTTAAATGTAAATGGATTAAATGTTCCATTCAAAAGACATAGGGTAGCAGAATGGATAAGAAAAGAGGACCCGTACATATGCTGTCTATAAGAGACCCACCTCAAAACAAAAAATACACATAGACTGAAAGTAAAAGGCTGGAAAAGAATATTTCATGCAAATGGAAATGAAAAAAAAAGCTGGGGTAGCAGCTTTTATTAAATAAGCAATACTTAAACCTGACAAAATAGACTTTAAAACAAAGACTATAGTAAGGAATAAAGAAGGTAACTACATAATGATAAAGGGAGCAATCCAATAGAAAGAGATAACCATTATAAATATCTATGCACCTAATATAGGAGCACCTAAATATATAAAGTAGACTTTGAAGAACATAAAGGGTGAGATCAACAGCAATACCATAATAAGAGGGGATTTCCATACCCCACTAAAATCACTGGATAGATCCTCAAGAAAGAAAATTAACAAAGAAACAGCAGACCTAAAGGATACACTAGATCAATTGGATTTAATAGATATCCTCAGAACCTTTCACCCTAAAGCAGCAGAATATACATAACATTCAAGTGCTCATGGTACATTCTCTAGAATAGAGCACATGTTAGGGCATAAAATGAGCCTCAAAAAATTTAAAAACATTGAAATCATATCAAGCATTTTCTCTGATCACAATGGCATGAAACTAGAAATCTACTACAATAAAAAAAACTGAAAAACACTCAAACAATTGGAAACTAAATTACATGTTATTAAATAACAAATAGGTTAACAATGAGATCAGAGAAGAAATAAAAAATCCTAGAAACGAATGATAATAAGCATACAACAACTCAAAATTTCTGGGACACAGCAAAAGCAGTCCTGAGAGGAAAGTTCATAGCATTACAGACATATCTTAAGAAACTAGAAAAAGCTCAAATAAACAACTTAACCCTGTAACTAAAAGAACTAGAAAAAGAACAGCAAGTAAATCCAAGAGGAAGTAGAAGAAAGGAAATAAGGATCAGAGTGGAAATAAATGACATAGAGGCTAAGGAAACAATACAGAGGATCAATGAAACTAGAAGCTGGTTCTTTGAAAAGGTAAACAAGATTGATGAACCTTTAACTAGACTCACCAAGAAAAAAAGAGAGAGGACTCAAATAAATAAAATTAGAAATGAGACAGAAGTAACAACTGACACAGCAGAAATACAACGGATTGTAAGAAAATACTATGAAGAACTGAATGCCAAAAAATTAGACAACTTGGTGAAATGGACAAATCTCTTAAAAAATAAAATTTTTGAAAAATCAATCTGGAAGAATTATAAAACGTAAATAAAGCAATTACAACAAATGAGGTCAAAACAGTTATCAAAAAACTACCAACAAACAAAAGTCCTGAGCCAGATGGCTTCAAAAGTGAATTTTACCAAACATTCAAAGAATAACTAACCCCTGTCCTTCTCAAGCTATTTCAAAAAATTCAAGAGGAAGAAAGACTTTCAAGCTCCTTTTATGAGGCAAGCATAATTCTGATTCCGAAGCCAGGCAAAGACAACACAAAGAAAACTATAGGCCAACATCCCTGATGAATTTAGATGCTAAAATTCTTAAAAAATATTAGCAAACCAGATCCAGCAATACATGAAAAAATTCATACATCATGATCAAGTGGGATTTATTCTGGGAAGGCAAGGCTGGTACAGTATATGTGAATCAATCAATGTGATTCATTAGATAAACATCAGGAAGGAGAAAAATCACATGTTAATATCAATAGATGCAGAAAAAGCATTTGATGAAATCCAGCACCCATTTATAATCAAAACTCGCAGCAAAGTGGGAATACAGGGAACATACCTCAACATGATAAAGGCCATCTATGACAAACCCAAAGATTTTATTTTTTAAGAAATTCGTCCATTTCACTTAGGTTGTCTAATTTTTTGGCATTCAGTTCTTCATAGTATTTTCTTACAATCCTTTCCATTTCTGCTGTGTCAGTTGTTACTTCTGTCTCATTTCTAATTTTATTTATTTGAGTTCTCTCTCTTTATTTCTTGGTGAGTCTGGTTAAAGGTTCACAGCTAACATCATACTCAATGGGTAAAAATTAAAAGCAATCCCCTTAAGATCAGTAACAAAGCAAGGGTGCCCCCTTTCAGTAATTTTATCCAATATAGTTCTGGAAGTCCTAGTCGCAGCAATCAGACAAGAAGAAGATATAAAAGACATCCAAATTGAAAATGAAGAGGTAAAATTATCATTATTTGCTGATGATATAATACTGTACATAGAAAACCCTAAAGTCACAATCAAAAAACTACTGGACCTGATAAATGAATTCAGTAAGGTGGCAGGATATAAAATTAATACTCAGAAATCAGAGGTATTTTTATACACCAACAATGATCTGTCTGAAAGAGAAATTAAAGAAACAATCCCCTTCACTATTGCAACAACAACAACAACAAAATTACCTAGGAGTAAATTTAACCAAGGAGGTTAAAGACTTGTGCTCAGAAAATTATAAAATGTTGATAAAAGATATCAGGGAAGATGCAAACAGGTGGAAGCATATACCGTGTTCATGAATAGAAAGAATAAACATAATTAAAATGTCTATATTACCCAAACAATTTATAAATTCAATGCAGTTTTTATTAAAATACCAGCGACATACTTCAAAGATATAGAACAAATATTCCAAAAATTTATATGGAACCAAAAAAGAACACAAATAGCCTCAGCAATTTTGAAAATGAAGAATAAAGTGGGTGGTATCACACTTCCTGATATCAAGTTATCCTACAAGCCCGTTTTACTCAAAACAGCCTGGTACCGGCATAAGAACAGTCATATAGATCAATGGAACAGAACAGAGAACCCAGAAAGAAACCCACATCTTTATGGACAACTGATATTTGACAAAGAAGGCAATAGCACACAATGGAGTAAAGACAGTCTCTTTAACAAATGGTGGTGGGAAAATTGAACAGCTACCTGCAAAATAATAAAACTAGATCACCAACTTACACCATTCACAAAATTAACTCAAAATGGATAAAAGACTTAAATGTAAGTCATGAAACCATAAGCATCTTAGAAGAAAACAGGCAATAAGCTCTCGAACATCACCCGCAAAATACATTTGCTGATTTATCTCCACAGGCAAGGGAAATAAAGGACATGATAAACAAATGGGACTATATCAAACTAAAAAGCTTTTGCACAGCTAAAGACAATATGAACAAAATAAAAAGACAAACCACAAAATGGGAAAAGTTATTTGACAATACATCTGATAAGGCTTAATAACCAAAATTTATAAATAACTTGTAAATTTCCCACCAGGAAGATAAAAAATCCAATCCAAAAATGTGCAAAAGAAATGAATAGACACTTCTCCAAAGAGGGCATACAGATGGCCAATAGGCAGATGAAAAACTACTCAACATAACTAACTCTGGGGAACAATTTTTTTTTCATTTTCTGTTGCATGAGGTTTTAAAACTTTTCTATATATTTCTACATCACTGATTCCAAATCTGAAATTTGTTTTCTGGTGCATGCTCTAGTTTTTATGCAATTTTAATTTATTTTTGTTACAGTTAATGTCATGCATTGGTTTTTCAATTGGAGTTAAAGGGCAACGACTTTTCATTTGAACATAATCACAAGGCAATTAAGGTTTTGCAAACATCAGTTTTACATAATTATAGTTGTTTTTAAATGTAAAAAATTATTATCTGATAAAAATACCCTGTTATGTTGTTTTAAGATTGAATCATGGCTTCTTTGAGTAGGCGTAAATATAAGAATAGTCCTGACACCTTCTGTTATATATGTAGCTGTTACACACTTCAACGTCAAAGGTGCAATATTTCATCATTTGTGACACGTGCATATATTGCCCATTTTCAAGTTCCCCTTGGCGATCAAGACAAGAATAGGGCTTCTCATATTGTGTGTCATAATTGTGAGAAAATGCTTCGTGACTGAACAAAAGGAAACGCAAAGGAATGCCTTTGGATTTCCCATGGTTTGGCGTGAACCTAAGGACTATAGCAATGACTTTTATTTCTGTATGATCCATACAAAGGGCATTGGCAAGAAAAAATGGCATATGATTGCATATCTTAATATTCCTTCAACAATACAACCTATCCCACACTCTGACATACTCCCAGTTCTAGTTTTCAATGGTTTTATTTCTTCTTAAGGACGAAGAAAATGAACATGGTGATCAAGTGTATTTCAATAAGATGCATCAGGAAATGGTTATAGAATCTGAAGGGTCTTCTTCTGATGCCAGACAGTCCTTATGCCCTCAGCGGTTTAGCCAACCAGAATTGAATGACATAGTAAGAGATTTGGGCCTATCAAAGAAAGCAGCTGAGTTATTAGCCTCCAGGCTTCAAGAAAAGAATGTATTTCACCGGACAGCTAAAGTATCCCATTTCAGAAAGCATGAACAAATTTTTGTGGACTTTTTTTCCAAAGACAAACACTTTGTTTACTGTCATGATATCAGTAGTCTTCTCAGCCAGCTAGGTGTTACCACGTACAGTCCAACAGAATGGCGGCTATTTCTTGACAGCTCTAAACGAAGTCTAAAATGTGTTCTTCTACACAGCAGTAATGTTTATGCAGCGGTTCCAATTGGTTATTCAATTCATCTGCGGGAAGATTATAATGACATCAAAATTGTCCGAGAGTTTCTGAAATATGAGGAGCATAACTAGATCATTTGTGTGGATCTTAAAATGGTAAATTTTCTACTAGGACAACAGAGAGGTTTCATGAAGTATCCTTGCTTTATGTGTTTGTGGGACAGCCGATCTTAGGAGAGATACTGGACACAGAAGGAGTGACCAAAACTTGAAGCTCTGGAAGTAGGGATGCAAAATATTGTGAATAAACCTATAGTTAATCGAGACAAGATCATTTTTCCCACACTTTACATCAAACTTGGCTTAATGAAGCAGCATATTTAGGCTTTGAATAGAGAAAGTAAATGCTTTCAACATATCATTTCTGCTTTTCCTGCATTGTCTTTCGAGAAGATAAAAGAAGGTGTATTTGATGGACCTCAAATTCGAACCCTCATACGTGACAAAGAATTTTTTAGGAATATATATAAGGAGGAGAAAGCAGCATGGCAGTCTTTTGTGGCAGTTACAAAGAACTTCCTTGGCAACAGAAAAGCAGAAAACTATGAACTTCTGGTTCAAAGGATGCTATTGGCTTCCTGTGACATTGGATGGAACATAGGTGTTAAGATTCACTTCCTGAACAGTCACCTTGATAAGTTTCCCGAAAATCTTGGAGGTGTTAGTGATCAGACTACTGCTGGAGCATCAAACGAGATTGTCCTCAACAAGTACACAAACCAAGAGCTACAAATGCAAATTTTTGCCTGAATAGAATTTAAATAAGCTTTGAGCAAACTTTATGATTAAAGTGTTTTAATATGTTCTATTTTGAAATTGTAGATAAATTTTGATGCAATCATTTCTTTTAGTGTATAAGTATATTTACTGCATTATATAAATTATAATATTTTCACAAAGATGATGTCCAAGAAGACATTCTACTTTATTATGTTAAAGTAAATATTGAAAATATTACAATAAGATGAAAACCTAAAATCTTGAATTGCAAAAATAACTGTAGCTTACAGAGAAAAACTCATATTAGATTTCTGATCAGCACACTCAAATTAGGTAAGAACACGTGCTTTTGTGGATGCAACAAAAATTTTGTTCCCTAGTATAATCATTAGAGAAATGCAAATTAAAACTACAATGAGATACCACCTCACACCAGTCAGAATGGCGCTCATTAAGAAAACAACATGTAATAAGTGCTGGCGAGGATGTTGAAAAATGAAACCCTCTTGCATTGCTGGTGGTAATTCAAACTGGTGCACCCACGGTGGAAAACAATATGAAGATTCCTCAAAAATGTAATTGCCTTTTGACCCAGCCATCCCACATTTAAGAATATATCTCCAGAACACCACATCAACAAGTCAAAAGAAGAAATGCACCCCCATGTTTATGACAGCATTGTTTACAATAGCCACGATCTGGAAACAGCCCAAGTGTTCGTCGGTGACAAGTGGATTAAAAAGCAATGGTATATATACACAATGGAATACTATGGGGCCATGAAAAAGAAAGAAATCTTACCTTTTGCGACACCATGGATAGACCTAGAAACTATTATGTTAAATAAAATAAGCCAGGCAGAGAAAGAAAAATATATGACCTTATTCATTTGAGAAATCCGACAAACAATATGAACTGAGGAATGGAATAGACACAGAAATGGGATCAAAGGGTCCAGAGGGAAAGGGGATAATAGGAAGGGATCAGAAAAAGGAAAAAGATTGGTGAAATTATACACACATAACACAGCGCTATAGAGAACAGAAAAGCTAATCCTGGAGGGAATGGGGGATGTTGTGGGAAACATGGGTATGTAAAAACACATGCATCCCATGTTCATCGCAGCATTATCACGGTGTCCAAGACATGGAAACAGCTGAAATGCCCTTCAATAGAAGATTGAATAAAGAAGATGTGGTACGTATATACAATGGAATACTACTCAGCCAGAAGAAATGATGACATCGGATCATTTACGACAACATGGGTGGACCTTGATAACATTATACTGAGTGAAATAAGTAAATCAGAAAAAGCTTAGAACTGTATGATTCCATACAGAGGTGAGACACAAAATTGACACTCATGGACATAGATAAAAGTGCAGTGGTTACCAGGAAAGGGGAAGGGAGGAAAGAGAGGGGGTTGAGAGGGGGAGGAGCTTAAAGAGAAACAAAATATAAGGTGACAGAGGATGATTTGACTTTGGGTGATGGGTATATAGCATAATAGACTGTTCAAATGATGTGGAGAAGTTTTCTCTAAATCTATGTACTCTGGTTGACCAATGTCACCCTGTTAAATTTAATTGTCTAGATGAAAAACTAAATTAAAAAAAAAACAGAAAAAAAATATTGCCTAATTTAAACCTTATGGTTTCTCCTTCCAAGGTGGAAGATATTATTTATTCTACCTACTTTCCAGATGAGAAAATTGAGGCACAGAGGAGTTAAGTAACTATCCAAGGACACACAGTAAGTGGTGAAATCATACCCAGGCAGTCTGGTTCCAGAGCCCATGTTCATAACCACCAGGCTGTGCTGTCTCAGATTCAAGGAGAAATGTCTGATTTCATAGCACAATGCTCGATACAAGATAGGCATTAAATAAACGTTTTGAACAGGGCCGTTCAGCAATATTTCTGATTTAAAGGATCAAACTGGATAGACCTCTGTCATTACAAATGAGGCAACAGATTAAATTAGCTTTAATCCAAGAATAATCAGAAACCCAAACTGTAAACAGTGGGTCAGTGTTTCCTTAGGTCTATGTTATTCGCCAGGCCACACGTAGCTGCCAAGCACTTGGAATATGGCCAAGTTTAGATGTCCTCAATACACAGCATGAAATTTCAAAAACTTAGCACATATAAAAAACTGCAGAATGTTTCATTAATTAGTAATTTTTATACTCGTTTCTGTTAGCTCCCGGTGGTCCTGAAGGGTCCTCGGAGGGGACCTGAGGAATGAACAAAGAGACACAAACACACACAAAGATGAATAAGACTGCAGCCCCAAAGGACTACAGCTTTTTATTTTTATACTCTTTCACTGCCCTGGCGATGGTCCACATCCTGCTGTTATCTTACAGCTTACGTACTTTGACACAGCCTGTCTCTTGTTCCCTCAAGGCCAGCGATTTCCCATCCTCAGCCCATCTTTGCTAGCAAGCAAGGGCTCCGACATGTCCGCCCGCAGCACATGTCCTTCAGCACATCCTGTACTGGTCTTATCTCAACGAGTTTACTGTGTTTGCACAGCTTCCTCAGTTGACTCTTCATGGCCCTCTGTCTTGTTTGCAAGTACAGTTTAACCATGAGAAATCACAACACTCTTACAGTTTCAAAATGATAATATTTGGTTATATTGGGATAAATGAATATCAGTTAAAGTGAACATCACCTGATTTTTTTGCTGCATTTTAATATCTTTTCTAGAAAATTAAAAAATATATGTGGCTTGCATAATATCTCTATTGAAAAGCACTGTTTTAGACGATTTATGAGAATTTCCCACATATAAGGTTGACCCTTTGAACACACTTTATTTCCAGGTATATATACCCTTTAGCAAAGGTGCTGTTGCTGTTGAGAGAAGTAACAGAGCAAAAGGTCTTCTAGACTCATAGTGTATTGTGTAATTGTGAAACATTAGCCATATGCCCTCTTGAGACTCAACTCTGAACAACTTGAGGGCAGAAACTTGTGGTCTTCCTGCCTGTACCTCCAGCAACTAGTGATGTGCCTGGCTCAGAGTTTGGCTGGGTTAGGAATGATTGGGGAAATGATAGATAAATGGTTAAATGACAGGTGAGTAGAGGACTAGATGAGTGGTTATATACAGGCTGGAAAAGTCTACATATTGTTTTAATATATTTTATTATTATTAATTCTAATGGAGTGACACCAATAAATCAGGGTACATAGGTACAATGAAAACATCTCGAGGTTATCTTATCATTCAATTGTGTTGCATACCCATCACCAAAAGTCAAGTTGTCCTCTGTCACCTTCTATCTGGTTTTCCCTGTGTCCCTCCCTTCCTCCCTATCCCACTCTTCCCTCCCTCCCCCCATCCCATAACCAGCACTCTCTTGTCCATGTCTCATATTCTCACTTTTATGTCCCACCTATGTATGGAATCATGCTGTTCTCAGTTTTCCTTTTTTTCTGATTTACTTATTTCATCCGTATAATGTTATCAAGGACCATCCATTCTGTTATAAATGATCCGATGTCATCGTTTCTTATGGCTGAGTAGTATTCCATAGTATATATGTACCATAGCTTTTTAATCCACTCGTCTTCTGACGGACACTTGGGCTGGTTCCAGATCTTCGCTATTGTGAACAATGCTGCCACGAACATGGGGGCGCATTTCTTCTGTTCCAACAGTGCTATGGTGTTCTTAGGGTATATTCCTATAAGTGGGATAGCTGAGTCAAAAGGCAGTTAGGTTTTTAATTTTCTGAGGAATCTCCAAACTGTTTTCCACAGTGGCTGCACAAGTCTGCATTCCCATCAGCAGTGCAGAAGGGTTCCCTTTTCTCCACATGCTTGCCAGCACTTCTTCTGTGTTGTTTTGCTGATGAGTGCCATTCTGACTGCTGTGAGGTGATATCTCATTGTGGTTTTAATTTGCATTTCTCTAATGATTAGTGATGTTGAGCATTTTTTCATATGCCTATTGGCCATCTGTATGTCCTCTTTGGAGAAATTTCTATTCATTTCTTTTGCCCATTTTTTGATTGGGTTGTTTGTCTTCCTGGTGTTGAGTTTTATAAGTTCTTTATAAATTATAGTTATTAACCCCTTATCAGATGTGCTGCCGAATATGTTCTCCCATTGTGTGGTTTGTCTTTTTATTCTGTTCCTGTTGTCTTTAGCTGTGCAAAAACTTTTTAGTTTGATATAGTCCCATTTGTTTATCTTGCAAATATACTGCTGCTACAGATGTCGGAGAGCTTGCTGCCTATGTTTTCTTCTAAGATGCTTATGGATTCACGGCTTACGTTTAAGTCTTTTATCCATTTTGAGTTTGTTTTTGTGAATGGTGTAAGTTGATGGTCTAGTTTCATTTTTTTGCAGGTAGATGTCCAATTTTCCCAACACCATTTGTTAAAGAGACTGTCTTTACTCCATTGTATGTTCTTTCCTCCTTTGTCAAATATCAGTTGTCCATAAAGCTGTGGGTTTATTTCTGGGTCCTCTGTTCTGTTCCATTGATCTATATGCCTGTCCTTATGCCAGTACCAGGCTGTCTTGAGTATAATGGCCTTATAGTAAACCTTGATTTCTGGAAGAGTGATACCTCCTGCTTTATTTTTTCTTTTTAAGATTGCTGAGGCTATCCGTGTTCTTTTTTGATTCCATATAAATTTTTGGAATATGTGTTCTATATCTTTGAAGTATGTCATTGGTATTTTAATTGGTATTGCATTGAATTTATAAATTGCTTTGGGTTATATAGACATTTTAATGATGTTTATTCTTCCTAGCCATGAGCACGGTATATGCTTCCTCTTGTTTGTATCTTACTTGATTTCTTTTATCAGTGTTCTATAATTTTCCGAGTACAAGTCCTTACCCTCCTTGGTTAAATTTACTCCTAGGTACTTTATTTTTTTGGCTGCAATAGTGAAGGGGATTGTTTCCTTAATTTCTTTTGCTGACAGTTCATTGTTGGTATATAGAAATGCCTCTGATTTCTGAGTATTAATTTTATATCCTGCCACCTTGCTGAATTCATTTATAAGGTCCAGTAGTTTTTTGACTGAGACTTTAGGGTTTTCAGTATACAAGATCATATCATCTGCAAATAGTGACAGTTTTACTTCTTCTTTTCCAATTTGGATGCCTTTTATTTCTTCTTCTTGTCTGATTGCTGTAGCTAGGACTTCCAGAACTATGTTGAATAAGAGTGGTGAAAGGTGGCATCCCTGCCTGGTTCCTGATCTTAAGGGGATTGCTTTTAATTTTTGTCCATTTAGTATGATGTTTGCTGTCGGTTTATCGTAGATGGCCTTTATCATGTTAAGGAATGATCCCTGTATTCCCACTTTACTGAGAGTTTTGAGCATGATTGGGTGCTGGATTTTATCAAATGCCTTTTCTGCATCTATTGAAATTATCATGTGATCTTTGTCCTTCCTTTTGTTTATGTGATGAATTACATTGATTGATTTGCGAATATTGAACCAGCCTTGCCTCTCCAGAATAAATCCCACTTGATCGTGGTGTATGATTTCTTTCATATATTGCTGGATCCGGTTGGCTAATATTTTGTTGAGAATGTTAGCATCTAAATTCATCAGGGTTATAGGCCTATAATTTTCTTTCTTTGTGTTGTCTTTGCCCCGTTTTGGGATCAGAATTATGCTTGCCTCATAAAAGGAGTTTGGAAGTCTTTCTTCCTCTTCAATTTTTTGAAATAGCTTGAGGAGCATAGGAGTTAGTTCTTCTTTGAATTTTTGATAGAATTCACTTGTGAAGCCATCAGGCCCAGGACTTTTCTTTTTTGGTAGTTTTTTGATAACTGTTTTGATCTCATTTGTTTTAATTGGTCTGTTTAGGTGTTCTGATTCTTCCAGATTGATTTTTGGAAGGTTATATGATTCAAGAAATTTGTCCATTTCACCAAGATTGTCTAATTTTTTGGCATACAGTTCTTCATAGTATTTTCTTACAATGCTTTGTATTTCTGTTGTGTCAGTTGTTATTTCTCCACTGTCCTTTCTAATTTTATTTATTTGAGTCCTCTTTCTTTTTTTCTTGGTGAGTCTAGTTAAAGGTTCGTCAATCTTGTTTACCTTTTCAAAGAACCAGATTCTGGTTTCATTGATCCTCTGTATTGTTTCCTTAGCCTCTATGTCATTTATTTCTGCTCTGATCTTTATTATTTCCTTCCTTCTACTTGTCTTGAATTTTATTTGTTGTTGTTTTTCTAGTTCTTTTAGATGCAGGGTCAAGTTGCTTATTTGAGCTTTTTCTAGCTTCTTATGATATGCCTGTAGTGCAATAAACTTCCCTCTCAGAACTGCTTTTGCTGTGTCCCATAAATTTTGAGTTGATGTATGCTCATTATCATTTGTTTCTAAAAACTTTTTAATTTCTTCTTTGATCTCATTGTTAATCCATTCATTATTTAATAACATGCTATTTAGTTTCCAAGTGTTTGAGTATTTTTCAGTTTTTCTTTTGTGGTTAATTTCTAGTTTCATGGCATTGTGATCAGAGAAAATGCTTGATATGATTTCAATCTTCTTAAATTTATTGAGACCATGTTTGTGTTCTAACATGTGGTCTATCCAAGAAAACGTACCATGAGCGCTTGAGAAGAATGTATATTCTACTGCTTTAGCGTGAAAAGTTCTGAAGATATCTATTAAATCAAGTTGATCTAGTGTCTCCTTTAAGTCTGCTGTTTCGTTATTAATTTTCTTTCTTGTGGATCTATCCAGTGTTGTTAGAGGGGTATTGAAATCCCCTACTATGATAATATTGCTGTTAATCTCACCCTTTATATTCATCAAAGTCTGCTTTATGTATGTCGGGGCTCCTATATTTGGTGCATAGATATTTATAATAGTTATATCTTCCTGTTGAATTGTTTTCTTTATCATTATGCAGTGTCCTTCTTTATCTCTTACTACAGCCTTTGTTTTAAAGTCCATTTTGTCTGATATAAATATTGCTACCCCTGCTTTTTTTTTCATTTCCATTTGCATGAAATATTTTTTCCATCCTTTTACCTTCAGTCTATGTGCATCTTTTGTTTTAAGGTGTGTCTCTTGTAGACAGCATATGTATGGGTCCTGTTTCTTTATCCACGCAGCTACCCTATGTCTTTTGAATGGATCATTTAATCCATTTACATTTAAGGTTATTATTGATATGTAGTTGTTTATTGCCATTTTATTCTTTAAAGCTGTATTCTTCTTTTGCTGTATTCATTCCTCCCTTTAAAGTGTTCACCACAGGCCCCTTAGTATCTCTTGCAGAATTGGTTTGGTTTTTATGAATTCCTTCAGGCTTTCTTTTTCTGGGAAGCTCTCTATTTCTCCTTCAATTTTAAACGTTAGCCTTGCTGGATAAAGTAGTCTTGGTTGTAGGTTCTTGTTCTGCATTACTTTGATTATATCTTGCCATTCCCTTCTGGCCTCAAGTGTTTCTGTTGAGAAGTCCGATGTCATCCTTATGGGGGCTCCTTTGTAGGTGATAGCCTTTTTTTCTCTAGCAGCTTTTAAAATTTTTTCTTTATCCATTAGCTTTGGTATTTTAACTATGATGTGTCTTGGTGTAGATCTTTTTGGGTTTCTCTTTAATGGAGTTCTGTGTGCTTCTTGAACGTGTGGAGTGTTTCCCAGCCTTAATTTAGGGAAGTTTTCTGCTATGGTTTGATTGAACAAAGTTTCCATTTCCTGTCCTCTCTCCTCTTCTTCAGGCACCCCTATGATGCAAATGTTGTTTCTCTTCATGTTGTCACAAAGCTCCCTTAGAGTTTCCTCACATTTTTTGAGTCTCTTTTCCTTTTTCTTCTCTGCTTCTGTGCCTTTGTTTATTGTGTCCTCTAACTTGCTTATTCGATCCTCACCGTGATTCATCCTGCTTTTAATTCCTCCATTGTGGTCTTCAGTTCTGATACTGTATTTGTCATTTCTGTCTGATTCTTTTTTATTATTTCAGTTTCGTTTTTTATACTTGTTATCTCTTTATTTAGGTGTTCATAATGACTATCCATTGTTGCTCTAATTTCTTTGAACATCCTAACTATCATTATTCTAAATTCTGCTTCTGGTAATTTGGTTATATCTGGTTCCTTCAGGTCCTTCTCTGGGGATTTCTCTTAATTCATTTGGTTTGCATTCCTCTGCCTGCCCATTTTGTCTGTGTATAAGCTAGTTGTGGCCACTGGAGTCCAGTAGGTGTTTCCTTTGTGTTCTCTAGGTGTGGTCTGTCTGCAGGCCCCCCCTTCTCTGCCGGTGCCTAGGGTGATTGGGTATGAGCTTTGGCAGCGCCGGCCCACTGTGGCTTTTGATGTGATTTCTGCCTCTCCTCCGTGGGAGGGGCTGTCAGTGAAGCCACAAGCCTTAGCACCCAGGGTAGAGGTGAACACCTTTGCTCAGCTGTGGACCCAGCCTTTTTCCGGACTTCCGCCGAGAACCCGCAGTCAGAGCCTGCTCGCCACAGTTTCACGGGTTGGGCAGGGCTCTTGACTTGCTCTCAGCTGTGAGCCTTTGCCCGTCTGGAGATTTAGCCCCGTCCTCGAGGCCAGGGCCCTTCTGCGCAGGGTCGCAAACCCAGGTTTATTGGGCCGGGTGTGTTTGCTGGCTTTCCTTCAGCTGCGTACTTACGCTCGTCCCGGACTCTACCCCGCCCCCGCCTTCGAAGCCAGCTCGTGCACGTATGAATGCAATCCGCGGTTTCTCCGGTCGGGCGGGGATATTAGCGTGAGCTCAGCTGCAAGCTTCCACTTGTCTCGGGGTCTACCCCGTTCTGGCATTCGGAACCCGCTCGCGCACGTATACTGGCTAACCCCGGTTTCCCTGGCCCGAGGGCGGGTGGGGGGGGCTGGTAGTGTGAGCTCAGCCGCGAGCCCCTTCCTGTCCCTGGTCCTAGTCCGGTCCCCGTGGTCAGGGCCAGCTTGCGCAGTGTCGCAGAGCGGATTTCTGCCCGTTCCTGGCCTCCTGCTTTGTCCCCGTAAGTGGGATTAAAGGCGGGCCCACAGCTTCAGGACTGCTTTCGCGCGTCCCCTCCGACCCTGCTGGGCTAGACCGAGCTCCCACCGGCTTGGCCTCTGCCCACACCGACAGAACCATGTTTCAGCATCCTGTTGCCCCAAACCCTTCAGCAACCCTCAGCAGAGTAGGAAGGGACCTAATACCCCACACTGTAGGCCTGGGAGCTCCCTCACTTGTTTCACAGCTCAAAACTGTCCAAACGCCTCTTCTAGGCTCTGGGACTGCAGGCTGGGGCTTGGTTCCTGGGACCCAGGTCCCTCCCTCTCCGCCAAACTTTCCTCCCGCCACATAAGTCTCTCCGAGCTGCCGTTTGCTCCGGGGAGCTGGGCAGCCCTCTTCGCGTTTTCGCTATTCCTACCAGTCTCAATGTGGCTTCTTCTGTGTTCCTTGGTTGAAGAGTCCACTTAGTTTAGTTCATAGTTGGTTTATCCAGATGATGGTTCTTTAAATTGAGTTATAATCCACTTTGGTTCTGGGAGTTGGAAGTTGGTACATCTGCCTACTTCGTCGCCATCTTGCTTCCTCTCAAGTCTACATATTTTTATCATCATTTCTTACAGTTCAATTATAATGATAATCTTTATTGCATATATGTGCCATGGGAATGAATGCATTCTTCCAGCTTTCTCAATACCTAGATTGATTTTTTTTTCCAGGCAACATTAGAATCCTGATCTATGACTATACCTTTCTGCCCAGTGACACCAGGTCTGCTGCTGTGGACATATAGACTTCTGTAAGTTTGGAGGCTCAGAGCACCAATGTGATGGCAAACAAGGGCCCAGGGTTGGACTGAAGTTATGTTTTCTTAAAAACACATATTATATGTTTGCATCTCAATTTTTTTTAAGTAGCTGCTTTCTACCAATTATTCTATTCATAGTTTATATAATTTTTTTAATAGCAACTTCCCATATCAAAGAATATTGTTCTTTAAACTGTGACTTTGGAGATTGGAAGACTAAAGCTATCCAAACTATCCATCATGTTAGCACAGCCACTGAGCACAACAGATTCTCATTCTTGATTTCATGAGTAGTTTCGTTACTAGTAAGTCTCTTATTTCTATCTTGGTTACTCACAATAAACACGTGCCTTCTAATCAATATTGCAATCTCATTTCCTGTGCAAACTCAGCTCATTCAGAGACCTTTAGATTTGTGTTCTTTCAGCTAAGCCTCTGAACAACCTCCTCTGTGATAGTCTATTTACTTTCTTGAAGAGGAAATTCCTGAAAAGTACATCTTTGGAGCTGCTGCTTTAACTGTTTATTTCTTTGTCCAATTATAAAACATAATTAATTGGTTCTGAATTGTTATGCAACTTTCCAGGTAGTTCAGTGTCTTCCTTTTCTTCCTTTTGCTTCTGAGTAAGGCTTAAAAGGATATTTTTCATACACATTTTTGTAATTGTGATTCTTGACATAGGATATACAATTCACTAATCTTCTTATAAAGCAGTGGTTCTTAACCTGGGTTCTATTGAACCCTAGGGGTTCGATGAGTCGGTCTCAGGGGTTTGAAGAAGCCTCTGCCACGCAGGCTAGAATAAAGTAATAGCGTAATTTGTTGTGAGTTCATGCATTTTGTTGGTTTTGTTCTTTGAGCAAGGTGATGTTCATGCACGGCTCATTTTGTGCACCAGTAAAAAAACATATACCTATGTCTTGAATTTGGAAAAAAGAATCATATTTTATTTATCACTAAAGAAGGGTTCAGTGAATGCGCATATGAAACTGGTGGGTTCGGTACCTCAAAAAAGGTTAAGAACCACTGTTATAAACCCATAATACTTTCTTACTAAAAGTTGCTAGAGTCAGTTCTTGGTGGACTTTGCCCTCTGTGTATAATCCTTATGAACATGTGACTTAACAGAATCACAATTTAGAATCCCTTCTCAGGACAGGAAACCATCAGACATTCTATAATTTCTCCCCTAATATTCAAGCCATTTTAACCCTTGGAGTAGTAGGAACATTCATGTACATCCTCATGCCTCCTGACCATCCAAAGTACAATCGATTTATTTTTAAAATGTTGTAAGGAAACATTTAAAAAAGGCAAATGTATGTTCTTCTTATGTCCTTATCAAACAAACATGATTTTAAGTTAATAAAACTTGAACTGAAACTAATTTTTTTTTGAAAAATACTCAACTTCCAGGGGTCAGCAAGCATGAAGAAAACTCCCTACTCAAGGGGTTAAGTATAATTACTCTTTATTATCTACATCCCCCTCTTCCAGTGTGGAAACCTTCCCTCCCCATCTCAGTAGCCGGCACACATCAGTTTGATGTGGTACAGGGACAAACAAGCCCCTACGAGTTGCTTTCAGAATGGGAGCCCTAAGAGGGGTAGTCTGCAGGCCTTCAGGCAGTGGGACCTCCTGGTTTCTTCTCCGGGTTTGTGCACACAGTAATTCTGGCATTCCCCTTCATCTTGCTGTGAAAAACTGATTCAACTTATGTGTATCATTCTCCCAACAGAGGAGAAATTCTGTCTATAAAGCATTTACACCCTTTGCCTTACACAGTATCGCCCTCATGAATTTGTCTTAAACTACTGAGGAAAATAAGTATTTCATGGCATTCACCAAATGCCTTGTATTGAGTGACATACAGACCTTTTTGAGGAACTGTTTATGTCGGCATTCATACAGACGCATAGAATAGGGTGGGAGAAAGCTCCCAAATTATTCTACGGATGTCTTTTAATAGTTTGTTTTTTAGTTTCTTTATATACCTATAACAAAGTGGTACAAGCCTAACCTAATATTATTAGGGAATAATTCGAACCCTGAAATTCCAAATATCAATATTCTATTTTATTTGTATCAATGCAGTTTATTTTGAATCCACATATATAAAGTGTGAATTTTAATTATTTTTTCTATGCCTCCTATTACCAAGGATAATTAAGATTTGACCACTTGACAGCTAATAAAATAGACTTAGTAACCAATCCTAAGAAAAATTCTTTATTAACCACCATGACCTGATTTCTTTATCTATGTAAACATAAATAATGTCAATGATGTATAAGCATCTGATGGAATATGAAATACTAGTAATAGTTAACATTACAGCACACTGTGTTTTTTCTCACTTAAAGGACATCACAGTAAGACCAGGAGCAATGTTTTCTCCAAGATAGATTGTCACACACACTAAGAAATGTGAATGCTTGGATTGTTTTGTAGGTCTCTGAATCTGCAGAACTTTGCAAAGGACTTAAATAGACTCCTTCTGTCATTCTTCAGACTCATTAATCCACTGATATTAGAGTTCCTTGCTGTCCTTCCATTGAGAGACATCCATGCAAAAATAATCACCTTAAATTAAAAGAGGCATTGAATCAAAACCAACTAGATTGCTTATCTGCCCTTAAAAGTTGGTATTCTATTTTTATGCAGCAGTGATTTGTTTAAAACTAACAGGCAAGCCTACAGTCTTCCACTTGCCATTAGTCACTCTGGAGTACATTTATCTCCTTTCAGAGCGGCCTGGCATATCTCAACATGCAATTGTGCCTTCAGGAAGTATGAGTTACTGCTCTTACATGAAATGTCCAGAATCCTGATGAAACATTAATTAGGATGTAAAAAGTCAATAAAAAACTGGGACTCCTTTTATGCATTGAGAAGTGAGGCCACAGATTAGGGTTCTGGGACTTCATGATGCAGTCAAACGGATGCTTCACATAAAGTGAGAAAAAGGAGTAGCTTTAAGTGATTTATGACACAGACATTTTATTTTCCATTAAAACTATGTGTTGTAATGAAACCATTTTATTTTATTTTTATTTATTGGTTTAAGTGAAAGAGAAAGGGAGAGAGTAAGAAAGAGGGAGAGACAAGAACATCAATTTGTTCCTGTGTGTACCCTGATCCGAAATCAAACTGGCAACCTCTGTGCTACAGGACAATCGATCTAACAAACCAAGATATCTGGCCAGAGCCTAATTAAACCATTTTAAATCTGTTCAAAATTTTGTTGAATTTTTAAATTCAACTAGATGTCCATGGTTTGAGGTCCTCAAAGAGCCAAAGGACTGTGTGTGCCTGATGTGATGTGATATAGAGCCAGCTCTGACACCTGCCACACACACTTGTTTGGGGGCCCGAATGATGGACTGGGACCTGGATGGTCACCCCTGGTGTGATGGCATTAAATTGTACTGCATCTGAAGTCATGTGGAGTCATACTTCTAGAAATTTTAGATACAACTGCCACATTCATAGTCCAAGAAAACAGGTACAGGTGCTTTATGTTAGTGATTTTAAACTCTTTGAACAGCAACTCTCATTAAGAAACACATTGGGACTCATACATTTTCATATATGTGTATATGCATATGCATATGTATGTGAAACATTATAAGTATGTTTATAACGGAGACAAAAGTTTCATGAAATGATACTCATTACTTAAGTGACACTCAGGTATCTTTTTCTCTATTTGATTTTTAAAATGCTGCTTACAGCTACTAAATTAATTTTTGTAGCCCACAGATTGAAAAATATTGGCCCCCGTGGTCTGCCCATATCCAGAAACACACAACTCTTTCATCACTCTAAGCAGGGTACCCTCATGAAAGGCAGCCATGTTTTGACCTACCAGTTGAGGTAGAGTGACATTATGAATCCCGCAGTTCATTTAGTACATCCAGTTTCCCACAGATACGACTTTTCTCCAGATTGCATTTGCTAAGGCCCCTGCCAATACCATGTCAAAGGCTTTAAGGAAATCAGTTATTGCTAAATGGATAAACACATATTTTACTCCATGACATCAAATTTATATAAAATGTTAATATCAATTCATCTTACAGAAATCTAAACATAAAGGAACTAGCACATGTTTTTTAAACTATATCACTAGGAGTTGTCTCTACAACTTGCTTACGTTGTTCATATCTTTAAAAACTATTTAAGGATTAATATATTATTTGGAATGATAGAAAGTAATGTTTTCTTATACCACCTTACTTTCAGGGGCAACAGTTGTTAAAATTTGGGGATCAAGACCTATTTGAAATTCTGATGAAATCTGTGGCTTATCCCCCTGAAATGAACAAAATCATCATTTTTATTCCATAGACCAGGGGTCCCCAAAACTTTTTACACAGAGGGCCAGTTCACTGTCCCTCAGACTGTTGGAAGGCCGAACTATAAAAAAAAAAGAACTATGAAGAAATCCCTATGCACACTGCACATATCTTATTTTAAAGTAAAAAATTAAAACGGGAACAAATACATTATTTCAAATAAAGAACAAGTAAAATTAAATCAACAAACTGACCAGTATTTCAATGGGAACTGTGGGTGCGGATGCATCCTGTGCTCCTCTCACTGACCACCAATGAAAGAGGTGCCCCTTCCGGAAGTGCGGTGGAGGCCAGATAAATGGCCTCAGGGGGCTGCATGCGGCCCGCAGGCCATAGTTTGGGAACCCCTGCCATAGACCCACATTAGGAAACCCTTAAACTGAGTGGAAGTCACGGATCATATCTTTTCTCTAGAACTCAGTCAGATTTCTTATAATTACGCTGACTGAAAGGAAGAATTGTACCTCATTCTGTTGGTATCTAAACCAGTAGCTCCTTATTTGATTCCACCAGAGCCCCTTGCACATGTATTCATTTTGCAATAAATCTACTGGATTGGGACAAGACTCATTCTAGGAAACAACCCGGTTTGACTGGGAGCAGTTGCTATAGAATAGCCAGCCGTAAATATCGTTGGAGACAGCCTCCTGGAAGTGTTTGAAGTCATGAGTGGCACATACCATACTCTTTTTAAAAATGCATTTATTAAAATATTCACTAGAATATACCAAATATTATAAATTTTGGAAGATATATAAAACATTCCACACTGGAAGCCCATCAGAATTTTAAACCAAGTAAGATCTGTAAACCACAAATAAAATACCACTGCCACCTTTTGGTAGCAGAGCTTAATTGCAGGTTTAAGGTTTTAGAAAGATAATAAAGCTATTATTACATGTAGAGATTACGATATGATATAAAATGATAGAAAATATACATTCTTTGATATTCTGAGATAGAGAGAGACAGCTTGTGTTGTTAGCACATGCTTTGGTTCTGCCCTTTGTGTCTCACATAACCATGTGGACCCTGTTTTCATGGATTCTCTGTACCTCTTGGCAGGATTGGAGGAGCCATTCCAATAGTGTTCTCCTACTTTGCTGAGGTCCTGGCCCGAGAGAAGCGGGGCGAGCATCTGAGCTGGCTCTGCATGTTCTGGATGATTGGTGGCATCTACGCGTCTGCCATGGCCTGGGCCATCATCCCGCACTATGGTAAGAGGCTGGCCTTGTACCAGCCTTGCAGTCACCTTGTTTTAAATTGGCCTCCATTCCCATCCCTCTTCTCTCTCATACATGCTGGTTGAGAGCAACGCTGTTGTTGTCATGTTTCTTCCTTTTGTAATGTCTAGGATTTACCCCCTCCCCCCATACAGAGAGCTGGAGAAGGTAAGGCTGTGCCAGTGGTTGTGTAGTAATACTATCACATTTTTGCTTTTTTTTGAACCATCATTTTTATTTGTTACCTATGTACCACCAACTCTGGGGTCCTCGCCAAAGGGATGTAAGAGGATGCACAGAGCATAATCAGCATATAAGGCAACAAGACTTACAGTTATTTGGGAACTGTCATATACATAAGGCACACACAAGTACCTTTATTAACCCCCTTTGTGCTCAAGTCACAGCCCATGTCAGCCTCTCTAGCAGCTCAGGACTGAGATGGCAGCAGGAAGGATCCTGAGCCCTTCCTCAAGGGTGGTCTTCTCTTGGACCATCAGTTTTCAGAACTGAGATTGTAGTTAGCAACAACAAAACATACATAAGGAATTGGTTAATTGGCCTGAAGAGACCTTTCTTTGCCAGACATTTGAGTGGGGTGCCAAGCTCAAGTGATGGGCTTACCTTTTTCTAGACTGTTCAGAGATGCCTTCTTACAAGCAGTTACCCATATACATCATGAGATTCATCTTCTGCCACCACCTCAGGACCTAGAGGAGTTTCTCCTTCTTCATCTGGGACCTCAAGACCCCAGCCACCCTCAGAACCTTCCTCTGTAGGGCTACATCTAACTCCCATCCCTCTCCACTCAGCTGGCTGTTGTGAATGGAAAGTCACATTGCCATTGTATAAAATTGGGAGGAGAGCGTTAGGGAAAACCTAGGAACTGTGTAGAGTGAGCAAAGGAGATGCAGAGTCTGTGGCAAGAGTCCAACTGTTCTCAGCATTGCTCCCAAAGCCACCTCTAGTCCATATTCAGCCTCTGTGCAAATTAAAATAAGGTGTGTCTTTCAGGTGGACACAGTTGTAGCCCACTGGCCATCTCTGCCAGGTAATTTGCACAGGGCAAAACCTGGCAGCTGAATTTCCTCTGAGGCCAGTATTGTTCTGTGTCTCAGCTTCTGATGACACCAGAGCTCCTTGACTCAGGCCACACTTAGTCCTGGGTTCATTGCTGTCACCACCCTCATCTTCCCTTATCATCATATCTCAGAATTTCTTCTGCTGGCCTTCCTGAACTCAGAACTCAGGTTGTCTCCCCCAGGCCTGTGCACGGTTGCTCTTGTTTCTGTTTTTGTTTTCTCTCACAAGGTCTCTGCTCCTCATCCTGCCTTTCACACATTCCTGCCCGCAAGCTGTCAGAGCTCCAGACTTAGTCTCTGGCCTGGCCAACCATCAGTCAGTGGCTGACCCACCAAAATTTAACATGATCTCCACCTTTATTTTTATCAATCACACATAAGATACTCTTTTTCTATGGCAAAAAGGGCTGACTCCATATGAAACTGGAAAGAGGGGAGCTGGTGAATTGTAAACAATGCATGGAAAGTTACAAAAACAATTGCAATACAACAAAATTAAATGTATCTGAGGCTGCCATTTAGAAATAATGACCTGGTTAAGAAATCAGTAACAGAATATTAAAAACTTTATGCCCACGCTTTATTGAAGGCTTTCTATGGCCCAAAATGTGTGTGTGTGTGTGGGGGTGCAAATTATTACAATCAATTCTGTATGTATATTAGAATCAACAGAGGAGATTTTTTAAATACTCATGTTGATTGCATTGTTAATATTCTTGCAACTTAAAGTTTTTTTTTAAGAGTTTTAATTTTTTCAAAATAAAAGAGTTTAAGTTTAAAAATCTTGTGCTGAGGCTTCTGGGAGATGATGATGTTCTATAACTGGATGGGGATGGGTTTGAGAGGTATTCATTTATAAAACTCAGTAAGATGGGTGCTTAAGATTTGTGCATGTCACTATATAGATGTTATACTTTTTCATGAACACTTTTTTTTTAGTGGTGGAGCTTAAACTATTTTTATATTTTTTACTTAAAAAATTAATTACAATTGATAGTCAATATTATATTAATTTTAGGTTTACAGCATAGTGGTTAGACATTCCTATAACTTACAAAATGATCCCCCAATAATTCTAGTACCCACCTGGTACCATATATAGTTATTACAATATTATTTACTACATTTCCTGTGTTCTACTTTACATCCCTGGACTATTATGTCACTGCCATTTGTACTTCTTACTCCCTTCACTTTTTTCACCCAGCCTACACTTCCACCCTCCCATATGGCAACCATCAGTTTGTTCTGTGTATCTATGAGTTTGTTTCTGCTTTTCCATAAACCCTTTTTAATAAATGTCTGCGCCTGACCAGGTGGTGGCGCAGTGGATAGAATGTAGGACTGGGATGTGGAGGACCCAGGTTTGAGACCCCGAGGTTGCGATCTTGAGCGTGGGCAAAAGCTCGCCAGCTTGGACCCAAGATCGCTGGCTCGAATAAGGGGTTACTTGGTCTGCTGAAGGCCCGCAGTCAAGGCACATACGAGAAAACAATCAATGAACAACTAAGGTGTTGCAACAAAAAATGATGATTGATGCTTCTCACCTCACTTCGTTCCTGTCTGTCTGTCCCTATCTATCCCTCTCTCTGACTCTCTCTCTGTCCCTGTAAAAAAAACAAAAATAAAAATAAATAAAATAAGTGTCTACCACTTCCTCCACCCCATGAAAATACCCAGGCTACCTATGCCAGATCAACTGAGTCAGTTTCTCTAGGCTGGGGATAGATTTTAAGGTCTCCCCCCACCCCGCTCCCCCCCTCCCCAGGTGGTTCTCTCATGCAAACTGGTTTGAGATTCTTCAGCTCCCTGCCTCTCCCTGTGGGTGATCATTATGACCCTGGGTCTTTATGAAGGACATACAGGGAGAGCTGTGAACAGGAAAAGAGAAGAGCAGCTTGACTCAATTGGTATTGACATGTCAGTTTTGTTGTTTTTATACAGGCTGAAGGGCTTTTCTGTTCATTCTAAATTCCACTTTAAAAGAATTCCACTTTAAAAGTAACTTTGACATTCAGATATCTTTTTTCCTATGACATATCTTTTTACTTTACATAAAATAGTCAAGGGGTTAAAAGTCTATCCACTTCCCTGTAGCCTCTGAAAAAATAAAAAGGCTTTCTAAAAGCTATTATTGCTGTCAGTTTTATCTCCTACATCTAATACCAAGACTTTCAGCACAGCCCAATGTTAGCTTACAGCTCCAGAAAAGAGAGAGAATGAGCTGAAATGTGTAAAATGTGTAAACCTTGTCTAGAGTGTAAGAAGACCAGAGGAGTCAAAGGAAAAACAAAAGGGAATAAAAGTTGATTGGAGTGTTGTCCTCAGGCACAGGAGTTGCTGGTTCAATCCCCGGTTGGGGCACATGCAGGAGCAGATTGATGTTCCTATATCTCTCTCTGCCTTTCCCTCTAAAATCAATAAAATAAACATTTAAAATATTTTTAAGATAATGAGAGACAATCAAGGAAAAAATAATACTGTAAGACCTTGATTACCTAGAGCCCGAAAAATCAGAATCATTCATTCATTTATTTGTTGGATGACTTAGTATTCATTCAAAGGGTACATCCTATATAAAGACCCATGCTAAAGGCCATTGTGCCACTCTCCCCAGCTAGAAAGAATAATAGTCTGACACCCCTAACCTGCTGGCTTATATCACCAGGCAACTCTGAAGGGTGCATGGATAGCACCACACAGAGCTGAGCTCTGTCTCAGCAGCAAGGTGTTCTAAATTCTGCACACAGGCAGTTGTTAATGGCATGGACTTAGAAGGAAGACAGGCCCAGGTTCCAAGCCAGTTCTGCCAGCTCTGCCATTTTCTAGGTTTGCCACATTTAGGACAGTTATTTGGACTCTCTGGTCCTCAGTTTTATCATCTATAAAAGGGGCACAATGCAGAGTTGCTGTATTAAAGGACTATATACAAAAAGTAGTAACTTCGCACAATTCCTGACACAACGTTCAGTACGTGTACTCTTTTCTTTCCACAAACAGGGCTGAAATTGAGGTAAGGGGAGGAAGATGGAATTGTACTATTAAAAAGACTTTGCTCACCTTTTTCTAAACATGTTTTCTCAACTTTTGCTTATCATTTGAAGGTTGTAGAGATGGACAAAAAGGGAAAGGTACCAGAACAGAACTTGTAATGCATAACAAAGTGGTCTACACACACAGCAGTGTGACAGAGGAAGCCAAAACAAGAGCTGAGGTTTCACTCACCAACCTAGCTACCAGGTACCAGATGGCTCTGAGCCTTACTGCCCAACTTTGCCATATTTTCCTAAATGTCACAGCCCTGAAGATTTTTGTGTTCAAGTGTTTCAGTAAGACATTGCAAAGGGAGTCAGTTTGGTACATCAGAGTACGCCAGTGTGATTTCTTGATTTGTCCATTTCAGGATCAAACTGATCTTTCATATTAACAAAATGATCTTTGGGCTCAGGTAACTTTCACTCGATGATTCATCTTACTCTATGATGTAATTAGATAATTCAGCCATGAAAAACAATGACAAGGTCTTCAAGGATTTAAGAAATGGACATGAGGTCAAAAAGGCATTACCACAGTATAAGTATATGGCTGTTTTTTTCAGTGACTATGTTGCATTGTTCATGGTACTCAGAAACAAGTGTTTTGGAAGTCTCTAATTCTTAAACAGAGCCACAAGCCAGCTTCTCCACTCTCAGCCCTCCTGTCTCTCTCCTCATCCAAAGTGCATCAACTGTGAAAAATATGTTTATCACCTAGTGTACAGATAGCTCACCCCTCTTCCCTCCCAAAAGACGTATCTACTTCTCTTTTAGGGATCAAGAATTCTACACAGTTCTGGAAAGTTCTTATCAACATTCTAACCCTGAACTTTGAAGTTTGGGTGGTGAACTCAGAGGAGCCACCTCCTTTATTATGCATTAAGCCTGTGACCGCAGGGCTTAGGTCTTAACTTCTCCTGTCAAGGCCTCAGAAAAAGAAGGAGTGTTGGTTTTTGTGGAGAGCCACTATATCCCAGACAATGTACCAGGCAGATTGTTTTAGGCACATGATCTTAAAATGGAGACATGGGCTATAAAAATATAGCAGTTCTCCTGCTCATGTGCTGATTATGTTAAGGAACTGTATGCTGCTAAGGCAACACTGCAGAGCTGGAGTTTTTAATCCATCACCCTCAAGTAAGTAGGTGAAGCCTACAGACCTCCTTTCACAATAACGTTTTTAAATGAAGAAAATATAATAAATAGAATAATAAATTTAACCAATTATTTCAAAATACAGTTGTCAAAATGTGTTTGCATGTTATATAACAACCTCTAATAACAACAGCATCTGTGGTCATCTGATAGCTACTGTAATTTTGAAGTAGATATGAGTGTGGAAGTGAGAAATTAATTAATAAAATTTTTTTAATCCTAGGAAACTGCTAAACTCTAGGTTCTTCCCAGACTCTCACATTCCATTTCTTCACCATCTGTATGACTTGACATAAAATAATTTTTTAAAAAAACTAACAAGCATAAATAAAATATAAACTTGTTTTTGTTTTATATAACATAAAAGAAACCTGGATGGAAGCAGACAGGGTTAGGATGGTAGCTCCACAGTCATCACCAAATTCCCCAATTCCTTTTATCTCACAGTCCTACCATGCTAAGCACATTCTGATTGGTACATTCAAGTTCCAGGCAGCACAAAGCAGGAAGTATGAGGGTATGTCTATGTCCCCATGACGAATCTCCCCAAAATCCCACACACAGCCTTTTAAGTTTCATTAGCCAAAACTTCAACACATGACCATACTTAGCTGCAAAGAAGTCTTGGAAACATATAATATGTATCTGTTCCAATGGTCACAGAATGGTTATGAAAGCTGGGAAACAGACTTTGGCAATGGCAGGAGACAAAGAAATCCTTCCTTAGATGTCTGTCTTAGCCCAACAGCAAACTCAAAATTTCCACATTTAGATCCAAAGAAAACACATTCTAAGAAAGATTAATTCAAATTGCACAGTTTTAGTTTCCAGTCCATCATGGAACTTGGAACTTTGATATTGGCTTGATTATTCTTCTGAAGTCTCAGAGAGAATTGTTTGCTATGCAAGCTGCAATTCTTAGGACACCATCTGCTGTTAGTAAACAATAATTACCAATCATGATTTAGTCAAAGTATCCATCTCAGTGTTCTCATTCAGATAAGGTGCTTAGACACAATAATGTGTGTCAGAGAGGAGACCTTGGGCCTCTATGAAGGTGGGTATAGTTTGACCTAGTGTAGCCTGTCCATGTTGGATTTAGAAAATGTAGGTACAAGGCTCTAGAAAGCTGTAGCCACTCTGAATCCTCTCCAATATTTCAGTTGACCAGACATCCCTAGCTCTCAAATCACAGTTGACTATTTCCCACGGTCCACTCCAAAACAATGTGAGTCCCAAACTAATTAGCAAACTAGGTCTTCCATGAATCCTGAAGAACTTGCTCTCTAATGGAGAGAGTAGGCACTCATATCTACAACAAATAAAATCAGAAAACTTGGTTCATTTGCTACAGGTATATGTGCCTACTCCAAGAGCTTGCCTTGAACACAAATGATGAATACATTTTATAAAGGAACAACTGGTTTCTAAAAATTAGTGGCAATACCAAATGCTGATGAGAATGCAGAGAAATTCCATGTCTTATGCATAGCAGTTGGAAATGCAAAATAGTGATGCCACTCTGGAAAAGAGCTTGATAGTTTCTTTTTTTTATTTAGACAATTAAATTTAACAGGGTGACATTGGTCAATCACAGGACAGTTTCTTTTAAAAAGCTAAACACACTTGACATATGACCCACAAGTGCCCTTTTGGGCAGTTATCCAAGAGAAATGAAAATTTAAGTCCACATGAATATGTGTTTATGATTGTTCATAATAGCTTTGTTCATAATATTCCCAAAGAGGAAATTACCACCTTGTCCTACAATACCATAAAATGCTACTCAGAAATAAAAGGAAGTGAGCAATTGATACAATAGCTTGTATAGAACTCAAGGGCATTTTGCTGAGGGAACCAGCCAATTTCAAAAGGTATGCTTATATTAACATTCTGGAAATGACAGATATCATAATGGGGAACCAAGTAATGGTTGGCAGAGGTCATGAATGGTGATGAGAAGGGAAGCAGGTATGACTATAGTGGAGTGGCCCCCGGGAGAGGGAATAGTCTCTTAGTTGTAGAGGTGGTTATACAAATCCACAAATGTAATAAAATGGTGTAGAACTATATCCACACATTGTACTCACATCAGTTTCCTACTTGTAAGATTGTGCTATAGTTATGTAATGTCTCACAACTTCTAACCACTGAGGGAACTGGGTAAAGGGTGCACAGAAACTTAGTGCTATCTTTGCAACTTCCTGTGAATCTAGAATTATTTCAAAATTAAAAGTGGGGAAAAAAATGTCTAATCATTTTGAAGGGCATTTTTACATATATCTTCTTATTTATTCTCATAATCTTGGAAGCAAAAGCAACAGAAAGTGGTAATCCCATTTTTCAAATGGAGAACTTGTTGCCTGGAAAGTTTGTCGTTTCCCAAAGTTACACAGAAAAAGGGAAGATTAGAAATTAGAGCCAGTTTTCTGATCTTCATTTCTTCAAAATGTTCTCCGGACATGATAAAGCTAAGAAATTTCTCAGAGAGCAACCCAAAAGGTTATGGTTGTTTGGATCCATTTTAGCATTTTGTGTAGTGTATGTGGCAACATGGCAACTATCCATCCCCTAATCTGTGTGATATTGTCAAACATTCTAAAACCTAAGCCTCCATTATTTGCCATAAAAAAACCAGTTGCTTGCAGTTATTTTAAAAAATTATTTTACTGAAAATGACATGAGACAAGAAATTTTTATATCACATGCCTTGTAACCCACAACTTAATAACTTTTCATTTGACATTTGTGTTTCCTTCAAAGATTACATTAGGTTTCTCTGACCCCTGCCCCACACAGCATGTGTCTTCACTGGCACCTCCTTCCTCCAGGAATATGATTGCTTTGCCTTTCCCATGCCCCTGCATAAGAATTCAGAGAAATTCAGTTCTGCCAGGCTTCTAGCTTCAAGCTCACATAACCCACCTATATTAGTCTGCTTGGCATGCCATAACAAAATACAATCAACTGGATCGCTTAACCAACAGAAATCTATTTTCTCACAGTTCTCAAGGCTGGGAAGACCAAGATCAAGTTGCCAATCAATTCAGCTTCTGGTTAACGGCTCTCTTGCTGGCCATCTTGCTATGTCCTCACATGGAAAGAGACACACAGAGGAGACTGATTCCTGCTTTCATATCTGATTAGAGCCCACCTTTATGACCTCATTTAACCATATTACTTCCAAAAGACCCTGTCTTCAGATACAGCCACATTTGGGGTTATGGCTTCAACATAAGAATTCTGGGACTATATAGTTCCGTCCCTGGCACCGCCCTTTGTGGTCTTAGCAAACAGAAGGCCCTTCAGTCATTAGAAGCACCCTATATCCACCACCCACTCCACCCTTTGATGGTAGCATTGGAAGTTATTAACTTTTTCTGTTTTTCTTGTTAGATATCTACTACAAACCAAACTTTGAAGCATTGATCTTTGTTTTCTCTTAAATAAGGTTTCATGATATCCTTAGGGTTCTGTAAGAACACCCCATCTCATTTCTCTGAACATTTCTGTATTCTGAACTAGACAAAATGCACATCTGTGTATGTTTCTTTCAAAATAACTATTCTGAAAATACCCTTGCTGGACTGAATTTATTGTTGACCTAATTAAGTCCTTTATCCAAGGCTTACGGTTAGCACTATTACCAAGTCTTGATAACTAACAGCCATGCTTCTAAACTAACTTTCACCTGAAGGGACACAAAAAATTGTCATCTCCAAAATGTTCCTTGTTTGAGCATATGATCATTCACCAGATTCCATCAATAATACTGAACTAACTTAGAAAACAAGAGATATTTACAATTTTGTGGAAAGGTAAGTAGAGAAGGCTTGATATCTTAGCTACTGCCTATTGTACCTGGACATCATTCTTCCATATGCATATGAGGTCGCAAAAGCAGCACCGTCTCCACTTATCTCAGTTGTTAAGGTGAAAGATTGTAGATCTACCCGTATATATTTTTGTGACAGACACAGAGAGAGGGACAGATGGGGACAGACAGACAGGAAGGGAGAGAGATGAGAAGCATCAATTCTTCATTGCGGCAACTTAGCTGCTCATTGATTACTTTCTCACATGTGCCTTGACCGAAGGCTACAGCAGAGCAAGTTACCCCTTGCTCAAGCCAGCGACCTTGGGCTCAAGATGCTGAGCCTTGCTCAAACCAGATGAGCCCGCACTCAAGCTGGCGACCTCGGAATCTCGAACCTGGGTCCTTCCGTATCCCAGTCCGATGCTCTATCCACTGCACCACCACCTGGTCAGGCTGCTCTTTTTTTTTTTTTTAACAAGTGCAATATATTTTTATTTATAAAGAGTAAGCCAAACTTTAATTTTTACATACCTTACCATCAGAGAGACATTGGTGCTGAATGATCTGGAAGTTTCTATTCTTTATGGGCTGCTCTTTTTGTTGCTGAGCAGTATTCCATTGTATGGATGGAACAGTTTGCTGACACATTTACCTGCTGATAAACCTTTTTAGTTCTTTACAGTCTGGGCTATTACTGCTATGTACATTTATGTACAAGTCACTGGGTGAACAAAGTTTTCATTTCTCTTGGTTAAAACCTAGGAGGTGATGGCTGGATTGTGTGGTAACAGTGTATGTTTATGTTGATGAGAAACTGCTAAACTGTTTTTCTAGTTGGCTCTATCATAATCCTAATTTTTTCAAAACACCATAGGGCCAAACAGAACACACTTGCCGGTCAGGTGCTAAACTGGGCCCAGGAGCTGCCTGCCAGGCTTAAGACAGAGAGAGGTGAGCTGGCCTGGAGGGAAGCAAAGGTGTGATCAGCTCATGTGAATGGAGAAGAGGTGCCTCTTGGGAGCCTAACTAAGGGGAACACTTTACAGTTAGGAGAATTAGGAGAAAGGCAGATGGTACTCCCAGTCATCAGGTGCCTGTGGGACAACTGTACCCTTAAACCAAAAGGAGTGGAGCAGGGGAAGAGTTCAGTGACCAGAGAGAGCAAGAGTTCAGTTCTTGACAAAGGTTGTAAGTGAGCTAGTAACCCCTAAAGATCAGGGATTGAGTATGACCGCACAGTATGGGAAGAAAGAACCACAGGGACCTTTTGAGCGCATGATGGGATGCAAAATGGTTACTGGCCATTGTCATTTTACATGAGAGTTACCCTTGGTGGTTTGTGAAGGCTTTCAGAAGCATTATCTCGTGACACAGATCAGTGGTGGAGTTCAAATAATTTAACAACTGGTTCTCTGCCCTAATAATCGTTTTAAATATTTAAAAATGCAATATCAAAAGGTAGATTATTATTTCATACATTTAATACTTAAATAAGAATAATAAAAGAGGTACACAAAACTAACTTATAAGAAAGAATTTTAAAATATTGATGAAAAAATATCAAATAATACCTGACAAAAACCAATAAAACTATTATTTAAGATATTTGCAATGACAGCTTGCCACCCCCTGGTTGTTCAGCACTTTTTCTCTTTACATTATACAGGGGTCCTCAGGTTACAACAATCTTGACATACGATGTTTCGAGTTTACGATATTCACTCCCATAAAAGCTTTAAAAAATTGAGACGTGAGTGTTTTGGCTTACACTATTTGTGTAGTAATTACAGACTATGTGGGTGAATTACAGTAGTTTGGTTGCACATGGCAGAAGAATACACAGTAATGTGGTGTATGAGGGAATTAGTGTCCCCCAGTACCCTCACCTATACCATTTTGGGCTATTAAAAGCACAAGTGTTCCATTTGTGCTAGGACACACCAAAATTCAGGCTACATCACTGTCATAGGAACAGAACTGTGTTGCAACCTGAGGACCGCTGTATGTTTGTTTACTAGAGTAACAAACACAAGGGAAATAAGATGTAGTATTTCATTAAAAGTATAATGAGATTTATGAAATGAATAAATGAGTCGTACAAGCATAGTTCTGTCAAATTCTTTTCACCTATGGATAGAATGAACATTACTACAGGTGCTTAGAATACACTGTTGTGCAGACGAATGTTAAAAGAGTAAGGAATGAAAATTTGTGATTTCCACATTGAGCAGCTGCCCAGGTGCCCACCTTAGAGAGAACCCTGATCACAAGTGCCACTTAACAATCAGTTCCCCAACTCAACAAAAAATTAGGTATCGGTTCTGCTGAACTGGTGTGAACTGGCTGAATCCCACCACTGGTACAAGTGAAAGTCAAATTATATGACAAAGTGCTCCATTGGAGCAAAGTTGGGCCAGCCGCTGAGGATGGCTCCATGGCCTCCACCTCAGGCACTAGAATAGCTCTGGCTGCAACAGAGAAATAGCCCAGATGGGCAAAGCATCACCCCCTAGTGGGCTTGCCAGGTGGGTCCTGGTCTGGCACACGTGGAAGTCTGTCTCTCTGCCTCCCCACTTCTCACTTCAGAAAAAAAAAAGAAGAAGAAAAAGAAGAAAAACCTGTCAACATGGTAATGGTTTGAAAAGCACCAGAGCACCTGATTGAAAAGTGAAAGTACAGATGCTGTGGTGACCTGAGAGTGTGTAGACTTGAAATGCAAATTCTCCAAGAGGGTCAGTTACTAGGAGCCATGTCAGCTGACCTTCACACTTACTTGTATGTAAGTCTCTTCTTTTTTAGGTCTAAGTCTTCAATTTCCAAGTTAATGCATAGTTAGCATTACCTTATCCTGTTTAGAAAGGACAAGACAGTGCCCAGCATAGGAGAGAGGTTGCCTATTAAGTAGTGACATGCAGATTCAAATGGCAGGAGACAAAACCCTCTGTCCTTTTTAATATTATTTTTAATATTATTTTTTATTTATTCATTTTAGAGGAGAAAGAGAGAGAGAGAGAGAGAAAGGGGGAGGAGCAGGAAGCATCAACACCCATATGTGCCTTGACTGGGTAAGCCCAGGGTTTCGAAACAGCAACCTCAACGTTCCAGGTTGACACTTTATCCATTGCGCCACCACAGGTCAGGCCGGCCCTCTGTCCTTTTTAAAACCATGCTATGGCTAGGGACCTTCATGACTAAAAACTAAAAGTGAGGGAAAGGATGAGGCTTGGGCTGAGGGTAGGGTGGCTTTAATTGGCATTCTTCTAAAGCAGTGGTTCTTAACCTTTTTTGAGGTACCAAACCCACCAGTTTCATATGCGCATTCACCGAACCCTTCTTTAGTGATAAATAAAATATGATTTTTTTATCCAAATTCAAGACATAGTTATATATTTTTTACTGGTGCACAAAATGAGCCGTGCATGAACATCACCTTGCTCAAAGGACAAAACCAACAAAGTGCATGAACTCACAACAAATTACGGTTTTACTTTATTCTGGCCTCCACGGCATAGGCTTCTCCGAACCCCTGAGACCGACTCATCGAACCCCTAGGGTTTGATAGAACCCAGGTTAAGAACCACTGTTCTAAAGTATGTAGTGAAGTCATTCCAGAGAAAATTATATGATGCTTAACAAAATGTATAACTACAGTGTGTCCATAAAGTCACTGTGCACTTTTGACCAGTCACAGGAAAGCAACAAAAGATGATAGAAATGTGAAATCTGCACCAAATAAAAGGAAAACCCTCCCAGTTTCTGTAGGATGATGTGGCAGCATGTGCGCATGCACAGATGATGACAAAACACCGTGTATACAGCGGAGCAACCCACGGTCATGCCAGTCAAGATGTGGACAGTACAGAGGAATGTTCAGTGTGTTCTGTGGCTCGCTAAATTCGAATCCGTGACCAAAGTGCAACGTGAATATCGGCACGTTTATAATGAAGCACCACCACATAGGAATAACGTTACTCAGTGGGATAAGCAGTTGAAGGAAACCGGCAGTTTGGTGGAAAATCCCCATTCTGGTAGGCCATCAGTCAGTGAGAGTCTGTAGAGCTATACGGGATAGCTACCTAAGAAGCCCTAAAAAATCTGTGCGTGTGTGTGCTCAACAAATACTCCTAAGCAAGACTACAGTTCATAAGGCGTTAAAGAAACGTCTCTGTTTTACAGGGTACAAATGTGGCTGTTGCACGCTATCAAACCGGCAGATAGAACCACACGATACACGTTTGCTACAGATATGCTTCATGATATCAACAATGATGCAAGATTTTTGCAGAAGATTGTGTTTAGCGATGAGGCAACCTTCCATATCTGTGGACATGTTCATTGCCATAACGTCCGAATATGGGCTGCTGAACATCCTCATGCCAACGTTGAGTACGAACATAACGCCCCTAAAGTGAACGTGTGGTGTGGCCTGATGCATGATAAGGTGATAGGCCCATTTATTTTCACGGAGCAGTCTGTGATGGCAAACACCTATCTTGACATGTTGGAATTGTATGCAGTGCCACAATTTCCACAAGTGTCATCTTTTAACAGGACGGTGCTCCTCCACACTATGCCACCATTGTTCGTGAGTTTCTGGAGAGAACATTCCCCCAACGGTGGATAGGCACGGGTTCTGTCAAGCCATGGCCACCATGATCCCCGGATAGATGCCCTTAGACTTTTACTTTCGGGGTTATGTGAAGCAGCATGTGTACGTTGAACATATCAATGACATTAATCACTTAAAACAGAGAATCACAGACGTTATTCACTCTGTTGCACCAGACGTCTTTACCCGTATGTGGCAAGAACTTCACTGTTGTTTGGATGTGTGTAGGGCAACAAATGGAGCCCACATCAAACTACACTAAAGAGGTATGACACTGGGAGAGTTTTCCTTTAATTTGGTGCAGATTTTACATTTCTATCGTCTTTTGTTGCTTTCCTGTGACCGGTCAAAAGTGCACCATGACTTTACCGACACACTGTATATACACACTGACCTAGCATGCTCCATTCCTGCTATATATAAAGAGAAATTCATATGTTGGCCCATAGCGGCTATATCTGAGGATGTTTTCAGCAGAAAGGAGAGGATTGGAGCAATCTGTCTGTCCATCACCAGGGGAATGGGTATGCAAAAACTGGTGTCATACCTTGTATCCATTATAAACAATAATGGTAACAAAATAAACCATAAAAATCAAGGCTGAGTGAAAAGAGTAAGAAAGTGAGGACTCTAGGGTGTTGCCACTATGAAAGTAAAAGGACGCACTACTTATTTTATAAGGGTTTTATTCAAATTCAAATCTACAGTCGAAACACATTGACAGTCGGGGTGGAAGAAAATGTTGGTAAAAGAGGAAAATAAAGATGTAGATTGTTTGCATGAAGCTGCTAATAGTGAGGTGGTGGGGAAGGTAATCAAGTCAGCCTTCTGCAGGTAAGATTGAGAAAGAAATGTCAAGAGTTTTATTATAGTTCATGTCCATTATCTATTTGCTAAATATTTTCTGAGCATGAGCTATGAGAAGTGGAGAAAGTAGCACAAAGAGTCTTGGCCTAAGATTCAGAGGCCATCTTACTTATGCGGCCATACTTACTTACCCTTGGGTTCTCCAAGTCTCAGTTGCTGATCATCTGCACTGAAAAATGCTGCTACTCCCTTAATTCCAATTTAACATTCTGCTGTCCAATGGCAAGTAACTTGTAAAGGCTGAGGAATGAAACTCTCTGAATGAAATTTCTGTCCAATGCAGGAATCTGCAGGGTTAATTAGCACCTTGTAAACACAGTACAATCACCCATTGCCAAGGTTCCCAAACATGTGCTCTCGGTTCAGGCATTGTTTTTTTGGTCTTCAAAGGTTCAGCTGTTAATACATTGGTGCTGCTGCGCCTCAGAGCTGATTTGTTGTTGGTTGTTTTTGGTGTTGAGAAGTTTGTTATTGAAATAGTTTTTATGTCAAAACAATGAAACTGCATTAATTTGCATCATGGAGGGATAAGCTCTATAAGGAAGGCTTCTGTATATATAATTCTTTTAAACAAATGTTGTTTTATTTCTTTAAAATGCTGTTCATTGTTATAAGCCAGGATGTAAATGGGCACGTTGGTTTGATTTGTATGACTGTAATACGTTATTCAATAAATGCTTAAATATAGTGGAGCCAGTAATTTAGAAGCCCCTAGTATATGTTTCTAGACTGGCCTAGCCATGGTAATTTAATATTTGCCCTTTTTGCCTCCCAAAAAATTAAGTGTGTGTATCAAAAATTCACACTGAGTAATACAGTCCCCATTATACCAGTCTATGCATGTTTCTGAAGAAAATGACCATTCAAATTCTAAAGCACAGTTCCAAATAACATACCCACTCAGTATAGCATATTCAAAGTTTGCCTGCAATGGCCTTATTGGAAAGGTAGAGCAAATTTTTAGAGGGAAAATTTTTTTGGAGAGGTGCAACCCAGAAAGGATCAAATGCTCTTTGTGTGTGGTACTGTGATTTTCAAACTGGAGGGGTCCAAAGACATGAAGTTTTATTCTAATAGATTATGCTGTTCACTTACTAAAGCAGCACTGGAGCAGCAAATAACAAGCTGATTTCAGGCTTCAGTTTCCACTGGTTGCCTGCAGCATCACAGCTGCCGTCCTGGAAAATGAACATCCAGGCCCTCCGTAAGAGCCTTATAAATCATAGTTTCATTTTAGGGAAAATGTTATCGATTTGCTGACTCTTTTCTCTTCTCCCTCTGATGCAGACTGTAGTGGGAAATTGAAGCTTCCTTTCTGTAGTTTGTGATAGTCAACCCAAAGGGCAGTCCGTGCTTACATGGTTTATAATGGAAGATGACACATGTGAGTGGTTTCGCACTGCTCAACCTGCAGTGACTGAGTCAGGAGATAAAAGCTAGAGCCACTACACACGCTGGCCAGACTTAATCAGCATTGTTTACCACATTTCTAAGACCAGGTATTCCAGCAGGATAGATGCAAGGACTAATATATGTAAATAGCAATGTATTCATGTTGCATTTTTCTTTTAAATCCAGCTAACATTCAATTTTTTTGTGGTTATTAATTTAGCCTTTCAGGATGAAAGCACCCAAGTGTGATTCAATTTAAGTAGTATTTTTTCATAAAATGGTCAGAAAAAAGACAAAACAGAGATTTATCCATGGAGAAAAGGGCAAAAAAGAAAAGTAAATAAAATGGTAATGAGTGGCCCTGGCCAGATGGCTCAGCGGTAGAGTGTAGGCCCGGTGTGTGGAAGTCCCGGGTTCGATTCCTGGTCAGGGCACACAGGAGAAGGGCCCATCTGCTTCTCCACCCTTCCCCCTCTGCTTTCTCTCTGTCTCTCTCTTCCTCTCCAACAGCAAAGGCTCTGTTGGAGCAAAGTTGGCTCTGGGTACTGAGGATGGCTCCATGGCCTCTGCCTCAGATGCTATAATGGCTCCCACCACAACAGAGCAATGCCCCAGATGGGTAGAACAGCGCCCCTGGTGGGCATGCCAGGTGGATTCCCGTAGGGCACATGAGGGAGTCTGTCTGATTGCCTCCTGGCTTCTAACTTCAGAAAAATAAAATATTAAAAAATGGTAATGAGACATTTTATGATCTCTTAAAAAACACAACATTAAGGAATAAAAGCTTTAGTAAAATGCAGAGATGCCATGATACATCTTGGCAAAGTAAACCAGACTTTGTTAGCTTTTTCTCCTGTTATATTAGGGATTTTTCTAAGACATGATATACATTAGTTGGTAAAGGGAAACACAGCATAGCTTTTTATCTCACAATGCTGAGAGAAATGAGAGAAAACATTTCTAATTTGGGATAGTTGTAATATGATGCTAAATACATTTATAGAGGGAGAAACTGAAATTACAAAAAATAATAAAAATCCATTCAAATATGAAAATTTCAATGCAAACAGTATTACAATGTGACTGCAACATGGCAGAAACTCAGGACACAAAATTATGTCACTGGGGTGTCTTGTGAATGCTTCTATCAAAAATCTCCAGCTATCAATTTCACATGGCTTTTGCTTAGTGTAAAGCAGGGGTCCCCAAACTTTTTACACAGGGGGCTAGTTCACTGTCCCTCAGATCATTGGAGGGCCGGACTATAAAAAAAAACAACTATGAACAAATCCCTATGCACACTGCATATATCTTATTTTAAAGTAAAAAAACAAAACGGGAACAAATACAATATTTAAAATAAAGAACAAGTAAATTTAAATCAACAAACTGACCAGTATTTCAGTGAGAGCTATGGGTGCGGATGCATCCTGTGCTCTTCTCACTGACCACCAATGAAAGAGGTGCCCCTTCCGGAAGTGCGGCGGGAGCAGATAAATGGTCTTAGGGGGCCGCATGCGGCTCTTGGGGCAGGCCGTAGTTTGGGGACCCCTGGTGTAAAGGATAAATTCAGTATATATACATACACACACACACACACACACACACACACACACACACACACATAATAAAACATCTTTTGATATATATATACCATTTTCAGATTCAGAGAAAAACATCATGATTTAACAAATTCACATTTGTTTCTTTTTTATTTAGTTCACAGATACATTCAGTATATTTCATTAATTGTTTCCTATAGATGAGCATGGCTCCTCTTGTATCTAAATTTATTAAAGTGGAGAAGAAGCAGTTGGTGGTATGAGCTGTCTTCACACCCCATTCTGTATAAAATAAAAGGATTTCTGTATATTAGAAGACAGAATAATCTTAATGTAGAAATTGCATGCTGCAGAGTTTATTGGTGAGACCTATGTTTTCTTACAGAGAAATAAATCCTTCATCTGAGTCATTTTTCCTCTGGGGTGAAATTAGGTACCTTTTTCTTTAATGGCAGTTGTTCCACTTAACATATCAGTAGCATGCAAAAAACTTTTAATATACCTCCTTAATTATCAAACAAAACGGTTCTGTGGCACAATGAATAGCACAAAAAAGTTACTTCTGAGCTTCAGAATACATTTTATATTTTTCAGTTAAGTTTTAAAAATCAAAGTAACATTTGCTCATACTCCTAAAAATCAAACACGTCTAAAAGATTATAACAAAAACTGGCAGTTCTCTAAAACTGGCCCTTCCCCACCCTCCATTCCTTCTCAGAGACACAACTTTCATTCTTAGCGTTGTTTCCTCTGTATGTGCCTTGTTTTTTTTCTAAATTATACAGATATACTACTTTTCCCTTGATATGTCTGTGTTATACATTATTTGTTGAGTAGCTTGGAAACAGAGAATTAGTATTCTTATACCTCCACCCTACCCCAAAATTCTCCTTCTCTCATATTCTCGGTACAGTCAACTCAATGTTTAGTTAAAACAGCAACCAGAATTAACATCTTTCTGACTCCTACTGAGCCAAGTAGTATTTTGTATGATTTCTTTCATATATAACTTTTGCCTTTCCCAGAGTTAGTAATTATATTATATTTTAATTTACTTGACTTTGTATATGTATTTTAAAAATTATTTCCATATCAACATTTTGATATAGTTGTCAACATAATGAAATGTAAATGACCTATTGTTTCAACTACTTTTTACTGGAAACATTTCTCCTAGAGTCTTTGGTCATTCTATTTCTTGGATCTGCTGCATATTTGGACTTTCACTGCTTTCCTGAGTTGATTCCCTGTTTTTAGAACCCATACACCTTTTGTCTTATACCTCCTTTTTTCACCTTATCAGACCATGTGTTAGATTGATAGTAAAGCTGGGTATAGCATTCTCAGTTGAAAATCATTTTGCCTCAGAATGTTTGAAGATACTGTTCCATAATCAACCAGTGTTGTTGATAAATCTGATTCCTTTCAGATTCCCTTTGCTTAACATACAACCTATATTTTCCATCAGTTTGTATCCTCTCTTTATCTGTGGTGTTATGATTAAAATATGCCTTCATGTGACCGCCCTTTAAGAAACACTGGCCTTGTGGCTTCAACTTGGACACATTTAGTTTTGTTGATGAAGAAACAAAATGCTTTGAGGTCATGCAGTTATTAGGTACAAAGCTGGAATTCAAACCCAGGTGTGACTGTGTTGAAGCCACATTCTGCACAGACCATCTGCATTACCTTGAAACATTTTGTTTCTTCATAAAGAAAATGAAAATAGTGTCATCTACTCGTTGGGTTGTTACTAGAATTAAATAAGAGACCCATGTAAAGTGCTTGGTGCAGACTGTGTTTAGGTGTAATACATTTGCACTATAGAAACACACTGAATTGAGAAAATGCATATTTTCTAAAACCATAATGTCTGTCAGCTCCTTGCAAACCTGCAGTGAAGGATTCCACAAGGGCTCCCTCCAGTCAGTTCTGGAGTCAACAAGTACTTACTGAAGGGATTTTATTATCTGTTGTAGCTGAAAGACTTCCCTTAAAGACTTCCTCTGCTGAGTCCTAGACAAGGACCAGGAGCAAAGAGACAGTCCTGAACGAACACATTGTGGATCTCTGTAATGCTTTTGATTGTGAAGAGTGACCTATTAGAAAGATTACTTTAAAATTTTTCATTACATTTACTGGGGTAACATTAGTGAATGAGATTATGTAAGTTTCAAGTGTACATTCTATACCATATCATCTGTGTGTTGCATTACATGTTCACCACCCAAAGTCAGGTCACCTTTTGTCACCATATATTTGACTCCTTTACCCTCCTCTAACTCCCTTCCCACCCACCCCTTCCCCTCTGGAAACCACCATATTGTTGTCTGTGTCTATGAATTTTTTCTTTGTCTTGTTTGCTTGTTGCTTTCTGTTTTACATGAGTGAAATCATATGGTTCTTGATTCAAAGGTGATTAATTTAAATTTGTAGTATATTGCACAACAGGGTTCCAGATTTATCTTGTCCTTGTTTCCTGCTGCTCATACTCTGCAGTGTTCAGTGAATTGCTGTTGACTAGCACCAAAGCCTCCTAACTGGTCTCCCTGATTCCCTTTTGTGCCCTTCGGTCTGTTCTCAATGAGGTGACCAGTGATCCTACAAGTATATGTTCATCCCGCCATTTTCTACTGTTGACCTTCAGTCTTCCCATCACACTAGGAAGTGCAGTCCAAGTCCTTGCCTGGCTTCCCTGGTCCTACCTGATCTGGCCCCTGGCTCACCTCACATCCTACTACTCTCTCCTCCATGTGCTCCAGCGACACTAGCCTTGCTCTACTGTGTACATACCAAGCACATTTCCCTCTCAGAGTGTTTTGCATGTGAGGCCCCCTCTTCTGGAATGTTTTCTCCTCAGACAGGGACTGACTGCTCACCAAATTTAGGTCTCCTTCACCACTAACCTAAAGTAGCAAATGCATTCATTCCCAGCTCATGCCTCTGTCCCCTTACACTGATTTATAATGTGCATTAATCATAGTGTGTCCGGTTAGAATGAAACTCCATTAGGGCAGGAGCTCTGTCTCATGCTGCTGTGTCCCTCTGCACCTAGAACAGGTAGGCACTGCTAAAATAGTACTAAACCAGCTTTGCCAGGAAGCATTCCCCAATACCCTCAAATTGAATTATAAACTCCCTACTGTAAGCTTTCAGGGTAGCCTATATGTCTTCTATCTTTGGTTTGTTGCGCTATGTTCTAAGTGTTACCAATATGACTATATTTGTATATCCAACTAGTTTGTAAGTTCCATGTGGCCAGGAAGCTGTCATTATTGACTCCACAGTGACTAGCCCTCAATATATGTTTGTTAAATGAATAAATTAATTATGATTGAATTAATTGAACAGCCAAACCCTGGAGGAAGAGGAAGAAAGACTAACCCTGTTAGAACAGAGAAGCCAGGGTATGAGGGGAACCAGGATAGCGCGGTGATAGAGGAAAGAGACAGAAGCATGGCTCATGCAGGAGGCTGAGCCACTGTATCAGATGCTTCGGGGGATTAGGGAGAGGAGAACTAAAAAAAGTTATTAGGTTTGGTAACCAGGAGACCATTTATATGGGAATCCACAGAGACAGTCAGACAAAACTAAGCTCAACACTTTCTCATAAGTTGACTGTTATCCCTGATTTAAGTGTGGTAGATGTTTTAAATGTGAGTAGATTGGGTTCTAGGGCCATATCCCAGTCTTAAATGTTTGGTCAGCTGAGATCCTTCCAGTTACTGCAGTGCCCACTAATGACAGCTGTTAAATCTGTATGCTAATTGAAATTGTGAGGGACTCATAGCTGGCTTGGGGCGCTTTGTGATTTATGGGCATCTGATCTAAAGATACTTAAAGCATGGGATTAGGGGAGCCAAGAAGGGAGATGTGATTAATCAAAGAAGACAATTTACTAAATGGCCCACTAAAGCCCTGCAACCATGAGAGAAAGTGCGTGTGTGTGTGTGTGTGTGTGTGTGTGTGTGTGTGTGTGTGTGTGTGTGTGTTTATGATAAAGTATACACACAGGATGTAACAGGATGTTTTTCCAGCATACAGAGATTGCGGTTGGGGATTTTCAAGGCTATATAGTAATCTTTTAAGTTTATTTATGCTGTAACCATCACCATCAGCAAATATCAAGTTCCTAATTCCATGTCTGCATCAAAGGAGCTCTAGGGTGTTGGGAAATAGCAGCAAAAAAAAAAGGGAAGAAAACCAATTCCTTTTATCTATAGTTAAGACCCAGGGTGAGTCTAAACCTTTCCATTTCCCTCAGTATCTATTTACTTTAATCACACAATAAGGCCTATAGTTCCCCTGCCAAAATCACTGCATTGAGAAACCAGGATGCAAATCAAAAATCTCTAGTATTTATCTAAATAGGAAAATGACAATAACATGAAAGTGGTTGTCTAGAATAATTGCTGATGATGTGTGCCATCAGAGTTAAGCGAGTCTTGTGTTTCTACTTCCAGGGGACTGATTTTGTTGAAAAGCTCACTCTGAAAATCACCTCAACATATTTTTTTCAGTTGCTATAGACTATCATAATAATTGGTCAAGTCTAGTACTTTCCAGATAAAAATTTGTCAAATCTGTTGTTTGAGACTGTGTAAAATGCACCTGGGTACATGTTCATAAATGCTAAACAGCAGCAGCATACATACACACACAAACACACACCTTTCTTCTGCACTTTAAGTGCAACTGGGGCAGAGTGAAAAGAATTCCAGCTGCAGAAAGGACACTGCCTGGAAAATCAGGATTAAAGAGCATGGCCAAGGGAGTGCTTTGAAGTACTTTGTATTACTTTGTATTGACCCAAATTATGCCGAATTACCAACTAAGCAGGACATAGTGGTGCTGCTCCCCCGCCCTATAGACACTAAGACTCAGCATCCCCACCACTGTCACACTTCCCCACCCCAAAATACACATGAACACACACACACACACACACACACACTTTTTACACTAACACCACGTACCTACGCCAGCAAAATGATTTTAAAAATTGGATCCTGAATTAGTGAAACATCCACAGAACTAGGACCTGTGAGCGAATACTAAAGGTGAAGGCTACAAAGAGAATCAAGTGGCATTTTCAATGTTCCATCAAAACTACCTAGCTAGGAAATTATTAGAAATGATTTATTGGCTGAGAGGTATACTGATGATCTTTACAGAATGGAAATTGAAGAACTAGACCTTAAAAAATCATAAACTCAGGATCTTCTAAGTACCAGTGTTCCAAGTTCCTCCTTGTTAAGACAGGATCCTGTAATGCTGCCATACCTGGGAAAGGATTCACTAGTAATCAGTGCTGAGTAAGCTAAGGAAAAGCTAAAAGCAAAAGAAAATAACCAAGTAAGAACAACCACTGTGTCAGTGACCCGCTGTTTGCAACAGACGTAACTCTAAAATTCTGCAGGTAAACATTGTAATGGAGTAGTATTTTCCATGGCCTATGCTGCAATTATTTGTATGCTCTTGATCCACTCCCCCTATTTACTTCTCATCAATCTGTAACTGTCACTCACTTAAAACCAACTTTCCTTCCTACATCTAGGGATGTGAATGGATACTGTGAATGGTGGAAGAGAAGTAGGAAAAAAAAATTACTGGTAGTGAGGACAGCTCATTTTCTCCTTTCAGGTGATTATTTATTATCGGCATGCTCATTACAGAGGATGAGTCAGTACTCTGCTAATTCCTGCTGTCTTCCACTTGCTGTACCCTGGCACACAGGAGCTAACATAAAAAATGCCACACAGCAAGGGGAGGGCAGTTACAACTCCTGGGAACTAGGTGCATTCTGAAAATCTGCTGAATAGTTGATCTGTACACTTGAATTTTAAATTTAGCTCAGAATTTTTTAAAATTGTGCAACAGAAGTAGTTTTTCTTTTTCTGTAAAAATGAATAACAGTGTAAACCACCCAAAGTTCCCACAATGCCATTATCAATTAGCTTCTAAGATTAAACTTGAAAATCAAAGGTGACGGTCATGTTGGTACTTTATAAATAAGTAGATAGGAAAGCAAGAAATTCCAGGTCTCAGCCAGTCCCTCCCCACCTGGTAGGGCAGTGGCAGTTGATGGAGTGATTGTGAAGTGTTTGGGAGGAAGAGACACAAGGCCACATTGAAGGGAGATTAATTGCTCAAAGATTAGAGGGCTCTGGATTTAGAGCTGCTGATGGCAAAGTTATGTTCATGATCTGTTTGCCTTCAAAATGCTGCAGAACTGGTAATATTCTCTTTTTTTAACAGTAAAATAGACATTTTATTTATTTGTATTTAAATTTATAAACCAACCAGCCAAACTGGTATTATTATCATGCTATAGCAAAATACAAAACATCTTTTACAAATACTTGAATAACAAACAAATTAGGGGTTGTGGTAACAGCAGAAGGGGCTGAGGAAATCAGTGAGCATATTCTAGCTTAACATTCACCTGAACTGAGGTTTTTAAAAGCCTCCCAATTTTAGAAAATATGAATAATTTTTTATCACACATTTTTGTACTTCTACTTTCTGTTCTTGAGGTTAAAATTCTAGAGTTATCCAAAATAGTATTATAACTAATTATCTATAACCAGATACATCTTCTATCATCTGTCCATAGCAGCAAGACTACAGAAACCGCTGTGATTAGACTCCAGTCATACCCTGCCTCCACCCCGCAAATTAGCACGATAGGCATAATGAGAAGAGCATAGCAAGGACTAGATGCGTAGAAAAATCCAAGGAGATTCAATACAGCCCTTGCCTAAATCGAGGCTGAATAATATACTGATCATCGCCCTGTGTGTCCATGGCTGTATGTTTAAGCAGGCTGTATGTTTGTGGAGTAATCTGGGAATAAACCCATGGTTTGCCAGGTACTACAGTGCTTAAGGGTTTGCTGTATTGCATCATGGCTTTCCCCAGCAGTTTCCAAGGCGGCCTCCAAATCACTGACAAGGTTTTGCTAGTGCAGGATCTGGGGCTGCAGGGATTCTGCTCCATTATTATAGAACTGATTGTTTCAGGTTGTTCCAAACCTGGTTATTCCAGGTTTGGGGGCACCAGGTCTCACTATACCAGGAATGGTAGTTCCAAGATGGGCTGTGCTAAGAATGGTTGTTCCATGTTGGGTTACTGCAGGTGTGCTTGTTCCACATTGAAAGGCATCCCTGGAGATAGGAAGAGAGGTCCAGGCACCCTATAGTTGCTGAGCTCATCTGAGTCACATGGCTGCTATTCTTTGGCCAGTTGTATTTCTGCCTTCTCTTACATTTCTTTGTCTGGTTTTGGAACCCAGTCTTAATCTGTTTATGGCTAAGGTTCAGAATGTTGGAAAGCTCTTGCCTCTGCGGGACACTGAGCTATTCCTGTCTCTAAAATCTCTCACTGAGTACACAGAGCTGGGTCTGTGAGAAGATGGTTCTGGTCTTCTGTTTCTCAGCCTGGACTTTCTCCTCCTTCACTGTACTGTTCTCTATAACAGTGGGTAGTAGTATGATGGAACTGGTGGAAGGACTAGGGCTGTTCTGAGTGAGCAGACCATGGAGGGAGGAAGAGGAGAGACAGGCTGTGTGTTGGAGTGTCTCAGCAGATGACATTTGCAAGAATGCGTGGTTTTCTTAAGATTCATAAATCGCAGGCACTGGTGAAGTTTTCCTAGAAGTCGGTGCTCTGGGGCAAGGTAGGCTCTGGGGACAAGGCTGAATCCATACTCACGCTGATTTGCAGTAGCAGAAACCAAACAGCCCCGTCTAGCCAGAACTGGTAATATTCTTATGGAAAGAACATAGTGTGGACTTTGGCCTTCCACACATATATTATCAGTCATTCAAATGGATAACATACATGCATACAGGGCAGTTATATTTGCTTTCTAGGGCTGCCATAACAAAGTACCAGAAACTGGCTGGCTTAAATAACAGTAATTTATTTTCTCACAATTCTGGAGGCTAGAAATTTGAGATCAAGACTTTGGTAAGTTGATTTCTTCTCAGGCCTTTCTCCTTGACTTATAAATGACCACCTTCCACTGTGCCCTAACACAGTCCAACTTCTGTGTTGACTTAAATGTACTCTATTTTTTTTTATGACACCAGTCATATTGGACTACGGACCACGCCAATGACCCCATTTTAACTTAATTATCTCTTTAAAATTTCCATCTCCAAACACAGTTACATTATGGAGACCGTGACATTAGTGTGCTTCAACCTTTAAATTTTGGGGGGACACAAATCAGCCTGTGACATCAGCCATCTTTCTAGCCCAGTGCCCTGCACATATGAGGTGCTTGGTAAATAACTATAGAATGACAGTGAAGAAGTGTTAACCAGAAGTTCTGTGCTGAGAGGAGGGAGCAGGTATTAGGAGCAGAAATATGACTCTGTTGCTGTGTCACTGGAACAGGACTTAGCCCAGAATAGATCTGCCTTGGGCTGGCTGTAGGTGTGTGAGTTCTTGATTTTGTGCAGGAATAATTTCACAACACACGTCCAGGTGATTTTGAAAGTATGTTTACCTTTTGTTTGTTTGTTTGTTTGTTTGTTCTAAATGAGAGGAGGGGAGATAGAGAGACAGACTCCTGCATGAGCCCTGACCGGGATCCACCCGGCAACCCCCAGCTGGGTCTGATGCCCGAATCAACCAAGCTATTTTTAGCCCCAAGACTGACGCTTGAACCAATCGAGCCACTGGCTACAGAAGGGGAAGAGGGGGAGAAGGAGACAGGGAAGGGAAGGGAAGCACATTTGTTTCTCATGTATGTTCTGACTGGGGATTGAATTCTGCATGCTGGATCGATGCTCTATCCACCACTAAGCCACTGAGCCAACCAGCCAGGGCCTCAGAGGAGGGTCCTTTTTTTTTGATTTAAATAAGAGGGGGGAGGCAGAGAGACAGATTCCCACATTCTCCCAGACTGGGATCCACCCGGCAAGCCCTCTACTGGGGCAATGCTATGCCCACCTGGGGCCGCTGCTCCATTGCTTGGCAACCGAGCTATTTTAGCACCTGAGATGAGGCCATGGGGCCATCCTCAGTGCCTGGGGCCAACTTTGCTCGAACCATTTGAGTGAACCATGGCTGTGAGAGAGGGAAAGAGGGGGGCGGGGAGAAGCAGATGGAGAAGCAGATGGTTACATCTCCTGTGTGCCCTGACCTGGAATCGAACCTGGGACTTCCACATGCTGGGCCAGGGGTCCCCAAACTTTCTACACAGGGGGCCAGTTCACTGTCCCTCAGACCGTTGGAGGGCCAGACTATAAAAAAAAACTATGAACAAATCCCTATGCATACTGCACATATCTTATTTTAAAGTAAAAAAAACAAAACGGGAACAAATACAGTATTTAAAATAAAGAACAAGTAAATTTAAATCAACAAACTGACCAGTATTTCAATGGGAACTATGGGTGCGGATGCATCCTGTGCTTCTCTCACTGACCACCAATGAAGAGGTGCCCCTTCCGGAAGTGCGGCAGGGGCCAGATAAATGGCCTCAGGGGGCTGCATGCGGCCTCCAGGCTGTAGTTTGGGAACCCCTGTGCTGGGCCAATGCTCTACTGCTGAGTCAACTAGCTAGGGCAAAGGAGGATCTTAACAAAATATTCATTAGCTTTCCAGGTATGTCCTTCAATATGTTGATTCATCAAAATGTGTGTAAAGAGGGGTCAGGTTATTTTCTGGTTAGTTTTATCTACTTATTTTTTAAGTTTTTTCATTTATTTGAGAGAGAGAGAAGAAGGCAGTGGAGGAAGGGAGAGGGAAAGAGAGAGAGAGAAGCATCAAGTCATTGTTCCCCTTTGTTATTCCATTTAGATGTGCACTTATTGATTGCTTCTCCTGTGTGCTCTGACCAGAATCAAACCCACAACCTTGGTGCACTGTGATGATACTCTATCTACTGAAGCACCTGGCCAAGGCCCAGTTAGTTTTATTTTAATTAATTAATTTATTTATTTATTTTGCAAGGGAAAGACAGAGAGAGGGACAGATAGAGACAGACAGGAAGGAAGCGAGATGAGAAACAGCAATTCTTTGTTGTGGTACCTTAGTTCATTGATTGCTTTCTCATATGTGCCTTGACCAGGGGCTACAGCAGAGTAAATGACCCTTTCCTTGCTCAAGCCAGTGACCTTGGGCATCAAGCAAGTGATCATGAGATTATGTCTATGGTCCCACACTCAAGCTAGTGACCCTGTGCTCAAGTTGGTGAGCTCACGCTCAAGCCAGTGACCTCGGAGTTTCAAACCTGGGTCCTCTGCATCCTAAGTAGATGCTCTATCCACTGGCAGCACCACCTGGTCAGGCAGTTTAATTTCTAAAGAACAATTATTGAATAGGGACCAGGACTAAGGCCAGACTGTTCCAGGACATTCTGTAATATGTAAACCATTTGCTTTTAAGTGTCTTTGGTTAGGGAAAATAAAACCTTGATTCATTAGCTGTCTATAAATTACTCAAATGGTTTGGCCTTGTTTAATTACTTTGTCTGTTTTTCTTCTTCCATTTGTCAAGGAAATTCTCTAGCTTCTTACTATCCTGCCTCAACGCAACTTGAGTCACTCAGAGAAAGTAGCAATCTGACTTTTAAAAATAATTATATCACTATTAAACCTGAAGAAAAATAAAATTCTAGGTCAGCCATAAAGAGACAGAGTAAAGAACTTGGATTCTCTCTGTGTGTGAGGGACACAGATGAAAACACAAGTGCAGGAGGTTGCCAAGATTCCTGCATTCTATATAATGATTCAAAGCTGATGCAGCAATTAACAGATGTTTATGAAAATGTTAGGTTGGAAGCTCCTATAGTAGATTTTGTTTAGAGTCCATTGTTATTTTTAATACACTCATACAAACAGAAAATGTCTTAAGCCAGATGCAAAACATTTATTAATTTTTTATTCCCCTCATGTTCACAAAGTTAAAAAATAACCATGGGAAGTAAATTGAAAAAAAATGTATGATGCATTCCCACTATTCATTAAATATTCAATATTGGCATTGAAAAATACTATAACAGTGTAATTTTAAGCCAGTTTGGGTAGCATTTTAACAGGATCCTGAGGCTTTGGAATAATCATGTTAATACCAGCAGCTTTTATGATTTAATTAGTAAGGTAACTAATTTTATATCTTTAACAAAAATACACTGAAAATATATTTATCTGGTGATTATGATGTCTGTTTGTACTGATTTCTCTATGATAAGACAGTGTGAGGCACTGCCTTACCCTGCTATTAGGAAAATGATGACAGATATGTCAATAATGCAAATAGCTGTTTTTGTGTGGTGTCAGTAGTAGCACTGAGCTAGACCCAATTGAAGACTGTGCAGAGCCATGGGGTATATAAATCCCTGGAGTCTCAACTCATTCAGCCATACAGCAGCCCAATTTTGTGCCATAATCCTCATAATGAGATTATTATTTTCCAATGATACTGGCTTCAGATTAACCTTGAGTGGGTTACTATGGCATTTGCTACACAATTTTAATATTTTATTCCAAACACTTGGTTTGTAGAGTGATCTTTCAGTTCTCTTTCAAAGTCACTTCCTCTGAAAAGTAGAGATAAGGTGTGAAAGTAGAATGGTTGATGACTTTAACTCTTCTCTGTGTACCCATGTTTCAAAGGTCAACTCCTTGGTAAAGCAATGTCAGCGGATGCTCAGTCTTTACTCACTCTCCACTCTATGTGATTTTGGTTGTTTCAACTCCTGCTTTCCTTCAAGTAGGATCAAGAAAAGCCCAAGCCTAACTAGCTTAAAAGTAAAATGCCCACCATGCCTTTATTGAACATGAATTTTGTTTCTTACCTATGTTATTAACAGAAACCTCTTTTTTAAAAAACAAGACTGTGTCAAAGTCAACCTATCAGAGAGGATATAACAGAAAGCTTGCCTCTCTTCTTGAGTTCACTGTGATTTAGTATTGTTGCACCATTTTACTTTGTTTTTCTGGTACTAATAAGTGTCGGGGTCCTGGAGTCCCTTGGGAGGTGAGATGCTGAGAGGAAAAGAATACATGTGGAGCTGATATGGGAGGAGAGAAGGTTACAGAAGCTGTTGCACACTTTATGTTCCAAGGCCAGTTTTAAACCATGTGGAAGGATTCGTGCATGTGCCTCCTCCCCTTGCTGAAGTGAACTATAGACAAGGCCGCAGGTTATATAATGGTGGGAGCAACAGCGAATGCGCCCCCACTTCCAGGTCATGTCCTTTGGCACACCTACTGTGCAGGCGCCCCCGGCTCTAGCTAGCAGCGGGGCCTTCACACTCCACCCACCCACCCCCAGAGTTCAGGATGCCTGGCCTTCTCCCTCAGGGCACTCCCTTGGGCTCAGAGGCCACAACAGCAGTAGAGGAGACAACAGGCTACCACTAGTGTCCCTGCTATACCTACTAAAATAAGCAAGGCTCATCACCAGTATGTTCCCAGGCTCTCCCACCAATGGGAGAGAGGGTCCTCTGACAGGGCCTGGATGACAGACACATCAGCATCCATCTCCTGCAAAGCTTCTTGGATCTGCTGCTGATTATCAGGAATATACATGCAGCAGTCCACTTGCACAAGGGCACATGTACCATCTTGCGCTGCACTGAGCAAGTCTAAGGCCAAGTGGTTCTGCAAGACTATCATCTGCATCTGGGTAATCTCTTCAAGGAGGAGACTCAAGGAGTGGCGAGTGACATTCAAGGCTTGGGCTACCCGTTGGGCCAATGCCTCAACCTGCAATTCCACTTGACTAGTGCCACCCCCACCCCCGTACAAATAGAGCCAGAGGGTAAAACCACCAGGCAGCTCTCTTCTCCCTATGCCAGTGGTGACACATGGGGTCTCAATTCTGGGGCTTCTGGGGCAATGTCTGTACCACCTTGCCATAGATAAGCAGGTGACCCCAAGTACAGTGGCCAGTCCAGTGAGCTGGCAGGTAGGGCCAGCCATACCTACCAGACCCACAACCCATCTCCTGGCAGAAAATCTGTAGGCTTTGGAGCATTAAGCTTTCTCTGATCCCACCAGTGATTTGTAGTAGAAGACACTATCACGTTGGCACACAAGTCTGCGAGCAGCCAGCCCACAGTATGGTCAGGCACACTGTCATTGTGCTGTTCTATGCAAAAAAGGGCTACCTGCAAAAGCTCCACATGAATTCCTATCACCTACCCCCAACTGTTATACACAGCTTTCCCCAGCAGGGTCGGTTCACTGTGGTGAGAGTTCCGGAGAAGTGTCTCAACAGTCCATCTGCGCGTGTTCCACCCCAGACCCATGCGCTGGGCCTTCTGTGCACGCAACTCAGTCCAATTCTGGAGGGGAGATACACCAGGGAAGCCCTCTGCCATCTCTGCAGGCAGCTCAGCACAAATCCAGCAATGGCACACCTGATGCACCTGCACAAAAGTATGGGCCCATGACATGAGACTGTGGCTGGCAGTCAACCTGGACGAGATGACAGAGTAGAAAGTGAAACCATCATAAGTAAGTCTCGTCCCTCAGGGAGAATGCAAACCACCCTTTCGTCCTGTGAGAGAATGGTGGCTGGTGTTGAAGGGCCTCCTGGTCGGTGATTCCAGACTTGTACACCTGCAGTCAGGGGCAGGGGCTCACTAAGAGCCACTGTGTACAAGGGAACAGGGCACAGGCCACAGTCTTATGGCAACCACGCCTCTAGGAAGGGAGGAGGGACCTGTAGCAGGCAGAGTTGCTCATACCTCCACCAGCCACTTGGCAAGCCAGGGTGCAAAGGTCAAGCCTTTCTCTAGGCTTGCTCCCCAGGGTTCCAGTAACACTACCCACGGAGACCCCTCTGCCTCTAGTTTCTATGGCCAGCTCCATTTTTTCTTCTCTCCCAGGGCCACTGAGGATGAAGCCAGTAGCACTAGGGCTCCATCCTGTACCTGTATATGCAGGTCTGTGGATCCAGAAGGGGTTACCTTAAGGTGACAAGTTGCCCCTTCCAGCACCTAATTCAGAGGGCTCTTTCCTGTTCACCTAGGCTACTCATTCAGCATCTGCACCATGATGGGAAACTGCCTCTTCCATTGCTTTCCTGAGGGCACCAGTGCTCTCAGCTCCTCCTTCAATTATCCATTGAAACATTCAACCATGCTGGCAGCTAGAAGGCAATATGGCACATGCAACTGCCAGTGCACGCCATTGTTCTTAGCCTACTTCCGGGTAGCTTGCCGAGTAAAAGGGGTCCCTTGGTCACTAGCAACTGCTAGTGGGCAGCCATAGGCCACTGAAAGGCCTTCTAAAGCCTGTGTGGTGTGCTCCTGATCATCCCTGGCTACCAGGTAGGCATATCCCAAGCCAGTGGCAATATTTACTGCTGTGAAGACATACCAGACTCCCGGTCTTCTGGCATAGAGCCTATGTAATCCACTTGCCACGACTGCAGTGGCTTCTTACCCCCAGGTGTCTGTCTTGGCGTAGTAGCCAGGTGTCTCCTTCATGGGTACCGCTACGCACATCACAGGCACTGCCTCATGGCTTCTTTGGCCTCTGCTCGGGACAGAGCTAGTCCCCAGCACTGCGCAACAAGGCCCATGGTACAAGTACCCACATGCCCCAGCTTCTTATACAACCACACTGTGATCACAGCTGGCTCTGCGGTCTGCACAGTTGCTCAGACCCATGCCAAGGCATCTGCAGCACCATTACCAGGGGCTTGCAAATGTCTATGCCCAGAAACATGGTAAATCATGGCTCCTTCCTATAAGCCACACTTCCACAAGTCCTGCCACATCTCTTTCCCTCACAGAGGGCAGTGGCCATCCGTGTACCATGCTTCCGCAGGGGACTCTCCTTCACTTCATCTAGGGCTGGTTCTATCCCTCCTTTTTCTGTTATAAACTGTATTGTCCCAGCAGAAAGTACAGCTCCTGTGTCAGAAGGCTGGATGAGAACTGGGCCTGTCGCTCCAGATACTCACCCTGCTTAGTCAAGGTGGGAGTCTGTGCTACCTCACTTTGAGGGTGTGTAGCCCAAGAATGGAGCAAGCCTTTGACTGGTACGTGGCCTGCACTGTGACTGGCTGTGGCTCTCTGATACTCTCACAGGCCAGCAAGGCAGCTTATGTCACTGCCAATTGCCTCTTAATAAAGGAATAGCATATGGTGGCTCCCTTTCACACCTGGGACCAAAAGCCAATGGGCATCTTCCAACCTCCCTGCTTTTGGCAAAGATCCCAGCCAAACCCTGTCTCCTCCATTTGGGCCGTCAGCAGAAATGGCAGGGTTGGGTCTACTACCCATAATGTCTGAGTTTGCGCCACCACCTGCTTGATGGCACAGACTGCATGCTCTGCCCTGGGGGTCCAGTCCCAGGTCTCACCCTTCTGGGTCAGCCAATACGATGGTTTGGCCAACAAGGCCAAGTGGGGTATAAAGGTTCAATAGAACCCTAGAAGGCCTACATAGGTCTGCAACTGTTTCAGTTTCTGGTCAGGGGTATGCTTAAATTTTGTCAATCACTGCCTCAGGCATAACCTTTGTCTTACCCAACTAAACAACACCCAATAACTTGACAGAGTAACCAGGTCCCTGGACCTTGTCCTCATTGATGGCCCAGCTCCAGCCCATCAGGGCCTCTTGAAGACCTTGAGCTGCCATTTCAAGATCTGCAAGAGAATCAGAAGTTAGCATCATGTTGTCAATGTAATAGAACAATTGCACCATCTCAGGGTGATTACATGTGACCAAATCTTGGACCACCAGGCCATGACAAAGAGTAGTGCTATGCAAATATCCCCTGTGGCAACGCTTGATATGTCCATTGCCGGCCTTCCCACATGAAAGCAAACTGCTCTTGACTAGCAGCATCAATGTCAATAGAAAAGAAAGTATTAGCCAAGTCCACTACATAGTGGTATCGACCCAGTTCCACTGACAGCCAATCCATCAACTCAGTAATGTCTGGGACAGCAGTGTGCAGAGGTGGGGTGACCTTGTTCAGCTCTCGGTAGTCCACTGTCATATGCCAGGAACCATCAGGCTTCTGAATAGGCCACATGGGGGAGTTGTATGGGCTGTGTGTCGACCAAATGATTCCAGCTTCCTCTAGCTTTAAAATGGTCTGGCCAATTTTCTCATGCCCCCCCCCCCCAGTAGGCAATACTGCCTCACTGGCACAACTCAGGTGACCTAGGTAAGGTGCAGAGGGGCGTGGTGTGGATGTCCTCTCACCACCATCTTCACCACTCTTACCCACCTGGAATTCTCCCTGAGTGGTGCTCACAGCCAGTCCGGCCAGCACATCTGCCCCCAGGATGTATTCTGCAATAGGGGATATATAAACCTTGTCTGCCTTAGGAGGCAGTCTGCCAATTCCCATAGTCACTGTTGTCTTACAAACCCATGTCTGGCATCCCCCATATCCCTCTATGGTCACCAAGGGTCCCTGGAACAGGTCTGGGGTGCTAAAAATTAAAGTAGAGTCTGCACCTGTGTCTACTAAGGCTAGAACATGCTGGACATTGTGGGGGTACCAATAATAGTTAGTTCAACATGAGGCCTTCAGCTTTGAGCTCCTCAGCCCCTGCCTCCACAGTCAGGCAGATAATTAGCTAGAACTGGCTTGTCGTTTGTAAATCATGCTACAGCTGACACTATATAATCTTCAGGAGCCCGCCATTAGTCTCGAACGTTGAGGTGGTATTCCACCTCCCCTTCTCCTCTTGCAGCTGCATCTTCTCACTTGCTTGCTCCTAAGGAGAAAACCTGACCTTGGTGGCGCATATTCACGTTGCCTAGGCACTGCTCTAAGTTTTCTTTCCTGAGCTGTGGCTAAACCACCCAGCCCGCCCCTTCTGTGGAGGCTGACAGGGCTTTCTACTCTAATTGCTCCAAAGTTCTTCAGATCCCCTCCAGCCAGGGATGGACTGTGACGTAGTCCCTCTGGCAATGTCCAGGTCTCCAGAGATGTTGCTACTGGATACTATAACCAGCTTGGGGGCCAAAATTCCACTCGCCAGTACATCCACCCCAAGGAGGTATTCCGTGTCCACCAAGGCTAGGACGTGCTGGACATTACAGGGGACCGATAAATAGTTCAGCATGAGGCCTCCAGTCCCCTTGTCAGGCAGCTAGCCAGTTAAAGTCAGACCCACTGCCTGTATTTTACGGACTTTGCTGTTACCTTGTGGCGAAAATGTGGTACTGCTACTCTGGCATATTGCCAGAATTGTTCAAAAATGCCTTGGTTGCCACCAGTAAATCATGTTATAACTGGCGCAGGTTAATTTTCAGGGGCCTGCCCGCAGTCCTGTGTTTCGGCGCGGTATACCCCCGCCCCTTCCGGTCTCACATCTGCAGCTTCTTGCTTGCTCCTACTGGGGAGGACTGACCTTGGTGGTGCCTGTTCACGTTACCAAGGCACTGCTCCAAATGTTTTATCTTGTGCTGTAGTGGCTGTGGCCACCCTTCCGGCACCGTCTCTGTGGGTTGCTAGGACGTTTGGCACCAGTTGCTCCAAAGTTCTCTGGATTCCCTCTGGCTGGGGGTGGTCTATCTTCCAGTCCACTAGCAGCATCCAATTTATTAGGCACACTGTTACCGAGTGCTAGGATGAGCTTGGGGGCTATCTCTCCACCTGCTCCACCTGGGTCTGCTTCTCCCTCAGTACGGGGATCTCGCGGGCATCACTCACTTCATCTTGCCTACCCTGCTCACTGAACTACTTTTCTGGGTCCTGGGGCCCTTTGGGAGGTGAGATGCTGAGGTGAAAAGAATACATGCAGAGCCAACATGGGGGAAGAGAAAGTTACAGAAGCTGTTGCACACTTTATTTTCCAGGGCTAGTTTTATACAGTGTGGAAGGACTCGCACATGTGCACCCCCCTTCTACTGAAGTGAACTACAGATAAGGCAGCAGGTTATAATAACTGTGGGAGCAACGGCGCATGTGCTCCCAATCACGGGTCATGCCCTTTGGCTACTGTACAGGCACCTCCAGCTCTAGCTAGCAGTGGGTCCTCACAATAAGCATCCTGTGGAAACTGCATCCAAACCCCATTAGCATCCAGTACAGTGTGTTCCGTAAAGTCATGGTGCACTTTTGACTGGTCACAGGTCAAAAGTGCACCATGACTTTACGGACACACTGTATTTCTAAACTGTCCTTTGCTCTGATTTTGTAGATAGTACTGGATAAAGGAGTTATATGTACCCTTGGACAAATAGTTACATTCTTCCTATGTGAGCCATCATGGATTGGGGCCCACCCTTACCCCACTGGAAACAGCCTATTGTGTGCAAGGTTGCCTAAGAGCAGACTTTCTGGGTCAGCACTAGGAGCATGGAGACTGATGAAGGAGCACCAGGCTAGCCTGGCACAGCACCAAAGCAGAAAACTAGACTGTCAAGAGCAAAACCTGTTTTTTGTGTGTGTGTTTTTTTAAAGCCTGGTTTTTCTACCCAGGGGAGAGCAGTTAAATATCCCTTGAAATCTTAATGGCTGTTTTTCTTTCTTCTGATCCTGTTTCTCTCTTTATAAAGGAAAGACCAAAAGGACTTCTTGTTCTTGCCCACAAAAGGAGCAGCCATTAGCCTCCTGTATCATAAAAGCTCTTAAGTTACACTCTAAGAACTGCTGGGCAGACCCAAGCCCCTTCCCTGAGGTCCTGTTGTTTACCCTGATCAATTGCAGCATATACCGGTAAAATGAAAGAGCACTTTTGATCTCTGGGAAGTTTAGTGGCATGTTGACACAGAACTAATTCACTTCAAGGGCTTCCTCCTGTGTTCTTATGCCACCTACTCTTCTGGGAAGTCCAGTAGGGTCCCCACACTTAAAGCATCCGGAATAGCACTAAGAGTTTGGCATGTAACAGAGCCACCTAAAGGGCTTGTTAAAATACAGCTTGCTGGGTACCACCCTTAGAGTTTCTCATTCCCAAGGTCTGGGTGGAGACAGAGAATGTGCATCTCTAAACAGTTCCAGGTGAGACTCATGCTGGTGGCTCAAAGACCACACTTTGAGAACCAGTGCTGCCCAGTGTGAGAGCAGGTGTAAGCACAGCTGTAAGCACAGGTGAAGGTGACCACCTGGGCTTATAGCTAGTTACATACCTATTTGTTATTTTATCATTAGATGTTTAAGGAGACCAATGTTTTAAACTTATTAACAAGGTTTCCTTATTTGAGGTGTCACTGTGTGCATGACCCTTGGTCTTACTGTTACACTTGGATTATTGGTATCAAAAACCACTGGAAACAACCATACCTAACATTGGCATAAAATGTCCTAGTTCACACAGCATTTTTACTTCTATTACCTCCTTCAAGCCTTCAGACCTCCCAAGGCTTATTGTTGTTGTTGTTACAAAATATTATTATTAGAGAAAACAGACTCAGAAGGAATAGGTGCCTTGCTTAAGGTCAGTGAGACAATAGAATTAGGACTATTACCAGGCTAACTCCAGAGGCTTTTGTTTTTCAAACTGTGTTATACAAATTCATTGTCCAAGGAGGATATACGCAATGATGGTTTTAAGAAAGCCAATTTTTTATCCCCATCTGTGTTGGCTCAGTGAATATAGCATTGACCTGGAATGCTGAAGCCACTGGTTCAAAACCCTGGGCAAGCAAGCAATGAACAACTAAAGTGGTGTACCTATGAGTTGATAATCCTGAAGCCCCCTTTCTCTGTAAAATCAATAAATAAGATCTTTTTTTAAAAAAATAAAAGCCAATATTAAGAAACTCAACTTTCATACACAGTTTTTCCTTAAATTGATCTCCCTGAGAACATACCCTTCCCCTACTCTGCAAGAGAGATGTAATGCTCAGTAGGGGTCTCAGTTAGTAATCTCTAGATTTTGAATAAGGGGCAATTCAAATATTGGTTTGGGTGAAGAAGAAAATTATTATACTGAGCAAGTAATAAATCCTTTTGCCATTAGGTGATTTCTGACTATTTGCTTTTAACAAAATTGAAGATGGATTTAATCAAGTAAGCTGGTAGATGATTACCAATGTTTGACAGATAATTAGGAGAACTTAGAGTTCACAGGATTAAACTATGGAGCTATAAGTAAAACCCCTTCCATTCACATTTACTTATTTATGTGAATAGAAATTAATGATGAATTTCATCTTACTTTGGCAATAAGTAATATTCACCCATGTAAAAAAACACCAGTTGTGGGGGAAGAACCCTCCATTTCATGTTATTAAAAGATATACTTCCAATATAACTTTATTTTTGTTTTTAAAGTTATCGTAAACTTACAAACTATATAATGCATTTTTATATTGATCAACTATGTAATACTTATAACAATAGTTTAATAAATATGTTGTTTTAATCCCTTAGAAAGCTTAAGGTCATGAGATATTGTTTTACACTTTGAATTTAGAACATGTGTTTGTCACAGAGAAGTTTCAGGTTCAATGAAATCACCAACATGATTCATGTATAAATATACTTACATTAGGTTAGAATTCTGTGGGAAAGTGGAATGGAGTTTCAAGTTCAAGGACAAAATGAGATCACATAAATTATTCTTTTAATCAAGCACTTGTCCCTGTAGTGAGGAAGTGAATGATGACAGTTCTAAGTTGCTGTGGTATTTAGATTGTATTGGCTCCACTTTAAGGAATGATGTCATGTTTTATTTAAGATTGCCATTATTTACAATATGACAGAAAGTTTACCCTTAGCAATATATATATTCAGAGCTAAGATTAAAATGTCAATGTCAATTTAGAAATCTGAGAGGAGAATAATTTCTCAGAATTCTTTGGAGTTAGACAAGCATAAAGTTGGGTTTGACATTCATCTCTGATTCCTGCACACCCCCAATTGAACGTCTCTCTTCTCTTCCTTTGCCCACCACATTACCTTCCATTCCCCCAGTAATCTCACTATTCATACCATGAGAATTTCATTTCTGTGTAGTGAATGTTTCTTAGTTATTTATTATCACTGTGATTTGTGATTTATAGTAAGAGCTATATATTTGGTCTTTAATTCCATTCCAGACAGAGTTCTTAAAACCCTTGAAATTTTCTGTGATGCTCGATAAAGGTGTCTGTATTACATTAATGAAATGCATTGAAAGCCCCTCAGGATGGGGACTAGCTGCCAGTGGAGCCTTCCTTATGACTGGAACTTTCAGTCCCACTCCCCCCGAGACCTCTGGGAAAGGGGAGAGTGGATAGAAATTGAGTTTAATCACCAATGGTCAGTGATTTAATCAACTATACCTATGTAATGAAGCCTTCATAAAGCCCAAAACGTGGGATTAGGAGAGCTTCTAGGTTGGCAAACACATGGAGATTTGAAGATAGTTCTGCTCTAGAAGAGAGTATGGAAGATTGCCTATGCACCTCTTCCATCTGACTGTTCCTGAGTTATCTCCTTTATAATAAACAAGTATTCTAGCAAATAGAATGTTTCTCCAGTTCTCATAGCCACTCTCGCAAATTATTCAAACCCAAGGAGGGAGTCGTTGGAACCTCTTATCCATAGCTGCTCTGTCAGAAGCACAGGTGACCACCTGGGCTTACAGCTGGCATTTAAAGTGTAGAGAGGGGACATCTTGTGTCGCTGAGCCCTTAACCTGTGGAATCTGATGCTGTCTCTGAGTAGGTACTGTCAGAGTTTAATTGTAGGACACCTAGCTGGTGTTTAGAATGGCTCCAATGTGGGCAGAAATACCTCTCTCCCCATCATGATTCCTTAATCACCAAGTCAAAAATCTTTAAGCTTTACCGAAAACCATAATTTAATTTAGAAACAAATATTTCCATGTATCATAAGAAAAATAAAAACTTTCTCTCTTAAAATGAAAAACTGCTACAGAATATCCTCATTGACTTTTTAAAATCTGAACTGCTTTCCTCATCAGATTTGGCAGGAGGTCATATTGTTATGCATCTACAAGTCTCACAGGCTGTGTGGCAGAGGAAGGGGAACAAGACATAAGACAGGCATTATTCCAGTCTCCCTGTTTAGCTTCCTGATATATTTCTCTCTTACTCTCAATCTTTCAGCCCATATGAACTGCCTGTTATCTATGGAAATTGCCAGGTACATAAGACAATCTCTGAGGCAGATATGCCCTAATATTCACTGTGAAATACACAGATCGCCCCAAAGTACTGTGAACCAACATTCCTATATAAATTACTAGTGAATGAAGCTCCTACTTTCCCCAAGACTCTCAGTAAATCTTCTCATGGCTTAATGAAATACTAATAACTGTACTAAATCCAAAATGTTAATTATGTTTACCTCTGGTTGATAAAATTTGGGTGATTTGCTTCCTTTTAAGTTATCTTCTATGTTACTTGAATTTGCTACATAAATGTGTATTCTTTTTATAACTGGAAAATAACATCAACAATAATAATAAATCTGCTTTTTGAGGATAAAAGAAAACCATCAAAAGAATTCTAGGCAGGTATAGTGAGTCAAGTTTAGCCCCTTTCTAGGGCATACCATGTATTTATTCCCCTCAGTGGGGACCTTGGCAGGTTGAATTGAAGAATGTAATGGTTGACTTGGAATGTGACTGAGAACTCTGGAGGACTGGCACAGGTCTGAAGTGCCCTAAGAAGCATCCCCGCAGACTTGTAGATAAAAAGTCATCAGCGAGGAGGTTTTTAAAAGCACTACATCCTTGTGTATCTTACGAACTCAGGGTGCCCCCAGTGTCAGTTAAGGTTAATCACAGCTCACCATTTGGTGGAACACTAAAATGGAAGAGAGGAGTCCATTCTAGCTTCGTGATTCCTGTCAGATCTCATTTCTGTCAGAAGTTTCTCCTGCCTTTGTCCCCTCTGGAAATTTAGTCTATGAGAGTGCTAATGAGACTTTTTTTTAATTCACTTTAATTTGCCTTTGTGCAAATTGGATTCTGAAAGAGAGCACGGAAATTCATGTCCTGGCCAGAATCCTGCGCACTCCCCAATCTCTTTGGAGTCTACTTTAACATGTCATTATACCTGTATTTATCTCTTTAGGACTGGCTGGTTCATATCCTCACTTTGCTTTCAAAATGCGAAGGCACTTCTGAGACAGACATGATCAACAAATTCCTCCTGTCATCAGACTTGGAAGTCTCTCAGGTTACACCTGAGCTTTACCTGCCTCCTGCCAAATGAAAATGACTTCTCAACTTCTGAAAACATTTCTTTTGTAATGTCTGTTAATCAGTGTTATTTCGAAGCGCCCTTGTTCTGTTTATCCAAGCCAGTTGTGACACTTCCCAGCTCAAGTGCTCCGCGTGAAACTGTGCACCACTGAGCTAAGCAAAGAAAAGTCTTGCTTTCCCTACTTATTTACTAATCTTATTCATTAACATATAATGTTAATTATTAATTTCACAATTATTTCTGCCTCTGGAGCTAAATATTCTCTATAACTCAAGTGTGTGTGTGCGTGCATGTGCGTGCATGTGCATGTGAGGAGTTTGGTTGTGAGGGACTTGGTGGGATAAGAAGTGCTCGTTGCAGTCACAAAAAGCAGAACTACTGTTTTGTGACTTGAACCCTTGAACAACTCTGCTGCCTAACCCTTTTGTGGACGGTGTGGTGATCAAGTAGGATGTAGTTTGTATTTGAGTCCTATACTATAGATGACTGCTGATGACTACTCTAGGCAGCATGGTCATGGCCAGAAGGTCAGCAACCTCAGATAATCTTTCTGTGGCATGGAGGAATGGCCTGAGTGTTCCCCGGTGGTGGTGTGAATTCCCTCTTCGGGATTTACCTTACTCCTAGAGAGCTTGGCCAAGAGGGAGGAAGGAGCTTCAGCATGGAACCTGAGCCCTTCCTGACCTTTGATTTCCTGACAAAGATGTTTGCTGTAAAGAGAAAAAAGAATGTTGTCTGTTCAGGTGCAATCAGTTTAAATACAGTGTGTCCGTAAAGACATGGTGCACTTTTGACCGGTCACAGGAAAGCAACAAAAGATGATAGATATGTGAAATCTGCACCAAATTAAAGGAAAACTCTCCCAGTTTCATACCTATTCAGTGCAGTTTGATGGGGGCTCCATTTGTTGCCCTACACACATCCAAACAATAGTGAAGTTCTTGCCACACATGGGTAAGGACATCTGGTGTAACAGAGTGAATAACGTCTGTGATTCTGTTTTAAGTGATTAATGTTGTTGATATATTCAATGTACAAATGTTGCTTCACATAACCCCAAAAGTAAAAGTCTAAGGGCATCAGATCCGGGGATCATGGTGGCCATGGCTTGATGGAACCCCTGCTTATCCACCGCTGGGGGAATGTTTTACCCAGAAACTCATGAACAATGGTGGCGTAGTGTGGAGGAGCGTCGTCTTGTTGAAAGATGACATCTGGAAATTGTGGCACTGCATACAATTCCAACATGTCAAGATAGGTGTTTGCCATGACAAACTGCTCCGCGAAAAAATATAGGCCTATCACCTTATCATGCATCAGGCCACACCACATGTTCAATTTAGGGGTGTTACGTTCGTACTCAATGTAGGCATGAGGATGTTCAGCCCATATTCAGACGTCATGAGGATGAACATGTCCACAGATATGGAAGTTCGCCTCATCGCTAAATAACAATCTGCAAAAATCTTGCATCACTGTCGATCTCATGAAGCATATCTGTAGCAAACATGCATCATATGGGTCTATCCGCCAGTTTGATAGTGTGCAACAGCCGCAATTTGTACCCCGTAAAACAGAGAAATTTCTTTAACACCTTATGAACTATAGTCTTGCTTAGGTATAATTGTCGAGCACACACACCCACAGATATTTTAGGGCTCCTTAGGTAGTTATCCCATATAGCCTCTACAGACTTGTCACTGACTGATGGCCTATCAGAACGGGGTTTCTCCACCAAACTGCCGGTTTCCTTCAACTGCTATTCCACCAAGTAATGTTATTCCTATGTGGTGGCACTTCGTTATAAATGCGCTGATATTCACATTGCACTTTGGTCACGGATTCGAATTTAGCGAGCCACAGAACACACTGAACTTTCTCCTCCGTACCGTCCACATCTCGACTGGCATGGCTGTGGGCTGCTCCGCTGTATGCAGTGTTACATCATCATCTGCGCATGCGCACATGCTGCCACATCATCCTACAGAAACTGGGAGGGTTTTCCTTTTATTTGGTACAGATTTCACATTTCTATCATCTTTTGTTGCTTTCCTGTGACCGGTCAAAAGTGCTCCATGACTTTATGAACACACTGTAGTGCAAAGCCCAAAGCAATACAATTTGAATACTTCCAAATCAGATTAATCTAAAAAGTATCTTAGTCCTATGCCTGGAGTTTTGGTATATTACTGATGATGTTCTGTTGTTGCTGTTAGTGTTGTCATCTGACTACTCTTTTTTAAATTGAGATTATAATTTGCATAGAAAAAGATGCAAGAATCACAAATGGTTAGCTCAATGGATTTTGACAATTGTATACATCCATGTAACTACCACCCAAATCAAGATAATAGAACATTTCCATCTCCCTAAAAAGTTCCCTCACACCCATTTTTAGTCTCTCTACTCCCCACCCAAGAGGAAACCACTGTTCTGATTTCTATTGCTGGATATTAGTTCTGTCCATTCTTGAACTTCATAGAAAGTATGGACCCTTCTGTCTTCTTTCAGCCACCATGTTTTATAAATTCATTCATGTTGTAACATGTTTCAGTAGTTCATTCTCCTTTATTATAAAATAGTATCTAGTTTATAGATAGACCAGTGTATTCCTCCATTCTCCTCCTGATGGATATTTGGTTCAATTGCTTTTCTTTGTTATTATTGTTTTTGGTGGAGGGAAGGTTTGAAGGGGAAGAGAGATTAATTTTAATTTTTTTGAAGGCTACATTCTGATCAGTCTTAGAAAGTCTTTTGGGCAGCCTCAGCCCTGCTTATATTTTTATTTCTCTTGGATAAATACCCAGGAGTAGGATTTCTGTATCATCGGGTAGATGTATGTTTTTTGTTGTTGTTGTTGTTGTTTTTTGCTTTCTTTAGTACAGGGACAGAGAGAGAGTCAGAAAGAGGGATAGATAAGAACAGACAGACAGGAACGTAGAGAGGTGAGAAGCATCAATCATTAGTTTTTCATTGCCGTTGCAACACCTTAGTTGTTCATTGATTGCTTTCTCACATGTGCCTTGCCTGCGGGCCTTCAGCAGACCGAGCAATCCCTTGCTGGAGCCAGCGACCTTGAGTCCAAGCTGATGAGCCTTTGCTCAAGCCAGATGAGCCCGCGCTCAAGCTGGCAAGCTCGGGGTCTCGAACCTGGGTCTTCCGTATCCCAGTCCAATGCTCTATCCACTGCACCACCGCCTTGTCAGGCTAGATGTATGTTTAACGTTACAGAAAACTAATGTACCACTTTACAATCCTACCAGTAATGTGTGAGAGTTTCAGTTGCCCAACACCACAGCCCTGCCAACACTAGCTGAACATGGCATGGCTTCTTTTTCCTTTTTCTTTTCTTTTTCTTTTTCTTTTTTTTTTTTGGACAGAGACAGAGAGAGGGACAGATAGGAACAGACAGGAAGTGAGAGAGATGAAAAGCATGAATTCTTCATTGTGGCACCTTAGTTGTTCATTGATTGCTTTCTCATATGTGCCTTGACCGGGGGCTACAGCAGACCGAGTGACCCTTTGGGGTCAAACTGGTGAGCCTTGCTCAAACCAGATGAGCCCACGCTCAAGCTGGCATCCTCAGGGTTTCAAACTGGGTCCTCTGTGTCCCAGTCCAACACTCTTCACTGTGCCACAGCCTGGTCAAGCTAGCATGGCTTCTTTTTTTATAATTTTTAATTTTATTTTTTTACAGAAACAGAGAGAGAGAGAGTCAGAGAGAGGGATAGATAGGGAAAGACAGACAGGAACGGAGAGAAATGAGAAGCATCAACTATCAGTTTTTCGTTTTGACACCTTAGTTGTTCATTATTGCTTTCTCACATGTGCCTTGACTGCGGGCCTTCAGCAGACTGAGCAACCCCTTTCTGGAGCCAGCGACCTTGGGTCCAAGCTGGCGAGCTTTTGCTCAAGCCAGATGAGCCCGCGCTCAAGCTGGCAACCTCGGGGTCTCGAACCTGGGCCATTCCACATCCCAGTCCTGATGCTCTATCTACTGCGCCACCACCTGGTAAGGCTGGCATGGCTTCTTATTGTGGTTTAAATTTGCATTTCTCTGGGGACTAATATTGCTGAACAATGATAATTCAATATTAAGGTTTTTTTTAATTTCCACTATTTTAATCTACAAAATGACATTTAGCAGTGCCCCCGTGGAGCCTACACTGAGTATATAATCTGAGCATATCTGAAAGGTCAGTGACCGTGTGCCCATGAGGACTCTGATTCTTAGAGCAGGAGGAGCCGCCTGGGATAGAAAGACAGTGAGAAAAAGAGAGAGCCTGACCCAGTGGCTCAGTCAGAGAAGACCACTGGAGGTAGCACAGTTTTCGTTCCCTCAGATTTAGCTTTTTTTTTTTTTTTTTTTTTTTTTTTTAGTATGAACACCAGTGAGAGAGACCTGCAAGTGAAATAAATGAGATGTCCTTGAAAGAATCATTTGAACTTAATGAAATTCAAGACAGGAGAAAGGGAATCTTGATACTGGTCAAAGGAGCCTTGGGACTCAGGACCAGTATCCGGCACAGCAGAAGTGATCAGCACTGCACAGCACTGGTTGTAATTCTTTCAGATTAATCATCACAATGGCCCCATTATACAGACAAGGAACTGAGTCAAAATGGTTAATTCAGTATGGTGGTTCCTCCAAAAATTAAACACATAATTATCATATGATCCAGCAATACTACTTCTAGGTATCAACCCCAAAGAATTAAAAATAAGGAATTAAAGAAATATTTATATAAAGTGTTCATAGCAACATTATTAACAATAGCCAAATGGTATCCACCAGTAGACGAAAGAATAAACAAAGGTGGTATAAAAATACAATGGAAAAAAAATACAATGGAGTATTATTCAGCCTTTAAAAAGGATGGAATTCTTATATATGATACAACATCAATGAACCTTGAAGACATTAAGCAAAGTATAATAAGCCAGATATAGAAGGACAAATACTATATGATTCCACCTAGATGAAGTACCTAGAGTAGTCAAATTCATAGAGACAGAAAGTAGAATAGTGGCAGGTGATGTCAGAGAAATGGCACTGTGAGGAGTGCTCCAGATACCTCTTCCAGATACTTCAACAAATTCAATGACTAGAGACAGAAAAACAATCTCAGGAGCATCTGAAATCCACATACATCAAACAAAGGTATGATTGGGTGAAAAGGTGACTGAATATATAATCCCTCTGAAGGAAATAAGACGGAGAACGGAGTATTCTGCTTTCCTCACTGACCTGAGCAAGGGCTGCTTTCACTTGGAACTGAGAGAAAACGAGGTTCTGGGGGCACGTAAAAAGCTGGGCTAGCGCAGAGATGTTCAAACCAAGCAGAGAGTGTGCCTGCAGCTGAGACCATGTGGAGCTAATGCCAGCGGCAAGCCCCGGCAGAGGTGGGCAAGCAGTTGCCTTGTTTACTCCCAGTATCCCAGTCGGTGAGCGCAGGCAGTGTGCAAGTGGATCCACCTGGTGCTTCAGGCATGGGTGCCCACATTCCTGGATGGAGGGGCTGGGTCAGAGACTGTCAGTAGTGGCCCTCTGCGTGAGCTGTGACCAGAGTTTCTAAATAATCCCGGCTTCCCAAACAACAGTGCGCAGGAAGTGCACAAAAGCCAACTTCCCTATACCTGGACCTGTCTGGGCGAGGCACCTCTGCCAGCCATACAGGCTAACAAAGCACACTCCTGGGGAAGATATCTGCGGAAGTGGTGAGGGGAAGGGCATGCAGGCAGCTTGCAGACAGCCTCTGGAGAGCAGACCTGTGAAGTGCTGAGGCATACTAGACATGCCCGGAGGCTCATAGAAAGACACCTGAGGAGCAATCGGCTCCCAGCCCTGCCTGATTACACTGGTGGTTCTGGCTGGCAAAGCTTTACCCAGGACCCTGCATTGAGTGGGGATACAGGGGGGATTTGGCAGCTCTTAGAGCCTCTTGCTCTCCAGACAGTGGCTGGGGCAACTTCACAGCTAGGCCCCAGGCTGCTGGTTCTGGAAAAAAAGACATGAGGAGAAGCTCCGGGAAAACAAACTCTCTCATTGTTGGAACCTGCAAATGCTAACAAGCCCTGCCTACCAATGAGACTAGGGCCTGGTATATGTCATCACCATAGTGACACAACAGCAAATCTCTGCCTAGGAGTGCCACAGAACCTGGGGTACGGTGCCACTGGCCAAAAAGAAAGAGAAAGAAAATCGAAGAAGGTAACTTCTCAAAACCAGGAAACATCCACAGTCTTTATAACTTTTTTTATTTTTTCTCTTGTATTTTTTATCCTTTTTTTTCTTCCATCTTGGTCATTTTATCCTCTTTCCATTTTATTCTTTTTTTTTCATTTAGAACTTTATTACCCATAGGTGTTACATTTTTTATTCTTTTTATTTGTTCTATGAGTGTTACATTCCAAAAAACTTAACTCAATTTTTTTCTCTCTTTTTTATTTCTTCTTCTCTCTTTCACTTTTTCTCTCATTCAAATCTCACCCACAAACAAATTATTTTATTCTGGATTCAAATTTTTTCTTTTTGGCATTTTGTGTGCTTTTTATTTTGCTTTTTATCTCTTTAGCACTTCCCCCAACTCCGGCTCTTCATTCTATACTTTTTGTGCCACTTAATACAATAGAATTTTTATTTTAACTGTATAATTTTTCTTTTTTCTCTTTTTCTTTATTTTTTCTTTTATCTTACACTGTTTCTCATATTTGACCATCATATCCAAACAAATTATTTTATTCTTGATCCAAATTTTTTCCTTGTACTGTTTAGTGGGTTTTTGCTTTGTTTTTTCCCTTTTTGTCACTTCCCCCCAACCCAGGCCCTCTGTTCTACATATTTTTGTTCCACTTAGCAAAGTAGAATTTTCAGTTTTTTTACTGCATTTTCTCAAAAAAAATTTTTTATCAAGTCTTATTAGTGTTATTAACAATACCACTCTCAAATACCATTAAAGAAAAAGAAATCAAATATCATGGATACAAAAGACAGTGATATAGCTCGGATAGATAAGAAAAAATCTATAGAAAAAAATTTTCAATAGCTTAGAAACCTTGAAATTAAATGACAGAGAATTTAAAATTGAAGTCCTAAAAATACTCAGGGATATACAAGAAAGCACAGAAAGACAATTTAGGGAGCTCAAAAAACCAATTCAATAAACAGAAAGAATACTTCACCAAGAAAATTAAAACTATAAAAATGAATCAAACAGATGAAAAACTCAATTCATGAACTGAAAAATGAGGTAACAAGCTTAGCCAATAGAACAAGCCAGATAGAGGAGAGAATTAGTGACATAGAAGAAAGGCAACTAGAAGTACTACAGAGAGGAGAGAGGGCCACAACTAAAAATAAAATAAGATAGCTTTACAGGAATTGTCTGACTTCATCAGAAAAAGCAACATAAGAATAGTGGGTATGCCTGACCAGGCGGTGGCGCAGTGGATAGAGCATTGGACTGAGATGCGGAAGACTGAGGTTCAAGACCCTGAACTTGCCAGCTTGAACGCGGGCCCATCTGGCTTGAGCAAAAACTCACCACCTTGGACCCAAGGTGGCTGACTCCTGCAAGGGGTTGCTCAGTCTGCTGAAGGCCTGCGGTCAAGGCACATGTGAGAAAGCAATCAATGGGATGGACAGCAAGATGGCGATGAAGTAAGCGGACGTACCAACTTCCAACTCCCAGAACCAAAGTGGATTATAACTTAATTTTAAGAACCATCATCTGGATAAACCAACTTTGGACTAAACTAAGTGGACTCTTCAACCAAGAAACACTAAAGAAGCCATATTGAGACTGGTAGGAAAAGTGAAAATGCGGAGAAGGCTGCCCAGCTCCCCAGAGGTAACGGCAGCCCGAAGAGACCCGCGTGGCAGGAAAAGAGTTTGGTGGAGAGGAAGGGACCTAGGTCCCAGGAACAAAGCCCCAACCTGCAGTCCCAGAGCCTAGAAGAGGCATTTGGACAGTATTGAGCTGTGAAACAAGCGAGGATAGTTTGTGAGAAAGAGACAGTTTTTCAGACACAAGATTCTTCTTAAAGGGACAGCACAGAAAATCTCTCTCACAACCACTCACCCAGGGCTCCAATGAACGGGGACAGAGGAGAGGACCAGAGCAGCAGAAGAGAGTGTGGACTGGAAGGCACAGGGAGAAACACTCTGAGGGACAGCCACCCTAACCCCTGGGCTGAGTCACTTCCCTAATCAACAACAAATATTTTTCCTGGAACTAGCAATACCAGCAAAGGGAGATAGGAAACCAGCCAAACAAGCTCTCCCACGGTACTTAGAGCAGAGCTGCTTAGACGGAGGGAGCTTCCAGGTCTACAGTATGGAATGTTAGGGTCTGAGCTGGGGCCACCCACACTGCTGAGAGCTTGCTGAAGGGACGGTGACGGCAGGACACTGAAATGCGGTTCTGTCGGCGGGGGAGGAGGCCCAGCCAGTGTGAGCTCGGTCTAGCCAAGCAGGGGTGGAGGGGAAGCATGAAAGCGGTCCAGCAGCTGCGGGTCCGCCTGTAGCCCCACCTGCGGGGGAAAAGCAGGAGGCCAGAAATGGGCAGAGATCTGCTCTGTGGCCCTGGACACTGCGCAAGCTGGCCCTGACCATGGGGGAGGAGCTAGGACCAGGGACAAACAGATGCTAGTGGCTGAGTGCATGCCAGCAGCCCCGCCAAGCCCGAGAAACAGCGGTTTGCCATCCTGCAAGCGTGAGTTGACTCTGACTGTGGGGGCAGGGCTGGAGCCTGGGATGAGTGAATACTCTCAGCTGAGCGCATGGCAGCAGCCCCACCTGGCCTGAGGAACTGCAGTTTGTGATCCTGCGCAGGCAGGCCCTGGCCTCGTGGGCAGGGATAAAGCTCAGGACAGGCGGAGGCTCACCGCTGAGTGCACATCAGCAGTCCCATCCAACCCGAAAAACTGTGGCGAGCAGGCTCTGCCTGCAGAGGCTGGGCCGAAGCCCAGGAACAGGCTGGATCCGCAGCTGAGCAAAGGTGCTCACCTCTACCCTTGGTGCTGAGGCTTGTGGCTTGAGTGCAGTGTGCAACCCAACCTGTGGGGGCAAGGCGAATGCCCAGACAGGCTGAGGCTTGTAGAACCAGGCACAAGAACACAGCGCCTCCTGCGGAGGAGAGGCGGAAATCACAGCAACAGCCGCAGTGGGCCGGCACTGGTAATGTCCATACACAACCGCCCTAGGCAGCACCAGAGGGGGAGGAAGACCTGCAGACAGACCACACTTAGAGAACACAAAGGCAACACCCATTGGACTCCAGTGCCCACAACCTTCTTATACACAAACAAAATGGACAGGCAGAGAAATGCAACCCAAATGAATCAAGAGAAATCCCCAGAGAAGGACCTGAATGAACCAGATATAACCAAATTACCAGATGCAGAATTTAAAATAATGATAGTTAGGATGGTCAAAGAGATTAGAGCAACAATGGAGAATAATTACGAACACATAAATAAAGAGATAACAAGCATAAAAAAGAAAATTGAAATAATAAAAAAGAATCAGATAGAAATGACAAATACAGTATCAGAATTGAAGACCACAATGGAAGAAATTAAAACCAGGATGGATGAAGCCGAGGATCGAATCAGCGAGTTAGAGGACACAATAAACAAAGAAACAGAAGCAGAGCAGAAAGAAAAACAGAGACTCAAAAATTGTGATGAAACACTAAGGTAGCTCTGTGACAACATGAAGAGAAATAACATCCACATCATAGGGTTCCTGAAGAAGAGGAGAGAGAAGAAGAAATAGAAACTTTGTTAAATCAAATCATAGCAGAAAACTTCCCTAAATTAAGGCTGGAAAACATTTCACACATTCAAGAAGCACACAGAACTCCATTAAAGAGAAACCAAAAATAATCTACACCAAGACACATCATAGTTAAAATACCAAAGCTAAGGGACAAAGAGAAAATTATAAAAGCTGCTAGAGAAAAAAAGGCTATCACCTACAAAGGAGCCCCCATAAGGATGACATCTGACTTCTCAACAGAAACAGTTGAGGCCAGAAGGGAATGGCAAGATATATTCAAATTAATGCAGAACAAGAACCTACAACCAAGACTACTCTATCCAGCAAGGTTAACATTTAAAATTGAAGGAGAAATAAAGAGCTTCCCAGACAAAGAAAGCCTCAAGGAATTCATTAAAACCAAACCAATTCCACAAGAGATACTAAGGGGCCTGTTATGAAGAGTTCAAAGGGAGGAAAGAATATAGCAAAAGAAGAATACAGCTTTAAAGAATAAAATGGCGATAAACAATTACATATCAATAATAACCTTAAATGTAAATGAATTAAATAATCCAATCAAAAGACATAGGGTAGCTCCGTGGATAAAGAAACTGTGGGCAGGTCGGGTAGTCATAGCCTAAGGCTTAGTTTAAGAGTAAGCTCTTCTCCACACCCTTGACTGATTGGATGATGTAGGGTGGTGACGTAGGCAGGAATCCCATTATGCCTCAGATGGGTGGCTTTGTATCAGAGACTTTCTTGTCTGTAGATTGGATTAAGGGTTTGGATTTTCTATGCTATAAACTGGGGCAGTACGGGAGCTTGCTCTCCCTCTTGGTTCCTGAGTTCCTGAGATTAGTATCAGAGAGGAGAGCAGATTAAGGCCATGTGCAGGAGAAGCAGTCAAGATGGCAGAGTGCTGAGGAAGAAGCCAGTTTGTTAAGAGTTTGTGCAGGAGGAGAGGGGAAACAGAGGTGAATAAGTCTGGTGAGCTAGAAACCTTTGATTCTAGGAAACTCGGATAAGTTAGTAGCTTTGTGATCACTGAATGTGTGGGTTTTGGAGCCCAGTGTGTGTTTTTGCTTGCCCGCCAGGTGCAAGCTAGAATTAAAGCTGATGGCTCACCAGTTTGTGGCTCCTGTGTTTCATTACCGACTGTTCGAATCCAATGCGAACCTGCACGGGTCAGGCTGCTGTGATGGTGGCCTCGACTACTGGCTTTACATTTCATAGACTGAAGGTAAAAGGACAGAAAAAAGTATTTCATGCAAATGGAAATGAAAAAAAAAGCCAGGATAGCAATACTTGTATTTGACAAAATGGACTTTAAAACAAAGGTTGTAGTAAGAGATAAAGAAGGACACTACATAATGATAAAGGGAACAATTCAACAGGAAGATATAACTATTATAGATATCTGCACACCAAATATAGGAGCCCTGACATACATAAAGCAGACTTTGATAGATATAAAAGGAGATATTAACAGCAATACTATAATAGTAGGGGATTTCAATACCCCACTAACATCACTGGATAGATCCTCAAGAAAGAAAATTAATAAAGAAACAGCAGACTTAAAGGATACACTAGATCAACTCAATTTAATAGATATCTTCAGAACTTTTCACCCTAAAGCAGTAGAATATACATTCTTCTCAAGCGCTCATGGTACATTTTCTAGAAGAGACCACATGTTAAGACACAAAAATGGTCTCAACAAATTTAAGAAGACTGAAATCATATCAAGCATTTTCTCTGATCACAATGCCATGAAACTAGAAATCAACCACAAAAGAAAAACTGAAAAATACTCAAACACTTGGAAACTAAATAGCATGTTATTAAATAATGAATGGATTAACAGTGAGATCAAAGAAGAAATAAAAAGGTTTCTAAAAACAAATGATAATGAGCATAAATTAACTCAAAATGTAAGAGACACATCAAAAGCAGTACTGAGAGGGAAGTTCATTGCACTGCAGGCATATCATAAAAGCTAGAAAAAGCTCAAATAAACAACCTGACCCTGCATCTAAAAAACTAGAAAAACAACAGCAAATAAAGCCCGGGACCAGTAGAAGGAAGGAAATAATAAAGATCAGAGCAGAAATAAATGATATAGAGGCTAAGGAAATAATACAGAGAATCAATGAAACCAGGAGCTGGTTCTTTGTAAAAATAAACAAGATAGATGAACCTTTGACTAGACTCACCAAGTAAAAAAGAGAGAGGGCTCAAATAAATAAAATTAGAAATGAGAGTGGAGAAATAACAACTGACACAAAAGAAATACAAAGTATTGTAAGAAAATACTATGAAGAACTCTATGACAAAAAATTAGACAACCTAGGTGAAATGGACAAATTTCTTGAATCATATTTTCTTCCAAAAATCAATCTGGAAGAATCAGAACACCTAAACAGAACAATTACAAGAAATGAGATCGAAACAGTTATCAAAAAACTTTCAAAAAGAAAAAGTCCTGAGCCTGATGGCTTCACAAGTGAATTCTACCAAAAATTCAAAGAAGAACTAACTCCTATCCTCCTCAAGCTATTTCAAAAAATTCAAGAGGAAGAAAGACTTCCAAACACCTTTTATGAGGCGAGCATAGTTCTGATCCCTAATCTGGGCTATGACAACACAAAGAAAGAAATTATAGGCCAATATCCCTGATGAATCTAGACGCTAAAATTTTCAACAAAATATTAGCCAACCGGATCCAGCAGTATATGAAAAAAATCATACACCATGATCAAGTGGGATTTATTCTGGAGAGGCAAGGCTGGTTCAGTATTCGCAAATCAATCAATGTGATTCATCACATAAACAAAAGGAAGGACAAAAATCACATGATAATTTCAATAGATGCAGAAAAGGCATTTGATAAAATTCAGCACCCATTCATGCTCAAAACTTTCAGTACAATGGGAATACCCACAACATTTCTTAACATGATAAAGGCCATCTATGACAAACCCAGAGCAAACATCATACTGAATGGGCAAAAATTAAAAGCAATCCCCTTAAGATCAGGAACCAGGCAGGGGTGCCCACTTTCACCACTCTTATTCAACATAGTTCTGGAAGTGCTAGCTACAGCAATCTGACAAGAAGAAGAAATAAAAGGCATCCAAATTGGAAAAGAAGAAGTAAAACTGTCATTATTGGCAGATGATATGATATTGTATATAGAAAACCCTAAAGTCTCAGTCAAAAAATGACTGGACCTGATAAATGAATTCAGCAAGGTGGCAGGATATAAAATTAGTACTCAGAAATGAGAGACATTTCTATATACCAACAATGAACTGTCAGCAAAAGAAATTAAGAAAACAATCCCCTTCACTATTGCAGCCAAAAAAATAAAGTACCTAGAAGTAAATTTAACCAAGGAGGTTAAGGACTTGTACTCGGAAAATTATAAAGCATTGATAAAAGAAATCAAGGAAGATACAAACAAGTGAAAGCATATACCGTGCTCATGGCTAGGAAGAATAAACATCATTAAAATGTCTATATTACCCAAAGCAATTTATAAATTCAATGCAATACCAATTAAAATACCAATGACATACTTCAAAGATATGGAACACATATTTCAAAAATTTATATGGAATCAAAAAAGAACACGAATAGCCTCAGCAATCTTAAAAAGAAAAAATAAAGCAGGAGTTATCATTCTTCTAGACATCAAGGTTTACTACAATGCCATTGTACTCAAGACAGCCTGATACTGGCATGAGAACAGGCAAATAAATCAATGGAACAGAACAGAGTGCCCAGAAATAAACCCACACCTTTATGGACAACTGATAAAGGAGGAAAGACAAAAGAGGAAAGAACACACAATGGAGTAAAGACAGCCTCTTTAACAAATGGTGGTGGAAAAATTGGACATCTACCTGCAGAAACATGAAACTAGACCATCAACTTACACCATTCACAAAAACAAACTCAAAATGTATAAAAGACTTAAACGTAAGCCGTCTTAGAAGAAACCATAAGCATCTTAGAAGAAAACATAGGCAGCAAGCTCTCCAACATCTCTCACAGCAATATCTTTGCCGATTTATCTCCACGAGTAAATGAAATAAAAGGCAAGATAAACAATTGGGACTATATCAAACTAAAAAGTTTTTGCACAGCTAAAGACAATAAGAGCAGAATAAAAAGACAAACCACACAATGGGAGAACATATTCGACAACACGTCTGATAAGGGGTTAATAACCAAAATTTACAAAGAACTTATAAAACTCAACACCAGGAAGACAAACAATCCAATCAAAAAATGGGCAAAAGAAATGAATAGAAATTTCTCCAAAGAGGACTTACAGATGGCCAATAGGCATATGAAAAAATACTCAACATCACTAATCATTAGAGATATGCAAATTGAAACCACAATTAGATATCACCTCACACCAGTTAGAATGGTGCTCATCAGCAAAACAACACAGAACAATTGCTGGCGAGGATGTGGGGAAAAGGGAACTCTCCTGCATTGCTGGTGGGAATGCAGACTTGTGCAGCCACTGTGGAAAACAGTATGGAGATTCCTCAAAAAATTAAAAATCACACTGCCTTTTGACCCAGCTATCCCATTTTAGGAATATGCCCTAAGAACACCATAGCACTGTTTCAAGAGAAGAAATGCGCCCCCATGTTCGTGGCAGCATTGTTCACAATAGTGAAGATCTGGAAACAGCCCTAGTATCCACTAGAGGACGAGTGGATTAACAAGCTTTGGTACATATATACTATGAAATACTACTCAGCCATAAGAAATGATGACATCGGATCATTTACAACAAAATGGATGGACCGTGATAACATTATACGGAGTGAAATAAGTAAAACAGAAAAAAACTGAGAACAGCATGATTTGATACATAGGTGGGACATAAAAGTAAGACTATGAGACATGGACAAGAGGGTGGAGGTTACGGGGTGGGGGGAGGGAGGTGACGGTGGGAGAGGGGGGAGATGAGGGGCACAAAGAAAACCAAATTGAAGGTGACAGAGGACAATTTAAATTTGGATGATGGGTATGCAACATAATTGAATAATAAGATAACCTGGAGATGTTTTCTTTGAACATATGTACCCTGATTTATTAATGTCACCCCATTAAAATTAATTTTAAAAATACTTTAAAAAACAATATAAAAAAAAGAAACTACAATGAGATAACACCTCAGGTATGTTAGATTAGCTATTATCAACAAGACAGGTAATAACAAGTGATGGAGAGGCTGTGGAGAAAATGGAACCCTCATTCCCTGTTGGTGGGAATGTAAAGTAGTACACCCATTATGGAAGAAAGTATGGTGGTTCCTCAAAAATTAAAAATAGGACTAGCAATTTGACTTAGCAATTCCTCTACTGGGAATATACCTCCTTAACTCAAAAACGCTGTACATAAAGACACATGCAACCCCATGTTCATTGCAGCATTGTTCACAGTGGCCAAGACATGGAAACAACCAAAAAGCCCTGCAATAGAAGACTGGATAAAGATGATGTGGTACATATATACTATGGAATACTACTCAGCCATAAGAAATGATGACATCAGACCATTTACAACAACATGGATGGATCTTGATAACATTATACTGAGTGAAATAAGTAAATCAGAAAAAAAAACTAAGAACTATATTATTCCATACATAGTTGGGACATAAAAATGAGACTCAGGGACATGGACAAGAGTGTGGTGGTTACCGGGGGTGGGGAGAGAGGAGGGGCACAAAGAAAACCAGATAGAAGGTGATAGAAGACTATATGTCTTTGGGTGATGGGTATGCAACATAATCAAATGTCAAAATAACCTGGAGATGTTTTCTCTGAACCTATGTCCCCTGATTGATTAATGTCACCCCATTGAAATTAATAAAAAATAAAAAAGAAAGAACAGTGATCACCAGGAGCTGGGAGTGGGAAGGGAAATGGGCAGTTATTGCTTAATGGGTATATAGAGTTTCGGTTTTGCAAGGCAAAGAGTCCTGGAGCCTGACTGACGTGGAACAGTGGATAGAGCATTGACCTGGGATGGCTGAGTGTCTCGGTTCGAGCCCCCACGTTCTCCAGGTAAAGCAAGGATCCGTATAGCTTTAGGAAGGGGTCATTGGCTCAGCTGAAACCCCCAGTCAAGGCACATATGAGAAGCAATCAGTGAACAACCAAAATGGAGCAACTATGAGTTGATGCTTCTCATCTCTCTCCTCCCCTCTCTCCTTTCCTGTCTCTCTCTAACAAACAAACAAAAAAGAGCTCTGGAGATCCTGGAGATGGATTGTGGTGATGGTTTTGTCACAATTTAAATGTACTTAATGGTATTGAATTGTACTTTTAAAAATGTTTAAAATGGCAGATTTTAGGTTATGCATATTTTACCACAATGAAAACACATAAGCAGTTAAGTAGCTTGCCCAAGGTCTCATAGCTAGTAACTAGCAAAATGAGTATTTAAATTCAGGTGGTCCAATTCAGTTTGAACTGTCCACCCTTTCCAGAGATGTTTCAATGTCCAGGTGTAGTACCAGTTTACAGAGCATTTTAGGGCTTTATTGGATACTGAAGACCTATACACCTGACAATAGATTCCCAAAAGAGAGAAACAAAAAACACCACAGGGTTATGGAAGGGCAACATTCATGTACACATATGAGATGTTGTTTCCTGGGCATCCCCAGAAAGAGACAGCTCACAATAACAGATAAGGATGAGTGAGGGATGTGGTTATTGTAACCCAATCAGGTATTAAAAAATACCTGATATAGCCAGAGAAATAATAGATATGGAAACAAAACTATATAGATGTATAATTTACAATTAGTACATATATATGAAGTCCAAGAACAATATGACTATTTTTTAAATTAATTGATGATCGGTACCACGCATACCTTTTAACTGTAGAGGTTATACCAAAATTTAAATATTCTTTTATTTATTCCATTCTACTTACAATTATTAAACAAACTAAAATTTCAGCATCTGGAATTTAGCAGAGTACATATTATAAACAAATATGCAGGCTATGGGATAAATGCTGGAAGAGGGGGCAAATATAAATCACTGTAGGAACACAAAAGACAGAGCCATTGATTCTGGGCAGGTCTTTTGTAGTCAGGGGAAGGTCTTAGAGAAGTCACACTTGATGTGGGTCCTCAATGACTGATAGGAATTTCCATGCAAATAATAAGGGTAAAGAGAAAAGAGCCTGGGCTGAGGCACATAGGGCTACTATGCTAGCAAGAGAAATGAATAGGGTGAGGCTGGGAGCTGTGCTTTCTATTGTCAGGGCATGGAATACCTGCACAAGAACCACCTAGGTTCTTGTTTGAGATACAGATTCTTGGGTCCCACCCCTACCTTCCTAAATGGGACATTTCTAGTAGCAGAAGCTGGGAATGTGCATTTTCAACAGTGCCTCCTTGTGATGCTGTTGTACAATTAGTGCAGTGGAAAGTGTTGCTGGCCGGAAGGGGGAGGGTATGGCTGGAGGTGATGTTGAGAAGCAGCTGGGGCCAGGCTGTAAGGGGCCTTGTGCTCCAGACACATTCTGGAGAAGATAGAAGGATGAAGACAATGTGAGGGCTGCCATGAAGCATTTCACTGTTGAAGAGGTTTTATTAAGCCATCCTCCAGAAGACTGAATAGTTAACTAGGGGATACAAGAAGTGATCATGCAAGATGGAAGAAGAGGTGAGTTGTTCCAGATGGTGGGTGTAAGTCTGAGAGAAGGCAGTCAACTTTGGAGATTGTCATATCACAGGGCACAATAGTAGATAAGAACAGAGAGGTAGACTCCAGGAGGCAAGGGCTGAGATGGACCCGAACAGAATGCTTACTTCCCAGAATTCTACATACAGCTCTCATGGAACCGGGACTGGGTTTCTTCCCCTGACCAGCCACAGCTTCATTGGAGTAACCTTGCAGGGACATGTGCTTGAAGCCAGGTACTTGTACTAAGGACACTGATTCCTGAAGATTAGCAGAAAATTTTAAAAGCAAACCTTCCCTACCCTTATGAAACAAGAATGCAAATGCTTTAGGAAATATATGGTGATTACCTTTGTGTGTGTGTGTGGTAATAACCACTTATAAACTGTGCGGATTATCAGAAAGCTTTTGATGGAAATGCACATGCTATTAAAACCCCAGAAAAGAAACATTTCCTTGCTCATCTGGTGTGTCACCTTTACTTGTGTTTTAGAGTGCATTTAAAAGTATTAAAGGAGAAAAATGACAACCCTAATAGATCAATATTAGAGAAAACAAAAAAAGCTTATAACATAAAAACAAAATACATTCATGCAAGAATGAAATCTAAAGTTTTCTGAAACTGTTTCCAAACCTCTATTTGAAAACATGCTTCAGAGTATCCTCGTTAGCTCTACTAACTTTGAGGACTTGTGACATTGGCAGAGTGACTAATTTTAGCAAGTTTCCTCATCCTGGGCACTATTGATAATTCGGGCTGGATAATTCTTTGGGGTGAAGGAGCTGTCCTGTGCATGGTAAGACATTTAGCCACATCCCTAGCCTTTGCCCACTAGATGCCAGTGGTAACCCTCCTCCCCTAAGCTTATGACAATAAAATATTTCTCCAGACATTGCCAAATGTCTTCTGAGCTAGGGTTGCCAGATTTAGCAAATAAAAATACAGGGTGCCTAAAAAAATACAGGGTGCCTAAAAATATACAGGGTGCCTAGTTAAAAGTGAACTTCAGATAAACAACAAACAACTTTAGGATAAGTATGTTCCAAATATTTTTTAATCAAGTTTAACTGATGGCCTCTTTTTATCTGGGGGGGTGGGGCGGGGGCAGTGCTGGGTGACAGGGTAGTTGCTGTATTAAACAAGATGCGTCTGTGAGGAGCCTGGCCCATGGGGGGCAGGGTGTGCTATGCATATTCTGGACATCTGCTGCAGACCCTGAAATCGCTCCAGCTTTGTTTTTCCTGGAGACTACAGTTGGTACTCCAAGCTTCTATTCTTTCCAAACCTGTATTCAGAGTGGGTGCGCTGTCATGAGGAGAAAGGGAGCCCACATGTAACGTGTGAGTGCGGCAGCTGGCATCATGGTGGAAGCTGGCTGCGTCCCACCTCTGCGGAAGCAGCGCTGGGCCCTCACCCAGTGCTTCGTCACTGCAACCTCCCAGGTGACGCGGTCCTTACTCCCACGGAGCCAGAGACGGTGATGAGGAGTGAGAAACTGCTGCCTCTGTCCAGACTCAGTTGCCCTGGGTTTGATTTTTCTGGCACCATAGCACTGGAAAATCATTCCCTGGGATGCACCAGGACTAATCACTTCCTCAGTCGGTGGCTTATGACACGGAGAACTTCTTTCTCTGCCAAGATTGATGACCCAAATAGTCAACCTTTCCAGATAGCAAAGGTAAAATTTAACTCTGGGTAGATGCCTGACATTTTGAAACAAAGGGAAAAGAGGGTAGGGTGAGGAGAAATAGCATTTGTACCTGTCCTGCAGGGGTGCAGGGTCATAAATCAGGGGTGGCAAAAGTGAATTAGGTTTCTGCCAACAGTTGAACTGATTGGGGCTCCTACATTTTGTCTTTAAACAATCTGAAATGAAACATGCTTTAAAGATGCTAGAAGTGCCCCTATGGGTTACATATCAGCTTCTTAACTCTTGAGCATCTTATTTTTCCAAAAGGAAGTCCACTTTGTATGGGAGAAGCATTAGGTTTGTCCACGAGAAAATGCATCCATGTTCTAGGCAGGGGAAGCCCCTTTCCTACCTGTCTGTCTGTGAGATATAACATTAGAAGCTGGAGGAAATTGGAGAGACATTGGTCAAAAGGACCAAACTTTTAGCTAAGTTCTGGAGGTCTAATGTGATTATAGTTCTGTATGTGTCATAGTGAGTATAATTGATAGTTCTGTATTGTATACTTGAAATTTGCTAAGAGAGTAGACAGACTATAAGTGTTTTCTCCACACCATTAAAATATATATATATTATCTTATGAATAAAATAAAATATATAAATATATATGGGGATATATATGCAAATTAACTTGATTGTAGTAATCATTTCACAAGGTATTCATGTAGCAAGTCATCACATGGTACAGCTTAAATAAACACAATTTTTATTTGTCAATCATACCCGAATAAACAGAAAAAAACAAAAATGTACCACATACTATACTATAAAGCAAGATCCAATATATTTTTTAAAACTACCAAGCATGTGCTCTTTCCACAAGAAATTAATCTAAAATCAGTTACCAAAAACAAAAACCCTTTATATATTTAGAAATTAGGAAATATAATAGATATGTTTCCAAAAACATCAAAATCAAACTTTTGAATGTATTAGGCAAACTCTCCTATTTTAAAGAAATCCAGGAGTCGCTTATTTATTGATTAATTAAATAAGTATCTGTTGAGCTACAATTCTTTGCCACTGTTTTTTAAAAAAGATGAACAAGACATGACCCCTGCCCCGAGGAAACAGACTTGCAGGTAATCACTCTCTGATATGGCATGTCAGGCACTGTGCTAATGGCTATGGGAATTCACAGGATGCCAAGATAGCTCAGTAGGGAAAGTGAATACCTTTCAATGTGTCTGGAAAAAGTTATAGAGGATGTTCCTCTGTATTTGGCTGATACAAGACTGAATTTAGGGATTGACAAGAGTGGGGAGTGGTATAGATGCAAAGCTGTTACATACCAGGAAGCAAAGGGTGGAAGAAGAGCTTTGTGAAGAATAAGGCTGAGGAGAGAGGCGGAAGCCAAGCCTTGGAGAGCCTTGTGGTCACACTAAAGAATCTGGACTCTACCCTGAAGGGCCAATGAAGAACCACTGGAAGATTTTAAGCTAGTGAGTGATGTGATGCAATTTTTCTATGGAAGGATCTCTTAAAGGTACCTGAAATATAGAGAAGGTAGGCAGATTGTAAACTGGAAGTTCTATTAAAAAGAGGTGCTTTTGAAATTACTTAACTGCATGACCAGTTGTGGCACAGTGGATAGAGTGTTGACCTGGGATGCTGAGGTCCCAGATTTGAAACCCTAATGTCGCTAGCTTGAGCGTGGGCTCACCCAGCTTGAGCACAGGCTCACCAGCTTCAGTGTGTTGTCACTGATTTGAGCATGAGATCATAGACATGACCCCATGATTGCTGGCTTGAGCCCAAAGGTCACTGGCTTGAAGTCCAAGATTCCTGACTTGAGCTCAAAGTCTCTGGCTTGAGCAAGGGGTCACTGGCTCAGCTTGAGTCTCACAGTCAAGGCATGTATGAGAAGCCATCAATGAACAACTCAAGTGATGCAGCTATGAGTTGATGCTTCTCATCTCCCTTCATGTGTGTGTGTGTGTGTGTGTGTGTGTGTTTCTCTCTCACTCACTAAAAAAATAAAATTAAATAAAGAAATAAATGAAATTATTTAACAACAGGGCATTGGTGAGTCAAAAGAGGAAAGGGAAAGCACTGGAGCCAAGTCCCTGAGGCCCCTGCTGGGCCTGGTGCTACCCCTTTTATTGCTGGATGGTGGAGAGACCCAAGGCTGAAGGGCTCAGGGCAATAACCATGACTTGCATATTTCAGCATTCCAGCCGTGGGCACAGCCATGCAAATACATGTCACTTGCAGATCAGCGCTATATGAGGTGACAAAGACCTCAACCAACACAAGGATGGAAAGAAAGAAGCAGGTTTGGGAGAAATGTGGAAAATACAATTGTATTTCTCAGTGATCCACTAGCCACAGGGAAGGAGAGTAGAAGCTGACTCCCTCCCACCTGTGAGGGCATTGAGTGTCTACTTGGACTGGGGTCTTTGAGGAAGCATCTGATGACTGTAAACATCAGGAATTTGAGATAGTTTATGGGGTAGTAGAGTGGACCTCTCCAGAGTTGTATTTCCACCCACTGTACTTGGAATGAGAATGTAGTGTCTCTTTCTTGATCCATAAGGCCTGGAACCCAGAGCTCTCAGGACATTGTTGTTGCATACACTTCCCAGCCCATTAGAATGGAATTTCTTTGACGTAGGTGACAAAACCCTGAGGGTTATTTTGGTCCTGAATCATGAGCTAAACAGCTGTTTTACTTGTCAAATGTTAAATTATTTGCTTTGGATTAGAGGCTACTGAACAAAAAAAGGAGCTAGAAAAAAAGAGCAGGTAGAGTGGTCAACAGTAAGCAGACAGGAGCATGACCTTTGGGTGTCAGCAGCAAAGAGCACTTGGTATGACCTATGTTATTATAACATGGGAAATATTGCAGCCCCCTCTCCCCAGGGAAAATACCTAAGAATGAATTCCATTAGCATTTTTGCATCATATTAAAAATTTTCTGGGAATGAAGAAAGATTTTGTTGATCATGAGCAAGATCTTGCTGAGGCCACATGCAAAGAACAAAATGAAATCTTGATCTAGAATAGAATAGAAACCAGGAAGTTGTATGGAGCACTGTTTTGGGGAAAAGTATTTTCAGGACAGCTACTTTGAAAGTAGATTGGCTGACTTATTAATATGCAGAATAAATATCGTTATTTTGCTCCAAGTCCTCTACCAACTTTTATGCACTTGTGTCAAAACTAACTGCAGTTTACAATTTTGTTGAGTTAGGTTAAATTTTCAAAGTGTTCCATTTCTCACCATGATTCTGTACTCAAGAGATTTTCTGAGGCCTCATCTGCTGTAAGCACAAGACCACAGAGTCAGAGAGAACCTGAGCTCCAGACAGAGCTTTAGAGGCTGCTCATCTAACTTTCTATCTAATGTAAGAATTCTCAGTATTTACTTTTGTTTGTTTTTCAGTTTCCTACTTGTTCACAGAAGGAACGTAATTGATTTATTGTTTTCATCTATGTACATCAGCTTATATGAGTTCATGTATTAATGTAACTCTGTAAAATATACAGCTTATCTTAAATTATTATTTATGTCAATAAAATAGCAAAGGAAAGTTAATGTATGCCCCTATATGCTATAAGATAATAAATATGAATATCCACAGTGTGTATTTACAGAGTAATCAGCTGCTTTTACATATATGACAAAAGCGTCATTTGTATATGTTCAAAATTTGACCTATCCTCTAGGCTATTGTAGGATATATTTGTATTAAAATCTTTGACAAAATTTTGATTGACTTACATTATTATAATGTTAATACTACGTTATTAGTGTTTGTCTACAAAAGAAAATTTCTAAGGACCTTTGTTTGAAACAGACACACACAGACATTTTATGCTACCAGCTTTTTTCAAACACTCAGACACATCATTTTTTTCAGTAGTGCTTGAGAAGCACCTCGCTTGAATGAGTTTTACATGTTTGCACAAGTAGTTCTTTCTGGAAATGTCCTCTCATTTGCTCTTTTCATATTGAGAATACTCAAAGGTGATCTTCCAGAAAAAACAAATATACAAAACCCCCTGAAAAATATGCCCATGAATTTCTGAGTTTCAGAAGCCACAAGGACATTTGTTTCTTTGAAAACATGGTTAAGGTCACAAGCCAAACTCAGGAACTAGATGCATAATGTGACTTCCTTTTGCTGTTGACCACTCACTCAATGCATTCCAAATGGTAGAACCCAAACTCAGTAAAATAAGTAGAGACACTAGCAGGAACTGTCAGTTGCTGCTTGAGCTTGCTCTTGAAGATTGGAGACTAGTGTGGTTAGTTGGAATGTAACCCCTAGACCTTCTTCCTAGGATGTATAATTCCTGATGAATTGGCTCTCACTTCCTGAAGTCATGATTATGTGCTGCAGGAGATTCTTGCCAATTTTTTTCCTATTGTGATTGCTTTGTGTGTCGCTGTTGGCAGTATTGCTTGAATGATTTGGCTCAAGGTGAAGCTGGCCTCTGTCTCAAGAATCCAACATTAGAGTATGACTAAAATTACAGATTTAAAAATTAAAGGTCTGTGAATATTTTCTTTCCCACCCAGAGCAATACCAGGGTGGTCTCTGCCACTTTCCCATTGCTATTTCAAAGTGAGGACTGTCATGTCAATGTTTAGAATCGTACCAATCAGAATTTATTAGTTCTGAAACATTATTAGTTCCGAAAATTGTGTGGCTGTGAAGAGTGACACAATTGTCATTCCCGTTTCCTTATCCTCTCTCTTTTTCCATAGACCTTGTATTTCAGAAAAAGCAAAGGCTTGCAATTCTTTGAAATGTTTTTCCCCATTTGGAGTAAAAAGTAATAATACAAGGTGGCACACAACTCAAGATTTAAAGAAATAATGCCAGAAGTGAAAGCCCTATTGATTCCCACTCCCTACGCTGCATAAGCATTTCAAATTGGTGTATTTTCCTCCCACTTGTTTTCTAGATAGAATGATATGGTTTATGTGTATATAGAAATACAATCACTACTATTTACACTATTTTGAAAGGAGCTTTTCTTTACTGAGCAATATTGGACTGTTTCCATATCAACTCAAAAAGATCTACCCCATTTTTTGCCAACAGTTAAGTGATATTCTGTTGGATAGCTGGACCATGATTTATTTAACTACACTATTTCCCTCACACACACTTCTTTTGTTTTTTAAACAAATGAGAAGGAGGTAGAAATCTCTGCTAATTGCAGAAACAGGGACTGTACTGCTGAACCTGGTTAAGTCTTACAGAGTCACAAATGATAATTGATATGTGACAACTTCAGTTTCCTATCAAGGAGTAATGTTTTGTGCTGATTAGATAGTATTTATATTTTAAGTCACTGACATGTTAAGGAGATACAATGTTTTTCTGTGAGAATAAAATTAGAAATTTATCTGATTGTGGTTTTTTCCTAAGCTTGCTGACCACTTGAGAAAATGGATGTTGAGTCACTTTTCCAAAGAGAATTTTTGTTAGCTATGTGCCCTGAGAGTGCAGACTACCAACAAATAAGTAGGTTATTCCTTCTTCCTCCTCCTCCTCCTCCTCCTCTTCTTCTTCTTCTTCTTCTTCTTCTTCTTCTTCTTCTTCTTCTTCTTCTCCTCCTCCTCCTCCTCCTCCTCCTCCTCCTCCTCTTCCTCCTCCTCCTCCTCTTCTTCCTTCTACCTCTTCTTCTTTTCTTTTGACAAAGACAAAAAGAGAGTCAGAGAGAGGGACAGATATAGACAGACAGACAAGAAAAAAGAGAGATGAGAAGCATCAATTCTTTGTTGCAGCACCTTAGTTATTCATTTATTGCTTTCTCATATGTGCCTTGACCAGGGTGCTACAGCTGAGCAAGTGACCCCTTGCTCAAGCCAGTGACCTTGGGCTTCAAACCAGTGACCTTTGGGCTCAAGCCAGCAACCATGGGGTCATATCTATAATCCCATGCTCAAGCCAGTGACCAAGGGATTTGGGACCTGGGTCCTCTGAGTCCCAGTCCAATGCTCTATCCACTGCACCACCACGTGGTCAGGCAGTTATTTACTTCTTAACTATTGAAACTGATCTCACATACAATAGGTATTTTATTAATACTAATTAGTTAATATTCATGTTTTAGGACATTGGATCTGTGTCTTACACCTAAAGTCTGTCTTTTTGCCAAAGACTGTCATTGATGATATTACGTAACTGGCAAACAAAGATATACGGATCAGTAAAGTGGGTGCTAATTTGCCAGAGCATCAGCGACAGAGCCATGAAAATCAGTATTCTCCTGCGAACATCACATGCTTCAGCCTTGGCACCTTGAGAGAGTTCAGCCAGGCAACTAGGGAGGCAGCTGTTTTCTGCAGTCACAGCACACATCACCTTGAGGTTGTAAATGGCCTTGATCATTATGCAAGACCACACCACTCTCATTAGCTCCACACTGATTAGCACTGTGCAGTAACTGCTTTCCAGAACACCTAATTGAGGTCCTTCCTTGCATGGAGTTTACATTGTTTACATAAATCCCTCAGTCTGACATTTTACTAAGCATTTATAACAAAGTCCAAAGAACAATTAGAACCACCATCCACACAAGAATCATTTTATTTTTAAGACAAAAAAGTCATGGTGATAACATCAAAGGCTCATTTTAGAGAATCCATTTTGATAAGTGCAGATGAGTGTTTTATAAACAACCAGCTCTCCCAGTTTTGTGTGGCTTGGTTTCGCATTCCCATTCTCCACCCATGTTTACATCACCTCCCTTCCTGATGTTGGTGGTTTACGTTTTGTATCACTCTCAAATTCAGATTGAAGCCATCTTGAGATGCAGCTGGGAGAGGTTTGAGAAACTCATGCTGCATAGTTACAGTGGTCAGTGTTAAGGAGATACAATTTTTCATTCTTTATTCACTTCTTCATTCTTTTATTCTCTTTTTACTTTTTTAAATTAAGATAATGATATTCTTGTTTTACAAAGCACAGGACCCTCATTCTGTCTCTCCTTTGTTCAGGCCACGGGATATCATCATCAGTCTCTGACACAAAAACACACACTGCAGGGCACATCTTAAGGAGGTCTGGGGTTGGACTTCCTCCGAGCACTCTAGGGCTCCCTTTCTTCTTTCCAAATCACCCATCATAAGAAGTCAGAAAGAATTGGGAATCTGACATGAAACAGTCAGTGCTGGCTGGTCTCACCTGCTTCTTAAGTACTGATTTGAATTGTATCTCTAACTTGGATGTTAGAAATTTAAAAGGATTTAAACAACAGAAACAACAAACTCATAGACACAGACAAAAGTATGGTGTCCACCAGAGGGAAAGGGAGGTGGGAGGTGGAGTAGTAGGCATAAGGAGAATAAGTGGTAGTGAAAGGAGACTTAACTTTGTATGGTGAACACACAATACAATATACAGATGATATATTATAAAATTATACATTTGAAATCTATATAACTTTATTAATGTCATACCAATAAATTCAAAAAAAATTTTTTTAAGAAATTTTAAAATTTGCTGTCTTTGTTCATGGACCCAAATCAGAAAATAAATTTGGCTAGGGCTGTGAGAGCCCTCCCCCTCTTCTGCTCTCCCATCACACTTTCTTTATAACAGTGGTTCTTAACCTTTTTTGAGGTACCGAACCCACCAGTTTCATATGCACATTCGCCGAACCCTTCTTTAGTGATAAATAAAATATGATTTTTTTTCCAAATTCAAGACATAGGTATATGCTTTTTTACTGGTGCACAAAATGAGCCGTACATGAACATCACCTTGCTCAAAAAACAAAACCAACAAAGTGCATGAACTCACAACAAATTACAGTATTACTTTATTCTGGCCTCCGCAGCAGAGGCTTCTCCAAACCCCTGAGACTTACTCATCGAACCCCTAGGGTTCGATAGAACCCAGGTTAAGAACCACTGCTTTATAACCTGTTCCTGCATGTGGAGAACTATTTATCATGTCTGTTAGCAAATATGCCCTTCCACTAGACTCTAACTCATAGAAAGTAGGGATAAGTCTTATTAGCCTCCACATCACAGCATTCAATAAAAGTTTGAGTGAATGAACAAAAAGTAAATATTGGCCCTGGCCAGATAGCTCGGTTGGTTAGAGCATCATCCCAAAGCACAGAGGTTGCCAGTTAAATTCCCAGTCAGGGCACATACAGGAACAGATTGATATTCCTGTCTCTCTCTATCCCTCTCTATCTCTCTAAAATCAATAAATAAATATCTTTTAAAAAGTAAATATCACTAGGCATTAGTGAAGGACAGATCAAAACTATGATGAGATACCACTACACACCTGTTAGAATTGCCAAAAATTTTTAAAATGACACCCCCCTAAATAACATATGTTGATGTCCCAACAACCCCCCATACCTAAAAAAAAGATAAATAAATAAAATAACAACTAAAGGGAAGTATGTAAAGCTACTGGAACTCTCACACACTACTGGTGGAGAAGGAAGATAGTGTCAGTTTCTCATGAAGCTAAACAAATAATTATCATAAGACTAACTGACCCACTCCTAAGTATTTACCCAAAAGAGTAGGAAAACTTTGGGACATACAAACACCTGTCTGAAGTGTTCACAACAGTTTTATTTATACTCCTAAAACTGAAAACAACCCAAAGGTCTTTCAACTGGTGGGCAGGTAAACAAACAGTGATAGAGCCACACAGTGGAGCTGTGAAAAGGAACAAACCATTGATACGTGCCACAATATACATGAATGTATTCTGCTAACAAGCCAGACTTAAAAATCTGTGTACAGTATAATTTCATTTATATAACATTCTGGAAAGGAAAACTATAGGGACAGAGAAAGACCAGGGATGCCAGGGCTCGGTATTAGAGGACAGACTGATTCCAAAGAGGCAGCAGGAAGGACTGAGTCCCAGTTATAATGGTGGTTATGTGACTCTGCATTTATCAAATTTAAATTTATAGAACTATGTAACTAAATAGTATAACTGTAGGTAAGTTACTAATTTAATGTAGAAAAGTAAATCAAGGTTGTTTTTGCTGTTCAGTGTGAATTCAGAAAAGAAAGATCTGAAGAAACCCTGAGTACCTACTGTCTTAGCCTGCAATGACTTTGCACATGTTCCTGCACATACAAACATATAGTGTGGGTGTCTGTATTTATTTAACAAGTATTTAAAGAACATTCGCTATGGATCAGTGCTTGCTATAGGAACTGGGGATATATTGGTGAGTAACAAAAGCAGAGTTCCTGCTCTCATGGTGGGGAGAGGGACAGACAGTAAATATGTAGATAATTCCATGACTCTCACAGTTTTAGACAGTGGTGAGTGCTTGGGAAACAATAAAACAGACCTTGGTGATAGAGAGTGGGATTGAGTGTTTGGGCTTTTCTGGGCAGATAACATTAAACTGAAACCTAGAAGATGTGAAAAAGGCATCCACTTATGCAAACATTCAGGCAGAACAGTTCAGGCAGGGAAAATAGCAAATGCAGAGGCCCTGAGGGCACTACATTGAGGACAAGATACCCTGAAAAACCATCCCACTTCAAAACTCAGAGAAGGATGGGATAAAATACAACAAATATCCTTCAAATCCTAGGCTTCCAAGGAGCTATGCAAGCCACTAAGAAAGAATTAAGCTTTATATATTCAAAGAACTGACAAGTTGATGGAACAGGCCCAAGCCAAGCGAGGTGACCAGTAGTTGATGATCTCAGATGCAGTGGTAGGGGTCAGCTTCTGTCAGCCCCAGAGGCCAAGATAAGACACTTAGATTGATTCCAAACCTATTAGGAGCTGTTGGAGGCTTTCAAGCAGCAGAGTAAAGTGCTCTTGATGACATTTTGGAAGGATAAGTCTGGCTGCTGTCAGGAAAGTAGACTGTGGAGAACCTGGAGAGGCAGTGAAAGGAGAGTCAGGTTCTACTGAAAGTCAGAGGGTGGTGTTGCCAGCCAAAAGCTTTGCTGAGCTGTGGAAGTTGTGAGAAATGGGTGGCTTAAAGATGTATCTTGGAAATAGAACTTGCTGAGAGATTGGACATTGAGGGTTGTGAGGGGGAAAATGAGGAATCAAGGATGTAGTCATAGTTTTGGGCATGAATGTCTGTATGGCTGAAAGTATATTATTTTCTGAAATAGGGAAGGTGAGGGGAAAACAAGACTTTTCTTTGGTAGTGGGGAAAGAAATCAAAAGTTCCATTTTAACACAGTAAGTGAGATGCCCCTTAGTCATCTTTGTGAAGAAGTAAAAAGGATGCTGGAGTCTGGGGGAGAAGACAAGCTGTGTTTCAGAGACAGTGGCAGGTAGATGCCACTTAAAGTCATGGAGATACATGAATCCATCTAGAAAGAACATGTAGGTAGAGAAGAGGACTGATGGCTAAGATTTTGGGTGTGCCAACTTTTAGGGGCCAGTCAAAGGAAGAGCCAACTAAAAAAACTGAAAAATACTGGTGAGGTGAGGAAAAAGCTAGCACTGTAGTGATGAGATGTCAGGAAAAGAAAAACTGTTCAAAGAGAAGAGAGTGGTCAACTCCATGAAATGATTCAGAGAGTTTGAGAAAGATGAGGGCAGACAGTGAACATTCAATTTGGCCAGGTGACCTTGATGAGCACTTTTGCTGTGGAATTATGGGACAGAAACCTGTTTGGGGTGAAAGTATTGAGTAAGAAAGTGGAGAGAGCTGTTGTAGACCATTCTTTTGGGAAGTGTTGCTGTTTTTGGAACATAGAAATAGTAGTGAAACTGGAATGGCATGTGGGGGTCAAGGAAAGTTTTGTCTTAGATGGTGGAGATAGATGTGTGATGGAATGACCTATCAAGTGTGGTAAGAGACCATGATGATAAGTGCTGGACAGGAGGAATGATCACAGAAGTTCTGTCCATGAAGGAACGAGATGTCTGGGCTCCAGAGGCCATGCGGACAGGTTAGCCTAAGAAAGGAGCACAGACAGTTCATCTGTTGTAACTAAAGGGAAGGCAGAGAGATAGACACAGATGCAGTTAAGTGGGAAGATTTAGGAATGAGAAGATGAGATGTATATAATTCCCTCTGTGTTTATTTCCTCAATGGAACAGGAGGTGATGTCAAGTGCCAGGAGTGAGTGAGGTGGGCTGCTAGAATTTGAAAAGAGACTGGAAATGGATACAATACTTTTAGAAACTCAGGGAAAAACACATTATAAATAAATGGAGAGTGAAATGGGTGGGTGATATATACCCTTTATGTAGAGTGAGATCACCACACTGCATGACTATATGCACACATACCCCCAAGAAAGGGACCAGAAGACAGATTTCACATCTAGTGAAATGAAGAAGGATCTGAACTGCAGAGAATGGGCTAGACGTCAGCTGGTATATAGAGGAATCTCCACCTGAAGAAACTGTATTCTAAACTGGAGAGTGCTGGACTCTGGACCAGCTACCGTATTTTTCACTCCATCAGATGCACCTGACCATAAGACACACCTAGGTTTTTAAGGAGGAAAATTTAAAAAATAAAATAAAATTCTGAACCAATCCACTGCACCTCTGCCTGATCAGGAAGAACTAATTTATCATAACTGAGGCATCAGAGCCCTTTCCCCTCTTGTCTTCACTCTTTCTCCATGTACCGGGCCATGGCCTAAAACTAAAACTGTGCATTTACCTAACTCAGCCATCTAAAGCTTTTATTTTCTACCTAATGTGTAAAATAATAGGATCTAGAGCTTTTTACAAATAAATTATTTATATAAAAGTCTTATATCAAATGTAAAGAAGGTATGTTTTCTCTGTTTCATCATAGAATTTCTCCTGAGTTTTAGATAATTAAGACTTGAACTTCTGCTGCATAAAACATTGAGTAGACGTCCCTTTCTAAAGTTTACAACATAGTTAATTTAGCAATTCACATTATCCTTATGTATTCCCAGAAAATGTTGATTATTCTAAGAGTGATGTAGCATGTTTACATAATTTGTCAACACTCTCTATGTTTAAGAGTGCGTGTGCACAGACATGAGGCCATGTGTGCTATAAGATTCTGCCTCAGATCCTGGAAGGGAAGATTCAGCTTTGTGGCTTTGAGAAAGTTATGTCACCTCAGAATGTCACTTTGGAAGTGGGGCAAGAAATCAAAAGTTCCATTTTGGACACAGTAAGTGAGATGCCCCTTAAGCATCTTTGTGAAGAAGTTAATAGGATGCTGGAATCTGGGGAAAAAAACAGGCTGTGTTTCAGAGACAGTGGCAGGTAGATGCCACTTAAAGTCATGGAGACACATGAATCCATCTAGAAAGAACCTGTAGGTAGAGAAGATTAATGCTGCTTTCCTGGGGATGGGGTGTAGACTACCCAACTTCTGTTCACAAAAAACCTTATAAGAAATACCGAGCATGCTGAAAATTAAAATTTTGCCTCACATAATTCATCTATGCTTATATAAATTTCCTCTCTGTTTTCAATTAGATTTGATGTGCCTCATTATTTCTCATTTAGACTCTTATCTGGATGTTGCTTTTAACCATTCTATATTTGTTAAATATAAGACCATCTTTTAGTTTGTAAAGAGGTTTCTGTTTGTATCTCATTATGCTTGTTCATATTATAATAAAAATACTATTTGGAAATATAAAATTCTCTTGCTCTTTTAGATGACAGGTGCATGTGGAGAGCTACCACAACTGCCCGTTCTTAATAAGCTCCCGGTCAGTGATGATACCTCATATGGGGCCATTAAAAGAGAGTTATGTGGGAACGGTTCAGAGAAAACAAAAAGGGGCAATAAAACACCTGGGATCTGATGGCAGAGGGCTTCCTCTACCTACCTGTGCCTCAGAGGGCAAGAGGAGAGGGCGGTTGTCAGAACCTGATGGGAGTCAAACCTCCACCCAGCCAGGGGAAGGGAGAAGGGATGCAAGGGAAATTAGTGTCCTGAACCTTTCCCCCACTCCCTGTTCTCCTGCCAGTGCTTCCTTTATTCAGACCCAGGTGGAAGCAGTGGGCACAGGAGCCAACTGACACAGCTCATACAGGTCCATTGCCTGGCACACAGCATGGTGGCGTATGGAGAGGGATTTGCAGAAGCAAATAGAAGATACCCAGCATAGTATTCCCTTGTGTATATGTACCACAGCTTTTTAATCCACTCATCCACTGATAGACACTTGGTCTATTTCCAGATCTTGGCTGTTGTAAACAATGCTGCAATAAACATGAGGGTGCATATCTTCCTTTGAATCAGTGATTCGGTATTCTTAAGATATATTTCTAAAAGGGGAATAGCTGGGTCAAAAGGCACTTCCAGTTTTAATTATTTGAGGAATCTCCATATTGTTTTCCACAGTGGCTGCACCAGTCTGCATTCCCACCAGTAGGGCAGGAGGGTTCCCTTTTCTCCACATCCTTGTCAGCACTTATTATGTGTTGTTTTGTTAATGAGCACCATTCTGACTGGTATGAGGTTTTATCTCATTGTGGTTTTAATTTGCATTTATCTGATGATTAGTTACATTTAACATTTTTTCATATGCCTATTGGCCATTTGTATGTCCTCTTTGGAGAAGTGTCTATTCAGTTCTTTTGCCCATTTTTTAATTGGATTGTTTACGTTCCTGGAGTTGAGTTTTAGAAGTTCTTTATAAATTTTGGTTATTAACCCTTTATCAGACATATTGTTGAATATATTATTCCATTGTATGGGTTGTCTTTTTATTTTGTTCATTATGTCTTTAGCTGTACAAAGGCTTTTTAGTTTGATATAGTCCCATTTGTTCATCCTGTCCTTTATTTCACTTGCCTATGGAGATAAATCAGCAAAAATATTGCTACAAGAGTGTAAGGTATTATTCCCTGCCGAGAAAGAAGGAACAGGCGGGTCGAGAGCCACAAAGTGTGGAATAAAGGCTTTATTAAGTACCGTGTATCCCGCCTGACGATGTCCTCTGGTCCCGGGGTTCAGGAGCCAGACAAGTCGCAAAGGATTAAACAACATGGAGGTATTTAAATGGATCCTCTAGGGTGGGTGAGCTAATATGACGTAGTGGAAGTCTCATTGGGTGATGGGACAGTTACTTTTCTCCCAAAGGTTTCTGGGAAGTGTAGTTCTGGTGAGCCTAGCCATGTGGGTGGTCCCAGACAAAGACGGGGGTCTGGTTTCCCCAAGTGACTGTTCCCATTGCTAACCACCCTACATCCCAGCCTTTTTTGTTAAATAGAAAAAGGGGTGCCGTTTATTCGTCTGACTACTTCCTGCTGATTAGGGGTGTCGTGGGGAGGAGAGGTTGGCTGGTAGTGGCTTTGAGGGGAGTCAGGAGGAACATCTGTTTGGCCGTGAGTTGAGAAACTGCAGATGTGGTTCTTTAAGAATTTAAAAAGAGAAGAATTAGAAGAAGATTTAGGATAAGGGCAGCTCAGTAAGAATGGATGACTGCCATCAGGAGTTAAGCGGGTTATAGGAGGAGAGATTCTTGCTCACAGATGGTTGAGGAGATTAAAGTTTCTTTCATCAGGCCAGTCCTACTGAACAGCATTGCTCCTCGGTTCAGTTCACTCCGGTGGCAGGTTCCTGGTGAGAGGGACAGGAGCAGCAGGAGGGTATGCAGGGTCCAGCTTCTTGGTGAACCACAGATGAGTAGGGCCCAGTGGTTCCAAACTGCCAGCGGTCCTTCATGGGGGCAAGCTTGAGGTGAGAGACATGGTTAGAAATGAGGGTAGCATTGATTATGGGAGAGCCTTTGGTGTGAGGAATGGAAAGGGTAAGTGGGAAGATGTGTCAGCTGAATAGTGGCTCTGAGGCTGTGAAGAATGTCTTGACCCAGGAGGGATACAGGGCAGTGGTTCTTAACCTTTTTTGAGGTATCGAACCTACCAGTTTCATATGCTCATTCACCGAACCCTTCTTTAGTGATAAATAAAATATGATTTTATTTTCCAAATTCAAGACATAGGCATATGTTTTTTTACTGGTGTACAAAATTAGCCGTGCATGAATATTACCTTGCTCAAAGAACAAAACCAACAAAGTGCATGAACTCACAACAAATTATGGTATTACTTTATTCTGGCCTCCGCAGCAGAGACTTTTCCAAACCCCTGAGACTGACTCATCGAACCCCTAGGGTTCGATAGAACCCAGGTTAAGAACCACTGGTACAGGGCATGATGGCATAACTAAGAACAGGTGCAAAAAAAGAGGATTCCATTTAAACTGGATGTCAGGGGTGACATGCTAAGGGGAAAAGAAGGGGTCCCATTCATTCCCATAACCGAGACCTGTGAGGGAATTAGAGGTCCAGAGTGTGATGGCAAAACAGAGAAGGCAGCTCCCGTGTCCATAAGAAATGAGATAGACTTACCTACTAGTTGCAGCATACCCTGGGTTCTCCGAGTCCAGGTCATGTCCTAGGAGTTTGAGCAATGGGCCCCCATGGCTGCCTTGTTCTCCACATAGAGACGTTGAAGATGAGCCTGCTGCCCAAAGGGGCAATCACTCTGCCAGTGACCAGGCCACTTGCAGTCAAGGGCAGGTTTCAGTGGGCAGCCACGGCAGGGGCCCTGTTGGGCACAGTGGTCCTGCTTGCCACACTTAAAGCAAGCTCCCAGTGGCAGTACAGACTTGGGCTGAGCACTTCCTGTGCTTTGTTTGGAGCCATTACCTTCTGCTGCATGCGGGTTTGGTGAAAAGCTTTGGCCTGTTCTTACCAGCCGCGACCATTGAAAACTTTAAATGCCATGTTCACAGGTCCCAGGTTGGGGTCTGGGGGTTGGGCGTCCTGCAAACTGAAAGAGCCAAGGATAGGCAGAGAATGGCCTAACGGAGGAGGGGTTTAAGAACACAGTGGAGAAGGGAGGGCCCCCTGGCCAGCAGGGGAAGAGAGAGGGGTATTTGCAAGTGAATGAGAAACAAGATTTAGCGAAGGGAGGGGAGGAGGCTCTCTGGAGGAAAGACACCAGAGCAAAAGAGGTCTGCAGAGGGAACAGAGAGTGGGGCGAGAGAGGGGTGACCTCAGGGGTCAGGCAGGAGAGAGAGAAAGTTGAGAGTCTGCAGGGAAGGAAAGATTAGGAATGGAGGTTTCTCTGGCCAAAAAAACGTCCTGCACGGTGAAACAGGCGGCACAGAGATATTAAGAACAGGTGCGCGAATAATTAGAGGCCCTGAATGTAAAGGGATCTCCAACAAATTCCCAACTTTTTTGGCAATAGTTAAATTGGTGAGGGTGTTAAAACTGAAAGTCCCTTCAGGAGGCTACCAGGTCCAATTATCCAGTGGGTTCTGTGGCCTGGCCACAGAGGAGAAAAGGAACAGTTTCCACTTCTTTAGGGAGGGAGAGATTTCGGATAAAGCAACTCCCGGAGTGTTTTGGGATTCCTGTGCCCCCACCGCCAGCCTAAGTTCTCAGAGAATTGTCAAGAGTTGAGGATTGACGTCCCAAAACCCAAGCTCTGGCCATGGATGAATAAGAAAAATGGATGTGCTCCGACGTCTTCAGGGCACACACGCACTCGGACAGAAAAGGCTTCCCTGAAGTAGCTACGGTTTTTGGACAGGGAGCCTCGGTGGAAAGTACCTTAGGGGGGTATGGAGGCAGGAGTTACCGCACCATGCGCCAAAGTCGATGGATGGTCGGAGATCCTGGGTCCTGGTATTTCTCGGAGGGGATGGGGAGAGAGGAGCAGTCCGTTGTGGACTTCAAATTCCTCCAGGGTTTTCGGCACCAAAAATGTAAGGTGAGGGACGGAAGACGGCGATTAAGTAGGCGGATGTACCAACTTCCAACTCTCAGAACCAAAGTGGATTATAACTCAATTTTAAGAACCATCATCTGGATAAACCAACTTTGAACTAAACTAAGTGGACTCTTCAACCAAGGAAAACTGCAGAAGCCACATTGAGACTGATAGGAATAGCGAAAACGTGAAGAGGGCAGCCCGAAGAGACCCGCTTGGCGGAAGGAGAGTTTGGCAGAGAGGCAGGGACCTGGGTCCCAGGAACCAAGCCCCAGCCTGCAGTCCCAGAGCCTAGAAGAGGCGTATGGACAGTATTGAGCTGTGAAGCAAGTGAGGATACTGATTGTGAAAAAGAGATAGTTTTCTCAGACCCAAGAATTTTTCAAAGGGACAGCGCAGAAAACCTCTCTCACAACCATGCACCCAGGGCTCCAGGGAATGGGGACAGAGGAGAGGAACAGAGCAGTGGGAACAGAGTGTGGACTGAAGGCACAGGGACACTCTGAGGGACAGCCACCCTGATCCCTGGGCTAAGTCATTTCCCTAATCGAAAACAAATATTTCCCCTGGAACTAGCAATACCAGAAGAGGGAGAGAGGACACCAGCCAAACAAGCTCTCCCACAGCAATTAGAGCAGAGCTGCTTAGAGGGAGGGAGCTCCCAGGCCTATAGTGTGGAGACTTAGGGCACTTCCATTTCTCTGAGGATTGCTGGAGGGTATGGTGGCTGCAAGACACTGAAACGCACTCCTGTCAGAGTGGGCGGAGGCACAACCGATGTGAGCTCGGTCTAGCCAAGCAGGGGCGGAGGGGACACGCAAAAGCAGTCTGACAGCTGCGGGCCAGTCTGTGACCCCACTTGTGGGGAAAAATAGGAGCAAAGATCTGCTCTATGACCCTGCGCAAGCCGGCCCTGATGACGGGGACAGGGCTAGGACCAGAGACGGGCAAGGGGCTCACGGCTGAGCTCACACTGCCAACCCCACCCAGACAGAGAAACCGCGGTTTGCCATCCTGTGTGCACGAGCAGGCTCCTAACACGGGGACGAGGTACACCCTGAGACCAACGAAAGTTCGCAGCTGAGCTCATGCTACTAGCCCCGCTCGGACGGAGAAACCACTGTTTGCGATCCTTTGTGCGCGAGCGGGCTCCTAACGCAGGAACAGGGTAGACCCCGAGATGAGCGGAAGTTCGTGGCTGAGCTCACGCTGCTAGCCCCGCCTGGCCGAAGAACCGCGAATTGCCATCCTACGTGCGCGAGCTGGCTCCGAATGAGAAGGCGTGGTAGAATCCTGAAAGATCAGAAGCTAGCAGCTGAGCTCACGCCAGCAAACATGCCCGGCCCAATAAACCACGGTTTGCGACCCTGCGCAGGAGGGCCCTGGCCTCGAGGGCGGGGCTAAATTCTGGACGGGCAAAGGCGCACAGATGAGAGGGCGTCAAAAGCCCCGCCCAACCCGTGAAACTGTGGCAAGCAGGCTCTCACTGCGGGGGCTGGGCGTAAGCCTTTTGGAAACAGGCTGGGTCCGCAGGTGAGCAAAGGTGCTCACCTCTGCCCTTGGTGCTGAGGCTTGTGGCTTGAGTGACAGCCCCTGCCATGGAGAAGAGGCGAAAATCACAGCAACAGCCGCAGTAGGCTGATGCTGGCAACACCCATACCCAACAGCCCTAGGGAACAGCAGAGGGCGTGGCAGGCCTGCAGACAGACCACACCTAAAGAACACAAAGGCAACACCTACTGGACTCCAGTGCCCACAACTTGCCTATACACAGATAAAATGGGCAGGCCGAGGAATGCAAACCATATGAATCAAGAGAAATCTCCAAAGAAGGACCTAAATGAACCAGATATAACCAAACTACCAGAAGCAGAATTTAGAATAATGATAGAATGCTCAAAGAAATTAGAGAAACAATGGATAGTCACTATGAACATATGAACACCTAAATAAAGAGATAACAAGTATAAAAAACGAAATTGAAATAATAAAAAAGAATCAGACAGAAATGACAAATATAGTATCAGAACTGAAGACCACAATGGAAGGAATTAAAAGCAGGATGAATCACGCTGAGGATCGAATAAGGAAGTTAGAGGACACAATAAACAAAGTTACAGAAGCAGAGAAGAAAAAGGAAAAAAGACTAAAAAAAATGTGAGGAAACTCTAAGGGAGCTCTATGACAACCTGAAGAGAAACAACATTCGTATCATAGGGGTACCTGAAGAAGAGGAGAGAGGACAGGAAATGGAAACTTTGTTCAATCAAATCATAGCAGAAAACTTCCCTAAATTAAGGCTGGGAAACACTCCACATGTTCAAGAAGCACACAGAACTCCATTAAAGAGAAACCCAAAAAAATCTACACCAAGACACATCATAGTTAAAATACCAAAGTTAATGGATGAAAAAAAAATCGTAAAAGCTGCTAGAGAAAAAAGGCTATCACCTACAAAGAAGCCCCCATAAGGATGACATCATACTTCTCAACAGAAACACTTGAGGCCAGAAGGGAATGGCAAGATATATTCAAAGTAATGCAGAACAAGAAACTACAACCAAGACTATTCTATCCAGCAAGGCTAATATTTAAAATTGAAGGAGAAATAAAGAGCTTCACAGACAAAAAAAGCCTCAAGGAATTCATTAAAACCAAACCAATTCTCCGAGAGATACTAAGGGGCCTGTTGTGAACAGTTCAAAGGGAGGAAACAATATAGCAAGAAAAAAAAAATACAGCTTTAAAGAACAAAATGGCAATAAACATCTACATATCAATAATAACCTTAAATTTAAATGGATTAATGATCCAATCAAAAGACATAGGGAAGCTGCGTGGATAAAGAAACAGAACCCATACATACGCTGTCTACAAGAGACATACCTTAAAACAAAAGATGCACATAGACTGAAGGTAAAAGGATGGAAAAAAATATTTCATGCAAATGGAAATGAAAAAAGGGCCGGGGTAGCAGTACTTATATCTGACAAAATGGACTTTAAAACAAAGGCTGTAGTAAGAGATAAAGAAGGACACCACAAAATGATAAAGGGAACAATTCAACGGGAAGATATAACTATTATAGATATCTACACACCAAATATAGGAGCCCCGACATACAAAAAGCAGACTTTGATGGACATAAATAAAGGGCGAGATTAACAGCAATACTATCATAGTAGGAGATTTCAATACCCCACTAACATCATTGGATAGATCCTCAAGAAAGAAAATTATTAAAGAAACAGCAGACTTAAAGGATACACTAGATCAACTCGATTTAATAAATATCTTCAGAACTTTTCACCCCAAAGCAGTAGAATATACATTCTTCTCAAGCGCTCATGGTACATTTTCTAGGATAGACCACATGTTAGGACACAAACATGGTCTCAAGAAATTTAAGAAGATTGAAATCATATCAACCATTTTCTCTGATCACAATGACATGAAACTAGAAATTAACCACAAAAGAAAAACTGAAAAGTACTCAAACACTTGGAAACTAAATAGCATGATATTAAATAATGAATGGATTAACAATGAGATCAAAGAAGAAATAAAAACGTTTCTAGAAACAAATGATAATGACCATACATCAACTCAAAATTTATGGGACACAGCAAAAGCAGTACTGAGAGGGAAGTTCATTGCACTATAGGCATAAAAAGCTAGAAAAAGCTCAAATAAGCAACCTGACCCTGCAGCTAAAAGAGCTAGAAAAATAACAGCAAATAAAACCCAGGACAAGTAGAAGAAAGGAAATAATAAAGATTAGAGCAGAAATAAATGACATAGAGGCTAAGGAAACAATAAAGAGGATCAATGAAACCAGAAGCTGGTTCTTTGAAAAGGTAAAGAGGATTGATGAACCTTTAACTAGACTCACCAAGAAAAAAAGAGAGAGAACTCAAATAAATAAAATTAGAAAGGACAGTGGAGAAATAACAATGGATACAACAGAAATACAAAGCATTGTAAGAAAATACTATGAAGAACTCTATGCCAAAAAATTAGACAATCTTGGTTAAATGGACAAATTTCTGGAGTCATATAAACTTCCAAAAATCAATCTGGAAGAATCAGAACACCTAAACAGACCAATCACAACAGATGAGATCGAAACAGTTATCAAAAAACTCCCAAAAAAGAAAAGTCCTGGGCCTGATGGCTTCACAAGTGAATTCTACCAAAAATTCAAAGAAGAACTAACTCCTATCCTCCTCAAGCTATTTCAAAAAATTCAAGAGGAAGAAAGACTTCCAAACTCCTTTTATGAGGTGAGCATAATTCTGATGCCAAAACCAGGCAAAGACAACACAAAGAAAGAAAATTATAGGCCTATATCCCTGATGAATTTAGATGCTAAAATTCTCAACAAAATATTAGCCAACCGGATCCAGCAATATATGAAAAAAATCATACACCATGATCAAGTGGGATTTATTCTGGAGAGGCAAGGCTGGTTTGATATTCGCAAATCAATCAATGTGATTCATCACGCAAACAAAAGGGAGAACAAAAATCACATCATAAATTCAATAGATGCAGAAAAGGCATTTGATAAAATCCAGCACCCATTCATGCTCAAAACTCTCAGTAAAGTAGGAATACAAGAAACATTCCTTAACATGATAAAGGCCATCTACGACAAACCCACAGCAAACATCATACTAAATGGACAAAAATTAAAAGCAATCCCCCTAAGATCAGGAACCAGGCAGGGTTGCCCACTTTCACCTCTCTTATTCAACATAGTTCTGGAAGTCCCAGCTGCAGCAATCAGACAAGAAGAAGAAATAAAAGGCATCCAAATTGGAAAAGAAGAAGTAAAACTGTCACTATTTGCAGATGATATGATATTGTATATAGAAAACCCTAAAGTCTCAGTCAAAAAACTACTGGACCTTATAAATGAATTCAGCAAGGTGGCAGAATATAAAATTAATACTCAGAAATCAGAGGCATTTCTATATACAAACAATGAACTGTCAGCAAAAGAAATTAAGGAAACAATCTCCTTCACTATTGCAGCCGAAAAAATAAAATTTCTAGGAGAAAATTTAACCAAGGAGGTTAAGGTTTGTACTCAGAAAATTATAAAACATTGATAAAAGAAATCAAGGAAGATACAAACAAGTGGAAGCATATACCGTGCTCATGGCTAGGAAGAATAAACATCATTAAAATGTCTATATTACCCACAGCAATTTATAAATTCAATGCAATACCAATTAAAATACCAATGACATACTTCAAAGATATAGAAAACATATTCCAAAAATTTATATGGAACCAAAAAGGAACACGAATAGCCTCAGCAATCTTAAAAAGAAAAAATAGAGCAGGAGGTATCACTCTTCTGGATATCAATGTCTACTACAAGGCCATTATACTCAAGACAGCTTGGTACTGGCATAAGAACAGACACATTGATCAATGGAACAGAACAGAGAACCCAGAAATAAACCCACAGCTTTATGGACAACTGATATTTGACAAAGGAGAAAAGAACATACAGTGGAGTAAAGACAGCCTCTTTAACAAATGGTGCTGGGAAAATTGGACATCTACCTGCAAAAAAATGAAACTAGACCATCAACGTACACCATTCACAAAAACAAACTCAAAATGTATAAAAGACTTAAACTTAAGCCGTGAAACCATAAGCATCTTAGAAGAAAACATAGGCAGCAAGCTTTCCGACATCTGTAGCAGCAATATATTTGCCGATTTATCTCCACGGGCAAATGAAATAAAAGGCAAGATAAACAAATGGGACTATATCAAACTAAAAAGGTTTTGCACCGCTAAAGACAATAAGAACAGAATAAAAAGACAAACCACACAATGGGAGAACATATTCGACAGCACATCTGATAAGGGGTTAATAACCAAAATTTATAAAGAACTTATAAAACTCAACACCAAGAAGACAAACAATCCAATCAAAAAATGGGCAAAAGAAATGAATAGAAATTTCTCCAAAGAAGACATACAGATGGCCAAAAGACATATGAAAAAATGCTCAACATCACTCATCATTAGAGAAATGCAAATTAAAACCACAATGAGATATCACCTCACACCAGTCAGAATGGCACTCATCAGCAAAACAACACAGAATAAATGCTGGCGTGGATGTGGGGAAAAGGGAACCCTTCTGCACTGCTGGTGGGAATGCAGACTGGTGCAGCCACTGTGGAAAACAGTTTGGAGATTCCTCAAAAAATTAAAAGTCAAACTGCCTTTTGACCCGGCTATCCCACTTTTAGGAATATACCCTAAGAACACCTTAACACTGTTTGAAAAGAAGAAATGCGCCCCCATGTTCGTGGCAGCATTGTTCACAATAGCGAAGATCTGGAAACACAGCCCAAGTGTCCGTCAGAAGACGAGTGGATTAAAAAGCTATGGTACATATATACTATGGAATACTACTCAGTCATAAGAAACGATGACATCGGATCATTTACGACAAAATGGTTGTACCTTGATAGCATTATACGGAGTGAAATAAGTAAATCAGAAAAAAGAAAACTGAGAACAGCATGATTTGATACACAGGTGGGACATAAAATTGAGACTATGAGACATGGACAAGAGTGTGGTGGTTACGGGGTCGGGGGAGGGAGGGTTGGGTGGGAACAGGGGAAGGGTAGGGGCACAGGGAAAACCAGATAGAAGGTGACAGAGGACAATTTGACTTTGGGTGACAAGTATGCAACACAATTGAATGATAAGATAATCTGGAGATGTTTTCATTGTACATATGTACCCTGATTTATTGGTGTCACCCCATTAAAGTTAATTTAAAAAAATGTAAGGTATTTTTCCCCCGTCAAGAAAGAAGGAACAGGCAGGCCGAGAGCCACAAAGTGTGGTATAAAGGCTTTATTAAGTACCGCGCATCCCGCCCAATGATGTCCTCCGGTCCCGGGTTTCAGGGGCTGGATGACTGGCCAAGGATTAAACAACATGGAGGTATTTAAATGGGTCCTCTTGGGTGGGCGAGCTAATATGACATAGTAGAAGTCTCATTAAGTGACAGGATAGTTGCTTTTCTCCCAAAGGTTTCTGGGAAGTGTAGTTCTGGCGAACCTTGCCATGTGGGCAATCCCAGACAAAGACCGGGGTCTGGTTTCTCCACATGACCGTTCCCATTGCTAATCACCCTACAGAGAGAATATCGGAGACTTTACTGCCTATGTTTCCTTCCAAGATGTTTATGGTTTCGCAACTTACATTTAAGTCTTTTATTCATTTTGAGTTTATTTTTGTGAATAGTGTAAGTTGGTGGTCTTGTTTCATTTTTTTTGCATGTACCTGTCCAATTTTCCCAACACCATTTATTAAAGAGACTGTCTTTACTCCACTGTATGCTCTTACCTCCTTTGTCAAATATCAATTGACCATAAAGGCGTAGGTTTATTTCTGGGATCTCAGTTCTGTTCCATTGATCTGTATGCCTGTTCTTATGACATATACACAATAGAATACTACACTGATGTGAAAAAGAAGGAAATATTACCTTTTGTGACAGCATGGATGGATCGGCAGATTATTATGTACATAACATGGAGATATAGATAACAGAACAGCAATTACTAGAGGGAATGGGGGAGGGTGTTAGGGAAAGGGGGGCAAAGGGGGCATAAAAAGGGACACAGGTGGGGGGTGAGGGAGTTATATTTAGTGGGACACTTGAATCCATGTAAACACAATAAATTAAAAATTAAAAAAAATAAGATACCCAGCAGAGCAGTCTATTGGGGAAAAAACTATTCCAAATTAATTTATCTTGGCCTTCAAATTCTAGTTGTACATAAACATATGTGCACCTCACTCTTAGCCCTGACCCCTTTGATTTCACACATCTTTCTTCTCAGCATGGCTGGAGGCGGTCTTGCTGCCCTTGGTGGTGCTCTTGGTGGTACTGAGCCGGGCAGCCCAGATCAGCTCATTCTCCTGTGTGTGGAGAGTCTGACTAATGAGTTCGACGTATAGGTCACCATGACTGCGGAGTTCCTGCTTTCCCAGCAGGCGGCAGAGAGACACTCCCTCACTCCTTCTGTCCTTTTCCAGGGTGGAGCTTCAGCATGGGGTCAGCCTACCAGTTTCACAGCTGGCGTGTGTTCGTGATCGTCTGCGCCCTCCCCTGTGTCTCCTCAGTGGTGGCTCTCACATTCATGCCTGAAAGCCCACGGTTCTTGTTGGAGGTAACACTTGTTATTACCAACACTCAAGGAAGCCACATACAGTGGAAAGTGTTACTAGTTAATTCTGGAATGTATGTCTGTCTCTTTGGGAGGTATATTTTTCCTTCCTACTGTGGTGGTTTTGGTGTCATGGAGACATGCTCTCAACAACCGGCCTGTGGACAAGCTGCTTTGTGACCAGAAAGCACTAGTGTTCCTCCTTAAGTACCTTTTTGCTCAATAAAGAGAACATGGCCTATTGTTTTATAAATGAAAGTTTACCATCCAGAGGTGCTATTTCTTGTTATAGGCACAGCCACTGAACTGCTGAGGTATCCAAGGATATCCAAGTAGTCAGTATGTTCCAATGGGATATAACTAAATGCATTTGCACAATTATACCCAATTTGACTGACAATTCAAACTGGTTATTGAAAAATAAGGAAGTGTAAGAGTGTCACCTACTCTCCGCTCAATTTTTTTAGGTTGGAAAACATGATGAAGCTTGGATGATTCTGAAGTTAATTCATGACACAAACATGAGAGCACGGGGGCAGCCTGAGAAAGTCTTTACGGTGAGTTCTGCTCCTCAGTGAATCATCTATGCCAGGGATTGGGAACTTTTCCTGAGAAGGCCAGATTGTAAATCCTCCCTCTCTGTACCAGTTCCACTTGTCCTTCCATTACTCATACTTTTGCCATTTTCCATAAGCCTGCCACTCTGCTGTTGTAGGTGCTGTCTCCTCTGCATGAATTTTCTTCAATTTTTTTGTTACAAAGTTTATTCTGAGTGAGAAAACTAGTCGAAATTAATGAAAATTAGGTACATGGAACATTTTTTTAGAAGAAACATGGTTTTTAAATCTTTTACTACATACATCATATAGTTAGATAAAAAATGTTTTGTCTAAAATGGGTTTCAGACATACAGTAAGACATAGTGGGACAAAAGTAAGATCTCCAATGTCTTATAAAAAATATCAATTATAGTTCTTCAAATGTGAAATAGTTCCTGATTAAACAGTCCTCTGACATCTAATTTACTTATTTTATTTTTATTTAGAAAAGACATTTTTCATAATGTAAAGAAAGACTATAGTTTGGTATCTATACAAATTATCATAGATTCTTCATTACCAAAATCTCTTATGCAGTGTAATGGAGAAATTAAGACCAGTAATAGAGGACCTGGAAGCCTATGAGAAGGCCATTGTTTTGAGTAGATGTACAATAAAGGAAGACTATTTTTATATTAAAGAATCGTGAAGCTGGAGAAATCTTGAGACATTATCTAGATCAGTGGTTCTTAACCTTTTTTTAGGTACCAAACCCACCAGTTTCATATGCGCATTCACTAAACCCTTCTTTAGTGATAAATAAAATATGATTTTATTTTCCAAATTCAAGACATAGGTATATGTTTTTTACTGGTGCACAAAATGAGCCGTGCATGAACATCACCTTGCTCAAAAACAAAACCAACAAAGTGCATGAACTCACAACAAATTACGGTATTATTACTTTATTCTGGCCTCCACAGCAGAGGCTTCTCCGAACCCTGAGACTGACTCATCGAACCCCTAGGGTTCGATAGAACCCAGGTTAAGAACCACTGATCTAGATACTCAATATCACTTAACCCTTGTCAGCCAAGTGAGGGTAAACCCTTTACCAAAGACTTCTGAGAAGGTGTCTTTGTAGGGCTTCATTGCCCTGTTTACCTGCTTTTCTTCCAGAAGGTTAGAGTTATCAAGTCCACTCATGGTCATCCCTGTTAACAATTATGTAAGGCAGGAATAAGGTGGGAACAATCCAAAAGAATGAATATCATTTATGTAACTTTCAAAGTCATTATATGCCTCTACCATGACAAATTTTTCTTTTTTCCTTGTTATAGCTATAATACAATGAGTTTGCATGTGTTCCTTCAAGATCTCCTTTTTATTTATTTATTTTTTTTACAGGGACAGAGAGAAAGTCAGAGAGAGGGATATATAGGGACAGACAGACAGGAATGGGGAAAGGTGAGAAGCATCAATCATTAGTTTTTCGTTGCCGTCGCAACACCTTAGTTGTTCACTGATTGCTTTCTCACATGTGCCTTGACCACGGGCCTTCAGCAGACCGAGCAACCTCTTGCTGGAGCCAGCGACCTTGGGTCCAAGCTGACGAGCTTTTGCTCAAGCCAGATGGGCCCGCGCTCAAGCCGGCGAGCTCAGGCTCTCGAACCTGGGTCCTGCGCATCCCAGTCCGATGCTCTATCCACTGTGCAACCTCCTGGTCAGGCCAAGGTCTCCTTTTTAAACTCTTTTTCCTATGATCCACCTTAAATATTCTCTTCCAGGGCTTTATTATCAGCTATTTTCTGTTTTAACTCTACATACCCTCCTTAGCAAACCTCATCTTCTTCTGCATCTCTGTCACCTAAAGGAGCTCCAGACGTGCATGTTGAAGGTCTATGGCCGTTATTCAATGTTCAATGTTCTGTAGACCCTTTGGAATTCCTAAATCTGAACTTACCACTTTAAGAGTCTCCAAGCCTCTTTCTTGTCATAAATTCTATCAGGTTCCACTAGCACTACCCAAATTGAAGCCCTAAAACAATCCTATTTCCTTCTTTCCTTTATCTTCATTATACACACACACACACACAAATATATACACACACACATATATATATTGCTCTATTATATTATTCTCCATCCAAAATATCATTCATCATTGTTCCTTACTTTTCATCCTCACTGCCACTGATTTAGTTCACTCCTCATTACTCACTGCCTTTTGTTCTTTGACTGTTTTTCAGCAATGCCAAAGTCTTTGTAGTTGCTCAGTACACTGTTTCTTCTCACACCTCTGGATGCTTGCACATGGTATTTCTCGCACTTGGAATGGCCTCCAAACAGTTTACATAAATGGAAAATGACATAAACTCCATCTCAAATTTCATAGTCCATGAAACCTTCTCTCTTCTCACTCCCAGGTCACCTTGGGTGTTCTATACCATATGTCTCTCCCATCTGATATATACCTCCATCAGAGTACTTTGTATCCTAATTGCTTGGAGGATGTGATGTTTGATATTTGCACTTTCGGGGAGCAGTGTCGGGCCTGGCACTCCCATAGGTACCAATGAATTAATGAGCGAACAGACATTGATGACTGGATAAGAGGAAGCCTCCCAATAGTAATATATTGAGTAATAGGAATGCCCCTGTAATTAAAAAAATATCTAGATAACAATATCACAAAATAATGTCTACATGAATTATTTTGAGCTGACTCTATTGAGAATCCCATATTTAACTCAGACACTATTTTTGTTAAATACAGACATCTTTGTTTATGTAGTTAGGAAGAAGCTACTGCCTACATGATATAATTTGAAAGATAACAAGCTTCCCCATATCACATCCATCAAAAGCCAACCTTGGTACCTGATTCTCACAATAGAAGTGCTGCTTTGGATGTTGGCAGAATCTCCAGGGGGAAAAAATAATAATAACTTGTTCAGAAGTTATCCCTGGCAGGGGTAACATGTGTGCACATTTCTCTGCCTCTCTCAGATTTATCATAATCAGGGAATGTTGCCTAACAGGATAAGAAGGGACAGATCCACAGGAACCATTCTCCCTTTCTCTCTGTGTCTTTTCAGGCTGCATTCTCAGTTTTTGAAAGCATTACTTCCCCTGACTCTTGGTTGTTTTCTTTAGTAAAAGCAGGCTAACTTAAGTCATTACAGCTTTTCATGCTGAACCTCCATTATTCATTCCCCTTGTATGACTGAAGAATCAGGGTTGCCATTGGCACTCATTCACTTAACCTTGCACCATGGTCACCAATAGGTATTTGCTGACGGGTCACTGTGGGTTAGCTAGGCTGTGGGAGAAGGAAGAGAGGGTCATAGTGATGTTCCAAGAATAAACTTTGATGGGAAAACTTTATGAACTATGGTTAAGGGCCAAATTCAGCAAATAAGTAGGTTCCTACCAAAAAATATATACAATCACTTTAATCCAAGCAAAATAATTCTTAATCCAGAAGTTAACCTATCTGGATGTTCGATCTGCTAATAATGTATGTCTTTTGTAATAATAATTTAGAGAAGGGCATTTTGGTTTCACACTATTCTGTTACTATTTGCCCTACCCCCCATTTCTCTATAATATTCCTCCTATTCATTCTTTATTCAGTTCATTTAGGTGCAGCTCGGGTTTGTATACTTACACCAGCAGCCTCACATGTGTGTAGAGGGATTATCAAATATCTGCTTTTTTGTTGGAGTTGGCTTTTGCTTTTTTAAAAACAAACTGTAAGCCTAAACCGAGCAACTTCGGAAAAGAGAACTCAGCACTTTGTCCTCTGTTGTTACTTGCAGGTAAACAGAATTAAAACTCCCAAACAAATAGATGAGCTGATTGAAATTGAGAGTGACACAGGAACATGGTACAGGAGGTGTTTCGTTCGGGTCCACACAGAACTATACGGAGTAAGTAAAAAGCTTGTCCTGAATTATTGTCCAACTTGTTCCGTTTCAGGTTAGTCAGAAGCAGGGTTGACTAGACGAGCTCCATGAATGGGGCTCTTCCAAGTCCTGCCCAGGACACCTGATTCCTGGAGTAAGACCAGGTAATATGATCCCCTTGGGATCATTGAGGTAACTAAGACATTCTGTCTTTGGAAAGGGATGGTGTTCAGCAAAGATTCTTTTCTTTCTTCTTTAATTAATTTTAATGGGGTGACATTAATAAATCAGGATACATATGTTCAAAGAAAATATCTCCACATTATCTTATCATTCAATTATGCTGCATCACTCAAAGTTAAATTGTCCTCTGTCACCTTCTATCTGGTTTTCTTTGTGCCCTTAAGTTCCCCCCTCTTCCACCCTCTCCTCCCTCCCCCCACCCCATAACCACCACACTCTTGTCCATGTCTCATAGTCTCACTTTTATTTCCCACCTATGTATGAAATCATGCTGTTCTCTGTTTTTTTCTGTTTTACTTATTTCACTCCATATAATGTTATCAAGGTCCATCCATTTTGTTGTAAATGATCCAATGTCATCATTTCTTATGGCTGAGTAGTATTCCATAGTATATATGTACCATAGCTTTTTAATCCACTTGTCCTCTGACGGAAACTGGGCTGTTTCCAGATCTTCGATATTGTGAACAATGCTGCCATGAACATGGGGCACATTTCTTCTCTTCAAACAGTGCTATGGTGTTCTTAAGGTATATTCCTATAAGTGGGATAGCTGGGTCAAAGGGTAGTTCGATTTTTTTTTTTTTTTTTAAGAATCTCCCTACTGTTTTCAACAGTGGCTGCACCAGTCTGCGTTTCCACCAGCAGTGCAGGAGGGTTCCCTTTTCTCCACATCCTCGCCAGCACTTGTTCTGTGTTGTTTTGCTGATGAGTGCCATTCTGACTGGTGTGGGGTGATATCTCATTGTGGTTTTAATTTGCATTTCTCTAATGATTAGTGATGTTGAGCATTTTTTTATATGCCTATTGGCCATCTGTATGTTCTCTTTGGAGAAATTTCTATTCATTTCTTTTACCCATTTTTTGATTGGATTGTTTGTCTTCCTGGAGTAGAGTTTTATATGTTCTTTATAAATTTTGGTTATTAACCCCTTATTAGACGTGTTGTCGAATATGTTCTCCCATTGTGGGGTTTGTCTTTGTATTCTGTTCTTATTGTCTTTAGCTGTGCAAAAACTTTTTAGTTTGATATAATCCCATTTGTTTATCTTGCCTTTTATTTCATTTGCCCGTGGAGATAAATCGGCAAATATATTGCTGCTACAGATGTCGGAAAGCTTGCTGCCTATGTTTTCTTCTAAGATGCGTATGGTTTCACGGCTTAAGTTTAAATCTTTTATACATTTTGAGTTTGTTTTTGTGAATGGTGTAAGTTGATGGTGTAGTTTTATTTTTTTGCAGATAGATGTCCAATTTTCCCAACACCATTTGTTAAAGAGGCTGTCTTTACTCCATTGTATGTTCTCTCCTTCTTTATAAAATATCAGTTGTCCATAAAGGTGTGGGTTTATTTTTGGTTTCTCTGTTCTGTTCCATTGATCTATGTGTCTGTTCTTATGCCAATACCAGGCTGTCTTGAGTATAATGGCCTTGTAGTAAACCTTGATATCTGGAAGAGTGATACCTCCTGCTTTATTTTTTCTTTTTAAGATTGCTGAGGTAGACTGACCTGTGGTAGCGCGGTAGATAAAGCGTCGACCTGGGAACACTGAGGTCGACAGTTCAAAACCCTGTACTGGTCTGGTCAAGGCACATATGGGAGTTGATGCATCCCACTCCTCCCCCCTTTCTCTCTCTCTCTCTCTCTCTCTCTCTCTCTCTCTCTCTCTCTCTCTTACTCTGTGTCTGCTCTCTAAAAAAAAATGAATAAAATAAAAAATAAATAAAAATAAGATTGCTGAGGTTATTCGTTTTCATTTTTGGTTCCATATAAATTTTTGGAAAATGTGTTCTATATCTGAAGTATATCATTGGTATTTTAATTGGTATTGCATTGAATTTATAAATTGCTTTGGGTAATATAGACGTTTTAATGATATTTATTCTTTCTAACCATGAGCTCGGTATATGCTTCCACTTGTTTGTATATTCCTTGATTTCTTTTATCAATGTTTTATAATTTTTTGAATACAAGCCTTAACCTCCTTGGTTAAATTTACTCCTAGATACTTTATTTTGTTGGTTGCAATAGTGAAGGGGATTGTTTTCTTAATTTCTTTTGCTGACAGTTCATTGTTGGTATATAAAAATGCCTCTGATTTCTGAGTATTAATTTTATATCCTGCCACCTTGCTGAATTCATTTATAAGGTCCAGTAGTTTCTTGACTGAGACTTTACGGTTTTCTATATACAATATCATATCATCTGCAAATAATGACAGTTTTACTTATTCTTTTCCAATGTGGATGCCTTTTATTTCTTCTTCTTGTCTGATTGCTATAGCTAAGACTTCCAGAACTATGTTGAATAAAAGTGGTGAAACGGGGCACCCTGCCTGGTTCCTGATCTTAAGGAGATTGCTTTTAATTTTTTTCCATTTAGTATGATGTTTGCTGTGTGTTTATCGTAGATGGCCTTTATCATGTTAAGGAATGTTCCCTGTATTCCCACTTTACTGAGAGTTTTGAGCATGAATGGGTGCTGGATTTTATCAAAAGCCTTTTCTGCATCTATTGAAATTATCATGTGATTTTTGTCCTTCCTTTTGTTTATGTGATGAATCACATTGATTGATTTGCGAATATTGAACCAGCCTTGCCTCTCCAGAATAAATCCCACTTGATCATGGTGTATGACTTTATTCATATATTGCTGGATCCGGTTGGCTAGTATTTTGTTGAGAATTTTAGCGTCTAAATTCATCAGAGATATTGGCCTATAATTTTCTTTCTTTGTGTTGTCTTTGCCCGGTTTTGGAATAAGAATTTTGCTCGCCTCATAAAAAGAGTTTGGAAGTCTTCCTTCCTCTTGAATTTTTTGAAATAGCTTGAGGAGGATAGGAGTTAGTTCTTCTTTGAATTTTTGGTAGAATTCACTTGTGAAGCCATCAGGCCCAGGACTTTTCTTTTTTGGGAGTTTTTTGATAACTGTTTTGATCTCATTTGTTGTAATGGATCTATTTAAGTGTTCTGATTCTTCCAGATTAATTTACGTAAGATTATATGATTCAAGAAATTTGTCCATTTCACCTAGGTTGTCTAATTTTTTGCCATAGAGTTCCTCATAGTATTTTCTTACAATACTTTCTATTTCTTTTGTGTCAGTTGTTATTTCTCTACTCTCATTTCTAATTTTATTTATTTGAATCCGCTCTCTTTTTTTCTTGTTGAGTGTAGTAAAAGGTTCATGAATCTTGTTTACCTTTTCAAAGAACCAGCTACTGGTTTCATTGATCCTCTGTATTGTTTCCTTAGCCTCTATGTCATTTATTTCTGATGTGATCTTTATTATTTCCTTTCTTCTACTGGTCCTGGGCTTTATTTGCTGTTGTTTTTCTAGTTCTTTTAGATGCAGGGTCAGGTTGCTTATTTGAACTTTTTCTAGCTTCTAATGGTATGCCTGTAGTGCAATGAACTTCCCTCTCAGTACTGCTTTTGCTGTGTCCTATAAATTTTGAGTTGATATATGCTCATTTTCAATCAGGTTGCTTATTTGAACTTTTTCTAGCTTCTTATGGTATGCCTGTAGTGCAATGAACTTCCCTCTCAGTACTGCTTTGGATGTGTCCTATAAATTTTGAGTTGATATATGCTCATTTTCATTCGTTTCTAGGAACTTCTTTATTTCTTCTTTGATCTCATTTTGAATCCATTCATTATTTAATAACATGCTATTTAGTTTCTAATTGTTTGAGTATTTTTAGTTTTTTCTTTTGTGGCTAATTTCTAGTTTCATGGCATTGTGATCAGAGAAAATGCTTGATATTATTTCAATCTCTTAAATTTGTTGAGACCATTTTTGTGTCCTAACATGTGGTCTATCCTAGAAAATGTACCTTGAGCACTTGAGAGGAATGTATATTCTACTGCTTTAGGGTGAAAAGTTCTGAAGATATCTATTAAATTGAGTTGATCTAGTGTATCCTTTAAGTCTGCTGTTTCTTTATTAATTTTCTTTCTTGAGGATCTATCCAGTGATGTTAGTGGGGTATTGAAATCCCCTACTATGATAGTATTGCTGTTAATCTCACCCTTTATATCCATCAAAGTCTGCTTTATGTATGTTGGGGCTCTATATTTGGTGCGTAGATATTTATAATAGTTTTATCTTCCTGTTGAATTGTTCCCTTTGTCATTGTGTCGTGTCCTTCTTTATCTCTTACTACAGCCTTTGTTTTAAAGTCCATTTTGTCAGATATAAGTATTGCTACTCCAGCTTTTTTTCATTTCCATTTGCATGAAATATTTTTTTTCATCCTTTTACCTTCAGTCTATGTGCATCTTTTGTTTTAAGGTGTGTCTCTTGTAGACAGCATATGTATGGGTCCTGTTTCTTTATCCATGCAGCTACCCTATGTCTTTTGATTGGATCATTTAATCCATTTACATTTAAGGTTATTATTGATATGTAGTTGTTTATTGCCATTTTATTCTTTAAAGCTGTATTCTTCTTTTGCTATATTCTTTCCTCCCTTTGAACAGTTCACTACAGTCCCCGTAGTATATCTTGCAGAATTGGTTTAGTTTTAATGAATTCCTTGAGGCTTTTTTTTTTTTTTTTTTTTTTTTTTTGTCTGGGAAGCTCTTTATTTCTCCTTCAATTTTAAATGTTTGCCTTGCTGGATAGAGCAGTCTTGGTTGTAGGTTCTTGTTCTGCATTGCTTTGAATATATCTTGCCATTCCCTTCTGGCCTCAAGTGTTTTTGTTGAGTAGTTGAATGGGGGCTCCTTTGTAGGTGATAACCTTTTTTTCTCTAGCAGCTTTTAAATTTTTCTCTTTATTCCTTAGCTTTGGTATTTTAACTATGATGTGTCTTGGTAGATTTCTTTGGGTTTGTCTTTAATGGAGTTCTGTGTGCTTCTTGAATGTGTGAAATGTTTTCCAGCCTTAATTTAGGGAAGTTTTCTGCTATGATTTGATTAAACAAAGTTTTCATTTCTTGTTCTCTCTCCTCTTCTTCAGGAACCCCTATGATGCAGATATTATTTCTCTTCATTTTGTCACAGAGCTCCCTTAGAGTTTCCTCTCATATTTTGAGTCTCTTTTCTTTTTTCTGCTCTGCTTCTGTGCCTTTGTTTATTGTGTCCTCTATCTCGCTGATTCGACCCTCAGCCTCATTCATCCTGCTTTTAATTCCTTCCACTGTGGTCTTCAGTACTGATACTGTATTTGTCATTTCTGTCTGATTCATTTTATTATTTCAATTTCCTTTTTTATACTTGTTACCTCTTTATTTAGGTGTTCATAGTGACTATCCATTGTTGCTCTAATTTCTTTGAACATTCTATCATTATTTTCAATTCTGCATCTGGTAATTTGGTTATATCTCGTTCATTCAGGTCCTTCTCTGGGGATTTCTCTTGATTCATTTGAGTTGCATTTCTCTTCCTGCCCATTTTGTTTGTGTGTAAGAAGGTTGTGGGCACTGGAGTCCAATGGGTGTTGCCTTTGTGTTCTCTAGGTGTGGTTTGTCTGCAAGCCTGCCACCCCTTCTGCCGCTGCCTAGGGCTGTTGGGTATGGGCGTTGCCAGCGCCGGCCCACTTCGGCTATTGCTGTGATTTCCGCCTCTCCTCTGCAGGAGGGGCGCTGTTCTGGTGCCTGGCTCTACAAGCCTCACCTGCCTGGGTCTTCCCCTCACCCCCACATGTTGGGCTGCGCACTGCATTCAAGCCACAAGTCTCAGTACAAAGGGTAGAGGTGAGCACCTCTGCTCAGCTTCAGACCCAGCCTGTTCCTGAGCTTCCGCCCAGCCCCTGCAGTCAGAGCCTGCTCACCACAGTTTCTCGGGTTGGACAGGGTTGCTGATGTGCACTTATCTTTGAGCCTCTGACCGTCCGGAGCTTTATCCCTACCCCCGAGGCCTGGGCCCAGATGCGCAGGATAGCAAAGCACAGTTTATCCAGCTGGGCGGGGCTGCTGGCATGTGCTCAGCCGCAAGCTTCTGCCTGTCCCTGGTCCTAGCCATGCCCCATGGCCAGAGCCAGCTTGCTCAGGGTCCAGGGTAGCAGAGCACATCTCTGCCCATTCTTGGCCTTCTGCTTTTTCCCCGCAGGTGGGGCTACCGGCGGGCCCACAGCTGCCAGACTGCTTTTGCACGTCCCCTCCACCCCTTCTGGGCTAGATCAAGCTCACACTGGCTGGGCCTCCACTCCCGCTGACAGAACCGCGTTTCAGCGTCCCGCCACCACCGTCCCTCTAGCCAGCCCTCAGCAGTGTGGGTGGGTGCACTGCAGCTCAGACCCTAACACTCCATACTGTAGACCTGGAAGCTCCCTCCGTCTAAGTAGCTCTGCTCTAAGTGCCGCGGGAGAGCTTGTTTGGCTGGTGTCCTGTCTCCCTTTGCTGGTATTGCTAGTTCCAGGGAAAATATTCGTTTTTTATTATGGAAGTGACTTAGCCCAGGGGTTAGGGTGGCTGTCCTTCAGAGTGTTTCTCCCTGTGTCTTCAGTCCACACTCTCTTCCCGCTGCTCTGGTCCTCTCCTCTATCCCTGTTCATCAGAGTCCCGGGTGAGTGGTTATGAGAGAGGTTTTCTGCGCTGTCCCTTTAAGAAGAATCTTGGGTCTGAGAAAACTGTCTCTTTCTCACAAAGAGTATCCTCGCTTGTTTCACAGCTCAATACTGTCCAAATGCCTCTTCTAGGCTCTGGGGCTGCAGGCTGGGGTTTTGTTCCTGAGACCCACGTCCCTCCCTCTCCGCCAAACTCTCCTTCCGCCATGCGGGTCTCCGGGCTTTTGTTTACTCCAGGGAGCTGGCAGCCCTCTTCGTGTTTTCACTTTTTCTACCAGTCTCGCTGTGGCTTCTCCACTGTTCCTTGGTTGAAGAGTCCATTTAGGTTAGTTCAAAGTTGGTTTATTCAGATGATGGTTCTTAAAATTAAGTTATAATCCACTTTGGTTCTGGGAGTTGGAAGTTGGTACATCTGCCTACTCCATCGTCATCTTGCCATCTCTCCTTTTCTTTTTAAAGGAAATTTTATAAACTCTCTCCTGCCCTTCTTTCTAACTTCACAATAGATGCCTGAGGTTGCACATGTTTGGCTGACTATTCATTGGGAGAACAACAGACCAAGTGTGATGATATGTGGTCACCAACAGCTCCAGCAAAGATTCTTGGCAGTGATGGGTGCATTGAAGGTTTAAGTTCGCCTATTGTCCTCCAGGAAGCTGATAAATGAAAATTTGGTTTTTTATAGCCTTTAACTTTTAAATTTTAAGTTCAAATGAACCCAGTGCAAGGAAAACTCAATATTTTAATAATGTTGAAGGGAGTAGAGTATGTGTTTACTAGATAATTGCATTAGTAAACTAATTCTCTGATATCTCACAGATTTGGTTGACTTTTATGAGATGTTTCAACTACCCAGTCAAGGAAAATACAATAAAGCTTACAATTGTTTGGTTCACCCTGTCATTTGGGTAAGTGATGATTAAATTCTTGTTGAGTAAAATCTTTAAATTTCCACACTGTAACTCCCAGTCATGCTGCTTTCTTGTCTTATACTGTTTGATGCTGTTAACTTTTAGGAAAGAATTTTTTCAGTTTACAGTTGCTTACAACTATGTTTTTAACCTGGTCATTTTACTTATCTTATCATAAAGCAGAGGTGACAAAACCAACAGTATTTGAAAAGTCTGATTGATTTGTCCCCCATGACTTCTCTACCCTCCTCTCCTCATGTGCTTGGCCCCATTATTTTCTCTTCCTTGAAGACACAAGAAGAGTAATAAACACATTCAGGTCAATAGGATCTTCATGTCTGGTGGAGCCCCACATTTATGCCACAAGTTCCATGCCTTCACGTCCTTAAATTAAAATAGGCAGGTCATCAGACATGACTGATCTTTTCCAGTGGTGTGAGTTGTAATAAAGAAACAAACAAAAAGTGTTGGTCAAAAGACCTAGCATCTTGTTCTGCATTTGACTTGGAGGCATTACTAAGCTTTAGTTCCTCATTTCTAAGTTGAGAATGTCGATTTAGAATATATAAAGTAACTCCCACCCAAGTTCTAAAAATCCTATTAATCTATGAAGGAAGAGAAAGATGAAAATTAACATGTATTAAGTGCCTACTATGTACAAAACACTACCCTAGGTGTTAAGCAAGACCAAAGTTCTATTCTTAAAATGTAAAGAGTAACATTATAATAATTATCTGGTTTGTTTTATAATTTATTAATGATCACACTTTAAGCTGTATGGCTTTCTTACTGATATCCCCAAGATTTCAAACGGTATGCAGCATTTAGTGGATATTTAGTAAATGTTTGCTGAATAACTGAAAACTAAGCTGAAACTCCTCCATGTCATTCACTGGGGAACAAAATTTTTAGTGCATCCACAAAAACACTTATTCTTACCTAATGCAAGTGTGCTGATCTCAAATCTGACATTAGTTTTTCTCTGTAAGCTACAGGGGGTTTTTTTGTGTTTATTTTTATTTTATTTTTTTTTGCAATTCAAGATTTTAGGTTTTCATCTTATTGTAAAATTTTCAACATTTAGTTTAACATAATGAAGTAGAATATCTTCTTGGGCATCATCTTTGTGAAAATATAATAATTTATATAATTCAGTAAATACATTAATACACTAAAAGACAAAATTGCATCAGAATTTGTCTACAATTTCATAATAGAACATATTAAAACACTTATTTTAATCATAAAGCTTGCACAAAACTTATTAAATGCTATTCAGGCAAAAATTTGCATTTGTAGCTCTTGGTTTGTGTACTTGTTGAGGAAAATCTTGTTTGATGCTCCAGCAGTAGTCTGCTCATCACTAACAGCACCAAGATTTTTGGGAAACTTATCAAGGTGACTGTTCAGGAAATGAATCTTAATGCCTATGTTCCATCCAATGTTGCAGAAAGCCAACAGCATCCTTTGAACCAGAAGTTCATAGTTTTCTGCTTTTCTGTTGCCAAGGAAGTTCTTTGTAACTGCCACAAAAGACTGCCATGCTGCTTTCTCCTCCTTATTTATCTTCCTGGCAAATTATTTGTCACATCTGAGGGTTCGAATTTGAGGTCCATCAAATACACCTGCTTTTATCTTCTTGAAAGACAAGGCAGGAAAAGCAGAAATAATATGTTGAAAGCATTCAAAGCCTGAACAAATTGCTTCATTAAGCCAAGTTTGATGTGAAGTGGGGGAAAAATGATCCTGTCTTGATTAACTACAGGTTCATTCACAATATTTTGCATCCCTACTTCCAGAGCTTCATGTTTCGGCCATTCCTTCTGTATCCAGTGTTTCTCCCGAGCTCGGCTGTCCAACAAACACAGAAAGCAAGGATACTTTGTGAAACCTCTCTGTTTTCCTAGCAGAAAATTTACCATTTTAAGATGCACACAAATGATCTAGTTATGCTCCTCATACTTCAGAAAGTTGAGGACAATATTTATGTCATTATAATCTTCTCAGAGATGAGTTGAATAACCAATTGGAACCACTGTATAAGCATTACCGTTGTGTAGGAGAACACATTTCAGACTCCTTTGAGAGCTGTCAAGAAATAGCCAACATTCTGTTGGACTGTAAGTGGCAATACCTACCTGGCTGAGAAGACTACTGATATTGTGATAGTAAACAAAGTGTTTGTCTTTGAAAAAAAAGTCCACAAAAATTTGTTCATGCTTCCTGAAATTGGATACTTTAGCTCACTGGTGAAGTACATTCTTTTCTTGAAGCCTGTAGGCTAATAACTCAGCTGCTTTCTTTGATAGGCCAAAATCTCTTACTAAGTCATTCGATTTAGGTTGGCTAAAATGCTGAGGGCTTAATGACTGCTTGGCATCATTAAAAGACCCTTCAGATTCTACAATTTCCTCATGCATCTTATCAAAATACACTTGATCACCATGTTCACTTTCTTCATCCTTAGAAGAAATAAAACCATTGAAAACTGGAACCGGGAGTGTCTCAGAGTGTGGGATAGGTCGTATTGCTGAAGGAATGTTAGGATATGCGATCATATGCCATTTTTTCTTGCCAATGCCCTTTGTATGGATCAAACAGAAATAACAGTTATTGCTGTGGTCCTTAGATTCATGCCAAACCATGGGAATACCAAAAGGCATTTCTTTGCATTTTCCTTTTGTCCAGTCACGAAGCATTTCCTCACAATTATGACACACAATATGAGGAGCCCAATTCTTGTCTTGATCGCCAAGGGGAACTTGAAATTAGACAATATATGCACATGTCACAAATGATGAAATATTGCACCTTTGATGTTGAAGTGTGTAACAGCCACATATATAACAGAAGGTGTGAGGAATATCTTTACATTTACGCTTACTCGAAGAAGCCAGGATTCAATTTTAAAATAAAATAAGAGGGTGTTTTTATCAGATAATAATTTTTTACATTTAAAAACAAATTCAATTATGTAAAAGTGATGTTTGTATAACATTAATTGCATTGTGGTTATGTTCAATCCAAGAGTCATTGCCCTTTAACTCCAATTGAAAAACCAATGCATGCCATTAACTGTAACAAAAATAAATTAAAATTGCATAAAAACTAGAGCATGCACCACAAAATGAATTTAATATTTGGAATTAGCAATGCAGACATATAGAAAAACAGTTATAAAACTTCATGCAACAGAAAATGAAAAAAAAATTGTTCCCCAGTGTTATATACATTCCAGAATAGTGTGCTTCCTCATGGTTGCTACTTGTAAGGTTTTTTTTGTCCTTTGTATATGACTAGAAAGCAATGTCATAGATGTTGCATCTCTGACTCATTTATTACTCGGTGGTCATATGTTCACAGTGATTTAATTCACAACCTTTGAAGAGAAGGGAATCCTGAACCAGAGATGTTTCCAGAATGATGTCAATGATTATAAAACTGTACATACTGAATTTCCTATGTGCTAGGGATTTTGTGTCTGATTTCATCTGAGCAACCACTCAGAAAGGTAGATGCTATCATCAGTCTGGTATCAGACATGGGGAAACTGAGGCTTAGATAACTGACTGAAGATTACACAGCTGGTAAGTGCTCTCTGAACCATTACTCATTGAACATGTCAGGGAGGTGTGCATTGCCTCAGGTGTGCTGACATCTTTACAAACTCACATTTATTTGTCTTTGCAGGTACTATGGATTATCTGTTTGGTTCCCTGATGTCATTAAACATCTACAGTCAGATGAATATGCATCACGAATTAGAAATTTGCCAAGAGACAAATATGCAAATTTCAGTATTAACTTTACAATGGAAAATCAGATTCATAGGGGAATGGAATACTACAATGGCAGGTCCAAAAACTTTGAAATAACTTAATATGCTACCTGTTCACAAAAACTTGTTTCTTACTAACCTTCACTGCACTGAAATATGCATAGTTGGTTTTTTATTATTTATTTATTTTAGTTTGTGTATTTTATAATTTTCTTTTTGTGTGTGTGACAGAGACAGAGACAGAGAGAGGAACAGATAGGGACAGACAGACAGGAAGGGAAAGAGATGAGAAGCATTAAGTTTTTGTTGTGGCTTTTTAGTTGTTCGTTGCTTGTTTTCTCATATGTGCCTTGACGCGGGGGGCTACAGCAGACCGAGTAAACCCTTGCTCAAGCCAGTGATCTTGGGCTCAAGCTGATGAGCTTTGCTCAAACCAGATGAACCCACACTAAAGCTGGTGACCTCAGGGTTTCAAACCTGGGTCCTCTGCGTCCCAGTCCGACGCTCTGTCTACTGCGCCACCACCTGATCAGGCTAGTCATTTTCTTGCTGAATCTGAATTTTTCCAAATGGGCATGAAAGAAAAGGGATTGATTACTTCACTTAAAATTACTTCTGAAAGTGAGCTGCTTTGCATTTGTTAAGTGATAGGATTGACTGATAGGAAATGAAAATTTATATCACTTCTTGGCCTTCTGGCTAAGATCAAGTGTAAAATGAAAATTTGCAGAGACCCTGGGAAGAAACATAAATAACTTAGAGAAGAAAAGAATGAAGTGTATGAAAAAATAAAATGGTTATTCAGTTCAGAAAAGAAATTTGAAGTGTAATTTTTTACCTGTCTTCTATTCCTGAAAAGGGAGATCACTTTTCAGAATTCCTTCCTTCTTCACCATGCTGAATCAAAAATCAGGGTTAAATTGTATCAGTAAAAGTTTCAATTAGAGAAGAAGAATGATTCCCCAAAGTTAAGGGCTATGAAAGTCAAGATTAAGTTAGCAAAGATTGTTTTTGAGTATAGAACAGGGTTCGGGAACCTATGGCTCACGAACCAGATGTGGCTCTTTTGGTGGCTGCATCTGGCTCTCAGACAAATCTTTAACAAAAAGAATAAATAACATTCAAAATATAAAATATTCTCATGTATTACAATCCATTCATTTCCTACCGCTCATGTTCATGGTTGCACGTGGCTGAAGCCAATCACAGCTGTCCTCCGGGACAACACCAAATTTTTATTGGATAATGCATAACATACACAGGTTGTTGTGAGGTCAGAAAGTAAACTTCCCTCCTTTTAATCAAGTAGTCAGCTAGCTAATTGCAGAATCCCTTTTGACAAAGAAGATGTCTAAAAGAAAAAAAGATAAGGAGTATCGTACTTTTCAGCAGGAAGACAGAGGAATTCACCTTTGTGGAGAGAGCAGGTTCTGCACTGTGTCTAATATGCAATGATAAAATTGCATTGGTGAAAGGGTCAAATATAAAGCGGCACTTCGACACACGCCATACTACATTTGCAACAAAATATCCAGCAGGGGACAGCAGGAAGAAAGTATGTCAAGAGCTACTGTGCAGAGTGCAAGCTAGTCAGCAACAATTTCGTGTTTGGACCCAACAAGGTGACAGGAATTCAGCTAGCTTTGCTGGTACTTTAGCAATTGTGAGAAACAGAAAGCCATTCACACATTCATGCTTGATGTTACCAGTGAACTTTTGGATGACTTTTCGGATAAAGACAAGATAATCAAATGAATAAAAGAGATGCCTCTGTCGGCAAGAACTGTTCACGATCGTACCATCATGATGGCAAATCAAATTGAGGCAACACAAGTGAAGGACATAAATGCAGCACCATTCTTTCCTCTCGCTTTATATGAGTCAACAGACATAAGCCATTTATCCCAGTTCAGCGTGATTACAAGGTATGCTGTCAGTGACACACTATGTGAGGAAAGTCTTGCTGTTTTGCCTATGAAAGAGACAACAAGAGGGGAGGATTTATTCAAGTCTTTCACTGAGTTCACTAAAGAAAAGAATCTACCAATGGATAAACTTCTTTCGGTATGTACTGATGGTGCTACGTGCATGGTGGGGAAAAACAGAGGATTCGTAGTGCTTCTTCATGAACATGAAAAGAGACCCATCCTAAGTTTTCACTGCATCCTACATCAGGAGGCGCTTTGTGCTCAGATGTGTGGCGAGCAGCTTGTTGAGGTGATGTCGCTGGTTATTCAGGTGGTCAACTTTATTGCTGCCCGAGCTTTAAATGATCACCAGTTTAAAACACTGCTGGATGAAGTTGGGAATAATTATCCTGGTCTGCTTCTGCACAGCAATGTGTGTTGGTTGTCAAGAGGGAAGGTGCTCGGTCGTTTCACGGCTTGTCTGAGCAAAATCCAGACTTTTCTTGAAATGAAAAACATTGGGCATCCTGAGTTAGCTAACACTGAGTGGCTCCTTAAGTTCTGCTATCTCGTGGGCATGACTGAACATCTGAAACCAGCTCAATGTGAAAATGCAAGGCGTTGGAAATACAGCCTTATCCCTTCAACAAGCAGTGTTTGCATTTGAAAACAAGCTGGAACTCTTCATCGCCAACATTGAAATAGGTCGTTTACTACACTTTGAGAAACTGGGAGAGTTTAAAGATGCATGCACAGCAAGTGACCCTGCTCAACATCTTGATCTCCAACAGCTAGTGGGCTTTACATCTCATCTCCTGCAGTCATTCAAAGCATGCTTTGGAGAATTTCGTGAGCACACTCGTCTTTTCAAGTTCATCACCCGTCCTCACCAGTGTGCACTGGACAGCGCTGACCTGAGTTACATCCCTGGAGTCTCCGTCAGAGATTTGGAGCTACAAGTGGCTGACCTGAAGGCCTCAGACATGTGGATGAATAAGTTCAAGTCACTGAATGAAAATTTGGAAAGACTTGCATGACAGCAAGCAGAGTGGGTGAGCAAACACAAGTGGGGAGAAATGAAAAACTTCAACCTGTGGACCAGCTGATTGTCAAAACTTGGAACCCACTTCCCATCACATAACACAATGCAGCATGTGAATATTGCTGTACTGACAATGTTTGGCTCTACGTATGCCTATGAGCAGTCTTTGTCACATCTAAAGAACGTTAAGATCAACCAACGATCACGTTTAACGGATGGAAGTCTCAATGCCTACATGAAGCTTAACCTCACCATGTATCAACCAGACTACAAAGCCACCAGCAAAACCATGCAGCACCAGAAGTTGCATTAATGGTAAGAAGTACTTTATTCATCATTGGTTAGCAATAGCATAACAACGGTATTAAAAAGAATTCAGAGACTTATTGTACTTTAAAAGTGTTGGTCTTACATAGAATGCACACATTTACTTGTATTTAGTGTTAAACATATTGTATGGTTCTCATGGAACTACATTTTAAAATATATGGCATTCATGGCTCTCTCAGCCAAAATGGTTCCCGACCCCTGGTATAGAATCTGGAATGTCTGCAGATGAGGATGGAGAACTGGCTCAGGACGCTGATTTTGGTTAGTTCATTAAGAAAGGCAAAAGGATGGACAAGGTCATTATTTACATCCATTATTTGTTGTCTGAGCAAGTAATTGCTGCTGTGAGCTTCTGATGGTTTACAGTCATTCTTTGGTAATTGTCCCAGTTTCAAAAGTGATAATAGTAAAAATTTAAAATAATCAAACAGTCTCCCAGGGCAAAACCCAGTTTGGAAAGATGAAAAAGAATTCTGTGGGATGTTTATGGTTTCTAACAAAAAAGAGAATTACCAGCAAGGTGGTAATTGTTTGAATTGACAATTTAGTAAGGGGCCTGTCTAATCCTAATCCTAATCCTAATCCCAATCCCAGCTGTATAGAACCACCAGTACTCTCCCACATTAAGTCTGAACTCAGATCTGAATTTGTTTTTTTAAAAAATTATTACAGTCGAGTGCTCTGTAATTCTAGGTTGAATATTTACTCCTTTTATTTAAAAAAATATTGTTACTCCATTAATTAAAAAAAGAAATTTATAACATATGTTTGTATCTCTAACAGTCATATTTTTAGTAATATCTGTTAAAATTCTAAGATGGCTTTTCAATCATGACTAAGAAATATTTTACATTAGCAATGTAGTGATTAATATTTTAATGCTATTAAAATCATTATGAAATATACATTGGTTTTAGAAGTGATAGAATTTTTTTTACTTTCAAGGAAATTTGAAATACTACTAGCTAACTCATATTTAAAAACATAGCTTTCCTGTTCAACACATAAAATAACAACAAATCCTTATTTACTGATATGAAACAACATCCTAGATAAACTGTCAGCGACAAAGCCAGCTGTAGGATAGTGTGTCTCATTTGCTAGCCTCTTTCTACAGAATGCTTCTTGAAAAGCACACAGAAACTGACAACAGTGGGTGTCTCTGGGCAAAAGAACTGGGTGTCTTGAAAAACTTACTTTTTCCTTTTTCAACGTTTTGAATTTTGTATGATGTGTACTCTGTATATATATTATCCATTCAAAAAAATTGCCCTTCCTAAATTTAGTTCCATTTCAGAAAAACTTATCATCTTAAAAAGTACTGTTACTCTCCTTTAGTGGGCAGATTTACAGTTTAGATGGTTTCTCTCTGGACCCCTAGAGCAGGGGGTTGGTGTAAGATTATTTTTTAAGCTGGTTGGTCTGTTAGGCCACAGTGCACAGTCAGTCCTTAAGGTAAGAACAATTTTGAAAGTACTAATTAATGAATTGCTTTTAAGTGAGTCCACTCACTTGCCTAGAAGAATCAGTCCCTTTCTCCCCTACTTAGAGTGTCATTTGATTTCAAAAGTTTTTTCACAGTTGAAAAGTATTTCCCTCCCAGTGACTGTAAGTATATATTCATAGTCTCTTAATAAATTACTAAGACTCTTTGTTGAGTATTTATCCATGTCTCCTAAGAGTTCTTATCAACACAGACACATCTGAATCATAGACTCTTTTAAAATGTTAGGAGCATTATGACTGTTATCATTTTTCCCGCCTAAAGGTCCCCCTTGTAGCACCCACAACTGTGCATGAGCAGGTGTCATCATTCTACACATGTCCCAAAATAAGCAGAGCCCTCATTATTCCACTTGGTTCAAGGAATATTCTTGGCTCTCAGAAAAAAAAAAATTTCTTGGAATGAGTGTGACCTATGAGTTTCTTGACCCCTGAGTCAATCACTCCTTATATAAATGAAGAATTCTCATGTCCTCTCTTCAGATGAATCCCTACACTAGAATGGGGAAACGTTGGGTTTTTCAGTTTAGAGAATAGACTTCCATAAAAGTGTGTATGGGAACACATCTTCAAGTTAGAGCTATTAACCCCAAATAGAGACTTTTCAAATAAAGGCATATGGGAAGGAGCACGAAAATAGGACTGAAAAATAATGAGTTAATAGCCACGAGTAATCTCCAAATTTTTTATTGGCAGTTGCAAACCCCAAAAAACCTTTTACCAACATTGCAAAGAGCTAAATGAAGTTGTCTTGAATGCTATCTCTTCTTCTGGTAGAAAATAATCCTGGCACACTGTGGAGAGCCAAAGGACATTCTGCATGAGGAAAACAGGGAAAGCTAAGAGCTTAGAAAACTCAGAAACCAATGTCCTTTATAATTAAGAAAGTTCATAAAGGGACATCCCATCTCTAAACCTGTTTGACTTAGCTTGAAACCCTGATGAACAATCATTGATATGAATTTTTTGTGTCTGTTGAACAGATTCCTAGGGGTCAAATTCAAATCTGTAACTTTCAAGGATTCGGTTTTTAAGGCCTGCACCTTTGAGGATGTGACTTCAGTCAACACCTACTTCAAGAACTGCACATTTATTGATACTGTTTTTGACAACACAGGTAGGTGTGCTATCTATCCCTGTTGAGGCCTCTCCAGAGGGCCTGGCACTTGGCAGAAATGTGATATCCATGTGATAGGGTGGGCAGAGATTTATGGAGAAAATGGAAAATTAAAGTATAAATTAACAGTTGCCCTAAATCATATTGGATCAAAGTTAAGTGTGTATGATTTGTCTGACAAATGTAATACAAATGAGACTTGTTGAAGTTGCAAGTTGAAAAAATAAATGGTTCGGTGAAAACTTTTTTTTAGAGAGAGAGACAGACAGACAGGAAGGGAGAGAGTTGAGAAGTATCCTCTTGTAGTTGTGTCACTTTAGTTGTTGTTCATTGATTGCTTCTCATACATGCCTTGACTGGGCGGTTCAAGTTGAGCCAGTGACCCCTTGCTCAAGCGAGAAATCTTGGGCTCAAGCCAGCAACCTTGGGATCATGTCGATGATCCTATGCTCAATCTGGTGAGCCTGCGCTCAAGCCAGATGAACCCATGCTCAAGCCAGTGACCTTAGGGTTTTAAACCTGGGACCTCAGTGTCCCAGGTTAACATTCTACTCACTGCACCACTACCAGTAAGGTGGTGAATAACTTTTAAAGCAAAGAATTAACCTGTAGTTTATTTGTTTTGATAATTTTAATTTCTAAATCTAGTGTCTGTTTAAGTCAGCGTGCCTTAACTATAGTCACCGGAGATGGTGAACATATGGCTGACTCATGCTTAATGTGAAACAAAATCTTTTTGTAAGCTATTAGTATTATAATGAGAGTCCTTATATAACATGATAATTAGAATAAATTAACAACATGAGGGAGTAAACAAGTAATAAAATTAGCAATGGCCAATCAAAAGAAATCAGAAGGTAACTAGATTCTTTAACTTAGTTTATTCCTTTTTTCAACAAAGGTATTCTTTCATTCAGCTATAGTCAGGCCTCGGTATCAGAGGATTGGTTCCAAGATCTCCATGGATACCAATATCCATGAATGCTCAAGCCCATTATATAAAATAGTGTAGTATTTGCCTAATTTACACACATCTTCTCATAGACTTTAATAATCTCTAAATTATTTATAATACCTAATACAATGTAAATATTATATAAATCATTTTTATGCTGTATTGTTAAGGAATAAAGACAATAAAAAGATCTGCACATGTTCAGTATGGATGCATCTACCATGGACCTAACTTCATAGTACACATCAGCAATAGCATAACTTTTTATCAATCCACAGATGTGGAATCCATGAATATAGAGGGCCAACCATACTTTGTAATGCAAACTCATAGACCCTGCACTTTGGCCAGGCAAAAATACTAAGAGTCAAACCAGCCCAGACCTTGAAGCCCTCAAGAAGTTTATAATGTTATGATTCCTTTCAGAATTCTCAATAGGCTTTCTTATACCAGTATAGAACTATTACGAGCTTGATGAATTATTTTTATATTCACAGATTTTGAGCAATATAAATTCATTGACAGTGAATTTCAAAACTGCTCATTTTTTCACAATAAAACGGGTTGCCAGATTACCTTTGATGATGACTATAGTGCCTACTGGATTTATTTTGTCAACTTCCTGGGAACATTGGCAGTGTTACCGGGGAACATCGTGTCTGCTCTCCTGATGGACAGAATCGGGCGCTTAACAATGCTAGGTATGTGCTTAGTTACATGTAAAATAAAAAAGCTGCCCCTGAAATCCAGAGGGAACCCATTTTTCACTATACCTTCTGCCCCCTTAGGGATTTACATGCCATAGAGATGAAAGAAATCCCTTAAGACCTTTATTAAGACTAAGTTTTAGTAAAAATTATGTCTCAGTACATTTCATTTGAGCAGCTTCCATGAATTCACAGACTGGAAAACTAATTCTGTGTGACTAATGCATATTTTTCAACTTAAGTAGCTGAGTAATGATGATGTGCATTTCATGCTTGCTATGTTCAGAAGTCAGTTAGAGAAGCAAACCTTTCATTCAGGTGTGCACACCTACCAGTCTGCAGCTTCCCCTTGGGATTTGTGTTGCTGTGAGATCTTGAAGAACCAAGGGTCTTTGCTCTACCAAGATGACAGGAAACATCCTAGCCTCTGTCTGTTTTGTTGGCAGGCGGATCTATGGTGCTTTCGGGGATCAGCTGTTTCTTTCTTTGGTTTGGCACCAGCGAATCCATGATGATAGGTATGCTGTGTCTGTACAATGGGTTGACCATCTCTGCCTGGAACTCTCTTGATGTAGTCACTGTGGAAATGTACCCCACAGATCGGAGGTATGTTGAAATGGGCCTGTAGGCAGAGGCACTCTGAGCCCCACAGGACCACTGAAAAGTCATAGAAAATAAACTAAATTATCATGTTTCTAAGAAAGTAAAATTCCAGAAATATCTGGCTATGGGTTTCACTCGTATATTTTAGAAGGAAAATGTTGGGGGGTATAGTTGTTAGCAGGAGTTACTAGAACAATTGTTACCAGCAATGTGGGCTCTCAGTTCTTGACTTTGTGCAAGAAAGATTTCACAACATAAGTCAAGGTGATTTTGAGAGTATGTTTATTAAAACTGGGGACAGTGATACAAAGGAAGAGCTTAAGTTAGAAGAGATAAGGTCATAGCAACAGGAGTGAGCCTAGGCAGAGCTGCCTTGTCCCTTTAGAAAGAAAATCACAGAGGCAGAAGTGAGCTAACTGGGCTGCATGGAGACAAGTGACCAAGGCATAAGAAGGACCCTTGAAGAAAGAAAGCAAAGATATGTGCCTGAAGAAAAAAGAAAGGAGGGTGCATGAAGTAAGACATGGGCATGACCTAGAGAAAGAGAGCAAGCATGCTGTTTCCTTTGTCTTAAAGGTTTTTATCTGTTTTCTAAAGGCAGGAATTTCAGGAGAGGTCTCAGGGGAGAATCTCAATAGAATATTCATCAGCTTTCCAGGTGTGTCCTTTCAGGGTTGCAGTCTCTACTGATTGGTTGGTGCTGGGAGGGATATTATTATTACTTAATGCAGCTGGTCTTAATGTCAGCCAGTCAGCCTTGGTGTCACTGTGTGTGGTTTCGCTGCTTTCCTGGGTCTGGAGCTAAAATAAAACTGAGGCCCAGATGTTATCTCTAGTTTGATCAAAATTCTTTCTCTGTGGTCAACAGACTGGAGGCTTTGTTTCTAAGATTATTTGATGCTGACAAGAACCTCACTGTCCTGAAGGCTTAATGCTTAAGGGAGTGGTTGTGCAAGGGAGAAGGATGCTGGTGAGTCGGGGTGCTGGATGAAGCCAGTTTGAATCAGCTGTCTCAGTTTCCTCATTCTACTTGCCAAGGAATTTTCCTTGCCTCTTACTATCCTGCCTCACAATGAAACCAGTGAAGGAATATAATTGTGTGCATGACTCAGTTTGCTGACAATGAGAGGAAGTGAAACTGAAAATATATTAGAGTTCATGCTGCCTGTCCCCAATTCAGAGATAGAGATTAAATCTTTATGGGTGCTTTATTCCGATGACCAGCAATCTGGGGAGTTGTGGGTTACATTCCCAAATAATCTCAAACCTCTGTCCCCAGACAACCTTTGACATGTAAGGGTTTGTCATTTCAAGGGAGAGTTAATCATATCATAGTTAGTTAATTGGATCATAGTCAGGGAGAGTTGCACCTAGGAATGTAGAGAAGTGGTTCTTAACTTTTTTTGAGGTACAGAACCCACCAGTTTCATATACACATTCACCGAACCCTTCTTTAGTGATAAATAAAATATGGGTTTTTTTCTAAATTCAAGACATAGGTATATGTTTCTTTACTGGTGCACAAAATGAGCCATGCATGAACATCACCTTGCTCAAAGAACAAAACCAACGAAGTGCATGAACTCACAACAAATTACGGTATTACTTTATTCTGGCTTCTGCAGCATAGGCTTCTCCGAACCCCTGAGACCGACTCATCGAACCCTTAGGGTTCGATAGAACCCAGGTTAAGAACCACTGGTGCAGAGGCTTTGCTTGCAGTCCCCTGGGGCAAAAACGTGGATCATTTGCAAATCTTGTTAAGTCCTTGTAGAACTGACAAAAATGGATCATTCACAAATCTCATTAAGTCATATCGGCCTGTTCCTGGAACAAAGCTTTTATAGGAGGTCCTCAGCTACAACACTACAACACAGTTCCGTTCCTATGACAGTGACATGTAAGCTGAATTTTGGTGTAATTTGAAACAAACCCTACCCTAAGTCGCTTACCTATTCTAACACAGTTATAAAATCATAATCTAAAACATAAAAGCACAACTAAGCCACAGATAAAGGAAAAGGACATAAATATACTGTACCGTACACTGCACTGTAATAACAGAAAAAGTGATTGTTGGGCAGATAAAATATATTATGCTCACTTTGTTAAAGATGGTGCTGCCCACATGGAAACCCGTTGCCCAGGTGATAATATTAGTTGCCCTTCTTGCTTGGGATGGGCATGATTATTTCATGTGTGTTGGTGCCAAAAGGTTTTAAAAGGAAGAGAGATCACAATGTTCCGGGGAAGAGTGATTATGTTCTAGGAGCAGCCCATGCTGGGGAAGAGCAGAGAAAGGCCACGTGGAGGAGAGGAGAAGCAGCCAAGATGGCAGAGTACTGAAGGAGAAGCCAGTTTGTACAGAGTTTGTGCAGAGAGAAGGAGATGGGGAACAGAGGTGAATAAGACTGGTGAGCTAGAAACCTTTGATTCTAAAGAACTCGGATAAGTTAGTGACTTTGGGAGCCCTGAATGGAAAGGGAAGTGTTTTCCCACTGTGTGTATTTTTTGCCCGCCGGGTGCAAGCTAGGATTAAAGGGGATGGCCCACCAGTTCTTGGCTCCGTTGTTTCATTACCGTCTGTCTGAATCAAATGTGAACCTGCATGGTTCAGGTGGCTGTGATGGTGGCCATGGCTACTGGCCTTACAGTGATAAAAAATGAGTGTATAAAAATTACAACACTAACATCATAAACCAAAACACTCGTCTCAATTTTTTAAAGTTTTTATGGGAGTGAGCATTGTAAACTCAAAACTGTTGTAAGTAGAGACTGTCATAACCCGAGGACCCCCTGTACTTGCATTAACCCAGTGGTTCTTAATCTTTTTTGAGGTACCGAACCCACCAGTTTCATATGCACATTCACCAAACCCTTATTTAGTGATAAATAAAATATGATTCTTTTTTCCAAATTCAAGACATAGGTATATGTTTTTTTACTGGTGCACAAAATGAGCTGTGCATGAACATCACCTTGCTCAAAGAACAAAACCAACAAAGTGCATGAACTCACAACAAATTACGGTATTTCTTTATTCTGGCCTCTGTGGCATAGGCTTCTCCAAACCCCTGAGACCGACTCATCGAACCCCTAGGGTTTGATAGAACCCAGGTTAAGAACCACTGCATTAACCAGTATGCCCCCTGACCATAACCAAAGTCACCATTATTCAAGCTAAAATTTAAATTGAGTTCCCCTTATCATTAGCTGTAATGAGGCGGTGAGGAATTGTATCTAACAGCCTGTCTTGGCCCACATTTTGAGGCACTAATTAGTCCTGAGAGGGTTCTTATATTTGCACTTGTCTGCATGAGCTCTGCGTTAAGCAACCACAATGTATCAGGATGTATCTCTTGACCTTCCTGGTTTGTTGGAGGAAAAGCCCAACATGTTTCCAGTTATCAAAAAAGATTACTATTAGAAGAAAATGATGCACCTTGACCCAAAATGGAGACATGAAGACTCTGCGCCTCATATCAGAGAAAGGGCTGGAAGGGATTTGGGTTAGAAGTTCAGCAGCTGAATAATTAAAGAAATAAAAGCTCTGTTTTGCCATTTGACATGAGTAAAAACAAATGGCTTTGCCCTCTTTTATTTTGTGTATGCTTTGTCACAGTGGAAACCTGCTGGAGGATAGTCAGTACTTCGAAATGGAGGAGGGTTTTCTCAGGCTATGCAGAGACATTTGGGGTGCCAGTTTTCAGCTGTTGTCAAAAGGTTAACCATCAATTTAGATAAAAACAGAAATTGCTGTTTATGTTGGTTCTATTCTAGAAATAGAGGACAAGAGGATATTAAACATGCACAGATTTGATTAGGGAACATGCCAGTGTGAAAGAAAATGTGAGTGATGAAGTCTGGGACAACTGCAATGCAAATGTGATTCCCAGTGAGGGAGCTAGCATGAGGGATGGCTAGAAGCATCCCAGACCAGCAATCCAGGAAGGTTTGACAAGGCTGCTGCAGAGAGAGAGAGATGACGTCAGCTTTGGAGGAGTCCTTTGGGACCCAGGAACCCATAGTATTCCTGCCATGTTCAGGTATAGAACAGCAAAATGTGGCGTTGGATTTTAGAGCACAGCAGCCAGGGCAGTTACTGGGAGGTCTGCAGGGTGAATTTCCATGCAGCCGCACTGCTTCTGGCTGACATTCTCCAGCACTTGAGCAGATGTTATCAGGTCACATACAGGTCATCACTTCTTTCAATGATTCAGAGATAGCTTGTCCTCCAGAGTAGCATTGCTAAGGCCCCCGTGAATTAGCTAGTACCACCTACTCTATTTCAGGCTAAAACCTTCACTTCCATCTCTGCCATGTTGCTCTCGGTCAGGTTAGGAGGCCTCTGCTGACCTCTGACTCTGCAGTTAAAGGGAAATGCCCTATAGTTTATGTGTGGAGACAGAATAGAAGATGTATTGACAAGAATTCTGGCTAGAGGCTGTAAGTTTTTATAACAGAACTTTAGCACTGCCAACTCCATGCCCAGTTCTATGATCTTCCTCAATGATCAGAATAGGACACTGATTCTAGGCCCCAAGTTAAAACGTGGCCTCTTGCACCATTTTAAAGCCACGTGCCATTAGACCCATCAGGAAGGTTACACTTGAGGAACATCTATAGCTCAAGGCAATGTTTTTCAATCACCAGTCTGCGAACCATTAGCGGTCGACCAGAAATTTTGTGCCAGTCCACAACAGAACTAACCACGCTCATGTTCTGGCAGACCAGCACCAGTCTGTGGACTAACCATTGAAAAACATTGGTTTAAGATATAATCTAAGTGCTACAAAAGTTGTAACACTTGAAAGCCACATTTGTCAACCACATTACAGATTGTACCTTTAATGTTATACCTTTGACTTTTACTAGGAGTTCACCTTTACACTTTTTGTGAAAACAACAATGAGTACAGGACATTGCCCATGACAATGCATCTTTCCATCTTTGCAGAATCTACTCCTCTCCCCCACGGCAGGATGCAGGAGCTTTTAGGACCCACTCAGAGCACCTGCTCTGCTTCTTCACTTTATATTGTTAATCTAAAAATAAAAGACCAAAGTGAGAGGCAACAGGCATTTATTTGAGATAAATGGTGGCTGCGGCCACCATCATAGCCGCCTGGCCCGTGCAGGTTCGTATTAGATTTGGACAGACATTAATGAAACAATGGAGCCAAGAATTGGTGGGCCAACATCTTTAATCCTAGATTGCACCCAGCAGCTGAGAAATACACACACGGGGCTCCAAAACCCACTCATTCAGTGCTCACAAAGTTACTGACTTATCTGAGTTTCCTAGAATCAAAGGTTTCTAGGTCACCAGACTGACTCACTTCTGTTCCCCATTGTATGGCCAGTAGCCAAGGCCACCATCACAGCCACCTGGCCCATGCAGGATCGCATTAGATTCAGACAGATGGTAATGAAACAATGGAGACAAGATCTGGTGAGCCATTAGCTTTAATTCTAGCTTGCACCCGGCGGGCAAGTAAAAACACACACTGGGCTCCAAAACCCACACATTCAGTGCTCACAAAGCTACTGACTTATCCGAGTTTCCTAGAATCAAAGGTTTCTAGCTCACCAGACTTATTCACCTCTGTTTCCCATCTCCTTCTCTCTACACAAACTCTGCACAAACTGGCTTCTTCCTCATCATTCCACCATCTTGGCTGCTTCTCCTGGCCTCCATGTGGCCTTCATCTGCTCTCCTCTCTGATACTAACCTCAGGAACTCAGGAACCGAGAGAGAGATCAAGCTACTAATCTCTCCCACTTTATACCGTAGAATCAAAACCTTTAATCCAATTATACAAACAAGGAAGTCTCTGTATAATGGGATTCCTCAGGAGAGTGCACCACCCTACATCATCCAATCAGTCAAGGGTGTGGGGAAGAGCTTACTCTTAAACTAAGCCTTAGGCTATAACGATCCGGCCTGACCACAGCCTGTTCCAGAACACACATTAATATCAAGGAACTTCCATGTGGGCAGCGCCATCTTTAACAAAGTGAGCATAATATATTTTATCTGCCCAACAGCAAGTTAAAACACACACTGGGCTCCAAAACCCACTCATTCGATGCTCACAAAACTACTGACTTATCCGAGTTTTCTAGAATCAAAGGTTTCTAGCTCACCAGCCTTATTCACCTCTGTTCCCCATCTCCTTCTTCAACACAAACTCTGCTCAAACTAGCTTCTCCCTCAGCACTCCGTTATCTTGGCTGCTTCTTTTGGCCTCCTCCACATGGTCTTAATCCGCTCTCCTCTCTAATGCTAATCTCAGAAACCGAGAGAGAGCAAGCTCCCAGTCTGCCCCACTTTATAGTGCAGAAATCCAAACCTTTAATCCAATCTACAAACAAGGAAGTCTCTGATACAAAGTCACTTATATGAGGCATAATGGGAGGATTTCTCATGAGAGTGCACCACCCCACATCATCCAATCAGTCATGGGTGTGGGGAAAAGCTCACTCTTAAAACTAAGCCTTAGGCTATAACGACCCGGCCTGCCCACAGCCTGTCCCCCAACACACATTAATATCAATGGACTTGCACATGGGCAGCACCATCTTTAACAAAGTGAGCATAATATATTTTATCTGCCCAACACCAGTCCAAAGGTTATTTTGCCCTGTTTTAACATTTCAAAGGTTTGAGGCATAAGGGAATTCTTCTGAGATGGCAACTCCAACTCTGTTTTAAAGTGGCTCCATATATATATGCAGGGGCTTCATGGATACAAACATTGTAAGGCCAGTAGCCATGGCCTCCATAACAGCCACCTGGCCAGTGCAGGTTCGCATTGGATTCAGACCGTCAGTAATGAAACAGCAGAGCCAAAAACTGGTGAGCCATCAGCTTTAATTCTAGCTTGCACCAAAAGGGCATGGAAACACACACACTGGGCTCCAAAACCCACTCATTCAGTGCTCACAAAGCTACTGACCTATCCAAGTTTCCTAGAATCAAAGGTTTCTAGTTCACCAGCCTTAGTAACCTCTATTCCCCATCTCCTTCTCCAGCACAAACCCAGCACAAACTGGCTTCTTCCTCAGCACTCCGCCATCGTGCCTGCTTCCCCTCTCCTCCACGTGGCCTTAATCTGCTCTCGTCTCTAATGCTAATCTCAGGAACCGAGAGCACCAAGCTCCCAATCTGCCCCACTTTATAGTGTAGAATCAACACCTTTAATTCAATAATACAAACAAGGAGGTCTCTGATACAAAGTCACTTATCTGAGGCAAAATGGGATTCCTCAGGAGAGTGCACCACCCTACATCATGCAATCAGTCAAGGGTATGGGGAAAAGCTTACTCTTAAAACTAAGCCTTGGAGGTTGGGGAAGATGGCGATGGAGTAGGCGGATGTACCAACTTCCAACTCCCAGAACCAAAGTGAATTATAACTCAATTGTAAGAGCCATCATCTGGATAAACCAACTTTGAACTAAACTAAGTGGACTCTTCAATCAAGGAACACTGCAGAAGCCACATTGAGACTGGTATGAATAGCGAAAACGCGAAGAGGGCTGCCCAACTCCCCAGAGCAAACGGCAGCCCGGAGAGACCCGCGTGGCGGGAGGAGAGTTTGGCGGAGAGGGAGGGACCTGGGTCCCAGGAACCAAGCCACAGCCTACAGTCCCAGAGCCTAGAAAAGGCGTTCGGACATTATTGAGCTGTGAAGCAAGTGAGGATACTGTTTGTGAAAAAGAGATAGTTTTCTCAGACCCAAAAATCTTTTTAAAGGGACAGTGCAGAAAACCTCTCTCACAATCATGCACCTGGGGCTCCAGGGAACGGGGATAGAGGAGAGGAACAGAGCAGCGGGAACAGAGAGTGGACTGAAGGAACGGGGACACTCTGAGGGACAGCCACCCTGACCCCTGCGCTAAGTCATTTACCTAATCAAAAACGAATATTTCCCCTGGATCTAGCAATACCAGCAAAGGGAGACAGGACACTAGCCAAACAACCTCTCCCGTGGCATTAGAGCAGAGCTGCATAGGGGGAGGGAGCTCCCAGGCCTACAGTGTGGAGACTTAGGGCACTTCCATCTCCGTGAGGGTTGCTGAAGGGTATGGTGGCTGAAGGATGCCGAAACGCAGTCCTGTCGGCGTGGGCGGAGGCACAACCAGTGTGAGCTCGGTCTAGCCCAGCAGGGGCAGAGGGGACGCGCGAAAGCGGTCCTTTAGCTGCGGACCCGCCTGTAATCCCACCTGCGCAAGCCAGCCCTGACCGCGGGACCAGGCTAGGACCAGGGACAGGCGGGAGGCTCGCGGCTGAGCTCACGCTACCAGCCCTGCCCGGCCGGAGAAACCGCGGTTTGACATTCTATGTGCGCGAGCGAGCTCCTAACGTGGGGATGGGGTAGACCCCGAGACAAGTGGAAGCTCGCAGCTGAGCCCAAGCTACTATCTCCGCCCGGCCGGAGAAACCACAATTTGCCATCCTACGTGCACGAGCGGGCCCTGAACGCGGGAGCAGGGTAGAGTCGGGACGAGTGGAAGTTCGCAGCTGAGCGGAAGCCAGCAAACACGCCCGCCCCAATAAACCTTGGTTTCCAACCCTGCGCAGAAGGGCCCTGGCCTCAAGGTCGGGGCTAAAGCTCTGGACGGGCAAAGGCTCACTTCTGAGAGCACGTCAAAAGCCCCGCCCAACCCGCAACACTGTGGCGAACAGGCTCTGACTGAGGGTTCTGGGCGGTAGTCCGGAAATAGGCTGGGTCCGCAGCTGAGCAAAGGTGCTCACCTCTATCCTTGGTGCTGAGGCTTGTGGCTTGAGTGACAGAGCCTCCCGCGGAAGAGAGGCAAAAATCAAAGCAAAAGCCACTGTGGGCCTGTGCTGGCAACGCCCATACCCAACCACCCTAGGCAGCGGCAGAGGGGGTGGGAGAACTGCAAACAAACCACACCTAGAGAACACAAAGGCAACACCTACTGGACTCCAGTGGCCACAACTTGCTTATACACAGACAAAATGGGCAGGCAGAGGAATGCAAACCAAATGAATCAAGAGAAATCCCCAGAGAAGGAACTGAATGAACCAGATATGACCAAATTACCAGAAGCAGAATTTAGACTAATGATAGTTAGGATGTTCAAAGAAATTAGAGTAACAATGGATAGTCACTATGAGCACCTAAATAAAGAGATAACAAGTATAAAAAACGAAATTGAAATAATAAAAAGGAATCAGACAGAAATGACAAATACAGTATCAGGACTGAAGACCACAATGGAAAGAATTAAAAGCAGGATGAATCACGCTGAGGATCGAATCAGCAAGTTAGAGGACACAATAAACAAAGGCACAGAAGCAGAGAAGAAAAAGGAAAAGAGACTCAAAAAATGTGAGGAAACTCTAAGGGAGCTCTGTGACAACATGAAGAGAAACAACATTCGCATCATAGAGGTGCCTAAAGAAGAGAAGAGAGGACAGGAAATGGAAAGTTTGTTCAATCAAATCATAGCAGAAAACTTTCCTAAATTAAGGCTGGGAAACACTCCACACGATCAAGAAGCACACAGAACTCCATTAAAGAGAAACCCAAGAAGATCTACACTAAGACACATCATAGTTAAAATACCAAAGCTAATGGATAAAGAAAATATCTTAAAAGCAGTTAGAGAAAAAAGGCTATCACCTACAAAGGAGCCCCCATAAGGATGACATCCGACTTCTCAACTTGAGGCCAGAAGGGAATGGCAAGATATAATCAAAGTAATGCAGAACAAGAACCTACAACCAAGACAACTTTATCCAACAAGGCTAACATTTAAAATTTAAGGAGAAATAAAGAGCATCCCAGAAAAAGAAAGCCTCAAAGAATTTATTAAAACCAAACCAATTCTGCAAGAGATACTAAGGGGCCTCTTGTGAACATTTCTTGGGAGGAATGAATAGAGCAAAAGAAGAATACAGCTTTAAAGAATAAAATGTCAATAAACAACTACATATCAATAATAACCTTAAATGTAAATGGATTAAATGATCCAATCAAAAGACATAGGGTAGCTGCATGGATAAAGAAACAGGACCCATACATATGCTGTCTACAAGAGACACACCTTAAAACAAAAGATGCACATAGACTGAAGGTAAAAGGATGGAAAAAAATATTTCATGCAAATGGAAATGAAAAAAAAGCAGGGGTAGCAATATTATATCTGACAAAATAGACTTTAAAACAAAGGCTGTAGTAAGAAGATAGAAATCATATCAAGTATTTTCTCTGATCACAATGCCATGAAACTAGAAATTAACCACAAAAGAAAAACTGAGAAATACTTAAACACTTGGAAACTAAATAGCATGTTATTAAATAATGAATGGATTAACAATGAGATCAAAGAAGAAATAAAAAAGTTTCTAGAAACAAATGATAATGAGCATACATCAACTCAAAATTTATGGGACACAGCAAAAGCAGTTCTGAGAGGGAAGTTTATTGCATTACAGCCATATCATAAGAAGCTAGAAAAAGCTCAAATAAGCAACCTGACCCTGCATCTAAAAGAACTAGAAAAACAACAACAAATAAAACCCAAGACAAGTAGAAGGAAGGAAATAATAAAGATTAGAGCAGAAATAAATGACATAGAGGCTAAGGAAACAATACAAAAGATCAATGAAACCAGAAGCTGGTCTTTTGAAAAGGTAAACATTATTGATGAACCTTTAACTAGACTCACAAAGAAAAAAAGAGAGAGGACTCAAATAAATAAAATTAAAAAGGACAGTGGAGAAATAACAACTGACACAACAGAAATACAAAGCATTGTAAGAAAATACTATGAAGAACTATATGCCAAAAAATTAGACAATCTTGGTGAAATGGACAAATTTCTTGAATCATATAACCTTTCAAAAACCAATCTTGAAGAATCAGAACACCTAAACAGACCAATTACAAGAAATGAGATGGGAAAAGTTATCAAAAAACTCCCCCAAAAAAAGTCCTGGGCCTGATGGCTTCACAAGTGAATTCTACCAAAAATTCAAAGAAGAACTAACTCTTATCCTCCTCAAGCTATTTCAAAAAATTCAAGATGAAGGAAGACTTCGAAACTCCTTTTATGAGGCGAGCATAATTCTTATCCCAAAACCGGGCAAAGACAGAACAAAGAAAAAAAATTATAGGCCTATATCCCTGATGAATTTAGACGTTAAATTTCTGATCAAATATTAGCCAACCGGATCCAGCAATATATTAAAAAAAATCATACACCATGATCAAGTGGGATTTATTCTGGAGAGGCAAGGCTGGTTCAATATTCGCAAATCAATCAATGTGATTCATCACATAAACAAAAGGAAGGACAAAAATCACATGATAATTTCAATAGATGCAGAAAAGGCTTTTGATAAAATCCAGCACCCATTCATGCTCAAAACTCTCAGTAAAGTGGGAATATAGGGAACATTCTCTAACATGATTAAGGCCATCTATGACAAACCCACAGCAAACATTATACTAAATGGACAAAAATTAAAAGCAATCCCCTTAAGATCAGGAACCAGGCAGGGATGCCCCCTTTCACCACTTTTATTCAACATAGTTCTGGAAGTCCTAGCTACAGCAATCAGACAAGAAGAAGAAATAAAAGGCATCCAAATTGGAAAAGAAGAAGTAAAACTGTCACTATTTGCAGATGATATGATATTGTATATTGAAAACCCTAAAGTCTCAGTCAAAAAACTACTGGACCTTATAAATGAATTCAGCAAGGTGGCAGGATACAAAATTAATACTCAGAAATCAAAGGCATTTCTACATACCAACAATGAACTGTCAGCAAAAGAAATTAAGAAAACAATCCCCTTCACTATTGCAGCCAAAAAAATAAAGTACCTAGGAGTAAATTTAACCAAGGAGGTTAAGGACTTGTTCTCCGAAAATTATAAAACATTGATAAAAGAAATCAAGGAAGATACAAACAAGTGGAAGCATATACCGTGCTCATGGCTATGAAGAATAAACATTAAAATGTCTATATTATCCAAAGCAATTTATAAATTCAATGCAATACCAATGAAAATACCAATGACATACTTCAAAGATATAGAACACATATTCCAAAAATTTATATGGAATCAAAAAAGAACACGAATAGCCTCAGCAATCTTAAAATGAAAAAATAAAGCAGGAGGTATCACTCTTCCAGATATCAAGGTTTACTATAAGGCCATTATACTCAAGACAGCCTGGTACTGGCATAAGAACAGGCACATAGATCAATGCAACAGAACAGAGGACCCAGAAATAAACCCACAGCTTTATGGACAACTGATATTTGACAAAGGAGGAAAGAACATACAATGGAGTAAAGACAGCCTCTTTAAAAAATGGTGTTGGGAAAATTGGACATCTACCTGCAAAAAAATGAAACTAGACCATCAACTTACACCATTCACAAAAACAAACTGAAAATGGATAAAAGACTTAAATGTAAGCCGTGAAACCATAAGCATCTTAGAAGAAAACATAGGCAGTAAGCTCTCCGACATCTGTAGCAGCAGTATATTTGCCGATTTATCTCCACGGGAAAATGAAATAAAAGGCAAGATAAACAAATGGGACTATATCAAACTAAAAAGTTTTTGCACAGCTAAAGACAATAAGAACAGAATTAATAGACAAACCACACAATGGGAGAACATATTCTACAGCACATCTGATAAGGGGTTAATAACTAAAATTTATAAAGAACTTATAAAACTCAACACCAGGAAGACAAACAATCCAATCAAAAAATGGGCAAAAGAAATGAATAGAAATTTCTCCAAAGAGAACATACAGATGGCCAATAGGCATATGAAAAAATGCTCAACATCACTAATCATTAAAGAAATGCAAATTAAAACCACAATGAGATATCACCTCACACCAGTTAGAATGGCGCTCATCATCAAAACAACACAGAACAACTGCTGGCGAGGATGTGGAGAAAAGGGAACCCTCCTGCACTGCTGGTGGGAATGCAGACTGGTGCAGCCACTGTGGAAAACAGTATGGAGATTCCTCAGAAAATTAAAAATCGAACTGCCTTTTGCCCCAGCTATCCCACTTTTAGGAATATACCCTTAGAACACTATAGCACTGTTCGAAAAGAAGAAATGCGCCCCCATGTTCGTGGCAGCATTGTTCACAATAGGGAAGATCTAGAAACAGCCCAAGTGTCTGTCAGAAGACGAGTGGATTAAAAAGCTTTGGTACATATATACTATGGAATACTACTCAGCCATAACAAATGATGACATCGGATCTTTTACAACAAAATGGATGGACTTTGATAACATTATACAGAGTGAAATAAGTAAATCAGAAAAAAGAAAACTGAGAACAGCATGATTTCATACATAGGTGGGACATAAAAGTGAGACTATGAGACATTGACAAGAGGATGGTGGTTACAGAGTGTGGGGAGGGAGGACAGAGGGGAAGAGGGGCGAGGGGAGGGGCACAAAGAAAACCGGATAGGAGGTGACAGAGGACAATTTAACTTTGGGTGATGGATATGCAACATAATTGAATGATAAGATAACCTGGAGATATTTTCTTTGAATATGTGTATCCTGATTTATTAACGTCACCCTATTAAAATTAATAAAAGTAAAAAAAACTAAGCCTTGGGCTATAAAGACCCTGCCTGCTTATAGCCTGTTCCCCACACATAATATTAACATAATCACGCCCATTCCCAAACAGGAAGATCAAGTAATATCATCACCTGGGCAACAGGCCTCCACATGTGCAGCGCCATCTTTAACAAAGTGAGCATAATATATTTTATCTGCCCAACACAAATATATATATTTACAATATAATAAAAATTTGTGAAACCATCACATTTCCTTCTCTGTTGGGCAATCAGGAGGCCAGAGTCTCTGTCTCTCCTAAATCTGCATGGTCCAAACATTTGTTTCGCTCCTCTCAGCCCTATTTTCCCTCTTTTATTCCAATTTTATTTTGTATCTTTTATAAGCTACCCTAAATTATTTCAAAAAGAAGCAGATAAATTTGAAGTTAAAGTTATTGAGTGTATGGCCAGTGGCCACGCAGGTTCTCATTGGATTAGGGCAGATGGTAAAAAAAACAGTGGAGCCAAAAAATGGAAGTCCATTCCGTTTATTGAAGTCTCATACTGCAGAAAAGCAAATAGGCAGGGAAGACCACTTCCCTCTCATTCAGAGCTCCCAAAGCCCTGACATTCTGTGGTTCCACAACCCGAAAAATCCTCTCTGGTTCCTCTTGGAATCAAAGGCCCCCACCAGCTTCAGCGGAGATCCCAAAGCCCCTCAGCTCCTGTTCTACATCTGCACTCCTCATCCTGCAAAATCCAGGCTAGGGAAAAAATCCTTCTCCAGCAAACATTAGCAATACAATGGCCCCTCCCAAGCAGGAAGGTAATCCGCAGTTTACAATCTGCCGCCCTGAGGGCAAGCACAGCAGCCTTTCATAGACTACATACACATGGCTCTGCCAATGTAACTTAATTTGGACACTGTCTTCCTAGAGACAGCATTAGATTCTACAGGTGAAGGGCTCAGCTCCACAAGACTGGCCCCACTCCAGACTCCAGTAACAATCAGATTATCACCTGTACTTCTGATCAACCAGCTATAAATTTGAGTTTCCATGACCCCCTTCTCAGGTTCAATAATGGCTCATAGAACACAAGGAAATATTTATTTATGTTTACCAATTTATTTAAAAGACTATAGCTCAGAGACAGCTAAATGGAAGAGAGGCACAAAGCAAGGCATGAGAGCAAGGGGCACTGAGCTCCCATGCCCTGTCCAGGTGTCACCTTAGTGTATTCATAACTCTGGAAGTTTGTCAAATCTCATTATTCAGGAGATTTTATAGAGCTTAATTTTATGCCCCACCCCACACCTTTCCAGAGATCTGTGGTTGAAAGTTGTATATCAGTGGTTCTTAACCTGGGTTCTATCAAACCCTAGGGGTTCAATGAGTCGGTCTCAGGGGTTCAGAGAAGCCTCTGCCACAGAGGCCAAAATAAAGTAATACCGTAATTTGTTGTGAGTTTATGCACTTTGTTGGTTTTGTTCTTTGAGCATGGTGATGTTCATGCACGGCTCATTTTGTGCACCAGTGAAAAAACATATACCTATGTCTTGAATTTGGAAAAAAATATCATATTTTATTTATCACTAAAGAAGGGTTCAGTGAATGCGCATATGAAACTGGTGGGTTCTTGTAAAGCCAGTAGTCGAGGCCGCCATCAAAGTCACCTGGCCAGTGCAGGTTCACATTAGATTCGGACAGTCGGTAAAGAAACAATGGAGCCAAGAACTGGTGAGCCATCAGCTTTAATTCTAGCTTGCACCCGGTGGGCAAGCAAAACACACACTGGGCTCCAAAACCCACTCATTCAGTGCTCACAAAGCTACTGACTTATCCGAGTTTCCTAGAATCAAAGGTTTCTAGCTCACCAGACTTATTCACCTCTGTTCCTCATCTCCCACTCTCTGCACAAACTCTGCCCAAACTGGCTTCTCCCTCAGCACTCTGCCCTCTTGGCTGCTTCTCCTGGCCTCCACATGGCCTTAATCTGCTCTCCTTTCTAATACTAACCTCAGGAACTCAGGAACCAAGAGAAAGCAAGCTACTGGTCTGTCCCACTTTATAGTGTAAAATCAAAACCTCCAATCCAATTACACAAACAAGGAAGTCTCCAATACAAAGCCACCCATCTGAGGCACAATGGGATTCCTCAGGAGGGCGCACCACCCCACATCATCCAATTAGTCAAGGGCATGGGGAAAAGCTTACTCTTAAAACAAAGCTTTAGGCTATAACTACCCGACCTGCCCACAGCCTGTTCCCCATTACACATTAATATCAACGAATTTCCATGTGGGCAGGGCCATCTTTAACAAAGTGAGCATAATATATTTTATCTGCCCAACAAAGTACCACACCCCAGATTCTGAAAGGCACTGTATCTCACTTCATTGAGTTCACATAGACACCCAGTCCAGATGAATTTTGAAGAGTTTTATTAAAGGAGGAGATTTATTAAATATGCCGGTCGCATATGGCTGACACGCCGCATTAGACCCAAATCATGCAGTTCCCAAAAATAGTTCAGGAGCTGCTTATATACCCCTGATCACACACAGGCAGGGGAAAGCATAACATTATGGCACAAACTGACAACATTTGTTTAGGGGATACACAGAAATATTAAGACTTTCAAGGTAACACAATCAAAGATGTTTACAAATCATTTAGGGTTCATCTCCCCTCATTAGCCTAGGGGAATTTTATTCACATGATTCCAGGAAGGGGGAGGAACTACAATCAATGTAAGATGGTGTAAAGCCTGTGGCCGAGGCCACAATCACAGCCGCCCGGTCAGTGCATGTTCGCATTAGATTCGGATAGTCGGTAATGAGAAAATGGAACCAAGAACTGGTGAGCCATCAGCTTTAATTCTAGCTAGCACCCAGCGTGCAAGCAAAAACACACACTGGGCTCCAAAACCCACTCATTCAGTGCTCACAAAACTACTGACTTGTCCGAGTTTTAAAGAATCAAAAGTTTCTAGCTAACCAGACTTATTCACCTGTTTCCCATCTTCTCTCTAGACAAACTCTGCAGAAACTGGCTTCTTCCTCAGCATTCCACCATCTTGGCTGCCTCCTCTCCTCCATGTGGCCTTAATCTGCTCTCCTTCCTAATACTTCAGGAACTGAGAAAGCAAGCTCCTGGTCTGCCCCACTTTATAGCATAGATTCAAAACCTTTAATCCAATTATACAGACGAGAAAGTCTCTGATACAAAGTCACCCATCTGAGGCATAATGGGATTCCTCAGGAGAGTGCACCACCCATCATCCAATCAGTCAAGGGTGTGAAGAAGAGCTTACTCTTAAAACTAAGCCTTAGGCTATAACAACCCGGCCTGCCCACAGCCTGTCCCAGAACACACATTAATATCAACGAACTTCCATGTGGGCAGCGCCATCTTCAACAAAGTGGGCATAATATATTTTATCTGCCCAACAGATGGTGTAAAGCCAGTGGCCAAGGCCACCATCACAGCAGCCTGGCCAGTGCAGGTTTGCATTAGATTCGGACAGTCTGTAATGAAACAACAGAGCCAAAAACTGGTGAGTCATCAGCTTTAATTCTAGCTCGCCCCTGGCGGGCAAGCAAAAATACACACTGGGCTCCAAAACCCACTCATTCAGTGCTCACAAAGCTACTGACTTATCCAAGTTTCCTAGAATCAAAGGTTTCTAGCTCACCAGACTTATTCACCTCTGTTTCCCATCTTCTTCTTGAAAGATTGCCGGGTGCCGCCAATGAACGAACGAAGAGCCGAAACAGCCAGATGAGCAAAAGTCAGGCTTTATTGGGAGGACTCCGGGCGAGTTCACTGACCCTAGAATGCGAGTCTGTGAAGGCGCGCCCGGGGAGGGTTTTCGGGTTTTTTATATCTGCAGAGGGGGAGGATGGTAACGGTCGACCGGTTTGGTGAAGCGTGCAGTTCCTGGAACAGCCTTGGGGACAGATAGTTCCGAGAATTTGGGCGTGTGCAGTTTGAGCAAGATTAACAACTGCCAGAAAGCTCAGGGCCAGGGAGGGTTTCACAACCCAACCCAGAGGCAACTACCGGACATTCCTGGCTCTTTGGTATAGGGAGTGGGGTGACGTGGTCTTATCTGGCTACTTCCTGCTGTACGGGGGCAGAGCTGGGGAGGGGTAGGAAAGAGCCAGAGCAGTCGTATCTGCTATGCTGGGCAGGGGTTGGTACTGTTGCAGCATCATCTGGTTGACCGCTATCCTGGTGATTTCCTGAAATTGGGTCTGCAGGAAGCAAAAAAGACAATGGGTAATCAGTAAGATTAGTCCAATTATGAAAATGGGTCCTATGAATGGAGCTAATAAAGAATACATGGAGGAGATCCACCAAGATGAGGCTTCTGCTGAGAATTTTTGCTTCTGGAGATCAGAGCTGAGTTTGTGGAGGACTTCTACCCTGGTCTCTACAAGGCCGGATTCGTTGATGTAGTAGCAACATTCTTTCCGCAGGAAGACACAGGTGCCCCCGTGCTTGACCGTAAGCAGGTCCAGGGCTCACCAGTTCTGTAACGAGACTTGGGCGAGAGAAGTTATTTGTCTCTGTAGGGAGGCTACAGTGGGGGTATCCATATCCCAGACCTTAGGGTCGACTCCAGGTAGAAGCTGGACTCTGGGGTCTGAGTCAGGCCCGAGGTCAGGATCTGGCACCAGTGCTAATAGGAAGGCTTGCCTGAGGGAGAATGAAATGCTTGCCCGGAGTTTGGACAGAATGTCTCTCCCCAGGAGGTGAACTGGGCAGGAAGGTATGACTAGGAAGGAGTGAGAGAATGGGTGACCCTCAAATAGGCAATTAAGGAGGGTCATCTGCCATGAGGTCGAGGGCGATCCGTCGATTCCCATGACCGAGACCTGGGAAAGAACTGTAAGGCCCGAATAAGAGGGAAGGACAGAGTAGGTAGCCCCCGTGTCTATTAAAAAGGAAACAGACTTACCCGCTACCTGGAGCGTAGCCCTGGGCTCGGTGAGGGTAACTGGAGTCAAAGAGCCAGGGCCCCCTCAGTCATCCATTAAGCCCAGCAGTTCTGAGACCGGGAATGCCTGGTTCTCAGCCCCCCGGCACTGAGGTGCCGGAGGCTGAGCCAGGGTCTGGCAGTCCGACTTCCAGTGGTCCATTAGTTTGCATTGTGGGCAAGGCTGGGTGGGGGGCCTTGGTTGCGGACAGGCCTTGGCCCAGTGGCCCTCTTTGCCGCATTTAAAGCAAGCACCTGGTGGTGTGCGCTGTCCTCCCTTGGAGGCTGGTTTTTTTATCAGTTCCCCTACCGGCCGGAGGGCCGCTACCAAGGCTTGGGTCCGTTCTTGGTGGGCGGCTTCAGCCATTTCCTCTAGGGCATTAAAAACTTTAAAAGCCATTTTCACCAGGTCTTGGATGGGGATGGCGGGGCCCTCTTCAGCCTTTTTTAGTTTTTTTCTAATATCTGGGGCTGACTGAGAGATAAAGTGAGAGGCTAAGACTGTGGCCCCATTGCGGGACCGCGGGTCTAGGCGGATATAATGAACAAGGGCCTCTTGAAGGTGGTTTAGGAAAAGGGCTGGGTTTTCTTCGGGGAGTTGGGTAATTTCCCTCAGTTTATCATAAGTTACAACCTTGTTAGAAACTGCATCCATACCTCTGATTAAGTATCGGAGCATAGGTTTCGACGAGGGATGTTGGACCCTTGGCCAGGTTGATAACTCCAATTGGGGTCTTCCCCGGGGACCGCCTCTGTGCCAAGGGGGATTTGGTCATCCACTAGATGGTCCCTGTCTGCCTGCTGTCTGGCGGCAGTGAGGATACGTCCATGTTCCTCAGGGGTGAGAGTGGAGGTACAAATTACTTTAATGTCATGCCAGGTCAGGTCATATGTCTGAGTCAAGTACGGGAATTCCTTAATGTAGGTTGAGGGATCGGCCGAGAAAGATCCTAGCTGTTTCTCAATCTGTGAAAGGTCTTGGAGGGAAAAGGGGACATGTACCCGAACTAGGCCCTCTGCCCCAGCTACTTTGCGGAGAGGGGCGAGGACAATGGATGATGACTGGGGACTGTGTGACCTGGTATGAGCTGCGACGGGAGAGGGGAGAGGGTTGGTGGGAGGTGGGGCAGAAGGAACCAGAGGGGCGGAAGGAGCCGGAGGGGCGGAAGGAGCCGGAGCCTGGCCCGGGTCTGGGGGGGTTCTCCCGGGGGGAGAGCCGGAGGAGGAGATAGGTAGTCGGGAAGGTCATCAGGTTGAGAGTAAGGAGGGGGGTCTTGGGATGAAGCCTTGGGAGGAGGGGAGGTCTGGGCTAGAAGAATTTGGAGAGTGGAACAGTAGGAGCAGAGATCGGGACAGGAACGGAGATCCCAGAAAACCTGAATATATAGGGCCTCAGAGTCTTTTCCAGTGCGCCGGCAAAAAATTGTCTAGGTCCCGGAGGACGTTAAAGTCAAAAGTACCCATAGGCGGCCAGTGAGACCGGTTATCTAGGGTGTATTGAGGCCAGGCGACCTGTGACAGGAAGACGAGTTTCTTCCTGCTAAGTGTCTGAGTGTATCCCAATTTGGAAAAATTTTCAAGGAGACATCCTAAAGGAGTTTTTTGGGTCTATTTTGGATTTGGAGTTTCCCATAATTTAGTAGTCCTTTGGACCCCTATGTGTCAGAGGAGAAAGGATATGAGGGAGGCTCCCTTCCAAATATCCGTCTCCGGACAGAAATAAAGGAACGAGTGAAAGGTGTCCCTTTCAATCAGACCCCCTATTAAAACTCCAGGAGTCAGCATGGGAAGGGCCTTTCGGCTCGGCCGAGTCTAGGATGAGAGACCCCAGTGGAGACACGGGTCCAGTGAGACAGAGAGAGAGAGAATCGAATTACTCACGGTTGAAAGTCACTCTTGTGGGGAACTCCGAATTCAAAGCGACGAGCGGCACGAGGCAGGAGGAAAGAGAAGGGGGACTCTCGGTCAGGCCTGTGGGGGCCCGGGTAGGTCACAAAGCCCTTCTCCCGGGTTTCAGCACCAAATGAAAGATTGCCGGGTGCCGCCAATGAACGAACGAAGAGCCGAAACAGCCAGATGAGCAAAAGTCAGGCTTTATTGGGAGGACTCCGGGCGAGTTCACTGACCCTAGAATGCGAGTCTGTGAAGGCGCGCCCGGGAAGGGTTTTCGGGTTTTTTATATCTGCAGAGGGGGAGGATGGTAACGGTCGACCGGTTTGGTGAAGCGTGCAGTTCCTGGAACAGCCTTGGGGACACATAGTTCCAAGAATTTGGGCATATGCGGTTTGAGCAAGATTAACAACTGTTGGAAAGCTTAGGGCCGGGGAGGGTTTCACAACCCAACCCAGAGGCAACTACCGGACACTTCTCTCTACACAAACTGGCTTCTCCCCCAGCACTCCACTATCTTGGCTGCTTCTCCTGGCCTCCTCCATGTGGCCTTTCTCTGCTGTGCTCTCTAATACTAATCTCAGGAACCGAGAGAGAGCAAGCTCCCGGTCTGCCCCACTTTATAGCATAGATTCAAAACCTTTAATCCAATCTACAAACAAGAAAGTCTCTTGTTGAGCGGACAAAATATATTATGCTCACTTTGTTAAAGATGGCGCTGCCCACATGGAAGCCCATCACCCAGGTGATATTAGTTGCCCTTATACTTGGGATGGGCGTGATTGTATTAAAGTGTGTGGGACAGGCTGTAAGCAAGCCTGGCCGTGATAGCCTAAGGCTTAGTTTTAAGAGTAAGCTTTTCCCCACACCCTTGACTGATTGCATGATGTAGGGTGGTGCACTCTCCTGAGGAATCCCATTATGCCTCACATAAGTGACTTTGTATCAGAGACTTTCTTGTTTGTAGATTGGATTAAAGGTTTGGATTTCTACACTATAAAGTGGGGCAGACCGGGAGCTTGCTCTCTCTTGGTTCCTGAGATTATTATTAGAGAAGAGAGCACAGTAAGGCCACATGGAGGCCAGGAGAAGCAACCAAGATGTCAGAGTGCTGTGGGAGAAGCCAGTTTGTGCAGAGTTTGTGCAGGAGGAGATGGGGAACAGAGGTGAATAAGTCTGGTGAGCTAGAAACCTTTGGTTCTAGGAAACTCGGATAAGTCAGTAGCTTTGTGAGCACTGAATGAGTGGGTTTTGGAGCCCAGTGTGTGTTTTTGCTTGCCCGCTGGGTACAAGCTAGAATTAAAGCTGATGGCTCATCAGTTCTTGGCTTGGTTGTTTCATTACCGACTGTCCGAACCTGCACAGGCCAGGTGGCTGTGATGGTGGCCTTGACTACTGGCTTTACATCTCTGATACAAAGTCACTTATCTGAGGTATAATGGGAGGATTCCTCATGAGAGTGCATCACCCCACATCATCCAATCAGCCAAGGGTGTGGAGAAAAGCTTACTCTTAAAACTTGCACGTGGGCAGCTCCATCTTTAACAAAGTGAGCATAATATATTTTATCTGCCCAACAGATGGTATGTAAATTCTGCCTCCTATTGAAAGAGAAGAAGTTTCTAGGTTAACCTTTATTTTAGATTTAAAACTAAATGACCCATTGTTCTTGCAAGCCAGAAACTTCTACATTCTTCTTCCACCCCTCCCCAAAAGAGGAACGGGACAGGAGAGCCTGACAAGAAAGCCTGACCTTTCCTCCCAGAATATCAATATCAATTTTCAGCTTTTTGGTACCTTACAACAGAACAGAGGACAAAAACCAAATATACATGTATTTTTTTAATATGGTAGCACTTTTCCACTGTGTAAATGCCACTACCATTTATTTATTTATTTATTTTGACAGAGACAGACAGTCAGGGAGAGGGACAAATAGGGACAGACAGATAGGAAGGGAGAGAAGCAACAATTCTTCATTGCAGTTTCTTAGTTCAGTGATTGCTTTCTCATACATGCCTTGACGGGGGCAGGGATGGGGGCTACAGCAGAGCAAGTGACCTCTGCTCAAGTCAGCGACCTTTGGGCTCAAGAAAGTGACAGTGGGATAATGTATATGACCCCATGCTCAAGCCGGCAACCCCTTGCTCAGGTTGGTGAGCCTGTGCTCAAGCCGGATGAACCTGCACTCAAGCTGCAACTTTGGGGTTTCAAGGACTGACGTACTCCGCGTCCCAGTTCAACACTCTATCCACTGCGCCACTGCCTGTTTAGGCCCACTACCATTCTTCTCTGCATTACACCTCAGCATCACAAAGATAAGAATAACATAAAGCTTGCAGAGTTTAAACAGATGACTAGTGACATTTCAGACCCACCCCCAAGTTAGAAAGACAGTGACTGGTAAAGATCTGAGAGACACAGAAAAGTGTAGAAAGACATTAATGCAGTGGTTGGGAACCTATGGCCAGATGTGGCTCTTTCGATGGTATTGGGCAGATAAAATATATTATGCTCACTTTGTTAAAAATGGCGCTGCCCACATGAAAGTTTGTTGATATTAATGTGTGTTCTGAGACAGGCTGTGGGCAGGCCGGATCGTTATAGCCTAAGGCTTTGTTTTAAGAGTAAGCTTTTCCCCACACCCTTGACTGATTAGATGATGTAGGGTGGTGCACTCTCCTGAGGAATCCCATTATGCCTCAGATGGGTGATTTTGTATCAGAGACTTCCTTGTTTTTAGATTGGATTAAGGGTTTGGATTTCTACATTATAAAGTGGGACAGACCAGTAGCTTGATCTCTCTTGGCTCCTGAGGTATTAGAGAGGAGAGCAGATGAAGGCCAGATGGAGGGCAGAAGAAGCAGTCAAGATGGCAGAATACTGAGGGAGAAGCCAGTGTGTTAAGAGTTTGTGCTGGAGAAGGAGATGGGAAACAGAGGTGAATAAGTCTGGTGAGCTAGAAGCCTTTGATTCTAGGAAACTTGGATAAGTCAGTAGCTTAGTGAGCACTGAATGAGTGGGTTTTGGAGCCCAGTGTGTGTTTTTGCTTGCCCACCGGGTGCAAGCTAGAATTAAAGCTGATGGCTCACCAGTTCGTGGCTCCTGTGTTTCATTACCGACTGTCTGTATCTAATGCGAACCTGCACTGGCCAGGATGCTGTGATCCTGACCCTGGCTACTGGCTTTACAGATGGCTCCATCTGGCTTGCAGACAAATCTTTAATAAAAAAAAAATAACATTAAAAATATAAAACATTTTTATGTATTACAATCCATTCATTTCTTATCGCTCGAGTTCATGGTTGTGGGTGGCTGGAACCAATCACAACTGTCCTCTGGGACAATATCAAATTTTTATTGGATAATGCATAATATACACGGGTCATTCTGAGGTCAGAAAGTAAACTTCCTTCTTTTTAATCAAGTAGCCAGCTAGCTAATTGCAGAATCCCTTTTGACGAAGAAGATGTCTAAAAGAAAAAAAGATGAGTGGTATTGTACTTTTTAGTAGAAATGGACAGAGGAATTCGCCTTTGTAAGAAGAGCAGGTTCTGCAGTTTGTCTAATATGCAATTATAAAATTGCATCGATGAAACAGTCAAATATAAAGCTGCACTTCAACACACACCATATACTACATTAGCATCAAAATATCCAGCAGGGGACAGCAGGAAGAAAGCATGTCGAGAGCAAGAAAGCATGTGCAGAGTGCAAGCTAGTCAGCAGCAATTTCGTGTTCGGACCCAACAAGGTGACTGGAATTCAGCTAGCTTTGCTGGTGCTTTAGCAAATGTGAGAAATGGAAAGCCATTCACATATGGGGAGTATGCCAACACATTCATGCTTGATGTTACCAGTGAACTTTTGGACGACTTTTCGGATAAAGACAAGATAATCAAATGAATAAAAGACATTACTCTGTCGGCAAGAACTGTTCACGATCGTACCATCATGATGGCAAATCAAATTGAGGCAACACAAGTGAAGGACATAAATGCAGCACCATTCTTTCCTCTCGCTTTATATGAGTCAACAGACATAAGCCATTTATCCCAGTTCAGCGTGATTGCAAGGTATGCTGTCAGTGACACACTACGTGAGGAAAGTCTTGCTGTTTTGCCTATGAAAGAGACAATAAGAGGGGAGGATTTATTCAAGTCTTTCACTGAGTTCACTAAAGAAAAGAATCTACCAATGGATAAACTTCTTTCGGTATGTACTGATGGTGCTACATGCATGGTGCGGAAAAACAGAAGATTCGTAGTGCTTCTTCGTGAACATGAAAAGAGACCCATCCTAAGTTTTCACTGCATCCTACATCAGGAGGCGCTTTGTGCTCAGATGTGTGGCGAGCAGCTTGTTGAGGTGATGTCGCTGGTTATTCAGGTGGTCAACTTTATTGCTGCCCGAGCTTTAAATGATCACCAGTTTAAAACACTGCTGGATGAAGTTGGGAATAATTATCCTGGTCTGCTTCTGCACAGCAATGTGTGTTGGTTGTCAAGAGGGAAGGTGCTCGGCCATTTCACGGCTTGTCTGAGCAAAATCCAGACTTTTCTTGAAATGAAAAACATTGGGCATCCTGAGTTAGCTAACACTGAGTGGCTCCGGAAGTTCTGCTATCTCGTGGACATGACTGAACATCTGAACTAGCTCAATGTGAAAATGCAAGGCATTGGAAATACAGTCTTATTCCTTCAACAAGCAGTGTTTGCATTTGAAAACAAGCTGGAACTCTTCATCGCCAACATTGAAACAGGTCGTTTACTACACTTTGAAAAACTGGGAGAGTTTAAAGATGCATGCACAGCAAGTGACCCTCCTCAACATCTTGATCTCTAGCAGCTAGCAGGCTTCACATCTAATCTCCTGTAATCATTCAAAGCACGCTTTGGGGAATTTCGTGAGTGCACTCATCTTTTTAAGTTCATCACCCATCCACACAAGTGTGCAGTGGACAGCGCCGACCTGAGTTACATCCCTGGTGTCTCCGTCAGAGATTTTGATCTACAAGCTGCTGAGTTGAAAGCGTCAGACATGTAGATGAATAAATTCAAGTCACTGAATGAAGATTTGGAAAGACTTGCATGGCAGCAAGCAGAGTGGGTGAGCCAACACAAGTGGGGATGTTGGACAGATAAAATATAATATGCTCACTTTGTTAAAGATGGTGCTGCCCACATGGAAGCTCGTCATTCAGGAGATATTATTTGCCCTTATGTTTGGGATGGGTGTGGGGGAAAGGCTGTAATGTAAGCAGGCCAGGTCGTTATAGCCTAAGGCTTAGTTTTAAGAGTAAGCTTTTTCCCACACCCTTGACTGATTGGATGATGTAGGGTGGTACACTACTGAGGAATCCCATTATGCCTCAGATGGGTGACTTTGTGTCAGAGACTTCCTTGTTTGTAGATTGGATTAAGGGTTTGGATTTCTACATTATAAAGTGGGACAGACCAGTAGCTTGATCTCTGCCTCTTGGTTCCTGAGGTATTAGAGAGGAGAACAGATTAAGGTCACGTGGAGGAGAAGGGAAGCAGCTAAGATGGCAGAATGCTGAGGGAGAAGCCAGTTTGTGCAGAGTTTGTGCTGGATGAGATGGGGAACAGAGGTGAATAAGTCTGGTGAGCTAGAAACCTTTGATTTTAGGAAACTTGGATAAGTCAGTAGCTTTTTGAGCACTGAATATGTGGGTTTTGGAGCCCAGTGTGTGTTTTAGCTTGCCTGCTGGGTGCAAGCTAGAATTAAAGCTGGAAGCTCACCAGTTCTTGGCTCTGGTGTTTCATTACTGACTGTCCGAATCTAATGTGAACCAGCATGGGCCAAGCTCCTGGGATGGTGACCTTAACCTTGGCCACTGGCTTTACAGGGGAGAAATAAACTTCAACCTACGGACCAGCTGATTGTCAAAACTTGGAACACGCTACCCGTCACATACCACACACTGTGGCGTGTGAGTATGCTGTACTGACAATGTTTGGCTCTTCGTATGCATGTGAGCATTCTTCCTCACATCTAAAGAACATTAAGACCAACCAACGATCATGTTTAATGGATGGACGTCTCAACACCTGCATGAAGCTTAACTTTACCACGTATCAACCAGACTATAAAGCCATCAGCAAAACCATGCAGCACCAGAAGTTGCATTAATAGTAAGAAGTACTTTATTCATCATTGGTTAGCAATAGCATAACAACGTTATTAAAAAGAATTCAGAGACTTATTGTACTTTAAAAGTGTTGGTTTTACATAAAATGCACACATTTACTTGTATTTAGTGTTAAACATATTGTATGGCTTCATGGAATTACATTTTAAAATATGTGGCATTCATGGCTTTCTCAGCCAAAAAGTTTCCCGACCCCTTCTCTAATGTTCCTGTAAAAAATGTCCAAACCTTTTTTTTAAGTATATTTTAAAAATTTTATACGTGTTTATTTGAGCGCAAACTAATAACAATTGCCAGAGAGAAAGATCTCTCTCAGATGCTTGGGAAATGAACAATTCACAATTTCTTTTATGCATTTGGAGTTAAGGAGGGACTTTAAGGAAGATTAGATAAAGGTGAGAGAAAGCAAGCAGGAATTACAGGTTGGTTAACAAGATTATGTGCTCTCTTGAGGGTTGTTATTTCAAAGATGTGTTAGCATAAGTGCACAAAAACAATGGACAGAGCTTGCTTAAGGCAAAGATAACCTTTTATTAAAGAAGTTGTATGCCTGAGGTGTGTCTACCCACCATGACCTGCCCAGGAGTTTATGATCAGGTCCCCCATGTGGTTACTGTTAGAATTAATCGGAGTCTGAAAAGACCAGTGTAGCAGGTTTTATTGAAAGGAAACCTGCCGGGCTGTCTCTTAAGGGAGAGCAGCGTGGGTTACAGACTAGGACCCTGCTTTAAGGGTTAGGGGAGGAGGAGTAAGAAGGGTTGTGTGGCATTAGGTGATTGGCTACTGGACAAAGAATTGTCTTTTATGGAAGTTTGTGTATGTTTAACTTCTTGCGGGTTTTCAATCATCCAGGACTTCTCGGATTGTGACATCAGATTCCTTTGCAGTTGGTCATCTGCTGTAAGCCCTGAAACAAAACTCGTTCCGGAAGGGTTAAAGAAATGAAACCTAAGACTATTTGATATATTTATATAAAAGGAAAGAGAGTGATTTTTAGAGAGGCTTTAAGGGAATAGGGATGGAGGTCATCATCTTCTGTAACTTCTTCCTGCTGAGTAGGGGCGGTGAGAGGTGGCTACCTCTCTAAGGATCACTCTCAGTGGGGTTCAGTCAGTAATGGTGAGTATGGGTGTAGAAGCATTTGGTTAAAAGTGACTCGGGTAACTTGGCGGATGTGACTTTGTAAAAATTTTTGGAAGAAGGGTGCTAATATAAGTAAGAAGCATATAATTAATAGAGGACCTAGGATGGGGATGAGCCAGACAACAAAAGGTGTCTTCCACCAAGAGTTGTCCAGCGGGTCAACGGTGGGTCTGCTTTTATGGAGTTTTTCTTGTAGGCGGTGCAGAGAGCTGATGTTTTCTTCTACTAGGCCGGACTCATTGATATAATAACAGCATTGCTTCTTGCCAAGCCAAGTCCCACATCCAGTTAAGGACTTCGTCAATCTCAATGCTGTGAGGTCTGAACCAGGCAAGGTCTTTGAAAACCTGAGTGAGGAAGTAAAAAATACTTGCGAGGTGATAATTGTTAGTTTCTTGTTACAAGTGCCAATTGGACAGGGTGACATGGTGATACATGGTCTCCTGGATGAGCCTCATGAGATGTGCTGATCTGGTTCCTCTTGAATAGGAGGACATGTGGAGATTTTTAGAGACAGAGGACCTGTTGGCGTGGAGATGTAGGTTTAGAAGTGTTATGTATGTATGGTTTGATGTGAGAGAAATGAGTACACTGTGAATCCCCTTCTATTTTGACAGCGGTGGGGGTGGACAAGATAACTGTATAGGGACCTGTCCAGGTGGGCTGGAGGGGGGAGGCTTTCCCTGTGTTCTCTTGTAAACCTGATCCCCCAGGAGGATTGAGAGGTGTGAGTCTGTGATTGGGAAGAAGCTTGTGTACTTCCTTTTGTAGTTTGGCTTGCATGTGTTCCAGCGAGGGGAAGTATGAGCCCATTGTTGGGTTGGAGGGGGTTAATAGGCTGGAATCCAGCATAAATGGGCAGCCATACATAATCCCAAATGGGGTGAGATTAAACGGCTTTTGGGGCATAGCCCTAATTCTCATTAAGGCCAGGAGAGGACGGTGAGGCCAAGGGAGGTTGAGTTCAAGAACAAGTTTTTTTAGATGAAGTTTAAGGATTTGGTTGGCCCTTTCTACTTTTCCTGAGGATTGAGGGTGGTATGGTATATGTAGTTGCTATTTTAGTCCTAAATAAAATGTGATAGATTGAGTGATGTGGGAGATAGAGGCTGGTCCATTGTCTGCTTGGAAGGAGTGAGGTAGTCCGAATTTAGGAATAATGTGCTCAGCGAGAATGGAAATGACTGTATTGGCATCCTCTCTTTTGTTTGGAAAGTCTCGATCCAGCCATAGAAGTTATCTACAAGGGGAAGAATGAGTTTGTTTCCTTTGTGTGGTGGCGTATGAGTGAATTCAATTTGCCAGTCTTGACCAGGGAGGGCCCCCCTTGCTTGATGAGTTGGGAATGACTTTGGATGTATTTCTCCCTGCAAGGAGCATTGGTGTTGGGCAGATAAAATATATTATGCTCACTTTGTTAAGATGGCACTGCCCACATGGAAGCCCGTTGATATTAATGTGTGTTGCGGGTGGGCTGTGGGCAGGCAGGATTCTTGTAGCCTGGGGCTTAGTTTTAAAAGTAAGCTTTCCCCACATCCTTGACTGATTGGATGATGTGTGGTGGTGCACTCTCCTGAGGAATTCTCCCATTATGCATCAGATGAGTGACTTTGTATTAGAAATTTTCTTGTCTGTAGATTGGATTAAGGGTTTAGATTTCTAAACTATAATGTGGGGCAGGCCTGGAGCTTGCTCTCTCGCTTGGTTCCTGAGGTTAGCATTAGAGAGGAGAGCAGATTAAGGCCACGTGGAGGAGAGGAGAAGCAGCCAAGATGGCAGAGTGCTGAGGAAGAAGCCAGTTTTGTGCAGAGTTTTGCTAGAGAAGGAGATGGGAAACAGAGGTGAATAAGTCTGGTGAGCTAGAAACCTTTGATTTTAGGAAACTTGGATAAGTCAGTAGCTTTGTGAGCACTGAATGTGTGGGTTTTGGAGCCCAGTGTGTGTTTTAGCTTGCCCGCCGGGTGCAAGCTAGAATTAAAGCTGGAAGCTCACCAGTTCTTGGCTCCGGTGTTTCATTACCGACTGTCCGAATCTAATGCGAACCTGCACTGACCAGGCGACTGTGATGGTGGCCTTGGCTGCGATCACTGGTTTTACATTGGGGTACAGATAGAACATGAGGACATGATGGATTTTAAGAGGGTAGGTAAGTTGGGTCCCGTTAGGAAAGTGGAAATGTAGATGAGAAGAGGTTTGTGTCCTACGTGGAAAGAATTATGGATGTCTTGTAGGATGTTTTTTGCTTGGGTTTGGCAAAGGATAAGTTTTCCTTCCTGGGTGTACCAGTTTTCTTGCTTAGAGAAGTTTTTATAAAGGGAGGTCTTTTTTGCTGAGTATTCAGATTGATAAGATGATAGAAAATATTTGTGAGAAGTTGGGTGGCAATTTTCTTTGCTACCTGATCTGCTACATTATTTTCAATGTTGATAGAATTTGAGTCTTTTTGGTGTTTATGTATTATGGCTGCCTGTTTTGGTAGAAGGGCCACGTTTAAAAGATTTTGAATAGAGGTATGATTTTGAAATGGGCTTCCCTTAGTTGTGAGAAAGACTCACTCTCACCAAACTGTGGCTGCTGAGTGGAGGATGTGGTAACAGTATTTAGAGTCAGTGTAGATATTGACTGACTTATTTGTTGTGAGGGTGAGTGCTCTAGTGAGTGCTATTAGCTCAGCCTGTTGGGAAGTGGTGTTTTCAGGTAGAGACTGAGCTTCAAGTATGTGGTGTGAGTCAGTGATGATAGCATAGCCTGCTAGAGTAGTTTCGTGTTTTGTCTTGATAGTGCTACCATCTACAAATACCGTAGAGTCAGGAGAAGAGAGGGGTTTTGAAGTTATGTTTGGGTAGGGTGTACTGAAATGAGTGATGGTTTCAATGCACGAATGTTTAGGTGGTTGTGGAGTGTGGGGGAGGAGAGTGGTGGATTTAGGCTGGAACAGGGTTGAAAGGAGAATTCTGGATTTTTGAGGAAGATGATGTGAAACTGCTGAAGACGAGAAGGAGAGAGATGAGAGATAGCTTTGTGGGAGAGAAGGTTTTGTAGGTTATGAGGTGATTTGATAATGACCTTCTGTCCTAGGGAGAGTTTCTTGCTTTCAAGTGCTAGGAGTGCGTTAGCAGCTAGGACCCATAAGCAGGGTGCCCAACACTTGCAGGAAGTATCAAGTTGTTTGGACAGGCAGGCAACAGGGGCAAAGGAAGGCTCCCTTTGGTGCCCTAGAACTCCAAGGGCAAGACCCTGTTTCTCATGGACATGTAGGATAAATTCAAACTGAATGTCAGGCAGGTGTAAGGCAGGGACCTGGAGTAAGGCCTTTTGTAATTTTAATAAGGGTGTTTTAATGGGGTATTTTGGATCTAGGGGTTCATTAGGGTTCCCCTTGGTGGCCTCATAGAGTGGTTTAGCTAAGAGGCTGTAATTTGGAATCCAGGACTGGAGAAAACCTGCTATTCCCAGGAAAGAGAGAAGCTCCTCTTTATTGGTGGGGGTAGGAATTGAGGCTATAAGATGTTTTTGGTCAGTGGTGATGGCTTTATGGCCCAGTGATAATTGTATTTTTAGATAAGTGATGGTTTTTTGTGAAAGCTGGACTTTGGAGGGGGATACGCTGTAGCCCTTTTGTGCTAAAAAGTTCAGTAGTCGGTTGGTATCCTCCTTGGATAATGTGGGACTGAAGAGGAGGAGGTCATCTACATATTGTAAGATGGTACTTTGGGGAAAGGAAAGAGATTTGAGATCTGTAGCTAGGGTCTGACCAAAGAAGTGAGGGCTATCCCTGAATCCTTGGGGTAGGACTTTCCAAGTTAGCTGTTGTGAGTGCATGATGTCAAGGTCAGTCCAAGTGAAGGTGAAGAGGTCTTGGCATTTTGGATGTAAGAGGATGAAAAAGAAGGCATTTTTAAGATCCAGAATGGTGAAGTGAGAAGTGTTTGGGGGTATAGTAGAAAGAATGGTGTAAGAGTTGGATACAGGGGGAGTGGTGGGTAGGACTGCAGCATTAATGGCTCGCAGGTCCTGGACTAAACGATAAGTGCCGTTAGGTTTGACTACTGGTAAAATGGGTATGTTGTAGGGTGAGTGAGTGGGGGTGAGGATGTCTGCTTGGAGGAATTTGATGATAAGGGGTTTGAGACCCTGTAAAATGTTTTTGCGAGATAGGGTATTGTGGAATGAAAGGGAGATAAGGACCGGAGTGTGGTGGGTTGCAATAGAGGGTTGGTTTGTGTTCCAAACTATAGCACTAACTAGGGAGGGAGGAAGCGGTAGGGTAAGGGAAGGGAAGGTGGAGAGGGCATTGTCTGGATCACTGGCCAACAAAAGGAGAATGTTGGAGGTGAGCTGGTTGTGGATGTGAGAGTGTAAGGGAACAGATGAAGAGTAGATCTGAATTTAGCTAGGATATCTCTACCCAGTAGGGGAGTGGGCATTGTGGTATAACTAGGAACTGATAAGTAAATGATGTTTGGTCTAGGATGCATGTTAGAGGGGGTGTGATTAGGGGATTGGTCTTAATACCAGAAACCCCAACTATAGAAGTGTTAGATGGAGTAAGAGGACCTGCGAATTCAGAAAGGGTAGGGAAGGTGGCCCTGCTATTTAGGAGGAAGGAGATCACCTTACCTGCTACAGGAAGTTTTGCCCTGGGCTCAATACTGGCGATGCGTACCAGGGCCTGTGGCCCAAGGCTTCTTCAGTCTTCCATTGCTAAGCCAAGAAAGTCAGCCACCGATGGGAAAGGATTAGTTGTAGGAGGGGTTGGCCCTGTCCTTCTCTGGCAACTGGGGCAATTGAGCCCCCAAAGGCCCTCCTGGTGGCAGTGAGGGCATGGACCTGGTGGTAGACGAGGATTAGGGCACTGTTTAGCCCAGTGTCCCAGTTGTTTGCATCTATAACAGGGTCCTGGTGACCCAGAGTTTGAAGATTGCTCTTTATGAGGCTTAGTCTTTGAGCCAGATGTAGGGTTCCCTTGCAGGGCCTTCACTAGCATTGGGTAATTATCCTGATCCCTTATCCACTGGTCCTCCTCTTGTCCTTCCGGTTATGAAAGACCTTAGAGGCCAGGCTTAAGAGGTCCTGTAAAGCCAGTAGCCAAGGCCACCATCACAGCGGCCTGGCCAGTGCAGGTTCGCATTAGATTCGGACATTTGGTAGTAAAATAACGAAGCCAAAAACTGGTGAGCTTTAATTCTAGCTTGCACCCGGCGGGCAAGCAAAAACACACACTGGGCTCCAAAACCCACTTATTCAGTGCTCACTAAGCTACTGCCTTGTCCGAGTTTCCTAGAATCAAAGGTTTCTAGCTCACCAGACTGATTCACCTCTGTTTCCCATCTCCTTCTCTCTACACAAACTCTGCACAAACTGGCTTCTACCTCAGCACTCCACCATCTTGGCTGCTTCTCCTGGCCTCCACGTAGCCTTAATCTGATCTCCTCTCCAATACTAACCTTAGGAACCGAGAAAAGAGAGCAAGCTCCCGGCCTGCCCCACTTTATACTGTAGAAATCCAAACCCTTAATCCAATATACAAACAAGAAAGTCTCTGATACAAAGTCACCCATCTGAGGCATAATGGAATTCCTCAGGAGAGCTCACCACCCCACATCATCCAATCACTCAGTTCCTGGGATTAGCATTAGAGAGAAAAGCAGAGAAAGGCCACATGGAGGAGAGGAGAAGCAGCCAAGATGGCAGAGTGCTGAGGGAGAAGCCAGTTTGAGCAGAGTTTGTGTTGGAGAAGGAGATGGGGAACAGAGGTGAATAAGTCTGGTGAGCTAGAAAGCTTTGATTCTAGGAAACTCGGATAAGTCAGTAGCTTTGTGAGCACTGAATGAGTGGGTTTTGGAGCCCAGTGTGTGTTTTAGCTTGCCCGCTGGATACAAGCTAGAATTAAAGCTGATGGCTCACCAGTTCTTGGCTCTATTGTTTCATTACCGACTGTTCGAATCTAATGCGAACAAGCACGGGTCAGGCTGCTGTGATGGTAGCTGCGAGTACTGACTTTACATTTGGCATAGTCGGCAGGATTCGATACAGATTGATATGGAGCCACCACCACCTTTGAGCAGTGGAGTAGAGGACTGGCTGCTGTTATGGTTCCCTATGGCTGTTTTTTGGGAGACTGTTGGCTGGCTGACTTTTATAGCCATGTGTGAGGAAACCAAGAGCTCTATGGAAGAGGCTGCCCAAGACCTGCAAACCGAGCATCGGAAGGAGCTGGAGGAAACATGGGAGAAAGAGATGCTGACCCTGGAGATGGAGGAATTGCTGGAGGAGAAGGCTGACCAGGTTTGCGAGATTCGCCTGGAAATGGAGCAGACGCTGGAGAAGGAATCACAGGTTCGTGAGTTGCAGATTGCCCTGGATGTTGTGGAGAGCAGCAGCGGTGGGAGGCCAGGGCTGAAGCCAAGGCTGGGGCTGAGGCTGAGGCTGAGGCTGAGGCAGGGGCTGTAAGGCCCATGGAGCAGAAAGCAGCGGCAACAGGGGGCTTCAGCCCAGCAGCAGGAGCTGATGTTTTCAGTTCCTCTTTGGAGGATGAGGAGAATCGGGCTGGAGTTGCAATCTGCAGTCCCCAGAAGGTGAGAACCCGGCAACAAGGAGTAGCTACGCTGTTGGTAGGTCTGCAATTTTGGGACACAGAGGTGGATGCCATCATGCTCCCCAGAGCAAAGATGGAAATGCTGACTGCCATTGCCACATGCTTCTCTTTAGGACAGTGTGAAACCTGCAATGATGGCAGGAATGAGGGAAGAGGCTACAGCTCTATGTGTGTGGACTGATTTCCTGGACTATGACTGGATGAGCACTGACTCCCTTGCTGGATGAACTTATGGATTTTGGACAATGTGAAATACCCTGATGGGGGTGGGGATGGCTTTGCTGGAGGTCCTCCTGCCCCGGGAAGCTTTTCCCATGGCTAGAAAGAAGGCTGAGGACATTTTGCGCTTTTGGCAAAATGCTCAGAGATTGGTGAAATGTATGTACCTTTGTAATTGTTGAAATTGTATGATTTGTCATGCTGTTGTAATTTGTGTAATGTGCCTAATTTCCTTGTACAGGAATGCCAGTGTTATAGATTATGGATAGTAAAGTGAGCATAGGGGTGGATTGTTGGGCAGATAAAATATATTATGCTCACTTTGTTAAAGATGGCGCTGCCCACATGGAAGCCCATCACCCAGGTGATATTATTTACACTTATGCTTGGGATGGGTGTGGGGAAAAGACTAATGTAAGCAGGCCAGGTCATTATGGCCTAAGGCTTGGTTTTAAGAGTAAGCTTTTCCCCACACCCTTGACTGATTGGATGATGTAGGGTGGTGCACTCTCCTGAGGAATCCTATTATGCCTCAGATGGGTGACTTTGTATCAGAGATTTTCTTGCTTGTAGATTGGATTAAAGGTTTGGATTTCTACATTATAAAGTGGGGCAGACCAGGAGCTTGCACTCTTGGTTCCTGAGGTATTAGAGAGGAGAACAGAGTAAGGCCACGAGAAGAGGCCAGGAGAAGCGGTCAAGATGGTGGAGTGCTGAGGAAGAAGCCAGTTTGTGCAGAGTTTGTGTAGAGAGAAGGAGATGGGAAACAGAGGTGAATAAGTCTGGTGAGCTAGAAACCTTTGATTCTAGGAAACTCGGATAAGTCAGTAGTTTAGTGAGCACTGAATGAGTGGGTTTTGGAGCCCAGTGTGTGTTTTAGCTTGTCCGCCGGGTGCAAGCTAGAATTAAAGCTGATGGCTCACCAGTTCTTGGCTCTATTGTTTCATTACTGACTGTTCGAATCTAATGCGAACCAGCATGGGTCAGGCTGCTGTGATGGTGGCCGCGACTACTGGCTTTACATCTGCACAAACTCTGCACAGAACTGGCTTCTTCTTCAGCACTCCACTATCTTGGCTGCTTCTCCTGACCTCCTCCATGAGGCCTTACCCTGCTCTCCTCTATAATGCTAATCTAACCTCAGGAACCTAGAGTGAGCAAGCTCCCGGTCTGCCCCACTTTATAGTGTAGAAATCCAAATCTTTAATCCAATCTACAAACATGGAAGTCTCTGATATAAAGTCACTTATCTGAGGCATAATGGGAGGATTCCTCATGAGAGTGCACCACCCCACATCATCCAATTAGTCAAGGGTGTGGGGAAAAGTTTAGTCTTAAAACTAAGCCTTAGGCTATAACAATCCAGCCTGCTTACAACCTGTCCCCCACACCCAATGCAAACTATAAGTAAGCAAACATATATATCATATTTACAAACTTATTTGACCAACACTGGGTGACAGGCTTCCATGTGGGCAACGCCATCTTTAACAAAGTGAGCATAATATATTTTATCTGCCTAACAGGGGGATGGGACGAATTATAGGGAAGAGGCAGGTAGAACGAAGATAGAAGAAAGCCTGCATGTAAGGAATTTCTGAGGCCTTCCCAGTCCAGTGGCAGAAATTATCTAGGTCTCAGAGGATGTTAATATCAAAAGTTCCATTTTGGGGCCAGTGGGAGCCATTATCTAGTCTGTACTGAGGCCATGCCATGTTACAGAAGAAGATTAATTTTTTCAGTTTGAGATTTGAGAGACCGAGTTTGGTGAGGTTTTTTAAGAGGCAGCCCAAGGGAGTAGCCTCTGAGTGTCAGAAGTGGGGGAAGCCCATTGTGGGCAGAGAATAAAGAAAGAGAAGAGCGTCTTCTGACTCTTTCAACTATTCTTTATACTGTATGTGGAAAACAAGAAGGCCGATCATCACCGGGAATCTCGCTTTCAAAGGAGAGTGAAGCCACCTGACTAGGCGCCTAGACTTTTAAGGAAGTCCATATTAACTGGCTGCCTGGAGTAGAGCCCTTCCAATTAGCTACCCTGAGAGGAGAGAGAGTGAGGGTGAAGGACGACTAGGGGCCTACCGGAGATGGGAAAGAGCAGAAACTCCTTACCTTTGGTCCAGCAGGGATTCGAGACAGGGTCGGGTAGCCAGCTAATCAACTATGTTCACACAGCCAAACAGAATCAGGGAGTAAGCTCGGGACAAGCTGCCACTGCCCACTGCTTCCCTGGTAGTAAGTTTGGCTGGTGAAGGGGATTGTCCAGGCATCTGGTACCCTGTCCCAGGTTTTGACACCAAATGTTAGAATTAATTGTAGTTCGAAAAGACCAGTGTAGCAGGCTTTATTGAAAGGAAACCTGCCGGGCTCTCTTGTAAGGGAGAGCAGTGCCAGGTACAGACTAGGACCAAGCTTTAAGGGTTAGGGGAGGAGGAGTAGGGTTGTGTGGCATTAGCCAATTGGCTGCTGGACAAAGGATTGTCTTTTATGGAAGTTTGTGTATGTTTAACTTCTAGCGGTTTTCAATCATCTAGGACTTCTTGGATTGTGACATCAGACATTCCTTTGCAGTAGGTCATCTGCCGCGAGCCCTGAAACAAAACTCTTGCCAATAGGGTTAAAGAAATGAAACCTAAGAATTACTTTTGGTGGAACACCTTTTTTGTCAACCAAGGCATAATGAATTAAATCATAAGCTATTGGCAATTAAACTCAGTCTGCAGTACCTCTCCCCTTCCCTCCTCTGGGGAAAAAGCTAAAAGTTCCACTGTCCTTTATGCATCATTTCTCCACTCCCAGGCACTACCATCACCTAAATTTCTTACAGCCTTCTTTGGGAATAGGACTGGGAGATGCCAACAAAAGATACATTTTATTTATTGTTTTCAATCGGGGCTGGTTGGAGCCCTACATTTTAACTGGGAAAAAAATAATAAATTTTTCCATAGCTCTTGGAATTTCCAAAGAGTAAAGAGTATATAATGATAGGTTGACCTGGATTCACCAGCTTTCCTTTTTTTTCCCCTCTTGGTCAAGATTTTAAAAGCCCTGAAAGTCATAAACATACCCCACCTGTATAATAGGCCCTGTACTCCGGCTCATTTTGGTTCTCAGTTTTGGCCTGCAGTCCTGCATCTGGGCAGTGACTTCCTGCTGCCAGCCTGTGGGTGTGAGAGAGCTCTACTGCTCACGCTTCCTGTGTCCTTACCACCTGGTGGCCATTTCTGCCCCTCCTCCATGGAGCTTAGGGCAAAGAGCTCCCACCTTGTAAGTGATGAAACTCAGGCTCTCCCTGCTGGCCTTCAACTCTGCACAGATCCCATCAGACCAGTAAGTCTGCCTGATAGTCTTCCAGCAGCATTTCCTGCCTCTCTCTGGGAATTGGCCTCCTCTGTGCACAATTTTTAGACACGACCTCAGAAAGGATTTGAAAGTAAAACTATGATTATTTCTACCTACTTGTGTTGGGCAGCTGCTGCTGTCACCCAGCACTATGGGTTCTCTTTCTTGATGAGCTAAAATCAAAATGTCTACCCAGAATTAAGCAACCTAAGCCTTCTCCTTAGGGCTGTTCTTGTTTAGACAGAGAAGTTCCCATTGCTTGCCTATGCTTGATCCTGAAGGTCTATGATTCATGATCTCTTACTGACCAGCTATATGACATCAGGGAAATGACTCAGCATAACTGTGCCTCAGTTTCTTGAGGTATCAAGTGAGAAGATGGAAACAGATGGTATCTCAGGTCCTTCCTAGATCTAGAATTCGCCTCTTCACCATCATCATCTGGTATTCCATAACAATTGCATTTCTCTTTCTTGAATATATTCTATGTGTATAGTCATGAAGGTAAGGACCTTACTTATTATTTTCAAGAATTTGTAATGAGGAATCTTTCTGTCCCCTCATCTGCTTTGTTTTACTTTATTAGCTTTATCATTACATTATGTTTATATTTTATGTAACCCGAGTCACTTTGGCCATTCAACAAATGTCAGATCCTTTTAGTCTCTGGCAATTAGACATGGAAGGTGAGGGAGGAGGAGTATATAGAGTGGGGCAAAAGTAGGTTTACCATTGTTCATATAGAATAATACAATAATTAATAAGTAATAATACAGAATAAATTCTCTGTTTTGTATACTCACAACTGTAAACCTACTTTTGACCCACCCTGTATGTCCCCTTCACCCACCGTCTTGCCCCCTAGATGTATTACTTGCTATATGACAATGGAAGCAATCCTGCCAAATATGCAAACAGGCACAAAAACAATCACTTATCCTATTCCTGACTCCAGGAAATCCATCTCTCTGCCCTTGGGTACTGATCAAGCCCTTTCATAACAAGGCCATGGACTTCATGATATGTGGACAGCAGGATCACCAGACTAGGGTACCATTTCACCAATTTGATGTTCCTTGGCTTGGCAGATACTTGTCTGTTCATTGTGCTAAGGGCATAACACTCTTTCCAATCAACTATATGTCTTTGCCCCCCCCCCAGTAATGTAGCCATTTATTATTGTTATCAAGTAATATGTACTGTACAGAATAATATGTACTATATTTTTTCCATTATCTCCCCCTTTGGCAACCATCAGCTTTTTCTCTATATCTATGAGTCTGTTTGTTTTGTTTATTAATTTACTTGGGTTTGTTTGTTTTTTTTAGATTCCATATACAAGTGAGGTCATATGGTATTTGTCTTTCTTTGTCTGACTTATTTCATTTAGCATAATATCCTCTAAGTCTTCCATGTTGTTGCAAATGGCAAGCTTTTATTCTTTTTTATTGCTAAATAATATTCATATATATACATATATACATACATATATATACATATTTTTTATTTGCCTATTGATGGACATCTAGGTTGTTTCCATATCTTGGCTATTACTAGTAATGGTGCAATGAATTAATGCATGGATGTGTGTATCTTTTTGAATTAATGTTTTTGTTTTCTTTGGATAAATACCCAGAAGTGAGATTGCTATATCATGGCAACTCTGTTTTAATTTTTTGAGGAATCCCCATATTATTTTTCACAATGGCTGCACTGATTTATAACCCCACCAACAGTGCATGAAGATTCCCTTTTCTCTACATCCTCGATAGCACTTAATGTTTGTTGATTTATTGGTGATAGCCATCATGAGAGGTATGAGGTGACATCTCATTGTGATTTTAATTTACATTTCCCTGAGGATTAGTTATGTTGAGTGTCTTTTCATATGTCTATTGTCCATGTCTATGTCATCTAGGGAGAAATGTCCATTCAGGTTCTTTGCTCATTTTTTGTACCTTCTGACACCATTCACCTGTTTTACCCAACCAACCCCAGCCTCTGGCAATCACCAAGCTGTTTTCTGTATCTATGAGCTTCATTTTTAAAATTCCACACATAAATGAGATCATACAGTATTTTTCCTCTGTCTCACTTATTTTACTTCTCTCCTGCCCTTCTGTGTCCTTTCACTTGTGCCCTCCCTAGACCCCCCTTACCATCAACTCTCAGCTCCCTTCCCCATGTAGCGCAGCCTATGAGAAGATCTCTTCTCCTCTTCCCCAACGTTCTCCATCAACCATGTGGAGATCAGAATGCAGATGCCGGTGCTTTCTGAAAATAGCTGGGTAACTTTAAATTAGTCTTGTCACCTTTCTGGGCTCAGTCTCCTCATTTGAGGAATGGAAGGTGTTCAGGTGCTATGCTGAGTATTTAGATGACCTCATTTAACCTAATTTTATTCTTACTGTAACCCTACAAGAGTAGAGAGTTTTATTTCATTTTCAGGTGAGGAAAACGAGGAACAAAGAGGGGTAGTAACTTGCCCTGGTTCACATAGCCTCACACCCAGGTGTGTGATTGTGTGGTGCTGCTTCCAGTACAGATACATCTAACCCCTCCTGGTGGGTGGGGTGAAGATCTAGGAGTTTGTTTCTAGGAAGCCCAGATGGTGACTGAGATATACAGTCATGTTTGTGAATTTGGCCTTAGATGAACTTCAGGTTGCATCCCAGTGCTCCCTTTCATTCCATCATTTCTTACCTTTGCTCAGGCCCTGACTTCCTAGCCAAGTTTACCAGATGAAGGATAAGACACAAAGGCTGTTATTGTCACCTGTCCATGAATGTTTTCATTTCAACAGAAATAAGCTCTGGGAAGACCCATGATGGCAGTGGGGATGGGAGGGAGACGAAGGGATGCTTTGGGTCCAGAGTTTCCTCCCAGCTGACAGGTAAGTCCTTCTCCACATATGGATGAGTGAGGAGCCCTGCCTGTAGTGGTGTGGATGCCACCTTCCCAGGTTAAGGAGGACACTCACAGTCCTCACACATACCATACAGCCATTACTTACCCGGTTGAGACAAACTTCCCCTTTCTTTGAGGATCAGAAAGCAATTCAGTCTTTTCTGACTTATGAATGTGAAATTAATTTTTTTTTCTCCTCTGAAAAAGCAAGATGATAGTCTGGCAACAATAAACAAATATGGTCCAACTAATGCCCATTAAAATGTCCATTACGGATATCTACTTCCAACATGTTTTAAAGATATCAGGAAATTCCTGAGTTCATTTCACAAGTGACAAATGCATCCCTGCACCAGTCCTGACAGGGGTTGTGCTGAGTGAATGTAGAGCCTACATGGCCCTACGCCCAGTGATGTGGTGGGGACCTAACTAAGGCTAACTCCAGATGGGGCACCTGCCAAAGGAGCCTCCATGGGAGCGGCAGTGGGGCCTCACCCAGCAGGGGAAGCTCCACGGCTGCCCTAGTCCAACCTGCAGTGACTGAGGAAGAGTTGGAAGAGAAGGAAAGATTTCAGGTTAGGTGAGAAACTGATTGCCTGTGGTGCGAATGAGTTGTGAAAGCAAGTTCCACTAGAGAGGTGAGAGCAGGAGCAGAAAGGGAGAAGAAGAGCAAAAGGATGGTGAAGCCTTTGCATTGATTCCTCTCCCACGGCCACAGCAGCACAGTGTACACAGTTTCCCTGGCTGTAGGACATGGCCAGATACTGACAAACACAGCCCAACGAAGGGGGTCTTACCTGTGATGGTGTTCACTGTGACATTGTCCATGTTCCCCCAAATTTGGAAAACTCCTCATTACCCAATGGTGTGGTTGCAGAATAATAGTTATGTGCTAAATCACTTCATTTCAAACGACATCAATGACACAGGACAGTTATATGACTGATTGGAAAAAGCAGAAAGCAAAATGCTATAAATTCTAAGATTTGTAAAAATGCAAATATGGTTGGAAGCATACCAAGGGGAACTCAACAATGAAAACCATTTGTTGGAGGAGTGGAGTGGATGTTGTGCATTTGTAATTTCCTGTAGCATGTAACAGCAAATCCAAATCAATTCAAAACTGCAGATATCTCTGGGAGACTGCAGGGTTCTCAGCCCTGGATTTACATTAAAATCACATGGGCTTCCAAAACTTTCAATGCTTAGGCCTTCACTGCAGCAGTAAAGTCAGAGTTTCTGTGGGCATGGCCCCGAGTATTGGTGTTCCCACATTGCCATGTTTTAGAAGCTCAATGGATAAACTGTGCACCCAGGTGTGAGCAACACTGGGGGAGGCTGTGCTTATAGCGTGCATGTGGCCTGGTTCACCCAGATTGCTGTCCTCACTCCAAGCTGAGAACAGCTGCAGGAAGAAGTGAAAGACTAGTTTGGAGACCGGAGGGAGGCAAGCCATTTGGCACTTGAGAAGCCATTGGAGGGGATGTCTAAGGCAGACCTGAGTGGGGTACCACAGAGTAAGTTAGGAAGATGTGAGGATATTTTGTGAGGCAGAGAATACTGCTGCCCACAATCCATCTTTCACCTGGCGAGCTCCTCCTAGTCCTTCAAACCAATTCTCTTTTCATTCATCCCCTCTGAGAAGCCTTCCCTGCCCGAGATCACGTCCCACCCTCTGTGCCCCCACAATACCCTGGGGTGTTTTTATCACTGCACTTAATAGTTTGTGCTATTACCATCTCTTTGCATTTATCTAGTGCAGATAAGCACTCATCTTGTTCATATTGGGATCCCCAGTGCCTAGTGCAGTGCTTACCACATAAGAGATGCTTAGTGAATGATTGTTGAATGAATAAATGCATAGAAGAATATGTAAATTAGGAGTATATCAAGGACAAATTTGCTTATTAGACAAATATTAAAGAGATGCCCATTGTTCTTAGCTTTGTAGTCCAACAGCTCACACGGATTCAGTATTAAAATAACTTTATTAGGTTAACCCAGGGACCTAGTCATCATTTGTAATATTGTTTCTGTGAGAGAAATAAAATTCATTTTGTGTTTCAAATAGCCAGTTTCTATATGAGTCTTGAGATCATGATGTACTCCTGACTTAAGGATTGCCTATGCTTTCCAAAATGCACCATACTAAGAAACTTCCACCAATGATTGGACCACAAGTTGTCCAGGGAGAGTTCCTTTCTAAAACTTTAGACTAAAAAAAGAGAATGCTCACATTTTACCCTTCAGCAGGTAAATTCCATGAGCTCAATCAGGATCTACACCATTTTAGTCCTTTTCAAAACTCAGCATTTAATTTTTTTTTCCTAACTATTTCATCAGTTGATGGAGCAGATATTTCAGCCAGTGTTTAAAACAATGGCTGACACTCCATGGTGCCTGGCGATGTCAACACTGCCCAAGTGCTGTCATTATTCAGTGTCCCTTTCCCTTTCTTACTCCAGGTGCCTCAAAAAAAAAAAAACAAAAAAAAAAAACAAAAAACGAGCTTGACCAGTCAGTGGGGCAGTAGATAGAGCATCGGACTGGGATGCGGAAGACCCAGGTTCGAAACCCCGAGGTTGCCAGCTTGAGCGCGGGTTCATCTGGTTTGAGCAAAAGCTCACCAACTTGGACCCAAGGTCGCTGGCTCCAGCAAAGGGTTACTCGGTCTGCTGAAGACCCGCGGTCAAGGCACATGTGAGAAAGCAATGAACAACTGAGGTGTCGCGGCGAAAAACTGATGATTGATGCTTCTCATCTCTTTTCGTTCCTGTCTATCTGTTCCTATCTATCCCTCTCTCTGACTCTCTCCCTGTTTCTGTTAAAAAAAAAAAAAAAAAAAAGCTGATTGTGCCCTGAAGTCAGAAAAACCACAAAGAAAGAGTCTGAATGGGAGGGGAAAATCTACCCTCATTCTATCCAGAATGGAGCCAGCAGTTTCCTCTTCTCAGTTGCCAATTAGCATATAAAATTATGTACATGAACTAGAACTTGGTAAATTGTGAAGACCTGAAGAAGGAGCTACGATCCAGCTGTAACAAGAGGATGCTCTGGTGGCCATGCCTTCCATCAGCTGAGCCTAAGCCAGTTGCCACAACCAGCATTTGGTTCTCAGATGGGATTAATGTTGCAGGGCTGCCTTATAGAATGAAGAACAAATGGGGCTGCTGCCATCACAGAGTACTGTTCGAGGATGGGCGAGGGGAGGGGAGCAGGGGACAGGGAATGTCCACTAAAAAGATTTAAATAAATAGGTTGAGCCATAATTTAAAAAAAAAGGATTCCTGCTGGAGAAGTGGGAGGACATGGGATAAAGCTTATAGAAAGGTATTAGCTCATTTCATTCTTTCTCTTGAATGCTGGTTGGTTAAAAGAAGGCATGAGACATCTTTTAACCATCTTAACCATGGGCAGGTCAAGAATGCAGTAGCTTGCCCAGGTGCTTAAGTTAGTAAGTGGGGGCCCTGCAAGCTCTGAGCTCCCCACCCTCAAAAGACCATAAGGTGACTTGTCTGTGTTAGAATCCATTGGAGTCCAAAAAGATCAGAGTAACAGGCTTTAATGTAAGAAAACCTGCCGGGCTTTCTCCTAGGGGAGAGTCGAGTCGCACCAGGCAAAGACTAGGACATGCTTTTTTTTAAGGGTTAGGGGAGGGGGAATAGAAAGGGTTGTGGGGCATTAGCCGATTGGCTGCTGGACAAAGAATGGTCTTTTATGGAAGTTTGAGTATGAGTTTTCAATCATCCAGGACTTCTTGGCTTGTGACATCAGACATTTCTTTGTGGTTGGTCACCTGCCGCAAGCCCTGAAATGCAACTCGTGCTGGCAGGATTAAAGAAATGAAACCTAAGAGTCTGTAGAAGCCAATGCCCTTCTTTTAGGAACACAGGAATATGTAAACTGATAGCTTCTTTACTCTGTAAACAGATAACCCCCAAGGGAGAGCCACTTTGAGAATGGCTCTGTAAGACAGCCGTGCCTCCAATGCATAGAAAATCACACCCTCCAGCTACAAGTATATGAAGAAATAATTCACTTATGCAAGGAAAGGACAGGCATGTTTTCTTGAATGCCAACATTAATTTAAGGAGGCTGTATGCTTTGCACCCATACCAGATTTTTATATGAAGAATTGCCTCTGCTTGGTAAATAAGAACGAAGTCTTAGGAAGTAAGAATTTGATCATCTTTCTTAGAAGCTTCAGATGCCAGATGTTCCTGGTGCAGCTCTCTCAGTCCTGCACAAAAGTCTCAGAAAGCCACCCTTCTCACCATTACACCTTCAGTGGTATAAGGAGATACCACCTGCATTTCATACCCCGTTCTCAATTATACCAGTAGTTTATAGCTTGGGGGAAATACAATTATTTTAACACAGATGTAAATTCTTCATGGGTTAGTCTGTAGTCTCAGTGTTGAGAGTCTTTTTCATACAAAAAAATGTTGTTCTTTCTTATCAACATACGTACTACCCATTTTTTTCCAGAACAACACAGCTTATTTTACTGCCATTTCATTTATGAAATAAATATACAGTCTTAAAAAAGTGAAAGAAGCGACTAGAAGCAAGATGGCAACGGAGTAGGTGGACGTACCAACTTCCAACTCCCAGAAGCAAAGTGGATTATAACTCAATTTAAAGAACCATCATCTGGATAAACCAACTATGAACTAAACTAAGTGGACTCTTCAACCAAGGAACACAGAAGAAGCCACATTGAGACTGGTAGGAATAGCGAAAACGCGAAGAGGGCTGCCCAGCTACCCGGAGCAAACGGCAGCCCGGAGAGATCCGCGTGGCGGGAGAAAAGTTTGGCGGAGAGGGAGGGACCTGGGTCCCAGGAACCAAACCCCAGCCTGCAGTCCCAGAGCCTAGAAGAGGCGTTTGGACAGTTTTGAGCTGTGAAACAAGTGAGGGAGCTCCCAGGCCTACAGTGTGGGTTATTAGGTCCCTTCCTACTCTGCTGAGGGTTGCTGAAGGGTTTGGGGCGGCAGGATGCTGAAACACGGTTCTGTCGGAGTGGGCAGAGGCCAAGCCGGTGTGAGCTCAGTCTAGCCCAGCAGGGTCAGAGGGGAAGCGTGAGAGCAGTCTGGAAGCTGTGGGACCGCCTTTAATCCCACTTACGGGGACAAAGCGGGAGGCCACGAACGGGCAGAAATCTGCTCTGCGACCCTGCGCAAGCCGGCACTGACTGCGGGGACTGGGCTAGGACCAGGGACGGGCAGGGGCTCGTGGCTGAGCTAATGCTACCAGCCCGGCCCAGCCGGAGAAACCGCGGTTTGCCATTATACGTGCGCAAGCGGGCTCCGAGCGCGGGAATGGGGTAGACCCCAAACAAGTGGAAGCTCGCAGCTGAGCCCACGCTACTATCCCCGCCTGGCCGGAGAAACCTCAATTTGCCATAGTACGTGCACGAGCAGGCTCCGAACGTGGAGGCGGGGTAGAGTCGGGACGAGCGGAAGTACACAGTTGACCGGAAACCAGCAAACACACCCGGCCCAATAAACCTGGGTTTGCGACCCTGCGCAGAAGGGCCCTGGCCTTGAGGGCGGGGCTAGAGCTCTGGACAGGCAAAGGCTCACAGCTGAGAGCACGTCAAAAGCCCCGTCCAACCCGTGAAACTGTGGCGAGCAGGTTCTGACTGTGGGTTCTGGGCGGAAGTCCAGAAATAGGCTGGGTCCGCAGTTGGGGAAAGGTGCTCACCTCTATCCTTGGTGTTAAGGCTTGTGGCTTGAGAGACAGCCCCTCCCGCGGAGAAGAGGCAGAAATCTCAGCAAAAATCACAGTGGGCCGGTGCTGGCAATGCCCATACCCAACCACCCTAGTCAGCGGCAGAGGGGTGGGGGGCCAGCAGACAGACCACACCTAGAGAAAAAAAAGGCAACATTTACTGGACTCCAGTGGCCACAACTTGCTTATACACAGACAAAATGGGCAGGCAGAGGAACGCAAACCAAATGAATAAAGAGAAATTCCCAGAGAAGGAATTGAATGAACCAGATATAACCAAATTACCAGAAGCAGAATTTAGAATAATGATAGTTAGGATGTTGAAAGAAATTAGAGCAACAATGAATAGTCATTATGAACACCTAAATAAAGAGATAACAAGTATAAAAAACGAAATTGAAATAATAAAAAAGAATCAGACAGAAATGACAAATACAGTATCAGAACTGAAGACCACAATGGAAGGAATTAAAAGCAGGATGAATCACACTGAGGATCTAATCAGCGAGTTAGAGGACACAACAAAAAAAGGCACAGAACCAGATAAGAAAAAAAAAAGAGACTAAAAAAATGTGAGGAAACTCTAAGGGAGCTCTGTGACAACATGAACAGAAACAACATTCGCATCATAGAAGAGGAGAGAGGACAGGAAATGGAAACTTTGTTCAATCATATCATAGCAGAAAATTTCCCTAAATTAAGGCTGAGAAACAATCCACACGTTCAAGAAGCACACAGAACTCCATTAAAGAGAAACCCAAAAAGATCTACACCAAGACACATCATAGTTAAAATACCAAAGCTAATGGATAAAGAAAAAATTTTAAAAGCTGCTGGGGAAAAAAAAGGCTATCACCTACAAAGGAGCCCCCATAAGGATGACATCGAACTTCTCAGCAAAACACGTGAGGCCAGAAGGGAATGGCAGGATATAATCAAAGTAATGCAGAACAAAAACCTACAACCAAGACTACTTTATCCAGCAAGGCTAACATTTAAAATTGAAGGAGAAATAAAGAGCTTCCCAGAAAAAGAAAGCATGAAGGAATTCAAAAAAACCAAACCAATTCTGCAAGAGATACTAAGGGGCCTCTTGTGAACAGTTTAAAGGGAGGAAAGAATAGAACAAAAGAAGAATACAGCTTTAAAGAATAAAATGGCAATAAACAACTACATATCAATAATAACCTTAAATGTAAATGGCTTAAATGATCCAATCAAAAGACATAGGGTAGCTGCATGGATAAAGAAACAGGACCCATACATATGCTGTCTACAAGAGACACACCTTAAAACAAAAGATGCACATAGACTGAAGGTAAAAGGATGGAAAAAAATATTTCATGCAAATGGAAATGAAAAAAAAGCAGAGGTAGCAATACTTATATCTGACAAAATGGACTTTAAAACAAAGGCTGTAGTAAGATATAAAGAAAGACACTACATAATGATAAAGGCAACAATTCAACAGGAAGATATAACTATTATAAATATCTATGCACCAAATATAGGAGCCCTGACATATAAAAAGCAGACTTTGATGGATATAAAGGGCGAGATTAACAGCAATACTATCATAGTAGGGGATTTCAATACCCCTCTAACAACACTGGATAGATCCTCAAGAAAGAAAATTAATAAAGAAACAGCAGACTTAAAGGAGACACTAGATCAACTTGATTTAATAGATATCTTCAGAACTTTTCACCCTAAAGGAGTAGAATATACATTCTTTTCATGTGCTCATGGTACGTTTTCTAGGATAGACCACATGTTAGAACACAAACATGGTCTCAATAAATTTAAGAAGATTGAAGTCATATCAACCATTTTCTCTGATCACAATGCCATGAAACTAGAAATTAACCACAAAAGAAAAACTGAGAAATACTTAAACACTTGGAAACTAAATAGCATGTTATTAAATAATGAATGGATTAACAATGAGATCAAAGAAGAAATAAAAAAGTTTCTAGAAACAAATGATAATGAGCATACATCAACTCAAAATTTATGGGACACAGCAAAAGCAGTTCTGACAGGGAAGTTTATTGCACTACAGCCATATCATAAGAAGCTAGAAAAAGCTCAAATAAGCAACCTGACCCTGCATCTAAAAGAACTAGAAAAACAACAACAAATAAAACCCAAGACAAGTAGAAGGAAGGAAATAATAAAGATCAGAGCAGAAATAAATGACATAGAGGCTAAGGAAACAATACAGAGGATCAATGAAACCAGAAGCTGGTTCTTTGAAAAGGTAAACAAGATTGATGAACCTTTAACTAGACTCACCAAGAAAAAAAGAGAGAGGAATCAAATAAATAAAATTAGAAAGGACAGTGGAGAAATAACAACTGACACAACAAAAATACAAAGCATTGTAAAAAAATACTATGAAGAACTATGTGCCAAAAAATTAGACAATCTTGGTGAAATGGACAAATTTCTTGAATCATATAATCTTCCAAAAATCAATCTGGAAGAATCAGTACACCTAAGCAGACCAATTACAACAAATGAGATCGAAACAGTTATCAAAAGACTCACACAAAAAAAAAGTCCTGGGCCTGATGGCTTCACAACTGAATTCTATCAAAAATTCAAAGAACTAACTCCTATCCTCCTCAAGCTATTTCAAAAAATTCAAGAGGAAGGAAGACTTCCAAACTCCTTTTATGAGGTGAGCATAATTCTGATCCCAAAACCGGGCAAAGACAACACAAAGAAAGAAAATTATAGACCTATATCCCTGATGAATTTAGATGCTAAAATTCTCAACAAAATATTAGCCAACCGGATCCAGCAATATATGAAAAAAATCATACACCATGATCAAGTGGGATTTATTCTGGGGAGGCAAGGCTGGTTTGATATTCGCAAATCAATCAATGTGATTCATCACGTAAACAAAAGGAAGGACAAAAATCACATGATAATTTCAATAGATGCAGAAAAGGCATTTGATAAAATCCAGCACCCATTCATTTATCAAAACTCTCAGTAAAGTGGGAATACAAGGATCATTCCTTAACATGATAAAGGCCATCTAAGATAAACCCACAGCAAACATCATACTAAATGGACAAAAATTAAAAGCAATCCCCTTAAGATCAGGAACCAGACAGGTATGCCCCCTTTCACCACTCTTATTCAACATAGTTCTGGAAGTCCTAGCTACAGCAATCAAACAAGAAGAAGAAAGAAAAGGCATCCAAATTGGAAAAGAAGAAGTAAAACTGTCACTATTTACAGATGATATGATATTGTATATAGAAAACCCTAAAGTCTCAGTCAAAAAACTACTGGACCTTATAAATGAATTCAGCATGGTGGCAGGATATAAAATTAATACTCAGAAATTAGAGGCATTTCTATATACCATCAATGAACTGTCAGCAAAAGAAATTAGAAAACGATCCCCTTCACTATTGCAGCCAAAAAAATAAAGTACCTAGGAGTAAATTTAACCAAGGAGGTTAAGGACTTGTACTCGGAAAATTATAGAACATTGATAAAAGAAATCAAGGAAGATACAAACAAGTGGGAGCATATACCGTGCTCATGGCTAGGAAGAATAAACATCATTAAAATGTCTATATTACCCAAAGCAATTTATAAATGTAATGCAATACCAATTAAAATACCAATGACATACTTCAAAGATATAGAACACATATTCCAAAAATTTATATGGAACCAAAAAAGAACACGAATAGCCTCAGCAATCTTAAAAAGAAAAAATAAAGCAGGAGGTATCACTCTTCCAGATATCAAGGTTTACTATAAGGCCATTATACTCAAGACAGCCTGGTACTGGCATAAGAACAGGCACATAGATCAATGGAACAGAACAGAGGACCCAGAAATAAACCCACAGCTTTATGGACAACTGATATTTGACAAAGCAGGAAAGAACATACAATGGAGTAAAGACAGCCTCTTTAACAAATGGTGATGGGAAAATTGGACATCTACCTGCAAAAAAATGAAACTAGACCATCAACTTACACCATTCACAAAACAACCTCAAAATGGATAGAAGACTTAAATGTAAGCCGTGAAACCATAAGCATCTTTGAAGAAAACATAGGCAGCAAGCTCTCCGACTTCTGTAGCAGCAGTATATTTGCCAATTTATCTCCACGGGCAAATGAAATAAAAGGCAAGATAAACAAATGGGACTATATCAAACTAAAAAGTTTTTGCACAGCTAAAAACAATAGGAACAGAATAAAAAGACAAACCCCACAATGGGAGAACATATTCGACAGCACATCTGATAAGGGGTTAATAACTAAAATTTATAAAGAACTTATAAAACTCAACACCAGGAAGACAAACAACCCAATCAAAAAATAGGCAAAAGAAATGAATAGAAATTTCTCCAAAGAGGACATACAGATGGCCAATAGGCATATGAAAAAATGCTCAACATCATTAATCATTAAAGAAATGCAAATTAAAACCAGAATGAGATATCACCTCACACCAGTCAGAATGGCACTCATCAGCAAAACAACACAGAACAAGTGCTGGCGAGGATGTGGAGAAAAGGGAACCCTTCTGCACTGCTGGTGGGAATGCAGACTGGTGCAGCCACTGTGGAAAACAGTTTGGAGATTCCTCAGAAAATTAAAAATCAAACTGTCTTTTGACCCAGCTATCCCACTTATAGGAATATACCCTAAGAACACCATAGCACTGTTCGAAAAAAAGAAATGCGCCCCCATGTTCATGGCAGCATTGTTCACAATAGCGAAGATCTGGAACCAGCCCAAGTGTCTGTCAGAAGAGGAGTGGATTAAAAAGCTATGGTACATATATACTATGGAATACTACTCAGCCATAAGAAACAATGACATCGGATCATTTATAACAAAATGGATGTACCTTGATAACATTATACGGAGTGAAATAAGTAAATCAGAAAAAAAGAAAAACTGAGAACAGCATGATTTCATACATAGGTGGGACATAAAAGTGAGACTATGAGACATGGACAAGAGAGTGGTGGTTATGGGATGTGGGAAGGGAGGGAAGAGTGGGATAGGGAGGAGGGGAGGGACACAGGGAAAACCAGATAGAAGGTGACAGAGGACAATTTGACTTTTGGTGATGGGTATGCAACACAATTGAATGATAAGATAACCTGGAGATGTTTTCATTGTACATATGTACCCTGATTTATTGGTGTCACCCCATTAGAATTAATAATAATAAAATATATATTTAAAAAAAAGTGAAAGAAGCCTGACCAGGCAGTGGCGCAGTGGATAGAGCATCAGACTGGGATGCTGAAGGACCCAGGTTTGCGACCCTGAGGTCGCCAGCTTGATCACGGCTTATCTGGTTTGAGCAAAAGCTCACCAGGTCCAGAAAAAGCTCGGACCCAAGGTCGCTAGCTCCAGCAAGGAGTTGCTCAGTCTGCTGAAGGCCCGCGGTCAAGGAACATATGAGAAAGCAATCAATGAACAACTAATACGTCGCAATGGCAACAAAAAAACTGATAATTGATGCTTCTCATCTCTTTCCATTCCTGTCTGTCTGTCCCTATCTATCCCTCTCCCTGACTCTCTCTTTGTCTCTGTAAAAAAAAAAAAAAAAAAAGTGAAAGAAGCCTATCTGAAAAGGCTCCATACTGTATGATTCCAATATATGACATTTTGGACAAGGCAGAAAAACTATGAAACAGTTAAAAGATTAGCTGCTGCCTGACCAGGCGATGGTGCAGTGGATAGAGCATCGGACTGGGTTGCGAAAGACCCAGGTTCAAGACCCCGAGGTAGCCAGCTTGAGCGCAGACTCATCTGGCTTGAGCAAAAGCTCGCCAGCTTGTACCCAAGGTTACTGGCTCCAGCAAGGGGTGCTCGGTCTGCTGAAGACCCATGGTCAAAGCATATATGAGAAAGCAATTAATGAACAATTAAGGTGTCACAAGGAAAAACTGATGATTGATGCTTCTCATCTCTCTCTGTTCCTGTCTGTCTGTCCCTATCTATCCCTCTCTCTGACTCTCTCTCTGCCCCTGTAAAAAATAAAATAAAAAAAGATTAGCTGCTGCCAGGGGATGGGGGGAGGGAGAGATGAGTAGGGGGAAGCACAGGGGCAGTGAAACTATTATTCTGTATGATGCCATAATGGTGGATATATTCCATTATACATTTGTCAAAGCCCATAGGACATAACAGTGAACTCTAATGTATATACTCTGAACTCTAGTGAATAATAATGTATCAATACTAGTTCATCAATATTAACAAATGTACCATACTAAAATGTTAATAATTGGGAAGAGAGAGTAAGGAGAGTATTGGAATTCTCTTTACGTTTAACTAAGTTTTATTGTAAACCTAAAACTCAAAAAATGTCTATTAATTTTTTTTTCTAGAATAGTGCCTGGCACATAGCACTATCAAATAATTTATTAAATACATACATGCAATTTTCCTGATGGGAAGTCAAAAGTCTCAGCTAGTGGGGGGGGGGAGCCTATTAATTTATTAAAACTTCAGCCTAATGGCATTATCTTCATGGAAATGGAGGTGGTGAATGATGTCCTTCTATTCAAGCCTTTGGTACCCAACATGTAGCCTCAAGCAATTTCATCTGATAAAAAAGTTATCAGTATCAAAAATCTCCTTATCTTCTGGTGGTTGTTGTTACTATTGTCTTCCTTTAAATTAAAAACAAACCAAAATGAAAAATACAAAATTAGCTTAACTTTCTTCTCAATAAGTTCCTATTTCTTTCAGTTAGAGATTCTATTACACCCCTTCCTCCCTCCCTTTCTAGGTGTCTTGGCCAAAAAGAAAGTCAGTGCCTGCTGCCCTACCCCACCCAGGTCTGTCTGTTCTAATCACTGAGGTCACTGGCCCTGTACTAACTCTCAGGCTGTGTGCCTGCAGCACAATAGGAGGGCTGATGTTTTCCTATGGCATGGGAAGAAGGAGGGTTGGAGAATAACCTCAATAAGCATGTATACATCATAGTAAATATCAAGTAGTGATGAGTAGTTGCTATGGCTGGCCAAAGAAAAACCCTCCCTTATGAAGTTACAAATCAATCAAAGAAAACTGTGTACTAATACTGTGTTTTGCAGCATATAAAATGCATTACACTCTGGAGGGTGAAAAATGTATCCAACAATTACCCTGCATTCAATATTCCTTTAATGCATGTATCCCCAGTGACAGACAAAAACCTGAACTGGCAAAAAGGCAGGGGAAATTACTAGTATCTCATGATGTCAGCAATATCATTCCTCTCATGAACAAAATTAAGTTTCTTCCCCAGAAGACTACAGAAAAATCACACTTAACACGTAAAGTAATAAAAAGTAGTAAAGGGTTTCCTTCCCAAAGAATGTCTTAAGGAAGGAAATGTGTCTTACTGACATTCCACCTGCACATTTTAAATGCCAGCAGGGTAAGCAAGACCCAGGCCAACAATCTGATTCTCCTCTATAATCAATCTCTTCTTGGACTTGACTTCCTACCTGGAACTCTGATGAGGAAGTAAGAAATATGTCACTAGCCTGACCAGGTGGTGGCGCAGTGGGCAGAGCGTCAGACTGGGTCTTGGAGGACCCGGGTTCGAAGCTCTGAGGTTGCCAGCTTGAGTGTGGGATCATCTGGTTTGAGCAAGGCTCACCAGCTTGAGCCCAAGGTTGCTGGCTTGAGCAAGGGGTCACTCGATCTGCTTTGGCCCCCACCAGTACGTATGAGAAAAGCAATCAATGAACAATTAAGGTGCTGCAGTGAGGAATTGATGCTTCTCATCTCTCTCAATTTCTGTCTGTCTGTCCCTCTCTCTGTATTTCTCTGTCACAAGAAAAAAGAAATGTGTCACTAGCTCACTGATGGACTGCCAGTGTATGGCCAGTAGTTGCGGCAGTCGTGGCCATGCACATGCAGGTTCCCATTGGATTTGGTCAGACAGTAAAGAAACAGTGGAGCCAAAAAATGGTGGGCCATTTTATTTATTAAAGTCTCACACCGGCCAATGAGCAAACACACAGGGAAAACACTCCCTCTTCATTCAGAGCAGACACATTATCCGGTTCCACAACCAGGAGATTCTTCTCCTGTTCCTCCTTGAATCCAAAGCCTCACCAGGCTCAGTAGTGTTCCAAAAGCCCTTCAGCTCTGGTTCCCTGTCTGCACACCTTCTCTTTCCCTGCCAACATGGCTTCTTCCTCAGCACCCTGCATTCTCTCTGCTCTCACTCTGCAAACATGGCTTCTCCCTGCCTCTTCTCCTTCTCTTCTATTCTTTTCAAAACTTTCTGGAACAAAATCCTCTCCTTAATCAAACAGCAAAACAATGGCCCTTCCCAAGCAGGAAGGTAATTTTCAATTTCACAGACCACATATACCTGGCACTGCCCAGCCCCCAATGCAAACTATAAGTGAGCAAACATAAAAATCATATTTTGCAAACTTATTTGACCAACAGCCAGTATTCAATTTCTGCCTGCCACAAAAACATTTGGGAAGAGAGCAAGATAGTTCATCTTCGGGATACCAGAAAGGTGAGGAATACAAGCCAGTCATCCCTGGCTTGCTCGGACAATAGGCTTTAGTTGTTTCAAACCTCACACATTAATCAAGTAAGCTAAGAAAAAATAGGGGGAAAACTAAGAAATACATTGTCATACATTTTCATTTAACTCTGGAAGAGAGAAGAAACTTTTCTTACTCCCTGAAATTTTCTCTCAATACATTTGAACTCATAGACAGAATAAAAATCAGTAGAGGTGGAGAGAAAGTCAACAAAAGGCTGAAGGAACGTTACCAACAGCTGGGGTTCTACATCTCCAGATGTGCTGACAAGCATTTGGTTACTTGCTGTAATGATACACAGAACTTGGAGATCATTAGACTGTAGTACCCTGTGGGACATTTGCGTCTAACTTTGGAATCCTGGGAGTCACTTTTTCAACTTTGTCCATATCTCCTTCCTTGCAGGGCAACAGGCTTTGGCTTTTTGAATGCACTCTGCAAAGCTGCCGCTGTCCTTGGGAACTTAATATTCGGCTCCCTGGTTGGCATCACCAAAGCAATCCCCATCCTGCTGGCCTCCGCTGTGCTCGTGTGTGGAGGACTGGTGGGATTGCGCCTGCCTGACACACAAACCCAGGTCCTGATGTAACTGTAACAGGAAACAAGCCGTCTGCCCTGTGTTTCTTTCTCTGGCCCTGTGTCAACTCTCCTGGCTGACTCCACTTCAGACTTCTCAGCTATAGAAATGTGGTCAAATCTCAGAACACTAACTCTTGCTGGGACTAAAATGTAGAGCATACCATCTTGCCCCTTAACATGTGATTTTGCAGAGGTGGGTTTTTTTTCTTCATGCATTGTTATCTTTCCTAAATGTAAACCCTATTGCCTCCCCAAAATCAGTGGAAGCATTATTTTAAGTGTCTTAGTCAGCCAGGCCTCCCTGAAATTCTGCTCACCGAAGGTCTGGAAGCTGACAAGGGAACTGTGCTGTTATGAGAAATAGTCCTGCTCCTAGCTCAACATTCACAGAAAATGTACATTGGCATATTATTGCATTTGTGCTGGGGAGAGGGATTCTTCTTCTTCTCTCTCTCTCTCTCTTTCAAATAGAGTGACATTTCCTGTTTACTTACAAAAGGACACCCAGCAATTCTAGCTGTGACAGCAGAGCCTTTCTAAGAAAATCATGTGATACAAAGCCACGCTGGGTGGAGCTCTTTCACTTATGATTCTGAGGGTGACTCAACTGACAAGAATAAAGGCTCTGCAGTTAGCAGCAAAGGTCTTAGCAAGCTGCTTAAGCAAGACTTCTGCCAGAAAGCCCAGGTGAAACATCTGAAAAATATGAGGAAAGTGTTCACAACTGTGGCATGTGGTTCATAGCACTAGGAACTCTGGGATCAGAGAGAGATTCTGCCTCCAATCAGCACCCCACCCCCACCTCAAGCTGCCACTCATCTCACCAGACAGCATATTCGGGAAATGAAAGCCATGTTCTAAAACTTGGGTCTGCCTACCTGATTCTGCCAGTCATCCAACCTGCGTCTAGACTGAAGATTCAATCCTCTGAGTAGTTGTAAATTGCAAATTAAGGAGGCATTCACACCTAAAGCCATTTGGAAATGCAAAATGATACCTTGAGGGCATCACTTCCCTAAGGGACAGTGACCCCAGTGTTGGGACTGTATTGCTGGTATCCCTGAAATAGCTCTTGTTCTATCTTCCACGGGACTGGGGCACTGGTCAGGGTGTTCTGTGTGCCTGCAGCCCACCATGCACCAGGGGTCCCTCCCACAGACAAGGCAGCCTCTCCTTGTGGTTCTTGGCTGCTCATTTTCTCTGTGGAATCTGGGCCTGGAAGAGAGAGGTCAGGGGGACATTCCCATGGGCTGTCAGTTAGATGACCTCCTCACCACTCAGGCCTGCTCCTCCTCCACGCTCATTCTTTTTACTTATCTTGTTTGAAATCTGAAGCCTTCTTGGTGACTTGCCACAATGACCAGTAGCCAGGAATAAATCTCATATTAAAACAATATTCCTTTTTGAACTCTCTGTCTTGTGAGAAGGTTCCCTTTTACTTAGTATAGGCATTTCCAGCAGGCCTCTGCCCTGGGGCATGGCAAAGGAGAGCCTTTCTTTCCAACAGTCATTACATTCAAAGATGTCTTAACCTCTTGGGCCCCTCTGCCTCCCTCCCCATTTCCTAATGATCCTCCTAGAGCTCCAGTCAGCAGAGCTCAGACCCTGTGAAAAGCTTCTTTCAGTAACATAAGCCATTAATCGCCTCCCCCTTGAAGTAATTCAGGTCTGCAGGGGGAGCAGCCAGGGGTTGGGGGAGGGCAGGAAGAGGATGGTGCCCTGAGGACTCTGGCTCAGGGAAGAACATCAGGAAAACTCAAACCAAAAACTGGCAAAGGTGGTAGGCAAAAGGAAAATCAATAAAGACCAGACAAGATCTATTAGACCTATATAAGCAAATCAAGGAAAGAATCAACGCACTCTCAACTTCTGCCTGTTGTACCATCGTGGGGGGGACAAAGACAGCAGTAACAGCCGGGAAGGAGCCCTGTGTGTTACTCCTCTTCCACCTGGACCTATTTCTTCACTTCTCCACCCCTGGATCTTCTTTAAAAAGCATGTTTAGGGACCTGAGCAGGGTTTTTTAGTTGAATGTAGCATGTGCAGTAATAACTGCCAAAGTAAGATGTGTGTCCCCACTGACACATTCAAAAGGAAACTAGAAACGTGCATGGATGTCGCTCTCTCGTCTTCCATGATAGCTAACTTTGCTTACCAGACTTTCTTCACTTTTAGAAAGGTCTCCAATGTCTGCTCTCACTCTCAATGTGTAACCCATCTCTCAAGCTGCAGAATCTTATTTAAATGCTGGGTTGGATCAGAACAAGATGAACCAGCAGAACCCCACTTCATGAGACCAACCACCATGCATCCCCTTCACAAGGGCCTTTCTTTGCCTTCTTGTCACCTAATCCAAGCCTCTCAGATGGCCCAAGAGGGAACTATTCTAATCTCCTGGACAGTCTGCAGTCACAAACCTTCTTAGTCACCACCTTTTCCACCTTTCCTGCAGTTTTCTCTGCCTCCCTCCTGTTGTTCCCATCACCTGGATTTTCTATGAGAGCTCAGGTGCGGCCCCAGTATCGCATTTCCCTATGTATAAGACGCTCTCATGTATATGATGCACTTTAATTTTAGGGCCCAAAATTTGAAGAAAAAAAAAAAAGACAACAAGCGCAAAAAAGCGAGAAATGCAAGTAAAAATAAATCTGCAACCACTGTATAAGATGCATCCAGTTTTTAGACCCCAAATTTTCCAATAAAGGGTGCATCTTATACATGGGGAAATACAGTATGTGGTGTGGCCTATCTGACTTGTTCGTGGTTCGATGGATTAAGATACTGTATAGCCATGCAATGGAGCAGAAAGTCTCAGTTCTGCCGGTGTAGGAGGCTGTTGGGACACCCACATGCACCCAGCATCTCATCTCAGCAACAGCAGGAAAATGACAGTGTAAACAAGTGAAAGCCTAGGAAACAGTCCCCATGTGCTCTTACATTTCTAACTTCTTTTCTATCTAAAATTTCCTCATAGCTGGTTGGAATCAATCTAGAATGTGCCTGAATTCTATCATTATCGCTAGCTCCTCTCGGTAAGAAAGAAAACCCAGCTGCTCCAAACTGTAAATCCTGTAGCACGTTACACCCCAAGTAATGGTCCTACAGCCCCAGCTCCCAGCAGTCCTTGTGGCTGTGCCTTGGAAGCCAAACTCAGCAGCCAGGCATCATCTCAAATCCAGAGTGCTGGCCCTGGGAGATAAGGTAGATAGGTCCTCGCCCAAGCTCCACCACTGACCAGCTGTGAGATCCAGATCTTGCTGGGGAGAATGTTAGTCATTGACCATCCCTTGTTCTCAGTTCCCCTGTCTGGAGAGTAAAGGTTGGCAACTGGGACTAGTTTAGGATTCTAGAGGGTCTTCATAAAAGTAGCTTTATCTGACCATCTACCTTTCAATGTTAAACTCATCTTTACAAGAACCAAGTAAGTTCAATTTTGAAACTGAGAAATTAGGAAATAGGCATGCATACAAGAACTCATAAAGTTGTTTGGGAAGTCCCTATGCAATAGCCCAGAGAGCATAGTTCTCATGTTGTTTGTGCTTCCAGCTTAATGGGATCTGGGGCACTAGCTCAATTCCATGCTGGTTTGAGTTACCATTGCCTGCCCAGGAAAGGGACCCACCCTCTCAAACAGAAGACTCTGATCACAATACTACCAAAGGGCAGTATCCTATAGTTATCTCTCCTGCCTCTAAACTCCATTTTATCCTTTTTTTATATATATAAATGACCTTTTTTTTACATTGATTGATGGATTGATTGATTTTAGAAAGAGAGGACAGGAGAGAGAGAAACATAGATTTGTTGTTCCACTTACTTATGCATTCATTGGTTGATTTTTGTATGTGCTCTGACCAGGGGTTGAACCCAAAACCTTGGAATATCAGGGCAATTCTCTCTCCAACTGAGCTACCTATCTAGGGTCTCCACTTTATTCTTGAAACATGGTCTTATGTAGATCTAGGCCTTCAGAAACAGAGTTTTTAAGTGATTTCACCTAAGTTGGCAAATGTACCTTCATTTACAAATCTCACCAAATCAGAGTTCAGGTTTATACCAAAAACTACTGAGCTGTTTTTCTGGATTTCTTGAATTATCGGGGAGAATTGGGAAAAGAAATGTAGTCACAGAAGGGAGCATCCAAGAATATCATAAAGAAAGTTCCAGTGTAGAGATTAAGGCACAGTTGAGATTTTCTAAATCCTGGGATCATTTCAAAAGCATTTCATGGGAATACCTTCTGAATCCCTCTACCAATCAAAACAAAATGTTATATTCTCCACTATTTTTCTGTTCAATACAAATCAGCTTTTACTTAGTTCTTCAATAAAACACCTCACCTGTTCATGCATTAAAGGCTTAGAAGCCAACAATATCTGAATTTGGCCTTTACTTATCACCACAGAAAGACAACTGGTTGGCTATAGATTTGGTTTTCCTTTAACCTTCACATTATGCTGAACTTGGTCCAGTTACCAAAGTTACAGAAACACCAGTCATGTTGCAAAAGCAAATTTCAATCTACACAGTAGGGCACTCTTCAATGGACTATGTATTTTTTAGTTTTCATTTCTGCCAACCAAATACGTTTTGAGTGAAACTTCTCTCATACTCTGTGTAATGTACACAAAAGAAAATTGTCAGTATCTGCTAGATGTTTTATGTGTCCCTTCATTGCTTCAGGTGTGGAGTGATAGGTCTCCATGTTATGTCCTTTTGCTCTAAATATTGACAGTGTTTTGCCAACCAGGGCTTCCTGCGGTCTTTCTCAAACAATATCTAGATCTAGTTTATACAGTTCATAGATCAGTTAGGCCCTTGTTGAAGGCTAGCAGGGCTAGGTGGGGGAAAGAGCTGGGCAGAGCATTCACTGATTTCTTGTCATCTCTTGTGATTACTCAATGAGTACTTACTGAGCCAGGTTGAAGCACTGTGCTATGTGCAGAGAGCTAACCCTTTGAAGGACTTAAATGATACCAGAGGGAAAAGGGGGAGTAAAGAGAAAACATCTGGAATGGGGATCTAGTATTGACCCCATTACATGTTGAAAGCCCCTCCCCATAAACACAAAGTGTTTTTTTCAAATTTAAAGGAAGTAATTGTCTGTGGTGATGGTTTACAGTGAAGGAAGACGTTGGAATTCAGAATATCTCTGAGAGGGGGAGAAAACCCTTGATTGCCTGGACTTTGTTGAAGGAACTACTGAATAGTACTTGAGAAACGGAGCCACACTTGAGCTATTTCTTCAAATGTCTCAACAGGAAATTGCAGTAAGATATTATCCAAGAAAAAGAATCAGCAGCAAAGATCACCCCATCTGTGTAACAATGTTCATTTTCAAAGTCCCAGTGTCTTTTGAGTCATTCTTATCAAGGCCTGAAACTAGAGGTGGGGACAGGGGAGTCTGTTTCAAGAGCAGGCAGTGCTGTTTTCTCTCCTAGCCAAGTCAGCAGGTCCTTTCGCTGCTGCCCAGTCCCCTGCCCTCAGCTTCCCAGGGTGTTTCCTTTCTGATTTTGAAGACTTGTGACTGAGTGAAATGTCTTTGCAGATATCCTATGCTCAGCAGATAAGCCACACAGAAAACAAGTTCTGACAGTCAGCGGCCGAAGGTTGTCAGATTTCAATTTAAAACCAGTACATGGTGTGGCAAAGTGTCTTAAAGCTGCAAAGGATCTTCAGGATTCTGAGGGGAGGCAGAGCAGAGAGAGGGTGGTTGTCAATGACCCTCACTTCTCCCTTGAGAGTTCTGCTTTCTTCTTTTACCAACCAACTCTGTCCTCTTCTTGCCCTAGGCAACACACACTCACTTCCTTTCTTCTCTTCTCTTCTTCTTTCTTCTTTCCTTCTCTTGTCACCTCTCGACTTCGGCAGTGTATAAAAGCAAAGCAAAACTTTCCTGTAAATAATGTCCTGAGAGAGCTTGTCTTTCAGGTGAGCCTCCATCTCCACAGGCTATACTTACAGTCCACTCTCCTTCACAGTGAAACCTTGGCAGTGGTCCTGTCCTTGGTTTTGGTGATTGAGCATCTTGTTTTGTCTTGTCTTGTTTCTTTTCTGTCTTTACTACTCTGTGAGACCTGCTGCTATGTATGAATGTTCCAGTTACCCCACTTGTGCTGTATATATGTGCTGCATGTATGAACCCCAATAAATTGTTTCGGATTCTAAGGTCTTCATCTTAAGTACAGCTGGTCCTATTGAGAGGGGAGAAACCAGAAGAATGTAGGAGAAGGGGCCTGCAGGAATGACTGACTTGGCCTGTGAAAGATTATTCATATTCTATAGATCTCTAACTGATCTCCCGGAGACTTTTACAATACTCACAAGAACATCAGGACCTGTAAATAGATAGGACCAGGGTTCCAAAAACCTCTTCCCCCTTGCTGCCCCATTGAAACTCCACTGCCCCACCTTGAGTCATGAGGTGCACATAGGACCTCAGACAAATGAATCACGCACCCCTTGCATGGGCACTATAAAAGGTATATAAGATGTAAGAAATCTAACTTCAAGAGCTCATGCTTTGGTGCTACCAACCACACATGCTCTGCCGGCTACTAATAAATTCTCCTTACTCTATTAATTAAGTTGTCTGTCATTTCCTGCAACAGATTTCTGGTGCATTGGCTGGGAAGTGAAGAGGAAAGGCCCGCAATTGGTGGACTTCAGGCACCCCGTTGGGGAGCCCCAAGCCACCCTGCAGACACGCCTGCTGAGCATATGCCAGGGATTTACCCTTATGGACGCCTCTGTAGGACGGAAGGGGGGTCCCCTTCGCCAGTCCCAGCAAGGATCAGACAAGGGAGGAACAGGATAACAAGAGCACGCCAGAATCACAGTTAAACATAACAGGCACAGGGTAGCTGGCTGAGGTCCTGCCACACTGGGCAGAAAGGAAGCCTGATCACCCTCTGGAGTGGTAACTCATCATCCTCCACAGCTGTGGGATGTGGGCCCCACAGGTTAGGAATGGTGACTTGTCACCCTCCACAGGTTGTGGGAGGTTGTGTGAAAGACAGTGAGTGCGAAATGAACAAGATGGACACTGGGGAGAAGTTCTGACTCTCTCCCACAGGGACGAAGCAAGTGTTGAGTTCTGAACCACAGTTCCATAGGGCACCTCCTACAGCTAAGAGGCAAAATTGCGTGCTGATGGTTTATATCAGCCTGCCATACGCCAAGAGAGCCTGTTATCTCTGCAAGGAGAGCAGCTGGTGATGAACAAAGCAAGTGGAGTCCCCTCTAAGTTTCTCTTACCCTCCCCCAATTCCTTCCCATGGCATGACTGGCTTTTGTTGTGGGAAGTATGGAGCATTCACAAGGAAAACCTACTCCCCTGGCCACGATGATCAAGAACTTTAAGAAAGGGTTCTCAGGGGACTACAGTGTTACCATGTCCCCGGGGAAATTGAGGACCTTGTATGAACTAGAATGGCCCGCTTTTGGGGTGGGGTAGCCAGCAGAAGGAAGCTTGGACAGGCTGATTATGCAGAAGGTGCGGTAGGTGGTCACTAGAGACCCAGGCCACCTTGACCAGTTTCCTTGCATAGACACCTGGCTCATGCTAGTTTTGCACCCTTTCCTTTGGCTCCGGGTTCAGGCATCCTCTGTGCTGGTAGTAAGGCAGGGAAACATTCCACCAAACCCGGAGAGCCGCTGCCACTGCCAGTGCCAGGAATTTCAACTCCTAGTGAGCCAGAAGAAGCAGAAACTTTGGCTCCCTCACCAGAAAACCAGAGAATGGTTAATATGGCCTTTGTCAGCCAGAGTGCAAGAGATATAAAAAGGAAGCTCCAGAAATTAGAAGGCTTCACAGGGATAAACATTTTCCAACTCCTGGAATTAGCCAATAAGGTCTATGTCAAACAGAGAGGCTGCGAGCAGGCAGGAGGATGAGCGCCAAATGAAGAAAAAGGCTGAGCTCAAAGCTGCTGCCTTTCAGCACAAGGGCAAAGGAAAGCATCCGCCATTTGAAAACAGAAAGAAGACAGGCAGAAAGGGAAAAAAAGGACTGTCAGGCAGGACCCCTTTGTGGCGTGATCAGTGTGCCATCTACCAGGGAAACAGTCATTGGAATAATTAATGTTTCAGTCAGGACAAGGGAGAGGCATGCTTGCCAGCTTCTTCCACAGGGGAAGACACACTGTTCAACATAGCTGGGGAATCCCTCTTAGACTGAGGGCAACCAAACTCAGGGTTCTCCCAATGAGTCTGTGGTTCCTATGATGGTAAGGGGCCAACAGATGGACTTCCTGATTGATACAGGAGCTGAACACTCAGTGGTGACCCAACCAGTAGTGCTGTTCTCCACCTGTAGGGTGGACATTGTACGAGCCACAGAAAAACAGGCAGAACAGGCATTCTGCCTGCCCTGTAAATGTACTATAGGAGGTTATGAGGTTATGAATCAGTTTTGTACATGCCTGACTGTCCAATGCCCTTGTTAGGGTGCAATCTGCTATGTAAACTAAGGACCACTATAACTTTTGCTCACAATGACCAGCTAGACTTGCAGGTGCCAAAGCCTAGGCTTGTTCTAACTCTAACTTTTCCCAGTAAAGAGGAATGAAGGATTTTGCTACTGAGCCTGGGAAGCCACCCAGTCAGAGGCTAATCCAGAAATGGCCCAGAGTATTGGCTGAGGACAATCCTCCTTTGACTGGCAATAAATCAGATGTCAGTATGGATAGAGTTAAAGCCTGAGGCTCTGCCAGTTAGCCAAAGACTAACTGCCTGTTAGCCAATTTCTAGAGAAGCCTTGGAAAAAATTCAGGAATACTTATAGAGGCTCAAGGAATACAGCATTATTATCCCATGACAGTCACCCTCGAATACTCCTTTGCTCCCCATCAGAAAACTGGGAACCAGTGATTATCAACCAGTACAGGACTTGAGAGTAGTAAATTAGGCAGCAGTAACTCTGCACCTGGCAATAAAAACTCCTACACTCCCCTAAACCTCTTCTCTGCCCAAGTCTCCTGGTTTACTTGCTTGGACTTGAAAGATGCCTTCTTTAGTATGAGACTGTCTCCTGAAAGCCAGGAGCTGTTTGCCTTCCAATGTGAGAACCTGGTTACAGGTACATGCAGTACACCTAGACTAGGCTCCCACAAGGGTTCAAGAACTCAGCCCACCAACATTGGGGAGGCTCTTGCTCATGACCTCTAGGGGTTTCCTTCACAGGACATCAGGTGTGTCCTCCTCCAGAATATAGATGATCTGTTTCTAGGTCATGAGACTTTCCAAGGATGTGCTCAAGAAAAGGAAGAACTTCTAAGTCATCTAGAGAAAAATGGACACAAGGTCTCGAAGAAGAAGGCCTATATCTGCCAAAATCAAGTAAAATACTTAAGATTCATTCTCCAGCAGGGGGAGAGAAGGCTAGGAGTGATACAGAAACAGGTTATTCAGAACAGCCCAGTCTCCATCATGAGGGGACAAGTTAGAGAGTTCCTGGGTGCAGTAGGATTTTGTTGTTTATGGATCCTCAACTTTGCAATACTGGCCAAACCCCTGTATGAAGTCACAAAGTGGGGAGAAAAAGAGCCCATGGACTGGGGGCCGGAACAGGACCATGCTTTTCAGACTCTTAAAAAGAAATTACAAGTTGACCCAGCGCTAGGTCTTTCTAACCTAGAAAAAAATTTTTATGCTGTATGTCTCAGAGAGGAGCAAGACAGCAGTGGGTGCATTAACCCAGGACTTGGGGTCATGGCCAAGACCGCTAACTTACCTCTCCAAACAATTGGATGGATCACTAAGGGCTGGCCGCCATGCCTGAGAGCCTTAGCAGTCACAGCAATGTTAGTGCAAGAGGAAGACAAATTGACTTTGGGACAAAATTTGAAGGTGCGGGTACCTCATGTAGTAACTCTGATAAATGCAAAAGGTCATCACTGGCTCACAAATACCCATCTCACCAAATACCAGAGTTTACTCAGTGAAAACCCAAGACTGGCAATAGAGGTGTGTACCACTTTAAACCCAGCAACGCTGCTCCCAGAGAAAGAGGGAAAGCAGCAGCACAACTGCTTAGAAGTGCTTGATTCCATTAGGCTAGCCCGTAAGAGACCCAGATTGGGAGCTGTATGTAGATGGAAACAGCCCTGTCAACTCCCAAGGGGAAAGGCAAGCAGGGTATGCAGGGGTGACTCTAGCAGAGACTGTAGAGGTGCGACCTCTACCCCAAGGCACTTCTGCTTAGCAGGTAGAACTCATTGCTCTGACTCGGGCCCTAGAGCTCAGTGAAGAAAAAAGGACAAATATTTTTACCAACTCTCACTTTGCCTTTCTTACTTTGCAAATTCATAGGGCCATATATAAGGAAAGAGGGCTCCTGACAGCTGGGGCTAGGACCTCAAATATCCAGGAAAAATTCTTCAGCTGCTAGAAGCCATCTGGAAGCCAAAACAAGTAGCAGTAATCCACTGCCAAGGACACGAGAATGGGGGAACAGTAGAACCCCAGGGAAATGCCAGAGCAGATGCAGAGGCAAAGAGGGCTTCTACTCTGCCCTACCACAAGGCTACTATAATCCCTCTCATCTCATGGACCCTGGACCTTGCACTCAAATTTTCTGAGGGAAAGAAAAGGTAGATGGAAAAAGAAGAGGCAAAAGAATTAAAGGATGGTTGGATGCACATGCCAGATGGAAGAGCTGTCATCCCCCACCTGTTGGGACCAGCAATAGTCCAGGCTTTACACACTGCCACCCATCTAGGACAAGATAAAACATAAAAACTTCTAGATAGTTATTTTTACATTACTCTCCTAGCAACTTTAGCCAAAGGAGTCAACTTGCACTGCCTAACCTGCCACCCGAACAATGCCAAACAAGGACTCTCAGTGCCTCCAGGTATCTGGTCTTATAAGGCAGCCCCTTTCAAAAATGTACAAGAAGACTTCACCAAAATGTCCCGAGCCAAGGCTGCTGGAACTTGTTAGTGCTAGTGTGCACCTACTCAGGATGGGGAGAAACCTATCTCACCCGAACTGAAAAGGCCAGAAAAATAACAAAGGCACTGCTCAGTAAAGTCATTCCAAGGTTTGGACTGCCACTTAGGGTAGGCTCTGACAACGGCCCTGCTTTTGTGGCTAAGGTGGTACAAGAAACAGCACAAGCCTTAGGCATCACCTGGAAGCTTCATGCGGCATACAGAACACAGAGTTCAGGAAATGTGGAACATATGCAGAGGACTCTAAAGTAAGGACTTAGCAAGTTATGTCAGGAGACCAATCTTAAATGGGTGCAAGCTTTACTTTTAATTCTGTTTAAAATTTGCTGTACCCCATCCAAGAACATTAGGTACTCCTCCAATATTATGCAGTTTGCCAGGGACCCTCCAAGAACTAGGAGAAACAGAACTACACAGACAAGTAGAGGCTTTAGGCAAGTTAGCCTATACCATATCCAAGTGGGCGCTGGTTAGGGCTCTGATCAGTCTGTTTGTTTCTGTTCATCCTTTTTCCCCAGGTAACCAGGTATGGGTCAAAAATAAGAATTCAGCACCCCTCCATCCCAAGTGGAGAGAACCCTACACCAGGGCAATCTTTTGAGCGTGGTGTGTCAAAATTTGCCAAAAAAACGAGCATAACTCAGGGTATGTCACTTCAAGAAAAACGGCCTAACCGGAAGTTCCAGAACTAGACACTCTGTGCCGGAGTTCTGTTGTTTTGGCCTACACTCTCCGGCACAGAGTGTCTACACTACAGCAAAAGTTTTATCTTCGGCTACTGCACCTGGCCATGCAGGAGCTGAGGATGAAACGTTCTTCTCAGCATGCAGCCCCATACTTCTCTGGTATGCAGCAGCATGTAGCCATGAGTCATCAAAAATGGCTACGCATGTCAGTGCTGACATGCATGTCATAGGTTCGCCATCACAGCCCTACACTGTGATCCTGACCACTCCAACAGCTGCCAAAGTAGAGGGAATACCTGTCTGGATTCACCACAGTCAACTGAAGCCGGCAGCTCCTACAGAAACCCCTTTGTGGATGGTGCAGATGGATCCCACCAACCAATGTAAGTTGACCCTGCAAAAGACAACATACTCTGCTCCAGCCACAAACTGAAAGCTGGCGGGTCCATGCACAGCCAAAGTCTGAGGAACCTCACTGTGGGAATCCTTATAATTGAACTTTAGGGAGGGAGGGGAACAAGGGCAGAGAATGTATCTTGGAGATACCATACCCCCATTTACATGTTAAACCAGATTACCCAACTGCAGGCAGTTTTATAAATCATTACCAATAAGACTGTGAGAGCCCTAACCCTCCTTGTACATCAATAGACTCAGACGAGAAATGCCATCTGCCAAAACAGGTTGGTGCTAGACTATTTATTAGTAGCAGAAGGAGGAGTATGTGAGAAATTCAATCTCACCAATTGTTGCCTTTAGATAGATGACCAGGGCCAGGCAGTTGAGGACCTTGTCAAGAAGATGACAAGACTGGCACATGTGCCCATGCAAGTTTGGCACTGATGGGACCACAATAGCCTTTTGGGAGATGGTTCTCAGCCTTTGGTGCATTTAAAACTTTAATAAGAGTAGTTTTATTATTCTTAGGAATCTGCCTGTTAAGTCCATGTTTGTTGCCACTGTTAATAAGTAGTTTAAAGAGTATAATAGAAGCCACAGTACAGCAATGAACTATACAGCCCATGTATACTTTACCCACTACTATCATGAAATTCCCCAGGAGTTAGACAAAGAATGTGAGACTCCAGCATAAAAAAAGGAATGTCTGGAGTCTCAGATGGGGGAATGAGAGGTGAGAAACCAGAAGAATGCAGGAGAAGGGGCCTGCAGGAATGACTAACTCAGCCAGTTAAAGATTATCCACATCCTATAGATCTCTAATTGATCTCCCAGAGACTTTTCATTACTCACAAGGAAAACAGTATCTGTAGATAACACCAGGCATCTGGAAACTCCTTTCCCCTTGCTGCCCTACTGAAACTGCCCATCCCACCTTGAGTCATGAAGTGCACATAGAACCTCAGACAAAGCAATCATGCACCCCTTGCATGGGCAATGGGCACAGAATGTGATATGCCTGTTGTCACAGGGGAGAGTAGCACAGGCCATGTGTATTCTCAGAGTAAGAATGTCTAAACCTCTAAAACTGTAGAAAATTTTTATAAAAGTTTATTAGAGTCAAACAGAAGACATGCCTAAAAGCATGATTATAACAGACTGAGAAGAATGCTTCTGAGAATGGCAGTTTGCAGATTTTAAAAATATATACATTTGGAAATAAACAGGGAATTTAAGAAAAATTACATGAAGGTGGGAGAGAGTAAGTCATCTCTATGATTGAGTTACAGGATGTTAAACAAGATTTTATGCTCTAAAAGAAGGCATTTCAAAAATGTGTCATGTAGAGGCACAAAAACAATGGCCAGGGTTTGCATTAGGCAAAGATAACCTTTTACCAAGGAAGTGACAGGCCAGAGGCACGACTATCTACCATGACCTGCCTGGTTAAGAATTTATGATCAGTTCACCCTATACAGTTACTTTCAATTAGCACAGAGCCCACTTTTCATCCACAGTAAGTGTTGATTCTTGTGTGTGGTATTCATTCAGAGAGGGACATAAAGAGGTTGAGGAATAATTCTATGGCCCTGCACTCATAAACCAGAAACAGAAATCTGTAGGGATCATGCCAGGTATGCCAGCCAGGATATGAGGTCTCTGCAGGGCTGTTCTTAGATCAGTGACTCTTTGCCTTCTTCAGCCTCTCTGCTTCTTAGAATTTCAAATAAGACTATGCTCTTTCTATACAATAATTTTTTAGATCTTGGAGTTGATGGGTGCATTGTTCCCTACCCTGCACCACAGCTTCTGAGCAAAGCAGCCTTTCTGTGGGTCTGTCTTTAGTGAAGTTTCCTCCAGGACCAGGACCAGCTTGAACCCTGATTGGCTTCAAGCAGAGCTAGGAGGAAGCACATTCCTGGAACTTGAGTAGACAGTGTCAGACTGTTACTACCACTGTCCCATTATTGAATGGGGAGAACAGATGTGTCATCTCCTGCAATTTGCAGTTCAGACACCAGGGGGAGAAGTAAACACCACAAAAGGAGACAAGTTCCAGTCATGCAACCACCTTAATTTCCCAGGGCCAGAATGAATAAGGTAATATAGTCTGGCATCATGGAGGACACAGTAAGCTCCAACCCAACTCCAGTGAACCAGAAGCCACCTGCCACCAGTTCTGTTTCTGAGTCTACTGCCCAAAAGCCCATGGGAGACATAACAGACTATGATTGTACCAAATGCCCTTTGGACTGAGATATCCAAGGAAATCTCAGCAAATTTTGGTGTGGATGGGCCTATAAGGAAAGCTAATGCATATCACAAAAGGCTAAGTGACTTGTAAGTTTCCCCCAACTCTCCTGGGATTTGAAAACATTGGACATATCCAACCTCAGGCCCAGAGCTTTGCTGTGATGTTATACCCTTTTCAGCCTCCTGTCTTCACGAGAGAATGTCTACAGCCTCCTCTCTGCATTAGAGCATACTTGTAGCTCTTTCTACAGTGCAGAAAGTGCAGCATTTTTCAGATCTCTGTCCACACTGAGAGAAAGTGACTTTCTAATGCAGGAAACAAAATATCATGGTTGCTAAAGGCATGATTTTGGACAGAGGCAGTTCCAGGTTTGGAGAGAGAAGACATCTTTAAGAAAAATAATACAGAGGATTCCAAGATGACAGCAGAGTAGGCAGACATACAAACTGTCACTTCATGAGGCCAAACTGGATTAAAAATAAATTTAAGAACAATCACTGTGAAAAACCAGCTTTGGACTAAAAGAAAAGGACTCGAAAACTAAGGAGCACAGAAGAAACCACACTGAACCTGGTGGGATGTGCAGGGACACAGTGGGGGCTCCCACGCTCCCAGGAGCGAGGGGTGACTGAAGGTCTAGAGGGTTTCTCATTGCAGGCTGAAAGACCCTGAGAGGTGGGTGTTCTCAGTTCCAGAACTGATGTCCTAGCCTAGAGACCCAGATATAAGAGGAGACAGCCTGACAGCATTAATTGGGGAGAAGAGTGGGATTTCTGTCTGTGGGAAATGGCTGGCGAAGAAGTTGCAGCCTTAAAGGGCCAGCACAGAAATATTGCTCACAGCCACTTGCCTGGGGCTCTGGGAGTGAGGAGGGCTGAAAGGACTGGTCTTGTGTGAGGAGAGTGAAGAGATTGAGGCACAGGGACAGGGAGAAGAATACCTGAGCTCCAATACAGAGGTGGCCATAGCTGGGGGGAGGGTCATCACCTCCATCCAGCACAAGCCTAAAGTAAAGCCAATTGACCCACCTTCAAAAAGCTCTCCAGCTTCAATCAGTGTGAAAGGTCATTCAGAAAGAAAGAAGTAAAGGGGAGGGGCAGTGACTCAGGTTTCTGGGGAAACCTGAGCTACGCTTTCCCCTTCTGATATGGAGAATGCACCCCACCCCCAAAGAGTAACTGGGAAGACCATACTTTCTGGTTCTCAGAGGTCACACTCACCACATTCCAGGATAGAGTTTCAACTGGGGCCAAAAAGCAAGATAGGCCCACTTACCCCATCCCAGAAAAGTTCCCTGCTGAGCTCAGCAAACAAACAGCAGGGAAATTATGACTTTTAAGTAGCTCAACATGTTAAGGAGAATTAAAATCTGAACAACCAGCAAAGACTGAGGGATAAAACCCTGAAGGAGGAACCGCATTCCATAAACCAACCTCAGATGTACAACCCCAACAAGCTTACAAACTACACACAGAAAAAATGGAAAGACAGAGGAATGTAATCCATATGAATCAACAAAAGAAATCCCCAGAAAAAAAACTGAATGAGATGGAAGTAACCAAATTACCAGATGCAGGGTTTAAAATAATGGTTGTTAGGATGGTTAAGGATCTCAGAGCTACAATGAATGGACTTTATGAGCACCTAAATAAAGAAATTGCAAGCATCAAAAAAGACACTAAAATCATAAAAAAGAATCAATGAAAAATAACAATTACAATCAGAAATAAAGACTACACTAGAAGGAATCAACAGTAGGCTAGATGAAGCAGAGGGTTGAAACAGTGAATTAGAGTACAAGATAAATAAAAACACAGAAACAGAGCAACAAAAAGAGAAGAGGCTATAAAAGTCTGAGGATACTCTAAGAGAACTCTGTGACAATATAAAGAAAAATAACATTTTCATCATAGGAGTTCCTGAAGAAAGAGAGAAAGAACAAGGGATAGAGAACCTGTTTGAAAAAATCATAGCTGAAAACTTTCCTAAATTGATGAAAGAAAAAGTCACACAAGTTCAAGAAGCACAGAGGGTCCCTGTAAAGAGAAATCCAAAGAGGCCTACACCAAGACACATCATAATTAAAATACCAACATTAAGAGATAAAGAAAAAATACTAAAAGCATCAAAAGAAAAAGGAGTTAATTACCTATAGAGGAGCCCCCATAAGGGTGACATCTGACTTCTCAACAGAAACACTTGAGGTCAGAACGGAATGGCAAAAAATATTCAAAGTTATGCAGAACAAGAGTTTACAACCAAGACTTCTTTATCCAGCAAGGCTATCATTTAAAATTGAAGGAGAAATAAAAAGCTTCCCAGACAAAAAAAAAAAAAACTTAAGGAATTAATTACAACCAAACCAATGCTGCAAAAAATGTTAAGGGGCCTGTTGTAAACAGAACAAAGGGGGAAAAGAATATAATTAAAGAGAAATGTAGCTACAGAGAATAAATTAGCAATAAACAACTACATATCAATAAAAACCTTAAGTGTAAATGGATTAAATGCTCCAATCAAAAACATAGGGTAACTGCATGGATAAGAAAACAGGACCTGTACATATGCTGTCTACAGGAGACACACCTCAGAACAAAAGATACACATTGACTGAGAGTAAAGAAATGGAAAAAAAATATTTCACGCAAACGAAAAGGGAAAAAAAGCTGGGGTAGCAATACCTATATCAGACAAAATAAACTTTAAAACAAAGACTATAATAAGAGATAAAGAAGGTCACTACATAATGATAAAAGGAGCATTACAAGAAGATATAACTATTATAAATATATATGTGCCTAATTTAGGAGCACCTAAATATATAAAACAGATTTTAATTGACAAAAAGGGCAAGTTCAACAGCAATACTATAATAGTAGGGGATTTTAATACTCCACTAACATCACTGTGTATATCTTCCAGACAGAAAATTAAAAAAGAATCAGGAGTCTTAAATGACACACTAGATCAACTGGATTTAATAGATATCCTCAGAACCTTTGACCCTAAAGCAGCGGAATGTACATTCTTTTCAAGTGCTCATGATACATCCTCTAAGATAGAGCATATGTTAGGACACAAAACAAGTCTTAATAAATTTAAGAAGATTGAAATCATATCAAGCACCTTCTCTGATCGCAACAGCATGAAACTAGAAATCAACTACAATAGGAAAACTGAAAAACAAATGACCTCAGAGAAATGGCACTGAGGGGTGCTCCTGATATTTTCCTCTGAAATTTTAACAAATTTAACAACTAAAGACAGAAAAGAAATCTCAGGAGTATCTGAAATATACACACACCAGACAAAGGTATGATTGGGCAAAAAGGTGGCTGAATATATAATCCACTCTGAAGGAATTACGATGGAGAATGGAGTATTTGGCTTTCCTTACTGATCTGAGAAAGGGCCGCATTTGTCTGGAACCAAGAGAAATGGAGGATCTGGGGCAGAGAGAAGAAGCTGGGATAGGATGGATGATCTCCTCTGAGAGAGCATGCCGGCTCAAACTGAGATCTCAGATGCGGGAATGGCATGGGTGGCAGGCTCCGACAGAGGTTGTGGTGTGGGTTGCCCATGGAGGCTGACACCAGAGTGGCTTTATAAGATCCCAATCCATGAGCATGAACGGTGTAAGGGTGGCTCCACCTGGCACCTCTGGCGAGAGCAAATGCACTCACAGGCAGAAGGGCTAGGCCCAAGATTGTCAGCAGTGGACTTCTGCATGGGCTGTAGCCAGTGTTTCTGTGTGGTCCCAGCTCCCCGACCAATAGCACGGGAAGTGCGCAAGGGCCGGGATTACTAAACCTAAACCTTTCTGGGCGGGGTGCCTCTTTGAGCCAATACAGGTCTCAATGCACTTTCTTGCAGTCCCAGCACTGACTGAGATCACAAGCATTGTGTACCTAAGTGGGCGAGAGCAGACCTCCATGTGCTCTGCAGAAGTTGTGGGGGTTGGGCATGCCACAGCTTGCTGCAGGCAACCAAACAGAGCACAGGGAGAAAAGCCTATGGAGATTAGACCGGCAGAGAGCTGAGGCATACAAGACATGCCCAGGGGCCCTTAGAAAGCAACCTGATCTGCTGTTGGCTCACAGCCCACAGGACGCTGAGACATGCTAGACCTGTCTGCCGGCACTTAGAAAGAAGCCAGACCTGCAATTGGCTCCCAGCCCTGTCTGTTTTCACTTTTGGCTCTGATTGGCAAGGCCTTACCCAGAACTGTGCTTTGAGCAAGGCTGAAGGAAGGAACTGGCTGCTCTTAGAACCTCTTACTCTGCAAGCAGAGGCTGGGGCAACATCACAGCTAAGTCCCCTGGCTGCTGGCTCAGGAAGGAGAGCTGTAGGGAGAGGCACCTGGGAAAGTAGCTGAGTCTCCCATTGTGGGAGCCTGCAAAACCTAACAAACCCCCCTACCAATGGAACTGAGGTCCAGCCTATGTCATTGCCATAGCAACACAACAGCAAATCTCTGCTCAAAAACCCTACAGGAGCAAAATCTATAGTACAGTGCCACCTGTTGGAAAAATAAAAGCTACCTTTCAAAACCAGAAAAAAAATACATTTTTTAAAACTTCTTTTTCTTTTTTTTTTCCACTTTGGATATTTTATCTTTTTTGTTTTATTCTTTCTTTTTCCTTTTGAACTTCATTATTCATAGTTGTTACATTTTTCATTCTTGTTTTTTAACTTTTTCTTCCTTTCCTTTTTTTTCTTTTTCTCTCATTCAATCCATCATTTATCAACAAATTATTTTATTTTAAATTTATACTTTTCTTTGTGGCATTTGGCATGATTTTACTTCATTTTTTATCTCTTTATCATTTTCCTTCAGTTCTGGCTCCCTGTTCTCTTTAGTTTTTGTTCCACTTAATCATAATAAAATTTTCATTTTTTTCACTGTGTCTTTTCAATTTTTATTTTATTACTTTTTAATTCTCTTATTAGTGTTATTAACAATACCACTCTCAAATGCCACTAAGAAAAAAGAAATCAAGTATCATGGATACAAAAGACAGAGATGTAGCTCAGATAAATGAGGAAAAACTATAGAAAAAAATTTCAATTGCTTGGAGACCTTAAAGTTAAAAGACTGAGAATTAAACATTGAAGACCTAAAAATACTCAGGGAAATACAAGAAAGCACAATATAGAGAGCTCAAAAACACAATTCAATGAACAAAAAAATACATCACCAAGGATATTGAAACTATAAGAAGGAATCAAACAGAGATGAAAAACTCAATACATGAACTAAAAAAAAGGTGACAAGCTTAGCTAATAGAATAAGCAAGATAGAGGAGAGAATTAGTGACATAGAAGACAAGTAACTAGAGACACTACAGAAAGAAAAAAAGAGAAACTTAGGAATTTTAAAATTGAGAAATTCCTACAGAAATAGTCTGACTATATCATAAAAAAACAACATAAGAATAATGGGTATATCAGAAGGAGAAGAGAGAGAAAATGGAATGAAGAACATATTCAAACAAGTAATAGAGAAAAACTTCCCAAGCCTATAAAAAGAATTAGAGCCCTGAATCCAAGAAGCAAACAGAACACCGAGTTATCTTCACTCAAACAAACCTACTCCAAGGCACATTGTAATGAAATTATCACAAACCAATGACAAAGAAAAAGTTCTCAAGGCAGCCAAGGAAAAGAAGAATACAACATATAAAGGAAGTCCCATTATATTATCATCAGATCTCTCAGAAGAAACTCTACAAGCCAGAAGAGAGTGGACCCCAATGTTTAAAGTACTAAAAGAGAGGAGCTTCCAGCCAAAAATATTATATCCATCGAAACTATCCTTCAAATATGAAGGGGAAATAAAAACATTCACAGATATAAAAAAGATGAGGGAATTTATCACAAGAAAACCCCACTTTAGGAATTACTAAAAGGGGTTATCTGACCAGATACAAAGAAGAAAACAAAACAAAATAACAAGTAAAAGTTCCAACAAGATCACAATAAAAAAAAGATTAATCTGTGACAACAAAAACAAAAATGGGAGAGAACAAAGATTAACAGTAGCAAAGGAGGATGGAGTGCAGAAGCACTCATGAGACAATGTACTACAATGAATATAATAAATCTGCTTTTTATTACTTAATGGTAACCAACCCTGAAAAAACCACTACAGAAACACATAGGAAAAAAAAAAGAAACAGAGGGATAAAGTATGGAATACAACAAAACAAAAATGAATGACAGAAAAACAAAAGAGAAAAACCAAACAAAATACAAAGCTATCAGAAGCGATATATAAAATGGCAATAAGAACCCCTCAAATGTCAATAATTACATTAATTGTAAATGGATTGAACTCATCAATAAAAAGACACAGAGTAGCAGAGCAAATCAAAAAAGAAAATCCAACTGTATGCTGCCTTCAAGAAACACATTTAGGACTCCTGAAGATGGCAGCAGAGTAGGCAGAAGCACAAACTCCCAGCTCACACCACCAAACTGTATTACAAATTAATTTAGGAACAATCAGCATGAAAAACCAACTCTGGACTATAAGAACAGCTCTCAAAAACCAAGGAGCAAAGAAGAAGCCACACTGAGCCTGATAGAGAGCGCCAAGGAGCGGTGGTCTCCCTGCTTACAGAAACAAAGGGGTGTGAGGCTGAGAACCCATAAGGGCTCTCATTACAAGGAAAAGAGTAGAAAATATCACTTATAGCCACTTGCCTGGGGACCTGGGAATGAGGTGTGTTGAAAGAGCTGGCTTGTCTTCCAAAAAGAAAGGGGAGAGAGACAGACAGACAGTGATGGGTAGAGGAATGCATGAGATGACCTGAGAAGCTGACTCATCCAGAGCTGGAGGTGGCTATAGCTGGGGGAGGGGTTGATCCTTCCACATAACACAAGACTAAAGTGGTTCTGGGTAACGCATCTCAAGATATCTCTCCAGCTCCAATCAGTGCAAAAAGACACAGCTGAAAACAAGAAGTGGGGAGGAGAGGAAGTAACTCAGGTCTCCATGGAGATCTGAGATACACCTCCTGCTACTAAAGTGAAGAAAGCACCCCGCCCCCGGTGAGAGTAAGTGGCAGATTAGGCCTTCAGAGTCTCAGGTTAGACCCACCACATTCCTGGATGCAGTTTCAAATAAGCCCCCTGCTGAGATCAGTAAACAAGACTACCACTGAGTGAAGAAAACAAACAAATCAAGACTTCAAAGGGGCTATACTAGAATAGCCAAATCCAACAGTAAATTACAAAGAACAGCTGATGGCAACCCAAGAAGACCTAGAAATAACACAACTGAAAATTAGAGGCAGAGAACACCAAGCCTAGACTCAACCAGCTCTACAAACAACACACCCAAACACACAGACATAATGAAAAGACAGAAAAGTGGAATCTAAATGAAACCACAAAAAAAAAAAAACCTCCAGGAAATAAACTGAATGAGATAGAAATAATCAAACAACCAGATTCGGAGTTTAAAATAATGATTGTTAGGATGCTTAGGGATCTTAGAACAACAATGGAAGGTCATTATAAACACCTAAATAAAGAGATAGCAAGTATAAAAAAGGACATTGAAATATTAAAAAAGAATCAGCTGGAAATGAAAAATACAACATCAGAAATAAAGACCATGATGAAAGATATTAAAACAATGCTTCTAAATCTTTTTTGAGGTACTGAAACCACCAGTTTTATATGCGCATTCACCAAACCCTTCTTTAGTGATAAATAAAATATGATTTTTTTTTCCAAATTCAAGACATAGGTAAATGTTTTTTACTGGTGCCAAAATGAGCCGTGCATGAACATCACATGCTCACAGAACAAAATCAACAAAGTGCATGAACTCACAACAAATTACGGTATTACTTTATTCTGGCCTCTGAGGCAGAGGCTTCTCTGAACCCCTCAGACTGACTCATCGAACCCCTAGGGTTCGATAGAACCCAGGTTAAAAACCACTGAATGAAAAGCAGGATGGAAAAGGCACATAAGCAGAGTAGATAAAAGAAAAGAGACTCAAAAAATCTAAGGAAACTCTAAGGGAGCTCTGTGACAACATGAAGAGAAATAACATCCGCATCATAGGGGTTCCTGAAGAAGAAGAGAAAGAACAAAGAATAGAAACTTTGTTTACTCAAATCATAGTTGAAAACTTGCTTAAATTAAGACTGGAAAATGTTTCACACATTCAAAAAGCACAGAGAACTCAATTAAAGAGAAAGCCAAAGAAATCTAAAACATAGTTAAAATACCAAAGCTAAGTAATAAAGAAAATATTTTAAAACCAGCTAGAGAAAAAACAGCTATCACATACAAAGGCGCCCCCATAAGAATGACATCCGACTACTCAGAAGAAACACTTGAGGCCAGAAGGGAATGGCAAAATATATTCAAAGTAATGAAAAACAAGAACCTACAACCAAGACTACTCTATCCAGCAAGGCTAACGTTTAAGTTGAAGGAGAAATAAAGAACTTCCCAGAAAAAAAACAAAAAACCCTCAAGGAATTTATTAAAACCAAACCAATTCTGCAAGAGATGCTAAGGGGCCTGTTGTGAACAGTTCAAAGGGGGAAAAGAATATAGCAAAAGAAGAATACAGCTTTAAAGAATAAAATGGCAATAAACAACTACATATCAATAATAACCTTAACTGTAAATGGATTAAATGGTCCAATGAAAAGACATAGGGTAGCCGCATAGATAAAGAAACAGAACCCATACATATGCTGCCTACAAGAGACACAACTTAAAACAAAAGACGCACATAGACTGAAGGTAAAAGGATGAAAAATAATATTTCATGAAAATGGATATGAAAAAAAAAGCCAAGGTAGCAATACCTATATCTTACAAAATGGACTTTAAAACAAAGGCTGTAGTCAGAGATAAAAAAGAACACTACATAATGATAAAGGGAATAATTCAACAAAAAGATATAACCATTATAAATATCTACGCACCAAACATAGGAGCCCCAACATACATAAAGCAGACTTTGATGGATATAAAGGGCAATTATATAGATTAACAGCAATACGATAATAGTAGGGGATTTCAATACCCCATTAACATCACTGGATAGATCCTTAAGAAAGGAAATTAACAAAGAAACAGCAGACTTAAAGGAGACACTAGATCAACTCGATTTAATAGATATCTTCAGAACTTTTCACCCTAAAGCAGTAGAATATACATTCTTTTCAAGTGCTCATGGTACATTCTCTAAGATAGACCACATGTTAGGACACAAAGGGGATCTCAACAAATTTAAGGAGACGAAAATCATATCAAGCATTTTCTCTGATCACAGTGGCATAAAACTAGAAATCAACCACAACAGAAAAACTGAAAAATACTCAAACACTTGGAAACTAAATAGCATGTTATTAAATAATGAATGGATTAAAAATGGGATCAAAGAAGAAATAAAAAAGTTCCTAGAAATGAATGATAATGAGCATACATCAACTCAAGATTTATGGGACACAGCAAAAGCAGTAGTCAGAGAAAAGTTTATAGCACTACAGGCATACCATAAAAAGCTAGAAAGAGCTCAAATAAGCAACTTGACCCTACATCTAAAAGAACTAGAAAAACAGAAGCAAATAAAGCCCAGGACCAGAAGACAGAAGAAAATAATAAAGATCAGAGCAGAAATAAATGACATAGAGGCTAAGGAAACAATACAGAGGATCAATGAAACCAGAAGCTGGTTCTTTGAAGAGGTAAATAAGAACGATGAACCTTTAACTAGACTCACCAAGAAAAAAAGAGAGATGACTCAAATAAATAAAATTAGAAAAGAGAGTGAAGAAATAACAACTGAAACAAAAAAAATACAAAGTATTGTAAGAAAATACTATGAAGAAATCTATGCAAAAATATTAAACAACCTAGGTGAAATGGACAAATTTCTTGAATCATATAATCTTCCAAAAATCAATCTGAAAGATTCAGAACACCTAGATAGACCAATTACAACAAATGAGATAGAAACAGTTATCAAAAAACTCACAACAAAGAAAAGTCCTGGGCCTGATGGATTCACAAGTAAATTCTATCAAAAATTCAAAGAAGTAACTCCTATCCTTCTCAAGCTATTTCAAAAAATTCAAGAGGAAAAAAGACTTCCAACTTCTTTTATGAGGCAAGCATAATTCTGATCCCAAAACCAGGCAAAGACGACACAAAGAAAGAAAATTATAGCCCAATATCCCTAATGAATTTAGATGCTAAAATCCTCAACAAAATATTAGCCAACCGGATCCAGCAATATATGAAAAAAATCATACACCATGATCAAGTGGGATTTATTCTGGAGAGGCAAGACTGGTTCAATATTCACAAATCAATCAATGTGATTCATGACATAAACAAAAGGAAGGACAAAAATCACGTGATATTATCAATAGATGAAAAAAAAATCTGATAAAATCCAGCACACATTAATGATTAAAACTCTCAGCAAAGTGGGAATACAGAGAACATATCTTAACATGATAAAGGCCATCTATGACAAACCCACAGCAAACATCATACTAAATGGACAAAAATTAAAAGCAATCCACTTAAGATTAGGAACAAGAAAGGAGTGCCCCCTTTCATCACTCTTAATCCACATAGTTCTGGAAGTCCTAGCTACAGCAATCAGACAAGAAGAAAAAATAAAAGGCATCCAAATTGGAAAAGAAGAAGTAAAACTGTCATTATTTGCAGATGATATGATATTGTATATAAAAAACCCTAAAGTCTCAGTCAAAAAACTACTGGATCTGATAAATGAATTCAGCAAGGTGGCAGAATATAAAATTAATACTCAGAAATCAGAGGCATTTTTATATACCAACAATGAACTGTCAGCAAAAGAAATTAAGGAAACAATCCCATTCACTATTGCAACCAAAAAATAAAGTACCTAGGAGTGTATTTAACCAAGGAGGTTAAGGACTTGTACTCAGAAAATTATAAAACATTGATAAAAGAAGTCAAGGAAGATACAAACAAGTGGAAGCATATACCGTGCTCATGGCTAGGAAGAATAAACATCATTAAAATGTCTATATTACCCAAAGCAATTTATAAATTCAATGCAATACCAATTAAAATACCAATGACATATTTCAAAGATATAGAACACATATTCCAAAAATATATATGGAACCCAAAAAGAACATGAATAGCCTCAGCAATCTTAAAAACAAAAAATATAGCACGAAGTATCACTCTTTTGGATATCAACATATACTACAAGGCCATTGTACTCAAGACAGCCTGGTACTGGCATAAAAACAGGCACATAGATCAATGGAACAGAACAGAGAAACCAGAAATAAACTCACACCTTTATGGACAACTGATAACAAAGGAGGAAAGAGCATACAATGGAGTAAAGACAGCCTCTTTAACAAATGGTGTTGGGAAAATTGGACATATACCTGCAAAGAAATTAAACTAGACAATCAACTAACACGATTCACAAAAGTAAACTAAAAATGGATAAAGGACTTAAATGTAAGCCATAAAACCATAAGCATCGTAGAAGAAAACATAGGCACTAAGCTCATCGACATCTATCACAGCAATGTATTTGCTGATTTATCTCTACAGGCAAATGAAATAAAAGACAGGGTAAACAAATGGGACTATATCAGACTAAAAAGCTTTTGCACAGCTAAGGACATTATGAACAGAATAAAACGACAAACCACACAATGGAAAAACATATTCGACAATACATCTGATAAAGAGTTAATAACCAAAATTTATAAAGAACTTGTAAAACTCAACACCAGGAAGACAGACAATCCAATCAAAAAATCCAATCAAAAAATGGGCATAAGAAATGAATAGACACTTCTCCAAAGAGGACATACAGATTGCCTATAGACAGATGAAAAATGTTCAACATCGCTATTCATTAGAGAAATGCAAATTAAAACCACAATGAAATGCCACCTCACACCAGTCAGAATGGCGCTCATTAACAAAACAACACACAATAGGTACCGGCAAGGATGTGGAGAAAGGGGAACCCTCCTGCACTGCTGGTGGGAATGCAGACTTGTGCAACCACTGTGGTAAACAGTATGGAGATTCCTCAAAGTTAGAAATGAAACTGCCCTTTCACCCAGCCATCCCACTTACAGGAATATATCCCAAGGACACCATATCACCGACTGAAAAAAAGAAATGCACCCCCATGTTTATGGCAGCATTGTTCACAATAGCAAAGATCTGAAAACAGCCCAAGTGTTCATCAGTGGACGAGTGGATTAAAAAGCTGTGGTAAATATATACAACAGAATACTATGGGTCCATGAAAAAGAAGGAAATATTACCCTTTGCGACAATATAGAGGGACCTGGAAACTATTATGTGGAGTGAAATAAGCCAGGCAGAAAAACAAAAATATCATATGAGGAGTACAAGGAACAATGAGAACTGAGGAACAGAATTGAGACAGAGGAGGGATCAAAGGGACCAGAGGAAAAAAGGACAGAGGGAAAGGGGAAGATAGGATGGGATAAACCTAAAGGGAATGGGGGAGGGAGGGAGTTGTAGGGAGGGAGGCAAAAGAGCTGTTGAAGGAAATATGAGGGGGATGCATTTGGGGTGACCCTAGAATCTATGTAAACACAATTAATTAAATAAAAATAAAAAGAGAAACACATCTAAGCTACAGGGATAAAAACAAATTCAAAGTGAAAGGTTTGAAAATGATTCTACAAGCAAATAACATCCAAAGAAAAGCAGGTGTAACCATACTCATATCTAACAATGCTGACTACAAGACAGCAAAGGTAATCAAAAACAAAGATGGTCATTTAATAATAATAAAAGAAACATTAAATCAAGAAGACATAACACTTTTTAATGTATATGCACCAAAGTATATAACTATTAACTGATCTAAAAATAAAAACCAACAATAATAGAATTATAGTTGGAGACCTCAATACACTGCTGACAGCTCTAGATTATTCACCCAAACAGAAAATTAATAAAGAAATATCAACCTTAAACAAAACACTAAAAGAATTGGATAAGATAGACGTCTATTAGACATTTCATCCCAAAATGCCAGAGTTTACATTTTTCTCCAGTGCACATAGAACATTCTCAAGAATTGACCATAAGTTGGGCCACAAAACTAACATCAACCAATTCAGAAAGATAGAAATTATACCAGGAGTATTCTCTGACCATAAGGCTTTAAAACTAGAATTCAACAGCAAAAAAGAGTAAACAAACCCACATAATTGTGGAAATTAAACAACATACTTCTAAAAAACAAGTGGGTCAAATAAGAAATAAAAGCAGATATCAAAAGATACATAGACAAACAAAAATGACAATACGACATATCAGAATCTCTGGGATGCTGCAAAAGCAGTAATACAAGGAAAGTTTATATCACCACAGGTTTATTTGAACGAACAAGAGAGAGCCCAAGTAAACAACTTAACATCACATCTTAAGAAACTAGAAAAAGAAGAACAAAGGCAACCCAAAAGCAACAGAAGAAAGGAAATAATAAAAATTAGAGCAGAAATAAATGAAATAGAGAAAAGAAAAACTATAGAAAAAAGCAATAAAACAAAAAGTTGGTTCTTTGAAAAGATCAACAAAATAGACAAACCCTTAGCAAGACTCACTAAAGATAAAAAAGAAAGGACTCTTATAAACATAATTTAAAGTAAAAGTGGAGAAATCACCAAAGATACCATAGATATACAAAGAATTATTGTAGAATACTATAAAAAACTATTTGCCACCAAATTTAACAATCTAGAAGAAATGGATAAATTCCTAAAACAATACAATCTTCCTAGACTGAGTCATAAAGAAGTAGAAAGCCTAAATACCCATAAGCCAGGAGGAAATAGAAACAACTATCAGAAACCTCCCAAAAAATAAAAGTCCAGGGCCAGATGGCTGTATTAGTGAATTCTCTCAAACATTCAAAGAAGACCTGGTTCCTATTCTACTCAGAGTCTTCCAAAAATTTGAAGAAGAAGCAACACTTCCAAACACATTTTATAAAGCCAAACATAACCCTCATACCAAAACATGGCAAGGTCAACACAAAAAAAGAAAACTACAGACCAATATCTCTAATGAATACAGATCTAAGAATTCTAAACAGAATACTAGCACATCGAATACAACAACACATTAAAGAAATAGTTCACCATAACCAAGTGGGATTCATCCCGGAATCACAAGGATGGTTCAATATACGAAAAACAGTTCACGTAATACACCATATCAACAAAACAAAGAACAAAAACCATATGGTCCTAACAACAGATGCAGAAATGGCATTTAATAAAATACAACGTCACTTTATGTTTAAAACACTCAACAAAAAGGGTATAGGGGAAAAATATCTTAACATAATAAAGGCGATGTATGACAAAATATCAGCTAATATCATATTAAATGGCAAAAAACTGAAGACTTTTCCTCTAAAATTAGGAACAAGACAAGGTTGCCCACTCTTTCAACCCTTATTTAACGTAGAGCTGAAAGTTTTAGCCAGAGCAATAAGACAACAGAAAAAAATAAAAGGCATACAGATTGGGAAAGAAGAAGTAAAGGTTTCACTTTTTGCAGATGATATGATCCTGTACATTGAAAACCCCCAAACACTCCACGGAAAGACTATTAGCACAATAAACCAATACAGTAAGATTGCAGGATACAAAATTAATATACAAAAGTCTATTGTCTTCTTATATGCCAATAATGAAATATCAGAAAACAAACTCAAAAAAATAATCCCTTTTACGGTTGCAACAAAAAAAATAAAATTCCTGAAAATGAACATAACAAAGAATGTAAAAGACCTATATAATGAGACATGGAAGCAAGATGGCGAAAGAGTAGGCGGACGTACCAACTTCCAACTCCAAGAACCAAAGTGGATTATAACTCAATTTAAAGAACCATCATCTGGATAAACCAACTTTGAACTAAACTAAGTGGACTCTTCAACCAAGGAAAACAGAAGAAGCCACATTGAGACTGGTAGAAATAGCGAAAACGCGAAGAGGGCTGCCCAGCTCCCCGGAGCAAACAAAAGCCCGGAGAAACCCGCGTGGCGGGAGGAAAGTTTGGCGGAGAGGGAGGGACCTGGGTCCCAGGAACCAAACCCCAGCCTGCAGTCCCAGAGCCTAGAAGAGCCGTTTGGACAGTTTTGAGCTGTGAAACAAGTGAGGGAGCTCCCAGGCCTACAGTGTGGAGTATTAGGTCCCTTCCTACTCTGCTGAGGGTTGCTGAAGGGTTTGGGGCGGCAAGACACTGAAACGCGGTTCTGTCGGCGTGGGCAGAGGCCAAGCCGGTGTGAGCTCAGTCTAGCCCAGCAAGGTCGGAGGGGATGCGCGAAAGCGGTCCAGAAGCTGTGGGCCCGCCTGTAATGCCACCTACGGGGACAAAGCAGGAGGCCAGGAACGGGCAGAAATCTGCTCTGCAAGCCTGCGCAAGCCGGCCCAGACCGCAGGAACAGGGCTAGGACCAGGGACGGGTGGGGGCTCGCGACTGAGCTCACACTACCAGCCCCGCCCAGCCGGAAAAAAACGCGGTTTGCCATTATACGTGCGCGAGCGGGCTCCGAGCGCGGGAACGGGGTAGGCCCCGAAACAAGTGGAAGCTCGCAGCTGAGCCCACACTACTATCCCTGCCCGGCCGGAGAAACCACAATTTGCCATCCTACGTGCACAAGAAGGCTCCGAACATGGGGGCGGGGTAGAGTCCAGGACAAGCAGAAGTTCGCAGCTAAGTGGAAGCCAGAAAACACGCCCGGCCCAATAAACCTGGGTTTGCGACCCTGCGCAGAAGGGCCCTGGCCTCGAGGGCGGGGTTAAAGCTCCAGACGGGCAAAGGCTCACAGCTGAGAGCACGTCAAAAGCCCCGCCCAACCCGCGAAACTGCGGCGAGCAGGCTATGACTGCGGGTTCTGGGAGGAAGTCGGGAAACAAGCTGGGTCCGCAGCTGAGCAAAGGTGCTCACCTCTACCCTTGGTGCACAGGCTTGTGGCTTGAGTGACAGCCCCTCCGCAAAGGGGAGGCAGAAATCAGAGCAAAAGCCACAGTGGGACAGCGCTGGCAACGCCCATACCCAACCACCCTAGGCAGTGACAGAGGGGTTGGGGGGCCTGCAGACAGACCACACCTAGAGAACACAAAGGCAATACCTACTGGACTGCAGTGGCCAAAACTTGCTTATACACAGACAAAATGGGCAGGCAGAAAAATGCAAACCAAATGAATCAAGAGAAATCCCCAGAGAAGGACCTGAATGGACCAGATATAACCAAATTACCAGAAGCAGAATTTAGAATAATGATAGTTAGGATGTTCAAAGAAATTAGAGCAACAACAGATAGTCATTATGAACACCTAAATAAAAAGATAACAAGTATAAAAAACGAAATTGAAATAATAAAAAGATTCAGACAGAAATGACAAATACAGTATCAGAACTGAAGACCACAATGGAAGGAATTAAAAGCAGGATGAATCACGTTGAGGATCAAATAAGCGAGTTAGAGGACACAATAAACAAAGAAACAGAAGCAAAGAAGAAAAAAAAAAAAGAGACTCAAAAAATATGAGGAAACTCTAAGGGAGCTCTGTGACAACCTGAAGTGAAACAACATTCGCATCATAGGGGTGCCTGAAGAAGAGAAGAGAGGACAGGAAATGGAAACTTTGTTCAATCAAATCATAGCAGAAAACTTTCCTAAATTAAGGCTGAGAAACACTCCACATGTTCAAGAAGCACACAGAACTCCATTAAAGAGAAACCCAAAAAGATCTACACCAAGACACATCAGGGTTAAAATACCAAAGCTAATGGATAAAGAAAAAATTTTAAAAGCTGCTAGGGAAAAAAAGGCTATCATCTACAAAGGAGCCCCCATAAGGATGACATCGGACTTCTCAACAGAAACACTTGAGGCCAAAAGGGAATGGCAAGATATAATCAAAGTAATGCAGAACAAGAACCTACAACCAAGACTACTTTATCCAGCAAGGCTGTTTAAAATTGAAGGAGAAATAAAGAACTCCCCAGAAAAAGAAAGCCTCAAAGAATTCATAAAAACCAAATCAATTCTGCAAGAGATACTAAGGGGCCTCTTGTGAACAGTTTAAAGAAAGGAAAGAATAGAGCAAACGAAGAATACAGCTTTAAAGAATAAAATGGCAATAAACAACTACATATCAATAATAACCTTAAATGTAAATGGCTTAAATGATCCAATTAAAAGACATAGGGTAGCTGCATGGATAAAGAAACAAGACCCATACATATGCTGTCTACAAGAGACACACCTTAAAACAAAAGATGCACATAGACTGAAGGTAAAAGGATGGAAAAAAATATTTCATGCAAATGGAAATGAAAAAAAAGCAGGGGTAGCAATACTTATATCAGACAAAATGGACTTTAAAACAAAGGCTGTATAGTAAGATATAAAGAAGGACACTACATAATGATAAAGGGAACAATTCAACAGGAAGTTATAACTATTATAAATATCTATACATCAAATATAGGAGCCCCGACATACATAAAGCAGACTTTGATGGATTTAAAGGGCGAGATTAACAGCAATACTATCATAGTAGGGGATGTCAATACCCCTCTAACAACACTGGATAGATCCTCAAGAAAGAAAATTAATAAAGAAACAGCAGACTTAAAGGAGACACTAGATCAACATGATTTAATAGATATCTTCAGAACTTTTCACCCTAAAGCAGTAGAAAATACATTCTTCTCAAGCGCTCATGGTACGTTTTCTAGGATAGACCACATGTTAGGACACAAAAATGGTCTCAATAAATTTAAGAAGATTGAAATCATATCAAGCATTTTCTCTGATTACAATGCCATGAAACTAGAAATTAACCACAAAAGAAAAACTGAAAAATAATCAAACATTTGGAAACTAAATAGCATGATATTAAATAATGAATGGATTAACAATGAGATCAAAGAAGAAATAAAAAAGTTTCTAGAAACAAATGATAATAAGCATACATCAACTCAAAATTTATGGGACACAGCAAAAGCAGTTCTGAGAGGGAAGTTTATTGCACAACAGGCATATCATCAGAAGCTAGAAAAAGCTCAAATAAGCAACCTGACACTGCATCTAAAAGAACTAGAAAAACAACAACAAATAAAACCCAAGACAAGTAGAAGGAAGGAAATAATAAAGATCAGAGCAGAAATAAATGACATAGAGGCTAAGAAAACAATACAAAGGATCAATGAAACCAGAAGCTAGTTCTTTGAAAAGCTAAACAAAATTGATGAATCTTTAACGAGACTCACCAAGAAAAAAAGAGAGAGGACTCAAATAAATAAAATTAGAAAGGACAGTAAAGAAATAACAACTGACACAACAGAAATACAAAGCATTGTAAGAAAATTCTATGAAGAACTATATGCCAAAAAATTAGACAATCTTGGTGAAATGGTCAAATTTCTTGAATCATATAACCTTCCAAAAATCAATCTGGAAGAATCAGAACACCTAAACAGATCAATTACAACAAATGAGATAGAAACAGTTATCAAAAAACTCCCAAAAAAGAAAAGTCCTGGGCCTGATGGTTTCACAAGTGAATTCTATCAAAAATTCAAAGAAGAACTAACTCCTATCCTCCTCAAGCTATATCAAAAAATTCAAGAGGAAGAAAGACTTCGAAACTCCTTTTATGAGGTGAACATAATTCTGATCCCAAAACCGGGCAAAGACAACACAAAGAAAGAAAACCATAGGCCTATATTTCTGATGAATTTAGATGCTAAAATTCTCAACAAAATATTAGCCAACCGAATCCAGTAATATATGAAAAAAATCATACACCATGATCAAGTGGGATTTATTCTGGAGAGGCAAGGCTGGTTCAATATTCGCAAATCAATCAATGTGATTCATCACATAAACAAAAGGAAGGACAAAAATCACATGATATTTTCAATAGATGCAGAAAAGGCATTTTATAAAATCCAGCACCCATTCATGCTCAAAACTCTCAGTAAAGTGGGAATACAGGGATCATTCCTTAACATGATAAAGGCCATCTACGACAAACCCACAACAAACATCATACAAAATGGACAAAAATTAAAAGCAATCTCCTTAAGATCAGGAACAAGGAAGGGATGCCCCCTTTCACCACTCTTATTCAACATAGTTCTGGAAGTCCCAGCTACAGCAATCAAACAAGAAGAAGAAATAAAAGGCATCCAAATTGGAAAAGAAGAAGTAAAACTGTCACTATTTACAGATGATATGATATTGTATACTGAAAACCCTAAAGTCTCAGTCAAAAAACTACTGGACCTTATAAATGAATTCAGCAAGGTGGCAGAATATAAAATTAATACTCAGAAATCAGAGGCATTTCTATATACCAACAATGAAATGTCAGAAAAAGAAATTAAGGAAACAATCCCCTTCAGTATTGCAGCCAAATAAATAAAGTACCTACGAGTAAATTTAACCAAGGAGGGTAAGAACTTGTACTCGGAAAATTATAGAACATTGATAAAAGAAATCAAGGAAGATACAAACAAGTGGAAGCATATACCGTACTCATGGCTAGGAAGAATAAACATCATTAAAATGTCTATATTACCCAAAGCAATTTATAAATTCAATGCAATACCAATTAAAATACCAATGACATACTTCAAAGATATAGAACACATATTCCAAAAATTTATATGGAACCAAAAAAGAACACGAATAGCCTCAGCAATCTTAAAAAGAAAAAATAAAGCAGGAGGTATCACTCTTCCGGATATCAAGGTTTACTATAAGGCCATTATACTCAAGACAGCCTGGTACTGGCATAAGAACAGGCACATAGATCAATGGAACAGAACTGAGGACCCAGAAATGAACCCACAGCTTTATGGACAACTGAAATTTGACAAAGGAGGAAAGAACATACAATGGAGTAAAGACAGCCCCTTTAACAAATGGTGTTGGGAAAATTGGACATCTACCTGCAAAAAAATGAAACTAGACCATCAACTTACACCATTCACAAAAACAAACTCAAAATGGATAAAAGACTTAAATGTAAGCCGTGAAACCATAAGCATCTTAGAAGAAAACATAGGCAGCAAGCTATCCGACCTGTGTAGCAGCAGTATATTTGCCGATTTATCTCCATGGGCAAATGAAATAAAAGGCAAGATAAACAAATGGGACTATATCAAACTAAAAAGTTTTTGCACAGCTAAAGACAATAAGAACAGAATAAAAAGACAAACCACACAATGGGAGAACATATTCGACAGCACATCTGATAAGGGGTTAATAACTAAAATTTATAAAGAACTTATAAAACTCAACACCAGGAAGACAAACAATCCAATCAAAAAATGGGCGAAAGAAATGAATAGAAATTTTTCTAAAGAGGACATACAGATGGCCAATAGACATATGAAAAAATGCTCAACATCACTAATCATTAGAGAAATGCAAATTAAAACCGCAATGAGATATCACCTCACACCAGTGAGAATGGCACTCATCAGCAAAACAACACGGAAGAAGTGCTGGCGAGGATGTGGAGAAAAGGGAACCCTTCTGCACTGCTGGTGGGAATGCAGACTGGTGCAGCCACTGTGGTAAACAGTTTGGAGATTCCTCAGAAAATTAAAAATCGAACTGCCTTTTGACCCAGCTATCCCACTTATAGGAATATACCCTAAGAACACCATAGCACTGTTGGAAAAGAAGAAATGCGCCCCCATGTTCGTGGTAGCATTGTTCACAATAGCGAAGATCTGGAACCAGCCCAAGTTTCCATCAGAAGACGAGTGGATTAAAAAGCTATGGTACATATATACTATGGAATACTACTCAGTCATAAGAAATGATGACATTGGATCATTTATAACAAAATGGATGTACCTTGATAACATTATACGGAGTGAAATAAGTTAATTAGAAAAGAAGAAAAACTGAGAACAGCATGATTTCATACATAGGTGGGACATAAAAGTGAGACTATGAGACATGGACAAGAGAGTGGTGGTTACGGAATGCGGGGAGGGAGGGAAGAGTGGGATAGGGAGGATGGGAGGGACACAGGGAAAACCAGATAGAAGGTGACAGAGGACAATTTGACTTTTGGTGACGGATATTCAACACAATTGAATGATAAGATAACCTGGAGATGTTTTCATTGTACATATGTATCCTGAATTATTGGTGTCACCCCATTAGAATTAATAATAATAAAATATATATATATAAAAAATGCAAACTATTACTGCTGATCCCATGGACATTAAAAGGATAATAAAGGAATATTATGAACAAAAAAAAAAAGACCTATATAATTAAAACTACAAAGCACTGTTAAAAGAAATCAAAAGAGATACAATGAATGGAAAAATATTTCTTGTTCTTTGATAGGAAGAATAAATATAGTCAAAATGAGCATATTACTCAAAGTAATATAAAAACTTAATGTAATCCCCATCAAAATTGCAATGACATTTTTTAATGATGTGGAACAAAAAGCATTAGGTTTATATGAAACTATAAAAACCCTGAATAGCCAAAGTAATCCTAAGGAAAAAGAACAAATCTGAGGCATTGAAATACCTGACTTTAAATTATATTATAGAGCCATGATAATTAAAACAGCATGGTATTGGCAGAAAAATAGACACTCAGACCAATGGAACAGAATTGAGAGCCCAGAAATAAAACCACATACATATGGTCAAATTATCTTTGATAAAGGGCCAACAACAACCATGGAGAAAAGAAATCCTCTTAAATAAATGGTGCTAAGATAACTGGAGAGCCACATTCAAAAGAATGAAACTCCACTACAGTTTGTTTCCTTGTATCAAAATTAATTCAAAATGGATCAAAGACCTAAATATAAAACCTGAAAGAGACTGACCAGGCTGTGGCGCAGTGGATAAAGGGTCGGACTGGGGTGCAGAGAACCCAAGTTCGAGACCCCAAGGTCACTAGCTTGAGTGCAGACCCATCTGGCTTGAGCAAAAGCTCGCCAGCTTAGACCCAAGGTTGCTGGCTCCAGCAAGGGGTGGCTCAGTCTGCTGAAGGCCCACAGTCAAGGCACATATGAGAAAGCAATCAATGAACAACTAAGGTGTCACAACGAAAAACTGATAATTGATGCTTCTCATCTCTGTCCATTTCTGTTTGTCTGTCCCTGTCTATTCCTCTCTCTGACTCTCTCTCTGTCCCTATAAAAGAAAAAAAACTGAAAGAATAAATTACATAAAAATAAACATAGGTACTAAACTCATGGACCTTAACTATAAAGAACATTTTATGAATTTGACTCCAAAGGCAAGGGAAGTGAAGACAATGATAAATGAATGGAACTACATCAGACTAAGAAGCTTTTGCACAGCAACAGAAATTGACAAGAAAACAAACAGCCAACTAAATGGGAGATTATATTTTCAAACAACAGCACAGATAAGGGCCTAATATGCAAAATATACAAAGAACTCACCAAACTCAACAACAAACAAGCAACAATCCAATAAAAGAAGTCTGACCAGGATGTGGTGCAGTGGATAGAGCATCACACTGGGATGAGGAGGACTCAGGTTCGAGACCCCGAGGTCACCAGCTTGAGTGCAGGCTCATAAGGTTTTAGAAAAAAAAAGAAAAAGCTCACTAGCTTGAACCCAAGGTCGCTGGGTTGAACAAGGCATTATTTGGTCTGCCGTAGCCCCCTGGTCAAGGAACATGAGAAAGCAATCAATGAACAACTAAAGTGCCACAACAAAAAACTAATGATTAATGCTTCTCATCTCTCTCTGTTTCTGTCTGTGTTTCTATCTATTCCTCTCTCTGACTTTCTCTCTGTCTCTGTAAAAAAAAATAAAAATGAAAAAAGGACATGAACAGACATTTCTCTCAGGAAGAAATACAAATGGCCAATAGACATATAAAAAGGTGCTCATCTTCACTAGCTACTAGAGAAATGGAAATCAAAACTACAATGAGATACCACCTCACACCTGTTAGATTGCCTATTATCAACAAAACAGGTAACAAGAAGTGTTGAAGAGGCTGTGGAGAAAAAGGAACCCTCATTCACTGTTGGTGAGAATGTAAAGTAGTATAACCATTATGGAAAAAAGAATGGTGGTTCCTCAAAAAATTAAGAATAGAACTACCATATGACCCAGCAATCCCTCTACTGGGTGTATACCCCCTAAACTCAAAAATATTGGTACGTAGACACATGCAGCCCCATGTTCATCACAGCATTGTTCACAGTGGCCAAGACATAGAAACAACCAAAAAGCCTTTCAATAGATGATTGGCTAAAGAAGATGTGGTACATATATACTATTGAATACTATTCAGCCATAAGAAATGATGGCATAGAATCAGTTATGACAACATGGATGGACCTTGATAACATTATACTGAGTATAATTGTTGTAAAGTAACATACCTCATTTCTGCGGGTTTACGTAGAGACACCAAATCCAAATGAATTTTGAAGGGTTTCATTCAAAGGAGGAGATTTCTTAATATACCGGCTGCATATACCGGCTAACATGGGGCGTTGCAGACCCAAATTGTGCTTGTCAAATATATCTCAGAGGCTGGTTATATATCTTTGACCACATACAGATTGGGGGGAGCATGACATCATGACACAATTATTAACAAGCCTATAACATTTGTCTAGGGCAGGGGTAGTCAACCTTTTTATACCTTCCGCCCACTTTTGTATCTCTGTTAGTAAAATTTTCTAACCACCCACTGGTTCCACAGTAATGGTGATTTATAAAGTAGGGAAGTAACTTTACTTTATAAAATTTATAAAGCAGAGTTACAGCAAGTTAAAGCATATAATAATAATTACTTACCAAGTACTTTATATTGGATTTTTGCTAAGTTTGGCAGAATAAATCTTTATAAAACAACTTACTATAGTTAAATCTATCCTTTTATTTATACTTTGGTTGCTCTGCTACCGCCCACCATGAAAGCTGGAATGCCCACTAGTGGGCAGTAGGAACCAGGTTGACTACCACTGGTCTAGGGGATCCACAAAAACATTAAAACTTTCAAGGTAATACAATCAAGGACATTTACAAATCTTTTAGTGTCTCTCTTCCCACCTTTGCCTAGAGCAGTGGTTCTTAACCTTTTTTGATGTACTGAACCCACCAATTTCGTATGCACATTCACCGAACCCTTCTTTAGTGATAAATAAAATATGATTTTTTTTTCCAAATTCAAGACATAGGTATATGTTTTTTTACTGGTGCACAAAATGAGCTGTGCATGAACATCACCTTGCTCAAAGAACAAAACCAACAAAGTGCATGAACTCACAACAAATGACGGTATTACTTTATTCTGGCCTCCGCGGCAGATGCTTCTCTGAACCCCTGAGACTGACTCATCGAACCCCTAGGGTTCAATAGAACCCAGGCTAAGAACACTGGACTAGAGGTATGTTACTCTCAGGATTCCAGAAAGGCAGGAAGAGCCAAAATCAATGTAGGGTGGTATGTAAATTCTGTCTCCCAGTGAAAGAGAAGTTCCTCAGACAACCTTTATTCTATAGTTAAAACTAAATGACCCATTGTGCTTGTAAGTCAGGAAGCTTCTACATTTTTCTCCCTCCCCTCCCCAAGGAAAGGACTGGATGGAAAGTCTGACCTTTCTTCCTAAAATATTGTGGGTCAAATAAGTTTGCAAATATGATGTATATGTTTGCTCGCTTATAGTTTGCATTGGGTTTGGGGGACAGACTGTAAGCAGGCAGGGTTGTTATAGCCGAAGGCTTAGTTTTTTGTTTTTTGTTGTTTTTTTACAGGGACAGTGAGAGAGAGTCAGAGAGAGAGAGAAATAGAGATAGACAGACAGGAACAGAGAGAAATGAGAAGCATCAATCAGTTTTTCGTTGCCTTTGCGACACCATAGTTGTTCATTGATTGCTTTCTCACATGTGCCTTGACCAGGAGCCTTCAGCAAACTGAGCCATCCCTTACTGGAGCCAGCGACCTTGGGTCCAAGTTGGCAAGCTTTTGCTCAAGCCAGATGGGCCCGCACTCAAGCTGGCGACCTCAGGGTCTCGAACTTGGGTCTTCTGCATCCCAGTCCAACACTCTATCCACTGCGCCACTGCCTAATTTTAAGATTAAGCCTTTCCCACCCTTTTGAGGAATCCTATTATGCCTCAGATAAGTGACTTTGTATCAGAGACTTCTTTGTTGTATATTGGATTAAAGATTTTGATTTCTACACTATAAAATGGGGCAGACAGGGAGCTTGCTCTCTCTCCATCCTTGAGATTAACATTAGAGAGGAGAGCAGAGAAAGGCCACGTGAAAGAGAGCAGAAAAAGGTCACATGGAGGAGAGGAGAAGCAGCTGAAGGAGAAGCCAGTTTGTGCAGAGAGAAGAAGATAGGAAACAGAGGTGAATAAGGCTGGTGAGATACAAACCTTTGATCCCAGGAAAACTCAGATAAGTCAGTGGCTTTGGGAGCCCTGAATGGAAAGGAAAGTGTTTTCCCACTGTGTGTATTTCTTGCCTGCCAGGTGCAAGCTAGGATTAAAGCTAATGGCCCACCAGTTCTTGGCTCTTTGTTTCATTACTGTCTGTCTGAATCAAATGCTAACCTGCATGGGCCAGGTGGTTGTGATGGTGGCCGTGACTACTGGCTTTACAAATATTAATATTAATTTTGCAACATTTTGGTACCTTACAACATTCCCCACTGGTTTTATATCCTAAGTCAAATCTTTGACTTAATTCAATGAGGTGTATGAGGCTGTAATAGATATTTAACAGACAGCATTAATAGCAATACGGTTCATTAAAGAAACAAATGTTACTGATTAATTTCTTATAAGCTACATAATCTTTCTGCAACTTACATAGAACTAACTGGCTTTTATAACAATTTACTTTTAGTCAGAACTTTTAATTTTAAAACCTTTAACTTTAATGACAACTAAGCTGTCTTTATTTTTACCCTAGTTTTCCTTTTTTCTCAAAATCTGATTAAAACGAAGTACTTAGTGGATTTCTTCATGCATTAACCATGCATAGACCAACCAGCTCCCTGTTTGTGGTTGGAGCAGGGCATGCCTTCTACCTTGGCAGCAGTGCAGTAGGAGTGGTCAGGATCACGGGTGTAAACCTGTCCACATGTGAGTCAGTCCTTGAGTGATGTACTTCTTTACTCAGATTGAGTCCCCAGGCTGAAAAGGATGTACCAAATTTCCTAGCAGTGATGGAAGTGCCTCTCAAACTGTTTTAAACAGCCTGTTTAATAATTTTCAGACCCTGCAAGTACTTAAGGAAGTAGTGGTTACGTTTCCTTTACGATTTGATTTATGCATTCTACTTGCCCTAAACCTTTGAGACCTGTGGGCACAATGTAACTTCAAATTAGTTTCTAGTTAATATTGGGTTCCCTTCCTACTAGCTGTGGACTTTGGACACAAATGCAGGCCTAACATTGGAATGGGCAAGCTAAATCTGGAAAGAATTCTACCCAGCAACTTCCTAACAACTGTTACTGTGGCCCCACTCCCAGTAGGAAAAGCTTCTATTTATCTATTAACTATTTCATTAAGGTCTGTTTCTAAATGTTTACCTGGGAAAAGTTTCTTTTCATAATTTCCTCACTTTGCTTAGTATTCACTTGGGCACAAACTAAAAACTTGGACATTATGCCTTCTGCAATAGATTCTAAGGCTGGCTTTTTAAATTATTCCTTTTCTGCTGGCAAAATTATTTTTTTAATTGGTTGCAAATAAACCTTTGGCAACAAGGGTTCTAGTAAAGTCACTAAAATTTTCTAGAAACCCCATTGGTTTTATGTAGCATTTTCATACTCATTTGAATTCCCATGTTCTGATTTTGAGGCAGACTGGAAAAATATAAAATAAACAACAAAATTAAAATAGCTAATGCTAACAGATACTATAACAAGTGCCCTAATACAATGAAGTAATTAAAGCCTAGTAGATTATTAAACAAAGTCTTAACTAATACAATAGGATTTAAAATAAAATTCTTATAGTCTTAAATGTCCTTAACATGTTAATATAATTTCACGAAGTCCATGTTGACACTATTACTGCTTTATTTTATTTGTAAATGTAACCCAACCCCACTTAAGTCTGAGAACTGTCCCAAGGAGCAGGAGTCACACATATTAAGGAAAATTCTACAAGGAACTGGAGTTGTGGTCACATTTCCACACTTTGCAGTTAGAGTCCAGGTCCCAATGACCACTGCTTCTAGCTGGCAATGATTCAGGTAGACTGGAAAAGCCCTATGCTGCACATATGGAGACAGAGCTTTTGTTTTCTATAAACTGGAGAGATGAACCCAGGGTGCCTTTTGCTGGGGCTCTGCAACCATGGTGTGGTAAAGAGAACCTTGGGATACACTATGCTGGGTGGCGGAGGTAAATTCATCTAAATTAGGGGCAGGTCCCATCCTAAAATAGGCATGGGACATTGAGACAAGAGGAATAAAGGAGACACTATACATTAAACAAAGCAGCAGAAAATAAGACTATCAATACCCACAACAGAGATCTTCAAGGGATAAATACAACCCAAATGTTCAGGCAAGGCATAGTAAGTGACCCTCATGTCCACAAAAACGGGATCAATTTACCTGCTTCTTGGAAGAAATACCCTAGGCTCATCCAAAGTGACGTGAGATGGGGTCAATGGCCCTGGGCACCTTTAGCCTTCAGTGGCAAGTCCCAGCAGTCTGGGCAAGGTTAGGTCACAGGTGGCTGGAGCAGGGCTTAAAGAGACTAAACCCTCCCTTAGAGGAAGTGAGGGGGCAGCTTACCTCCCAGTGTCCCTTTCTCCCACAGCAAAGGCATGTCCTTGGTGGGGTCCGAGAAGCTTGACAGACCTTAGCTCAATGACCTTCCTTTCCACTCTTGAAACAGGGCCCTGATGGAGTCCTATGAAACCCCTTTGGGGTGCTGGAGCCTTTAAGGGCATATGCCAAGAGCTGGTATTTTTCCTGATCTCTTTATGGGTTCTATTTGCCCTTTTTGTTTCTCTTTTGGTCATTATAGACCTTAAAAGCTATGCTCAAAAGATCTCGCTGAGGGGCTTGAGGGTTCTCATCTGCCTATATAAACTTTTTTCGTATAACTGGAGCTGATTGGAAGAAGACAAAAACAGCGTTATTAGCTGAATCAAATAAAGAGAGTAAAAGTTTGCAGGAGAAACAGGTTTGGTGTCTCCTGTAGGATTCCAGAGTCTCTCTGCTGCTGAATAACTCTATACATTAGCATTCAAAAGAAATTTTTAAGTAAATAGCATGATAAAATAGGTTTGCTGGAGTTTCAGGATATGACTCCCCCTTTTTTATATTATTTACAATTGACCTTTAAGCATTTGTTAAGCACACTTTATTTGTGCTGTAATTTTACTGTTAGGCTAATCAATAGTAATATCTGTTACTCTGGGTTTTGGTGAACTAGCATTGAACAATACTGTTTTAAAATGATAATAAGCTGAACATTTATACACTACATAAAAGACATTATTCATAATCATTAAATATTCCCTAAATATCCAAGCCGAGATTTTAATATTATAGCACTATGAAATAGCAAATAAAGAGAATTAACAAAAGACTTTTGAAATAACACAATTCTAACATGAAAAACACCTTTTACACAATAAGGGATCTTTGGTACAAAAAAGAAAGTCTTTGGTTTGGCAGGCTATGCAATTCTATATGCCTTATTATTAATACAATTATAGTACAGTTCACAATAAGAGGATTGTAAACTACTACCCTAATTAACTATTGATTTACTGAGAAAAATAAGAAATGGTCAAAATGCACTCACTATTTTGTAATTGCCCAGCTGGCAAAGAGATACTAACCCTGTTTTTGACCTACAGTGCTTTACACTATTAAGTCAATATAAGGGTCAGAGTGCCTGGGATTTCTGGTGCCTAACGGGAAGCAGGCACTGGGAGCTGTGAGAGGAGCCTTATTTTTCTTTTCTCTGCTGTTTTTTCTGCAGTCAAGCCATTAGCAAAACAATAGTTCCTCCTAAGCATGAACTGAATTTAATCTGCCGCCTGAAACCAACTGCCCTGCTCTGAGCAGCTTCCCCATACTATTTCCCACAACAAAAGCAGCAAATTAAAAAATATACAAATTTTACAATTTATCTTCCCAACAGTGGGCTACTCTAGCCCACGTAAGGTTTTCAATTTCCCTGCAATTCTCTGAAAAAAATTTTTTACAATTTTCTACTATTATGGCTAAAGCAGTGGGTCTCCCCCCATAAACCTCATGCCTCCACATCAGACAGAAACCATGCCATACAAAGGAATTGAGAGACTTGGAGGGGACCCAACACCCACATTTGCCCTGTCAGTCCTTAAGGTTCAGAACTTTAGAACTTCCCTTGGCTACTTGTAATATGGGGCATTTATTTTTCCAATGTCCCTCTTTTTTGCAATATGTGCACTAATTTTTCTTAGCATAGTCTTAATTCTTTTTCCTGAATTGCTTCCTTTCCCTCCTTCTTTATTTTGCTCCCCTATGGGCCTTTTGCCCTTAAAAGAGTTCATTTCTTGAAGTGCTGTTACTGTTACTTTAGTTATTCTTTTATCCTGTTTCAGACTCAAATGTGGCCTGACTAGGAAAATGTGGCACCCTCTCTGTATCGAGCATGCTTTTAGCCACTGTGGCAGATTCGTTGTTAAATTTAGCCATTGATCAATGTATGGAAACTGACCCGGGTGGCCCAGATCCTCAGTTATGATGTTCCAAACTGCCCTTACTAGACAGGAATTAAAATTTCTGGCCAATGGCCATCCAACCCTGAAGGTAGGCCATTCTGATTCACAGAAAATACAAAGCTTTTTCTTGGACCATTTAATTCCATATCCACGGTTGTCTCCATAAGCTTCTTGAAAGTGCTTTAGGTGACAACCTAAGGGGGTCTTTTGTGTACTAGACCCTCCTCCCATGCTTAATACATAGGGCCACCAATTTACAAAATTGAAACTGTCTGGGAAAATGCAGGAATTAGCACACTAATAAAAGCAAAAAATAAGACAGATAACTAGCACCCAGAATAAAGGATGTTTGACTATAAAGGTATTAATTATTACACAAGACAAGGAGAAGGAGCCAACAGAAGAGAATAATTTCTTCAGGGGAGAAGTCTAACAGAGTGCCCTGAAGCCAGAGGTCTTGGATCCAAGAAAAGTGGCTCTGAGGAGAAAGGCCTAAACCATAAAATGTCATGAGAGATTTCTCAGATGAACAAAGAGAATCTACAGTACAGACAATTCACCATTTAAGAATCTTGTTACTTCTATGAATTTCACTAAGTTTTATAATTTGCAGGCTCTGGCAGGTAGTCACTAAGCTAATATGAAGCTTAAATTTTCCCTTTACTCTGCCCTTTGGTTTTAATCCAGAAACTTCCAATTTTTGCATGCAAGACACATTTAAATGTTCAACAAAGACTTTACATACACAAATCACAAATTAAGAAATTTAAATGAGCATGCTTTATTTATTCCAATTAAAATATACTAGAGATATTTTTTTGACAAGCAAAGAGACAAAACAGATCACTTTCTATTTAAGCCCATAGCTCAATAGACAAATAAAGGGTTCCCCCTAGGGACCTCTCAGGTACTCACAGGCTGTGTCCCTGGAAGGGCGTATTCTCAGGCACCAGAGATTTTCACTCAAACACAAATCACTCAAGGTTATTAGACAGAAACACTAAAAACAAAGGCTGAGATCTTGACAAAAACAAAGGTGTCCCTAAAAGTCTTTAGACAGGACTAATCAGCTCTGTATTAACTCAGTCCCTACTCAGGTGTCTTCCTGAGAGCACCCCCAAATGTCTCCACTAATGTCTCCCTCTGAGAGCACTACTAGATGTCTCTGGAAGTTCTGGGCAGGATAAAGTCCCCACTAATTGTCTCTCTAGAGCACAAGCAGACATCTCTAGGGGTCCGAGTTAGGACCGACTTAACCTGGTTAACTCAGTCCCCACTAATGCCCCCCCAGAGTACAAACAGATGTCCCTGGGAGTCCGAGACAGAACTTAATCCCCACTATTCATCCTTCCAGAGTACAACCAGACATCTCCCAGAGGAGCCAAAGGCAGGACCAAAAACTGTCCACTGACATCTCGGTCTTGGAGAGCCTACTGCACGGGTGAGACTGCATCTGGTCCTCTATGCAATAGTCCAAACTGACTAGTCCCAAACAAAATTCACCAAAGCAAAAGATTTGCCTTACCTACATACCTCCTCAATCTTTCTGCCAAATTGTCCAAATTGTCAAATTTGAGAACTGGGGACATCTACCAAAGAATTGTTCAAACCCTACAGGAAAACAGGAAGCCCTAAAAACATCTCAGGTGGCACCTTTCCTCGAGATTCCAGTGGGGTCAATCAGTCCCCCAATTCGAGGTATCTCTACACAGTGATGTGAAAAACCGAAACCCCACATTGGGGGCCAAATGAAGTAAAATACCATGCCTCACTTCCACGGGTGTACATAGAGACACCAAGTCCAGATGAATTTTGAAGGGTTTTATAAAAAGGAGGCGATTTCTTAATATGCTGGCTGCATATGACTAACACGGAGCATTGCAGACCCAAATCATGTGTGTCAAATACATCTCAGAGGCTGGTTATATATCCTTGACCACATATAGGTTGGGGGAAACATGACATCATGACACAATTATTAACAAGCCTATAACATTTGTCTAGGGGATCCACGAAACATTAAAACTTTCAAGGTAATACAATCAAGGACATTTACAAATCTTTTAGTGTCTATCTTCCCTACTTTGCCTAGAGGTATGTTACTCTTAGGATTCCAGGAAGGCAGAAGAGCCAAAATCAATGTAGGGTGGTATGTAAATTCTGTCTCCCATTGAAAGAGAAAAGAAGTTCCTCAGACAACCTTTATTCTATAGTTAAAACTAAATGACCCACTGTTCTTGAAAGTCAGAAAGCGTCTACATTCTTCTCCCTCCCCTCCCAAAGGAAAGAATGGGATGGAAAGCCGAACCTTTTTTCCTAAAATATCAATATTAACTTTGCAATTTTTTGGTACCTTACGACATAGTATCAGAAAAAAACTAAGAACTGCATGATTTCATACATAGGTGGGACACAAAATTGAGACTCATGAACATGGACAAGAATGCGGTGGTTACCAGGGGGAGGGGAAGGGAGGAGAGGAAAAGGGTTGAGGGAAGGGAGAGGCATAAAGAAAACCAAATAAGAGGTGACAGAGGACAGTTTGACTTTGGGTGATGGGTATACATAATCAGATGTCAAAATGACCTGCAGTTGTCTCTGAATCTATGTACTATAATTGATCAATGTCACCACATAAAAATTAATTTTCTAAATAAAATTTTATAAAAAAGATAAACTGAAAAACAGTCAAACACTTGGAGACTAAAGAGCATGCTTAAATAATGTATGAGTTAACAATGAGATCAAGGAAGAAATCAAAAACTTCCTTGAAACAAATGAAAATGAACATACAACAACTAAAAATTTATGGGACACAGAAAAAGCAGTCATGAGAGGGAAGTTTATAGCATTACAGGCATATGTTAATAAGCAAGTGTTGGGCAGATAAAATATATTATATTCACTTTGTTAAAGATGGCACTGCCCACATGCAAGTTTAAAGAGTAAGCTTTTCCCCACACCTTTCACTGATTGGATGATGTAGAGTGGTGCACTCTCATGAGGAATCCTCCCAGTATGTCTCAGATAAGTGACTTTGTATCAGAGACTTCCTTGTTTGTAGATTGGATTAAGGGTTTGGATTTTTACACTATAAACTGGGACAGACCAGGAGCTTGATCTCTCTTGGTTCCTGAGGTATTAGAGAGGAGAGCAGATTAAGGCCACATGGAGGCCAGGAGAAGCAGCCAAGATGGCAGAGTGCTGAGGAAGAAGCCAGTTTGTGCAGAGTTTGTGCTGGAGAAGGAGAGAAGATGGGGAACAGAGGTGAATAAGTCTGGAGAGTTAGAAACCTTTGATTCTAGGAAACTTGGATAAGTCAGTAGCTTTGTGAGCACTGAATGAGTGGGGTTTTGAGCCCAGTGTGTGTTTTCATTTGCCCACCAGGTGCAAGCTAGAATTAAAGCTGATGGCTCACCAGTTCTTGGCTCCATTGTTTCATTACCGACTGTCCAAATCAAATGTGAACCTGCATGGGCCAGGTGGCTGTGATTGTGACCGCAACTACTGGCGTTACAGCAAGAAAAAGCTCAAATTAACAACTTAACCCTGTACATAAAAGAACTACAAAAAGAACAGCAAATAAAGATCTGAGGAAGTATAAGGAAGGAAATAATAAAGATCAGAGCATAAGTAAATGGTAGAGGCAGAAAAGAACCAATACAGAATATCAATGAAACCAAGAGCTGGTTCTCTTAAAAGGTAAACAGAATTGATGAACCTAAAAACAGACTCACCAAGAAAAAAAGAGAGAGGCATCAAATAAATAGAAATAGAAATGAAAGTGGAGAAGTAACAACTGACACAGCAGAGAGTCAAAGAATTGTAAAAAAATACTGTGAAGAACTGTATGCCCCAAAATGGGACAACCTAGATGAAATGGATAAATTCCTTGAAAAATATAATCTTTCAAAAATCAATCTGGAAGAATCAGAAAACCTAAACAAACTGATTGCAAAAAAAGAGATTGAAACAGTTATCAAAAAAACTTCCAACAAACAAAAGTCCTGGGCCTGATGGCTTCACGGGTGAATTTGTCCAAATATTCAAAGAAAAACTAACTCCTATCCTTCTCAAGCTATTTCAAAAAATTAAAGAGAAGAGAAACTTCCAAACTTTTTTTGTGAGGGGAAGATAATTCTCATTCCAAAACCAGGCAAAGACACTAGAAAGAAAGAAAACTATTGGCCAATATCTCTGATGGACATATATGCTAAAATTCTCAACAAAATATTAGCAAATTGGATCCAGCAATACATAAAAAAAATTATACATCATGATGAAGTAGAATTTATTATGGGGAGGCAAAACTGGTACAATATTTGCAAATCAATCAATGTGATTCATCACCTAAACAAAAGGAAGGATAAAAACCACATGATGATATCAATAGATACAGAAAAGGCATTTGATAAAATCCAGCACCCATTTATGATCAAAACTCTCAGGAAAGTGGGAATACAGGAAACATACCTCAACATGATGAAGGCCATCTATGACAAACCCACAACCAACATTATACTCAATAGGCAAAAATTAAAAGCAATCCCCTTAAGAAAAGGAACAAGGGAGGGGTGCCACTTCTCACCACTCTTATTCAACATAGTTCAGGAAGTCCTACCCACAGCAATCAGACAAAAGAAAGAAATAATAGGCATCCAAATTGGAAAAGAAGAAGTAAAACTTTTATTATTTGCTGATGACTTGATACTGTACACAGAAAACCCTAAAGTCTCAGTCAAAAAACTACTGGAACTGATAAATGAATAAAGTTAGTTGAGAAGATATAAAATCAATATTAAGAAATCAGTGGCATTTATATACACCAACAATAAACTGTCTGAAAGAGAAATTAAGGAAACAATCCCCATCACTACTGCAACCAAAAAAATAAAGTACCTAGGAGTAAATTTAACCAAAAAGGCTTAAGACCTGTACTCGGAAAATTATAAAACATTGATAAAAGAAATCAAGGAAGATGAAAACAAGTGGAAGCATATAGCGTGTTCATGGTTAGAAAGAATAAACATCATTAAAATGTCTATATTATCCAAAGCAATATATAAATTCAATGCAATTCCTATTAAAATATGAATGTCATAATTCAAAGATATAAAACAAATATTCCAAATATTTATATGGAACCAAAATAACACAAATAGCCTCAGCAATCTTCAAAAAGAAAAATAAAGCAGGGGGCCTGATATCAAGTTATACTACAAGGCCATCATACTCAAAATAGCTTGGTACTGGCAGAAGAACAGACATACAGATCAATGGAACAGAACAGAGAACCCAGAAATAAACCCACATCTTTATGGACAATTGATATTTGACAAAGGAGGTAAGAGCATACACAATGGAGTAAAGACAGTCTCTTTAACAAATGGTACTGGGAAAATTAATTAGATAAATACATGCAAAACAATGAAACTAGACCATCAACTTACATCATGCACAAAAATAAACTCAAAATGAATAAGACTTGAATGTAAGTTGTAAAACCATGATCATCTTGGAAGAAAACATAGGCAGTAAGGTCCCCTACATCTCTCACAGCAATATATTTGCTGATTTATATCCACGAGCAAGTGAAATAAAGGACAGGATGAACAAATGGGATTATATCAAACTAAAAAGCTTTTGCACAGCAAAAGACAATATGAACAGAACAAAAAGACAAATCACACAATGGGAGAACATATTCGCCAACACGTCGAATAAGGGATTAATAACCAAAATCTATAAAGTACTTGTAAAACTCAACACCAGGAAAGTAAACAATTCAATCAAATTGGCAAAGAACTGAAAGACACTTCTCCAAAGAGGACATACAGGTGGCCAATGGGCATATCAATAAAATGTTCCACATGACAAATCATTAGAGAAATGCAAATTAAAACCACAATGAGATACCACCTCACACCTATCATAATGGTGCTTATTAACAAAACAACACATAACAAATGCTGGCGAGGGTGTGGAAAAAAGGGAACCCTCCTGCACTGCTGGTGGGAATGCAGACTGGTGCAGGCACTATGGAAAATAATATGGAGATTCCTGAAAAAATTAAAAATGGAACTGCCTTTTGACCCAGCTATCCCACTTATAGGAATATATCCTAAGAATAACAAATCACTGATTCTAAAGAAGAAATGCACCCCCATGTTTATTGCAGCATTGTTTACAATAGCCAAGATCTGGAACCAGCCCAAGTGTCCATCAGTAGACAAGTGGATTAAAAAGCAGTGATAAATATACACAATGAAATACTATGTGGCCATGAAAAAGAAGGAAATCTTACCCTTTGCGACAACATGGATGGACCTGGAGTCTATTATGCTAAGTTAAATAAACCAGGCAGAGAAAGAAAAATATTGTATGACCTCACTCCTATGAGGAATCCAATAAACATTGTGAACTGAGGAATGAAAGAGAGGCAGGGAAGGGGTTAAAAAGTTCAGAGGTAAAGCGGTCAGAGGGAAAAGGAATGAGCGGAGGGGATCAAAGAAAGGAAAAATGTCAGTGAAAGTATATGCATGTAACACAGAGAGATAGAGGGCAAGATAGTAAATCATGGATGGAAGGGGGAGGCTTTGGTGGGGAGGAGGCAAAGGGGGTATCAAGGAGAACACAGGGGAAGGGAGGGAGATATACTCAGGGGAACACTTGTAACTATGTAGACACAACAAATTAAAACAATAAAAAATAAAATAAAGAAAAGAAAAATCATACATGCCTGATCTGTGGTGGCTCAGTGGATGGAGCATCAGCCTGGAGTGCTGAGGTCACCGGTTTGAAACCTTGAAGTTGCCCGTTTAAGGCACATATGAGAAGCAACTATTATTGTGAGTTGATGCTTACTGCTCCTCCCCTTTTTCTCTTGCTCTCTAAAAATGAATAAATAAAATCTTTAAAAGAAAAGAAGAATGATACAAAAGTATCTATTTGAATGAGAAAAGAAGGCACCGTATTTTATCAATTTTTAAAAGCTGACAAATATTGCCCCGACCGATTGGCTCAATGTTAGAGCATCAGCCCAGCATGTATAAGTCCCTGGTTTGATTCCTTGTCAGGGAATACAGGAGAATCACCCATCTGCTTCCCCACCTCTCCCCCTCTTGCTTTTCTCTCTTTCTTTCTCTCTTTCTCTTCCCTCCTGCAGCCATGACTCGATTGGAACAAGTTGAACCCAAGCACTGAGGATGGTTCCATGGCCTCTGCCTCAGAAGCTAAGAAGAGCTTGGTTCAGATCAGCACTTCAGATGGGCAGAACATTGCCCCCTAGTGGGCTTTCTGGGTGTATTTTAGTCATGTTGCATGCAGGAGCCTGTCTCTCTGCCTCCCTTCCTCTCACTGAATTAAGAAACAGAACTGACAAATATCACAAACCATAACAAAATTTAGAAAAATAATATACTATTTTTTTATTAATTAACTGCCTGACACACTTGTCTAATTTTTTTTATACTTTTTGGCTTCATACTCTTTGATGGCCTCTTTCTGTGACAACAGTTTTGTGATCCCATTGTCTATAGCAGTGGTTCTCAAAGTGTATGCCAGGGCGCACTGGTGCACGCTAGATTTCCAGGTGTGCCCTATAGTATTCCAGAGAAATATGTGCCTGTTGGGGGACTAAAAAACTAACAGGGTTTTTGGAGTTTAGATTTTTGGGGGACAGAGGTGTGGGGAATTGGATGTAAGCTGACAGTCTGCCCAACTCACCACCTCACTTGCCTGATTAGGTTGCAAAAGGTTGTTAAGCTGTGGTGCTGGATTGTTTACACTACCCCCATGTTCCCCGGAAAGACTGGAGGCAAGTTTCTTCTATCCTTTGTTTAGTGTCAAGTTAAGATGATATGTATTGTGGGGGTTTTCTGCACTCAACACAATTAAGAGTAAAAAGAGAGGAATTCTTCAATGTTATTGACAAGGAAATAAGAATTTCAAATATATGCCCAAACATTGAAGAAATCGCTAGGATACATCAGGCTCATGTTTCTCATAAACACAAGAATGAAAAAATTTAACACCTTACTAAGAATGTATCTATATATATAAAAAGATAACCTTTTTGTTGTTTTTTTTTATTTTTTAACCTCTCTCTTTTACCAATTCTAAAAGCATAACTCAAAAAATGTAACATAAAAATGTTTATTAATGTCAGAATAAATTTAATTTTGTCATATTTATTTAATTTAATTACCTTAAAAGCATGCTTGGACTTTATACTTTTTTCTTTAATATTTGACTTAATTATATAACATATTTCTCAGAAATCTGTATATAGTGTGCCTACAATTATCTGTAGGATTTTAAATGCGCCCGACCTCAGACAGTTTGAGAACCACTGGTCCATAGAGAGAATGGAAATGGAAAATGAGTTCCCATTACTAGCAGTCTTATTGTTTCTGATTTTGTTTTTTAGTTTCTTATTTCTCCTCCACTTGCCACACACTTCCTGTGCTGAAGTCACAGACCACACCCACACTTTGCAACCCAGTCAGTCTCTAACTTTGTGCATAGAGACTCGAGGCCATGTGCGTGGGCACAGTGGGCAGCTCAGTGTTCCTGGAAGCCATTCTTTCAGTGGGCGTCACAGAGGTGACTGCGAACCACATCAGTATATCCCACCAAAGCCCAACAGAATATATTCCCAATTCGAATTCTTCTTAGCTAGAACCACAATGCCCAACCCCACCCCAAACCAGGAAACTTTGCAAAAAAGGAAGACATAGTTGAAAGGGCCAACAGTTTTAACTGACTCAGGAATCAATCTATTAATTTTGCAAATTTTATTTTAGTTTTGCAAATTTTTTAAATTTATTGTGTTGACATGCCCACAAGTATTGCCATGCTTTAAAGGGAACACCTCAGCTAAGCATTACTGAATGGAAAGAATGAGGGCATCTACCTCAGTGTCACCCTTAGCATTGGCCCCTAGCGCAGGTGTCTTTACCACAGGCAGTCAGGACCCGCCCAGGCCAGTCCTTGGGAGCCCCTGCAAAAGCAAGGGGTTAGACTGGCATTCAGTCTTGTGCTGTGCAGCACCTTTATTGAAGGAGCCAGATGACCCTTCTGTCATCTTAGCTGATAGCAAGCTAAGAGAGCAGGACTCAGCCACCCAGCAGGGTTTCCTGGCCACCCAGAACAGCACCCAGACAGGAGAGCAGCTCTGCTAGCCCACAGCAGCTCTCATGTTTCAACTGCAGTGATCAGTCATTCTCTGGGATTGTCAGACCAGAGAATGTCTCCTCCATGACGATGACTCAGCTTTTCTCTATCTCTACTTCCATTACTTTTGTCCCTGCTAACTAATTCTCCCTGCTACCTTCCCCTCTGCTTCCAGCTCCATCTGCCTTATCTTTGTGGCCCATTTCCTTATTCTCACCCTAATGTCAGCTCCCCTCTTCATGTCTCACACCCTCCCCAACAGTGGGCCCAGTGGGTTCAGCCTGTGACCATGACAAAGTGCTCTGTCAGGCCCCCTTTGTAGGCTGTTGCCCAAGCAATGGGAGGCTGACACATGCTTAGGGTCCAATTCCTAGCTTATCAATTGTACCTGAAGCGACACATTCAGAGTCACATAGTTAAACCATTCATTGAACGAATAGGGCCCCTCATACACAGGGCTCTGTACTAGCAGGAAGAGTACAACAGTGAAAGAAAAAGAACGCGAGCCTCTGCCTTCATGAACTGTGCATTCTGTTGGAGGTGGAGAGGACTGGCAAGAAACAAAAAGGAAAATAGGACAGATGATTAATGTGATGGAGAAAAGCAAAGCTGGATTGGTGTACAGAGAGTGCCTGTACCAGGGGTGTGTGCATCAATTTCAAACAAGGTGGTTAGGAAAATCCATATGAGACCCTGACATTTGTGTCACTAAGGACATAATGAAGGTGAGAAGGCAAAGAGGGAACCCTTCCAGGACTCTAGCATGGTAGACATGGCAATGCTTCTGGGCACATGGCCTTGTTAGTTGGTACTGGCCTGCTCAACACCAGGAATCATGGGGAAGCCCTGCCCTCTAGGGCCTCACAGACAAGATAAAGATGCCTTCTTAAGGAACATAGTACAGATGTGATTCTTGGTTAAGTCCAAGAAGGACCAGAGCCCAAGAGGTGTTTCAGAAGGGAACCAGAATGCAGGCACCCAGTCTCTGTCTGCACCTGTCCTGTTATCCCGAAGTCCTACTATGGAAAAGGTTTCCGTGAACTTCCAATTAGGAACGAGCTGATTCAGTGGGCCTTAAGGGACATCAGAAACACTGGGGGGGGGGGAGAAAGGCTTGTTCCAGCAGATTGCAGGGTCCATCCTCAGCAGTTCTGATGCAACATGTCTGGGGCAGGGCAACAGTGAGCAGTTCTAACATTTCCCCGGGTGCTACTGCTACTGCTTTTCACAAATCACACTGAGAAACAACACTCTGGGTGCCGCCCTCATTACTCCCAGCCCCTCCCATGCTGCCCTGGCACCACCCTCCTCTGAAAAGTTCAGCTTCCTCTGCCATATTCCATCCAAAGCCCAGCTGGGAGCCAGTTTCTCTGGAAATCTTCACTGACTCTCCAAGACGAAATCTCTGGTGCTCTCCTCTCTGAGTATTTCTCCCTTAGATCGTTATTGCATCTACCTCCTGAACTCAGTCTGCCTTCCTGGATTGTAAGCCCTCGAACAAAACAAAAAAACAGTATCTACCTTATAGGATTACTATGAGAATTAACAGGAAATAATTACCAGCAAATAACTAGCACAGCACACATGTTCAACAAGCGTTGCCTCTCAGGGATTCCCTCTGGACACTTTCAGTCCATCTATGCTGCCAGTCTGCCCCTAAATAAGGAAGATATTTTGAAATATGAACCCTAAAGTCCTTCTTAGGAGCTTCTGGTCACTCCTATGGCCTTGCTAGTTACTCATTCATTAACCTGTGTTATTGAGCTCCTATTGAATGTCAGATATAGGGAAAAGAATAAGTACAGGTAGTTAATACACAGCTGTGACCTCAAGGAACAGGAGCTATATTTTAGTTAGGAATATAGATAAATCAACAACTATAATATAATGGAATAAATGCTACCAGGGGTACTGGGTCTAAGCACATAGGGGAGGTTAGAGGTGACTTCCTGGGCCAAAATGATTTTGTAAGGGTGAGGAGATTGGCCTGGCTGGGTGGTGATAGGAAAGAGAATTCTGGGAAGAAGGGGAAATGAATCTGGAGAGGTGACCAGGATCATATCACCAAAGATCTATGTCCTTCAATATGGAGTTTAGTCTAACTTAGGAGCAATGCAGAGACACTACAGGGCTTTAAGTAAGGGCGTAGCAGCATCAGCTTTGTATTTATAAAGACCACTCTTGCTTCTGTACAGAGAACTGATGAGAGGCAGAGGTGGCTGACAAAACTAGAAGAATAGAGAGTAGTCCAGACAGCACTCAGCTGATCCAAAATGATGACAGCTGAAAATTGTGACAATGGAGAGAAGTGGAGGAATTTGAGAGTCATGTGCAGGATACCATGTACAAGACTCAGCAATGAGTTGGAGGACAAAATGACAGAGTGGGAGGAATCAAGAATGATGAGATTTCTGGCCTGGTGACACAAATAAATAGTGATGATAGTGATATCATAACTGAGATGGAGAACACAGGAGAAAAGGGCAGACTGTGGGGGGGCAACGCTGAGGGATGAAATTGATTTTAGGGGAGATAGGGCATGTAAACCTGGGGGGAAGAATTGTTAAAGGTGAGGGATACTTGATGCTATTCATAGATTACTGAGAAAGAACCAATAGAGCAGTGGTTCTTAACCTGGGTTCTATCGAATTTGGTTCGATGACTCGGTCTCAGGGCCTCTAAGAAGCCTCTGCAGTGCAGGCCAAAATAAAGTAATACCGTAATTTGTTGTGAGTTCATGCACTTTGTTGGTTTTGTTCTTTGAGCAAGGTGATGTTCATGGACGGCTCATTTTGTGCACCAGTAAAAAAACATATACCTATGTCTTGAATTTGGAAAAAAATATCATATTTTATTTATCACTAAAGAAGGGTTTGGTGAATGCGCATATGAAACTGGTGGGTTCGGTACCTCAAAAAAGGTTAAGAACCACTGCAATAGAGAAAGAAGGACAGATAAGAAAAGGGAGCCAGTAATTGGTGGCATGAAGGCTCTGGGTGAGACTGAGGGCATATGACCCAAAGCACAGTGAAAGGATGATAGAGGTGAGGCCATCTTGGCTCTTGGCATGAAAGAAAGGAGGCAGCCACACATGTGCAAACACCTCAGAGCTTTCTTGCACCAGGAATCATGCCCTTCTCCTCACTCACTGGTCTCTGATCCGTGTAGTTGGTCCACACTGTATCCCTCAGCCAGGTGGTATGTTTTTCCATTTAGTGAGACCACCTTGAACAATTAATGGGCTTTGGATAAGTGACTGTGCCTCAGGTTTCTCATCTGTAAAATGGAAACTGACAACCTCAAAGGGTGGTTGTAAAGATTTAGTGAAACCATGTCTGAACGTGCTCGGAACAGTGCCTAGCACACAAGACACTGCTATACTGCTAACTCGTCTCCTTCTGAGTCTCTGGGTTCTGTGGACAAACAATGTGTTCACCTGGGCTGCTCCAGAGGCTCTTCCTAATCAGAGCAGTCTTTCTGTTTTCATCCCCTTTCAAAGCCAGAACTCCTTTTTCAGCTGTCCATTAAATTTTTATTTCCAATTTTCTGTTCATTTGCAAATTCATTTCCACAGTACATGATACCCATTGGTAGCCTCTTTGAACTCAAATTCTATCATTCTCAAATATGTTCTTATTTTGGTGTTGAATCTCTTTACTGCAATAATCCAGGGGTTCAAAAGCTAAATGCAGTGGCTTCTTACAGATAAAAAGGATTCTACTGTGCCCCCAGTAAGCTTTTAAATTCTTAGGGTACCTCTGCTTCTCCTTCACACACACTTATCTCCCATTTCTTCCCTGCAGCCTGACTTTGATATCATGAGTATTAGCAGAATGACCAATTATTGGTTAAATCAATTTGATTTGTAGGTTTGTACTCCACAGGCACGGAGCCCTCTTTATTTATCTTCATTTTTATGTTCTTACAATGATAGTAAGAGTTTAGCTTTCAGAATCTCCCTCAGCAGGAGGTCTGGCCACTCTGTCTTGTGCCTGTGTCATTGCTCTAGGCCAGCAGTTGTATCAGTCACCGCTGTGCCCAGTGCCCAGCCCCAGCCTCAGCCCCATGAAGGGGGGCAGTTAAGGATGGAGGGAGTCCTTGGAAACTCCAGGCACTCTGAAGGCCCTCATGGGTCTGCAGGAGCCAATGGAAAGCAGGAAGCAGAAGAATGTTCCAGTGGTGTGGCAAGAGCTATCGTCATTTAATATTTAGACATTAAATTTAATAACATTTTTAAGTATTTATTTGCTGAGAGGCCATTTCTATTTAAGGGCAACCACTATAAATTTGGATCTTTGATGAGTGATGAAATCGAAAGGGTCTGACCTCCCTGGCAAGTGGGGTGGCCAGAGAATGTCATTCCTGACCTAAAACTTCTCTGTGGCTCCCCATCTCCTTTAGAAAGAAATCCAAAGACCTGCACAAGCTGCCCTGCCTCCAACCGTAGACTTTCCCTGACCTGGCAGTCTCCAGCCACACCTGCCCGAGGCTGCTACATTCTCTGGGGGGCCGGCCTGGGAAACTTTCTCTTGTCAGGGAAAGTGTGTGTGAAACAGAACATCCTACAAGTTCTGTTTCTCTGGAGAACTTCAGATAATACATTTGCCCTGCAGGATTTTATAAGACTCATTACTACTAATAATAATAGCGGCTATTTACCTTGCTAGGGGTTTACCACATATTCTCTCACTTAATCCTCACCATAATTTAGGAGCTGGTACTATTATTATTCCCTGTGTATAGTGAGAAAGCAGATACTAGGAATCACTCACACTTAGTAAAGGTAGAACCACAATTTAAATGTTTTTTATTAATTTTAATGAAGTGACACCAATAAATCAGGGTACATATATACAACGAAAACATCTCCAGGTTATCTTATCATTCAATTATGTTGCATACCCATCACCCAAAGTCAAATTGTCCTCTATCATCTTCTATCTGGTTTTCCCTGTGCCCCTCCCCTCCTCCCTGTCCCACCCTATCCTCCCTCCCCACACCCCGTAACCACCACTCTCTTGCCCATGTCTCATAGTCTCACTTTTATGTCCCACCTATGTATGAAATCATGCTGTTCTCAGTTTTTTTCTAATTTACTTATTTCACTACGTATAATGTTATCAAGGTACAACCATTTTGTTGTAAATGATCCGATGTCATCACTTCTTATGGCTGAGTAGTATTCCATAGTATATATGTACCATAGCTTTTTAATCCACTCGTCTTCTGATGGACTCTTGGGCTGTTTCCAGATCTTCGCTATTGTGAACAATGCTGCCACAAACATGGGGACACATTTCTTCTTTCGAACAGTGCTATAGTGTTCTTAGGGTATATTCCTATAAGTGGATAGCTGGGTCAAAAGACAGTTTGATTTTTAATTTTTTGAAGAATCTCCATACTCTTTTCCACAGTGGCTGCACCAGTCTGCATTCCCACCAGCAGTGCAGAAGGGTTCCCTTTTCTCCACATCCTCGCCAGCACTTGTTCTGTGTTGTTTTGCTGATGAGCGCAATTTTGACTGGTGTGAGGTGATATCTCATTGTGGTTTTAATTTGCATTTCTCTAATGATTAGTGATGTTGAGCATTTTTTCATATGCCTATTGACCATCTGTATGTCCTCTTTGGAGAAATTTCTATTCATTCCTTTGCCCATTTTTTGATTGGATTGTTTGTCTTCCTGGTGTTGAGTTTTATAAGTTATTTAAAAATTTTGGTTATTAACCCCTTATCAGACATGCTGTTGAATATGTTCTCTCATTGTGTGGTTTGTCTTTTTATTCTGTTCTTATTGTCTTTAGCTGTGCAAAAACGTTTTAGTTTGATATAGTCCCATTTGTTTATCTTGCCTTTTATTTCATTTGCCCATGGAGATAAATCAGCAAATATATTGCTGCTACAGATGTCAGAGAGCTTGCTGCCTATGTTTTCTTCTAAGATGCTTATGATTTCAAGGCTTACGTTTAAGTCTTTTATCCATTTTCAGTTTTTTTTGTGAATGGTGTAAGTTGATGGTCTAGTTTCATGTTTCTACAGGTAGATGTCCAATTTTTCCAAGACCATTTGTTAAAGAGGCTGTCTTTACTCCATTGTATGTCCTTTCCTCCTTTGTCAAATATCAGTTGTCCATAAAGATGTGGGTTTATTTCTGGGTTCTCTGTTCTGTTCCATTGATCTATGTGCCTGTTCTTATGCCAGTACCAGGCTGTCTTGAGTATAATGGCCTTGTAGTAAACCTTGATATCCGGAAGAGTGATACCTCCTGCTTTATTTTTTCTTTTTAAGATTGCTGAGGCTATTCATGTTCTTTTTGGTTCCATATAAATTTTTGAAATATGTGCTCCATATCTTTGAAGTATGTCATTGGTATTTTAATTGGTATTGCATTGAATTTATAAATTGCTTTGGGTAATATAGACGTTTTAATGATGCTTATTCTTCCTAACCATGAGCACAGTATATGCTTCCACTAGTTTGAATCTTCCTTGATTTCTTTTATCAATGTTTTATAATTTTCCGAGTACAAATCCTTAACCTCCTTGGTTAAATTTACTCCTAGGTACTTTATTTTTTTGGCTGCAATAGTGAAGGGGATTGTTTTCTTAATTTCTTTTGCTGACAGTTCATTGTTGGTATATAGAAATGCCTCTGATTTCTGAGTATTAATTTTGTATCCTGCCACCTTGCTGAATTCATTTATAAGGTCCAATAGTTTTTTCACTGAGACTTTAGGGTTTTCTATATACAATATCATATCGTCTGCAAATAATGACAGTTTTACTTATTCTTTTTCAATTTGGATGCCTTTTCTTTCTTCTTCTTGTCTGATTGCTATAGCTAAGACTTCCAGATCTATGTTGAATAAAAGTGGTAAAAGGAGGCACCCCTCCCTGGTTCCTGATCTTAAGGGGATTGCTTTTAATCTTTGTCCATTTAGTATGATGTTTGCTGTTGGTATGTCGTAGATGGCCTTTATCATATTAAGAAATGTTTCTTCTATTCCCACTTTACTGAGAGTTTTGAGCATGAATGGGTGCTGGATTTTATCAAATGCCTTTTCTGCATCTATTGAAATTATCATGTGATTTTTGTCCTTCCTTTTGTTTATGTGATGAATCACATTGATTGATTTGCAAATATTGAACCAGCCTTGCCTCTCCAGAATAAATCCCACTTGATCATGGTGTATGATTTTTTTCATATATTGCTGGATCCGGTTGGCTAATATTTTGTTGAGAATTTTAGCGTCTAAATTCATCAGGGATATAGGCCTATAATTTTCTTTCTTTGTGTTGTCTTTGCCCAGTTTTGGGATCAGAATTATGCTAGCCATATAAAACGAGTTTGGAAGTCTTCCTTCCTCTTCAATTTTTTGAAATAGCTTGAGGAAGATAGGAGTTATTTCTTCTTTGAATTTTTGGTGGAATTTACTTGTGAAGCCATCAGGCCCAGGACTTTTCTTTTTTGGTAGTTTTTTGATAACTGTTTTTATCTAATTTGTTGTAATTGGTCTGTCTAGGTGTTGTGAATCTTCCAGATTGATTTTTGGAAGATCATATGATTCATGAAATTTGTCCATTTCACCTAGGTTGTCTAATTTTTTGGCATAGAGTTCTTCATAGTATTTTCTTACAATGCTTTTCATTTCTGCTGTGTCAGTTGTTATTTCTCCACTGTCATTTCTAATTTTATTTCTTTGGGTCTTCTCTCTTTTTTTTTTTTTTTTTTTTTTTGTGAGTCTACTTAAAGGTTCATCAATCTTCTTTTCCTTTTCAAAGAACCAGCTCCTGGTTTCATTGAACCTCTGTATTGTTTCCTTAGCCTTTATGTCATTTATTTATGCTCTGATCTTTATTATTTCCTTCCTTCTACCTGTCCTGGGTTATATTTGCTGTTGTTTTTCTAGTTCTTTTGATGCAGGAGCAGGTTGTTAATTTGAGCTTTTTCTAGCTTCTTATGATATGCCTGTAGTGCAATGAACTTCCCTCTCAGTACAGCTTTAGCTGTGTCCCATAAATTTTGAGTTGATGTATGCTCATTATCATTCGTTTCTAAAAACTTTTTTATTTCTTCTTTGATCTCATTGTTAATCTACTCATTATTTAATATCATGCTATTTAGTTACCAAGTGTTTGAGTATTTTTCAGTTTTTCTTTTGTGGTTAATTTCTAGTATCATGGCATTGTGATCATAGAAAATGGTTAATATGATTTCAATCTTCTTAAATTTATTGAGACCATTTTGTGTCCTAACATGTGGTCTATTCTAGAAAATGTACCATGAGCGCTTGAGAAGAATGTATATTCTACTGCTTTATGGTGAAAGTCCTGAAGATATCTATTAAATCTAGTTGATCTAGAGTATCCTTTAAGTCTGCTGTTTCTTTATTAATTTTCTTTCTTGAGGATCTATCCAGTGATGTTTGTGGGGTATTGAAATCCCCTACTATGATAGTATTGCTGTTAATCTCGCCCTTTATATCCATCAAAGTCTGCTTTATGTACTTCGGGGCTCTATATTTGGTGTATTGATATTTATAATAGTTATATCTTCCTGTTGAATTGTTCCCTTTATCATTATGTAGTGTCCTTCTTTATCTCTTACTACAGCCTTTGTTTTAAAGTCCATTTTGTCAGATATAAGTATTGCTACCCCGGCTTTTCTTTTATTTCCGTTATCATGAAATATTTTTTTTCATTCTTTTACCTTCAGTCTATGTGCATCTTTTGTTTTAAGGTATGTCTCTTGTAGACAGCATATGTATGAGTCCTGTTTCTTTATCCACACAGATACCCTATGTCTTTTGATGGGATCATTTAATTCATTTACATTTAAGATTATTATTGATATGTAGTTGTTTATTGCCATTTTAATCTTTAAAGCTGTATTCTTCTTTTGCTCTATTCTTTCCTCCCTTTGAACTGTTAATAACAGGCCCCTTAGTATCTCTTGCAGAATTGGTTTGGTTTTAATGAATTCCTTGAGGTTTTCTTTGTCTGGGCAGCTCTTTATTTCTCCTTCAATTTTAAACATTAGCCTTTCTGGATAGAGTAGTCTTGGTTGTAGGTTCTTGTTCTGCATTACTTTGAATATATCTTGCCATTCCCTTTTGGCCTCAAGTGTTTCTGTTCAGAAGTCAGATGTCATCCTTATGGGGGCTCCTTTGTAGGTGATTGCCTTTTTTTCTCTAGCAGCTTTTTAAATTTTCTCTTTATCCGTTAACTTTTGTATTTTAACTATGATGTGTCTTGGTGTAGATTTTTTTTGGTTTCTCTTGAATGGAGTTCTGTGTGCTTCTTGAACGTGTGGAGTGTTTCCCAGCCTTAATTTAGGGAAGTTTTCTGCTATGATTTGATTGAACAAAGTTTTCATTTCTTGTTCTCTCTCCTCTTCTTCAGGAACTCCTATGATGCGAATGTTGTTTCTCTTCAGGTTGTCACAGAGCTCCCTTAGAGTTGTCTCACATTTTTTGAGTCTCTTTTCCTTTTTCTGCTCTGCTTCTTTGTCTTTGTTTATTGTGTCATCTAACTCGCTGATTCGATCCTCAGCATCATTCATCCTTTTAATTCCTTCCATTGTGGTCTTCAGTTCTGATACTGTGTTTGTCATTTCTGTCTGATTCTTTTTTATTTCAATTTTTTTTTTATACTTGTTATCTCTTTATTTAGGTGTTCATAGTGACTATTCATTGTTGCTCTAATTCTTTGAACATCCTATCATTATTCTAAATTCTGCTTCTGGTAATTTGGTTATATCTGGTTTATTTCGGTCCTTCTCTGGGGATTTCTCTTGATTCATTTTGTTTGCATTTCTCTGCCTGCCCATTTTGTCTGTGTATAAGCAAGTTGTGGCCACTGGAGTCTAGTAGGTGTTGCCTTTGTGTTCTTTAGGTGTAGTCTGTCTGCAGGCCTGCCACCCCCTCTGCCGCTACCTAGGGCGGTTTGGTATGGGCGTTTCCAGTGCCGACCCCCTCTGGCTTTGCTGTGATTTCCGCCTCTCCTCCGTCGGAGGGGCTGTCACTCAAGCCACAAGCCTCAGCACCAAAGGTAGAGGTGACACCTTTGCTCAGCCGTGGACCCAGCCTGTTTCCGGGTTTTTGCCTAGCACCCGCGGTCAGAGCCTGCTCGCCACAATTTCACGGGTTGGACGGGGCTTCTGATGTGCTCTCACTGTGAGCCTTTACCAGTCCTGAGCTTTAGCCCCGCCCTTGAGGCCAGGTCCCTCCTGCGCACAGTCGCAAACCAAGGTTTATTGGGCCAGGCGTGGCTGCTGGCTCTACCCCACTCCCACATTCAGAGCCAACTCGCGCACACAGAATGGCAAACCGCGGTTTTTCCGGCCGGTTAGGCCTTCTGGCGTGAGCTGAGCTGTGAGCCTCCACCCGTCCCTGGTCCTAGCCCCGTCCCCACGGTCAGGGCCAGCTTGTGCAGGGTCACAGAGCAGAACTCTGCCCATTCCTCACCTCCTGCTTCTCCCCCACAGGTGGGGTTACAGGTGGGCCCACAGCTGCCGGACCATTTTCACGTGTCCCCTCAGCTCCTGCTGGGCTAGACTGAGCTCACACGGGCTGGGTCTCCACCCCCACCAACAGAACCGCGTTTCAGTGTCCCACTGCCACCATCCCTCCAGCAACCCTCAGCAGAGTAGGAAGGGCCCTAACACTCCATACTGTAGACCTGGGAGCTCCCTTCATCTAAGCAACTCTGCTCTAAGTGCCGCTGGAGAGCTTGTTTGGTTGGTGTCCTGTCTCCCTTTTCTGGTATTGCTAGTTACAGGGGAAATATTCGTTTTTGATTAGGGAAGTGACTTAGCCCAGGGGTTAGGGTGGCTGTCCCTCAGAGTGTTTCTCTCTGTGCCTTCAGTTCACACTCTCTTCCTGCTGCTCTGGTCCTTTCCTCTGTCCCCATTCCCTGGAGCCCAAGTGCATGGTTGTGAGAGAGATTTTCTGTGCTGTCCCTTTAAAAAGAATCTTGGGTCTGAGAAAACTGTCTCTTTCTCACAAACAGTATCCTCACTTGTTTCACAGCTCAATACTGTCCAAACGCCTCTTCTAGGCTCTGGGGCTGCAGGCTGGGGCTTGGTTCCTGGGACCCAGGTCTCTTCTTCTCCGCCAAACTCTCTTCCCATCACGCGGGCCTCTCCGAGCTGCCATTCCCTCCATGGAGCTGGGCAGCCCTCTTCACGTTTTCGCTATTCCTACCAGTCTCAATGTCACTTCTTCAGTGTTCCTTGGTTGAAGAGTCCACTTAGTTTAGTTCAAAGTTGGTTTATCCAGATGATGGTTCTTAAAATTGAGTTATAATCCACTTTGGTTCTGGGAGTTGGAAGTTAGTACGTCCGCCATCTCCATCGCCATCTTCATTTCCCCCACAATTTGAATTTTAACTACCACCCTCACTACCACTCAACTGAGTACCCAACAGATGCTCTTCTTGCCCAATGAACATTCTGTTCCTCCCCTACTCCAAAACGGAGGCATGTTCATTCAGGTATTTGATTTTTAAGCAGAGTGTTTTTATTTTGTTTTCATCATCTGGTTCCACATTGCCCAGGAGCTTCCAGGAGAGGGATTTGAGACAGGCGGATGTGACTACATTCCTCAGACTACCTCACATAGACTTTCCCCGAGGCCTGTGTCTGCCTGCCCAGCAGAAACTCCTCACCTCCTGCCTCCATCTGCAAGGCCACACAGCAGCCCTGCACCTCAAGCTGGTAAGGCATCCTGGAAATCAAGTTATCCTGGTTCCCTCAAGGGAGCACTGTCACCTTTTGGTGCTACAGAATTTCTAGGTCCTCCGGCTTCATGGGGGAGCCAACCAGCTTGACAGTGGAGTTCACAGAGGAGAGAGATGTGTGCGTGAGCAATTACCCAGACTTTGTACAGTCCCATTTTGAACCTGCCACTTAAATCTCTTCTCCCTGATAAGCTCAGACACTAAAACAAGCCACCTCAACAGCGTGCTTCCAACAAAGCAGAAGGTAGTGTAGCGCTGTGAATTGCAGGGTGCTGTGGCTTGTGGGACAAATGCCAGAGAAAGGCCACTCAACATTCACCATGCAGTTTATTCTTACCTGCCCCAGTGTTGCCATGTGGTGGGGCACTTGACCTGCCCCAGGGAGCAAGAGCCCCTCAGTGAGGCCAACAGTCCTTCTGTAATTGTTCTCTTGGTGCCTTGTGCTAATGCTAATGCATGTTTCCCCAGAAATTTGCTTTATCCATGAACAAACTTTTATTAAGTTAGAAAAAGAAGACCAAGTTGATGTTTTTTAAATCAGAAAAGCCTTTTAGGGCAGGTAAATGTGTGATTTTCCTTTGTGCAAATTAGAATGAGTTGTACAAAAGCAGGTTCCATTTAGCACCTGGCTAAGAGCTTTGCCTCCACTATCTGCTTTGACATTCCCACTGTCCCATGAAGCAGGTCATGTTTGACAGATGATGGCGCAATGGCTTGAGAGGTGCAGGGACTTGCCCAGGGTCACATGGCTATAAGCTGCATAACTGCTACTGTCAATTTGAGCTGGCAAAGGTGTCTCACTAAGAGTGATGTCTTGGCAGATCTGGGGAGAGCTTGTGATGCTGAAAAACATCACTTCTGCTGCGAAGTGTGCCTAAAAGGAATGCTTAAAATAGTGAAACCTGTCCGCTATTTTTATCTGAAGTCATTTTTTCAGTCACATATTCATTCTTTCATTCAATAAACACACACACTTACACTATGTCAGTATGCTGTAGAAATAAGACATAATTCCTGTCTGACCAAATAATAGGCTTTCATTGTATAGAAGGTAAAACATTGTAAACGTCAAATTCAGCAAAACCTTCCTTGATGGATCTAACTTCTCCTTTATCCTAAAAACTCATACTACTGGGTTTTACTTTAAAAATGTCTTTATTCTTGTGGCCTCTGACTTTGATTGGCAAATGTTTATTTTGTTACTAATCCTTTTCATGCCTCCTTAACCCATATAGACTGCAAACATCTTGAGAGTAGGGGTTCTGCACTCGTCAGCCACTCAGTAAATATGCTCTGATGTCAGGCAAATCATTTCTGATACCTAATAATTTTCCTATAGAATCAACATGTTCACACTTCAGCAAAGCATCGGTTTCATTTTTAGGCATTGAGATGCATGCTCTCAGTTTTCCTATTGCTTTTTTTTCCCTCTTGGATCTAAATCCAGACTGTGAGTTTCTGTGTGTAGAGTGATAATATATAAGATAACTTGAAATTAATTAAACTCTTTGTGTTCTGCTGTTCCTGAAAACCTAGAGAAATTAGAAGTGTTTTTCAGAGATACATTAGCTTTAAGAACTTGTTTCCAAATTCTGCGTGTTCTCTCTTTCTACAACCACTACTTCCTATTTCTCTTGCAGTCTCTCCGATCACAGTATGAATTTTCCAAATTCATGAAGTTCCTTCTGGGCTGTGAATGAAAGCTAGGAGACTATGAGAAAGATCACTGTCCCATGTCTATTGTTCCTTAGGGTTCCCAGGCCCATGCCATGCTCTCATTTAAACTCAAGACATGATAAGTGCTTCCTAAAGCTAGAGGTTTGGAGGAGAAGGAAAAGCTGGAGGAACTAAACCAGCTGCCAGTCTGATCATAGTACAGAACCAATATAGAGCCAGACATGGGGGCAGGGAAAGGCAGAGATAAAAGTGCAAGTCAAAGAGCTCCCTTCTTCCCTAGGCTGCAGGAAGCAATCCTGTCCTGGCTTCCCTCCAACCAGGGGTGAACTTAAAGCTGTACCTGCCGGGCCAAGGAGGAGCCACATGCTCCCTTAGCGGTGACTGATACCTTGCCAGGAAGCCCAGCACTCCCACTGGCATCACAAGTGGCTCTGATGGGCTCCTCACACACTTGAATCCTGGTCAAGACTGGCCCCTGGGAACAGTTCCTTGGAGGGAATCTTTGGAGATGGATGCAGGGGTGGGGAAGCCTTTACTCCTTTCCCAGGATGGCTCTCAGGAGAGTTGTAATAGCTCCACCACCCTACCACCTAGTTATAGTGCTCATATACCTCTCTCAAGAAGGAACAGCACACCTCAAGACTGACACAACAGGCAGTTCACCAGTACCAAAGTCCCTATCCCCCTGTCCTGCTACCTGGTGTAAAATTCATACCCCCTTCGCTTTCTGGTCCAGAAAACCCCTGTGAGAAGGGGCAAGTGTCCTTTGAGACGGTAAGATTTCAGCCTGTAGGACTATCCAGTGTGCAGATTCCATCTAGAAGACAGCAGAACAGAAGACAGAAGAAACTGAGCAGGCCTCAGCAGGGGTACATCAAAATGCACAGGTGGGTTAGAAGAATCTGCAGCACCAGGTGCTCCCCAGACATTGAAGCAGGTTAAAGTTAAGGAGAAAGAAGTTTGAGAAGCAGGACGGGGAAGGGCATGCAGCCCAGGGCAGCAGGGCCTTGGGGCTCAGGCTGAACTGGAGGTTTGTGTCCAATGTAAACAGGCAGTCACTGATCCCCTCCCAGCCCACTGTGGCTGCACTGAAGGTGGGCCCACCTGCCAAGTGTTTGTTTGTTTAACTCTTTTTGTTTGTTTGTTAGTTAGTTTGTTTGTTTTTTTGAGAAGGAAGAAACCAATCAACTTTTAACCATGTTGGCAACTAATTTAATTACTTTAAACACAGTGTGGCCCAGCAGTGTACAAGCTAAGTAAAATACCTGTGAACCCCATTTGGTTACTAGGGAATAGTGAAGAGTCTACCCAAGGCTATGTCTGCTTCCAGGGACAGCTCAAGCAGCACTCTTCCTTCCAGCTCTATCACATCAAATTATTTAACCAGCACGAGGCCCTTCTTAACAATCATTCAAGCCAAGTGCAATATTGTCAGCCTCTTTATACCTCAGATTCACATCCTGACTCTAAACCAGTGGTTCTTAACCTGGGTTCTATCGAACCCTAGGGGTTCGATGAGTCGGTCTCAGGGGTTCAGAGAAGCCTCTGCCATGGAGGCCAGAATAAAGTAATACCATAATTTGTTGTGAGTTCATGCACTTTATTGGTTTTGTTCTTTGAGCAAGGTGATGTTCATGCACGGCTCATTTTCTGCACCAGTAAAAAAACATATACCTATGTCTTGAATTTGGAAAAAAAAATTCATATTTTATTTATCACTAAAGAAGGGTTCGGTGAATGTACATATGAAACTGGTGGGTTCGGTACCTCAAAAAAAGTTAAGAACCACTGATCTAAACACAAATCAAGCCATTCTTTTCTCTTTTTTCTTTTCTTCTAGCTAAAACAACAACAAAAACAAAACCTAAAACTGCACAGCTTTCTCAGGAACGTTTCTCTGGAGAGGCAGACTTATTCTAAAAGCAAACATTAGTCAGGAATGTTCCAGGTGGATCCCCAAGCCAACTCTGTTTTGAACTTGAACCAAAGCCTTAAATGTACTTAGCCTATCTGATATCCTTCTTTTGCTCACTAAGAAAAACTATTGTAGTGGGGGGAAAGCACAAAACCAAGAATGTGATCATTCATCTTTTAGAGCAGTGGTTCTTGATCTTTTTTGAGGTACCGAACCCATCAGTTTCATATGCGCATTCACCGAACCCTTCTTTAGTGATAAATAAAATATGATTTTTTTTCCAAATTCAAGACATAGGTATATGTTTTTTTACTGGTGCACAAAATGAGCCTTGCATGAACATCACCTTGCTCAAAGAACAAAACCAACAGAGTGCATGAACTCACAACAAATTATGGTATTACTTTATTCTGGCCTCCGTGGCAGAGGCTTCTCTGAACCCCTGAGACCGACTCATTGAACCCCTAGGGTTCGATAGAACCCAGGTTAAGAACCACTGGTTTAGACCCTTATGCCTCAGTTTCCTCCTACAAAAATAATAGTGGAACAGGTCGAAGGCCCTTGAGTTCCCCTACTCAGAGCACTCTCCTCTGTGGAGCTCAGCAACAACCCCTACCCCCACCCCCAGCAGGGCAAAAGTGTGAAATGGTTGATGTTTGAATTCTTTAAGCTTTATCCCACTTCCTGTAACCTGATGCCCTAGCTAATTTCTCAATGTCCCAGGGACACTTAATTGAATAAAAAGGCTGGTTATTTTACTAAATGATATAGCAAGGTATATACATACACATACATAAAGAGACTTATGTACATATGAATATTACTTGTACCTAAAACTACATAACAAATTTGTGCCCCATTTTTTTAAAGGTGCAGAATGCAGTAACGACAGATTTTAGAGACCATATCCAAGAATTTCATCCTGAATGCCATGAAGTGTTTAGTGTTTGGAACTACACTAAGTCAGGGAAACACCTATAATGAGGATGAAGGGCAGGCCTATAAGCTCAAGAAGTAGAGAAGTGGGTAAATAGAAAGCTGCCATCAGAGATTTTGAAGCCTAGATCTCGAGGGTGAAGTATTTCTGGCTAGTGATAAGGTCCAAGGTATGGTGGGGCTCCTGTGTGGCTGAAGTGGTGAAACCTTCAAATAGAGAAGAAATTCTTTAAGCTGCAACTTTGGGTGTTCCCAAGGTCATCCACATCGTTGAACCCTCCAAACAGAGGTTGGGATGGGAAGAGCATAGTCATTATGGCAAGAAAGGAGAGTCCTGGAGGTCTGGAAAAAAGTGAGACGGTTGGCGTGAGACAAGAGTGAGGCGTGAAAACAGAGGTGATAGGACATGGCCTGGAAGAAAGTTCAACTATAGTGGTCCTAACCCTATCTTCTTCGGTCTGCAAGTTGAGGAAATTTGGGGAACAACCAACCCATCCCTGTTTTATGAGAAGTGGTATGATGAAGGGAAAGCCAGATTTCCATTAAGATGAGTTGGCGATGAAAGTGTAAACAAACAGTTTAAGAACATAGGAGAATTACATTTTACAACAGGTCGAGCATTCCAGAAGCACAGTGGGAGGCATTGGCAGTTTTGGAGTATGTCTAAAGAGGAGTCAGACAAATGACTGTTTTCAAGAGTGTTTATAGGTCAGCCCTTCTATCAGAGTTTAGCAGGAGACTGAAACCATTGCAAAAACAAGTTTAGATTTATTTAACTATGGTAGGGACCCATTAGAGATCTTCTGTTACTAATTTGTTACAAATACATTAACTATGCTGTACACTTTAAGCCCTTGTGACCCAGAGTGAAACAGGTTTTTATCACGTTCTCAGCTGTGTGGTAATGGGTCAAAGTGTGCATGTTTGTCTAACCAGACAACAGAGGTTCACAAAACAGCACCTCAGGGTTACCGAGTGCAGCGCACTCTGACGTTTCCTGCTCTGTTTCAATTCAGTTTCTTGGAAAATGCTGGTCGTGATCCACGGTGTTGCTTTCCTGAAGCATGTGGGGTTCAGCCTGCAGCTGGATGAACGTGCTGACACTACTTTTGCCTGCCTTGGTAACATACTAGGTGCTGTTTCCTGGTCATCTCTTGGATGATGAACATTAATTCTCTGTGTCTAGATCATACTTGAGGCTTATTGTATGGTGAGGCAAAAGCTAGGCGTCATATTTGATCAAGTCTTTTCTGCTTAAAAATTTTCCTGTCTTGACGTTGCCAATAGGATCGAGTGGCACCTCCTCAGCCTTGCACCTCAGCCCACACTTGTCTTACTCTTCTAGAGCCTTCCTGTGGCGAATCGTTCCCTTCTCAGTTTTGCCTTGGGACTTATCGTGCCACTATTGTACTTAATTCAGTGTATGGTAACTTCTCCATGTCCTTCTTTCCTAAACACCCAAAGTTGCTGTCAGGGAGCTCCTTGAGGAAGATGTTCTAACTCTCATTTCCCCCAGGGCCTGTCACACAGCGGAGTGTAAGGTATTTTCCCCGCTGAAAAAGAAGGAAGGGGGGTCTGAGAGCCACGAAGTGTGGAATATAAGAGGCTTTATTAAGTACCGTGCATTCCACCCGACGATGTTCCCTAGCCCCGGGACAGAGACTATGGAAGTCGTGTGAATTAGACTGCGTGAGAGGTATTTAAAGGGGTCCTAGGGGTCCTTTAGGGTCGTCGAGCTAATATGATGTGGTGAAATCTCACTGGCTGACGGGAAGTCACTCCTCTCCCAAAGACCTCTGGGAAGTTTATTTTTGGCATGCAAGAATGTGGGCAGTCCTAGCCAAAAGTCCAGGGTCTGAGTTCCTCACGTGACCATCCCCCATTGCTGACCACCCTACACGGAGGTACGTTGATTTGCCTGAGTAAATGGTGTAGTGATCTCAGAAGTTCTGCTTAAGGTTTCTTGTCCAGCATGGATTGGCCCCGAGGAGCCTTGTGGAAGCCATTGATTCCCCATTGAATATTGATCATTGATGATTTTCATTTCTGAATTGCATGGGTCCTTTTGGGGAACACAGACCAACTGACAGTGTTTTCGCATTTAATTGTGGAAATGGTGGTCCTAAAATAGTTGAATCTAGCATTTCTCAGATCCTCAGTGGGCCGTGTGCCAAGTGCTGCGCCCATCACAGGTTTAGACATTTTGTAAGTGGGGCTGCCCACTCTCCGTTATAGTGGGGCAGTTTGTCTAGCAGCTTCTCCATATTCATGACATTATGAAATGTGAGTTTTAAAGGACCTTTGAGCAAATAAAGCCCCCCATCCCTGACAATGCATTCTGTACAACTAGATTTAAATAGGATTTGTGTGGGTCAGAACTGCCTGCAATCTAAAACATACAAACAAGACAGACTCAAGGATAAATTAGCTAAGTTACAGCAAACTTCAGTGATAAATGGGGATGGTCAGAAATCCAGCAGCTAAGCCAGACAGTAAAATAAATTCATTTATATAGTGTAACCTATGTTTGTTGGTTTTGAGCAACTGATAGACAAAATAAGAAGCAATTATTTTCCTGTTTCCTTTGTGCCTCCCAGGCTAGATGAGGACAGAGAACAAAGGGGAAGCAGTCAGGCTCAGTCAGGAAGAGCAGGAGTGACATGGTTTCTAGTAGCAACATTAAAAAAAACAGAAGCAGGTGAAAGTAATTTTAATATATTTTATTTAAACCAGTATAGCCAAGATAACATTTCAGTACATAACAGTGGGGAACAAAATTTTTGTTGCATCCACAAAACACTTGTTCTTACCTAATTCAAGTGTGCTAATCTCAAATCTGACCTTAGTTTTTCTCTGTAAGCTACAGATATTTTGCAATTGAAGATTTTAGGTTTTCATCTTATTGTAAAATTTTCAACATTTAGTTTAACATAATGAAGTAGAATGTCTTCTTGGGCATCATCTTTGTGAAAATATAATTTATATAATGCAGTAAATACACTAATACACTAAAAGATATGATTGCATAAGAATTTGTCTACAATTTCATAATAGAACATATTAAAACACTTATTTTAATCATAGAATTTGCGCAAAACTTATTTAAATTCTATTCAGGCAAAAATTTGCATTTGTACCTCTTGCATTTGTGTACTTGTTAAGGACAATCTCATTTGATGCTCCAGCAGTAGTCTGTTCATCACTAACAGCTCGAAGATTTTCGGGAAACTTATCAAGGTGACTGTTCAGGAAGTGAATCTTAATGCTCATGTTCCATCCAATGTTGCGGAAAGCCAACAGCATCCTTTGAACTAGAAGTTCATAGTTTTCTGCTTTTCTGTTGCCAAGGAAGTTCTTTGTAACTGCCACAAAAGACTGCCATGCTGCTTTCTCCTCCTTATTCATCTTCCTGGCAAATTCTTCATCACATATGAGGGTTTGAATTTGACGTCCATCGAATACACCTACTTTTATCTTCTCGAAAGACAAGGCAGGAAAAGCAGAAATAATATGTTGAAAGGGTTCACTTTCTATTCAAAGCCTGAACAAACTCCTTCATTAAGCCAAGTTTGATGTGAAGTGGGGGAAAAAATGATCCTATCTTGATTAACTACAGGTTCATTCACAATATTTTGCATCCCTACTTCCAGAACTTCATGTTTCGGCCACTCCTTTTGTGTCCAGTGTTTCTCCCGAGCTCAGCTGTCCCACAAACACAGAAAGCAAGGATACTTCATAAAACCTCTCTGTTTTCCTAGCAGGAAATTTACCATTTTAAGATCCACACAAACAATCCAGTAATGCTCCTCATACTTCAGAAAGTTGAGAACAATTTTTATTCATTATCATCTTCTCGCAGATGAGTTGAATACCAATTGGAACCACTGCATAAACATTACCATTGTGTAGGAGAACACATTTCAGACACCGTTTAGAGCTCTCAAGAAATAGCCGCCATTCTGTTGGACTGTAAGTGGTAACACCTAGCTGGCTGAGAAGACTACTGATATCGTGACAGTAAACAAAGTGCTTGTCTTTGGGAAAAAAGTCCACAAAAATTTGTTCATGCTTCCTGAAATGGGATACTTTAGCTGACTGGTAAAGTACATTTTTTTCTTGAAGCCTATAGGCTAATAACTCAGCTGCTTTCTTTGATAGACCCAAATCTCTTACTAAGTCATTCAATTCAGGTTGGCTAAACTGCTGAGGAGTTAAGGACTCCTTGGCATCAGAAGAAGACCCTTCAGATTCTACAACCATTTCCTCATGCATCTTATCAAAATACACTTGATCACCATGTTCACTTTCTTCATCCTTAGAAGAAATAAAACCATTGAAAACTGGAACCGGGAGTGTCTCAGAGTGTGGGATAGGTCGTATTGCTGAAGGAATATTAGGATATGCAATCATATGCCCTTTTTTCTTGCCTATGCCCTTTGTATGGATCAGACAGAAATAACAGTCACTGCTGTGGTCCTTAGGTTCATGCCAAACCTTGGAAATACCAAAAGGCATTCCTTTACGTTTTCCTTTTGTCCAGTCACAAAGCATTTCCTCACAATTATGGCACACAATATGAGGATCCCAATTCTTGTTTTGATTGCCAAGGGGAACTTGAAAATAGGTAATATGTGCACATGTCACAAATGATGAAATATTGAGCCTTTGACGTTGAAGTGTGTAACAGCCACATATATAACATACTGTGTGAGGACTATTCTTATATTTACACCTACTCAAAGAAGCCATGATTCAATTTTAAAACAAAATAAGGAAGGAGGAGCAAGATGGCGACGGAGTAGGGGAATGTACCAACTTCCAACTCCCAGAACCAAAGTGGATTATAACTCAATTTTAAGAACCATCATCTGGATAAACCAACTTTGAACTAAACTAAGTGGACTCTTCAACCAAGGAACACAGAAGAAGCCACATTGAGACTGGTAGAAATAGTGGAAATGCGAAGAAGACTGCCCAGCTTCCTGGGGCAAACGGCAGCCCGGAGTGACCCGCGTGGCAGGAGGAGAGTTTGGCGGAGAGGGAGGGACCTGGGTCCCAGGAACCAAGCCCCAGCCTGCAGTCCCAGAGACTAGAAGAGGTGTTTGGACAGTTTTGAGCTGTGAAACAAGTGAGGGGGCTCCCAGGCCTACAGAGTAGAGTATTAGGTCCCTTCCTACTCTGCTGAGGGTTGCTTAAGGGTATGGCAGGACGCTGAAACACGGTTCTGTCAGCGTGGGTGGAGGCCAAGCCGGTGTGAGCTCGGTCTAGCCCAGCAGGGGCAGAGGGTACGCACGAAAGCGGTCCGGAAGCTGCAGGCCCAACTGTAATCCCACCTACGGGGACAAAGTGGGAGGCCAGGAACGGGCAGAAATTTGCTCTGCGACCTTGTGCAAGCCGGCCCTGACCGCGGGGACCAGGCTAGGACCAGAGATGGGAAGGGGGCTCACGGCTAGCTCACGCTACCAGCCCCGCCCGACTGGAAATACCACGATTTGCCATCCTACATGCACGAGCAGGCTCCAAACACAAAGGCGGGGTAGAGTCTGGGATGAGCGGAAGTTAGCAGATGAGCAGAAGCCAGAAAACAAGCCCGGCCCAATAAACCTTGGTTTGCGATCCTGCACAGAAGGGCCTTGGCGTCGAGGGGGGGGCTAAAGCTTTGGACGGGCAAAGGCTCAAAACTGAGAGCACATCAAAAGCCCCCCCCCCCGCAAAACTGTGGCAAGCAGGCTCTGACTGCAGGTTCTGGGCAGAAGTCCGGAAACAGGCTGGGTCCACAGCTGAGCAAAGGTGCTCACCTCTAACCTTGGTGCTGAGGCTTCTGGTTTGAGTGACAGCCCCTCCCGCAAAGGAGAGGCAGAAATCACAGCAAAAGCCACAGTGGGCCGGCGCTGCCAACGCCCATACCCAACCACCCTAGGCATCGGCAGAGGGGGTGGGGGGCCTGCAGACAGACCACACCTAGAGAACACAAAGGCAACACCTACAGGACTCCAGTGAACACAACTTGCTTACACACAGACAAAATGGGCAGGCAGAGGAATTCAAACCAAATGAATCAAGAGAAATTCCCAGAGAAGGAATTGAATGAACCAGATATAACCAAATTACCAGAAGCAGAATTTAGAATAATGATAGTTAGGATGTTCAAAGAAATTAGAGCAACAATGGATAGTCATTATGAACAACTAAATAAAGAGATAACAAGTATAAAAAACGAAATTGAAATAATAAAAAAGAATCAGACAGAAATGACAAATACAGTATCAGAAATGAAGACCACAATGGAAGGAATTAAAAGCAGGATGAATCACACTGAGGATCAAATAAGCGAGTTAGAGGACACAATAAAAAAAAGGCACAGAAGCAGAGAAGAAAAAGGAAAAGAGACTCAAACATTGTGAGAAAACTCTAAGGGAGCTCTGTGACAACATGAAGAGAAACAACATTCGCATCATAGGGGTCCCTGAAGAAAAGGAGAGAGGACAGAAAATGGAAACTTAGTAAAATAAAATCGTAGCAGAAAACTTTCCTAAATTAAGGCTGGGAAACACTCCACATGTTCAGTAAGAGATAAAGAAGGACACTACATAATGAAAAAGGGAACAATTCAACAGGAAGATATAACTATTATAAATGTCTATACACCAAATATAGGAGCCCCGACATACATAAAGCAGACTTTGATGGATATAAAGGGCGAGATTAACAGCAATACTATAATAGTAGGGGATTTCAATACCCCATTAACAACACTAGATAGATCCTCAAGAAAGAATATTAATAAAGAAACAGCAGACTTAAAGGAGACACTAGATCAACTTGATTTAATAGATATCTTCAGAACTTTTCATCCTAAAGCAGTAGAATATACATTCTTCTCAAGTGCTCGTGGTATGTTTTCTAGGATAGACCACATGTTAAGACACAAAAATGGTCTCAGTAAATTTAAGAAGATTGAAATCATATCAACCATTTTCTTTGATCACAATGCCATGAAACTAGAAATTAAGCACAAAAGAAATACTGAAAAATACTCAAACACTAGGAAACTAAATAGCATGATATTAAATAATGAGTGGATTAACAATGAGATCAAAGAAGAAATAAAAAAGTTTCTAGAAACAAATGATAATGAGCATACATCAACTCAAAATTTATGGGACACAGCAAAAGCAGTTCTGAGAGGGAAGTTTATTGCACTACAGGCATATCATAAGAAGCTAAAAAAAACTCAAATAAGCAACCTGACCCTGCATCTAAAAGAACTAGAAAAACAACAGCAAATAGAACCCAAGACAAGTAGAAGGAAGGAAATAATAAAGATCAGAGAAGAAATAAATGACATAGAGGCTAAGGAAACAATACAGAGGATCAATGAAAACAGGAGCTGGTTCTTTGAAAAGGTAAACAAGATTGATGAACCTTTAACTAGACTCACCAAGAAAAAAAGAGAGAGAAATCAAATAAATAAAATTAGCAAGAACAGTGGAGAAATAACAACTGACACAACAGAAATACAAAGCATTGTAAGAAAATACTATGAAGAACTCTATGCCAAAAAATTAGACAATCTTGATGAAATGGACAAATTTCTTGAATCATATAACCTTCCAAAAATCAATCTGGAGGAATCAGAACACTTAAAAAGTCCAATTACAACAAATGAGATCAAAACAGTTATCAAAAAACTCCCAAAAAAGAAAAGTCCTGGGCCTGATGGCTTCACAAGTGAATTCTATCAAAAATTCGAAGAACTAACTCCTATCCTCCTCAAGCTATTTCAAAAAATTTAAGAGGAAGGAAGACTTCCAAACTCCTTTTATGAGGCGAGCATAATTCTGATCCCAAAACGGGCAAAGACAACACAAAGAAAGAAAATTATAGGCCTATATCCCTGATGAATTTAGAAGCTAAAATTTTCAACAAAATATTAACCAACCGGATCCAGCAATATATGAAAAAAATCATACACCATGATCAAGTGGGATTTATTCTGGAGAGGCAAGGCTGGTTCAATATTCGCAAATCAATCAATGTGATTCATCACATAAACAAAAGGAAGGACAAAAATCACATGATAATTTCAACAGATGCAGAAAAGGCATTTGATAAAATCCAGCACCCATTCATGCTCAAAACCCTCAGTAAAGTGGGAATACAGGGAACATTCCTTAACTTGATAATGGCCATCTATGACAAACCCTCAGCAAACATCATACTAAATGGGCAAAAATTAAAATAATCTGCTTAAGATCAGGAACCAGACAAAGGTGCCCCCTTTCACCACTCTTATTCAACATAGTCCTAGAAATCCTAGCTACAGCAATCAAACAGGAAGAAGAAGGAAAAGGCATTCAAATTGAAAAAGAAGTAAAATTGACATTATTTGGAGATGATATGATATTATATATAGAAAACCCTAAAGTCTTAGTCAAAGAACTACTGGACCTGATAAATTAATTCAGCAAGGTGGCAGGATATAATATTAATACTCAGAAATCAGAGGCATTTCTATATACCAACAATGATATGTCAGAAAAAGAAATTAAAGAAACAATTCCCTTCACTATTGCAGCCTAAAAAATAAAGTACCTAGAAGTAAATTTAACCAAAGAGGTTAAGGACTTGTACTCGGAAAATTATAATACATTGATAAAAGAAATCAAGGAAGATACAAACAAATAGAAGCATATACCGTGCTCATGGCTAGGAAGAATAAACATCATTAAAATGTCTATATTACCCAAAGCAATTTATAAATTCAATGCAATACCAATTAAAATACCAATGACATACTTCAAAGATATAGAACACATATTCCAAAAATTTATATGGAACCAAAAAAAAAAACACGAATAGCCTCAGCAATTAAAAAGAAAAAATAAAGCAGGAGGTATCACTCTTCCAGATATCAAGGTTTACTATAAGGCCATTATACTCAAGACAGCCTGGTACTGGCATAAGAACAGGCACATAGATCAATGGAACAGAACAGAGGACCCAGAAATAAACCCACAGCTTTATGGACAATTGATATTTGATAAAGGAGGAAAGAACATACAATGGAGTAAAGACAGCCTCTTTAACAAATGGTCTTGGGAAAATTGGACATCTACCTGCAAAAAAATGAAACTAGATCATCAACTTACACCATTCACAAAAGCAAACTCAAAATGGATAAAAGACTTAAACATAAGCCTTGAAACCATAAGCATCTTAGAAGAAAACATAGACAGCAAGCTTTCCGACATCTGTAGCAGGAATATATTTGCTGATTTATCTCCACGGGCAAATGAAATAAAAGGCAAGATAAACAAATGGGACTATATCAAACTAAAAAGTTTTTGCACAGCTAAAGACAATAAGAACAGAATAAAAAGACAAACCACGCAATGGGAGAACTTATTCGACAGCACATCTGATAAGGGGTTAATAACTAAAATTTATAAAGAACTTATAAAACTCAACACCAGGAAGACAAACAATCCAATCAAAAATTGGGCAAAAGAAATGAATAGAAATTTCTCCAAAGAGGACATACAGATGGCCAATAGGCATATGAAAAAATGCTCAACATCACTAGTCATTAGAGAAATGCAAATTAAAACCACAATGAGATATCACCTCACACCAGTCAGAATGGTGTTCATCAGCAAAACAATACAGAACAAGTGCTGTCGAGGATGTGGAGAAAAGGGAACCCTTCTGCACTGCTGGTGGGAATGCAGACTGGTGCAGCCACTGTGGAAAACAGTTTGGAGATTCCTCAGAAAATTAAAAATCGAACTGCCTTTTGACCCAGCTATCCCACTTTTAGGAATATACCCTAAGAACACCATAGCACTGTTCGAAAAGAAGAAATGCGCCCCCATGTTCGTAGCAGCATTGTTCACAATAGCGAAGATCTGGAACCAGCCCAAGTGTTCGTCAGAAGACGAGTGGATTAAAAAGCTATGGTACATATATACTATGGAAAACTACTCAGCCATAAGAAACGATGACATCGGATCATTTATAACAAAATGGATGTACCTTGATAACATTATACGGAGTGAAATAAGTAAATCAGAAAAAAAGAAAAACTGAGAACAGCACGATTACATACATAGGTGGGACATGAAAGTGAGGGTATGAGATATGGACAAGAGTGTGGTGGTTATGGGATGGGGGGAGGGAGGGAAGAGTGGGATAGGGAGGACGGGAGGGACACAGGGAAAACCAGATAGAAGGTGACAGAGGACAATTTGACTTTTGGTGATGGGTATGCAACACAATTGAATGATAAGATAACCTGGAGATGTTTTCATTGTACATATGTACCCTGATTTATTGGTGTCACCCCATTAGAATTAATAATAATAAAATATATATTACAAAATAAAAAATAAAAAAAAATAAAAAAAAAAAAGCTATGGTACATATATACTATGGAATACTACTCAGTCATAAGAAATGATGACATTGGATCATTTATAACAAAATGGATGGTCCTTGATAACATTATACGGAGTGAAATAAGTTAATTAGAAAAAAAGAAAAACTGAGAACAGCATGATTTCATACATAGATGGGACATAAAAGTGAGACTATGAGACATGGACAAGAGAGTGATGGTTATGGGGTTGGGGGAGGGAGGGAAGGGTGGGATAGGGAGGAGGGGAGGGACACAGGGAAAACCAGATAGTAGGTGACAGAGGACAATTTGACTTTTGGTGACGGTATGCAACACAATTGAATGATAAGATAACTTGGAGATGTTTTTATTATACATATGTACCCTGATTTATTGGTGTCACCCCATTACAATTAATAATAAAAAAAATCATAAAATATATATATATAATTCAGAAAGATTAATTGGAGTTGAAAGAATAACAGGAGATTCATTAATAGCTGTAGTGACTACTTGCTTTGTTTCTCTTGACTGTCGTTAATTACCAATGGTTTCTTGAGTTAGTAACGTCACTACTGGGTGTGCTGGCTTACTGACATCCTGAATTTGACAGGACTCTTGAAACAGTGTTTTCTCTTATATCTTTGACTGTCTGATAGTCTTCAGATTGACTGACCAAGGAAAGCAAGACATTGAGTAAGGAACCAGTGTAGTAGTAAACCCATGATTCACAGTCAACTGCCTGTTTCAAACTCACTCTATCCCTAACCCTAATCGTTTCTTTGAGTTCAGTTTGTCAAAATACTCAGTTTTTATCTTTACTTATAAAATAGCTTCAACAAAAACAACAACAGAAACAAACCAAAAAACAAACAAACAAAAAAAACAGCTTCAATTACTCACTACTGGTTCCTCTTATAAGAAGTCAATGACTCCTTTTGTCCTGGTCACAGATCTTTTTCTGTTGTCAAGTTAATAGATCACAATAAACAGTACTTACTAATCTAAAATAATAATAATAAGGGGGTGTTTTTGTCATATAATAATTTTTTACATTTAAAAACAACTACAGCCTGACCAGGCAGTGGCACAGTGGATAGAGCATCGGACTAGGATGCCGAAGACCCAGGTTTGAGACCTCGAGCTAGCCAGCTTGAGCGTGGGCCCATCTGGCTTGAGCAAAAGCTCGCCAGCTTGGACCCAAGGTCCCTGGCTCCAGCAAGGAGTTGCTCGGTCTGCTAAAGGCCCGCGATCAAGGCACATGTAAGAAAGCAATCAATGAACAACTATGGTGTCACAACAGCAATGAAAAACTAATGGTTGATGCTTCTCACCTCTCTCTGTTCCTGTCTGTCTTTCCCTATCTATCCCTCTCTCTGACTCTCTCTCTGTCCCTGTAAAAAATAAAATAAAATAGATAAATAAAAATAAAAACAACTACAATTATGTTAAAGTGATGTTTGTAAAATATTAATTGCCTTGTGGTTATGGTCAATCCAAGAGTCGTTGTCCTTTAACTTCAATTGAAAAACCAATGCATGCCATTAACTGTAACAAAAAGAAATTAGAATTACATAAAAACTAGAGTATGCACCAGAAAACGGATTTCAGATTTGGAATCAGTGATGCAGAAATATATAGAAAAAAAGTTCTAAAACCTCATTTAACAGAAAATGAAAACAAAATTGTTCCCCAGTGTAATCAATGCACAAAACTTAAATGAGATGCCACTGTTCCCCCAAGTATGGTACATCCCATGTCAGAAGGCTATTATTAGTGTTAGGTTTAGTGTTAGAGTTAGCCTTAGGTTTAGAATTATTGTTAGGATTAGGTTAGGTTTATTGTTAGTGTAATGGTTAGGGATACTATTAGAATTAGGGCTATTATAAGGGTTAGGGTTATTTTTAGGGTTTGGCATAGACTTAGGGTTAGAGTTAGGGTTATTGTTACGGTTAGTGCTATTGTTAGGGTTAGTGTTAATATTAGGATTAGGGTTAGAGTTAGGAATTAGATTAGGGTTAGGATTAGGGTTAGGTTTAGCGGTTAGGGTTAGGGTTAGGGTTTAATGTTAGTGTTCGGATTTTTTAGCGTTAGGGTTAGGGTTATTGTTATGGTTAGGTTTATTTTTATGGCTACGTTATGGTAACAAATAGTGTTAGTTGTTACATTAATGTTAGGATTATTGTTAGGGTTAAGGTTATTAGGGTTAGGATCAGGATTATTGTTATATTTAGGGTTATTATTAAGGTTAGGGTTGTGTTAGGGTTAGGGTTAGGCTTAGATTTAAGGTTAGGGTTAGGGTTAGACTTAGGTTTAGGGTTAAGGTTAGGGGTTAGGGTTAGAGTTATTGTTATGGTTAGGGTTAAGTTTATTGTTAGTGTTAGGTTTATTGTTAGGGTTAGGTTAGGGTTAGTGGTTAAGGTTATTGTTAGTGTCATAGTTAGGATTATTGTTAGGATTAGGGCTATTGTTAGGGTTAGGGTTAGGCTTAGATTTAAGGTTAGGGTTAGGGTTAGACTTAGGTTTAGGGTTAAGGTTAGGGGTTAGGGTTAGAGTTATTGTTATGGTTAGGGTTAAGTTTATTGTTAGTGTTAGGTTTATTGTTAGGGTTAGGTTAGGGTTAGTGGTTAGGGTTATTGTTAGTATCATAGTTAGGATTATTGTTAGGATTAGGGCTATTGTTAGGGTTAGGGTTAGGCTTAGATTTAAGGTTAGGGTTAGGGTTAGGGTTATTGTAAGGGTTAGTTTTAGGATTAGGGTTAGAGTTATTGTTATGGTTAGGGTTATTAAGGTTATGGTTAGTGTTACGGTTAAGGTTAGGGTTAGGTTTAGGGTTAAGGTTAGGTTATGGTTAGGATTAGGGATTAGGGTTGTTGTTAGGGTTAGGTTTATTGTTAGGGTTATGTTAGGGTTAGGGTTATTGTTATGATTTGGGTTATTATTAAGGTTATGGTCAGTGTTACAGTTAGGGTTAGGTTTATTAGTAGGGTTAGGGTTATTATTATGGATAGGGTTAGAGTTTGGGTTTGGGTTAGGAATATTGTTAGGGTTAGGGTTAGGGTTAGGTTTAAGGTTAGGTTATGGTTAGGGTTAGGGGTTAGGGTTGTTAGGGTTAGGTTTATTGTTAGGGTTATTTTAGAGTTAGGATTAGGGTTATTTTTATGGTTTGGGTTATTATTAAGGGTATGGTTAGGGTTAGACTTATTGGTAGGGTTAGGGTTATTATTAGGGATAGGGTTAGATTTGGTTTAGGGTTAGGTTTAGGGTTAGGGTTAGGGTTAGGAATATTGTTAGGGTTAGAGTTAAGGTTAGGGTTAGGGTTAGGGTTAAGATCAATGGTTAAGGTTACTGTTAGTGTTAGTGTTAGGGTTAGGGTTAGTGCTATTGTTAGAATTAGAGTTAATATTAGGGTTAGTGTTAGGGGTTAGGTTATGGTTGGGATTAGGGTTATTGTTAGGGTTAGGGTTATTATTAAGGTTATGGTTATTGCTAGGGTTAGGCTTAGTGTTAGGTTTAGGTTTAGTATTATTGTTAGGGTTAGAATTAGGGTCATTGTTAAGGTTTGTGCTATGGTTATTGTTAGGATGAGGGTTTTTATTAGGGTTAGGGTTATTCTTAGGTTTAAGCATAGTGTTAGGGTTAGGTTTATGGTTATTGTTAGGGTTAGGTGTTAGGGTTATGTTTAGGGTTAGGATTAGGTTTAGGATTATTGTTAGGGTTAGGGTTAAAGTTATGGTAAGAGTTAGGAGTTTGAATAGGGTTAGTGTTAGGGTTAGTTGTAGTGTTAAAGTTAGGGGGTAGGATCAGAATTATGGTTAGGTTTAAGGTTAGTGGTTAGGGTTAGGGTTAAGGTTAGGGGTAGGGTTATTGTTTGGGGTATTGATAAGGGTAAAGGTGTGCATAGGGATAAGGTTAGGGGTTAGGGTTAAAGTAGGGAGTGGGGTAGGAGCAATGGTATGGTTGGTTTGGGGTTAAAGATAGGGGTAAAATTTGGGGTAGTGGTAATGTTAGGGTTAGAATTAAGGGTAGGTTTAGTTTTATTGGTAGAGTTGGGATAAGGTTAGGGATAGGGTTAGGAATAAAGATTAGGGTTTGGGTTAGGATTAGGGGTTAGGGTTAGGAATATGTTTAAGGTTAGGGTTATGGGTAGGGTTAAGGATACACGTAAAAATAGGGATAGGTGTAGGGGTAGTTCTGGTGATCACTTAAGTTTAGGGTTACTGTTTCTGTTGGATTTTGGTGGTTGCATAGGATTTGTGTTATGGGTAGAGTTAGGGTTAGGGTTAGGGTTAGTGCTAGGGGTAGGGTTAGGGTGAAAGTTAGGTTTAGGGGTTGAGGAAACTCTAGGGGTAACTGTAGTGTTTGGGATTGGTGTAGGCATAGATTTAGTTTTAGTGTTAGGTGTAGGGTTATATGTATGGGTTGGATTATGGATAGAAATAGGGTTGGACATAGGGTGAGAGTTAGGGTTAGGAAAAATGTTAAGGTTAGGGCTAGGTGTAGGTTCATGTTCATGAGAATGGTTAGAGTTTAGTAGGGGTAAATGTAGAAATATTAGTAGATGTAAGGATAGGGATTCGGTTAGTGATAGGTTTGGGATTAGGGTTAGGGTTAGGGATAGGTTTAATTTAAGGTTTCAGGTAGGGTCTGTGTTAGAGAGAGGGCTAGGGGTAGCAGTAGGGTTAAAGATAGGGGTAAAGATTGTATTAGGCATTGGATTAGGGGTAGGTTTAGGTGCAGGGTTAGGGTTTGCTTTAGGGTTAAGTGTAGGCATAGGGTTAGAGTTTGGGCTAGCGTTAAGTGTAAGTTTAGGGCTAAGGTTATTGTTTTGGGTATTGTTAGGGATAAGGGTATGAGTAGGGATAAGGTAAGGGTTATGTGTTAAATAGGTATAGATGTAGAAGCAATGGTAGTGGTAGTGTTGGGTTAAAGTTAGGGGTAAATTTTTTTGTAGTGGTAGTGTTAGCATTAGGATTAAAGGTAGGTTAAGTTTTATTGGTAGAGTTGGGGTAAGGTTAGGGTTACAGTTAGTGTAATTGTTAGGGGTAGGGTTAGAGGTAGAGATAAGATTAGAAGTAGGGTTAGGAGTATGTGTAATATTATGAATTTGAGTAGGCCTATGTTTAGGGGTAGAGTGAGGGGTAGTATTAGGGTTACGGATATGGTTGTAAAAGTAGGGTTATGGGTAGAATTAGTGTTAGAATTAGGGTTAGGGTTATGGGTAGTGGTAAGCATATGGGTAAGTTTTGAGATCGGGGTAGGAATAGGTTTAACATCAGGGTTATAGTTAGTGGTAGGGTTATTGTGAGGGTTAGGATTAGGGGTAGGGATATGGTTGTGGTAGATGTAGGCTTAGGGGTAGAGTTAGGGTTAGAATTGTGGGTAGTGATATATTGGGATAGGGTTTGTTGTAAGGTTTGTTTTAGGAGTAAGGTAATGGGTAGGGATAGTGGGAGGGTGGTGTAGGGTTAGTGGTAAGTGTATGGGTTAGGTGTAGGCTTTGTGTTAAGAGTAGGAATAGAGTTAGATGTTACGTTAGGGGTTCATGTAGAAGTAGGGTTAGGGGTAGTATTAGGTAGAAAAGTAGGGGTTGGGTTAAGGATAGAAGTAGATATAGTGCTAGTAGTAAGGGTAGGGTTATGGGTAGGGATAGATTGAAGGGTAGATGTAGGGTTAGAGTTAGGGATAGAGTTAGATTAGTGGTAGGAGTAGGGTTTGAGGTAGGTTTAGTGTTAGGGTTAGTGATAGGGATAGAGGTTGGGATCAGGCTAGGTATAGCAGGAGGTGTAAGGTTAGGTTAAAGGATAGGGTTAGGGTTAAGTTTGCTAGTAGTTTTGAGTTAGAGTTAGGATTAGGGATAGGGTTATGGGCAGGTGTAGGTTTAGGAATAGGGGTATGGTTTAATGTAGGGTTTTGGGTTAGGGTTAGACATACAGGTAAGAATAGGGGTAGGGGTAAGAGCTGGGTTTATGTTGATTTAGGGGTAGGGGTACAAAAATGGGTAGATTTGGGGGTAGGCATAAGGTTTGTGGTAGGTTTAGGTAAAGTTAGGGTTAGGGTAGGATTAGAGTTAGGTGTAGGGTTAGTGTTTGAGCTAGGGTTAGAATCAGGAGTAGAGGTAGTGGTAAGGTTAGATGTAGAGTTAGGCATAGTGTTAGGGGTAGCTTTAGGGTTAGACTTAAGTGTAGGATTTGGGTTAGGAGTATGGGTAGGTGTACTGGTAGGAGTAGGGGTAGGGGTTAAGGTAGGGGTAGGGGTAGTCATAGGATTAGGGTTAAGGTTAGGAGAATGGGTAGAGATAGGGGTCAGTTTAGGGGTATTTATAGGGTTAGCTGTATGTGTACGGTTAGGATTTGGGTTATGGTTAAGGGTAGGAATAGGTTTAAGTGTAGGGGTTGGTTTAGGTTTACAGGTAAAGTTCTGGTTTGGGGTAGGGGTAAGGGTAGGTTTAGGGGCATGTGTAGGTTTAGAAATAGGGGTATGGTTAGAGGTAAGGTTAGGGGTAAAGTTAGGTTTAGGGGCAGTGTTATGGTTAGGGATAGTGGATGATATAGGGGTAGATGTAGGGACAGGTTTAGGAGTTTGTATAGGGTTAGGTTTAAGGGGTAGGGTTAGTAGTAGATTAGCTGTAGGAATAGGGGTAGGGGTCAGTTTGGGGGTTGGTTTAAGGATATTGATAGGGTCTGAATTAGGGGTAGGCATTGTGCTAGGACTATGGGTAGAATTAGAGTGAGGAGTAGGATTAGGAGTAGGGGTAGGTGTTGGATTTGGTTTAGGTTTATGGGTAGAAGTAGGAGTTGATATAGGGGTGGGGTAAGGGTAGGAGTAGAATTTGGGATAGGGTTATGGGTAGGGTTATGGTTTTGTGTAGGGGTAGGGGTATAGGTAGGGGTAGCAGTAGGGTTAAAGTTATTGGTAGGAGTGAGGGTATTATTTGAGGTAGGGTTATTTGTAGGGGAGGGGTAGGGTTAAAATAGGGTTAGAGGTAGGTTTAGCAGTATAATTTAGGGCATAAGAGTAGGAGTAGGTATAGGGGTATGGGTAGATATATAGGTTTCGATAAGGGTAAGGTTATTGTTAGGTGTAGGGTTAGGTGTAAGGGTAATGTTAGGGTTAAAGTTAGGGTTAAGAGTTAGGGCAGGAGTAGGATTTGGGTAGGGGTAGGCTTAGTGTTAGAGTTGGTGTTAGGGGAAGTTTTAGGGGTAGGGGTAGATATAGTGGTACATGTAGGTTAAGCAGTAGGGTTAAGGGTATTTTAGGATTGAGGTTATGAGTAGGGTTTGGGATAGGAGTAGGGGTAAGGGAAGGGTTTTGGGAAAAGGTACATTTAGGGGTAGGTGTATGGTTATGGTTAGGGGTAGAGTTAGTGTTAGGGGTATGGTTAAAGGTAGGGGAAGAGTTAGAGTTAGGGTTAGGGGTAGAGTTAGTGTTAGGGTTAGGGTTAGGAATAGCAGAAGAGATATGTATGGAGTAGAAATAGAAATCTTGTAGGGTTAGGGATAGTGTTATGGGTAGTCTTAGAAGTAGGAGTAGGGGTAGGAATAGGGGTAGGGTATGGAGTAGTATTAGGAGTAGGATTTGTCGTAGGGTCAGGGTTTGTTGTACATTTAGGGTTAGGGTTATGGTTAGGTTTAAGGTTGGGGTTGGTGTAGGGTTAGTTGTAAGATTTGTGGTAGCTTTAGGGGTAGCATTAGGGTTAGGGGTAGAGGTAGGTATAGTGGTGGGGGTAGATATAGGGTTAGAGTTATGATTTGGGTTAGGGTTAGAGTTAGGGGTAGAGTTAGGGTAAGGGATAAATGTAGGTGTAGGGTTAGGTGTAGCTTTAAGTGTAGGGTGAGGATTAGGTTTTAGGGGTAGGATTAGGTTTAGGGGTAGGTTTAAGGGTAGGGATAGAATTAGGAGTAGGGTTAGAAGTAGGGTTAGGTGTAGGGGTAGTGATATGATTAGAGTTTGTCTACAGTTTGGGTTAGAAACAAGGGATAGGTTTAGGAGTAGTTTTAGTGGTAGAATTAGTGTTAGGGGTAATAGTAGGTGTAGGGTTAGGGGTAGGATTAGTTGTAGGGGTAGGCGTAGTTTTAAGGTTAGGGTATGGTTAAAGTAGGGTTAGTGGTAGGATAGGGTAAGGTTAGTGGTAGGGTTAGGGACAAAGTTAGGGTAATCTGTAGGGCTAGGGGTAGGCTTAGAGGTAGGTTTAGGGGTAGGATTTTGGGTAGCGTTAGGGTTATGTTTAGGGTTAGGTTTAGGTTTATGTGTATGGTTAGGTTAATGATTTGGTATGGTTTGCGATAGGATTAGGTGTACGGGTAGGGTAGGTTTAAAGGTAGAGGTAGGGGTAGGGTTTGGATTAGGTTTGGGGTTGGACTTCAGGTTGTGTTAGTGTTAGGGAGAGGAATAGAGGTAGGTGTAGAGTTAGATGTAGGTGTAGTGGTAGGGTTACAGTTAGGGTTAGGGATAGGTGATTGCTTAGTGGTAGGTGTATGGGTAGGTTTATGGTTAGAGTTAGGGTTAGATTTAGAGGTCAGCATAGGTTTATATGTACTTTTATAAGTTCTTTATAAATTTTGGTTATTTACCCCTTATCAGATGTGCTGTCGAATATGTTATCCCATTGTGTGGTTTGTCTTTTTATTCTGTTCTTATTGAATTTAGCTGTGCAAAAACTTTTTAGTTTGATATAGTCCCATTTGTTTATCCTGCCTTTTATTTCATTTACCCATGGAGATAAATCAGTAAATATATTGCTGCGACATGTCGGAGAGCTTACTGCCTAAGAAGCTTACTTCTTCAAAAATGCTTATGGTTTCATGGCTTACATTTAAGTCTTATGCACTTTGAGATTGTTTTTGTGAATGATGTAAGTTGATGGTCTAGTTTCATTGTTTTGGAGGTAGATGTCCAATTTTTCCAACACCATTTGCTAAAGAGGCTGTCTTTACTCCATTGTATATTCTTTCCTCCTTTGTCAAATATCAATTATCCATAAAGGTGTGGGTTTATTTCTGGGTTCTCTATTCTGTTCCATTGATCTATATGCCAGTTCTTATGCCAGTACCAGGCTATCTTGAGTACAATGGCCTTGTAGTATATGTTGATATCCGGAAGAGTGATACCTCCTGCTTTATTTTTTCTGTTTAAGATTGCTGAGGCTATTCATGTTTTTTTTAGGTTCCATATAAATTTTTGGAATATGTGTTTTATATCTTTGAAGTATGTCATTGGTATTTTAATTAGCATTGCATTGAATTTATAAATTATTTTGGGTAATATAGACATTTTAATGATGTTTATTCTTCCTAACCATGAGCACGGTATATGCTTCCATTTGTTTGTATCTTCCTTGATTTCTTTTATCAATGTTTTATAATGTTCCAACTACAAGTCCTTAACCTCCTTGGTTGAATTGACTCCTTAGTACTTTATTTTTTCGGTTGCAATAGTGAAGTGGATTGTTTCCTTAATTTCTTTTGCTGACAGCTCATTGGTATATAAAAATGCCTCCGATTTCTGAGTATTAATTATCTATACTGCCACCATGCTGAATTCATTTATCAGGTCCAGTATTTTTTGACTGACACCTTAGGGTTTTCTATATACAATATCATATCATCTGCAAATAATGACATTCTTCTTTTCCTATTTGCATGCCTTTTATTTCTTCTTCTTGTCAGATTGTTGTAGCTAGGATTTCCAGAACAATGTTAAATAAGAGTGGTGAAAGGGGGAACCCCTGCCTGGTTCCTGATCTTAAGGGTATTGCTTTTAATTTTTGCCCATTAAATATGATGTTTGCTGTGGGTTTGTCGTAGATGGCCTTTATCATGTTAAGGAATGTTCCCTGTATTCCCACTTTACTTAAAGTTTTTATCATAAATGGGTGCTGGATTTTATCAAAAACTTTTTTTATATTCAAATTATCATGTGATTTTTGTCCTTCCTTTTGTTTATGTGATGAATCACATTGATTGATTTGCGAATATGGAACCAGCCTGGCCTCTCCAGAATAAATCCCACTTGATCATGAAGTATTATTTTTTTCATATATTGCTGGATTCGGTTGGCTAATATTATGTTGAGAATTTTAGCATCTAAATTCATTAGGGATATAGGCCATAATTTTCTCACTTTGTGTTGTCTTTGCCCAGTTTTGGGATCAGAATTATGCTCGCCTCATAAAATAAGTTTAGAAGACTTCCTTCTTCTTGAATTTTTTGAAATAGCTTGAGGAGGATAGAAGTTAGTTCTTCTTTGAATTTTTGGTAGAATTCACTTATGAAACCATCAGGCCTAGGACTTTTCTTTTTCAGGAGTGTTTTGATAACTGTTTCTATCTCATTTGTTGTAATGGGTCTGTTTAGGTGTTCTGATTCTTCCAAATTGATTTTTGGAAGATTATATGATTCAAGAAATTTGTCCATTTCACCTAGGTTGTCTAATTTTTTGGCATAGAGTTCTTCATAGTATTTTCTTACAATGCTTTGTATTTCTGTTGTGTCAGTTGTTAATTCTCAACTGTCATTTCTAATTTTATTTCTTTCAGTCCTCTCTCTTTTTTTCCTGGTTAGTCTTGTTAAAGGTTCATCAATCTTGCTTTCCTTTTGAAAGAACCAGCTCCTGGTTTCATTGATCCTCTGTATTGTTTCCTTAACCTCTATGTCATTTATTTCTGCCCTGATCTTTATTATTTCCTTCCTTCTACTGGTCCTTGGCTTTATTTTTTGTTGTTTTAGTAGCTCTTTTAGATGCAGGGTCAGGTTGCTTATTTGAGCTTTTTCTAGCTTTTTTTGGTATGCCTGTAGTGCAATGAACTTTCCTCTCAGTACTGCTTTTGCTATGTTCCATAGATTTTGAGTTGATGTATGCTCATTATCATTCATTTCTAGAAACTTTTTTATTTCTGCTTTGATCTCACTGTTAATCCATTCATTATTTAATAACATGCCATTTAGTTTCCAAGTGTTTGAGTATTTTTCAGTTTTTCTTTTGTGGTTATTTTCTAGTTTCATGGCATTGTGATCAGAGAAAATGCTTGATATGATTTCAATCTTCTTAAATTTATTGAGATCATTTTTGTGTCCTAACATGTGGTCTATCCTAGAAAATGTACCATGAGCACTTGAGAAGAATGTATATTCTACTGCTTTAGGGTGAAAAGTTCTGAAGATATCTATTAAATTGAGTTGATCTAGTGTATCCTTTAAGTCTGCTGTTTCTTTATTGATTTTCTTTCTTGAGGATCTATCCAGTGTTGTTAGTGGGGTACTGAAATCCCCTACTATTATAGTATTGCTGTTAATCTCACCCTTTATATCCATCAAAGTCTGCTTTATGTATGTAGGGGCTCCTATATTTGGTGCGTTGATATTTATAATAGTTATATCTTCCTTTTAAATTGTTCCCTTTATTATTATATAGTGTTCTTCTTTATCTCTTACTACAGCCTTATTTTTTAAAGTTCATTTTGTCAGATATAAGTACTGCTACCCTGGCTTTTTTGTCATTTCCATTTATATGAAATATTTTTTTCCATCCTTTTACCTTCAGTCTATGTGTATCTTTTGTTTTAAGGTGTGTCTCTTGTAGACAGCATATGTATGGGTCGTTTTTTTATCCACACAGATACCCTATCTCTTTTGATTGGATCATTTAATCCATTTACTTTTAAGGTTATTATTGATATGTAATTGTTTATTGCCATTTTATTCTTTAAAGCTGTATTCTTCTTTTGCTATATTCTTTTCTCCCTTTGAACTGTTAACAACAGGTCCTGTAGTATCTCTTGCAGAATTAGTTTGGTTTTAATTAATTCTTTCAGGCTTTCGTTGTCTGGGAAACTCTTTATTTCTCCTTCAATTTTAAACGTTAACCTTGCTGGATAGAGTAGTCTTTGTTGTAGGTTCTTGTTCTGAATTACTTTGAATATATCTTGCCATTCCCTTCTGGCCTCAAGTGTTTCCATTCAGAAGTCCGATGTCATCCTTATGGGGGCTCCTTTGTAGGTAATAGCCCTTTTTCTCTAGCTGCTTTTAAAATTTTCTCTTTATCCCTTAGCTTTGGTATTTTAACTATGATGTGTCTTGGTGTAGATTTTTTGGGTTTGTCTTTAATGGAGTTCTGTGTGCTTCTTGAATGTGTGGAATGTTTCCCAGCCTTAATTTAGGAAAGTTTTCTGCTATGATTTGATTGAACAAAGTTTCCATTTCTTGTCCTCTCTCCTCTTCTTCAGGAACCCCTATGATGTGAATGTTGTTTCTCTTCGTGTTGTCACAGAGCTCTCTTAGAGTTTCCTTACATTTTTTGAGTCTCTTTTCTTTTCTCTGCTCTGCTTCTGTGCCTTTGTTTATTGTGTCCTCTAGCTTTCTGACTCAATCCTCAGCATCTTTCATTCTGCTTTTAATTTCTTCCATTGTGGTCTTCAGTTCTGATACTGTAGTCATTTCTGTCTGATTCTTTTTTATTTCAATTTTCCTTTTTATACTTGTTATCTCTTTATTTAGGTGTTCATAGTGACTATCCATTGTTACTCTAAATTCTTTGAACATCCTAACTATCATTATTCTAAATTTTACATCTGGTAATTTGGTTATATCTGGTTCATTCAGGTCCTTCTCTGGGGATTTCTCTTGATTCATTATTTTGCATTTCTCTGCCTCCCCATTTTGTCTGTGTATAAGAAGGTTGTGGCCACTGGAGTCTAGTAGGTGTTGCCTTTCTGTTCTCTAGGTGTGGTCTGTCTGCAGGCCTGCCACCCCCTCTGCTGCTTCCTAGGGTGGTTGGGTATGGGCATTGCCAGTGCCAGCCCACTGTTGCTTTGCTGTGATTTCCGTCTCTCCTCCGTGGGAGGTGCTGTCACTCAAGCCACAAGCCTCAGCACCAAAGGTAGATGTGAGCACCTTTGCTCAGCTGCGGACCCAGCCTGTTTCCGGGTTTCCTTCCAGCCCCCGCAGTCAGAGCCTGCTCGCCACAGTTTCACGGGTTGGACGGGGCTTTTGACATGCTCTCAGCTGTGAGCCTTTGCCCATCCAGAGCTTTAGCCCCTCCCTCAAGGCCAGGGCCCTCCTGCACAGGATTGCAAACCACAGTATTTGGCTGGGCATGGCTGCTGGCATGCGCTCAGCTGCAAACTTTCACTTGTCCCCACGTTCAGAGCCAACTCATGCACGCAGGATGGCAAACAGTGGTTTCTCAGGCCTGTTGGAGCTGCTGGTATGCACTCAGCTGTGAGCTTCTGCTCATGTGGGGCTCTAGCCCCACCCCTGCGTTCAGAGCCAACTTGCGCATGCAGGATGGCAAACCGCGTTTCTCGAGCCGGTTGGGGCCACTGGCGTGAGCTCAGCCGCAAGCCTCCACCCATCCCTGGACCTAGCCCCGTCTCCGTGATCAGGGCCGGCTTGTGCAAGGTCGTAGAGCAGATCTCTGCCCATTCCTGGCCTCCCACTTTTCCCCCGCAGGAGGGGCTACAGGCGGGCCCACAGCTGCCAGACCACTTTCGTGCATCCCTTCTACCCCTGCTGGGCTTGACCAAGCTCACACTGGCGGGCCTCCGACCCTGCCAACAGAACTGCGTTTCAACATCCCGCCGCCACAGTCCCTCCAACAACCCTCAGCAGAGTGAGAAGAGACCCCCACAGCTCAGACCCTAACACTCCATACTGTAGACCTGGAAGCTTCCTCCATCTAAGCAGCTCTACTCTAAGTGCCGCGGGAGAGCTTGTTTGGCTGGTGTCCTGTCTCTCTTTGCTGGTATTGCTAGTTCCAGTGGAAATATGTATGGGTCATTTTTTTATCCACACAGATACCGTTTTTGATTAGGGAAGTGACTTAGCCCAGCGGTTAGGGTGGCTGTCCCTCAGAGTGTTTGTCCCTGTGGCTTCCAGTTTACTCGCTCTTCCCACTGCTCTGGTCCTCTCCTCTGACCCCGTTCCCTGGAGCTTCGGGTGAGTAGCTGTGAGAGAGGTTTTCTGAGCTGTCCCTTTAAGAATAGTGGGTCGCGCCTGACCAGGCAATGGCGCAGTGGATCAAGTGTTGGACTGGGATGTGGAAGACCCTGGTTCAAGACCCCAAGGTTGCCAGCTTGAGCGCAGGCCTATCTGGCTTGAGCAAAAGCTCGTCAGCTTGGACCCAAGGTCGCTGGCTCCAGCAAGGGGTTGTTCGGCCTGCTGAAGGCCAGCGGTCAAGGCATATGTGAGAAAGTAATCAATGAAAAACTAAGGTGTCCAACGGCAATGAAAAACTAATGATTGATGCTTCTCACCTCTCTCTGTTCCTGTCTGTCCCTCTCTCTGTCCCTGTAAAAAAAAAAAAAAAAGAATAGTGTGTCTGAAAAGACTGTCTCTTTCTCACGAACAATACTGTCCAAACGCCTCTTCTAGGCTCTGGGACTGCAGTCTGGGGCTTGGTTCCTAGGACCCAGGTCCCTCCCTCTCCACCAAACTCTCCTCCCGCCACGCGGGTCTCTCCAGGCTGCTGTTCGCTCCACGGAGCTGGGCAGCCCTCTTTGCGTTTTCACTATTCCTACCAGTCTCAATGTGGCTTCTTCTGTGTTCCTTGAAGAGTCCACTTAGTTTAGTTCAAAGTTGGTTTATCCAGATGATGGTTCTTAAAATTGAGTTATAATCCACTTTGGTACTGGGAGTAGGAATTTGGTACGTCCGCCTACTCCATCGCTATCCTGCTCCCTCGCCGGGGTGTCTCGTCCCATAAATTTTGAGTTGATGTATGCTCATTATCATTTGTTTCTAGGAACTTTTTTATTTATTCTTCGATCTCATTGCTAATCCATTCGTTATTTAATAACATGCTATTTAGTTTCCAACTGTTTGTGTATTTCTCAGTTTTTCTTTTGTGGTTAATTTCTAGTTTCATGCCATTGTGATCAGAGAAAATGCTTGATATGATTTCAATCTTCTTAAATTTGTTGAGACCACTTTTGTGTCCTAACATGTGGTTTATACTAGAGAATGTACCATGAGCACTTGAAAAGAATGTATATTCTTCTGCTTTAGGGTGAAAAGTTCTGAAGATATTCATTAAATCGAGTCGATCTAGTGTATCCTTTAGGTCTGCTGTTTCTTTGTTAATTTTCTTTCTTGAGGTTCTATCCAGTGATGTTAGCAGGGTATTAAAATCCCCTACTATTATAGTATTGCTGTTAACCTCACCCTTTATATCCATCAAAGTCTGCTTTATGTATGTCGGGGCTCCTTTATGTATGTTCGGTGCTTAGATATTTATAATGGTTATATCTTCCTGTTGAATTGTTCCCTAAATCATTATGTAGTGTCCTTCTTTGTCTCTTACTACAGCCTTTGTTTTAAAGTCCATTTTGTCAGATATAAGTTTTGCTACCCTGACTTTTTTTTCATTTCCATTTGCATGAAATATTTTTTTCCATCCTTTTACCTTCAGTCTATGTGCATCTTTTGTTTTAAGGTGTGTCTCTTGTAGACAGCATATGTATGAGTCTTGTTTCTTTATCCACGCAGCTACCCTATGTCTTTTGATTGAATCATTTAATCCATTTACATTTAAGATTATTATTGATATGTAGTTGTTTATTGCCATTTTATTCTTTAAAGCTGTATTCTTCTTTTGCTATATTCTTTTCCCCCTTTGAACTGTTTACAACTGGCCCCTTTGTATCTCTTGAAGGATTGGTTTGGTTTTCATGAATTCCTTGAGGTTTTTTTGTCTGGGAAGCTTCTTATTTTTCCTTCAATTTTAAACGTTAACCTTGCTGGATAGAGTAGTCTTGGTTGTATGTTCTTGTTCTTCATTACTTTAAATATATCTTGCCATTCCCTTCTAGCTTCAAGTGTTTCTGTTGAGAAGTCAGATATCCTTATGGGGGCTCCTTTGTAGGTGATAGCCTTTTTTTCTCTAGCAGCTTTTAAATTTTTCTCTTTATCACTTAGCTTTGGTATTTTAATTATGATGTGTCTTGGTATAAATTTCTTTGGGTTTCTTTTTAATGGAGTTCTCTGTGTTCCTTGAACATATGAAATGTTTTCTAGCCTTAATTTAGGGAAGTTTTCAGCTGTGATTTGATTAAACAAAGTTTCTATCCCTTGTTCTTTCTCTTCCTCTTCAGGAACCCCTATGATGCAGATGTTATTTCTCTTTATGTTGTCACAGAGCTGCCTTAGAGTTTCCTCACATTTTTTGAGTCTCTTTTTTTTTCTGCTCTGTTTCAGTGCCTTTGTTTATTTTTCCCTTTAACTCTGATTCGATCCTCAGCTTCATCCATCCTGTTTTTAATTCCTTCAATTGTGTTCTTCAGTTCTGATACTGTATTTGTCATTTCTGTCTGATTCGTTTTTATTATTTCAATTTCCTTTTTTATACTTGCTATCTTTTATTTAGGTGTTCATAATGACTATCCATTGTTGCTCTAAGCTCTTTGAACATCCTAACTATCATTATTTTAAACTCTGCATCAGGTAGTTTGGTTATATCTGATTCATTCAGGTCCTTCTCTGGAGATTTCTCTTGATACTTTGGGTTGCATTTCTCTGCCTGCCCATTTTGTCTGTGTGTAAGAAGGGTTTGGCTACTGGAGTCCAATGGGTGTTGCCTCTGTGTTCCCTAGGTGTGGTCTGTCTACAGGCCTGTCACTCCTCTGCCGCTGCCTAGGGCAGTTGGGTGTGGGTGTTGCTGGTTCCAGCCGCTGCAGCTGCTGCTGCCGTCTCCACCTCACTTCCTTGGGAGCAGCTGTGTTCTTTGCCAGGTTCTATAATCTTCAGCTGGTCTCAGCCTCTGTCCCTCTCCCACACCACACTCAGGCCATTCGCCCGGGCACCAAGGTCAAAGGTGAGCACTTTTGCTCAGCTGCGGGTCCCTGTCAGCCTGTTCCTCTGGCCGGGAGGGGCTCCTGGTGCATGCTCAGCTGCGAGCCATGTTTCCGCCCCGCCCCTGCCAACCTTGGCTTCTCTGCTGAAAGAGACAGCTGATGCGCGCTCAACTGCAAACCCAGGCTTCTACCCCACCTCTGCAGGCAAAGCCGGTTTGTGCAGGGCTTCAAGCCTCAGAGGCCAGTTGAGGCTGAGCTCTCGCTCGCCACTGCCCAGCAGCGTATCTCTGCCCATTCTGGGCTCCCACTTTTCCCCCGCCAGTGGGGTTGCAGGTGGGCCCACAGTTGCCAGACCACTTTTGCGCATCCCGTTCGCCCCCTCTGGGCTAGACCGAGTTCATGCCCACTGGCTTGGCCTCTGCCCCGCCGACAGAACCGTGCTTCCATGTCCCGCTGCCACCTGTCCTCCAGCAAGACCTCAGCAGTATGGGTGGGGACACTGCAGCTCAGACCTTAACACTCCATACTGTAGTCCTGAAAGTTCCTTCCTTCAAAGTGACTGTTCTCTAATTGCTACAGGAGAGCCTGTTTGGCTGGTGTCCTGCTTCCCCTTGCTGGTTCCAGAGGAAATATTTTTTCAGATTTGTGGAGTGACTCAGCCCAGGGTTTAGGGTGGTTGTCCCTCAAAGCTCTTCTCCCTGTGCCTTCCAGACTGCACTCTCTTCCTGCTGCTCTGGTCCTCTCCTCTCTCCCTGCCCCCCAGAGTCCCAGGTGAGTGGTTGTGAGAGAGGTTTACTGTGTCATCCCTTTAGGAAGAATCCTGGGTCTGAGACAACTGTCTCTTTCTCACAAACAGTATCCTAACCTGTTTCACAGCTAAATACTGTCCATACGCCATGGGGCTGTATGCTGGGGCTTTGTTCCTGGGACCCAGGTTCCTACCCTTCTGCTGGCCTCTCCTCCTGCCACACGAGTCTCTCCGGGCTGCCTTTCACTCCAGGCAGCTGGGCAGCCCTTTGCACATTTTTGTTTTTCTTACCAGTCTCAATGTTGCTTCTTCAGTACTCCCCAGTTGAAGAGTCCTCTCAGTCCAGTTCAATGCTGGTTTATCCAGATGATGGTTCTTAAAATTAAGTTCTAATTTACTTTGGTTCTGGGTGTTGGAAGTTGGTACGTCCACTTACTCCATCGCCATCTTGCCCCCACACACATGTACTTTTAGAGTAGGGTTAGGGTTAGGCATAGGGAAAGGGTTGGGGGTAGGAGTAGATGTAGGGTTATAAGCAGGGGTAGGGGTAGAGATTGGCATAGGAATAAGGTTTTGGTTAGTGTTAGGGTTAGAGTAGGATAAGTGTTAGGATTAGGGTTAGGAGAAGGGTTAGAGATAGGGTTAAGGTTAGGAGAAAGTGTAGGGTTAAGGCAAGGAGTTGTGGTAGGGGTAGGTGTAGGGTTAGAGGTAGGGTTGCTCCATTTTAACCTTTTTTTTAATGCCCGAGTTGGAGACCATGGAGCCATCCTCAGCACCTGGGGCCAACTTATTCCAATCAAACCTTGGTTATAGGAGGGGAAGAGAGAGAGATAGATATGTGTGGAGACAGGGTAAACAAGCAGATTTTTGCTTCTCCTATGTGCTCTGTGGGGAATCAAATCCTAGCCATCCACAAGCTGGCCAATACTCTACCACTGAGCCAACCAGCCAGGGTCCAGTATATTTTTTATTCTTGTTCTTTTATTGGATGTTCATATGACTTTGTATTTATGTCTATATGAATTAGGAAATAATGGCTAACCTCCCAGCCTTAAAATCATGACCTTCTGTGTAGAAGCAGGCTCTGTATAGGCTGTGTGTGCAGGCCAGTGGAAGCCAAATAGGTGCCTAAGGGCACTGGCCTACAATGCCAAATGGCTTTCCTGCTTCTACCCTTTATTTTGTACCAAAATGGGTTCTGGGGGTGTTTCTGGAACCATGCTACAGTGAACTTGCAGGGAGATCTGAGCCCCCAACCTGTGTAGGTGGATGGGGGCATAAACAATGACACCAGCCCCTCCAACCTTGGGAATTCTCTCAGTCTTAGGAGAACTTGCATAGTTCCCAGCCTTCTCATAATAGTCTTTGTCTTGCTTGTTGTCTAGAAAGAAACCTTGTGTAGAAATGTGTTCTGTGTGAGCTCCACATGCTGGGCATTTGGGGAGAAGCAGGTTGGAGCTGGGCAAGCACTTATAGTGCCTGGGACACTGGCTTGCTGCGCTGGAGTGGCCAGGCAGGTGAGGCAGGGAGGCCAGTTGCATGTAAAGATGCCCTGTTGTTCCTACTTACTTTCTTTGTTCAGAGGCAGCATCTGTGGTGATCTTGCAGGAAGGTGTATAGGTAGAGAGACCATAAACATTGTTGCTCACCAGTTTCTCTAGAGCTTTTCCAGCCTTGTCCATACAGTTTGTGTTCTTGTTTGTTGTTCAGAAGTTGTTTGGAATGAGTACTTGCTCTCCCTATATGTATATACAGCGTCTTCTTCTGCCACTGCCATCTTTGACCTCCTCAGTTTTCTAATTTATAACAAGAACATAAGTCTAGATTATGTTATTCCCTCATGGTCAGAAGCAGAAGTTCCATAAAATAATTTGAGGTAGGTTCAAAGGTATTACTGCCCAATAAGAGTTTAGAGATATAAATGATGAGGAAAAGGGGTGAAAGGAAATACTGAAGTATAGAACTAAACAGTAAAGTCAGACATGATATCAACACACGAAATGCATGTTCTTTGTACCTTTGTTAACAGTAAAGATCTCCCATTAATTTGGCTTTGATCTTCTCAGAAGCCAGAGTAAAGACAGAGAGATTGTCAGTGACAAGGTTTATAGTATCTATAAATAGGACAGACATGATGCTTCTGAGAGACACAACTTTTCCTGGTACTAAGATGTGTGAATGAACATTTTTTAGATGTTTTTAAAAAGGAACACTATGTCATATGGGATCAATGGTCCCAGAACTGCCTTCACTATCCTACAGTGTCCAGAAAGCCCAGGCACAGAGGTGAAGAATCAGTATCTTAATGGTTGGGACCTTGAAATCTATGTTTTTAAAGTTCATAAGTAATTTTAAAGTTAATGCTAGCCTAGGAGTGTCAAACATCCAGAAATAGCAAAATTAAAACTACAAATTCAATAGACAGTATTAGGTAAGGATTTATTGTGTGTATAAGAACAGTTCACAACAGGGAGCTTTTAGTTTTAAATACCGGTAACTCATGACATGATATTACAGGGTGACTTATAAAGTCAAAATGAGACAGTTGTTTTACTTTTACAGTGTTTGGTTATTACAATAGGGGCTTCCAGCCCACAAGGGATTAGTTAATGGTGATTATTGTATATCATTTTAGGAAGATGATTTAAGTTTTTAAATGATTATCAGAGGCTGTTACAAGAAGCACCCAAGTTAACAAGTTCACTTATTTTGCAGAGTAAGCTAAATTTTTATTTATGTGACTTAAATTGTTTCGTCTGCTCAGGAAATTTCAAGTCCAATCTTCATTTGTACTTAATTTTAACAGGAACCATGGATAATTTTAAATTGTATTTTCAGTCACTCTTCACAATAAATAAAATAGCAAATCTTCCATGACTGTTTTGTAATGCAAGCTTTATTCAGCCTGTTTCCAAATCCCAACTCAATAAAGATGATTACATGAATGAATAAATAAAGTCCAAGTGTGCATTGTTCTGATGACTACCTGTATCTAGGGATAAAAGTAGGACTAATCAGATAGTTGAATAGATTGTATAGTTTCTAGACAATTCACTATACATACACCATTAACGATGCATAGATCATATCTTCCAGCTACATTTTGGTGCAAGTAGCAGCAGACCTCTACATTATATTCCCACAGTCAAACATTGGTTTTGTGAATTAATGAATTTGTGTTAATTTGGACACAGCTGAAAGAGAGAGAAAATTTTTAAAAAGTGTTTATTTAAGAAGGCCGCCCTCTTCTCACTGATAAATAAGTACAGAAATGAGTGGCACAGGCAGTGAGTGCTAAGAGTTCAGAGAGAAGAGAGATTCTGTTTACTGAGACATTTAGAATTTGAAGCTCAAATTGAGCCTTAAAGTTACCTTGAAGGTTTGCAGAGAAAAAGCTGATTGAGAAGGATATTCTTTTCTGCAGTCATGATAGGAACAAAAATTTTAAGAACTTCATTTTAGAAGGCTTGACTAGTTGGAATATAAGTTTGACCTTTTAGGAAGAAGTGAAGCATGATTAGGAAGATATTTTTCATCCAGTTCATCAAGTACCTGAAGTACCTGAATACCAGAATATATTTGGGCCCTTTTTAAACATGGTCAATTAGCTCACTTGGTTAGAGTGTCCTCCTGATATGCTAAGGTTGTGGTTTTGATTCCCAATGAGGGCACATATGAGAATCACCCAGTGGATGCACAAAAAATTGTAACAACAGATCTATATTTCTCTCTCTCTCTCTCTCTCTCTCTCTCTCTTTCTTTCCCTTACTCTCTCTCTAAAATCAATCAATTAAAAATAATTAAAGGCCTTAGCCGGTTGGCTCAGTGGTAGAGTGTCAGCCCGGAGTGTGGAAGTTCCAGGTTCAATATTCAATTCCTGGCCAGGGCACACAGGAGAAGCACATATCTGATTCTCCACCCCTCCCCCTCTCCTTTCTCTCTGTCTCTCTCTTCCCCTCCTGCAGCCAAGGCTCCATTGGTACAAAATTGACTGGGACACTGAAGATGGCCCCATGGCCTCTACCTCAGGCACTAGAATGGTTCCGATGGCAATGGAGCAATGACGCAAATGGGCAGAGCATCACCCCCTATTGGGAATACCAGGTGGATCCTGGTGGGGTGCATGCAGGAGTATGTCCGTCTGACTCCCTGCTCCTCACTTCAGAAAAATACACATGCACACACATACACACACACACACACACACACAAATTAAAGACAGTGAGGAATACCAATCTATCTGTGTAGTATATCAAGATAATTAGAATTTTTGTGTGTGTGAGAGAGAGATAGGGACAGAGAGAGGGACAGGCAGGAAGGGAGAAAGATGAGAAGCATCAATTCTTCATTGCAGCATCTAAGTTGTTCATGATTGCTTTCTCATATGTACCTTGATCAGGGAGCTACAGAAGAGTGAGTGTCCCCTTGTTCAAGCCAGCGACCTTGGGCTCAAGCCAGCAACTTTGAGCTTCAAGACAGTGCCCATGGGGTCATGTCTATGATCCCATGCTCAAGCTAGCAATGCTGCGCTCAAGCTGATGAGCCTGTGCTCAAGCCAGATGAGCCCATATTTACGCCTGAAAATTCAGGGTTTGAGCCTGGGTCCTCTGTGTCCCAGTCCAATGCTCTATCCACTGCACCACCCCCTGGTCAGGCTAGGGTAGAATCTTGAAATCTAACCACCAGCCTCATGGCAACAAAGGTCTTGGGAGTCGGGGTTAAGGAGTTGTGGTGAAGTAGAAAGAAGAAGGCATAAAGACAATGTTTTATACAAGTAAAATAACTGGTCGGGGGTTTTGCCAGTTGGCTCAGTGGTAAAGAGTTGGCATGGTGTGTGGATGTTCCAAGTTTGATTCTTGGTCAGGGCACATAGGAGAGGCAACCATCGGTTTCTCTACCACTCCTCTTTCTCTCTCTCTGGCTTCCTCTCCAGCTGCCATGGTTCGATTGGTTTGAGCACATTGGCTTCAGGCACTGAGGATGGCTCTGTGGAGCCTCCACCCAAGTACTAAAAATAGCTCAGTTGCGAGCATGACCCCAAATGGGCAGAGAATCAACCCCAGATGGAGGGTTTCCAGGTGGATCCTGGTTGGGGCGCATGTGGGAGTCTTTCTTTCTATCTTCCTTCCTCTCACTTGGAAAAGAAAATAAAAATGGTTGGCTCATTCTTCCCAATGAATTAGGAATGCCATTCTTAATCTTGAACTCCTAAGACATCTGACCACAGTGTAACTTTTTAACTTAATTCTCATTACTTTCTCACAGGAAAAGAGGGATATTCATTTTTCCTAAGACATGATTTAACTGTGTATTTCATCTGCTGCTCTTCTTCCTTTCATGCCCTGTCCTCCCACTCTATGCTGACCTTTTGAAATCCTTTCTAATCTTAAATGTTTCTTGTGCTATGAAAATGTTTCTGTCCCATGAAAACTGTATATAACCTTTAATCCACGTGAATCCCTAGAGCCTGTTGTATTTCTTTCTTAACCTTATATTTTGCTTTACATGATTGTGTCAGCCCCTAGTTTCATTCTGTATATTCTTTGAGTTCAGGGACTGACTATATCTTGTTTATTTTTTACCACTTAACAAAGGCTCCATATGTAATTTGAGCTTTTATAAAATGCTTTTTAAAACTGAGTAAATAGCTATCAGAAAATAACTAAATAGATTTATCATAAAAAGGCATAGTTAAGATATATTTTTAAATGCACCTGTTCATATTTACTGAGTTATACAATCTGTATGTGTGGATTTAACTACATAGAGTTAATCATTGCTTCTAAGATCTTTTAGCAGCCTGGTTACACAGTGCTCGTATAACTGATCTGAATGAGGCATCATGCACACTTTTCTGTAAAGGAGCAGAGAGTAAATCTTCATGACTTCCACATGGTCTTTATCCCATATTCTTTGTTTATTTTACAATAGACTGTAGCTTCTGGTTGTAGATGGGTACCTGGGACCTAGACAGGGAATCCCCTTGTTCCTTACCTCCATTGCGTAAAAGTTTTTTGTTTTCCTTATGTTTCAGTTTGTTCCTTGGTGAACTATTATTCACTGACACTACCTTCAAAACAATTAGTATCACAAAAATAGACAACCTGGTATGTATGTGCCTCTGATATGATACAATTGGAAATATACAGCACCTGTTCTGAGGTGTTTCTTAAAGTCTTTATCTTTTGGATATACTATAGTATACACCTTTATTTTAGAGATACCGAGCAGGGCACAATCAAGTTTACAGTTGTGAATATGCTAAGCACAGCTTATTCTTTTATTATTATTTATTAATTATTATATTATTTTCCATGTGAACAACTGTAAACCTACTTTTGTTACATACTGTAGATACTAAAATATTTACAAATGAATTGATATCATTTTTTTAAAAAAGAAGAAGTGGGGACATAAAAAGTAGGTTCGGGAATTGGCAGATTTGTTTTATAAAGGGCCAGCCTGTAAATATTTTAGATTGTGTAGACCATATGCACCATTATTCAAGTCTACTCTTGTTGCCCTAAAGCAGTCTTATACCATATGTAAATAAATGAACCTGACTGTATTTTTAATAAAACTATTGACAGAAACAAGCAGTTGTCCAACTTAACCTGCAAGCCTCACTCTGGGTCTGGGTGAAATGAGACTGGTCACTTGTTGGTAATGATTAAAGTCACGTGATGGGCACAGTGGGGTTTATTGCACAGTGGGGTCACTCCTATTGTCATGTATGTTTGAGGTATTCCACAATAAAAAGCTAAGATAAGTCTTTTAAAGAGATAAGTTATTACAAAGAAAAGACTCATCATTTGTTTATTTAAATTTATTCATAAAAATTGTTTTATCACTTTTGAAGTTATTTCTTATACTAGCTTCACTACAGATTTCATTGCAGCAATAGGAAGAGGAAAACACCAAAATCAAGCAATTGCTTATGAAAACCAAGAAAGAACTGGCAGATGCAAAGCAATCAGTATGTTAATTTCTCATTTTCACATTTCAATACTTATTTACAGTGTATTCATGAATGATTCTTTTATTTAAACAAGGTTCTCATTCTGTAGGAAACAGACAACTTAATGAATGCTTCAAGCATCTTTAAAGAGTGAGCTAGAGGCAAGTCAGCAACAAGTAGAAGTCTACAAAGTAAAACTCCTTTTAATTCTTAAGATTTAGAAAAACTTTTTCATGTAGAAGTAAGGTACCATTTAGGTATTTTGCTAAATGTGTATACATATACAGATACATATGTATCAATAGTTGGCACCACATATGTATACACTCAGTTGGCACCACACAGCTTCAGGTTTCATATCCTCAGGTTCAGCCATTCATGGATCAAAATAGTATTTTTGGTCCATAGTTGGAAATCTGCAGATGTGTGCATTCTTCTACCCCATTTTGTGAAAGGAACTTAAACTTTCATAAGGTTCCTGGAACCAATTCTCCACAGATACTGAGGGTCAATTACATTATTTTTCCTAAATATTCTTCTTCAATTAAACACCTCTTGAGGTATTTAATTAAACATTGAACTAGAAAATGTAGTCTGAAATTTTTTCATTATTGATTTTTTTTACTTTTATTTCATGAAAACTCATTTATTAAGAAAAAATTTTTTTCGAAGATGGCCATGGAGTAGGCAGACCACAGACTGCCATGTCCTGCAACAAAACTGGATTACAAATTAAAGAACAATCAGCATGAAAAACCAACTTTGGACTAAAACAACAGGACTCAAAAACCAAGGTGCACAGAAGAATCCACACTGATCCTGGTAGGAAGTATGGGGGCATGGTGAAAGCTCCCCTGCTCCCAGAAGTGAGGGAGGCTGAAGCTGAGGGTCCAGAAGGTCTCTCATTGTGAAGAAAGAGACACTGAGAGGTGGGGGTCCTCAGTCCCAGGACCAGAGCCCAAGACTAGAAACCCAAGGGCTGAAGAAGATAGCCTGACAGCATTGAGTGGGGAGAAGAGAGTTCTGTCTGTGGGAAGCAGCTGGTGAAAGGAGTTGCAGCTGTAAGGGCCAGTGCAGAAAATATTACTCACAGCCACTTGCCTGTGGCTCCGGGGATGAGGAGGGCTGAGAGGACTGGTTTTGCATGAGGAGAGTAGAGAGATTGAGACACAGGAACACAAATGGTGACAGGGAAAAGAAAACTTGTGCCGAGTCATTCTTCAGTGCCAAGGTGGCCACAGCTTGGGGAGGGTTCACTCCCTCCATCCTCCACAAGCCTAGCATGACCAGTTGACCCACCTCCAAAAAGCTCTCCACCTCCAATCAGAGTTAAACGTTGGTTGGAAAGGAGGAAGTAAAGAAGAGGGGCAGGGACTCAGGTTTCTAGGGAGACCTGAGCTACACCTCCCCTTTCATACAGAGAACAAGCCCCAACCCCAGAGAGTCACTGGTAAGACCACACCTTAAAGTTCTCAGAGGTCACACCTACCACATTCTTGGATAGTTTCAACTGGAGCCAAAAAGAAACAAGATATATCCACTTCCCTCCTCTTAAACACAGAAGCTCCCTGCTGGGATCAGCAAACACAGAAACTCCCTGCTGGACTCAACAAACAGCAGAAATTAAGACTTTTAAGCAGTTCTACTAATTAAGGAGAATTAAAATCTGAGAAACCAGCAGAGACTGAGGGATAAAGTTCTGGAGGAGAAGTTGCATTCCATAAACGAACCTCAAACCCACAACTCTAACAAACTTGCAAACTGCACACAGAAAGAATGGGATGACATAAAAATGTAAACCATATGAATCAACAAGAAAAATCCCCAGAAATAAAAACTGAATGAGATAAAAGTAACCAAATTACCAGATGCAGAGTAAAATGATGATTGTTAGGACGCATAAGGATCTCAGAGCTACAATAAGTGGACTTAATAAGCACCTAAATAAAGCAATTGCAAGCATCAAAAAGGACACTGAAATCATACAAAAGAATCAATCAGAAATGGCAATTACAATATCAGAAATGAAGACTACACTAGAAGGAATCAACAGCAGGCTGGATGAAGCAGAGGATCAAAACAGCAAATTAGAGGACAAGATAAATAGAAAACACAGAAACAGAGCAGCAAAAAGAAAAGAGGCTCAATAAGTCTGAGTAAACTATAAGAGAGCTCTGTGAAATATGAAGAGAAATAACAACCACATCATAGAGGTTTCTGAAGTAGAAGACAAAGAACAAGAAATAGAGAACCTATTTGAAAAAATCATAGCTAAAAACTTTTCTAAATTGATAAAGGGAAAAGTCACACAAGTTCAAGAAGCACACCAATGAGGCCTACATCAAGATACATAATAATTAAAATACCAAAGCTAGGAGATAAAGAAAAAATACTAAATGTAGCAAGAGAAAAGAAGTTAATTACCTATAGAGGAGCCCCCATAAGGATGACACTTGAGGCCAGAAGGAAATGGGAAGAAATATTTAAAGTAATGTAAAACAAGAACCTACAACCAAGACGTCTTTACCCAGCAAGATTATGGTTTAAAATAGAAGAAGAAATAAAAAGCTTCCCAAACAGAAAAACAAAAAACCTCAAGGAATTCATTACAACCAAATCTGTACTGCAGGAAATGTTAAGGTGTTTGCTGTAAAAAGAGCAAAGGGAAAAAAAATCAAGAAAAAGAGGATTATAGATCTAATGAATAAAATGGCAATAAACAACTACATATCAATAATAACCTTAAATGTAAATGGATTCAATGCTCTAATCAAAAGACATAAGGTAGCTGCATGGATAAGAAAACACAGGACTCATACATATGCTGTCTACAAGAGACTGACCTCAGAACAAAAGATACACATAGACTGAAAGTAAAGGGATGAAATAAAATCTTTCACACAAACAGAAAGAAAAAAAAGCTGGGGTAGCAATACTAATATCTGACAAAATAAACTTTAAAACAAAGGCTATAGTAAGAGATAAAGAAAGTCACTACATAATGATAAAAGGAGTATTACAACAAAATGATGTAACTATTATAAATATATATGTGCCTAATATAGGAGCACCTAAATATCTAAAACAGATTTTGATGGACAAAAGTGTCAAGATCAACAGTAATAGTAGGGGATTTTAATACCCCACTAACATCAATGGATAGAACCTCCAGAAAGAAAATTAACAAAGAAACAGCAACCTTAACTGACACACTAGATCAACTTGATTTAATAGATATCTTTAGAACCTTCCACCCCAAAGCAGCAGAATACACATTGTTTTCAAGTACTCACGGTACATTCTCCAGGATAGACCACATGTTAGGACACTACACAAGTCTTAATAAATTTAATAATATTGAAATCATATCAAGCATCTTCTCTGATCATAACAGCATAAAACTAAAAATCAACTACAATAGAAAAACATTCAAACACTTGGAGACTAAATAGTATGCTATTAAATAATGAATGGGTTAACATTGAGATAAGAAAGAAATAAAAACTTCCTTGAAACAAATGAAATAAACATACAACAACTCAAAATTTATGGGACACAGCAAAAGAAGTCCTGAGAGAGAAGTTCAGAGTATTACAGGCATACCTTAAGAAGCAAGAAAAAGCTCAAATTAACAACTTAACCCTGCACCTAAAAGAACTAGAATAAGAACAGCCAGTAAAGCCCAAAGGAAGTTGAAGAAAGGAAATAATAACAATCAGAGTGGAAATAAATGACATAGAGGCAAATAAAGATAATACAAAAGATCAATGAAACCAAGAGTTGGTTCTTTGTAAAGGTAAACAAAATTGATGAAACTGTAACCAGACTGATCCAGAAAAAAAGAGAGAGGGCGCAAATAAATAAAATTAAAACTGAGAGTGGAGAAGTAACAACTGACAAAGCAGAAATTCAAAGGATTGTAAGAAAATACTATGAAGAACTATATGCCCCAAAATGGGACGACCTTGATAAAATGGATAAATTTCTTGAAAAATATAATCAATTAAAAATCAATCTGGAAGAATCAGAACACCTAAACAGACCGAATATACCAAAAGAGATTGACACAGTTATCAAAAAACTTCCAAAAAACAAAAGCCTTTGGACTGATGGCTTCACAGGCAATTTTTATCAAATATTCAAAGAACTCCTATTTTTCTTAAGCTATTTCAAAAAATTCCAGAGGAGTGAAAACTTCCAAATCCTTTTATGAAGCTAACATAGTCCTCATTCCAAAACTAGGGAAAGAAACTACAAAGAAAGAAAACTATAGGCCAATATCCCTGATGAACTTAGATGCTAAAATTCTCAACAAAATGTTAGCAAATCAAATCCAGCAATACATTAAAAAAATTATACATCATGATCAAGTGGAATCTATTCTAAGGAGGCAAGGCTGGTACAATATTCACAAATCAATCAATGTGATTCATCACATAAACAAAAGGAAGGAGAAAAACCACATGACAATATCAATAAATGCAGTAAAAGCATTTGTTAAAATCCAGCACCCATTTATGATCAAAACTCACAGAAAAGTGGGGATACAAGGATCATACCTCAACATAATAAAGGCCATCTATGACAAACATACAGCCAACATCATTCTTAATGGGCAAAAATTAATAGCAATCCCCTTAAGATCAGCTGCTCTTATTCAACACCATTCTTATTCAACATAGTTCTGGAAGTCCTAAATACAGTAATAAGACAAGAAGAAGAAATAAAAGGCATACAAATTGGAAAAGAAGAAATAAAACTTTCATTATTTGCTGATGCCTTGGTATTGTACACAGAAAATCCTGAAGTCTCAGTCAAAAAACTACTAGAACTGATAAATGAATTCAGCAAGGTGGCAAGATATAAAATCAATATTCAGAAATCACTGGTATTTATATACACTAACAATAATCTGGCTGAAAGAGAACATGAAGAAACAACCCCCTTCCTTATTGCAACCAAAAAAATAAAGTACCTAGGAGTAAATTTAACCAAGAAGGTTAAAGACCTGTTCTCAGAAAACTATAAAACATTGATAAGAAAAATCAAGAAAGATACAAACAAGTGGAAGCATGTTCATGGTTAGAAAGAATAAATATTATTAAAATGTCTATACTACCCAAAGCAATAGATAAATTCAATGCAATTCCTATTAAAATACCAATGTTATACTTCAAAGATATAGAACACATATTCTGAAAATTTATATGGAACCAAAAACGAACACGAATAGCCTCAGCAATCTTATAAAGAAAAAATAAAGCAGGAGGTATCATTCTTCTGGATATCAAGGTTTACTACAAGGCCATTATACTCAAGACAGCCTGGTACTGGCATAAGAACAGGCATATAGATCAATGGAACAGAACAGAGAACCCAGAAATAAACCCACACTTTTATGGACAACTGATATTTGACAAAGGAGGAAAGAACATACAATGGAGTAAAGACAGCCTCTTTAACAAATGGTGTTGGGAAAATTGGACATCTACCTGCAAAAAAATGAAACTAGACCATCAACTTACACCATTCACAGAAACAAACTCAAAATGGATAAAAGACTTTAATGTAAGTTATGAAACCATGGTCATTTTGGAAGAAAACATAGGCAGTAAGTTCTCTGATATCTCTTGCAGCAATGTGTTTGTTGATTTAACTCCATGGGCAAGTGAAATAAAGGACAGGATGAACTAAATGGGACTATATCAAACTGAAAAGCTTTTGCACAGCAAAAGACAACATGAACAAAATAAAAAGACAACCTACACAATAGGAGAACATATTCACCAACACATCTGATAAAGGGCTAATAACCAAAATCTACAAAGAACTTGTAAAACTCAACACCAAGAAGACAAACAATCCAATCAAAAATTGGGCAATAGAACTGAATAGACACTTTTCCAAAGAGGACAAACAGATGGCCAATAGAAGAAAAAATGTTCAACATCACTAATTATTAGAGAAATGCAAATTAAAACCACAATGAGATACCACCTCACACCTGTCAGAATGGCGTTCATTAACAAAACAATGCATAGCAAGTGCTGATGAGGGTGTGGAGAAAAGGGAACCCTCCTGCACTGCTGGTGGGAATGCAGACTAGTGCAGCCACTGTGGAAAACAATATGGAGATTCCCAAAAATATTAAATATCAAACTACCTTTTGACCCATCTATTCCACTTTTAGAAATATATTCCAAGAATACCATATCACTGATTCAAAAGGAGAAATTCACCTTCATGTTTATTGCAGCATTGTTTACAATAGCCAAAATCTGGAACCAGCCCAAGTGTATCAGTAGACGAGTGAATTAAAAAGCAGTGGTACATATACACAATGGAATACTATGCAGCCATGAAAAAGAAGGTAATCTTACCCTTTGCGACAACATGGATGGACCCGGAGTCTATTATACTAAGCTAAATAAGCCAGGCAGAGAAGAAAAATATCATATGACCTCACTCATATGAGGAATCCAATGAACAATGTGAACTGAGGTAAGGAAGAGAGGCAGAGAAGGGGTCAAAGAGTCCAGAGAGAAGGTAGGCAGAAGGAAAGGGGGTGAGAGGAGGGGATCAAAGAAAGGAAAGACATCAGTGAAAGTATATACACATAACACAGGGAGAAAGAGTGCTGGATAGTAAATCATGGAGGGAAGTGGGAAGGTGGTGGGTGAGGGGGCAAAGGGGGTATCAGGGAGAACAAGGGGGTAGGGAGGGACATATATTCGAGGGTACACTTGTAACTATGTAAACACAACAAATTAAAATCAATAAAAGAAAATAAATTTTATTGTCTTTAGTCTTTCAGTATTAATAGCTAATTCTGATATTTAACTATGTCTCTTAATTATTTGAGAATCATGTCTCCAAACTTAAGTGTACATCTAAGGAAAATCTGTTTAACCATTGGAGGTCATGCTTACTAGAGCTTAATTGAAAGTTTCTGCCCAGGATTCGGCTGGCTGAAATGTCATGTGAGTAGCACCTTGTTCATGATCACCTGAAGACCTCTGCAGACCAGCACCAGCGCACGCTGAGCGCCTACCAGTAAAGGGAGGCAGCCCTTCAGGAGCGGGCAGCGGTGCCAGGGTTTGCTCTTCACACAGAAGCAGCAGGTTACATGTGTCATTCTCAACTAGATAGCAGCTTACTTGAGGGCTGTGGTCCCACCTTTTAGTGTTTGCTGTTATTTAAGAACACTTACTCAATGCACACCGAATTCAGCTCCTCTGACCCTAACCCAAATCCCATCACAACCCTGTCACTTGGGTAACTTTTTTGGCTAAAAGCGAAGATGTGAGTACATGTTTTCATCTCAACCTCTGTTTTGCGATTTCCATGTGTAAGAAAGTTACTGTTTTAAAGTTTTTATTAGAGAAGTGTTACAGTTCTTTCTGAGAGCTAAATGATTATATAATCTAGTAGAATGGCTTTTAGGGCCTATTTACCTACGTACAAACAACAGTACTCTAGCTTTGCCACAGAAGCAGCTCTTACCTAAGCAATCTTGGCAAAAGGGTCAGTGGAAGTTTAAGATCATTTCAGGAAAGTGAAAAGTCTAGGATTTAATTTTCCCACTCTCTTTTGAAAACTGAAGATCAGGAAGCTTAATTTCTTTGAATTACTTTTTTTTTGTATTTATAAAAAGAAGGCATAGTATATGCAAAAATTTTCCTAAACTTCCATGGGTAAATTTATGTCATTATAAAATTTATGTGTAGTAAATTAATATACCAGGTATTTTAATATTTCAACACATGGTCAATGGTGCCAACTCAGTACCAACAGAATCCCCACTTTGGGGTGCAGTGAAGAAGGAAACTATCCAGTGCAAAACAACTCAGTTGAAATACAACATGCCTATTTGAACGGCATGGCAGTGAGGTGGCTTTGGGGCCAGGCAGCACTGGGCCAGGCCCCTCTCCTGCTAGACAGCTCTACCCTGCCCTATTCCCAGGAGGCATTTTCCATGCTTCAGCCCAGCTGGGGAAATGCAGTCTTCTGTGGAAAGGAAAAGTCTGCTGTCAGAGCCAGAGGGGAACTGACTTATTTAGATGGAAGACTCTGCTCCTGATCTCTGATTGGTCCATCCTCATGGAAGTGTGATTTAATTGTTCCAAAAGGCATTGTCCTCGTTGGTCAGAATGGAGCTGCTCTGATTGATTCTTATGTTGATAGAATCATAGCTGCACATATTCCATGAGAAGGGAAAGCCTCACTCTTATTGATTGAAATAGGACTTCAGGAACACATAAGGCTGCTCAGACGACAGAGACACAGGGCAGGCAGGGAGTTCAGGGCAGGCTTCTCCCTAAAGTACAGTTTGTGTAACAGACCTCTGTGCAGAAATGGCTGCTAGGTTCTGTTTTTTAAAATTCAGCTCAGTTAATTATCAGGAGCCCTCCTCAGTAATGTCTTCTTTCTGAGGGTCCACACAGGTAATAGAATGTGGTAGAAGTCTGTCTCTCATCAGACAAAACTATATCATTCAAAATATTTTTAAAAGTATAAGGCCAAGCACAGGTTTTAGCCAGAGTTAATTAGGGGGTAAAGAGTGTCAGCCATTTTTCTCATTTTCAAAAACAAGTTTTCAACTTAATTCATCAATCTCTGAAACATAATAGAGGTTCATGTTACAAGGGAAAATACAAAAGAAATTTTTTTCTCTCTTTTCAATATTATGGGTGGAAAAAGCTGCCATAACCTCAGATTTGGGGACTACGAAGTCCAAGTTCATAATGTTCTAAAACAACAGAAAAATAAATATGTCAGACTGAAACCAAGGAAGCTAAACAAGAAAGGTAAAGGCTGAATTATAAGAAACATACAGGGTTTTTCTCTCCAAGGTAAATTTTCTACCAAGTAGGTTGAAAATCCTACCTTGATTTAATTTGACTGGAATTTTACATGTACATACAACCAATAAGAACAGAGTTTTTGGCTTTACTGTGTCTCCAGACAGCAGCAGGGAAATGTCAGTATAAAAGGCACTGTTACAAACTCAAAGTCATGCAAGAAGGGTATAGTCTTTGAGATGCAGGCATACTAATTTCATCTGTGGTAGGATGTGGTCATAGTGGAGATATAGACAAAATTACAGTATGATGAGGTTTTTGTAAATTTGAAAGTTTAGAAGTAGAAGAAAAATGCTTCCATGAAGTACTTAACATTAATTATGTTAAACAAGTTTCTTAACATTTTACATATTTCAAAAAGTTTTTAATTAAATACTATATTTTGGTCGAGAATTAAATTTTTCTTATGTTTATGACCATTTCAATTACTATTTCAATAGTGTATTGTTAAATGTTCTTTAAAACTACCATACAAACCACTTGTAAATTAAGTACACTAGGAATAAAAGACAGGTAAGGCATTCTACAGCATGTGAGTTTAGTTTTTATGACTAAAAGGTAAGTGTTAGAACAGTTATACATCTGGCTCTACTGTTCAGAGCAGAACTAAATAATATCCTGCAATATTTCTATGTTTATGTTTCTATTCATTTTTGTTTAGGTGGCTTTTAAATATAGAGTCTGTAGAATGAAAACATTGAGATATTTTCTCTATGAATAGTTCATCTTAAAGCTGAAGTTGAATATTGACACATAAAAATTTCACCATTTGGAAAACTTAGACCTTTTAATCTTGCCCAAACTTGGGGTTCAAGTTATTATCATATAAATGTTTTATGTTCCTTCTATTTTCTTATACACTGCATAAAAAGAAAAAACTAAATAGTGCATTGTACTAGGTGTGGCAGAATTACCAGCTGGAATGTGAGAGCTAGCTACAAAGTCCAAGATTTCCAGGGACTTTCTGTCTCCAAGGACTTTTTTGTTTTTTCTCCCAGGACTTGTTTAACTAAAACTTGATCTAATACCCCTCCAATAATGGTGAGTTTAGGACTATGTGATTTTTCTTTTTAAATTAATGACATAGCCTTACAACATAAAATAGATTTTTTTGATGCCTTTTAATTATCTGCTCCATTTGAATATGAAATTGGCAAGTTCATAAACTTTCTAAATCTGTAGTGGCTGAGATTTAAAATCTGACTATCATGTCTTTTGCTTATATTTAATCCTAGTCTCTGAATTCTGATAATTATATTTTCTTTAGAATAATTCATAATAATAGCAGGAGTATGACATTAAAAGATTAAAAGTAAAATTTATTTGCAACTACAAAATCATATTCACATTAAAAAATATTTTTAACTGTTTACTTCTGTTTTAGAGAACACCTGAAAATGCTGGTTGACCAACTAAAAATCGAATTACAAGATACCCAAAATAATTTAAATATCAGTGTGTCTGAACTTCAGACATTACAGTCGGAGCATGACTCTACTGGAGAGGCACAACAGGGTGCTGCAGGAAACTGTGTCCAAGGAGACGGAACTCCAGGAAAAGAACGCTTGCCAACAGCACTGACAGAGCTTGTACTAGGCAGCAAACAAAGTATTTTATGATCGGGACTCCTAATGTGTGGTCCTTGCAATAAATACAAATTGAAAATACGAAACAGATATTTCTAAAGGCTTGGTAACTGTATTTTCTGCCTTAAAACTATCCCTTTTGATTGTTTTTATATTTAGCTTTTCTTAAGACAGAGATCTCATCCAGACTCTCTCTGTCTTTCCTATTACCTTTAAGGTTGGAGTGTTTCTTAAAAGAGAAAAAAAAACAAACGAAAACACTACTTTCCTAACCCGGTATCAAATTACAAGCATTTTTTTTCTTTCTCTGTAGAGGAAAACATGCAAACAACTGCTAACTGAAAAGAATATGCAACTTTGCAGCTCTATCTTCAACTTGCTGAACTTTTGTTAATCAGTACTTTAAATAGACATTATAGGAATTGACAGAATAAATAGATTAATATGAACAAAGAACTTTGAATTCCTGTCATAAAGTAATTAGGTGGCAGCCTGACCAGTGGTGGTGCAATGGACAGTGTGTCAACTTGGGATGCTGAGGTCCCAGGTTTGAAACCCTGAGGTCACCAGCTTGAGTGTGGGCTCACTAGCTTGCGTTCATATTCGCTGGCTTGAGTGTGGGGTCATGGACATGATGACATAATCTCTGACTTGAACCCTAAGGTTACTGGCTTGAGCAAAGAGTCACTGGCTAGGCTGGATCCCTCCTAGTCAAGGCACATATGAGAAGCAATCAATGAACAACTAAAGTGCTGCAACTAAAGTTGATGCTTCTCATCTCTCTCCCTGCATACTTGACTGTCTGTCTGTCTGTCTGTCTCTCTCTCTCTCTCTCTCTCTCTCTAAAAGGAAGGAAGAAAGGGAGGGAGAGAGACAGGCAGGGAGGGAGGGAGGGAGAGAGAAATCAGGTGGTAATGTTACTTGTATCTCTGATTGAGGAAAAGAATTCTTCACTGAGCATCTTTCATCAAGGATGTGAGAATACTTTACACATCTCAGGAGAATTAATAACACATGCCCAATCTAAGGCTCATCTTAAAAAGTAAAAGCACTTTGTTTTCTTGGCTTTTTATCCTTTTAACTGTGATTTATATTTTAATTTCATAAATCAAAAGTTTCAGGGAAGACTTACCAAATTTCTGTCACCAAGGTTTGCCTTGAGATTAGCTTATATATAATGATGCATGTACTTGATGTTCACATCAGAAATTTCCAGGACATAATCTTTACTCTAGAAAAATTATTGCAAACTATATTGCTAACACAAAGTACAAGTGATGCCTCTGAAGTAATTCTTTCATTCTGTAACCATTTTTTGAGCACTCACTATATGCTAATAATCACTCTTCTAAGTGCTGGTCAGTGTTCATAGCACTTTGAGATATCCATAGAGCTCTTCCCCCAAAATGTTAAAAACTAGTGATATTATTGCTGGCTGTGCCCTAGTAGGAAGAAATACCCTTTATATATTAGCTGGTCAACCTATTTATTCTTCTGTAGCCATTTTAAAAAATCTCATATAGGAAAAGTATACTAGGATCGCCTTTGAAGACTCTGATTCAGTGGCTCAAGGATGATAACTAGATGCCAATATTTTTATAGCGTACACAGTGGCTCTGGAGTGCAGTGAAACTAAGAAACAGCTAAAGCAATTTAAGTCTTTGTTTTGGAGTATCATGTTAATTGGCTCAAAAGGGGGAACTTTAACGCTTTCTTTATGAGTCAAAAGTCAGAGTTCTTTTTCTGTGTTTCAGGGGGATAGAGAAAAGATATATTAATCCTGTACATATTGAGCTACCACGTAAGATATCCCAAAGTGCACTAGTTAAAAGTATAATTTTTATTTTCTAAATATAGAAAAATTTCTATTTTTCTGATAAATTATGAAGGGAGTTTCTGATTTGAAACACACATTATAGTTTCTCAGACAAGGTTCCTCATCTGAACTTTGGAACACAGAATAGGATTTGAACTAGATGACAGCCTGTAAAGCCAGTAGCCGGGGTCAGGATCACAGCCGCCTGACCCATGCAGGTTCACATTAGATTCGAACAGTCGATAATGAAACAACGGAGCCAAGAACTGGTGAGCCATCAGCTTTAATTCTAGCTTGCACCCAGCAGGCAAGCAAAAACACACACTGGGCTCCAAAACCCACACATTCAGTGCTCACAAAGCTACTGACTTATCCGACTTTCCTAGAATCAAAGGTTTCTAGCTCACCAGACTTATTCACCTCTCTTCCCCATCTCCTCCAGCACAAACTCTTAACAAACTGGTTTCTCCCTCAGCATTCTGCCATCTTGATTGCTTCTCCTGGCCTCCATGTGGCCTTCATGTGCTCTCCTCTCTAATACCTCAGGAACCAAGAGAGAGATCAAGCTACTGGTCTCTCCCACTTTATACCGTAGAATCAAAACCTTTAATCCAATTATACAAACAAGGAAGTCTCTGTATAATGGGATTCCTCAGGAGAGTGCACCACCCTACATCATCCAATCAGTCAAGGGTGTGGAGAAGAATTTACTCTTAAAACCAAGCCTTAGGCCATAACGACCTGGCCTGCTTACAGTACAGCCTTTCCCCCACACCCATCCCAAGCATAAGGGCAAATAATATCACCTGGGTGACGGGCTTCCATGTGGGAAGCTCCATCTTTAACAAAGTGAGCATAATATATTTTATCTGCCCAACACAGCCAATGTCATTTCCCCCAAGGTTGTTAAACAACTAATCACATACAGATGCATAGGAGAGAAGTTAATTAATATCAGGGCTAATTCTCTTGTAGGACCCAGTTAAGAAAGACTGAGTCAGCCTCTTAAGTTAAAAGATCTCGTATGAATTAAGTTCTTCTCACTGTTCAGGTTATGCTCAATACAGTCAGAGAACATGCACAGACGGAGTCACCTGTTGTCCCAGAATGAGGTCCTTTGCAACAGCTTCCGGGATCAAGTGAGACATCTGCAGGAAGAGCACAGAAAGACAGTAGAAACTTTGCAGCAGCAGCTCTCCAAGGTGGAAGCTCAGCTTTTCCACTCTAAGAGTGAGCCAACCACAAAAGATATGTATGTGCATGAAAACAGTAGTTTTTCGTGTTCTCATGTATTTTTGTCACTAGAGAGGAAAAAGCTTGGAAACACTGATGCAACACTGAACTGGTAGAATTGCTTGGCTTCTTCCCCTTCAAATTTCTGATTAGTGGGAGTTTTATCTCAGCCACACCCAGTATCCTGCATTCTACTTTCTGGAAGACATGGGAATCTGCCAGCCAAGATAAGGCTACATTTTAATGTTAAGTATCAGCTTTATATTTAATATTCTTTCCCATGGAAAAATGTCACTAGGGAATTGGCAGTTTTAAGTCACTCATCAGGGTCAGAAACCAGATTCAGGATAATTTAACATATGCCAAGACTCAGCACAGAAAGTCATCAGCAGAGGAAACACTGGTTGCACAAGAGATTGTAATCTAGGAATCAGCAGTACAGTAAGCAGTTAGTAAAGTATCAGAATTTCTGAGAGATATCTCAGAGCTAAATCTCAGCAAATGTAGCCTGAGGGCTAATGTTGAATAGAAACTGGAAAGCAACTTTATGGATGGAAAATAAATGAAATTTGAAGTTAAAATACCTGGGTTAGAATTCTGGTCCCTAATGAGACTCTGGGCAGTCATTTAATTTCTCTAAACTTCAGGTTTCTTGGGATTAATAAAATGATGTGTTTGACAGTGTCTTACCAACTGTACATTTCTATGCAAGTGTTCATTACCAGCAAGCAGGAAAGCCTTTGCCAATGAATTATGACTGATCAGTTTCCTCCCCTGAATTCTAGGTTCTTCTTGCCTGAACACTAAATATGTGAGCAGGGAGTGGTAGTGTTGTAAAGTGCCAAAAGCTACAGAATTAATATTAATATTTTAGGAAGCTTAAAGAACATTTTATTAGTTTGGGCTAGGCATGCAGAAAGATTTTGTAAGTGTGAGTTCTATGCTTGTGTGATTAGCATAGAAACTAAGATGGCCGATGGCATTGTGTTGTAAATGCAGAAGAGGAAGGAGACTTGGATTCCCTGACCTTCCCCCATGCCTATGGGAGGAGGGGTGAATAGCTAGCCAGGTGCAGGGAAAGGGAGGATTAAGCAGGCCCTCTTCTCTCCCCGCTTTCTTCTTTTAATGGGCCATTCGCAAACACTTATCCCCCTCCCCTCCTGAAAGCATGTGATTAATGTATATACATTTAGACAAAGGGATGGCAAATGAACACTAAAAGATTTGGGAATGTCCTTTAATATGAAAAACAACATTTTTCACTATTGTGTTACCTTGCAAGTTTTAATATGTAGGAATGATTTTTATAAATCCTATAGGCAAATATTATAAGCTTGATAATGATTGTGTCATGCCCCCCCCTCCTGTTCCTGCCAACCTGTGTGATCAAAGGTATATAACCTGCCTCAGGGCTATATTCGGGCTGCACAATTTGGGTCTGTTGCCATGTGTCAGTCATATGTGGCCGGCATATTTAATAAATTTCCTCCTTTAATAAAACTTTTCAAAAACTGATTTGGATTACGTGCCTCTATAAACACCCACGGATTTGTGGATTTAGTTACTTTACAAGAGTAGGAACCAGTAATGGTGAAGGTGTCAGGGCAGTGATCAAGAAAGTCATCTGAGCAGACTTCAGCAAGTATGTGTGTCAGAAAAAATGTAGCTATCTGAAATACCTAATCCTCAGAGATAGCTAGAATCTAGTTTCAGAATTTCTACCAATATTGACCTCTCTATAGTGTGAGCTTTGTGTTATCTAACAGTTTATCTTATCTAGTAGCAATTAATTTATAGCTTCTGATGAAATTACTTAAATGGTTACAAGTTCAATAACTAAATTTTTGGGATTGCCTTAGAAGTTCTTTTTTACACAGCATTTACTTTTTTCTTCTATTTATTCAAATTCCTTACCATATCATTCAGCAACAGGAGTATCATTTTAGTTTTTTATTTCTTTAGACTTTATTTATTCATTTTAGAGAGAGGAGATAGAGAGAGAGAAAGGGGGAGGAACAGAAAACATCGACTCCCATATGTGCCTTGACCAGGCAAGCCTGGGGTTTTGAACCAGTGACCTCAGCATTCCAGGTTGAAGCTTTTACCCATCGTGGCACCACAGGTCAGGCCATTTTAGTTTTATTGTATATCTCTATTAATGCTGAATTTAAATATTTTGAATACTCTCACTTTTATTTTAAAAAAAATTAATAGGCCCAACTCCTTCCCACCAACTTGTGAAGAACCTTCAAGAAAGGAGAAATAAAACCTCCCACTTCTGGATATGCGCGGTGTCACCCGGGAGGAAGGAAAAGGAATGGAAATGAGTAATGCAGAGTTCATCCAATCCAGCCATGGTTTATCCAATCCAGCCATGGTTTCACGAGGGGAGAAAGAGGGAGAAAGAAGCAAGATGGGGAGAGATGGAGAAGCAGATGGTTGCTTCTCCTGTGTACCCTGACTGGGAATCAAACCCAGTGTAAGGTATTTTCCCCGCCGAGAAAGAATAAAATCAGCGTAGTTATTAAGTCTTAATTATTGAGGCTTTATTTGGTACAGAGTGTTTCTCGGTCAGGATTCACTGGCATGGGAGATGAATGCCAGGAATCTCGTGCCAGGGACCGCATGGCACCAGATTTTAAAAGAAGCCCTCCAAGGGTCGTCTAGCTAATATGACGTAGTGAAATCTCACTGGCTGACGGACAGTTGCTTTTTTCCCAAAGGTTTATGGGAAGTGTAGTTTCCACGTGCCTGGCCATGTGGGTGATCCCAAAGACTGGGGCTCTGATTTCCTACTTGACCACCCCATTGCTAACTACCCTACATCCCAGCCTTTTTGGTTAAATAGAAATGGGGCTCCGTTTATCTGTCTGTCTGCTTCCTGCTGATTAGGGGCATTGTGGGGAGGGGGGTTGGCTGGTGGTGGCTTTGAGGGGTGTCAGGAGAAACATCAGTTTGGCCGTGAGTTGAAAAACTTCGTGGATGCACTTCTGTAAGAATTTTAAAAAGAAACACATATGAGTTATACGCTGATAATTATAAGATTTAGGATAGGAGCAGCATAGGTGAGAATGGGTGGCTGCCATTAGAAGTTAAGTAGGTTGTAGGAGGAGAGATTTTTGTTTGTAGACGGTTGAGGAGATTGAAGCTTCTTTCATCAGGTCAGTCCTACTGAACAGCATTACTCCCTGCTTCAGTTCACTCTGGTGGCAGGTTCCTGGTGGGAGGGACAGGATGCAGCAGGAGAGTCTGCAGGGCCTAATCTCTTGGTGAGCTGCAGATGAGTAGGGCCCAGTGGTTCCAAACTGCCAGCAGTCCTGCATGGGAGCAAACTTGAGGCAAGAGACCTGGTTAGAAATGAGGGTAGCATTGATTATGGGGGAGCCCTTGGTAGTGAGGAATGGTAGGAGTAAGTGGGAAGATGCTGTCAGCTGGATAGTGGCTCCGACACTGTGTAGAATGTCTCGACCCAGAAGGGGTACAGGGCACGATGAAATAACTAAGAATAGGTGCAAAAAAAAAGGAATTCCATCCAAACTGCATGTCAGGGGTAGTGTATGAAAAGAAGGGGTCCCATCAATCCCCCTAACTGAGACCTGTGAGGGAATTAGAGGTCTAGAGTGTGGTGGCAAAACAGAGAAGGTAGCCCCCGTGTCCACAGAAGCTACCTGTAGCTTCACCCGTGGCTCAGAGAGAGTGAGGGGGGTCTCCAAGTCTGGGCCGTGTCAGCTGTGCATAAGGCCTAGGAATTCAAATGATGGGTTTACTTCACTAGCTTGGCCTCCCATCTGAGCAGCCTGTCCTCCACGCTGAGACGTTGAGGATGTGCCTGCTGTCCAGAGGGGGCAATCACTCCACCAGTGACCAGGCTGGTTGCACTTAGGACAAGGTTTAGTGGGTAGGCTTGGGCAGGGACACTGCTGGAACCAATGACCCTCCTTGCCACACTTAAAGCAAGCTCCTGGTGGGGATCCTGTTTGCAGCCAGACTTAGGTTGAGCACTTCCTGTGCTTTGCCCCTGTTGCTCTGGCCTAAGGGCTGCCACAATAGCCTGGGTTTGGAGTGCTACCTTCTGTTGCATGTGGGCCTAGCAAAAAACCTCGGCCTGTTCCTCTTGACCATTAAAAACCTTAAATGCCATGTTCATCAGGTCTCGGATAGGGGTTTGTGGGCCCTCCTCTGCCTTCTTAAGTTTCTTCCGAATGTCCGAGAAAGATTGGGAAATAAAGTGAGTAGCTAATACAGTGGCCCTGGCACTGGAATTAGGGTCTAAACGAGTATGGAGGACCAGAGAGTCAGTGAGGCGATTTAAGAAGAGAGCCACATTTTCCTCAGGTCCTTGAGTAATTTCCCTTAACTTGTCATAGTTAACTACCTTTTGTGCTGCATCCTGCATGCCAGCTATAAGACATTCAACCATCTGATCACATCGTCTCCTACCTGGTTGTTCCTTCTGGTAATCCCAGTTGGGGTCTGTGTCAGGGACCGCCTCTGGGCTCACTGGCATTTAAGCATTAGAAGTGTGGACCTTATCTGCATGAGCTTGTGCTGCTGTCCGGATCCGGTCTCGTTCGTCGGGAGTAAGGGTAGAAGACATAATAATATAGAGATCATGCCAAGTAAGGTCATATGCCTGAGTAAGATATTGGAATTCCTTGGTATAGTTGGTAGGATTAGAAGAATGGAAGCCCAAACGCTTTTCAATTGCAGACAGATCAGAGAGGGATAAAGGTACATGGACCCTAACGACCCCTTCCGTCCCGGCCACCTCGCAGAGAGGGCATAGGAGGTCGGCTCCCTCTTGTGGCCTGGAGTGGGATTGGGTGTGAGTGCTAACAGGGGAGGAGAGAGAGGGATCAGCGTTTGCAGGTGGAAGAGAAACAGGATTCAGTGAAGAGAAGAGATGGGACCGAGGGAGTGGTGCAGGAGGGGAACAAAGTTCCTCAGGGGAGTTGGCAAAGGAGGAAAGATCTGGAATGGAGAGTTTGGCTGAGGTTTCTCTGGCCAGAAGGACCTGCATTGTAGAGCAGCCAGCACAGAGATTAGGATGAGAATGCAACTGAAGAAACCCCTGTATATAAGGAATCTCTGTCCATTTTCCAACTTCTTGGCAATAGTTCTGTAAAATTGAAACTTCCTTCCTGAGGCCACCTGGTCCAGTTATCCAGTGGCTACTGTGGCCAGGCTACACTGCAGAAGAAAATTAGTTTCTTCCTTTTTAGGGGGGGATCAATGTTTGGGAGGTTTCGGATAAGGCACCCCAGGGGTGTTTTAGAGTCAGGCTTGGATTCCTTTGCCCCCATGGTCACCCCTAAGTTTTTGGAGAATGGTCAAGAGATGAGTTAATGGCATCCCAAAACTCAGACTCTGGTCACAGAATGGATAGGGGAAGTAGATAAATGCTTGAATGTCTCCAAAGCACACATTTACTCGGACGAAAAAGGTTTCCCTGACGTAGCTACGGTTTTCGGACAGGGAGCCTTGGTGGAAAGAACCTGAGGGGGTTTGGAGATAGGGAGCTTACCACACTGTGCACTGAGGTGGAAGGTTGGTCAGATATCCTGGGTCCTCATTCTTCCTCGGAGGGGACAGGAAAAGAGGAGCAGTTCATTGTGGACTTCAAACTCCTCCCGGGTTTTCGGCACCAAAAATGTAAGGTATTTTCCCCGCCAAGAAAGAATAAAATCAGCATAGTTATTAAGTCTTAATTATTGAGGCTTTATTTGGTACAGAATGTTTCTCGGTCAGGATTCACTGGCATGGGAGATGAATGCCAGGAATCTCTTGCCAGGGACCGCATGGTGCCAAATTTTAAAAGGGGCCCTCCCGGGGTGGTCTAGCTAATATGATGTAGTGAAATCTCACTGGCTGACAGACAGTTCCTTTTTTCCCAAAGGTTTATGGGAAGTGTAGTTTCCGTGTGCCTGGCCATGTGGGCGATCCCAGACCAAGACTGGGGCTCTGATTTCCCACTTGACCACCCCATTGCTAACCACCCTACACCCAGGACATCCACATGCCAGCCAACATTCTACCACTGAGCCAACTGGCCAGGGCCCAAATATGTTTCTTTTATTTAATTCTACTGTCTTGCCCTGGCCAGATAGCTCAGTTGGTTAGAGCATCAACCTGGAATGCAATGGTGCTGTTTTGATCCCTCGTCAGGGCACATATAGGAACAGATATTCCTGTCTCTCTCCTGCTCTTTCCCTTCCTCTCTCTGAAAAAAAAAAACAACAAAATAAATCATTAATTCTACTGTCTTGTCTTGTTAATATTACTCAAAGAATTAATGCTTTCTTGATCTACTCCAGTAAAGTTTCTTTCAGTATTCCACCCCTTTTCAAATGGAAAACTTCTCTGCAGGATGAAAGAAAAAAAAATTTAATTAGAATTAGTTCTGACCTAAGCTTGAGTCAGAAATACATGGCTGTAAGTTCTATAGTGATATTAAAAAATATGATCTCACTGTTCCTAAAAACAGTTTTATTCCCCTTGATAAAATAGTGCTAAATTTGCCTTCTTAAATATAGTGAAGTTTTTGTATATTTTATTCCTACCTATAATGAATACTAATGTTCACAGTTCAGATGGAATCTGTCATCTTTCTGAAGTTTCTGGATCTGGAGTAGAAAAGACTGGTTGTATCCATGGTCACTGAAGATCTTCGACGTGGGTAGAAACCGCAGTCATGGTTCCTTCAAGTGGAGTTCATGGTGCTGAGAGGCAGGCATCACTACAGTGGGGCATTAGAGCCCAGAATCAGACTTGACTTTGATTTTGCCAAAATTAGTTGACTCTGAGCTTGTTTTGTCATCTGTAAAATCTAAAAAATGGCACATACACATCATATATATATTTCCAAAGTTAGAAGCGGGAAGGCAGTCAGACAGACTCCCTCATGCACACCAGGGGGCGATGCCTGAGCCATTCTAGCGCCTGAGGTGGAGGTTCTAGCGCCTCAGTGCTGGAGCCAACTTTCTTCCAATGGAGCCTTGGCTGCGGGAGGGAAAGAGAGAGATAGAGAGGAAGGAGAGGGGGAGGGGTGGAGAAGCAGATGGGCTCTTCTCCTGTGAGCCCTGACCAGGAATCGAACCCGGAACTTCCACACAGTGGGCCAACGCTCTACCGCTGAACCAACCGGCCAGGGCCTTCCTTCGTTTTTATTAAATATTTTATTCATTAGTTTTTAGAGAGAGAAAGGGGGGAGGGGAGAAGCCGGAAGCATCAACTCATAGTAGTAGTAGTTGCTTCTCAAATTCCTTGACTGGCAAACCCAGGGATTGGAACCAGCAATCTTAGCATTCCAGGTCAATTCTTATCCACTGCACCACCATAGATCACATGGTGCTTCCTTCATTGATAAGTAAAATGACACAAGCTCTTGGGACATTTATAGAGGAGGATGAGTGATAAAACTAATCAAATAATTTATAAACAAAAACCTAACAAATTGCAGAATTGGGGCTCATAGAGCTTTTATTCAATTAGATTATATGCTTTTCAACAGAGATTGTCTTGTTTGTGTTACATTCAACATATAACTTTTTATGTTTTGCTGACTAGAAGGATGGCAAAGAGAGTGAACCTATGTAATATTGCAGAGTAAGATATCTATACTAAGCTTTTATTTATTTATTTATTTAGAATCTTCATCAGTAATCCCGATTTTCAAAATTAATTATTGGAACAATTGGAACATTTTGCAGAGCCTCCTTTGTGGAATGCTGAATTTACCAAAGAAGAGTTGATGCAAAAGCTCAGTTCCACCACAAAAAGTGCTGACCACTTAAATGGCCTGCTTCGGGAAACAGAAGCAGCCAATGCAATCCTTACTGAGCAAAGTAAGGTAAGGTCCAAAAACTGCCAGCAAGAAAATGCACCAATTTGGCTTTCTTGACCCCCTCCTACAAACACTTACCTAGGTTTTAATTTTCACTTCTTAGATCTAGCCGTACATCTTGATTCTTAATGGTTTTACATTCCTGAAATCAAGAAAGATTAATTGTTTTTATATCTATTATATAAATACTATTTTAATCTTTACTTTTTCTAAGAAACTTAATGGATTTAGAAATTAGACAGGTTACTCACAACTCATTATTCCACATATGCTTAAATAAAACTTAAATAAGTATGGGTCCTTAAATTTAAAGATGAACCATGAATCATTTCTTATTCAGACTATTTTCCTGACTGAAGTGTATGGTACAACATTACTTTTCACAGATGGCAAGATGGTGTAGAAAGCTTTTCCTTCTTAGAGACACAAGGGTCTATGGCCATACCACCGTGAACGTGCCTGATCTCGTCTTAGAGACACAAGGAACAAGAAAGATTGTGGAGCAGTTGAGGATTACCTAAGTGAGATATTCCCACCCTGACTCAATGATAAATCGACCCTTCAAATATAGTCATATTTCGAGAGCTATTATTGAGTAGTTCCCGTGAGCCAGGCCCTGGGATTTACATTAATAAACTCTTTTTCTCATTTATTTTTTTTATTGATTTTAATTTGTGTTTACATAGATTCGAGTGTTGCCCCAAATGCATCCCCCCACCCCTGTTTTCCCCTAAATATCTCCCTTGTCCCCCTCTCTACAGCACCCTCCCCGCTTCTCTTCAGGTTTATCCCATCCTATCATGCACTTACCCTCTGTCCCTTTGATCTCTCCTATGCCTCAATTCTGTTCCTCAGTTCACATTGTTCCTTGGATTCCTCAAATGAGTGAGGTCATGTAATAATTTCTTTCTCTGCCTGTCTTATAGCACTTAACATAATAGTTTCCAGGTGCATCCATGTTGTCGCAAAAGGTAAAATTTCCATCTTTTTCATAACCCCATAATATTCCATAGTATTTATGTACCATTACATTTTAATCCATTCATCTACTGACGGACACTTGCGCTGTTTCTAGATCTTTGCTATTGTGAACAATGCTGCCATAAACATGGAAGTGCATTTTGTCTTTTGAATAAATGATATGCTGTTCTTGGGATATATTCTTGAAAGTGGAATGGCTGGGTCAACAGGCAGTTTCATTTTTAATTTTTTGAGGAATCTCCATATTGTTTTCCATAGTGGCTACATCAGTCTACATTCCCACCAGCAGTGCAGGAGGGTTCCCTTACCTCCACATCCTTGCAGCACTTATTATATGTTGTTTTGTTAATGAGCACCGTTCTGACTGGTGTGAGGTGGTATCTCATTCTGCTTTTAATTTGCATTTCTCTAATGATTAGCGATGTTGAACATTTTTTCATCTGTCTAATGGCCATCTGTATATCCTTTTTGGAGAAGTGTCTATTCATTTCTTGTGCCCATTTTTTGGTTGGATTTTTTATCTTCCTGGTGTTAAGTTTTACAAGTTCTTTATAAATTTTGGTTATTAACCCTCTATCAGATGTGTTGTCGAATATGTTCTCCCATTGTGTGGTTTGTCTTTTTAGTCTGTTCATATTGTCTTTAGCTGAACAAAAACTTTTTAGTTTGATATAGTCCCATTGGTTTATCCTGTCTTTTATTTCACTTGCCCGTGGAGATAAATCAGCAAATATATTGCTGCGACAGATGTCAGAGAGCTTACTGCCTATGTTTTCTTCTAAAATGCTTATGGTTTCATGACTTACATTAAGTCTTTTATACATTTTGAGTTTATTTTTGTGAATGGTGTAAGTTGGTGGTCTAGTTTCATTTCTTTGCAGGTAGATGTCCAATTTTCCCAACACTATTGTTGAAGAGGCTGTCTTTACTCCATTGTATGCTCTTACCTCCTTTGTCAAATATCAATTGTCCATAAAGGTGTGGATTTATTTCTGGGTTCTCTGCTTTGTTCCATTGATCTATATGCCTGTTCTTATGCCAGTACCAGGCTGTCTTGAGTACAATGGCCTTGTAGTATAACTTGATATCAGGAAGAGTGGTACCTCTCACTTGATTCTTTTTTTTCAAGATTGCTAAGGTTATTCGTGTTCATTTTTGGTTCCATATAAATTTTTGGAATATGTGTTCTATATCTTTGAAGTATGTCATTGGTATTTTAATTGGCATTACATTGAATTTATAAATTGCTTTGGGTAATATAGACATTTTAATGATTTATTCTTCCTGTCCATGAACATGCTATAAGCTTCCACTTGTTTGGATCTTCCTTGATTTCTTTTATTAATGTTTTATAATTTTCTGAGTACAAGTCATTAACCTCCTTAGTTAAATTCACTCCTAGGTACTTTATATTTTTTGTTGCAATAGTGAAGTGGATTGTTCCCTTAATTTCTCTTTCTGACAGTTTATTGTTGGTTTATAAAAATGCCTCTAATTTCTGAATATTAATTTTATATCCTGCCACCCTGCTGAATTCATTTATCAGGTCCAGTAGTTTTTTGACTGAGACTTTGGGGTGGTCTATATTCAATATCATATTATCTGTAAATAATGATAGCTTTACTTCTTCTTTTCCAATTTGGATGCCTTTATTTCTTCTTTTTGTCTGATTGCTGGGGCTAAACTTTCCAAAACTATGATGAATAAAAGTGGTGAAAGGGGGCACCCCTGCCTTATTCCTGATCTTAAGGGGATTGTTTTTCATTTTTGCCCATTTAGTATGATGTTGACTGGGGGTTTGTCATAGATGGCCTTTATCATGTTAAGGCATGTTCCCTGTATTTCCACTTTGCTGAGAGTTTTGATCATAAATGGGTGCTGAATTTTATCAAATGCTTTTTCTGCATCTTTTGAAATTATCATGTGGTTTTTCTCTTTCCAATCAATGTGGTGAATCACATTGATTGATTTGTGAATATTGTACCAGACTTGCCTCTCCAGAATAAATCCCACTTGATCATGATGTATGATTTTTTTCATATATTACTGGATTCGTTTTGCTAATATTTTGTTGAGGATTTTAGCATCTAAATTCATCAGTGATATTGGCCTATAATTTTCTTTTTTGTGTTGGCTTTGCCTGGTTTTGGAATCAGAATTATACTCACCTCATAAAAGAAGCTTGGAAGTCTTCCTTCCTCTTGAATATTTTGAAATAGCTTGAGAAGGATAGGAGTTCACCTATAAAGCCATCTGGCCCAGGGCTTTTGTTTCTTGGGAGTTTTTTGATAACTATTTCTATCTCATTTGTTGTAATTGATCTGTTTAGGTTTTCTGATTCTTCCAGATTGACTTATGAAAGATTATATGTTTTAATGAATTTGTTCATTTCACCTAGGTTGTCTAATATTTTGGCATACAGTTCTTCATAGTATTTTCTTACAATCCTTTGTATTCCTGTTGTGTCAGTTGTTATTCTCCATTCTCATTTCTAATTTTATTTATTTGAGTCCTCTCTCTTTTTTTCTTTGTGAGTCTAGTTAAAGGTTCATCGATCCTGTTTATCCTTTCAAAGAACCAGCTATTGGTTTCATTGATTCCCTGTATTTTGGGGTGTTTTATTGCCTCTATGTCATTTATTTCCTCTCTGATCTTTATTACTTTCTTCCTTCTACTTCCTCTGAGCTTTATTTGCTGTTATTTTTCTAGTTCTTTTAGATGCAGAGTTGAGTGGTTTTTTTGAGCTTTTTCTAGCTTCTTAAGGTATGCCAGTAAAGCTATGAACTTCCCTCTCAGTATTGCTTTTGCTGTGTTTCATAAATTTTGAGTTGTTGTATGCTCATTATCATTTGTTTCTAGGAACTTTTTTATTTCTCCTTTGATCTCATTGTTAACCCATTTGTTATTTAATAACATGCTATTTAGTTTCCAACTGTTTGAGTATTTTTCATTTCTTCCGTTGTGGTTGATTTCTAGTTTTATGCCACTGTGATCAGAGAAAATGCTTGATATTATTTCAATCTTCTTAAATTTGTTGAGACCACTTTTGTGTCCTAACATGTGGTCTATCCTAGAGAATGTACCATGAGCACTTGAAAAGAATGTATATTCTACTGCTTTAGGGTGAAAGGTTCTGAAGATATCTATTAAATTCTGTTGATCTAGTGTGTCCTTTAAGTCTGCTGTTTCTTTGTTAATTTTCTTTCTTGAGGATCTACCAGTGATGTTAGTGGGATATTGAAATCCCCTACTATTATAGTATTGCTGTTGATCTCGCCCTTTATATCTATCAAAGTCTGCTTTATATATTAAGGTGCTCCTATATTATGTGCATAGATGTTTATAATGGTTATATCTTCCTGTTTGATTGCTCTCTTTATCATTATGTAATGACCTTCTTTATCTCTTACTATAGCCTTTGTTTTAAAGTCTATTTTGTCAGATATAAGTATTGCTACTGTAGCTTTTTATATTTTCATTTGCATGAAATATTTTTTTCCAACCTTTTACTTTCAGTCTATGTATATCTTTGTTTTGAGGTGTGTCTCTTGTAGACAGCATATGTATGGGTCCTCTTTTCTTATCCAAGCAGCTACCCTATGTCTTTTGATTGGATCATTTAATCCATTTACATTTAAGGTTAATATTGATATATAGTTGTTTATTGCCATTTTATTCTTTAAAGCTACATTCCTCTTTTACTATTTTCTTTTCCCCCCTTTCTTCTGTTTACAGCAGGTCCCTTAATATTTCTTGCAGCATTGGTTTGGTTGTAATGAATTCCTTGAGTTATTTTTGTTTGTTTTTTTGGGGAATTTTTTATTTCTCCTTCAATTTTAAATGATAGCCTTGCTGGATAAAGAAGTCTTGATTGTAGGCTCTTGTTCTGCATTACTTTGAATATTTCTTGCCATTCTCTTCTGGCCTCAAGTGTTTCTGTTGAAAAGTCGGATGTCATCCTTATGGGGGCTCCTTTGTAGCTGATTGAATTTCTTTCTCTAGCAGTTTTTAATATTTTCTTTTTATCTCTTAGCTTTGGTATTTTAATTATGATATATCTTGGTGTAGATTTCTTTGGGTTTCTCTTTAATGAAAATCTCTGGGCTTCTTGAACTTATGTGACTTTTTCCTGCATCAAACTAGGGACGTTTTCAGCTATGATTTCTTCTAACAGAGTCTCTATTCCTTGTTCTTTCTCTTCTTATTCAGGAACCCCTATGATATGGATGTTATTTCTCTTCATGTTGTCACAGAGCTCTTTTAGAATTTCCTCAGACTTTTTGAGCCTCTTTTCTTTTTGCTTCTCTGCTTCTGGGCCTTCATTTATCTTGTCCTCTAACTCGCTGATACGATCCTCAGCTTTATCCATTCTGCTTTTATTTCCTTCCAGTGTGGTCTTCATTTCTGATATTGTATTTGTCATTTCTAACTCATTCCTTTTTATTATTTCAATGTCCTTTTTTATACTTGCTATCTCTTTATTTAGGTGCTCATTATGTCCATCCATCATTGCTCTAACAATCATTATTTTAAACTCTGCATCTGGTAATTTGGTTATTTCTGACTCATTCAAGTTCTTTTCTGGAAATTTCTGTTGATTTATTTGGATTGCATTTCTCTGCCTTTCCAATTTCTCTGTGTATAAGCAGGGTGTGGCCACAGGAGTCTGATGGGTGTGGCCTCTGTGTTCCCTAGGTGTGGCCAGTCTGCAGGGCAGCCACCCCCTCTTCCACCACCTTGGGCATTTGGTTATGTTCGTTGCTGGCGCAAGCTTGCTGCAGTGGTCACTGCGGTTTCTGCCTCACCTCCGTGGGGTGGAGTATGTCCACCAGCCCAGGCAAAAAGCCTTGGCTGGCGTTGACCTTTGCCCTATCCCAGTGGGCCCGGCCACACTTGCGCACTAGGGCTGCAAGCCTGACCACACAGGCCATGCTGCATACCTGCTCTCAGCTGCAGGCCTGTGAGTTCCCCAGCTTTTGCCTTGCCCCTGTGGGTGGGACTGCAGACAGGACCACTCTTGCTCACACAGCCCACAGCCATGGGTTGGATCGCTTTTGTGTGCCCATTCCACCACCATGGCTGCCCTCAGCCTCCACCCCCTCCAGGCAGGACTGCGCTCATGCCAGGCCTTAGTCATGGCCAGCCCCAGCTTCTGCCCCCACCAACAGGATTGCGCTTCCAAATCCACTGCCACTGCCCTTCAGCGAGCACTCAGCATTGTGGGGTGGAGGGGTGCAGCTCAGACCTTAGCACTCAATACTGTATCCCTGGTTGCTTTCTGCTTCTAAGTGACTCTGCTCTGAGTGCGGCAAGAGAGCTTCTGTTTGGCTAGTGACCTGCTTTCATTTGCTGGTATTGCTGGTTCCAGGAAAAGTATTCACTTTAGATTTGGGGAATGACTCAGCCCAGGGGTTAGGGTGGCTGTCCCTCAAAGTGTTTCTCCCTGTGCCTCCTAGATTACACTCTCTTCCTGCTACTCTGATCCTCTCAACTCTCCATCCCCCAGGGTCCTGGGTGAGTGGTTGTGAAAGAGGTTTTCTGCGTGGTCCCTTTAACAAGAATCCTGGGTCTGAGAAATCTCTTTTTCGCAAACAGTATCCTGGCTTGTTTTGCAGCTAAATACTGTCCATACACCTCTTCTAGGCTCTGGGACTGCAGGCTAGGGCTTTGTTCCTGGGGCCCAGAACCCTCCCCTCTTCACTAAACTCACTTCCTGCCACGTGAGTCCCTCCATACTGCCATTCGCTCCTAGGAGCTGGACAGCCCTTTCTGCTTTTCTGTTTTTCCTACCAGTCTCAGTGTGGCTTCTTCAGTGACCCTTGGTTAAAGAGTCCTCTTAGTTTAGTGCAAAGTTGGCTTTTCCAGATGATTGTTCTTAAAATTAAGTTGTAATCCCCTCTGGTTCTGGGAGGTGGAAGTTGGTACATCTGCCTACTCCATCACCATCTTGCCACTACATTATTGAATTTAATCCTCATAATTGTTAACAAACTCAAGGGGTTTGCCACTTGGGATGCTCTCTTAAAAAATCAAGAAGCAAGGTATTTTTATTTACTTGCATCCAGTAAAGGAGACAAGATTCACATCCAAAGTTCTATCTGCCAAAGGGAAGCTAACCATGGCTTATGCACACTGTTTGGTCAGTTGCATGCTGATTTCATCTTTGCAATTAGTTACACTGATCAGGTTGGGTTCCTGTCAGGCTCATCCTTCCATAGCTGGTCTGTAAAATACTGTGCTGCATTCTAACATTTAATAAGTATGACCTAGACCAGGGGTTCCCAAATTACGGTCCGCGGGCCTCATGAGGCCCCCTGAGGTCATTTATCTGGCCCCCACCGCACTTCCGGAAGGGGCACCTCTTTCATTGGTGGTCAGTGAGAGGAGCACAGGATGCATCCGCACCCATAGTTCCCATTGAAATACTGGTCAGTTTCTTGATTTAAATTTACTTGTTCTTTATTTTAAATATTGTATTTGTTCTCATTTTGTTTTTTTACTTTAAAATATGTACAGTATGCATAGGGATTTGTTCATAGTTGTTTTTATAGTCCGGCCCTCCAACAGTCTGAGGGACAGTGAACTGGCCCCCTGTGTAAAAAGTTTGGGGACCCCTGGCCTAGACCTTGAGACCTTTGTCCTGCCTAACAAAATCACTGAAGGAGAGAACCACTGAAGCTGATAAATGGTGGAGCAAAAGTCAAATTCCTGTCTTTCTGAAAAGCACTTGCTTCTGCCCTGTACCATTCAGGGCTACCAGCTGTCCTTGTCAAACTAATTTTTTTAATACTGAGTTATTCAGTTATTTGCAGTACATTATATATGTTATGACACCCCATTACTAAATAGTATGAATCTCTATAAAAAACATCTTCCCACACTGTCACAACATTATCACATCTAACAAATCACTAACTAGCCCAGTAAACCTAAGTGACTATTTAAGTATTTTATTTCCACATATATACATTCTCACATAATTTCTTAGACTTTATTGTCACTTTTTTTAAATGACCCTGGGCTTTAGGACAGAGTTGGCTAACTTTCCTGAACAAATGGAATTGACTAAATAAAACTGTATTTTAGTTAGTTTGTTTTTTTATTTAGACAACTAATTTTAACAGGGTGAAATTCATTAATTAGGGTACATAGATTCAGAGAAAACATCTTCAGGTCATTTTGACATTTGATTATATTGTATACTCATCTCCCAAAGTCAAATTGTCTTCTGTCACCTTCTATTTGGTTTTCTTTGTGCCCCTCCCCTACTCCCACCCCCTTCCTCTACTCCCTTACCCTCCCTCTGGTAACCACCACACTCTTGTTCATGTCCCTGAGTCTCATTTTTGTATACCACCTATGTATGAAATCATACAATTCTTAGCTCTTTTCTGATTGACTTATTTCACTCAGTATAATGTTATCAAGGTTCATCCATGTTGTCATAAATGATCTTATGTCATCATTTCTTATGGCTGAACAGTATTCCATAGTATATATGTACCACATCTTCTTTATCCAGTCATCTATTGAAGGGCTTTTGGGGGGTTGTTTCCATGTCTTGGCCACTGTGAACAATGATGCTATAAAATGGGGTTGCATATGTCTATACATACCAATGTTTTTGAGTTTTGGGGGTATATACCCAGTAGAGGGGTTGCTGGATCATATAGTAGTTCTATTTTTAATGTTTGAGGAACCACCATTTCTTCCATAATGGTTGTACTACTTTACATTCCCACCAACAGTGAATGAGGGGTCCTTTTTCTCCACAGCCTCTCCAACACTTGTTATTACCTGTCTTGTTGATAATAGCTAATCTAACAGGTGTGAAGTGGTATCTCATTGTAGTTTTGATTTGCATTTCTCTAATAGCTAATAAAAATGAGCATCTTTTCATTTATCTATTGGCCATTTGTATTTCTTCCGGGGAGATGTTTCTGTTCATGTCCTCTTCCCATTTTTTTATTGGGTTGTTTGTTTGTTTGTTGTTGAGTTTTATGAGTTCTTTGTATATTTTGGATATTAGGCCCTTATCTGAGCTGTTGTTTGAAAGTATCATCTCTCATTTAGTTGGCTGTCTGTTTGTTTTCTTGTCAATTTCTGTTGCTGTGCAAAAGCTTCTTAGTCTGGTGTAGTCTCATTCATTTATCTTTGCCTTCACTTCCCTTGCCTTTGGTGTCAAATTCATAAAGCGCTCGTTATGGCCAAGTTCCATGAATTTAGTACCTATGTTTTCTTCTATGTAATTTATTGTTTCAATTCTTATGTTTAGGTCTTTGATCCATTCTGAATTAATTTTAGTACAAGGGGACAAACCGTAGTCAAGTTTCATTCCTTTGCATGTGACTTTCCAGTTTTCCCAGTATCATTTGTTGAAGATGCTTTCTTTTCTCCATTATGTGTTGTTGGCCCCTTTATCAAAGATGATTTGACCATATATATGTGGTTTTATTTCTGGGCTCTTGATTCTGTTCCATTGGTCTAAGTGTCTATTTTTCTGCCAATACCATGCTGTTTTGATTATCAGGGCTCTATAACATAATTTAAAGTCAGGTATTGTAATGCCTCCAGCTTCATTCTTTTTCCTTAGAATTACTTTGGCTATGGGGGGTTTTTTATAGTTCCATATAAACCTGATGATTTTTTGTTCCATTTCTTTAAAAAATGACATTAGAATTTTGATGGGAATTGCATTAAATTTGTGTATCACTTTGGGTAATATGGTCATTTTGACTATATTTATTCTTTCTATCCAAGAATAAGGAATATTTTTCCATTTCATTGTATCTTTTCATATTTCCCTTAGCAATGCATTGTAGTTTTCATTATATAGGTTCTTTACATTCTTTGTTATGTTTATTCTTAGACTTTTTTGTTGTTGCAACCATAAAGGGGATTAGTTTTTTTAGTTTGATTTATGATGTTTTATTTTTTTAATTTATTTTTTTTATTTTATTCATTTTAGAGGAGACACAGAGTAAGAGAGAGAGAGAGAGAGAGAGAGAGAGAGAAAGGAGAGAAGAGCTGGAAGCATCAACTCCCATATGTGCCTTGACGAGACCAATGCAGGGTTTTGAACTGGCGACTTCAGTGTTCCCAGGTCAACACTTTATCCACTGCGGCACCACAGGTCAGGCAATTTATGATGTTTTATTGTTGGCATATAGAAAGACAATAGACTTCTGTATATTAATTTTGTATCCTGAAACCTTACTGTATTGATTTATTGTTTCTAATAGTCTTTTGTGGAGTCTTTGGGGTTTTTGATGTATAAGATTATATCATCTGCAAAAAGTGAAACCTTTACTTCTTCTTTCCCAATATAAATGCTTTTAAATTCTTTCTCTTGTGTAATTTTGACTGGCTAGAACTTCCAGCACTACATTGAATAAGAGTAGAGAGAGTTGCCTGACCTGTGGTGGTGCAGTGGATATAGCGTCAACCTGGAATGCTGAGGTTGCTGGTTCGAAACCCTGGGCTTGCCAGGTAAAGGCACATATGGGAGTTGAAGCTTTCTGCTCCTCCCCCCTTCTCTCTCTCTCTCTCTCTCTCTCCCTTTCCTCTAAAATGAATAAATAAATAAAATAATTAAACAAAAAAAGAGTGGAGAGAGTGAACAACCTTGTCTTTTTCCTGAATTTAGAGGAAATGTCCTCAGTTTTATGCCATTTAGTATGATGTTGGCTGATGGTTTGTCATAAATGGCCTTAAATTATGTTGAGATACTTTCCTTCTACACCCATTTTGTTGAGTGTTTTAAACATAAAATGGTGTTGAGGATGCAAAGATGGCGATGGAGTAGGCGGACGTACGAACTTCCAACTCCCAGAACCAAAGTGGATTATAACTCAATTTTAAGAACCATCACCTGGATAAACCAACTTTGAACTAAACTAAGTGGACTCTTCAACCAAGGAACACAGAAGAAGACACATTGAGACTGTAGTAATAGCGAAAACACAAAGAGGGCTGCCTAGCTCCCCTGAGCAAATATCAGCCCAGAGAAACCCACGTGGCGGGAGGAGAGTTTGGCAGAGAGAGAGGGGCCTGGGTCCCAGGAACCAAGCCCCAGCCTACAGTCCCAGAGCCTAGAAGAGGCATTTGGACAGTATTGAGCAGTGAAACAAGTGAGGGAGCTCCCAGGCCTACAGTGTGGAGTATTAGGTCCCTTCCTACTCTGCTGAGGGTTGCTGAAGGGTTTGGGGCGGCAGGACGCTGAAATGCGGTTCTGTCAGCATGGGCAGAGGCCAAGCCGGTGTGAGCTCGGTCTAGCCCAGCAGGGTCGGAGGGGACGCGCGAAATCGCTCCGGAAGCTGTGGGCAGCCTGTAACACCACCTATGAGGACAAAGTGGGAGGCCAGGAACAGGCAAAAATCTGCTATGCAACCCTGCACAAGCCAGCCCTGACCGTGGGGACCGGGCTAGGACAAGGGACAGGCGGGGGCTTGTGGCTAAGCTCATGCTACCAGCCCTGCCCGGCCGGAGAAACCGCGGTTTGCCATTATACATGCGTGAGCGGGCTCCGAGCGCTGGAATGGAGTAGGCCCCGAGACAAGTGAAAGCTCGCAGCTGAGCCCATGCTACTATCCCCACACAGCCGGAAAAACCACGGATTGCCATCCTATGTGCATGAGCAGGCTCTGAACGCAAGGGTGGGGTAGAGTCTGGGAGGAGCGGAAGTTCGCAGCTGAGCGGAAGCCAGCAAACACGCCCGGCCCAATAAACCTGGGTTTGTGACCCTGCGCAGAAGGGCTCTGGACTTGAGGGCGGGGCTAAAGCTCCAGACAGGCAAAGACTCACAACTGAGAGCATGTCAAAAGCCCCGCCTAACGTGAGACACTGTGGCGAGCAGGCTCTGACTGCGGGTTCTGGGCAGAAGTCCAAAAACAGGCTGGACCCGCAGCTGAGCAAAGGTGCTCACCACTATCCTTGGTGCTGAGGCTTGTGGCTTGAGTGACAGCCCCTCCCACGGAGGAGAGGCAGAAATCACAGCAAAAGCCACAGTGGGCCGGAGCAGGCAACGCCCATACCCAATCACCCTAGGCAGCAGCAGAGGGGGTGGGGGGCCTGCAGACAGACCACACATAGAGAACACAAAGGCAATACCTACTGGACTCCGGTGGCCAAAACTTGCTTATACACAGACAAAATGGGCAGGCAGAGGAATGCAAACCAAATGAATCAAGAGAAATCCCCAGAGAAGGACTTGAATGGACCAGATATAACCAAATTACCAGAAGCAGAATTTAGAATAATGATAGTTAGGATGTTCAAAGAAATTAGAGCAACAATGGATAGTCATTATGAACACCTAAATAAAGAGATAACAAGTATAAAAAATGAAATTGAAATAATAAAAAAGAATCAGACAGAAATGACAAATACAGTATCAGAACTGAAGACCACAATGGAAGGAATTAAAAACAGGATGAATCACACTGAGGATAGAATAAGCAAGTTAGAGGACACAATAAACAAAGGCACAAAAGCAGAGAAGAAAAAGGAAAAGAGACACAAAAAATGTGAGGAAACTCTAAGGGAGCTCTGTGACAACATGAAGAGAAACAACATTCGCATCATAGGGGTGCCTGAAGAAGAGGAGAGAGGACAGGAAATGGAAACTTTGTTCAATCAAATCATAGCAGAAAACTTCCCTAAATTAAGGCTGGGAAACACTCCACACGTTCAAGAAGCACACAGAACTTCATTAAAGAGAAACCCAAAAAGATCTACACCAAGACACATCATAGTAAAAATACCAAAGCTAATGGATAAAGAAAAATATTTTAAGCTGCTAGGGAAAAAAAGGCTATCACCTACAAAGGAGCCCCTATACGGATGACATCGGACTTCTCAACAGAAACACTTGAGGCCAGAAGGGAATGGCAAGATATAATCAAAGTAATGCAGAACAAGAACCTACAACCAAGACTACTTTATCCAGCAAGGCTAACGTTTAAAATTGAAGGAGAAATAAAGAGCTTCCCAGAAAAAGAAAGCCTCAAGGAATTCATAAACACCAAACCAATTCTGCAAGAGATACTAAGGGGCCTCTTGTGAACAGTTGAAAGGGAGGAAAGAATAGAGCAAAGAAGAATACAGCTTTAAAGAATAAAATGGTTATAAACAATTACATATCAATAATAACCTTAAATGTAAATGGATTAAATGATTCAATCAAAAGACATAGGGTAGCTGCATGGATAAAGAAACAGGACCCATACATATGCTGTCTACAAGAGATACACCTTAAAACAAAAGATGCACATAGACTGAATTTAAAAGGATGCAAAAAAATATTTCATGCAAATAGAAATGAAAAAAAAGCAGAGGTAGCAATATTTATATCTGACAAAATGAACTTTAAAACAAAGGCTGTAGTAAGAGATAAAGAAGGACACTACATAATGATAAAGGGAACAATTCAACAGGAAGATATAACTATTATAAATATCTATGCACCAAATATAGGAGCCCCGACATACATAAAGCAGACTTTGATGGATATAAAGGGTGAGATTAACAGCAATACTATCATAGTAGGGGATTTCAATACCCCTCTAACAACACTGGGTAGATCCTCAAGAAAGAAAATTAATAAAGAAACAGCAGACTTAAAGGAGACACTAGATCAACTTGATTTAATAGATATCTTCAGAACTTTTCACCCTAAAGCAGTAGAATATACATTCTTCTCAAGCACATATGGTACATTTTCTAGGATAGACCACATGTTAGGACACAAAAATGGTCTCAATAAATTTAAGAAGATTGAAATCATATCAAGCATTTTCTCTGATCACAATGCCATGAAACTAGAAATTAACCACAAAAAAACTGAAAAATACTCAAACACTTGGAAACTAAATAGCATGTTATGAAATAATGAATGGATTAACTATAAGCTTAAAGAAGAAATAAAAACGTTTCTAGAAACAAATGATAATGAGCATACATCAACTCAAAATTTATGGGACACAGCAAAAGCAGTTCTGAGAGGGAAGTTTATTGCACTACAGGCATATCATAAGAAGCTAGAAAAAGCTCAAATAAGCAACCTGACCCTGCATCTAAAAGAACTAGAAAAACAACAACAAATAAAACCCAAGACAAGTAGAAGGAAGGATATAATAAAGATCACAGCAGAAATAAATGGCATAGAGGCTAAGGAAACAATACAGAGGATCAATGAAACCAGAAGCTGGTTCTTTGAAAAGGTAAACAAGATTGATGAACCTTTAACTAGACTCACAAAGAAAAAAAGAGAGAGGACTCAAATAAATAAAATTAGAAAGGACAGTGGAGAAATAACAACTGACACAACAGAAATACAAAGCATTGTAAGAAAATACTATGAAAAACTATATGCCAAAAAATTAGACAATCTTGGTGAAATGGACAAATTTCTGAAATCATATAACCTTCCAAAAATCAATCTGGAAGAATCAGAATACCTAGACTACCAATTACAACAAATAAGATCGAAACAGTTATCAAAAAACTCCCAAAAAAGAAAAGTCCTGGACCTGATGGCTTCACAAGTGAATTCTATCAAAAATTCAAAGAAAAACTAACTCCTATCCTCCTCAAGCTATTTCAAAAAATTTAAGAGGAGGGAAGACTTCCAAACTCCTTTTATGAGGCGAGCATAATTCTGATCCCAAAACCGGGCAAAAACAACACAAAGAAAGAAAATTATAGGCCTATATCCCTGATGAATTTAGACGCTAAAATTCTCAACAAAATATTAGCCAACTGGATCCAGCAATATATGAAAAAAATCATACACCATGATCAAGTGGGATTTATTCTGGAGAGGCAAGGCTGGTTCAATATTCGCAAATCAATCAATGTGATTCATCACATAAACAAAAGGAAGGACAAAAATCACATGATAATTTCAATAGATGCAGAAAAGGCATTTGATAAAATCCAACACCCATTCATGCTCAAAACTCTCAGTAAAGTGGGAATACAGGGAACATTCCTTAACATGATAAAGGCCATCTACGACAAACCCACAGCAAACATCATACTAAATGGAAAAAAATTAAAAGCAATCCCCTTAAGATCAGGAATAAGGCAGGGGTGCCCCCTTTCACCACTCTTATTCAACATAGTCTAGCTACAGCAATCAGACAACAAGAAGAAATAAAAGGCATCCAAATTGGAAAAGAAGTAAAACTGTCATTATTGGCAGTTTATATGATATTGTATATAGAAAACCCTAAAGTCTCAGTCAAAAAACTACTGGACCTTATAAATGAATTCAGCAAGTTGGCAGGATATAAAATTAATACTCAGAATTCAGAGGCATTTCTATGTACCAACATTGAACTGTCAGCAAAAGAAATTAAGGGAACAATCCCCTTCACTATTGCAGTCAAAAAAATAAAGTACCTAGGAGTAAATTTAACCAAGGGGGTTAAGGACTTGTACTCGGAAAATTATAGAACATTGATAAAAGAAATCAAGGAAGATACAAACAAGTGAAAGCATATACCGTGCTCATGGCTAGGAAAAATAAACATCATTAAAATGTCTATATTACCCAAAGCAATTTATAAATTCAATGCAATGCCAATTAAAATACCAATGACATACTTCAAAGATATAGAACACATATTCCAAAAATTTATGTAGAACCAAAAAAGAACACGAATAGCCTCAGCAATCTTAAAAAAAAATAAATAAAGCAGGAGGTATCACTCTTCCAGATATCAAGGTTTACTACAAGGCCATTATACTCAAGACAGCCTGGTACTGGCATAAGAACAGGCACATAGATCAATGGAACAGAACAGAGAACCCAGAAATAAACCCACATCTTTATGGCAACTGATATTTGACAAAGGAGGAAAGAACATACAATGGAGTAAAAACAGCCTCTTTAACAAATGGTCTTAGGAAAATTGGACATCTACCTGCAGAAACATGAAACTAGACCATCAACTTACACCATTCACTAAAACAAACTCAAAATGGATAAACGACTTAAACGTAATCCGTGAAACCATAGGCAGTAAGCTCTCCGACATCTGTAGCAGCAATATATTTGCTGATTTGTCTCCACGGGCAAATGAAATAAAAGGCAAGATAAACAAATGGGACTATATCAAACTAAAAAGTTTTTGCACAGCTAAAGACAATAAGAAGAGAATAAAAAGACAAACCACACAATGGGAGAACATATTCGACAGCATGTCTGATAACGGGTTAATAACCAAAATTTATAAAGAACTTATAAAACTCAACACCAGGAAGACAAACAATCCAATCAAAAAATGGGTAAAAGAAATGAATAGAAATTTCTCCAAAGAGGACATACAGATGGCCAATAGGCATATGAAAAAATGCTCAACATCACTAATCATTAGAGAAATGCAAATTTAAACCACAATGAGATATCACCTCACACCAGTCAGAATGGTACTCATCAGCAAAACAACACAGAAGAAGTGCTGGCGAGGATGTGGAGAAAAGGGAACCCTCTTGCACTGCTGGTGGGATTGTAGACTGGTGCAGCCACTGTGGAAAACAGTTTGGAGATTCCTGAAAAAATTAAAAGCCTTTTGACCCAGCTATCCCACTTATAGGAATATACCCTAAGAACACTATAGCACTGTTCGAAAAAAAGAAATGCGCCCTCATGTTCGTGGCAGCATTGTTCACAATAGGGAAATCTGGAACCAGCCCAAGTGTCCGTCAGAAGACGAGTGGATTAAAAAGCTATGGTACATATATACTATGGAATACTACTCTGCCATAAGAAATGATTACATCAGACCATTTACAACAAAATGGATGGACCTTGATAACATTATACGGAGTGAAATAAATAAATCAGAAAAAAAAGAAAAACTGAGAACAGCATGATTTCATACATAGGTGGGACATAAAAGTGAGACTATGAGACATGGACAAGAGAGTGGTGGTTATGGGGTGGGGGGGAGGGAAGGGAGGGTGGGATAAAGAGGAGGGGAGCATAATTCACAGGGAAAACCAGATAGAAGGTGACAGAGGATAATTTGACTTTGGGTGACGGGTATGCAACACAATTGAATGATAAGATAATCTGGATATGTTTTCATTGTTCATATGTACCCTGATTTATTGGTGTCACCCCATTAAAATTAATAATAATAATTTTAAAAATCCTAAACAAAAAAATAACACATAAAATGGTTTTGTATTTTATCAAATGTCTTTTCTTTATCTATTGATAGGATCATATAGTTTTTATTCTTTGTTTTGTTGATATGGTGTATTACATTAACTGTTTTACATATGTTGAGCCATCCTTGTGCTTCTGTGATGAATCCTACTTGATCATGATGAATTACAGTGTGTCCTTAAAGTCATGGTTCACTTTTGACCAGTCACAGGTCAAAAGTGCACCATGACTTTAAGGACACACTATTTCTTTAATGTATTGCTGTATTTAATTTGCTAGTATTTTGTTTAGTATTTTAGTTTCTGTATTCATTAGAGAGATTGGTTTGTAGTTTTCTTTCTTTTGTTGTCCTTGCCAGGTTTTGGTATGAAGGTTATGTTGGCCTCATAAAATGTGTTTAGAAGTATGCTTCTTCTTCAATATTTCGGAAGACTTTGAGTAGAATAGGAACCAAGTCCTCTTTGAAGATTTAATAGAATTCACTAGTATAGCTGTCTGATTCTGGACTTTTATTTTTTGGAAGGTTTTTGATAGTTGTTTCTATTTCCTCCCTTTTATGGGTCTGTTTAGGTTTTCTACTTCTTCATGACTCAGTCTAGGAAGATTGTATTGTTCTAGGAATTTATCCATTTCTTCTACATTGTTAAATTTGGTGGCATGTAGTTTTTTATAGTATTCTACAATAATTCTTTGTATATCTATGATATCTGTGGTGATTTTTCTCTTTTATTTAAGATTTTGTTTATAGGAGTCCTTTCTCTTCTTTCCTTAGTGAATCTTGCCAAGGGTTTGTCAATTTTATTGATCTTTTCAAAGAACCAGCTCCTCGTTTTATTGATTTCTTCTGTAGTTTTCTGTTCTCTGTTTCATGTATTTCTGCTCTGATTTTTATTTCCTTTCTTCTGCTGGTTTTGGGCTGCCTTTGTTCTTCTTTTCCTAATTCCTTAAGATGTGAAGTTAAGTTGTTTACTTGGGCTCTCTCTTGTTTGTTCATATAGGCCTGTAGTTATATGAACTTTCCTCTTATTACTGCATCTCAGAGATTCTATATGTCATATTGTCACTTTCATTTGTTTGTATCTTTTAATCTCTGCTTTTATTTCTTCTTTGACCCACTTATTTTTTAGATGTATGTTGTTTAATTTCTACAAAGTTTCTTTACTTTTTTGCAGTTGAATTCTAGTTTCAAAGCCTAATGGTCAGAGAATACTCTTAGTATAATTTCAATCTTTCTGAATTTGTTGATGTTACTTTTGTAGCCCAACATATGGTCAATTCTTGAGAATGTTCCATGTACACTGGAGAAAAATGTATACTCTGGCATTTTGGGATGAAATGTCCTATAAACTTCTATCATATCCAATTGTTCTAGTGTTTTTTTTAAGGCCGATATTTATTGATTTTCTGTTTGGATGAACGATCTAGAGCCATCAGCGGTGTATTGAGGTCTCCAAGTATGATTGTATTTTTCTTGGCTTTAATTTTTAGGTTAATTAGTAGATGTCTTATATATTGTGGTGCTCCTTGGTTTGGTGCATATATATTAAGAAGTATTATGTCTTCTGATTCAATGTCCCCTTTATTATTATGAAATGACCATCTTTGTCTCTGATTACCTTTGCTGTCTTATAATCAGCATTGTTATATATGAGTATGGCTACACCTGCTTTTCTTTGAATGTTATTTGCTTGTAGAATTGTTTTCCAACCTTTCACTTTGAATTTGTTTTTATCCTTATAGCTTAGATGTGTTTCTTGAAGGCAGCATACAGTTGGATTTTCTTTTCTAATCCATTCTGCTACTCTCTGTCTTTTTATTGGTGAGTTCAATCTATTTACATTTAATGTAATTATTGACACTTGAGGGTTTCCTACTGCCATTTTATATATTGCTTTTTTCTTTTTTTTCTGGGACAGACAGACAGGAACAGAGAGAGGTGAGAAGCATCAATCATTAGTTTTTCGTTGCCGTCACAACACCTTAGTTGTTCATTGACTGCTTTCTCACATGTGCCTTGACTGTGGGCCTTCAGCAGACTGAGCCACCCTTTGCTAGAGCCAGTGACCTTGGGTCCAAGCTGGCGAACTTTTGCTCAAGCCAGATGAGCCCACGCTCAAGCTGGCAAGCTCGGGATCTCGAAACCTGGGTCTTCCGCATACCAGCTCAATGCTCTATCCACTGTGCCACCGCCTGGTCAGGCTTATATATTGCTTTCTGATAGCTTTCTATCTTGTTTGGTTCTTCTCTTATGTTTTTCTATCATTTATTTTTGTTTGGTTGTTTTCCGTACTTTTTTTCTCTGTTTCTTCTTTTTTTAAGCCATGTGTTTCTGTGGTGATTTTTTCAGGGGTGGTTACTATTGAGTAATAGAAAGGATACATATCATATTTATTGTAGTACATTATCTCATGAGTGCTTCTGCACTCCATCCTCCTTTGCTATTGTTAATCTTTGTCCTCTCCCCTTTTTTGTTTTTGTTGTCACAGATTAATCTTGTTTTTATTGTGACCTTGATGAGGTTTTTATTTGTAGTTTTGTTTTGTTTTGTTCTGTGTAGCAGTTGGAATACCCCCTTTAGTATTTTCTGAAGTGGAGGTTTTCTGATGATAATTTCCCTCATCTTTTCTATATCTTTGAATGTTTTTATTTCTCCTTCATATTTGAAGGATAGCTCTGATAGATATAGTATTCTTGGCCGGAAGTTCCTCTCTTTTAGAACTTTAAATATTGGGATCCACTCTCTTCAGGCTTGTAGAGTTTCTGCTGAGAAATCTGATGATAACCTAATGGGTCTTTTTTTATATGTTGTATTCTTCTTTTCCCTGGCTGCCTTGAGAATTTTTTTTTTTTTTTTTTTTTTTTTTGTCATTGGTTTGTGATAATTTCATTATAATGTGCCTTGGAGTAGGTTTGTTTGGGTTAAGATAACTCGATGTTCTGTTTGCTTCTTGAATTCGAGGCTCTAATTCTTTCCACAGGTTTGTGAAGTTCTCATCTATTATTTGTTTGAATATGTTCTTCATTCCATTTTCTCTCTCTTCTCCTTCTGATATACTCATTATTCTTATGTTCTTTTTTCTGATGGAGTCAGAAAATTCCTGTAGGACTTTCTCATTTTTCTTTTAAATTTGTGAGCCTCTCTCTTCTCTCTGTAGTGTCTCTAGTTGCCTGTCTTCTATGTCACTAATTCTTTCCTTTATCTGGCCTGTTCTATTAGCTAAGTTTGTTACCTCATTTTTCAGTTCATAAATTGAGTTTTTCATCTTTGTTTGAATCATTTTCATGGTTTCAATTTCCTTGGTGATGTATTCTTTTTGTTCTTTGAATTGGTTTTTGAGCTCTCTAAATTGCCTTTATGTGCTTTCTTGTATTTCCCTGAGTATTTCTAGGACTTCAATTTTAAATTATCTGTTCATTTAACTCCAATGTTTTCAAGCAACTGAAATTTTTTATAGATTTTTTTCTCATCTATCTGAGCTACATCTCTGTCTTTTGTATCCATAATATTTGATTTATTTTTTCTTAATGGCATTTGAGAGTGGTATTGTTAATAACACTAATAGGAGATGATTTTAAAAAGAAAAAAAGAAAATGATAAAATATAGTGAAAAAATGAAAATTCTATTGTGCTAAGTGGAACAAAAACTACATAGAATGGGGAACCTGAGTTGGGCGGAAATGACAAAGAGATAAAAAAAATAAAATAAAAAACACATAAAATGCCACAAAGAAAAATTTGAATCCAGAATAAAATAATTTGTTTGTGAATGATGATTGAATGAGAGAAAAAGGTGAAAGAGGGAAAAATAGGAAAAAAATTTTATATAAAAAAGGGAAAAAAAGGTTGAAAAACTACAGTGAAAAAGTGAAAATTCTATTGTGTTAAGTGGAACAAAACCTACATAGAATGGAGAGCCAGAGTTGGAAGAAAATGACAAAGCGATAAAAATAAAGTAAAAAATACACAAAATGCCACAAAGAAAAAATTTGAATCCAGAATAAAATAATTTGTGAATGATGATCAAATGAGAGAAAAAGTGAAAGAGAAAAGAAGAAAAAAGAAAAAACAAGTTAAGGTTTTTGGAATGTAAACTTCATTAAAAATAAAATAAGAATGGAAGATGTAATACCTATGGGTAGTAAAGTTCAAAATGAAAAGGAAAGAATAAAACAGAAAGAGGATAAAGTGACCAAAGTGGAGAAGAAAAGATGAAAAATACAAGAAAAAAATGAAAACAAGTTATTAAAATTTTCCTGGTTTTGAGAGGTTATCTTTTTCTTTTTTTTTTCTTTTTGGCAGGTGGTGCTGTACCCCAGATTTTGCCCCTGTGGCACTCTTGAGTTGAGATTTACAGTTGATGTGTTACTATGGAGATGACATATGCTAGGCCTCAGTCCCATTGGTAGGCGGGGCTTGTTAAGGTTTGCAGGCTCCGACAGTGGGAGAGTCAGTTTTCCCGTTGCCTCTCCCCACATCTCTCCTTCTTGAGCCAGCAACCTGGGGACCCAACTGTAAAGTTGCCCCAGCCACTGCTTGCAGAGCAAGAGGCTGTAAGAGCTGCCAAGTCTCCACTTCAGCCCCCACTCAAAGCATAGTTCTGGGTAAGGCTTTGACAACCAAAGCAACCAGTGTAAGCAAGCAGAGCACAGAGCCGATTGCTTTTCACATGTCTTTCTAAGAGCCTCCGGGCATGTCTAGTTTGCCTCAGTGCTCCACGGGTCTGATCTCCACGGGCTTCTTCCTTGTGCCCTGTTTGGGAAGCCTGCAGCCCAACCCGCACAACTTCCTGAGTTCTGCTCCATGGGAATGAAATGTGCTTTGTAACCTGTATCAGCTGGCAGAAGCACCTCACCCAAACAGGTTCAGGCCTAGAATTCCCGGCCCTTGCATACTTCCCATGCTGTTGGTGGGGGACCTGGGACCACACAGAAACTCTGGCTACAGCCCACACAGAAGTCCACTGCTGATAGTCTCCTGCCCAGCCCCTCTATTCGCAAATGTGCGTGCCCATACCAGATGCGCCAGGCGGAGCAACTTGCATACCGCCAACCCACTCAGCCACCTGTGCTGGAGTCTGCCATTCATGCTAGCTCCACGTCCACAATCTCAGGCTAAGCCACCAGCACACTCTTTCTTCGGTTTGATCATCTGCCCTAGCCCAGCTTCTTCCCTTGTGCCTAGCCCTTCTTTCCTCTCAGTTCCAAGTGAAAGCAGCCCTTCCTAAGATCAGTGAGGAAAGTGGAATACTCCATTCTCTGTCTTATTTCCTTCAGAGTGGGTTATATAGTCAGCCACCTTTCACCCAATTGTACCTTTGTTTGGTGTATGTGTATTTCAGATGCTCCTGAGATTGTTTTTCTGTCTCTAGTCGTTGAATTTGTTGAAATTTCAGGGGTAGATATCAGGAAAACCCCTCACAGTGCCATTTCTCTGATGTCACTCTCAAAACTGTATTTTTGTTTGTTTGTTTCAACTCAGAGATCTTCCTCAAAGACTAATAATGTCCTACCATCTTCTTCATAGCATATGCTCCATTTTTCTGGCAGTACAGGAAGTTTCTCTGGTTCTGTAAGTTTGTTCTTTTTTTCATTTTGTGGCAGAGACAGAAAGAGACAGAGGAGACATATACAGGCACAGATAGGGATAGACAGACAGGAGGGGAAAGAGATGAGAAACATCAATTCTTCCTGCGACACCTTTGTTGTTCATTGATTGATTTCTCATATGTACCTTGACCAGGGGGCTACAGCAGAGTGAGTGACCCCTTGCTCAAGCCAGTGACCTTGGGATCAAGCGAGCAATGTTGGGCTTCAAGCCAGTGACCTTGTTGTTCAGGCCAGGAACCATGGGGTCATGTCTATGATCCCACATTCAAGCCAACAACCTCATGCTCAAGGCAGATGAGCCCACACTCAAGCCGGATGAACCTGTACTCAAGCCAGCGACCTCGAGGTTTTGTACCTAGGTTCTCTGCATCCCAGTCTGTGCCACCACTTGGTCAGGCTGTAGGTTTGTTTTTAAGGTGAATTTTTATGTAAGACAGAACAGGTACATTTACCTAGTAAACGCAACTTAAATCGATGTTTGTTTTAACATAGTATTTATTTTTACCTTTCTGTTCACATAAATACTTAAACATTTTCAAACCTACAGAGCTTATCTTGTTTGTAACCCAGGGGCTGCCAGTATTTTAGATTGTCTTACATTCCAGAATTTTCACTCTATCATAAACTTGACTTTGTTTTTGGTTGACTTCTGTTTATCATGTAAACATATTTTTATTGTGTACATCTCAACTGCCTGAGGTTCTGGACAGGGAAAGGGATCAGTGGTGAATACAGATGTTCACCTCAGCCCCTATTTAGACTCTGCTTGCACTCCTTCCAGAGTGTTTGGTAACCCAGAGCCTTGAGCCACCTAGATTAGTTTCTATAGAGAGTAAAAAGTGGAGGGAGCAACATGGTACCCACATATGTAGATTTCATGTAGTCCTCAGTCTTTATTCCTGGTTTGAAATGGTAACCTGGACTCATGAGAAGATTTTCTGTTTCTGTGGGACCCATTCTCTCTTGCCTGTGGTACATGGTCAGCAAACAGACTGAGTCACACTTCATGTCTCCCATCTTCTGGGAATTTTTTTATATTTCTTATCTACATTTTTCTCCTCTCCTAGGGTCTCCTTTGTTGTCATTTGAGGGGGGCATTTCAGGGGGAAAAGAAGAAAAATGCATGTATTCAGCCTTTCATGTTTAACCAGAAGCTCCTAAAACCTACTTTTAAATCAATTCTCTAATACAAGCTTCTCAAAGTGAAATTAGAAGATTGAAAAGAAATCAAGAGCGAGAGAAGTTCATAGCTAACCTGGAGTACTTGAAAAATGTCTTGCTGCAGTTCATCTTCCTAAAGCCAGGCAGTGAAAGGGAGAGGCTTCTTCCATTCATAGACTCTGTGCTGCAGCTCAGCCCTGGAGAAACAGAAAGGCTTGCTGCTATTGCACAAGGTAGGTGAAGCAGTCTTAAAATTTCTGTTTTATAACTTATACTAAATATTGTCTTGTGCTTGAAACTATTTGTGTACTTATAATCCTTTTCATAACATTGTGAGTTGAATTTTTTTTTTCCAAAGTGAGAAAGGCAGGAGGGAGGCAGACAGACAGACTCCTGCATGCTTCCAACCAGGATCTTCCAGGTATGCCCACCAAGGGGCAATGCTCAGCCCCTCTGGGGTATTGTTCCACTGCAATCGGAGCCATTTTAGTGCCTGAAGCGAAGTCCATGGAGCCATCCTCACCACCCGGGCCAACTTTGCTCCAATGGAACCCTGGCTATGGGAGGGGAATAGAAAGAGACAGAAGAGGGAAAAGGGTGGAGAAGCAGATGGGTGCTTCTCCTGTGTGCCCTGGCCATAAATTGAACCATGACTTCCACACGCCGGGCCAACGCTCTTCCACTGAGCCAGCCGGCCAGGGCCTTGAATTATTTTTTAAATTTTGTTTATTTGGATGAGTTCTATCAAATGTGTAAAGCTGACTTTTTTTTTTTTACAGGGACAGAGAGAGGGATGGATAGGGACAGACAGACAGGAACGGAGAGAGGTGAGATGCATCAATCATTTTTCGTTGCCATCGCAACACTTTAGTTGTTCATTGATTGCTTTCTCACATGTGCCTTGACCGCGGGCCTTCAGCAGACTGAGCAACCCTTTGCTGGAGCCAGCGACCTTGGGTCCAAGCTGACGAGCTTTTGCTCAAGCCAGATGGGCCCGCGCTCAAGCTGGCGACCTCGGGGTCTCGAACCTGGGTCTTCCACATCCCAGTCTGATGCTCTATCCACTGCGCCACCACCTGGCCAGGCAAAGCTGACTTTTTAATAGTGTACAGCAACTCTAGTACAGTTATATACAATATGGAGCAAAAAGTACAATATAATGTTTGCTTTTGTCAACTGATGGTCATTGGCACCAATTTAGTGCCAACAAGAATCCCCAATTTAGTGTGCAGGGAAGAAGGAAACTTTATTCAGTGCAAAATAGTTCAATTGTGACACAGCACAGCAGGGAAATAAATGTGGCTGTGAGGCAACCCTGAAGCCACACCTCTCTCCAACTACACAGCTCTGTTCTGCTCCTTGCTGGTCTACTTTGAACTGTCTGCTCTGCCCTGCCCTGCCCTGCCCTGCCCTGCCCTAGCCATGGTCCTGGTTAATGTGGTATATTACATTGATTGATTTGTGGATGTTAAACCATCCTTGCACTCCTGGAATGAATCTCACTTTGTTGTGATGTATTATTTCTTTATTGTTGTATTTGATTTGCAAGTATTTTGTCTAAGATTTTTGCATCTGTATTCGTTAGAAATATTGTTCTGTAGTTTTTTTGTGTGTTATCTTTGCCAGGTTTTAATATCAGGGTTATGTTGGCCTCATTAAATGTGTTAGAAAGTATTGCCTCTTCAAATATTTTAGAAGAGTTTGAAAAGGGTTACGTACCAAATCTTTTAATGTTTGGTGTGATTCTCTAATGAGACCATCTGGTATTGGACTATTGTACTTTATTTTGGGGGAGGTTTCTGATGGTTGTTTTAACTTCCTCACTGTTGACTGGTGTATTTAGATTTTCTACTTCTTCGTTATTCAGTTTAGGAAGGTTATATATTTTTAGGAACTTACCCATTTCTTATAGGTTATTGAATTTGGTAACAAATAGACTTTCATAGTATTCTATTATGTTGTCATCCATCAAACTTAATTAGATTGATTTGATATAAGCATGCAAATATGTGTTTGGCACCTTTTCCTAGGCTCTTCTAGAACAGATGCTATTCAGAATTTTGTGCCAACATGAACTTCACAGTTTCTTCCCTTGGCTGCAGTTTTGTTCCAGCTCCAGTGAACAGTGAGCCTTCTTTTGAAAGCACAGTATTGGGATTGATACACGTACTTGTTGAAGGCTTTGTCAGCTTTACTACTTCTGTGCAGGCCGTTTTGGGTGCACTGTTGGCACCTCTGTAGAGCAGTGGTGATAGCCATTACACCTCCAGCAGCACTGCCTTCCTCAGCATGGCAGCAGGTTATGGGTGGAGGCAAATCTTGAATGTACCCAAGCTTCTAAGCAACTTTTCATTGCCAGGGAGTTTGTTTTAGTTTAAAAACATTTTTATTGTTGAAATTTTCAAGCATACAGAAAGAATACTGTAATAATGTCTCATAGGTGTCATCTACCTTTAACAGTCTTCACCTGATGGTTACTTTTGATTTGACAGGATAGAGCAGAACCCTGTAGGAAAGAGCAGAGTTTGAGATGTCAAAGTAGATCTCACACATATGACATTGCCACTTCAAACTGTATTGTACACCCCTGTTATCTAGAGCTTGTTCATGTTCAGTGTTCCAAATGCCTTTTTACTGTATCCCAAAGAAGACTCACATATTGCATTTGACTGATGTTCCATAAGTTTTGTTTTGTTTTTGTTACCTATAGCAACTTCTTATTCCTCTCTGTGATGACATTTATTAGTTGAAAAAAGTGGCAGTTCAAAATAGCATTTAACTTGTGCCAATACTGCCTATAAAAAGGGAATTAGATCTCTGATTAGATCTAGAGCAAGAGGGTGGGGTAGCAGATAGGTATTTTTGCATTCTTTATTACATCAGTAGAACAAGTGTCTAGTTGTTTCACTTTTTTTTTAAGATTTTATTTATTGATTTTAGAGGGCATATAGACAGAAAGAAAGGTGTGGGAGTAGTGGAAAGCATTCACTATAGTAGTAGTTGCTTCTCCTATGTGCCTTGACCAGGCAAACCCAGGGGTGTTTTTTTTAAGGTCTTTTTTATTTATTTAATTAATTGTGTTTACATAGATTCTAGGGTAACCTTGACTGCATCCCCCTCCCCCATATTCCACTCAACATCACCATTACCCCTATCCCTACAACACCCTCCCCCCTTCCCTTCAGTTTTATCCCATCCTATCATCCCCTTTCCCTCTGTCCTCTTTTCCTCTGGTCCCTTTGATCCCTCCTCTGTCTCAATTCCTTTCCTCAGTTCTCAATGTTCCTTGGATTCCTCAAATGAGTGAGGGCATATAATATTTTTCTTTTTCTGCCTGGCTTATTTCACTCAACATAATAGTTTCCAGGTCCCTCCATATTATTGCAAAAGGTAGTATTTCTTTCTTTTTCATGGCACCATAGTATTCCATTGTATATATGTACCACAGGATTTTAATCCACTCGTCCACTAATGGAAACTTGGGCTGTTTCCAGGTCTTTGCTATTGTGAACAATGCTGCCATACACATGGGGGTGCATTTCTTTTTTTCAGTCGGTGATATGGAGTCCTTCGGATATATTCCTATAAGTGGGATAGCTGGGTCAAAGGGCAGTTCCATTTCTGATTTTTTGAGGAATCTCCATACTGTTTTCCATAGTGGCTGCACCAGTTTGCATTCCCACCAGTAGTGCAGGAGGGTTCTCCTTTCTCCAAATCCTCACCAGCACCTATAATGAGTTGTTTTGTTAATGAGTGCCATTCTGACTGGTGTGAGGTGGCATCTCATTGTGGTTTTAATTTGCATTTCTCTAATGATTAGTGATGTTGAGCATTTTTTCATATGCCTATTGCCATCTGTATGTCCTCTTTGGAGAAGTGTCTATTCATTACTTATGCCCATTTTTAGATTGGATTGTTTGTCTTCCTGGTGTTGAGTTTTACAAGTTTTTTTTATAAATTTTGGTTATTAACCCTTTATCAGATGTGTTGTCGAATATGTTCTCCCATTGTGTGGATTGTCTTTTTATTCTGTTCATATTGTCTTTAGCTGAACAAAAACTTTTTAGTTTGATATAGTCCTATTTGTTTATTCTGTTTTTTATTTCATTTACCTGTGGGGATAAATTAGCAAATATATTGCTTCAACAGATGTCGGAGAGTTTATTGCCTATGTTTTCTTCTAGAATGCTTATGGTTTCACGGCTTACATTTCAGACCTTTATCCATTTTAAGTTTATTTTTGTGAATGGTGTAAGTTGGTAGTCTAGTTTCATTTTTTTGCAAGTAGCTGTCCAGTTTTACCAACACCATTTGTTAAAGAGACTGTCTTTACTCCATTGTATGCTCTTACCTCCTTTGTCAAATATCAATTGTCCATAAAGGTGTGGGTTTATTTCTGGGTTCTCTGTTCTGTTCTATTGATCTCTATGCCTGTTCTTGTGCCAGTACCAAGCTGTTTTGAGTACAATGGCCTTGTAGTATAACTTGATATCAGGAAGTGTGATACCTCCCACTTTATTCTTCTTTTTCACGATTGCTGAAAAAATCTTGGTTTTTTTGGCCCTATATAAATTTTTGGAATATTTGTTCTATATCTTTGAAGTATGTCATTGGTATTTTCATTGGTATTGCATTGAATTTATAAATTGCTTTGGGTAATATAGACATTTTAATGATGTTTATACTTCCTAACCATGAACATGGTATATGCTTCCACTTGTTTTGTCTTCCTTGATTTCTTTTATCAATGTTTTATAATTTTCTGACTACAAGTCTTTAACCTCCTTGGTTAAATTTACTCCTAGGTACTTTATTTCATTTGTTACAAGAGTGAAGGGGATTGTTTCCTTAATTTCTTTTTCTGACATTTCATGTTTGTGTATAGAAATGCCTCTGATTTCTGTGTGTTAATTTTATATCCTGCCACCTTGCTGAATTTGTTTATTAGGTCCAGTAGTTTTTTGACTGATACTTTAGGGTTTTCTATATATAGTATCATGTCATCTGCAAATAATGATAGTTTTACTTCTTCTTTTCCAATTTAGATGCCTTTTATTTCTTCTTCTTGTCTGAGTGCTATAGCTAGGACTTCCAGTACTATGTTGGATTAGAGTGGTAAAAGGGGACACCCCTGCTCTGTTCCTGATTTTAGGGGTATTGCTTTTAATTTTTGTCCATTAATTATGATGTTGGCTGTGGGTTTGTCATAGATGGCCTTTATCATGTTGAGGTATGTTCCCTGTATTCCCACTTTGCTAAGAGTTTTGATCATAAATGGGTGCTGGATTTTATCAAAAGCTTTTTCTGCATCTATTGAAATTATCGTGTGGTTTTTCTCCTTCCTTTTGTTTATGTGATGAATCACATTGATTGATTTGCAAATATTGAACCAGCCTTTCCTCTCCAGAATAAATCCCACTTGTTCATGGTGTATGGTTTTTTTCATGTATTGCTGGATCTGGTTGGCTAATATTTTGTTGAGGATTTTAGCATTTAAATTCATCAGAGATATTGGCCTATAATTTTCTTTCTTTGTGTTGTCTTTGCCTGCAAACCCAGGTTTTGAACCAGTGACCTCAGCATTCCAGGTCACTGCTTCATTCACCTAACCACTACCGGCCAGGCATAATTGTCCTACATGTGATGGCTTTACCTCATCATGTTGGTACTCTTGAAAGTATTTTTTTACCATCTATAAGCTCTAACTAAAGTAATTGATCTAGAGAGAAGACCTCAAAATTTAGTGGATATTGGAATTATCAGGTGTGAGTGTTAAAACTCAATATGCTGGAATTCACCCCACGTTCTGATTCAGTACATTTAAGGTGGTATTCTAGAGTTTATATTTTTAACAACTTCCTGGGTGATACAAATATTCTGGGAACCTGGTCTGGTGACTGTACCTTAAGAACCCAATCTAGAGGGTTGATATAATTCAAGTTAATTTTATTTTGCAGGAACTCTTCATAAATAATTGTCAGAGGCCCCTTGGGAGGTGTGATCCTGAGATTAAAGAATACACATGGAGCTGACATGGGGGAGGAGGAAGACAACAAAAGTCACAGCACACTTTATTGTTCAAGGCTAATTTTAATACAGTGCAGGGGGTTCACACATGCGTTCTCTCCTTTTGCTGAATCAGCTAATAGATAAGGCAGCAGGTTATATAACTGTGGGAGCAACTGTGCATGCACCCCCACTTCCAGGTCATGTCCTCTGGCAAAGGTATTGTGCCGGTGCCCTGGCTCTAGCTAGCAGCAGGGCCCTCATACTCTACCTCCCTAGAGGTCAGGGCACTTGGTTTTCTCTTTCATGGCACTGCTTTGGGCCTAGAGGCCACAGCAACAGTAGAGGGAACAGAAGGTTATTACTAGCCTCCCTGCTATACCTGCTAAAATAAGCCCATCTCCAGGACGTTCGCAGACTCTCTCGCCTGTGGGAAAGAGGGTCCCCTGACAGAGCCCACTGACACTGGATGGCTGATACTTCAGCATCGATCTCCTGCAAAGTCTCTCAGATCTGCTGCTGATTGTCAGGGATATACACGCAGCAGTCCACATTCACAGTAACAAAAGTACTACCCTGTGCTGCAATAAGCAAGTCTAAAGCTGTGCGGTTCTGCAAGATTACCTTCCACATCTGGGTAGTCTCATAAAGGAGGAGACTCAGGAAGTGGCGAGTGACATTCAAGGCCTGAACTATGTGTTGGGCCAATGTCTCAACCTGTAATTTTATAATAATAGTGCTACCCCCTGGTACAAAGAGAGCCAGAGGGTAAAACTACTGGGCAGCTCTCTTTTTCATATGTCAGCAGTGATACATAGGGTCCCAATTTGGGGGATTTTGTGCCAATGTCTATACCACCTTGCCATAAATAAATGGAAGATCCCTAGTATAGCAGCCAGTCCAGTGAGCTGGCAGGTAGGGTCAGCCATACCTGCCACAGTCCCACAACCCATCCCCTGGAAGAAAATTTGTAGGCTTTATACCTATAAGCTTTCTCTGATCCCACCAGTGATTTCTGGTGAGACACACCATCAGGTTGGCACTAAAGTCTGTGGGCAGCCAGCCGACAGTATGGTCGGGCACACTGTCATTGTGCTGCTCTATACAAAAAGGGGCTACCTGCAAAAGCTCCAGATAAATTTCTGCCACCCACCCCAGCCATTATACACAGCTTTCCCCAGCGGGGGCAGTTCATTGTGGTGAGAGTACCAGAGAAGCATCTTAATAGTCTGTTGATGTGTGTTTCACTCTGGATTTGTGCAGTAGGCATTCCAGGTGCACAACTCAGTCCAGTTCTGGAGGGAGGCAGGGGAGAAACGCCAAGGAAGCCCTCTGCCATCTCTGCAGGCAGCTCAACATAAATCCAGCAATGGCACACTTGATGCATCTGCACAAAAGTATAGGCCCATGACATGAGACTATAGCTGGCAGTCAACCTGGACGAGATGACGAGTAGAAAGTGAAACCATCATAGGTAAGTCTCGTCCCTCAGGGAGAATGCAAACCACCCTTTTGTCCTGTGAGAGAATGGTGGCTGGTGTTGAAGGACCTCCTGGTCAGTGATTCCAGACTTGTACACCTGCAGTCAGGGGCAGGGGCTCACTAAGAGCCACTGTGTACAAGGGCACAGGGCACAGGCCACAGTCTTATGGCAACCACGCCTCTAGGAAGGGAGGAGGGAGCTGTAGCAGGCAGAGTTGCTCACACCTCCACCAGCCACTTGGTGAGCCAGGGTGCAAATGTCAAGCCCTTCTCTAGGTTTTCTCCCCAGGGTTCCAGCAACACTACCCATGGTGATCCTCTGCCTCTAGTTTCCAGGGCCACTGTGGATGGAGCCAGTAGCACTAGGGCTTCGTCCTATACCTGTATATGCAGGTCTGTGGATCCAGAAGGGGGTCACCTTACAGCGACAAGTTGCCCCTTCCAGCACCCAATTCAGAGGGCTCTTTCCTGTTCAGCTAGGCTATTCATTCAGCAGCCGCACCGTGATGTTCGGAAGCTCCTGCTTCCACCACTTTCCTGAGGGCACCAGGGCTCTCAGCTTCTCTTTCAACAACCTATTAAAATGTTCAATCATGCCAGCAGCTTGGGGGTGATATGGCACATGCAACTTTCAGTGCACGCCATTGTTCTTAGCCTACTTCCGGGTAGCTTGCCCAATAAAAGGGGTCCCTTGGTCACTAGCAACTGCTAGTGGGCAGCCATAGGCCACTGAAAGGCCCTCTAAAGCCTGTGTGGTGTGCTCCTGGTCAGCCCTGGCTACCAGGTAGGCATATCCCAAGTCAGTGTCAGTATCTACTGCTGTGAAGGCATAGCAGACTCCCCAGTCTTCTGGCATAGGGCCTATGTAATATACCTGCCACGATTACAGTGACTTTTACCCCCACAAGGATCTATCCTGGGGTGGTAAACAAGCACCTCCTCCATGGGTACCTCTGTGCACACCACAGGCACTGACTGCCTCATGGCTTCTTTTGTATCTGCCCAGGACACAGCTAGTCCCCAGTACTGTGCAATAAGGCCCATCTTACGAGCCCCCATGTGCCCCAGCTTCTTGTGCAACCACGCCGTGATCACAGCTGGCTCTGGGGTCTGCACGGTTGCTCGGACCCATGCCAAGGCATCTGCAGCCTCATTACCAGGGGTCTGCAAATGTCTATGCCCAGAAATATGGTAAGTCTTGGCTTCTTCCTACAAGCCATGCTTCCACAGGCCTTGCCACATCTCTTTCTCCACAGAGGGCAGTGGCCAATAAACCAATCCTGAGCAGCCCAACAGGGCAACCACAGTGTCAGGACATGGTACACAGCCTAGCTGTCTGTGCAGATGTGCAGATGTCCATTATCTCTCATCAGGACAAGCTCGTTGCTCAGCCCATTGACTGGATTGTCCTGCACCTGCCTCAAACCAAACAGTTCCTGTTTGAGGCAGCAGGGCAATAGCCGTCCACATTGGTGGCTGCCCCTTATAGGAGCCATCTGTGTACCACACTTCCACAGGGGAGGCAGCTTCCTTTCTTGGTACGGACTCTCCTGTACTTATCTAGGGCCAGTTTTATCCTCTGTGTCTCTGTTACAAACTAAATCAGTCCCAGCAAGGAGTGCAGCTCCTGCATCAGGGGGTTAGACAAGAACCGGGCCCTTTCTCCAGCTATGCTCTCCACTTGGTCAAGGTGGGAGTCTGCGCTACCCCACTTCAAGGGTGTGTAGCCCAAGAATAAAGCCATCCTTCAACCAGATACATGGTCTGCACCATGACTGGCTGTGGCCCTATGACAGTCTCACAGGCCAGCAAGGTAGCATATATTGCTCCCATCTGCTTCTCAATGAGGGAATACTGGACAGTGGTTCCCTTCCACATGTGGGGCCAAAAGCTAGTGAGTATTTTCCAACTACCCTGCTCTTGCCAAAGACCCCAGCCAAACCCTGCCCCTTTAACTTGGACAATCAGCAGGAATGACTGGACCAGGTCTACTACCTATAATGTCTGGGCTTGTGCCACCACCCTCTTGGTGGCACCAAAGATATGCTCTGTTTTGAGACTCCAGTCCCACGGAGTCTCTTGTCCCTTTGGGGTCAAGTGATAGAACGGTTTGGCCAACAAGGCCAAGTGGAGTATGAAGGTTTGCCTACATAGGTCTGCAACTGTTACACAGTCTCAGGTCGGGGGTATGCTTGAATTCTGTCAATCACTGCCTCAGAGATAACCTTTGTCTTACCCGACCAAACAACACCCAAGAACGTGACTGAGTAACCAGGTTCTTGGACCTTGTCCTCGTTGATGACCCACCCACAGCTAGTCAGGGCTGCCATTTCAAGATCTGCAAGCAAATCAGAGGTTAGCATCATGTCATCAATGTAATGGGACAGTTGCACTGTCTCAGGGTGGTCCCATGTGGCCAAATCTTGAGCGACCAGGTTATGACACAAAGTAGGAATATGAAAATATCCCTGTGGCAATATTAGAAATATCCATTGCCGGCCTTCTCACATGAAAGCAAACTGCTCTTGACGAGCAGCATCAATGTCAATAGGAAAGAAAGCATTAGCCAAGTCCACTACATAGTGGTATCGACCCAGTTCCACTGACAGTCGATCCATCAGTAATGTCTGGGACAGCAGTGTGCAGAGGTGGGGTGACCTTGTTCAGCTCTCAGTAGTCCACTGTCATATGCCAGGAACCATCAGGTTTCTGGACCAGCCACACAGAGGAGTTGTACAGGCTGTGTTGGCCAAATGATCCCAGCTTCCTTCAGCTTCAAAATGGTTTGGCTGATTTCCTCATGTACCGTTGGCAGACTGTTTCCCCGACACAGTTCATGTTGCCTGAGGGGTGTGGTGCGGATGCCCTCCCACCACTGTCTTCATCACTGGTACCCGCAGCTGGAATTCTCCCTGAGTGGTGTTCACAGCTAGCCTGGCCAGCACGTCCACCCCCAGAATGTATTCTGCAATAGGAGATATATAAACCTCGTATGCCCTAGGAGGCAGTCTGCCAACCTCCATAGTTACTGTTGTTTTGTGGACTTGTATCTGGCAACCCTCTTAGCCCTCTGCGGTGACCAAGGGTCCCCAGAACAGGTCTGGGTTGCCAAAAATCAAAGTAGAGTCTGCACCTGTGTCCACCAAGGCTAGGATGTGCTAAACATTGCATGGGGACCAATAAATGGTCAGTTCAACATGAGGCCGCTAGTCCCTGTGTACCCCCATTTCACGGACACTTGGACTTCTTCTCTAGTGAAACAGATAATCTATCTGCCAGAGCCAAGCTCCTGTTTGGGTTTCATGGACTTTGCTGCCACCCCGCGGCTAAAAGAGAAATTGCTCTTTTGTCATATTGCCAGCATTATTTCAAATGGCCTTGGCTGCTGCTAATAAATCATGCCACAATTGACACCAGTTAATTTTTAGGGGCCTGCCGTCAGTCCTGTGCGTTGGGGCGGCGCTTCCCCTCCCCTTTCTTCCTATCTTGCAGTTGCAGCTTCTCACTTGCTTCCCACCAGGGAGGACTGACCTTGGCGGCGCATGTTCCTGTTGTCCAGGCGCTGCTCCAAGTCTTTTTCCTTGTGCTGTAGCGACAGTAGCCAAGCCACCTGGCCCACACCTTCTCTGCGGGCTGCCAGGACATTCGTCTCCAATTGCTCCAAAGTTCTCTGGATCCCCTCTAGCCAGGGGTGGACTGTGCTCTTGTCCTCTCATCCTGCCTTCCCTGCTCACTGCGCCACTTGTTGGGGTTCAGGGTACTCTTGGAAGGTGTGATGCTGAGGTTAAAGAATGCAAGGACAGCGGACATAGGGGGGAGGAAGAATGCAACAAAAGCCGCAGCACACTTTATTGTTCAAGGCCAGTTTTTATACAATGTAGAGGAACTCGTACGTGCGCTCTCTCCTTTAGCCAAATCAGCTAATAGATGAGGCAACATATATAACTGTGGGAGCAACAGCTCACGCACTCCCACTTCCGGGTCATGTCCTTTGGCACAGCTACTGCGCTGGGGTCCTGGGCTCTAGCTAGCAGCGGGGCTTCACAGCAGTGCTGACAGTTTCTTCTGATCTGCTTTTTACACTACATTTTCTAATGATTATACATAATTAATGCTAGTGTTCTCAGCTCTAATTGTAAAGTACATTACCTTAACCATAATAGCATTTTTGTCACAAGATCTAAACTAAGAATAGTGAATATGTATTTTTAGTAATATAGTTATACTAAATAAGAAACTTGCTTTTATATTTACTGTGTTTTCTTTTAATTTGTCAAAGCTGAAACCTTTTTTTACATTTGAAAATTAATCAGGACTTTAGGAAGGATTTATTATTTTAATCAAAAAATAGTTCTCAATAGAAAAATGATATGATCTCAAAATATGTAGCATATAGAATAGTCCTCTTTTTTTAACAAATCACTTTATTTTACTTTTACAGGGACAGAGAGAGAGTCAGAGAGAGGGATAGATAGGGACAGACAAACAGGAACAGAGAGAGATGAGAAACATCAATCATTAGTTTTTTGTTGCCCTTGCGACCTTAGTTCAGGGGTGCTCAATACATCGATCGCAATCTACTGGTCGATTATGAAGGAAGTGCGGGTAGATCGCGTGACATTAAAAAGACATTTGTCGCGCCTGACCTGTGCTGGCTCAGTGGATCAAGCCAGCGTCAACCTGGGAATGCTGAGGTCACCAGTTCAAAACCCTGGGCTGCCTGGTCAAGGCACATATGGGAGTTGATGCTTCCTGCTCCTCCCCCCTTCTCTCTCTCTCTCTCCTCTTTTAAATAAATAAATAAATAAATAAATAAATAACTAAATAAATAAAAAGACATTTGTCTTTTGATTGACATACAGGGTAGCCAATCTGACGTCTGAACTTTTGACACCCTACGCATGCGCGTTAAACCGCCACGCTAACTTGTTCAGTTACATTGCTGCGTAGTTAGCCTTCAATTTATTTAAACTAAATACAACAAAGGGTATAAAAATGAGTGCTATAGCTGGTCCGAGTAAGAAGCCTAAAACCTACCACTTTCATACAGAATGGGAGGGGATTTTTTTCACTATGTCATATTCTAAGTGTGTTTGCCTCATCTGTCTGTGTGCCATTGCTATTCCAAAGAAGGGAAAGGTGGAGCGGCTTTTTCAGACTGTTCATAAAAACTATGACATTGACTTTCCTCCGAAAAGAGAGCTGAGAAGGAGAAAGGTGAAAGAAGAATACACAATATTAAATAGTAATAATAGTAACTTAAATAATGATACTATAGAATAAATAAATTTATGTTTTGCATTTTTATTGTAGGTAGATCATTTTGACTTGGTCATCTTATAAGTAGCTCGCAAGCTGAAAAAGTGTGGGCACCCCTGCCTTAGTTGTTCATTGATTGCTTTCTCACATGTGCCTTGACCGCGGGTCTTCAGCAGACTGAGACACCCCTTGCTGGAGCCAGCGACCTTGGGTCCAAGCTGATGAGCTTTTGCTCAAGTCACATGGGCCCACACTCAAGCTGGCAAGCTCGAGGTCTCGAACCTGGGTCTTACACATCCCAGTCCGACGCTCTATCCACTGTGCCACCGCCTGGTCAGGCTAGACTAGTCCTCTTTTAAAAACATGGCATGTTTAATATAATGTCATTATTACTAACACTAAAATGGCCCCTATAAGTTGAGGGTACATTGCTCAATACAAGATCTAAACGAGACTGACCTGAGGGTCCCATAAACACCAGTGTTATTAATCATTCCATAGAGGGTATATTCAAAAGTTCATTAAAAATCCAAAACTCTTAAGGCATACTTTTGCTAAGCCTTAGAAATTTAGGAAAACCCCAATTATTATGTTTAAACTAGTTCACCTTTTAAAGGTTATTAATTTTGTGTCTCTTACCTATGTGACTAAGTAAAATAAAACATGAAAATTAAACTAAAGCCTGACCAGGTGATGCCATAGTGGACAGAGCATCAGTCTGGAATGCTGAAAACCCAGGTCTGAAACCCCAAGCTCGCCAGCTTGAGCTCAGGGTTGCTGGCGTTAGTGTAAGATCATCAACATGATCCCATTGTCTCTGGCTTGAGCCCAAGGTCACTGGCTTGGCTGGAACCTCCCTGCTGCCCCACTCCCTTCCCCCCCCCTCCCATTCAAGGCACGTATGAGAATATGATCAATGAACAATTAAGGTGCTGCAATTCTGAATTGGTGCTTCTCATCTCTCTCCCTTCCTGTCTGTCCGTTCCTCTCTCTTGCTGAAAAATAAATAAACTAAAAACAATTATGATCTGACAGCAGGTTTATATATGGTTTTTAAAAGAATGGTTAAACTGGAAGATAATTAATTATTTGGAATTCAGAGTGGAGAAATAATGAAACAAATGAGTGAATAAGAGATCTAGAAGATAGAATGACAACATCTAACATATTTAATAATTGAAGGTCTATAAAGAAAGGAGAGAAAAGGATTGAATAGAAACAATATTTGAAGAATGTGGTTGGAAGTTTTCCAGAACTGCTTACGTGTATCCACCTGCAGATTTGAAAATCTCAGTAGCACTTCAAGTTGGGTAAATAAATGGAAGTCTACCTCCATCTATATAAAAGTGAAGCTACTCCCCAGAAAGGACAGAGAAGAATGTCAGAAGCAGCAAGAGAATGAAGACGCATTGTACCTGACTGGCAGTGGCACAGTGAATGGAGTGCCGACCTGCAATGCTGAGGTCACTGGTTTGAAACCCTGGGCTGGCCCTGTCAAGGCACATACAGGGAGCAACTACTACTCATTGATGCTTCCCACTTCCCTGCCTTACATTTTCTCTCTCTAAAATTAATAAGTAAAATCTTTTAAAAATGAAAAAAGACACATTTCCTTGTTACCTTTAAAGGAATAACAGCCTCACAATTGACTCTTCAACGGCATTGGTAGAATACGTCTGTCTTTAGTGTTCTGTAAGAAATACTACCAACCTAGTAAAAGTACTTTTCTTTCTACTTTTTGTTTTTACAGGGACAGAAAGAGAGTCAGAGAGAGGGATAGATAGGGACAGACAGACAGGAACGGAGAGAGATGAGAAGCATCAATCATTAGTTTTTCATTGCCGTTGGGACACCATTGATTGCTTTCTCACATGTGCCTTGACCGCGGGCCTTCAGCAGACTGAGCAACCCCTTGCTTGAGCCAGCGACCTTGGGTCCAAGCTGGCAAGCTTTTGCTCAAGCCAGATGGGCCCACGCTCAAGCTGGCGAGCTCGAGGTCTCGAACCTGGGTCTTCTACATCCCAGTCCGACGCTCTATCCACTGCACCACCGCCTGGTCAGGCATAGTAAAAGTACTTTTAAGAGCTTTTCTTACAGACTAAAACTAAGAAGTCACCTCCGCTGGAAATTTTTAGCACTGACTTCATACATAAGGAGAGCTTTCTGGATGGAAGTCTGAGACACAGGAAGGAGCACACACAGGAAGCATGTCCCCATGTGCCTCACCAGCCACAGCAGGGATCTTCCTTTACCAAGACATGTCACACATGTGGGTGCCAGAGGGAGGGTCTGAGAGCTGCTGTCCTGCACCATAAGGAATGGGAACATAGAAGCAAAGAGCACAGGGACCTCTTGTGTCCTTCATCTCCTTTAAAGCAGTGCTTGAGATCTCTGATTTTATTTAGGGTTTAAACAGCAGTTTTCATTCAGACTGTTAGCAGTGAGTGGATGATGAGGTTAATTTGGTGGATTACATAAAATAAATAAGACAACACCAGAATACATTGAATCTAGTAAGGGTAAGAATTGTTTCTTGAAATTCTCTAGGTGTCTGTATGTTGGTTATCTGTCTGACTGTATCAGCTTCTGATGTATTTTTGTTTTCTGTGGGTTTGGGTTGCAAATATTTGAGAAGCATTAGCTTAGGGAATAAAGTAGGTTATCCATTTCTGACAATCAACATTAAAATCCCTATAGCAGTGGTTCTTAAGCTGGGTTCTATCGAACCCTAGGGGTTCGATGAGCCGGTCTCAGGGGTTTGGAGAAGCCTCTGCCGCGGAGGCCAGAATAAAGTAATACAGTAATTTGTTCTGAGTTCATGCACTTTGTTGGTTTTGTTCTTTGAGCAAGGTGATGTTTATGCACGGCTCATTTTGTGCACCAGTAATAAAAGATATACCTATGTCTTGAATTTGAAAAAAAATCATATTTTATTTATCACTAAAGAAGGGCTCGGTGAATGCGCATATGAAACGGGTGGGTTCGGTACCTCAGAAAAGGTTAAGAACCACTACCCTATAGTAAACACCCATTAAGGTCCCCAACTTACCCCCTAAGCAAGCTGCTAATAGCTGCCTATGGCATCTGTATGTAAGGTAACACAACCTAAAGTGCCATGCTAGTACCAAAACAAGTGACATGAAGACAAGGCTAAAAAAAGTATTGTTACTCTACTTGCAATGTCAATGTGAACTCTCCCTGCTGCCTGCTTACCAGATCCCAGCACAGCACACAGATTGCAGTCTGCTTGCGTTTCAACTTGTGATAAAGTCAACTTTGCACCCAGATTAGTTAATTATGTCGTATTTCCTTGTGCAAAGCTAGAATCTCAGCACTGCTGTGCAAGCAAGAGCTAAAAGTTGCTTTAACTCCCCAGTGAGGTAATAATTTACAAAGTTATGTATTGTTACTTAGGAACCAAGATCTAACGCTCTACAGACACAGAGGGCAAAAGGCACAGGTTATCATAGCATTTTGTTCATCTCCAGACTGGCAGGAGGAGAATGCACACTGACATGCTCACTGTAAGGGCCTGACTTGATTTGCAGAGAATACAGAACCTTATCAGAAGGGCACAGTTAATGGCTCAGGGCAAGAGCAAATGCACCGTAGTGTCCCCACTCGGTTCTTCTCAGGTTCTCATGCACTACGGAGATGACTGCTGCCAAGGATATTGACTACACAGTGTGGGCGGGGCCTGCCAGGTCTGAGAACACATTTGAATTTTTAAAATTCTATTTAGAAATTAAATTTAATGAAGTGACATTGATCAATAAGAGTACATAGGTTTCAGGTAAACTTCTCTATAGCATTTGCACTGTTGATTGTGTTGTGTGCCCATCACCCAAAGTCAAGTCATTTTTTTATTACTGTGTATTTGTCCCTTTTTACTCCTCTCCCAGACCTCCCACACATCCCCCTTTCCCTGGTAACCACTTCACTGTTATCTATGTCCATGAGTCTCAGTTTTATATCCCACTTATGTATGAAATCATATAGTTCTTAACTTTTCCTGGTTTACTTATTTCACTCAGTATAGTGTTCCCAAGGTCCATCCATGTTGTCCTCAATTTTCATTGTGTCACAAAGCTTCTACTCAGTATACCAGTCATTCCAAATGAACAGACATCAGTCTCTGCATTTTTTGTAGGGAAATGTTCACAGTCACCTAGCCCTCATTGTTCCTGGGAGCAAAACCACCTCCTTCTCTGATGGGAGAAAGCAGTCAGTTCCCAGCTGTATATCCCAAAATAAAGGACATCCCTTCCCCCAGCTCCACAGGGCCTCTTCTCTTTGCAGATTGTGGAAGACAGACTTCTAAAGGCCTTGTGCCCCTGTTTCTGCCTCTTCCAGGTAGCTGTGCCTCTATGTAATCCTTACTGACAGGATGTTACTTCCATGATTAGGTTACAAAAGTTTGTGACTTCTATCTTGCTAGCAGACTCCCTCTGCCTTCTCCATGTACACACTTTATTGACACAAGGTGTCTTATGGGAGAGGCCATGTGTCAAGGAACTGAGGGTATCAGTCCAGCAGTTCTTTTATTTTTTTTTATTTTAATGAGGTGACATTGATAAATCAGGGCACATATGTTCAGAGAAAATATTTCCAGGTTATTTTGACATTTGATTATATTGTGCACCCATCACCCAAAGTCAAATTGTCCTCCGTCACCTTCTATCTGGTTTTCTTTGTGCCCCTCCCCTCTCTCTACCCCCTCCCTCACCTCCCCCTCCCTCTGGGTAGCCAGTACACTCTTGTCCATGTCTCTGAGTCTCATTGTTATGTCCCATCTATGTATGGACCCATATAGTCCTTAGTTTTTTCTGATTTACTTATTTCACTCAGTATAATGTTATTAAGGTCCATCCATGTTGTTACAAATGATCCGATGTCATCATTTCTTATGGCTGAGTAGTATTGCATAGTATATATGTACCAAAGCTTTTTAATCCACTCATCCTCTGAAGTCTAGCAGTTCTTAAGGAACTGAATCTTGCCTTCTACCATAGGTTTAAAGCATATTCCCTCCCATTGTTCCTTCAGATGAGACCTTGTCCCTGGCAGCAGATACTTTGATTGTAGAATTTTGAGAGACCCTGAGACAGAGGACCCAGCTAAGCTATTCCTGGTCTACTGTCTCAAACAAACATGATAAATATGTGCAGAGTTTTATTATTATTATTATTTATTTTAGTGAGAGTAGAGGAGATAGACTCCTGCATGCGTTCTGACCGGGATCTACCTGGCAACACCCATCTGTGGCCAATGCTTTGCCCATCTGGGGCTATACTCACAACTAAGCTATTTTTAGCTCCTGATGTGGAGGCTCCATGGAGCCATCCTCAGTGCCTGGGCCAATGCACTTGACCCAACTGAGCCAGGGCTGCAGGAAAGGAAGAGAGAGAGAGAATGGGCGAGGGGTGGAGTAGCAGATGGTCGCTTTTCCTATGTGCCCAACCAGGAATCAATTCTGGGACTTCTGCATACCTGGTCAATGCTTGATCACTGAGCCAACCGGCCAGGGCCATATGTGCTGTTTTACACCGGTAAGTTTGTGGTAAATTTTATTATGTAGCAGTTTATCACTAATACATGGATAAAACCAGACAATGAACAGAAAAAGATATGAAAGTTGTTTGTAAACTGTAGAAAGAGTTTCTCTATTTAAAATTTTAAAATGTTTCTCTGAATGAGACCCAAGGTGTCTTGAAAAACACATTGTAAATGTAATAATGGTTGCCTCTATGGAGGGCAGGGGAGGAATGGAGGATAGGATATGCAATGAAGAGAATGCCCACTATTATCTAAGACTGTAACACTTCCCAAATCATGTATGTTAATATAAAAACCATATTAAGAAGAAAACTAAGGAGATCTTTTCTGAAATTTTCTTGAAAGCCTAGATTTTTTCTGAACTTTAGGACAGGATTTATGTTGATCATATAAAAGGTAAAAAGAGAAATTGGAACATTCAATATAAAATGATACAACCACCTTGGAAAAGTGTGGCAATTTTTTATAAAGTTAAACACAAATGGGACCGTACAGCAACAGTCCCATTTCAAGGTATTTATTGAAAAGAAATGAGAGGATTCCAATATGGTGACAGTGTAGGCAGATGTTCCAACTGCCACCTCCCAGGACCAAATGGGATTACAACTTAGTTTAAGAACAATCATCTTGAAAAACAAACTCTGGACTAAATGAAGAGGAGTCTATAACCAAGGATCACAGAAGAAGCCACACCAAGCCTGTTAAGAAGGGCAGAGACATGGAAATGACTGCCATGCTCCCAGGAGTGAGTAGCGGCTGAGGGTCTGGAAGGACTCTCACTGTGGGGAGGGTCACCCTGAGAGGTGTGGGTGATCAGCCCCAGGCTTGGAGCCCCAGCCTAGAGGCCCAGAGCCTAGAATAGTTGCCCACACAGCATATGAAGGTGAAAAAAGCTGGGTTTCTGTCTGCAAGAAAGAGACGGAGCTTTGGGAGATGCAGGCTCCATCTTAAGGGCCCATGCAAAAAAATTTTTTTAATTGATTATAATTTGTTCAGTTTACATAGTTACAACTGTACCCCCCAATAATATGTCCCTCCCTCCCCTCTTGTTCTCCTCGATCCCCTCTTTGCCTCCTCCCCCCACCACCTTCCCCCTTCCCTCTATGATTTACTGTCTTGCCCTCTACCTATGTATTATATGTATATACTTTCACTGATGTCTTTCCTTTCTTTTATCCCCTCCTCTCATTCCCTTTCCCTCTGCCCACCTTCTCTCTGGACTCTTTGACCCCTTCTCTGCCTCTCTTCCATACCTCAGTTCACATTGTTCATTGGATTCCTCATATGAGTGAGGTCATATGATATTTTTCTTTCTCTACCTGGCTTATTTTGCTTAGCATAATAGACTCCAGGTCCATCCATGTTGTCGCAGAGGATAAGGTTTTCTTCTTTCTCACTGCCACGTAGCATTCCATTGTGTATATGTACCACTGCTTTTTAATTCACTCGTCTACTGATGAACACTTGGGCTGTTTCCAGATCTTCACTATTGTAAACAATGCTGCAATAAACAAAGGGGTGCATATCTTCTTTCAAATCAGTGATTTGTCATTCTTAGGATATATTCCTAAAAGTGGGATAGATGGGTCAAAAGGCAGTTTGGTTTTTAATTTTTTCAGAAATTTCCATATTGTTTTCCACAGTGGCTGCACCAGTCTGCATTCCCACCAGCAGTGCAGGAGGGTTCCCTTTTCTCCACACCCTCACCAGCACTTGTTCTGTGTTGTTTTGTTAATGAACGTCATTCTGACAGGTGTGAGGTGGTATCTCATTCTAGTTTTAATTTGCATTTCTCTAATGATTAGTGATGTTGAACATTTTTTCATCTGTCTATTGGCCATCTGTTTGTCCTCTTTGGAAAAGTGTCTATTCAGTTCTATTGCCCAATTTTTGACTGGATTGTTTACTTTCCTGGTGTTGAGTTATACAAGTTCTTTGTAGATTTTGGTTATTAGCCCTTTATCAGATGTGTTGGCAAATATCTTCTCCCCTTGTGTGGGCTGTCTTTTTATTTTGTTCATGTTGTCTTTTGATGTGTAAAAGCTTTTTAGTTTGATATAGTCCCATTTAGTTCATCCTGTCCTTTATTTCACTTGCCCATGGAGTTAAATCAACAAATACATTGCTGCAAGAGATATCAGAGAACTTACTGCCTATGTTTTCCTCCAAAATGACCATGGTTTCATGACTTACATTCAAGTCTTTTACCCATTTTGTGAATGATGTAAGTTGGTGGTCTAGTTTCATTTTTTGCATGAATTTGTCCAATTTTGCCAGGACCATTTGTTAAAGAGACTGTCTTTACTCCATTGTATGCTCTTACCTCCTTTGTCAAAGATCAATTGTCTGTAAAGGTGTGGCTTTATTTCTGGGTTCTCTGTTCTGTTCCATTGATCTATATACCTGTTCTTACGCTAGTACCAAGCTGTTCTGAGTACAATGGCCTTGTAGTATACCTTGATATCAGGAAGTGTGATATCCCCTGCTTTATTTTTCTTTTTCAAGATTGCTGAGAATATTTGTAGTTTTTCTTGGTTCCATATAAATTTTCAGAATATTTGTTCTATATCTTTGAAGTATGACATTGGTATTTTAATAGGAATTACATTGAATTTATATATTGCTTTGGGTAATATAAACATTTTAATGATATTTATTCTTCCTATCCATGAACATGGTATGTGCTTCCACTTATTTGTATCTTCCTTGATTTTTTTATCAATGTTTTATAGTCTTCTGAGAACAGGTCTTTAACCTCTTTGGTTAAATTTACTCCTAGGTACTTTATTTTTTTATTGCAATAAAAAAGGATGTTGGTTCCTTACTTTCTCTTTCTGACAGTTCATTGTTAGTGTATATAAATGCCACTGGTTTCTGAATATTTATTTTATATTCTGCCACCTTGCTGAATTCATTTATCAGTTCCAGTAGTTTTTTGACTGAGACTTCAGGGTTTTCTGTGTACAGTATCAAGTCATCAGCAAATAATGAAAGTTTTACTTTTTCTTTTCCAATTTGTATGCCTTTTATTTCTTCTTCTTGTCTGATTGCTGTATCTAGGACTTCCAGAACTATGTTGAATAAGAGTGGTGAAAGGGGGCACCCCTGCCTTGTTCCTTTTCTTAAGGGGATTGCTTTTAGTTTTTGCCCATTGAGTATGATGTTGGCTCTGGGTTTGTCATAAATGTCATGTTGATGTATGTTCCCTGTATTCCCACTTTGCTGAGAGTTTTGATTTTAAATAAGAGCTGGATTTTATCTAATGCTTTTTCTGCATCTATTGATATTATCATGTAATTTTTATCCTTCCTTTTGTTTATGTGATGAATCATATTGATTGATTTGTGAATATTGTATCAGCCTTGCGTCTGCAAAATAAATCCCACTTGATCATGATGAATAATTTTTTTCCATATATTGCTGGATCTGACTCGCTAATATTTTGTTGAGAATTTTAGCATCTAAGTTTATCAGGGATATTGGCCTATAGTTTTCTTTCTTTATAGTGTCTTTGCCTGGTTTTGGAATAAGAAATCTGTTGCCTCATAAAAGAAGTTTGGAAGTTTCCCCTCCTCTTGAATATTTTGAAATAGCTTAAGAAAGATAGACATTAGTTCTTCTTTGAATATTTGGTAAAATTTGCCTGTGAAGCCATCAGGCCCAGGACTTTTCTTTTTTGGGAGTTTTTTGATAACTGTTTCAATCTCTTTTGGTGTAATCGGTCTGTTTAGGTTTTCTGATTTTTCCAGATTGATTTTTGACTGATTATATTTTTCAAAAAATTTATTCATTTCATCAAGGTTGCTCCCATTTTTGGGCATAATGTTCTTCATAGTATTTTTTTACAATCCTTTGAATTTCTGTTGTGTCAGTTGTTACTCCTCCACTCACATTTCTAATTTTATTTATTTGAGTCTTCTCTCTTTTTTTATTGGTGAGTCTAGTTAAAGGTTCATCAATCTTGTTTACCTTTTCAAAGAACCAGCTTCTGGTTTCATTGATCCTCTGTATTGTTTCCTTAGCCTCTATGTCATTTATTTCTGCTCTGATCTTTATTATTTCCTTCCTTCTACTTGTCCTGGGTTTTATTTGCTGTTGTTTTTCTAGTTCTTTTAGATGCAGGGTCAGGTTGCTTATTTGAGCTTTTTCTAGCTTCTTATGATATGCCTGTAGTGCAATGAACTTCCCTGTCAGTACTGCTTTTGCTGTGTCCCATAAATTTTGAGTTGATGTATGCTCGTTATCATTTGTATCTAGTTCTTGGTTTCATAGTTCTTCTGTATTGTTTTTTGTTTGTTTGTTTTTGTATTTGTTTTTGGTTTTTTGCCTCTGTCATTTATTTCAGCTCTGATCTTCATTATTTCCTTCCTTTTACTTACTCTGGGCTTTACTTGCTATTCTTTTATTAGTTCTTTTAGGTGCAGGGTTAAGTTGTTAATTTGAGCTTTTTCTAGCTTCTTAAGATAAGCCTGTAATGCTATGAACTTCCCTCTCAGGACTGCTTTTGCTGTGTTTCATAAATTTTGAGTCCTTGTATGTTCATTTTTATTTGTTTCAAGGAAGTTTTTTATTTCTTCCTTGATCTCATTGTTAACCCATTCATTATTTAATAGAATGCTATTTAGTTTCCAAGTGTTTAAATGCTTCAATGTTTTTCTTTTGTAATTGATTGCTAGTTTTATGCCATCATGATCAGAGAAGATGCTTGATATGATTTCAATCATCTTAAATTTATTAAGACTTGTTTTTTGTCCTAACATGTGGTTTATCCTAGAGTATGTACTGTGAACACTTGAAAATAATGTATATTCTGCTGCTTTAGGGTGAAAGGTTCTGAAGATATCTATTAAATTCAGTTGATCTAGTGTGTCATTTAAGTCCGCTGTTTCTTTGTTAATTTTCTGTCTGGAGGTTCTATCCATTGACATTAGTGGGGTATTAAAATTTTCTACTGAAGATGGCCACAGAGTAGGCAGACAGTCCAACTCCCACTTCCCAGAACCAAGGTGGATTACAACTTAAATCTGAGAATATTCACTGTGAAAGACAAATTTTGGGCTGAGCTAGAAGGATTCTACAGCCAAGGACCACCAAAGAACCCACACTGAGTCTGGTAGGAAAAGCAGAGATGTAGAGAAGGCTTCTTGCTCCCAGGAGTAGGGAATGGTGCCTGGGAGAAACTTTTGCAATGGAGAGGGCTGTCCAGTGAGTTTCAGGTCCTTATCCCCAAAACCAGATTTGTAGTCTAGAGCCCTGGAGCCGGGAAGGGGCTATTTTTGGCTGAGAAAAAATCCTAGACATAGTTTGAGAGAAGGAGACAGGATTCTCAGACCCAGGTTCTGCATTAAAGAAACTGCACAAAGAGCCTTGCTCACAGCCACTTTTCTGGAACTCCAGGAGGACACCCTAACCCCTGGGCTGAGTCACTCCCCAGATTTAAAGTGAACCAGCACCACCAGCAAAGGAAAGAAAGTGGCCAGTCCACCTGAGGCTCCCCTACCCTAGCTAGAACCAAGGCGCTTAGCACCAGGCACCATGTTAGGGACATAAATAGGTAGTGCAGAGGTCTAAGCTACATGACCCACCGCACTGCTGGGTGCTTGCCCACGGCTGACAGGCCGGAGGCGGCAGGGTGCAGCTGCAGAGGTTCAAGCGAGCATGCGCAAGCAGGCCCACAGAACCGGGAACCACTGTTGCCACTGGGGAAACCTGGGCTCACACACAGCTCTGCTCACTGAGTGACCCTCCCTTGACAGGCATGGAGGCCTGAGTCAACAAAGGGGGAACACATGGGTGGCATGAGCCCACCAGTGATGGCAGAAGTTTCCTGGCTACCATGGGAAATTAGGCCAACCCGGAAACCTTCTCATGGCTGGGCGTGCCCTCCATGGTGATCCAAAGCATAGGAGGAGCCCTGAGCGGTAGCTGAGGGGGAAAGCACAGGCTCACATGAGCCCACCAGTGACAGCGGAAGTGCACCAGCTACTGCAGGAATCTGGATGGTGCACAAACTGGCTCAGATGTGTGGACACACCCTCAGCAGTAATGAGAGCATAGGTGACGTTGGCAGTGATCAAAGAGGGCCCGCACAACACACCCCCCAGGTGGCCATTGAGATCTGAGCTGACTGAGGCAGCCCCAGAAGCAGTCCAAATAGGCACATGGGCAAGCACGAGCCCAACTAGGGCAGCAGCAGTCACAGGAGTGGGCTGGAGCCAGCAGCACCTGAGCCCAAAATCCCTGGGCAGCAACAGCAGCAGTGGCCTGGTAGATAGACCACACAATGGGAGCTAAAATGTCTGGATAGAATGACAATTGAGGCTAAGAAGTAGGCCACATCTAATACCATACCTAATCACTGAATTACAGTACTGAGCCCAACAAGTAGCCAGCAATAAAAGACAACAGAAAGCAGATTTTAGGAGAACTTGAACTTTTAAAGTAACCTCTCCCAGGCTAAGAGTAGATAAAGCAAGCCTAGGAGTGCAGCTGATATTTACAACAGCACCTGAACCCAGCAGAGGCAGCCACAAGATCTAGAACACCTGTAGTCCCCAAAAAGTGGATAAGAACCAATCACAGGCAGTGGCCCCCACTGATCTGCCCCAGGCCCCAGCCAGGAAAGTCCAGGACAACAGACAAAATGGGAAGACAGACAAGTGCAATTCAAATGAACCAACAAGAGAAACACCAGAAAATAAGCTGAGTGAGATGGACATAAAAAAACTACCGGATGCAGAGTATAAAATAATGATTACTAGAATGCTGAAAGATCTTAGAACAACAATGGATGGTCACAGTGAATACATAAAGAAATAACAAATATTAAAAAGGACATTGAAATAAAAAATAAGAACCAGTCAGAAATGACAAATAGAATATCTGAAATAAAGATTACACTAGAAGCAATTAAAAGCAGGCTGGAAGAAGCTGAGGATCAAAACAGCAATTTAGAAGACAAGATAAACAAAAACACAGAAGCAGAGCAGCAAATAGAAAAGATAATGAAAAAATCTGAGGAAACAGAGAGAGCTCTGTGACAACTTAAAGAGAAACAATATCCACATCATAGGAGTTCCTGAAGAAGAAGAAAAAAAGCAAGGGATAGAAACCTTGTTCAATCAAATCATAGCTGAAAACTTCCCTAAATTGATGCAGGAAAAGGTCACACAAGTTTAAGAATCCCAGAGAACTCCATTAAAGAGAAGCCCAAAGAAATCTATACCAAGACACATCATAATCAAAATACCAAAGCTAAGTGATAAAGAGAAAATATTAAAAGCTGCTAGAGGAAAAAGGGCTATCACCTACAAAGGAGCCCCCATAAGAATGACATTCAACTTCTCAACAGAAACACTTGACGCCAGAAGAAAATAGCAAGAAATATTTAAAGTAATGCAGAACAAGAACCTACAACCAAGACTACTTTATCCAGCAAGGATATCATTTAAAATTGAAGGAGAAATAAAAAGCTTCCCAAACAAAAAAAAAACTCAAGAAATTTATTACAACCAAACCAATGCTGCAAGAAATGTTAAGGGGTCTGATATAAACAGAACAAAAGAAAAGAATATAGTAAAAGAGGAATATACCTTTAAAGAATAAAATGGCAATAAACAACTACATATCAATAATAACATTAAATGTAAATAAATTAAATGATCCAATCAAAAGACATAGAGTAGCTGTATGGATAAGAAAACAAGACCCATACATATGCTATCTACAAGAGACACATCTCAAAACAAATGATACACATAGACTAAAGGTAAAGAGATGGAAAATAATATTTTATGCAAATAGAAATGATAAAAAGTGGGGTAGCAATACTTATATCAGACAAAATAGACTTTAAAACAAAGGCTATAGTAAGAGATAAAGGTCACTACATAATGATAAAAGGAGCAACCAAACAGGAAGATATAACCATTATAAATATCTACGCACCTAATATAGGAGCACCTAAATTTATAAAGCAGACTTTGATGGACATAAAGAGCGAGATCAACAGCAATACCATAATACTAGGGGATTTCGATACCCTACTAACATCACTAGATAGATCCTCAAGAAAGAAAATTAACAAAGAAACAGCAGACTTAAAAAACACACTGGATCAACTGGATTTAATAGATATCTTTAGAACCTTTCACCTAAAGAAGCAGAATATACATTCTTTTTAAATACTCATGGTACATTTTCTAGGATAAACCAAATGTTAGGGCACAAAAGCGGTCTCAACAAATTTAAAAAGATTGAAATCATATCAAGCATTTTCTAAGATCACAATGGCATAAAACTAGAAATCAACCACAACAGAACAACTAAAATATACTGAAACACATAAAAACTAAAGAGCATGTTATTAAATAATGGATGGTTAACAATGAAATCAAAGAAAAAATAAAAATATTTCTAGAAACGAATGATAATGACTATACAACAACTCAAAATTTACGGGACACAGCAAAAGCAGTACTGAAAGTAACTACAGGCATTCCTTAAGAAGTTAGAAAAATCTTAAATAAACACCCTAAACCTCCATCTAAAAGAACTAGAAAAATAACAGCAAGTAAAGCCCAAACGTAGTAGAAGGAAGGAAATAATAAAGATCAAAGCAGAAATAAATGACATAGAGGCTAAAGAAACAATACAGAGAATCAATCAAACCAAGAGCTGGTTCTTTGAAAGAGTAAACAAGATTGATGAACCTTTAATGAGACTAACAAAAAAAAAAGAAGAGAGGACTCAAATAAATAAAATTAAAAATGAGAGTGGAGAAATAACATATAGAAGACAAGATAAAAATAAAAAATATTTTAAGAAAATACTATGAACAACTGTATGCCAAGAAACTAGACAGCCTAGATGAAATGGACAAATTTTTTGAAACATATAATATTCCAAAAATCAATCAGAAAACCTAAACAGATCGATTACGACAAATGAGATCAAAACAGTTATCAAAAAAAACTCCCCAAAAACAAAACCCCAGGGCCCAATGGCTTCACTGGTGAATTCTACCAAATATTTAAAGAAAAATTAACTTCTATCCTTCTCAAGCTATTTCAAAAAATTCAAGAGAAAGGAACACTTCCAAATTCCTTTTATGAGACGAGCATAATTCTGATTTCAAAACCAGGCAAAGACAACACAAAGAAAGAAAATTATAGGCCAGTATCCTTGATAAATTTAGATGCTAAAATACTCAACAAAATATTAGCAAACTGGATCCAGCAATACATGAAAAAAAAATCATAGATCATGATCAAGTGGGATTTATTCTGGAGAGGCAAGGATGGTAAATTCGTAAATCAATCAATGTGATTTACCACATAAACAAAAGAAAGAAGAAAAATCACATGATAATTTCAATAGATGCAGAAAAAGCATTTGATAAAATCCAGCACCCATTTATGATCAAAACTCTCAGCAAAATGGGAATACAGGGAACATACCTCAACATGATAAAGACCATCTACGTATGACAAACCCACAGCAAACATCAAACTAAATGGGCAAAAAATAAAAGCAATCCCCTTAAGATCAGGAACAAGGCAGGGGTGCTCCCTTTCACCACTCTTACTCAACATAGTCCTAGCTAGAGCAATCAGACAAGAAAAAGAAATAAAAGGCATCCAAATTGGAAAAGAAAAGGTAAAACTATCATTATTTGCAGATGATATGATACTGTATATAAAAAAACCCTAAAGTCTCAGTCAAAAAACTACTGGAACTGATAAATGAATTCAGAAGGTGGGAAGATATAAAATTAATACTCAGAAATCAGAGGCATTTTTATATACCAACAATGAACTGTCAGAAAGAGAAATTAAGCAAACAATCTTCTTCACTATTGCAAATAAAAAACTAAAGTACCTAGGAGTAAATTTAACCTAGGAGGTTAAAGACATGTACTCAAAAAATTATAAAACATTAATAAAATAAATCAAGAAAGACACAAACAAGTGGAAGCATATACCATGTTCATGGCTAGGAAGAATAAACATCATTAAAATGTCTATATTACCCAAAGCAATGTATAAATTCAATGCAATACCAATGAAAATACCAATGACATACTTCAAAGATATAGAACACATATTCCAAAAATTTATATGGAACCAAAAAGGAACGCGAACAGCCTCAGCAATCATGATAAAGAAGAATAAAGTGGGAGGTATCACACTTCCTGATATCAAGTTATACTACAAGGCCTTTGTACTCAAAACAGCTTGGTACTGGCACAAAAACAGGCATATAGGTCAATGGAACAGAAAAGAGAACCCAGAAATAAACCCACATCTTTATGGACAATATATATTTGACAAAGGAGGTAAGAGCATACAATGGAGTAAAGACAATCTCTTTAACAAATGGTGTTGGGAAAATTGGACATCTACCTGCAAAAAAATAAAACTAGACCACCAACTTACATCATTCACAAAAATAAACTAAAAGTATATAAAGGACTTAAATGTAAGTCATGAAACAATAAGCATCTTAGAAGAAAACATAGGCAGTAAGCTCTCCAACATCTGTCGCAGCAATATATTTGCTGATATATCTCCATGGGCAAACGAAATAAAAGGCAGGATAAGCAAATCAAACTAAAAAGGACTATATCAAACTAAAAAGCTTTTGCACAGCTAAAGACAATATGAACAGAATAAAAAGACAAACCACACAATGGAAGAACATATTTGACAACACCTCTGATAAGGAGTTAATAACCAAAATTTATAAAAAAACTTGTAAAACTCAACACCAGGAAGACAAACAATCCAATCAAAAAATGGGCACAAGAGCCTGACCAGGCGGTGGTGCAGTGGATAGAGCATCATACTGGGATGCAGAGGACCACGGTTCAGACCCCGAGGTCGCCAGCTTGAGCGCGGGCCCATCTGGCTTGAGCACGGGCCCATCTGGCTTGAGCAAAAGCTCACCATCTTGGACCCAAGGTTGCTGGCTCCAGCAAGGGGTTACTCGGTCTGCTGAAGGCCCGCAGTCAAGGCACATATGAGAAAGCAATCAATGAACAACTAAGGTGTCGCAACAAAAAACTGATTGATGCTTCTCATCTCTCTCCGTTCCTGTCTGTCCCTATCTATCCCTCTCTCTCACTCTCTTTCTGTCCTTGTAAAAAATAAAAATAAATAAATAAATAAAATGTAAAGGCATTTAAAAAAAATGGCACAAGAAATGAATAGACACTTCTCCAAAGAGGACATACAGATGACCAATAGACAGATGAAAAATGTTCAACATCACTAATCATTAGAGAAATGCTAATTAAAAGCACAATGAGATATCACTTCACACCAGTCAAAATGGCACTTATTAACAAAACAACAGACAATAGATGCTGGCGAGAATGTGGAGAAAGTGGAAACCTCCTGCACTGAGGGTGGGAACGCAGACTTCTGCAACCACTGTGAAAAACAGTAAGGTGATTTCTCAAAAAATTAAAAATGGAACTGCCTTTTGACCCAGCCATCCCACTTATAGGAATATATCCCAAGAACACTATATCACTGACTCAAAAAAAGAAATGCACCCCCATGTTTATGGCAGTATTGTTCACAATAGCGAAGATCTGGAAACAGCCCAAGTGTCCATAGGAGAGTAGATTAAAATACTGTGGTACATATATACAATGGAATACTGTTGGGCAGATAAAATATATTATGCTCACTTTGTTAAAGATGGCGCTGCCCACATGGAAGTTCATTGATATTAATGTGTGTTCTAGAACAGGCTGTGGGCAGGCCAGGTCGTTATAGCCTAAGGCTTAGTTTAAGAGTAAGGTCTTCCCCACACCCTTGACTGATTGAATGATGTAGGGTGGTGCACTCTCCTGAGGAATCCCATTATACAGAGACTTCCTTGTTTGTATAATTGGATTAAAGGTTTTGAGTCTATGGTATAAAGTGGGAGAGACCAGTAGCTTGAGCTCTCTCTAGGTTCCTGAGGTATTAGAGAGGAGAGCAGAGTAAGGCCACATGGAGGCCAGGAGAAGCAGTAAGATGGCAGAGTGCTGAGGAAGAAGCCATTTTGTTAAGAGTTTGTGCTGGAGGAGATGGGGAACAGAAGTGAATAAGTCTGGTGAGCTAGAAACCTTTGATTCTAGGAAAGTCGGATAAGTCAGTAGCTTTGTGAGCACTGAATGTGTGGGTTTTGGAGCCCAGTGTGTGTTTTTGCTTGCCCGCCGGGTGCAAGCTAGGATTAAAGCGGATGGCTTACCAGTTCTTGGCTCCAGTGTTTTACTACCGACTGTTCGAATCTAATGTGAACCTGCACGGGTCAGGCAGCTGTGATCTTGACCCCGACTACAGGCTTTACATTTGGCGTACTCTGTGGCACAATTCGATACAGATCGGCATGGAGCCGCCACCACCTTTGAGTTGTGCAGTAGAGGAGTGGCTGCTGTTTTGGTTTCCCATAGCTGTTTTTTGGGGGACTGTAGGCTGGCTGACTTTTACAGCCATGTGTGTGGAAACCGAGAGCTCTATGAAAGAGGCTGCCCAGGACTTACAAACAGAGCAGTGGAAGGAGCTGGAGGAAACGTGGGAGAAAGAGATGCTGACCCTGGAGCTGGAGGAAGCGCTGGAGGAGGAGGCCGACCAGGTTCGCGAGATTCACCTGGAAATGGAGCAGACGCTGGAGAAGGAATCACAGGTTCATGAGTTGGAGATTGCCCTGGATGTTGTGGAGAGCCACCAGTGGCATGAGGCCGGGCCGGAGTTGAGGCCAGGACCGGGGCTGAGGCCGGGGTTGGAGCTGCAAGGCCTGCTGAGCAGAAGGCAGTGGTGGCCCAGAGATCAAGCCCAGCAGCAGGAGCTGGTGTTTTCAGTTCCTCTTTGGAGGATGAGGAGAATTGGGCTGGAATTGCAATCCACAGTCTCCAGAAGGTGAGAGCCCAGCAGCAAGGGGTAGCTACACTGCTGGTAGGTCTGCGATTTTGGGACATAGAGGTAGATGCCATCATGCTCCCCAGAGCAGAGATGAAAATTCTGACTGCCATGGCCACGTGCTCCTTTTTGGGACAGTGTACGAGCTGCCAGGATGGCAGAGATGAGGGGGGAGGCTAACACCCCATGTGTGTGGACTGATTTCCTGGACTAAGACCCGAGTGAGCACTGGCTCCTTTGTTGGATGGACTTATGGATTTTGGACAATGTGAAATACCCTGATGGGGGTGGGGTGGCTTTGCTAGAGGCCCTCCTGCCCCGGGAAGCTTTTCCCATGGCTAGAAAGAAAGCCGAGGACATTTTGCACTTTTGGCAAAGTGCTTAGAGACTGGTGAAATGTGTGTACCTTTGTAATTTTTGAAATTGTATGATTTGTCATGTTGTAATTTGTGTAATGTGCCTAATTTCCTTGTACAGGGATGCCAGTGGTGTAGATTGTGGGTAGTAAAGTGAGCATAAGGGTGGATTGTTGGACAGATAAAATATATTATGCTCACTTTGTTAAAGATGGTGCTGCCCACATGGAAGTTCATTGATATTAATGTGTGTTCTAGAATAGGCTGTGGGCAGGCCGGGTCGTTATAGCCTAAGGCTTAGTTTAAGAGTAAGGTCTTCCCCACACCCTTGACTGATTGAATGATGTAGGGTGGTGCACTCTCCTGAGGAATCCCATTATACAGAGACTTCCTTGTTTGTATAATTGGATTAAAGGTTTTGAGTCTATGGTATAAAGTGGGAGAGACCAGTAGCTTGAGCTCTATCTTGGTTCCTGAGGTATCAGAGAGGAGAGCAGAGTAAGGCCACATGGAGGCCAGGAGAAGCAGCCAGGATGGCAGAGTGCTGAGGAAGAAAACATTTTGTTAAGAGTTTGTGCTGGAGGAGATGGGAAACAGAAGTGAATAAGTCTGGTGAGCTAGAAACCTTTGATTCTAGGTGTTCGGCAGATAAAATATAATATGCTCACTTTGTTAAAGATGGTGCTGCCCACATGGAAGCCCGTCACCCAGGTGATATTATTTGCCCCCTTATGCTTGTGATGGCTGTGGGGGAAAAGTTGTAAGCAGGCCGGGTCGTTATAGCTTAAGGCTTTGTTTTAAGAGTCAGCTCATCTCCACACCCTTGACTGATTGGATGATGAAGGGTGGTGATGTAGGGAGGAATCCCATTATGCCTCAGATGGGTGGCTTTGTATCAGAGACTTTCTTTATGTATAATTGGATTAAAGGTTTGGATTTTCTATGCTATAAACTGGGGCAGTCCGGGAGCTTGCTCTCTCTCTCTCTCTTGGTTCCTGGGTTCCTGAGATTAGTATTAGAGAGGAGAGCAGAGTAAGGCCACGTGAAGGCCAGGAGAAGCAGCCGAGATGGCAGAGTGCTGAGGAAGAAGCCAGTTTGTTAAGAGTTTGTGCAGGAGGAGATGGGAAACAGATGTGAATAAGTCTGGTGAGCTAGAAGCCTTTGATTCTAGGAAACTCAGATAAGTCAGTAGCTTTGTGAGCACTGAATGTGTGGGTTTTGGAGCCCAGTGTGTGTTTTTGCTTGCCCGCCAGGTGCAAGCTAGAATTAAAGCTGATGGCTCACCAGTTTGTGACTCCGGTGTTTCATTGCCGACTGTATGAATCCAATGCGAACCTGCGTGGGTCCGGCGGCTGTGATGGTGGCCTTGGCTACTGGCTTTACATTTGGCGTAGTCTGTGGCAGGATTCAATACAGATCAGCATGGAACCACCACCACCTTTGAGTGGTGGAGTAAAGGACTGGCTGCTGTTATGGTTTCCCATAGCTATTTTTGGGGGGACTGTTGGATGGCTGACTTTTACAGCCATGTGTGAGGAAACCGAGGGCTCTATGGAGGAGGCTGCCCGGGACCTGCAAACCGAGCAGCAGAAGGAGCTGGAGGAAACGTGGGAGAAAGAGATGTTGACCCTGGAGCCGAAGGAAGCGCTGGAGGAGGAGGCTGACCAGGTTTGCGAGATTCACCTGGAAATGCAGCAGACGCTGAAGAAGGGATCACAGGTTCGTGAGTTGGAGATTGCCCTGGATGTTGTGGAGAGCCAGCAGCGGCATGAGGCCGGGCCTGAGGCTGGGGCTGGAGCTGAGGCCAGGACCAGGGCTGAGGCCGGGGTTGGAGCTGCAAGGCCTGCTGAGCAGAAGGCAGCGGTGTCCCGGAGATCAAGCCCAGCAGCAGGAGCTGGTGTTTTCAGTTCCTCTTTGGAGGATGAGGAGAATCAAGCTGGAGTTGCAATCTGCAGTCTCCAGAAGGTGAGAGCCCAGCAGCAAGGAGTAGCTACACTGCTGGTAGGTCTGCGATTTTGGGACATAAGGGTGGATGCCATCATGCTCCCCAGAGCAGAGATGGAGATGCTGACTGCCATGGCCACATGCTTTTCTTTAGGACAGTGTGAGACTTGCCATGATGGCAGGAATGAGGGGGGAGGCGCCCCATGTGTGTGGACTGATTTCCTGGACTACGACTGGAGTGAGCACTGGCTCCTTTGTTGGATGGACTTACGGATTTTGGACAATGTGAAATACCCTGATGGTGGTGGGGGTGGCTTTGCTGGAGGCCCTCCTGCCCCGGGAAGCCTTTCAAATGGCAAGAGAGAAGGCCGAGGACATTTTGCGCTTTTGGCAAAGTGCTCAGAGACTGGTGAAATGTGTGTACCTTTGTAATTGTTTAAACTGTATGATCTGTCATGTTGTAATTTGTGTAATGTGCCTAATTTCCTTGTACAGGAATGCCAGTGGTGTAAATTGTTGGTAGTAAAGTGAGCATAGGGGTGGATTGTTCGGCAGATAAAATATAATATGCCCACTTTGTTAAAGATGGTGCTGCCCACATGGAAGCCCGTCACCCAGGTGATATTATTTGCCCCCTTATGCTTGTGATGGCTGTGGGGGAAAAGTTGTAAGCAGGCTGGGTCGTTATAGCTTAAGGCTTTGTTTTAAGAGTCAGCTCATCTCCACACCCTTGACTGATTGGATGATGAAGGGTGGTGATGTAGGGAGGAATCCCATTATGCCTCAGATGGGTGGCTTTGTATCAGAGACTTTCTTTATGTATAATTGGATTAAAGGTTTGGATTTTCTATGCTATAAACTGGGGCAGTCCGGGAGCTTGCTCTCTCTCTCTCTTGGTTCCTGGGTTCCTGAGATTAGTATTAGAGAGGAGAGTGTTGCATTCGCCGGGTGCAAAAACAAACATCAGAGACTTTCAGGAGTTCAAAGATGTTACTTTATGGCCAAAATGCAAACCTGCGCAGGGGTGAGCTCCTACAGCACCCAAAAAGGCTGTCTGTGGAGTCACCCCAAGCGCTTACAGACTATGGCTTATATAGCTGAGCAAGCAAGCGTCGGATACAGAAGCAAACTTGGCAATTAGCTATTGGCGGGCAGAAGATTACACACAGTCACATGGCTTAGTAACAAGGTGGTCAGTGGTAAATTTTTAAAACAGACGAACAGTTTTGAAACATAACAGGAGTGGTCCTAAAAGGGCAAACGGTTTTGCTATCTTAGCCAAACATAAGGATGTGGGTGTGGTTAACTGCTCTTCCCTGTTCCCTCTCAGGGTCACGCTGCCTGATCATGAATTCTTAATGTCCCTGTGCTCCTAACATTCCCTCCTCTTCTTGGGCATAAGTCAAACCTTTGACTCGGCCTCTTCTCTGGCTAGCACCGTGTATGGCTGAGATAAAACCATAAGCTTGACTACTTCTAGCCTTTCTTTAATGAAACTCAGGAGTTTATTGAGAATGATTGGTCCAATTGTTAAGACTAAAAGTAGGACCAGGAGGGGTCCCGCAATGGCTGATATTAAGGTAGTCAGCCAGGGTGATGAGTGGTACCAAGAGGCAAACCATACTGTCCCTCTATCATCATCTAAGTTCCTATTCTTTAACCTCTTTGCTAGAATTTCTATATTCTCCCTTATGACTCCTGAGTTGTCTACATAAAAACAACATTCTTCTCCTAGGGCAGCACATAGTCCCCCTTGCTTTAGGAAGACTAGATCTAGTCCTCTCCTATTCTGTAATGCTACTTCAGCTAATGAATCTATCTGCTTTTCTAGAAAGATTACCTGGTCCTGAAGAATGGCAATATCCTTGGAGAAAGTCTTAGACAGCTGCTTGAGATTAAGGTCACTCTGTATAAGTGCTGCTGTCCCTGTGGCTGCTGCTCCTATTACTCCAATTGTAGCTATAATGGGGATGAGAAGGGGAGCAGCTCTCCTTTGCCTCCTAGGGCCAGGTGTACTCACAAGAAAATCAGGATGTCCTCCATATAGATATACCTGTGGGATAATGTAAGCACTAATGCATAGCTCAGGATGAGTAGGGGATATACATTTGAAGATTCCTTGGGTACACACAAACCACAATCCTTCTGGTGCCTTGGTGACTTGTGGGATTTTATCTATGCCTGGTATTTCTTCTACTCCTAGGCAATAACTACTATAACCAGAGTCTTCTACTGTAAAGTTTGCTAATGAGTAGCAGGTCCCTTTCCCATGAAACTCTGCTAAATTCAAAGAACCTTCAGCCTTACAGTCCTGAATTTCCTTTTGACTTTCATCTGGTGTCAGGTTAACTACTGTGGGCGTTAGCTCACTGGTTTTTGACGTGTTGGCTCCCAAACCTACATAGAATGGGGGCCTCAGACTAAGGCAGAACCAGCATGACTTAGTAGTTTCCGGCTGGGTATTATTGAAATAAAAACTTTGTCCAATAGCTCAAAAATATTAATCTCATCTTGGTATGGCTTAGGGTTATAGGGAGGAGGCTGAGAAGTCGTCTCTACCTCCAATACCCGGGGAGTTCCTGATGAGCTGGTTGATTTGTTTTCATCTACTTGTAATCCCGTGGTGAGAACATTGGATTCTGGTGTTGGGGCTAGTGGGGCTCGAGAAGGGGATTTTGGTGGTAACCCTTTCCCTATTCCTCGTAGAAAGGGTCTGGTTTTAGCTGGCAGTTTCCTAATAGTGAAAAATGTTCCTGGGTCATTTCCCCATACATACAGCCTTACTCCCCAAGTTTTCCCAGATTCCCAGCTAGGATCTTGTGGCCTCTTTATAGTAATTAGAGTAGGGTTAGAATTGTCCTTTGCACAGTCTGCATCCCACTTGTCATCAGGCCGTTTCCCACCTAACCTAGTTCCTAGACGAAGGAGGCTTATGTCCGGATCAGTTTTAGGTGGTTTCCACTGAAATTCACTAACTAAGGTTTCACAGCCCCATTTCTTACAATAATAGTCTGGGTGGGAGCCGCATACGCGGCGTTGACCCGAGGGTGGTTCAGGACAGGCATAATGAGGGGTGTACCATAAAGCTCTATTCTTGGTACTTGGGTTGCAGTCCCTAAGGGATAAATCACCCTGGGGGTCCTGTAGGCTGATAGTCCAACCATCCTGCAAGGGACTTCGTGAATTCCAGTGAGCCCCTTCCCATGCAATTCGAATATCACAAAATTTGTCCTCAAATAACTTGGAAAAATCAACTCTTAGAGTAAGAGGTTGATTACTTAACCAAGTCTTATTTTGTGCAATGACAGTGCCATCTGCAGTCCTGATTAGGACCCACTCTCTTAGTTCTAGTCCATTACACAATGTCCAACACAGTAGTAGAGTCCCTATTCCCTGGAGAAGGTGACCTTGAGGGGTTGATCTGGTTTTTTGCTGCACTCGCCATATCTTGTTATTTGTCTCTGGTTCTGCAGCCTGTTTTACATGGGACAGATGAATCCAATAAGGCTTCTCAGCTATCTTGACTGCAGAGGGGGTGCTTAACAGTACCTGATAAGGTCCTGTCCACCGTGGTTCTAAATTTTCCCTTCGGTGGTTAAGAATCCATACCCACTGTCCGGGCTCCGGCGGGTGTGTGTCAGAAGGCTGCCTTTCGGGGTTGCTCCTTTTTCCTCTCGCAGCTTTCGCACTTCTGCTCGAATTAGTTGTAGAGCCTGCAAAGACTTGAGGAAATTGCGATTAGACATTTCTATTTCCTCTCTTGTAAGTTGGGGCACTAATGGAGTGGGTTGTCTAAACATAAGTTCATAGGGGGTCCACCTATTTGTATAGGGGGTATTCCTAGTTCGGAACAGGGCAAAAGGGAGTAACTCTACCCAATTTTCGCCGGTCTCCTCCCTCAACTTAATTATAGTTTCTTTTAAGGTCCTATTCATCCTTTCTATTTGCCCTGAGCTTTGAGGCCTATAAATACGCTGTAATTTCTAATTTATTCCTAATATCTTTCATAGTATTTCTTAATTAGCTGTTCTATTTGTTGGAGATTCTGGAGCAGGTCTAAGGTGGACGTCCTGTATTGTCCCTCTTCTGCTGCAGCGACGAGGAAGTCTAGTCCAAGTATATTGTCCTATTGGTCCGTTTTCTGGATTGTTCTACTCAAAGGCAAACATATCTTGGCTTTTGTGGGCCAGCGGGATGCAAAAGAAAGCATCCTTCAAGTCCAGCACTGAATATACGTGTGCGTAGGGGGCAAAGAGCTTAATAAGGTTTAGGGGTTTGGCACTGTGGGGTGTATAGTCTCTACCCGGGCATTGACTTCTCACAGGTCTTGCACCAGACGATAGTCCTGGGTCCCGGGTTTTTGAACTGGCAACAAAGGTGTATTCCACGCCGACTGGCACTCCCGGAGGATACTCTCTGCTAGTAGCCTCTTCAAGTGCTGTGCTATCCCTTGCTTAGCCCTTGCTGGAACTGGGTATTGCCTTATCCGCACGGGGCTTGCAGTGCTCAGTAATTGCACTATGACAGGGGGCTGGTGGGCTGCTAAGCTTGGCGGGTTAGTTTTTGCCCACACTCCGGGAACTTGTTGCCTTGTTTCCTCTGGGACCCCATTGAGTTGGTCCTTACCTTCCTGAAGGGTCGCTATCAAATATTCTTCAGACAGAGGCACCGTTACCTGCAGACTTCCCTTTTCTTGGTCACCGCCTTGCTTGAAGGTGATTGTGGCATGAAGCTTCTGCAAGAGATCTTGACCCAGGAGTGGGTAAGGACAATCTGGAATGACTAGAAACGAGTGAGTGATGGTGCCCCGACCTAGGTCCGTTATTCGAGCGACTGCCCGCGGGTAGGACATTGTTTTGCCAGTTACCCCTATTACTTTGGTAGTCTCTTTTTGTAATCTCCCTTGTGGACTTTTTAAAACTGAATAAGTGGCTCCCGTGTCGACCAGGAAGTTTGTCGGCTTTCCTTCGACAGTCAAGGTGACCATGGGCTCTTGGGAGCCAACAGGAATAGAGCCTTGGCCCCCTCAGTCAAGTTGTAGGGGCACCTGTGACTCCCTTTCAGGCTGCCCAGCTCTTAGCTTTGGGCAGTCTTTCTTCCAATGTCCTTTTTCCTTACAATATGCACACTGATCTTTACCAATTCTTCCTTGGAAGGGATTCTTTCCTTTCCCACGGCTGGGTGGTTCCCTTTTTCCCTTTCTTTTCCCTTCTTGAGCTGCTAGGAGGATTTTTACTGCAGCTTTCCCAAGTTCCAGGTCATCTCGGTTCATGTATACTTTCTGGGCTATTTCTAGAAGCTTGCTCCTATTTTCTCCTTCAAATCCCTCTATCTTCTGTAACTTCTTCCTAATATCTGCAGCTGCCTGGGTTACAAAAGCTATGTTAACCAGCCTGCGGTTTTCCTCCGCTTCTGGATCTATTGGGGTATAAACCCGGTAGGCCTCTATTAGCCGCTCTAAAAAGGCAGCGGGGGATTCGTCCCGTCCCTGAATAACCTCACTTACCTTACTGAAGTTTGTTGGTTTTCTGGCTGCTGCTTTTAACCCCCGTAACAGAGCCCGGCAATATTGGGTGAGTGCTTCCTTTCCCTCTTTCACATTTGGGTCCCAATTCGGGGGCTGCCTAGGGAGAACTTCCTCTAATTCTCTTTCCGTTCCCCCGTCTTCCCGGAATGCCTTTTCTGCTTCCTGACTTATACGGTTTCTTTCTTCAGTGGTAAACAAAGTCTGCAAGAGCTGCTGACAATCATCCCATGTTGGCTGATGGGTCCTAAAAACAGTCTCAAGTAATGAGATTAACCCTTGAGGCTTTTCTGAAAAAGGGGGGTTTTGATGTTTCCAATTGTAAAGGTCACTAGTGGAAAGGGGCACATAGACCATGCGGGATGGAACTCTTGGTCCCGCATCCAATGGTGGGGGCGCCTCGCGAAGAGGCAATATGGCGGCGCCCCCTGCCGTTGGAGGCAAGGCATAAGCCGGAGGAGGCAAAATGGCGGCGGTTCCCGCCGGAGGAGGCAAAGCATACGCCGTGCCCCCCCCCCCCCGCGTGTGTGGGGGACTCAAAACCTCGTCCTGCTGCGTGGAATCAGGCTCCCTCTTTCTTTGATGCAGTGGTGGAATATTCATTGGATCTGCAGGGTCTTCAAGGGGTTCAGGGAGGACAGGATAGAGTCTAGATGACTGTCTGCTAGAATAAGCTGGATTGTTATCTTTCTTACCCTGGTTCTGACTGTCAACTGTGACACAAATTGCCCTCTTTTCCCTTTTGCTAATCTTAAGGCACTTTCTAATATATCCTGGCTTTTCTGTAGCGATATCAATCCACACATCTATGTATAAATATTGGTCTGGATGGGGCACTTGGTAGATAACTGCTCGGACTGCAAAAAAAAAATGGGGAGATCAAATGCACCCTCAGGGGGCCATCGTACATTGAAGGAGGGCCACTCTAACTGGCTCAATGTTCGGAGGGTCTCCCGATCTGGAGGTGATCCCCCGTAACCTTGTGCCCTCTTCTGATAATCAGAGAAATTCTTTAGCAGACAATCGAGCGGAAAGCCGGGTGTAGATTCCTGTTGCCCCATTTTTGATACCCCGCTCTATCAGCTTCTAAACCTTCTAATATCAACAAAACAAGGATTAGGATGCCCCAACCCACAAATAGGGCAGCAAAAACAAGAGATCGTTCAACACTTCCTCCAGACATTCACATACACATACACTACTACACACTCAACATTATCACACATACAACGCGGCGCAGCGCAAAATCCTAGACCGGTCACCTTTACAAAAACCCCAAGGAGCAGCGTCCTGCTTTTCCCTTGAGGGCCTGGGCGAATCTCAGACAGCGTCCTGTCTATCACCTCAGGCTGCAAATTCTCCGGAGTCAAAACCAGACAAATGGGATCCCAGTTCACTTACCAGCTCGAGCTGTTCCCTCGGTCTCTGATCAAATTCCCGTTACGGGATCCCGGACGAGCCCCCAAATGTTGCATTCGCCGGGTGCAAAAACATCAGAGACTTTCAGGAGTTCAAAGATGTTACTTTATGGCCAAAATGCAAACCTGCGCAGGGGTGAGCTCCTACAGCACCCAAAAAGGCTGTCTGTGGAGTCACCCCAAGCGCTTACAGACTATGGCTTATATAGCTGAGCAAGCAAGCGTCGGATACAGAAGCAAACTTGGCAATTAGCTATTGGCGGGCAGAAGATTACACACAGTCACATGGCTTAGTAACAAGGTGGTCAGTGGTAAATTTTTAAAACGGACGAACAGTTTTGAAACATAACAGGAGTGGTCCTAAAAGGGCAAACGGTTTTGCTATCTTAGCCAAACATAAGGATGTGGGTGTGGTTAACTGCTCTTCCCTGTTCCCTCTCAGGGTCACGCTGCCTGATCATGAATTCTTAATGTCCCTGTGCTCCTAACAGAGAGCAGAGTAAGGCCACGTGAAGGCCAGGAGAAGCAGCCGAGATGGCAGAGTGCTGAGGAAGAAGCCAGTTTGTTAAGAGTTTGTGCAGGAGGAGATGGGAAACAGAGGTGAATAAGTCTGGTGAGCTAGAAGCCTTTGATTCTAGGAAAGTCGGATAAGTCAGTAGCTTTGTGAGCAATGAATGTGTGGGTTTTGGAGCCCAGTGTGTGTTTTTGCTTGCCTGCCGGGTGCAAGCTAGAATTAAAGCTTGATGGCTCACCAGTTTGTGGCTCCGGTGTTTCATTGCTGACTGTACGAATCCAATGCGAACCTGCGTGGGTCCGGCGGCTGTGATGGTGGCCTTGGCTACTGGCTTTACACTAGGAAAGTCGGATAAGTCAGTAAGTAGCTTTGTGAGCACTGAATGTGTGGGTTTTGGAGCCCAGTGTGTGGTTTTGCTTGCCTGCCGGGTACAAGCTAGAATTAAAGCTGATGGGTTACCAGTTCTTGGCTCCAGTGTTTTACTATTGACTGTTCGAATCTAATGTGAACCTGCATGGGTCAGGTGGCTGTGATCTTGACCCCGACTACTGGCTTTACAAATACTATGGGGCCATGAAAAAGAAAGAAATATTACCTTTACAACAACATGGATAGACCTGGAAACTATTATGTTGAGTGAAATAAGCCAGGCAGACAAAGAAAAATATCATATGATCTCACTCATTTGAGGAATCCAAGAAACAATGTGAACTGAGGAAGGGAATTCAACCTGAAGGGAAGAGGGGAGGGAGATGTTGAGGGGAATATGAGGGAGGGGGGATACATTTGGGGGACACTAGAATCTATGTAAAATAAATAAATAAATAAATAATTTAAAGAATTTTCTAGCCTGCTGTTGATTTCTTCTAGTGTATTCTTCATTTCTGATATTGTAATTGCCATTTCTGATTGATTCTTTTTTATGATTTGTGTCCTTTTTGATACTTACAATTTCTTTATTTAGATGTTTATTAAGTCCATCCATTGTAGCTCTGATATCCTTAAGCACCCTAACAATCATTATTTTAAACTCTGCATCCAGTAATTTGGTTACTTCCATCTCATTCAGTTCTTTTTGGGGAGATTTTTCTTGTTAATTCATATGTTTTACATTCCTCTGTCTTCCCATTCTTTCTGTGTGTGGTTTGCAAGCTTGTTAGAGTTTTGGTTCTGAGGCTGGTTTATGGATTACAACTTCTCCTCCAGGACTTTATCCCTCAGCCTCTGCTAGTTGCTCAGAGATTAAATCTCCTTAACTAGTAGAGTGCTTAAAAGTCTTAATTTCTCTGCTGTTTGTTTGCTGAGCCCAGCAGGGAGCTTCTGTGTTTGCTCAGCCCAGCAGAGAGCTTCTGTGTTTAGGATGGGGTATGTGGGCATATCTTGTTCTTTGGTCCCAGTTGAAACTCTATCCAGGAATGTGATGGGTGTGACCTCTAAAAACCAGAAAGTGTGGTCTGCCTAATTACTTTCCAGGGGCAGGGCCGCATTCTCTGTATCTGAAGGGGAAGGTGTAGCTCAGGTCTCCCTGGAAACCTGAGTCACTGCCCCTCCCCTTTACTTCCTCCTTTCTGCACTGCCTTTTGTGCTGATTGGAGCTGGAGAGCTTTTTGGAGGTGGGTCAACTGGCTGCATGCTAGGCTTGTGCTGAACAAAGGGAGAGACCCCCCAACTATGGCCACCTCAGCACTGGAGAATGACTCAACTCAGGTATTCTTCTCCCCATCACTGTTTGTGTCCCTGTAAAGCCAGTAGTCAAGGCCGCCATCACAGCAACCTGACCCATGCAGGTTCACATTAGATTCGAACAGTCAGTAATGAAACACAGGAGCCAAGAACTGGTGAGCCATCAGCTTTAATTCTAGCTTGTACCCGGCGGGCAAGCAAAAACACACACTGGGCTCCAAAACCCACTCATTCAGTGCTCACAAAGCTACTGACTTATCCGACTTTCCTAGAATCAAAGGTTTCTAGCTCACCAGACTTATTCACCACTGTTTCCCATCTCCTCCTGCACAAACTCTTAACAAACTGCCTTCTTCCTCAGCACTCCGCCATCTTGGCTGCTTCTCCTGGCCTCCATGTGGCCTTAATCTGCTCTCCTCTCTTCTAATACTAACTTCAGGAACTCAGGAACCAAGAGAGAGAGATCAAGCTACTGGTCTCCCCACTTTATACCATAGAATCAAAACCTTTAATCCAATTATACAAACAGGGAAGTCTCTGTATAATGGGATACCTCAGGAGAGTGCACCACCCTACATCATCCAATCAGTCAAGGGTGTGGGGAAGAGCTTACTCTTAAACTAAGCCTTAGGCTATAATGACCCGGCCTGCCCACAGCTGTTCCAGAACACACATTAATATCAACAAACTTCCACATGGGCAGCACCATCATTAACAAAGTGAGCATAATATATTTTATCTGCCCAACAATCCACCCTTATGCTCACTTTACTACCCACAATCTACACCACTGGCATCCCTGTACCAGGAAATTAGGCACATTACACAAATTACAACATGACAAATCATACAGTTTCAACAATTACAAAGGTACATTTCACCAGTCTCTGAGCACTTTGCCAAAAGCACAAAATGTCCTCAACCTTTTCTCTATCCATGTGTTCAGCAGATAAAATATAATATGCTCACTTTGTTAAAGATGGTGCTGCCCACATGGAAGCCCATCACCCAGGTGATATTATTTGCCCTTATGCTTGTGATGGCTGTGGGGGAAAAGTTGTAATGTAAGCAGGCCGGGTCGTTATAGCTTAAGGCTTTGTTTTAAGAGTAAGCTCTTCTCCACACCCTTGACTAATTGGATGATGTAGGGTGGTGATGTAGGGAGGAATCCCATTATACCTCAGATGGGTGACTTCGTATCAGAGACTTCCTTGTTTGTATAATTGGATTAAAGGTTTTGAGTCTGCTATAAAGTGGGAGAGAACAGTAGCTTGATCTCTCTCTTGGTTCCTGAGGTTGGTATTAGAGAGGAGAGCAGATTAAGGCCATGTGGAGAGAAAGCCGCCAAGATGGCAGAGTGCTGAGGAAGAATTTGTGCAGGGGGAGATGGGGAACAGAGGTGAATAAGTCTGGTGAGCTAGAAACCTTTGATTCTAGGAAACTCGGATAAGTCAGTAGCTTTGTGAGCACTGAATGAGTGGGTTTTGGAGCCCAGTGTGTGTTTTTGCTTGCCCGCTGGGAGCAAGCTAGAATTAAAGCTGATGGCTCACCAGTTCTTGGCTCCTGTGTTTCATTACCGACTGTTCGAATCTAATGCGAACCTGCACGGGTCAGGCGGCTGTGATGGTGGCCTCGACTACTGGCTTTACACCATGGGAAAAGCTTCCCGGGGCAGGAGGGCCTCCATCAAAGCCATCTTCACCCCCATCTGGGTATTTCACATTGTACAAAATCCGTAAGTCCATTCAACAAAGGAGCTTGTGCCAATCCGGTCATAGTCCAGGAAATCAGTCCACACACATAGGGCTTTATCCTCCCCCCTCATTCCTGCCATCATGGCAAGTCTCACACTGTCCTAAAGAAAAGCATATGGCAATGGCAGTCAGCATTTCCATCTCTGCTCTGGAAAGCATGATGGCATCCACCCCTATGTCCCAAAATCGCAGACCTACCGGCAGCATAGCTACTTCTTGCTGCTGGGCTCTCACCTTCTAGAGGCTGCGGATCACAATTCCAGACCAATTATCCTCATCCTCCAAAGAGGAACTGAAAACATTAGCTCGAGCCCCGGGCTTCCGTCGCCTTCTGCTCAGCAGCTGGTCTTGTAGCTCCAGCCCCGGCCATTGCTCCTGCCCCAGCCTCGTGCCGCTGCTGATTCTCCACAACATTCAGGGCAATCTCCAACTCACGAACCTGTGACTCCTTTTCCAGCATCTGCTCCATTTCCAGGCGAATCTCGCAAACCTGGTCGGGCTCCTCCTCAGCGCTTTCTTCAGCTCCAGGGTCAGTGTTAGGCAGATAAAATATATTATGCTCACTTTATTAAAGATGGAGCTACCCACATGGAAGCCCGTCACCCAGGTGATGTTATTTGGCCTTATGCTTGAAATGTGTGTTCTGGAACAGGCTGTGGGCAGGCCGGGTCGTTGTAGCCTAAGGCTTAGTTTTAAGAGTAAGCTCTTCCCCACACCCTTGACTGATTGGATGATGTAGGGTGGTGCACTCTCCTGAGGAATCCCATTATGCCTCAGATGGGTGGCTTTGTATCAGAGACTTTCTTGTCTGTAGATTGGATTAAGGGTTTGGATTTTCTATGCTATAAACTGGGGCAGTCCGGGAGCTCTCTCTCTCTCTCTCTCTCTCTCTCGGTTCTTGGGTTCCTGAGATTAGTATTAGAGAGGAGAGCAGATTAAGGCCATGTGGAGGAGAAGTAGCCAAGATGGCAGAGTGCTGAGGAAGAAGCCAGTTTGTTAAGAGTTTGTGCAGGAGGAGATGGGAAACAGTGGTGAATAAGTCTGGTGAGCTAGAAACCTTTCATTCTAGGGAACTCGGATAAGTCAGTAGCTTTGTGAGCACTGAATGTGAGGGTTTTGGAGCCCAGTGTGTGTTTTTGCTTGCCCGCCAGGTGCAAGCTAGAATTAAAGTTGATGGCTCACCAGTTTTTGGCTCCGGTGTTTCATTGCGATCTGTCCGAATCCAATGCGAACCTGCGTGGGTCGGGCTGCTGTGATAGTAGCCTTGACTACTGGCTTTACATTTGGCGTAGTCTGTGGCAGGATTCGATACAGTTCGGCATGGAGCCACCACCACCTTTGAGTGGTGGAGTAGAGGAATGGTTGCTGTTTTGGTTTCCCATAGCTGTTTTTTGGGGGACTGTAGGCTGGCTGATTTTTATAGTCATGTGTGAGGAAACTGAGAGCTCTATGGAAGAGGCTGCCCAGGACCTGCAAAACGAGCAGTGGAAGGAGCTGAAGGAAATGTGGGAGAAAGAGGTGCCGACCCTGGAGTTGGAGGAGGCTGACCAGGTTCGTGAGATTCGCCTGGAAATGGAGCAGATGCTGGAGAAGGAATCACAGGTTCGTGAGTTGGAGATTGCCCTGGATGTTGTGGAGAGCCAGCAGTGGCATGAGGCCAGGCCTGAGGCCGGGGCCGAAGCTGAGGCCCGGACCAGGGCTGAGGCCGGGGTTGGAGCTGCAAGGCCTGCTGAGCAGAAGGCAGCAGTGGCCCAGAGATCAAGCCCAGCAGCAGGAGCTGGTGTTTTCAGTTCCTCTTTGGAGGATGAAGAGAATCAAGCTGAAGTTGCAATCTGCAGTCTCCAGAAGGTGAGAGCCCACCAGCAAGGAGCTTCTACTACAACGCTGGTAGGTCTGCGATTTTGGGACATAGGGGTGGATACCATCATGCTCCCCAGAGCAAAGATAGAAATGCTGACTGCCATTGCCACATGCTTTTCTTTAGGACAGTGTGAGACTTGCCATGATGGCAGGAATGAGGGGGGAGGCTAAAGCCCTATGTGTGTGGACTGATTTTCTGGACTATGACCGGATGGGCACAAGTTCCTTTGTTGAATGGACTTACGGATTTTGGACAATGTGAAATACCCTGATGGGGGTTGGAGATGGCTTTGCTGGAGGCCCTTCTACCCCAGGAAGCTTTTCCCATGGCTAGAGAAAAAGCCGAGAACATTTTGCGCTTTTGGCAAAGTGCTCAGAGACTGGTGAAATGTATCTTTGTAATTGTTGAAATTGTATGATTTGTGCTATTGCTGTAATTTGTGTAATGTACTTAATTTCCTGGTATAAGAATGCCGGTGGTGTAGATTGTGGGTAGTAAAGTGAGCATAAGGGTGGATTGTTAGGCAGATAAAATATATTATGCTCACTTTATTAAAGATGGAGCTACCCACATGGAAGCCCGTCACCCAGGTGATGTTATTTGGCCTTATGCTTGAAATGTGTGTTCTGGAACAGGCTGTGGGCAGGCCGGGTCGTTGTAGCCTAAGGCTTAGTTTTAAGAGTAAGCTCTTCCCCACACCCTTGACTGATTGGATGATGTAGGGTGGTGCACTCTCCTGAGGAATCCCATTATGCCTCAGATGGGTGGCTTTGTATCAGAGACTTTCTTGTCTGTAGATTGGATTAAGGGTTTGGATTTTCTATGCTATAAACTGGGGCAGTCCGGGAGCGCTCTCTCTCTCTCTCTCTCTCTCTCTCTCTCTCTCTCGGTTCCTGGGTTCCTGAGATTAGTATTAGAGAGGAGAGCAGATTAAGGCCATGTGGAGGAGAAGTAGCCAAGATGGCAGAGTGCTGAGGAAGAAGCCAGTTTGTTAAGAGTTTGTGCAGGAGGAGATGGGAAACAGTGGTGAATAAGTCTGGTGAGCTAGAAACCTTTCATTCTAGGGAACTCGGATAAGTCAGTAGCTTTGTGAGCACTGAATGTGAGGGTTTTGGAGCCCAGTGTGTGTTTTTGCTTGCCCGCCAGGTGCAAGCTAGAATTAAAGTTGATGGCTCACCAGTTTTTGGCTCCGGTGTTTCATTGCGATCTGTCCGAATCCAATGCGAACCTGCGTGGGTCGGTCTGCTGTGATAGTAGCCTTGACTACTGGCTTTACAGTCAGCATCTGTTTCTCCCACGTTTCCTCCAGCTCCTTCTGCTGCTTGGCCTGCAGGTCCTGGGCAGCCTCTTCCATAGAGCTCTCGGTTTCCTCACGTATGACTGTAAAAGTCAGCCAGCCTACAGTCCCCAAAAAAACAGCTATGGAAAACCATAACAGCAGCCACTCCTCTACTCCACCACTCAAAGGTGGTGGTGGCTCCACCCGACCTGCATCAGATCCTGCCACAGACTACGCCAAATGTAAAGCCAGTGGTCGCGGCCACTATCACAGCCGCCTGGCCAATGCAGGTTCTCATTAGATTCGAACAGTCGGTAATGAAACACAGGAGCCAAGAACTGGTGAGCCATCAGCTTTAATTCTAGCTTGTACCCGGCGGGCAAGCAAAAACACACACTGGGCTCCAAAACCCACACATTCAGTGCTCACAAAGCTACTGACTTATCCAAGTTTCCTAGAATCAAAGGTTTCTAGCTCACCAGACTTATTCACCTCTGTTTCCCATCTCCTCCTGCACAAACTCTTAACAAACTGCCTTCTTCCTCAGCACTCTGCCATCGTGGCTGCTTCTCCTGGCCTCCATGTGGCCTTAATCTGCTCTCCTTTCTTCTAATACTAACTTCAGGAACTCAGGAACCAAGAGAAAGAGATCAAGCTACTGGTCTCTCCCACTTTATACCATAGAATCAAAACCTTTAATTCAATTATACAAACAAGGAAGTCTCGGTATAATGGGATACCTCAGGAGAGTGAACCACCCTACATCATTCAATCAGTCAAGGATGTGGAGAAGAGCTTACTCTTAAAACTAAGTCTTAGGCCATAATGACCCGGCCTGTCCCAGAACACACATTAATATCAAGGAACTTCCATGTGGGCCGTGCCATCTTTAACAAAGTGAGCATAATATATTTTATCTGCCCAACAAATATCAACAAACTTTTACATGGGCAGCGCCAACTTTAACAAAGTTAGCATAATATATTTTATCTGCCCAACAGTCCCCATACCTCAATCCCCCCACTATCCTCAGGCAAGACCAGTACTCTCAACCTGTGAATATTTTCTGCACTGGCCCTTTAAAGCTGCAACTACTTCACCAGCCGCTTCCCACAGACAGAACTCCTGCTTTCTCCCCACTCAATGCTGTCAGGCTGTCTCCTCCAGTCTCTGGGTTTCTAGGCTGGGGCTCCAGTCCTCGGACTGAGGACTCCTGCCTCTCAGGGTCCCTCTCCTCACAATGAGAAACCCTCTGGACCCTCAGCCTCCCCTCACTCCTGGGAGCAGGGGAGTCCCCATTGCGTCTCCACACTCCCTACCAGGATTGGTGTGTATAAAGCCAGTAGCCAGGGCCACCATCAGAGCCGCCTGGCCCATGCCGGTTCGCATTAGATTCGAACAGACAGTAATGAAACAACGGAGCCAAGAACTGGTGAGCCATCAGCTTTAATTCTAGCTTGCACCCGGCGGGCAAGCAAAAACACACACTGGGCTCCAAAATCCACTCATTCAGTGCTCACAAAGCACTTATCCGAGTTTCCTAGAATCAAAGGTTTCTAGCTCACCAGACTTATTCACTTCTGTTTCCCATCTCCTCTCTACACAAACTCTGCACAAATTGGCTTTTTCCTCAGCACTCCGCCATCTTGGCTCCTTCTCCTCTCCTCCACGTGGCCTTAATCTGCTCTCCTTTCTAATACTAACCTCAGGAACCAAGAGAGAGCAAGCTCCCGGCCTGCCCCACTTTATACTGTAGAAATCCAAACCCTTAATCCAATCTACAAACAAGAAAGTCTCTGATACAAAGTCACTCATCTGAGGCACAATGGGATTCTTCATGAGAGTGCACCATCCTACATCATCCAATCAGTCAAGGGTGTGGAGAATAGTTTACTCTCAAAACGAAGGCATGGGCTATAATGACCCGGCCTGCCCACAGCCTGTCCCCAAAACACATTAATATCAACGTACTTGCATGTGGGCAGCGCCATCTTTAACAAAGTGAGCATAATATATTTTATCTGCCCAACAATCCACCCCTATGCTCACTTTAGTACACACAATTTACACCACCGGCATTCCTGTACAAGGAAATTAGGCACATTACACAAATTACAACATCATGACAAATCATACAATTTCAACAATTACAAAGATACATTTCACCAGTCTCTGAGCACTTTGCCAAAAGTGCAAAATGTCCTCGGCCTTCTCTCTTGCCATTTGAAAGGCTTCCTCGGGCAGGGGGAGGGCCTCCAGCAAAGCCACCCTCCATCCCCATCAGGGTATTTCACATTGTCAAAAATCTATAAGTCCATTCAACAAAGGAGCCTGTGACCATCCGGTCATAGTCCAGGAATTCAGTCCACGCACATGGGGTGTTAGCCTCCCCCCTCATTCCTGCCATCATGGTAGGTCTCATACTGTCCTAAAGAGAAGCATGTGGCAATGGCAGTCAGCATTTCCATCTCTGCTCTGGGTCGCATGATGTCATCCACCCCTATGTCTCAAAATCGCAGACCTACCAGCAATGTAGCTACTCCTTGCTGCTGGGCTCTCACTTTCTGGATACTGCGGATTGCAACTCCAGCCCAATTCTCTTCATCCTCCAAGGAGGAACTGAAAACACCAACTCCTGCTGCTGGGCTTGAGCCCCGGGACACCGCTGCTGTGGGTCTTGTCGCCCTGGCCCCAGCCTCATCCCTGGCCTCCTGCTGGAGCTGGCTCTCAGAAATCTCCACAATATCCAGGGCAATCTGCAACTCACGAACCTGTGATTCCTTCTCCAGCGTCTGCTCCATTTCCAGGCGAATCTCGCAAACCTGGTCGGCCTCCACCTCCAGCGCTTCCTCCAACTCCAAGGTCGGCATCTCTTTCTCCCATGTTTCCTCCAGCTCTTTCCACTGCTCTGTTTGCAGGTCCCGGGCAGCCTCTTCCATAGAGCTCTCGGTTTCCTCACACATGGCTGTAAAAGTCAGCCATCCTACAGTCCCCCCAAAAACAGCTATGGGAAACCATAACAGCGACCAGTCCTCTACCATGCACCTCAAGGGTGCCGGCTCTATATCGATCTGTATCAAATCCTGCCAACTACGCCAAATGTAAAGCCAGTAGCCAGGGCCACCATCAGAGCCGCTTGGTCCATGCAGGTTTGCATTCGATTCAAACAGATGGTAATGAAACAACGGAGCCAAGAACTGGTGAGCCATCAGCTTTAATTCTAGCTTGCACCCAGCGGGCAAGCAAAAACACACACTGGGCTCCAAAACCCACTCATTCAGTGCTCACAAAGCTACTGACTTATCCGAGTTTCCTAAAATCAAAGGTTCCTAGGTCACCAGACTTATTCACCTCCGTTTTCCATCTCTTCTCTACACAAACTCTGCACAAATTGGCTTCTTCCTCAGCACTCCGCCATCTTGGCTCCTTTTCCTCTCCTCCACGTGGCCTTAATCTGCTCTCCTTTCTAATACTAACCTCAGGAACCAAGAGAGAGCAAGCTCCCGGCCTGCCCCACTTTATACTGTAGAAATCCAAACCCTTAATCCAATCTACAAACAAGAAAGTCTCTGATACAAAATCACTCATCTGAGGCACAATGGAATTCCTCATGAGAGTGCACCACCCCACATCATCCAATCAGTCAAGGGTGTGGAGAAAAGCTTACTCTTAAAACTAAGGCATAGGCTATAATGACCCGACCTGCCCACAGCCTGTCCCCCAAAACACATTAATATCAACGGACTTGCATGTGGGCAGCGCCATCTTTAACGAAGTGAGCATAATATATTTTATCTGCCCAACAGTGTGGTTTCTTCTCTGCTCCTTGATTTTCAAGTCCTGTCCTTTTAGTCCAAAGTTGGTTTTTCATGATTGTTCTTAAATTAACTTGTAATCCATTTTTGTCCCAGGATGTGGCAGTCTGTACTTCTGCCTACTCCGCTGCCATCTTGGAATACCGAAAAATCTTATTCATGGTCACTTACCTGGAACTCTGGTGGATAGAGAGCTGAGAGGACTAGAGTTGAATGCGGAGAGTGTAAAGTTGAAGGCCCAGGGAGAATCACTGTGGGAGATGGCCACCGGAACCCCTATGCCAAGTCATTCTTCAATACTGCTGTCACCATCTTTCTTGGGTGAAGCAATCAATCCCCTCTGAGTGGCAACAGCCTGGGTAAAAGCAACTGCTCCACTCTCGGGAGTCTCTCCTGCCTCAGTCATGGGAATGGGATAGTTCTGAGGAGTCAGAAAGCTGGAGGCACATCAGAGACTCAGTTTTCTGGTGTTGAGGCCAGAGCTTTTCCTGACACACTGCTGCATCTAAGACTGGTAATTCTGCCTCATGGGAGACTCAATAGAAACTGCCCAGAGTTCGGGAAGACCACACCTCTGGGGCCACACCCACTGCATTCCTGGGACCACATCCCCCTAAGGTTTGTGAAAATAGCCTGGACAGACCAGCACCTGAGGTTGAGGGGCTGGAGCCACACCAACCACCCTTCCTAATCTCTGAGTTGCTGCGGGCTCTAGACCAGTGGTTCTTAACCTTTTTTGAGGTACCGAACCCACCAGTTTCATATGCGCATTCACCAAACCCTTCTTTAGTGATAAATAAAATACGATATTTTTTTCCAAATTCAAGACATAGGTATATGTTTTTTACTGGTGCACAAAATGAGCCGTGCATGAACATCACCTTGCTCAAAGAACAAAAACAACAAAGTGCATGAACTCACAACAAATTACGGTATTACTTTATTCTGGCCTCTGCAGCAGAGGCTTCTCCGAACCCCTGAGACCAACTCATTGAACCCCTAGGGTTCGATAGAACCCAGGTTAAGAACCACTGCTCTAGACTCTACCAGAGGTTTTTTCAATCGCCAAGCCGAACAAGCAGCCAGCACACAGAGGCTGCAGGAGGCGGAACTCAAGGTACCTTGGTCTTTTAAGCATGTCTTCCCCCAGATCACACGTGGGTAAAAGCCAGCCTAGGTGTGTAGCTTGGTATTTCTATGAGCACCTAGGCCCAACAGAGGCAGCCAAACACTCTAAATAGCTTGTAACTCCAAAAAGCTTGCTGGGGGTCAGTCATGAGAAGTGTTTCCCACTGGTCTGCATTGGATTCCTACCAGGAAGGCTCAGAGCTGGCACATCCTACTAGGGAGACCCAGGACTGAGGAGAGAGGGCCTGGCCCCTTCTCTGGAGGCAGTCTGAGCCTGCCCCTTGGAGGCCTAGCTGGGGGTCCACAAGGTGTCCCACTGTGATTTTGGGAGAGTCATTCTCTCTCTTCATACCTAAATAAGAAGTGAACAAGGGGCTCCATGAAGCTGCAGTGTCATCCCTTAGCTTAAAATAATTTAGGAAAAGGTGGGCTTCTTGTGGGGCAGGTGTAAAATGACTGACCGGATGCTTTGTGTGAGGCAGGATATTTGGTTCCTTGAATCTGATCATAGAAGCATTCACTTTGGCTTTTTTTTTTCTTTTATTTATTTATTTATTTTTTTTGTGGCAGTGACAGGGAGAGTCAGAGAGAGGGACAAACAGGGACAGACAAACAGGAAGGGAGAGAGATGAGAAACATCAATTCTTCATTGCAGTTCCTTAGTTGTTCATTGATTGATTTCTCATATGTGCCTTGACCGGGGGCTCCAGCAGACCAAGTGACCCCTTGCTCTAGCGAGCAACCTTGGGCTCAAGATGGTGAGCCTTTCTCAAACCAGATGAGCCCATGCTCAAGCTGGTGACCTTGGGGTTTTGAACCTGGGTCCTCCACATCCCAGTCCGAAGCTCTATCCACTGTGCCACCACCTGGTCAGGCCACTTTGGCTCTTAATGCTTGGGAAGACAAAGAATTTTTATCCTATACTGGATTTGGGCTCTGTTCTAATCATTTCTGCTTGTCTCAGACCTTTGGTAGTTTGTGCCACCAACCGAACCAATCAATGCCCATAGGTATCCATAGCAAACCTGAGACATTGGCTTGAGGAAAAAATGAATTATAATTAAAATTTTAAAAGGAAATCTATGCCACCAGGATTTTCCACCACTCTGAAGCCCAGAGGTCCTAAGGTACAGAATAAAACACAAACCCTTTGAGCAAGGTTTTGGTGTTTATTACATTTTTTTAAATTTCTTTTTATTTTATTCATTTTAGAGAGGAGACATTGAGTGAAAGAGAGAGAGAGAGAGAGAGAAAGGGGGAGGAGCTGGAAGCATCAACTCTTATATGTGCCTTGACCAGACCAGTGCAGGGTTTTGAACCGGCGACCTTAGTGTTCCCAGGTCGATGCTTTATCCACTGCGCCACCACAGGTCAGGCGTTTATTACATTTTTGATGAGCTGTTGCTTTTCAGGCACTGTGATGGGAAGTATGGGAAGTACCAATGCTTACCTGAGGCTGCTTCCTTTCTAATACTGGAGTTTTCTACATCAGTTAAGGAATACTATTCTTTCTACTCCACCAGGCAATATGCTAGGCTAATAATCTTGTGCTAATAATCTTAGTTTGTACAGGACTTTCACATACAATATGCCATTTGAGCTTCAAAATCCTATGAAGCAATTAGAGTTGGCCATGGCCTTATTTTACAGATAGTGACACTGAAGCTCAGATTTTTGGCCAGGTGGCTAGGAAGTGCCAGACCTTAGAGTCAGTCCTTGGGCTTTGGGATGAAACCCACCATTGCTTCCACTGTGCAATACAAACTATTAGAGAGAGAGATAAAAGCACCATGAGACAATGACACGTAAAGACTGATGAGTTAAAAATTGTTCTCTGGAATTCAAATTTCTTAGAAGTTTGGCAGGGTTTTCATTTTGAAAATAAACTGGACACTAACTTTGGGCTTGTTGAAAGTACTAATTCCTTTATTATGTTTTAAATTTGCACGCAGGTAATAGTTCTGAAGCAAGTCGCCATATGCCCTTTTTCCTTTTCCCTAGGACTCAGTGCCACTTACATTTGTATGCATCTTAAATTCACTCTTCTAGCTAGGATCTCTCTCAAAATCCAGTCTTGGATTTGCACCTGGTGAACATTAGCACATTGATGGATCTCCACTCTCCAGCACCTCAACCTTAAATCCCAAACCAAATAACTTCCCCACAAATAAGCACTTGTGTTTCTTATTTGAGTTCATTGCATCATCATTCTGTTGATAGTCATTTTCAACAACCTCCTCCCACTCATCTCACCAAATTTCAAATAGTTATGCTTCATAGCTCTCTTATCCTTTCTGACCCTATTAATTACAGACCAAATTCGGGACTTATCTTCTTTGGATGTTGACAGTAACCACCTTCGTGCCTCTTACATTCATCCTTCAGTCATCAGAGAAAGCTCTGTAAATATCACCCTCAGAGTCCACTAGTGACGACTTCTTGTTGATAGTTGATCTGAAATCACTCTTGCCTTTTAAGCATCATAACCTTTACTCTCTAAACAAATGGTCTTTATTCTTTAATTTAATATGTTCTCACTTCTATGGCCATATTCATTTCTTTCCTTAGCCTATAATGCTGTTCCTTTCTCCTTCCTGCTCATCTTCAAGGCTTCAGTTTAGATTCCCTTTCAAAGAAGATTTTACTAGTCCCTATGCTTAGAATAGTCCCCTCTTCTGTGCTTAAACTTGACCTTGGAAGACAGCTAAAACTTGTGAAGCAATGGTAGCCACAGGGAATGGTTCTCAGCCACTTTTCCACACTAACGTCAATAACAGTGGTTCACTGTTGCCAAGATTCTTAACCAGGGAGCACAATACACACCCCAAGGAAAGAATGTAGGGAAGATTTATGTTGATTAAATGACACTAAAATGTGCTTTTAACATGCACCTCTAGGGGAGCCCTCTGCATTCTGTCAGCCCCATGAGAAGCAATGACCTAGACACTGAACCTCAGCTTTGTAAGTTCAGAAGCTCAATTTTGTCAGCTCATCCAGTGATAATTGGGCCTTAGGGTATTGAGTCATACAATTCACAGTCATAGAAGGATGATTTATCATCCAGAATATTAATTAACAATGTAAAATGGAAGGCACAGCTTCCCAGTGCTTGGAACTATTCATGACCACCCTCTAGTATCTAAATGGCTGAAAACCACATAGGCAATCCACTGTAAGAGGTTAGAGAAACCTGGACTGACTAGCTGGTTTTCAATCTGTGTCCTGCCACTGACCGATCTTGGACAAGCCTTTCTGAATCTGTAAACTTAAGACAAGACCACCTGCATCACAAAATTGTGAGGCTTGGTTAGCACACATGAACACACTTTGTTAATTATGAAATGATTTTATATATAAGAAACTTACAAAGCATAGGAGATTCTTGTCAAGGACTTAGCACCTACTCTAGGGCTTGCAGCACAACTTTTGCTGTATTAAAGAATTCATCATTCTTTCGGTAAACTTTATATGCAGGGCCAGATATATTTAGTGCCAGATTCTTGCTCTCTATCTTGGCACCTTCCTGTAAGCACATTATACATTGTCAGAATGTGTTGACTGTAAATCACACACTTTTATTATTCACCTGTTAGGTTGGCTGCCTCCTGGGACCTAGCTGCTTCTAGATAACAACAGAGTTTTCGATTCAGTAGGTCTGGAGTAGGGACCAAGAATTTGTATTGCATTTCTAACAAGTACCCAAGTGATGCTGATCTAGGGACTATACTTTGAGAAACACGGAGCTAGTTTAAATGATAATGGTCTTGCTCTCACCCTGGGTCAGCACAAGTGCCTGTCCTTCCCCCATTTTATGCTTTTGTGTTTGGATCGCTGCTTCAGGGATTGGCCTGAGCTGTTAATGCCCAGGTGTGTAGACTTACATCTCTTTCTGGCTTTATCATTACATCTTACAGTAGAATTCGGAATTTAAAAAAAAAATTAAGATGCTGTGTCATTTGGAAACATTTTCCTAATTGTTTTTTTAAATGTTTATTTTATTGATTTTAGAGAGAGGAAGGGAGAGAGAGGGAGAGACAGGAACATCAATCTGTTCCTATATGTGCCCTGACCAGGGATCCAACCAGCAACCTCTATGCTTCAGAACGATGCTCTAACCAATCAAGCTATCCAGCCAGGGCTTTCCTAATTGTCTTGAATGGAAATAGCAGCAAGTGCTTGAAGATTCTTGGATGGCATCACTCCTTAGCAGACAAGGAATCACACAACTAGCTGACTTGACCGAAAGCTCTTTGAAGATAGTTCTTACAGGGCTTTGTCTTAAACTATATTTTTATGTGTAGGTTCTAGCACCAAGTGCCCAGGCACTGTCTTAAGGGATTTGTACCAACTAACACATTTAGTCCATATAGGACCCCTATAAAATCCCTGTTTTACAGAAGAAGGTACTAAGAAGGTACTGGAGCTCAGGAAAGTTGAGTGCCTTGCCCAAATTCACACAGCTTGAATGTTGTGAAAGCCAGTATTTGGACTCAGGCCATTTGACACTAACCACAGCCTGAACTCTTAACCACCACATTATGCCATGTAATACAGTGTTCAGTAAGCTTGGTCAGTGCTATGGAAAGCTATATGCTTCCTACTTCATAGAATAAGATTAAGTCAACAGGTAAAGTCAGCTTCAACTTTCTCCCTTTTTCCCCACTTCCTTCCCTGCAGTCTCAGAAAAGTTTTCACTCTCACTAGTCAATGCTAGTCCTTCCTTATGCCTTTGACCCCACCTCTTTTCTTTTTCTTCTGGACTTCTTTTATCAGTTATTCTATCTACTAACTTTGCTCTCTTCTTTTTTCTTTTTTTTTGTATTTTTCTGAAGTGAGAAGGGGGGGTAGACATTAAGACTCCCACATGCGCCCAACTGGTATCCACTTGGCATGCCCACCAGGGAGCGATACTTGGCCCCACTGGGGCATTGCTCCGCTGCAACTGGAGCCCTTCTAGCACCTGCGGTGGAGGGCATGGAGCCATCCTCACTGCCGGGAGCTAACTTTGCTCCAGTGGAGCCTTGGCTGCAGGAGGGGAAGAGAGAAATAAAGGAGAGCCCTGGCCAGTTGGCTCAGCAGTAGAGCATTGGCCCGGCATGTGGAATTCCCGAATTCAATTCCTGGCCAGGGCACACAGGAGAAGCGCCCATCTGCTTCTCCACCCTTCCCCCACTCCTTCCTTTCTATCTCTTTCTTCCCCTCCCACAGCCAAAGCTCCACGGGAGCAAAGTTGGCCCGGGCACTGAGGATGGCTCCATTACCTCCGCCTCAGGTGCTAGAATGGCTCCAGCCACAAAGGAGCAAAGCCCCAGATGGGCAGAGCATTGCCCCCTGGTGGGCATGCTGGGTGGATCCCAGCTGGGCGCATGTGGGAGTCTGTCTGACTGCCTCCCACTTCTAACTTCCGAAAAGTACAAAAGGAAAAAAAGAGAGAAAAAGGAGAAGGGGAAGGATGGAGAAGCATATGGGCACTTCTGCTGTGTGCCCTGGCGAGGAATTGAACCTGGGACTTCCACATGCCAGGCCATGCTCTACTGCTGAGACAACCGGCAGGGCCTGCTCTCTCTTCTTAACCCCCTCACCCATCAACTTGCTCAGATATCTAAGAAAATTCCCTGTAAATGACCCAGCATTCACCTTTCCAGCCCCGGTTCAATCATTATCCTCTCCTCCCGTTCAAGCTTCTTGAAAGAAGAGTCTCCATCTTTTACCTCTCTTCCCATGATTGTCTCATATGCTATTTAAACTGCTTTCACCAACTTAACCAGTATGTTCCCGTTTGCTAAATGTTTTCGATTCTTATTTACTGAAATTCCATGCTGCAGTTGATTGTTTTCTCCTTCTTAAAACTCTGTTCATTTGGCTTCCTGGGGTTGGTTCTGCCTCAGCACTTGATTAAATTCTCCCCACTTACTCTCCTAGTTTCAAGTGACCATCTCTTATACTGGAAAATCATTATACCTAGTATCTGAGTAGTCTTGGTATCTAGGGAATGTGGGAAGGAAAGTATATCGGTTATTACCTTGTACATTTCTCTGTTAATTATTTTTATGTGTGTCACTAAATTTTTAGCTACCTGAGAGTGAAAACTTTTATCTTTATATCCTCAGCTCTTCATATAGCCTGCCACAGTACACATGGAACAGATTTTTTTAACACATTGCCTTTTATAAACTTTGCTTCACAGATAGACAAGCAATCTCAGTAGATGTCTTCAAATGTTTATAGAAATACTTTAAATGTTGTACAGTATTATAGACATTCAGAGAAGGTCACTATCATTTTGGGCTGCGTAAAACTTGTGAAGGTATAGCACTTGAGTCAGAAATAGTTTAAGTAAAGTCCAGAGGCAGGAACAGGAGGGGAAGAGTACAGACATTCAACTCCCAGGCAGAGACTCTGATGGACAATGAGAGCCTAATACAAGGGGATAGCACCAGCAACTACAAGAAAGTAGAGATCATACTTGACAGATTTCATTAAATCTAAGAAATGTATATATTTTACCATATTTGAAATTAAAATACATCTTATAGTTAATTGCATGTCCTTAATTGCCAGTATTTCTTTCTTAACACATAAAATAATGGTGTATTTTAAAGTTGATGTCTTAGATTCAATGACAACTGAATGTGAATAAGAAATAATCAATTCAGAAGGTGAAGTTTTAAACCTGGATTATTGGAAGAACTCTATTATTACTAACAAAAATGGAAAGGCATTTCCTTGACCCCTGAATAGGAATCTAACCAAATTGTCTATTTGAGCAATGACCCATAAACAATATTGCTGCTCACTTACTTTCCCTATCTGAACTTACTAATAATTAAAAATAAGAGGAAGTAGTTATTAATGATGACTTTAATGTGAACAGGAGTTTGATCTTCAAGAACCTGTCATAACTTAAAGGGAAGAGCAAGTTGCCACTGAAAGGAGTACATGATACTTAGGGATGGAAGGCATGCAGTTTCTAGACCCAGCTGATATTAAAATATATCAAAGCAATTCACAACATGTCATTTGAACAATCGAAACTTCTTCAAATACTGATTCACTTCTTCCTTGGGGTAGGGACGGAGTGCAATGCAAGTGGCGAAATTCTCTGGCTGCTCCAGCCATAGCATGTGGTCAATGTTCTTCTGTCGCAACATCTCAGCCAGCTCCTGTAGGGTGTTCTCATTCGGAGCCTATAGGAAGAAGAACACAGAACACAGATTAACAGCCCATTTAGGAAGTGTCAAATCAATGGGGAAAATGTATGGTGGGGGCGGTTTCCTCTTAACTGAGAGACTTAATATTTCTGTTTATAAAATGGAGATTTATTTTTCTTCTTGAGATGCTGTCATCATTGTCAGTAACTATGCTCTATGCATTTCCTAGTTCTCCTGTGGCTGGTGTCCAAATAGCTATCCCTAATTCTTCAGCCAGCTCTGAGTTTGAGCTGACTGCTACTGAAAGGATTTCTGAAATCACACCACCACCACTTCCTTCCTCCACTCCCACCGTACCCCATCCAAACCTAGGATTTTCCTTCTGGGATAGTTCCCATTAGTTAACTCAAGGGAGGGCAAATATTCTCTAACATCCTTCAGAAATTATTTCTCACCATCTTTATCACCCATGCTGAATCCCATTACACTAAGTGTTAATTTAAAACTATCGTTCTGGAAATAAATTAGTGTGTTATGTTGCATTACGTATATTTTTTTCTGTATGAAGATAGAAGCCACTATAATAACAGGGATGATAATGCTTCCTAGTAATAGTAAGGTTTTGATAAAATTAGACTCAGACCTATGCCTGGCACACTATAATCTTGGCATTATATTTTTATTGGTCTTTACAGCTACAGCAGAACCTTAATCAATGATGACTCCTAAGTCCCTTTCTTGAGTCATGGTTAACAACTCGGAATCATCAGAGGTCTTTTAAACTCAGGATAATCTGTGGGCTTCATAGGTTTCATCTGAAGACAAAAAAGAAAATATGTCATCTGCATGAAAGGGATGGGGAGAGGGACGTCTGAACCAGATGACTTCTTGAGGCCCTCTTCCTATAAAAAGTATCTAAATGAAAAGCTCTCTGCTTCTTTTCTGCCTACAGATTCTCAAGAATTTTCTCTACAGGTTACTGTTTGATATTTCACTACCCAACAGCAATTTTTCTCTTGTAAAATAATCTGTTTTTGCCACCTAGCTTTGAAGGGGTTACCTCACCCCACCACCCCAGGGTTCTGGTTTGCTTAGTTATTAAAATAAATATATTCTCTGAGGGGAAAAAGCTTTAAAATAAAGGCAGTATTTTTCTCATTATAAAATATGTGCTTAATGTAGAAAAAGAAAATAGAAGCACTCAGAAATAATCAAAATCCTACCACTCTCTTCTTAATATCCAGATGTTATATCCTTACTTTTTCCTTTCAAAATTTGTATGTAGAATTTAATCAGCATCAAATCATAAGCACTCTTCTATGCAACTAAATGTTCTCCAAAAACACGATTTACGCTGATTTTGTTATAAAGTACTGTAATCCGCAGGTTACATAGAGGCACCAAGGCAGGTTACAGAAGAAATTTGAGTTTATTAATTAGCCAGCTACCTACATGGGGCATGGTCCCAAATCATGTAGGTTTTCATTCAGTTCTGAGCCTTCTTTTATACAAAATCAAGTACTGGTTGGGGTGGCTAAAGAGGGGATACATGGTACAGTAGTCACTTACTAACAAGCTTACAACATTTATCTATAGGATCTATTTAAAAGGAAAAAGCATTCCCGCACATCAAGACCACATGATAACACAGTAGTGATAAATGTTTTACATACTCAGCAAAGACATTCCCAAAACTTCTAGGGTCTACCACCCATCCCTGTCACCACAATAATGGGAAATGAAATGTTTAGCTTAGGATAAGGAGAGAAGCTAAATGACACCTTTGCTAAATGACACCTTTGCTAAAGCTAAATGACACCTTTGCTAAAGGTGTCAGCGCTAAGTCCCAGCTTGCTTAGTTTACAAGTTTTATACATATAAAATATTTCAAAAAGGATGATTATTAGAAAGCATATAAAATGTTACAGAATGCAGGTTTTTCAAGCAAAGGGAGTGGGCTTGTGACCCCTTTGTCTAGAGGTATACGTCACTCTCAGGACTATAGGGGGGTGGGGTTGGAAGAGTTAGAATTAGTGTAGGAATTTTTAATTAAGATATGTAAACATTGTCTCCTAAAGGCTCTTAAGGAAGGGAAAGAGGAAGTTTTCAGATAAGTTTTACCTTCTTTGCTCTGTCTAGCAAGTAGTGACCTCAGTCCTTACAGAGAACTATAGTTAAACCAGTGGTTCTTAACTTTTTTCAAGGTACCGAACCCACCAGTTTCATATGCGCATTCACCGAACCCTTCTTTAGTGATAAATAAAATATGATTTTTTTTCCAAAGTCAAGACATAGGTATATGTTTTTTCACTGGTGCACAAAATGAGCCGTGCATGAACATCACCTTGCTCAAAGAACAAAACCAACAAAGTTCATGAACTCACAACAAATTACAGTATTACTTTTATTCTGGCCTCCGCGGCAGAGGCTTCTCCGAACCCTTGAGACCAACTCGTCGAATCCCTAGGGTTTGATAGAACCCAGGTTAAGAACCACTGAGTTAAACTATGATTGGTTACTAACTAACTTTTGCCCCTTTAATCTCTCTCTTTAGAGTTTTTTCTCTTCAGAAAGGAGGGGTAAGGGACCTTGACTCTTCCTTTTAAAATACTAATTGTTGGGCAGATAAAATATATTATGCTCACTTTGTTAAAGATGGAGCTGCCCACATGAAAGTTTGTTGATATTAATGTGTGTTTGGGGACAGGCTGTGGGGAGGCTGGGTCGTTATAGCCTAAGGCTTGGTTTTAAGATTAAGCTTTTCCCCACATGCTTTTCCTTGACTGATTGGATGATGTGGGGTGGAGCGCTCTCCTGAGGAATCCCATTATGCCTCATATGGGTGGCTTTGTATCAGACTTCCTTGTTTGTAGATTGGATTAAAGGTTGGGATTTCTACAGTATAAAGTGGGGCAGACCCTGAGCTTGTGCTCTTGGTTCCTGAGGTATTATTAGAGAGGAGAGCAGATTAAGGCCATGTGGAGGCCAGGAGAAGTAGTCAAGATGGCAGAATGCTGAGGGAGAAGTCAGTCTGAGCAGAGTTTGTGCTGGAGAAGGAGATGGGAAACAGAGGTGAAGAAGTCTGGTGAGCTAGAAGCCTTTGATTCTAGGAAACTCGGATAAGTCAGTAGCTTTGTGAGCACTGAATGAGTGGGTTTTGGAGCCCAGTGTGTGTTTTTGCTTGCCCTCCAGGTGCAAGCTAGAATTAAAGCTGATGGCTCACCAGTTTTGGGCTCCATTGCTTCATTACCGACTGTTCGAATCCAATGCGAACCTGCATGAGCCAGGCGGCTGTGATCCTGGCCCTGGCTACTGGCTTTACACTAATGTTAACAATTTTTTCAATTTCTTGGCACCTTATCACAGTTTCATAATCCAGTATAATAATATAACCAAACTCTACTATTGGAAATTTAGTAATTTCCACATTTTTACTAAGATAAAGTGCTCCTATGAATACCCCCGTACAATGCTCTTTGGATGCATCTGATTATCTCCTTAGGATAAATTTTAGAGCAGAGATTACAAAAGGTAAGGTTAAGATCTGTTTGGCTATCTAGTAAAAGGACCTTACCGCTATTTCACACCCCTGGTGTGTGTGATGCTAGGTTCAATTCACAGTCCACATTAATTTGGCATCATGCCCAGGTAAACGCTTCAGTCTGACTTCACCCGCAAGAAGGAATCTGGACTGGATTTGCAGGAATGGACGGGAAAAATACTTCTCCGTACAGCTTTAAAAGGCCAGACCTGTGCACAGGTGGAAAGGCAGGTTTTGTTCCACCAGCCTCCTCCCGCACAGGTATCTACTAAGAGGGATGAGGTGAGACCAGAGGGTACGGAAAGCATTATAACGGACCCAATGTCCACTGGTCACAGGCCCTCTTCCACCAAGAAAAGGCTCTCGGCAAGAGCTCAGGTCTCTCCAGGACCCTTCCAGGAGTAGTCAACCTTTTTATACCTACAGCCAACTTTTGTATCTCTCTTAGTAGTAAAATTTTCTAACCGCCCACCAGTTCCACAGTAATGGTAATTTATAAAGCAGGGAAGCAACTTTACTTTATAAAATTTATAAAGCAGAGTTACAGCAAGTTAAGGCATATAATAATAATTACTCACCAAGTACTTTATGTCAGATTTTCGCTAAGTTTGGCAGAATAAATCTTTATAAAACAACTTACTATAGTTAAATCTATCTTTTCATTTGTACTTTGGTTGCTCCACTACCACCCATCATGAAAGCTGGAACGCCCACTAGTGGGCGATAGGGACCAGGTTGACTAACTACCACTGATAGACTCCTCCCCACTAATGTCCCCTTCCCCAACTGGGAAGTTGGGCCCACAGACTCAAGACCACACCCACTTCCAGTGCTGAGGTGCTCGGCGCCCCTCCCCTTTGGTTCTGTGCCTCACCTCTAGGACTACCTTGCGCATGTGCCCCAGCTCCCGGAGGTAAGCAGCAGTGTGAGGGTGGTCGCGGTGAATGTGCAAGGCCGCAGTGGCTGCGTGACAAGCCTGCGCTACCAATGCGCCGGCTGGCCAGGAGAATGGAGCCTGCGATAGATCCTTTCGTAACACTAAGTATTGTACCAAGACCTGAGGCTCTGCGCCAGGTGCCGCCATCTTCCTGCAGAGCCTGTTTCCCGGTGCATGCCGGGATCAAGGAGGGGCTTTGGGCGCTGCCATGTTTTTGTACGGTGGGTACGCAAAGCACGCTGGGTCCGATTGGCTTGGATTTGAGGACGGCGGGAACTCTGGTCCCAGGGTTGAGTGAGCCAGAGGAGAGCAGGTAAGGGTAAATAAGGCCGAGGGAGAGACAGGAAGGTGACCAGGGTGGATGGTTAAGCGTCCTTTTAAACAGCTCCTTCCGTATGGAAGGCAGCCCGGCTGAACCGGAGGAGCAGTGCTCTCGGGAGCGCGCAGGGCGGCCGGGTGGACTTGCACCCGGGGTGGGACAGGGCGGGTCAGGGAAGGGGAGTCCTGGCAGTGACACTTGGGGTGTTGAGTTGTGTGTGCCCTACCATCTGAGTGTGTCTATTTTGTGTCTTCCTTGCCATTTCTCTTGCCAGCGAGGAAATCTAGGTACTTTTAGCGGTGTCTGGACAGCTCCCTGGGAGGGCTCTGGAAATCTGCGGAGTAGATGGACCTGGTGAATACTTTAGATCAAGAGGCCGAGTCCAAAGGAGGTATTCAAACGGTTGCCTTTAGCCCTTCACCACTGCTGCCCAAAGACGAGCCCCAGGTTGAACGATGAGCCCTGTCCTATTTGGGAGCAGAGTAGTGAAGAGGCGTACCCCCTATTGCGCCTCCCAGGTGTGGCGGTTTTTCTAGATTGAAGGCAAAACCCTCTCCACCTGCAAAGAGATTAGGGATTGCTTTATTGCGGCGGTCTGGAACCGAGCCCCCAAATCCTGGAGGCATGCCTGTATTGAAGACTTAGGTAACAGGACAGGCAGCTAAGATTATTAGAGAAAATTTTTCTCACACATTTCTAGTCTCCAGTCCATTTTTAAGCCTATAGTTTGCACTTGTCTTATGCTCAGTGTTTATTCAGAGGTACAGTTCTAGCCAGTGAGATTTCTCTTCCCAGGACTTTGTAGGACCATGGATGCATTACTCCTGCTGAGTAGCACTGCCAGGCAATGGCTTTGGCATTGGTTAGATCTGGATTTTAGTCCTGATTCTGCCATTAAAAGTACTGTGGTCTTGAGCGACTTATTTTATGTATCGTTGCTTCCTTTTTTATTTTTCCACCTGGAAAATGGAGGCGAATAACAGCTTTGTGATGGTGATTGTGTAAATTGGATAAGCAATTATTTTCATACTTCTCAAGGAAAGCATATAACACGTGCCTTATGTATAGGAAATATTTAATAAATGCTTTAATTTTTTTGCCCTGGCCAGGTAGCTCAGTTGATTAGAGTGTCATCATGATACACCAGGGTTGCAGATTCTATCCCTTCTCGGGCACATATAAGAGTCAACCTAATGAATGCATAAATAAGTGGAACAACAAATCGATGCTTCTCTCTCTCTCTCTCTCAAAATCAATTTTTTTAAATGTTTTAATTTTTTTACATGCTTTGCAAGTAAATCATCTAGCAATGTCTTAATTTGCAGGAAGTGTTCAGCAAATGCTTTATTAGAGTTGGTTAGCATTATGAAAATATCTTTACTGTACAGGCTTCCCTCAAAGATACTGTGGTTTTGGTTCCAGACTGCTGCAACAAAGCAAGTCATACTCATTTTGGGGTTTTTTTTTTGTATTTTTCTGAAGTGAGAAGCAGGGAGGCAGAGAGAGACTCCTGTATGCACTCCAACCGGGATCCACCCGGCATGCCCACCAGGGGACGATGCTCTGCCCATCTGGACCATTGCTCTGTTGCAACCAGATCCATTCTAGCACCTGAGGTGGATGGCATGGAGCCATCCTTATTGCCCCAGCCAACTTTGCTCCAATGGAGCCTTGGCTGCAGGGGTGGGGAAGAGAGAGATAGAGAAAGGAGAGGGGGAAGGATGGAGAAGCAGATGGGCGCTTCTCCTGTGTGTCCTGGCCTGGAATCGAACCCGGACTTCTACATGCCTGGCTGACACTCTACCACTGAGCCAGCCGGCCAGGGCTGCCAGTCATACTCTTTTTCACTGGTGTGGGGTGTTACCTTCAGTCTATTTAAAAAAATAAAAAGGCAACATCTGTGAAACACAATAAAGCAAAGCTCAATAAAATGAGGTACACGTGTGTTGGTCCTTAGTCAATTTCTAGGGCATTGATATTTGCCTGTGAGTTTCTGTGTAGTGGTAAGCTTGTTTTCCTTTCTAATACCCAGTAATATCTGTAGACAGTTCTTTTTAGTTTGTGTCGTTATAGTCTTGTATTAATATTTTTTCAGAGCTCTAAAGAATTATGCAATAGCACTTGAGGAAAACATGCATAAAAACCAATTTAAGAAACTATTCTATGTTTTAAAAAATAGTTTTTGGTAACTGATTTCCTCTAGGTTATTATTTTCATGGGTAACTGAGATTAGTCATATAAAGATAATGCTCTTTTGGGACATTGTCCTTGTTAGGAACTGCTTTTACTACAGTGTTCAGGCTGAGAGGTTGCTGATCTTTGATCTCTATTGTCACTTTTTCTGGCTTTATGAATTGGGGCCAATGTCTGACAAATAACTGGACATAAATTTCTGAAACAAGGTTCACCCTCTGTTCTTTCCAAAAATGCTTCCTGCTGCTGGAGTTAGAAATCCTTGGCTTCTTGAGAATTTCCCTTTTTACTTTTTTCAGGTGTTCTAGCTCACTTGGAAAAACTAGAGACTAGAGCCCGTATAAAACTGGAAGAGCCGCGGGGGGCACAGGCAGCGGAAATCGCTCTTGGTAGGAGGATTTATAAACTGAGAAGTCTGCGAGATAAACTGAGGGCTGAACTGAAACAACGTCAAGCCAGAGTGAGTAGAAGGGTGGTTGCTGGCAGGCTTTCCTAGGGTGTAAAGAATGTGATCTGGGAATTTGCAGATTTGTTTAATGTGTCTTACCTGTGATTTTACTGGGGTGATTTTAGTCCTTGGTCCCTCATCAAACCTGTAGAGTCTTCAGCATCAACTAACAATTGTCAGGCATTGCTGGTGGCCCACTTTCTATTAGGTAGGGATTGGGGGAAACTGCTGGGTCAGGGGGTATGCATATTAGCTTCAGTAAATACTGCTAAATAGATTTTGAAAGTAATTACACCAATTTTTTTTCCCCAGGAACAGTGTATAAGATTTCCATTGTTTTGCATCTTTGTCCATATTTGATATTGTTTGTTTTAAAAATCTGACATTCTGGCCTGACCAGGCAGGCAGTGGCGCAGTGGATAGAGCGTCGAACTGGGACACGGAGGACCCAGGTTCAAAACCCCAAGGTCACTGGCTCATCTGATTTGAGCAAACTTCACCAGCTTGATCCCGAAGTCGCTGGCTTGAGCAAGGGGTCACTCGGTCTGCTGTAGCCCCCAGTCAAGGCACATATTAGAATGCAATCAGTGAATAACTAAAGTGCTACAACAAAGAATAGATGCTTCTCTCATCTCTCCCTTCCTTTCTGTCATTATCTGTCCCTTTCTCTGACTCTGTCTCACAAAAATAAAAACAAAATAATAAAAATCTGACATTCTGGGGGGAGTGTAATAGTATCTCATTGTGGATTAATTTGCATTTGGCTAATCAGCAATGATGTTAAGTACTTAGATTGGACACTTCAAAGGCTCCGTTGTAAAGTATGCTTTTCAAGGCTTTTGCAAAAATTTTATTTGGTTGTCTATCTCTTATTGTAGAATTCTGTGTATATTTTGGATGTGAGTTTTTTGTAGAGTATATGTATTACAAATCGTTTACACTGTGGCTTGCCTTTTCACTCTCTGATGGTGTCATGATGAAAAGAAAGTCTTCCTTTTAATGAAGTTTGATTTTGGAATCTTTGCCTAACTTAACATGATGAAGATATTTTGTGTTATTTTCTAACAGGTTTATTGTCTTACTTTCTATTTTCAGAATTATAGTCCATCTGGAATTGATTTTATGTACGATGTGAAATAGATGATTTTGTATTTGTTGGATATTGTGTAGTATATATGTCAAATAGGCTAAAGGTGTTTGTCATGGGGTTCAGATGTTTTATATCCTCACTGACTGACTTACCTAGTCATGAACACTTAACAGTGGGGATGTGTTTTGAGAAATGTGTCATTAGGAGATTTCATGTTTGTGTGGAAATCATACAGGCAACAACGAACCTAGCTGGTGTAGCTCAGTGTTTTTCAACAGCCCGTCCGCCAGAGATTTCATGGACCAGCACAGAATTTCTGGTGGACCCATGGTTGAAAATCACTGGTGTAGCCTCTTGCTCCTAGGCTACAAACCTGTACAGCATGTTATTGTACTGCATACTCTGGGCATTTGTAATGTAGTGGTGATTATTGGTGTATTTAAACACAGCTAAACATAGAAAAGGACAGTAAAAATACGGCATAATAGATTAATAAATGGTACACTTGTGTAGGGTACTTACCATGAATGGAATTTGTAGAACTAGAAGTTGCTCTGGGTGAGTCAGCAGTGAGTAAGTGTGAAGGCCTAGGACATGATTGAATGATACTGTAGACTTTGTAAACAGTGCACTTAGCCTACCTTACATTCATAAAACAACATGAGATTAAGTCAAATCCAAGAGAAATGCGAGCAAGAGATGTGGTCTGTGATATATTCATACAATGTAATATAATTTGTCAGTAAAAAGAATGAAGAATTGAGACCTGCTGTAACGTGGATAAACTTTGAACACATTATGTTAAGTAACAAGCCAGTCACAAAGGAGTTCCTTGTATGGTTTTTTTACTGTGACCTATGTCTTTACTATTTTGCTCTTTCTCTCTTAGATTAATCTAGATATGAAAATATATGTATTTCCTACTTTTTTTGTTAGTTGGCTTTTAAACTTGTTAAACGTGTTAAATTTTTGGTTCTAAGGTTTCCATCTGATTCATTTTTATAGATTCTGGCTCTTTGGTGTGAGTTCTCCATCATTTAATGTATTTTTCACCTGCCTGATAACTCAGACAACTGAATCTCCTCATCTCTATTTTTTGGTTTTTAGTCATTCGTTCCTCGTTATATGTCTGGTAACATTTTTTTTTTTTTTTTTTACAGGGACAGAGAGAGAGAGTCAGAGAGAGGGATAGATAGGGACAGACAGACAGGAAAGGAGAGAGATGAGAAGCATCAATCATCAGTTTTTCGTTGCTGTTGCGACACCTTAGTTGTTCATTGATTGCTCTCTCACATGTGCCTTGACCGCGGGCCTTCAGCAGACCAAGCAACCCCTTGCTGGAGCCAGCGACCTTGGGTCCAAGCTGGCAAGCTTTTTGCTCAAGCTGGCAACCTCGGGGTCTCGAACCTGGGTCTTTCACATCCCAGTCCGACGCTCTATCCACTGCGTCACCGCCTGGTCAGGCTAAAATTTTTTTTGATTCAGCGATAAGTATTATATGTGAAAAAATATAGGGATTCTGTCCTGTGTTCTCTTCTTCCAGGGGGAATTTCAGGTTTTTTTCTGACAGGCAAAGAGTGTATGGGCAAATCACCATAATCCAGTTGAGGTGGTCTAGTTTTGGTTTGCCCTCACTCCTAGCACATTGAGTCTTTTTTTTGTAGGATCCTCAGTTGAAGGTTTGGGTGGGTGCTGGGGACAGGCTTATTGACGCACTTCTTAGGCCATGAACTCCACTTTCTTTTTGTCCCACAGTCTCTGTTTAGCTTATTAGCCTTTAGCAGTTTCTCTGTTTGGTTTCTCAGTGCCCACTAATACATATGTAGTCTAGGAATTGGCAAATGCCTGAAGGGTACATTGCCTGCAGAATGTTGGCTTCCCTTTTCTGTGTGATCTTGGCACATAGAAAGGCTGCTTTGTTAACCTTGACCTCCAGTTTTTGTTTCAAGTGGGACTGCTACAAAGTCTAGCCTGCAGCTTTCTCTACATCTTTGGCCCATATGCCTTGTGCTACCAGATCAAGTGCTCAGAGGGGGAAGCTGCAGGGAAGCCCAGCTAAAGTCAGAGCATTCATCTTTAACCTTCAGTCTGGCTGTTGTGGTGGTTCCCCAATGCCTTCAGGCTGTTTTCTGGGTTTACCTAGTTTTGGAATTTCATCCAGCTTGTATAGTTCTCAGAGGGAGAGTTAGTCTGAGACCACCTATTGGGCTGTATCCCTAAGTATACATATTGGAGTCAGTATTTCTTGTCCTGGCACTAAAAGTCTACACAGTCTGACCCACACCAACTTTCTAGTCTAGTCTCTTCACAGCTGTATTGCTCACCCTGTGCTCATACTAGACTTCCTTCACACCTTTTTTTTGCGCCTCTCACAGTACTCTTTTTTATTATTATTATTATTATTATTATTATTATTATTTTTACAGGGACAAGAGTCAGTGAGAGGGATAGATAGGGACAGACAGGAACGGAAAGAGGTGAGAAGCATCAATCATTAGTTTTTCTTTGCCGTTGGGACATCTTAGTTGTTCATTGATTGCTTTCTCATGTGTGCCTTGACCGCGGGCCTTCAGCAGACCGAGCAACCCCTTGCTGGAGCCAGCAACCTTGGGTCCAAGCTGGCGAGCTTTTGCTCAAGCCAGATGGCCCCGCACTCAAGCTGGCGAGCTTGGGGTCTCGAACCTGGGTCTTCCGCATCCCAGTCCGATGCTCTATCCACTGCGCCACCGCCTGGTCAGGCCTCACAGTACTCTTGAGGCCAGCACAACTCCCACTTCTGGTCCCTAGCACTCTGACCCACAGGATTCTTCCTCTACTATGAATCTGTAGCACTGGTAGGCCTCTGTAGCATTTCATTCGCTATGTAATAAATATTCTGCTCAGCTTTATTCCAGCTAGGTTTAGGTGGAGCCTTTGATTTACTATATATCTTTCAGGTTGAAGCCAGTGTAGACCCAGCCCAAACGTTTGAGGTCAGAGAGCAAGACGTTTTGGAAAGAAAACAGGAAAACTTGAAAGCCATTCTGCAAGCGTATCGTTTTACAGGTATCCTTTTTTTCTGACCTGTTTTAGTTTGGGTCTCATCTCTACTTAGTTTGTTAAGATGTATTGTTAGTTCCAGACTTATTTCTTGAGCATTGGTTTTGCCCCCCAATATACACACAAAGCTGGCTTTTTTTTTTTTTTAACAGACAGATAGGGATAGACAGACAGGAACGGAGAGAGGTGAGAAGCATCAATCATTAGTTTTTCATTGCCATTGCAACACCTTAGTTGTTCATTGATTGTTTTCTCACATGTGCCTTGACAGCGGGCCTTCAGCAGACTGAGCAACCCCTTGCTGGAGCCAGCGACCTTGGGTCCAAGCTGACAAGCTTTTGCTCAAGCCAGATAGGGCCGCGCTCAAGCTGGCAAGTTCGGGGTCTCTATCCTGGGTCTTCCGCATCCCAGTCCGATGCTCTATCCACTGCGCCACCACCTGGTCAGGCCAAAGCTGACATATTTGTAGGCATCTTTACCTATAATATTGGCCTCTTTGTGAGGCAGGTTGATTGGTGGCTTGTTTAGACTGTTTATTTTAGCTATGCCACTGGTCAAATAGTTTGAACCCCTCAAGTCTGTTTTACCATTAAAATAGGGGTTTATTCTCCCCATTATCTACATCACAAGAGGATTATGGGAAGAACTGGGAACTGTCATAAATTATTTGATACTCAGAAAAAGAGTACGTTGAAAATTTCCAAATCTCTTCCTCAATAATGAGATATTTAAGATATTTTTCTTTTCCACTCTTCCATGGTTTTAACAACTCAGGACTCCAAGTGAGCCCGAGTTACCGAGGAAGGAGTCTTAGACACTCCCTCACGCTGCGAGCACTGGAGCACGTACTGCGTCCCAGAGTAGCTGGGCGCACAGATCAGACAGATCAGCGAGACGCCAGTGTTGCCCAACATCTGTAGGCTGTTGTCTTGTCTGCCTCAGGGCTCAGTGGGAAACTGACCAGCCGAGGAGTCTGTGTTTGTGTCACTACCGCTTTCGAGGGAAACCTGCTGGATTCCTATTATGTGGACCTTGCCATACAGAAACCACTTCAGATACATCACCATTCGATCCCAGTCTTCATTCCCCTGGAGGAGATAGCTGCAAAATACTTACAGACTGATGTTCAGCACTTCCTCTTCAGTCTCTGCGAGTACCTAAATGCTTACTCCGGGAGGAAGTACCAGGCAGATCGACTTCAGGTGTCTATCTGGAAACTTACATAGCACTTGATGAGCCCAGGATGAGCTTAAAGGGAGAAAAGGGCCAAGTTTTCTTTTGTATTTTAAAATGTTTCATAACTGAGTTAGAAGTTTGACTGTTATCCAATACTTGTTCATTATTTATGTACAAACTATTTTCTACTCTTTCTTCCCTATTGAAACTGTGGATGATACTGAAAACATGCATACCCCAATGGTAGTCCCTCACGCTTTTATATTTGACCCTTTCTTCCACTCACAAAGTAGTCAAGTACAGTTGCTGTACTTTTAATTCAAAAGGGATTAATGTGTTCCTCCTGTGTGCCAAGTGCCTTGCTGAACGTGGGCTGTAGCTGCAAAGCAGAATATCACAGAGGAGTACTCTCCATCTTTGCTTAAACTCGGCCCTACCATCTTAGTTGCAATTGAACTAGAGCTGGAGTAAAAAAGAAAAAAGAATGAATGCAATAAGGAATAAGTGACTCTTAAAAGCTTAGCGTTTTCCCGTGTGTTTTGTGCGTTTGGAATGACAGTAAAGCTCCTGGTTGTCATTTAGATAATTGATGTGTGTATACAAAGTTTCTTAGCCCTGTATATGATGTCAATGAAATTCTTGATAATGACTTTGAGTTATCTTATAAATCTCTATCCTTAGTCCTTTTTTCAGGGCTTTATTTCCCTGAACTTTAATTAATGGGGCCGTATTTTTGAGAGAGTAAAAGAGAGGGAGGGAGGGTGAGAAGCATCAACTCCTTCCTTCACTTTGGCTGTGCATTGATTGAATGTTTGATTGTGTATCAAGTGTCACAGCTATTTACTGCCTTTGGAATGTAATTGCATACTTTGTGTCTGTCTTGATACCACCTCCATTAGCATGACTTTGCAGCCTTTCTGGCTGGGCCCTTGCAGAGAAACTCACTGTGCAACCTGCTGTCATTTACTTACAACGTGGAGCTGAGTGGCCAGTCCTTCCCCTTTTCTGCTAGACTGCTGTACAAGGACCTGACAGTAACCCTTCCAACTGACGTCACTGTCACTTATGAAGGTAAGAGGAAGGATGCCTCAGTGGAGAAACTATGTAATTCCTGGGTTATTCAGGTTGAAACGGTAAAATAGGTAGAATACATCAGTTGGACCTCTTGAGACACTTTCATCTGTTTATGTACTATAAGCAGAAAAATACAAAGACTATTTTGTTTCTACCAATTTCCCTCTTCCCTTTGTAAGTAGTAAGTAAACACAGTCATCAGTTTTCCCTCCTCCTCTGCTCCTTCCACCTCAGCCTGTGGTCTTACAGCTCATGTTTTCATTGGAGACCGCTCCTGAAGAGAAGGCCAATGCGGCTGAGCCCCAGGGTCACAGAGGGGCAGAGCCAGAAGGCTCGCTTCCCTCTGAGCCGATGGACAAAGCAAGGCAGCACGCTGAGCCCTCTCGAGACTGTTCTCCAAAGGGGAGGTTTTCAGAGCTGGCTGAGACTTGTGTGTGACCTATTTCAGTGTAGTGTACACCACAGTAATGTGACATGGGCAGTAATGAAAAACAGGTTAAAGTGTTTAGAGGAGGGATTTTGAAGCTGTCACATATTTAATACTGGACGTTATTTTTCTGGGCAGAGGCTTCAAAATTATATTGGTCTAATCAGGCCAGCCTCATAGCTCCAGACCAAAAAATACTTACCTGGGTCCAGAATATCGCTGATCCAGGCTCTCCTAGTTGCACTAGATGAGATTGATGGGATCTTTCTTTTTTAGGGATAGACCCATTATCCGCCTCATGGGAAGAACAGCGAGCCTCCCATGAAAACTTACTCTGTACGAAGCCCCTGCATCAAGTGTTTGCTTCATTTTCAAGAAGAGAAAACATGCTGGATATGAGCCTGGTCTGCTAGACTATTCCTTTCATTGCGAACACATCAGACGTGAGTGAACAAGTACTGTGCACAGCCCCAGGAAGGTCCTGGCACTAAAGCCTTTGCAAGGCTCCTCAGACTCCCTGCTTGGGGCTGTCCTTAAAATGGAGGCATGCCCACCTCATCAGGACGATGGAGGGCCAGCTTGGGGCCACAGACCCATGTGGGCATTTTTGGACAATTCTGTGTGGTCACCTAGTCACTTGTTAAATGCTCAAGATCATCTATTCTTGTAGTTAATGCTTTGACCATGTTTTTGAAAATCACAATTGGTTGTGGGGCAGTGAAGGCATTTTGTGAAAGAGGAGTATATACCATTCAACTAAAGAGTTCTAGTTTTTATAAAAGCTTTAATTCCATCTCATTTTCCTATCTGAGCTATTTGCAAAGAAAGTTCTTAGAACACTTTTGGGTCATATGAGATGAACTGTGTAGTTAAAAAGGGAAGTGTGGCCTGACCAGGCGGTGACGCAATGGATAGAGCGTTGGACTGGGATGCAGAAGACCCAGGTTCAAGACCCCAGGCTCGCCAGCTTGAGCATGGGCCCATCTGGCTTGAGCAAGCTCGTCAGCTTGGACCCAAGGTCGCTGGCTCCAGCAAGGGGTTGCTCGGTCTGCTGAAGGCCCGCGGTCAAGGCACATGTGAGAAAGCAATCAATGAACAACTAAGGTGTTGCGATGGCAACGAAAAACTAATGATTGATGCTTCTCACCTCTCTCCGTTCCTGTCTGCCTGTCCCTATCTATCCCTCTCTCTGTCCCTGTAAAAAAAAAAGGGGGAGTGTGTTTAACCTTTGGTTTGAGCAGTATATTCTACACCACTGCTTTTGAAGACTGTGTTGTGAGAAAGTACTGTGGGTAAAATAACCAAGGCTCTGTGTCTCTAATACTTTGTTTCCTAAAATATCTTAGAGAGCTGAGTGATGGTCAGTAGTCTGCTCATAACTGTCATTTCAAAGGAAAATAGACCTTCCCTCCTTTAGCCACAAGCTTTAGGCCGTGGCTGTACACCATTTCTCACAGCCATGGCCTTGGATCTACTGGCTCTTGAGTTGGCTTAAAGGAGTATGTGTAGGGCCAGTTCACAGGTATGTCTAGACTTGGTGACCAACAAGTAACTTTACAAGTGCGAGAACTCCAGCTAACTCGGGGGGGAGCACCGGGGGTCAGGTCAGCCAGGACCACACTTAGCTCAAGCTCTGTGCCTTCAGTCATGCGGTGAGGATGTGGTGAGCTGGCAGAGCTCAGAAGAGAGGTAGTAACAGAAGGGTCACATTCAGGTTGAAGAAAGAAAGCTTTTAATAGAAGTCTTGTTCTTTATTAGTACCTGTAAATTCTCTTTAAAGCAGTAGCAAAGGCAATGTAGCAAGAGCTCAAAAGGCAAGGCAGTATCGGAAAGTTTTTAAACAAAGTTAAAAATATAAATGTAGAAGATCTGTTGATATATTTTTCTTTCAGAAATAAATTCCCTTTCCCTCCCTCCCATCAGGTAAAAGGAAATATTGCACTTTCTGTTCTCGTGACTAAGGTAATAGGGAGTTCCAGAGAACCTTTCAAGATTTTCAGGACAAGGGCCCTTCACCTACTGGGGCCAGGCAGAGACGAGCAGGTCTCCGGCCTGAGTTCTCTTCTGTACAAAAAGCACTGCCTGCAGCTCGCAGCCAGAAGCAGCCCTCCGCCTGCATAGGGTCCCACCCTGCCAAGCCCTCACTTTACCCTGAGCTTCCCCACCTGTGATCCCAGCTGCAAAGGCAAGCTTATCCCACCCCTGGTACCTGCCTGCTCACGGGGGCCACGGCCTGTGGGAGAAGAAGGGCAGGTCAGAACTAGGGTTCTGGAGGGCTTGTTCAGTATTATGCCTACGACCCTTCCTCTCTGGGGAAGTTACAGGCACGCTGAGGAAGTGTGGCCAACCTCAGGGCTCAGGTGTTCACAAACAGATGAAGGCTTGAGATTTTTAAGTCTAAGTCTATGTGAGTATGCACTTGACCAAGTCCCAACATTCCCAAATTGTTCATTTGTCCTTTCCCCAAGGCGTTTGAATCCAAAAAAGACATTCTCCCTTCCCATGGACTGTGAGGGCCAGAGGCCACTCAGGAGTTGTCTACTACCTGGTGGGGCAGCGTCACAGAAGAGCCGTTCGGGAAGGCAGCCAGCTTATCGCGCCCCTTCAAGAAGAAGGTTAGCAGCTCCCCCTTCCCTTTCACAAAGATGGGCCCTCGCCTCACAAAGCGGAAGCCGTATTCTCGAAGGATGCCTTGTGTTTCTTCTACCACCTGTAGTGAGAGAGCTTGGTGTTAGCGAGCCTAGACCAAAGCCACCCAAATGGCACTGAGGTATGATCTATAGGTTCCAGACCTCCCAGGGCTGAGCCCCCAGCTCTCTGCAGCAGCACACAGGGTGCTCTGTCTGGGGCCCTCCCCTCCCAGACAGCCATTGTGGCAGCTTTGTTTGTGAACTCTTCCCTACTCTTGTCCCTTCTGCCCCTTTGGTGGAGCTGTTCTGCCAGGCCAGCTGGTACAGAGCACGTTGCCTCAGGGGATATCGGCTCAAGGCTTGAGATGCCAGAAAGTTCACACCAAGATGCAGATCATATTACACAGAACTCATACCTAAGTTTGGCAAAGGGGGCTGAAGTACTTTCTCCCTTTTGCTGCCACTAGCCATGGAGGCGTGTTGCCCACTCCTGCCCTTCCTCTCGGCACTGCCACCTTAGTGCTCTGGGCCAATGACAAGGAGCCCGTGCATGGCAGAACACACTCCTCCCATTTTGTCCACGCTCCCTGCATCAGAGCACATGTTCAGCTCAGTTGCTAGACAGACCTGAATATTGCCCATGACCCCTGTGGACTCCATCCTGCTGGCTACGTTGACGGTATTGCCCCAGATGTCGTAGTGTGGTTTCCGGGCTCCAATGACCCCGGCCAGGACCCCGCCTTTGTTCATGCCTAGGGTAGAGACACCGAGTTCAGCACAGCCACACACCAAAGCTCTCAGAAGCTACCAATTCTTCTCTTACAGAATTCACCACCTGACCCCCACAGAGCCCCCAAATATAAAACACTCTCTCACCATGTGCTTAAATATTGTCTGCTACACCAATGTGCTGGCTGACTCAGTACGAAAGGGGCGGTTTCCAGCAGGTTTCCATTCCCCACAGGGCCCAGAGGCTTACCAATGCGCAGCATGAAGTTGTTGAAGGACTGGTTGTTTATGTTTGTGAGCGTGTCCTTCATGGCCAACGCAAAGTCAGCCAGGTCAGCCAGGTGCTGCCAGCGCTCTGTGTCCGACCTCTCCTCCTGCGTGAGACCGGGCTATGGCCATGGCGGCCTGCTCACTTCCCTCCCTCCACATTCTGAGCTCAGTCCCTCTGCCTGCTGGCTGTAGGCCCATTCACCTGCTTCCACAAAGGCGTCAACGCCCTCTTTAGCACCACTTGTCACTGTGACAGAGACTTAGCAATAGTGGTGGGTGAGGTAGATTCTACCCAGCCATTCGCCTCCTGTCTGCCAAGTATCTACTCAGGAGTCACGTCTTAATCACCTTGTCTGACCCTGGTCTTCAAGCTTGGGATAGTTGTCCTTGTTTTCATTCCTCAATTAGATGATAGGTGCTTGAGGATTAGGTATGTTTCTTTAACTTCACCCACAAAATGGAGATGGTGGTGTAAGGTAAAATAGGGTGATAATGTTTTAATAACAGCCCTTGAGGCTGGCCCCCACAGCTCATTTCCTCCCCTTTTCATAGCTATATATAGCTGGCTCCACTGGTCTGATGTAACAAAACAGGCTGATATCAACCAGTGGGCTCTGCAGATGCCCCTTTTCTAACAAAACCACCTCCCCAATCTGGACATCTTCACTTTTTTGTACTTGTGTAGATGGTTCATGCTGCTCAGTCCTTGTGAAAATAGAAGGGCGCATGCCAGTTACACACACCTTCTCATGCCTGACCTAACCATGGGACAGAAGTGGGCTGCTGTGTGCATTCTGTTCTCTCTGCTCATTCCGCTTTCTCAGTAAGCCCGACTTGAACATACGTTGCTCAGTCCTAGTGGTGTGCATCCATGCCAGTGCACAGAGCCCTTGTAGAGCAGTGCTCAGGGTTCGCTACTCCTATCTGGTCGCCCACGTGCTAGGCGTGGGCTGCCTCTCCTTTGCCTCAGGAGGCAGAGCCCCATCTCCTCTTTAGCCACTGAGGTGGTGCGTACCTTGTTGGAGCCGGTAAAGCCATTGGTGTTGACATCTGGGGTGACTCCTGAAGCCGCCATGTAGGTACTGCCAATGGTTTTGATCTTGGTGATGACCCGGAACTTGGGGTTGTCGAGAAGCTAAGGTCAGTGTTAAGGAAGAGTAAACTGTCATCAGACAACTGCAGTGAATGAGCCACCTACAATGACAGATTCTGCCACCTGCCTGTCATGTGATCAGGGGCAAATTCCCTGATTTTCTGAGCCTCAGTTTCTACAACTTAACTTTGGGATAAAACTGCCAGTCTCCTGGGTGGTCGACCATGTATGTAAAAGTTTCCCTATAAATGCTTAAATCTGAATTTGAAGGCAGGGGAAATCTAAGGGACCTCAGGATCTTAACCAGTCTTGACCCTATAGCCTTATAGGTGATTTCTCAGCCCGTCTCCCAGATGACTGCAGAAGTACCAACGTTATAGGGAGGGGCATGTATGGGACAAGGTAGCCAGCTAGGGTACCCCAGCTTCTCTCTGACTTCTGCAGCCTGTCCTGAGGTATGATTTGGACGAGCTGGCTTTGTGGCAGGAGGAGGGGGCAGGACGGGCACTCACAGAGTCAAAATCTGAGATGATCTCATTGAGGAAGCGCAGACACTCGATGCCGCCATTGTTGATGCTCTCCTCTGTGTAGAAGTCGGCAAAGTTGGGCAGGGAGGCGAACATGACTCCAATCTCGTCATAAGACTGGCTGTACAGCTCCTAAAAAGGGAGAGCCAAAATTACTCAGAAACGGGTGAAACAGCGTGCCGCAAAAAGGATTGTATCTTCCACACTCACAACAGGGACACTCAGCTTTGTGAGCACACACAGCTCCCAGATTATCCCAACTTTGAGTTAGAAAACTGCTGTCATCACCTCTGACTAAACAATTTTCTCTAGTTCTGTAAGAGCCCTAGTTTTCAGGAAGGGGCAAATGGTGTTGGGAGGTGAGGCACAAGAAGCGTTCTCTTTCAGATCAGCTGACAAAGCCTCCAGCCAAGGCTTTGTCTTCATAACTGGGACCTCCCCGAGATGTGTCCCCAGAAACAAGACTGTAGCAGGCCCCACGTGTCATAGGAAGACCTGGGGTAAGAGATGCTCCCTGGCAGAAAGCCAGATGAAGACTGCCTCATGGCTTGAGGCCACCCCTGACCTCATCTCTCTTCTTGGAGCCCAGGAAATGACGTGCCACATGCTCAGGTAACATGTTGGTGACCAAGGCCTCATTCCAGCGTCGCATCTCGTAGACACGTTCCTTCTGGTCATGCACCTCAATCTTCCACAAGAACAGCGTCCGTGCCAGTTTCTCCACCTATACACACAGCAAGGTGCACACTTTAAGCCAGCTGTTCGACAGGCAGATGAAAAACGGGAACCTGAGTGGAAGGCTTCCACATGGAAAAACTGGGATGAAGGTGGCAGCGTGGCAAGGGCAAAATGACCCAGAATGCTCACCCACTAATCAGACAAGCCACCACAGCTGCCCAGCCAGTGGAGTCCCAGCCTATGGTTACAGCGGATAGCAGAGGGGCCTCTGGACATGTGGAGCCTCCTGGGACCCCACACTGTAGCTACAGGTCTGACTTGTGGGTGGTGGCAGCGCTGGGGAGCTCCTAGCCCAGGGAGCAGTCCCATTTCTTTGGCACAGGCCCCATCTGGCCAAGGAGTGTCTTGTAAAGGCTGTCCTTCTGGCAAACCACTGGGTGTCCCCTGAGCTCACATGGAACTGGGAGTTTTTGCATGGGCACTTCCCTGCCTATTCTTTTTTTCCTTTTAACCAAAAACTTCATCAGCTGCTTTCCCTTTCTCTTCTGGCTCCATGGTCAGTGTGGAAAGTGGAGAAGGTGGTGGCCTGACAGGATCACGTGCCATTTTGGGTAAAGGAGACCAGCCTTCCTTAAGAGCTCGGGTTCTTAGACCCTGGGCCTGCTACTTAGGAGGCCCTGACAGGTGGTGAGAGAAGAGAAGAGGGCATGCAGGCACTCACATGGCGGGAGAAGTAGTAGAAGCTCAGCACCATAACAAAGATCATTGCTGTCATCGAGTACTTTGAGGGCACCAGGTGCAGCCTGCGGGACAGAAACACCCAGCTGAGAGTGTACTGTGCTGCCCTTGTGACAGGTGAGTTATTCCAACTGGGCATGCTCTGTCCTGTCACCCTAGGCCCAGAGACTTCACCCAGCTCCTAAGTGCCTTCCCATCAAGTCCAGATTCTCACTGGGCTCCTGACAGCCAACCAACCTCCTGGCTGGGCTTGAAATCCACACCAGGGCTGCTCCCCAGATGTTTAATATAAACACTGTACCCCTGACTAATCCCAAAAGTAACTGCAGCCATGTAGGAATTTGGAAAAATGACAGACTACCATCACAGTGATGGGATTAGGGCAGTTTGCCATGCTTTTTCATAACTATTTTTGTGTGAAGCTATAGTTCATTATTTTCATTACCATATAGTATTGCATGAATATACCACAATTTATATACCCAGTCACTGTTTATGTAATTTGGATTTTCTGGATGTTTGTACGTTATGTGTGGCTATCATGAATTGTACACACATTTGAGACATATATACATTACACACATGAATTTTTCTGAGGTGTGTGGGTAGCAGTGGAATTGCTGGATCATGGATCTATTTTAAGTAATTCCAAATGGTTTTCTAAAGTGGTTGTACCAATATCTGCTCAGATTCGGGGTGTATATGAGTTACCATTATACTTGGTATTACCAAACTCTCAAAATTCTTTTTTTTTTTTATTTATTCATTTTTAGAGAGGAGAGAGAGAGAGAGAGAGAAAGGGGGGAGGAGCAGTAAGCATCAACTCCCATATGTGCCTTGACCAGACAAGTGCAGGGTTTTGAACCGGCAACCTGAGCATTCCAGGTCGACGTTTTATCCACTGCGCCACCACAGGTCAGGCAAACTCTCAAAATTCTTGCCAAACTGGTAGCTGTGCAGTGGTCTTGTCTTGTGGTCTTCATTTGGATTTCCTGATTGCTTAAATGCCTTTCATTTGTTAGTGACCATTTAGTTGAGGTTTCTTTTGTGAAAGCCTATTCAAGTCTTTTACCCATTTTATGTTAATTAACCTTTTGTTATTAAAACTTATTTGATTCTAGTCAAGTCACTGAATCATAAAACTCCAGAACTTCAGAGCTAGACGGGGCCTTACAGCACTAGGTTCACTATCCTCTTCAAGAGATGGAACTGACTTAGGGAAATGGGGCTGCCTGCAGCCCCATAGAGAATTACTGCAGCCAATTGAGAAGCCAGGTCTTCTGTTCTGGGTTCTGTTCTCTTTGTTCTGCTGTGTCCTGCCTGCCAGCTAAATGCAGCACCACCCATCTGACATCTCCCCTTCCCTTCCTCCTTCCAGCCTCTTCTCCCTTCTCTGAACACACTCTGCTGCTCTCCAAGCTTTACTCTGACTCAGGGTGAGCAGGTCCACACCAAAATCACTCTACCTCTGCTCTAGCCCTTCTGCAGAAATGCACGCTAACTTCTTTCCTGAACATCCCTGTCACATGCCTTTGGAAGGGTGAGGTACTGGAGCTCTGGCCTGTCGTATTCCATCTCCAGAGGAAAGGGGCCAAATGTGACATGCAGACCAGCAAGGGAAGTAGTGACTTTACCTGTCGGTGCCATTGAGCCCAGGGGTAGAGAGTATCTGCATCTTTTCTAAGGCGACCACAGGAAAGCTGTGGGACACATAGCACACTCAGGCCCCATCTGGGTACAGGAGGCTGGGACCCAGCTGAACACAGGCAACCCAGAGCTTCCACTCCTCAAGAATGGGACACTCTATCCCAGTTCACAGCCAGTCAGCACACCTGTGAGCAGCTATGAACTCTGATTCCCACACCCCCAGGCAGGCCCATGGCTTTGAAATGGGGACTTGGTGGGTGGAAAGAAGGAGAAAGTCAATTCCCAAACAAGTTCCATCTTACTTATGTCCCTGGAAATGTCTGCGGTCATATTCATCAAAGATGGGGCACCAGGCATAGACGTTGATGACGGCCACTGCACCCGTGATGAGCAGCATGAGTGTGAGCTTCACCATGTGGCTGACCTGCACCAGCATGATGGTGGCAATGAGGGACAGCACGGCAACATAGCTGTAATACTTGGGGTTCCCCATGCAGCCATCCTCTGTCTTCAACCCTGCAGTGCCATTGCTGGCTCCCATGTAGTACTGAAGGCAGCTCAGCTGGAGGCCAGGACCGTGGGGAGAACAGAGGTCAAAAGCACAGTAGACACTGGTCAGAAGGCTGTCATGGTAGTGTGCACTCAGCTGCCACCTCCCATGGCTCCCCCAAGAACACCAAGAAGGATGGGAAAACGTACCAAGGAACAGTGATACAAATGTAATTCCTACTCTGAGCCTAACCATCATCCCTTTTGATGCTCACAAAAATTCCTTGAGTGTTTTTAGTGTCGCCATCCTGTGGAGAAAACTCAGAGGCTGGACTTGGCCCAATGCACCCATTAGTACATGGTAAAGCCAGAGTTAGGAGTCCAGTCTTTGGGCTTCAAATCCAACATGCTCTTGTGCACATTGCACTTTAGAGAGGGCCCATGGGGCGGGCCAGCTGGCCACGCCTTGCTCCCACTGCAGGGCAGGCGTGGTCAGGAGAAAGTGCATCCATAAACAATCAAACCTGCTTTTCGTAGCTGTCTCCCACTGCAGCTTGGCTGGCTCTGGGGAAGTTCTCAGCACAGGATTCTAGCATGTGGGAAGTTTTCATACCTCCCTGGCTTTTCATCCTCCACTAGCACCAGGATCTCCAGGGATCCTCCTGCACAGTGCCCATGACCTTGTTAAACTGTGGTCCCAGATCTAGGCACCAGCCATCGGCTGTGCTCCGACATGCACAGGACTCTTCCCTGCACTGCGGGCACCATGCAACCCGGGGCATTTTAGTTCTGGAACTCCCAACTCCATTCCAGTTGGAGTTTCGATCAACTGACCCTACGGCCGTGTCACCTACTGCTGCCACAGTAAGTCTCCATGCTAGGGTTTTTCTTGTGCTTAGATTGTTAAAGGGAAAGCAAATAAGGTTATATTTGGGAAAAAAAGGACTTTATTTTTAAGTATCTATACTACTACCAAAATTGGCGGGAGCTGAGACAACTGACGAGAGAGTATCAATGACAGCTCCCAGCACCCCACACTCTAAAATTGGTGGCTCTGAAGCAACAGATCTTAGCTTCCAACTGCTCCCCCCCTTCTCCCCAAGAAAGAATACCGCTCCCTCATGAGACCCGCAGCTTCTCCACAAATTAAGGACAGTGGAGAAGAGGATTTGGTCAATCTCTAGCCATCTGGGCTCTGTGCAGCTGCTGTCCCAGCAACCCAGCTCTGGGAAGGTCTGGCCACGTTCACACGGATGAAAGCCAACGGGACCGTTCCTTTAGGGGAAGAGGGTTACCTCCCTTGCTCCTGATGGGGACTTGACACTGGCCACACTGTAGGAAATACTTTAGATGTGCAGACTAGTTCAAGTATTCTACCCCTGAGCAGTGAGATAGGAGACAGAAAACAAGAGTGGGATTTAGACCTGCTTCAGTTCCTGGTGTCACTTATTGGCCGTGTGACTTAACCTGAGTGTTATTCATATGAAACTACAGCTAATAATACTGACCTCTTGGGATTGTTATAAAGATTAAAGATGAATGTAAACTGAGGTTGAAAAAATTTTTAAATAAAAATTGAGTCATTGTATGTAAAGCAACTAACGGTTCTGAACTCTGGGGGAGGAAGGAACTGGGGAAAGAAGTCCGTCCCAGAAGTTTCCTGGGGAGAAGACCCCCTTTGTCTGGCCAGGTGATCTGTTTAGGAGCCTAATACCACTCCAAACCTGCATCTCATGATGGAGGAATGGTCTGACAAGCTGCCCATGCTGGCCAGTATGGAAGTCTTTTTCCACTAAGAGTGACAGTGCCCCTTCAGCAAGGACGGCAGGAACTCACCATGCCCACGACATTTGCCATAACCAGAATGAAGATGGCTAACATGGCCCAGGTATTTCTGGCCCAGCGTGTCTGGTCAATCCACATTGAGAAGGCCACAAGTTTCTTAGGAAAGGCCTAGAAGGAATGGAGTTTCAAGGGACATGAGCTTTTCTTCTGTAAACGTGACTGCTAACAACTCTCTGTGTTCCCACATTTCCCTGGAGCCCAGTTAGTAGTGCTTTACAGGTGAGTCAACCAAAACTCGGCAGAGAAGGGAGCACGGAAAGCCTGGTGCTGTGCGTCGCTCCAGCGTGACGTATTTATGAAACAGCACAGCTTCCCAAGAGCAGAACTCTTTCCACAGGAGACACAGGGTCCAGCCCGGGAAGCGGTGGGCAGCACCAGCCAGCAGTAGCCCACTCCTTATCTCCAAGTGATAAGGCCAAGATGGAAGAATTCTGAGGGCCAGCCATCTTTGCCTGGCTATCCCTGCCTTTCCCAAGTCAGTGCACCTCAATCCTCCATTACCTGCAAGCCACCTGCCGGATTAATTTTCCTAAAATACTACTTTTACCTTGTCATTCTGATCAAAAACTGCATGGCACCCCAGTGCTTACAGAAGTATCGTAAGTCTCAATCCTTTTGTCCGAGTTTCAGCAGCTAGGCCCCCACACATGGTCCCATCTCTCTGGACCCTGGCTCACCCACGCATACTCTAGCGTCCGAGCCCCCCGGAGCCGGCATAAGTGGGTGCTCATCTGATGTCAATGAGTGACTGATGCGGAATAACAAATGAATGGGTAATCCTGAACCATCCTAACGGAAGACCTGTCATCTATCTGTAAGGATCCGATAGGACACACAACTCCATCAACACCCGCGATGCCAGGGAGTGACTCACTTCTGGAGGGCTACTGAGCCAAAACGAGGGTGCTTCTTACCCGGGGGAAGATGGCGGCCAGCGAACAGATCGTCAGGACCAGCAACAGAAGCTCCCCCACCACAAAGGTCACATAGTTTGTCATTAGCCTGTAACAGGGAGAAGGCAATGAGGGAGGGGACCAGAGGGAGTGGTGAGATGGGTGAAGGGCCAGGAGGGAAAGGGGACAGAAGGCAGGCCCTGGAGGTAAGGCACAAGCCTGTACTGAAAAGTTCTGTGTGACTCCAGGGGCCTGCCAACTGAGTGCAGGGCCTGGGGGCATGCAACCCTCCCCAGCTGTAACTGCTGGCTGGGACATTTCCCAGAGGAGGGGGCAGACTAGCAGATGCCCCCGGCAGAGCCCAGTGGACACAGTGGAAGGGTTCTCAGGAATGTGCATGCCATCATGTAGCTGTGGTGGAAGGAGGGAGGAAGGACAGCAGCTCCCTCCCTGCCCAGAGCTGCTCAGATTTTACAGTGAACAGGGCCTTTCCACATCCATCTTATCTTATGAACTCCAACACATTGTCGCCAAATCCCTTCCTCACACCCACTCCCCTGTGGTTCCACTCCACGCAGTGTTCTTGCCAAGAGTCCTGCAAACCGCTTTGTTGCTAATTCAGTGCCTGATTCTTGGTCACCTCTTACCCACTCCATTAGCCCTTTCCTGAAATGCTCCCTGTCAGTGAGGCCTGCTCTGAGCATCCTATAAAGATGCAAACACCCAAACCCAGCTGTCTGGGCAGCCCCAGTGCCTTCCTCATTGACTTTTATCCCTGTCTACACAGGCCCTCTGATTGCTTATCTTCCCCTTCCAGAACCTAAATTCCACTGGGGCAGGGTTTTTCCCGTTTACTGCTATATCCTTAAACCTTAGCCCCAGGCACAAACTAGACACTAAGTACCTTATTTCCCCATGTATAAGACACACTCTTTTTCAAAAAATTTGGAGTCTAAAAACTGGGTACTAATACAGTGGTTGCAGATTTTTTTACTTGCATTTTCCACTTTTTTGCACTTGTTTTTGGGCTCATTGAAGACAGTGATTTGTCATCAGACACAGATGAGGACAAGCTAATGGATGGGAGTTTTGACAGTGATGAGGAGTTGTACGAATTTTATGATGAATAAAACTTGAGTTCAATAACTTGATGTAGAACTTTTTTTTCCCCAAGTTTTGGGCCTGTTGGGCAGATGAAATATATTATGCTCACTTTGTTAAAAATGGTGCTGCCCACATACAAGTTTAAAGAGTAAGCTTTTCCCCACACCCTTGACTGATTGGATGATGTGGAGTGGTAAACTCTCATGAGGAATCCTCCCATTATGCCTCAGATAAGTGACTTTGTATCAGAGACTTTCTTGTTTGTAGATTGGATTAAAGGTTTGGATTTCTACACTATAAAGTGGGACAGACCTAGAGCTTGCTCTCTCTTCATTCCTGAGGTTAGCATTAGAGAGCAGAGCAGATTAAGACCACATGGAGGCCAGGAGAAGCAGCCAAGATGGCACAGTGCTGAGGAAGAAACCAGTTTGTGCAGAGTTTGTGTAGGAGGAGATGGGAAACAGGTGAATAAGGCTGGTGAGCTAGAAACCTTTGATTCTAGGAAACTCGGATAAGTCAGTAGCTTTGTGAGCACTGAGTGAGTGGGTTCTGGAGCCCAGTGTGTGTTTACTTGCCCTCCGGGTACAAGCTAGAATTAAAGCTGATGGCTCACCAGTTTTGGGCTCTGTTGTTTCATTACCAACTGTCCGAATCTAATGCGAATCTGCACTGGCCAGGTGGCTGTGATGGTGGCCTTGGCCACTGGCTTTACAGGGCCCCAAATTAAGGTGTGTCTTATACATGGGAGCGTCTTATACACGGGAAAATATGGTACTTGTGAAGTGAATGAGTGAATTTGACCTTTACACCCTGGGAGTTCTCTAGGGCAGGTATTGGTACCCTCAGGTGAGCAGCTGCAGTAGCAGCTCTGGCTTGACAGATGAGTAAACTGACACTCCAGGAACCCTTAGTGACCGTGTATGGCCATATAACAAACAGTGAAGTGTGTTGGAACCTAGAGGCCTGATGACTGAGTCCAAGGCTCTTCAGAGTCCCCCAGACTTAGGGCTGGAGCGGATCCACAGCGGCTGCTCCCAGATGGGGAAGTCCTGAGCAGGGACACTGCTGACTGGTGGGCAGGGACAGAAGGAGGCTAGCTGTCCAGAGCCCCACCCTGCCCCAGAGGACCTGTGCTGTATTGCAGCCTTCAGTCTGTGCCCTAAGCCTACAAACTGTCTTCACTAAGGTGAACCAGGAAAGAAGCAGAGCAGCCTGTGACTAAAGCTAAAGTCCCCAGCCTGTCTCCTTACCGCAGGGCCACTCAGGCCCTGCTGGCCGAGGTCTCCCACCCTGTGGATCCCTCTGTCCCTCAGCCTCCTCAGCCCCGATCTGATCCCCATTTTGATGCTAGTGCTATTTCAGACCCCAGGGGACTAGGATGGGGTCCTAGTATTCCCTGGCCTGAGGTCAGCTGGTGCTGTTCCAGGGGGAAACAAGGAACAGAGAGCGTTTGTATCCAACATCAGGCTCCAGCTGGGGCACCCAAGCACCCACACCTCAGACCTAGGAAGCTCACGGCCTGCCGCCCTCCAGCAGCACAGCGCTGCGTCCTCACCAGGGGTCCACGAGGATCTCGACCAGGGCTGTGCAGAGCAGGACGACGCAGGAGCAGCTGAAGGCGGCCCCGCTCTGCTTCTCCTTTTCCACCGAGTAGCGGGTTTCCATCTCAGGGTCCATGAACCGCATGGACAGCAGGAAGGTGTTTCTCTTCTTTATACTGCGGCGGAAACAAGCCCCGTGACACAGGAATGACACATCTGCCTTGGCCACTGTTAAGACAACTAACATCCCGAAGCCGAGCCAGGGCCTGATGAGAGCAGGTGCGGGCCACTTACACCTGGGCAGACTCCCGCTCGAGCAGGGCCTCGTTGAGCAGCTGGTTGAGCTCATGTTCGTCCTCAGAGGCGTCCACCACCCGGTCAGCCAGATCCTGCAGGCGCAGCCTCCGGCGAGGGTTGGGGAAGGAGGGGTTGTCAGCCTACAAGGCAGTGTTACAGAGTTGGGGGGCAGGTGCGAGGAGCTTGGAGAAAGATGTGGGGGTGCCACGCTCTTAGGGACTAACCCCTTGGCTCTAGAAACCACTTCCCAGGAGACGTGTCCCCAGGGTGCTTGGGTCTGGACTGAGAGCCACGGTCCTTTCTGGTTTCCCTGGGACACCAGGCCCCGTGGCCTCTAACAGGAACTCTGTGGTGATAACCCACTAACAGCCTTGTAGGGGAGCGGTCACCTGGCTCCCACTGGAGACCTGCGATTTGAGACCACTGGCCAGCACAGTCCTGGCACAGCCTGCTCCGAGGATGGGGTGTCACAGCCACACACATCAATCAGCATCCTCGGAGATACGAGTGACCCCCAAGGCTAGGGCTTAATGGATCTCTTGAAGGGATCACATCTGGTTTGTTTTGGGGAGGAAGCAATGGGCCAGAAGGGGACGTCCTTGTCTCCAGTGGGCTGGTGGGGCTGGGGTACCCACTGCTGTTTTTATCCCCAGTCACTAAGAAAAAGCATCAGTTCCAAAACAACAAATCTAGTCATTACATGGTCATTATTATAAATAAGAATTGAGACTGGGCACATGCTGGCACATCAGAGCCATCTGCAGGGCCCAGTGTGCTCCTGGGAGCCAGAACCAGGACACCCTACTCTCAAGCTCAGACAGTTCGACCCCACACAATTCAGTTTTCCAGCCCCAATTCTGTAAAATGAAGCGGATGGTCTGTCTCAGCACCCAAGACCTCTGTCCCTGAGGCACATCCTGGAGCATTATGACACTGGCTAATTGTGAGGACACGAGAAATCACAGGCTGCTAACAGTCTGTCCCTGTGAGGGTGTTACACCTAGTGTGACCATTTCCATCAAGAAAATCACAGCAGAGAACAGCAACAGAACATTGTGGGCCCAAGAAAAACAGTCCCCTTTCTGCCCTGTCTCCCCTGTTCTCCAGCACCTGGTCTCAGGGTGCCAGAGTCAGCTCAGCGGGCCCTCGCAGGGACATAGGGCATGCTGCCTACCAGCTCCCAGCAGCCATGGCGAGGCAGACCCCCTGTCTCAGCAGCTGCCCCAGTCAGTGCCACACTCAAGAAGCTTAGTCTGGCCAGATTCTGGATGTTCTCCCATGACAGATCCCATCCTTGGGGACACAGCATATTAATTCCTTTAGAAATCCTGCATCTGGACATGGGACTGGGCAGTCTGGACCTAGCCAGAAAGGTGAGCTCAGCCCTGAAGTCTCACTTCCAAAACAGTCTTGGGCCCCAGAAGATTTTCCACGGGTGTCCTCACTGACTTCCTGTCTGCAGGACTCGGGGACATCAGAGACAGGCAAGGCTCCGAGGTGAGCACCACTTCTGCTGTCACCCATCCCCACCCCACAGAAATGACAAGGAAACCAGGACTAGGGCTTGCAGGGAGGTGACCTGCCTGGGTAACATTGCTACAAGGAGCCAGGGGCCAGCTCTCCCACTATGAGCACAGAACTCCCTCAGCAATGTCTACCTGCCTGTCCGACCCCAGTCCACACCCTGGCCTGCTGGACTGCGCCCACTACCTGGGTATCGTGCTTCTCGGGCTCCTCCAATGTGGACCCGCTGATGTGGAGGCTCCCGTTGGGCTCCTTGGTCTCAATGAGGGCAGGGGAGCTGGGCTTTGAGGAAGCTGGTGCTCCATTGGGCAGGGCCTGCAGTGGGAAGCAGCTGCCATCAGGGACACCAGGCACCGCCCGCTGCCCACCCATCCTGTGGTTCGTCTACTAGCAGTCTCTAATGTCTTCACTAGAGTGTAAAAGCCGTGTAGACTTAGAAATGTCACTACTCAATTTCTCCTTTAGAACATTAGTTTTTAAATGCTGTCACTTTCTAGTATTAATTTCTACTATTAGAACTTACCCTACTATTCCCAATCCTATTTCTAAAACATAACTGAATGACAGTGAGTCAGAGGTGTTTTCTTTTGTGGAGAGCCCTGTCAAATGCCTTCCTAAAGTCTGAATACTGTATCCCATAAACCAATATCTCTCATGATTCAAGTTAAACACTATCACAGAGGAAAATCATTCATTCATTCATTCGATAAGCATTAAATGAGTGTCTACTATGTGACAGAAACAGATCTAACTCCTGGGGATACAGACAACGTCCTGACCTTGAAAGCTCACATTCAACGGAGGAAGGGCAGTCAAGAGCAGAACGAGAAAAGCTGTCATAGTATGTAAGGAGAGAGAAAATGCTCTGGAGAAAGAATCTGGAGAAAGAAGTCAGCAAGGGAACACAGGGACTACTGAGGAGTGTGACTATAAAGAGCAGGTCAAGGGAGGTGTCACCGTGAAGATGACATTTCAGTAAAGACCTGAAGGAACAAACCGCACAGCTCTCTGGGGGGAGGATGGGGATCACAGGAAGAGAGAGAGTGGAACAAGCGCGCACCTGCAGTATCAGAGCAACAGCCTAGAGACCAGTGTTGCAGAGAGGGAGGGGGACCAGGCAGTGAGGGCCTGACCCAGCAGGTCTTCCTGACCTCTGTAGCACTTTGGCTGTTCCTCTAAGCGACATAAGGACCAACTGAGGGTAGAGCAGGGGAGTGACACAGTTTCACCTAACATTTTAGCAGGATCACTCTGACTGCTGTCGAGAAAGAAAAGAAAATGAAGGGCAAGGACAAAGCAGAGTGACTGGTTGGGACACTACTGCAGTGATCCTATATGCAATGACAGTGGCGCGGATGGGGATGACAGCTGGCAGCTGTGGGGCGTGGAGACAAAGCTCTCTCCTGAAAGAAGGGCCAACAGGACTCGTTCATGGGTGGTAAAGAGGGGGGTCAAGGATGTCTTCAGAGCTCTCAGTCTGAGCAGCTGAAGGGACAGAGCAGCTGACCGGGATGAGGGAGACAGGAAGAGCAGGTTCTAGTGTGGAGGGAGAGTTGGGGCTCAGCTTTGCTCCGGCCGACTCCGAGATGCCTGTGATACACAAGGGAGGTTTGCCAGCAGATGGCGGCTGCGTGCAGGGAAGCGGGCTGGGGCCAGGAGCTCAGTCTGGGAGCTCAGTCTGGGAGCTGTCAGAGATGGCAGCTCAGACAACGAGACTGGATGAGACTGATAAGGTTGGCAGAGGTGGAAGCTGTCTGCTCACACCATCCTCCTCGTCACCTCACTCAGCTAACCCACAGGGAGAGAGTTCTGCAAAATGGAATCGTCTAGATCCAGTGACTTCGAGAGAGGCCACTGTCATCACTTTCCTTAACTCCTCCCATGGCCCTCCCTACACAGTTCCCGCGTGGTCACCTCTGATTCCGCAACTAGGTTAGGTGATTTGTGAACATTGCCTCATCTGAGTCCATCCTGAGTGGGACTTCCTAAACAACTGTGACGCTAATCACACGAGCTCATGACCGCGACAGGCCACCTCCTTCCCCAGGCACACGGAGGGCCAGCAGCGGCTGCACAGCCCCAGGGTGAGGCCACCGGAACCACCACTGGCAGCTCGGCCCACAGTCCTGGAGATGATGCACCCAAGTGCTGGCGGGAGGGACGCCTGATAACTATCTGACGAATGTCATATAACAACAGGTTCATTTCACTCAAAAACAGAGCTCCTAGAACCCAGAGACGGGAGCCCTAGAAGGGTGAATATGAACATGCAATCGTCAGGAAAGAATCGTCCGGCTAACAACCACACTCAGTAGCCCAGCCTCACTGATAACTAAAGACACGAGCGAGCATAAACATGGGACATCGGGCTTCCTCTTGGAGTAAACGAAGGCAGCAAAGGAGCAAAGAGCCAGCCGGGCATGGGAAGGCGGCTGAGGTGAGGAGCAGACACAGTCCTCCTCTGCTCCACGACAAGTCCTATCCACGCCCTCCCTGTGCTCTCTCCCCTGGCGTCCACATCACCACTGTGGCTTCCACTGCTTCCTCCAGGCAGGTGACCCTTACAGCAACCCAGCTGCTCCCCTGAGCACCACTTACACACTCCCAGTGGCAGGTCACAGCAGTCCCCTTACTTCTCACTTGCCAAGAATGACATGTACCATTCCCCCAGACACCAGCCTGCCCTCTGAGAGGAAACCTCTAGTGACCTGCTCCCTGGGACTCAGTCACTGCCATGCCAACCTGTACCTCATGGCTCACATTCCACCACCTTCAAGTCCTGCCCACCCCTCTGGAGCTTCCCCTCCGATCCCCTCTTCTCCATCCGCCTAGTCCCAGAGGTGGGCCGGGGTCTCACCAAGCCGTTGAGGCCATTCTGGGTGGCGGTCTTCTTCACCTCCGGCCTGGATGCAATGATGAGATAGGTTTCGATGCCCTTCTCCTCAAGGTAATCGCAGCGGCTGCCCCCGTCACCGGGCTCCACATCAAACTCCCCCTTCAGGCAGTTCATGGTGCTCTGGGAGATGTGCACGCGCCTGCACCACAGTGGAGGCCCTCAGCGGGGACCCCAGGAACGGCGGGGACAGCTGCTAGGGACAGCGGGCCCAGGGACGACAGGGACAGCTGCTGGGGACAGTGGGCCCAGGGACAGCGTATCGGGGCCTGTGGGATGGAGGACCATCCAGAGCAGAGACAGGGAAGTCCAGTGGGGGAAGGGTGGCTCCTGCCCCTCTCTCTGAGCCTCAGTGTTAAATCCATAAGACAGGAATAAAATTTTGCCCTTACAGGCTGCTCAGACTATCCAATGAGAAAAGGAAATTTAGAAGTCTGCTCAGAACTCTAGAGTTGTAAGGTTCGATTATTACCCACCTTTCAGGATCCTTGGTTGCAACACCTGCTTTCAGGGGGCAATGGACCCATTTCTGGGGAGTCACCACTGAGGAAGAGACTTGTGGCAGCCCCAAGGGGAGCGCCCTGAGCCTGGTGGGGAAGGCTTCACCGTGTCCTCAGTCCGTCCACCCTGGGGGCAGGTTCTGGCCTGACCAATTCGGTGACAGAGATCAGACGTGCGGGTAGACTGTGACTGCTGCCTCCAGACTGTCATCAGTAACAACGCCCTTTGGGGGGCTGGGCATACTGACTAACATAGCTGTGACTGCTAATATCAGAGCCCAGGCAGCCCCACCAGTGGGTAAGGGGACAAGCGGACAGACAGCTACAGACAGAGGTCCAGGCAGGTGAGGCCACAGCCAACCTCAGCCTAAGGAGGCAGGCACCATGAGGAGGAATGCTGCTCCACAGCCCTGCGGGATAGGTGGGACATCCACTCCCTGGACCCTCACAGCAGACCACTGGGAAGGAACACGCACTCACCCAGGGATGCCGCCAGCCTCCATCTTGTTGGCCACAGTGACATCAGTCGACCATACATCATACTGCCAACGCTTCTGGCCCAGGACGCCCCCCAGCACCGTGCCCGTGTGCACCCCCACACGCATGTCCACCCCAGTCTTCGTCTTCTCCCGCACATACCTACCAGATACACACAGAAAGGGGGGGAGGGGTCCAGCATGCCCGCAGCATGATGGCAGCCCCTTGCCCTGCGGAGGGATCCTACACAGGCTTCTGCCCTCTGGGCCAAGGGTGTCCAGTTTTCTGCCTGTGAGCTAAGCATGCAGAGCGACTGCCCCCAGCCCCTTCCCCTACACATGTGAAGGGTAAGCTCCCTGGCTGAGACCTCCAGGAAGACACAGCAAGAATTCGGAACTGGGCCAGATGGTGAGGGGTGGAGGTGATCTGTAACCCTGGGCTACTGCCCCTGGGAAAAGGCACCTTTGTTTCCAGGCAGCACTGGAGGGGGCACTCACCAGAGGCCTTGAAGGGACAGGCGAGACCACAGTGGGCTGGGGTCTGCAAGCCCCCTGATTGGAGTTGCAATGGGGAAGAGCAAGGGAGGCAGAGTTCCCCATCCTCCTGGCTCATGGAGGTGAGGCAGGGGCCTGGCTGGCTCAGATGCCAGGATTCTACTGTCTCTGCCGCCCCATTCGCCAAGTGACCTCAGCAGTCCCTTCTCTGCTGTACAAGAACTTGCTAATCTGAGAGACTAGCATGGTGATCCCTGAGGCAATCTGTCTTGGAGGGGCATGGGGAAGAAACATCCAGGAGAAAAGAGTAGTGCGGACTAAGATGGAGAGGCCCCTCTCAGAAGCTGCAGCGCCCTCCAGTTCCCCTCAGCTGTTAAAAAGGCAAGTCACAACCCACCTTCTCCGAGCGGGGGACCGGGCACTGGGGGACATGCCAACCAAATCACCCCACATGACATCGCTACCTCCTGCATTCTGCGCCTGCACAGGTCTCTCTAAGGGGGTTTGGGCCACCACAACAGATCTGTACAGAAACCTGCTTCTCCCATAGGTCCAGGCGTACCCTCCCTCACAGGGCCGCCCCACGTACGAGATGGCTTCCACCATGGCGAGCCCCATGAGGATGGAGCAGACGGCGTGGTCCTCCCGGTAGTCAGGCAGGCCACAGATGCAGTAGTAACAGTCGCCCAGGATCTTAATCCGCAGCTGGTGGTATTTCTGAAAGGGCAGGGCACGGGCATAACCATGGGCTTCCCCTTGGCAGAGGAGAGACCAGCAGCAGGGACCCACGGCGCCAGGCCGCCGGGAGTACTCACAGCCGCCAGCTTGTCGAAGCGAGCAAAGAGCTCATTAAGCAGCTTCACGAGCTCCTGGGCGCTGCAGGTGGAAGACAGCTGGGTGAAGCCCACGATGTCCGCGAAAAGGATGCTGCGGGGGGGGGGGGGGCGAGGGGCACCAGCAGTGAGGCGCAGCCGCACACCTGACGCCACCGCCAGCTGCTGTCCCAACCCCCGGCCGCCAGGACCACAGGGGAAGCAGGTCCTTGCTCAAGCCCCAAAGCAAAGGCTGAGACCCTGCTGCTCTGAGGGTGATTCTGGGGTGCAGGCATTCAGCTTATTCTGTGGACTTCCTGTATGGTCCTTCCCACACTGCCTCCCTCCTGCTCTAGGATAAAGGTGCCCTTCGCAGCAGGAGTCTGGCTCTGACCTCGGTGTTGGCCCTGAATGTCCGACAGCCTCATGGACATCACCTCCCAGCTCTGGGGATGCTGGGACAACTATGGGGCTGGACTACACAGCCTAAAGTACATCTCAGCCCTGCTTTCCACCAGCCAGGCTGCTTTGCAGTGGGGCTCCCACAGTGGGGAGGGCCTTGCTCCTAGTCCCGGGGAGGGGGGAGACCTCAGATCTGTGGGCCTTGGCTGGTCCCACAGAGCCCCACCCACCCTGCGCCTGGAGCCCAGGCCCGAGGCCGGCGCACCTGACGTTCTCGTGGCGGTACATGTACATGGTGTTGAACTGCTGCTGGTCCTTCTGGCTCTCGTCCTTCTTCATGTCCTTTAGCATCTCGTCGGCCACATGCTTGGGCAGGATGGAGAGCATAAGGTTCTCCTACCAGGGGGAGCACAAGTTGAGTGGGGGGTGCAGGATATGACCTGTGCTCTTCCAGGGGAGGTGGCAGTGAGCACGGGAGCTGGGGTGGGAATCTGGGGTCCCAATCCAGTCCTGTGAGGTGCTCCAGATCTCTGCCACAGTCCCAACTTCCCTGAAAGCAAGCCAGGCCTCCTCAGGGGCGGCCTGCCTGTCTCCTAGCAGGACTGCCAGCTGGGGCAGGAGGGAGGCAACCATGGAGCATCCTGTGCAGCCCTGAAGCCCAGGACACGGGGCCTCCAAGCCTCCAGAGCCACCGCAATAGGAGGCCTCGAGTCTGCCTCTGGGAACAAGGTGTGGGGAACTGTCACTTTTGGCATTATATTTATTTCTGTAACTTTTTTCCAGAGCATAACAAGATAGCAGCTGTGGCTGTAATCAAGGCCACCTCAGAACATTAAGCAGACAGAGTCCACCTGAAATCGCCCTGATAAAATGGGTTCTAAACAAGCAGGAGGACACAGAAGAAAATTCTAGTAGTCAGAGGCCAAAGAGAGGAAAGTGGCCATGTGGCAGTGAAGGATGGGCTGCCCTCCTCTACCAGCTTCCCTCCAGGGCCAGACCTCCGTCACCAACACCCCGGGATTTTTGTGACAGCCACACTCTGCTCCTCCTCCTCCTCCTCAATCCACCTTTTTCTTTTCTTTTTTTAAGTTAAGTAGAGATGGGGAGGCAGAGACAGACTCCTGCATACACCCAACAACAGGATCCTCCTGGCAAGCTCACTAGGAGGCAATGATCTGCCTGTCTGGGCCGCTGCTCGGCAACCAAGCTATTTTAGTACCTGAGGCAGAGGCCATGGCATCCTCAATGCCCAGGGCCAACTTTTGCTTGAACCATTCAAGCCATGGCTGTGAGAGGGGAAGAGAGAAAGAGAGAGATGAGAGGAGGGAAAAGAAGGAGATGGTCGCTTCTCCTGTGTGCCTTGACCAGGGCAATCGATCCCGGGACTTCCAAACATTGGGCCGACGCTCTACCGCTGAGCTAACTGGCCATGACCCTCAATCCACCTTCTTCACAACCTCTGAACTTCCCCTGAGCTGTTGTGCCTGTGGCCAGCACTCCAAGGTGGTCTCTACCTGCCACACTTCTCCAGAGCACCCAGACCCTCCTGATACAGCAGCAACCTGCCTCTCTGGCCCCGTTTCCCCTGCTCTCCTCACGGCCCCTCCAGTGTTGGCCGGCCCCTCCTTACCACCTGCATCCACACCCTCAGTCACCCCTCACATGCCACCCCGGTGCTGCTCGGCTCTGTACTGGTGCCTCTGTCAGTACCATCATTGTCTGCCCTTCTATTTCAGATGTTCCAAACCTCTCCTGGACCCCTTTTAGGAATGTGTGATGTCAGCTATGGTTCTCCTAGCACAGTGGTTCTTAACTTGGGTTCTATCAAACCCTAGGCGTTCAATGAGTCGGTCTCAGGGGTTTGGAGAAGTCTCGGCCACGGAGGTCAGAATAAAGTAATACCGTAATTTGTTGTGAGTTCATGCACTTTGTTGGTTTTGTTCTTTGAACAAGGTGATGTTCATGCACGGTTCATTTTGTGCACCAGTAAAAAAACATATACCTATGTCTTGAATTTGGAAAAAAAATCATATATATTTTTTTATCATTAAAGAAGGGTTTGGTGAATGCGCATATGAAACTGGTAGGTTCGGTACCTCAAAAAAGGTTAAGAACCACTGTTCTAGTACAAGGCTCACCCACACATGCAGGATCCCTGACACCCATTCTCAGGGTCCAGGCTAAAGGCCCAACATTTCAGACGTGATCTTGAAGGAAGAAGGAGGCTGGGGTCCAGGCACACTTTGTATGGTGGGACAGTATGGTGACACATGGTGTGGCCTCCCCAGAACGGAGGCAGAGCCCGTTCTTCCCAAAACAGCAGTTGCTGTATGGTTCGGGAGTCACAAGAATGTTCCAAACCTCTGACTCATTAATGACTGTTCTGGGAATTTACCCAACAAAAATAGTCCAAAAGCAGAAAAAAAAGATACACGTGCAAGAGGAACTTCTATGCAGCATCACTTACACGGGTGGGAAAAACTGCAAGTGGACCAAGTGCCCAGCACATGGTTAATTAAATTGTGACACCCTTTGGATGGAAGACTGCACCCTGAAAACCAATTTTGATAAAAAACTGTTGCCACAAGAAAACAACAGCAGAGAAAAGCAGGACACAGAACTGTGTTCTGTGAAAGTGACTCAGGACCAGTGTGCAGCTAAGTAAAGGCATGAGGGTGGGAGCAGAAGGGAAAAGAGCACTTTAACTGGCGGATGCAATTCTGAGAAAACTGTAAATGTTTTTCAAAATGCTTATGGTTGTTCCAGTGCAACTACTTTTTTAAAAATACTGTATTTCCCCGGAAAGCAAGATGGCGACAGAGTAGGCGGATGTACCAACTTCCAACTCCCAGAACCAAAGTGGATTATAACTCAATTTAAAGAACCATCATCAGGATAAACCAACTATGAACTAAACTAAGTGGACTCTTCAACCAAGGAACACAGAAGAAGCCACATTGAGACTGGTAGGAACAGCGAAAACGCGAAGAGGGCTGCCCAGCTCCCCGGAGCAAACGGCAGCCCGGAGAGACCCGCGGGGCGGGAGTAAAGTTTGGCGGAGAGGGAGGGACCTGGGTCCCAGGAACCAAGCCCCAGCCTGCAGTCTCAGAGCCTAGAAGAGGCGTTTGGACAGTTTTGAGCTGGGAAACAAGTGAGGGAGCTCCCAGGCCTACAGTGTGGAGTATTAGGTCCCTTCCTACTCTGCTGAGGGCTGCTTAAGGGTATGGTGGGCGGCAGGACGCTGAAACGCGGTTCTGTCGGCGTGGGCAGAGGCCAAGCCGGTGTGAGCTCGTTCTAGCCCAGAGGGTCAGAGGAGACGCGCGAAAGCGGTCCGGAAGCTGCGGGCCCACCTTTAATCCCACTTACGGGGACAAAGCGGGAGGCCAGGAACGGGCAGGCCCTGCGCAAGCCGGCCCTGAGTGCGGGGACCAGGCTAGGACCAGGGACGGGCAGGGGCTCAGCTGAGCTCACGCTACCAGCCCCCCGCCCCCGGCCGGAGAAACCGCGGTTGGCCAGTATACGTGCGTGAGCGGGCTCAGAGCGCGAGAACGGGCTAGACCCCGAGACAAGTGGAAGCTCACAGTTGAGCTCACGCTACTATCCCCGCCCGGCCGGAGAAACCACGGATTGCATTCATACGTGCACGAGCGGGTTCCGAACGCGGGGCGGGGTAGAGTCCGGGACGAGCGGAAGTATGCAGCTGAGCGGAAGCCAGCAAACACGCCCGTCCCAATAAACCCTGGTCTGCGACTCTGCGCACAAGGGCCCTGGCCTCGAGGGCAGGGCTAAAGCTCCGGACGGGGAAACGCTCACAGTTGAGAGCACGTCAAAAGCCCGACCCAACCCACGAAACTGTGGCGACCAGGCTCTGACTGAGGGTTCTGGGCGGAAGTCCGGAAATAGGCTGGGTCCGCAGTTGAGCAAAGGAGCTCACCTCTACCCTTGGTGCTAAGAATTGTGGCTTTAGTGACTGCCCCTCCCACGGAGGAGAGGCAGAAATCACAGCAAAAGCCACAGTGGGCCGGCGCTGGTAACGCTCATACCCAACCACCCTAGGCACCGGCAGAGGGGGTGAGGGGCCTGCAGACAGACCACACCTAGAGAACACAAAGGCAACACCTACTGGACTCCAGTGGCCACAACTTCCTTATAAACAGAAAAAATGGGCAGGTAGAGGAATGCAAACCAAATGAATCAAGAGAAATCCCCAGAGAAGGACCTGAATGAACCAGATATAACCAAATTACCAGAAGCAGAATTTAGAATAATGATAGTTAGGATGTTCAAAGAAATTAGAGCAACAATGGATAGTCATTATGAACACCTAAATAAAGAGATAAAAAGTATAAAAAACGAAATTGAAATAATAAAAAAGAATCAGACAGAAATGACAAATACAGTACCACAACTGAAGACCACAATGGAAGGAATTAAAAGCAGGATGAATCATGCTGAGGATCGAATAAGCGAGTTAGAAGACACAATAAACAAAGGCACAGAAGCAGAGAAGAAAAAGGGTAAGAGACTTAAAAAATGTGAGGAAACTCTAAGGGAGCTATGTGACAACATGAAGAGAAACAACATTCGCATCATAGGGGTGCCTGAAGAAGAGAAGAGAGGACAGGAAATGGAAACTTTGTTCAATCAAATCATAGCAGAAAACTTTCCTGAATTAAGGCTGGGAAACACTCCACACATTCAAGAAGCACAAAGAACTCCATTAAAGAGAAACCCAAAAAGATCTACACCAAGACACATCATAGTTAAAATACCAAAGCTAATGGATAAAGAAAAAATTTTAAAAGCTGCTAGAGAAAAAAAGGCTATCACCTACAAAGGAGCCCCATAAGGATGACATCGGACTTCTCAACAAAAACACTTGAGGCCAGAAGGGAATGGCAAGATATAATCAAAGTAATGCAGAACAAGAACCTACAACCAAGACTACTTTATCCAGCAAGGCTAACGTTTAAAATTGAAGGAGAAATAAAGAGCTTCCCAGAAAAAGAAAGCCTCAAGGAATTCATAAAAACCAAACCAATTCTGCAAGACATACTAAGAGGCCTCTTGTGAACTGTTTAAAGGGAGGAATGAATAGAGCAAAAGAAGAATACAGCTTTAAAGAATAAAATGGCAATAAACAACTACATATCAATAATAACCTTAAATGTAAATGGATTAAATGATCCAATCAAAAGACATAGGGTAGCTGCATGTTTAAAGAAACAGGACCCATACATATGCTGTCTACAAGAGACACACCTTAAAACAAAAGATGCACATAGACTGAAGGTAAAAGGATGGAAAAAAATATTTCATGCAAATGGACATGAAAAAAAAGCAGGGGTAGCAATACTTATATCAGACAAAATGGACTTTAAAACAAAGGCTGTAGTAAGAGATAAAGAAGAACACTACATAATGATAAAGGGAACAATTCAACAGGAAGATATAACTATTATAAATATCTATGCACCAAATATAGGAGCCCCGACATACATAAAGCAGACTTTGATGGATATAAAGGGCGAGATTAACAACAATACTATCATAGTAGGGGATTTCAATACCCCTCTAACAACACTAGATAGATCCTCAAGAAAGAAAATTAATAAAGAAACAGCAGACTTAAAGGAGACACTAGATCAACTTGATTTAATAGATATCTTCAGAACTTTTCACCCTAAAGCAGTAGAATATACATTCTTCTCAAGCGCTCATGGTACGTTTTCTAGGATAGACCACATGTTAGGACACAAAAATGGTCTCAATAAATTTAAGAAGATTGAAATCATATCAACCATTTTCTCTGATCACAATGCCATGAAACTAGAAATTAACCACAAAAGAAAAACTGAAAAATACTCAAACACCTGGAAACTAAATAGCATGTTATTAAATAATGAATGGATTAACATTGAGATCAAAGAAGAAATTAAAAAGTTTCTAGAAACAAATGATAATGAGCATACATCAACTCAAAATTTATGGGACACAGCAAAAGCAGTTCTGAGAGGGAAGTTTATTGCACTTCAGGCATATCATAAGAAGCTAGAAAAAGCTCAAATAAGCAACCTGACCCTGCATCTAAAAGAACTAGAAAAACAACAACAAATAAAACCCAAGACAAGTAGAAGGAAGGAAATAATAAAGATCAGAGCAGAAATAAATGACATAGAGGCGAAGGAAACAATACAGAGGATCAATGAAACCAGAAGCTGGTTCTTTGAAAAGGTAAACAAGATTGATGAACCTTTAACTAGACTCACCAAGAAAAAAAGAGAGAGGACTCAAATAAATAAAATTAGAAAAGACAGTGGAGAAATAACAACTGACACAAGAGAAATACAAAGCATTGTAAGAAAATACTATGAAGAACTATATGCCAAAAAATTAGACAATCTTGGTGAAATGGACAAATTTCTTGAATCATATAACCTTCCAAAAATCAATCTGGAAGAATCAGAACACCTAAACAGACCAATTACAGCAAATGAGATAAAAACAGTTATCAAAAAACTCCCAAAAAAGAAAAGTCCTGGGCCTGATGGCTTCACAAGTGAATTCTATCAAAAATTCAAGGAAGAACTAATTCCTATCCTCCTCAAGCTATTTCAAAAAATTCAAGAGGAAGGAAGACTTCCAAACTCCTTTTATGAGGCAAGCATAATTCTAATCCCAAAACCGGGCAAAGACAACACAAAGAAAGAAAATTATAGGCCAATATCCCTGATGAATTTAGACGCTAAAATTCTCAACAAAATATTAGCCAACCGGATCCAGCAATATATGAAAAAAATCATACACCACAATCAAGTGGGATTTATTCTGGAGAGGCAAGGCTGGTTCAATATTCGCAAATCAATCAATGTGATTCATCACATAAACAAAAGGAAGGACAAAAATCACATGATAATTTCAATAGATGCAGAAAAGGCATTTGATAAAATCCAGCACCCATTCATGCTCAAAACTCTCAGTAAAGTGGGAATACAGGGATCATTCCTTAACATGATAAAGGCCATCTACGATAAACCGACAGCAAACAGCATACTAAATGGACAAAGATTAAAAGCAATTCCCTTAAGATCAGGAACCAGGCAGGGATGCCCCCTTTCACCACTCTTATTCAACATAGTTCTGGAAGTCCTAGCTACAGCAATGAGACAAGAAGAAGAAATAAAAGGCATCCAAATTGGAAAAGAAGAAGTAAAACTGTCACTATTTGCAGATGATATGATATTGTATATTGAAAACCCTAAAGTCTCAGTCAAAAAACTACTGGACCTTATAAATGAATTCAGCTAGGTGGCAGGATATAAAATTAATACTCAGAAATCAGAGGCATTTCTGTATACCAACAATGAACTGTCAGCAAAAGAAATTAAGGAAACAATCCCCTTCACTATTACAGCCAAAAAAATAAAGTACCTAGGAGTAAATTTAACCAAGGAGGTTAAGGACTTGTACTCGGAAAATTATAGAACATTGATAAAAGAAATCAAGGAAGATACAAACAAGTGGAAGCATATACCGTGCTCATGGCTAGGAAGAATAAACATCATTAAAATGTCTATTTTACCCAAAGCAATTTATAAATTCAATGCAATACCAATTAAGATACCAATGACATACTTCAAAGATATAGAACACATATTCCAAAAATTTATATGGAACCAAAAAAGAACACGAATAGCCTCAGCAATCTTAAAAAGAAAAAATAAAGCAGGAGGTATCACTCTTCCAGATATCAAGGTTTACTATAAAGGCATTATACTCAAGACAGCCTGGTACTGGCATAAGAACAGGCACATAGATCAATGGAACAGAACAGAGAACCCAGAAATAAACCCACAGCTTTATGGACAACTGATATTTGACAAAGGAAGAAAGAACATACAATGGAGTAAAGACAGCCTCTTTAACAAATGGTGTTGGGAAAATTGGACATCTACCTGCAAAAAAATGAAACTAGACCATCAACTTACACCATTCACAAAAACAAACTCAAAATGGATAAAAGACTTAAATGTAAGCCGTGAAACCATAAGCATCTTAGAAGAAAACATAATCAGCAGGTTCTCCGACATCTGTAGCAGCAGTATATTTGCCGATTTATCTCCACGGGCAAATGAAATAAAAGGCAAGATAAACAAATGGGACTATATCAAACTAAAAAGTTTTTGCACAGCTAAAGACAATAAGAACAGAATAAAAAGACAAACCACACAATAGGAGAACATATTCGACAGCACATCTGATAAGGGGTTAATAACTATAATTTATAAAGAACTTATAAAACTCAACACCAGGAAGACAAACAACCCAATCAAAAAATGGGCAAAAGAAATGAATAGAAATTTCTCCAAAGAGGACATACAGATGGCCAATAGGCATATGAAAAAATGCTCAACATCACTAATCATTAGAGAAATGCAAATTAAAACCACAATGAGATATCACCTCACACCAGTCAGAATGGCACTCATCAGCAAAACAACACAGAATAAGTGCTGGCGAGGATATGGAGAAAAGGGAACCCTTCTGCATTGCTGGTGGGAATGCAGACTGGTGCAGCCACTGTGGAAAACAGTTTGGAGATTCCTCAGAAAATTAAAATTCGAACTGCCTTTTGACCCAGCTATCCCTCTTTTAGGAATATACCCTAAGAACACCATAACACTGTTCGAAAAGAAGAAATGCGCCCCCATGTTCGTGGCAGCATTGTTCACAATAGCGAAGATCTGGAACCAGCCCAAGTGTCCATCAGAAGACGAGTGGATTAAAAAGCTATGGTACATATATACTATGGAATACTACTCAGCCATAAGAAACGATGACATCGGATCATTTATAACAAAATGGATGTACCTTGATAACATTATACAAAGTGAAATAAGTAAATCAGAAAAAAAGAAAAACTGAGAACAGCATGATTCCATACATAGGTGGGACATAAAAGTGAGAATATGAGACATGGACAAGAGAGTGGCGGTTATGGGATGGGGGGAGGGAGGGAAGAGTGGGATAGGGAGGAGGGGAGGGACACAGGGAAAACCAGATCGAAGGTGACAGAGGACAATTTGACTTTTGGTGATGGGTATGCAACACAATTGAATGATAAGATAACCTGGAGATGTTTTCATTGTACATATGTACCCTGATTTATTGGTGTCACCCCATTAGAATTAATAATAATAAAATATATATATAAAAAAAAATACTGTATTTTCCCATGTATTAGATGCTCCCCACGTATAAGACGCACCTTAATTTGGGGGCCTGAAATTTGAAAATAGTATGTATTACATAAAGTTACTGAACTCAAGTTTTATTCATCATAAAATTCATACAATTCCTCATCACACTCAGAACTCCCTTCCATTAGCTTGTCCTCATCTGTGTCTGATGATGAATCACTGCCTTCAACAATGAGTGAAAAAGTAGGAAATGCAAGTAAAAAATCTACAACCACTGTATAAGACGCACCCAGATTTTAGACCTCAAAATTTTTCAGGAAAGGATGTGTCTTATACATGGGGAAATATGGTACTTTTTAAACTGGAAATAAACACAACTTCCTGTTGCCTCCAGCAGTGGCATTGACTCTCCCTTGTTTGTAACCAGCTTTCTGCAAAAGGGGAGGTCCTTGCAAGGCCATCAAGCTGGCTCCAGACACCCCCTCGCTACCTCCTGGGAAAGGAGGCCAGCGGCCAGATACAAAGCAAGGCCGAGACCCCAGCCCCACAGCGAAACGGGGAGCCAAGTGACAGGACAGTCTCCCTAGCTGCCTCATTCTGCACTTCTCATGAAACACAGCAACTCACCAAACGGACACCATTGACCAATATCAAAACTGTCTATCTTTGCTAAAATGTTCTCATCAACCCTGTATTTTCACACATGTGCAACACTGCCTCCGTTTTGTAGGTGACCAAACCAACGATTGGAGGGGTGGAGTGGCCTGTCCCAGCTTCTTCCGAGTTAGTAGCAGACCCAGAACTACAATGAGGTCCCAGGGCTCTTTGACCACTGGAAAACACGGGTTTTCCACACACCAGCTCTCACCTGCATCGGACGTTGACGTTGTTCTGCTATGAATATGAAGGAATGAGAAGTGCCCAAACCTTGTCTAGTATAGACCCGACCATGCTGCTCTAGAAACCAGTATCAGGACACTTCTGGGGAAGCCCACTGGAACCCTTGTGGGGTAGTGCTGGGAGATCAGCCACCTAGTCCTGTGATGAGTCCTTACAGAAGAGGACCCAGTGGAGACCTGTTTGGGTGCCTTGGCATGGGAGCCCACGCGGCCAGCCAGGCCACCTCTGGGAGCCAGGGAGAGCAGGCTGAGCTGGAGGCAGCTGCTGGAATGCCCCCAAGCTCAGCAGGGAAGAGGGACGGGGTGCTGCTAGGGAGACTCAAGGCAGAGGCTGGGGCTTAACCTAACTCCACAAAGCAGACCCACAAAGCACATCTCCTCCCTGAGCACACCCCCTCCCCTCCAGGCTGATGCTGGGAGGAGCAGTCCCAGGACACTCAGGCAGCTGGAAGAGAAGAATGTGAAGGAGAGGCAATGGGAAGAAAAGGCCCAGCTGGTTCAGGGCGAGGGGAGGGGCGGACTGGTACACCTGGAGCAAGATGCTGCCTCCTGAGCTCCCAGCTGGAGACTCAGGAGTCTCTAAGCCAGGTATGAGCAGGAGGCAACCTCTCGGCTGAGGACCTAGGATGAGAAAGCAGCAAGAAACCTGAAACTCGAAGCCAGCAGACAGGACGGCAATAGGATTTGCACCAACGTGGAAACAACCACACACCTCCAAAAACCTGGATGAAGATCACCAGAAGCAGAGGTCCAGTGCTCACCAGGTTCCTCTGAGCAAAAACATCAGCTGCTGACCCTCACCTCAACAGACCAGAAGTGGAGGGGGAGGTGGGGGGGGGTGCAGAGGGGGACAGATGAATGGACTCCTTGGTCTTTAACAGAAGTTACGAATCTTGAATAATGGCGCTCATCAGCAAAACAACACAGAACAAGTGCTGGCGAGGATGTGGAGAAAAAGGAACCCTCCTGCACTGCTGGTGGGAATGCAGACTGGTGCAGCCACTGTGGAAAACAGTATGGAGATTCCTCAAAAAATTAAAAATTGAACTAACTGCCTTTTGACCCAGCTATCCCACTTTTAGGAATATACCCTAAGAACACCATAACACTGTTCAAAAAGAAGAAATGCACCCCCATGTTCGTGGCAGCATTGTTCACAATAGCGAAGATCTGGAAACAACCCAAGTGTCCGTCAGAGGATGAGTGGATTAAAAAGCTTTGGTACATATATACTATGGAATACTACTCAGTCATAAGAAATGATGACATCGGATCATTTACAACAAAATGGATGGACCTTGATAACATTATATGGAATGAAATAAGTAAAACAGAAAAAAAACTGAGAACAGCATGATTTCTTACATAGATGGGTCATAAAAGCGAGACTATGAGACATGGACAAGAGTGTGGTGGTTATGGGGTGGGGGAGGGAGGAGAGGGAGGGCGAGGGGGGAGGGGAGGGGCACAAAGAAAACCAGACAGAAGGTGACAGAGGACAATTTGACTTTGGGTGATGGGTATGCTACATAACTGAATGATAAGATAACCTGGAGATGTTTTCTTTGAACATATGTACCCTGATTTATTAATGTCACCCCATTAAATTAATAAAAATTAAAAAAAAAAAAGAATCTTGAATAAGGAGGCAGCAGACCAACTGGGTCCTCCGCACAAGGAAACATCACCTGGGCCTTTATCAGGGACTGCCATGAGGTAAGGAGCCTGAGGCCGGGGGCTGGGAATCAGCCTGGAGAAGCATGGCAGAAAACTCAAGCCTGAGGACAGCTGTATGGAAAAGGGGTAAGCCTTGCTCAGGAAGCCCTGCCTCCCACAGAAAGCTGCTGGGAAACACTGCTGCATCCAGAGGAGTAACTTCCTACAAGTCAAAATGGTTCCAATAAAAAACGGGCTGCCCCGAGAGGTGGTGACCCCTCCTGACAAAGTGGGAGAGCCCAGGAGGGGTCAGCACAGGGTGGGCCGGGCCCGAGGATGGTCCAGCAGGGCTCTGGGGACCCAGGGGCTGTGGCTGCAGAGCCTGGCTCCACATAGTTTCACAGCCTCTGCCCAGCCCCCCTGGCCTTTGCTGCTTCTCCTAAAAACACGAAGTAACCAGTGTCAAGGCCCTGAGAAAAGAACCAAACAAGGTCTAAAAGTAGAAGAAAAAACCCTGAGAGTCTCTTGTGGGTTCTCTGGGTGGAGGAAAAGCTGCCCCAATTCTAACGAGATGCAGCCCAGGCCTTCTCCAGGCAGTGAGCACACCTAGGGCAGTGTAGGGGACCAGCTATGGGCAGGGTGATGGTGTCCTGACCCCCAGGAATGGCCACAGTGGCCCAGGGCAGTATGCCTGGGTGGGGCTCCTAGGTTGGGCTCTCCTCACCTGTGAGCTGTGAGGCCCTGGTCTGGGGCCTCACATGCTATCAGCATGGCCTCCACCAGGCTCTGGAAAGGAAGCGATCGAGCCCCCTTCTCAGGGACGACTCAGGCCGGCTGTACCATTTCCCTTGTGCAAGGCTGGAACAAGGAAGGAGGCCAGCACTGCCTGCCCCAGGGCCAGAGTTGTCACAGCTGACACTCTGATGAGGCATTCTGGAGTTAATTATAGCCAGGGGCCAGCAGGAATTTGGACAAATGAGCTTGGCTGAACAGAAGCTAAGTTTCTACATCCTTGTAACGGGTAGTGGAAGACACCAGCAGTGCCCAGGTGGCAGTGTGTGTGTGGGGGGGGGGGGGGGGGTCTGCCTGTCTAAGGATGTGTGTCCTACATATGTGTTGTATGTACACACACACAAGTGAATGTCAATGTCACTACAGCCTATCACAGGCCATGAGCAGACTCATAGCTGTTCACAAACATGTCCCTTCTGGTCCTGACTAATCCAGATTTTTGGAGCTTCCAGGCCACTTGAAAGCCATGAGGTCACTGGAACCTGCACGGTGCCCACCCTGGCCTGGTCACCTGAGCAGAGGAGACAGCGCGGAAGGAGATGAAGAGGAGGAGCCAGAGCCCAAGCAGGCACGAAACGGGAAACCTGGAAACTCCAGAGCTGCCCTGTGTCTACGGGGCAGGCAGTCTCCATGTAGACTAGGGGGCCACACAACCTGTCACTCAAAGAACAGTCATGAGTCATCTGTGCAAGTCCTTGAGCTAAATGCTGGGAAGGTCAAAGGTGAACAGTACTCCGAAGAGCTCAGATGGGTGGGGCAGGGAAGTCACAGGCAGTGACTGGTCTCAGGAACAGGAGCACTTTGCCGTCTTCAGCCAAAGGCTGCGGGAGTTCAGGAGGGCGGGGCTGCGTACCTCATGAACAGGCCAACTGTAACCAAGGCCTTCCAGGGCGAGACCAGTCTCCAGGCCAGGGTCCCCAGAGTCTCCCAAGTAGACGGGTTCCAAGAGGAAAGCAGAGCCCCAATCAATCTCAGCAGTACCGGCCAGACTGACAGGTCACCACAAGGTCATGTCACCTTGAACAACATGGAAATCACACAGACCCAGGGGCAGCCCTCTCCCTGCTGGACACAGGGGCTCTGAGGACATGAGACTTCTGACCACTTGCCTGGACTCCTGTACCATCAGCTGAGATGGGGCCATGGTGAGGCCAATGGGACCGAATCTCAGGAGACAGCCCCTTAAACCCAGACAGCCACGTGTGTGGTATCTGGAGACATCACCCCAAGTGGAGTGTGGGGCACAGAGCAGATGCTCCTTAGGGGTCTGGCAAGTTAATGAGCTGTCAACTAGTAGACATGGCCCAAGGGGAGTCCCTCCCCCTCCAGGACAGCACTAACAGAACCTTCCACAGACACGTAAATGTTCTAGAATCTGTGCTGTCCATATGGCAGTGACTGGCCCCATGTAGGTACTGAGCACAGGGAAAGCGGCTAGTATGACAGAGGACATGATGTTCAGTTTTTAGATATTAATTTAAACAGCCAATATGGCTGGTGGCTACCACAGTGGGTGGTGCAGCTTCAGAACACCAGCAACTAGGTACAGCTCGAGTGCCCACACTGACAGACAGCGGCTGCCTAGGGAGCACTCTGTTGAGAAGGATGCTAAGGTCGCACCTGTGACCAGTGGAAGGGCAAGAACGTTACAGTGTCACACTGGAAGCACACACCTGCTTCCGTCCTTGCCTCGAAGCCAGCAGTCAGAGATACAAATCTTTACACAGAATGTCCAAATTTTTAAGTATCAGAAAATTTAAAAACTCTGGGCAAGTTGAACAAAACAGATCCCCATAGGCCGCATGTGGTCCAGGGACCACTCACCTGATTCCTCTACGTGCCATCTCCCTTCAGGGTTTGTTGTGATTAAATGAGATTTTCCAGTAAAAAAGCCCAGAGCAGGACACAAAGTAAGTCTTCAATAAACTACCTCTAAACAAAACTGCATGCTTACAACCAGATAAAGGCAAGGATGTGTCATAACCCTGCCACACGGTCACAGACAGCAGACCCTACAATGGTTTAGAGAGAAAAGGGCTGCTGAAGGATGTGGCAAGAGCTACAACCTGCTACAGCCTGGCCGGGTCCCGGCTGCAAGCCACAGCCCACACGTGAGGCCATCGGCAGTGCTGCCACGACCAGCGGTGCCCGAGTCTGCTCCTCCACACAGCCACCGTCCCCTCTGCAGGCTCATAACCCACCTGCATGATCTGCATGTGGATTGGTTTTACTAAAGCCTAGAACGCTAGAATGAAGGACTTCCCACAAAATCCGAGGTGGGAACTGGGACCAACAGAGTTACTGACTCCCACTTCACACCATGGAAATGCACCTCTGGCTTTTCTCAGACCAAGAGGCATTCAAGGCTAAAAACTAAAAATATTAGCTATACTTGTGAAAGATACAGCAAATATCTTTCAAGGCTGATGTAAGGAAGGGGAAGAGGTCCTTCTGTGGTTCCTGCCATGTGGACGGTGGGTTTGCCCTCTACACCAGGTCCTGGTAACATGACAGTAAGTGCGGCCGCTGGCCACCATGCAACGGGTAAGAGGCAAGTGTGACACAGCTGCTGCAGAGAGGGGAGAGCACACTCTTCCCACTCAGCCTCCTTTGCCCGCCTCACTGGCTCCCAGGACAGCCCCAACCTCACGGTCACCAGGACAACAGCCGGGGCTCTGAGAGTTGACACTAGGAAGGGTTCTGAGAGTTGACACTAGGAGCCCAACCCCAGGCCAGAAGGAAGCTGGCTCCATTCTCTTTCTCCCTGAGTCCCCTCTCCCCTACCAACCTCCCATGAGAACAGGGTTCAAGGTCAAGATTACTCCATGCCTTATCCTTACAGCAAAGGTCTTGAAGGGAACAGGGAATCGGGCTCGGACAGAGGTCAGTGAGGAGGGTCATTCAGAAAGACAACAGCTGAAGCTAACCTCGTGAAACAGCAGCTTCCTCCTCCATGGAGGGGTAGGGACTAAGGTCACCCCCTAGTCCCTGAATGAAGACAAGGCTGGCTGACCTCACCCAACATAATCTGAGCATATGTGCAGACTTTCACCGAGTCCCATCATCCTTCCATCCTCTCCCACATCCTTCAATCACGTCCCACTCCCTGGAAGTAGCTCTGAGTATGCGATTCAGAAAGGCTCATAATTCTGTAGTTTGTACCTGGTGACAGGTGTATACTAAGTGGATTTCCTGGATGCCTACCGTTGCCAGGTGGCAAGTGAGATGCTTAGCAACCCTCAAGGTCCCCAACTCAACCCTGAGTGTGGTCATATGGAGTAAAGGAAAACACTCCAGTGCCTCTGGACTCCTGCTCCACCCTGACACCCCAGAGGAGCCAAGGGGCGCTACAGGGCGTGGCCTGAAGTCCACTCAGCCCTGTGTCACAGGTAATGCCACGGAGTGGGATGTGTGCTTGGCTGACGCAGAGAGCCCCTGCCACACTCGTAAATCTTTAACTCCACCAGGACCTCCACGTGACTAGGCCCCCTACCCCCGGTGGAGGAGGCTGAGCCAGGGGGGTTCAAGCAGCCAAGCCAGCTGGAATCTAAGACCCCATCCTGCTTCCATTCATTACCTACCTGCTCCCTCCTCCCTGTTGGCACTTTCAAAAGATGGACATGCCCGCCCTGCTGACAAAGCAGGGGAAGCCTGGGCACAAAGGCCCAGGCTGCTTCCCACCTTTCCAGGGGACAATGGCTGGTGGCCCACCCATCTGGAGTCCAGTTGCCTGCTATTAGCAGCAGGTTGGTCACCTTCACAAAGGACAGTACAACCTCCCAGGCGGCAACAACAACAAAGAGAATGGAGTCAGGAACCAGGATGGGCCCCCTGACCCCAGCTTCATTGTCTAGCGAGGAGGACAAGGCCCTGAGAGGAGCCTGTCCTGCCGGAGGCCACAAGGCCACATGGCAGGCCCTGCCCTCCCCATACACTGGGCTTCCTCCCGGGGCAGTTCAGAAAACAGGTAATACCCAGTGGGATATGAACCCCGAGAACTAAATTCTGTAAGGAGGCTTCTTCTGCAAAGTATATACTAAGAATTTTTTTTAATTGTGAATATTTTTACAAGGCAGGTGAACGCTGCAAGTGCACGGAGGGCTGGGGGCTGGTGTCAGCGGCTCCTGAGGAGCTGTATCCACACCAGCTCTGTGTCCTCCCTGCCAGGACCTCCTGCAGCCCTTGCCAAAGTGTCTTCACAGCTCTTATCTCACCCTCACTCCCACCAGGGCGTGTTCTGGAGGAAAGTGAAACGGGACGGCGCAGCCTCTGCCACCAGATTACGCCCAACTCCACAGACATATCAGGTGACGTTCCTGGGACGTAAAACCATCCCAGAACCCATGCCACTTGGGTGTCATTCCCAATGCCCAGGGAGGAGACAGCCTGTGTTACAACTGGCACCACAGAAAAAGGCACACCAGCCCCTCCTGGCCCCCGGCCTACCTCTTGGGCCCTCCTGTCAGCTAGTGTCCCCAAGAGCCAGTGTGACCACGGCTAATAGCACTAAAAGGCTTCATGATCTCTAGACTCACATCATATGATTCCCAAACAAACTCACGACAATGATAATATTTTCAACCCCAATTTTTCAGAAAACTAAAGGCTAAAATGGCAAAGTGCCAATGTCACACAGGAAAATGGTTAATATTTTCCAAAAATCAGATGAAAAAGTAGCAAATTTAACCAGAGAACTGGAATTTTTTTGTTAAAATCAAATGGTTAGTCTAGAAGAACAGCAGCAAAAGTACATAACTAAAATTAAAGATTCAACTATTGACTTGAATTTGAACTCAACTATTGATTTGAATTTGAGCTAAACCATTGATGTGACAAAGCCAAAAAAGAGATGATTAGCATCTGACCAGATGATGGCATAGTGAATAGAGTGTCAACCTGGGATGCTGAGGATCCAGGTTCAAAACCCCAAGGTAGCCAGCTTGAGCACAGGCTCATCCAACTTGAGTACGGGCTCACCAGCTTGAGCGTGGGGTCATAGACATGACTCCATGGTAGCTGGCTTGAGCCCAAAGGTCACTGGCTTAAAGCCCAAGGTTGCTGGCTTGAGCAGGCGGTCACTGGCTCAGCTGGACACCCCCAGTCAAGGCACGTATGAGAAAGCCATCAATGAACAACTATGGAGCCACAACTATGAGTTGATGTTTCTCATCTCTTTCCCTTCCTGTTTGCCCCTCCCTCCTTCTCTCTCTAAAAAAAAGAGAGATGATTAGTAACCTGGAAGTTAAATCGATAAAATGTATTCTGCCCGCTCAGAAAGGAAAATAAAAAAGGAAGATTCAGAGAAAAAAAACCCAAAAGACTGACAGATTATGGTAAAGATGTCTAATAAAGATATCTAGAGTCCTAGAAGAAGAGAGAACAGGACAGAAGCAACAAAAAGCTACTGGCTGAAAAATTTCAAAACTGATGAAAGTCATCAAGCCATCAATTCATGAGGCTCTTCAAACACTAAGTAGAGTAACTATAAAGAAAACTCATAGGTCCATCACTGTAAAACTGCTAAAATCCAAAGACAAAGAGAAAATTGTGTAAGCAACCAAAGGAAAAAATATGCAATTACTTTAAAAGGAGCTACAGTATGTCTGACAGGTGGCACGTCAACAAAAATGGAAGCCAGAGGACAGTGCATGACGCCGTGAAAGGGCTAAAAGTAAAAATCCAGCCGCCTAGAGTTCTGTATCTGATGAAATGGACAAGTTCCTGAAAACCCAACAACTCTCCAAACCTTAAAGAGAAATATAAAAAGCTTGTATCAGTGAAGGAAACTGAATCTTCTCATAAAGAAAACTTCTAAACCTATAGGCTTTCACTAGTGAATGCTTCTAAATATTTAAGAATAATCCAAACCTTCCTCAAACTCTTCCAGGGATCAGAAAGAGAGAACACATGTCAAATTATTTCGTAAGTCTAGCATAAGAGCATGATACCCAAACCCATTCAGGTCATCTAAAGAGAGCTGAAATGGCAAGCGGCCTGTCTCTCTTATACGTCCTCGCCAAGGTCCTAAGGAAAATATGAGTAAACTGAAACTAACAGGGTCCGGGGAGAACTCCAACCCTCCCAAAGGTAACAGTGCTTTCCTCATTTCCAAAGGGGCTAACACATTACCATTCCACCCAAACATCTTATTCTCATCTGTACTTTGCACATAGGGAAACTGAGGCCCAAATAGGTAAAGGAACCAGCTCAAGGTTGCACACAAGCTAGAGCTGGGCTAGATGAATTCATTCCACTTGATGGACATTTCCAGGCACCTGCTGTGTTCAGCTAGGCCTGGGTGTAGGTCTGTGTCCCCCTCTCCCGGACCTCCATTCCTGGGCCAGCACCTGCTCTGCTGCAGCCCTGTGCAGAATGCTGGCGCCCCTGGGCTGTTCCACAGCATTCGGGGTCCCGCAGCACACAGGCGGCCCTCTCTGCCAGGCCCCGGGTTCCCTGCACTGACCCTGCCCAAAGGAAACACATAGCACGAGACACTAGAAAGAGGGCCTCATGGCCCACGCACTGAGGCCTGACCATCACCATTTCCAAGCTCCACAAACTACAAAGCGCTTCTGCCTGTGATTCAAGGAACCCTGCACGATGAGTATTAATACTTCCACCTGGGCGTATCAATATCCTCCGCTTTGGAGTGGCAGATGAGAAAGTGTGGTTCTAAGGGGTACATGAGTTGTCTAACATCTATTTAGAGAATAACAGACCCAGGATCAGACCCACGGGACTTCCTCACCACATCAGGAGATCCCTCACCCAGCACTGTTCAATGTAATAGAAGATAGCCTGGATTATACTCTATGAGACAGACAAGGCTGACACAGATAGGTATGCTGAAAACCACACAAAGATGGTATTAAAAAAAAAAATCCACCAGACCAGGTGGTAGAGCAGTGGATAAAGCGTCAGACTGGGATGTGGAAGACACAGGTTCGAGACCCTGAGGTCACTAGCTTGAGCGTGGGCCCATCTGGCTTGAGCAAAAGCTCGCCAGCTTGGACCAAGGTCGCTGGCTCCAGCAAGGGGTTGCTCAGTCTGCTGAAGGTCCACAGTCAAGGCACATATGAGAAAGCAATCAATGAACAACTATGGTGTCTCAATGGCAATGAAAACCTAATGATTGATGCTTCTCACCTCTCTCCATTCCTGTCTGTCTGTCCCTATCTATCCCTCTCTCTGACTCTCTCTCCTCTCTCTGTCGCTGTAAAAAAAAAAAAATCCTGGCTTAGTTGAGTAGTGACATACATTATTTTTTTTAACACAAAGAACCCAGAGAAATGTGTCCATGGTATGAGAGATCAAATGCTAATGAGAGACTAAAAGACAGTATGAAAAACAGAAACTAAGAATGCCTTTCAGGGGACACTATAAAGAATGATTCTGTAAATACATTTAAGCCTCAGCAGCTACTTGGTAATGGCAGGACACAGGGTCAAGGAGAAGGGGACAAATATGGTGAGCTGAGCCTGGCCCTCCTTCACAGGGGAGGGCAGGCAAAGTCCCCTTCTAAAACCTGCCTTCTGGAAGAAATGAGCCTAACGCCCAGCTCGGAAGCTTCTAGATCTCACTGGTAAACAGAAAGAGAAAATACATCCCCAGGACAGAGAAGCTGGGACCCATCAGCTAAATGAATTAGCGTGTGCCTTCAAATCACACAGTCTAGGGAACGTGAGGCTCACCAAGGGGCCCCCCACCGACAACAGTTCCAGAGTTACCCCGAAACTACAGCCCTGTCCTCCTGAACAGCAGAGTCTATGAAAACTGGGGTTTGTGAGCCCAGAGAACCACATGAACGCAAAATGACATGGGTCCCAGGACAGAGAATCACACTTTTCCATGTACTGAGTTTGTGTGTGAAGGAGAAATAACCTATGGATAACAGGAAATGGGTGGGTATAGTTTCTGGGGACCTTCAAAAAGCATCTGAGATGACTCCAGACCAAAAACTATGCAAAAGACTGAGTCACATGAGAACTGGGCAGTTCTGCGGTGAAAAAGACTATAAACAAACAGCGGGCACCTCTCCCACCAGAAAATGTCAACAGTGGGGTCCCGGGGTATCGGGCGAGTGTTAGTCGTTAAAGAGGACTTAGAGAGGAAAGAAAGGGGAAGATGGCTCTAAGCACGAAGAAAATGGCACCCAGGCTGCTGGACTTCCCCCAGAAGGGCCCTGAGGCCAGGGGATGGGTCCCCACTGCAGGGAGAGCAGTGCACCGAGTGTGAATCTGCCTGTGACCTCGATAGTATGACCAAGGGGAGCAGTGGAGGGTTAACAACACCAGCAGGCCCTGGAGGAAAAGCGTTCCAGAGCACAGACCTTTCTCACCTGAGAAAGGAACATAGGGAGCCTGCAACAGGGCGATGTGTTTCTTTAAAAAGAGAAGTTTTAAATTACAGGACCCCCCCCCAATTAAAAAGGGCAGAAAAGGGAGAAGAGGAAGGTTTGGGCCCAGCACAGAGAAGGAGGTTCAAGAGTGAGTTTCTAGTAGGAGAAGCCCCTGAAGTCAGGAGAAGCTCTCGGACAGCAAGGGGCCCATGAGCAACACTAGGCAGCATACACCCGACCCTGGTGGATGAACTCCGAGGCCCACGGGGCTACGGCATCAAGTCCCTCCGGACAAGCCATGCCCCCCCACCCACCCTCCCCACCCCCGCACTAGGCCCCACGCCCCACTGCCCAGACGGAGCCCTGGAGCCTCACCTGCTGCTGGCTTTGCTCCTCCAGGTTCATCTTTACCTCCAGCGACTGGCGGGCCTCCAGGAAGGCCTTGCGGTGCTTGCGGTCTGCCATGTAGTAGGACATGATGCCCACAACGATGGCGCACAGGTAGAGGGAGACGTTGGCCAGGATCTGCACCCCAGGAAGGAAAAAAAGGACCGTGGTGAAGACACGTCTTTGGAACAAGGGATGGAGGAAGTGGTGGCAGCAGTGACCAAAGTCAAACCCCAAGTTGCCCGGTATCCAGGGAGAGCCCCAGCAGGGCCGCTGGCCTCAATGGGCTCTTCAGGACCTGGCTGCAAACTCTACCCCACGTGCCATGGCTGGTGGAGGCCCATCCAAGGGCATGGCTCTAGGCCTAGAGGGCCGGTTGGGGGAGGGCTGCTCGCCCTTCCTGCTTCACCTGCAGCTGAGCTGGCTACTTCCACCTACCTGCTCAGCCTGAGCAATCCCTCTGCTGCCCGTTCATTCATTCACCCATTTGGTCAACTGCCTGGTACTGAGCGCTTGCTTACTAGGCGCATTTAGGTGCGATGAGTTGGGGAGGAGAGTGAAGGAAGCCCAGATCCACCAGCTGCGGGTGTATTATCCTGAAAGCTGCAGGTTGTGGAAAATGTCACAGGAGATCTGAAGAAGTGTGGGCTGACTCAGGAGTCACAATGCTACACTACATGTTGCCACAGGTTTCTGAGGCTCACAGGCATGCTCAGTCAGCCTCCTGCCACCAGGTGAGGGGTGGGCAGTACCAGTGTCTAGGCCCCATGAGGAACTGAAGCTACAGGTCTCTGACCTTGACCACAACTAGCCAGGGTTGTCACTTCTAACTGGGGATAGAACTCGGACCTTGGGGGTCTTCCTGACCTCCACAGACATGTCTTCACTGACCAATACATGGGGACAGTTGGGACAGGCTTGGTACAGTGCCTGAGCCTGTATTAGAATGACTGCTGTCGTTAGCCAGTAGGTGTCCACCTAAGAAAGCCACACGTGCTGTGCAGACCAGCCAAGGGCAACCACAGCAGGAAGTTTCAAACCGAACACCACCCCGATTCTAACCCCAAAGAGTATAATTCGACTCAGGTTTGGTCCATGCCTGGGGATCATCTATGCAAGACAGTACTCCCTTTATTGAACTGTACATATCTAAAAACAAAATCCACTTTTGTACTCCACTTGTAGGTACACAGTATAGAAAATAAATTCAACAGGAGCTGCCTGATCAGGCGGTGGCACAGTGGATAGAGCGCTGGACTGGGATGCGGAAGACCCAGGTTCGAGACCCCAAGCTCGCCAGCTTAAGCGTGGGCCCATCTGGCTTGAGCAAAAGTTCGTCAGCTTGGACCCAAGGTCGCTGGCTCCAGCAAGGGGTTGCTCAGTCTGCGGAAGGCCCGCGGTCAAGGCACATGTGAGAAAGCAATCAATGAACAACTAAGGTGTTGCAACGGCAATGAAAAACTGATTGATGCTTCTCACCTCTCTCCGTTCCTGTCTGTCTGTCCCTATCTATCCATCTCTCTGACTCTCTCTCTGTCCCTGTAAAAAAATAAATAAATTCAACAGGAGCCCTGGACTGTGGCACTGCCCCTTGCTAGCAGAGTGACCTGCCAAGTCAAATAACCTGATTGCCAGTTTCATCACAGATAAGCTGAGGGGTGAACTGACTCATCTCAAAGATCCCTGCCTTCCTGACATTGTCCGGTCATCAGACCTCACTTCTGAGAGCAAAGGCACAGAGAAGGTGGGGGAAGGGGACTGGAGGGGAGGTGTGGTGGGTCAGTGTCTAGGCTGGCCGGAGAGCCATGCTGCCTCCTGTCCCCTGAGCACCTGAGTCACAGAGGCCCTCCTCCCGAGCTGCACTCTCAGCTACAGAGCTGTGGAGGCAAAAGGCTGCATTTGGGTCCCACAGGTCCCATCCACTCCAGAGCACTCCTTCCTGGCCTCCCAGGGAGCTCGTTCCTGGCATCCCAGGGAGCTCATCTGTTTCTAGACTTTCTCCCAGGAGCCCCAGGCATTGGGTTTCTCAGAGCTCCCCAAATACCTACACTTGCCTCAGCTGAAAACAGGACTCCCCAGGTACTGCTGCTCTGGTCCACCCGGCCCCTGCCCCACGCAGCTGCAGCCCAGGGCCCAGGAGGAGCTCAGCAGTCCCCCATGCGGACTGCAGAGAGGCAGAGGGCTCAGCCAGGGCCTCCATCCAGGTCATTCTCCGCCTATAAATCCACAGCCCAAATCTCAGAGGGTGGTGCTGCCACACCAAGGAGACCCCGGCCCCCGGACAGGAAGGAGGGGTCGGCTATTTGAAGGAAGGTTTCGGAATGAGCAGGAAGAGCTGGGGGATCTCCTGGGGCCACCCCAGATCTCAGTCACGGGGTGATCCCCCCACAGCTACAAGGCTGAAGCCCAGCTCTGGTGGGCCCTCAAGGTCATCTCTTCTCACCCCAGTGACCTCCTTTAGGCTGGGCAGTAGTGTTATTTTAAAAAACAAAAAAAAAGTTTTTAACACAAGATTTTAAAAATAATGAATAAAATGAACAAATCTCCCAAGTGGGTCAACATGCAGACTCAAGCTTCACCTAATCTACAACTGCCAGAAAAGTATTTACAATACCCCAGGGCTCAGAAGTGCAGCGGTGAGAAACCCCTCCACAAAACCCTTCCTCTCAGGATTCGATGAATCACCATATCCTGCCAAGTTCTAACAGCCCACGGGGACACGCCTGTGCTAAGCAGCACTTTAAAATGGAAGTCACCCTCTCAGAGGCAGGCTGGTGGCTCAAGGCCTAGGCTGACCTCTGTCCGTACAGGCTCCTTCCAACCTGCAGATTCCAGAATGCTCCAGAACCAAAGAGAAGGAACCGAGGGTGAGATAGCGACTCTGGGGTGTTGGTGTCCAGGCTGGCCGCCCCCAGAGATGCTCTGCTGCTGGGGGAAGGCCACACTGACGTCTCTGTTCATTAAAACAAACCGAGATATTTTGGAAAAAATTCTCTGAGGAGCTGCATTGCAGGACACAGCAGGGGAGAGGGCACCTCTGGCAGGCCGCCAGGCTCCCCAGCCCAAGGAAGCCCAGCCAGAGCCCCAGCGGCTATGACATGGTGCCCGTGAGATCCCCACCGTGGAGCCATGGTCACTGCAGTCCCTCAGGGGGGCCTCCAGTGGATGAACAAGTCACAGAAATAGGACAGGTGGTGTAGCTCATCAACCTTGCACACCACCAGCAGGCTGTGTGGCCCAGAGCGAGTCACTTAACCTCTCTGAGCGGGGCTTCCACACACTCACAGAAACCCTGAAGCCTGTTCCCATAAGATGAAAAGAGATTATGTATGTGTCACACCACCTAGCACAGGGAGGGCTTGGACAAAATATGTTCTTAATGATTTTTTCTTTTTTGTCTTCCAGATGGGAGAAGGCAAATTAGTATCAATAATAAACTTTAATGAAGTTTTACAAGAGCTTTTGTATTTATTATCTCATTCGTCACAACAAGTGAAGTTTCCTTAGCGTCATCCTGCAGAAGAGACCCACGGCCCAGAGAAGTTAAGTTGTGAGCCCAGGGTTCCCGTAGCAGCGCTGAGATCGGAACCCGGGTCTCCTTCCTCTTTTTATGTCTCTCCACCTACAAGAGTTTCAATTTCAAGACATTATAAAAAGAAACATCCATCCAAGCTCAGAGGGCTGACCATCAGAAGCCAGCCCGACCAGGCAAGTGCGCCCTGGGCTTTCGTGCCCAGCTAGGAAGCACAGTGTCCAAGCACGGGTCCTTTCCCTCCACTGCTGTCTCCTTCACTGAGCTGTGCTGACTGTGGGCAGAGGCTGGGCACAGCCCGAGGTGGCGATGGAGGGGAAACCAACTGAGCTTAGGGTCGTTACGCAGCAGTAGGTGAGAACTGAATACTATAGCGGTTAGGACAGGTCTCCTTGAAGCAGTATCACTAAAACTGAAATATAAATGACCAAAAAGATGCAGCCACAGGAAGAATCCAAAGAGCATCCTGGATGGGGGTACTCGAAAGAAGAGGCGCGAGGACACAGGCCTCTTGTCCATGAGACGACACTCCTGTCTCCACCTCCTGATGCATCTCTCTCCCCTCACTAGGACACAGTCAGCACCCAAGGTCAGGGTGGTTCTCTCTCTCTTACATTTGCAGCCCCGGGGCCTGGCACAGGACAGTGCCCACAAAAAAGAATGATCATCAGTCTCAAATGTCAATAGGCCTGAGGCTGAGAAACCCAGTCCAAGAACACTGACTTCTTCTTAAGCAGATTTATTTATTTTTCTATCAATTGTAGAGCTAATTGGCTGAGGGGAGAATGCTACTAATACTTGTTGAGAGTAAGGACACACTGTCTTAATAAATGTGTTCAGGGTGAAGAGAAGGCCCCCAAAATATGACATGGTGGAGACACTTAAAACCAGAGAGGGTCCATTTCCTTGTAGGAGATGCAGGAATGAACAGCTCACATTTAGCATCACACACTGAGCAAGGCATTATTCACTTAAAGCCTGTGTGGACTAGGTTAAGGGGAGTCAGTGAATGACTAAAATTAGGGGCAAAATTATGTTTTGCCCTTTTCTGGGGAGCAAGTCCACTGCTTGTGCCAGATTGTCAAAAGTATCTCTTAGCCTGTATGATTAATACCCACAAAACTGATCAAAATCTCCCCCTGATCTCCAGCTTCCCGACAGAAAACATCAGGTTACAACACTGTCTTCTCTTTCTGATGTGACCCCATTAGCTAGCCACCTTGGCCTTTTTTTCCAGGCCAAATACTTCCAATTCTACTTCAAGGACTCTTTTAAAACCTTTAATCATATTTGGCTTCCCGTCGTTTTTGCAAAACTCAACCCTACTGAGTTCTCAGTGAGTGGTGTGCCCCATGCTGGGTCCTGAAGAGTAAACAGGGACCTCAAGGAGCTCAGGGACAAAGAAGCGACCAAAACACAGGAAGCACGCATGACTTGGAGAGGCAGGGACAGGTGGCAAACCACTAACAGGGAGAAGGCTTGGGCTGCACACACTCAACTGTGGGTTTTTACACATACATTTTAACATATGGGTTCTGTACAGTAAAGAAAATTCAAGCCAACTTCTGACTGATGACCAATGTTAAATGAAAGAAAGGCAAAACATAATAAACTATATGCTTATGGGAGAGGCCCAAATGACACCAGGGTCCCATGTTGCCTGCACAAGCGTTCTCACCTCCAAGAAATATCAGTTGCCTTTCGTGCACAGATTCTGGAATTGTCTTTGAAATGAACCTGAGAACAAATGTACCACCATGGAGGAAGAACAACATATTAATCTGGAGATAGAAGCTCTTTAGAATTCTAGAAATATGCTCACCACACAAACTTAGCAGGTGAAAATGTGAAGGAAGATCGCTGATCACACTAAACCTCCAAAGCCCCTGAGTACGTACCCCCGGGACAGAGCAAACCTGAGGTCCCCAACACCCCACCTCTCAGTTCCAAATGACTCAGACCCTGAGTGAAACTTCCAGCAGACTTGCTGCTGACGCCAGTGGGCGACACTCTGCTCCTGAACCCGGGCTGTCTCCTTGAGGAGTCCATCAATCTCCTTACTTCTTGTTGCTTCCAAGGGATGACTCAGCCGTCCATCTATTCTCTCTACTGCCTCAGACCAGCCCAGGGATATCTGGGATTTTTTTTTCAGTCCTGGGTTCTGACTTGACCCTTTAATGCTTAGTCCTTAGTTGCTGTTTCTCTAGCTCAGTGTTTCTGAGCCAGATGCTTAGGGCATCTGAGGGGAAATGGTAGAGAATGGAGATTTCTGTAGCCCACCCTGGCCTTCAGAGACCCAAGAATGCATACATTTCCCAATCATTGTGCTAGGGGGCTGTAATTAATATTAAGACAAAGCAGAGATCCTCCAACCTGCCTGGTTCTTTAAACAAACTGTGAGCATGTGCGGTCGCTTTAGGTCATCTCTCTCTGCCTATCACCTGTTTTTCTTGCCCATTTCTTCTCTTTCCTTTCCTAATAACCTTCTGGTCCTTGGTTCACCCTCACCCTGAGGTGCAGCACCTCCTCATTTTACTGTTTTCCCTTGCCTGGCTAGTATCTCTTCCACACATTCAAAGCCACATCCACCAGGAACGTTGTCTACCTGTTACTGTTGTTTCGTGTGTCCTGCATTTAATCCAATTCCCTGGTTTTTAATTCAGATAAGTCATTTTCCAAGTTTCCCTGTCACTGTCCCAATCCTTTCTCCTACTGCCCTCTGGCCCTCGGCAAAGCAAGCACATGATCCCCGTCAGAGAGGCGGGGCAACGGACCAGTCCTCCTAAGGTATTATTGTCCTAGCTATGGGACACACAGATCTTCCAATTCCAAAATTCAAAGTCCTAGCAATTACCGCCTCTCCTCAATTTCTGTTTTTCATCCACAGCTGCCTTGAATCAGTGCCATCTAGGTGTGCTCCCCTCACCCTTGTTCAGGAGTTCCTAAGCCCAGCTGCACCACAGAATCACCTGGGAGTTATAACCGGGCAGCACCCCAAAACAGCAAAACCAAAGGCCAGACACCAGCATTGTTTAAAAAGCTCCCCGGTGACTCCAAGGGGCAGCCAGGGGTCATCAGGGATATCCCAGCTTGTCACGGTTTCCTCTAATCAGACCTGGTCCATTCTACCAATGGACAGCTTGCTGACTGTGCACCCCGGCGCGCTGACTGTGGCCCCGCCCCAGGTAACCAGAACAGCACCCACCACCGTGCACATTCTCAGCAGACCTTTGCTGAACGCCGGAACCAGCGCCAGCCCACCTTCCTTGTCTCACTGGTGTTCCTTCTGCAGCTCCAGGCAGGTCATTCACTCCATCTGGTCTTTTGGACAAATGCCACCCCGTCTTCTCCTTCATCACTCCTCCTCCGGCCACCTCCTGGCCCAGACCTCCCACCCACCCCCACACACAGGGCTGGGCACAGACTTGTCTCCCAGGTCCCACCAATCCACCCCCTAGTACCACATTAATCCTCCACAATTATCTTTTTGCAAGTACCATCAAAACCCCTCAATAGCTGCCGACTGGCCAAAAGGTCAAGTTCAAAATCCTCTGGCACTCAAGGCCCTACACCTCTGCCCCTGAGAACTTTCTAAACATCTCCCACAATTCCCTGATGTAGATTCTGGTAGCCAGGCTGATGTCCCCAGCATGTAACCCAGCAGGCACTCCTGACCTCAGCATACCCCGCAGCCCACCCCTGAAGAACAGTGTCCTCGGCTGAAGAACCCCCAGAGGAAGCCCCGCCTCTCACCTCGCCAGTGCGCGTGGGTTTTGCATTCTATGCCATAAGCATCCATGTTTGCATTACTATTTTTAAATACTTAAAAATGTTTGCCTTTGAGCAGAACAGGTGTGTCTGTCTATTATATCATACGCTCCACTAGGGCAGGGATAAAATCTGTTCCAGTCACTACTGGGTTCCCAGCACTCAACAAACTCATGGGACATAAGAGGAGCCCAATGACTACTGAGTGAAGGAATGACTAAATGGAGGAAGGAGGAAGGAGGAAGGAGGAAAGGAGAGAAAGACGGGAGGGAGGTTAGGAGGGAAAGCAGAAATGCCAATGCCATGGGTACTGAGGCTTCGACCGCACCAGGCAAACACCCCCCTGCATCCCCAATGTGAGAGGCACCCCCTTACACTCCACCCCCTGCCACCTGCCACCCTTCCCTCAAAACCTAGCTAACCTTGCCTCCTCCTCCTCCACCTTCCTTCCTTGATGCCCACCCACCCAGTGATCATACTCTCCTGTTTCTTGCAGAGCAGATACAGGCAAGACAAAAATCATCACAGGGTTAGATACGCAGCCACACTGCCTTCATTTTCACCAAAACAAAGCAGCCAGGGCAGGGCAGAAACACCAACACTGGCTATCTTCTGAGGGAGGGTTTAGGGTAATTTGTTTTCTTCTTTTTGTCTTACAACCTTTCTGTAGTAAATCTCCTTAAAAGGAATCTGAAGTTTCCTATTGGTCCACTCACTTAGACCACCCTGACCATGAGCAGACCTGGGGACCCTACACAGAGACTCCCTCCCTCCAGGCAGGCACCCCACCCGAGCCTCCCTGTCTAGTCCATGAGTCCACTGAGAACCTCCTCTCTGGGCACCTGTTTCTGAGAAACATGCCTCCCCTCCCCCCAGATCTTTCAAGGGACGTTGCTGGGGAGGTAAACCTCCCTAAGGTCTTCCAACAAGCCCTGAGCACACAATCCACCTGGCTCTGCCCCCCCCCCCCGGCACCCTGCTTGGTGACATGCAGGAATTTAAACCACAGGTCACAGCCTCCAGGAGTGACGGGAGAAGACCCCCACCGCGCCACCAGCTCCTTGACCAGTGCCAATGCTGTCAATCACTCATCATTTAGTGCCATCACTTGCAAAGGATGTCTGTCCTCTCTTTACCAACCGGAGCTGGCTATTACCCAGAGACTCACCATCTCAATCACTCTGAGGAGCCTCCCCAGGGGAAGTAAGGGTGAGTCAGCTGGCAAGGTGACTGTAATACATATTCAGTGGTTCCAGGCCAGTCAGTGTGAGTATCATAAAAGGCCTCTTCTCAACCTGACAGTCCCTTACAAACAGTGCCACACAGCTCACTTGTTGTTCTAACTTCTCCTTGGCAGCCATCCACTTTCTTCCACATCCCCTCAAATGCTACACCCCCCTCCCCTGTGAGAGCCACCTGCTGTCTTGTCCCTCTGAGACTGGACACAGACCAATAGAGGTTTTCTCATCCTGGGAACACATACTCCAGGCTTCCAAAGAGTTCGAAAACCACCCCCTGGCTTCCTGACTTTTAAAAGACTTCCTTTTGGTTTTTGCTTGATTTCTGACTCATCAGACTTACACTTCTAACACACAAGGGCCCCATCTGGGTTTCTCTGCCCTTCTCCCCAGAGTGGGGGACACACGCCTATTAGCAGCGCTGCCAACGAGCAGTCTGCCCACAGTGGTACCTGCACCCCTCCCATCTCACACCTGGCGCTATGCTTCCTCCCATGTTATCCTTCCTCAGTGGGTCTCAATGACCATCTGTCCCAAGACAAATGACTACACACTCACACACACATGCCTTCTCTCAGCAAGGTCAATGCTTGGAGCCAGTAAAACACGGCAGTTAGAAACTGGGATTGAATTCCAACTCCACCACCATCGCCTATGGCCTTGGCAAGTCACGGCCATCCTAAGCCTGCTCCCCCCGCCCTCCATGAAATGGGGCTAAAACTGCCTCAGGGTGGGGTGTGAGAATTCACTAACACTGCGTGTGTGAGGACCCAGAACAGTTCTGTGCTAAACACACAGTCTGGCTCAATCAGTGTTAGCTATTACAATTAGGCATATTATAAACTCCTAATATTCCTACTGAACTCTATTCCCAAGCCGCCAGCTTTCCTAGCCTCCTTTAACACATTCTTTCATCACCCAAGAAGGCGATGAGCAGTGGTTCCCAACTCTGTCCATATATTCTAAGATTCCGCCCTCATACTGTGCTAATTACACCTGGAGCAGGGCCAGGAATTAGTACTCTAGATGGCCTATCTTTATTTTTCAGTTCTATTGTGTTCTTCCTTGGATAATTTCTGACCAGATATCTGCCATTATTCTTACCTTTGTCGCTACATAGTATGTCTTTTTTTCTTTCTTTATGGTTGTTTTATGAGTTTCTCCTTATCACTAGTAGTAAGTAATCTAATTATGATGTGCCTTGGTGTGATTTTTTTTATTTTATCTGAGTTATTGAACTTCTTGAACTGTGGGGTTTGTGACGTTGCATAACGTCAGAAAATTTTCCCACCATTATCACTTCAAATATTTTTTCTGTGCTCTCTGTTCTTTGGGGACTCCACCAACCCCCATCAATGCCTACAAAACGTGGTCAAAGCTATCTCCAAAAGGTCTCGAGGTCCTCCACGTCAGATCCCAAACTGCCCTCCACCCTTCTCTGTTACTGTCCCACATGTCCAATTCTCCCTTCTCGGCCCAGCTCTGTACTGCCATCTCCAGACCTTTCCCATCTGAGTCAGAATGACACTTTTCTCTGTAGTTCCACAAGTCCTATGTGTCACGGTGGCCCCCTGAGGGCTTGAGAATGTCTTTTCAGTCATCTGGGGATGAGCTCCACCCTCAGACCCAGAAGAGAGACAGAAGACCCTAATTTTTCTGTGATGGGGCTAAGAGTACTGATTATACCAAAACGTGCCTCTGTGACACTTTCTGGAAGGAGAAGTTGAGGACATAGTATTTATAAAGGAGAGAGCCAAGCAACATCTCCCCTCTTTCCAAAGGGAAAAATGAACCACAGAACAGATTAAGTCAATTATTCTGAGCCAGAGGAAATGTCCCCTAAGGATCTCCATTCTTAGATCAGTCTATCAATGTAGCTTCTTAGAGTAGGGGAGAGGGGGGATTATAGGAGCCTCTGACTTCTTCCTTCCTTTCTTCCAAAGCCAAGAGCAGGCAACCCTGTCCCAGGATACCCCACAGCTTCTGGCTTCAGGTCTCGGAGAAAACAGAACCCTTGCTGGTGAGGCCTGAGAGGCCCCAGGAAGCAAACAGAATTACCAACATTGGGAGAACAAAAGCAAAATTAACCCTGCAACCCAGAGCAGCTCACCAGCAGAAGACCTGAGGCCACCCCGATTTTACCCTGGCACAGGGTAGATAAACTTCTTCCCTCACCACAGAACTGCAGACTATCCCGTGACCACTCCCACACCAGGTGCCTGTTGTCCCTTTATCTCCACCTCCCGTTCTTGTCATTCTCCGATATAACCACACACTCAACAGCCTCCTGCTTGAACAAGTAGTTCCTCCTCTCACCCGTCAACCCATATCCCAATGTCACTCACCTCCAGTGCTCACCCACTCCTCCCACACCTCTCGGAAGCGCCCCAATCTCCACGTAAGTTCACAAAGCAGAGCCACACAGGACACTCATGAAGACTCTCCGTCTCCTATTTGCTACACCTGTCACAGGTCCCTGCCCTCACCACACACGGGCAGTGTCACAGAGTTTGCCAACTCTCTTTTTGGGGTTGGAAAAGCACTGGCCTGGGGGCCAGAAGACCAAGGAAACAGACTGAGACTTTGACACTGTCTCACTCTGTGACCTTGAGCAAGTCACTTCCCCTGTGGGCCTCAGTACCCTCTCTGGAAGCACTCAGATCTCCAGGGTCATCCTTCCTGGCAGAAGCAGCATGGGCAGCAGGGGACAGCAAGCAGCAGGAACACAGGATCCTCTCATCTAATTTGTTAATTCCACTCAAGCAAAATGCAGTCTGGTGCCAGCAAACAGAGACATTTTTGTTTTCTGGGTTTTTTTTTTGGGGGGGGGGGGAGTACATAGTAACAAATATAATAATGGTAACACTTGTACTCCAATAAAGCTCTGCAGTTTACAAAGTGCTTTCACTCATTGTCCCATACAAACTTCACCACAACCTGGTAAGAATAGGCATGGTCACAGCTAACCAAAGAGGCTAACACCAGTCTAAGGGATTTACCTACAGAGGCTCATGCAGAGTCTCAGTTAAGGAGGACAGAGGGCGAAGCACATTGACCGAAATCAGAGCTGGAAACGGCAGATCCAGCCTCGGAGCCCCAGCATCTGACCCTGGGTCTGGCTCTTACTCGCTGGGCTATTATGCCCCTATATCCTCCGTACTTACGGAAGAGAAAACCTGGCAAGGTCAAATGTTCGCCCAGGACCCCAGCACCCACAGAAGAGCTGAGTTTGAACTCACTTCCTGTTCACTGACAAAAGGATGATGAAACAAGTAAAATCAGAAACGCAAAGGCCCTGGCCAGATAGCGCAGTTGGTTAGAGCCTCTCACACAGAGGTTGCAGGTTCGATGCCATCAGGGTACATACAGGAGCAGATGTTTCTGTCTTTCAAAGGGAAGGAGGGAGGGAGAGAGGGAGGACAGAGGGCCAGCAGGGTTTGCAGAACTGCCCAAGCCCTGGGCAGTCAGCCCCTAGCAGGCCATCTTTCCTCCTTACCAGAACCACCACCCTCTCTCTTCCACCCTGCGAGCTCACATGTGTGATGCAGAGGCCTTTGAGAGCCCCAGTGAATAAACCACTCACTGGGGACCAGAGTCGCACAGGCGCCAGACCTAATGGCAGTGCTCCATTCCAGGCGGGGACACAGCTGTGGACCCTGCCACCTCTGCCATCAGCCTGCCCTTCCTCCCCAGAGGGACCCAAAAGAGCAGCTCACCAACAGCCTGGCTCAGCTCAAAAAGCAGCCACAGCAGCACATGGAAGACCACCAGCATAGACCTGCAGCAGGACCTGTGGGCTGAGGGCGCAAAGGGCTGTAGGAGCTCTTCACCTTGGGAGGGAAACTGGCTTGTTTTGCTGATTTGCATAAACTTATATAAATCACCTCCCAATCATAAATATGCATATATTCATATCAATATGCAAATTTATAGAGAGCTCTCTGGAAGTATAGACACCAAACACTTGGCAAGAGTTGCCTATGGTTGCCTGACCTGCGGTGGCGCAGTGAGTAAAGCGTCGACCTGGGATGCTGAGGTTGCCGGTTCAAAACCCTGGGCTTTCCTGGTCAAGGCACATATGGGAGTTGATGCTTTCTGCTCCTCCCCCTTCTGTCTCTCTCTCTCTCTAAAATGAAAATATAAATTAATCAATTAAAAAAAAAAGAAAGAGTTGCCTAGGGGAGGGAAGTAGGGCTTTCACTCAAATACCCCATACTCCTGCCTCAGTCGAATTATTTCTTACAACAAGCACAGGTATGACATAGAAGACAAACCACTCTTCATATCCACCTATCTGTAGAAAGGGGTCCAATTTAACAGTAGGTACTCTCAAGAGATAATATTATGGGTAATATTTTCCCATACAATTTAGTATGTTAAAGACTTTCCATAAGGAACACATCTGTTACTTTTATAACAGACTGAACCACCTGAAATGAGGCTGCCATTTTTTGCAGACTGAAAGTGGTTGAACATTGGCAATTTCGCATGCTTCAATCCAATAATCTATGCATCAACATTCAACAAATATTTACAGAGGGACTGCTCTGTGCCTGATCCATATCCTGGCCCAGATAATAATAATTTTTTTTAAAAAGAAAGGCCACAAATCAAGCTGGGTCTACCTTATAGGCAGGACCCCAGTTACTCGTCTCCATATCCCCAGCACCCAGCAACTTGCACAATATGTATTCAGAGTCATTTATGTTTGGCTGAATGGAAAGATAAATTAGTGGGTGGATGGAAACCAGAGGTCCAACAAGAGTCACACAATTGAAATTATACATTCTAAGTCAACAACAAATACAGCATCCTTGCAAGAAAAGAGGGCAGACAAAGAAGGGGATGTGTCAGACTCCAGTTACCTTGATGGTCATTAGGCTCTGGCACGGTGAGAGGAATGCAGAAGTAATGGGGAAGGGAGACAGCATAAGGGGTATGCAGGCTGCAGGGGACATGGTGTGGTCTGCAGGCCACCCAGGGGAGCAAATACACCCGCCAGCCATGAGAGCCATGTCTGGTTGAATGGTCTCGGTGAAGGGCTCACCTGCAGCACATCCTGCCAGGTCAGGGGACATTCCATCAGTCTCCACAGAGCTGACCTGCCACCTGGGGTCCTCTGTATTAACCTGAGTTTTTATGCACACTATAACTCTTTCAGGAAGGCCTGATATCTAAACTTTCCAGGAGTGGAAGCCACCCTCCCCACCAAATCTTAAATTATAGCACAGAATTTATACATTTAGTATTTGTGTCTGCAACAAGGTCAGATGAACAGGGTCCTTAGGACAGAAGGGGGCGGGAGAATGTATGCAAAGTACAAAGAGAGGCTCCTGGGCACCACATGGCAGTGTGCAACCAGAAGAAGGGCCCAAGGTGACATGAGCTCCATAGACCATGTCACCTGAGGACTTGCTGGAAAAGTGAGGTGGTTTAGGCTGGCAAGGAGACTGAGGGAGAGTAAGATGGCTAGATTCAAATACTGGAAGGGTTGCTGGGAAGAGAACAAGAGGCAGGTGGGTGTTACTTTCTCTGAATAAACTAGAACCAAGGATGAATGCTAAGAAGGAAGATGGAGCTCAAATAGAAGGACGGGAGTGCAGGTCAGCGCTGAAGCTCCTGGAACAGAAATTCCAGATTAGTCAGACTTCTGTCCCTCTGTCAAACCTACAGACCGCACACATGCAGCTGCCGGGGTCCTCTCTGAAACTCACCTGCATTTCTGCTCCAACTTTTAGAGTGTATCCCAAGAGTCAGTGTGCTTAGTCCCTAACTTGCTATATTAGTTGTGTGGTTTTTGATACTGCAAAATAAATATAATCTCAACGGATAAAATGAGTGCAAAAGAACAATTGTTATTTCTAAGAAAAGTAAAATGTGGTTGGGGGTAAGGGTGTAAAGAGGGACAAATATAAGGTGGCGGAAAATGATCTGACTGTGGGTGATGGGCATACCACATAATCAACAGTTCAAATGCTATAGAGATGTTCACCTGAAGCCTACGTACTCTTATTAATCAATGTCACCATGTTAAATTTAATTTTCCAAATAAATTATTTTTGAAAAAAGGAGGAAAGTAGTGAATATTTTGGAAATTTTTGATAAATATGAGTAGCTAAAAGAAACTACTATTGAATTAGAAGTGGGCAAGACATCAGCAAAAATTGAGCCAAAATAGAAAAGTCACAAAAATCTAGGATTCTGTACCTAGATTTTTTTCCAAGTGACTTTTAATTCTCCCTCCACTTAAAGGAAATTGGAAATGACAGGCAACACATTCTAACTACAAAGGAGACCACAAGGAATACCAAGGCACCCAGACCAAAGCAAAGAGCTCTCCCTTCAACAAAAGGTTAGGAAGTAACTGAACAGCTAAATGTTTTCAATTAAAATAAGCTTTCTGGTCTGACCAGGCGGTGGCGCAGTAGATAGAGCATGGGAATGGGACACAGAGGACCCTGGTTCGAAACCCTAAGGTTACCAGCTTGAGTGCAGTTTCATCCAGCTTGAGCATGGGCTCTCCAGCTTGAGCATGGGCTCACCAGCTTGAGCATGGAATCATAGACATGACCCCGTGGTTGCTGGCTTGAGCCCAATGGTCTCTAGCTTGAAGCCCAAGGTTGCCGGCTAGAGGAAGGGGTCACTCGCTCTGCTGTTGCCCCTTGGTCAAGGTCCATATGAGAAAGCAATCACTGAACAACTAAGGAGCTGCAATGAAGACTTGATGCTTCTCATTTCTCTCCCTTCCTGTTTCTGTCCCTCTCTCTGTCACAAAAAATAAAAATGAAATAAGCTATCTGAAATGTAGATTAATATATGTAAATGCAACTTTTTGTGTGATTCCTGGGTTTTTATTGACTCTTTAAAAAATCTACTCTCTTGACTTTTAGTATACATACAGCTTAAAGCACCCATTTACAGTATGTTTTGATGAGCAGTACTGACAAGTTTATACAGCTGTGTGACTACATCCACTATCACGACATGAAACCCTTTCAACACCCCAACATGTTCCTTGGTACCCCCTCTAAGCAGCCTCCCACTCACAGCTCCTTTAGAGTTCTTACTACATTTTGTTGAGGTCATTTGCTGACCACCATCTAGCACAGTGGTTTTCAATCTTTTTACACTTGGGGACTGGTGAAAATAGAAACATTTAAACCACTAAGGTGGAAGTCACCCTGAGCATAAGCAAATTCAACTAAGATTATTGGGTAATTTTCATACATCAGGGTGGTTAACTTTTTCACGGACTGGCTCAACATCTATGATGGACCTGTCCACAGATCAGCAGTTGAAAAACACTGACCTAGTGTTTAGTTTCTATTCCCTTTTTCTCATAAACAGTAAAATTCACTCTTTGGGATATAGAGGTCTATGCATTTTGACACAGTTGTGTGACCACTACCACAATAATTTAATTTTTTGCATGAACCCATCAACTACCTTTCTCAGTCTTATCAGATAAGATGACTTTGACTGAACATGAACCTGGAAGACTTGGACCTGAGACCATCCTGCCTGCATCTGCACTATGTCCCCAGGCACCTTATTCACTGTGTTCCTCCTCCATATCCTTGCCCACTAAATGTGTGATACAAGAGCATCCACTCACAGAGTAGGTATGAGGACTAAATGATGTAACAAAGATAAGAAGTACTTTAAAGATCTATGCCCATGTTATTTGTAACTGGTTTTAACAGTCTTCAAACCAGGAAGGTTGTTCTGATGAAAAAAGTAAGTCCCCGACCCCTAGAGAAATAGAAGCAAAGACCAGAGTGTGTCGGGATCCCACCACAGGGCTATGGTACTGCCTACAAGGGGGACTGTGAGCTCCACAGTCCTTTCCACCCCCAAATCCAGTATCGATGGTTGTGAGGGGTGCATCACTCACCCTGGTGAAAAGGAACAGAAAGGAGGCCACCCAAGAACAGGGGACACATACCACAGCCAGGTGGTCCCCCCAATTCACAATAAAGGAAACACACTGCACACACAGCCCCATTATCCACCCTCATGGAAGAACAAATGCAACATTCCTCCAGTCCAATCATTCCAGAGAGTGCCCTACCTGCTACCTAACTGTAATTCACTCCTCCAAAAGGTTGAGAGGCCACTGCCATGATGAAAAAAAGGACAATCTGCATCAAAAGTATTCTTTGTCCTCCCGGGGGGGGGGGGGGCACGTCATCTGGAAAGTACACTCTCCCTAACGTTTATAAGGCAAAGCAAAATGATTGCCCAGCAAAAAAGTAAATAAAAAGGGAGGGATGAGTATGAGATGAACCGACCAAGGGGCCCTCAGGCATTCGGGACATGGAGCTGCTCTTCCTCCCTCAGGGTTGGCCCAGGCTTTTCTAAAATTCCTCCTCATCACAGCCATTAATAACAACAGTGACCGCCAGAGCAACGGGCAGTTCTGGTGCCAGCTGCGTACCATGCCCTACCCTGCGAGGCCATACACACCTGTCCATGAGTCTCATCACTGCCATTAGACCATTCCACAGAGGCGTAAACTAGACCAAGAGACGCAAGAACGTCCCCGGCATCTCACAGCTGGAAAGAGGGAAGCACGGGGGGCGTCCAAGACAAGTGACCACCCTGCTGATTCCTGAAACAGGAAGGCCCCTTCACAAGTCTATAACTGTAGAGGGTCAGTGGATCTGAGACAAGACTCAAGACTGAAATTAGGAGGAAGTGTCCCAAATATTGCCCCAGAGATGGCAACATAATATTAACAACACAACCCCAATTTGGGCTCTTTCCAGAGTGCTTAATACTGCACCAATGACAGATAACTTGTAATCAAGGGTGGGAGTTTAGAAAAAAGAGTTGAAGAGTGAGAATTTGCACTTTTTCTGGCAATTGGGGGAGGCTGTGTCTATCTGACAGTCTCCATCACTGGGAAATGAGCCACGGGAGCCCCAGCACCACGCAATGCTCTGCTCTTGGCTCAGATTCCCTTTCAGGAAGCACTGATTTGGTTCCTGAGGAACTTGTTCCAAATGTGCACTCAAGAACAGACCAAGTATGCCCTTCCCTGGAAGGGTGGTAAGGTCCATCTACCATCATCAGATGGGCGAGCAAGCCTCAGGCTTATAGGTCAGTCTTCCCCAGGGCCCAAGCCCCTTGGATGAAAAACTCAGCCTTCCAGGGGTTGTCGAGGAGCTCACCAGGGAGCTGAGACAGGCCATCCACTGCCAGATCTGTCTCAGCTGACACAAAGTTCCACTCATAGAGCCCCATCTTGAAATGACATGTGCACAATAATTTGAGCTACAAAACAAACAGTATTGAATTATAACTCAAAGGATAAACTAAACATTCTGAGTCCACTCTGAAATGAATGGCTGAATCAACCAATAAACAGTGAAGAATAAACAAAGCTCCAATGCAGAAGACTTCAAATAATTACACATGTTCTCCATCCTGAAGGAGGTAGAGCATAGCTCCCTAAGTGCGGGCTGCACACAGTGACCTCCAAAGAAGACAGTATGAAGGCGAGGAAAAGAGAGTCACTTCACGGAGAAACCTGACAAACACCAGCCCAGCCAGCTGACCATGAGTAACATCCACAGTGCTCATTCACACTGATCACATGTGATGAGAATGGTACTTCCACTCTGTGGTATTCATCCCCAAATCCATCACCTCAGTTTAATCATGAAGAAAACATCAGGTCAGTATCAATGTAGGAATATTCTACAAAACCCCTGGCTAGAGCTCCTCCAAGCTGCTGCAGTCCTCAGTAGAGAAAGGAGCCTGAGGAGGCATGACAACCAAATGTAATAAGGCATCCTAGACAAAATCCTAGAGGAGAAAAAGAACACTGGGTATAAACTGAGGAACTCTGAATAAAATATAGACTTTAATTTTTAAAAATATAGAAAGAAATGGCATGTGAACAACAGACCACAACCATGGAAACCGTCATACCAAGTTTAAATCCAGTCCGCTTTCACTGAGGTTTCTAGTGGGGACAAAGAGTGGGGTGGAACTTGTTCCAAAGCATGTCATTTTCTTTTTGTTTATAACAAAGAAAAATGTTCTCAAAGAGAGGAAAGGGAAAAGCAAAAAAAAGGTTTCGTTACTAATCAGAACAAATTTCTTAGGAGCCACGAGAGGAATGTTGCTGGAAGAAACAGTCAGACACACTCAGAGGAAGGAAGAAGCATCAGACGCACAACGGCCAGGATGGGGATGGGGAGACGCAAGGCTCACTGGGATTATATATAAATTAGTAAACTATATGTGATAAATCAATTAACTAGGAGTAATCGAATGTCCTACAGAAACAGAACAATTAATTATAGCACATGTAGCCAGTAGCATATTATGCAGCCAATAAAAGTGGTGACTGTGAAGGCTGATTTAAAATACAAAGTCTGTGCTCTATAGCTAAGAAAAGCTGGAGTAACATGCACAGCTTCATAAAATTTTTCACAGGAAAAACCAGAAAGAAACACCAAAAAGAAAAAAAAACGTTATGGTAGGATTATAATACATTTTTTCCTTGTTTCCAAAGTTTCTGCAACTTTATAAAGCATTTTATAATTGAAAGCATTCTTTAATAATGCTTTCGAATGAGGGGGAAAAAGAGGCAGTTTGTTACACAGAAAAGAGGCGAGAATAAAGAATAAATAAACTTGGTCTGATTCATTCACAGACCAAAGATCAGAGATGGTCTGTCAAGACAAAGGGCAATAAATAAATACCTAGTATTTGCCTAGTGTTTTTATTTATAGTTTGTAAAATGTCTCTATATAAGTTATCCACCCCTCCCCTTACTAGCTAACAAACTAACACTCCTGTGCCCTTGTTCACCTTCTAGAACAATGAGCAGCCAGGCCCACATCTGACTTCCAGCCCCATCCAATCTCCACTTGTCTTAAATTTTCACAACTCAAAGAACCATGAGACCAGGGCTGTGTACTGCTCCCAACTGGTCTGTCCCATCACAAGCCACCTGGAACAAGCAAGAGCCCAGGTGTTCGGCAGATAAAATATAATATGCTCACTTTGTTAAAGATGGCGCTGCCCACATGGAAGCCCGTCATCCAAATGATATTATTTGCCCTTATGCTTGAGATGGCTGTGGGGGAAAAGCTGTAATGTAAGCAGGCCAGGTTGTTATGGCCTAAGGCTTGGTTTTAAGAGTAGGCTCTTCTCCACACCCTTGATTGATTGGATGATGTAGGGTGGTGATGTAGGGAGGAATCCCATTATGCCTCAGATGGGTGGCTTTGTATCAGAGACTTTCTTGAATGTATAATTGGATTAAAGGTGTGGATTATCTATGCTATAAAGTGGGCGGACCGGTAGCTAGATCTCTCTCTCTTGGTTCCTGAGTTCCTGAGGTTAGTATTAGAGAGGAGAGCAGATTAAGGCCATGTGGAGGAGAAGTAGCCAAGATGGCAGAGTGCTGAGGAAGAAGCCAGTTTGTTAAGAGTTTGTGCAGGAGGAGATGGGAAACAGAGGTGAATAAGTCTGGTGAGCTAGAAACCTTTGATTCTAGGAAACTCGGATAAGTCAGTAGCTTTGTGAGCACTGAATGTGTGGGTTTTGGAGCCCAGTGTGTATTTTTTGCTTGCCCGCCGGGTGCAAGCTAGAATTGAAGCTGATGGCTCACCAGTTCTTGGCTCCGTTGTTTCGTTACGATCTGTTCGAATCTAATGTGAACCTGCGTTGGTCAGGCTGCTGTGATAGTGGCCACGACTACTGGCTTTACACCAGGTAAGACACAGCAGCAGGAACAGGGCTTGGGCGCTTGTTGGGCAGATAAAATATATTATACTCACTTTGTTAAAGATGGTGCTGCCCACATGGAATCCCATCACCCAGGTGATATTATTTGCCCTTATGCTTGGGATGGGTGTGGGGGAAAGGCTGTAATGTAAGCAGGCCAGGTTGTTATGACCTAAGGCTTGCCCTTAAGAGTAAGCACGCCCTTGACTGATTGGATGATGTGGGGTGGTGCGCTCTCCTGAGGAATCCCATTATGCCTCAGATGGGTGACTTTGTATCAGACTTTCTTATTTGTAGATTGGATTAAGGGTTTGGATTTCTACACTATCAAGTGGGACAGACCAGGAGCTTGCTCTCTCGGTTCCTGAGTTTAGTATTAGAAAGAAGAGCAGATTAAGGCCACGTGAAGGCCAGGAGAAGCAGCGAAGATGGCAGAGTGCTGAGGGAGAAGCCAGTTTGAGCAGAGTTTGTGCAGAAGGAGATGGGGAACAGAGGTGAATAAGTCTGGTGAGCTAGAAACCTTTGATTCTAGGAAACTCGGATAAGTCAGTAGCTTTGTGAGCACTGAATGTGTGGGTTTTGGAGCCCAGTGTGTGTTTTTGCTTGCTCGCCGGGTGCAAGCTAGAATTAAAGCTGATGGCTCACCAGTTTGTGGCTCCGTTGTTTCATTACCGACTGTCCAAATCTAATGCGAACCTGCACTGGTCAGGCGGCTGTGATGGTGGCATCGGTAATGAAACAACAGAGCCAAGAACTCATGAGCCATCAGCTTTAATTCTAGCTTGCACCCGGCGGGCAAGCAAAAACACACACTGGGCTCCAAAACCCACTCATTCAGTGCTCACAAAGCTACTGACTTATCCAAGTTTCCTAGAATCAAAGATTTCTAGCTCACCAGACTTATTCACCTCTGTTCCCCATCTCCTTCTGCACAAACTCTGCTCAAACTGGCTTCTCCCTCAGCACTCTGCCACCTTGGCTGCTTCATCTCCTCCACCTGGCCTTAATCTGCTCTCCTCTCTAATACCTCAGGAACCAAAAGAGATCAAACTCCTGGTCTGTCCCACTTTATAATGTAGAAATCCAAACCCTTAATCCAATTTACACAAACAAGGAAGTCTCCAATACAAAGCCACCCATCCGAGGCACAATGGGATTCCTCAGGAGAGTGCACCACCCTACATCATCCAATCAGTCAAGGGTGTGGGGAAAAGCTTACTCTTAAAACCAAGCCTTAGGCTATAACGACCCAGCCTGCCCACAGCCTGTCCCCAAACACACATTAATATCAACAAACTTCCATGTGGGCAGCACCATCTTTAACAAAGTGAGCATATTATATTTTATCTGCCCAACAGCGCTCCATGCTGGGAACCCTGGAACCACCAGGCTGCTGCTCCCTGGTGCTGGGTCCTAAGCTCTCTTCCCTCTCAATTCTCCTCTTCCTGGGTGTAAAGCCAGTAGCCAAGGCCACCATCACAGCAGCCTGACCTGTGCAGGTTCGCATTAGATTCAAACAGTCGGTAATGAAACAATGGAGCCAAAAACTGGTGAGCCATCAGCTTTAATTCTAGCTTGCACCTGGCGGGCAAGCAAAAACACACACTGGGCTCCAAAATCCACTCATTCAGTTTTCACAAAGCTACTGACTTATCCGAGTTTCCTAGAATCAAAGGTTTCTAGCTCACCAGACTTATTCACCTCTGTTCCCCATCTCCTCCAGCACAAACTCTTAACAAACTGGTTTCTCCTTCAGCACTCTGCCATCTTGGCTGCTTCTCCTGGCCTCCATGTGGCCTTACTCTGCTCTCCTCTCTAATCAGGAACGGAGAGAGATCAAGCTACTGGTCTCTCCCACTTTATATTGTAGAATCAAAACCTTTAATCAAATTATACAAACAAGGAAGTCTCTGTATAATGGGATTCCTCAGGAAAGTGCACCACCCTACATCATCCAATCAGTCAAGGGTGTGGAGAAGAATTTACTCTTAAAACCAAGCCTTAGGCCATAACAACCCGGCCTGCTTACATTACAGCCTTTCCCCCACACCCATCCCAAGCATAAGGGCAAATAATATCACCTGGGTTGTTGGGGTCAGCAAATACCCCGAGGAGCTGTAAAAGGAACAGCTTGCCTAAGTGAAACTTGGCTGTTTACTTGCCTGCAGTTTAAGCCTCATTGCGCTCTGAGGCATTAAGCTCTGAGGTGACTCACAGAAGCATACCTGCAGGTAGCTTTTACTGCCTGTGTGTGCAGGAGATTCTTATCTATGAAGGGGCTTTGTCTTTCGGTTTTCATGAAATCACAGCCGCATTCCTCAGTTTACTACTCTCACGTATACTCCCCTATATAACCTGTAACCTGTCTGTAATAAAGTGAGACTTGATCAGAGTCCTGTCTTGTCTCCATTCTTTGTGCCTCTTGCCTTATAGAATCCTCACTCCCCACTTAGAGTCTCCGTTGCTCGACCTGCGGGACAGGTCAAGTGGCGCCCAACGCGGGGCTCGAAGATAGGGGATCCAGTGAAGGACGTCGCATCGGGTGCACCCAAATCCGGACATTTCTCAGGAGCCTGCTGAGAAAATCAGGGCCGGTGAGTAAATGCGACGATCATGGGGCAAGAAATAAGTCAGCATGAGTTATTTGTGGAACAGTTAGGACAAGCTTTAAAGGCACGAGGAGTAAAGGTTAAAGTTAAACAGTTATGCAAGTATTTTGATTATATAAAAAATCTTTGTCCATGGTTTCCTATTGAAGGAACTATTGACCCGAAAAGATGGAAACGAGTAGGTGATGCTATGCAGGATTATTATAATACTTTCGGACCTGAAAAGGTCCCTGTAACAGCCTTTTCTTATTGGAATCTTATAAATGAATTATTATCACAAAAACAATCTGATCCTGTAGTAGCTAATGTAGTAGAAAAAGGACAAGCTATTTTACAAGAAGTTAAATCTAATCCAAAAACTCCAGAACTGAAAAAGAATCAGGAAGATCTCATATCCTTAGAGAGTGAAGAAGAGGCCATTGCCCTTTCCCCTAAGGCTAAATGTAAAATAGTAAATAAGAAAAAGAAAAGTCATGGTAAGAAAACTGAAATCCCAAAAATTTATCCAAAATTAACTGAATTAGAAGTAGATAAAGAAAATTCTAATGAATCTAGTACTAATGAGGAAGATCAAAGTGAGGAGGAGTCGCCTAAAGCAGACCCTGGGGAAGTTGATTGGGATAAGATAGCAGAACAAGCAGCTAAATATCACAATGATGATTATCGGCCACCCCCTTACACAGCACCACGGCCTTCAGCTCCCAGTGCTTTCCCTATCATAGATCCTCAAAAGCAGTTAAAAGATAAAATAGAATATTTAAAAGAACAGATTAAATTAGAAAAAGAACATCAGGACTTAATAAATCAGCTTGAAAGACTTAAAACTGGAAAGCCTCCTTCTACCAATAAGAATCATTCTCCCATTAAGGGAAATGAGAAACAAAGGCCTCTTAAATCGCCCCCCTCTTGTGTCACTAACTGAGGGACTAGAGGCATATCCGGTCACTGAAACTATTGATGCTCAAAGACAAGCTTAGAGGCATCATGCAGGTTTTGATTTTAAAGTTATTAAAGAATTAAAGCTTGCCGTAGCTCAATATGGAGCTACTGCCCCTTACACAATGGCTATTTTAGAATCAATAGCAGAACACTGGCTTACTCCCAGTGACTGGCAAACATTAGCTCGTGCCACTTTAGCAGGCTGCGATTATCTACTGTGGAAATCAGAATATGTAGAAGTTTGCAGAGACACAGCTAGAAGAAATGCTCAGGCCAATAATGGTTGGACTTTTGATATGTTAATAGAAGAAGGAAATTTTGCTATTAGTGATAATCAAATGCAATATGATCCTGGGTTGTTTGCTCAAATACAGTCCGCAGGCACTAGAGCATGGAGGAAACTCCCTACTAAAGGAGACAAGAGCGCCTCTCTGACTAATATCAAACAAGGTCCTGATGAACCTTTTGCTGATTTTGTGCATAGATTGATTACAGCAGCTGGTAGAATCTTTGGCAGCGCTGATGCTGGGACTGACTTTGTAAAACAACTTGCATTTGAGAATGCTAACGCTGCTTGTCAGACCGCCATAAGACCCTATAAGAAAAAGACTGATTTAAGTGGATATATTCGCCTGTGTTCGGATATAGGCTCAGCCTATCAGCAAGGATTAGCCATGGCTGCAGCATTACAAGGTTTCACAGTTAAACAGTTTTTAGCACAACAGGGAAATAATAAGTGCTATAATTGTGGTGAGACAGGGCATTTTGCTAGAAACTGCAAAGGCAAAAAAGACTTTTCCTCTAAAGGCAAACAAGCTCCTGGGTTATGTCCTCGCTGCAAGCGTGGATATCACTGGGCAAATGAATGTAAGTCCAAAACAGATGTCCAAGGCAATCCACTGCCTCAGATTCAGGGAAACGGGAAGCGGGGCCAGCCCCAGGCCCCGAAAAACAAGCAAATCTATGGGGCAATGAGTTTTGTTCCTCCAACCCACAACAATTCATTTCAGACCTCTGCAGAGCCACGCCAGGGAGCACAGGATTGGACCTCTGTTCCTCCACCTATACAGTATTAACCCCGGAGATGGGGGTGCAAGCTCTCCCTACTGGGATTTATGGGCCTTTGCCTGCAAAAACATTTGGCCTCATTATAGGACGAAGTAGTGTCACCCTACAAGGTTTACAAGTCTTCCCAGGGGTAATTGACAATGATTATATTGGAGAAATTAAAGTTATGGTTGCCTCTCCTCGCAATATTAATACTATTAATTCTGGCCAACGCTTTGCACAATTACTGTTGTTGCCTATGTTATCTACTAGCAATAAAGTTGTCGGGGGACAGAGAGGATCCGGAGGATTTGGTTCATCTAACGTATATTGAGCTGAAACCATTACCCCACAAAAGCCAATTATGACACTATGGTTAGATGGAAAAGAATTTTCGGGACTCATCGATACTGGGGCTGATGTGACTATAATAAAAAAGGAGTGCTGGCCATCTTCCTGGCCATTAGAGGAAACTTTTACTCATTTGAAAGGTATTGGACAGAGCACTAACCCTGAAAGAAGTTCTAAACTCTTTACATGGAAAGATTCAGAAAATCATGAAGGAACTATTCAACCCTTTGTAATTGTAGGACTCCCTATTAATCTTTGGGGACGGGACCTTTTATCTCAAATGGGAATGATTATGGGCAGTCCAAATACCATTGTTCCAGCTCAAATGCTTAATCTAGGACACATTCCTGGGAAAGGTTTAGGCAAAGATAACCAGGGCATAATTGAGCCTTTAACCCCTTCGGGGAATTCTCAGAGAACAGGTTTAGGGTATTTCTCCTAGGGGCTGCTGATTCTCCTGTAGCTCATGCAGATAAGATAAGTTGGCTATCCGACATTCCTGTGTGGGTTGATCAGTGGCCTCTGACTTCTGAAAAATTACAGGCTGCACATCAATTGGTACAGGAGCAATTGGCAGCTGGACATATTATAGAAAGCAATTCTCTTTGGAACACTCCTATATTTGTTATAAAGAAAAAATCAGGAAAATGGAGACTATTACAGGACTTGCGAGCGGTTAATAAAACTATGGTTTTAATGGGAGCTTTACAACCAGGCCTCCCTTCTCCAGCCGCCATCCCTCTGGGATATTATAAAATAATAGTAGATTTGAAGGATTGTTTTTTCACTATTCCTTTACACCCAGAGGACCAAAAAAGATTTGCCTTCAGTTTGCCATCCATTAACTTTAAAGAACCTATGAAACGATATCAATGGTTCTTCCTCAAGGTATGGCCAATAGCCCTACTTTATGTCAATCTTATGTTGCCACTGCTCTCCAACAAGTTAGAAACTCATGGACTCAAATGTATATTATTCACTATATGGATGACATTCTTATAGCAGGAAAAACTGGGTCTCAAGTCTTGCAATGCTATGCAGACATGAAAGCTGCTCTGCAGAATCATGGGCTAGTCGTTGCCCCTGATAAAGTCCAATTAACAGACCCTTATACATATTTAGGATTTCAATTGCAAGGAACACATGTTACATCACAAAAGGTGGAAATAAGACTAGATAAATTACAAACACTCAATGATTTTCAAAAACTACTTGGAGATATTAATTGGTTAGTTCCTTATTTAAAGCTCAGCAAATATGAATTAAAACCTCTATATGATATTTTGCAAGGTGATGCAAATCCCAATTCTCCTAGACAACTCACACCAGAGGCACGACAATCATTGAAACTAATAGAACAAGCTATACAAAATCAAGGCACTACATCCATTGATTATGAACAGCCTTTAAAATTAATAATCTGTTCAACTAAACAATCTCCCACAGCTGTGTTTTGGCAAAAATCTCCTTTGCTATGGCTTCATTTACCTGCATCACCAAAAAAGGTTCTGGAACCATATTACATGGCTACATCTCAATTAATAATGATAGGCAGAAATCAAGGAAAATGTTATTTTGGAAAGGAACCTGATGAATTAATTTTACCCTACACTAGTCAACAAATTGACTGGCTAATGCAAAACACTGAGGCATGGCCCATTGCTCTAGCTTCTTATAGTGGCTATATTGATAATCACTATCCTCCTGATAAATTATTAGATTTTGCAAATAGACATGAATTTGTTTTCCCTATTAAGACTTCTCACAAACCCCTAGACAATGCCTTGTTGGTGTTTACTGATGGATCCTCAAATGGTATAGCTGCCTATGTAGTCAATAATTCAGTAACTCGATTTCATACACAGTGTTCTTCTGCTCAGCTCATTGAACTACATGCAGTCATTGCTGTATTTGCTACATTTCCTAATCAGGCCTTAAACATCTATACAGATAGTGCTTATATTGCACACTCAGTTCCATTACTTGAAACAGTAGGACAAATCAAAACTGCCTCCACTGCCAGCGATTTATTTAGACAATTACAAGCTTTAATCCATCAGAGAACACAACCATTCTATATAGGACATTTAAGAGCTCATACTGGTCTTCCTGGCCCTTTATCTAAAGGCAATGCAATGGCTGATGCTGGCACACAAAATTTGTTCCTTGTCCTTATAGCACAGGCTGGTATTCCCGCAGCTCAAGAGACTCGCCAGCTACATCACCTTAATGCAAAAACTTTAAGACTCATACACAAAATAACTAAAGAACAGGCTAGACAAATAGTAAAAAATTGTCCTCAGTGCTTACAAACAGCACCTACACCACATTTAGGAGTTAATCCCAAAGGATTATTACCTAATGCATTATGGCAAATGGATGTCACACATTTCCCTGAATTTGGAAATTTAAAGTATATCCATGTATCAATAGATACATTTAGTGGCTATATTTTTGCTTCATTACAAACAGGAGAAGCTACTAAACATGTTATATCCCACATGTTAGCAGCCCTTTCCGTTATGGGAAAACCAGACTCTTTAAAAACAGACAATGGACCTGGATACACCAGTTCTCGTTTTGCAGATTTCTGTACAAAACTACACATTAAACATATCACTGGAATACTCTATAATCCTCAAGGCCAAGGTATAGTAGAAAGAGCTAATCAAACCATAAAATGCACTCTTAATAAAATAAAAAAGGGGGATGTAACCCAAAAGTAGCCTAATTCCTTTCCGACATGAAGAACTCCGCAGGATTGCTGTTTATAACCATAATTTACATCAACATCGCTCAAGGAGAAGTGGGCTTACAAGCACCGGTAAGTAAGAAAAATTTATATGACTCTATGTTTGGAAAACCTTGTGACTGCAAGGGTGGAACTGCCACTGATTATAAATTACCCAACAATCAATACAAGACAGTTGATTGTGGCACAAAGACTGCTTATTTAGCAGCAGATTCTAGTCAGCTAGGGGGCTTGAAGAGCCCAAAGTGGCAATGTGTAAATAAACCACCCATTATACCCAGTATTAAGGGTGTACCAGGACAATGTCCCTGCACCTCTTATTTAGATCAGATGCATTCATCATGTTATACATCAGTTCAGGAATGCACCTATAATAACAGATCCTATTTTACTGCTATACTGCAAAAAACTTGGGGAGGTTCCATAGGGGGCGATTGGGGACCAATTCAGCCAGGGGGATCTCATAGTAAATATGCTCAAGCATCCTGCTCTGGCACAATAGGACAAGCAGTATGTTGGTCAAAAAGGGCTCCTATCCATGTCTCTGATGGAGGGGGCCCCCAAGATAAAATAAAAGAACTCATAGCTCAGAAGAGAATTGAATAGATTATGGAACAATTATATCCAAAACTTAATTATCATCCTTTAGCTTTGCCAAAGTCAAGAGGAGTAGATTTAGATACTCAAACTATTGATATTTTAGATGCCACGCATAAAGCTTTAAATATTTCTAATCCCACTCTAGCTGCTGATTGTTGGTTATGTATGACTATAGGGACTCCTATGCCCTTAGCCTTACCTTCTAATCAATCTATATCAAAAGATACTCATAACTGTAGCTATAGTTTACCATTTGGAGTGCAACCTGTAGGTTTTTCTAATCATACATGCTTTAAGGGTAATTTTCAAAATAATAGTTATGATATAGATGTAGGTTTTATAACATTTAATAATTGCAGTAGATTTATAACCTATAATGTATCTATATGTCCTACCAGAGGAGCGGTTTTTGTCTGTGGTGGAAATTTAGCTTATCCAACTTTGCCTCAGAATTGGACAGGCATCTGTGCTTTGGCCACCTTATTACCAGATATTGATGTCATCTCTGGAGACGAACCAGTTCCTATTCCTAGTTATGATTATTTAGCAGGATGCTCAAAAAGAGCTGTACAATTTATTCCCCTCTTAGTAGGATTAGGGATATCTGGCGCACTTGCCGCTGGAACAGCAGGGTTAGGAATGTCTGTGAAGTTATCCCGTCAATTAATAGATGATGTTCAAGCGCTTTCTAGCACTATCCAAGACCTACAAGATCAGATAGATTCTCTTGCGGAGGTAGTCCTCCAGAATAGAAGAGGATTAGATCTACTTACTGCAGAGCAGGGAGGAATTTGTTTAGCTTTACAGGAAAAATGCTGCTTTTACACAAACAAATCCGGTGTGGTACGTGATAAGATCAAGCGGCTCCAAGAAGACTTGGAGAAGAGACGAAGAGAATTGTTCGACAATCCTTTTTGGAGTGGACTCAATGGCATACTCCCCTACCTCCTTCCTTTATTAGGTCCTCTGTTAGGATTGCTTCTTTTTATATCCCTCGGGCCCATGATATTTAATAAAATCATGGCTTTCATTAAGCAGCAAGTAGTAGCCATTTCTAAGGCACAATAGATACAGGTCCATTATCATCGTCTGGACCAGGCCGATCAAGGCATTCTGTATTATGACCTAAAGCCATAGCTGGGTTGGCAGTCAATGACGGGCAACTGAGAGACACTAGAAAGTCCGAACTCACCTAAGACAGATCTTGATGATCGATGACGGGTAAGAGCATTCGTAGACACTAGTGCGATCTCTCTGACCTAAGACAGACGCAACCCCAGGCACTCTTAATAAAATAAAAAAGGGGGACCTGTTGGGGTCAGCAAATACCCCGAGGAGCTGTAAAAGGAACAGCTTGCCTAAGTGAAACTTGGCTGTTTACTTGCCTGCAGTTTAAGCCTCATTGCGCTCTGAGGCATTAAGCTCTGAGGTGACTCACAGAAGCATACCTGCAGGTAGCTTTTACTGCCTGTGTGTGCAGGAGATTCTTATCTATGAAGGGGCTTTGTCTTTCGGTTTTCATGAAATCACAGCCGCATTCCTCAGTTTACTACTCTCACGTATACTCCCCTATATAACCTGTAACCTGTCTGTAATAAAGTGAGACTTGATCAGAGTCCTGTCTTGTCTCCATTCTTTGTGCCTCTTGCCTTATAGAATCCTCACTCCCCACTTAGAGTCTCCGTTGCTCGACCTGCGGGACAGGTCACTGGGTGATGGGCTTCCACGTGGGCAGCACCATCTTTAACAAAGTAAGCATATTATATTTTATCTGCCCAACACTGGGAAACCCCTCAACCCTTCTATGGGGTGGGGTGCCCAAAGAGCCTTTCTGTTTTAAAGTTATACTTTTCAGGGGTGCCTTACCCCTAACTTGCCACAGCCTCATTTCTTCAGTTGTTCTGTGAGAAGCTAACGGGTGTGTATGAGTACATGCAAGTGTCTCAGGAGCAGCTTCTGGCCACAGGAATGCTCCACACCATCTTGGCTGCATTGTTTCCCTACCCCCATCTTCACCCATCAGCTGCTGCCTGATCCTGCTGCTCCATCCCCTCGTCCCAGGGCAGTCTGGGCAGTAAAGAGCAAGCTATGCCCTAACAGGCCTGGTGCAGGACCCAGCTCACCCTCCTGTCCCCCAAACCTCACAGCACCCCAGCCCCAGGCCAAGCTCTCCTCCACCACAGCCTCTGACTGTCATCATCTGACCCCTGCAGTCCCAGACCCTGCAGACTGAGAGGCCTGATACCTGTTGCTCATTAATGTTCACTCGGTCAGTAATAAATGAAGCCCCAGCAACACCCCATCCCTGACTACACCCACTCTATTGGTACCCACCTGCCCACCCCCCATGAGGAGAGCCAAGACAGGCAGTGTGCTTGCCTCTGACATGGCAGGCTACCCTGAGGCCCGAGTCCCTCTGTCTTTCCCGCCCAGAGCCAAGTATGGGCTGGGTTAATGAAGGACGCAGAGGAAGGTCACATGGACACTGGAAATGCTCTTCAGTGCTGCAGGTGACTGTGGCAGGAAAAGGACACACAGACCTCCAAAATCTAGTGTCTGCTTCTAACTGTGAAATTGGATTCATCCCCACTGACCCAGGAAGGAGTCCCTGGCTGGAGCCAACAGGTGATGGGAGAAGAGAAAGATGACAGGAGTCCGGAAACAGGAGACAGGAGTCCGGAAACAGGAGACAGGAGGGAAGGGAGATTCTGACATCCGGAGAAAGTTCCTGGCATTACCCTGATGCAGGGAGGTCTGGCCACCCTGTTCTCACATCCTTGTCTTCCAGCCCTGCCCCCTCCTATCCTTGATGGTGCCCCATCCCAGGGGTAATGCACAACCCCGGAGGAGCAGAAGGCTGGGAGTTATGCTTACTTCCAGAGCTGAGGGAGGCATGTCCAGGTGTTCTTCCTCCCAGCACACAGGGCCCTGCGGGGGGGGGGGGGGAGGTCGGTTCGTTCCTATTGTACTGAGAGACCCAATAAAGGGTCACCGATTTAAGGAAGGCTTTGGTGGGTGGGCCTGGGAACCCAGGCACCTTTTGAAAGGTCACATTAATCCCAAACAAGTGACTCAGAAACTTCTGGAACGCAGCCCACTAAAAGCTGGGACCTCTTGCATTCTTTATCTCAGGCTCCCAAACAGACCTTGAGAGCCCCCACACCCACCCTTCCCAAGCCCACATCCAGGGCACGGCTTCCATGTCAAGGTCACGCTCTCCTGGGACACTAACATGGCTATTTTTGACTTTACTTATTTTTTCTATCTTTTTTCTGTTTCTTCATCTGTTTGGGTTTTTATTTCTTGGCAACACCCAAAGGATACCAGTAATCATGGGTTCAGACCCTGGGCTCCAGTGAGAAGAATTTATTTTGCTCCCTTAATGGCAGCAAAGTCTACAGGAAACTTACGAAGCCCAGGGGCCCTGGCAGCGAGCAAAGAGCCCAAACGGCTTCAGGACAAGGTTCAGAGTTTAACCATCCAGAGTCACAGGAATGCCTCTCACCGTTCTTCCCCAGCTGGCTCCCACCAACGGGCACAGGCACCAACACATAAGTCCTGACAGCAATGGCAGGTTGTCACCTTACATGAAAACACCACTGGGAGAAAAACAAAGTGACCTATTGGTGTGCCTGCACAAACCCATATGCACCTGCAAAACTGACACACACAAAGCTTCCACAAGCCATAATGGGAAAACGGGGAGAATCTTGGCCCAAAAACTAGGAAAAAGTTAAAACAGAGAAAATCCTGTGTTCTCCTCTAAGCAAGTAGGAGGCAGTGGCACAGCCCCACAGGATCCTTGCATCAACCACCAATGGCACTGCTGGGCACCCAGAGACTCAGCTCTGAACCCCAGGAGACAACGATAATGGCTTTGGCCAAGATGAGGCAGCAGGGTGACATACTAGGAAGAACACTGCAATTGAGAAATGGACACTCCAGCCAGATGCCTGCCATGACTAGTTATGTGGCCTCAGGCAGGTCACTTTTCGTCCATGTATAAAATGAGGTAGCAGACAGAACACAACTGTAGAATTCACTGACACCTAGCCCTGTGGAGTCTGGTTATTATCTGGTTACCAGATAATAAACTCAGAAGGTGAGAATCGCACCCGCCAGTCTCTGCAGCTCCTCAGCACTCAGCCGGGCTCTTGGGACCTGCCTGAGCACAACACTGTCCATTAGTTAAGTTGAAGCTAAAATTCCACTGTTCCAACAGAAGGCACCCTCCAGAACTAGCAGCCTCTCCACCACCATGGCTGCACCATAGTCCCTATTTGTGTTCCCGCACCACATCTTCCTTAGGAGACAGTTCCCCATCACCTAACTGCTCGAGACACCCAGAGCTCCCAGCAGCAAATTTGGATCTGCGACAGTCACACCAACCCCCTCCATGTCCTCAGGTTTCCCAGGACACTTTCACCCACATTTTCTGTGAACATTTTCTTGACAGCAACCACACTGTACAGGCAGACACCGCCCCACTTGACAGGGGAGGGCTGAGTCCACACAACTCAGTCACTTGCCAAAGCCAGCCAATGCCAGACTGGAGACCAGAAGCCAGGAGAGCCTCTTTCCCCACAAGAGGTCTTCCTGGCAGAGGTCAATGACAGGGAGTAGCCAGGACAATGCTGCCTTGAGACCAGGCCTAGGTGGGCCTTCTTGCCACCCACTTGAGCTGGGCACAGGTGATAGAATGGTCTTGAGGCCCCATGTCCTGGCATCCTCCAGTCCCTATGGCCAAGGAGACACACTCTAGTGCAAAGTCAGGGGTTGAGAGAGAGGTGGTCCTTCCTGCAGAAGCAACTGAGAGTCCCAGAGGCCCCCAAGACACATTCTGACTCAAGGACAAAGATGATGATGCTGTCCCCACCTTCCAAATAGGCACCACCGTGGCTAATTGATGGGAGGGGGGGGGGGGCCCAGGGTGACACTGAAGACAAAGGCGGGACTCACCTCTCTCAGCAACTGCCTCCCCTTCAGCTGATTCTGTTGCTGCTGCACCACAGTGACCCCCAGAACGAGCACGTGCACAATACAGGAGACCACAGAGATGACAACAATGGGGCTGAGGCTGAGGGGCAGTGTGATGAAGAAGGAGAATACAAAGAAGGCCAGCCAGCCCACTGTGTCGCTGGCTGCATGGGCATGGGTGAAGTTCAGGCCCAGGTATGAGAAGATCTGGGCCGTTATGAGCAGCCACAGCAGGTAGGGCACCACTCTACGGGTGGCCCGGTCAGAGAGCAGCCCCTTTTTGCAGAGTAGGAAGAGGATGATGTCCAGCACCAGCCCGATCCCGGCCACCACGACGGGAGCCAGTTTGTCGCTGGAGAAGACCACAGTGCACATGACCACCACATAGCAGTCGAAAAGGGCTGCAAAGACCACCAGCACCAGCAGGGTCTCATGGCGCTGCCTTTTGAAGTAGGTCTGGTACAGGTTCTCCAAGGACTCGGGCACGAAGGTCAGCCGCATAAAGCGAGGCACGCAGAGGCAGGGCCCCGAGTTCCGCACAGAGAGTTCCTGAGTTCGGCCCACCCTGCGGTCAGGGTCAGAAGGCAGACTGACCGAGTACTCGGCGGAGTACTCAGCCGAGTACTCGGGGTCAGAGAAACCCTGATTCCTCGGCATCCTGGCTGCTGTCTGCTTCCACTAGCCCTGGAAAAGTGGATCGGGAACCGAAGAAGGGCTCTGAAATGTGCCACCAGCTACCAGGGCTCTCTGAGACCTGGGGAAGGCTGAGTGCTGGCCACCTTGGGCAGGAATGCAGAACGGCTCTCCAGGGCACAGGTATCGCTGATCATCTGGAACTTAAAGGACATCTCTAAGTAGAAGCAGCTCCCCCTGCCTACCTGGGCTTTCTCTATCACCCACCTTACCCCCTCACAAAAAACCAATGCTACAAGAGCCTGCGGAACCGGGCCTTCTCCAGCCATCTCCCGGCTCACGCCACCACTGACCACACACACACTTAGTACTGTGCACCCACTCAGTTTTCTGTCCTTGGCTTGCCGAGGGGCCTGGCCACCCCTCCACCCCTCTCCCCCCTCTTCTCTCCCAATCCCTGACTTCCTCACCTGAATCTCCTCCAGGCCCATGCCTTAGCTGCAATGTGCCAGAAAGAAGCTGGAGCCATCCCGGGGATCCCTGAGTCTTCCTTCAGTTTACTTCCCTTTCCTACCCAGCCCCTGGCGACTCCAAATGCCCAACCTCCAGGCACTGCGTCCTCTCCAAAGCCGGCCCTACCCCTGCGCTTACCTGTGCGGGAACTCGGGAGCCGCGTGGTCCCGGCCGGTCCTCGCCAGGTTGCGGGGCCGGATCACGCCTGCGGCGGGCGGAGCAGAAGGCTCAGAGCGCCCGGGGGCTGCTCCCCGCGGAGTCGCGCCGCCCCGCCTGCGCCATGGTTCCCAGCCCCCGGCAGTCGCGCGACTCCTCCGCCGTCAGGCCTGGGAGCCCGCCGGGAGAAGCGCAGAGCTACCCCTCTGCATCCACAAGCGCCTGGCCGCAGAAAGGTGGCGACGGGGATTGGAAAACCCCCGGCGCCTCCTGCTGGGGTCGCAGCTCGCGGGGCCGGGTCGGCGTGCGCGGCCGGACGCCTCCCTCGTGCCCCGCTGCGGTCGCGGCGGCGGCGGCACAGTTAGGGGTGCACCCGGGGCCCTCCCCCTCCCCGGCGGGAGCGCGGGCCGCGGCCAGGAAAGCCCGCCAGCATCCTCTGCCTCCCCCGCGCCGAGTGAGGCCGGCCGACTCCGGGCCCGGCGGGGGCGACTCCGGGGCCACGCGCGCCCCAGGCCCCCAGAGGACCTCCTTCCTTCGCTGCCCCCCAGTCGCCGCCCTCGCGGTAAGTGCGTCTGGGATTGGTGGGGACGCGGGAGGCGCCCAGCTCCCGTGAGGGAGCAGAGGAGAGCAGGAGGAGCACGGGTAGCCCCGCGCTCCAACACCCAGCAGCGGGCTTGCGGCGTCCGCAGCGTGGAAGCGCCGGGGTGGGCGGCGGGCAGGAAAGATGGACGAATCACCTTTCCCCGCAGGCCGGCTCTCGGAGGATGAAAGCCCGGGCGTGCCCACCAACAGGTCAGGCTAACTCAGTCAACCCCGTAGCCCTCTCCTCCACTACGGCTTCCTTCCGGCGGAGAAAGGCCAGGACTGAAGTTTCAGGAGGGCTCCCCTGCCGGGCGTGCCTGGCCTGTGTACCCGACCATTCGTGCAGCCCAGACACTGGAGCGTGAGACCCCCAGCTTTCTGCTGGAGGACCCAAGGCTGAGCCCTATTTTTGAAGCGCGGGGGTAGGAGCGGCCCAGTAAGCACGTGTGTTGGGCAGATAAAAATATATTATGCTTTGTTAAAAGTGATGCTGCTGCCCATGGGAAGCCTGTTGCCCAGGTGATATTAGTTGTCCTTATGCTTGGGATGGGCTTAATTATATTATTGTGTGGGGGGGACAGGCTATAAGCAAGCAAGGTCCTAACAGGGGCTTAGTTTTAAGAGTAAGCTTTTCCCCACACGCTTGACTGATTGGATGATGTGGGGTGGTGCACTCTCATGAGGAATCCTCCCATTATGCCTCAGATAAGTGACTTTGTATCAGAGACTTTATTATTTGTAGATTGGATTAAAGGTTTTGATTCTACACTATAAAGTGTAGCAGGCCGGGAGCTTGATTTCACTCAGTTCCTGGGACTAGCATTAGAGAGGAAAGCAGAGAAAGGACACGTGGAGGAGAGGAGAAGCAGCCAAGATGGCAGAGTGCTGAGGGAGAAGCCAGTTTGAGCAGAGTTTGTGTTGGAGGAGATGGGGAACAGAGGTGAATAAGGCTGGTGAGCTAAGAAACCTTTGATTCTAGGAAACTCGGATAAGTCAGTAGCTTTGTGAGCACTGAATGAGTGGGTTTTGGAGCCCAGTGTGTGTTTTTGCTTGCCCTCCAGGTGCTGGCTTTACAACTAAACTGGAAGAGGCCGGGCTTCAAAATGTCTTGCACACTCAGCCTGTTTTTAGATGTGTCTGAATTTACAAATTCTCCTTAAAAACTCTAATGCTCCTTTGACTGATTAAGCCAAAGGAGCATTAGTTATAAAGTATCCAATCCTGTAAAGCCAGTAGGCAAGGCCACCATCACAGCCTCCTGGCTCATGCAGGTTCGCATTAGATTCGGACAGTAGGTAATGAAACACGGAGCAAAAAACTGGTGAGCCATCAGCTTTAATTCTAGCTTGCACCCAGTGGGCAAGCAAAAACACTCACTGGGCTCCAAAACCCACTCATTCAGTGCTCACAAAGCTACTAACTTATCCGAGTTTCCTATAAACAAAGGTTTCTAGCTCATCAGACTTAATTCACCTCTGTTTCCCATCTCCTTCTCTCTGCACAAACTGGCTTCTTCCTCAGCACTCTGCCATCTTGACTGCTTCTCCTCTCCTCCATGTGGCCTTAATCTGCTCTCCTTTCTAATACTAAACTCAGGAACAAGAGCGAGAGCGCAAGCTCCCAGTCTGCCCCACTTTATAGTGTAGATTCAAAACCTTTAATCCAATCTACAAACAAGGAAGTCTCTGATACAAAGTCACTTATCTGAGACATACTGGGAGGATTCCTCATGAGAGTGCACCACCCCACACCATCCAATCAGTCAGGGGTATGGGGAAAAGCTTACTCTTAAAACTTGCACATGGGCAGAGCCACCTTTAACAAAGTGAGCATAATATATTTTATCTGCCCAACAAATCCACAATTGCGTGGATTTTTGTAGAGGAATGTAGTCCAAATATGTTTTGGAAAAGTTTTATTAAAGGAGGAAATTTATTAAATATGCCAACCACACATATTTTACACGGGGCAGTTCCAAAGTCCCAAATCGTGTTTGTGATTAATATTCTAGGGCAGTGGTTCTTAACCTTTTTTGAGGTACCGAACCCACCAGTTTCGTATGCGCATTCACCGAACCCTTCTTTAGTGATAAATAAAATATGGGGTTTTTTTCCAAATTCAAGACATAGGTATATGTTTTCTTACTGGTGCACAAAATGAGCCGTGCATGAACATCACCTTGCTCTAAGAACAAAACCAACAAAGTGCATGAACTCACAACAAATTACAGTATTACTTTATTCTGGCCTCCGCGGCAGAGGCTTCTCCGAACCCAAGACAGACTCATCGAACCCCTAGGGTTCGATAGAACCCAGGTTAAGAACCACACTGGTCTAGCCTGACCAGGTGGTGGCGCAGTGGATAGAACGTCGGAGTGGGATGCAGAAGACCCAGGTTCAAGACCCCGAGCTCGCCAGCTTGAGCGCGGACTCATCTGGTTTGAGCAAAAGCTCACCAGCTTGGACCCAAGGTCGCTGGCTCGAGCAAGGGGTTACTCCATCTGCTGAAGGCCCGCAGTCAAGGCACGTGTGAGAAAGCAATCCATGAACAACTAAGGTGTCGCAACAAAAAACTGATGATTGATGCTTCTCATCTCTCTTCGTTCCATCTGTCTGTTTTTATCCCTCTCTCTGACTCTCTGTCTCTGTATAAAATAAAATAAACATTTAAAAAAAGAAAAAAAAAAGAACCACTGTTCTAGGGGTTGGTTATACACCGTTAATTATACATGGGTGGGGAAATAACCTGACATTACAGTGTTTTGTTTTCTCCTATACTGGTTTGGGAAAGGATGAAGAGAGGGGGAGGGGACACAATTCATTAGCACGTTTATAACATCTCGTCCATAGGATTCACAAAAAAAAACGCTTCTACATTAAAACTTACAAGGCAACACAACGGCAAAAATGTCACTCCACATACCAAAAGACATTCCTATAATTTCCAGTGTTCATTTGCTATTCCTTTGTCCAGAGATACATACATTAACTACAAGCCTTCAGGAAGGGAGAGGCAGTTTCCATGGGAACAAATGCCTGCAAATGGTCCATCAGCACAAAAAAGATTTCATTCTTTTTTCACTACACCTAGCTAGCCATTCACCCATTTCCCCATAGATATGGGGGAAGGTCAGGGAATCCAAGTCTCCTTCCTTTTTCTGCATTTACAACACAATGCCATTGGCCATCATGACTTTATGCTAATTACACGAGTGCAGAGATTATTTACAAAATTTCTCCTTACTTCTAGCCCAAATCAATAAAATGTTCTTTAAGCTTCCCAAAAATCAACATCAATTCTGTAGTTTTTGGTACCTTACAACATATCAGTCTCTTACACCATAGTATAAATTACTTACTTTGGCTTTGACAGAACACTTTGCCAAACACAGGCTTTAGACATTTAGATAAAGGGAGAGGAAGGAGATGGGTTGTATTGGCTTAAAAACATGGGGCAGGGGATTGCTGAGGACAGTTACACACATTAGGGGATGGGTCAGGAGAGAAATGCAGGTTCTGGATGGAGTTGCTGCCTGGAGTTCCTGGGTGTCATCCGTGAGTGCCCTTTCCAGAACCTTGGGCATCAGCTCCCATCCCTCAGGGAATGGATCCATCAGAGGATTGATCCTATCACAGCTGTTATCCTCAGTCCCTCATACTCATTATGAAAAGCTGCCAACCTCAGCCCAAATTTTCAGGGCTTTGATTCGAAAGGTGGGGGGAGATGACCTCAGATACAGGAGGAGGGTAATTTAAATAAAGCAGCACTTTCCTCATGTTTTGTCTGGAGTCCAAACATTTATTTTTAATTGTTACAATGTTAAAGGAGGCATGATTTTTATTTTTTAAAAGGGACATGTATTGAAAGGAAAAAGGCTGATAAATACTGTTGGGGCCTGTTTGGGCACAACGGACACCCACAATGCATCATCTGTGATTCTCTCCCCCTTTCCTGGCACAGCTTAGCTCCTGGGATCCATGGTTTCCTGCTGGGTCTTCTGCCATCACTCATGCCCCCCACCCTTTGCTCCTCCCTACTATGAAGGAGATGTCTCTGGTAGAAGCCCCGTTCTCCTGCCCTGACTACAGACTGGCCTCACTGTTCCACTCTCTGCCCTTCCACAGGTCTCTTCTCTTTACTGTTGGGCAGACATGCGCTGAGAGCATGCAGTGGATACTCAGCTTGGCCAGACATCAGGAAAGACCAGAGGAGCCACCTAGCTCCTACCCTCAGAACACCTGGCAGTTCTGCCAGTACCAGGTCCACCGACAAAGCAGGACCTCAGCTGTGTACAGGTGGTAGTAAGAAGGGACCTAAAACAGGGCCTTTCAGGGCTGGAGGGAAGTATCTGATTGTGTGACTTTAGACTCCTGACAAAGGCTCAGAGCAGGAAAGCACCCCAAGCACATCCTGATCTCTGCTTTGCATTCTGGGTAATAGGCATGGCCTTTCACTGTGGGTGTGAGAGGGAAAGCTGCAACCCTCACTGGGCCTCTCTGGAATATTTACTTCCAGGCCCTACCAACAGAGGGAATCAGGGAAAATACAAATAAACTAGTTGGAAACAGGCAGCCAGGCATAAGAGTCTCATCTGTCTTGCTTACAGCTGCTTCTCCAGTACCTGGCACCTAATAGGTACTCAAAATAGTCATTGAAAGAACAAATGATGCCTGACCAGGTGGTGGCGCAGTGGATAAAGCATCGGACTGGGATGCGGAAGGACCCAGGTTCAAGACCCCAAGGTCGCCAGCTTGAGCCCAGGCTCATCTGGTTCGAGCTAAAAGCTCGCCAGCTTGGACCCAAGGTCGCTGGTTCCAGCAAGGGGTTGCTCAGTCTACTGAAGGCCCGGGGTCAAGGCACATATGAGAAAGCAATCAATGAACAACTAAGGTGTCGCAACGGCAATAAAAAAACTGATGATTAATGCTTCTCATCTCTCTCCATTCCTGTCTCTGTCCCTGTCTATCCCACTCTATCTGTAAAATAAATAAATAAATGTTTAAAAAAAAAAAAATGATTGCCCTAAGAAGAAATGGCACTCTGTAAGCACACTAGCTGTCCCTGAGGGGAGCAACAGGCTTTATTGGTTGATGCTGAACAATTAAAAATAACCACTCAAGCGAAAAGGGTGGAAGGTGCCATCAGTTTCCAAGTTACACATTTTGTATTGTGATCTGAATGACTGGCATGCATTACTTTTGCAATTAAAAGATGCTGTAGATCCATCTTTAAAACACAAACACACGCATTCACCCACGTAACCTGGGACCATGAATGGCTACATGGGTGACTTGCCTATGACGCGTCCTAAAGTGAAGATAATCAAGGGCTTGGGTAGAAACTTGAAAGGTGTCCTGAACCCACACCACCCCAAGATCTGCTCAGATAGGATACCTCTTTTCCAAAGACATCTTTTGTTTATATGGTTTGAGACTAGAGATGATTGCTGAGAATGACCTGTTAGATAAACAAGAGTGATTTGCCCGCTGGGGAAATGTGGCTCCTGAATCCAGCAAACAATAGATCAGAGCAGAAGCCTGGTGTCCTGGGAAAAGAGAAGTGGGAAGAGCTAAGATCACTGGCTCCCCTAGTGCTGCCCCAGGAGATCCCTAATTGGGGCCTTAGCTGAAAACAGAGTTGGAGACAGGCTGCGTGCAGGTGGTTTAATTGGCAAGTGACTTGGGAAGAGAAGGCAGGAAAGCAGGTGGGTAGGTGTGAGGTAGAGCAGTCACTGCTGTGGGCAACGGGGAGCTGTCCCTCTGAGGCCCTCCAAGGAGCGCCAGAGAAGTCACCTCAGAATTTTCCACTGTAGCTAGAAGAGGGGAGTGTTCACCCACCTGCTTCCCTCCCCCACTAGTTATGGGTCACCAGCCAAGGTGTCTGCTCCCTAGAGCTCCCAGGTGTGTGCAAGCCTCAGGGAGGTGGGGTGGTGGGTGTCTGGGCAGAAAATGGGGCACTTGGGACAGGGAGGCAAGCTGCCTCCAGGGTGTCCCTGAAGCAGGGACAGTGTAGACAGGCAGACTGAGAGGGTATGGCACACGACACTGAAGTGTCCCATATAGGGCCCAGGCCCTAGTCGACTCCAGCCTGCTCAGAGGGCTGGACTGTATCACCCAGAGGAGAGACATGTGGCACAGTGGAAAGAGCAGGCCCTCCTTAGCGAGGAAATCCAGCCCTGTGCACCGGCCTTGATGCCACGTGGGACCTCAGACAGATCATTCAGCCTCCCAGACCTCAGTGTGCTTGTGGTGTCATGACATAGCGCTAACCCCTGGACAGGGTCATTGGGAGGAAGAAGGGATTAATGGGAACCCGAGTGGTTGGCAATTCTCCACAGAACAAGTCAAGTGGAAATTACTGTCCATCTCACGGCTGGTTTCCTGAGCGGCTCTGGCCATTTCTGACACGGACAGGGCTGGCTTGGGGTACCACCTCCCTCAGGCCCTCTCTGTGGTTCTGCTGCCATCTTCCTCTCTGATGCTGTTGACCTGTCTTCCACATCTGTGTCCCTGTGTCTAGCTCTGTGTCTCTTGGTGCTTCTGCCTCCAGTTTGGGTTTTCCTGACTCTGCCTGGGCCACTTGTCAGGCCACTATGTGTGTATGTGTTTAGCATTTGGGAGGAGGGATGTGTGAGTGGGTGTGTTTATGTGTTATGTGTGAGTTTGTGAGTGTTGTATATGAGCTTTTGTGTGAAATGTGTCAGTGCGTGTGTGTAATCCATGTGTAATTATGTGTACAATTGTATGATCAGTGTGCATGTAAGCATGTGTGCAATGTGTGAGCATGTGTGATGAGTGTGTGTGCACACACTCAGAGCACAGCCTCACTGCCCTGTCCCTTGCAGGTCCATTTATGGCTTCCCTTCCTCCCCATCTCCAGCTGTCCTACCCATCTGCACAGGCCTGGGCCCGTGCCCCTAGGGCACAGGGAAGACCTTATCCTGGGCTGGGCAGATTCTGGGTCTGTCCATGGCTGGAGCCAATCTCAGGAGCAGGACCAGGGCCCCTGTGCTTCATGATGGGTGAGAATGAGTGTTAGCTGTGCCCATTTCCTGGGGGATCCTGCCTTCTGGGCACTGGGGGTTATGTTCTCTCCTTTAGTTGTAAGGTACAACCAATGTCCCTGGGTTTTTACAGATGAGGAGAAAAACTAGGGCCCAGTGATGTGAGGTAACTGGCTCCTGGCCCCACAGCTAGGAGGAGGCAGAGGGAGGGTGGATTTCGTGTGCACTGACCACACACAAGTCTAGCTTGAGCACAGGAAGCTTCCTTCCTCTGGTCAGTTACTGCTTCTCCAACCAATGGGACACTACACTCGGCTAATTGATACCAGGGAAACCTGGAGAATTGTGGCTTTCTGGATGTTAGAACTGAAATTCAAAACATCATTCTACTCCAGCCCAGACCGGGAGGCTGCGGCCCAGACAGGTCACATTGGGGGAGAAGACACACACCTATGGAACGTGAAGCTACATGTGAGTGCTGAGTAATCACGAAGCCTCTGAGGAAATGTCACGTTTCCAAAAGCACTCAAACCGGGCTCTCTGAGAAGAGGCACCATAGAAATATGTGCTAACAAGCCCTGCCCAGCCTGCTGGGGATAAGGAGGAGCAGAAAAAGGTTTTAGAATAACAAGACAAGGCTGGAAAATGTCCAGGCGGGAGGAGATGGAGCTTCCACCTCCACTGTCCTTCTCATGGGTGGAAAGTCACCAATGCACAGAAGAGTGAGGCTGAGACCCCTGGTGGGGGTTGATGCTGGAGGGGCTTAGAGAAGGCATGTGAAGACCCCCCAATGCAGAGAAAAACAATTACTATCTTAACAGCTGCTCCTCCCCTCTGCCCCCATCTCAGAAATCACCCGTGACCCTGCCTTCCTGTCACCTCCCCTTGCCCATTCTCTATATCCCAACCGGCACAACTGTTCTATATCCAAACCTAGTCTTGTCCCTGTTGTCTAAAAATCTGGTCACTAACTGTCCCTGTCCTGGAGTAAGAGAACTGCCCACCTCCCATGTGCTAGGGGATTAAACAAGATAATACATGTAAAGTCCTCCAATGTCACATTCCCTTTGAAGTTGTCCTCAAAGAACTTGCCATTTTTTGAATAGTGGTTCCAAAAAAGATAGGTCCACGACCAAATCACTGGAACCCGTGAAGATAATATTACCTGAGAAAAGAGTCTCCTCAGATATAATTAAGTTGTGGGTCTTGTGAAGAAATCATCTCCGATTACCTGGGTGGCCCTCACTCCATTGACAAGTGTCCTTTGGAGACAGAGATGCAGAGGAGGAGATGTGAAGATGAAGGCAAAGGTGGGAGGGATGTGGCCATATATCAGGGAACAGCTGGAGCCATGAAAAGCTGGCAGAGGTCAGGATGGATTCTCCTCTTAACCTCCAGAGGAAGAGCGGCCCTGCTGACCGTCTTGATTCTGGACTTCAGGCCTCCAGAACTGTGGGAGAATAAATCTCTGTTGCTTTCAGTCACCCAGTTTGTGGTAATTTGTTATGACAGCCACAGGTACCAAAAATAGGATTCAATCACATGGTTTCTAAACTATATATAACAATGCTAGGGTTTGTTGTAATTTTACATGACTATTAAACCCCTTTCCCCACTGGACTTTGAGCCCAAGGTCAAAGCCTTTATTCACCTTTGTACCTGGAATGCCAACCCTGATAGGTTGTAAAAAAAACCTTGTTGGATTTAAAAAACAAACGAACAAACAAAAATTAATCTCTTGGGCCCTCTTCCCCAACCTTAGAGCTTCTTCAATTAGGACCTTGCACCCCTAAGGCTACCCCAAGACTTGCTAGCAGGTGACAGAACCCATAGCCCTTCGCAGGGATTCCCAGACTCCAACTTCCCTTCAAGTCATCCTTTTCCTCTTTGGAGGGAAGCTGAGTTATTTAACTGGTCATTTTATTTTATTCATTTTTTTAGAGACACAGAGTGAGAGAGTGAGAGAGAGAGAGAGAGAAAGAAAGAGAGAAAGGGGGGAGGAGCTGGAAGCATCAACTCCCATATGTGCCTTGACCAGACCAGTGCAGGGTTTTGAACTGGCGACCTCAGTGTTCCCAGGTCGATGGCTTTATCCACTGCGCCACCACAGGTCAGGCTTAACTGGTCATTTTAATTGCTATTCTTATTGTGAAACCATGGGGGTTGACTGTGGACTGGAATACACAAATTTCTGTGTGTTTTAAGGTGCAAGAGAAGACTGCAGGAAAATGGAGACATGGTGGTCTCTGTGGATCATACCCCAGATCTCCTTCAGGGCTCCTTCCCTCTGTCTGCAGGAATGCAGGAGATGCCCAGGGTCCACAGCGACACTGGGACCTGTCCTGAGGCCCCTATGCTGCCTGGGCCTCAGAAACAAGCTCCGCAATTCTGAGCATGCTCTTCATGTCCTTGTCACTTTGAATATGCTGTTCCCTCTTTCCAGATCTCCCGTGCCCTCCTCATCCACCTGATAAACTACGATTTATCCTCAGAGTCCTGTCCCATATCACCTGCTCTGTACGTTCTTCTTGATCCCCAGGCAGGGGCAGCCCCTTGTGAACCTGCTGCAAGGACAGCCTGCTCATCTGCCTCTCATGGGTGAATCCCTCAAAGGTGGACAGTGTATTCTCGCCCATCCTTCATCCTGCTTTATATTTTTCCACAGCATGTTCTGCCTGAAGTGAGTGTATAATTGTTCATAAACCTTGTTTTTCCTCCCTGGAATGTGAGTTCAGTTGGAGAATGAACCTAGTCTTATTCTGTTTTTTTAACTGTGGATTCCCCTGTGCTTAGCACCAGCTTAGCCCACCGCACCTGCTTTCCTTTTCTATGGCTGCTGTAACAGACTGCCAGACAGGATCTAAACAAGACACATTTAGTATCTCACAGTTCTAAGGGTCAGAAACCCACGATGGGGCTCACTAGACCAACATGGCAGCATGGACAGGGCCTCATTCCTCTCTGAAGAGGCTCTGGGAGAACCTTCCCCCTTCCCCTCGCCTGCTTCTAGATTCTAGAGACCAACCATCTGCCTCCCTTGGCTTGTTGCCCCTTCTTCCACCTTCAAAACCAGCAACATCATGCCTCTCAATGCAGCACTAAATGGACCTCGCAGGTTCAACATAGAGATTGTAGAGCATCTTAGAAGCCTGTGAAAAGGTGCAACAGAAGGAACTTTCCCTCCTGTGGTCTCTCCTGCCCCCATTCCATGTGACCTAAGCCTCGGGAACAAGTCATTGTTGCATTGAGGCTATCTGGGAACAGGAAAGGATACGGGTTCAGCCCAGCACCCCCCAAACCCTCTCTCTGCTGCCATTGGAATTCTCTCCCAGAAGCGCAGTGCAGACCATTCGACCTCCTCAGAAACATCTGTGGTTTTCCTACTTCCTTCAGATTCAGTTCTGAAATCCTTAGCATCCAGGATATTCCTTGGTTGGACCCCCCTTTCTTATCTCACATGATCTTCACAAAAGTCTTATGGTGTAAATATAATCATTATGTCCATTTTACAGATGAGAAAATTGAGTCTAGGTTCGTAAGTTGCCCAAGGTTCCACAGTGGGTCAAGGGCACTGCCCAGGTGTACACCCATACATCTGCCCGCAGGGCCCCATACCTAGGCTCTGTGCAATCTGACCCGCCCAGACCCATTGCTGGAAGAATGACAGACTCCGCAGCTTGCCTCTCTGTTTGGAGAGAAGTCAAGTTAGCACTGGACCCCAGGGGGCAGGTGAGGGGAAAGGAAAGCAGGAGTGAGCAGTACAGAGGGCAGCTGTTCAAATCCAGAGACATCTTTTCCACCTGGTAGGCAGGAAGGTGGCCCAGTCAGAGGGGTGGAGAACCAGACAGCAGGTCCACCACAGGGCTGCCCCGGAGGGAAGGCCTGTGGCCCGGCCAAGGCAGACTCTGGCCAGCCTGATTTACATTCTGCGGAGCCACTGTCATACAGTACATGCTCTGGCAATTGCATTTATCAAGACCTAGCAGACCCAGATGGGCCGAGCATCGCCCCCTGGTGGGCATGCTGGATGGATCCTGGTTGGGCGCATGCAGGAGTCTGTCTGCCTCCCCGGGCTTATCACTGTAAGGTCTCAGGACAATGATTAATTCCACCTCTGCCCGCTCCCACTCTTGAACCACTTAGGAAGTGGACCCAGGATTCAGGAATATGGGGTCCACAGATCGGCTTCACAGGGATGAAAGTTGAGTCAGAAGCTGGGGCTCAGGTGTGTGGCCACAGTCTGGGATAACATTCCAGTCCAGACCGCTCACCGAATCCCAGGCATGTAGGGTGACCATAGCCTCACTGGAGGGGTGCAGCAGGCCCTGGGGAATAGGGAAATGAGAGGATAAAATGCACCCACTTCCTCACTCAGCCAACAGATGCAAAACAAGAGGGCCAAGCTGGTGGGATTCAGCTCCTGCTCCCCGTTTCACCAGCGGAAAAGTGAGCAAGACCATGAGGCATTCGAGGAGGCTGTGAAGAAACAGAAGACCAGAGGGAGAAAGAGTCCATCGACAGTGATCTATGCACACATACACAAGCACACACATGCATGTGCACACACAAACCCACAAGCACACTCCACACACACAGGCACACACCTGTTATCTCTAGTCAAAGGCATAAGTCGAAGGAATAAGGCAGAATAGTGGAGGTTCAGATTCCACTAAATAGGGAAGAAGGTATTTTGGAGGCAGGGTGGCCTTCCACCCCCTGCCCCCATCATATCATAGTGTCTTTGACCTGAAAAGTACAGCAGAGATTAAAGGTTCCTGCTTCCTGTGCAGGGCTGACCCCTCCCCCAGCCCTGGAACCCACCCCTCTGGTCCTTCCCTTCTCTGCTGGCACTTTCAAGAAATAAAGCTTCTTCCATCTTAAATCACAAATGACAACCCTTTCTGGCCCTCACCCCCTCCAGCTGCCACCTATGTTCCTCTTTCCTTCCGAGTCAAGCCTTACACAGAAGTTTCCTAAACAGTATTCATGTGTTCACTTCAAGATCAGGGACCAGCAAAGGTGCTGTGCAGTAGGGTGCCCTGGAGAAGGATGAGGAGAGAGGGTCTTTGCACAGAGATGCAGAAAGGAGCCCTTGGGGAAAGGGCACAGTGTGAGCAAAGGCACGGAGGCAGGAAAGTCCCAGGAGGACATGGAAATGGGGAATGAAGATGGAGAGTGGGAAGGGTGCAGAAAGGGAAGTCATGGCCAGGCAAGAATGGTAGGAAGGGGCCAGGTTCCAGAAGGTCTCGAATGCCGAGCTAAAATGATTTGATGCTTTACAGTTATTGACAAATTCATTTGAGCAAATGACATGGCCTGACCAGCCACATTATCTCAGAGGATTGATTTGGGATACAAGACGGTTTGGAAAAAAGAAAAAAAAGAGGGACAGTTATGAGAAAACGGGCAATAAGGCAGAAAATAGAAGCCAGTGGTCCAAATTTAAGTAACATTCTAGGATTCATTCCACAAAGTCTTCACGTCTCGCACATGCAAGATCGTGCTGACTTACACCTCTTGTAAAGCATATCCATGTGTTTTTGCAGATAATAATTTTCATAGCTAATAAATAATTCATGCGGGCATTGTTTTTCCTCTCGTGTTCTTAAAAAGGATGCTGTTTACTGCTCCAGTGGTGGCAGAAATAGATTAGGTGCCCATTTTGCCATCCCTTTTCCAGCCTTGCTGTGCCACATGACGGATGCCTGTCCCCTTTCTGAAAGTGTCACATTCAGTAGAATATATGTTAAGCTTTTCCTTTTGTTTTTTCTTTTTTTCTTTTTCTTTTTTTTTTTTTAGTGAGAAAGAGAGAAAAACAGTCAGTCAGGAACAGACAGGAAGGGAGAGAGATGAGAAGCATCAATTCTTTGCTGCAGCACCTTAGTTGTTCATTGATTGCTTTCTCACATGTGCCTTGACTAGGGACTACAGCAGAGTGACCCCTTGCTCAAGCCAGTGACCTTGGGCTTCAAGCCAGTGGCCATGCAGTCATGTCTATGATTTTGCACTCAAATCAGATGAGCCCATGCTCAAGCTGGTGACCTCAGAGTATCAAACATGGGTCCTCAGCATCCCAGGCCAAAGCTCTATCCATTGCACCACCAGCTGGTCAGGCAGCTTTTTCAAAACCAGAAAAGAACCTGGTTACTAAAAAAAAAAAAAATTCAGCTTTTAACACTTTCTACCACTCTATGAAAAGTCATCTCAGTGAAGTGGGTCCAGGGTGGGTCTCAGCAATTGTCTCGCACCCTTCTCCCTTCTAGGATATCTCCGGCTTTCTGTGCACCAGCCCTGCCAAGTGGGAAGTGAGTGAGTGCTTTACTCCAAGCTAAGCAAGGACTCTGGCCCCCAGTATAAGGCTCTCTGGTCAAGTTGGCTCTAACCTTTCCATTCATGAACAGCCCCGCGGAACCCACACTACCTGCCACCTTTAAATCTGTCTGGATAGGAAAGCTTATAACCCTGCTCTGCTATTTGTAGCAGCTACTAGGTTGAGTCAGTCCTTCTGCTGGTTGAGACAGCCTTCTCATGTTGTCTGCGTCATGCTCAGATCTTAGGGCCGTGAGCATGTCCCCTGTCTCCCTCGCCCCCTCAGCTTCCACCTGCATCCCCCTCTTTATCCTTGTCATCAGGCAGGGGCAGATGAAGGGGCCATACTTCTCTAACCTTTTCATAAAGACCTCCCAGAAGTCATGTAACTTGGATGGAGCTGGAGACTCTTCATCTTATTCACATTAATTGTGAATTAATGTAGCGATAAGTGGGATATTTTTAAAGTTCTAAGTTCAAATATGCCTCTAAATGAAAATAATTATATTAAAATAACTTTAGAGGGGAGGATTTAAATGTTAGCTATAAATTGATACTTACTGTTCATCATTTGTGATCCCAGGGTATAGCAGAATGACAGGCACAGAAGAGACATTTAAGTGCTTAATAGAGGAGGGAGTGCTTAGGAATAAGTGAATATATTCTAAGGTGTTAAAAGCTCAGTGACTTAACCCTCTCAAGGGTAAAACTTGTAATTCAACACACAGAACTTTTCTTTAATAAACTGTAAATGGTGCAGTTCTCAGGTGTCTCTCCTAGGGAGGGGCTGGAGATGATTTTGGCAGTTGGGATGATTTTTGTCTTAAGTAACCTAAATGCAACTCAAAATGGTTTAAACAGCAGAGAAAATGTATTACCTCTACAACAAGCCTTTGGATAGGACCTCTACCCAGTCTTTAGATAGAACAGGTCCAAGTGTAGTTATTCAGTGGCTCAAAACCATTTTTAAGGTCCATGTGATTTTCCATTTCTACCCTGTTCCTCTTACTATGTGGGATACTGTCATATCTGCATACTTAAGAAGGTACCACAATCAACATACAGGTATGACATTGTCCCATAAAAGAAGAGGAACAGCTGCCTGACCTGTGGTGGCACAGTGGATAAAGTGTCGACCTGGGAACACTGAAGTCGCCAGTTCAAAACCCTGCACTGGTCTGGTCAAGGCCATATGGGAGTTGAGCTTCCAGCTCCTCCCCCCTTTCTCTCTCTCTCTCTCTCTCTCTCACTCTGTGTCTCCTCTTTAAAATGAATAAAATAAGAAGAAAAAAAAAGTCTAAAAAAAAAAAAAGAAGAAGAGGAACAGCTTCCTTCCATGCTTCACTTTTCAGGAGTACAAATTTCTTTCTGAAGAATGCCTAGAAGAATGCCTATTATGTATTTTTGGCTAGAAAAGATGGCCCTGGACAGTGGATAGGGCATCGACCTGGTGTATGGATGTCCTGAGTTTGATTCCTGGTCAGGACACACAGAAGTGACAATCTGTTTCTCCCCTTCTTTTCCCCCCTTTTCTCCCTCTTCCCCTCCCACAGCCAGTGGCTTGATTAGTCTGAGCATGGCCCAGGGCGCTGAGGGTAGCTCGGCTGGTCCAAGCATGTCAGCCTCAGGTTCTAACAATAGCTCTATACTCAAGCATTGGCCCAAGACAGGGTTGCTGGGTGGATCCCAGCCAGGGCACATATAGAAGTCTGCCTCATTATCTCCCTCCTCTCATCTTAAAAAAAAAAAGAGAGAGCCATATGCCCACTTCCAAACCAATCATTGGCAATAGAACTGGTACCACTATGCATGGCTTTAATCACTCATGATTGACCACTGAACCACACAGTGGTAGGACAGAGACCTGGGCAACATTAGGGCTCTTCCAGCAAAGAAGAACGGAGGAATAGCTATTGGATATGCCATCAACAGAGTTTGCTCTGACGTCCCTCAAAGGCCAGGCCGGTTCCCAGCAAAGCCAACTCTCTTGTACATTTTTCCATGGAACTTCTATAAACCACAGAAATGCTCAAATTTTATTGAGAAAATTACACCAAGATTTGATTGGCTACTGAGCAACATACCTGGGTGCTAGGGTACCCACACTTTTCTTATTTTTTTTTATTCCAAGGCACTCTTTTTTTTTTAATTAACATTCAGCTATGTTCTGTGGCTTTTTTCAGAATCTGTTGGGAACTATGTGATTAAAGGATCTATAATCTATTCCACAGTTCAACAAAGAGGTCATTCATCTATCAAGTACTTACTCTGCTTTTACTCAGCACTGAAGAGACGAGAAAAGAGAAGCTCTCTGTTTGCTAAGAAGTAATATACTGGGGAGGCCCCTACCCAGCTGAGGAGAAAATCTGCTAAATGGGCCTGGACAGCACAGGTGAGTCTAAAAAAATTTCAGAGAAGGTATTTTGAGCTGGATATAAGAGTTCAGTAAGAGTTTGCCAAGGAAAGAGCGGGTGGGAGGAGATATCCAGGCTGCTACAACAAAGTAGCACAGACTGGGCGGCTTAAATGACAGTTAGTTATAGCTCACGGTTCTGAAGGCAAGACGTCCCAGATTAAGGCGCCAGCAGATTCAGTTCTTAGTGAGAGCTCTCTTCCTGGCTTGCAGACACTGTCTTCTTGCTGTGTCTTTACAAGATGGAGAAAGGAAGTTCTGATGCCTTACTCTCTCAAGCATACTAATCCCATCATAAGGGCTCCACTCTCATGACCTCATCTAAAGCTAATGAGGTCCAAATACTATCACACTGGGGGGTAAGGCTTTAATATATGAATGAGCGGTATACACAAACATTCAATTCATAAAAGTGTGTCAGGGCCAGGGGCAGCAAGGACAGAGGCACAAGGCCATGGACTGCATAGTGTGTTCAGTGTGCCTAGAGCACAGGGACGGTAGAGCTGGAAGGCAGACAGAGGACTGTGCCAGGCAGAGGCAGTGTAGTGCTGGGCAGAGAGCAGGAGCCCTGAGAAGTCAGGCCCCAGTTCAAATCCAGGTTCCACTCTTAAAAACGCTCCTCAGAGGAAGTTTGTTTCCATAGATCCAATTAGAAAGATCCCAGGGAGTGCCTGACCTGTGGTGGCGCAGTGGATAAAGCGTCGACCTGGGAACACTGAGGTCGCCAGTTCAAAACCCTGCACTGGTCTGGTCAAGGCACATATGGGAGTTGATGCTTCCAGCTCCTCCCCCCTTTCTCTCTTTCTCTCTCTCTCTCTCTCACACTCTGTGTCTCCTCTCTAAAATGAATAAAAACAAAATTAAAAAAAAAAAAAAAAAAAGAAAGATCCCAGGGAGGGATGCCAGTTGGTTCAGCTTGGGTGACATTCCTGCCTCTGTCTCATGGGCCAATCTTTGTGGCCAGGGAGAAAGGGTGGGGCACAGGAGGACCTGACAGCTCCCCTTTAGAACATGTTAGCAGCACGAAGGTAGAGCATTTCCCCCAAAAAGCAGCAGACATTCTCAGATGAGAATTAATGTCCTTACAGTGAAAATTACAGCTCCTGTTTGAAGCCTTCAGCAATGGGCCATCTTCTGTAGGTTGATCCTATGAGACTTCCCACTTTCAAATTCTGGGTTCACAACAGTCTGTTACTTTAGGATTCTTGTTGTCCAGAGACTAGTTAACTGAATTATTAAGATCTGCATTATTAAAATGAGATAACAGTTTTATCTGAATTAAAAAGGCAAACACAATATTAGTATCTTTCTCAAAGAGATCAAACGCTTCCATCACAACTTCATAAGGTCAGACCAGGCTGATGCACTGATTACCAACTGAAAACTAAGCTAGGTGTCTTACTGAAGGTCTTAGTGGATGAGGTCTAGACTAGCTTCTAGACTAAAGTGTTCTATGCTAAAGACCAATGTTTCAACAAGTACAGCCCACAGGCCAGTGTTTGATATTTGGCTTTACTTTATAAAAATACACAACTTAAATACATATGACACTCTCTATACAAGACATAAACAGCTGTTAGATTTAACATTTTTAGTTACTTCAATGGAAAGCCAATATGTAAATTACCTTGTAAGAGCAAAAGGGTTGTTCAAGACTCTGCCTTTAGTCAATGCAGGAACTAACCCAAACTGTCCTTTTCCAACAAGTTCCATTCACCAACAGGGCTTTACAGCACAGCATAATACTGCCCTGCTTGTCAGACACATGGTTATTTACCTCCCAGGTTTAAACTTTTGTCTTCTCTAGAGGTGTTAAATGGAAAACCAACGTACAAATACTATTAACTGTGTCTTACAATTGTGCAAAATACCAGTCACAAGAAGTTTGAACCCCTTTATACTTTGCAAAGTTTACAATGGAAGGTGGTTAGTTATATTTTGCAGCTAAATTCGTGTTCAAAAGTTTTTACCAAATCATTGGCAGACTTCGTTAGCCAGATGGAGTACCATGGAGAAGAGAGGGACATTCCAGCACCGACTGACGTGTCTGTTGTGGAAGAAGAGCACTGTCGCTGTCAAACAGCATATGCACACAGCCCTCTCCCCCCCCCCCCCGTTCTAACTTGAGACTGAAATTCCCCCTCCCCCTAGACTGTTGCACTGTTCTGTGAGGGAGAGCAGTTTCTTACTGATGCTGTACACTGATTCTGGTTTCCTCTTGGAAACTCAGCTGCCTTATCCATGGCTCATTTAACTAACAGTAGATTAGGTGTCAGTTTATGGGTATGAAGAAATACATAGTTACCAGCTGAGAAGCCAATGCTGAGAACATACTAGGACGAGTTTCCTTTGGTAAATGTGGGCCTGAGAGAACAATGTGCAAGCCAGAGAACCAGAGCTGTCTCTGTGGGAGCAGCACGACCTGAGCCTAGACGATGGCTAGGTCACCAGACCAACAGAACCAAGGACACGCTGATGTGAAGAAGAAAAAGGACAATGCTGAAGGAAAAGAGAGGTTGACAGTTGAGAACATCAATTCACAAGGAGGCAGGAAAGGGGGACAGAGGAACAAAAGGAGGGTGTATTTTAAAATACTTGGGTAGGTTGGACTATTAATTTGAAATGCCTCCAGGGATATCTAACAAGTTTTAAGTGTTAATTCTTGGTGACTCAGAGTGGAAGAAATGGCTTTTCTTTAATAATAGCTGTTCAAACTTTTTATTCTTTTTTGAAAAACAAGATTCTCTATATAGTTATTTTAGCCATTGAAATTTTTCTGCTAGTTGTTACTCTCACCAATGTATTTTTAAATCCAAAGTGGCTGAATAATTTTAAGGTTGAACTACAACAGACATATTTGCACCAAGAAGTTAAATTAACGTACAGAGGTCTGTAAAGGTTTATATTAAGTTAGTACCAAAAACCTTTTCATTGGAGATCATGCTTCATTATCTTTTGATATTCCACTCAAGAATTATGGAAGTCAAAAAAAATTCTAGGACCTGAAGCTTAATTATCTTCTTTGTTTCTTTTATTATACATAAATGAAGTAGTACCTGGCCACCTTTAACATTCATAAGGAAGGTGCTGGGAACCAAATCCCAAGACCAAAGAATTAAGATCAGGCTAAATTTCAACAAGTTAGTCATTACATAAGGGTATGAATGGAAGCCCTAGAGAACTGTCCCCTATACATGCTCATCTGCACACTGTAATTGACTGAGGTGACCAATCAGTGTTTAACAGCAGTGATAAAAGCTAGCACCAGCTTTTTATACAGGGCCACACACTTGGTGGGCTGTCAGGAACAGGTCAGTGTTCAATTACTGTAGGCATGACAAAGGCCTTAAGCAACATTTAGGTCCAGGAGAACTTGGGGTTGGAGTTCTGCTGTCCTAGAGCTAGTTAAAATTAAAAGGCCAGAGGAAAACCCCCCAAGAAGTCATATCGCAGATCTCAATTCATCAAAGAGAACACTTTCAGTATTACCAAGATGAAACTCATCTAGAAAACAACGCTCTTGTTTCCTGACAACCAACTCCTTTGCAGCCGGGTGCAGCCACACAAACAAAGCTAGTCTGGAGAGAAGAAGAATCCAGAAGGTTGCGCTGGGCTTGAATTAAATGAAAGTGGCTTTTCTCTTTCAGTGGTAAGGTACGCTAACTGGCAATCCACACAGGATAGCTGTCTAAAAGTTACAGACAGTAACGTTTTAGGTACGTTAAAGCCCCACGGGGTACAGAGTGGTCTCTGCTAAAGGTATGTGGACCTCAGTGAGGGCGAAGCTAAAGAGAGCTACAGCAAGAATGGCTATACCAGCTCTGAAAGCAAAGCCGGTCCAACATGCAACCTTCTTCCATCCCTTGGAGACTGGGAGACTATGGCAAGACAACATATTTCTCCATATGAAATTAATTTTCATCATCTGTAGTTTAAAAATATTACTATTCAGAAATTTGGAACCCAAGCAAAATTAGGAAGATTCCTCCCATACAGGCTTTACAGTCTGTCCTTCCACCAGCACCCAAAGGATCCATACTTGTCTCTGGTCAGGTAGGCCCAGGTCAGGCTTGTCAGGGGAAATGGAGGAGGCAGTGGCTGGGAGCAAGGGATTCAAGAAGAGGGAAATGATGGTGAGGCGGTGTGTGCAAAACAAGAGGAGGGAAGGGGACTAACTGACGAGGAAGCAAAAAGGAGGCCTGGCTTGTTGAGGAGCACGCGCCCTTCCCACCTGTCTGCAGCAAATGATGCAAAGACAGAAAAAGCCGTGGCCCCCAAAGGGGCCCTCCTAGGGCATCGGCAGCCCACACCAGGCTGGCTGGCTGTGCCCCTGGAGATGCACGCACCATTATGGGGCCTGCAAGCACTTGTCTCGGGTCTGATTCCTGACTCCTAGATGATGGCAACCAGCACCCATGTCCCAGCTAGGGAAAGGCCTCTGCTCCAGGGCACAGCTGGCAGCAGCCAGTGGACCCAGAAGTGTGGCCGCCCACGCTTTCCTTCTTTTAAGACGGGTTTGTCTCGCCCGCTGGTGGCCGGAGAATGGGAACAGACCGAATGTCAATAAAAGGATCGCTTAATTCAGAACTGTATTTTTTTGTTTCATAAACTTGTAAAGAGCTGCTAAGAGTTCATTTAATTTAGGTTGATGGTTAAAACACCACCTAAGGAACTCATTCTAAAAGGAGCAACTTGCTTGTGAGGTCACATTAAACTTGCAGGGGTTTTGATAGAGTCTGCTTCTGTTTTTCTTGTTTTCTTCTCTGATGTTGAATTAAAAAAAGAAAGAAAAGGTGAAAGGGTCCTCCTGTCCCCCTCCAGAGACCTCGTGGACTTTTCTGAACGAGGTACCTAAGGGAGCACTTGATTTCAACTTGGAAACATGAAATGAACCACAGTGTGAAGTGGCACCTGGTTCTTGTCACTCCGTCTCTCTGTGAGATGGTCACAGGCACCTGAATTACTAACTTACAAATGACAGCACACGAGGACAAAGAGCAGTACAATCCTGTGGCAGAAAATCCATGTTGGCTATTTCACCGCTGGAGAAAGTTTGTTGGTACTCAGCCCCATACCTGTCTTGTTTCCTACTTCCTACTTGACATTTTTCAGCAGGGCCATCCGGGCATTCACAACTGCTTTGAAGGCATCTTCACTACCAGGGGCTACGCACTTGTCAGGGTGAAGCAGCACAGCCAGCTTCCGGTACGCCTTGTTGACCTCATCCCTGCAGGAAGGAGCAAAGCTCTATGGCAGTGACAGGCTCAGCCCACGCACTGCATTTAGCAGTTTGGATAAAATAATAGCTCCTCTCGCAGTAAGCATATCTCAAATAATTATTTCCCTTTCCAAAGGTGGGACTAGAAAACAAACAAACAACAAATAATATACAATGTATATACAAGTAGAAAAAATATAATGCAAAATGAATATATAAACGCTAAGAAAACGCTTGGTAGAGGAATGATCAGATGAAAACAGACAGTAGTTGGCACCAAGCAGGCACTCAGCAAGTCTTTGCTGACGGAAGCAATGAGGGCATGGGGCAATAAGGGAAGGCCCCCTGAAGTGGAGCTCTGAAAGGTGGGGTTTGGGGATGAACATGGGGTGGGGAAATACAGAGCCAGTGGGAGAGAACCGACAGAGGCTGGGAACAGAGCATGCGCACAGCACACAGCTCCACGAAAAACCAAGCAGGCCAGGGAGCAGGGGTCAGAAAGTGAAAGGCCGTGAAGGCAAAACAAAAGAAAAACCACATGTGACAAACAATAACAATAGTAAGCATTTCATGACAAAATGGTGCTGGGAATGCTGTTTCCTGAAGTTAGGAGACCGGTAGGAGGTTGTTAGGTTGTTACCATAACCCAAACTTGAGTATGAGAGTTTATTTTACAGCATTTGTGGAAGGGAAGATAAGATAAAATACAGAGGAAGAACTGGCAGAAGCAGGTGATGAGCCAGATATGCAGGTGGGCATGATATAAGAACAAGGGTTGACACAAGTCCCAGGGTCATGGGGACTCTGAGGCCTGGGGAAGATGGTGACACCAATGTCCAAGAATGGGACATGGAAAGGGGTACCTGACAGGTACCATGAGCAACCTGAGACCAAAGAAGAAACAAAAGAGAAATTAATATTATCCAAAGGGGAAAGGAACAGTTACAACAAATATTTCTCCAAAGACCAGCAGAGCTCCAGGAGAGATCGTTAGGCTTCCGAGCTCCTCCGTGAGCAGAAACTGGTTGCAGGGGGGGTCTGGTAACTGTCAGTCCCTGGAACTTCCCTGCTCTTCATTATCCTCAGGTGTCAGGCCTCTGAGAGGCTCTGTGCCCAGCCAATCCTGGTCAGTTGGCTCTGTCCCTACCAGATGGTTTCATTGCCCACTTTCATTTTGTAATTCAAGGCTCTCTTCCTATAAGTCTGGATATGGTGCTGTCTGTCACGAATCCCTTGCTTTTCTCCTGTATTGTTTATCAGAGGACCCCGGTTGGCTCTGCAAACCCAGGGAGATGATCTCTGAGATCTTAAATGTGATAAAAAGTCTTATGTGTCAAGTTGGAGAGACAGAGGTCACAGAACCATGTGAACAGTTCTTCACAGCTTAAGCAAACATTCTAAGGTTTCTTTTGTTTTCTGCTCTTTGGGGAGTCCTGAATTTCCTTGTTTTAATCTTGCCTGTAGCCTGACCAGGCGGTGGCGCAGCAGACAGAGCGTCAGACTGGGATGCGGAAGACCCAGGTTCAAGACCCCAAGCTCACCAGCTTGAGTGCGGGCCCATCTGGCTTGAGCATAAAGCTGATCAGCTTGGACCCAAGGTCGCTGGCTCCAGCAAGGGGTTGCTCAGTCTGCTAAAGGCCCGCGGTCAAGGCACATGTGAGAAAGCAATCAATGAACAACTAAGGTGTTGCGATGGCAACGAAAAACTAATGATTGATGCTTCTCACCTCTCTCCATTCCTGTCTGGCTGTCCCTATCTATCCCTCTCTCTGACTCTCTCTGTCCCTGTAAAATAAATAAATAAATAATCTTGCCTGTAGCTTTTCTACATCAAAAATTTTGATATTAGCTAATAAGGATCACATTCTCCCTAAAAGACTGTCTTTGAGGCAGGTATGGCATCCTTTCTTCCCCATGGGTGAGTCCTGAGTAGGGCCCTCCCACCTCTCTGCACCGAGGGAACAAGCCTATTGGGGGTTAGAAGTAAGGTCTGGTCCTCTGCACTTAGAATTCTGAGTAGCAAGGGAGACTTTCAAGGAAAATTTTGGAGAAACAAGACTGAGTCAAGTATGTAAGAAATATATTATTTCTACTTAAGATGAAGATTTTCTTAAAGTTCAAGAATAGTAAACAGATGATGACAATGAGTAGGCAGACACACAGACTCCCGGCTCACACCACCAAACTGGATTACAAATTAATTTAGGAACAATCAGCATGAAAAACCAACTTTGGACTAAAAGAACAGGCCTCAAAAACCAAGGAGCAAAAAAGAAACCACATCGAGCCTGGTGAGGAGTGCAGAGGCACGGTGAGCCTCCCCTGCTTCCAGGAGCGAAGGGTGTGTGTGTGTGTGTGTGTGTGGCTGAGAGCCCAGAAGGGCTCTCATCACAAGGAGAGAGACCCTGAGAGATGGGGGCCCTCAGTCTCAGAACCAGAGACCCAGCCTAGAAATCCAGAGACCGATGGAGACAGATGGAAAGTATTGAGAGAGGGGGGAGGAGAGCAAAGATCTGTGAGTGGGAAGAGGCAGGGGTGCCTTAAGGGACAGAGCAGAAAATATCACTCACAGCCACTTACCTGGGGCCCTGGGGAGGAGGAGGAGGGCTGAGAGGACAGGCTTATCTTCCAAAAGGAAAGTGGGAAGAGCAAGACAGATGGTGAGGGGCAGAGGAATGCCTAGGATGACCTGAGAAACTGAATCATCCAGTGCGGAGGCGGCCATAGCTGGGAGAGGAGTTGCTCCCTCCACACAGCACAAGCCTGAAGTGGTTCAGGGTGACCCACCTCCAGAAAGCTCTCCAGCTCCAATCAGAACAAAAGACACAGCTGAAAGCAGGAGGTGGTGAGGAGGGGTAGTAACTCAGGTCCCCATGGAGATCTGAGATACACCTCTCCCTACTAAAGCAGAGAAAGCACCCGGGAGAGCAGCTGGCAGAGTCTCAGAGGTTACAGCCACCACATTCCTTTCAAATACACTTTCAAATAAGCCCCCTGCTGAGATCAGTAAACAAGATTACTACTAAGTTTAAAAAACTGAGAAGTAAACAAACAAATCAAGACTTCAAAGTGTCTCTTCTACTAGGTAAGGAGACCACAACTGGAACTAGCCTACAAGCCATACACAGAACAATGGGAAGGTAGAGAAACTTAAGTCATATGCTTCAACAAGACAAATCATCAGAAAAAGTCCTGGATAAATCAGAAATAATCAAATTACCGGATGCAGAGTATAAAATAATGACTTTTAGGATGCTTAAGGATCTCAAAGCTACAATGGATGGACTTAATAAACACCTCAATAAAGAAATTGTAAGCATCAAACAGGACATGGAAATCATAAAGAAGAACCAGACAGAAATGACAAACACATTATCAGAAATGAAGACTACACTAGAAGGAATTAAAAGCAGGCTGGATGAAGCCGAGGATCAAATCAGCGACTTAGAGGACAGGATAAGCAAAAGCATGGAAGCAGAATAGCAAAAAGAGAATAGGATCAAAAAGTCTGAGGAAACTCTAAGAGAGCTCTGTGACACATGAAGAAAAACAATATCTGCATAATAGAGGTTTCTGGAGGAGAAAAGAAAGAACAAGGAATAGAGAAACTGCATGAAAAAATTATAGCTGAAAATTTCCCTAAATTGATGCAAGAAAGAGTCACACAGGTTCAAGAAGCAGAGAGAACCCCATTACAAATAAACCCAAAGAAACCCACACCAAGACACATTATAATCAAAACACCAAAGCTAAGAGATAAAGAAAGAATATTAAAAGCTGAAGAGAAAAACAGTCAATCACCTACAAAGGAGCCCACATAAGAATGACATCCGACTTTTCAACAGAAACACTTGCGGCCAGGAGGGAATGGCAAGAAATATTCAAAGTAATGCAGAACAAGAACCTACAACCAAGACTTCTTTATTCAGCAAGATTATCGTTTAAAATTGAAGGAGATATTGCCTGACCTGTGGTGGCAATAAAGCATTGACCTAGAACACTGAGGTTGTAGGTTGAACACCCAAAACGATGGGCTTGCCTGGTCAAGGCACATATGGGAGTTGATGCTTCCTGCTCCTCCCCATCTCTCGTCCTCTCCCCCACCCTACTCTCTGAAAATAAAATTGAATAAATAAAGTCTTTAAATGATTTTAAAAAAATTGAAGGAGAAGTAAAAAGCTTTCTAGACAAAAAAAACTCAAGGAATTCATCACACCAAAGCAACACTGCAAGAAATGTTAAGGGGGCCTGCTGTAAGACAGAACAAACCAAGGGGAAAAGAACTATATATATATATATATATATATATATATATAAAGGAATGTAGGCTAAAAGAAAAAAATGTCAATAAACACCTACATATCAATAATAACCTTAAATGTGCCTAACCAGGCAGTGACGCAGTGGATAAAGCGTCAGAACTAGAATGCAGAGGATCCAGGTTCGAGACCCCGAGGGCACCAGCTTGAGCACGGGCCCATCTGGCTTGAGCAAAAGCTCGCCAGCTTGGACCCACGGTCACTGGCTCCAGCAAGTGGTTGCTCGGTCTGCTGAAGGCCCACGGTCAAGGCACATATGAGAGAGCAATCAATGAACAACTAAGGTGTCACAACAAAAAACTGATGATTGATGCTTCTCATCTCTCTCCATTCCTGTCTGTCTGTCCCTATCTATCCCTCTCTCTGACTCTCTATCTGTCCCTGTAAAAAAATTAAAAAAAAAAAGCCTGACCAGGTAGTGGCACAGTGGATGGAGCGTCGGGCTGGGATGCAGAGGACCCAGGTTCAAGACCCGGAGGTCGCCAGCTTGAGCACGGGCCCATCTGGCTTGAGCAAAAAGCTCGCCAGCTTGGACCCAAGGTCGCTGGCTCCAGCAAGGGGTTGCTCAGTCTGCTGAAGACCCGCGGTCAAGGTACATGTGAGAAAGCAATCAATGAACAACTATGGTGTCGCAAGGGCAACGAGAAACTAATGATTGATGCTTCTCACCTCTCTCCGTTCCTGTCTGTCTGTCCCTATCTATCCCTCTGTCTTGACTCTCTCTCTGTCCCTGTAAAAACATAAAAAATTTAAGAGAAAAAAAATTCTAAAAACTGATTATTGATGCTTCTCATCTCTCTCTGTTTCTGTCTGTCTGTCCCTGTTTATCCCTCTCTCTGATTCTCTCTCTGTCCCTGTAAAAAATTTAAAAAATTAAAAATAAAAAAATACAAGTTAATTTTATGCTATGTGCACAGGGCCAGCTAAAGGCCTTCATGTGTTTAAAGCATCCTCAGTAATCTTGGCAACTGGAGGGTGACCAAATAACTGTCTTTCTCTTCCCTTTCCCTCTTTCCTTCTGGATGTAAAGATATGCGATGAGAGCAAAATGGAGAAGAGATACTTAATGCTGTTGAGATGTACCTTTTTTTGGGGGGTGGAAATCAAGGTGAAAAGGTAGAAAGGGAGAACCATGGAAAGGAAAGCTATGGTGCAGAATAAAAATATCTGAGAACTCATAAATTATAATGTGCATAGTAACAGTAGTATTACCTGATAAAAAGTTATGTAAACAACAAAAGTTCTTAAGAGAATAGACCACAACAGTTCTCATTACAATGAAAACCTTGTCGCCTGACCAGGCGGTGGCACAGTGGATAGAGCGTCGGACCCCAAGCTCGCCAGCTTGAGCGCGGGCCCATCTGGCTTGAGCAAAAGCTCGCCAGCTTGGACGCAACGTTGCTGGCTCCAGTAAGGGGTGGCTCGGTCTGCTGAAGGCCCACGGTCAAGGCACTTGTGAGAAAGCAATCAATGAACAACTATGGTGTCGCAACGGCAATGAAAAACTAATGATTGATGCTTTTCACCTCTCTCGGTTCCTGTCTGTCTGTCCCTGTCTGTCCCTCTCTCTAAATCTCTCTGTCCCTGTAAAAAAAAAAAAAAACTTGTCTTTTTTTCTGTATGTGATAATGGCTATTAACTAAACTTGTGGTAGCTGATGCACAAGGTATGTAAGTCAAATCATTAGGCTGTACACCTTAAACTCATACAATGCTGTATGTGAATTATATTTCAATAAAACTAGAAGTTATATAACCATAATGAATGACGATTAATTCTTGCACAAGTAACAAAGAGTAGTGATTGTATTTCCTTGTCTCCCAAATAATCCTTTTGGCTAAAAGAAAGTAACATAAATACACACAGATGAGAAACTAGCAGGATTTTGAGAGAGAAAGACAGACAGACACACACAGTATTCAGGGTCAAGAACCAATTCTTCCACTAACTCTTGAAGTTCCTGAACGTGTTTAGTCCCAATTTCCCAGCTATAAAATGAAATGTTTGGACAAGCTGATTACTAACATTCTTTCCTCCTCTAAAATTCTATAATTTATGAATTCTCTTTCATAAGGTATTTTTTAAGGTTACACTAACTATAAGCCTCTTATTCAACAGAAGCAGAACATACCGTTTCAGAAAGTATTTATGCATAACACTACAAAGAAACAACTTTGTTCCTTTGATATTCAGTTAATTCAGTGAAAGAGAATTATTAAGCCCTCTATTTTCACACATATTTATATTTCTAGACAATTACAAGAAGATATATTGTATCTATAATTTTGACAATTGAGTCTTTCTAATAAAACTCAGTACTAACATCATAGAGCACTGCTTACCTTGAAGCCCCAGGTTTGACTCCCAGCATGTTCCAACTGTCTTTACTACTTCGAATTCTGCGAATGGTGTCTGCTTGTTCTTTGGTGAAACTAACACTGCTATTTGTGATAGGACGTTTCCCGCCATTTTCACATAATTCAACTATGGATGCATAAAAGGTCTAAAAAAAAGACAAAACACATCCCACAGTAGAACTGATTTTGTGAAAATATAAATTTCTTTTAAATATCAACTTAAAGATTTTAATATAGTCCAATTACTCTTGAAATTCATAATAAAACAAGTATTTCAGAGGTAAAGGAAAATATCAAAGAAGTAAAGGAAAACATACTCTTAATGAGTGAAGAGATAGAGAATCTCAGCAGAGAATTGGGAACTATGCAAAAGAACCAAGTGCAAATTCTAGAACTGAAAAGTACTGAATTAAAAATTCAATGGATGCCTGACCAGGTGGTGGCGCAGTGGATAGAGCATCGGATTGGGATGCGGAAGACCCAGGTTCGAGACCCTGAGCTCACCAGCTTGAGCACAGGCCCATCTGGCTTGAGCCAAAGCTCGCCATCTTGGACCCAAGGCGCTGGCTCCAGCAAGGGATTACTCAGTCTGCTGAAGGCCTGTGGTCAAGATACATGTAAGAAAGCAATTAATGAACAACTATGGTGTCGCAACGGCAACAAAAAACTAATGATTGATGCTTCTCATCTCTCTCCGTTCCTGTCTGTCCCTATCTATCCCTCTCTGACTCTTTCTCTCTGTCCCTGTAAAACATTCAGTGGATTTAACAGCAGATTGAAATCAGAGCAATAAAGATTATGCAATCTGAAAAACAGAAAAAAAAAAAGAATAAAAATAAACATAGCCTCAAGGATTGTGGGACAAAATCAAATCATCTAATAAATATAGCTGGAGTTCCAGAAAGAAAAGAGAGTGAAAACAGGATAAATATATATATTTACACACACACATATATATATATACACACATATATACATGTATACATACATACACACATATATATGCTATATACACACATGCTTATATTCATACACACATATTATATTCATACACACACACATATGAGGAAATTAAAGGTAAAAAATAACCTTCCCAAATTTCATGAGAAACACCTGCATACCAATCTGAGAAACATGACAAGCCCTAAGTAGGATAAATATAAAGAGAACCACACCTAGGTACATAGTACAACTGCTGAAAACCAAAGATAAACTCTTGAAAATAGCTGGAAGGGAAAATAAGACATTATACACAAAGGAATAAGAGTAAGAACAGGCACTAACATCTCATGAGATACAACAGAGGTCAAAAGAGAATCGACTAACATCTTTAAAGAGATTTAATCTCTAACAATTAATATTTATAACTCTTGGACAAATTACTACTACTCTCAAGTACTTTCATTTCTGAAATGAAAATGGTAACTGCCATACATTAAGAGTCTTCAATATGATGAAATATGTAAACTCCTACAGAATTGTAAAATACTAACCAAATGGTTAAGTATGATTATTGCACATATATAGGTAAAACCCACATAGGTCTATATACTGAAAATAACAGAAATATGGCAAACCAACATTAACCCTATTTGGTCTAGAAATAGAAGCTACTGATGCCCAATTTAGCCTGTCAGCCAAGGATGAAAACTGTCTTCTAATAGGAGGGATGACAGCTTGTGGGAAGAAAATTCAGCATAAAAGATGAAGTAAAATCCCACTCAATAATTAAGGACAACTCTTTGTAGTATAGCTACATTATTTGAAATGCTAATAATTCCCAAAATAAGATATATATTATTGAGAAAAAATTCATGCCACCACTTACTTCCAAATGGATCTTTAATTAAGGGTTGATTTGACTTTAAACTTAGTATTTAAATAGCCTCCTCCCCTTAAAAATTATTTAAGATTAGTAAATTTTAAAAAGTGACCATCTATTCAGGTTGCAATGTGAATACATCCTTCTGTTGCCTACTTAATTGGTGAGACCTCATTTTTATGTGTGACTGGCTGGACCCTACAATGATAGCCTCCTATCTCTTAACTGCACCCGCATGGGCTACAATATAGGATTACCTTACCTGTGACAATTCTGTCAAAGTACTGCTTCCATTTGGTGATGTATACAAATGTAACCAACTGTAGTTTGGAAGAAATTCTTTGTCTCAAGTAAGTGTATAACAACTGTTGCTAAATTTGATAACCATCAGATTTACCTAGAAAGCTTTTTCAAAATATAAATTCCTGGATCCATCTCAACATTGAGTTTGCAGTAGGTCTGGAACCCAGCAATCTGTATTTTGAAGAATTTCCCCAGGTCTGGTCTAAAATACAGCAGACAGATATAACTCATGCACACATATTCATATTCATATTCTTTTTCTTTCTCTAACCAGCTTCTGAAAAGAAAGAGCTTATTCTAATAAATTCCTTTTTTGTTTTCCATAATTTAAATTAAAACTTGGCATGGGCAGCCCTGACACAAATTCTGAAACAACAAAATGCTGGGTTACCTGGAACATCTCATTAATTCCTTCTCCAGTTTGTGCTGAAGTTTCAAAGTACAGGAACCCTTTGCTTTCTGCCCAAAGGCGCCCTTCACTTTCATCAACACAGCGGTGCTTGGTACCATCAATCTGAAATAGCAAATTGAGGGGCAGAGAAGATGCCAACCTTGTCCCACTGGAGAAGGGCCAGTGATGTCTGCCAACCCTTTACTAAGCAATACTATTCTTAAATGAAGCCCAGCGCTAGTACATAAAATTACCAGGACCAAAAGAAACCAAAAAATTACTAATATTAAATTTGAACTGATTGTTCTAAGACAAAACAAGTGCCTGTTACCACACTTCCCACCTTATCTCTTGAGAAAACTGCTGCTCACTTCTCTGAACACTGGTGTTGTAACATCAGCCACACACAAGGGGGTATGGGCTGATTTTTATAGCTTTCTGTAGTCCACCTTTCACCTAATTACTTCCCCTCCTCCCATCAGAGCAGAGTGTGATGATTGGGCTCCATCTCTCCTGCTCGGCCACCAGTATCACTTCTCAAGTATGGCACCAGGCACAAAAAAGGGTAAAACTCCTAATAGACCAGGTTTGGGGGTTCTTCATTTTTCTTGTTTTAGGGATATATGTTTTCAAAAGTTGTTGGTTCCTATTTTACCACATAAGGAATTTTTTTTCTCTTTTTATCTGTTCCCCAAAACTCAGAGCTGCACTCTTTCCCAAAATAAAGCTAGAAAGTCAAGCAACCATTTCCAAAGCAGTTACCTTGTTGGCGCACACGACAAATACAATATTTTCCATGTTTCCGTGAGGTCCGAGATCCTGCTTCATTTCCGCCAGCCACGCATCCAGGGCGTCAAAGGAGTCTTTCTGCCCAACGTCATACACCAGTATCACACCCTGTGTGTCTTTGTAAAACTCATTACGAACCTTCACATAAAAGAACAGATGCACAAAATCTGAAATGGCAAGTAGGGGATTTTGTGATTTTATAAAAGTATATCTCACAGTCAGTAACATAGCAAACCATGTTCTTTTGTGTATTGAAAGTATTTGCTGTTGTATATCAATATCTGCTGGTCTTTATGGGACTTTTTATAAAAGCAAAATAACATGATAAATAAAATCTGTTAGTGCTGAGGGCTTATAATGAAACAACGGCCCACTCACTGCCCTGCCCTTCCTCACCTCTACTTCCACTCCCCAGAGGCAACCAATCTTTAAGTGTTGTTAATAGACCTTAAAAGAATACAGATACATTAAGCATTTTTCAGGAAGAACTTGGAAGGTGAATGAACAATCAAAAAACACCTAAGGCGCCTGACCAGGTGGTGGCGCAGTGGATAGAGCGTCGGACTGAGATGCGGAAGACCCAGGTTCAAGACCCTGAGCTCACTGGTTTGAGCGCAGACCCATCTGGCTTGAGCAAAAAGCTCGCCAGCTTGGACCCATGGTCACTGGCTCCAGCAAGGGGTTGCTCAGTCTGCTGAGGCCCGCAGTCAAGGCACATGTGAGAAAGCAATCAATGAACAACTATGGTGTCACAACGGCAACGAAAACTAATGATTGATGCTTCTCATCTCTCTCTGTTCCTGTCTATCCCTATCTATCCCTCTCTCTGACTCTCTCTCTCTGTCCCTGTAAAAAAAAAAAAAAAAGCTTGGTGTGCTCTGCAGCGGGTGACCGAGCGCGTTTTCTCATCCTGTCACCGTGTTACCCAAAACGACTGCCGTGCAGGGTTGCGGACGACCCAGTGCGGGTCCCGTGGCGGTTCCGCGCCCGTCAGGAAGCAGCTTGGATTAATTAGGAGAAAGTCAGCTGCACCAGCAAATGAAAATCTAGGAAAAAGCAAATTCAATATTTGACTACTTAATTGTCATTGATTTTGAGTCAACATGTTGGAATGATGGGAAGCACCACCTGACCCAGGAAATAATTGAATTCCCAGCAGTATTGCTGAACACATCCAATGGGGAGATTGAATCTGAGTTCCATGCTTATGTTCAGCCTCAGGAACACCCAGTTCTTTCTGAGTTTTGCATGGAATTGACAGGCATAAAGCAGGTAAAAAGAAATGTATTGAAGCAAGATGGCGACGGAGTAGGCGGATGTACCAACTTCCAACTCCCAGAACCAAAGTGGATTATAACTCGATTTTAAGAACCACCATCTGGATAAACCAACTTTGAACTAAACTAAGTGGACTCTTCAACCAAGGAACACAGAAGAAGCCACATTGAGACTCATAGGAATAGCGAAAACGCCAAGAGGGCTGCCCAGCTCCCCGGAGCAAACGGCAGCCCGGAGAGACCCGGGTTGCGGGAGGAGAGTTTGGCGGAGAGGGAGGGACCTGGGTCCCAGGAACCAAGCCTCAGCCTGCAGTACCAGAACCTAGAAGAGGCATTTGGACAGTTTTGAGCTGTGAAACAAGTGAGGGAGCTCCCAGGCCTACAGTGTGGAGTATTAGGTCCCTTCCTACTCTGCTGAGGGTTGCTGAAGGGTTTGGGGCAGCAGGATGCTGAAACGCGGTTCTCTCGGCGTGGGCAGAGGTCAAGCCGGAGTGAGCTCGGTCTAGCCCAGAAGGGTCGGAGGGGACGCGCGAAAGCGGTCCGGAAGCTGCGGGCCCGCCTGTAATGCCACCTACGGGGACAAAGCGGGAGGCCAGGAACGGGTAGAAATCTGCTCTGCGACCCAGCGCAAGCTGGCCCTGACTGCGGGGACCGGGCTAGGACCAGGGACGGGCGGGGGCTCGCGGCTGAGCTCACACTACCACCCCGCCCGGCCGGAGAAACCGCGATTTCACATTCTACGTGCACGAGAGGGATCCGAATGCGGGGGCGGGGTAGAGTCAGTGATGAGCGGAAGTTCACAGCTGAGCGGAAGCCAGCAAACACGCCCGGCCCAATAAACCGCGGTTTGCGACCCTGCGCAGAAAGGCCCTGGCCTCGAGGGCGTGGCTAAAGCTCCAGACAGGCAAAGGCTCACAGCTGAGAGCACATCAAAAGCCCCATCCAACCCGCGAAACTGTGGCGACCAGGCTCTGACTGCTGGTTCTGGGTGGAAGCCCGGAAACAGGCTGGGTCCGCAGCTGAGCAAAGGTGCTCACCTCTACCCTGGGTGCAGAGGCTTGTGGCTTGAGTGACAGCCCCTCCCGCGGAGGAGAGGCAGAAATCACAGCAAAAGCCACAGTGGGCCGGCGCTGGCAACGCCCATACCCAACCACCCTAGGCAGCGGCAGAGGGGGTGGCGGGCCTGCAGACAGACCACACCTAGAGAACACAAGGGCAACACCTACTGGACTCCAGTGGCCAAAACTTGCTTATACACAGACAAAATGGGCAGGCAGAGGAATGCAAACCAAATGAATCAAGAGAAATCCCCAGAGAAGGACCTGAATGAACCAGATATAACCAAATTACCAGAAGCAGAATTTAGAATAATGATAGTTAGGATGTTCAAAGAAATTAGAGCAACAATGGATAGTCATTATGAACACCTAAATAAAGAGATAACAAGTATAAAAAACGAAATTGAAATAATAAAAAAGAATCAGACAGAAATGACAAATACAGTATCAGAACTGAAGACCACAATGGAAGGAATTAAAAGCAGGATGAATCACGCTGAGGATCGAATAAGCTAGTTAGAGGACACAATAAACAAAGGCACAGAAGCAGAGAAGAAAAAGAAAAAGAGACTCAAAAAATATGAGGAAACTCTAAGGGAGCTCTGTGACAACATGAAGAGAAACAACATTCGCATCATAGGGGTGCCTGAAGAAGAGGAGAGAGGACAGGAAATGGAAACTTTGTTCAATCAAATCATAGCAAAAAACTTCCCTAAATTAAGGCTGGGAAACACTCCACACGTTCAAGAAGCACACAGAACTCCATTAAAGAGAAACCCAAAAAGATCTACACCAAGACACATCATAGTTAAAATACCAAAGCTAATGGATAAAGAAAAAATTTTAAAAGCTGCTAGGGAAAAAAAGGCTATCACCTACAAAGGGGCCCCCATAAGGATGACATCACACTTCTCAACAGAAACACTTGAGGCCAGAAAGGAATGGCAAGATATAATCAAAGTAATGCAGAACAAGAACCTACAACCAAGACTACTTTATCCAGCAAAACTAACATTTAAAATTGAAGGAGAAATAAAGATCTTCCCAGAAAAAGAAAGCCTCAAGGAATTCATAAAAACCAAACCAATTCTGCAAGACATACTAAGGGGCCTCTTGTGAACAGTTTAAAGGGAGGAAAGAATAGAGCAAAAGAAGAATACAGCTTTAAAGAATAAAATGGCAATAAACAACTACATATCAATAATAACCTTAAATGTAAATGGATTAAATGATCCAATCAAAAGACATAGGGTAGCTGCATGGATAAAGAAACAGGACCCATACATATGCTGTCTACAAGAGACATACCTTAAAACAAAAGATGCACATAGACTGAAGGTAAAAGGATGGAAAAAAATATTTCATGCAAATGGAAATGAAAAAAAAGCCGGGGTAGCAATACTTATATCTGACAAAATGGACTTTAAAACAAAGGCTGTAGTAAGAGATAAAGAAGGACACTACATAATGATTTAGGGAACAATTCAACAGGAAGATATAACTATTATAAATATCTATGTACCAAATATAGGAGGCCCAACATACATAAAGCAGACTTTGATGGATATAAAGGGCGAGATTAACAGCAATACTATCATAGTAGGGGATTTCAATACCCCTCTAACAACACTGAATAGATCCTCAAGAAAGAAAATTAATAAAGAAACAGCAGACTTAAAGGAGACACTAGATCAACTTGATTTAATAGATATCTTCAGAACTTTTCACCCTAAAGCAGTAGAATATACATTCTTCTCAAGCGCTCATGGTACGTTTTCTAGGATAGACCACATGTTAGGACACAAAAATGGTCTCAATAAATTTAAGAAGATTGAAATCATATCAAGCATTTTCTCAGATCACAATTCTATGAAACTAGAAACTAACCACAAAAGAAAAACTGAAAAATACTCAAACACTTGGAAACTAAATAGCATGTTATTAAATAATGAATGGATTAACAATGAGATCAAAGAAGAAATTAAAAAGTTTCTAGAAACAAATGATAATGAGCATACATCAACTCAAAATTTATGGGACACAGCAAAAGCAGTTCTGAGAGGGAAGTTTATTGCACTACAGGCATATCATAAGAAGCTAGAAAAAGCTCAAATAAGCAACCTGACCCGGCATCTAAAAGAACTAAAAAAACAACAACAAATAAAACCCAAGACAAGTAGAAGAAAGGAAATAATAAAGATCAGAACAGAAATAAATGACATAGAGGCTAAGGAAACAATACAGAGGATCAATGAAACCAGAAGCTGGTTCTTTGAAAAGGTAAACAAGATTGATGAACCTTTAACTAGACTTACCAAGAAAAAAAGAGAGAGGACTCAAATAAATAAAATTGAAAAGAACAGGGGAGAAATAACAACTGACACAAGAGAAATACAAAGCATTGTAAGAAAATACTATGAAGAACTATATGCCAAAAAATTAGACAATCTTGGTGAAATGAACAAATTTCTTGAATCATATAACCTTCCAAAAATCAATCTGGAAGAATCAGAACACCTAAACAGACCAATTACAACAAATAAGATCGAAACAGTTATCAACAAACTCCCAAAAAATAAAAGTCCTGGGCCTGATGGCTTCACAAGTGAATTCTATCAAAAATTCAAAGAAGAACTAACTCCTATCCTCCTCAAGCTATTTCAAAAAGTTCAAGAGGAAGAAAGACTTCCAAACTCCTTTTATGAGGCGAGCATAATTCTTATCCCAAAACCAGGCAAAGACAACACAAAGAAAGAAAATTATAGGCCTATATCCCTGATGAATTTAGACGCTAAAATTCTCAAAAAAATATTAGCCAACCGGATCCAGCAATATATGAAAAAAATCATACACCATGATCAAGTGGGATTTATTCTGGAGAGGCCAGGCTGGTTCAATATTCGCAAATCAATCAATGTGATTCATCACATAAACAAAAGGAAGGACAAAAATCACATGATAATTTCAATAGATGCAGAAAAGGCATTTGATAAAATCCAGCACCCATTCATGCTCAAAACTCTCAGTAAAGTGGGAATACAGGGATCATTCCTTAACATGATAAAGGCCATCTACGATAAACCGACAGCAAACATCATACTAAATGGACAAAAATTAAAAGCAATCCCATTAAGATCAGGAACCAGGCAGGGATGCCCCCTTTCACCACTCTTATTCAACATAGTTCTGGAAGTCCTAGCTACAGCAATCAGACAACAAGAAGAAATATAAGGCATCCAAATTGGAAAAGAAGAAGTAAAACTGTCACTATTTGCAGATGATATGATATTGTATATAGAAAACCCTAAAGTCTCAGTCAAAAAACTACTGGACCTTATAAATGAATTCAGCTAGGTGGCAGGATATAAAATTAATACTCAGAAATCAGAGGCATTTCTATATACCAACAATGAACTGTCAGCAAAAGAAATTAAGGAAACAATCCCCTTCACTATTGCAGCCAAAAAAATAAAGTACCTAGGAGTAAATTTAACCAAGGAGGTTAAGGACTTGTACTCGGAAAATTATAGAACACTGATAAAAGAAATCAAGGAAGATACAAACAAGTGGAAGCATATACCGTGCTCATGGCTAGGAAGAATAAACATCATTAAAATGTCTATATTACCCAAAGCAATTTATAAATTCAATGCAATACCAATTAAGATACCAATGACATACTTCAAAGATATAGAACACATATTCCAAAAATTTATATGGAACCAAAAAAGAACACGAATAGCCTCAGCAATCTTAAAAAGAAAAAATAAAGCAGGAGGTATCACTCTTCCGGATATCAAGGTTTACTATAAGGCCATTATACTCAAGACAGCCTGGTACTGGCATAAGAACAGGCACATAGATCAATGGAACAGAACAGAGGACCCAGAAATAAACCCACAGCTTTATGGACAACTGATATTTGACAAAGGAGGAGAGAACATACAATGGAGTAAAGACAGCCTCTTTAACAAATGGTGTTGGGAAAATTGGACATCTACCTACAAAAAAATGAAACTAGACCATCAACTTACACCATTCACAAAAACAAACTCAAAATGGATAAAAGACTTAAATGTAAGCCATGAAACCATAAGCATCTTAGAAGAAAACATAGGCAGCAAGCTCTCCGACATCTGTAGCAGCAGTATATTTGCCAATTTATCTCCACGGGCTAATGAAATAAAAGGCAAGATAAACAAATGGGACTATATCAAACTAAAAAGTTTTTGCACAGCTAAAGACAATAAGAACAGAATAAAAAGACAAACCACACAATGGGAGAACATATTCGACAGCACATCTGATAAGGGGTTAATAACTAAAATTTATAAAGAACTTATAAATCTCAACACCAGGAAGACAAACAACCCAATCAAAAAATGGGCAAAAGAAATGAATAGAAATTTCTCCAAAGAGGACATACAGATGGCCAATAGGCATATGAAAAAATGCTCAACATCACTAATCATTAGAGAAATGCAAATTAAAACCACAATGAGATATCACCTCACACCAGTCAGAATGGCACTCATCAGCAAAACAACACAGAATAAGTGCTGGCGAGGATGTGGAGAAAAGGGAACCCTTCTGCATTGCTGGTGGGAATGCAGACTGGTGCAGACACTGTGGAAAACAGTTTGGAGATTCCTCAGAAAATTAAAAATCGAACTGCCTTTTCACCCAGTTATCCCACTTATAGGAATATACCCTAAGAACACCATAGCACTGTTTGAAAAGAAGAAATGCGCCCCCATGTTCGTGGCAGCATTGTTCACAATAGCGAAGATCTGGAACCAGCCCAAGTGTCCGTCAGAAGACAAGTGGATTAAAAAGCTATGGTACATATATACTATGGAATACTACTCAGCCATAAGAAATGATGACATTGGATCATTTATAACAAAATGGATGTACCTTGGTAACATTATACAGAGTGAAATAAGTAAATCAGAAAAAAAGAAAAACTGAGAATAGCATGATTTCATACATAGGTGGGACATAAAAGTGAGAATATGAGACATGGACAAGAGAGTGGTGGTTACTGGATGGGGGGAGGGAGGGAAGAGTGGGATAGGGAGGAGGGAAGGGACACAGGGAAAGCCAGATAGAGAGTGACGGAGGACAATTTGACTTTTTGTGATGGGTATGCAACACGGTTGAATGATAAGATAACCTGGAGATGTTTTCATTGTACATATGTACCCTGATTCATTGGTGTCACCCCATTAGAATTAATAATAATAAAATATATATATTAAAATAAAACAAAACACCTAAGGCAAAAATGACACAAAAATAGCAACAGGTACAGCCATTTATGCATCACATCCCAAAGCTAGCTTTCGCCAGGATGCTGGTCGTTTCCCTGTGACTCCTGGATCAGGATGGCATCTTCAGAACTCTGAACTCATAGCCTTGGTATAATGGGGAGAGAAAGGGCACAGGCTCTGCAGTCAAACAGACCTGGGTTCACACTTACTTACTAGTTGTGTGATCTTGGGCAAGCCACTTAACCTCTCTGCGTCTCAGTTTCCTCATCTGTAAAATGGGGATAATACTACTTACTCCACAGAGTCATTATGAAGATTGAATGAGATAATGAAGGCAAAACACCTACACGGCACCCAGCAAACAATGTACATTCACACCTTCTCCTTTCCTTCCCTGTACTCATTCTGATTGTCCTTCTCTGATGTTTTCATCAGAAATGGCACCTCACCTCTGGGGCATATCTACAATCCTGGCAGGAATCAGCATGAAGCGCAGAGCACACTAAAGTGGCAGAAGCAATGACAGGTGGAGTGGGTAAGAAAGAGCACTGATAGATATGGGGCTGCAGTGACAGAGGCCATGAATTAAACCTTCTTTTCAAAGTATTCCAGAATGTATTCACTCTCACAATGGATATGTAGTAAGAAACAAAGACATCTTAGACACATCAGTGATGAAGTACCTATAGTTTTCTGAATCTGGACCAAGAATGTAAGTGCCTATTAACCAGCAGAAACATAAGAAGCTATCCCCTAAAACTAAAACCAGCAAAATCAGTAAGAATGTAAGGTGCTCAAGACCAGGAGTCTTCTCCCTTACTATTCACAGTGCTTAGCCCTCCTGCAGTTGTGAAAATGGGGCTCCCATCTATCCTGAAACCCAAGCTGCCTTAGTCCCCATACACCAAGTCCTCCAGGTTTTTAACTGTTTTCTTCCTTCACCAACTCCTCTTCCCTCCATGGTTCCCTCTCTGGCCTGATACCATAATGCCCCAAATCCTGTCCTGGGCCCTCTTCCCAACTCAGCAACATCAACCACTCTCAGCTGAAAGATGAGCCAAGATAAGCCCTTCATCTCCGCTTCCAGACCCGCATTTCCAATTAGCTCTGGACTCTGTCAGCTGAATGTGCTATAGGAATCCTAAATTCAATATGTACAACAGGAAACCCTCTGACTTACTCCTAATTTTTCCTTCTCTTGAACTTCCAGTGATGGAAGAAGCAGACCGTTCTCTCAGTGATCTGAGTTAAAAGCCTGGTGTTCACTTTGCTGCTTTCCTCTCCCTTTGTCAGCAGATTCAAACAATCCCGTGGAAGCCACCCACTTCCGTCATTTCTCCGGCACCGGTCACTTCCTTTCCATTTTCATTGCCAGCGTTATCTCCCCAAGTCTTTTAAGCAACATTGCACACTGTGCATAGTTATCTTTTTAAAACCCTGGCTCAGCCTGACCTGTGGTGGCGCAGTGGATAAAGCGTCAACCTGGGAACACTGAGGTCGCCAGTTCAAAACCCTGCACTGGTCTGGTCAAGGCACATATGGGAGTTGATGCTTCCAGCTCCTCCCCCCTTTCTTTCTTTCTTTCTCTTCTCTCTCTCTCTCTCTCTCTCTCTCTCTCTCTCTCTCTCTCTCTCTCTCTCGTGTTTCCTCTCTAAAATGAATAAAATAAAACCCTGGCTCAAAAATTCTTCAGTGTTTCTCCACTGTCAGCTCCCCAAGGTTTAAACTCTCTAAATTGACATTAAAAGTTTCTGATCAGTCCTCCAACACCTTCTTAGTCTGATTCTCTTCCTATCCTCTGTACTTCAACCTGGACAAGCTCTCATTCCCTGACCATGCCCCGTGCCATCCTAACTCCATCTGGAAACAGATTCTTCTTTTTCTTCAATCTCCCAAGGTCTAGTTATAATACCATATCTTTTATGTAGTTTCTTCCATATTCCTCACCATCTAATTCCCTACCCCTGCCAAACAGAATGTAATCTCTAAATCCTGCTGGATACCAGAGCATTTTGTACTTTTAACAGTGCTCAGATCACTTCCCATCTTAGTTTTACAGTGAGAAGCACATCCGGCTGTCCTCTTCACTTGACAGTGAGCAACGTGAAGGCAACATCTTGACACACCCATTTTTGCATAACCCACTGAGCCGAGGAGGTATAAATATCTGAGACACATTTGTTCAGTCAAATGTGTCTACCATAGCTGAATATGCTATGGTAGAAAACAAAAGTAGAGGCCAAAGGGGAAAAGAATTTCAAAACTTAGATACTGCAGTCCACAGGGAGACTTGTGTATAACAGGAAACTTAATCGTGAGTAAGTGATTTTGTTACTGCAACACTTGGTTTCCTCACCTGTAAAATGAAAAGGTGAAAATAGATGTCTCAATGGTCAATAGTCCCCTACAACTCTATTATTCCTGTCTCCCCAAATAGCTTTTCTTTTTTTAAAATTTATTAATTTGAGAGAGAAAGGAAGGGAAAGACAGAAAGGAACATTGATCTATTCCTTTATGTGCCCTGACTGATGATCAAACCAGCAGTCTCTGCGCTTTGGGATGACACTCCAACCAACCAAGCTAACTGGTCAGGACTCCCAAACAGCTTTCTAATGTTGGCAGACTTGCTACATCCAAAGTTTAATTTAAAAGACATTACTTCTCAGCCTTTTGGCTAAGATCAAATATAGTATTAAATAGAATACTACAGGAATTGGGACAATTTAATTCTTATAGCAAAGATGACAAACTTTTCAGTTGGTTAGAACATTGTCTTAATACACCAAGTTGTGGGTTCAATTCCCAGTCAGGGCACATACAAGAATCAACCAATAGCCTGTCCTGTGGTGGCACAGTGGATAAAGTGTTGACCTGAAATGCTGACGTTGCCGATTTGAAACCCCCTGCTTGCCTGGTTCAAGGCACATAGGAAAAGCAACTACTATGCTTCCCGCTCCTCCCCTCTTCTCTCTCGTCTCTCTAAAATCAATAATAAATAAAATCTTATATAAAAGAAGAAACAGTGAATACATAAGTGAGTGGAACAACAAATCCATGTTTCACTCTCCCTTCCTCTCTCTAAAATAAATAAATAATTAACTTTTAAAAAGTGATGGCAAATTTTCTAGCTTGTGGACTAGAAAAACCTGTTAGTTAAATATCACTGAGGCTTCAGAAAGTTTCCACAGACCCTCTAACTTATACCACCAAACCCCAGTGGAAGCCAATTTGGTGGAAAGACATGCCCCATCACTCCCTTGACTGTCCTCTGAGGTTGTTATGCCACCTTCTCAGCAGACTGTCTTTTCTCAGTAGGCCCTTTGGGGAAACCTGTCAAGAGAACTGGTGACAGTGGTGGCTTCAGTGGAGGACAGGCAACATGAATTTGAGGAAGCCAGGGATCACAACAATTGCTGTGTGTTTCACGAACTGTGTGCTAAGCAACGGTATAACTTGGTCATCTTGGAGCTTGGAAAAAAGATGATGGCTTAAGTCTTGTCAAGAAAGAGGGTTTGGCCTGACCTGTGGTGGCACAGTGGATAAAGCGTCGACCTGGGAACACTGAGGTCGCCAGTTCAAAACCCTGCACTGGTCTGGTCAAGGCACATATGGAAGTTGATGCTTCCAGCTCCTCCCCCCACCCTCTCTCTCTCTGTGTCTCCTCTCTAAAATGAATAAAATAAATTTAAAAAAAAAGAGGGTTTGAATTACAGATAGGCAAATATTTAACATCAAAGGAGAGATCAAGGCTATTTCGGAGCTGTTTTCTCATGAGTTGTCATGGAGGCCAAAGGATTTTTCAAGAGTTGAAAGAAAAGAAATACCAACCTAGAATCCTATAACTGCAAAAAATGGTATTCTTCAGGAACAAAGAGAAAATCAAAATATTCCCAATTAAGGAAAACCAGAAGAATGACTAAATGAGTTCTCTAAGCAGAAAGGAAGTAACAGAAGAAGGAACCTTAGAACATAACAGGATGAAAGAACAGAGTAAGCAAATAGGGATGATACGATAGACTTTCCTTCTCTCTTGAGTTTTCTAAATCACGCTTGACAATTCAGAAAAAATTAAACAATGTCTGTCTGATGTGGTTCTAAATGTATGCAGAGAAAATATGTAAGACAATTATAAATGAGGAAAGTAAAGGAATATAAAGGGAAGAAAAATTACTACACTACGCTCAAACTGTTAAAATGATGACACCAGTCAACTGTGATAAGTTACATTCACTAAAAATGCTACATAGTAAGATCTATAAAACACTACAGAAAAATCAAAATGGAATTCAAAAAGTGTTCATGTAGCCCATAAGAAGGCAGGAAAAAGAAAACAGAAATGAAATACAGGAAACAAAAAATAAAATGGTAGACTTAAGCCCTAAATGTAACAATTATATTCTATGTAAGTGGTCTAAATATACCAATTAAAAGAAATGGGCATAATAGATTAAAACACATGACCCAACTATGTACTGTCTATAGGAAAGTCACTTCAAATACAATGATATAAACAAGCCAAAAGTAAAAGGACAGAAAAAGATGTATCGTGTAAACATTAATCAAAGTAAAAAAGAAATGACTATATTAATGTTAAATAAAGTAGACATGAGAGCAGTGTAAGAACCACGTTCTTAACCTTTTTTGAGGTACCGAACACACCAGTTTCATATGCGTATTCACCGAACCCTTCTTTAGTGATAAATAAAATATGATTTTTTTTCCAAGTTCAAGACATAGGTATATGTTTTTTTACTGGTGCACAAAATGAGCCGTGCATGAACATCACCTTGCTCAAAGAACAAAACCAACAAAGTGCATGAACTCACAACAAATTACAGTATTACTTTATTCTGGCCTCCGGGCAGAGGCTTCTCCGAACCTCTGGGACCGACTCATCGAACCCCTAGGGTTCCAAGAACCCAGGTTAAGAACCACTGATATAGACCATACCCCAGGCCATGAAAAATAAAAACAAACTCTTTAATAAATTTGAAAGTTTTAAAGTCAAACACTGTGTTCTCTAATCACAATGGAATCAAAGTAGAAATCAGTAACAGAAAGATAACAGAGAAATCTCTAAAGGCTTGGGAACTAAAACACTTTTAAGTAATCCTTGGTCAAACAGAAATCTGATGGGAAATTAAATAAAAACACATTGAATGAGTGAAATGAAATGTGAATGAAAATTAAAACACAATTATATCAAAATTTGTGGGACACAGCTAAGCAGTGCTGGGAAGGGAATTTATAGTACTAAATATACACATAAGAAAAGAAAGTTTCAAATTAATAATCTAAGCTTCTACCCTCAGGAACCTAGAACAAGAACAAAATAAACCCAAAGAAATCAGGATGGAAATAATAAAGATAAAAACTGAAGTTAAATGGCCAAATTAGAAAAGAGCAAAAGCGTCATAGGGAAAATGAAAAACCTAAGGAAGAAAAAGAGAAGAGAATAGTCATGAGGTTCCTTTTAAGAAAAGTAGACCAAGGTGGGTTTCCCTGGGGAGAGAAGCAAGCAGCTGAGGAGGCTGAGGAGTGGACCGGAAAGGTCACCCCAGACCCTGCTATGAAAGAAGTCATGCTACTGAATTCTTCTGTCCAGGTATGAATGTCATTATCCTTTCACAATCTGGGCTAAGGTATAAAGTAAAAAGCAACAGTCTTTTGAAGGTTAAAATGCTCTATACCGCCTGACCAGGCGGTGGCGCAGTGGATAGAGCGTTGGACTGGGATGCGAAAGACCCAGATTCGAGACCCCAAGCTCGCCACCTTGAGTGCGGGCCCATCTGGCTTGAGCAAAAAGCTCATCAGCTTGGACCCAAGGTCGCTGGCTCCAGCAAGGGGTTGCTCGGTTTGCTGAAGGCCGCGGTCAAGGCACATGTGAGAAAGCAATCAATGAACAACTAAGGTGTTGCAATGGCAACGAAAAACTAATGATTGATGCTTCTCACCTCTCTCCGTTCCTGTCTGTCCTTCCCTATCTATCCCTCTCTCTAACTCTCTCTCTGTCCCTGTAAAAAAAATTAATTAATTAAAAAGAAAATGCTCTATACCAACTACATTACCTATTTTTATGATTTGAATATCCGTTATTTCAGATAATTCAGGATCTTTCCCTAAAACCACTGACAATCTGGGATATAGGTTTTCTCTGAAAGGTTTTCTTACCTCATAGAAGAAAGGATGTCCAGCCATATCAAAGATGTTAACTTTGATTTCTCTGTCTCTGACTTGTACCCTGGAATGTTCAAATGGAAAACAATCCCAAAGACAGTCATGGTTTCTGCATTCACATTAATATTATTTATGTCACTTATACATTTCAAAAGTGTATGAAATTTAGAAGAGCTTCTTAGTGTCTCTTCTCGATTCCAGATAATCTTTAGAACAAGAGCCAGCCACATGGCAGACACTCCTGCAGCCTTATTTTAACAACACTGAGCCGATTTGGAATGAGCATCCTTCTTTACCTTCAGTTTAGCTCATGACACTTGAGTCCACACCCCTTAACTAATAAATAGTGGCTATTACTATGGCGCTATGGGAACTGAATTGCGACAAGCAGGGACGGGATAAAGGGAAACAAAATATTTTATATTCCTTAGTAAGGCATCTTAATTAAGAGTGGTTGTATTTGGTTACTATGCAAAACAATAACAAAGATTATATTTATTAACAACATCTGTTTAATTTTCTTGTGATCTCCAATTGCACAAGAGCAATAGACCATTTGTTTTCAGAAATTTGAAAACAGAGAAAAGAACAAAAAGGGAAATAACCATTTATATTAGAACTAACTACTGTTAACACATAGCATATTTGCTTCTAGTCCTCTTCTTTTTTAAAAAATAAAAATCACTACTGAAAGTGAATGAATAAAACATTATAAATAATTCAAACAGTGAAGAAAAAAAATGAATGTTTAAAAGGAAACCCAAATCATACCACTCAGAAAAAAACCTTTATTAACACACATGAAAATCACTGCAGACTTCTTCTTATGCATAGATAAGACTAATAAACAAGTATTTTAATAAAAATGGGATTATACTATTTTAAAATTATAAGTATAAAATTTACTTTTTGTTGAGTTTAATAACAAAAAAGAAGCTGAAGTGAACTGGGAGGAAATAGTGAGCTTTAACTATAAATGTGTTCTCACCACAGAAATACTATTTTCTAAAAGATCCCTCTAAGGTTAAAGACTAGAGATTATTAATAAATTAACAAATGAGAGGGGGGTTTTGTGTTTTCTTTTTAAATAACACATTTCAGTTTCAGACAGCACTGATATGGCACCCTCCTGTGGAATACAAGGACATCAGCACTTACTCTCATCGTCCTTACACTAGCTTCTGGTTTATTTAGTATTACTACTCTCTTACCAAATTTATAACGTCTACTTTCAGTTCTGAAACGCTAATTCCCACCATTGTTTTATAATATTTGCTTATTTAAGTCAAACTAATCATCTTATCATGATTTCTTCATTCCTTACTTTTCTACCATATTTCATCAAGTTTAAGATATACATTTGTGCCTGACCAGGCAGTGGCACAGTGCATAGAGCGTCGGCTGGGATGTGGAAGACCCAGGTTCGAGACCCCAAGCTCACCAGCTTGAGCGCGGGGCCCATCTGGCTTGAGCAAAAGCTCGTCAGCTTGGACCCAAGGTCGCTGGCTCCAGCAAGGGGTTGCTCGGTCTGCTGAAGGCCTGTGGTCAAGGCACATGTGAGAAAGCAATCAACGAACAACTATGGTGTCGCAACGGCAACGAAAAACTAATGATTGATGCTTCTCATCTCTCTCCGTTCCTGTCTGTCTGTCCCTACCTATCCCTATCAAAAAAAGATACACATTTGTGAAACCAGAATCTATTTTATAAAAGAGAGTGTGAGAACAGCAAAGCAAAACAAAATACTATCAGAGTTTGACAGCATCTGAAGAAGATCTGGTATAATAATTTTTATTAGAAAATTTTAAAGAGATAGCATTGGAGAGGGCATGGAACTGAAGTACATAAAGTCAGGAAGTAACACAATTGTGTTCACACACTGAAACTTATAAGAGGTCAATTTAGTTTATAAGCCAGAGAAAATTACCTTAAGAAAAATGGTAATTCATTACCACAAGGCAGTGCTTTCCCAAGCTGTGGCCTGAAGACCACCTGCTTCATGATTATGGGGGAAGGGGGTTGTTAAAAATGCAGATTCCTGTACCCCACATCAAACCCAGTGTCTCAGAATCTTAGTGGGTGGGTTCTAGTAATCTGCATTTTTACGAACTCTACAAGTAATTCTTAAGCATACTGAAATTTGAGCTCCACCATATTGAAAATAGGACAGATGGAATGGGCATCTATTGTTTTGATGGGCCAAAAAGTACCCTCCACTCCTTGCTTCTTCCAACTGTGGTTCACGTGGGCTCTTCCATATTCTCGGTGATCCCACAGCTGAGTTGGGGAAAGGCATCTGCCCCCTCCAAAAAAAATAAAAAACTTCCCTGGAATTTTTAAACTTGGAATACTAGTTTCAGTTTCTCTCTGGAAGTAAAATATACTATGTGAGCCTGGGAGCTGCTGGAAGCTGTGTAGAAAAAGAAAAGGGAGAGAGATGTAATGAAATAATTTGGCTACACTCTGTGCTTGGTTCCAGACATCTCTGAAACCCAGCTTCATCTGTGTAATCGGATTATGTGAATCGATTAATGTCCTTTTTATTTTTTGGCTTGAGTTTGTTTGAGTTGAGTTTCTATCAATTACACCCTCCTGACTCACCATGGGATGACCATTTTCTCAAAAAAATTTCAGCTAGAAACAGAATTGTTTGTTGAACATAACCACATTCTGTGACATAATATGGTGATGCTTATTTATTAGATGAATAAACTAGCTACTTATATGATTTAAAAGAAAACTGCCTTAATTAGGATATCCTACCGTACCACTGATGAAATCCTGTGCCCTGAAATATAGATACACCCCACCACTTGATCTACCATAGTCTGTTCTTGTTCTAATAGTCTAACCTTGCAAACTTCCTACTTAGATATCTGTCTTACCTAGCAATAAATATTTATTGAGCATCTATTATGTAAAAATACTGTACCAAGCACTTAGAGATAATATATACTAATTTCCCATTTGTTCATGGAGTTTATAACCTAGCACAAGACATTAAATATATAAAGATAATAATAATAACCCAAGGCAATTTATGATAAGTACCATAAATAGCAGAGAATTTTAATATTTCTATCATTTGCAACCAAAATGAGTCCTGACTGATAAAGGAGAGGCTCAGAAGGTCTTATGGGAACAGGAGCATTTTATACCTTGAAGAGACTGACAAGTGGAAGGTGAGGTGAAAAGCCATTTCAGGGGACACAATGAACAATGGAACGGAGATAAGAACACATGATGGCAGCTCAGTGTGGACAGAGACCGAGGTGTGTGAAGGAAATGTAATAGAGAGAAGGGTGGGCAGGCTGGGACCAGAACAGTGAGCCTAAGATTCCACTTTGGGAGTGTGCTGTCTACCTCAATTCTACTCTTTGGCAGTATTATTTCCCATAATATAATATAATCTCCCCTAGCTCAACCCACTCTTAATTCATCTCCAAATAAGTCCCCAATTACATCCAATTTCACTCTTTCTGGATAATTTTTTCCTGAATGTAATAGGCTATAAGGATCACAAATCAAGTTCTCTGATAGAAAATGTTCCACATAACATTTAGACTTTTTAGAGAGAATATTTCAGAATATGTTTAGAATGCTCTAAAAACATACCTGCTAGTAGGGCCTCCTTCTCTAGAAACAAGTTTCCTGAAAAGTGATATCTGCCCCTGAGGCTTTGTGTTGACATGCTCAGCACATGTACCTAACACAAGGCCTGGAAAACAGAATGTGCTCAGTGACCACCTGACAGGACCTGAGAGTGACGAATGATATGGTCTCTACCCATATGGAAAGGTCCCATTCCTATTCCTTCCCAATTTATGTTCAGAATCTATTTCAAGACAAATCATTTTAGAAGGGTTCTGAATTCCTGAGTAATGTATAAGCTGAAAGAAACAATGTACTCACTTTGTAACTCCATAGTCAATGCCAATTGTTGCAAGGTATTTAGACACAAATCTTTTCTCACAGTATCGCTTTATAATACAGCTCTAAAAAGGCAAAAATATATGCTTTTAGTAAATACTCTCTGGGAACATATACAAAATAAACACATTTCTTTCTTCATTATGGTTTCTTCATTCATTACTGTGAAAGAGAAAGATTTTTAAAAGCCAAAAGTATAACTGAAACAAATGCTAAAATGAAGATTTTAAAGAAATATTATTTTTAAATTCTCCCCTAATATCAAATATGGGTATGCTTTTAGCTAAGTTCTCAGTCCTTGTGCTCTTTGTTTGAAGACATAGTCTATTTTCAACAATACTGCCAAAATACCTAACTAAATCTAGCCTTAGCCTCCCTGCCTAGACCAAATCCCCATCTCCAAGTATCTGCTAGACTAGTTACTACTTAGATGGCCTGCTGTTACCTCAAATTCAACACGTCCAGAAGAAACTAATCTTATACATAAAACAACTCATCCGGCTGACATACTAGCTCTGTTAATAATACTACCATTTTCCTATTTACAGGTAATAAAAATATTAGTCATGTTTGATTCTGAGCCTTTCTAGATCTGAATATTTCTTCCATCTTTCTTCTCTTTCCAACGCCCATTGATACCACTTTGGTTTGAGTCATCATCTCGCTCCTTCATTGATTGTTCTGCCTCTTTTTCCTCCCAACTCCAGTCAATACTGCACACCACTAATATTTCAACTCAGAAATCTTCAGTTGCTTCTTATTGCTAAGAGTACAAAATCCAAATTTCTTTGTCTGGTTTTCAAGGTTCTCCATTATCTGACCCTAATCTGCTTTGTCTAAACCCTTCTGTGTAAACTCTCCATTTCTGCAAAACTCCCAGGACCAGGCTTCCTGACTTTTGTCATTACTTTTCCTTCTACTTGAAATAAGCTTTCTCTGGTGTCTTCAAACTTTAGTTATCCTTTAAGGCCCAGCTCAAACTGAGCACTTATGCTATAAAGATCCTGTGGTATCTGAACTCCTCCAGCACCTTAGTTTGCCGTCAGTTACACACTCCCTTGTATTGTCAATTACATTGTAACAAGTGTATGTTTACCTTCTCTCTTCAGCTAGACAGTAAATGAGTGAAGGCAATCTGTAGTATTTTTTTCATCATATCTTTTAGCTTATAGAATTAGTTCAGTGTCAATGAAAAGCCAATCTGAAATGACTTGTACACATTGATAATAATCCTTAGCACTCATAAAACTCATACTTTACTTGAAGTGCTGGTAATGGAGTTTATTCTGCTTGAATCCTGCGCTGATGAGCCTCACTCTAGATTAAATAGGACAGTTACTATAAAAAGGACTTAATAAACTCATTGTGAACTAAAGGAAAAACTTCTTTGGAGTAACTACTGCTAAGAGGCTACACTTTAAAAAATACATTTAGCTTGAAAGCACTTCATAAATGTTTTCTCTCACAATATCTTGTAAAAATATATATAACTAAATTATTCATGTGATTAAGGGCCTGGAAGTCCTTTAACTCTAGTACACTACACACTAGTCCAAAGTGTTTAAAGAGATACACATTTAATTTCTTTTTCTTCTTTTCCAAGTAAAAGAAAGGAAGATAGACAGACTCACACAGGTACTCTGACCAGGATCCACCTGGTAACCCCTGTTTGGGGCTGATGCTGTGCCCATCTGGGCCATGCTTGTAACCAAGCTATTTTTACTGCCTAAGGCAGAGGCTCCACGAAGCCATTCTCAGCACTTAAAGCCAATGTGCTCGAGCCAATCGAGCCATGGCTATGGGAGAGGAAGAGAGAGAGTAAAAGAGAGGAGGAGGGGACGGGGTGGAGAAGCAAATGGTTGATTCTCCTGTGTGCCCTGACTGGGAAATGATCCCAGGACAACTGCACACCGGACTGACACTCTACCAACAGTTGGACTGACACTGAGCCAACTGGCCAGGGCCAAGAGATATACATTTAAATAATAGTGTTAATAACCACTCCCTATAACACCAAAAGACAGGGTTCCTGGTCCTTAGGCTCTTAGGAGCTAAATTAAATAACATAAAATAGATTTTTTTTGCTTTCACTGTTTTTCTTAAATAGATTTTTAAACACTTTTAATGCTATTCCAATTAAAATTTTAGCAGATTTGAGTCTTTTTTAAAAAATAGAATTATTCTAAAATTCATATGAAAGAACTGAGAAGAACTAATTAAAGTATAAAAAACAAGAATGGGCAGAGCAATAGAAAAAAGAGGAAATTTGCCTTGACAGATATTAAAATATAGACTAAAACTAATTAAGACAGTGTTATACCGGAATAAGAGTAGATAAATAAGTCAGTAGAATAGAACAGAGCCCAGAAATAGAACCCACTACATAAGGAAATTTAAAAAGTGACAAAGGTGACATTTAAAATCAATGGGAAAGAATGATTCATTTGGTAAATTGCTACTGACACAATTGATTATCCATCTGGAAAAAAATTAAGTTGGGCCCTTGACTTCCCTATATACAAATATAAATTACAGATGAATTTATGACTTAAGCACCTAAAAGTAAAACAACACAAATTTCAGAAGAAAATGTGCAACATAAGCACAATCTTAGAGAAACCTTTTCAACCAAGAAAGGAAGCCCAGAAACCATAAAATATATATATATATATATATCAAAAACAATTGCATGGAAAAATATCTATAAAAATATTAAAAGATAAATAACATACTTGGACAAATATTTGTAAATAACATGGCTGGCAAAAAGTTAGTATCTCTAATGTCCCTAAACCTGAAAAATTGAGTAAGAATTGGCCAACACACAGAAGAGCAAATCCAAATATCCAAAAAGCATATGCAAAGATGCTCCACTTCATCTGTAGTTAGTGAAATATATATCAACCAGGAAACTTCAGATCCTAGAGGACCCTGAGAACTGGGTTGGGGCTTTGGGAGCAGGCTGACTGCCAATGCTGGAAGTTAAATTGAATATAAAAAGAATATAGAGAAACTTTAGGGTATAGAGAATATTAAGCCCTTCAGACTCTCCTTTTTTGTATTGCATCTCTAGAACCTCTAAAAAACCATGCTAAATAATAAAGGAAAATAGCAAGTATACTTTTATGTACTTCTTTGTATTGGAACTGGACTTAGCATTTTACCATTTGGTATGTTTGTTGTTGGTTGATAATATTGTTTTATTATAATAAAGTGATTATTAGAATTGACTTGATTATATCAAATATTTTTACAGTACTGGAAATATTTTCTCCAGTAATCTGTTGATATAACGAATTATGCTGATTGACATCTTGATAGTGAACCATGTTTGCATTCATATGATAAACCTCACTAACAGTGAGTTAGTTTTGATATATTGCTGAATTCTATATGTTGATGTTTAGAAATTACACATCTCTATGTATATGTGAAATTGGTATAAACTTTTTAAGTGAAAGGAGGGGAGATAGAGAGACAGACTCCTCCATGTACCCTGACCGAGATTCACTGGGCAACCCCTGTCTTGGGCCAATGCTCCTTAATGGAGCTATCCTCAGCGCCTGAGGCCTATGCTCAGACCAATCGAGCAACTGGCTGTGAGAGGGGAAGAAAGAGAAAAGGGGGAGAGGAAGAGAAAGAGAAGCAGATGGTCACTTCTCACGTGTGCCCTGACTGGGGATTGAACCTGGAATGTCCACACATTGGGCTGATGTTCTATCCACTGAGCAACTGGCCAAGGCTATACTTTTCTTTTTTGATACTATATCAAGTTTTGCTATTTTAGTATATGACTTTACATAATAAATTGGAGACCCGTTCATATTTTCTTTGCCTTGGAATAGTTTAAGAAACTGAAATTATGTATTATTTAAAGCTTAAATAATGCTTATTCATGAAGCCACCTGATCCCGATACCTTTTTTTTTTCCTGATACCTTTTTTAAATGGTAAATCTCTTCATTTCATTTCTTCTGGGGTAACTGGTCAATTGGGTTTTCCACATCTTTCTGAGTCAATTTTGGTCATTTATATTTTATTAGGAAATTCTCCATTGCCTCTTCATTACAAATGAGTTCCCATAACAGATAGTATTCTCTGATCATTCTCTCAACCTCTTCCAGTACGTGATTGACTCTTTTTCAATAAAAATCTTGTAATTTTTTGCTTTCTTTATTTTTTATTAAACAGATTTCTAGGCACTTTTCTTTTTCATTAATCTTTCCAGAGAATTCCCTCTCTCTTTCCGTTTATTTTGTGTTTTTGTGTCCTTTTTCTAATGTATTAAGCATTAAATTCCTTTATACCATACCATAAAATTCACACTTTTAAAGTATACACTTCCATGGTCTTTAGTATACTCACAAAGTTGTGCAACCTTTAAATTCTTTAGTTTTCATTCCTCTTCTTTAGAAATAAATAAAATAAAATAAAGGAAAAATGAATTTTCCTTTGACTACAGCTTTGATATTGTCTTCAATGCTTTGGTATAGATTCTACCCTTTCCATTGCTTTATACTTATTTTGCCATTTGTTTTAATTTGTCTTTTGATCCAAGGATTACTTACTAGCACATTACTTAATTTTGAACTTAAAAATTGTTTATCTTTATATCTTTCTATATTTTCCCAACATTTCAAAGTGAGTATGTGCTACTTTTATAACTAAGGGGAAAAATTAAGTTACATTTAAATCTTTTTTTAATGATTTTACTGATTTTAGAGAGAGAAGAGAGAGAGAAAGCAGGGGGTAAGGGGGAGGAGCTGGAAGAATCAACTCATGGTGGTTGCTTCTCGCCTTAACCAGACAAGCTCAGGGTTTCGAACTGGCAACTTCAGCATCCCAGGACAATGCTTTATCTACTGTGCCACCACAGGCCAGGCACATTTAAATCTTTTACCCACCTAAAATTTATTTTTAAGAAAGGAATGCAATAGGAATCTACTCCCAAATGATAGGTACTTATTTCAATAGTACTTATTAAATGGTCCCTATGTTCCCAAGGTTTTATTACATTGTTGTAAACTAAATTTCCTTACATGTTTGGGTTTATTTTTGGACTCCATTCTGTTCCAGTGATGTCTCTATATTTCCTTTCCAGTATCAACAGGAAAATCTTGGTAACCTTTAAATGTGTTTTAATATCTGGCAGTGTTAGTCTCCTCTCATATTTTTTTCCACAAATTTCTTGGCTATTTGCATGTTTAATTTTTTATTAGGACTTTAGTACCATTTATTACGTTCTGAAGGAAAAACCCCATTGGTAATTTAACTGGAACTGTATAACTTTTGTATATATTTTTTTCTTTTGTATATTATTTTAAATAACTGACATGTCTACAATATTGAGTGATCCTAATTAAGGAAAACAAGCTTTTCATTTGCCTAAGTAATTTTTGGTCTCTTTGTATAGTCTGAAAAAATTTTTATATAGGTCCTACCTATTTCTTCTCAATTTTAAATGCTAGGCACTTTATTTTGGTCTTTATCGTAAATTAAAATAGTTTTTCAATTATATATTCCAAGAAATTACTTTATGTAGTAAACCTGTTATTTTTTATTTATTTATTTTTTTTAAAGATTTTATTTATTCATTTTAGAGAGTAGAGAGAGAGAAAGAGAGAAAGAAGGGGGAGGAGAGAGTATCAACTCCCATATGTGCCCTGACCGGGCAAGCCCAGGGCTTTGAACTGATAACCCCAGCATTTTAGGTCGATGCTTTATCCACTGTGCCACCACAGGCCAGGCCTGTTATTTTTTGTATATTACTTTTTTCTTATTGAATTTCCTTATTGTTTCTAAAAGCTTTTCAGTTAATTCTCTTTGGGTTTCTAAATAAGCAATTATACCATTAGCAAATAATGTTAACAATGCTGCCTTCTCTCCAGTAATTTATATTTTCTTTTTCTTATTTAATTGCACTAGCTAATAAATGTATAACAATGTTAAATGAATGTAGTGACACTAGGCATTTGGGGCTATTTCTTTCTCTTTTTTTTAAGGTGCATCCTTTTGGGAGACCTAGGCAAATTATTTTTTTACAGGGACAAAGAGAGAGTCAGAGAGAGGGATAGATAGGGACAGACAGACAGGAAGGAGAGAGATGAGAAGCATCAATCATTAGTTTTTCACTGCCATTACAACACCTTAGTTGTTCATTGATTGCTTTCTCACATGTGCCTTGACCGCAGGCCTTCAGCAGACCGAGCAACCCCTTGCTGGAGCCAGCGACCTTGGGTCCAAGCTGACGAGCTTTTGCTCAAGCCAGATGGGCCCACACTCAAGCTGGCGAGCTTGGGGTCTCTAACCTGGGTCTTCCGCATCCCAGTCCGATGCTCTATCCACTGCGCCACCGCCTGGTCAGGCTGGGGCTATTTCTGATGTGACACATAAAGATAGTAAAATTACAAAATCACTTTGCCAGTTTAGTACATAACCTTCTAGAGGTATTGTATGCTAAGCTAGTATTTACCTATATACATGTATATACATAAATAGTAAAGGATGCTGCCTAATAGAGAGAAAAGACACTAGCAAATATTTAATGAGCATTAGCTATGTGCACTGGCCTAACTAAGCACTCTCATTAACAGCTCTTTTAGCAGGGAGATCCTATACCCTGTTGATTTTGTTGATCCCAAATCCTCAATCATGTGAAGAGCTCTGCAGTGGGAATCCTTTCTCTGTCACTAATTTGACACAATGGCAGAACTTATTATAGGTGATACCCCATAGACTGAAAATAGAAAAAAGCAGGGGAACTAAGCCTTTTCTGAGAGACGAATGTAGTGACACTACCAAAAATAAAAACAAAACGTGCAAAACAGAATAACACAGGCTCCTTGACATCCACTGCATGTCCCTGTGAGACATGCCAGCATCAGTTATACTCTCCTACAAATGAAATGTCAGATTCTGGGTTCCAGGTCTCCAGAGAAACATTTTACAAGTCCCCAATCCTCACACGTACCCCAGTAAGTTCCCTTGGCTCCCAAGCACTGCCTGAGATAACAAAACTTTTATTCGCCACCTCTAAGTCCTGGATGGGTCACCTAACGTTGATATGGTATCTAAGCACGGGTTTTGAAGTTAGGATCTAGCCATCCTTACTCTCTTTGGGGTACATTCAAGGGTTAAGGGCCACAGGAGACACCTTAGGGGGAGTGAGGTTGGTAAAGGAGGTGACAACCCAAAGGTCAAAAAGGTCTGGAGAGTTTTCTTCGAGGAGCCCCCACCCACCCCAGGAAGAGACCCAGGCCTTCTCAGGGGTGGGGAGGAGGCTGAGCCCGGGCAATTGAGTAGCCGCCCTCCCAGCCAATCGGCATGTCGCTCCGCCGAGCTGAGGTCCCGCCCCTCCTAGCGCGGTACTCACTTTTCCCACTTCAGCGTTGCCCATGGAGATGACTTTGATGCGCAGGGACTTTCCAATCTCCTTCCGCTTCGGCATGCTGGCCTCCATTGCCCCCGCTCTCTCGGGGCCACACGCCTCGGCCTCTCCTTGTTCACCACGCTGGCGCGTCCCTCAGGCCTCCTCCTCCAATGGCGGAACCGCGGCTGTCGTCACCGTCCGGGCTCCGCGGCTCGCCATCTCCGCAGCTGCAGGGCGGAGGGCAAGGGCGGTTGGGAACACAGGGAAGTGGGGGAGGGGGATTGACGCGGAAAAAATAATCTCGCGATGTTAGAAAGGGGAGGCGTGACGTCATCCCAGGCCCTAGAGATGAGGTTGTGGTTACCTGGATTTCTGGGTTCAGGCCACGGTGTCCCTGCGCGGGCTAGCAGGCGGCATGCAGGGGTGGCTGGATATATTATTCGTGCATTGTGCGCTTTTGTGCCCAGGGGCTCCAGGACATAGGCATTTGTTACGTTCATTGCCAAGTGGTAGAAATGTATTGGCTTTTTAGGGCAGATCCTTCTGTTAGTAGTGTCAGGAATTACAACGCTCGGCAAGCTAAAAATTTGAAGTACACCATGGTCCGTTTGGGAGTGTGTTCTGAATTCTTCATTCTGCACGAGCTGGTTCTCTCACCCCTTACTTTCTAGTATTATGTTTCCCCTACTCTGGCTCCCAAAAGAAGCAGAGTCAAGAGCCACAGGGAAATGAGGTAGTTGGGACCCTGGTTCTGAAAGAGGAACCGGTTGACAAAAGGTCTCTGCCCCCAATCCAATGCCAACAGGAGTTCTCAGTCTGGGGTACAGAAAAAGAAAGAAGTACTGGGTGGACAGTTCACAAGCTGTGGCAACAGGTCCTCCCAAGAAAACAAAAATCCCTTCCAAACAGGAGCCTCACATTTAAAGTGGTTGCCCTGGTCCCTGATTGGCCCTTTTTTATGCAAATAAGGAATTCAAATTTTCAGTTTCAGGGGCCAAACAGTACCGTCCTGATTGGTTGGAAACATGCATTCTGGCTCAGCTCTGATTGAAGGGTAGGTAGGTCTCAACGCATTGCACAAAACACGATTCCAAGAACTCCTTCCTAGGGTACTGTTTGGGGAGAAACTCAGTGCCGGAGGCTTGGCAGGTTCCTCTGTGACTCTTCCCTAAAGTGCAGTGTGTGTAGGGCACTGTAAAAAATGGCTGCTAGAGCCTGACCTGTGGTGGCGCAGTGGATAGAGCGTCGACCTGGGAACACTGAGGTCGCCAGTTCAAAATCTTGCACTGGTCTGGTCAAGGCACATGTGGGAGTTGATGCTTCCAGCTCCTCTCTCTCTCTCTCTCTCTCTCTCTCTCTCTCTCTCTCTCTCTCTGTGTCTCCTCTCTAAAAATGAATAAAATAAAAAATTTAAAAAAAATTATAAAAAAAAAAATGGCTGCTAGACTCTGCATTATGAATTTGGATCCAGTTAACCACAAGGAGTCCTTTTGGGCAGGTACATTCCTTCTCAGTTTAAACAGGCCTTAGGCAAGATCTGAATCCCATTCCTATCATTAAAAAAAAAAAAAAAAAAAAAGTCCACTTGGAGTCAAGATGGGTTGAAGTTTAGTCCTTATTCTTCTATTGTGTAGTTCTACACTCTTCCAGTTCTATCAAGGTGTGTATGTAATTGTAGCTATAAGCTCCTTAATTTTCCTCCTCTCCCTGCCATTCACATCCAGTTTAGCCCCATCTTTTGTTTTCGCCTTTCCTTTAGCTGCCAATATGACAGTCAAATAATAATGCATTCTAACAAAACCACTGTTATATTCTCTTATACCAACAGATAACAAAAGCATCTGCTTGATAAAAATCAGTCTGAGAGCCTGACCTGTGGTGTCACAGTGGATAAAGCGTTGACCTGGGAACACTGAGGTCGCCAGTTCAAAACCCTACACTGGTCTGGTCAAGGCACATATGGGAGTTGATGCTTCCAGCTCCTCCCCCCTTTCTCTCTCTCTCTCTCTCTCTCTCTCTCACTCTGTGTCTCCTCTCTAAAATGAATAAAATAAAAATTAAAAAAAATAAAAATAAATCAGTCTGAGAGGAACTGTAATATTTTTAGTCAATATCTTCAGTTACAGGAGATAAATAGAACTTGACAAGTAATTATTTAGTGCCCTGAAAAAGAATGGCTGCCAATTTCCCAGTACATGACAAGGGCAATGGTAGCATTGCTTGTATTCCCACATAGCTATTTTTTATTTTTATCTTTTTTATTTATTCATTTTAGAGAGGAGAGAGAGAGAGAGAGAGAGAGAGAGAAAGGGGGGAGGAGCAGAAGCATCAACTCCCATATGTGCCTTGACCAGGCAAGCCCAGGGTTTTGAACCAGCAACCTCAGCATTCCAGGTCGACCGACGCTTTATCCACTGCACCACCACAGGTCAGGCTATTCCCACATAGTTTTAACATCTCAATGCATTGCAGAAAGGCAGTGAATAAAGGCTCAAAATTTCATAAGAGTTATTTTGTTAAATTTTCAAATATTTCAATTAAAATTTTAAAACATTATACGTATTTTTAAAGGCATATTCTGGACTATTTTCATAATCAACAATATTAACTTAGTTCAGTGAAACTTCTAAAATTCTTTACAAATTTGAGATATGTCATGGTTAGAATTTTGATACTTTTAAGTTTAAAAGAATTGGATTTTAACTGATTCTTCAGATGCTGATCTCTTAGTATGATCTTTTTATTATTATTATTATTACAGGGCAGAGTCAGAGAAGGGATAGGGACAGACAGGAACGGAGAGAGATGAGAAGCGTCAATCATCAGTTTTTCGTTGCGACACTTTAGTTGTTCATTGATTGCTTTCTCATATGTGCCTTGACCGCGGGCCTTCAGCAGAATGAGTAACCCCTTGCTTGATCCAGCGACCTTGGGTCCAATCTGGCGAGCTTTTGCTCAAGCCAGATGAGCCTGCGCTCAAGCTGGCGACCTGGGATCTCTAACCTGGGTCTTCCACATCCCAGTCCGACGCTCTATCCACTGCACCACCGCCTGGTCAGGCTCTTAGTATGATTTAATAAAATCAAGAAACATCTGTTTCTTCGACAGTTCACCTTTGACTCTTAGTAGAACTGGACTGTTGTAGTATAAATGCAAAGTTTTTACCATACACTGTTGTGGACCTCTAATACATGCCTCCACTGACCAAGATGGCTGCAGGGGGCGGTTCCTACATAGAGGGCTCCAAAATCTAGAAAGATTAATGAACAGGACCCCAGCACCCCCAAAGCTAGACAAGTGAATGGACAGGGCCAGAGCATGCCAAAAGCTAGCAAGGTCATTGGATAGGGGAAAAAGCCCTCCCCGCCTATCTCTGTAAGAACCATGGCCCTGAGCATAAAGGAGAAATGGTCTTTGAGACCAGAGTCCACCATTGTCCCAGATTGCAGCCCCTGAATAAACCTCTTTCCTTTTTCACCAGCACCTATCTTGCGAGTTTGGCATATGCAGCCAAACCTGCATTTTTTGGTTATGAAATGTTAAATATTTAACTATTAAAAACTGATTAGGATGATACTTTTGAGCATATGGGCAATAAATATTCCAAAGCTTAAAATATATTATGATTTTTTTCATATTGATGTTTTTAAGGTTTGAATATGCATAGTCATATTTTCTACTGGATATGTTAAATTAGTTTGGAATTGAAAAAGCAAGACAGTAGTTTTCTGGTCTTTAAAACAAAAGAAGAAAGAAGCGTAAATTCACTGTGTGCAGTGTGGAGCTGGACGATGTGGCATGTGGGTCAAGGGCATGAGTGCTGGAGTCAGCCCTGTTACGCTTTGTGTTGGTAGACACGGGCATATGGTGCTGGTAAGGATTGCAGGAGAAAATGCCCACAAAGTACTGGTAACTCCCAATAAACAGTAGATACATGCATTCACTTACTCATTTTTTAAAATTAATTTTGATTTATTTTAGAGAGGAAGGGAGAGAGACAGAAACATAGCTTTCTTCCTGTATATATCCTGACTTGGGGTCAAACACACAAGCTCCGCTTATGGGGACAACACTCTAACCAACCAAGCTACCTGGCCAGGGCTCATGTTTTTTATATTTATGTATTAAGATTCTACATATTTTAAACCTGTATTGTAAAAGTAAATTAGAAAATATATTGGACATAAAGGTATAAAGAATAACAATGAATACCTGTATATCTACCACATTGTTGAAGAAATAAAACATCGCAGATATTGTGAGTATTCTTCCCCAGAATGTCACTACTCCCTCTCTACAAAAGGTTGCAACTATCTGAATTGGTACTTTTAATTTCCAGGCATCTAAAAATTGTTTTACTATATATGTGTATACACCTTAAATGTAGTGTTGTGCTATATCTTTTACAAGTATTTATTTTGAAATAATTTCACTCAAGAAAGTTTCAAGAATAGTAGAAAAAATCTTATATACCCTTTATCGAGATTCATCAATTAGCATTTTGTCTTGTTTACTCTATCAATTGCTCTATTTATTTATTCATGTTTATCCACATGCTTTTTTCTGAATCATTTGAGAGTAATTAGCAGATATGTTTCTTTATGTATAACTACTTCAATGTGCATTTCCTAAGACAAAGTCTTTCTCTTACATAACAACAGTATATTTATCAAAATCCGAAAATGGAACACTGCTATAGCTCTCTTATCTAATCTTGTAGTTTCCTTCCTGTGCACTGAGGTGCCCCACAGTGAACTGAATTCACCAAGGGGGATTCCTGTGGGGTGAGATATCTTACATCAGGGGTGTTCAATACGTCGATCGCGATCTACTGGTCGATCGCAAAGGAAGTGTGGGTAGATCGCATGACATTAGAAAGACATTTGTCTTTTGATTGGCATACAGGGTAGCCAATCTGACGTCTGAACTTTTGACACCCTAAGCATGCGCGTTAAACCGCGCTAACTTGTTCAGTTACATTGCTGCGTAGTTAGCCTTCAATGTAATTAAACTAAATACAACAAAGGGTATAAAAATGAGTGCCGTAGCTGGTCCGACTAAGAAGCCTAAAACCTACCACTTTCATACAGAATGGGAGGGGTTTTTTTTCACTATGTCATATTCTAAGTGCGTTTGCCTCATCTGTCTGTGTGCCATTGCTATTCCAAAGAAGGGAAATGTGGAGCGGCTTTTTCGGACTGTTCATAAAAACTATGAGATTGACTTTCTTCCGAAAAGAGAGCTGAGAAGGAGAAAGGTGAAAGAAGAATACACAATATTAAATAGCAGTAATACTAACTTAAGTGTGGGCACCCCTGTCTTACATCCTAAATTCTCAAAGCAAAAAATGAAATAAATGTTAAGACTGTGCAAACCTGCTTGCTTGAGGTTGTTTGCAATTTACAATAGATGGCGCCATATTCCTTAAATTTGTCATACTGTATTTTTGCGAAGCTGGTTTTTTTCAGTGACTGTGATAAAAACCAATGCAAAAATCAGTGTGGATAACCTGGAGATGTTTTCATTGTACACATATACCCTGATTTATGGATGTCACCCCATTAGAATTAATAATAATAAAATATATATATAAAAAAAAAAAAAAAAGATTGAGTTACAAGCACTGAAGAGTATTAAAGATAATATTCATTGAAGATAAGAAGGAGAGAAAGAGGGAAAAGCTTCAGGCTATTATGCAGGTCTGGCCCTATGAAACAAATGGGAAAGGAAGGAGAAGTAGATGAAAAGAGCCTCAGGGAACAGTGCTGCTCTGAAAGATTTGCAGTCAGCCCAGTAAAAGGCTTCCAGAAAGTCCCCAAAAGGAGTCCTATAAGAGGCAAAAGTGGACTGGTCCTAGAATGTATCTGCCATCATTGACTGGAGATGCGTGTGGAAAGTGTGCTCCCGTACTAAACACCAGGGTGGTTTCCAAAGGTGCTGCACCTAGAGCAGTGGTTCTTAACCGTTTTTGAGGTACCGAACCCACCAGTTTCATATGCGCATTCACCGAACCCTTCTTTAGTGATAAATAAAATATGATTTTTTTTCAAAAAAAAAAAAAAAAAAAAAAAAAAAAAATCAGTGTGGAACAGGAAGTTAGTGGGATCTTGTCCAACCTGATTCCAAGGTTTGAGAAGTTGTGCACTGCCCACCAGGTGCACAAATCCCATTAGTAAGTAACTGTGGCTAAGAAAAAAAAAACATTTTGTTCAATTTACATGCATTATGTTTTTCAAATAGCAAATAAATTATTAGACAGGGTGCCCACACTTTTTCAGCTTGTGAGCTACTTATAAGATGACCAAGTCAAAATGATCTACCTACAATAAAAATGCAAAACATAAATTTATTTCTTCTATATTATCATTATTTAAGTTACTATTATTACTATTTAATATTGTGTATTCTCCTTTCACCTTTCTCCTTCTCAGCTCTTTTCGGAAGAAAGTCAATCTCATAGTTTTTATGAACAGTACGAAAAAGCCGCTCCACATTTCCCTTCTTTGGAATAGCAGTGGCACACAGATGAGGCAAACGCACTTAGAATATGACATAGTGAAAAAAAACCCCTCCCATTCTGTATGAAAGTGGTAGGTTTTAGGCTTCTTAGTCGGACCAGCTACGGCACTCATTTTTATACCCTTTGTTGTATTTAGTTTAAATAAATTGAAGGCTAACTACGCAGCAATGTAACTGAACAAGTTAGAGCGGTTTAACGCGCATGCTTAGGGTGTCAAAAGTTCTGACGTTAGATTGGCTACCCTGTATGCCAATCAAAAGACAAATGTCTTTCTAATGTCATGCGATCTACCCACACTTCCTTTGCAATGGAACAGTAGATCGCGATAGACATATTGAGCACCCCTGTGTTAGGATATAAGTACTTAATAAGTTGTTTGGACCAGATATTTCTTTCAACTAACAGAGACCATGAAAAAAGTTGAGACACTTAGGGTGTCTTGAACCAAAAATGTTTGGGAAAGTTTAATCTAACCCACAGTTCATATTCAAATTCCACCATTTGTCCCCAAATACCCTTTATAGCTATATTCCCCACCCTTGCATCCCTCATGCACTGGTCTGGAGTCTAATCCAGTATCTTAGTGGTCATATATCTCTAGTGTTCTTTTATCTGATATGGTTCCTCAGCTTTTTTTTAATCTTCCAAAATGAGTTATTTTTAGAATATTCCTCACTTTGTGTTTGGTGTGTTGTTGTGATTAAATTTAGTTATGTTTGGCTGGAATATCACAGAAAAGACATAATGTCCTTAGGGCATCAATATCAGAAGGTTGGTGACTCAATTTGTTTCAGTTATTTATGATGTTTACTTTAGTTAGTTGGTTAAGGTATAAGGTATTATTCACTAAAGTGAGTTTCTACCTTTGTAATAAGTTATTTGTAAGGAGATATTTTGAGGTTATATAGATATCCTTTCTTCATTGAACTTTCACCCACAAATTTTTAGATTCACAGCTGAAGAGATTATTATCATGATGGATGCAAAATAGTGGTCTTCTAACACCATCATTCCTCCTATACTTACCGTATTACTTTGTATTTCACCTTAAGGGAGAGCTTTTCTTTCTCATTAATTAGTTAATTGATTTTTTTTAATTTATTGATTTTATTAATTTTTAATTTTAATGAGGTGACATTGATAAATCAGTTTACATATGTTTAGAGAAAACCTCTGCAGCTTATTTTGACATTTGATTATAATGCATACACATCACCCAAAGTCAAATTGTCTTCTGTCACCTTCTATCTGGTTTTCTTTGTGCCCCTCTCCTACCCGTACTCCCTCCCTCGCCTCTCCCTTACCCACCCCCCATAGCCAGCAAATTCTTGTCCATGTCTCTGAGTCTCATTTTTATGTCCCATCTATGTATGGAATCATTTATTCTTAGTTTTTTCTGATTTACTTATTTCACTCAGTATAATGGTATCAAGGTTCATCCATGTTGCTGAAAATGCTCCGATGTCATAATTTTTTATGGCTGAGTAGTATTCCATGGTATATATGTACCATACCAAAGCTTTTTAGTCCACTCGTCTATTAAAGGACTGTCACGAGCCGGCGCGACCAGCCGTTCCACAGGGTGAGGGGATGTGGAATTGATGAGTCTGGGTCGGGAGGTCTGATGAACCACCAGCCATCAGCAATTTATTTTTGCAAGCAAGTTTCTTATATACAGCAAAACTTGGCAAGTACAATGTTTTCATGTCCAAAGTCACATGACCTCGTTCGTCAGAGATTAAATGGTTAAACACCAGGTGTCTCCTGTACAAAGGCTCCTGCCATAAAGCCACATCAACAGGGAGTAAAAATCCTTGAGCCCTATCAGACCATATCCGTACACTGGTCGTTCTGACCTTTCAGCTACTAATAAATCCAGGGAACATCGGGGGCTTGCGCCTCGCCCTCAAGTTACACAGCTGTGTTTACTTGACGGCTCCCAACAAAGGACACTTGGGCTGTTTCCAGATCTTCGCTATTGTGAACAATGCTGCCACAAACATGGGGGCGCATTTCTTCTTTTCGAACAGTGCTATGATGTTCTTAGGGTATATTCCTAAAAGTGGGATAGCTGGGTCAAAAGGTAGTTCAATTTTTAATTTTTTGAGAAATCTCCATACTGTTTTCCACAGTGGCTGCACCAGTCTGCATTCCCACCAGCAGTGCAAGAGAATTCACTTTTCTCCACATCCTCGCCAGCACTTATTCTGTGTTGTTTTGCTGATGAGCGCCATTCTGACTGAGAGGTGATATCTCATTGTCGTTTTAATTTGCATTTCTCTAATGATTAGTGATGTTGAGCATTTTTTTATATGCCTATTGGCCATCTGTATGTTCTCTTTGGAGAAGTGTCTATTCATTTCTTTTGCCCATTTTTTGATTGGATTGTTTGTCTTCCTGGTGTTGAGTTTTACAAGTTCTTTATAAATTTTAGTTATTAACCCCTTATCAGACGTATTGTCGAATATGTTCTCCCGTTGTGTAGTGTTATTTTTGTTTTTTTGTTTTGTTTTGTTTTGTTTTTACAGGGACAGAGAGAGAATCAGAGAGAAGGATAGGTAGAGACAGACAAACAGGAACAGAGAGAAATGAGAAGCATCAATCATTATTTTTCATTGCCATTGCAACACTATAGTTGTTCATTGATTGCTTTCTCACACGTGCCTTGACCGCGGGCCTTCAGCAGGCTGAGCCACCCCTTGCTGGAGCCAGCGACCTTGGGTCCAAGATGGCTAGCTTTTGCTCAAGCTGGATGGGCCCGCGGTCAAGCTGGCGACTTCGGGGTCTCAAACCTGGGTCTTCCGCATGCCAGTCCGATGCTCTATCCACTGCACCACCACCTGGTCAGGCCCATTGTGTAGTTTGTCTTTTTATTCTGTTCTTATTGTCATTAGCTGTGCAAAAGCTTTTTAGTTTGACATAGTCCCATTTGTTTATTCTGTCTTTTATTACACTTGCCTGTGGAGATAAATTGGCAAATATATTGCTGCGAGAGATGTCGGAGAGCTTACTGCCTATGTTTTCTTCTAAGATGCTTATGGTTTCACGGCTTACATTTAAGTCTTTTATCCATTTTGAGTTTGTTTTTGTGAATGGTGTAAGTTGATGGTCTAGTTTCATTTTTTTGCAAGTAGCTGTCCAATTTTCCCAACACTAATTGTTAAAGAGGCTGTCTTTATTCTACTGTATGCTCTTACTTCCTTTGTTGAGGCTATTTGTGTTCTTTTTTCGTTCCATATAAATTTTTGGAATATGTGTTCTATATCTTTGAAGTATGTCATTGGTATGTTATTTATTTATTTATTTACTTATTTATTTATTTAGAGTCAGAGAGAGGGATAGATAGGGACAGACAGACAGGAACAGAGAAGGGTGAGAAGCATCAATCATTAGTTTTTCATTGCCATTACCACACCTTAGTTGTTCATTGATTGCTTTCTCACATGTGCGTTGACCGTGGGCCTTCAGCAGACCGAGCAACCCCTTGCTGGAGCCAACGACCTTGGGTCCAAGCTGGCGAGCTTTTGCTCAAGGCAGATGGGCCCGCACTCAAGCTGGTGAGCTCGGGTCTCGAACCTGGGTCTCCCGCATCCCAGTTCGATGCTCTATCCACTGCGCCACCGCCTGGTCAGGCTGTCATTGGTATTTTAATTGGTATTGCATTGAGTTTATAAATTGCTTTGAGTAATATAGACATTTTAATGATGTTTATTCTTCCTACCCATGAGCATGGTATATGCTTCCACTTGTTTGTATCTTCCTTGATTTCTTTTATCAATGGTTTATAATTTTCCAAGTACAAATCTTTAATCTCCTTGGTTAAGTTTACTCCTAGGTACTTTATTTTTTTAGTTGCAATAGTGAAGGGGATTGTTTCCTTAATTTCTCTTTCATACAGTTCATTGTTGGTGTATAAAAATGCCTCTGATTTCTGAGTATTAATTTTATATCCTGCCACCTTGCTGAATTCATTTATCAGGTCCAGTAGTTTTTTGACTGAGACTTTAGTGTTTTCTATATACAATATCATATCGTCTGCAAATAAGGATAGTTTTACTTCTTCTTTTCCAATTTGGATGCCTTTTATTTTTTCTTCTTGTCTGATTGCTGTAGCTACGATTTCTAGAACTATGTTGAATAAGAGTGGAGAAAGGGGGCACCGCTGCCTTGTTCCTGTTCTTAAGGGGATAGCTTTTCATTTTTGCCCATTGAGTATGATGTTGGCTGTCGGTTTTTCATAGATGGCCTTTATCATGTTAAGGTATGATCCCTGTATTCCCACTTTGCTGAGAGTTTTGATCATGAATGGATGCTGGATTTTATCAAATGCCTTTTCAGCATCTATTGAAATTATCATTTGATTTTTGTCCTTCCTTTTTTTAATGTGATGAATCACATTGATTGATTTGCGAATATTGAACCAGCCTTGCCTCCACAGAATAAATCCCACTTGATCATGGTGTATGATTTTTTTCATATATTGCTGGATCTGGTTGGCTAATATTTTGTTGAGGATTTTAGCATCTAAATTCATCAGGGATATTGGTCTATAATTTTCTTTCTTTGTGTTGTCTTTGACTGGTTTCGGAATCAGAATTATGCTTGCCTCATAAATGGAGCTTGGAAGTCTTCCTTCCTTTTGAATTTTTTGAAATAGCTCGAGAAGGAAAGGAGTTAGTTCTTTGAATTTTTGGTAGAATTCACTTGTGAAGACATCAGGCCCAAGACTTTTCTTTGTTGGGAGTTTTTTGATAACTGTTTCGATCTCCTTTGTTGTAATTGGTCTGTTTAGGTGTTCTGATTCTCCCAGATTGATTTTTGGAAAATTGTATGTTTCAAGGAATTTGTCCATTTCATATAGGTTGTCTAATTTTTTGACATACAATTCTTCATAATATTTTCTTACAATATTTTGTATTTCTGTTGTGTCAGTTGTTATTTCTCTGCTGTCCTTTCTAATTTTATTTATTTGAGTCCTCTCTCTTTTTTTCTTGGTGAGTGTAGTAAAGGTTCATCAATCTTGTTTACCTTTTCAAAGAACCAGCTCCTGGTTTCATTGATCCTCTGTATTGTTTCTTTAGTCTCTATGTCATTTATTTCCGCTCCAATCTTTATTATTTCCTTCCTTCTACCACCCCTGGGCTTTACTTGCTGTTGTTTTTCTAATTTTTTTAGATGTAGGGTCAGGTTGCTTAATTGAGCTTTTTCTAGCTTCTCATGGTATGCCTGTAGTGCTATGAACTTTCCTCTCAGTACTGCTTTTGCTGTATCATTATCATTTGTTTCTAGGAACTTTTTTATTTCTTCTTTGATCTCATTGTTAATCCATTTGTTATTTAACAACATGCTATTTAGTTTCCAAGTGTTTGAGTATTTTTCAGTTTTTCTTTTGTGGTTAATTTCTAGTTTTATGCAATTGTGATCAGAGAAAATGCTTGATATGATTTCAATCTTCTTAAATTTGTTGAGACCGCTTTTGTGTCCTAACATGTGGTCTATCCTAGAGAATGTACCATGAGCACTTGAAAAGAATGTATATATAATATATATTTTTTAAGTTTCTTTTTTTTATTTATTCATTTTAGAGAGGAGACATAGAGTGAGAGAGAGAGAGAGAGAGAGAGAGAGAGAGAGAGAGAATGAGAGAAAGGGGGGAGGACCTGGAAGCATCAACTCCCATATGTGCCTTGACCAGACCAGTGCAGGGTTTTGAACTGGCGACCTCAGTGTTTCCAGGTCGACGCTTTATCCACTGCGCCACCACAGGTTAGGCGAAAAGAATGTATATTCTGCTGCTTTAGGGTGAAAGGTTATCAAGATATCTATTAAATTGAGTTGATCTAGTGATTTTTTTTTAAGTCTGCTGTTTCTTTGTTAATTCTTTCTTGAGGATCTATCAAGTGAAGTTAGTGGGGTATTGAAATCCCCTACTATTATAGTATTGCTGTGATCTTGCCCTTCATATCCATTAAAGTCTGCTTTATGTATATCGGTGCTCCTATGTTTGGCAAGTAGATATTTATAATGGTTATATCTTCCTGTTGAATTGCTCCCTTTATCATTATGTAGTTTCCTTCTTTATCTCTTACTACAGCCTTTGTTTTAAAGTCCATTTTGTCAGATATAAGTATTGCAACCCCAGCTTTCTTTTCATTTCTATTTGCATGAAATATTTTTCTCCATCCTTTTTCCTTCCGTCTATGTATATCTTTTGTTTTAAGGTGTGTCTCTTGTAAACAGCATATGTATGGGTCCTGTTTTCTTATCCATGAAGCTACTCTATGTCTTTTGATAGAGTAATTTAATCCATATACATTTAAGGTTATTATTGATATGTAGTTGTTTATTGCCATTTTATTCTTTAAAGCTGTATTCCTCTTTTGCTATATTCTTTTTCCCCTTTGATCTGTTCACAACAGGCCCCTTAGCATCTCTTGCAGGATTGGTTTGGTTTTAATGAATTCCTTGAGGGTTTTTTTACTGGGAAGCTTTTTATTTCTCCTTCAATTTTATACAATAGCCTTGCTGGATAAAGGAGTCTTAGTTGTAGGTTCTTGTTCTGCATTTCTTTGAATATGGCTTGCCATTGCCTTCTGGCCTCAAGTGTTTCTGTTGAGAAGTCAGATGACATCCTTATGGGGGCTCTTTTGTAGGTGATAGCTTTTTCTTCTCTAGCAGCTTTTAATATTTTCTCTTTATCACTTAGCTTTGGCATTTTAATTATGATATGTCTTGGTGTAGATTTCTTTGAGTTTCTCTTTAATGGAGTTCTCTGTGCTTCTTGAACATGTGAGTCATTTTCCTTAATTTAGGGAAGTTTTCAGCTATGATTTGGTTGAACCAAGTTTCTATCCCTTGTTCTTTCTCTTCTTCTTCAAGAACCCCTATGATGCGGATGTTATTTCTCATCATAGTGTCACAGAGTTCTCTTAGAGTTTCCTCAGTCTTTTTGAGTCTCTTTTCTTTTTTCTGCTCTGCTTCTGTGCCTTCATTTATTTTGTCCTCCAACTCCCTAATTCGATCCTCAGATTCATACATCCTGCTTTTAATTCCTTCCATTATGTTCTTCAATTCTGATATTTATTTGTCATTTCTGTTTGATTCTTTTTTATTATTTCAATTTCCTTTTTTATACTTGTTATCTTTTTATTTAGGTGTTCGTAATGACTATATTGTTGTTCTAAGCTCTTTGAACAGGGGTGCTCAATATGTCTATCGCGATCTACTGGTCGATCGCAAAGGAAGTGTAGGTAGATCGCATGACATTAAAAAGACATTTGTCTTTTGATTGGCATACACGGTAGCCAATCTGATGTCTGAACTTTTGACACCCTATGCATGCGCGTTAAACTGCGCTAACTTGTTCAGTTACATTGCTGCGTAGTTAGCCTTCAATGTAATTAAACTAAATACAACAAAGGGTATAAAAATGAGTGCCATTGCTGGTCCGAGTAAGAAGCCTAAAACCTACCACTTTCATACAGAATGGGAGGGGATTTTTTTCACTATGTCATATTCTAAGTGCGTTTGCCTCATCTGTCTGTGTGCCATTTCTATTCCAAAGAAGAGAAATGTGGAGCGGCTTTTTCGGACTGTTCATAAAAACTATGACATTGACTTTCCTCTGAAAAGAGAGCTGAGAAAGAGAAAGATGAAAGAAGAATATACAATATTAAATAGTAATAATAATAAAATAATGATAATATAGAAGAAATAAATTTATGTTTTACATTTTTATTGTAGGTAGATCATTTTGACTTGGTCATCTTATAAGTAGCTCGCAAGCTGAAAAAGTGTGGGCACCCCTTTCTTTGAACATTTTAACTATCATTATTTTAAACTCTGCATCTGGTAATTTGGCTATATCTGATTCATTCAGGTCCTTCTCTGGGGATTTCTCTTGATTCATTTGGGTTGCATTTCTCTGCCTGCCCATATTGTCTATGTATAAGAAGGGTGTGGCCACTGGAGTCCAATGGGTGTTGCCTTTGTGTTCCTTAGGTGTGGTCTGTCTGCAGGCCCGCCACGCCCTCTGCCGCTGCCTAGGGCGGTTGGGTATGGGCATTGCCAACGCCGGCCCATTGCGGCTGTTACTGTGATTTCCGCTTCTCCTCCACAGGTGGGGCTGTGTTCTCTTGCCTGATTCTACAAGCCTCAGCCTGTCTGGGCCTTCGCCTTGCCCCCACAGGTGGGGTTGCACACCTCACTCAAGCCACAAGCCTCAGCACCAAGGGCAGGGGTTAGCACCTTTGCTCAGCTGTGGTCCCGCCTGTTCCCAGGCTTCCTCCCAACCCCACTGTCAGAGCTGGCTCCTGCAGGATCGCAAACTGCGGCTCTTCCACCTGGGTGGGGCTGCTGGCGCACACTCAACTACAAGCCTTTGCCTGTCCCGGGCTTTAGCCCTGCCCCTGTGGTCAGGGCCAGCTTGCACAGGGTCTCAAGCCTCAGAGGCCAGGTGATGCTGCACACCCACGCGCCCCTGCTCAGCAGCAGATCTCTGCCCATTCTGGGCTTCCACTTTTACCCCGCAGGTGGGGCTGCAGGTGGCCCGTTGCTGCTGGACCACTTTTGCGCATCCCCTCCACCTCTGCTGGGCTAGACTGAGCTCATGCTGGCCAGCTGGGACTCCCCCCCCGCTGACAGAACATTTCCGCATCCCGCCACCACCATCCGTCCAGCAAGCCCTCAGCAGTGTGGGTGGGGGCACTGCAGCTCAGACCCTAACAGTCCATACTGTATTCCTTAAAGCTACCTCCTTCTAAGCGGCTCTGCTCTAAGTGCTATGGGAGAGCTTGTTTGGCTGGTGTCCTGCCTCCCTTTGCTTGTATTGCTAGTTCCAGGAAAAATATTTGTTTCCAATTTGGGAAGTGACTCAGCCCAGGGTTTAGGGTGGCTGTCCCTCAAAGTGTTTCTCCCTGTACCTTCCAGACCACACTCTCTTCCAACTGCTCCGGTCCTCTCCTCTCCTCCCATCCCCCAGAGCCCTGGGTGAGTGGTTGTGAGAGAGGTTTTCTGTGCCGTCCCTTTAAGAAGAATCCTGGATCTAAAAAAACTGTCTCTTTCTCACAAACAGTATCCTCACTTGTTTCACAGCTCAATAGTGTCCATACGTCTCTTCTAGGCTCTGGGGCTGCAGGCTGGGGCTTTGTTCCTGGGACCCAGGTCCCTCCCTCTCTGCTAAACTCTCTTCCTGCCACACGAGTCTCCCTGGGCTGCTGTTTGCTCCGGGGATCTGCGCAGCCCTTTCCACGTTTTCGCTTTTCCTACCAGTCTCAATGTGACTTCTTCAGTGTTCCTTGGTTGAAGAGTCCACTTAGTTTAATTCAAAGTTGATTTATTCAGATGATCGTTCTTAAAATCAAGTTAAAATCCACTTTGGTTCCAGGAGTTGGAAGTTGGTACGTCCGCCTACTCCATCACCATCTTGCCATTGCCCTATCTAACTGATTTTTTGTTGTTGCTGTTCCACTTAATTGTGCCATTGATTGCCTCTCGTATGTGCCCTGACCGGGGCTTCAACTGGTGACCCCAAAATCAAGCCGGCAATCTCAGGATGGGCCACCCTGAGCTTCAACTAGTGACCCTGGGCTTGAACCAGCAACCTTGGTGCTATGGGACAATGCTCTATCCACCATGTCACCAGTTAGGGCTTAATTTATTAATTGTATCAGTATGGACTCATAAATGCTTGTTTTACTTCATGAATACGGTTTTATTACTAGTGTTTATTTTGATGCTCAAGCTGGCTCTTATGTCTTTTTACTATGTCGCTGCCATTCTTTGAACACTTCTGTGCTGTGCTTTCTGGTACATCCAGGAACGCTGGTTGCCTAAGTGTTACATAAAAGTTGACTTTTCTTACATAAGTTGCCTTTTCTTACATAAAAGGTAACTATATGTATGTGTGTTCTTTTAGCAGAGAGTGGAGTTAAGTTCACTTATTTCTGTTTATATTTTACTTCAGTTTTCCCCTTTCTATTACTGTTGACTTTAGTAATTTTTGAATATGTAAAATTTATTTTAGTAAATTTTAAATACATGGTGTAGTTTCAGAAGTCAAAATAGTACATATTGGTATACTCAGGAAAGTGTCACTCTTACTCCCTACCCCACCTTCCTCCTGTGGGCAACCAATCACCCCAATTTATCCCTCCTTCTGTTTCTTTTTATAAAAACTAAGCAGTGGCATGTATATTTTCTTATTTCTCCTTCTTTCTTACATAAAAGGTAACTATATGTATGTGTGTTCTTTTGAACTTTGCTTTTCTCACTTAAAAAAAATCCTGGAAAGTACCTTTTATTAGATCACAAAGATCCTATTCATTCTTGTTCACGGCTACATAGTGCTCCATTGTGGATGTGCCTTGGTTTTTTTCAATCAATATATTTGGTGTTTATGTATTTTAATATTGTTGTAGATGTGTCTTCAGGGTAAATTTCTTAAAAAGTAGAATTATGGCCCTGACTGGTGGCTCAGTGGATAGAGCATGGGCCTGGCATATGGACATCCAGAGTTCGATTCTCAGTCAGGGCACACAGGAGAAGCAACCATCTGCTTCATCCCCCCTTTCCCTCTCGCTCTCTCTTCCCCTCCTGCAGCCAGTGGCTCAATTGGTTTGAGTGTGGCCCCGGTGCTGAGGATGGTTCCATTGGAGTGTGACAACCTCAGGTGCTAAAAATAGCTGAGCAATCAAGCATCGGCCCTAGATACGGTTGCCAGGTGGATCCCGGTTGGGGTGCATGCGAGAGTCTGTCTCTCTGCTTCCCCGCTTCCCACTTAAGAAGGAAAAAACATCCATTTTTGAACATTTTTTTTTCATTTTCTGTGCTCTGGAATAATTTATGTGACAAAATTCATACATGTACAATAGCAGAGAGAACAAGATCATCAACACTTCATGTACTCATTTCTCAGCTTTTAAATACAATCTTGTTTCATCTATACCCCACACACAGTTACTTTGAGCCTAAGATCTAGTATAACAATACATATCTCATTATATGTCATTAGAAGGTAAAGCTCTTAATTACAAACATACCCACAATGCCTTGGGCACACTGTGATGGGCAGAATTCCCTACAGACCCACTCTCCCACTGATAACTAATAACTCTGGAAAACATCAACTATCTGGGGAACATGAAAAGTAATAAAAATCAGTCAAGTGTTAAAAGGGAGTAAAAACTTGGAGAAGCTACTGGTGAGAGATGAGTTTCTCCTAAGCAATATAAGAACACACTGGCTGATAAGCCCTGTCTGTCTTACAGATGAGTGTACAGGATTTTAGTCCTGAGCATGAATTACATCAGTTCAGAGGACATGAATATGATGCTACCATGGAGACATCTATGGACTCATTTTTTACCATTCCAAGAACTATGTGGCAGTTTGTATTTTCCACAAATGGCTGCACAATATCTTCCATCCCATATGATAGTTTATTTTAATTGTGGTAAAATTAGAATATATATAACAAGTTACCATTTTAACATTTTTTTTTTTTTACAGGGACAAAGAGAGAGTCAGAGAGAGGGATAGATAGGAACAAACAGACAGGAACGGAGAGAGATGAGAAGCATCAATCATTAGTTTCTCGTTGCTGTTGCAACACCTTAGTTGTTCATTGACTGTTTTCTCACATGTGCCTTGACCGCGGGCCTTCAGCAGACCGAGCAACCCCTTGCTGGAGCCAGTGACCTTGGGTCCAAGCTGGCAAGCTTTTGCTAAAGCCAGATGGGCCCGTGCTCAAGCTGGTGAGCTCAGGGTCTCAAACCTGGGTCTTCCGCATCCCAGTCTGATGCTCTATCCACTGCGCCACCGCCTGGTCAGGCCCACTTTAACACTTTTAAGTGTACAGTTCAGTGGCATTAGGTACATGTATATTGTTGTACGACCATCATCATAATCCTTCTCCATAACTTTTTCATCTTCCCAAACTGAACCTCTTTATCCATCAAACACTAACTTTCCCTTGCCCTCCTCCAGACCCTGGCAACTACCATTCACCTTCTGTCACTATGAATTTGACTACTCTAGGCTAAGGTGACCAGACGTTCTGCTTTGGGCGGGACAGTCCCAATATTTAAGAATTTGTCCCGCATCCTGCAGTATTTTTTAAAAAGTCCTGATTTTTGGAAAGAATGCACGAAAACCTAGGGAACGGCGGAGAATGGGAAGGGAATATATGGTTTTCAGAGGGGAGACCCCGCCTCAACCTGGAAGCACCAGCACTGCTGCAAGAGCTGGCTGTCCCGTGTGGGGCCCCGAAACAAAGAACTCCGGGTGGGTCGTACCTGCTGGGGCAGCAGCTGTGAAGTCCCCTAATTACTAATAGGCCCGCATTCTGGACACCGGTGTGCGGCTCCAGGCTCTGTGAGGTGCAAGCCGCTCAGTCTCCAGTGGGCGGCAGGGCTGAAAATGGGGAGCTTGGCCGCTGAGCGTGCCAGGGCGCTGCCCGCCTGCTCCCGCCCACTCGTGCAGCTCCGGCATCAGTTTCAGGACCATGTAACCCGATCCCTCTGACTCACTCAAAATTTCCCATATAGTAATATTTCTGAAAATGATCTCTTTAATGAGGTATCATTATTTAAAAAATAGATTGATAAGGAAAAGGTTAAATCTTGGGCATCAGCAAAAATCACAATAGAGAATAAATGCTTAGAAATATTTCATCATTTTGAAACAAACCATGTTCCATACAATAATGCACTAAAAATTGTGGAATACATGCTGTCTTTACCAGGAACTAATGCTGCGACTGAACGCGGTTTTCCTATGGTAAATAAAGTGTGGACATCAGAAAAATCACAATTAAGTGTTGAAACTTGGAAAGCCATTTTATGTGTGAAATATAATTTAACAAATCCTTGTGAAAAATTTCATGACCTTTTAAACAATGACAGCAATCTACTAAAAAAAGTTCACGCAAATGAGAAATATGCCAAAGAATAAAATAATACTATACACAATTTTTAATGTATTATATTTGTAAATTGTACTTATGTTGAAGTTTAAAAATATATATTACAATACTATTTTTGCATTCTATGAAATTTTTTTTTGCTCCATATAGACCAAATTTTTAATCAAGAACGCTCCCCCCCCCCCAGTCAATGGTGTTCCGCTTTACCCATTTAAAAATCTGGTCACCTTATTCTAGGCACTTCGTATGAGTAGAATCATACAGTATATGTCCTTTTGTGACTGGCTTATTTCACTTTGCATAATGAGTCTTCAAGAGTCCCATATAGTTTGACCAGGTGGTGGCACAGTGGATAGAGCATCAGACAGGGAGACACAGGACCCAGGTTCGAAACCTCAAGGTTGCTGGCTTGAGCATGGGCTCACCTGGTTTGAGCACAGCTCACCAGCTTGAATCCAAGTTCACTGGCTTGGGCAAGGGGTCACTCGGTCTGCTGTAACCCCCCCTCAGTCAAGGCACATATGAGAAAGCAATCAATGAACAACTAAGGTGCCACAATGAAGAACTGATGCTTCTCATCTCTTTCCTTTCCTGTCTGTCTGTCCCTATCTGTCCCTCTCTCTGCTCTGTTTAAAAAATAAATAAAAATAAAATAAAATAAGAAAGAAAGAAGGGTCTTGGCCAGTTGGCTCAGAGATAGTGTGTCAGCCTGGCATGTGGAAGTCCTGGGTTCTATTCCTGGTCAGGGCACACAGGAGAAGTGACCATTTGCTTTCCCTCCCCCCATCTATCTCTCTCTATTTCCCTCCTATAGCCATGGCTTGAATGGTTTGAGTAAAGTTGGCCCCAGGCTCTGAGGATGGCTCCATGACCTCTCCTCAGACACTAAAATAGCTCAGTTGCCAAGCAGCAGCCCAGACAGGCAGAGTATCCTCTGGTAGGGGGCTTGCCAGGTAAATCCCAGGTGGGGTATATGCAGGAATCTCTCTCTGCATATACAAAAAGAAAGAGGGGAAGGAGAGGGAAGAAAATGACAAGAAATAGTTAAAGAAGGAAGGAAATCTTTATTGCTGTGCCATAGGACAGTGGTCGGCAAACTCATTAGTCAACAGAGCCAAATATCAACAGTACAATGATTGAAATTTCTTTGAGAGCCAAATTTTTTAAACTTAAACTATATAGGTAGGTACATTGTTATTAACTTAATTAGGGTACTCCTAAACTGGCCTTTGCTAAAAACGTCCTTAATCTGATTGAGGTACATTCGCTGAGGTCGACCCCTTCCAACTCTCCCGTCCACACTCATCTTGTATGCTTGTTTCGTCTATCTCCTTTCATTCATCTTCTCTGTATGTCCAAACCATCTCAACCGACCTCGACACTACATTTTCTTTCACTCCACAACGCTCCCTAAAATTAACTTAATAAGCTTTATTTATAGTTTTAAGTCTTAGTTAAACTATAGGTACGTTAAATAAAACTTGATATCATACTTAATAACAATATTATTTACTGATAAAATTGAATTGTAAGGTACCCATAAAATGAAATCATGACAATGACTGACAAACACTAATGTGAACAATGGCCTCGCATCTCCTTGGAAAGTTTGAGTAAGTCAGGTTTGTATGTTGTTGTTCTTAATTTTAGCCACGATTCCAGGTTCTCATCAATAAGACAACTTCTCAATTTATTCTTGATAAAGTTTATGCTTGAAAATGATTGTTCACATGAATATGTAGACCCGAATAAGGAAAGAACAGCAAATGCTAGTTTTTCAGCTGATTATATGAGTCAGGAATACTATTCCAGGTATTAAAAATCAATATATTTTCCTTCTCCAGGTCTTTCAAAGCAGACCACTTGTGCTGTGAACTAAGTTCACATTTGTTTTTCTCCAATATTTCTATATTAGCACAAATACATTCAAATTTCGAGCTCCACAATTCTTTGTTTTTTAAATCTAGCAATTGCATTTCAAAGTTGCCAATGTCAATATTAAAAGGAGAAAATTTTAATTCTGTTACAGTAGCATTAAGAGATTTTTTAACAAAGGCTAAGGTCTCTTTGCTGTTTCTGAATTCCTGAAACCTGTTGAGAAAAGCTTCCCTCATATTTAAAAGTGTTTTGAAATAGCAAATGTCAATATCAGAATTATTTTCTTGGCGATGTTTCAACAGGCTTGGAAAGTGAATCAAAGTTTCTCTTTTAAAATCTTGAGCAAAAAGAGATAATTTGTTTTCAAATAAAATAACTTCTTCTAACATCAAAAACATTGTGTTTTCTTTCCCCTGTAGTTTAAGATTAAGCTGATTTAGATGAGACATAATGTCTACCATGAAATAAAATTTTTGGATCCACTGATCGTTGGTTCGTTAGTTCTGATAGTGAACACCCTTCTTAAGGGGAAATGCTTTAATTTCTGTTAATAAGGAAGCGAAACATTTCAAATCGTTTCCTCTTGATAACCAACGTACCTTGTTAAGCAGCAGAAGATCTGCCTACTCACTTTCCATTTCAACTAAAAATTCTTCAAATTGGCGATGATTAAGAGCTTTAGCTATAATGGAGTTGATCATCTTAATCACCAATTCCATAACTTTGCAAATTTCTTCTGGAAATGTCTGCGCACAAAGCGCTTCTTGATGAATGATGCAATGGTAAGTATCTCATGATTAATGTTTTCTTTCAAAATAGCAACAAACCTGTTTCTTATACTGTCATACTTTTTGCCCCATCTGTTGAAATTGAAACAATTCTATCCAGTGGAATATGATGTTTTTCAATGCACTCAGTTACGCATGTGCGATATCCTCTCCACGTGTTTGACCTTTGAGTGGCAGTAATCCTGAAAGTTCTTCTTTACCTGTAGATGAAATAAATCGTACAGAAAGTGAAACTTGCCTGACCTGTGGTGGCGCAGTGGATAAAGCATCAACCTGGGAACACTGAGGTCGCCAGTTCAAAACCCTGCACTGGTCTGGTCAGGGCACATATGGGAGTTGATGCTTCCAGCTCCTCCCCCATTTCTCTCTCTCTCTCTCTCTCTCTCTCTCTCTCTCTCTCACTCTGTGTCTCCTCTCTAAAATGAATAAATAAATTAAAAAAAAAAAAAAAGAAAGTGAAACTTGAGCTGTATCATTTATGTCACAAGACTCATCAACTGCTATTGATAAAGCTGAAACCAATTTAAGATCTTTGACTTGCTAGTTGGTTATATTCTAAGACATTTTGACTTCTATCTTTCACTGTTTTAGCAGACAATGGTAACTCTTGAATTTTTTTTAGAATATCTGCTTTGTTCTTAAAATCCCGAAATAGCTCTTCGGATGCATTTATAAAAGAACTTTTATATATTTGCCATCTCTATATGGTTTTCCTCTCTTAGCAATCTCTTGACTAACCACAAAACTTGCAATATTAACATTGTTGGAAGATTGCATCCAGTAATTAAATACAGAACTTGATTTTTCTTGACTCTTCTGAAGTTCCTCAACTACTTTCTTCCTTGCATGCTTCACCAACAGGATATTTAGGACTAAATGACACGTGTTTAGTTGTAAAGTGTCTCTCCAAATTTGATTTCTTGTTATGTGCCAATTTTTCCTAACAAATAAGACAGGTCAGAAGGCCATTTAAATTTTGAATAAATGCAAAAGTCTCGGTCCATTCAACTTTAAATTCACAGTTTTCATCTTCCGTCTTTCTTTGCTTCTTCTTTGTAGTTATGTCAGACAGGGCACCTAAAAAAATGTTCCATTTTATAATAATAAAGCCACCAACACAAAATAATTACAATTCATAAATTGATGACAAAAATACCTGTAGGATTTGCAGCTGGTGGGAAAAATACAAGTAACTTGATGCTTCGAGTGGGTACTTTTGTCACCCACGCACGATTTGCGGGTGCAACTAGCACTAACCACTGCACATGAGACTGCTGACTGACTGGCTCACTCAACTCGTGCATGAATCGCGTGCACCTCCCCCTTGCTATGTATCCTGTGGTCCACCTGTGCAGCATCTCCCGCCGCCGGCCTGACCAACACACCTGCCTGCGTGCCCGCATGTGGTATTTTATGGAAGAGCCACACTCAAGGGGCCAAAGAGCCGCATGTGGCTGGGGAGCCCGGTTTGTCAACCACTGCCATAGGACATCTTTTTTATCCTTTTTACTCTTTAACAGTTAAGGTAAAGATTTAGCAGAGATATTGACAAAATTGTGGATAACTATAAAAAAGTAGGAATTATGTTGATTTTGATGAAAAATGATTTAAAACGACCAGTTTGCTGTTGATTAGTCATGCATGTTAGTGGTGTGATGCAATTTTAACTTTTTGCAAAGTCCAAAATTTCTTATGTTCACATTTCTATGGGATTTTGATTTGTCATGGGATGTGTATATATTCAGCTTCGATAGGAGCTGCCAAACTGCTTTCCAAAGTGGCTTTATCAATTTACACTCTCACCAACTGTGAATGAGAGTTCCAATTGTACCAAATTCTCATTGTCAGTCTTAATGCTAGCTTCCTTTATAGGCCTATAGTAGTATCTACTACTAGTTTTAATTTGCCTTTCTCTGATGACTAATGAGGTCGGGAACCTTTTCATGTGTTTATTGGCCAATTCCTTTTATATGAAGTGGCTGTTCAATCATTTTGTTCAATGTTTCATTGAGTTGTGCTTTTTCTTAATCAATTGTAAAAATTATTTATATATTCTAGGTACATATCCTTTATCAAATATATGCACCTTGCACAAGAATATTTGTAGCAATACTATTAGTGTTAGTCAAAAGCTGGAAACAACTCATTTGTCCAGCAGTGGTAGAATGGATAAATTGTGGCATATTCTTAGAATGAAATAATATAGTATTGCTATGTCCTACTGCTATAAATTTCATAAATACGATGTTGAATTAAAGAAGCTAGACACAAGAGTATGTCCTGGGCCCTGGCCCATTGGCTCAGCGGTAGAACATCTGCCCAGCTTGTGGAAGTCCAGGGTTCAATCCCCATCCAAGGCACAGAGGGAAAGCACCCATCTGCTTCTCCACCCCTCCCCCTCTCCTTCCTCTCTATCTCTCTTTTCCTCTCCATTGGAGCAAGGTTGGCCTGGGTGCTGAGGATGGCTCCAGCCTCAGGTACTAGAATGGCTCTGGTTGCAATGGAGCAACGCCCCAGAGGGGCTGAGCATCACCCCCTACTGGGCTTGCCGGGTGGATCCCGGTCAGGCACATGAGAGAGTCTGTCTCTCTGCCTCCCCACTTCTTACTTCAGAAAAATACAAAAAAAAAAAAAAAAAAAAGGATATGTCCTGGAAGATTTCAATTTTTTAAAGTTCAAAACCAGGTAAAATTATTCAATGGTGTTAGTAGTCAGGAATCTGATTACTTTGAGTAAAGTGGATGAAAAAGGATATAAAAAGGTTTCCTGGGTGCTGGTCATGTTCTCTACCTTGATCTGGGTGGTGGTTCCATAGGTGTGTTTACTTTGTGATAATACGTTGGGCAGCACACTAATAATTTGTGCACTTTGTTGTAGTATGTTGCATTACTACAGCAAGAAAAGTTTGCAAAAACAATTTCTACTTAATGTTCACACAAAAGCCCAAGAGCTAGAAAAAAGACCTGGTTTAATCTTTTTCTCTGCTCAGAGTTTCTCATTCTGTTCCTGTGATAGATCTCGGTGTCCATGGAAACCAGACAGAACGGGTGGTGGGGGAGTAAGGGAGGAGGGATTGGAGCCTGGGTAGGCAGCACGTGTGACTGAAGAACAGGCACTTGGCAGGCGTCTCCTCCCCTCTGTACTTCCGGATCCCACTCAAGCTACAGCCAGTTCCACTGATGGCAACTGTCATGATCGCTACTCCTAACTTACTAGGAATCCACCCCCAAATTAGTTCCAGCTCATCCTCTCCGTTAGTGGTTTCCATTTTACTCAACCCAGCAGGAAAGTTGGCCTGGTGGGGACTTACAATAGAAAAGGCCAATCTCTGGACGAGGCAGCTAACACCTTGCCACCTAGAGGTCACCTAGGAGGTAACCTGAGCTCTGAAGTGGAAACTTCTCGAGAGCATAAGCCTTTGAGTAGTGACAGGGAATGTTGAGACATCCCTGCGCTAGTGCATAAGCACTTTACATACAGCAGAGTTCTTTGGATTCTTGCTCAGAGCCTACTAATTCTTATTTTAAACTTAGTTGTATCAGCTTGTTATCTGACTTTCTAGGTCTACAAAGAACCAGTTAGACATGGGTGGGTGAAAATTTTCCCTAAGGGTACATATGTCTGGCTTTGTAAAGTCTGAGAATTATTCTGGATATATCTGGATATGAGTGTGTGTGTACAAGTGTATGAGTGGAAGACTGTATAACAGCGTGTTGGTTATGACGAGTATATGAGAGAAAGCATGTGTAGGTGTGCATTTTGTACAGCTGTGTGTGTATATTGGGTTTGGTACGTGAGGACATCTGTGAGTTTGTCATTTCCTGTGTTTATATACATACATGTAGTCAAATGTCAAATATATAAATCAGAATTTACACTTATGGGAATCTGTAGAATGATTAAGAGAGCATTTATGGGGCTGCTTATAAGTCTGTATCTTTGAGGTAAATTTTGAATTTGTATAATGTATTTATGTAGGACAGCCCAAGGCATAGTTTTCAAGTCATATGGTTGGATCATATGGAATTACGATTTTGTGGGGTAAAAATGGGATGTCTGTAGGATTCAACCTAATATGCATATGCCCATACATGTGCATACATACATTCATAAATTCAAGCTTGCATACCCTCTCTATCACATTAGTATTGTTCTCATAGCTAAGGAGATGATCACCATGAGTATGGGACCTGGGAAGAAATTTAACATGGATCTTGAAGGAGAGGTGAGATATAGAAGAATGATGCAACAGCAAGTTGCAATAGAGGAATAATGAGAAATAAGACTAAAAGTTCTTTACTCTGGGAAGCCTTCTCCACAACCTGTGTTGTACTCACCCGTACCCATGTTTGCCTCTGTTGTGAGCTTCAACATTCACTGTGCACTTCCTCTATGGTAATGCTTGCCATATTGAAGTGTAATTGTTATTTTAAGTGGCTAGCTTCCCCACTGTACAACAAGTTAACTGAAGGTAGGAACTAGGTCTCTGTAGCTCACTTATCACCCTAGCACTTAGCACAAAGCTTGGTACAGAATAGGAACTCAATATCTGTTGAAGAATTGAATGACTAAAATTGAGATAGATATTCTAATAAATTTGTGCATGTGTAACTTTTGTTCTGTGCAACTTACAGACATTTTGAAGAGGGGATTAAAATGCAGAGAATATCATAATCTAGGAGTTATAAAAAGAATAGACAGATAGGGGAACAGTTAGCACTCAGAAGCCTAGTCGTTACCCAGTATGTAGTAATAACAACAGAAAATCTAGACTACAGTGGCAATGGCAAGGGATAGCAACCTTTAACTTAAGAAGTACAATAGAAGACTCTTGATGATAGCTAGGAATGTGAGAAAGAGAAAAAGCAAGAAATGGTGACCCTAAGTTTTGGAGCTCGTATGACTGGGAAGATGATTAAAACACTGATAGAAATAAGGAGGCACAGGGTAACAATGTAAACGCTGTTGAGCCCTGTTTTGAGCGTGTTGCAGATTTCAGATATATTAGAAATGAATGGAGGGTAATAAGCAAAAGAGCATACTAATAAAGATGACCAACAGGCAGTTAGATACGTGAGAAGAGCCCAGAGAAAGAACTTAGGGGGTAGATAATCAGACATTCTTCAACAAATATTTGCTCAATACTTATGTGCCAGGCAATGGTCTAGGTGCCAGACATACAGCAGTGAACAAAACCAGATTTCTGACAAGTTTTATAGTTTCCCAATCCCTGCAGATATTTGTAAGCTATCCTTTTACTTACTTAAATATAATAGGCATCCTTATATTATAATCTGTGACTAAAAGTTCTACACCTGAAGTCTTTGCCAATCTGTTTCTGCTACCTGTTAATTTTCACTCACGCGGTCTCATTTCCTTCCATAGTTGGTTATCTTTGACTTTGGGTTGAAAAATTATTTGTGGAAATCTCCCAAAAGGAAAAAAAAAATTAAAAGTATCAGTATGGGGCCCAGCTGGTTAGATCAGTCAGTTGGAGTGTCGTCTTGAAACATCAACAATGTGAGTTTGATCCCCAGTCAGGGTACATATGGGAACAATCAATGAATGCACAACTAAGTGAAACAACAAATGAATGTTTCTTTTCTCTCTCACTCTCTCTGTCTCTTCTTTTTTCTCTCTGTCTCTCTGAAATCAATCAATAAAAAAAGCACAAAGCATGATTTAAATGTCTTTATAAAAAAATAAAAGTGTAAATATGCCAGTTCTCTTTAAATTAATCTATAGAACTAATGCCATGACAAATACAATCCTGAAAGGAACCTGACAAGATGAATCTAAATTTTATATGGAATAGTGAAAGATCAACTATTGTTTAGACACTCATGAGAAAGAACAACTTGGGGAAACTTGCCCTACCAGATAGCAAGACTTATTTAGACCCTCCAAGGTTAAATATAAGCTTCCCATTCATGTATTTGGATCATCCATAATCATGTTCCACCTTATCCTCCCTACCTCATTGTCCACAGACTCTCAGCATGAAATGCTTATTCCACTCTGTCTGATCTTCTCCCGTCTTCAAAGTCTGGGCTCTTGCCTCCCCTCTCTTTGCCTTTGCTCTTTCTGTTTTCCTTGCCTTTGATTTATAAATCCCTCCTTTCTGCCAACCCCTGGTTTCTCCCGGCTCAAATACTACCTCCAGAATCTATGCAGCTTATATACATTCTTATCCAGCTTGTATAATTTCTTTCCTCCAAACTCTCATTTTCTTGATTGTTTCTACCAGCTATTTTCATATTTTTATCATACATAGCATCAAAAAAGAGAAGAGAAAAGGGAGAAGGGAACCTAGAGATGGGCATTTAGAATTGGCTATATGCAGACCTGCTCTACCTCATCAGGAGGTATACAATCTCCTTGAGCACTTGTCTGAGACCTGCCAAAAAGCTCACTAAGAGCCATTAAACACTCACAGGCTGAGGTGGGTGGGAAACGTCATGCAGTTTGATGAAACCCTACAGGATCAGTGGTAGCCTTGAAGCTGTTGTTGGTACACAAGAGCTGTTTTCACCTGTCTTCATCTGGCTCACAGTTTTGGCTATGAAAACGGTGACTAAAAGATCAGGAACAACCTATATGTCCACCAGGAGGAGTTTTGGTTTTATGATGGTACAATCACAGGCAGCTAGTAAAATGGACGAGGCAGTTTGGTATCAGTGACGGGAAACTCTCTCCAAAGATATGTAAGAAAAAAAACAAGGCGCAGACCAGCATCACTATGTGTGGGTTTTTCATTAGTTTTCATGCACTCTTGTGGTTCTGAACATGCAGAGAGACTCGTGACTGTGGGTGCCCACAGAGGGGGACTGAAGATTGGGAGGTAAGAGTGGGTGGACTTTTCACTGAAATCCTCTTGTACCTTTTGTATTTTGTACCATGTTCAGCTATTGACTATTCAAAAATTTGAATGTTTAAGAGAAAATAATAAGAAACAACATGATTGGAAATACACAGCAAATTAGATAGTGCCAAAAAACAGAATTTGGATTTTTTTGCACAACATCTTATGAGATGCAAAGGAATGCTAGTTAGCAAGGGACAGCACACTCCTCATTACTACTTTTCAGCACAGACCTCTAACGTGGTCAGAAAGACTTTCAACTAAAAGGTAAAGCAAAGGAAGCACAGAGCCAAGCTACAGCTGCAAAATTAAGTGCCTGCAAAAGGTACCAGCTGCAGAATTACAACTGGGAGAGAATGGGTTGCTTAGCACTGACTATTTGGTTCCAGAAAAAGAATCAAGTGAATAATCACGAGAAATAGAGGAAGCCAAGAAACTCCCTGTGTGGCTGCAAACCAGACACTATCATCTAAGCCACCTTCTGCTGGAAGGAGAGAAGATGTCTATGGCAGTACGAGGCTCCTACTCAGCATTGCTGGAGACCGGGTCCGAGGACCCACAGCTCTTGTGGCATTGCTATCATGCAAGCTTTGGAACTGCTGCTTCAGACTAATGATTGCTAGAGATCCAAAAGATTTCCAGAAAGGGCAAGGTCAAGGACCTGAGAAAAGTACCTGTTGCATGGTCAACACATGCCGATGCACTGGTTTAGGAATGTAAGCCTTGGAGGCTGAGACATGCCACTAACCAAGTGACAACCTCCAGAGTCCCCTCTGAAGAAGGTGTTCATGGACTTCAAAACAGAAAAGCAGTTCGTTGGGGGTCAAGCTTTTTTACTCTCTAAAGAAAGGACAAAAAGATAGATGGCAAATTTGGGGGATTAAAATATCAATTCATAACTATGTATCTGCAAGGAGATTAAAACAGCTCTTCTGATATGTTTGTGCTACAGTGGGCTACTCTCAAGGAACAAGACTTGGAGGACCAGGAGTCAAGATAATGTGAGAATGATTGTACACTAGAAAATATGTAATCAACACATATTACTGCCTCAAGTGTTCCCTTGAATTCTCAGTATTGGTTCATTATTCAAGGCTGAAGAAGAAAACAAGAAACCAGGATGGCTCTTAGGAAAGAGAAGAGGTGGAGGAATGAAGGCCTGCAGCAGCAAAGGAAGTAGTGCAGCTGGGCTTCTGCCCCTTAAGCCAGACCTCTGGCCAGTGAGTCTCAGCTCATGGGGGGCAGTTGTCCTCCAACCCCAGTCAAGTTGCTATGAGAGCCAGATAGGCTCAGACCAGAGACTTCACAGCCTGCTTGCTTTCAGTGTGGTAGAGTGTGTCACAAGCAGTATTGCTGTGAATACTTACTTGGTCATCCATCAGCTGGCACATTTGGAACCTGAGCAGGTGGTGGGGGATGGCCTTATGTTTGCTTCAACTGTGGCAAGGAGAAAGAGCTAGTAGGAGCCTGCAGTCTTGAGAATTTCTGCCCAGTGAACATACCTTTTTATTTTTTACTTTTGAAATATGTATTGATTTTAGAGAGAGAAACATCAATTTGTTGTTCCACTTATTTTATGAATTCATTAGTTGATTCACTGGGGAACAAAATTTTTGTTGCATCCACAACAACACTTGTTCTTATCTAATTCGAGCATTCTGATCTCAAATCTGACATTAGATTTTCTCTGTAAGCTACAGGTTTTTTGCAATTCAAGATTTTAGATTTTCATCTTATTGTAAAATTTTCAACATTTAGTTTAACATAATGAAGTAGAATGTTTTCTTGAGCATCATCTTTGTGAAAATATAATAATTTATATAATCCAGTAAATACACTAAAAGATATGATTGCATCAGAAGTTGTCTACAATTTCAAAACAGAACATATTAAAACACTTATTTTAATCAGAAAATTTGTGCAAAACTTATTTAAATTCTATTCAGGCAAAACTTTGCATTTGTAGCTCTTGCGTTTGTGTACTTATTAAGGACAATCTTGTTTGATGCTCTAGCAGTAGTATGCTCATCATTAACAGCTCCAAGATTTTCGGGAAACTTATCAAGGTGACTGTTCAGAAGTGAACCTTAATGCTCATGTTACATCCACTGTCACAGAAAGCCAACAGCATCCTTTGGACCAGAAGTTCATAGTTTTCTGCTTTTTTGTTGCCAAGAACGTTCTTTGTAACTGCAACAAAAGACTGCCATACTGCTTTCTCCTCCTTATTCATCTTCCTGGATGAATAAGGGTTTCAAATTTGAGGTCCATCAAATACACCTGCTTTTATCTTCTCGAAAGACAAGGCAGGAACAGCAGAAATAATATGTTGAAAGCATTCACTTTCTCTACTCAAAGCCTGAACAAACTGCTTCATTAAGCCAAGTTTGATGTGAAGTGGGGGGAAATGATCCTGTCTCGATTAACTACAGGTTCATTCACAATATTTTGCATCCCTACTTCCAGAGCTTCACGTTTCGGCCACTCTTTCTGTGTCCAGTGTTTCTCCTGAGCTCAGCTATCCCACGAACACAGAAAGCAAAGATACTTTGTGAAACCTCTCTGTTGTCCTAGCAGGAAATTTACCATTTTAAGATCCACATAAATGATCAGTTATGCTCCTCATACTTCAGAAAGTCGAGGACAATTTTTATGTCATTATCATCTTCTCGCAAATGAGTTGAATAACCAATTGGAACTGCTGCATAAACATTACTGTTGTGTAGGAGAACACATTTCAGACTTCATTGAGAGCTGTCAAGAAATAGCTGCCATTCTGTTGGACTGTAAGTGGCAATACCTAGCTGGCTGAGAAGACTACTGATATCATGACAGTAAACAAAGTGTTTGTCTTTGGAAAAAAAGTCGACAAAAAATTGTTCACGCATTCTGAAATGGGGTACTTTAGGTGATTGGTGAAGTACGTTCTTTTCTTGAAGCCTGGAGGCTAATAACTCAGCTGCTTTCTTTGATAGGTCCAAATCTCTTACTAAGTCATCCAATTCAGGTTGGCTAAACTGCTGAGGGGTTAATGACTGCTTGGCATCCGAAGAAGACCTTTCAGATTCTACAACCATTTCCTCATGCATCTTATCAAAATACACTTGATCACCATGTTCACTTTCTTCATCCTTAGAAGAAATAAAACCATTGAAAACTGGAAACAGGAATGTCTCAGAATGTGGGATAGGTTGTATTGCTGAAGGAATATTAGGATATGTGATCATATGCCGTTTTTTCTTGCTGATGCCCTTTGTATGAATCAGACAGAAATAACAGTCACAGCTGTGGTCCTTAGGTTCACACCAAACCATGGGACTACCAAAAGGCATTCCTTTGTGTTTTCCTTTTGTCTAGTCACGAAGCATTTCCTCACAATTATGACACACAATATGAGGAGCCCAATTCTTGTCTTGATCACCAAGGGGAGCTTGAATACAGGCAATATGTGCATGTGTCACAAATGATGAAATATTGTGCCTTTGACGTTGAAGTGTGTAACAGCCACATATATAACAGAAGGTGTCAGGACTATTCTTACATGTACGCCTACTCGAAGAAGCCATGCTTCAGTCTTAAAACAAAATAAGAGGGTGTTTTAATCAGATAATATTTTTTTACATTTAAAAACAACTACAATTATGTAAAACTGAAGTTTGTAAAACATTAATTGCCTTGTGGTTATGTTCAATCCAAGAGTCGTTGCCCTTTAACTCCAATTTAAAAACTAATGCATGCCATTAACTGTAACAAAAAGAAATTAACATTGCATAAAAACTCGAGCATGCACCAAAAACCAAATTTTATATTTGGAATCAGTGATACAGAAATATATAGAAAAAGTTCTAAAACCTCATGCAACAGAAAATGAAAAAATATTGTTTCCCCGTGTAATGTATGGTATGTGCCCTGACTGGGGATCAAACCCACAACCTTGGGGTATGGGGATGACACTCTAACCAACTAAGCTAGCAGGACGAAGGCTATATCAGATCCTTTCTTGCACATGCATATGCAACTTCTCCTAAAGTTCCCATTCTCCAACCTTAAGGATTTCAAGCAGAAGCTATGAATAACTAAGCATCTGGCAGCAGCTCTGGAGACCCACGGGAGAGAATTGCATACCCCCAACAGGGACTGGAGTGTAAATGCAAAAGAACAGGGGATGGCCTAAATCTACATTTATTAATCTTTGTGAAGAGCCACAGATGTTTGACCAGGGAGAGAAGAAAAGAGTTGAGAATGGGGAGAGATATGAAGATCAAGAGAAAGGGGAAGGAGATTTTAGGAAAGACAGCTGCCAATTGTGAATAGGTCTTTGGAGGAGGTAGAGATGGCAATTCCTTTTAAATAGTTTTTACTGCTGAACTCTGTTGACTGTGACACCATGCAGAGACTGGGAACCATAGAGCTGAGGCTTAGTTTGGGTTATACCAGGCTCCATCCTTCTTGGACAACTGGGGTCATTATTCTTGAAGGATGAGAGACTAGAAGATGATTGAAGTGGAGAATAGTATGCTTGTGTGGCTTAGAAAAGCTAAGTCCAGGAATAAGAGACAGGACATGGCTTCGTGTAGGGGCCAGAAAGAATGCTTCCAATGCCTGCCAGAAATTATCCAATCCTGGACATCAACTCCATTTTGCATAAATATACACAATAAATGTACACAGTTTTAATGTATATTAAATTTTTCACAAATGCAACTGTTAGTTAAATTGTAATTGCATTTTGTTTTGTTGGGAACTTGACCAAGAGTTGCTCAAAATTTCAGAAGATCATTTCACGAATGACAAGTTGCTCGTGGTATTTGAGCCAACACATTGATGTCAGCCTGCATTAGTGTCTGTTCAACTCATGGTAATTTTATAGATATGTAGAAGCATATTTGTTTAACCATTATTTCTAAATGTTAACTACAAAAATAAAAGATCAATAGGATTCAAGTGAATATTGTCTTACTGTTCTTAAGCCCGATCTTATTCATTACAAGTAGGTACAAGCATCTGCCAGTTTTATTATATCTTCATAACTGGGGCTGAACAGTTATGCATTAAAATACAAATTATTTCATTATAAGGTATTTTCCTTTATTTCTCCTTTATATCACAAGTATAAATCAATTTTAGGAACTTATGTGATTATGTAGGCTATATTGCTTATGAATTTCACTTTGGTATGTTACAACTCTTTAAATAAAAAGCTAATATTAGGTCTCATAGGATTGAATCAACTGTCTTAGAACATTAAATAAACTTTTAAGCATAGTTGTTAAGTTATAGTATATGCACACATACTAAGAGTCCATACATACTGTACCTACAGAGCAAATGCCTCTTCTAACAAAGCTTGTTGTTATAAACAATCAAATATAAAATATGGCAAATGATATATCCCAGGACACACAACTTCCTTTGGAAAAACTAAGTATTCTTCCTGGCCAGACTTACATTCTTGAAACAGGACCAAACTAAAACAGTTGTGGTGTATATTGTTACTTTTCTAGCTTAAAAAGAACCATGATTCGCCTGACCAGGCGGTGGCGCAGTGGATAGAGCGTCGGACTGGGACGCGGAGGACCCAGGTTCAAGAACCCGAGGTCCCCAGCTTGAGCGCGGGCCCATCTGGCTTGAGCAAAAGCTCGCCAGCTTGGATCCAAGGTCACTGGCTCCAGCAAGAGGTTGCTCCTTCTGCTAAAGGCCCGCGGTCAAGGCACATGTGAGAAAGCAATCAATGAACAACTAAGGTGTCACAACGAAAAACTGATGATTGGTGCTTCTCATCTCTCTCCATTCCTGTCTGTCTGTCCCTATCTATCCCTCTTTGACTCTCTCTCTGTCCCTGTAAAAAAAATAAATAAAAAAGAATTAGAAAAAAATTAATAAAAAAGAACCATGATTCTTGTTTATAAGATTTCAGAGTCCATATAACACTCAATTTGCATGTGCAGTATACATTATATTGCATTGCAAGTTACAATAGCTGCAATTATAGAAAAGATCCTTTTATAACTCTAGTTTCCTCTTCCTTCCAAAGTGACATCAAACTGGACAGCTGGACTGTTGTGTGAACATATTTTATCTCACCATTTTCTACTTTAGTGACTGCAGAGGCCATAGAGGAGAACATCTTTGAATCTAAAGTATTTAGCTTCCAAGTTCAGAGACCTTTGTTCCTTTGCTTTTTCTCCCCTCCCTTCCTGCCCCCCAACGTGTATTTTCCTCCCTGACCTACCCTGCCTCCCACTTTTTTCCTCTCTTTGCTCTGCCTCCACAGTTTGAGTCACAGGCTCCATCCTGTCTTGAAGGCATGATCATTAGTCAGGGATGCAGGCCCAGCCTTCCCTGGTTTTCCCTGGCTGTGGCAAGCCATGTGCAGAGGCACTGGCTCTCTGCAGGCATTTGGGAGACTGCAGACACAGCTTTGGCAGCTTGCATGGCCCAGGTACCTCTGGAGATGTGGCTGAGCTCAAGGGACAGCAGTGACAGCAGGAGAATCAGTGCTGGAAGCTGACAGAGGTTGAGCAGGAGAGGCAAGAGATGCAGGTGCATGCAGGCCTGGCAGGTGAACAGGTGGAATGTCAGACCAATGTTGTCACCTGCCTGCCCGAAGAAACCTCCACCAAATATGACCTGGAGTGTGGATATTAAGCTAATCATCTGCCTGTAGTATCACCTGGCCCTAGGGGTGGCTATGGTGGGGAGTGAGAGTCCTTAACCATGCCTCTCTCACTCTGTGCCTCAGTTCTCATCCCTCCTCCCACTCCCCCTAGAAAACAGTGGGCACGCTCATGTGCATGAGACTTTTTAATAGTTGCTATGAGGTAAAGCTCTGAAATCTCCATGAACTCAGATTATATAAACCAGGGGACTCAGAGGAAGTAAGTGTGCTCTCAGGTCTCAGCCCTGGAGGCAAGAAGGAAGTAGTCTTCTTTCCCTTGCTTTCCCTAAGCTCACTATGCTGTTCTTCTAAAACACAGGGTCATTGCCTTTTCGTGTCTCCTTCAACTTAGAGTCCAGGACAGAGCTGAGAGCCCTGCTCTGTCGAGTAAAGGAGGACACAAAAGCTGCAAATGGCTGGAAGGGCGTGGCTTCCTATAGTGGTCCAACAGAGATGTTACCCTGGGGGTAAGGGGGGTACAGGGTGGACCACAAAATAGCTTTGAAGAGATCAACACTGCTTTTCTCCATGTCTCTTCATTGTTCTGAGTCTCTTTCTTGGAGAGGAAATTTGGTAGCAAGCACCAGAAAAATTCAGGTTCAAGATTGGAATAGATTCCTAGAGGATGAAGGTGAGGGTGGTGGTCTCCCTTTCTACAAAACTCAGAGACACAAGACGGTGGACTCTTAGCACTTTCCATCCTTGCATTTCTAAGAAGGACAAACCTGGGGTAGACCAGCAGCTCTGATAGTAAATAAAATCATAGTTTATCTTGAGTATAACTCCTTTCTTTTCTGTGGCTCTCCCCTACTCCCTTTTTTGTTTCCACTCCATTTACTGTCTATCAGGGGACTATGGCCCCCCGCATTGCTCTACCCAGAAGTGCCCCAGCCAGACCTCCTGGGGCAGGAGTGCATTCTGTCAAATGACTTTTCCTTTCTCCTGCCACACTTCATCACACTGGTTCCCTTGGGATGGTAGTAGGAGAAAAAGTATCTAATTAAACTAATTCAAATTAAAGTCAGGAAAATGCTCCTCTTCAAGAGCTTGGTTGTTTCTCTTCACTCCTAAAAATAGCCACAGAGAATATGCAATAGATAAATTGGACTTGAGAGAATCTTCTTTAAACCTAGATTTTCTCACTCCCCCTTGTGTGGTCTCTAAGCTCTGTAGGCCACTGCAGAGGAGACCAGCCTTGCTTCCTTGCTCTCACAGCTTACTGAGAAGTTTCCCAGAACTTTGAGGTGAGCATTAGAAAATATCCCCACTTATGATTCGCTGAAGTGCACTTGGCATTTTTAACTTGATGGGTCCTTGAGCGGATATCTACATCTCAGTCTCAGGAGGTGGCCCCGATTCTTACCATTCCATCCTAGACTCCTCACATCCCCAGGAAAAGAGCTTACAGAAGCAGAGTAGATTGTTGTTGTTGTTTTTTCTTCATCTTAGAGAAAAGAGAGAGACAGAGACAGAGAAAAAGGAGGGAACAGGACACATCAACTCTCATATGTGCTTTGACCAGGCAAGCCCAGGGTTTCAAACTAGTGACCTCAGAGTTCCAGGTCTACTCTTTATCCACTATGTCACCACAGGTCAGGCCAGAGTAGATTGTTCTTAACCTCAGAAGAAAATAGGTGCAAATCAGCAAATACTTTCAAGGCAAGGCTACAAGCACAATGTGGCCACAGGTGTGCACAAGTGTCATAAGAGCCCCCCAAAGGCACCTATTCAACCTTAGGCTCAGAGGAGCTGGTTCATGAAACGAAACTTGAAGGACAAGCGGAGGTCAGATGAGGTTAGAGGCTGGGGAAAGGTCCGTGGGCAAAGGGTCTAGTGTGTGCAGAGGTCCAGGGTTGTGAAGTAGGGTGCTGTGGCTGGAGAACTGTAGATCATTTGAATGGAGTACATGAGTGAGTGCAGAGAGAGCTGAACCCAAAGGAGCCAGATCACAATGAGCCCTGTGCAAAGCTTGCAGATCTGAACTTGTCCATGAAGCATTTTAAACTGGGCATGGATGTGTCCAGATTTCCAATGGAGCATGCTTCTTCTAGCAGCAGATGGTGTAGAGAGAGCCGGACTGGAAACAGGAAGAGCAGTCAGAAGACTGCTGGGGGAGAGCACAAAAGGTGTGATGAGGACTTAGTTGCAGAGAATGCCAGCTAATAAAAATAGGACAATTAGCAAAATAGCAAATAGCTATTTTACAACTCCAGTTCAAGCAAGAAGTATGATTATCAATAGATGCTAAGATATGCATATGGTCTCAAAGACTCACCCCACAAATTATTAGTAAGGGGAAACCGTATCTTTGCAACAAAAGATTTGGTGGTCATCTCCTTAACCTATACATCAACTTAACACAGTGGGACAATTCAATGTTATGTGCCTTCCGACAAGATGCAGTAAGAAACAAGTAACATCTTTTATATAGTATTCTTTCCAAAAATGTTTGATCTGAATCTAATCATGAGGAAACAATCAGATATATCCAGAATATGGGAGATTATCTAAGAAAACTGGCAATAACTCTTCAAAGTTCTGTGTCTTGAAAAATATAAATAAAAACAAAACGTGAGGGGACTGTTCTAAATCCAAAGAAATTAAGGAGACCTAACAACCCCATAAAAATGTCACCTTTGCTGAAATGATTGATCAAAATCTTGAAAGAACTATAAAAGACATTTGGGAAATTTGAATAAGGAATAAATATTAGATATGAGTTTCCTAGGTGCAATAAAGATATGTCTATGTAGAAGAATGTCTTTATTCTTAGATGATGCTGGAGAATTGAAGAGTTAAATGTCTTGATGTCTAACTTATTTTCACATGGTTCAAGAAAATGTGTAATGTATATGTGAATACGTGATAGATGTGGATGTTTGTACATATATGATATATGTATAACATGTATAGATGCTCTCACATATATATGCGATGTATGGTGGGAGAGAGAGTGAGAGAAAGAAGGCAAAATGTTAATTTTCATTTAGGAGAAGGACACATTACAGTTCTTGCACTATTTCAGTTTTTTGGAGGTTTACCCAAGACAGTGGTAGTACATTTGGGGAGCAAAGTTGGAATTGAGAAGTGCAGAAATTGTGGGAATCTGTCAAATTGGGAATAATGTAAGAGGATCCACCGGGAGTGAGTTAGGGGAGCAGAGAGACCCAGTCAAGATTTTCAGTCCTGGTCAAAGGTTACGTGATGCACGTTCTAATGCACAATCACAGTAACAAAAACATGTAACTCACACGCTGGGATGCAGAGCACTGTAGACTCAAGAGCACCGACTAGGACTGAGGATGCTGGAGTTCTAATCCCGGCTCCATCACTGAGCAGTTGTAAGCGAACACAACTGTGAGCTCAGCTTTTCTGAAGCCTTTTTTTAAAAAATGGGATTGAACTAGATGCCCTTTGAGGTCCTATTTAACCTTCTAACGTGCATAGCTGTAGTTACCCTTCTTTGTTGATGGTATTCAGAGCCATTTAAGCTAAGTGTTAATGAGATTTTGTCATCACCCCCACCATTTCATTCTCTCAGTCTTGATTTATTTCTCCTTTTGGCCACCCGCTCTTGACAGCCTGCCCTTGACTAGAGGAGCTCCTCAGTGAACATTGCTCTCAAGTGGAGCTAAAATAGTTGCCAGCTCCTGACCCTGTGTGCCCTTTGACTTAATAGCAGGGTTTTCTCCAGACTCTTGGACATGGCTTTCTACTAATGACCCTTCTGATTTTCTCTTTGTCATAGAGCTAACACACACTTATGGTAGAAATATGGAAAACTATATAGAAGAAAATTTAAATTTCTTACCATTTCACTCTGTGTGTGTATGTAGCATAGCTGATCTCTTATCCTATATATATTTTGTTTCTGATTTTTAAAAATACTTAATAACAGCCTGACCTGTGGTGGCGCAGTGGATAAAGAGTCGACCTGGGAACACTGAGGTCGCCAGTTCAAAACCCTGCACTGGTCTGGTCAAGGCACATATGGGAGTTGAGGCTTCTAGCTCCTCCCCCCTTTCTTTCTCTCTCTCTCTCTCTCTCTCACTCTGTGTCTCCTCTCTAAAAATAAAATAAATAAAAATTATTTAAAAAAATACTTAATAACATATCTTGAGCACTCTTGTGGGGAAATGAGACATGTCATCATTCTGTAATTTATTTTTCAGAATTTTTTAAGCTTGGAATGTCATTTTGGAACCTCATTTTTAACAGCTCTCAATATAATGAGACAATTTAAATACTCAAGATACATAATAAAATAAATAAAATATAAAATATGTTAAAATTAAATGTTTAAATATGTTCTTTATCAGTATTTGTATCTCCTCTATAGGGACAACATTTATCTTTTTTTTTTTTTTTTTTTTACAGGGACAGAGTCAGAGAGAGGGATAGATAGGGACAGACAGACAGGAACAGAGAGAGATGAGAAGCATCAATCATCAGTTTTTTGTTGCAACACCTTAGTTGTTCATTGATTGCTTTCTCACATGTGCCTTGACCACGGGCCTTCAGCAGACCGAGCAACCCCTTGCTGGAGCCAGCGATCTTGGGTCCAAGCTAGTGAGCTTTTGCTCAAGCCAGATGAGCCTGTGCTCAAGCTGGCGACCTCAGGGTCTCGAACCTGGGTCTTCCACATCCCAGTCCATTGCTCTATCCACTGCACCACCGCCTGGTCAGGCTCATCATTTTAATATAAGATATTTTCCAAGTGATTTGACAACTCTTTGCCCATTTCTTCTTGTTATGATGGAAGACTTACCTATTATATCATTAGTACTAATGGGAAAATAGGAGAAAGGACAAGGGGAAGAAACAGGTTAGAATTTCTCAGTTTATGATACTATGTTGCTAATGCTGAATCCGTAGATTTTTCCCCCCATTGATTTGAGAGAGAGAGAGAGAATTATCAACTCATTGTTTCACTTAGTTATTACATTTAGTTGTGCACTTATTGTTTGTGTCTAAAATGTGCTCTAACCGGGGATGGAACCTGTGACCTTGTTACACCAGGAGGACGTTCTATCCACTGAGTCACTGAGACAGGGCTGGTGATGGTGGGATTTGTATGGAGTGTGTGTGGTGAGTGGGAAGTAGGGGAGAGCCAAGTGGAGGGAGTAGGAAGTGACTTAAAGAATATAGGTGTTGAGGTACATATGGTAACTACTTTGGGGATTCCTTCTCTGCTGTTCTTACTAATGCCAAATAATGAAGTCTAACATCAATGTACTAGTATGTATATGTGTATGTGAGAGAGAGCCATGGAGAGCTATGGGGAGGGATGCATTTAGAATCTTTTTTTTAAATTAAAAATAGCACTAATCACAAGTATTTTCTAATGTCATTAAATTAATTAAAAAAACATCATAACAGTGGACAGATGGCTATTCTTGAATGTCTCCAAGGAAGAACCAGAACCATTAACTCATCCAAGCATCTAATATTTTGATCCAAGAAGTTCAAACCACTTAATTCATCCTCATAGCTCCCCTGGGAAGACAGGAGGAAGAAGAAATTACTCTCCACTCTCCTTTATGTGATATATGTTTAGCTATGCTTACATTTTATCATGCATGTATATTTACATAAAAAGAAAATTCATAAACAAAGTACATTTCTCTGAAATCATGCATTCACTGTGCATGCTGATTTTCTTTTTAAATTTTTTCCAAATATACACATTTCAGTGACTATCATATATTTTTCTTTTTGAGATTTTTAAAAAATTTATTTTATTTTATTCATTTTAGAGAGGAGACACAGAGTGAGTGAGAGAAAGAGAGAAAGGGGGGAGGAGCTGGAAGCATCAACTCCCATATGTGCCTTGACTGGACCAGTGCAGGGTCTTGAACTGGCGACCTCAGTGTTCCCAGGTCAACACTTTATCCACTGCGCCACCACAGGTCAGGCAATATCTATTATTTTTAAAGGCTATTTAGTATTCCACTTTATTGGTATGCCATAGTTTATTCAATCGTATCTTTATTGTGAGAGCTTAAGAAGTTGTTCCTAAATTATTTTAAGCATCATAGGTAATACTATGAATGTATCATTGTGTAAAAAAGAAAATTTTTCCTTTTGGATTTTTTACTTAAGTCTCATTGATGCTGGCTTTTATTATTTCACAGTTGCTAGACTTGTTGATAGAACCTCTGAGCTGTTTGATTTCTAGTTACCAAATGTCTAGGGATGGTTTAGACCATGGTTCCCATCTATTTCCTGTGTAAAAAATGTACTCTGACCAATTGCCAAGTAGAAGAATTAACCATATAAATTTTTGTTAGATCTAGATTTTTTAAGAATGTCAGATTTTGAGTTATACTTGTCACAAATCATTTTTACATCCTGTCTTCCTTTTTAAAACTTTGTTCAGTTCATTATTATATATGATGTATTTTTAGATATTAAGAAGGGATGGAACAGGATTTACTCATGGGCTTTTTTTCCCAGTGATTTTTATTGCCCTGGGGAACCTCCATGTCACCCCCTGCAATTCCAAACACTGGAATCCTCCAGTCTCAGAGCTAGAGGATAAAATAATACCATTAGCTCAAGGCGAAGTGTGGCCTGGGATATCTTAGAAATGTGGGACTGTGTGTGTGTGTGCGCTGCCCATCTCCCTGTAATCTCAGTTGTATGTTACACTTGTGGGGCAGCCCCTCTCGTTCAGTGGCATTCAGGAGTTGTTATGTCTGGATGAATGCTTTGTCTCAGCAGCAGTGGGAAGAAAGGCTGCTTACATAGCTGCTGAGCAGACTCAGCCATTCTGCTCTTGACCACAGCAGGTTGTCTCTGCTGGAACGAAGCCCCCGTCTCCCCCAAACCTACCCCGCCCTCCTGCTCTAATTCTGCTGAGTGTAAAGGCTGTGACTTGGATGAGAATTTACAATGATGCTGGAGAGGTTGGGAGATCCAGTGGGCCAGGGAAGGGGAGTGTGGAGGAGAAGAGAACTGTGGAAACCAGCAGACAATGGTCGACCACTGTGTTTCCCAGAAGACTTACTTAAAACTCTAAGATCAAAGGATGTATATATATTTTAAAAGAAAAAATAAAATGTTAAGAGCTCTGTATGAAATACTGTTAACAGCCTGCATTAGAGGGCTGCAAAAAGCAGTATTGAGGAGATGCTGAGAGAAAGCTGTTCACACATAGGCAGAGTGAGGAATTTCAAGAACTAGACAAAGGAGGATAAGACTTGGGGCAAATAGTTTATAAAGTTCAAGAGATGAGTAAAGGGAGGGGCAGGGCAGGGCTGTTACTGGCATGGGTGACCTTAAGCAAGGTGATGCACCAGCATTTTCCAGCCTAGTTTTCCACAATCATAGCACTTGAAACATAAGGCCACCAGTACTAATATTTGCTTAATATTTCAAATTTACTTTCTTTTTAAAACTCAACTATCTAGCCTTACCAGGTGGTGGCGCAGTGGATAGAGCATTGGACTGGGACTCAGAAGACCTAGGTTCAAAACCCCGATGTCGCCAGCTTGAGCACAGGCTAACCAGCTTGAATGCAGGGTCGCTGGCTTGAATGCAGGGTCGCTGGCTTGAGCATGGGATCATAGACATGACCTCATGGTCTCTAGCCTGAACCCAAAGGTTACAGTCTTGAAGCCCAAGGTAGCTGGCTTGAGCAAGGGGTCACTCACTCTGCTGTAGCCACCAGGCTCAAGGCACATATGAGAAAGCAATCAATGAACAACTCAGGTGCCACAATGAAGAATTGATGCTTCTCATCTCTCTCCCCTCCTGTCTGTCTGTCCCTATTTGTCCCTCTCTGTCTCTCTCTCTGTCACACACACACACACACACACACACACACACACACACACAAATAAATAAATAAATAAAACTCAAATATATAATTTTATCTTAAACAATACAATCTGAAAAATTACAATTTTTCTAATATATGTTAAAATAAACACAACGGTGAAAGGTATAGTATCTATCTGGGAAGCAGCTAAAATAAGCTCAGGTACTAACTGGTGGTATGCACACCATGCTCTGGAAATCCATCCCCTGTCCCAGTCTGTTCAGAAATTCATTCTCTGTCCACTCATGTGAGTCCATACTTCAGCCATTGTCACCTTTTACTAAGATGATTTAAATAGCTCTCCTTTCTTAGAAAACTCTCTCCTTCCTTTTTGTCTCCTTCTCAGGGAAAAGTCTGACTCACTCTTCAAGTTTCAACATGGCCTTCACTTCCCAAGGCAATGTGTCCCTACCAAACTCCTACCCCACAAGACTGGGGAAGGCCAGTCTACCAAATGATTCCATAGTTTTGCTTTTTTCCTTATTCACCCACTCCTTGTTTTTATCGCTTATTTTATTATTTTTAACCTTCCATTGGTAGTGGACTCTGCCAGGGTTAGTCTTTGTTTTTTCAATATATTATCAGGGCCTACCCCACTGCCAAGTGCATTGTAGCACTCAATAAAGAGTTGGTGAATGAATGAATTCCACCATCTAGCACCCTTGTACAATTCTCTCTTTTATCAATATCTTTCTTCAGATAACTTTCCATTTGAAAAACATTCAAGTATCCAGATTTAGAAAGAACTATCAAACCAAATGCATAACTGTCCCGAGTGTGTGGTCCAGCTAGCCAGTGAGATGTGTCACTGCAGATCGGCTGAGTCTCTCCAATCACACTTACGTGGTGGGGTCACCTGTTTTGCTTCACAAAATAGAGAAGCAGTGTGTGAATGATGGTCAATGGCAATCTCCAGGGTTGGGCTCCTGGGTTTCAGTCCCAGTTTTCTCACTTACTACTGTGTGACCTTGGACAAGTTAGTTAGCTTCCCATGACTCAATTTTACCCACCTATTAGATAAATCTTGGTTTTATTAATATCTGTAGGCACTTGTTTCCAGCTTTCTTTGCTCTGACAATTCAGTTACCACTCATCCACATATTTTTCCCTTTCCAAAAAGTTTGTTGTCATCTCTAGTTCTGTTATCTCTCTTAATTCCTTTATCCTTATGGATATTTATCTTTCTTATTTCTTTAATATAACTTTAGTGGTTTTTACTGGGAAGGATGTAGCGATAAGGGATGGGGGTCATTTCATTATCTACCTTTTCTATAATTACCATGTTTTCTTTTACACTAAAAGCAAATAAAGGTATTTTTTAACTTTATAAAGAAGGGGAGTAGGGTATAAAGGGTACTGAGGGCCAAATATATGGTGATAGAAGACAATTTGACTTTGTGTGATAAGCACATGATGAAATAAATATACAGGTCATGTATGCATCATAGAAATGTGCACTTGAAATCTATATAAGCTTATTCATCAATGTCACCCAAATAAATTTATTTTAAAAAGGAAAAAAGGTAAAGACACAGCTCCTATATCATTCTCATGTTGTCTATTGCTAGTCTACAAACCTACTAATTTATTTGAAAGGAAAATAAAGATGGTTGCTGTAACGTGTCCATGATAAATTTGTACTGGATCCAATTGTTCACTGAATTAGTTTTGAGGTGTCCACAGCAAGAAACTCTGTTTCACTAGGTAATTCTACTAATTGTCAGTATTTACCACTAAGCTGGTAATTATCAGAACTCCTTGTTTTTATGTATACAAAATCAACTCCATTTCAATTCCTCTAGCGCCTTATGAATTTTAAAGTGTATTGATAGCTACACTGCAGTCCCTTTTCCAACTTTCCTCAGCATCTTACGAAGAAATTTGTCTAGATAATGGAGGGTATAATTTATTAAAATAATTCATTGTATTGCTTTTATTAAAATAGTTTTAACACGTTACTTCACTTACCTTAGGCTTTAATTCTTTTTGCAATGTTTGTGTTAAATCCTTTCAGTATAAAGACTATACTAGACTTTTTCGAGGGGAATGGAGTGGGACTACCTAACGTGCCAATACTCTTCTCATCTGAGAGAATACAAAACATGTGGCAGGCTGGGCTCCACCTCCCCCTATGGAAACCGAAGGGACAGCTCTCCTCATTTTCTACCAAAGGTGGTCTAGGCTGGGTGAAGCACATCTATTGTACAAGATTTAAAATACAGCCATGTGTTGCTTAATGACAGGGATACATTCTGAGAAATGCATCCTTAGGTGGTTTCATCATTGTGTAAACATAGAATGTACTTACACAAACCTAAATGGTATAGCCTACTACACACTTAGGCTACACGGTATACTACTGTTATCTATATGACTTATCGTTGACCAAAACGTTGTTATATGACTATAATGAGGAAATAATGTGAAGATACAGAAGGTGGGTGGCTTTTCTGTTGCAGTAATGGAGGAGTTAAGTGTCCTTTGTCAGTGGCACAAAGAGAACAGCAGCAAGAAGCCAGGGGTGGTGGTGCCAATGATTATGGCTTTATTACGGTGGCATGAACAGGATGGTATTTGGCCTCCCAACTTCTCTTGGTTCCTGATTGGGTTTTGATTTGGGGATTTCTATTGACTCTGTGATCCTGTACCATTCAAGTAATTTTTTTTCTTCTTAAGTTAGCCAAAATTATTTTATGTTATCTGGACCAAAAATCTTGACTAGTCCAGAAAAATTAGTACTAAGAGGTGGTTGGCAACAAGACCTTGAGGAAATGGGTGGGAAAGGCAATCTGCTACCTGATCACTTAGGACTGAGAGCAATAAAAGTTCTGCTATCATGTAGGGATAATATGTCTACAACATACAATGGTAGGAAAAGAAATTAAAAGGTACGTATTGTCTCTGTTCACTGCTCATTAGAAGCAACCCTATAGGAGAGTCAGAAGGAACGAAGGGGCTTCTGTGGGTGTAACTTCTTGTATGGCTCTAGTTTGCTTAAACAAAAATAGATGACAAGCCCAAATTCTTAAATCCTCATGTCATAATGAAAATTAAAATATTTCCTAAGAATGCATGAAAAAGAAACTCATATAGAGGCAGAAAAAACTGAAAGCCAAACGCCATGTGTTGCCAAATTACAAAGTCAATTGAATTCAGAGCCCTACTAGGTCTCTACGTGAAAGTCAGGGCATCAATTGGAAAAGTGTTGTACCTCAAGAACTGGAATGGATATATATTTGCATATCTGAAGAACTCCAGGAACCCTGCACCCCTAAACTTCATTGAGCCTTTATCACCAGCCAAAACAGGACCTGTTTCCTATGCTTAATGAGACCATTACTGCTTTACGTGAAGATGCATCTAAGGGAGTAATCTTATAAAAGGAAGCCAATTATCTGTATGCTCTACTCCCTTTACTCCTCATTAGCTCCAAACATATAACTAGAATTATATACCCGAACTTCCAGGGGGACCAATTATAAAGTACCACCTTGGAGTTAATGATCAGCACATACTGAAGATAAGGTGCCACCCTTCCCCAAGGTTTGCTAATTTACACAAATATGGGGGAAGCACACATGGGGATGGATTTCCTAAAGGAGGAAAAGACAAAATTTTAGATTCAGGTGAATTTATCAATATGGGTGTATTTTCTAGAAATTTGGATTTAAAAATACTGATTTGAATAGTTGGAAATGTTTCTAAATATTTTCTTGGTTGACTGCCTGAAACCTAGTCACAGTACAGGATAGTGCTAAATGAGGCTGAGATACAAGGTGATAATGTTGAAGAAGGAATCCAAAGACCATGAAAGATAAAAATACTGGAAGGCGCTTATCATGCCTTTTTTTCATGTCCCAAAGTGGCCCAGAAAATACTCATGAAGAAAATCTTTGAGAGTGCTTGAGTGGCTATTCTCAGTCAACCAGGAGTGCCTGTGATACACTGTAGCTGAGATGGTCTCCCCACCTATTTATCACAGTGAACATATCCTGGCTCAGCAGAAGTCAAATGATGGCACTTAACTGCCATTGTTATGGAGACGTGATGTCTATCTTGGGTGGCAAGGACAGCACAATAATCAAAACTCTTGAGGTGTTTTGAGCATGGGTTCTCATTAGCGAAATAAATCATTAGCTGCTAAAATCCTATTTTATTTAAAATATATTTTAAAATAAATAATTCAAAAATTTAAAAACCAGACTTCAGGTTTGCTGAAAAAACATCCAACTCAAGTAATGACAATAGAGTGACAGCCCACACTCAATTACTAGACCCAAACTCCATGAAGAAGGAAAGGCCTGGTTACTTTGGAGGAACCACACTGCAGTTCCACCACTAGTATAGACTCTTTCCTAAAGCGAACTATGACCATTACCAAAGTAATTTATTTTTGTCAGGGGAGATGACTCAGGGATTATTGGTCATTGACTTAGAGCTAACAGAAATTCTTCAGAACACTAAATACTGCTATTACGTACTGGTCAGAGTGTGTATGTGTGTGTGGGTGTCTAAGAGAATCTATTCAAGTTGAATTTTAGGCAGAATCTAGTTCATAGTGGGCTCTATGACCCTCAAGTTCATTCCATAGTTATTTCCTCAGTTCTCAAGTATTGTGTAAAACCAGACATGCTCAGAGATTGGCATAATCACAGAAATAGATTCCTTACCTACAGACTAACACCTATTAATAAATAGGGATATGTGGAAGTATGTTCAATTCCTCCTGTATATCAAAAAAATAGTCAAAAACAATAGTACGTACCCAAGGAAATCATTAATATAGTTGCCACTATAATCTTGTTAGATCCAAGATGCAGACAATATGGGTCCTCAGAACACTTGGGTTATTATAAACTTAACAAGGTGACAGCTCCAATTGTATCTGCTGTTCCAGGTGCAGTTTACTAGATCAAACCAATATAGCCATAGCCTCCAGGACCTAGAAGAATGCGCTAATATCCTTTGTCCCAGTAATTACAGAACATCAGGAAAAGGTTGCTTTTACCAGGTAGAAAATGGTAGAGCAATAAACCATATTCTCAGCATTATGTCATCCCTCTATCTCTATACAACACTATAAATGCATAGGACTTGATTGTTTTTCTATCCCATTGGACAATGTCCAAGTACAATATTGATGACATCATGATTATAGGACCTGGAGACCCAGATGTATCAGTTACTCTAGGTATCTCGGTAAAACACATGCAGAAAAGAGGGAATAAGGGAGAGAAATTCTAAGAATACAATGATCTGTCACCTCGGTGAAGTTTCTAGAGGTCCAGTGGTCGAAGTCATGTCAAGAAATCTCATACAAAATGAAGAACACTCCCATCACTGAGAAAGAGGTCCAATGTTCACTTTTTTTTTAACTTTCTAAGTAATGCATACCACATTTTGGTGTACTTCTCCAAACAGTTTACCAAGTGATTAGAAAGACTTCTAACTCTTGAGCAGGGCCCAAAGAAATGAAATATTCTCCCAGTTGCAGCCATATGTAGTGTAATGGCTCAGTGGATCCAAATGGCGCTTGAGTTATCAGTGGCAGATTGGATTGCTGAATAGAGCTGGTGGGAAGCCTGACTAGAGAACCACAGTGGAGATCTTGATGGTTTTGTACCCATCCATGACCTCTTCAGCAAGCATCAGATGGTTTTGTACCCATTCATGACCTCTTCAGCAAGCATTACAGGTTGCTTTTGTAAGAGCTATTTCTTGGCCTGCCATTGAAAAAGCAGTAAATATCAACCATCAAGCATCAGGTGCCAGTACTATCTTGAGCTATCCATCATGAACTTGGTGTCATCTGAGGCAGAAGCCATAAAACTGGGTGTGGTTGAGCAGTGCACTCAAAAGCAGTATACAAGAGAAATGGTCCAAGCAAGTTCTGAAGGCACAATCAATTATTTGAGAAGATTGCTCATACTTCTAGTATATTAATTCCTGTTGCATTGCAGCCCTTTCCTCAACTTCATGGTGTCACATAGAGTTTCCTACCAGCCAGATCTAGTGACAAATTCATTTAGATTAGTCCTAGAGACTAATCTAAAGAGAAGGAGAATTTTCCTATTAGGCAGAACTTCACACAGCATAGTTCACTGCCCAGTTTGCCTTACAGAAGAGATAACATGAGGTATGAATTCACAGTGAATCAAGAACAGTGCCTGGTGTTTGGCTATATGGTGAGGGACCCAGAACTAGACTGCAAGAATTTTGAAGATGAGGTTTTTGGAATGACCTCTTTGTGAAAAATAATGTCATTTTGGGGCAAGTCATTTGGGGAAGAAGAAATGTAGAATCTTGATAGAATGCCACTCAGTCAGGTGAATCGATTACCCACTCTGTAGATATCATACAGCTTCCTTCCCAAGCTACTCCAATGCTTTCTAAATGGGACCAGACAAAACGGTCCTGGTAGGAAGGATGGGGCCATGCATTAACCCAGCTACCTGTCATGTCGTGTCATTTCCAACTCCTGGGAAACTCCCCCACCAATTTTTACTTATGCTTTTGTCCTTGGTACCTAAATACTTTTATTTATTGACTTTAGGTCAATTCCCTCACTTTTATTTCCCTCTCCTGTTTATTATTTTATGTAGGGTATGTTGGTATTGGTTAAGTTTATAATTTAATTCAAAGAATGCAAATATTAAGGTTAGATCATGATAGAGTAAAGGAATAATGAATATCACTTTGAAATTCTAGACTTAGAGTTGAATTCAGTAACTGACAGGCTTAGGGTGTTCTCCTCTTGGTAAGGATATGAGTGTATTTTTAATTCTAGGAGAAATTATTGCATTATATTAAGTGGGACTATTTTTGTGGTTGAAATTTGGGAAGAAGGGTGTATGTAGTTGTTTTGGCTACCCAGGGTCCAACTTCTCAAGCATATACGAAACATTCTCCAGGATAGATCACAAATTGGGCCACAAGATAATATTCGTATATACATGAATATATCTTATACAAAGTCTCATATTATAAGTATATATATGAATATACGCACACACACATACACACATCACATTTTCTATATCCATTCATCCATTGATGGACACTTAGGTTGTTTCCATATTTTGTCTATTGTGAATGTTGCTGCGATGAATATGGGTGTTCAGCTTCTCTCTTCAAAATATTGATTTCATTTCCCTTAGGCTATATACCCAGAAGTTGGATTGCTGGCTCATATGGTAATTCTATTTTAATTTTTTAAGTAACATCTATGCTGTTTTCCATATCGGCTGTACCAATTTACATTCTCATCAACAGTGCAAAGGGTTCCCTTTTTTCACATCTTTACTAACACTTAGCTCTTGTCTTCTTGCTGATAGCCTTCTTAGCAGATGTGAAGTGATAGCTCATTGTGGTTTTGATTTACATTTTCTGATGATTGGTAATGTCAAGTACTTTTTTTTATACCTGTTGGCCATTTTTTATATCTTGTTTAGAAAAATGTCTATTTAGATTCTTTATCCATTTTAAAATCAGGTGTTTGTTTCTTCATTTGTTTTTTTTTTTTTTTTTTTTTTTTTTTCATGGTAAAGACTGCTTTATTGATGGCAGTTAGTACATGTCAATAAATATTGATCCCCAAAGAAGAACTCAGTTATTTATCAGCTTTGTGGTCCATACAGAGTTGAATGAAATTGAACCAACTGATTACTGGGAGAATAAACTGAAGTCAATCCTGCTTCTTGGGAAATGAAGCCATGGCCAGCTGATATAAGGCATATGCTGTTCCACCCACTGTAAGAATCATGGTAGCTCTATACAGGAGGGCATCAGCTACTCCACCCTTTAGATGCACTGGAATTCCATTATCCTCCTGAAATAGCTTTTGCTTTTCTGGAACTTTATTTTCAATCTGCCTACGTGAAGCAGTACTTATGGTCCTCTGGGCAATCAGACGAAGAGCCAGCACGTTCCGCAACATTTTGGCTCAGTTAATGCCCACCTACCAACTAGGACAACACGGGGAAGAAATCTTCATTTGTTTTGATAATAAGTTTTAGTACATATTTTGGATATTAACCCATTATCAGATACATGGTTTATAAATATTTTCTCCCATTCCATAGGTTGCCTTTTCATTCTGCTATTGCTCCCTTTGCTATACAGAAAATTTTAATTTGATACAGTCCCACTTGTTTATTCTGGCTTTTGTTATTTATGCTTTTGGTGTTATATCCAATAAGTTGTTGCCAAGGCCAATGTCAAGGAGATTTTCACTATGTTTTCTTTTAGGAGTTTATGATTTCAGACCTTACTTTTAAGTCTTTAATCCATTTCGAGTTAATTTTTGTGCATGGAATAAAATAAGTGTCTAATTTCATTCTTTTGAGTGTAGATATCCAGCTTTTCCAACAGTGTTTGTTGAAGAGCTGATCCTTTCCCCATTGAATGGGCTTTGACACCCTTATTGAAAGTTGACCATGTATGTGAGGGTTTATTTCTGAGCTCTCTATGTATTCTCTTGGTCTCTTGGTCTATATGTCTGTCTTTCTGCACGTACCACACTGTTTTGATTGCTATTGCTTTGTAATTTAGTTTGAAATAAGGAATTGTGATAGCTCCAGTTTGTTCTTTCTCAAGATCACTTTAACTATTCAGAGTCTTTCATGGTTCCACATGAAGTTTAAGATTTTTTTTTCTCATTCTGAGACAAATGCCATTGGAATTTTGGTAGAGGATACAGTGAGCCTGAAGATTGTTTTGGATACTATAAACATCATAACAATATTGAGTATTCCAGTCTGTGAATATAGAATGTGTTTCCATTTATTTGTGTTTTCTTCAATTTCTTTCAGCAACATTTTATAGTTTTCAGAGTCCAATTTCTAGAACTCTATTTTTATCTTTTTTCTGATACTTTTTCTGTCTTAACTTCTCTACTAGAATGTGAGTTTTCTGGATGGCAAGGATGTTCTTATATCCCTCTCTTCATTGTGTCTAACATAGTCTCTATATAGTAGTCTCTCAATAAATGCATGTTCCATAAATTAAAGCATGATTGAATCCTAACCCAGGACATTAAATACTAATGGGTTTCAAAATCAAATTGACTTCCTTCATTATATGTGTGTTGGTATATAGATATCTAAACCGTTTCAATATTTTCACCTGAAAATTGCTGATCATCCATCCTGTTTTTTGGGTTTTTTCATCCATCCTCTTTTAAGACTGAAATGAACTGTCATCCTTGAGCCGGAAAAGTGAGAACTGAGCCAGAGATTTAGAAGCTAAGAATTGGGGCTGAGTATCAAAGAGGATTCCTGTAGCTGAGCAGAGTCCAGGCAGAGGGAAATGGGCATGGCTAGGGATTCCTAACTGCATGGTTGCTGAAGGCAGAGCAGGTGAGTGCACCAGTCAGCATTCTTTAGGGAAGCAACAGGATCCAAAGCTAATACAAGGCTATGAACAGACAAGGCTGGAGAGCCGAAGTTTGGCTTGGGCAGGTCAGAGTAACTTTCTTAAGAGAGCTGGCATCTGGCCTCATTGAAGTCCTAGAGCTCTTCCTCCATCAGTATCAATTTTCAGGTCTTGGAGTTCAGCATCTTGAAAGTCCTTTCTCTAGTAGTCAGGCACACCATTTTCTGGAGGTGGTTTTCTCCCTGTCTTCTAATTTCATTTGAACCAGTCTTGATCAGGACAGCCTGCCTCTGGACTTTAGGCTGTGGTACCATGCAGGTCCCATAACCACAGTCTGGGAAGCCAGATCTGACCTTTTGAAATCATCTACCTGACCGGCTATTCACTTTCCATGTCTTCTTTTCTCTTTCAAGTCATGCCAAATTGATGCTATGGGCTACCAGGTCCTGCAGAGTATGGGTGGGCTTGGGTCTCTCCGCAGACACAGGCATCACTTAGGCTAAGGATGGGAGGTAGTGGGTAGAGAAAGGGTGCCTCCGGACAACTAGAAGCCAAAGGAGAGTGAAAAGATGGAGGAGTGGGGGGTATGGACATGGTAATGCCTGAGCTTTTACCATGGATTTGAGCTTCACATGGGAAAGGAGTCTTTTCTCCAGGGGCCATCCAGAGCCACAGATAAGGGAGGGAGCCTGACCCTGCTCTGGAGGGTGAACATAGGGTAGAGACCAAACCAAGTGAAGAGGATAGTGGCTAGGAGAATGTGTTTAGTGCTTTTAAACTTCGATGGGCAGTAGTCAATATCTCAGGCTTCACTCCCTCTCTGAGAAAATCTGGTCTAAAGGAGGTAAACTCTGCAGCAGCTTTCTCTACCTTGGACGCTCACACCCTGATCTCATGGGAACTCTGTCCCACTATGTCCCTCCTGCACCCAAAGTAGCTAGCTCCTAGGAACCATGCCAAGGACAAGTCCTACTGACCTAGCTTGGAGCTGTTTTCTGTGTTGTAGAGATGTGTCTACAGCCCTTGGTTACCCACCTGCTCTTATACTTGGGTATTGTGTTTATAGGCTGTTCTTTCCCTGTGACTCCCAAAAAGTAGGTCAAGGGACCTGCTTAAGGGAGAGGTGCTAAGAGTTCAATTCACCCATCCTGGGGTCAGGAAGGAGTCCTTAGTTCTATTTCAGCTTCCGAGCTAATCAGTTATAGGATAATTTTAGGGGCACAACCTCCCTCTGGCTCTCCCCAGACCCTTCTATAGATCTGTGGTTTATTTTTCTTTGACACTGTATTCCCTGGGGCTGTCATCTTCTTACATCCTTGTTCCCTGTAGAAGACCCTTTAAAGCTGTAGGCTGCGGAGGAGCAAGATGGCAACGGAGTAGGCGGACGTACCAACTTCCAACTCCCAGAACCAAAGTGGATTATAACTCAATTTTAAGAACCATCATCTGGATAAACCAACTTTGAACTAAACTAAGTGGACTCTTCAACCAGGGAACACAGAAGAAGCCACATTGAGACTTGTAGAAATAGCGAAAATGCGAAGAGGGCTGCCCAGCTCCCCGGAGCAAATGGCAGCCCGAAGAGACCCGCGTGGCGGGAGGAAAGTTTGGCAGAGAAGGAGGGACCTGGGTCCCAAAAACCAAGCCCCAGCCTGCAGTCCCAGAGCCTAGAAGAGGCGTTTGGACAGTTTTGAGCTGTAAAACAAGTGAGGGAGCTCCCAGGCCTACAGTATGGAGTATTAAGTCCCATCCAACTCTGCTGAGGGTTGCTGAAGGGTATGGTGGGCGGCAGGACGCTGAAACGCGGTTCTGTCAGCGTGGGCGGAGGCCAAGCCGGTGTAAGCTCTGTCTAGCCCAGCAGGGTCGGAGGGAACGCGCGAAAGTGGTCCGGAAGCTGCGGGCCGCCTATAGTCCGTCCTGTGGGGACAAAGCGGGAGGCCAGGAACAAGCAGAAATCTGCTCTGTGGCCCTGCACAAGCCGGCCCTGACCGCGGGGACCGGGCTAAGACCAGGGACGGGCGGGGGGCTTGAGGCTGAGCTCACGCTACCAGCCCCGCCCGGCCAGAGAAACCGCGATTTGCCATCCCACGTGCACGAGCTCGCTCGGAACGCGGGGGCTGCGTAGAGTCCAGGACGAGCGGAAGTCCGCAGCTGAGCGGAACCTAGCAAAGCACCCGCCCGAATAAACCTTGGTTTCCGACCCTGCGCAGAAGGGCCCTGGCCTCAAGGGCGGGGCTAAATCTCAGGACGGCGAAAGGCTTACGGCTGAGAGCACGTCAAAAGCCCTGCCCAACCCGCAAAACTGTAGTGAGCAGGCTCCGACTGATAGTTCTGGTCGGAAGTCCGGAAATAGGCTGGTCCGCAGCTGAGTAAAGGTGCTCACCTCTATCCTTGGTCCTGAGGCTTGTGGCTTGAGTGACAGCCCCTCCAGCGGAGGAGAGGTGGAAATCACAGCAAAAGCCACAGTGGGCCGGAGCTGGCAACGCCCATACCTAACCACCCTAGGCAGCGGCAGAGGGGGTGGGGGCCTGCAGACAGACCACACCTAAAGAACACAAAGGCAATACCTACTGGACTCCAGTGGCCAAAACTTGCTTATACACAGACAAAATGGGCAGGCAGAGGAATGCAAACCAAATGAATCAAGAGAAATCCCCAGAGAAGGACCTGAATGAACCAGATATAACCAAATTACCAGAAGCAGAATTTAGAATAATGATAGTTAGGATGTTCAAAGAAATTAGAGCAACAATGGATAGTCATTATGAACACCTAAATAAAGAGATAACAAGTATAAAAAACGAAATTGAAATAATAAAAAAGAATCAGACAGAAATGACAAATACAGTATCAGAACTAAAGACCACAATGGAAGGAATTAAAAGCAGGATGAATCACGCTGAGGATCGAATCAGCGAGTTAAAGGACACAATAAACAAAGGCACAGAAGCAGAGAAGAAAAAGGATAAGAGACTCAAAAAATGTGAGGAAACTCTAAGGGAACTCTGTAACAACCTGAAGAGAAACAACATTCGCATCATAGGGGTACCTGAAGAAGAGGAAAGAGGACAGGAAATGGAAACTTTGTTCAATCAAATCATAGCAGAAAACTTCCCTAAATTAAGGCTGGGAAACACTCCACACATTCAAGAAGCACACAGAACTCCACTAAAGAGAAACCCAAAAAGATCTACACCAAGACACATCATAGTTAAATACCAAAGCTAATGGATAAAGAAAAAATTTTAAAGGCTGCTAGGGAAAAAAGGCTATCACCTTCAAAGGAGCCCCCATAAGGATGACATCACACTTCTCAACAGAAACACTTGAGGCCAGAAGGGAATGTCAAGAAATAATCAAAGTAATGCAGAACAAAAACCTACAACCAAGACTACTTTATCCAGCAAGGCTAACATTTAAAATTGAAGGAGAAATAAAGAGCTTCCCAGAAAAAGAAAGCCTGAAGGAATTCATAAAAGCCAAACCAATTCTGCAAGAGATACTAAGGGGCCTCTTGTGAACAGTTTAAAGGGAGGATAGAATAGAGCAAAAGAAGAATACAGCTTTAAAGAATAAAATGGCAATAAACAACTACACATCAATAATAACCTTAAATGTAAATGGATTAAATGATCCAATCAAAAGAAATAGGGTAGCTGCATGGATAAAGAAACAGGACCCATACATATGCTGTCTACAAGAGACATACCTTAAAACAAAAGATGCACATAGACTGAAGGTAAAAGGATGGAAAAAAATATTTCATGCAAATGGAAATGAAAAAAAAAGCCGGGGTAGCAATACTTATATCTGACAAAATGGACTTTAAAACAAAGGCTGTAGTAAGAGATAAAGAAGGACACTACATAATGATAAAGGCAACAATTCAACAGAAGATATAACTATTATAAATATCTATGCACCAAATATAGGAGCCCCGACATACATAAAGCAGACTTTGATGGATATAAAGGGCAAGATTAACAGCAATACTATCATAGTAGGGGATTTCAATACCCCTCTAACAACACTGGATAGATCCTCAAGAAAGAAAATTAATAAAGAAACAGCAGACTTAAAGGAGACACTAGATCAACTTGATTTAATAGATATCTTCAGAACTTTTCATCCTAAAGCAGTAGAATATACATTCTTCTCAAGTGCTCGTGGTATGTTTTCTAGGATAGACCACATGTTAAGAAACAAAAATGGTCTCAGTAAATTGAAGAGGATTGAAATCATATCAACCATTTTCTTTGATCACAATGCCATGAAACTAGAAATTAAGCACAAAAGAAAAACTGAAAAATACTCAAACACTTGGAAACTAAATAGCATGATATTAAATAATGAATGGATTAACAATGAGATCAAAGAAGAAATTAAAAAGTTTCTAGAAACAAATGATAATGAGCATACATCAACTCAAAATTTATGGGACACAGCAAAAGCAGTTCTGAGAGGGAAGTTTATTGCACTACAGGCATATCATAAGAAGCTAGAAAAAGCTCAAATACGCAACCTGACCCTGCATCTAAAAGAACTAGAAAAACAACAGCAAATAAAACCCAAGACAAGTAGAAGGAAGGAAATAATAAAGATCAGAGCAGAAATAAATGACATAGAGGTTAAGGAAACAATACAGAGGATCAATGAAACCAGAAGCTGGTTCTTTGAAAAGGTAAACAAGATTGATGAACCTTTAACTAGACTCACCAAGAAAAAAAAAGAGAGGACTCAAATAAATAAAATTAGAAAGGACAGTGTAGAAATAACAACTGATACAACAGAAATACAAAGCATTGTAAGAAAATACTATGAAGAACTATATGCCAAAAAATTAGACAATCTCGGTGAAACGGACAAATTTCTTGAATCATATAAACTTCCAAAAATCAATCTGAAAGAATCAGAACACCTAAACAGACCAATTACAACAAATGAGATCGAAACAGTTATCAAAAAACTCCCAAAAAAGAAGAGTCCTGGGCCTGATGTCTTCACAAGTGAATTCTATAAAAAATTCAAAGAAGAACTAACTCCTATCCTCCTCAAGCTATTTCAAAACATTCAAGAGGAAGGAAGACTTCCAAACTTCTTTTATGAGGCGAGCATAATTCTTATCCCAAAACCGGGCAAAGACAACACAAAGAAAGAAAATTATAGGCCAATATCCCTGATGAATTTAGACGCTAAAATTCTCAACAAAATATTAGCCAACCGGATCCAGCAATATATGAAAAAAATCATACACCATGATCAAGTGGGATTTATTCTGTGGAGGCAAGGCTGGTTCAATATTCGCAAATCAATCAATGTGATTCATCACATAAACAAAAGGAAGGACAAAAATCACATGATAATTTCAATAGATGCAGAAAAGGCATTTGATAAAATCCAGCACCCATTCATGCTCAAAACTCTCAGTAAAGTGGGAATACAGGGATCATTCCTTAACATGATAAAGGCCATCTACGATAAACCGACAGCAAACAGCATACTAAATGGACAAAAATTAAAAGCAATCCCCTTAAGATCAGGAACCAGGCAGGGATGCCCCCTTTCACCACTCTTATTCAACATAGTTCTGGAAGTCCTAGCTACAGCAATGAGACAAGAAGAAGAAATAAAAGGCATCCAAATTGGAAAAGAAGAAGTAAAACTGTCACTATTTGCAGATGATATGATATTGTATATTGAAAACCCTAAAGTCTCAGTCAAAAAACTACTGGACCTTATAAATGAATTCAGCTAGGTGGCAGGATATAAAATTAATACTCAGAAATCAGAGGCATTTCTGTATACCAACAATGAACTGTCAGCAAAAGAAATTAAGGAAACAATCCCCTTCACTATTACAGCCAAAAAAATAAAGTACCTAGGAGTAAATTTAACCAAGGAGGTTAAGGACTTGTACTCGGAAAATTATAAAACATTGATAAAAGAAATCAAGGAAGATACAAACAAGTGGAAGCATATACCGTGCTCATGGCTAGGAAGAATAAACATCATTAAAATGTCTATGTTACCTAAAGCAATTTATAAATTCAATGCAATACCAATTAAAATACCAATGACATACTTCAAAGATATAGAACACATATTCCAAAAATTTACATGGAACCAAAAAAGAATACGAATAGCCTCAGCAGTCTTAAAAAGAAAAAATAAAGCGGGCGGTATCACTCTTCTGGATATCAAGGTTTACTACAAGGCTATTACACTCAAGACAGCCTGGTACTGGCATAAGAACAGGCACATAGATCAATGGAACAGAACAGAGAACCCAGAAATAAACCCACAGCTTTATGGACAACTGATATTTGACAAAGGAGGAAAGAACATACAATGGAGTAAAGACAGCCTCTTTAACAAATGGTGTTGGGAAAATTGGACATCTACCTGCAAAAAAATGAAACTAGACCATCAACTTACACCATTCACAAAAACAAACTCAAAATGGATAAAAGACTTAAATGTAAGTCGTGAAACCATAAGCATCTTAGAAGAAAACATAGGCAGCAAGCTCACCGACATCTGTAGCAGCGATATATTTGCCGATTTATCTCCACGGGCTAATGAAATAAAAGGCAAGATAAACAAATGGGACTATATCAAACTAAAAAGTTTTTGCACAGCTAAAGACAATAAGAACAGAATAAAAAGACAAACCACACAATGGGAGAACATATTCGACAGCACATCTGATAAGGGGTTAATAACTAAAATTTATAAAGAACTTATAAAACTCAACAACAGGAAGACAAACAATCCAATCAAAAAATGGGCAAAAGAAATGAATAGAAATTTCTCCAAAGAGGACATACAGATGGCCAATAGGCATATGAAAAAATGTTGAACATCACTAATTATTAGAGAAATGCAAATTAAAACCACAATGAGATATCACCTCACACCAGTCAGAATGGCACTCATCAGCAAAACAACACAGAATAAGTGCTGGTGAGGTTGTGGAGAAAAGGGCACCCTTCTGCACTGCTGGTGGGAATGCAGACTGGTGCAGCCACTATGGAAAACAATTTGGAGATTCCTCAAAAAATTAAAAATCGAACTGCCTTTTGACCCAGCTATCCCACTTATAGAAATATACCCTAAGAACACCATAGCACCGTTCGAAAAGAAGAAATGCGCCCCCATGTTCGTGGCAGCATTGTTCATAATAGCGAAGATCTGGAACCAGCCCAAGTGTCCGTCAGAAGACGAGTGGATTAGAAAGCTATGGTACATATATACTATGGAATACTACTCAGCCATAAGGTACAATGACATCGGATCATTTATATCAAAATGGATGGTCCTTGATAACATTATAAGGAGTGAAATAAGTAAATCAGAAAAAAAGAAAAACTGAGAACAGCATGATTTCATACATAAGTGGGACATAAAAGTGAGTCTATGAGACATGGACAAGAGAGTGGTGGTTATGGGGTGGGGGGAGGGAGGGAAGGGTGGGATAGGGAGGAGGGAAGGGACACAGGGAAAACCAGATAGAAGGTAACAGAGGACAATTTGATTTTTGGTGATGGGTATGCAACACAATTGAATGTTAAGATAACCTGGAGATATTTTCATTAAAAAAAAATAAATTAATTTAAATATAAAGCTGTAGGCTGCTCAAGGCTGGTGCCTGGAGCAAGAGCTGCCAACATTGGGGGGCTGTTAGCGATATTAGAGGCTTTTGCACAGACACAGTGCAGCTGGTTGGGGCCGTGTGAGGCCAGAGAGTCAGGAAGTCAGACTCCTAGACTAAAGGACGGACCTGGTGCTGTGTCCTGGACACAGAAGTCTGGGATGCAAGTGTGGGTCCTGGCTTTTACATGATGGCTGTAGATTGCCTTCCAATTCCAAGCCTCACTTCCTCTGTAATGCAGGGGAATTCAGCCTCTGGTATATATGAAAACTCTGGAAATTATGGTGCTTGCTCATGGAAGATGGAATCCTTTTGTGCAGTTGCAGCAAAAGACATTGTTTATTGTTTCTGTGTTAACTAGGATGCACTTTGGCCAAAGAATAATCACCTTTTCTGAGGCTTAGCTCCTCCAACCTGAGCCACCAGTCTCTGGGCTCTGGACTCGGCCAAAACCACAGGCTGTCCATTGCTGATGGCTTCTAGGGGGTAGGGGTGGGGTGGAAATTAGAGCACCTGCTTTGGTCTGGGTAGCTGATACCTTCTTTAATCTCTACCCTCCAAACCTATGTAATGAGGGAGTGAAATACAGATGTGGAAGGAAAGCAAATGCAGGTAAAGGAAGGGAAGTGCAGTTGTTACATGGATGTCAGTGTGAGCTGCAGGGCATCATGCGGCGGAGGAAAGAAGATGGGTCTTGGCAGAGTTTCTTGGGCTTGAATTTCCTGCTTGACCACTTATCAGAGAGCTGTCTTGCTTTTCTGGCCTCAGTTTCCTAACTGTGAAATGAGAATAACAGTACTGACCTTGCAAGGTTAGTGAGGCATTGCACAGGATAACCTGTGTCATGTGCCTGGCACAGAACTTGTGGCATAGTGGGCATGCAGGAGATGTTCTTTCTTTTCCACTTTCTTTCCTGTCATACCCATCGCTGTGTTTTGGGTTTCTGTAGATAAGTAAGAACCTATTGCCTGATCAGACGGTGGCGCAGTGGATAGAGCGTCAGACTGGGATGAGGAAGACCCAGGTTCGAGAGCCTGAGGTCGCCAGCTTGAGTGCAGGCCCATCTGGCTTGAGCAAAAAACTCGCCAGCTTGGACCCAAGGTCACTGGCTCCAGCAAGAGGTGGCTCGGTCTGCTGAAGGCCCGCAGTCAAGGCACATATGAGAAAGCAATCAATGAACAACTATGGTGTCGCAACGGCAACGAAAAACTAATGATTTATGCTTCTCACCTCTCTCTGTTCCTGTCTGTCTGTCCCTATCTGTCCCTCTCTCTGACTCTCTGTCCCTGTAAAAATTAAAAAAAAAAAGTAAGAACCTATTTAAGATAGGGATTCCAATTCTGACTTTCTCTTCTTCCCATGGTTTACCTAAATAACTGGTTACTTGCTCGGTTTCTTTTCTTGGTTACACTCTTCAATATATTGGGGACCCTTGGCTTCTGCTCTTTTGTTTTAAACTGAGAAGAATGTACTTCCCTCAAGTCTCAGCTTCTTCATGTGGGAGCAACACCCCCTACTTTAGACTTCTCTAGCAGCACCATTTCCTGCATGAATGTTATCTAAAGACCTTGGCTATACCTCAAAGAAGCTGGGTATGAGTTGAGTCCTTCATCACTGAACACACTGAGTCCAGAGGGACCTCAGCCCTCTGGCCAAAGCCCTGAGCCAAATCTTGCAGGCTGGCAAGAGTGATTCCATTCCTGTGCCTTTGGGAGCCATATACCAATGAGATCTTTTTGGGAACACAAACTAGGGGGAGGGAGAAGGACTAATCTGGGCCTAGATCAGTCATAAAGATCCAGGAACAACCTTAAAAAGATGGCACTAATAAAATTGTCAGATGAAACCTGGACTGATTCTGAATTTCAGATAAGTAGCAAAACATTTTTAGTATAATTGTGTCCCAAATATTGCATAAAACATATATCTAAAGTTGTGAGTTTTAAAAAAATTTAAATCTAATTGGGCATCCTGTGTTTTTATTTGCTGAATGTGGCAACCCTAGATCTAACAACAGAAGCCTTTGGGTTGGGCACTCCAGTACCTTCTAACACGGCCCCACATGACCTTTCCAGCCTCCCTTTCTGCTTCTGCTCCCTGTCCTCCTCTGCTTCAGTCATGTGGATTCTAGGCGTGGCTCACCTACTCTCTTCCCTCTACCATCCTGACCTCTGCAAACTATTGTCCTTCTGGCTGGGACTATTTACACAATATTTTCACATTAAGAAATGTTCTGCCCATTCTTCAAAGTCTATCTTGATTTTTTTTTTAAATGAAACTCTACCCTACTCCTTCTACGAGCCTCCACTGTAGAACTTATTAGATTTTTATATAAATTTTGCATGTCTCCTGAGTACCTTTCACAGCATTTAGCACATAACAGGGAGTGATTACTAAATATTTCATAAAAAGAATGAATTAGCCATGTAAGTGTCCAAATAGAGATCTGTGCCTCTCATGAACAATTTACTGTATTCTTTCTTTTCATCTAATGTTTTTATCAGTATTTGTCTTGTGCTCCTTGTCAGACATTTCACTCCTGAAGACATTGCATCTCCCACTGTGCTGCAGACTCCAGTGAATAATGAGTATATTTTGTGTTGAACAGATTGTAGGGTGGGAGTATCTTCAATGTCTAGACCAAGCTAGTCTCTAAATTTTCCTTTCTGCCTGGTTGAGATGTGACTGTCAGCAGAACTCAAAGCCACCTGACCTAGAGACAGAACTGTGTGAATCATCCAAGGGTCTAAATGTGAGCTCCATGAAACCTCCCAAGGTTTCCCTGGGGGGGGGGAGGGTGTCCAGGACTCCCATGTGCTGCTAAGAGAGAGAAAGGGGTGAAAGAACAGGAACAAAACCTGGAAATGGCAAGGAAATGGGAGGGGGTGGCGAGGACAGAGCGAAACAGGAAACATGGGTTTGGAGTACAACATAGAGGCCTCTGTTCCAAAAACCCAGCAATCTGGATCCTCTCTCTGGGTGAAGAAGAAAAACAAATAAATATGGGAGTGCCCACTGTGTACTGTCATGTAGGTTTTATATCAATTTCCCATCAGTCCTGCAGGAAGCTGAGGTTCAGAGAGGGTAGATGACTAGCCTGCAGAAACAAGGCGCATTGTATCTAGGAAAAAGAACACAAACCAACCTCTGACAGCCTCAGTTTCTTCTTCTGTAAAATGGGAGACCTTACACCTCCTCTCCCTAACTTCTAGTAGAAATCTCAACTGTGAGGCAAGAGGAAAAACAAGAGTGGATATTGGAAGGTGAATGTGTGACAGAGGAGGCTATGTGAGAAGCCTCAGGGAAGCTCAGAGCTGGGCTAGATAGATGTCTTCAGGGTGCGCAGGGTAAACCTTCTGCCCTTCTCGGGTCTGCTTCTCATACAGTCAAAGAAAATGGAGCAGCCAGCCCTGGAGTTCAGGTGGAGAGGATTCTGGCCCCGAAGCTTGTGAATGACGCGTATAAATCTGGAAGAGAAAGCTGACTTCCTGCAGCACCTGGGGCGGAGGCGGGGAATGTGTGTGTTCCTGCATACCTGGCCCAGGAAGGACGCCTTTTGGTAGCAATCAATCATTTGGTCAGAGTGGCCGGGAGGGACACAGCTAAGGGCTTAATTAGAGAATGGGGGCTAGCTAAGGAGGCCAGGGTAGGGTGGAGGTTTAGTCTGCAATTCGTCTTCCTTGCACACCTGGCTCACCCTGGAGAAACCCGGGGCAGGGGTCGCCTTGTGGCTTCCAGCGCCCCTGCTTAACCTGGAGTCCACGGGTTAATGGCCTGAGCGTTTCAACAGGAGCAGGGAGTTTGGGTGGGTGACTCTGCCAAGAGACTGCTGCAGCTGGAAAGTCCGCAGCCGAGCACCTTGGGGCGACAGCCTGGGAGAAGGTGCATCTTGGGATCTGGGTTCGTAGAGGGGTGTCCGGGCGGAGGCAGGCGGAGGGCGGGAATTTGCCGGGGCCGGGTGGGGCGGGGCGGGGGTCGGCGGCCTGGCAGTGGCCGAGTAGCGGGGAGAAACGTTCATTAGCATAGCCTCCTCCCCCTCGGCGCCGCCCTGCCCAGAAACCCGAGCGGAGGCCGGCCGCGCTCAGTCTGGCAGCGGACTGGGCGCGTGTCTCCCGGCTCCGGCTCTCCCGTGTCCGGCCCTCGCTCCGCTCCCGCCCCGCCCGCCGCCGCCATCCGCCGCCGGGTGTGAATGAAAGGCAGGCGCCACCGAGGACTGGCTGCAGGCGACGCGGCCTCGCGGGAGGTTGCTTGACCCACCGGAGATGTACGGTAAGGAGGGTTTTGCCTGCCGGCTCGCAAACTTGCAGGATGCGGACCATTGTCCTCTGGCGAGGCCACGGGGCGTGAACTCGGAGCCCAGCTGGGCTCTTTCTGTCGCTCTGTGTGCGCGCTTCTGTGCTGAGAGGACAAAGATGTCCAGGGCTGGGGACCCTGGAGTCCTCGGAGTCGTTCGGCCGAGCGGTTTGCAGGCGCTGGGGCGGTGGGCGTTGGTCAGTCGGAGGGCGGAGGCTTGGGTTATCCCGAGCGCTGGGCTCTTGGGAAAGCAGGTCTCCCTTGTAGCCGAGCAGACAAGAGTGTTGGTGAAGGTGGTCATGTGTGACAGCATTTGCAGAATTAACAAAAGCGGGTGGTGCTGCGGAGTTTTCAGCGGGAAGCGGGTCCCGGATTTGGGGGTGGGGGTGGCTCTGGCTGCCCGCCTTATGCCCGTCTGCGGGGGTGGAGAGGACGTGGCCCCAGGGAGCCATTCGGTCCTGTCCCTGCCGCCGGTGGGATCCAGGTTTCCTAAATTCCGGATTGGCCCTCCGCAGTGATGGAGGAAGGTGACGTTGCTGAAGGCGCAGCGCAGCTCTGGGTAGCCACTTTCTGGTTGTCCCCTGACAACTCTTCCATTCTTCCACCACCTTCCCTTCAACTGATACGCAACAGTTCAGCAGACCCCCAGGATGCGCTGATCTGCTATAACGTTGGCCAGCAATGCCTCTGGTTTTGGAAGCAGTGTGGGCGAAGAAAAGAGAGCACTTTGGGTCCCACATTGCAGCTCTAATACGTGGAGCACTGGAGACCCAGCCCAGTCTAGAAATCAGCTGCATTACAGAGCAATCAAACACTCTGAACGCTGTGTGTGTGTGTTTGAGAGAGAGAGAGAAAGTGAAAGGATCTAGATGGACATATACCATCAGAAGCCAGTTCTAGGTCCAACAAAAGAAATGGAGTTGTTCTCACCTCCCACCTCCACTGCCAGGTAGGGGCTCAGGGGTCACCTGGGGGGTGAGTGTTGGGAGAAGAGGACATTCCCAATATAACCTGTCACTGAGGCTGCTCAGCTGGTTCACTCTGCAAACAGATTGTGAGTCACAAAGTTTGTTGGAGGCAGAGGAAGCTGAGAGCTTGGTGCATAGGCTCAGCAATCTTGGGCCTCACTATTGAGAGAGAGAGAGAGAGATGGAGAGAGAGAGAAGCTATCAATCAGTCTCCTTCCCTGCCTAGTTGGTAATATGTCTGCATTTCTGAACCAGGTCAAGACATCAGCAAGTCCCCCTCAGCAAGTATTATTTCTCTTGGATGGATCCCAGGGGGCAGTGGGATGGGAGGCGAGGTTGACCTCAGAGCCTCTTCAGCTGGCCATGGAGACTCAGGGGGAAGGTAACAACAGGCTGTTGTGTTTTATAAGTGAGATGGTTGTAAGGTCCCAGGAGAGAGCTATATTATGGTCTGTTTTTCCCCCTCTTCTTTCTGCAGAGTGAGCAGCCTGAATCTGCAGATCACTTAACAAAAACATGTGACTGCAGGGCACCTGCAGTGGGGAGGGAGTTAGGACAGGCCCATCAGGATGGGTGTGAATTAAGAAACCCTAGTTCTGCTGGGCCACCTAGTGGCCTTTGTTCCAAGTCAGTTTGATACCTGAGTGTTGGGGTTCCCGTGTGCCTCTGCTGTATGAAGTAAGCCAAGGAAGAATTGAAAGTTAACATATCTGGGTACTATTTTCAAATACCCACAGATTTTTCTCTTTTATAATATGTTTTTATTTCTCCATATGCAAACAGAGATGGTACTCCATACTAAGTGATTTCATAGAAAGATGATAGTGGGAATCCTCTGGGCAGTGGACAGCAGCAAAGGAAAGTAACACCAGTGCCGGTTGGGAGATTATCATTGTGTCTCATTGTAGGGCAAAGCTTTGTCTTTGGAAGTGGGAGAGGGAGCCCGCTCTCCAGCAGGAGGGCTCAGCAGCCTGGATTTTAGTTTTGGGTTTTTTTTTACTTTCATGGAAAGAAAGGGTCTGTGTGGTGCTTGCAATAACTCTTTCCCCAGAGTCAATAGAGTAATGAAAAAAGATGTGGATAGGGAGGTTGGAAAGGCATAGAATCACAGACCTCTTATGTTTCATTCTTATTTCCCCACATTTTCCAATGAATTGTCCAAGGTAACACAGTGAAATGTAACGGTTCAAAATGCAAATAGTGACTTCTCAGATCAGTGTGCCTCCCTCCCACCCCCAATGCCTTGGGTGGAGTCTCATTAAGAAAATGCCACCATGGATTTTATTAACTGATGAGCAGCAAGCCCCCGCCCCCACTACAGAGCCAAGTCACCTAAGAGCTTTAGGTAATGGTGTCCCTTGACTACCTACCTTGGTGACTTGATCTGTTATGAACTTGTGTAATCTAACTCCAGTCCCCATCTCATGACCCCTCCTTACTTCACCTTTGCTCCCGACAACTCAGTCTTCCTATATCCTCAGTTTCCTTCATCTGTTTCCTCCCCTCTGTGGGGAATAAGGGTCCCTTGTCTTTGCAGGAGGACTCAGTGCTATCTGGGACAGAAAGAATCTTAGACCTGAGGTCCGCCCATCTCAGTCCAAGAGGCAGGTCACAGAGTCATGGGTATGTGACCTTAGGCAAGTGGGCTCGTCTCTTCGAATGATATCTCAGGAGAAAATGGTTGGGCACCCATCTCCCTCCCAGGTTGGTTGTGAACTTCAAAGCCTGGCACTGGCAATGGTGGGGCTTCAGGAGAGGTTTTCACAGGTGGACTGCTCAAGACCCTGGCCCCTGCAGGGGTCTTGGGCCTTTACCCTTCTCTCTTCCTCTCTGCAGTCTCCAGAAGCTGTGTGTTGGTGTTGCCTTCCACCCCCGCTTAAACACACCAGTCACCTTGACGTAGCTCACGACTTAAGTCACCGAACTCACCCCAGCTGCCTCCTCATCTCTCACTCATTTCTAAGCCCCAGTCTCTTTTTGGAAATGGCTGTCCAAAAGGACACAGGTAACATCCCACAATCTTGTTTATACCTATGAGCACAGATTGACAAGGAAGAGACCTAGAAAAAGAAAAGCACCAGGTTAGGAAGATTGTGGGCAAATTCTGTGCAAAAGTGGATTCCCATTTGCTCTCCTTTGTGTTGGGATTATATAACTAGAAGTTTCCCTGTTCCTCTCACCTGGGATGGAACCATGCTGGTCCTGCCTGGGAGCATCCCACTTACCCAGTGAGGTGAGGCAGAGCTGTCTGAAAACTGCCACCTTCCAGAATTAGGCCCGACGGCCATGTGGAGAGATTGGAAAGGATTTCCCCAGACCCACAGTCTGTGTGGCTGGGTCCCTCTATAAAGCTGCCCTGATGAATCTCTCTCACCTGTCGATGCTTTATGCTGACTAGGGAAAACGGTAATAGTGTACAATTGTCTGTAAGTGTGCTTCACAGAGCACATTACAGTGTGACTGTTGTGAATGACATACAACTGTGTCTAAATGTGTTTCACAGAGCACAGGTGTGCTTTGTGACTATTGTGGATGGTGTGGGGCTGACTCCCCAAGGTGCAAAGAGTCACCTTTTCAGAAAGTTCCATTGGTCATGCAGTCCTCATCAAAGGGGACTTCCACAGCCACACACATATATACACACATACACGTGCACACACACATGCTCCAACCTTCTGCCCTCCCTGCATACTCCCACATGCAAACACACACACACACACACACACACACACACACACACACGTTCCATCCTCCTTGCCTTCCCTTCCCGCAGAGTCCCCCTGCCCCCAACCCCTTTATTCTTAGGAGGGGGAGGGGTGAGTAGAGCCTGTTTTTTCTCTCTTGCTGCTCACAATTCAATGAATTTGAACAGTTGCAGTTTTTCTTCTTGCACGTAAATAAAAACAAAAAGTTAATATCACCAGAGAGAAAATCTCTAAAGGAGAGTAGTGGGAAAAAACCACCCATGATCCCATCCACTAAACCAGCCTTTGATGTGACTGTGTAAATGACCAGTGGGGTTTCCTGCTCGCCTGCTTTTGCTCTTTCCTTTCTTTCTCTTCTGGGACCCTGCCTGTTAACCGAGGCTGACAGTAAGGGCATGGCGGCAGTCGTAGACTGGCTCCGTCCTAGGACCTGACTCTTTTGGAGCCTGTTCCCTGGCTCTGCAGAGATGACAGTGCCCACCCCACAGCAGAGATTAGATGGGATGGGAAAGCTGCCCGCTAGCCCCTTCCCTTTCTTTAACTCTGTTTTCCCTCTCTATTTCTTAAATTATTTTTCGCAAAAATAGAACAGATAAACCATCTTATGTCACATAAGCTTAATAACTGTTTGTAAATGTTTGTGAAACTGTTTCTTGTATCAAGCAAAAGGAAAATCTAATTTACAAAACATCTTTTTTTCCTGATACATGTCTAATCCTCCCAGAAAATCTGAGAAATACAATAAATTATAAACAAGTATGACTGCTTTTACTGTTTTGATATTTTCCCTTCTGGGCACTTGTTTATATGGTTAGAGTTATTCATTTTACATAATTTTGTATTCTGTTTTTTTCTACTTTATTTGTTTTCCTTTTTTAAATTGATTTTAATTTATTATGTTTACATAGATTTTCTCAGTTCACATTGTTCTTAGAATCCTCAAATGAGTGAGGTCAGATGATGTTTTTCTTTTTCTGCCTGGCTTATTTCAATTAACATAATAGTTTCCAGGTCCATCCATGTTGTTGCAAAAAGTAATATTTCTTTTTCATGGCCCCATAGTATTCGATTGTATATATGTACCACTGCTTTTTAATCCACTCGTCCACTGACTGACACTTGGGCTGTTTCCAGATCTTTGCTATTGTGAACAATGCTGCCATAAACATAAGGGTGCATTTCTCCTTTTCAAACAGTGCTATGGTGTTCTTGGGGTATATTCCTAACAGTGGGATAGCTGGGTCAAAAAGCAGTACAACTTTTAATTTTTTGAGGAATCTCCATGCTGTTTTCCACAGTGGCTGCACCAGTCTGCATTCCCACCAGCAGTGCAGGAGAATTCCCTTTTCTCCACATCCTCGCCAGCACTTACTCTGTGTTGTTTTGTTGATGAGCACCATTCTGACTGGTGTGAGGTGATATCTCATTGTGGTTTTAATTTGCATTCCTCTAATGATTAGTGATGTTGAGCATTTTTCATATGCCTATTGGCCATCTGTATGTCCTCTTTGGAGAGATTCCTATTCATTTCTTTTGCCCATTTTTTGATTGGATTGTTTGTCTTCCTGGTGTTGAGTTTTACAAGTTCTTTATAAATTTTAGTTATTAACCCCTTATCAGATGTATTGTCGAATATGTTCTCTCATTGTGTAGTTTGTCTTTTTATTCTATTCTTATTGTCTTTAGCTGTGCAAAAGCTTTTTAGTTTGTATAGTCCCATTTGTTTATCCTGTCTTTTATTTCATTTGCCCGTGGAGATAAATCAGCAAATATATTGCTGCGAGAGATGTCGGAGAGCTTACTGCTTATGTTTTCTTCTAAGATGCTTATGGTTTCACGGCTTACATTTAAGTCTTTTATCCATTTTGAGTTTATTTTTGTGAATGGTGTAAGTTGGTGGTCTAGTTTCATTTTTATGCAGGTAGCTGTCCAAGTTTCCCAACACCATTTGTTGAAGAATCTGTCTTTACTCCATTATATGCTCTTACTTCCTTTGTCAAATATCAATTGTCCATAAAGGTGTGGGTTTATTTCTGGGTTCTCTGTTCTGTTCCATTGATCTATGTGCCTGTTCTTATGCCAGTACCAGGCTGTCTTGAGTACAATGGCCTTGTAGTATACCTTGATATCAGGAAGTGTGATGTCTCCCACTTTATTCTTCCTTTTCAAGATTGCTGAGGCTATTCGTGTTCTTTTTTGGTTCCATATAAATTTTTGGAATATGTGTTCTATATCTTTGAAGTATGTCATTGGTATTTTAATTGGTATTGCGTTGAATTTATAAATTGCTTTGGGTAATATAGATATTTTAATGATGTTTATTCTTCCATGAGCACAGTATATGCTTCCACTTGTTTGTATCTTCCTTGATTTCTTTTATCAGTGTTTTATTATTTTCTGAGTACAAGTCTTTAACCTCCTTGGTTAAGTTTACTCCTAGGTACTTAATTTTTTTAGTTGCAATAGTGAAGGGGATTGTTTCCTTAATTTCTCTTTCATACAGTTCATTGTTGGTGTATAAAAATGCCTCTGATTTCTGAGTATTAATTTTATATCCTGCCACCTTGCTGAATTCATTTATCAGGTCCAGTAGTTTTTTTATTGAGACTTCAGCGTTTTCTATATACAATATCATATCGTCTGCAAATAACGATAGTTTTACTTCTTCTTTTCCAATTTGGGTGCCTTTTATTTTTTCTTCTTGTCTGATTGTTGTAGCTAAGACTTCCAGCACTATGTTGAATAAGAGTGGTGAAAGGGGGCACCCCTGCCTTGTTCCTGCTCTTAAGGGGATAGCTTTTCATTTTTGCCCATTGAGTATGATGTTGGCTGTGGTTTTGTCATAGATGGCCTTTATCATGTTGAGGTATGTTCCCTGTATTCCCACCTTGCTGAGAGTTTTGATCATAAATGGGTGCTGGATTTTATCAAATGCTTTTATTGCATCTATTGAAATTATCATGTGATTTTTGTCCTTCCTTTTGTTTATGTGGTGAATCACATTGACTGATTTGTGAATATAGTACCAGCCTTCCCTCCCTAGAATAAATCCCACCTGATAATGGTGTATGATTTTTTTCATATTTTGCTGGATCCGGTTGGCTAATGTTTTGTTGAGGATTTTAGCATCTAAATTCATCAGGGATATTGACCTATAATTTTCTTTCTTGTGTGTTTTCTTTGCCTGGTTTTGGAATCAGAATTATGCTCTCCTCATAAAAGAAACTTGGAAGTCTTTCTTCCTCTTGAATTATCTGAAATAGCTTGAGAAGGATAGGAGTTAGTTCTTTGAATATTTGGTAGAATTCACTTGTGAAGCCATCTGGCCCCGGGGTTTTGTTTGTTGGCAGTTTTTTTTTTTTTTTTACCGGGACAGAGAGAGAGTTAGAGAGAGGGATAGATAGGGACAGACAGACAGGAATGGAGTCAGGTGAGAAGCATCAATCATTAGTTTTTCGTTGCCGTAGCAACACCTTAGTTGTTCATTGATTGCTTTCTCACATGTGCCTTGACCGCGGGCCTTCAGCAGACTGAGCAACCTCTTGCTGGAGCTAGCGACCTTGGGTCCAAGCTGGCGAGCTTTTGCTCAAGCCAGATGGGCCCACGCTCAACCTGGCGAGGTCAGGGTCTCGAACCCAGGTCTTCCGCATCCCAGTCCGACACTCTATCCACTGCGCCACTGCCTGGTCAGACTGTTGGTAGTTTTTTGATAACTGTTTTGATCTCACTTATTGTAATCGGTCTGCTTAGGTTTTCTGATTCTTCCAGATAGATTTCTAAAATATTATATGTTTCAAGGAATTTTTCCATTTCATCTAGGTTGTCTAAGTTTTTGGCATACAATTTTTCATAGTATTTTCTTACGATCCTTTGTATTTCTGTTATATCAGCTGTTATTTCTCCACTCTCATTTCTAATTTTATTTATTTGAGTCCTCTCTCTTTTTTTCTTAGTGAGTCTGGCTAAATGTTTATCAATCTTGTTTAACTTTTCAAAGAACTAGCTCCTTGTTTCATTGATCCTCTGTATTCTTTCTTTAGCCTCTATCTCATTTATTTCCACTCTGATCTTTATTATTTCCTTCCTTCTACTACCTCTGGGCTTTACTTACTGTTTTTTTTCCAGTTCTTTTAGATGCAGGGTTAAGTTGTTTATTTGAGCTTTTTCTAGCTTCTTATGGTATGCCTGTAATGATATGAACTTCCCTCTCAGTACTGCTTTTGCTGTGTCCCATAAATTTTGAATGCTCATTATCATTCATTTCTAGGAATTTTTTTATTTCTTCTTTGATCTCATTGTTAACCCATTTGTTATTTAAAAACATGCTATTTAGTTTCCAAGTGTTTGAGTATTTTTCAGTTTTTCTGTTGTGGTTGATTTCTAGTTTCATGCCATTGTGATCTGAGAAAATGCTTGATATGAATTCAATCTTCTTAAATTTGTTGAGACCACTTTTGTGCCCTAACATGTGGTCTATCCTAGAGAATGTACCATGAGCACTTGAAAAGAATGTATATTCTACTGCTTTAGGGTGAAAAGTTCTGAAGATATCTATTAAATCGAGTTGATCTAGTGTGCTCTTTAAGTCTGCTGTTTTTTTGTTAATTTTCTTTCTTGAGAATCTATCTAGTGATGTTAGTGGGGTATTGAAAACCCCTACTATTATGGTATTGCTGTTGATCTCGTCCTATATTAGGTGCGTAGATATTTATAATGGTTATATCTTCCTGTTGGATTGCTCCCTTTATCATTTTGTAGTGACCTTCTTTACCTCTTACTATAACCTTTGTTTTAAAGTTCATTTTGTCTGATATAAGTATTGCTACCCCAGCTTTTTTTTATTCCATTTGTATGAAATATTTTTTTCCATCCTTTTATGTTCAGTCCACTTAACTTTAGAATATAAGCATTCCCCCCAAGTTAACAAGAACTTGCTGGCTGCCATTTTTAATGACTATGTAAACGTCCACCGAATCACTGTGTAATTTTCTTATTGTACATTTAAGTTGTACATAAAGATTTAATATTATAATCCTGGAAAGAGTACCTGGTACCCACCACTTTCTTTATATTTTGGAACATTTCCCTAGGATGTAGCCCTCCAAATGGGTTGATCAAGGTAGATAAACATTATAAATGTTTGTTATATATTATCATATTGTTTTCCACTTGTATCAGTTACACTCCCACTAGCAGTTGGGAGAATACCTGTGTTCCTGTCCTCTCAAAATCATTAAATATTGAGATTTCTTTCTCCTAATCTTTGCTAATCAGTTAGAAAAGTTATATCATTTCAACTTGTATTCTTTATTACTAGTGGATTGAAACACTTTCTAGGTTTTTTAGGTATTTGCATTTTAGTGCATTGTCATGAGTACTTTATTTATTGAGGCTACTGACCATTTGCCTGTCATTTGCTTTATGTTTTGTGTCTTGAATGGAAATAGACATAAACAATCAAGTATTTGTAGTCAGCTATATATATGATACTACATAAGTCATCATAGGGGGACACAAAAACGTTTAAAAGTCCTTTCTGCCAGGGTGATTACAATTTCAGTGGATCAACAGGTTGTAAAATGTGCAATAATTACAATAAGTTCAGTTGAGCAAAATGGGATGAAGTACCATTCAATGACGGTCAGCCAGCAATATCTTGAAGTGGAAGAAGCCACTTCGAGGTGGTCCTCTTTGGGAGGGCTTTGAGGGAGAGCAGGCATCCGTGACGGTTCTGACCAGTTCTGATCTGGTGGGAAAAGGAGAGAGGGTAGACCAGGTGGAGGCACCAGGGTAAGTCCCCGGAGGTGGGGAAAGAGAGGACCTGTCTAGGGAGAGATAGGGGAGGAAGCGACCTGTGTTTAGGCAAAGTTTAGGTGGAGAATTGTGTGATGGAGGAGATATGTCAAGATAAGGAGTTTCCACCTGTCCATGTGAGCAATAGGAGCTACTGGAGATTTTACATTGTTAGAGAGCTGATTTGGTCAATTAACGTTTCAGGGAGTGAAGCTGGGGCACTGTGTAGAGTGGGAATGGGGTGGGGAGTAAATGTGAAAGTGAAAAACAGCAGAGAGCTAGATACCAGCCACACAGGAGGTGCCCATGGAGTGACAGAGCTCTGGACCAGTTACAATTATGTGCATGCGATAGAAGATGTTTTCCCCGTAAAAAAAAAAAAAAAAAAAAAAGGCAGTAGAAATGGGTGGTTGGGAGAGATGGGGATGTGGGATAGGTGAATTGAAACTCTAAAAAACATTCCCTTGCTCGTTAAATGAGTTATATAGGCAGATATAGAAAGTGGTGTATTTTGAAATAGGTGCTAGATTACCTAGAGCTCTAAATTTGTTTAATCTAACTTGTTCTAAAGCAGATTTGGCCCATCTATTTTACATGTAACCTGTGCTACAATAAGTAAAGGGGTCAAATCGAAGAAAATCTTCAGCTAAAACAGAAAGATATAAAGGCAAAAAATAAAGTTATTTCAGGAAAATATGCCTATCAGCAGGCCCTATTGAAAATTCAGTTTCGAGCTTCCTGTAAGCCAAAAAAAGAGAGAAAAGTCATTTGCAAGTCTCATAGCATCTATAAAAAATACAGCTTTTTGAGATGCTAAGAGCTGACAGAAATTCCTTCCTGAATTTCTCCTTAAAAAGGATTTTGAATGTTGTCTAAATTATATTTTTCTTTTTAAAATATAGTTACCTTAAATCTACTCCAAGAGCAAGTTTATGGGCTCTGATTCATCACTTTGAAATTGCCACCAGTTCCGCTCTTGTCTTCCGGCCTGGTTTGCCAGGAGCTAAGGCTCCCTGGCTCCTGCCTTTGGTGGCTGCGGCTGCCATTTCTCCTTCCCCCATGACTGTGTCTTCTGACAGTTTGCTGGAGAAGCCGCTCCTGCCTTCACAATCAATGGAGGCCATCTGGTCACTCTCATCCACGTGCCTTATTCTAATTCACTGCACAGCCATTTATCACAGTCTCACATTTCTCTTGTCCTTGATCCCACTAGACCGTCTGTGAAAGCAGGGAACTCATTTCTCGTGTTCCCTATTGCATCTTTAGGGCCTAGGGCACTGCCTGGGACAACTGCCTGCTCAACAACCTTGAGGAATGCTGAGCTAGATATCATTTAAAGAATTTGCCTCTTTATAACTTGTGACACTGTGCACATTTCGGGCTGCGTGCACTGTGAGTCACATTGCCATAACTGTGGTCGTAGCTCCCATTCGTTGGGCACTGCAATGTGCTCAGCAGTATTCCAAGCACTTCTTATACATTAACTGATTTCCTCTTGCTCAAATTCTATGAGTTAGGGATTATTGCTCTCATTATAGAAATGAGACAACTGAAACACTGGGCAGTTTAGGATCCTGCCCAGGGCTGCACAGTTTTGTAATAGGGCTGGGATTAGAACCTAAGCATTCCAGTTCCAAAGTGTGGACTTGCCCTCCCTCTCACACTGCTGTCCCTAGAATATTCCAAATATTCCAGAGAATACAGGTCTTCCCTTTGTAGAGCTCACTGGATCTCACAGATGTGCACATTAGTTAGGAAGAGCAGGAGAGTGCAGAAGACATGGCTGAACCGCGGGCGACTGCCTTCTCTGTGGTCCCAGGCCCGTCAGCAGGGGCCCTCTGCCTACTGTGACCCTTCTCTCCCAGTTTACCATGGGTTTTGCTTGTTGGAGAGAGAAAGGGCTCCAGTAAGAGCCTTGGGAACCTAAGTGAGGATAGATAAATAAAGGAGCAGCCAGGACAGCAGGCCAGGTAAGGGTGGAGGACAGAATGTAAGAGCCAATGATGGCACGAACAACAGGGAAGCAGGAGTGGACATTTCGGAAAGAGGAGATGAGGGCATGCACAGTGGGCTGTCACACCAGCAGTTGCACACCTGCCTGGCTGGCAGTGTTCTTTTTATTTTTTCCCACAGAGACAGAGAGTCAGAGGGATAGATAGGGATAGACAGACAGGAACAGAGGGAGATGAGAAGCATCAATCATCAGTTTCTTTTGCCGTTGCGACATCTTAGTTGTTCATTGATTACTTTCTCACATGTGCCTTGACCGTGGGCCTTCAGCAGACCAAGCCACCCCTTGCTAGAGCCAGTGACCTTGGGTCCAAGCTGGCAAGCCTTTGCTCAAACCAGATGAACCCATGCTCAAGTTGGTGACCTCGGGGTCTCAAATCTGGGTCCTTCTGCATCCCAATCCGACGCTTTATCCACTGCACCACCGCCTGGTCAGGCACTGGCAGTGTTCTTAAAGGAATGTTCCATGGTCAGTGTTCAGCCTGCAGGAGAGACGAGCTGGGGTCTCTGAAGGAGTAGCTCCTGCTTCTCTGATCATTTGGCTGTGAATGAACACCTCATCCTTGGCTCTTCGGGTACAGCCTGTCAGAATGTGGTCATCACTGCCTCTGGGAGGAGGGATTAGGACTGGGCTGTGTATGTGAGAGAGGGACAGTGGTCCAAGTTCCAGCTGGCCTCTTTCTAGCCATAGCCCTGTGCAGTTGGGCCATATCTCTCTGAGCCCATTCTCTCCCCTGTAGAGTGGGGACAGTTAGACTGTCTTGTGTAATGAGGGGTCAAATGAGATAATGTCTATATACATGTATTTATGTTACAAAACCCTGTACCTAGGAAAGGTGATATTATCACCATCCAAGCAATTTTTATGGATGCTTTTGGGGCATGGCCATAACCTTTCCAGGAACAGTGACAGACCCTGTGCACAAGGATGGTAGGTCATATTTAGACTGTGTTTGTTAAAATCCTTAGACATATAGGGCTGGTGATAAGATTACGTAAAACAGAGTTGCTGCAGTGTTGGGCCCCTACCTCAGTGAAGTCAACCTGCTAGATTGGACCCCTGAGAGAGGTCAACAACAATGCTGATCATGCTCAGCACTTTCCTGTTCCCTAGAGGACCATCTGCAAGTTTGGTGGTCTATGACTGTGCCCCTCTCATCCCTGCACCAGAAAGGTGAAAACAATCTCTTAGACTACAAAGAGGACAGATGTGACATCTTTATCTAAATCCTTATACCAGCCTAAATTCTTATGCATTTAGGAATGTTTATTCCATTTCATTCAATTCATTACCTCAACTCAGAACAACCCTTTGGAGGTAGAGGTAATTATTTCTGTGGTTGAGCCGAGGACACAGTTACAGAAGTCCAAATTATAATTTGCCCAAGTTCATGCAGCTGGTTGAAGTTCATTCTCTCCACTGTCCCCTAAGCATGTGTTCACAGAACTTTGTGGAAGATTAAAACACTGCTTTTGTACCTGTTGGCAATTCCATGTGCCAAACAGCAAATTTTACTTACAAGAGAAGAATTCCTAACTGAATACAGTGTGTCTGTAAAGTCATGGTGCACTTTTGATCGTGTGACTGGCCCAAAGTGCACCATGACTTTACGGACACACTGTATTTGAGTAGATTTGACATAGTTTAGTTGTAGCTTACATCTAAATTAATTCCATATTACATCCACGAATATGGGTGTCAGACACCCATATAGACTTTTAAGCCCATTGCCATAATGCACATCCTGTGGTCTAACTATAAATTTTAGAATGAGAGTTTCTGGTTTCTAAGGCTAACTTCCTCATTACCCTCCAGAAGGACCGAGATAAATTCAAGCATTCAGGAATCAGGAGTCTTAGATTCTTAACTTGGCAGAGCTCCACACTTCATCATAATTACTCAGAAAGACTTCTCTCCATGTCCTGACATGGAGTAACATTTATAAATCACATGAAAAAGAATCCCTAAATTACAAGAACAAAATCACTTAGAAAGAACATTACGTGCAATAGAATGGTGCGTTTCCAGCCCCTCTGCGCTTCTCACTAGTTGAGCTGGAAGGATGCTTCTAGAGCCAAGGGGTGCAGATGGATGCTGAAAACACCTAGAGCTCTGCAGCCTCCTGCCAAGCCTTCTCTGCATCCCCGCTGTATCTTATACTTTGATGTTATTTTTGTCATTTATTAGTCATACTGAATGTCACTTATCTCCTTATACACTGCATCTGTGAACTTCTTGAGGACACCATCTCTATCTCAATCATCTTCATTTTTTTATAGCATTTAGCAGAGGTCTTTGGTATGTAGTAAGAGCTTGAATGTTTTCATTGAACTCTACACTAATTATAAGTGTCAGTCATACATTTATCCATACAAACATAGCAGCCCCTGTTTCTAGGGTACCAATTGTAGTGGGTTGGAGTTTCAGAAAGAAGCCTGTAGTGACAGCTGCAACAGTTCACCTTATATGCCCTTCCACACTGATTAGAATTCTGTATAGAATAAAAAATATGCTGGAATAGAACCATTTGACTTTTCCTCTAGACTTTGATGGAGGTAGTTGTTAGAAATAGCCGCTTTGTCTACCCACCGAGATGGCTAAGGCAGGTAGAGAATTATTCTCACATATTTCCTCTTTGGTTTGTGGAGTCAAGAATAAGAACCACAAGCTTTTTCTTCTAAAAGGAAGGTCACTTAGTGGTATAATTACAGGCACATCTTTATTGTTATTTCCATTCACATTGTTCGTGCATCATTCTTTTACCAAACAAGAAAGATGAGAAGACCCCCGGAGGTAGAAGTCATGAAATGTCTGCTTCTCATTGCGTCCAGGTACCTGGTGAGGACGTTCCTGGATCAACCACTTTTCAGCCTGGTGTGCCTTTGGTCTGGGAGCTGGGTGGAGTGTGGGGATGCTGGGTGGAAGAGCAGGGATGCTGACCTTGGCTGAAGGTTATATACAGACAAGGTAGAAGAAGAAAAAAAATCAGAGTCTTCCCAACTTTCATCAAACTCCTGAAGGTGCCTGGTTTTACTAGCAGCCCTGGGCCCAGTGGCTGGTAAATTCAGTAAACACGTCTGTCTTGAGAAGTTTTGTCCCAAGGAGGAGAGGATGGAACGGCTAGGAATGTCCTCGTCTCCCCCAGATAGGCTATTGGGAAAGAACAAGGCTGAGTGTTCTGGAGCGGGGTAGGTGGGGCTGGACATGGTCCAACACTTTTCTTTTGCTGTTTCAGGACCTTCTGTCTCACTTGGGAGGGAGAGCTGGCCAGCAGGGCTGACTCGGGGTCCGTGGCTGTGTGAATCTGGGCAAGATTCTCCACCTCCCTCAGATGTAGTTTCACCCTCCGTACATTGGGAGAGCAGGACTACATGGTCTTTTAAGGGTTTCCCGGTTCTTACATCTGCAGATTGTTTAGAGTGACTGGTCTGTCCCATGGGTGAGACAGCAGGGGCTGGGGCTGTACTCACAGTAGGAGTTCTCAAAAGATCTAGATGGTATTGTAGACTCTGTGATTTCAGGTTCTCTATGTAACCTGGCTATGCATCCATTTCCTCATTGATAAGATGGCCATCATGATCCCTTTGTTAATTCAAACAGTGTGTGTCCTGACTAAACTAGGTGTGGATAAGAGCTGTGTGCTGGGCATTACGATTCTTGCTTTACATACATTAAAATTTCACAAAAATTTGGTGTCGTAGGTATTCCTATTCCCTCTCCCATTTTCAGATAATAAAGCTCAAAGAAGTTAAAAGCTGGTCTAATGTTACCCAGCTTATTAAGTGGCATAACCAAGAAAAGAACTGAGAGTATTGTATTCCAATGCCATGCTCTTCTGTTCCACCTGGACTGTTATTTAAAGCACCCTTATTAATTGGATTGTATCAAAGTGTAAAATGTTTGTGCACCAAAGGGCACTATAAACAGAGTAAAAAGGCAACCCACAGAAAGGGAGAAAATATTTGCGATCATATATCTGATAAAGGATTAGTATCTAAAATATATAAAGAATGCCTACAATGCAACAATGACAAAAAACTTGTTAAAAATAGACAAAGGACTTGAATAGACATTTCTTCAAAGAAGATACACAAATGGCCAACAAGCACATGAAACATCAATAGTTATTAGGGAAGTACAAATCAAAACCACAATGATGTATCACTTCAAACCCATTAGGATGATTATTATCAAAAAGTCAGAAAATAACAAGTATTGGTGAGAGTGTGAAGAAATTGGAACCTGTATGTATTGCTGGGAATATAAAATGGTGCAGCCATTATGGAAAACAGAATGAAAGTTATAAACAAATTAAAAGTAGAATGACCAAATAATCTAGTCATTCCACTTCTGGGTATACACCAAAAGAAGTGAGAATACGGTCTTAAAAATATATGGCTACACCCACAGTCATAGCAGCATTATTCAAAATAGACGAATGTGGGTGCATCCCAAGTGCCTCTCAATGGATAAGTGAATAAATAAAATGTGTTATATACATACAGTTGAATATTATTCAGCCTTAAATATGGATGAATCCTGAGGACATCCTGCTAAGTGAAATAAACCAGTCACAAAAGGACAGGTACTGTCTGATTCTACTTTTATGAAGTACCTAGATTAGTCAAATTCATAGAGACAAAAAAGTAGAACAGAGGTTCCTAGGGGCTGAGGAGATGGGGAATGGGATGATTGTTCAGTGGGGACAGAGTGTCAGTTTGCAAGATGAAAAAGTGTTGGAGATGAAAGGTGGAGATTGTTGCACAATAATGTGAACATACTTAATGGCAGTGAATTGTCCACTTAAAAATGGTTAAAATAGTAAATTTCATATTGTGTGTATTATACAACCATTTTTTTTTTTTACAGGGACAGAGAGAGAGAGAGAGAGAGAGAGGGATAGATAGGGACAGACAGATAGGAACGGAGAGAGATGAGAAGCATCAATCATTAGTTTTCGTTGCCATTGCAACACCCTAGTTGTTCATTGATTGCTTTCTCACATGTGCCTTGACCACGGGCCTTCAGCAGACCTAGCCACCCCTTGCTGGAGCCAGCGACCTTGGGTCCAAGCTGACGAGCTTTTGCTCAAGCCAGATGGGCCCACACTCAAGCTGACGAGCTTGGGGTCTCGAACCTGGGTCTTCCACATCCCAGTCCGATGCTCTATCCACTGCGCCACCGCCTGGTCAGGCAATATACAACCATTTTTAAATAATGTTCACCACATGCACACACATAACATGCCATTATCAGAACTGATCATACCCTTCATTGAAGACATGAATCTGGCTGGGCTAATGACTTAGCCTTAGTCACCTTGTTACTCAGGGGTCTATATCAGGGGTCGGGAACTTATGGCTCGCGAGCCAGATGTGGCTCTTTAAATGTTTAGATGGCTGTATCTGGCTTGCAGACTAATATTTAATAAAAAATAATAATAACGTTAAAAATATAAAACATTCTCATGTATTACAATCCATTCTTTCCTACCGCTCATGTTCATAGTTGAGGGTGACTGGAGCTAATCACAGCATAATGCGTAACGTACACGGGTCGTTGTGAGGTCAGGAAGTAAACTTCCCTCCTTTTAATCAAGTAGTCACCTAGCTAATTGCAGAAACGCTTTTTTTTAAAATTTCTTTTTATTTATTCATTTTAGAGAGGAGACACAGAGTGAGAGAGAGAGAGAGAGAGAGAGAGAGAGAGAGAGAAAGGGGGGGAGGTTAGCTAGAAGCATCAACTCCCATATGTGCCTTGACCAGACCAGTGCAGGTTCTTGAACTGGCACTCTCAGTGTTCCCAGGTTGATACTTTAACCATTGCGCCACCACAGGTCAGGCCAGAAACACTTTTGACGAAGGTGACTAAAAGAAAAAAAGATAAGGAGTATTGTACTTTTCAGCAGGAATAGACACAGGAATTTGCCTTTGTGGAGAGAGCAGGTTCTGCAGTGTGTCTAATATGCAATGATAAAATTGCATCGATGAAACCGTCAAATATAAAGCAGGACTTTGACACATGCCATACTATATTTGCATCGAAATATCCAGCGGGGAACAGCAGGAAGAAAGCCTGTCAAGAGATACTGTGCAGAGTGCAAGCTAGTCAGCAGCAACTCCGTCTTTGGACTCAACAAGGTGACTGGAATTTGTCTAGCTTTGCTGGTGCTTTAGCAATTGTGAGAAACGGAAAGCCATTCACAGATGGGGAGTATGCCAAAACATTCATGCTTGATGTTGCCAATGAACTTTTGGACAACTTTTCAGATAAAGACAAGATAATCAAACGAATAAAGGACATGCCTCTGTCGGCAAGAACTGTTCACAATCATACCATCATGATGGCAAATCAAATTGAGACAACACAAATGAAGGACATAAATGCAGCACCATTCTTTTCTTTTGCTTTGGACGAGTCAACAGACATAAACCATTTATCCCAGTTCAGCATGATTGCATGGTATGCTGTCAGTGACACACTATGTGAGGAAGTCTAGCTGTTTTTTTGCCTATGAAAGAGACAACAAGAGGAGAGGATTTATTCCAGTCTTTCACTGAGTTCGCTAAAGAAAAAAATCTACCGCTGAATAAACTTACTTTGGTGTGTACTGATGGTGCTTCGTGCATGGTGGGGAAAAACAGAGGATTCGTAGCGCTTCTTTGTGAACATGAAAAGAGACCCATCCTAAGTTTTTACTGCATTCTAAATCAGGAGGTGCTTTGTGCTCAGATGTGTGGCGAGCAGCTTGGTGAGGTGATGGCGCTGGTCATTCGGGTGGTCACCTTTATTGTTGCCTAAGCTTTAATTGATAGCCAGTTTAAAACACTGCTGGATGAAGGTGGGAATAATTATTCTGGTCTGCTTCTGCACAGCAATGTGCATTGGTTGTCAAGAGGGAAGGTGCCCACCTGTTTCGCGGCTTCTCTGAGCGAAATCCGGACTTTTCTTGAAATGAAAAATGTCGAGCATCCTGAGTTAGCTAACACTGAGTGGCTCCTGAAATTCTACTATCTTGTGGACATGACTGAACATCTGAACCAGCTCAATGTGAAAATGCAAGGTGTTGGAAATACAGTCTTATCCCTTCAACAAGGAGTGTTTGCATTTGAAAACAAGTTGGAGCTCTTGAAACAGGTCATTCACTACACTTTGAAAAACTGGGAGAGTTTAAAGATGCATGCACAGCAAGTGACCCCGCTCAACATCTTGATCTCCAGCAGTTAGCGGGCTTCACATCTAATCTCCTACAGTCATTCAAAGCACGCTTTGGAGAATTTTGTGAGCTCACTTGTCTTTTTAAGTTCATCACCTATCCACACAAGTGTGCAATGGACAGCGCCAACCTGAGTCACATCCCCGGTGTCTCCGTCAGAGATTTGGAGTTACAAGCTGCTGACCTGAAAGTCTCAGACATGTGAGTGAATAAGTTCAAGTCACTGAATGAAGATTTGGAAAGACTTGCATGACAGTAAGCAGAGTGGCGAGCAAACACAAGTGGGGAGAAAATTAAAAAACTTCAATCCGCTGACCAGCTGATTGTCAAAACTTGGAACGTGCTTCCCATCACATACCACACACTGCAGCATGTGAGTATTGCTGTACTGACAATGTTTGTCTCTACATATGCATGTGAGCATTCTTTCTCACATCTAAAGAATGTTAAGACCAACCTATAATCATGTTTAACGGATGGAAGTCTTAACGCCTGCATGAAGCTTAACCTCACCACGTATCAACCAGACTACAAAGCCATCAGCAAAACCATGCAGCACCAGAAGTCTCATTAATGGTAAGAAGTACTTTATTCATCGTTGGTTAGCAACAGCATAACAACGTTATTAAAAAGAATTCAGAGACTTATTGTACTTTAAATGTTGATCTTTCATAAAATGCACACATTTACTTGTATTTAGTGTTAAACATATTGTATGACTCTCACGGAATTACTTTTTAAAATATGTGGTGTTCATGGCTCTCTCAGCCAAAAAGGTTCCCGACCCATGGTCTATATGAAGGGAGACCCAGAAACTGATATTATATTTTTTGGGTCTCTGGAAAACTCCAAATCAAATTAAGGATGTCATTAAAGTGAATTTTTTTTAATAAAGAAAAAAATTATATCAATAAGATGGAGGACATGCCTGTTACATTTTGTGAAAGTGGCTGGAGGAATGATGATCAAATTTGGAGGTGATGGTATGGGTGGTCTGAGTTAATGGCAGCTATGTATCTTAATGAAAGGGGTGCACGTCGAAAAGCTGGTCATTATCCTTCTGAGCAGTGAAACTGAGGTTCCGTAAGAGGTTCACGTGGGCAGAGGCATGCCAAACATAGTCTACAACAGAAAGTAAACAGTGAATGCAGATGCCGCCCAGAGGCTGACCTGAACTGCAAGGGTTGGCGCCTTGAATTGCAGGCTGATTTTTGGATTGTGCTGCCTCGCACATAGGTAACTAACAGGCCAACTTTCAGGTGAACAGCAAAAAGCTTTATTTATTTGGAAAAAAAATGCTAATAATGCTACACCAGGGAGCCAGTTTATAAACAGTGTATGTCTACTAGCCCTGAAAGAAACCAACTAGGACACAAACAGTGGTCATTTCTGGGGGATAGGATCACAGATGACTTTTATGTTTTCTCTTAAAAAATATTTTGTATATTTTGCATTTTGTATAGTGAGCATGTATTATTATTTTGGCAGCACATAAACAGCTATAATTAAAAGTGTTTCTCGGGGAGGAGCAAGATGGCGACGGAATAGGCGGACGTACCAACTTACAACTCCCAGAATCAAAGTGGATTTTAACTCAATTTTAAGAACCATCATCTGGATAAACCAACTTTGAACTAAACTAAGTGGACTCTTCAACCAAAGAACACAGAAGAAGCCACATAGAGACTGGTAGGAATAGTGAAAATGCGAAGAGGGCTGCCCAGCTCCCTGGAGTGAATGGCAGCCCGGAGAGACCCGCGTGGCGGGTGGAGAGTTTGGCGGAGAGGGAGGGACCTGGGTCCCAGAAACAAAGCCCCAGGCTGCAGTCGCAGAACCTAGAAGAGGCATTTGGACAGTATTGAACTGTGAAACAAGTGAGGATATTGTTTGTGAGAAAGAGACAGTTTTCTCAGACCCAAGATTCTTTTTAAAGGGTCAGTGCAGAAAACCTCTCTCACAACCACTCACCCGGGTGTCTGGGGAATGGGGACAGAGGAGAGGACCAGAGCAGCGGGAAGAGAGTGTGGACTGAAGGCACAGGGACAAACACTCTGAGGGACAGCCACCCTAACCCCTAGGCTAAGTCACTTCCCTAATCAAAAACAAATATTTAAAAAAAAAAAAAAAGGCCTGACCTGTGGTGGCGCAGTGGATAAAGCATCGACCTGGGAACACTGAGGTCGCCAGTTCAAAACCCTGCACTGGTCTGGTCAAGGCACACATGGGAGTTGATGCTTCCAGCTCCTCCCCCCTTTCTCTCTCTCTCTCTCTCACTCTGTGTCTCCTCTCTAAAAAATTAAAAAAAAAAAAAAAAAAAAAAAAACGGGGGAAGCAAGATGGCGACGGAGTAGGCAGACGTACCAACTTCCAACTCCCAGAAGCAAAGTGGATTATAACTCAATTTAAAGAACCATCATCTGGATAAACCAACTATGAACTAAACTAAGCGGACTCTTCAACCAAGGAACACAGAAGAAGCCACATTGAGACTGGTAGGAATAGCGAAAACGCGAAGAGGGCTGCCCAGCTCCCCGGAGCAAACGGCAGCCCGGAGAGACCCGCGGGGCGGGAGGAGAGTTTGGCAGAGAGGGAGGGACCTGGGTCCCAGGAACCAAGCCCCAGCCTGCAGTCTCAGAGCCTAGAAGAGGCATTTGGACAGTTTTGAGCTGTGAAACAAGTGAGGGAGCTCCCAGGCCTACAGTGTGGAGTATTAGGTCCCTTCCTACTCTGCTGAGGACTGCTTAAGGGTTTGGGACGACAGGACGCTGAAACGCGATTCTGTCGGCGTGGGCAGAAGCCAAGCCGGTGGGACCTCGGTCTAGCCCAGAGGGTCAGAGGTGTCGCGCGAGAGCGAACCGGCAGCTGCGGGCCCGCCTTTAACCCCACTTACGGGAACAAAGCGGGAGGCCAGGAAGGAGCAGAAATCTGCTCTAAGACCCTGCGCAGGCCGGCCCTGACCGCGGGGACCGGGCTAGGACCAGGGACGGGCAGGGGCTCGCGGCTGAGCTCACGCTACCAGCCCCCTCCCCCGCCGGAGAAACCGCGGTTGGCCACTATACGTGCGCGAGCGGGCTCCAAGCGCAGGAACGGGCTAGACCCCAAGACAAGTGGGAGCTTGCAGTTGAGCTCAAGCTAGTATCCCCGCCCGGCCGGAGAAACCACGGATTGCATTCATACGTGCAGGAGCGGGCTCCGAACGCGGGGGCGGGGTAGAGTCCGGGACGAGCGGAAGTACGCAGCTGAGCAAAAGCCAGCAAACACGCCGGGCCCAATAAACCTTGGTTTCCGCCCTGCACAGAAGGGCCCTGGCCTCGAGGGCGGGGCTAAATCTCCAGACGGGCAAACGCTCACAGCTCAGAGCAAGTCAAAAGCCCCGCCCAACCCGCGAAACTGTGGCGAGCAGGTTCTGACTGAGGGTTCTGGGCGGAAGTTCGGAAATAGGCTGGGTCCGAAGCTGAGCAAAGGTGCTCACCTCTACCCTTGGTGCTAATCTTGTGGCTTCAGTGACAGCGCCTCCCACGGTGGAGAGGCAGAAATCACAGCAAAAGCCACAGTGGGCCGGCGCTGGTAACGCTCATACCCAACCACCCTAGGCACCGGCAGAGGGGGTGAGGGGCCTGCAGACAGACCACACCTAGAGAACACAAAGGCAACACCTACTGGACTCCAGTGGCCACAACTTGCTTATACACAGACAAAATGGGCAGGCAGAGGAATGCAAACCAAATGAATCAAGAGAAATCCCCAGAGAAGGACCTGAATGAACCAGATATAACCAAATTAACAGAAACAGAATTTAGAATAATGATAGTTAGGATGTTCAAAGAAATTAGAGCAACAATGGATAGTCATTATGAACACCTAAATAGATAACAAGTATAAAAAACGAAATTGAAATAAAAAAGAATCAGACAGAAATGACAAATACAGTATCAGAACTGAAGACCACAATGGAAGGAATTAAAAGCAGGATGAATCATGCTGAGGATCGAATAAGCGAGTTAGAGGACACAATAAACAAAGGCACAGAAGCAGAGAAGAAAAAGGATAAGAGACTTAAAAAATGTGAGGAAACTCTAAGGAAGCTTTGTGACAACATGAAGAGAAACAACATTCGCATCATAGGGGTGCCTGAAGAAGAGGAGAGAGGACAGGAAATGGAAACTTTGTTCAATCAAATCATAGCAGAAAACTTTCCTAAATTAAGGCTGGGAAACACTCCACACATTGAAGAAGCACACAGAACTCCATTAAAGAGAAACCCAAAAAGATCTACACCAAGACACATCATAGTAAAAATACCAAAGCTAATAGATAAAGAAAAAATTTTAAAAGCTGCTAGAGAAAAAAAGGCTATCACCTACAAAGGAGGCCCCATAAGAATGACATCTGACTTCTCAACAGAAACACTTGAGACCAGAAGGGAATGGCAAGATATAATCAAAGTAATGCAGAACAAGAACCTACAACCAAGACTACTTTATCCAGCAAGGCTAACATTTAAAATTGAAGGAGAAATAAAGAGCTTCCCAGAAAAAGAAAACCTGAAGGAATTCATAAAAGCCAAACCAATTCTGCAAGAGATACTAAGGGGCCTCTTGTGAACAGTTTAAAGGGAGGAAAGAATAGAGCAAAAGAAGAATACAGCTTTAAAGAATAAAATGGCAATAAACAACTACATATCAATAATAACCTTAAATGTAAATGGATTAAATGATCCAATCAAAAGACATAGGGTAGCTGCTGGATAAAGAAACAGGACCCATACATATACTGTCTACAAGAGACACACCTTAAAACAAAAGATGCACATAGACTGAAGGTAAAAGGATGGAAAAAAATATTTCATGCAAATGGAAATGAAAAAAAAGCAGGGGTAGCAATACTTATATCTGACAAAATGGACTTTAAAACAAAGGCTGTAGTAAGAGAGAAAGAAGGACACTACATAATGATAAAGGGAACAATTCAACAGGAAGATATTACTATTATAAATATCTATTCACCAAATATAGGAGCCCCGACATACATAAAACAGACTTTGATGGATATAAAGGGCGAGATTAACAGCAATACTATCATAGTAGGGGATTTCGATACCCCTCTAACAAAACTGGATAGATCCTCAAGAAAGAAAATTAATAAAGAAACAGCAGACTTAAAGGAGACACTAGACCAACTTGATTTAATAGATATCTTCAGAACTTTTCACCCTAAAGCAGTAGAATATACATTCTTCCCAAGTGCTCATGGTACGTTTTCTAGGATAGACCACATGTTAGGACACAAAAATGGTCTCAATAAATTTAAGAAGATTGAAATCATATCAAGCATTTTCTCTGATCACAATGCCATGAAACTAGAAATTACCCACAAAAGAAAAACTGAAAAATACTCAAACACTTGGAAATTAAATAGCATGTTATTAAATAATGAATGGATTAACAAGGAGATCAAAGAAGAAATAAAAAAGTTTCTAGAAGCAAATGATAATGAGCATACATCAACTCAAAATTTATGGGACACAGCAAAAGCAGTTCTGAGAGGGAAGTTTATTGCACTACAGGCATATCATAAGAAGCTAGAAAAAGCTCAAATAAGCAACCTGACCCTGCATCTAAAAGAACTAGAAAAACAACAACAAATAAAACCCACGAAAAGTAGAAGGAAGGAAATAATAAAGATCAGAGCAGAAATAAATGACATAGAGGCTAAGGAAACAATACAGAGGATCAATGAAACCAGAAGCTGGTTCTTTGAAAAGGTAAACAAGAATGATGAACCTTTAACTAGACTCACCAAGAAAAAAAGAGAGAGGACTCAAATAAATAAAAATTAGAAAAGACAGTGGAGAAATAACAACTGACACAAGAGAAATAAAAGCATTGTAAGAAAATACTATGAAGAACTCTATGCCAAAAAATTAGACAATCTTGGTGAAATGGACAATTTCTTGAATCATATAACCTTCCAAAAATCAATCTGGAAGAATCAGAACACCTAAACAGACCAATTACAACAAATGAGGTCGAAAAAGTTATCAAAACACTCCCAAAAAAGAAAAGTCCTGGGCCTCATGGCTTCACAAGTGAATTCTACCAAAAATTCAAAGAAGAACTAACTCCTATCCTCCTCAAGCTATTTCAAAAATTCAAGAGGAAGGAAGACTTCCAAACTCCTTTTATGAGGCGAGCATAATTCTGATCCCAAAACCGGGCAAAGACAACACAAAGAAAGAAAATTATAGGCCTATATCTCTGATGAATTTATACGCTAAAATTCTCAACAAAATATTAGCCAAACGAATCCAGCAATATATGAAAAAAATCATACACCACAATCAAGTGGGATTTATTCTGGAGAGGCCAGGCTGGTTCAATATTTGCAAATAAATCAATGTGATTCATCACATAAACAAAAGGAAGGACAAAAATCACATGATAATTTCAATAGATGCAAAAAAAGCATTTGATAAAATCCAGCAACCATTCATGCTCAAAACTCTCAGTAAAGTGGGAATACAGGGATCATGCCTTAACATGATAAAGGCCATCTACGATAAACTGACAGCAAACATCATACTAAATGGTCAAAGATTAAAAGCAATCCCCTTAAGATCAGGAAACAGGCAGGGATGCCCCCTTTCACCACTCTTATTCAACATAGTTCTGGAAGTCCTAGCTACAGCAATCAGACAAGAAGAAGAAATAAAAGGCATCCAAATTGGAAAAGAAGAAGTAAAACTGTCACTATTAGCAGATGATATGATATTGTATATTGAAAACCCTAAAATCTCAGTCAAAAAACTACAGGACCTTATAAATGAATTCAGCTAGGTGGCAGGATATAAAATTAATACTCAGAAATCAGAGGCATTTTTATATACCAACAATGAACTGTTCAGCAAAAGAAATTAAGGAAACAATCCCCTTCACTATTGCAGCCAAAAAAATAAAGTACCTAGGAGTAAATTTAACCAAGGAGGTTAAGGACTTGTACTCGGAAAATTATAAAACATTGATAAAAGAATTCAAGGAAGATACAAACAAGTGGAAGCATATACCGTGCTCATGGCTAGGAAGAATAAACATCATTAAAATGTCTATATTACCCAAAGCAATTTATAAATTCAATGCAATACCAATTAAGATACCAATGACATACTTCAAAGATATAGAACACATATTCCAAAAATTTATATGGAACCAAAAAAGAACACAAATAGCCTCAGCAATCTTAAAAAGAAAAAATAAAGCAGGAGGTATCACTCTTCCAGATATCAAGGTTTACTATAAGGCCATTATACTCAAGACAGCCTGGTACTGGCATAAGAACAGGCACATAGATCAATGGAACAGAACAGAGGACCCAGAAATAAACCCACAGCTTTATGGACAACTGATATTTGACAAAGGAGGAAAGAACATACAATGGAGTAAATACAACCTCTTTAACAAATGGTGTTGGGAAAATTGGACATCTACCTGCAAAAAAATGAAACTAGACCATCAACTTACACCATTCACAAAAACAAATTCCAAATGGATAAAAGACTTAAATGTAAGCCGTGAAACCATAAGCATCTTAGAAGAAAACATAGGCAGCAAGCTCACCGACATCTGTAGCAGCAGTATATTTGCCGATTTATCTCCACGGGCAACTGAAATAAAAGGCAGGATAAACAAATGGGATTATATCAAACTAAAAAGTTTTTGCACAGCTAAAGACAATAGGAACAGAATAAAAAGACAAACCACACAATGGGAGAACATATTCGACAGCACATCTGATAAGGGGTTAATAACTAAAATTCATAAAGAACTTATAAAACAACACCAGGAAGACAAACAACCCAATCAAAAAATGGGCAAAAGAAATGAATAGAAATTTCTCCAAAGAGGACATACAGATGGTCAATAGGCATATGAAAAAATGCTCAACATCACTAATCATTAGAGAAATGTAAATTAAAACCACAATGAGATATCCCCTCACACCAGTCAGAATGGCACTCATCAGCAAAACAACACAGAGTAAGTGCTGGCGAGGATGTGGAGAAAAGGGAACCCTTCTGCATTGCTGGTGGGAATGCAGACTGGTGCAGCCACTGTGGAAAACAGTTTGGAGATTCCTCAGAAAATTAACAATAGAACTGCCTTTTGACCCAGCTATCCCACTTTTAGGAATATACCCTAAGAACACCATAGCACTGTTCGAAAAGAAGAAATGCGCCCCCATGTTCGTGGCAGCATTGTTCACAATAGCGAAGATCTGGAACCAGCCCAAGTGTCCGTCAGAAGACGAGTGGATTAAAAAGCTATGGTACATATATACTATGGAATACTACTCAGCCATAAGGTACAATGACATCGGATCATTTATAACAAAATGGATGGTCCTTGATAACATTATACGGAGTGAAATAAGTAAATCAGAAAAAAAGAAAAACTGACAACAGCATGATTCCATACATAGGTGGGACATAAAAGTGAGAATATGAGACATGGACAAGAGAGTGGTGGTTATGGGATTGGGGGAGGGAGGGAAGAGTGGGATAGGGAGGAGGGGAGGGCCACAGGGAAAACGAGATCGAAGGTGACTGAGGACAATTTGACTTTTGGTGATGGGTATGCAACACAATTGAATGATAAAATAACCTGGAGATGTTTTCATTGTACATATGTACCCTGATTTATTGGCATCACCCCATTAGAATTAATAATAATAAAATATATATATAAAAAACAAAAAACAAAAAGAAACGAATATTTCCCCTGGAACTAGCAATACCAGCAAAGGGAGACAGCACACCAGCTAAACAAGCTCTCCCGTGGCAATTAGAGCAGAGCTGCTTAGAGGGAGGGAGCTCCCAGGCCTACAGTGTGGAGTATTAGGGCCCTTCCTACTATGCTGAGGGTTTCTAGAGGGATGGTGGCGGCAGGACGTTGAAACGCGGTTCTGTCACCGGGGGCATAAGCCCAGCCAGTGTGAGCTCGGTCTAGCCCAGTAGGGACGGAGGGTACGTGCAAAAGCGGTCGGGCAGCTGCGGGCCCGCCTGTAACCCCACCTGGGGGTAAAAGCGGGAGGCCAGGAAAGGGCAGAGATCTGCACTGTGACCCTTCACATGCTGGCCCTGACCGCAGGGATGGGGCTAAGACCAGGGATGGGGCTAAGACCAGGGATGGGGCTCACGCCAGCAGCCACACTGTGCCCAATAAACCTTGTTTTGCGACCCTGTACAGGAGAGCCCTGGTCTCAACTGCGGGGCTAAAACCCCGGACGGGCAAAAGATCACAGCTGAGAGCGCGTCAGAAGCCCCGTCCAACCCGCGAAACAAGGGGAACAGACTCTAACCGCGGGTGCTGGGCGGAAGCCCGGAAACAGGCTGGATCTGCAGCTCAGCAAAGGTGCTCACTTCTACCCTTGGTGCTGAGGCTTATGGCTTGAGTGACAGCCCCTTCCGCGGAGGAGAGGTGGAAATCACAGCAACAGCCGCAATGGGCCGGCGCTGGTAACGCCCGTACCCAACCTACCTAGGCAGTGGCAGAGGGGGTGGCGGGCCTGCAGACAGACCACACCTAGAGACCACAAAGAGAACACCTACTGGACTCCAGTGGCCACAACTTGCTTATACACAGACAAAATGGGCAGGCAGAGAAATGCAAACAAAATGAATCAAGAGAAATCCCCAGAGAAGGACCTAAATGAACCAGATATAACCAAATTACCAGAAACAGAATTTAGAATAATGATAGTTAGGATGTTCAAAGAAATTAGAGCAACAATGGATAGTCACTATGAACACCTAAATAGAGAGATAACAAGTATAAAAAACGAAATTGAAATGATAAAAAGAATCAGACAGAAATGACAAATACAGTATCAGAACTGAAGACCACAATGTAAGGAATTAAAAGCAGGATGAATGACGCTGAGGATCGAATAAGTGAGTTACAGGACACAATAAACAAAGGCACAGAAGGAGAGAAAAAAAAGGAAAAGAAACTCAAAAAATGTGAGGAAACTCTAAGGGAGCTCTGTGACAACATGAAGAGAAACAACATTCGCATCATAGGGGTCCCTGAAGAAGAGGAGACAGAGAACAGGAAATAGAAACTTTGCTCAATCAAATCATAGCAGAGAACTTTCCTAAATTAAGGCTGGGAAACATTCCACACATTCAAGAAGCATGCAGAACTTTATTTAAGAGAAACAAACAAAAAAAATCTACATCAAGACACATCATAGTTAAAATACCAAAGCTAAGGGATAAAGAGAAAATTTTAAAAGCTGCTAGAGAAAAAAGGCTATCACCTACAAAGGAGCCCCCATAGGATGACATCGGACTTCCCAACAGAAACACTTGAGGCCAGAAGGGAATGGCAAGATATAATCAAAGTAATGCAGAACAAGAACCTACAACCAAGACTACTCTGTCCAGCAAGGCTAACGTTTAAAATTGAAGGAGAAATAAAGAGCCTCCCAGACAAAGAAAGCCTGAAGGAATTCATTAAAACCAAACCAATTCTGCAAGAGATAATAAGGGGCCTGTTGTGAACAGTTCAAAGGGAGGAAATAATATAGCAAAAGAAGAATACAGCTTTAAAGAATAAAATGGCAATTAAACAACCTTACATAAATAACCTTAAATGTAAATGGATTAAATGATCCAATCAAAAGACATAGGGTAGCTGTGTGGATAAAGAAACAGGACCCATACATATGCTGTCTACAAGAGACACACCTTAAAACAAAAGATGCACATAGACTGGAGGTAAAAGGATGGAAAAATATATTTCATGTAAATGGAAATGAAAAAAAAGCTGGGGTAGCAATACTTATATCTGACAAAATGGACTTTAAAACAAAAGAAGTCAAGGAAGATACAAACAAGTGGAAGCATATACCGTGCTCATTGCTAGGAAGAATAAACATCATTAAAATGTTTATATCACCCAAAGCAATTTATAAATTCAATGCAATACCAATTAAAATACCAATGACATACTTCAAAGATATAGAACACATATTCCAAAAATTTATATGGAACCAAAAAAGAACACAAATAGCCTCAGCAATCTTGAAAAGGAAGAATAAAGTGGGAGACATCACACTTCCTGATATCAAGGTATACTACAAGGCCATTATACTGAAGACAGCCTGGTACTGGCATAAGAACAGGCACATAGATCAATGGAATAGAACAGAGAAGAACCCAGAAATAAACCCACACCTTTATGGACAACTGATATTTGACAAAAGAGGAAAGAACACACAATGGAGTAAAGACAGCCTCTTTAACAAATGGTGTTGGGAAAATTGGACATCTACCTGCAAAAAAATGAAACTAGACCATCAACTTACACCATTCACAAAAACAAACTCAAAATGGATAAAAGTCTTAAATGTAAGCCGTGAAACCATAAGCATCTTAGAAGAAAACATAGGCAGCAAACTCTCTGACATCTGTAGGAGCAATATATTTGCCGATTTATCTCCACTGGCAAATGAAATAAAAGGCAAGATAAACAAATGGGACTATATCAAACTAAAACGTTTCTGCACAGCTAAAGACAATAAGAACAGAATAAAAAGACAAACCACACAATGGGAGAACATATTCGACAGCACGTCTGATAAGGGGTTAATAACCAAAATTTATAAAGAACTTATAAAACTCAACACCAGGAAGACAAACAATCCAATCAAAAAATGGGCAAAAGAAATGAATAGAAATTTCTCCAAAGAGGACATACAGATGGCCAATAGGCATATGAAAAAATGCTCAACATCACTAATCATTAGAGAAATGCAAATTAAAACCACAATGAGATATCACCTCACACCAGTCAGAATGGCGCTCATCAGCAAAACAACACAGAATAAGTGCTGGCGATGATGTGGAGAAAAGGGAACCCTCCTGCACTGCTGGTGGGAATGCAGACTGGTGCAGCCACTGTGGAAAACAGTATGGAGATTCCTCAAAAAATTAAAAATCGAACTGCCTTTTGACCCAGCTATCCCACTTTTAGGAATATACCCTAAAAACACCATAGCACTGTTTGAAAAGAAGAAATGCGCCCCCATGTTCGTGGCAGCATTGTTCACAATAGCGAAGATCTGGAACCAGCCCAAGTGTCTGTCAGAAGACGAGTGGATTAAAAAGCTATGGTACATATATACTATGGAATACTACTCAGCCATAAGGTACAATGACATCGGATCATTTATAACAAAATGGATGGACCTTGATAACATTATATGCAGTGAAATAAGTAAAACAGAAAATAACTGAGAACAGCATGATTTCATACATAGGTGGGTCATAAAAGCGAGACTATGAGACATGGACAAGAGTGTGGTGCTTACGTGAGGAGGGGCAGGGAGGGGCACAAAGAAAACCAGATAGAAGGTGACAGAGAACAATTTGACTTTGGGTGACGGGTATGCATCATAATTGAATGATAAGATAACCTGGAGATGTTTTCGTTGTACGTATGTACCCTCTTTTATTGGTGTCACCCCATTAAAATTAATAATAATAATAATAAAAAGTGTTTCTCACCTTCAAAACCCTCTGGAGAAGGAAGGAAGGAAGAAAGGAAGGAAGGAAGGAAGGAAGGAAGGAAGGAAAGAAGGGAAAGGAAAGAAAGAAGGAAGAATGGAAGGATGGAAGGAAGGAAACAAGGAAGGGACAAATCTTACATCAACCGTATACCAAAATCAAAGAAAAACTGATAGTTGTAAATATTAAACTTAATTTAAATATTCTCAAATAAAACATAAAAAAAGTTTGTTAAGAAAAATTTTCTTAGATATTATGCAAAAGACACAAGTAAATGTTAATAAGCTGAACTTAACCAAACATAGAATATGCTTTTTAAAAGATACTGTTAAAAACTGAATAGTCAAGGAGACAGCAAGATGGCAATGGAGTAGGCGGACGTACCAACTTCCAACTCCCAGAACCAAAGTGGATTATAACATAATTTTAAGAGCCATCATCTGGATAAACCAACTTTGAACTAAACTAAGTGGACTCTTCAACCAAGGAACACTGAAGAAGCCACTTTGAGACTGGTAGGAAAAGTGAAAATGCGGAGAGGGCTGCCCAGCTCCCTGGAGCGAATGGCAGCCCAGGGAGACTTGCATGGCGGGAAGAGAGTTTGGCGGAGAGGGAGGGACCTGTGTCCCAGGAACAAAGTCCCAGTCTGCAACCCCAGAGCCTAGAAGAGGTTTTTGGACAGTATTGAGCTGTGAAACAAGTGAGTATGCTGTTTGTGAGAAAGAGACAGTTTTCTCAGACTCAGGATTCTTTTTAAAGGGACGGCGCAGAAAACCTCTCTCACAACCACTCACCTGGGGCTCCAGGGAACAGGGACAGAGAAGACCAGAGCCGCGGGAAGAGAGTGTGGACTGGAAGGCACAGGGAGAAACACTCTGAGGGACAGCCATCCTAACTCTGGGCTGAGTCACTTCCCAAATCGAAAACGAATATTTCCCCTGGAACTAGTAATACCAGCAAAGGAAGACAGGACATCAGCCAAACAAGCTCTGCTGCGGCACTTAGAGCAGAGCTGCTTAGACGGAGGGAGCTTCCAGGACTACAGTATGAAGTGTTAGGGTCTGAGATGCAGTGCCCCTACCCACACTGCTGAGGGCTTGCTAGAGGGATGGTGGCGGTGGGACTCTGAAACTCGGTTCTGTCGGTGGGGGCGGAGGCCCAGCCGGTGTGATCTCGGTCTAGCCCAGCAGGGGTGGAGGGGACGCACGAAAGCGGTCCAGCAGCTGCGGGCCCGCCTGCAGCCCCACCTATGGGGGAAAAGCGAGAGGCCAGGAACGGGCAGAAATCTGCTCTGCGACCCTGCGGGCTGGCCCTGACCGCGGGGGTGGTGCTAGGACCAGGGACAGGCGGAGGCTCGCAGCTGAGTGCATGTCAGCAGCCCCCTCCCACCTGAGAAACTGCGGCAAGCTGGCTCTGACCATGGGTGCAGGGCGGAATCCTGGGAAAAGGCGGGGTCTGCAGCTGAGCAAAGGTGCTTACCCCTACCCTTGGTACCGAGGCTTGTGGCTTGAGTGCAGTGCGCAACCCCATCTCTTGGGGGTGAGGTGAAGGCCCAGACAGGCTGAGGCTTGTAGAGCTGGGCACCAGAACACAGCCCCTCCCGTGGAGGAGAGGTGGAAATCACAGCAACAGCTGCAGTGGACCGGCGCTGGCAATGCCCATACCCAACCACTTTAAGCAGCAGCAGAGGGGTTGGCGGGCCTGCAGACAGACCACACCTAGGGAACACAAAGGCAACACCCACTGGACTTCAGTGGCCACACCCTTCTTATACACAGGCAAAATGGGCAGGCAGAGAAATGCAACCCAAATGAATCAAGAGAAATCCCCAGAGAAGGACCTGAATGAACCAGATATAACCAAATTACCAGATGTAGAGTGTAAAATAATGATAGTTAGAGGAACAATGGATAGTCATTACGAACACCTAAATAAAGAGATAACAAGTACAAAACAGGAAATTGAAATAATAAAAAAGAATCAGACAGAAATGACAAATACAGTATCAGAACTGAAGACCACAGTGGAAAGAATTAAAAGAAGGATGGATGAAGCTGGGGATCAAATCAGCAAGTGAGAGGACACAATAAACAAAGGCACAGAAGCAGAGCAGAAAAAAGAAAAGAGACTCAAAAAGACTGAGGAAACTCTAAGGGAGCTCTGTGACAACATGAAGAGAAATAACATCCGCATCATAGGGGTTCCTGAAGAAGAGGAGAAAGAACAAGAAATAGAAACTTTGTTCAATCAAATCATAGCAGAAAACTTCCCTAAATTAAGGCTGGGAAACGTTTCACACATTCAAGAAGCACAGAGAACTCCATTAAAGAGAAACCCAAAGAAATCTACACCAAGACACATCATAGTTAAAATACCACAGCTAAGGGATAAAAAGAAAGTTTTAAAAGCTGCTAGAGAAAAAAAGGCTATTACCTACAAAGGAGCCCCCATAAGGATGACATCCAACTTCTCAACAGAAACAATTGAGGCCAGAAGGGAATATATATTCAAAGTCATGCAGAAGAAGAACCTACAACCAAGACTACTTTATCCAGCAAGGCTAACGTTTAAAATTGAAGGAGAAATAAAGAGCTTCTCACACAAAGAAAACTTCAGGGAATTCATTACAACCAAGCCAGTTCTGCAATAGATGCTAAGGGGCCTGTTGTGAATAGTTCAAAGGGGGAAAAGATTATAGCAAAAGAAGAATACAGCTTTAAAGAATAAAATGGCAATAAACAACTACATATCAATAATAACCTTAAATGTAAGTGAAATAAATATTCCAATCAAAAGACATAGGGTAGCTGCTGGATAAAGAAACAGGACTCATATATATGCTGTCTACAAGAGACACACCTTAAAACAAAAGATGCTCATAGACTGAAGGTAAAAGGATGGAAAAAAATATTTCACGCAAATGGAAATGAAAAAAAAGCAGGGGTAGCAATACTTATATCAGACAAAATGGACCTTAAAACAAAGGCTGTAGTAAGAGATATTAAGAAGGACACTACATAATGATAAAGGGAGCAATTCAACAGGAAGATATAACTATTATAAATATCTACACACCAAATATAGGAGCCCCAACATACATAAATCAGACTTTGATGGATTAAAGGGTGAGATTAACAGCAATACTATAATAGTAGGGATTTCGATACCCCACTAACATCACTGGATAGATCCTCAAGAAAGAAAATTAATAAAAAAAACAGCAGACTTAAAGGATACACTAGATCAACTCGATTTCATAGATATCTTCAGAACTTTTCACCCTAAAGCAGTAGAATATACATTCTTATCAAGTGCTCATGGTACATTTTCTAGGAAAGACCACATGTTAGGACAGAAAAATGGTCTCAACAAATTTAAGAAGATTGTAATTATATCAAGCTTTTTCTCTGATCAAATGCCATGAAACTAGTAATTAACCACAAAAGAAAAACTGAAAAATACTCAAACACTTGGAAATTAAATAGCTTGTTATTAAATAATGAATGGATTAACAAGGAGATCAAAGAAGAAATTAAAAAGTTTCTAGAAACCAATGATAATGAGCATACAACAACTCAAAATTTATGGGACACAGCAAATGCAGTACTGAGAGGAAGTACGTAGCACTACAAGCATACTATAAGAAGCTAGAAAAAGCTCAAATAAGGAACCTGACCCTGTATTAAAAGAACTAGAAAAACAATAGCAAATAAAGCCCAGGACTAGTAGAAGAAAGGAAATAATAAAGATCAGAGCAGAAATAAATGACATAGAGGCTAAGGAAACAATACAGAGGATCAATGAAACCAGGAGCTGGTTCGTTGAAAAGGTAAACAAGATCGATGAACCTTTAACTAGTCCCACCAAGAATAAAAAAGAGAGGACTCAAATAAATAAAATTAGATATGAGAGTGGAGAAATAACTGATACAACAGAAATACAAAGCATTGTAAGAAAATACTATGAAGAACTCTATGCCAAAAAATTAGACAACCTAGGTGAAATGGACAAATTTCTTGAATCATATAACCTTCCAAAAATCAATCTGGAAGAATCAGAACACCTAAACAGACCAATTACAACAAATGAGGTCGAAAAAGTTATCAAAACACTCCCAAAAAAGAAAAGTTCTGGGCCTCATGGCTTCACAAGTGAATTCTACCAAAAATTCAAAGAACTAACTCCTATCCTCCTCAAGCTATTTCAAAAAATTCAAGAGGAAGGAAGACTTCCAAAATCCTTTTATGAGGCTAGCATAATTCTGATCCCGAAACCGGGCAAAGACAACACAAAGAAAGAAAATCATAGGCCAATATCCCTGATGAATTTATTAGATGCTAAGATTCTCAACAAAATATTAGCCAACTGGATCCAGCAATATATGAAAAAAAATCTTACACCATGATCAAGTTGGATTTATTCTGGAGAGGCCAGGCTGGTTCAATATTCGCAAATCAATCAATGTGATTCATCACATAAACAAAAGGAAGGAAAAAAATCACATGATAATTTCAATAGATTCAGAAAAAGCATTTGATAAAATCCAGCACCCATTCATGATCAAGACTCTCAGTAAAGTGGGAATAGAGGGAACATTCCTTAACATGATAAAGGCCATCTATGACAAACCCACAGCAAACATCATACTAAATGGGCAAAATTAAAAGCAATCCCCTTAAGATCAGGAACCAGGTAAGGGTGCCCCCTTTCAGCACTCTTATTCAACATAGTTCTGGAAGTCCTAGGTACAGCAATCAGACAAGAAGAGGAAGTAAAAGAAATCCAAATTGGAAAATAACTAGTAAAACTGTCATTATTTGCAGATGATATGATATTGTATATAGAAAACTCTAAAGTCTCAGTAAAAAAACTACTGGACCTTATAAATGAATTCAGCAAGGTGGCAGGATATAAAATTAATACTCAGAAATCTGAGGCATTTTTATATACCAACAATGAACTGTGAACTGTCAGCATAAGATATTAAGGAAACAATCCCCTTCACTATTGCAACCAAAAAAATTAAGTACCTAGGGGTAAATTTAACCAAGGAGGTTAAGGACTTGTACTCAGAAAATTATAAGACATTGATAAAAGAAATTAAGCAAGATACAAACAAGTGGAAGCATATACCGTGCTCATGGTTAGGAAGAACAAACATCATTAAAATGTTTTTATTACCCAAAGCAATTTATAAATTCAATGAAATGCCAATTAAAATACCAATGACATACTTCAGAGGTAGAGAACACATATTCCAAAAATTTATATGGAACCAAAAAAGAACACAAATAGCCTCAGCAATCTTAAAAAGAAATAATAAAGTAGGAGGTATCACTCTTCCGGATATCAAGGTATACTACAAGGCCATTGTACTCTAGACAGCCTGGTACTGGCATAAGAACAGGCACACAGATCAATGGAACAGAACAGAGGACCCAGAAATAAACCCACACCTTTATGGACAACTGATATTTGACAAAGGAGGAAAGAACATAAAATGGAGTAAAGACAGCCTCTTTAACAAATGGTGTTGGGAAAATTGGACATCTACCTACAAAAAAATGAAACTAGACCATCAACTTACACCATTCACAAAAACAAACTCAAATTGGATAAAAAATGACTTAAATGTAAGCCGTGAAACCATAAGCATCTTAGAAGAAAACATAGGCAGCAAGCTCTCCGACATGTGTTGCAGCAATATATTTGCCGATTTATCTCCACCGGCAAATGAAATAAAAGGCAAGGTAAACAAATGGGACTATATCAAACTAAAAAGGTCTTGCACAGCTAAGGACAATAAGAACAGAATAAAAAGACAGACCACACAATGGGAGAACATATTCGACAACATGTCTGATAAGGGGTTAATAACCAAAATTTATAAAGAACTTATAAAACTCAACACCAGGAAGATAAACAATCCAATCAAAAAATGGGTAAAAGAAATGAATAGGAATCTCTCCAAAGAGGACATACAGATGGTCAATAGGCATATGAAAAAATGCTCAACATCACTAATCATTAGAGAAATGCAAATTAAAACCACAATGAGATATCACCTCACACCAGTCAGAATGGCACTCATCAGCAAACAACACAGAATAAGTGCTGGTGAGGATGTGGAGAAAAGGGAACCCTCCTGCACTGCTGGTGGGAATGCATACTGGTGCAGCCACTGTGGAAAACAGTATGGAGATTCCTCAAAAAATTAAAAATCGAACTGCCTTTTGACCCAGCTATCCCACTTTTAGGAATATACCCTAAGAACACCATATCACTGTTCGAAAAGAAGAAATGTGCCCCCATGTTCGTGGCAGCATTGTTCACAATAGCGAAGATCTGGAAGCAGCCCAAGTGTCTGTCAGAGGACGAGTGGATTAAAAAGCCATGGTACATATATACTATGGAATACTACTCAGCCATAAGAAATGATGACATCCGATCATTTACAACAAAATGGATGGACCTTGATAACATTATATGCAGTGAAATAAGTAAAACAGAAAAAAACTGAGAACAGCATGATTTCATACATAGGTGGGTCATAAAAGCGAGACTATGAGACATGGACAAGAGTGTGGTGCTTATGTGAGGAGAGGGAGGGATAGAGGGGAGGGGAGGGTCACAAAGAAAACCAGATAGAAGGTGACAAAGGACAATTTGACTTTGGGTAATGGGTATGCAACATAATTGAATGATAAGATAACCTGGAGGTGTTTTCTTTGAACATATGTACCCTGATTTTTTAATATCACCCCCTTAAAATTAATAAAAATTAAAAAAAAACCTATGGATAGTTATCTGGAATCTTCTAATTATGTTTTAGAAATGCTTATGCAAGAAGACCTGCAAAAACAAACCTATGATGATGGAAATTAGAAATTACACAGTGACTGGGGAGGGATGGTCTGGAAAAGGGAATTTCTTGAGGGGATCAAAACACCCATGTCTTGTTTGGGTGGTGTTACGCAGTATATAAACAGTTGTCAAAACTCAAGGCACTGAATGCCTAAGATTTGTGCATTTATTGTATGTTAATTATATTGCAATAAGACAGGAAAAGTAAAAAAGAAAACACCATGTCTGCAAACAATCGTGAGCCTGTTCTGCATCAGTGGCAGGCAGAGCACTAGAGGACAGTCAGGGACCTGGCCAGCCAGCACCAGGGCTCTTGCCCAGGATGTTCCCCAGTGCCCTGGTAGCCGTACTCATTGATAGCGGCCAGCCGGGGGCACATGTTGCTGGACAACGTATGTACTGAGCAGAGTGCAGAGGCAGCTGACCCTGGAAGTCCAGCCTATCTCTGGCAGCTGGGAGGCTGACGGTGCTGGCAGGGCAGTCGGCAAAGGGCCCGTAGAGAGGGCCTTCTGGTGCCATGCCTTTGAGGCACTGCTGACTCTAAAGGGACCTCGGACAACAGAACAAAGCCTGGTTTTAGCAGGCCTGTGGCACTGCCAGTCTCAGCACCCACAGAGGCAGGACTGGTGGCTGAGCTGGGCCCAGCGTGTGTGCAGGACTGATTTTCCTGCTTCCTCTTGGGGCTTCTGCAACCTTGCAGTCCACAGTGCTGTGGTTCTCTTGAGAATGCATAGCCTTTAAGGACCTTATTATTTACCTGTTTCTTAACAATATGCTGGCGGTGACATCTCTGCATGAAGACCTATATCTCCCTGGCTAAAAACTGATTTATTTTTCTAATGGCACATTGAAGTGAATAAATCTCAGTATCTCCTTTGCCGCCCAGATGCTAAGTGTGAAGACCCGGGACTCTGACAGGCGTGGCTTTGAACCTCAGCTCTCCCATGTGACAGTTGTGCGCCTTTGGATAAGTTACTTACTTAACTGATCTCAGCCTCGTCTTTCTCATCTGTAAAATGGAACAATAGACCCCACCTCAGTATTGTCGGGAAGGTTAAATAAAATAATGTATTCTAACCTCTGAATGGTTCCTGATGCATAACAAGATCTTTAAGTTAGCTTAATGTAAATAGGGAAGGTCAGAAGGCATATTTTACTATCAGCAGATCCTTTTAAATGACAGCACAGCAGTAACAGAGCCCCAAGGACTGCTTGGCTGGAAGCATTTTTCATTTATTGTTTAGAGCTTTTTAAGGAGCTATCCCTTCCTGCTAGGTTTCTGCTTTCGGAGACTGAGTCAGCTTAGCTGCTTGCTTGCTCTGTGTTTTGCTCCTTGCTTGCAGCGGGCGGAACCTGCTGGGGGAGCCTTCCTTTCTTGTGCAGGTACATTCAGGATGCCCATGCGCACTAGAACTGCTTCATTAAAAATGGGTCTTGGCTGTGCCTGGGCTGCCACTTGGCATTTTTCATTGGCTCAACCAAGGACTTGTTTTTGCATTTCTGCTGAATTCTGGTGCTTGCTCTTGATCTGTTTTGAGTTTCCAAAGTGTCACTTCTGAAATTTCCCTCTGGCACCGCGACCCCCCTGGCTTTATGTTTTAGTAGTTCTGGGCACAGTGCCCGTTTTGTGTCCTGGCACCACTGCTTGTCACCACTCGTGCTGTAACAGACTCTCTGATTATAGACTTGGACTTTTGAATGATTGATCTTGGACTTCCAGCCTTTAAGAGTCTGCGGCATAAAGCTGCTTTGTTCATCTGTGTATTTAAAGCTCTCTCACTTGCTCTCAATCAGTTTGGCTCTATCACAATGAAGCTCCTTCCAGTTTCTATATTTGAGACTATGTGTTCATTTGGAAAGCTGGAGGCTCTTTATAGGCTGCCTGGTGGCCACATAAGGAAACTGGACGAATTGTGGAAATGGAGAAAGCATCACTGTGTTGTAAATCCCGAGTCCTGGTTTCCTAGTTCTTAGCTCCGAATTTAAACCAAATCACCAATGAAATTTCTACCGATATATTGTTTTTATGCGATAGATTCTACTCTCTGTGCTACAAGCTCTTTGAGGGCAGGAATTATTTATTGGAAGGCTTTGTATCCCCAGAACTCATAGGTAGTTAAAATAAAAGTAGACTGCCTTGATGGTAGGGAGAAGTAGGTATTCTGATGGATGAATTTCAGATGAGTGAACTCCCACCCTGAGCCCAAAACACCCTACAGAGAGATACGCACACAAGCATTAAGGATCCTGCTCTCATTCATTGGGATCCCCTGGGCTTAAAAGGCCTACAAAGTACTTCCTTCCATACATGTAACCAATACATGACTTAAACTAATAAACAAGTTTATAAAGTGAGTATCGATGAAATTATAAAATAAAATGCCAGTAGTGCTCTGTTGATGGTAATTCTATCATCAAAGCTACAAAATATATCCAGGGTCCTAAGGGCACACCTGAAGCCAAAGATGTCAGTGCCACCTCAGAAGCTCATCCCAGCCCAGGGGCCTGTGCCTACCGAAGTAGTGTGTCCACCATGATCAATGCAGAGACAAGACAAGCATTACTTTCTTGTTAAATAAATGATTCACATCATATTTCATGCTGCTTCTAAGTCACTCTTCATTGAAGGTGAGATCGCATGGCTCCTCCTCGCTTAATAGTCATTCCCCACTTAACCCACACTACAGTGTGTCCATAAAGTCATGGTGCACTTTTGACCGGTCACACTATATTTGAGGTTCCAATATCACCTCTGTACTAAAAACCTACCCAGAAGGTCACCAGTGGAGGTCTGATAGCCGAGCCCTAAGCCTTCACCTTCACAGTATTTTATCCTCCTGACTATTCCCGCTTTCTGAAGCTTGCCTCCCCCTCAAACTGCGATGACATGGTGCCCTCTGGGTCCCCCCTCCCTTGTACTCTCGGGCCTCCCTTTGCCATTTGCTGTGCAGATGCTGTGAGGCTCTGCCATTCCTTTGTCTCTAAATGTCTCCCCTAGAAAGTCCCTCCACTCACCCTTCAGCTGTTGACTCTCTTTGGTGACTTTCGTGTGTGAAAGGGGGAGAGGGGCCAATGTTAGCCTGTGTTTAGCGCAGCACATCTCTAGTCCTCTATCCTGATCCCAAATGTCATCACTTGGCTCTGGGGCAGGTGAGACACTAATCAGAAGCCTCTGCTTTGGTTCTCACTTCCCTTGTCATTTACCTACCACTTCACTGGAGCTAGAGGCTGCATGTGCCCTGCCCACCCATGTTGCACACTCACCCAGTGTGACTCGCCCACATTTGTCACAATGCAGGTGGACACTTCTAGTTCAGGGTCTGGTTCTGTTTCTCTGCCAGGATATTCCCATTCTTAGCAACCTTTTGGGAGGGTCACACCATACTCTACCTGTCTGTCCACTGGTAGCAGATTCCTTATACAATAAAAGGTGATAGTGGCTGTTATTTAATATAATGACAGGTCACCCCTCTTGGCCTGGCACTGGGGGCATCTCACCACCTGGCCCTCCCTATCACTGCCCCAGACACACTGACTTTTCTCCAAGTGCTCCCATGCACTTGGCTCCTCTGAGCTTTTGCTCACACTGTTCCCACTGCCTGGAATGCTCTCCTTTCTCTTCTTTGTCAACATATTATCTACGCCCCACACCTATTGGGAAGCATCTCAAACAAAATGACACCTCCATCCTCTGAAGTCCCAGCATGCTGGCTCAAGTGACACTTGTACTTCCTTTTGTTATGGCTGCTTGAGCACATGCCCAAGGGGACAGGGACTGTGCAGTCTATTAGTTTTCATCTAACACTGTGTCTCATGTACTCAATGTGTTTGTGTTGCATGCATGCTTGTATGCACAAATAAATGAAATGACTCCCAGGTTTTAAATCAGCTCCAGCAAGACCCAAGCTAAGCAAGTACAGAAGACAGTTTGTGTGTTATGTTAAACTCTTGGATTCCAAATTTTTGAACAGCAAATTAGTCTCATCAGATCTTGTGAGGTATTTCATCCTGAAGAGAAAATGGGAGAAACATTCAAAATTATGTTTATTTTACATTAAATGTGTAATCAAACATTTCCGTTGGGGAGAAAATTAAAATAAAAACTGAAGCTCTAAGTCAGAACTGTCTAAGGGACCTTTCTATGGTGATGTGAACATCCTCTTTCTGTGTGTCCAATAGGGCGGCCATTAACCATATCTGGTTGCTGATCACATACAGTGTGGCTAGTGTGCCCAAGGAATTGAATTTTAAATTTTATTGAATTAAATAACCAGAGGTGACTGGTGACTACCCTAGTAGCTATCTCATCCCCTCATCCCTAGGCCTCCAGCTGCAGTTCCCACACTGGACATGATCACCCATGGCCCTGCACTGTTTATCTTTATGGGCCTTTGTGCATTTACAGTCTATTTTATATACCTGTTTCCACATATGCCAAGTTTGTTTGGCTTGTGAGTGTTTCACAATGTGGTATCGTGCCTTATGTATTCTGCCACCTCCTTTTTAATTGGCAGTATGTGTGGAGAGCTATACAGGACAGTGCTCATTGACTCTGCTTTATTTATTCCAGCTGCTGCATAGTGTCCATTGCAGGAGGGTCCCTGGTTCAGGTAGCCAGTCTCTTACTGATGAACATTTAGGGTGTTTCCAGACAAAGCCACCAGTTCATTCTTACCTGCTTCCCTGTGCATACAGCAATTGCAGATACTGTGAATGGGATTTCTGAACCAAAGGGAGGAAAGGAATCCTTACCCAGCCCCTGCCCTGTGCCTCTCCAAACCCTGGTTCTCGACTGTGCACAAGGGAGTCAGGGCTGATGGGCTGCACAGTTCCCGTGTCTGAGATGGCCCTGAGGACTGTTATTATATTTATTATTATTTTGTCAGAAACCGGTAACTGTGCTCTCCTCTGATCCTTGTTTTCATTCCCTGAGCCGAGGAGCTGAAACCTAGATTTTAATCACACAGGCTGTGATGAGCTTGGAAAATGCTGAGACATTAATAACAATTTGAAGATGACAGACACAGCCAGGCTTCATCCGCAAGCCAAGTTTGGTGCAGACCTGAGAAAAACTTGAGTGTGCTGCGCCTCGTTTTTAAGTTAGATTTCTCAAACTGGGTTCACCCTGCCCCTCTTGGGGCACAAATAGAAGATGACTTTGGGTTCAAAGGCCCACATATTTGCTAGTATTTGCTATTGGATGTTGTGCAATGATTGGATGAGTAAGACAAAGATTCATGGTGTGACTTGTATCAGTCACTTTCTAAATGAGGCAGAGGAGACGCAGGCCAGGGGCGTGGCCGGGAGTGGTGTAAATTAAAGCGGGAACAAAAGTTGGTATCTGCTTCTGGTGGGCACGGTTAATATTATCCAGTGCTCCCCCCCACCCAACCCCAATTTCAAAGCGTATCGAAATAAAAAGTATTAAAGATTCCATGCCAAGTTTTTCCCCAGTGGTGATTTTAAAATTCAACCCTGTAGGAGTGAGTGATAACTGAGCTGGAATAAAAAACGGGGGATGATGAACTGGTGACCAGCAGGTAACAATATCCTTTAATTAGAAACGCCCGCCCGCCCCCCCCCGGCCCCCCCCCCCGCTGGAGCCAACCAGGAAGTGGGGAAGGGAGATAGGAGTGAAAGTGACAAAGGAAAGGGGAACAGAGGCTCAGCAGGAACAGACCCTGCTAATCAGGCTCCCAGACAGTTACAACTGGGGGGAAATTGGAACCATCTAACAGTGTCCGTGGGAATAAAAACAAAGGAGAAAACTCACTGTGGTTTGGTACTCCAGGGGGTGGAGCCGTCTTTTTTTCCCCACCTCCCCTGCCCTAATTTAATCATGATTTCCATGGGGCAAGCTGCAAATGGAGTTTAGTGTGGACGTCTCTCATTCAACACTACCCGAGGAATTTTTCCATGATGTCACCTACCCTTCAAAGTTATGCCAGTGAGGTTTGCACTTAAGTAATTTATTAACCTTTTAGTCAGCTGGTGAAGTTTCACTCCGGGTTCCTTTGTTTACAAACACCTTAGAGTGAATCCTGGGCTTATGCTGCCAGGCCATCTGAAAAGTATGATGCGGGAGGCTCCCTGCAGGGTCCTCCAGATTTTTCACCAGGCGGCGGTTTTCATATGCTAGCCGCCATCCACTGTCTTTCTCCATAGTACACCTCCAACCTCGCGCGCCACGCTGGTGATGTGATGTGGCTGATGCTGTCTGTCATCCGGCCGCGGTGGGTGAGCTTCTAATGCAGCGTCCAGAACCTGTGTGGCTAATGTGATGCCACTGGGTGTGGGCAGAGGTCTCCATTTGTGTCACCGATTCCAAGCTTTGGACGTCCCCCTCCTCTGTGCTATCACAGCTGCAGGTTGTCCTTACCCGGACATCACCCAAGGGTCCTTCCTTCCCTTCCTTTTTGCCATTGCCCCTGCTCTGGCCCTTATTTTCCTTGGCCCAGGTTCCTGTTCATTCTCTTGGTGGCCTTCTTCCTTCTGTTCTCTCTAAACTCCAAATGGCCAGGTTACTCTTGGTTGGTCTTCCTAATGGACTCTTCCCATCCTGACACATCTCCTTTTCATTGTACTCTCAAAGACTCCCCCTCCCCTGGAAGACAAAGACTTGAGTCCTCACCTGGGCAATCCGAGCTTCTGTGGTCTTAGCTCTCAGTCATGAACTCAACACTGATGCTGCTTGGGACTCTTCTCTGTGTACACTCAGCCATTTCTGTCCCTGAAGAGGCAAATCACATTCTTTTTTTTTTTTTTTTTTTAATTCAGGGAGAGGAGGGGAGACAGAGACAGACTCCTGCATGTGCCCCAACTGGGATCTACCTGGGAAGCCCACTGGGGGGCAATGCTGTACCCATCTAGGGAATCGGTCCATCACTCAGCAACTGAGCTCTTTTTAGCACCTGAGGAGAAGTCAAGGAGCCATCCTCAGTGCCTGGGGCCAACTCACTCCAATTGAGATTAATTTGAGTGCATTGGCCCTGGGCACGGAGGATGGCTCCACAGAGCCACAGACTCAGAAGCTAAAGATAGCTCAGTTGCAAGCATGGCTTCAGACAGGGGTTGCTGGGTGTATCCCTGTCCGAGTACATGGGGGAGTCTGTTTCTCTATCTCTCCTCCTCCCACTCAGAAAAGAAGGAAAAAAATTATTATGATGATGACAATTCAGCAACAGGAAAACTGTTTATGAAGCTAGGGGGAAGGGACCGGAGAGTTCACATTTTTAGAGCACCTACTGTGTACCAGCTCAGGCTAGGTGCTTTGCTGGTATCCCATGGGCGAGGAAACTAACACAGGGCCTCACTGAGGTCACAGAATTCATAGTCCCAGTTTTGCTTAATTCGAAAACAAAACTGCACCTACACGACAATACAATTCCTCTGTGGAGTGTATCCCTGCTAGGCCCAAGGCTCTGCCTAAATCCCCCTCCCCTGGGAAGTCTTCCCTAACTAGCCCAGCCTCAGCAGCTTCTTTGAGCCACTGTCATGCATGAAAGTTTTCGTGAGAAATGTTAGTTCACCCAGGCTTGCTTATATTTTATTCTTCAATTGTGCCTTTTCTCTCCGACTAGACTGTCAGGGTTCTGAAAGCCAGACCTGTGTCTTGTTAATGATTCATATCCCAGACAGCCCTTGGCACATTGGGGGCCATAACAGGTGCCCAATATACTATGCGTTGCCAATCCTTGTTTCTCCTTCCAGTGGAAGCCTACTGTGGGGCTGGCTGGTTGTTTAAAGGGGTAGTGGGAGAGGCTCTGGCCTGAGACTGGCTCTTGTGCCCCTGTAAGCCCATCAGAGAATGATGGTAAGGTCTCCCACCAGTTACCATCTCCACTCAAGGAAGTATCTTTGCCTTTGGTATATGCCAACGTTTAAAAACCTTATTTTGAAATATAGATTCTTAGGTAGTTACAAAAAGATGTACAGGGTAAACCGGTGCACCCTTCAGCCAGCATTCCCCAATACCAAGAAATTGACATTGGTGCAATGTACAGAGCTAGTTCAGATTTCATCATCAGTTACATATAACTTAAAAAATAAACCATCTTGAGAAAGTATCCTTTTCTACATGAGCACATTTCCTTCATATCCCTGCCTAGATATTTCCTCTCACTTCAGATCTGTAAACACCATTGCTCTGAAGTCAGAGCACCTCTCTTGCTCTGTTCCTGACGCTGTTCCTTGCCCCCTGTGTGATCTTGGGGAAATCAACTAATCTCTCTGAGCTTTGATTTTCTCATCTGAAAATACTGACCTAATGGGATTTTTTTTAAGTGCAAAGTACTTAAGTTAGGTACCTCCTATAATAGGCACTCAGGAAATGTCACTGGTTTCTTTCCTTCTTCCTGCTACACGGCAAGTGCTCTTTTTCTCACAATTCAGTAAAACCCTTCTCCTTTAAATATTCAAAATTAGTCTCCTCTGACACATTCTTATCGCAGCTCTAGTTCAGCAGTCCCGCTCTGTGTATGTGCAACATTTAATTAGTGTGATCCTGCTGACATGTTCCACATTCCTGTCCAATACATTTTCATTTCTATTTTTACCCATCAACAACGTAAGGTCTTCAAGGGCAGAGACCTCGGTGCTTTAATTTCTACAAGTCGACAGATTGGCTAAAAGCCTAGGTTTGCTGCCATCTGTAAAACTAGGGTAATTGTATCAACCTCGCAGACATTCTGTGAAGATTGAAGGGATGGATGAGTGCAGGTGAAACACTTAGCACAGAGGTGGCACAGACAAGATCAAAACATGCTGCAGCTGCCACTGTTCGCGGTAACAACCCCTCCGTTGTGTTTCTGTTGGGAGCTTTGTCCTTGGGTATCTAAGAGGTGATGTCTGTCTACCTCTGATTTCTTAACAGCTGTTTGTGTTTCACACTCCAAGTATAAAATAAAACGAAAAGGCTTTAAGGGACACGCTTGCTCTGAAATTCCATTTTATTCTATCCTGCCTTCTCTTTTCTAAATTGGGGAAGAGATTTTCATAATAATTTTCATAGTAATATTGATGATGATAGTACCAAAGCATTACTTACTTACTACATGCCAGGAGTACTTACTATATGCCAGGAACAGTTTTAAAATTGGAAACTTTCTCATCACCACAGCCCTATGAAGTAGGATCTGTTATTCCCATTTTACAGATGAGTAGCCTGAGGCACAGAGACTCGAATACCTTGTCTAAATATGCACAATTTGTGAGAGCTAGAACTGGAGTGGGAAGCCAGCCTACCTGGCTTCTGAGAAGAGACGGAGTAATTTTTTTTCCTGATGTTAGTAGGTCCCAAAAGACAAAGAATGGAAAAACATTTCTGTTTATTTTTATCTATGACTCACTTGAAGAGTGAGACCAAAGCCGAGGGAAGCTTACAGTTAGAAAAGAATTGAAGCCCTGACATTAAATCAATTGGACACATTTCTCTCTTTTTAAATCCCCGTCCTCGATTAAATTGGCATTCAGATTAACCAAGATAGCCTGGGAAGAGTGCACATAATGGAAGGCAAAGAGCTCTGACAGGTCAGGCCACTGACAGCTACTGGTTTTTCTGTAAATTCAGACACGCACTGGCTCATACTGTGTCCCCAGGGAGAATTTAGCTGCTGTTTAATTCCACTTCGAATAAAATCTGTCACTTGGACTCTGCCTCCTTCCCCAAACTCATTTTCCTCAGCATTTCCTGCTGATCCTGTCAATCTCAAACCTTCCCCAGGCTAAGGGAGACTGGTCCTTGCCTGTGCAGATGCCCCCTGCACTACAGTCCCATGGCAACATGGTGCCATGTGACTTCTTTATCACCAATAAAACCAAATCAGGCTTCCCCGGTATGACTCTTGGCTATAATTACCAACGGCAAATTGCTGCATCATTCAGAATAATGAAAAACTGGAAACAACAATGGGAAATGATTAAATAAGTCAGAGTCTGGTCAAAAGATGAAGTAGTAAGTAGCCATTAAAGTCAGGTTCTGAAAAGTATTTAGTGAGAAGACAGTGCTCACACTATAAGAAGAAGAAAACGGGTTTTAACACTGCACTGTATGATCCCAATTTTATGCAGATATTTTAAAAATAAGCATAAATACAGAAACAAAAACTAGAATGAATACACTAAATTTTCATAGTCAATCATGAATAGTGTGATTATCAGTAATGTCAACATTCATTTTTATTTTTTTCTTATTTTACAGACTGATACATGAGCATGTATTCCTTTTAAAAATCAGAAATAAGGGGAAAAGAGAATTTTTAGTTTTCTTAAAATTTTCTCCTGTTGCTTTTTCTTTTCATGAATTTGCCAGTACTTACCAGCTCACTACATCCTAGAGATCCAGCTCAGGTCTTGCTTCTTCCAGGAAGGTTTCCTGGATTCATCAAACTCCCAGAAATTTCTTCAGTTGTATAGATTCCTTAGTCTCATTTTGGCAAATCATCAATTTTAAATGTGTGTCTCTCGTGTCTTCAATAGAGATACATTATTTGATGGCAGAACTTATATGTTTTTAACTTCCTCTTCTTCCCCACTCTACCCAGAAAGTACTGTGCAAACTACTGAAGAATAATTAACATCAGCTGGACACAAGGCCTGGCCCTTCACCAGAGGCACTGGAGACTGACGCCCCTTTTTCTCTGAACTTTGTTCTGTTTCCTCCAATTCATTTGAAAGGGGTGTCTGTGCCATTGGCCCTGGGTTAAATTTTATTGTAAATTGTTTAAAAAGCATTTAGTTTGCTTTGGTAGGGATGATCAAATCCAGCCCTTGCCTTTACAAGAAGATTGTAATTTTAAGAAAATAAATATGAACTATTTTGAGCAAAAAGGCATAATCCTTGGTGAATGGGGATAATGGTATTAATGTTTACAGAAAGGAAACCAAGGGCTAAGAGAGGAGGTGACTTCAGTGGGTCTCACACTGTTCAAAGACATCACACATCACGCCCATTTCCTCGAGCCCTGCTGTGCTTGGGATACTGTACCGAGGTCAGAAGAAAAGGAGACCCGAAGAATTTACAATTTTTGTGAGGGAAAAAATATGAGTCACTGGAATGACTTTGCCTGAGTATGCAGAGCTAGAAGATTGTACAGGATAATGTGGTGCAAGGTACATACAGACATAAGCTGACCAGGGAAAAAGTGATGCCTAGAGCCAGGAGTTTATTGACTGAGGGCTTCCAAGGAGGACTGAGCAGGTGCCAGGGTCTGGGAGGCCCCTCTAGTGTTATGATGTCAGCAGTGCCTCTGACTCTTCTGCCCCTTCACCATTTCTAGATTCTGCCCTGTCCCTGTCACCTGAACATCCTGTCTGTGGGGATCTCCATGGCTGGACAGCTCCCCAGTCTGCTCTGCTTCCCACCTCTCAACCCTTCTCACAGTGCACTCTGATGTGACCCTGGCTGTGGGGACAAAGGCTGTTCCAGGGGACGGAGCGTGAGTGAGAGCCCAGCTACAGCACAGAAAGAGCACAACCCCCAAAGCCCCAACCTTCATGGGGCATCCCTTGCTGAGTACTAGTTGAAGGGCTGACATTTAATGTAATGGCCAGCTACCTTCACCGCCCAACTATAAAGCAAACTGAACCAAGCCAAGACTTGCCTTAAAACTACATGTAGGACGAATTGAAGCAAGGGGATCTGCGAAGTGGCATTTATAAGACTGGATCTCAAGTGTCAAGGAAATGTCCTAGTGATGGTGGCTATGGTAAAGAAGAGCATAGGATGAACCTACGAAATTGTTGAGGTTATATTTTGGGGAAAGTGATGGAAGAATTAGAGGAGCTTCATGGCAGAGATGTGCATGTTGTGTCACCTTGGGCAGGGCATTTAACCTCTCTGATCCTGCTTTATCAGTTATATGAGGACATATATGAGAACCTTAGTGGTTGTTAAGAGTGTCACTTGAAATATTTGTAAAGTGCTCAGCCCAGTGCTTAGCACAGATCAGTTGAGGTAACAGAACCAGGCAAGCAGAGCAAAAAAGAAACAGGACTGCAGTTCATGAGAGTTGTGGGGAGACAGATGCTACTGGTGGACCGGATGAGAGGTCCAGAGTCCCCGGCGGCTGCCGGCTACTGTAAGACCTGCTGTCACATGCTGGGCAGACAAAGAACTGGGCAGATGCTGCTCACTCTGGCCGTGCACTAGGATCACAGCAGAACTTCTGGCTTCTCCTCAGAGCACACTGCAACCACAGGCCAGACCCGGGCACAAGGAACCCTGACCCCGTGCTACTCACCTCCCAAAGCTCTTCCTGCCCAAGAAAGATTAGCCTCCAGAGCCCTAGCTGATGGCCACCCTATAAGACAGGCTGGGCAGGATTCAGGAACTGGAGCCAAAGGTGCTCTGTTGGACAGATAAAATATAATATGCTCACTTTGTTAAAGATGGCGCTGCCCACACGGAAGCCCATCACCCAGGTGATATTATATACCTTTATGCTTGGGATGGGTGTGGGGGAAAGACTGTAATGTAAGCAGGCCAGGTCATTATAGCCTAAGGCTTAGTTTTAAGAGTAAGCTTTTCCCCATAGCCTTGACTAATTGGATGATGTGGGGTGGTGCGCTCTCCTGAGGAATCCCATTGTGCCTAGGATGGGTGGCTTTGTATTGGAGACTTCCTTGTTTGTGTAATTGGATTGGAGGTTTTGATTTTACACTATAAGGTGGGGCAGGCCAGGAGCCTGCGCTCTTGGTTCCTGAGGTATTAGAGAGGAGAGCAGATTAAGGCCATGTGGGGGCCAGGAGAAGCAGCCAAGATGGCAGAGTGCTGAGGAAGAAGGCAGTTTGAGCAGAGTTTGTGCTGGAGAAGGAGATGGGGAACAGAAATGAATAAGTCTGGTGAGCTAGAAACCTTCGATTCTAGGAAACTCGGATAAGTCAGTATCTTTGTGAGCACTGAATGAGGGGTTTTGGAGCCCAGTGTGTGTTTTTGCTTGCCTGCGGGTGCAAGCTAGAATTAAAGCTGATGGCTCACCAGTTCTTGGCTCCGTTGTTTCATTACCAACTGTCCGAATCTAATGTGAACCTGCACTGGCCAGGCGGCTGTGATGTTTGCCGCGGCTACTGGCCTTACATGCTCCAACGTGAGCATTGCCCTGAGTGTTGGGCAGATAAAATATAATATGCTCACTTTGTTAAAGATGGTGCTGCCCACATGGAAGCCTGTCACCCAGGTGATATTATTTGCCCTTATGCTTGGGATGGGTGTGGGGGAAAAGCTGTAATGTAAGCAGGCCCGGTCGTTATAGCTTAAGGCTTTGTTTTAAGAGTAAGCTTTTCCCCATGCCCTTGACTGATTGGATGATGTGGGGTGGTGCACTCTCCTGAGGAATCCCATTATGCCTCAGATGGGTGACTTTGTATCAGAGACTTCCTTGTCTGTAGATTGGATTAAGGGTTTGGATTTCTGTAGTATAAAGTGGGGCAGGGCGGGAGCTTGTTCTTTCGGTTTCTGGGATTAGTATAGAGAGGAGAGCAGATTAAGGCCACATGGAGGCCAGGAGAAGCAGCCAAGATGGCAGAGTGCTGAGGGAGAAGCCAGTTTGTGTAGCGTTTGTGCAGAAGGAGATGGGGAATAGAGGTGAATAAGTCTGGTGAGCTAGAAGCCTTTGATTCTAGGAAACTCGGATAAGTCAGTAGCTTAGTGAGCACTGAATGAGGGGTTTTGGAGCCCAGTGTGTGTTTTTGCTTGCCCTCCAGGTGCAAGCTAGAATTAAAGCTGATGGCTCACCAGTTCTTGGCTCCGTTGTTTCATTACCGACTGTCCGAATCTAATGTGAACCTGCATGGGCCAGGCGGCTTTGATGGTAGCCCTGGCTACTGGCTTTACACCTGAGGTCCTCCCAAAACTGTCTTGCAAGCACCTGGAGGTCTCAAGAAACTTACCTTGGAGTGGAGGAGACAGAGAGGAGACAGACATGAAGCATGTCACTTGGTAAAAAAGTGTTGAGAAGAGGAATAGATGAGGGTGAGAAAATTAAAGGAGAATGGCAGTCGGGGAGTTCTCCACAGTTCGGTGACATTTGGGCAGACTCCATAGGGTAATGAGTATGGGAACCAGAGGATGTGGGAAAGAACATTCCAGATGGGGAAATAAGGCAAGGAGTCCGCTGCAGTTGGGGCAGGGTGGATGGACCATGGGGAGAAGGCTGGAGGGGCAGAGCCATTGGGGCACATCTAACTGTAGAGTTTTATAGTTGGAGGAAGCCACTGAAATCTTGTTATTTGGCTACTTTGAATTCACCTTCTTCTTGTTGGAAGCTTCATAGGTAGGGGTGCCTGTGGGTTCCCATCACCACCTGCGCCGCTGTGACACCCAAAGGCTGGGGACTCCGGACCAAGACCTCCCAGCTCTTTGCCTTATCAGAGAGGAGGCCTTTATCTCCTGTGTTAGGCTCTGATTACCCACCAGGAAATGTATAGTGTTTCTAGGAGCTTTCTGCCGTCTGGCTGAGATCCCCCCAAAATCACTTTTATTGTATGATCAGTCTCTTTCTAAAGGGGAAACAGATAAGATGGCAGTGTAATAGCCGAAAGTTTATGTTGGGCAGATAAAATATATTATGCTCACTTTGTTAAAGATGGAGCTGCCCACATGGAAGTTTGTTGATATTAATGTGTGTTCTGGAACAGGCTGTGGGCAGGCCGGGTCGTCATAGCCTAAGGCTTAGTTTAAGAGTAAGCTCTTCTCCACACCCTTGACTGATTGGATGATGTAGGGTGGTGATGTAGGGACGTTCCTTGTTTGTATAATTGGATTAAAGGTTTTGAGTCTGCTATAAAGTGGAAGAGAACAGTAGCTTGATCTCTCTCTTGGTTCCTGAGTTCCTGAGGTTAGTATTAGAGAGCAGAGCAGATTAAGGCCATGTGGAGGAGAAGTAGCCAAGATAGCAGAGTGCTGAGGAAGAAGCCAGTTTGTTAAGAGTTTGTGCAGGAGGAGATGGAAAACAGAGGTGAATAAGTCTGGTGAGCTAGAAACCTTTGATTCTAGGAAACTCGGATAAGTCAGTAGCTTTGTGAGCACTGAATGTGTGGGTTTTGGAGCCCAGTGTGTATTTTTGCTTGCCCGCCGGGTGCAAGCTAGAATTAAAGCTGATGGCTCACCAGTTTTTGGCTCCAGTGTTTTATTGCCATCTGTCCGAATCCAATGAGAACCTGCGTGGGTCAGGCGGCTGTGATCCAGACCGCGACTACTGGCTTTACATTTGGCGTAGTCTTTGGCAGGATTCGATACAGTTCGGCATGGAGCCACCACCACCTTTGAGTGGTGGAGTAGAGGACTGGTTGCTGTTTTGGTTTCCCATAGCTGTTTTTTGGGGGACTGTAGGCTGGCTGACTTTTACAGCCATGCGTGAGGAAACCGAGAGCTCTATGGAAGAGGCTGCCCAGGACCTGCAGGCTGAGCAGCGGAAGGAGCTGGAGGAAACCTGGGAGAAACAGATGCTGACCCTGGAGCTGGAGGAAGCGCTGGAGGAGGAGGCTGACCAGGTTTGCGAGATTCACCTGGAAATGGAGAAGACGCTGGAGAAGGAATCACAGGTTCGTGAGTTGGAGATTGCTCTGGATGTTGTAGAGAGCCAGCAGCGGCGGGAGGCCGGGCCTGAGGCTGGGGCCAGGGTTGAGGCCTGGGCTGGAGCTGCAAGACCTGCTGAGCAGAAGGCGATGTCAGCCCGGGACTCGAGCCCAGCAGCAGGAGCTGATGTTTTCAGTTCCTCTTTGGAGGATGAGGAGAATTGGTCTGGAATTGTGATCCGCAGCCTCCAGAAAGTGAGACCCCAGCAGCAAGGAGTAGCTACGCTGCCGGTAGGTCTGCGATTTTGGGACATAGGGGTGGATGCCATCATGCTCCCCAGAGCAGAGATGGAAATGCTGACTGCCATTGCCACATGCTTTTCTTTAGGACAGTGTGAGACTTGCCATGATGGCAGGAATGAGGGGGGAGGCTAAAGCCCTATGTGTGTGGACTGATTTCCTGGACTATGACCCGATGGGCACAAGCTCCTTTGTTGAATGGACTTACGGATTTTGGACAATGTGAAATACCCTGATGGGGGTGGGGGTGGCTTTGTTGGAGGCCTTCCTGCCCCGGGAAGCTTTTCCCATGGCTAGAAAGAAGGCTGAGGACATTTTGCGCTTTTGGCAAAGTGCTCAGAGACTGGTGAAATGTATCTTTGTAATTGTTGAAATTGTATGATTTGTGCTATTGCTGTAATTTGTGTAATGTACTTAATTTCCTTGTATAACAACGCCAGTGGTGTAGGTTGTGGGTAGTAAAGTGAGCATAAGGGTGGATTGTTGGGCAGATAAAATATATTATGCTCACTTTGTTAAAGATGGAGCTGCCCACATGGAAGTTTGTTGATATTAATGTGTGTTCTGGAACAGGCTGTGGGCAGGCCGGGTCGTCATAGCCTAAGGCTTAGTTTAAGAGTAAGCTCTTCTCCACACCCTTGACTGATTGGATGATGTAGGGTGGTGATGTAGGGACGTTCCTTGTTTGTATAATTGGATTAAAGGTTTTGAGTCTGCTATAAAGTGGAAGAGAACAGTAGCTTGATCTCTCTCTTGGTTCCTGAGTTCCTGAGGTTAGTATTAGAGAGCAGAGCAGATTAAGGCCATGTGGAGGAGAAGTAGCCAAGATAGCAGAGTGCTGAGGAAGAAGCCAGTTTGTTAAGAGTTTGTGCAGGAGGAGATGGAAAACAGAGGTGAATAAGTCTGGTGAGCTAGAAACCTTTGATTCTAGGAAACTCGGATAAGTCAGTAGCTTTGTGAGCACTGAATGTGTGGGTTTTGGAGCCCAGTGTGTATTTTTGCTTGCCCGCCGGGTGCAAGCTAGAATTAAAGCTGATGGCTCACCAGTTTTTGGCTCCAGTGTTTTATTGCCATCTGTCCGAATCCAATGAGAACCTGCGTGGGTCAGGCGGCTGTGATCCAGACCGCGACTACTGGCTTTACAGTTTATTTGGGAAGTTACCCCACCCCCAGCACTAAGAGCCTCACAGCCCCCAGGATCCCCTGCAGGGAGGTTTCTGCCCCAGGACCCAAAATAGGCTTGTGCTTTCTTGATGTAAAGCCAGTAGTCAAGGCCACCATCACAGCAGCGTGACCTGTGCAGGTTCGCATTGGATTCAAACAGTCAGTAATGAAACACCGGAGCCAAGAACTGGTGAGCCATCAGCTTTAATTCTAGCTTGCACCCGCAGGCAAGCAAAAACACACACTGGGCTCCAAAACCCACACATTCAGTGCTCACAAAGCTACTGACTTATCCGAGTTTCCTAGAATCAAAGGCTTCTAGCTCACCAGACTTATTCACTTCTATTCCCCATCTCCTTCTGCACAAACGCTACACAAACTGGCTTCTCCCTCAGCACTCTGCCATCTTGGCTGCTTCTCCTGGCCTCCATGTGGCCTTAATCTGCTCTCCTCTCTATACTAATCCCAGGAACCGAGAGAGAGAGAGAGATCAAACTACTGGTCTCTCCCACTTTATAATATAGAATCAAAACCTTTAATCCAATTTTACAAACAAGGAAGTCTCCAATACAAAGCCACCCATCCAAGGCACAATGGGATTCCTCAAGAGAGTGCACCACCTTACATCATCCAATCAGTCAAGGATGTGGGGAAAAGCTTACTCTTAAAACAAAGCCTTAGGCTATAACGACCCGGCCTGCCCACATTACAACTTTTCCCCTACACCCATCCCAAGCATAAGGGCAAATAATATCACCTGGGTGATGGGCTTCCATGTGGGCAGCGCCATCTTTAACAAAGTGAGCATATTATATTTTATCTGCCCAACACTTGACAAGTCTGGGTTTCCAACAACCCTGAGCCTGGCTTCTGTCCAGGGCCTCCCCGGCCCCTGCGCCCTTCACAGAGGTCCGCAGAAGGGACTGACACAGGTGTTTTCAGTCCTAACTTCTTCCTCTCTCTGTTTGTTCACGCCCTTAAAGCACAAGGGCCAGTGTATAGTCAGTCTTAGGAACTGTGAGGAAGGAGGCTGCTGGGACATCTGGGGTAGAAGCATCTTGACAGCTGCCCTGGCCAGAGGGCAGGCGCACTCGCAGGAGGAGGGCAGGTTTAACTCCAGGGCCTGGAGGTCCAAGACAAGGATTGTGACCCTCGGGAGCTGTCCTATCAAGAGAATAATCTAGAGCCCACCAGCCAGAGCCCTAGTACCTTGTCCTGGGCAGGGGCATGCAGGAGATGACAGGATGCTTCCCAGCCAGCAAGCCTGAACCTGGGGGGTCTGGGTTCGCCGCCCTCCCTCTGCATGGCCCGAGGGAGGCTGGGGGCACACGGCGAGCCCTTATATCACAAATTAGCTGTCGGATATACTGCCCTCTCAGGGTGCCCCTAGGCTTTCCCAAGGGCATGCCCATTCCCCCATTCCTGAATTACCCCCTAGAGCCCAAATCTCGGCTCCATCCTCCTCCTGATGCTGGCTGAACCCTCTCCCCCACCCCCACCACCGTCACAATTACCTAAGCCCCTTTCTCCGCCCTGTGTAAAGCTCTTTGTAAAGCAATTCCCACTAAAGTACTTTATTCTTTTCTGAATAGCCGTAAGCCTGATCCTTCCAGCGTACATTTGCATTTCAAGTGGAGAGTTTGTACCAGCAGAATTCAGCTTTAATTGGCAGCAGTAGGGGTGGGGGCTGGGGGTGGGGCAATTGTTTGGGGAGGAGACTTTCCCTGGCCCTGCCCTGCTCTCCTCTCCCCTCCGAGGAAAGCGTCCACTTCTCCCACAGCTGGGGAGGAAGGTTAGAGCGGAGCAGTGGTTCCCAGAAGGGCTCGATTTTCTTCTTCAGTAGAAAACTTTTTATTGTGGGACCTAAAATTGTCAACTTTTAATCTCCCCAAGGTTTTGTTGTCATTGATTTCCTAACACAATCATTTCCCTGCACCAAAGACAAAAAAAGATGTCATCTCAGAGTCTCCTAAATGGAGTAGATTCAGGTTTCTAAAAATGTATAGCATTTTTCATTAGGCCACAGCGGCTGGCGTTGAGAGCCACGGACTGGCTGCCCCTGAGACCCCGCCCAACTCTCAAATACAGTTTTCAAACACCACGTCATGGTGCCGCCTTAAAGATGCATTTTCAAATGTTAATAATTAATGGTGATGTTAATTTATCATAGTGTCTCAGAACATTCTATAATGGAAATGGCCCCAGGAAAGAGAGTGGGGGAGGAGATTGAGAAGCAGAGAATGAAGGAGGTAGGGAGCAAAGGAGGGCAAGCTATGTCAGAAGAGCGGCCACTCCTCCAAGCTGGGTCCATCTCCCTACAGGGTGGGAGATTCCTTAGCTGCAGGGGACAGTTGTATAGTTTTGCCTCAGTGAGAGAGAGAGAGTGTGTGTGTGTACGCACTAAGGTGCATATAACTGGAATATTTAGGGGCAACGCCTGACCTATGTGTAAGCTCCCACTCCAAAGCCTCCCCTCTCAAAATGCTCCTTCCTAGCCTAGTGTCATGAACAGGTGCTAGTCTGATGGCATCGCCTGTGCATATGTGTTGGACAGATAAAATATATTATGCTCACTTTGTTAAAGATGGCGCTGCCCATGGGGAAGCCCATTGCCCAGGTGATATTGGTTGCTCTTATGCTTGGGATGGGTGTAATTATATTATTGTGGGGGCTGGGGGCGGGGAGGCTGTAAGCAGGCAGGATCGTTATAGCCCAAGGCTTAGTTTTAAGAGTAAGTTTTTCCCCACACCCTTGACTGATTGCATGATGTAGGGTGGTGCACTCATGAGGAATCCTCCCATTATGCCACAGATAAGTGACTTTGTATCAGAGACTTCCTTGTTTGTATAATTGGATTAAAGGTTTTGCTTCTACACTATAAAGTGGGGCAGGCTAGGAGCTTGCTCTCTCTCAGTTCCTGAGGTTAGCATTAGAGAGGAGAGCAAATTAAGGCCACATGGAGGAGAGGAGAAGCAGCCAAGATGACAGAGTGCTGAGGAAGAAGCCGGTTTGTGCAGAGAGAACGAGATGGGAAACAGAGGTGAATAAGTCTGGTGAGCTAGAAAGCTTTGATGCTAGGAAACTCGGATAAGTCGGTAGCTTTGTGAGCACTGAATGAGTGGGTTTTGGAGCCCAGTGTGTTTTTACTTGTCCGCCGGGTGCTAGAATTAAACTGAGCCAAGAACTGATGGCTCACCAGTTCTTGGCTCCGTTGTTTCATTACCGACTGTCCGAATTTAATGTGAACCTGCATGAGCTAGGTGGCTGTGATAATGGCCGCGACTATTGGCTTTACAATATGACACTGGGCCTGACCTCAAGCAAAAAACATGAAGCGAGAAAGGCCAATGCTTTGGAACATTAGGGAAGTAGTGGGGGAAAGTCAACCCCAGGAAAAGATGGAGCCTGTTTCCAGCTGGGGCCACACCCTGGTCTGGTTGCTAGGTCACCTTGCTTAACCAGAGGCTGTGCTCACGAGCTTCCCTTCTTTCTAGGTGTGTGTGGCTGCTGCGGCGCCCTACGCCCCAGGTACAAACGGCTGGTTGACAACATCTTCCCTGAGGACCCCGAGGTGCGTCAGGTTTCCAGCTGGCTTTGCGCTTCCTCTCTCCATCTCATCCTGTCCAGGTTTCTGAGGGCTGCTGCGGTGGATGGCAGGCCTCCAGAGCCCCTCGTCCCCAGGCCCCTTACAGGAGCTGCTGGGGCCCTGCAGTTGAAGAGATTCAAATCCCTCTGAAGTCAGATCTGCAGAGGGCTCTGGAACTTGGTTGGGCAGGCTTTGGGCCATTGCAGAACAACTGAGACGTCTTTCTCACTCATGTCTCTCTGGGCAATAGTTCCTTGGGCTGCTAACTCTCTGGGCAGAATTAGTTCCTGCTGCTTAGTCTGAGCACCTCCCTTCTTGGGTTTTGGCTCAGGAGCACATGTATTCCGCCGAGTCCCTCTGGTGTCCCCCCTGATATCTGATGTACGCACACAGGGCACCTGGCTTTTTGGCTTCGGTTCACAACTCCACCATCAGACTGCGTTACAGGTTTTGTGGTGTCAGGATTGTCAGAATCTGATGTACTTGGTTTGCTCTCTGGGAATCAATGTCTTTGTGATGGGCAGTGGCAGGGGTAACGTTTACAGTACCTTCTGGAGAATTCCCTGAGTTACAGAACTGTCTTCTTTTTCTTTTTCAATTTTTTTTATTTTATTCATTTTAGAGAGGAGACACACAGAGAGAGAGAGAGAGAGAAAGGGGGGAGGAGCTGGAAGCATCAACTCCCATATGTGCCTTGACCAGACCAGTGCAGGGTTTTGAACTGGCGACCTCAGTGTTCCCAGGTCGACACTTTATCCACTGCGCCACCACAGGTCAGGCCAGAACTGTCTTCTTACTCCTGTTCATATCTTGGTGCTGGATATCCAACATGTTTTACTTCTGAGTCACTTTCTTTTTTGTTGTTGTTTGTTTTTTGTGATAGAGACAGAGTCAGAGGGAGGGACAGACAGACAGGAAAGGAGAGAGATGAGAAGCATCAATTCTTCATTGCAGCACCTTAGTTGTTCATTGATTGCTTTCTCATATGTGCCTTGACTGAAGCAGACTGAATGACCCCTTGCTCAAGTCAGCGACCTTGGGCTGAGTCACTTTCAGTAAAGCCTTTATACTTGCACACACACAAACACAAATATATGTGTGTATAAACACACCTATACACACATGCATATATATACTTTCATGTATATGCACACACACACACATTTATATATTTATATCACTCGCCAGTTTTAGTTCTAGTTAACATACTTTGGGCTAAGTCATGAATTCCTGGAGGGCAAGAATTATATTTTAATCATCTCTATGTCCTTAAAATCTGCATGTTGTCTGTCACATGCATAATGGCACTCTGCTGATTAGATTAACTTCATATTTACCTTAAGACCTGACCTTTTCTGGCCACAGTGAGCAGCCATGATCTGTCTTTTACAGGATGGCTTGGTGAAGACCAACATGGAGAAGCTGACCTTCTACGCCCTCTCAGCTCCAGAAAAGCTAGATCGGATTGGCGCCTACCTCTCTGAGAGGCTCATCCGTGACGTGGGCCGTCATCGATATGGGTAAGGAGTATAGGAAAGAGAAAAAGATAAGTTTCAGAAACTATGTTATATTTTTAGGGTAAAATATAGGATCCCTTTATGAAATGATATTAGACTGGATGATCAAACTGACTGAGAAAGTGAGGCTGGAATGGAGGGGTGGGTTCTGTGTGTTCTTCAAATGGTGGATAAAATTTGATGCTATTGCCAAGATTTGGGAAGAAAAAAATGTTGGCTTCCTAGGAGCACCCATTCAGTATCCATTTACCCTTGTGTCTTTATCCAGAAGCTGTCACACAGTCTGGGGCCTTGAAAAATTAGTCTAACCCAGAATATACTGCTATTCTCGCCAAACCCATCCTGCCTCATTCAACTTACTATCTTACAAAGCACGGAAGAACGCCTATATTCTAGTGAAAAGGCAAGAATAGGGGTAATTGGTTCATTAAAAATACTCTTAAGTAAAATATTTAATCTTCTGAGAAGAAAGGACTTGATGTGTTTAGAGGAGATAAGAAATCTCTAAGAAAATAATGGATCAATAAACTTAACTATTTAAAATTTTAAATATTCAAAAAAAGAAACCATCAGCGTGACCAGGCAGAGGTGCAGTGGGTAGAGCGTCAGACTGGTACACGGAGGACCCGGGTTCGAGACCCCCGAGGTAGCGAGACCCCGAGGTCGCCAGCTTGAGCGTGGGCTCATCTGGTTTGAGCAAGGCTCACCAGCTTGAGCCCAAAGTCGCTGGATTGAGCAAGGGGTAACTTGGTCTGCTGTAGCCCCCGGTCAAGGCACACATGAGAAAGCAATCAATGAACAACTAAGGTGTCACAACAAAAAACTGATGCTTATCATCTCTCTCCCTTCTTGTCTGTCTGTCCTTATCTATCTCTCTCTCTGTCAAAAAAATATAAATAAATAAATAAATAAATGAAACCATAAAAATTTAAAAGTCAAACAATGAAAGTAAGTGTTTTTTTTAAAAGCGGACAAAAGATTCAAACTCATATTAGTAGCACATAACAGGTAGTGGGGGTGTATTGGGGAAATTGAGACACTTAAGAGATTTGAAGCAAGGGCATAGAAATTTCAACAAACTTCTAATCAGAAATGTGGATAAGCCTGACCAGGTGGTGGCACAGTGGATAGAACGCCGAACTGGGATGTGGAAGACCCAGGTTCGAGACCCTGAGGTCACCAGCTTGAGCGCGGGCCTATTTGGCTTGAGCAAAAGCTTGCCAGCTTAGACCCAAGGTCGCTGGCTCCAGTGAGGGGTGGCTGGGTCTGCTGAAGGCCCGTGGTTAAGGCACACGTCAGAAAGCAATCAATGAACAACTAAGGTGTCGCAAAGGCAACGAAAAACTAATGATTGATGCTTCTCATCTTTCTCCATTCCTGTCTGTCTGTTCCTATCTATCCCTCTCTCTGTCCCTGTAAAAAGAAAAAAAAAAAAAAAAGAAATGTGGATGATATGCTAAGATGTCATCTTCACTTGTCAAATTGATAAAAAGTAAATATGATTCTCAGTATAAATCAAGTAATGGCAATGTGAGAGGCATTTCTATTCTTTTCTAGAATGTGTGCAAATTGGTTGCACTTTTCTAGAAAGTAGTTCTGAATGTTTCAAGAGCTTTGGAAGCACTTGGGCCCTTTGATTCAGTGACTCCGTTTCCATTCATTTGTCCCCAGGAGTGAGCCTAAACTATAATCTAGCTTTACGCAGAGAGAAGTTTACTAGGGTGTTTTTATTGTGGAAATACCTTATATGTCTGGTAAGAGGAGAACAGTTTGGTAAATTATTGTGTTTATCACTTGATGAAATATCTAATCAATATCATGGTGATTATAAACATGGTTTTCATATATGGAAAATTCCTTAAGTAAATGGAAAATGGAATACATAATTATATATACAGTCTTTACAGTCAAGTTAAAAATAAATAACAAATCTCAATGCCTAGAAAATAGAGTAAAAATAAACATACCATAAATGTTAAGCATACTCATTTTGTGAGTATTGTGGCTGGGGTTTATTGGTTTTGTTTTTTTTATCTACCTTTTGTGAGTGTTTCCTAAATGTTCTCTGTTGAGCATGTGTTACTTCCACAACAAAAAGCTGAACTGTGGCACATACTGTGTTTATTACCCAGCATCTCACAAATCCGTGTAGGACTGTAAAAAGAATCAATCCTAAAATGTCCCTGGTGGCACTGTTGATGGGGCAGAGGGTGGGGAGGAAGGTAGGGTGGATTTAGGGCAGTTGTTCCTAAGTCCTGTTGCTTCCACTCTCCCCAAAGCCTTGTATATGCATCCTACCTTTCTCCTGCTGCAGACTTTTACTCTAATTTAGTCCAGATTATGCCAGTAGCCTTGGAAATGCCTCTCTGCTTCCCATCTTTTCCATTCTGGTCCTTCCATTAACATCGCTAGCTATGATCTTCAAAACACAGATCCAAAGCTATGCTTTCTTAGCTCTATTATAATAAAATTCAAGCTCCTCAGCTTGACTTGTAGGGTCTTCCAAAACCTACCCCTAACTCATCATTCCACCTAGCCATGCCCACCACACCTGCCAAACCTGCCACACCTGCTCTAGATCTACTCCAGATGGACTGGCTGACAATCCCCCCTGGCTTTCCGCTCTCTCCCTTGACCCTCTCCATGGTTCCCCACCACTGTCCCCCAACCCCACCTCCCTCCAAAGCCCCTTTCTCCTGGTGTGGAAGATGGAGAGAGAACAAGAGTGAAAATGTTGGAATGGCGCTGACAGCATGTGGAGGTCCACACCTCTGCAGGACCCACCAACAAATCCAAAATCAATCTGTCCCTAGTATAATAGCAAGACCAAAAATTAGGTTGCACACTCAAGAAAAAGGGCACGAATGTAGTGTACATGCTGATTATATAAATCGCCTTGACATATAACAGAGCAGGTTCACACAAGTAAAAATCACTTTATCCTAGATTGAACCTGAAAGCAATATGCGAGCAATAACATTAAACATTTAATACTATTTTTTACTGCCTGCTCTGTAGTCCTCTCAGTAAAAATATTCTGTGGACATCATAGCCACTTAGAATTATTCCACTGTCCTCAGAACTGCAATTCAAAATTGGCATCGTTCTGTTAAAAACAGCGATTGCAGCATCTAAGTATTTAAAGCCTTGGAAGCCTCACAGGATGGGATGGAGTGGGGGGCTCTAATCATAAACTTGTAGGGAAGAAGGACCTGTTCGATCTCTCTCCTCACCTTCCCCAGCTTCCCTACCCAGCCTTACCCATCATCATTGCCTCCTCGTCACTGGTGGTTCAGAAGAGCAAAACCTTTGCATACAAAATCTGAGGGGCTGTGTCTCTCCGCCTTCATGCAGGGATTGGTATGTGTGGTTTGACCATATGGACGTGAACTGTGGAGGTTGGACCCAGGGGCGAAACCACCCTCTCTGCCCCACGGCCTCCTGGCAGCATCGTCCCTTTCGGTCATGTGTGAACTCTGTGCTCACATGTGTTTAGCATCAGGGATGATAACCAGATGTGGGCAGACAGAACATGAGGTGTGGCTGTCAAGGTGTTTTTCATTGGCGTGGACTGCGATGGGGAGTGAATGAATGCGCAGAGCAGCAAAAGGCAAAAATTCTTCCTATTTTCTCCTTCCTTTTTGTACAAAGCCCATCCAGTGCAGCCAGACTGCTAGCATAGCCCTAGATACCGGGGAGTAAGGTAGGGAACGGCAGTGTTGCGTGCGACCCAGGGTCAGTTGAAAATGACCACAGTGTGTTGACCATGTACAGACACCATAGTCTGCCAGTTCCCCAGTGCCTGGAGCCCTGGAGGACAGAGATGGCCACGCTAAGAGGAATGGACTGCTCCACAAGAGGCTTGGCCCCAGAGCTAACCTGGCGGGGCTCCTGGGAGATACTCATTCTCCAGAGGCCGCTGAGCCTGGCTGGAGGGCGGGGCTAACCCTTCAGAGATATGACAGATTCCTACTAGATGTAGAGGGTGATCCCTCCCTCCAGCAGCTGAGCTCAGCCACTACATTGGGGCCACTAAAACTCAGAATGTTCTGTCCAGGAGTATGGCTGACCAACCACATTCAAACAGCCCAGGAGTTCTTTGTCAAGGCCACTGCTCTTGAGTAATTTTGGGGCAATGGCTGGCCTTGCTAAGGCTGCCTGCTCTTTCCTACCTGCTGATCCTCATCTCCAACCCTGGGTCTGTCTCTCCTCTCCAGCTAAGTCTTGTCCCAGGTCTTGCATGCCTGCTTTTCCTTTCTGGGAGGTACAGTCCTCCCTGGCTCCTGAGGCCACCCTGACTGGGCACAGGTGTCCAAGCAGAGCCAGCTGCCTATTCTGGAGTTCAATACAAGGTGCTTCTTGCCTCACCCCTACACACCAGAACTTCTGTATATTTTCCTCAGTTGTTATAATTGACCTTCTGCCTTGATCCTTGACCCTGAGTTCCTTTTGTTACAACGTGCCAAGTGTCCTCTCCAGGACTTGGTCACTGCCCACGAACCCCAGTCCATCCCAGATTCCTTGGATCCTGCCCTCCTCACCTGCTGAGAAGCCCTACTAGTACATCCAGGCTCTTGCCTGTCACCTCTTGCTGTGGTCTGTAAACTGTTCTGCCGTCTCCCTTGGGCCCTGCACTGGGATAGTCCTCACCACCTACTTCCTGCCCCATTCTGCTCTAGGTACCCAATCAGGCCAGTTCATTTTCCCAGACCTATTGCTACACTGGACACCTTTGAGGTCACCAAGCCCAGATCAGGTCTCTGCTGAGACCAACCTGTCTGACCCTAGTCCTATTGAGCAGTTGTCACCCTGAGAAGCCTGCACTCTATTCCCTTTGAGAATGTAGGACATACCCTGGAAGGTTATGGTAAGAAAGGACCAACACAGCAAGCATTGGGCTAGAGGGTTCCGAGGTCTCAATGACTTCCAATCTAAAATACTTTGAGAAGTTCAACTTCCTAATCACAATCCTTCCATCCAGACTAATGGGACCAGAGATGCGGAATGAAGACTAGTGTGTTCAGAAAACTAGGCCTTACTCTACTTTTCAGTTCCACTCCTACCATAATTCTCATTTTCCCTCAAAATTTCTGCTCCTGGTAAGTAGCCAATTTTTTTTTTCTAGCAAAAGATAGTTTTTCCTTATCAGGGATTTTCTGGGATTTTTTTACAGGAAAAGGAAAAAACAACATTCTAAGTTCGGGGGTTTGGGAGGCCTTCTAGTTTCTTCTCATGCCAATTCCCACCCCACCCCTTCCTTTCCCTCATTTAAACTCTATAGAGTAATGGCGAAACCTTTCGTGCAAGAGGATGCTGGGATGACTCACCAGAGGGGAGAGTTCCGTGCTGCCTGCCCCCATTTCTCACCTGCTGCATCTGGTTGGCAGAATATGTGCAGGTTTGTCTGCAGGGGAAGTCTGTCCCCTTTGGAAGGACTCCAGCTCTGCTAGATGCAGTCTGCTTCACTGACCCGCACAATAGACCTGAACCATGCTGGAACTGGGCCAGCCAGGAACAGCAGGTTCCCTGGGCTGACTGCCATGGCCTCTGAAGGTCAAGGCTATAACAAGAAGGGCAAGGTTATAGTGAGCCAGGAATGGCCAGCTCCCAGGTCAGGGAAGAATGGTGACTTTGTTCACCGGAGGAGCTCAAAGACCCAATGCTGCCTTTGCATTTAAAAGACACTCTGTAGATAACAGCACGGCCTGATTTATTTGTGAATGTGACCAGAAACAGCTATTTAATAATGTTTAATAATATTAAATATTGAATAGTAGTCGACAGTTTGCATTTTATGAGAGTGGACAGAAAAGCTTCATAGTAGAGAGGCTGTGTTTTTTATGGTTGCTCTCTGTAGAAGTTAGCTCAAGGGTACCTAAGAAATGTTTTCTGATGTCTCAAAATAAAATTTAGAAGATGCCGTGACTCCTGTTACTTTATATGCTTGGATTTGCAAAGCTGACTCGTGTGTGAGACAGTTTTGACATTCAATAAATGAAATTAAGTGGTTTCACAAGAGGTATTGTGCAGCCTTGTGTTGTAGTCAATGCAGTTTCTATCAAAATACCAATGTCATTCTTTTCAAAACTAGAAAAAATATTGCTAATATTTATATGGAACCCAAAAGACCCCAAATAGCCAAAGCAATCTTGAGAAAGAATAACAGACTTGGAAATATCACCCACCCTGACCTCAAATTATATTACAAAGCTATAATAACACTGAGGAACAATTTTTTTTTCCATTTTCTGTTGCATAAGTTTTTAGAACTTTTACTATATATGTCTGCATCACTAATTCCAAATCTGAAATCCATTTTTTGGTGCATGCTCGAGTTTTTATGCAATTTTAATTTCTTTTTGTTACAGTTAATGGCATACATTGGTTTTTAAATTAGAGTTAAAGGGCAACGACTCTTGGATTGAACATAACCACAAGGCAATTAATGTTTTACAAACATTACTTTTACATAATTGTAGTTGTTTTTAAATGTAAAAAATTATTATCTGATGAAAACATCCTCTTATTTTGTTTTAAGATTAAATCATGGCTTCTTCAAGTAGACGTAAATGTAAGAATAGTCCTGACACCTTCTGTTATACAGTGTGTCTGTAAAGTCATGGTACACTTTTGACCGGTCACAGGAAAGCAACAAAAGATGATAGAAATGTGAAATCTGCACCAAATAAAAGGAAAATTCTCCCAGTTTCATACCTTTTCAGTGCAGTTCGATATGGGCTCCATTTGTTACCCTACACATATCCAAACGGTAGTGAAGTTCTTGCCACACACAGGTAAGGACGTCAGATGTAACAGAGTGAATAACGTCTGTGATTCTCTGTTTGTTTGTTTTTTTTTGTCTTTTTATTTTATTTTATTTTATTCATTTTTAGAGAGGAGACACAGAGTGAGAGAGAGAGAGAGAAAGAGAGAAAGGGGGGAGGAGCTAGAAGCATCAACTCCCATATGTGCCTTGACCAGACCAGTGCAGGGTTTTGAACTGGCGACCTCAGTGTTCCCAGGTCGACGCTCTATCCACTGCGCCACCACAGGTCAGGCGATTCTCTGTTTTAAGTGATTAATGTCATTGATACGTTCAATGTACACATGGTGCTTCACATAACCCCAAAAGTAAAAGTCTAAGGGCATCAGATCCAGGTATCGTGGTGGCCATAGCTTGACAGAACCCCTGCCTATCCACCACTAGGGGAATGTTCTATCCAGAAACTCATGAACAATGGTGGCGTAGTGTGGAGGAACACCGTCCTGTTGAAAGATGACACCTTCTGGAAATTGTGGCACTGCATACAATTCCAACATGTCAAAACAGGTGTTTGCCGTCACAAACTGCTCCGCGAAAAAAAATGGGCCTATCACCTCATCATGCATCAGGCCACACCACACATTCACTTTAGGGGTGTTTCGTTCATACTCAACGTAGGCATGAGGATGTTCAGCCCATATTCGGACGTTATGACATGAACATGTCCACAGATATGGAAGGTCACCTCATCGCTAAACACAATCTTCTGCAAAAATCTTGCATCATTGTCGATCTCATGAAGCATATCTAGCAAACGCACATTGTGTGGGTCTACCTGCCAGTTTGATAGTGTGCAACAGCCGCAATTTGTACCCCGTAAAACAGAGACGTTTCTTTAACACCTTATGAACTGTATGTAGTCTTGCTTAGGTGTAATTGTCGAGCACATGCATGCACAGATTTTTTAGGGCTCCTTAGGTAGCTATCCCATATAGCCTCTACAGACTCGTCACTGACTGATGGCCTACCAGAACAGGGTTTCTCCACCAAACTGCCAGTTTCCTTCAACTGCTTATCCCACCGAGTAATATTATTCCTATGTGGTGGCACTTCATTATAAACGCGCTGATATTCACCTTGCACTTTGGTCGTGGATTCGAATTTAGCGAGCCACAGAACACACTGAACTTTCCTCTGTACCGTCCACATCTCAACTGGCATGGCCGTGGGCTGCTCCGCTGTATACACGGTGTTACGTCATCATCTGCACATGCGCACATGCTGCCACATCATCCTACAGAAACTGGGAGGGTTTTGGTTTTCCTTTTATTTGGTGCAGATTTTACATTTCTGTCATCTTTTGTTGCTTTCCTGTAACCGGTCAAAAGTGCACTGTGACTTTACAGACACACTGTATATGTGGCTGTTACACACTTCAACGTCAAAGATGCAATATTTCATCATTTGTAACACGTGCATATATTGCATATTTTTAAGTTTCCCTAGGTGATCAAGACAAGAATTGGGCTCCTAATATTGTGTGTCATAATTGTGAGGAAATGCTTCGTCACTGGACAAAAGAAAAATGCAAAGGAATGCCTTTTGGTATTCCCATGGTTTGGCATGAACCTAAGGACCACAGCAGTGACGGTTATTTCTGTCTGATCCATACAAAGGGCATCGGCAAGAAAAAACGGCATATGATTGCATATCCTAATATTCCTTTAGCAATACGGCTTATCCCACACTCTGAGACACTCCTGGTTCCAGTTTTCAATGGTTTTATTTCTTCTAAGGATGAAGAAAGTGAACATGGTGATCAAGTGTATTTTGATAAGATGTATGAGGAAATGATTGTAGAATCTGAAGGGTCTTCTTCTGACACCAAGGAGTCACTAACCTCTCAGCAGTTTAGCCAACCCGAATTGGATGACTTAGTAAGAGATTTGGGCCTATCAAAGAAAGCAGCTGAGTTATTAGCCTCCAGGCTTCAAGAAAAGAATGGACTTTACCGGTCAGCTAAAGTATCCCATTTAAGGAAGCGTGAACAAATTTTTGTGGACTTTTTTTCCAAAGACAAACACTTTGTTTACTGTCATGATGTCAGTAGTCTTCTCAGCCAGCTACATGTTACCACTTACAGTCCAACAGAATGGTGGCTATTTCTTGACAGCTCTCCATGGAGTCTGAAATGTGTTCTCCTACACAACGGTAATATTTATGCAGCAGTTCCAATTGGTTATTCAACCCATCTGCAAGAAGATGATAATGACATAAAAATTGTCCTCGACTTTCTGAAGTATGAGGAGCATAACTAGTCATTTGTGTGGATCTTAAAATGGTAAATTTTCTGCTAGGACAACAGAGGGGTTTCACGAAGTATCCTTGCTTTCTGTGTTTGTGGGACAGCCGAGCTCGGGAGAAACACTGGACACAGAAGGAGTGGCCGAAACATGAAGCTCTGGAAGTAGGGATGTAAAACATTGTGAATGAACCTGTAGTTAATCGAGACAGGATCATTTCCCCCCCACTTTACATCAAACTTGGCTTAATGAAGCAGTGTTCAGGCTTTGAATAGAGAAAGTGAATGCTTTCAACATATTATTTCTGCTTTTTCTGCCTTGTCTTTCGAGAAGATAAAAGCAGATATATTCGATGGACCTCAAATTCGAACCCTCATACGTGATGAAGAATTTGCAAGGAAGATGAATAAGGAGGAGAAAGCAGCATGGCAGTCTTGTGGCAGTTACAAAGAACGTTCTTGGCAACAAAAAAGTAGGAAACTATGAACTTCTGGTCCAAAGGATGCTGTTGGCTTTCTGTGACAGTGGATGTAACATGAGCATTAAGATTCACTTCTGAACAGTCACCTTGATAAGTTTCCCAAAAATCTTGGAGCTGTTACACAAACGCAAGAGCTACAAACACAAATTTTTGCCTGAATAGAATTTAAATAAGTTTTGCACAAATTTTCTGATTACAATAAGTGGTTTTTTTTAAATATGTTCTGTTTTGAAATTGTAGACAACTTCTGTTGCAATCATGTCTTTTAGTGTATTAGTGTATTTACTGCATTATATAAATTATTATATTTTCACAAAGATGATGCCCAAGAAGACATTCTACTTCATTATGTTAAACTAAATGTTGAAAATTTTACAATAAGATGAAAACCTAAAATCTTGAATTGCAAAACAAATGGTAGCTCACAGAGAAAAACTAATGTCAGATTTGAGATCAGCATACTTGAATTAGGTAAGAACAAGTGTTTTTTGTGGATGCAACAAAAAATTTTTTCCCCAGTGTAATCAAAACAGATGGTACCGGCACAAAAAAAAAGACACATACCTCAATAGACTATAATAGAGAACTCAGAAATAAGCCCTTGCTTATATGGTTAACTAATCTATGACAAAGAAGGGTAAAAATATATATTGGGGTAGCAACAGTCTCTTTAACAAGTGGGGCTAGGGAAACTGGACAGATACGTGCAGAAAAATAAAACTGGACCACTCTCTTACAACATATATAAAAATAGACTCAAAATTGCTTAAAGGCTTAATTGTAAACCTTGAAATCATAAAACTCCCAGAAGAAAACATAGGAAGTAAACTATCGACATCAATCTGAGCAATATATTTTTGGTAATATCCCCTCAGGCAAGGGAAACAAAAGAAAAAATAAACAAATGGGACTACATCAAACTAAAAACTTTCTGCACAGTAAAGAAAACCTTCAACAAAACCAAAGGGCACCAGCCCGCTGAATAAGAGAATATATTTGCAAATGATATATTTTGCTAAAAGGTTGACATTTAAAGTGTATGAAACTCACACAACTCAATAACAAAAAATAAACAATTCAATCAAAAAATGTGCAGAGAACATGAAAAGACATTTCTCTAAAGAAGACATACAGATGGCCAACAGACATCTCTCTGTCTCTCTCTTACACACACACACAGTGGAATACTGTGCAACAATAAAAAGAATGAAATGTTGCCATTTGTGAAAACATTGATGGACCTAGAGGGTATTATGCTAAGTGGAATAAGTCAGGCAGAGAAAGACAAATGCCATATGGTTTCACTCATATGTGGAATCTTAAAAACAAAACCAAAGCAAACCCACAGAAATAGAGGCCAAAGGGATGGTTACCAGAGAGAGGAGGTTGAAGGGCTGGGTAAAAAGGGGAAGGGGAATATAGTAAAAAAAATTGTGATAAGTTTACATGGTGACAGATGATTACTAGAATTAGGTGATCGGTCACATTGTAAGATATGAAAATTTCTAATCATTATAGTGTATGCCTGAAACTAATATAACCACTGTAAGATTGTATACCAACTATCCTTAATTTAAAAAACAAGTTTAATGAAAAATTCAACTGAACAAAAGAATAAAAATAAAGACAAAGACTAGCTAATCAAGGATTTTAAAACATTACCCTAACATTCAAAGATGGATAGATTTGGACTGCATCATAAAGAACATGTCTTGAATTCATCCTTTGTTATGTGTGCAGCATATGAACCTGACTTTAGAGGCAGGCAGCTTTCACACTTTAAAAGCCATAGTGACAAAAAAAAAAAAAAAAAAAGCCATAGTGACAGCTTTACCACAATATTTAAGGGCAGCCTTTTGCTACTCACTTTTTTTTTTAATAGCAAGTTTATTTTATTTATTTATTTTTTTACAGGGACAGAGAGAGAGTTAGAGAGAGGGATAGATAGGGACAGACAGACAGGAACGGATAGAGGCGAGAAGCATCAATCATTAATTTTTCATTGCCGTTGCGACACCATAGTTGTTCATTGGTTGCTTTCTCACATGTGCCTTGACCGCGGGTGTTCAGCAGACGGAGCAACCCCTTGCTGGAGCCAGCGACCTTGGGTCCAAGCTGATGAGCTTTTGCTCAAGCCAGATGGGCCCATGCTCAAGCTGGTGATCTCGGGGTCTCGAACCCGGGTCTTCCGCATCCCAGTCCGACGCTCTATCCACTGCGCCACCTCCTGGTCAGGCGCTGCTCACTTTTGACTTAAAGGCATTAAACTGACTCCTTAGCACCCCAGTTAGGTGTGGGCGATCTCCTTTCACTTTACCTTCCCTGCATTTTCTTTGCATGGGGAAGTACTTCTCTATTCCACTGGATAGGCTCTACAGGTAGAAGGCTCACCAGTCTGTATGGGCACGTAAGCCCACACTCTATGCCCATGAAGACTTGTGAAGATCTCACCTCTGACAAGATAAAATTGTTTCAACTCTTCCTTCTCTTTCCTATGAAGTCACTCTCTTGGATTGCTGTGGATTGCTCAGGACTCATATTTATTTGCACCATCAGGTTTCTAAAGCACTCCTAAACTTGATTATCAGATGCTCCTGTTATTTAAGGAACAAAGAGACTCAAAAATACAGTGGCTCAAGCAATCAGGAAGTGGTTTTTGTCATGTGTAACAGTCAGACTAGGACTGTGGATTCAGCACCATGAGGTCATCTGGACACTTTCATCTCTGGGTGTCCAGTTGTTGCCACTTTACAGCCGGCAGGAGAAGGGAAAGAGGACCTGGAGGACAATTCTGTCTTTTAAGCAAGTGATGCTAACATTGCTCCCCTCGCCGCCCCTCATTTTAATGGTAACCTTCTAGTCATGTGGCCTCACTGAGCAACAGGAGAGGCTGGAAAATGTTCCTACTGAGCAACCACAAGCACAGCTAAATTCTAATTCACTATGGAAAAGGGGGATGGGGGGATTCCAGGGATGACATCTAACGTTCTGCCTCCAGAAGCCTAACTTCTTAAAATTATAAAGATTTAAACCAAAATAATTTTGACACATTTGCAGTAGCCTCCTCATTAGAAGTTTAAAAATAGCCTTTATTTAAAATGAGTGTCTATCTTGTCTTCTTTAGAATGCAAATGGTTTGTGAGGGAAAATCTCCCACCATTTTTAACTTACTGACCACATGCTCGTTTTGTCACTAACATGGACAAATGTTGGGGTGAGCTTAGACATGCACTCCTAATTCTCAGTAGAAATTGATTTTTGGCATTTTTTCTTGAGATTTAAGAGAAGCACTGCAGAAGACAATGGCCACCAGACTAATAGGGGGTTGTCCTGTGAAGGCTGTTTTGGGAAGGATTAGATATCTTTAGCATAGAGAAGAAAAGAACAAGAAAAATTAGAGTTTTAAAAGTTAAATTTTTTTGGAGTGACACTGGTGCACTAAATTACTCAGGTTTCTGGTGCACAATTCTACAACACGTCTCTGTACACTGTGTTGTGTGTTCATTCCTCCTGAGACTTGTTTTCAAGAGGTTGAAGGACTGGCAGGTACGGGAAGGCTCAGTACTCTATCTTGCTGCTCCTAAAAGTGGAATTGTGAGTGAAGGATAGAAGTTATTAGGATTTGCTTGAAATCTAAACTTTGTATTTTGCTGTCAAAAAACAGGATGGGCTGACTTAACTGGTAAGCTCTTCACCATTGGATGGTGTATATTCCTAGTCCTGAAGGTATTTACTCAGGTTTTAGACTTTAGAAAAATTAAGTAGTTAGGGAGTAAAAATTGACAAAAACCATCTTCTTCATAAGGTGAAAAGAATTTTAATTCTGTGTCTATATTATCTTCTGTGAGATAAAAATACTCTCCAGGGAGGTTGAGTGTCACTCAAACATGGTGATGCCGTCAACCATATTGTTTGTGTAGATCATTGTAGAACTTCTGAGATCTTCAAATACAAAACTTGCGAATTTTATGTTCCTTAACCTTTGCAGTCGGATGGTCCCAGGCCCATCTCAGATTCTTCATAAAGTTCTTCATAAATTCTTCACTGCCTCCTACCTGGAGCCATGTCTTTCCTTTGGAACCCTTATGGGATGCCATACATGATTTCCTCATAGCCTTTCTTATTTTCTATTTAGAGGAGAGATCTGTGTACTTATCGTCAGACTCTAGGCTCTTTAACTCGATTGATATCTTTGTTTTTACACCCCTGCATTGATTAGAGCAGAGCTTTTACTCAGTGGGTGCTCAACAAACCCTTTTTTAGAAACTAATTTATTGGTGTGACATTGGTTACTAAGATTCTATAGGTTTCAAGTGTAAATTTCCATGACATACAATCTGTATTTTGCACGATGTGTCCACCACCCAAATCAACAAATACTTCTTGATGTGGATCAAGTGATTCTCTGATCTCACTGGGTTTTTGGTTCAGAATTTGTTCTTCTGGGCACCAGTCCTTTTAGCTTGTATTTACTCATGAAATGGTACACTTCACCTGTCCTCATGTTCTTCACTATAAAACAAAGGCTGAATAGGCTGTTAGGCTCACTCCTTACTCTAATCCTCAGTACAGCTGGAGTGGGCACTTGATGGAACGGCGTCCAGGCATTGACAACTTGTAGAAGAGCCTCATTACCCAGATGCTGCCCAGGAAGTCACTGCATGGCCATCTAGATTGGCCCCATTGTGCAGTGGGGGTGGAATAGCTATGAGGCTGAGTGAGAGTGATGGGGCTGTTTTCCCAGGTATGTGTGCATCGCCATGGAGGCGCTGGACCAGCTGCTCATGGCCTGCCACTGTCAGAGCATCAACCTCTTTGTGGAGAGCTTCCTCAAGATGGTGGCTAAGCTGCTGGAGTCTGAGAAGCCCAACCTGCAGATCCTCGGCACCAACTCGGTAAGGAGCTGCCCAAAGGGCTCTGGAGGTGAGGATGGGGCTGGAGGAGGGTGGGACCTCCGGGTCAGAGTTATGGTCCACTCCTAAGTGCTTGACTCAGTGTCCCCCTTTGTGTGAATGAAGGTATATTTAATTTTTTATTTTAATATAAATTGTATGATTTATATATGATAATTGATATAAATAGATCATAGATCAAATAAATTAAAAAAATAAAACTCACTGTAGGAAAGCATATGATTCAGTATGTTAATATATTCACAAGGCTATGCAACCATCACAATTATCTAATGTATTTTATCTTTAGATTGATGATCTTTGAACTCTTTTTAGCAATAGTTTTTTCCCCTTAAATAATTTTAAGGGGGGCCCAAAGAGATATAAAAATAGATGGATAGGGATGAGAGGGGGTGTCTGGCACCCTCATAGCCTGGCCCCTGGCTCCAGGGGGCTTGCTTTGAAACCTAGCTCAGGTATTACCTCTTTCAAAACTAGAATAAACTGAAATCCATAGGACAGAAGAGCCAGATAAGTGGAAAGATCACGAGGAAGCAGGAATCCTTAGTTCCGCCCTTATCTAGCTGGGTAACCTCAAGTGAGTTATCTTCTGTGGACCTCAGTCTTTCCATGGGTACCAAGAGCAGATTGACTTGTCCATGCTCTCTAGTGCCGGCCTCAGTACAGTGACTGCTAGCACAGGAGGCTATGGGTTGGGGAGAGAAGAGCTGTCAGGTGTGTTGAGATCTCCCTCTTTCATGTGTGTCTATACAGACATGTATATTCGGGTTGCCTTCTTCCATTTCTTGCCCTCTCTCCTGTCACCCCCGCTTCAGGGCATCCTTCCAGCTCTGGGTCTTCAAGCAGCTTGGTGATGAAACCTCTGATATGCAGCTGTGGTATAGAGATCACACAACGAACTTTAAGAATTTCCCTCTTAGCATTCCCCTCCTGACTTCTGAATTTTTAGTGCATGGGTCACAACTGCTTTCCTGTGCTATTTAAGTTGATTTAACCAGAAAATAGTCTTCCAACATTCCTTTCTGAGACCAAAAGTCACAACCTATGCCCTTCTCTTTCCACTCTCCGTGAGCCTTTGACAAATTACATATACCATAGCTCAGGGTGAAGTCTTTTGTTGGGTTGCCCTGGCAACAGCTTCAGATAGCATTTCACTTGTCCTGTTTCAGATACCTATAGTCTAGAAGAGCACCTCTGAATGGAAAATAAACCAGTCACCCAGAGGTTGTGCCCCCACGGGGACACAGAAGCAGGTGGCCATCAGCGCCTGTGTTCCCAACAGTAAATCTAGCCGGGGTTGGGCATTCTGCTAGCTACAGCCTTGAACGTTCAGGGCCCTGCACATTCTTAGATTCACCATTACAGTGAGTCACTGAATCAGGGTAGTGAGTCAACAAATGCTCACTATGCAGCAGACAGTGGGGCTTATATAAGGACAAACAATTGTAAGTAAGTTAAGCCAAATAATTGCTATGGACTCCGAGTCCAGCTTTGGAGGCTGCTTTTGCTAGTGGTGTCTTTCATATGGATACTCTTTCCAGCTTTCTGAGCCTGGAAGCTTCTGAAGCCTTCCCAAGAAGAGCATTCTTTTGCTCCTCATCATTTTAGAATCTCCAGCGTGCTAGTGCTTTATGTAATCTTAGAGGGTCGAGCCTAGCTGTTTCAACAGGTTTTCATGGAGATTCGAGGCTTTGTGGGGGCAAAGGAGAGAAGAAGAAAAATGAAAACTGGGAGTCACTTATCACCCCTGTTATGCTGGATTATTCTGCCCGGAAACAGGGGCTCAAAGAAGTCAGACAGCTGTCTATGCTCCCACGCTGGAGCACTGGCTTTAGACAGCAATTTGTTCAACCCTGTGCTCCACGTGCTCATGTCCCTGGGCCCAGCCCCGGTGCGGTCTCTCCCCAGAGCCCAGCCCTGGCACCAGCCTCCCTGCAGTCAGACCCACCCTGAGTCACCTCTGCCTCCTGGGAGCTTTCCCTCAGACCTGGTCTTGCTGCCTGAAGCAGCTCAGAACAAACCTTAACCTTCTGCAGGGCAGGTCTTCAGAAACCCACCCCCTTTCCAGGTCCTAAACCTACCCAATGGCGGAGCTTCCGAAGCCTCTTGGCTCCTGGGTCTCAGCCACACCTACTAATCAGCTTCTCTGGAGGGGGCACCTGGGAGTCTGTTTTAGTTTCTCTTCTGGCACTAGCAACAGATTTGGGGACCACTGAACACTGTAGTCTTAAACCTATGCAAGTTTCCCACACTCTCTTTATCTGTCTTTCTTTTTATATCCATTGTTTCTCTCTCCGTGTCTACCCTTTTTTTTTTGTCTGGTTCCTTCCCTGAGTCCCAATATAAGTGCAAGTCTCTTCTATTATAAAAATAAATAAACAAACAAGAAAAAAACACAAAGTTTTATGTTCTACATAGCTCGTACCTTTAGCTCACCTAACAAAACTATCATTCCCTGATTTTAAAAAATATATGTAGTCCCAATTCAAAATTTCCAGATCATCCCCAAATTGTTCTTTATTGCTATCTTTCAAATCAGGGTACAGTAAGGATCATGCATTTGCTTTGTTTTCTATCTCTTGTAACCAGCCCCACACCCTCTCCTGCTACGCATGGATTCTCCTGACATTGACCTTTTAAAGAGACCAGGTCAGTTGTATTGTAGAAAGACTCACATTCTGGATTTGTCTGTTATTTCCTTGTGGTGTCATTCACTTTGCTCTCCTGTCTCCTGTACTTCCTGCAAACTGGAATTAGGTCTGACAGTTTGATTGGATGCAGTTAAAGACTTTGGCCATATTACTTTGTGGGGGTGCTAGGTGTGACACTGAATGTCACAACAGGAGCACCAGTGTCTGGTGTCCTGTTTTCATGGGTGCTAAGTGCAACCCCAGGTTAGGGTGGTGACTTCCTCTATGTGCCCCTGAAATATCTGTGGTATCCAAGGTTGGTCCTCTGTCCTCTTCTTACTCTATATGCCAACATGGACAGTTTCATCATCTCTTGTTTTAGAGACAGACAGAGAAAGAGAGAGAGAGGAAGGGGGAGAGAGACAATAAACCTCAGCCCCTAGTTGCGTCACTTCAGTTATTCATTGATTGCTTCTCTTATATGTCTTGACCCAGGGGAGGCTGCGGCCAAACCAGTGACCCCTTGCTCAAGCCAGCCACCATGGGGTCATGTATATGATTCCACACTCAAGCTGGCGACCCCATGCTCAAGCCTGATGAGCCTGTGCTCAAGCTGGAAACGTTGGGGTTTTGAACCTGGGTCTTCAGCATCCCAGGTCGACACTCTACCCACTGCACCACCACCTGGCTAGTCAAACAGCTCTTGTGTTTTAAACTTTTTATTTTATTCATTTTAGAGAGGAGACACAGAGTGAGAGAGAGAAAGAGAGAAAGGGGGAGGAGCTGGAAGCATCAACTTCCATATGTGCCTTGACCAGACCAGTGCAGGGTTTTGAACTGGCAACCTCAGTGTTCCCAGGTCAACGCTTTATCCACTGTGCCACCACAGGTCAGGCCAGCTCTTGTGTTTTACACTGTCATCTAGAAACTAGAAATGCTACCTTCTTCAACCCCAGTGTGGAGATCAACACTGCTGGGGCAGTGGGCTAGAAGAGGGTTCCATGAAGGCTAGTCAGGTCAGAACTGAGTGGCCCTTCAAACAGCTCATGTCACGGGGTCAGCTCCAAAAAATGACGGAGTCTTAGAGCAGAGGCAGCTGGTATTTCCCTAGCTCTGTGCTTTCTGGGCGTGGGCCTTGGGGGCCAGCACATGGGGCTGCTCAGGGCCAGAGGGGTCACCTTCTTGAACAGCAAGAACTGGGCTTAAAACCACTCCAGTTATGCAAAACTATCTTGAAGCAGGGAAGGCATAATGGAGGGAGACAGGAGAGAATGTCCTAGGTCTCAGAAGGACTGCTGTGGATGGCAGTCTGAATATTTGCAGGATAAGCTCACATCACAGTGGGTTGGCTATTTCTCTGACTACAATGACAACTGTTCTGGGAGTCACTATATACAAGAGCAGTTGGGAGGACAGGGCAGGGGATTGTTAATGTCAAATCCATGTGGTTTACAAGATCTGCTATCCTGTTAGAATTGTTTTAGGGAAGAAAAGAGGCAGTTCTATTTCTTCTTATGTGAGTAAACACAGCAAAAAGGCCTCCAGTCCTGGATCAGGCTAGAGTTAGGGTTCTCTTTCTGCCCAGCATTTTAAACTACAGTCCTGTTGTTGGTGGCAGGAAGCTGTGAGGCTTAGAATGCCCATCTGTAGGAGAGGCTAACTTCTGCTTGGAGAGGCTTGGCTAGCACTGGAGCGAGGCCAGCTAGCCCAGCTTCCATTTTTTCAGACCAGGGGGAGCTGGTTTTGTAATGTCAATATTTGGAGTAGCACTCTCTATATTGACCCAGGCCATTAGTAACTCTCAGTTTTCACACAACTGTGGCTCCTTCTTGTCTGTACCAGAGTGTTGGTGATCTGCTCCAGCAAGCTTGTCACCCTTTGGAGTGTATAAAGAGCTGAAACTTTGATCTTGAAAAGGTGACCCTATCAGTCCCATGGCCTTTGAAGTGGCACAGGTTTAGGATTTTTAATTCATTGCTATGGAGACCTTTCTCATCATTGTAATATCTTTTTTTATAAAAAGAAAGAAACCAACTTTATTATTTTATAATCTTGTGCATTAGGCAATAGCATTTTCATAAAAGCCATTTGTAAGGTATGAATTAGCAATGGTAGGAGTGAAACAGACAGAAAGTTCCTGCTTTTAAAAAAATAGTGACCAGCCTGACCTGTGGTGGCGCAGTGGATAAAGCGTCGACCTGGGAACACTGAGGTCGCCAGTTCAAAACCCTGCACTGGTCTGGTCAAGGCACATATGGGAGTTGATGCTTTCAGCTCCTCCCCCCATTCTCTATCTCTCTCTCACTCTGTGTCTCCTCTCTAAAATGAATAAAATAAAAAGAAATTTAATTTAAAAAAATTAAAAAAAAAAAAAAAATAGTGACCAGTGGCACAGGTAACTGGGCCCAGTGAAAACTCATGGAGTGTTGACAACAAGCAAAAATGTGCTGAGAGCAGGGAAGGGGGAGGAAGCTACCACTATTAATTAACTGCAATGAGCTGGTCATGCCAAGTCTACAAGGCAGCTGCTCTCGTTAACCTGTTTTTACAAATGAGAGACTGAGGCACAGGTAGCCAGATCAGCCCCCTAAGAGGTGGTTAAGCTGGGATCCAGAAATGGCATTTGGCTTTTCCTCTGGGAATTTCCTGTTGGAGTCTGTGTTGGTGACATGGAATGGGCAAGGGTCACACAGCACCTGAGCCTAGGCCCAGAGCTGATGGGACAGACCACAAACAGCCACTGTCACCGTGTGCACCGCAGCACTATGCCCTGAGCACCACGCAGTGCCAGACACCATGCTGCTCATTGAGCCCCTCACTGAACCCTTGCAGCTACCCCAGGGCACCAGTTCTAGCGTCCCCATGTTACAGATGAGGGAACAGTGGCTTGGAAGTTACATGACTTGTCCACAGATGCACAGGTGACAGGATGTAGAGATGGGTGTCTGGTCATAGAACCAGCAGATGTTGGGGGAACATAGTCTATTTAAGTAGAAGAACCACTGCATTATAATCAAAATTTGAGAAAAGATTCAAAATTACATTCCCAGGGGGAAAAGTACAGAAGAGTAAAAATCCTGGGACACAGGGTCACAGAAGAAAAGAACAAGGGTCTTCCCAGGGAGGTTAGCAGCTGTGGCTGGCTCAGTTGGAATAGATTCAGACAAAACCACTGGCCCGGTCTAGAAAAAAGCCACATGGATTTAGGGAAGAAGTCCCCAGGCATGTCCTCTACCCTGCATTACCTTCATGGCTGTCACTGAATTTTCCATTTAAAAAAATTGATTATAATCTCAATGCTAATCTTGCAGCGGGGTTGGGGGGGGTGGGGGGGTCATCTTGAAATGTTTAGCAGCCTGGGAAGCACAGTCAACAGCCCATCAGAACAGTCCCCAGGCATGAATGGGCTCAGCCATGCTGCCTGACTGCCAATGGCCCTGCCCACAGCTCTATGGCCCTTGGAGGAAGAGCAAAGTCAAAGCTGAAAGTGAGGGGGACCTGATGGCCATTTCATAGTGATGGGAATGGATCCAGAGAAGGGTCAGGGTGTGGAGAGGGGCTAGAGAGGGAGGAGGCCAGGTGGCCTCTCAGTAATCCTGCTGTGTCTCTCAAATGAGGGCCTTGGACCAGCAGACCATCCAGCAGAGCTTCCTAGGACTTTGTTCAAAGGTAAATCCCTGGGCCTTTTCCAAGACTGACCAGGCATGTCTAGCCTGGTGGCAGAAATGGGTGTGCTTACCAAGCCTCTGGACTCTGTTGTACCCATAGTATTTGGAAACCAGTGTCCTCACTCCTCCAGCCCAATAATAACAAATAAGACCAAGCTAAGGTCACCTCTGACTGCTTCTTCATCCTCTGCTTGTTCTTCCCTGACTGTTCGGAGTCCTTTGGCCTGAGGATAAAAGCCAGGAGAAGAAGGTTTGCCTTTTGAAGGCAGAGCTCCGGGCTGCAGACACCCACAATGGAGGCCACAGGGGTTGAGACCTGGGTTACTCCTGCAGGACCCTGAGGCAGTCAGTCACTTACTGTTTGTCGGTTTCAGTCTCTTCGTAAAATGAGACTAATAATAACAGCTCTCTAATTTACAGTCATTCCAAGAAATAAAAGAGATGATGTATGTAAAATGCGTAAGGTAGTCCCTGCTCTATAGGAGCTTCTAACCTTGCACTGCTCTTAGCCATGAACTCCCAAACCAGTGAACATGACGTTCTGCTGACATACATCTGAATCCACGTCCATGCTGCCACTAAACATTAAGGACAAAGTCTTGGTTGGACTGCTTCTCCCTCTTCATTAGTGGCCTCTTTTATTTTTATTTTTTTAGTCTCATTTTGATTCTCAAATGCATGCATTTCTGCACACACAGTCATCAGTCTTATTTTAGGTTGCCTCATCCTGTGTGAAGTAAATAGTGTATAAGTGAAAAAATATTAAGAACTTTTAGTGAGTGAAGAGCAGGCTGCTTATTTTGCATACGAGAAAACCAAAACCTAAGAGGAGTTAACGTCCCACTCAAAGGTCACACCACCAGTTAGAGTAGGTCTGCAGTTAGAACCCCAATTAGCTGCTCTCCCCTCTGAGTGGACAGACACCCCACGCCAGCCAGCCAGGCTTCACTGTGGGGAGTGCAGCCTGGGAACATCCTGTTCATGGTTTAAAGCAGCAACGCACCCAAATTTAGCTTCAGACACACTTAAACTTCAGCCTCTATAACAGCCTATATATGTGTTTTAGCCTTTGGGAGGTTATGAAGGTTGCAAAGCCGAAGGCTAACTTTATTGTTGTTTCTAGAACTCCTGGACTTGTGTCTAATCGATGATTTTGTGCTCACGTAGAATACTACTATGCCTCTTCTGCATAACCATATCAACAATGTAAGCCATGCCCTTCAGATGCTTTGCCTGCTGAGACTGTTATCAGTCAGTAGAAAGTAAATGTATATTTATTATTGCGAGAACAAAACACTACAATAATTAATGATGTTTGTGGAAATTGTTAATTTCATCCAGGAATACTGAATATTATGAGAACACACTGACTATATAAGTTTAGGAATAATAATTGTGGTATTGTGTTTTATAATAAATGTATATTTGGTCTTAGTCTCCATTTCTGGCACAGAGTTCTGAAAACCCTTGAAGTTTTCTAGGTAATGAGCACCATAAAGGTGAAATAGGTTTTTGGTATTCATAGCAAGTCCCTTTCCACCATATCAGGGGTTTAGTTAATGAGGTGACTTGGGAGGAGACCCAACCATGTGATTAGAGGGTTAGAAATTTCATTGCCCCCTCACAACCTCCAAGGAGAGAAGAGGGCCTGAAGGTTGAGTTCCATCACCAATAGCCAATAATTCAATCAATCATGTCTGTGCAATGAAGCCTCCATAAAACCCAAAAGATCGGGGTTCGGAGAGCCTCAGGGTTGGTGAACACTTGGAGATGCAGAAAGCGTGGCAATTTTGGAGAGAGCACAGAAGCGCCTTGCCTCTTTCCACATACCGTGCCCTCCGCATCTATTCTGTCCGGCTATTCCTGAGTTAGATCCTTTTATTTTAATATATATAATTATAATATATAATAAAAACCAGTTTATTATAATAAACTGGTGATATAGTAAGTAAAATGCTTCTCTGAGTTCTGTGAGCCACTCTAGCAAATTAATAAACCCAAAGAGGGAGTAGTGGGAATCCCCCCTTTACACCTGGACTTGCTACTAGAGTCTGAAGGGGGGGTCAGTCTTATAAGACTGAGCTCTTGACCATGGAATCTGATGCTATCTCTGGGTAAGTAGTGTCAGAGTTGAGTTGAATTCTGGTCAACTTCATGGTTATGGTCATGTTCACATCACGATCAGGTTCAAGGTCATGGTCCCGTTCAATTCACATTCAGTGTGTGGTTCAGGTGCAACCATGGCTTTGGCTCCAGCTCCGGCTGCAGCTCAGGCTAGGGCTCAGGTTCTTACATTTATTTGACATCTATTTAAGGGTTTGTCAATTTCACTTTGTGGGAGAGGATTTTTTAGAAGTTATTTATTTTTTTATTTTTAACAGAAATAAATGTAGAATTACTCATAAGATCCTGACTGCCTTCATGGAATTTACCATTTTGCAAGATGATCAAGTGAAAACTAAGATACTCAGTTTTCTCCCTTTATTCTTCCCATTAAAAACCAAGCAAGCTGCTAAGGAAACAGTGCCATTCATAGATTCATAGATCCTAAGATTGTGTTTTTGACTTCTTTTGTACTCCAAACCTGTGTTGATGTTTGCTTTAGCGTCTGCAGAAAGCTAACGGTTTACAGACAGCTACAAGGTCAAGTTCATGGACATGGTCAAGTTTATGATTTCTTCTTTTCTCTGCTCACCCCAGCTGGGAAGGGCTGAAAAGGACCCAGATTCTGGTCTTTAAGTGCAGACAGGAACTGTGAGCAGGATTTGGAACTCAGTGTGCTCTTAGAGGCAGACCAGCGCTGAGTCCAGGGCTATGTGGTTCCAGGGATGTGTTTATCCCCTGGCTTTAATATGGCAGGGGGCCTGGAGACACCAAGTACCAAAGCTCAGAGTTGAGGAGCACAGCATGTCACCTTTCACATGCGTTTCTCTCTCCCCATTGGATAGTTTGTGAAGTTTGCCAACATCGAGGAGGATACCCCATCCTATCATCGGAGCTATGACTTCTTTGTGTCCCGCTTCAGTGAAATGTGCCACTCCAGCCACGATGACTTGGAAATCAAGACAAAGTGAGTAGTGGCAGGCAAAGGGGCATGCACAGTTTGTGACAGAAGTATCAATGGGTCTTACAGAGTTCCCAACCTCAGTTGTGTTATCTGATCCACGGGTGTTGCCTCTGTTCTGACTTTACTGGGTAGGAAAGAGCACCTGGTGGAACTTAGGTGGGCAAGCAGGCAGTGCTGGGCTTGCTCCCAACACGCGCTTTCTAAAGAAACAGCCCCTAGGGCAGAAAAAGAGGCAGATGTAAGATAACAGTCCCGTGAGCGTTTGAGAGCCAATGTTAGCCCACACACATACATACACCCGTGCTTTTTTGTTCAGCGGTACATGCCTTTATGCACCCTGAAACACTCACACTAAATCTGTGATGGCAAACCTATGACATGCGTGTCAGCAGTGACACGCATAGCCATTTTCGATGACATGTGGCCGCATATGACCACATACCAGAGAAGTATGGGGCCACATGACGAGAAGGATGTTTCATCCTCGGCTCCTGCATGGCCAGGTGTGTGGAATACTTCCTCCATGGATCTGCATAGCTTACTCCTTCACCTCCTTCAAGCCTGGCTCATAGGCCCCCTTGGCAGTGACTCCTATCCCTGAACATCCCCCCACACACCCTCACGCTGCTCTGTTTCTTTTTCCCCACTGTATTCATCCTCTTCAAATATGCTTCAGAAAAAGAGAAATTAGAGATGGAAGCAAGATGGCGACGGAGTAGGCGGATGTACCAACTTCCAACTCCCAGAACCAAAGTGGATTATAACTCAATTTTAAGAACCATCATCTGGATAAACCAACTTTGAACTAAACTAAGTGGACTCTTCAACCAGGGAACACAGAAGAAGCCACATTGAGACTTGTAGAAATAGCGAAAACGCGAAGAGGGCTGCCCAGCTCCCCGGAGCAAACGGCAGCCCGGAGAGACCCAAGGGGCGGGAGGAGAGTTTGGCAGAGAAGGAGGGACCTGGGTCCCAGGAACCAAGCCCCAGCCTGCAGTCCCAGAGCCTAGAAGAGGCGTTTGGACAGTTTTGAGCTGTAAAACAAGTGAGGGAGCTCCCAGGCCTACAGTGTGGAGTACTAGGTCCCTTCCTACTCTGCTGAGGGTTGCTGAAGGGTTTGGGGTGGCAGGACGCTGAAACACGGTTCTGTCGGCGTGGGCAGAGGCCAAACTGGTGTGAGCTTGGTCTAGCCCAGCAGGGTCGGAGGGGACGCGCGAAAGTGGTCCGGAAGCTGCGAGCCCGCCTGTAATGCCACCTACGGAGACAAAGCGGGAGGCCAGGAACAGGCAGAAATCTGCTCTGCGACCCTGTGCAAGCCGGCCCTGACCGCGGGGACCGGGCTAAGACCAGGGACGGGCGGGGGCTTACGGCTGAGCTCACGCTACAAAACCCGCCCCGCCGGAGAAACCGCGGTTTGCCATTTTACGTGCGCGAGTGGGCTCTGAGCGCAGGAATGGGGTAGACCCGGAGACAAGTGGAAGCTCGCAGCTGAACCCACGCTACTATCCCTGCCCGGCCGGAGAAACCGTGGATTGCCATCCTACGGGCACGAGCGGGCTCCGAACGCGGGGGCAGGGTAGAGTCTGGGAAGAGCGGAAGTACACAGCTGAGCGGAAGCCAGCAAACACGCCTGGCCAATAAACCTTGGTGTGTGACCCTGCGCAGAAGGGCCCTGGCCTTGAAGGCGGGGCTAAAGCTCCGGACGGGCAAAGGCTCACAGCTGAGAGCACGTCAAAAGCCCCGCCCAACCTGCGAACCTGTGGTGAGCAGGCTCTACTGCGGGTTCTGGGCGGAAGTCCGGAAATAGGCTGGGTCCGCAGCTGAGCAAAGGGGCTCACCTCTACCCTTGGTGCTGAGGCTTGTGGCTTGAATGACAGCCCCTCCCACGAAAGAGAGGCAGAAATCACAGCAAAAGCCACAGTGGGCCGGCACTGGCAACGCTCATACCCAACCACCCTAGGCAGCGGCAGAGGGGGTTGGGGCCTGCAGACAGACCACACCTAGAGAACACAAGGGCAACACCTACTGGACTCCAGTGGCCAAAACTTGCTAATACACAGACAAAATGGGCAGGCAGAGGAATGCAAACCAAATGAATCAAGAGAAATCCCCAGAGAAGGACCTGAATGAACCAGATATAACCAAATTAACAGAAGCAGAATTTAGAATAATGATAGCTAGGATGTTCAAAGAAATTAGAGCAACAATGGATAGTCATTATGAACACCTAAATAAAGAGATAACAAGTATAAAAAACGAAATTGAAATAATAAAAAAGAATCAGACAGAAATGACAAATAAAGTATCACAACTGAAGACCACAATGGAAGGAATTAAAAGCAGGATGAATCACGCTGAGGATCGAATCAGCGAGTTAGAGGACGCAATAAACAAAGGCACAGAAGCAGAGAAGAAAAAGAAAAAGAGACTTAAAAAATGTAAGGAAACTCTAAGGAGCTCTGTGACAACATGAAGAGAAACAACATTCGCATCATAGGGGTGCCTGAAGAAGAGGAGAGAGGACAGGAAATGGAAACTTTGTTCAATCAAAGGGAAACACTCCACATGTTCAAGAAGCACACAGAACTCCATTACAGAGAAACCCAAAAAGATCTACACCAAGACACATCATAGTTAAAATACCAAAGCTAATGGATAAAGAAAAAATTTTAAAAGCTGCTAGGGAAAAAAAGGCTATCACCTACAAAGGAGCCCCCATAAGGATGACATCACACTTCTCAACAGAAACACTTGAGGCCAGAAGGGAATGGCAAGATATAATCAAAGTAATGCAGAACAAGAACCTACAACCAAGACTACTTTATCCAGCAAGGCTAACGTTTAAAATTGAAGGAGAAATAAAGATCTTCCCAGAAAAAGAAAGCCTGAAGGAATTCATAAAAACCAAACCAATTCTGCAAGACATACTAAGGGGCCTCTTGTGAACAGTTTAAAGGGAGGAAAGAATAGAGCAAAAGAAGAATACAGCTTTAAAGAATAAAATGGCAATAAACAACTACATATCAATAATAACCTTAAATGTAAATGGATTAAATGATCCAATCAAAAGAAATAGGGTAGCTGCATGGATAAAGAAACAGGACCCATACATATGCTGTCTACAAGAGACACACCTTAAAACAAAAGATGCACATAGACTGAAGGTAAAAGGATGGAAAAAAATATTTCATGCAAATGGAAATGAAAAAAAAAGCAGGGGTAGCAATACTTATATCTGACAAAATAGACTTTAAAACACAGGCTGTAGTAAGAGAGAAAGAAGGACACTACATAATGATAAAGGCAACAATTCAACAGGAAGATATAACTATTATAAATATCTATGCACCAAATATAGGAGCCCCGACATACATAAAGCAGACTTTGATGGATATAAAGGGCGAGATTAACAGCAATACTATCATAGTAGGGGATTTCAATACCCCTCTAACAACACTGGATAGATCCTCAAGAAAGAAAATTAATAAAGAAACAGCAGACTTAAAGGAGACACTAGACCAACTTGATTTAATAGATATCTTCAGAACTTTTCACCCTAAAGCAGTAGAATATACATTCTTCTCAATCGTACATGGTACGTTTTCTAGGATAGACCACATGTTAGGACACAAAAATGGTCTCAATAAATTTAAGAAGATTGAAATCATATCAAGCATTTTCTCTGATCACAATGCTATGAAACTTGAAATTAACTACAAAGAAAAAACTGAAAAATACTCAAACACTTGGAAACTAAATAGCATGTTATTAAATAATGAATGGATTAACAATGAGATCAAAGAAGAAATAAAATAGTTTCTAGAAACCAATGATAATGAGCATACATCAACTCAAAAATTATGGGACACAGCAAAAGCAGTTCTGAGAGGGAAGTTTATTGCACTACAGGCATATCATAAGAAGCTAGAAAAAGCTCAAATAAGCAACCTGACCCTGCATCTAAAAGAACTAGAAAAGCAACAACAAATAAAACCCAAGACAAGTAGAAGAAAGGAAATAATAAAGATCAGAACAGAAATAAATGACATAGAGGCTAAGGAAACAATACAGAGGATCAATGAAACCAGAAGCTGGTTCTTTGAAAAGGTAAACAAGAATGATGAACCTTTAACTAGACTCACCAAGAAAAAAAGAGAGAGGACTCAAATAAATAAAATTAGAAAGGACAGTGGAGAAATAACAACTGACACAACAGAAATACAAAGCATTGTAAGAAAATACTATGAAGAACTATATGCCAAAAAATTAGACAATCTCGGTGAAATGGACAAATTTCTTGAATCATATAACCTTCCAAAAATCAATCTGGAAGAATCAGAACACCTAAACAGACCAATTACAACAAATGAGATCAAAACAGTTATTGCCTGACCTGTTGTGGCGCAGTGGATAAAGCGTCAGCCTGGAATGCTGAGGTTGCCGGTTCAAAACCCTGCAATAGTCTGGTCAAGGCACATATGGGAGTTGATGCTTACTGCTCCTCCCCCCTTTCTCTCTCTCTCTCTCTCTTTCTCTCCTCTCTAAAATGAATAAATAAAAATGTTTAAAAAAAAAAAAACAGTTATCAAAAAACTCCCAAAAAAGAAAAGTCCTGGGCCTGATGGCTTCACAAGTGAATTCTATCAAAAATTCAAAGAAGAACTAACTCTTATCCTCCTCAAGCTATTTCAAAAAATTCAAGAGGAAGGAAGACTTCCAAACTCCTTTTATGAGGCGAGCATAATTCTGATCCCAACACCGGGCAAAGACAACACAAAGAAAGAAAATTATAGGCTTATATCCCTGATGAATTTAGATGCTAAAATTCTCAACAAAATATTAGCCAACTGGATCCAGCAATATATGAAAAAAATCATACACCATGATCAAGTGGGATTTATTCTGGAGAGGCAAGGCTGGTTCAATATTCGCAAATCAATCAATGTGATTCATCACATAAACAAAAGGAAGGACAAAAATCACATGATAATTTCAATAGATGCAGAAAAGGCATTTGATAAAATCCAGCACCCATTCATGCTCAAAACTCTCAGTAAAGTGGGAATACAGGGATCATTCCTTAACATGATAAAGGCCATCTACGATAAACCGACAGCAAACATCATACTAAATGGACAAAGATTAAAAGCAATCCCCTTAAGATCAGGAACCAGGCAGGGATGCCCCCTTTCAACACTCTTATTCAACATAGTTCTGGAAGTCCTAGCTACAGCAATCAACAAGAAGAAATAAAAGGCATCCAAATTGGAAAAGAAGAAGTAAAACTGTCACTATTTGCAGATGATATTATATTGTATATTGAAAACCCTAAAGTCTCAGTCAAAAAACTACTGGACCTTATAAATGAATTCAGCTAGGTGGCAGGATATAAAATTAATACTCAGAAATCAGAGGCATTTCTATACACCAACAATGAACTGTCAGCAAAAGAAATTAAGGAAACAATCCCCTTCACTATTACAGCCAAAAAAATAAAGTACCTAGGAGTAAATTTAACCAAGGAGGTTAAGGACTTGTACTCGGAAAATTATAGAACATTGATAAAAGAAATCAAGGAAGATACCAACAAGTGGAAGCATATACCGTGCTCATGGCTAGGAAGAATAAACATCATTAAAATGTCTATATTACCCAAAGCAATTTATAAATTTAATGCAATACCAATTAAAATACCAATGACATACTTCAAAGATATAGAACACATATTCCAAAAATTTATATGGAACCAAAAAAGAACACGAATAGCCTCAGCAATCTTAAAAAGAAAAAATAAAGCAGGAGGTATCACTCTTCCAGATATCAAGGTTTACTATAAGGCCATTATACTCAAGACAGCCTGGTACTAGCATAAGAACAGGCACATAGATCAATGGAACAGAACAGAGAACCCAGAAATAAACCCACAGCTTTATGGACAACTGATATTTGACAAAGGAGGAAAGAACATACAATGGAGTAAAGACAGCCTCTTTAACAAATGGTGTTGGGAAAATTGGACATCTACCTACAAAAAAATGAAACTAGACCATCAACTTACACCATTCACAAAAACAAACTCAAAATGGATAAAAGACTTAAATGTAAGCCGTGAAACCATAAGCATCTTAGAAGAAAACATAGGCAGCAAGCTCTCCGACATCTGTAGCAGCAGTATATTTGCCGATTTATCTCCATGGGCAAATGAAATAAAAGGCAAGTTAAACAAATGGGACTATATCAAACTAAAAAGTTTTTGCACCGCTAAAGACAATAAGAACAGAATAAAAAGACAAACCACACAATGGGAGAACATATTCGACAGCACATCTGATAAGGGGTTAATAACTAAAATTTATAAAGAACTTATAAAACTCAACACCAGGAAGACAAACAACCCAATCAAAAAATGGGCAAAAGAAATGAATAGAAATTTCTCCAAAGAGGACATACAGATGGCCAATAGGCATATGAAAAAATGCTCAACATCACTAATCATTAGAGAAATGCAAATTAAAACCACAATGAGATATCACCTCACACCAGTCAGAATGGCACTCATCAGCAAAACAACACAGAACAAGTGCTGGCGAGGATGTGGAGAAAAGGGAACCCTTCTGCACTGCTGGTGGGAATGCAGACTGGTGCAGCCACTGTGGAAAACAGTTTGGAGATTCCTCAGAAAATTAAAAATCGAACTGCCTTTTGACCCAGCTATCCCACTTATAGGAATATACCCTAAGAACACCATAGCACTGTTCGAAAGAAGAAATGCGCCCCCATGTTCGTGGCAGCATTGTTCACAATAGCGAAGATCTGGAACCAGCCCAAGTGTCCGTCAGAAGACGAGTGGATTAAAAAGCTATGGTACATATATACTATGGAATACTACTCAGCCATAAGAAACGATGACATCGGATCATTTATAACAAAATGGATATACCTTGATAACATTATACGGAGTCAAATAAGTAAATCAGAAAAAAAGAAAAACTGAGAACAGCACGATTACATACATAGGTGGGACATGAAAGTGAGGGTATGAGACATGGACAAGAGAGTGGTGGTTATGGGATGGGGGGAGGGAGGGAAGAATGGGATAGGGAGGAGGGGAGGGACGCAGGGAAAACCAGATTGAAGGTGACAGAGGACAATTTGACTTTTGGTGATGGGTATGCAACACAATTGAATGATAAGATAACCTGGAGATGTTTTCATTGTACATATGTACCCTGATTTATTGATGTCACCCCATTAGAATTAATAATAATAAAATATATATATAAAAATAAAATAAATAAAAATAAATAAAAAAAATTAAAAAAAAACTACTGGACCTTATAAATGAATTCAGCTAGGTGGCAGGATATAAAATTAATACTCAGAAATCAGAGGCATTTCTATATACCAACAATGAACTGTCAGCAAAAGAAATTAAGGAAACAATCCCCTTCACTATTGCAGCCAAAAAAATAAAGTACCTAGGAGTAAATTTAACCAAGGAGGTTAAGGACTTGTACTCGGAAAATTATAGAACATTGATAAAAGAAATCAAGGAAGATACCAACAAGTGGAAGCATATACCGTGCTCATGGCTAGGAAGAATAAACATCATTAAAATGTCTATATTACCCAAAGCAATTTATAAATTTAATGCAATACCAATTAAAATACCAATGACATACTTCAAAGATATAGAACACATATTCCAAAAATTTATATGGAACCAAAAAAGAACACGAATAGCCTCAGCAATCTTAAAAAGAAAAAATAAAGCAGGAGGTATCACTCTTCCAGATATCAAGGTTTACTATAAGGCCATTATACTCAAGACTGCCTGGTACTGGCATAAGAACAGGCACATAGATCAATGGAACAGAACAGAGAACCCAGAAATAAACCCACAGCTTTATGGACAACTGATATTTGACAAAGGAGGAAAGAACATACAATGGAGTAAAGACAGCCTCTTTAACAAATGGTGTTGGGAAAATTGGACATCTACCTACAAAAAAATGAAACTAGACCATCAACTTACACCATTCACAAAAACAAACCCAAAATGGATAAAAGACTTAAATGTAAGCCGTGAAACCATAAGCGTCTTAGAAGAAAACATAGGCAGCAAGCTCTCCGACATCTGTAGCAGCAGTATATTTGCCGATTTATCTCCATGGGCAAATGAAATAAAAGGCAAGTTAAACAAATGGGACTATATCAAACTAAAAAGTTTTTGCACCGCTAAAGACAATAAGAACAGAATAAAAAGACAAACCACACAATGGGAGAACATATTCGACAGCACATCTGATAAGGGGTTAATAACTAAAATTTATAAAGAACTTATAAAACTCAACACCAGGAAGACAAACAACCCAATCAAAAAATGGGCAAAAGAAATGAATAGAAATTTCTCCAAAGAGGACATACAGATGGCCAATAGGCATATGAAAAAATGCTCCACATCACTAATCATTAGAGAAATGCAAATTAAAACCACAATGAGATATCACCTCATACCAGTCAGAATGGCACTCATCAGCAAAACAACACAGAACAAGTGCTGGCGAGGATGTGGAGAAAAGGGAACCCTTCTGCACTGCTGGTGGGAATGCAGACTGGTGCAGACACTGTGGAAAACAGTTTGGAGATTCCTCAGAAAATTAAAAATCGAACTGCCTTTTGACCCGGCTATCCCACTTATAGGAATATACCCTAAGAACACCATAGCACCGTTCGAAAAGAAGAAATGCGCCCCCATGTTCGTGGCAGCATTGTTCACAATAGCGAAGATCTGGAACCAGCCCAAGTGTCCGTCAGAAGACGAGTGGATTAAAAAGCTATGGTACATATATACTATGGAATACTACTCAGCCATAAGAAATGATGACATCGGATCATTTATAACAAAATGGATGTACCTTGATAACATTATACGGAGTGAAATAAGTAAATCAGAAAAAAGGAAAAACTGAGAACAGCATTATTTCATACATAGGTGGGACATAAAAGTGAGAATATGAGACATGGACAAGAGTGGTGGTTACGGGATAGGTGGAGGGAGGGAAGAGTGTGATAGGGAGGAGGGGAGGGACACAGGGAAAACCAGATAGAAGGTGACAGAGGACAATTTCACTTTTGGTGATGGGTATGCAACACAATTGAATGATAAGATAACCTGGAGATGTTTTCATTGTACATATGTACCCTGATTTATTGGTGTCACCCCATTAGAATTAATAATAATAAAATGTATATATACAAAAAAAATATGCTTCATAATTTGCTTACTATGTTTCTTACTCATTATCTGTCTCTCCCCTCTAGAATGTAAGCCTGTGAGGGCAGCAAGCATTGTTTTGTTCACTGATGCATCCCAAATGCTAAATCAGTGTCTAGAGAGCAGCAGGTGCTCAGCAAATATTTGTTGAGTATGTGAGTGAATGAATTAATTAATTAATGTTTTCCAGATAAATACCTTGAATTACAGAATACATTTACATACACATACTCCAAGGTGAAAAACATACTTAACTCATAGAAATACATTGGCCAACATAGAAATCAACCCCTCAAATAAGGTCACAAATTACATGATTGTGTGCTGACATGGATAGATACAGCAGGACACGGCACCACACTAAGGAAGCGGTAATGTAGGTGAACTGTGGTACCTGTGTCCTTGGAGCTGTAGCGTCCAAAAGGGTTAGAATTAGGTCCGTGCCTACAAAGTGTATTATCAACTGGGGGAGCTATATGAAACTAGAGGACGTGTTGAAGGAAAAGGGGAAGGAAGGAGGAAGAGGTCCTGACAGCAAAGCTTCAGGAGGAGTTGAGGAAGAGGGACGGCTGGGGGCTGGAGTTTCTGTGGCCAGAGTGCCCATGGTAGACCAGCTCTTCAATGGTTTGTCCGAGAACTCAGCTGATGCATCAGCACCTCAGAGGGGCCCCCTGTGTCACATTTTGAGCAACAGCAGGCTCGGGGAGCCTTGTGGGTACCTAACAACTGCTTGTTCCTCATAGTTGATGGTTAGGGGTTGGAGAAACAAGAAATGAATCCCTCCACCCCTGCTCCTGGGGTTGCCAGTTCCCAAAGCTTCCAAGCTTGTGTCTGTGGAATGACTCTGGGCAGGTCCCCTGCCTGCCATCCCCTGAACCAGTCATAGGCTCCCTGGGCTGTGCTCCTGTGGTGCATTCAGATGGGAAAGTTATTTGAGTGTTGGAAGGCTTTCATTTCTTAGCTTTGATTCAATAATTCTACTCATGGCAATGATTTCAAATGTAGTAAAATCTTTGTTATAGCAATGTCCATTGTAGCATTCTGATAGTAGCTAAAAGTTTAGAAACAACTTAAATGACCAATAAGGGACCGGTTTAGAAAGTTCTTATGAAAATACATCATGTATGTTATGAAGAGTTAATGATATAGAAAAATGATTGAATGTTATGGGGAAAATGCATATTACATAAGGAATAGGTTCTTAATTCTGTTATACTTTATATGCAGAATAAAAGATAGACACCAAAATGCCAGTAATAGTTATCTATGAGTGGTTATAGTAGGGATAATTCTTCTTTATACTTTTCTATACTTTGCATGTATTATTTTATAATTAGAAAAATAGTTTAATTGAAAAGAGAATAAAGGAACCTAAGGCTGAAATAAATGGCCAGTATAAAGGGATCCCTTCTGCAGGGCAACACTGACCCTGGGACAGCACATTAGGAACTAGGGGTGGGCGAAAGGGGTCTCCGCTCTGCTGTGACTCGATTCCCCCTGTGGATTCTCACTAGCTTAGCCCTACCTAGCTAAACCCTTTTTTGCCAAGAGAACCTGGTAGCCTTATGCCTCTCCCTTCAGATCCCCCCTCCTCACTTGTAAGTTGCTCATAGCCCTGGAATCAAACTGGTAAGTTCTTGGCATCACTATGAACTCCTGTATCTTGGGCTCAAAGTGGAACAAACCCAGCTGAGTACTAAGCAGAGGAAGCCTGAAGCACCTGGAACTTTAGGGACATTGCCTAGGCGGTTCCAGTGCAAAGGCAGTCAGGAAATCTGGCCTCCTAGGCTCGCATGCTCCAGCATAAGGAGCCAGCCTCCCTGGAGCCCAAGTCACAGGAAGAGCAGAAAGGGGGCTCTATTCTGCCCTTTGAAGGATGAATGCACCTGTGACCCTTGCACCTGCCACAGAAGCTGAACTCCTTTGACTTGGAGGACATCATTGCCCTGTCTCACCCTTTTCCCTACAGAATCCGGATGTCGGGCATCAAAGGACTGCAAGGGGTGGTGAGGAAGACGGTGAACGATGAACTGCAGGCCAATATCTGGGACCCACAGCACATGGACAAGATTGTCCCATCACTGCTTTTCAACTTGCAGCATGTAGAGGAGGCAGAGAGGTGAGCAGGCACGGGTAGAGCTCGGACAGCAAACACATGTTGCCCCCCGCCCCCTGACGAGGCTGCCTCCCCAGGCTGTTTGCTAAAACCTAGCCATGAGGTCGGGGAGCTTGACTTTGTGGTTCGTTCTGCAGTGAATCCAGGGCTGGCTTTCTGCCAGCCCACCATGCACCCCGATGGTCTGTGTTCATTCAGGACTGACCGTGGGGATGCTGGGCTCCCTGGGGATGGGTGTGCAAGTAAGAACAAAGAACCAAGACTCTGGTTACCGCTCTCTCTGGATGCAGCAGGCCAAGGAGGTTTTAAAATGCCTTTCAGGGCTCCAATTACTGATGACTTTTCCTCCATGACCTTCCTTCCTCCCTCACTTCCTAATGGTATTTCAGGCCTTTATAACATGCTTGCCTGACCAGCCAGCAATTCCTCAGTATAAATTGCAGAGATTGGGTTTTAATTTGGAAGCCTTCAGACCTGGCATTCAACCTGTCCCCACCCCTTGCCCTTCCCCTCTGTGAGACGGGATGGAGGGAAGTGTTCATGTCCATGTCCACCTTGGCTGTGCATGACGCTGGAGGAAGGTGTAGGGTCCCTCACCTTCTGTCAGTTGAGCCTGTGCTGCCAGTCAGGCAGGGAAAGTAAGCTTGCCCTCTGGTGGCTGTTTCTGTACTCACACCTCATTGATAAGATTGGCCTGTAGTCTCAAGTCCTGGAGTCCCGGGGATCCTTCTGTGCCGAACTTGATACACCTCCTGTGATGCAGGTACCACTGACTCACACCTGAGCCAACCCTTTTTCCTTTCTCTTGTCCTCTCTCCCACTTTCTTTTGCTTTCTGCTATCCTGCTCACCTCTCTTCATATCACATCTCTTTTTCTTCCTCCCAAAGCCGTAGGGGCATGGAGACGCCTGTGTCTGTCCCTCACCAGGCCTGTGGTATTCAGGGTATCTGTTCTTCTGACAGAAGCCCATCAGGCCTGTCCTTAAGGATTTCCAGAAAAACTTTATCCCTTCTCCTACAACCTTCCTCCACTCTGGGCTTCTTTACCGTATTTAATCTCTGACAGCCGTGGCATCCCCCCTGTGACCTGCATCAAATTCCGACTTGTCCGGCTGCCACCATTTGCGTGGGTGCAGCACAGAATCCCAGGCACGCACAAAGCCTGGCTCCCAGCTTTGCCCTCCAGCCTTCACCGACCAGGCTGTGTGTTCCCGCAGCCGGTCCCCCTCACCCCTCCAAGCACCAGAGAAGGAAAAGGAAAACCCAGCAGAGCTGGCCGAGAGGTGCCTTCGGGAGCTGCTGGGCCGGGCTGCCTTTGGCAACATCAAAAATGCCATCAAGCCTGTTCTCATGTGAGTCCCTCCCCACCACCAAGCGAACAGTTCCAGGTCCCAGCATCTACTTGCCGAGTCAGGGAGAAGGGGAGGTGGTGTTATGGTTGTGGTGCTGTGGCCATACTGGTCCCTTCTCTGTGCCTGTGTTCCCTGCGTTGGGACCACAAAAGCTACCACACAGTTTGCAGGAGAAGAGTTGATAGGAGGGCCCCAGAGTGAAGAAAGATGCCTGGTTCACTCCTGAGTCCACAGCTACAGAGCCCTGTCCCTTGATCTCTGGGGCCGGGACTGTCCTGGGGTCCCTCATGCTTCCTTCTCTCACTCACCTGGACTATGTGAGGCTGGGTTTCTGGGAGGTGTCTCTCTCCTGCCAAACTTATCTCTCCTCCCTAACGTCACTTTGTGTTTCATAGCTCTTCCCCCATATTTTCTCCCTCGCAGCCATTTGGATAACCATTCTCTGTGGGAACCCAAGGTGTTTGCCATCCGTTGCTTTAAAATCATCATGTATTCAATTCAGGTATGGTGTCTCCCCTGGTCCAATTCAGGTATGCCAAGGGCACCTCCCCTGGTCCAATTCAGGTATGCCAAGGGCACCTCTGGGAGCAAGACAGTGCTCCTACAGACAAAGCCAACCGTCTGTACCGGTTCTGCTTAGCCTCGCTGTGGAGAATGACCCGTTTTGTTTTATTTCTGATCCATCACAGACCAACACTTTATAAAGTACAATTTAAAAGAATTTGTAGAAAAATTAAATAAAAAGTATGTGCAAAGTAGAAGCCCACAGACCATGCTTGGCTGCCACAGTAGTGTCAGATTGCTTGCTGAGCACTTAATGCAGTTTCTATACTCATCTCGGAATAAACGGGCATCAGAGAGATTTTGAATTGTCACCAGACCATGGGCCACACCTTGAGCAGCACTAGACTAAACCATGTGGCCTCCCATCGCCCTTACCAATGAGACATGGGGAAAAAATGAAAAGGAAGACAGTATTTTTAATTTGACTTCTGACCTATTTGGAGTGAAAGGGCCCAGAAAAAATGTGGAAACCCAGGTCTTTGCTGGGATTTGGCTTTGTTCCTTGTTGGATCAGGGGAGGGGGCTCGGGAAAAGGAAGCAGGGCGTCTTCCTTTTGTCCAGCCTGGCCTTTGGGTCCCAGGGCTCTGAGGCCGTACGGGGGTTGCTGTTTGGGGACCAGCACCTCTTCCTCCCCCCAGCCGCAGCACTCCCACCTGGTTATCCAGCAGCTCCTGAGCCACCTGGATGCCAACAGCCGCAGTGCGGCCACAATCAGGGCGGGCATTGTGGAGGTCCTGTCGGAGGCCGCCGTCATCGCAGCCACCGGCTCCGTGGGTAAGGTGGGCCTGGAAGGAGTGGGGACTGGGAACCCCTTAAAGACAAAGAACTGCTCTTGGCGGGAGGCTGCCTCCCCTTCCAGAAAAGAGCAGGGCGCCTTGGGAGGCTTTGGAGTAGATTTTCCTGGGGAGAACTATCAGCTGGGGAAGGTGGGGGCAGAGGAAGCTCCTGGTGGAAGTGCAGGAGAGAGAAGGATGAGGGGTGCCAGCTCTCTATCTGGGCTTTCTCACCCGCCGTCCTCAGGGCCCACGGTGCTGGAGATGTTTAACACCCTGCTGCGGCAGCTGCGGCTCAGCATCGACTACGCCCTGACCGGGAGCTACGATGGGGCAGTCAGCCTGGGTACCAAGATCATCAAGGAGCATGAAGAGCGCATGTTCCAGGAGGCTGTCATCAAGACCATAGGTGCAGGGCCCAGGGAGGGGCGGGGCGGAGCGGGGCCCGCTGTGGGCGTGGCCTGAAAGGGACTGCTCCGGGGATGGCCCCCACAAGGACTTCAACCCAGGGTTTTGTAGGATTGTCATCTGTTCATGTTACCTACCAACACTGTGGGGAAATGGAGCCACAATGTTGTGGTTCCATTTCCTCTGGTGCGCTGCGCGCAGCCCCTGGCCAGGCCTGAGCAAAAGCCGGAAATGATCTCCATGGGTTTCCCAGCCCCAACTTCAGATCACAGGCTGAGAAAGACAAACTCTTCCTGCACCCCATTAGGCCTGCCTGGTGCTTCCAAGTTTGTGGGACTGGAGGGTAGGCTGGGAGTGAGGAAAAGAAAAGGAAGGAAAGAAGAAAGGGAGACAATCGTGGAGAAAATGTGCATGCACGTGAGTGTGGATGAGAACTGTAGAGCCTCCTCACATGGAAGGCTCATCACTTTCGGTCCCTTTCTGCCCCAGAGCCATCAATCAGGCTTCCCCTCAGCTCAGAGAAGTAGGTGGGGCAGGACTGATTTCGTTTCCAGATGAGGCCACTGAGACTCAAGGAGGTATGACTTACTCAAAGGCACCAGCAGACAGCCGGGACAGAGCCTAGGTGGGCACCCGGGGCTGTTGCCTTGGTCCCAGGATCCAGTTCTCTATCCCAGAGACCTCAGCCTTGGGCTTGAGAATATCAAATGCAGGACCTGGCACCAGGAGGAGCCCTCTGGGGTCTTCTGGGTTTCTCCTCTGGGTCTTAACTATCCCCAGAGAAGCAGCCTACTATACTCTCTACAGTAGTTTGCTTAGCTGAAAGGCTGAGCGAGAGACCCTGGAAGCTCTTGGCTTCGCCTGGGCCAACCCTCTCAGCCATTTTTTTCCTTCAGGATCCTTTGCCAGCACGTTGCCCACTTATCAGCGCTCGGAGGTGATCCTCTTCATCATGAGCAAGGTCCCGCTGCCTTCTCTGCATCACCCCATGGAGACAGGGAGGACAGGGTAAGTTGACCACGCCCCCTCCCACTTCCTTTTCTCCAGGCCCAAGTCCCAGCCCAGCTACCCTTTCCCACGCTGCCCAGCTCTCTGCTTTCTGGTTCTGCCCTCATGTCTCTTTTATTCTACTCTCAAAACCCTCAGCAGCCTTTAGAGGGGCCCTTAGGTCCCACAGCAGTTACTCGGGCTGCCACCTCCCCCCACCCTCCCACAACTACCTCCCGCCTTAAGGGGAGCCATTAATTCCCTGGTCTGCTTCCTGACTCTGGAAGTCACTCTCTTGGGTAACCCACCAAGCTAAGCCTCATGGAAATGTAATCACAAGGGAGAACTATGCAGGCAAGTGTGGGGTCGCCGCCCAAATCACCATCCTGGTGAGTGTGTGTATTTCTGATCTGCAGGGAGAACAGGAACCGGCTGACCCAGATCATGCTGCTGAAATCCCTCCTCCAGGTGAGCCTCTCCTGCCCCCATTCCTGCTCTGCCTCTGCAGGGGGTTGCTCCTTCCAAGGCCAAGGGACGGCTACAACATAACGCTGTGCTGTGCGGGTTGCACACTGCACAAACATGTCGTCCAAAGGGATGAGGTAGGGACTGAAATCCAGCCTGTGTCCCGCTTACTAGCCTGGCTGGGCACACACATAGCTGGGTCATCCAGAGCAGGTGGTGCCACTTTCTAGTTTTCACAGAGGTTCTTTATCAGTCACTGGAGCATTAGCTCTGTATTGAGATGGAATCTGTTGCTTTCTGCCCCGTTCCCTTCTAAGGAACTGCCCTGACCATCCCCGTCTGTGTCCCCCTTGGCACTATGCTCACCTCAGGCTCCCAGCCACATGCTTTTTCTTCATCAGTGTTTTAGATTCCTGTTTTTACAGCTCTGCAACCATCACTGGGGACAGGATTCATTGCTCTCAGACATCACCATGACCAACTTGTTAAATTCTAGACATTCCCTGGAGGTTCTGAGACATCAGTCTGGGTGGGGTCTGTAACAAACCCCCCATTTATTCGTATGCACAGCCCTGGCCTAAATACTGGACATCTAACAACCAGATGATTCTCCTAGCTGTTCTTATCTCCATGTCTCCTCACTTACCACATATCACTCATGCTTCCCCCTCACCCTCCCCAGCCCACGCCTTTCATGTTACTCTGTTTTTATAAAGACTTTTCATGGTAACTCTGCCCATATCAGGTTACCTCTTCCATCGATGTATTCCTGCCATTTTTTTGTTGAGTGTACCCTCTTTGATTTGTACCCAGCATCTTATTAAGGTGACAGATTGGGATGCACTCAGATACATCCCCCTTTGGAGAACACCCATATTTCTATGGATAGCACCAGGTTTCGCTAGATCCTCCAGAGCCTGCTGAATCATCAAGAGCCTTGTTTTATAATATACGGACTTGACGGTAAATATGTTTTACTGCTTTTGACTGCTCTGACATCACATATGATGTGCCAGTGCCAACTGGCTTTGGTCAGAAGCCCCTTTCATTGCCATGCAGGAAGAGATGGAACCAAATGCTATGTGTGCTTGTGGTTGTTGCCACAGGTGTGGGTCCTGACTCCTCAGCCGAGCTCTGAGTTCTTACACTGTCTCTCCACTTCTTTGTGACTGTTGCACTCTTAGTAGAGCATTATTTTCACAGTAAGTCTTCTGTTGTATTCTGAAGGCCTGGAACATGAGTTCAGAGGCTCCTTGCCTCAGGCTCCCCTCCAGGGCTCATGCCTTGCTTGCTTTTAACCACTTAATATTTCTGCACACTGTCCCTCCATCCAATCACATGCCTACTGAACAGAGCTAAGGAGGTTGTCTGGGTGGATGTTGGCATATTCAAAAAAGTTGCCTAAGGCATCCAGGGCCCAAGGTGGGTCTCATCTGGGGGATCTGGACCAGGGGAACTGGACTGAGAGGTGCCCAGGGAGGATGGATGCTTCAGACCCAACCTCTGCTGGCTGGTCCTCCATCTCCCCACTGCACCTGAAGGGGGCAGTGCTCTTAAGCATGGCCATCCTGGTCTCCCTTGTAGGTCTCCACAGGTTTCCAGTGTAACAACATGATGTCAGCCCTGCCCAGCAACTTCCTTGACCGCCTTCTGTCCACTGCCCTCATGGATGATGCAGAGATTCGTCTTTTTGTCCTAGAAATTCTCATCAGTTTCATTGATCGTCATGGCAACCACCACAAATTCTCTTCCATCAGGTGAAGTTGGGGCCTCCTCCCCTGTCGATGTGTGATGGGAGAAGACTCCCAATAGGGCCACACATGCAGGTTGGAGGAGCATTCAGAGATCCAATGAGACCCACCAGAGAACTGACCATGGACATTGACCCTGGGGTCCTGTGAGTGGAGGAGTGACTAAAAGGGCACTTGACCTGGGGGAGAATGGGTATGGATTAGAGATTTGGGAGATAAAGAACAGATGTACTGCCTGACCTGTGGTGGCTCAGTGGATAAAGCATCGACCTGGGAACACTGAGGTTGCCAGTTCAAAACCCTGCACTGGTCTGGTCAAGGCACATATGGGAGTTGATGCTTCCAGCTCCTCCCCCCTTTCTCTCTTTCTCTCTCTCTCTCTCTCTTATTCTATGCCTCCTCTATAAAATGAATAAAATAAAATAAATATTTAAAAAAAAAAGACATTTGAAAAAAATTAAGAAAAAAATTAAAAAATTAAAAAAAAAAGAACAGATGTACTAAAAGGAGTTTTCAGGTTGGGCGGAAGAGCATAATCTAGAACAATATTTTTTAAAAAAGGGACAGGAACTAAAGAATTTGGGAGAATGAAGCGAGTGGACAAGGAACCAGCACTAGAGAGCACCAGGGGTATTTGTTGCAACTAATGACATTGTGATAGAGCCCTGTGACACCACATGAGCTCTGACTGGTATCACACAAGGGCTAAGGTGGCTTCTTATATCCCCTTCCAGTACCCTCAGTGACATCTCTGTCCTGAAGCTGAAAGTGGACAAGTGTTCCCGACAGGACACCGTCTTCATGAAGAAGGTTAGCAAATCCTGGGCAGGCCAGGCCCTGTGACACTGACCTTCCAGCCCCCACGTCACTGCTGACCACTGCTCCCAAGCCAGCCTCCTCCCTCTTTGTCTGTGCTTAGGCAGGATGAGCAGCTGACCCCTCTGAGGGTCAACACCAGGGTTATACTCATCATCAAGGCCAGATGAGAACCAGGGCCAGTGACTGTTCTGCTCCTAAAATGAGTTGGGCAGCAGCTTTTGCTGCTGCCTGACTGGACCCAGCCATCCCTAAATATGCACTCCTGCACATATTTACGTCCACTGGGATCTGCTTCAAGGGCTCCTCTCCCTGAGGGTGGGGCACACACAGCTTTCCCACCCCCTCCCCATTGGTTTTTCTATTCTCCTTGCTCCTCCTGTCCCCACCCTGACTGTGGCCTTGCCCGTACCCTGACCCCCTCTCCAGCACTCCCAGCAACTCTACAGGCACATCTACCTGAGCTGTAAGGAGGAAACAAACATGCAGAAGCACTACGAGGCACTCTACAGCTTGCTGGCACTCATCAGCATCGAGCTGGCCAACGAGGAGGTGGTGGTAGACCTTATCCGCTTGGTGCTGGCTGTTCAGGTAGGACTGCTGTGGGCAGGCCATGGGACCTGTTGTGACCAAGCACTAAGTAGAGTGCTGAGTAGCAACTGCTGAACAGTTGTTTTGGAGCCCAGGAATACTGTGCCCTTGGTTGGCCATTCCTCCATGAAGGCCACAAACCATGGTCCTATAGGGGAACCACTGAAGAATGCTTAATTCATGGCTCTGGCTCATTCTCAGGCTAAAAGACACCTGGGGAACAGGGTCATTCAAAAAATACCTCTTAGCCCCTCGTATGTCAGTCTCTTGAATGGGACTTCAGGGATTGCCAAGAGGGTGTATAAGCCCTGAGTGATCCCAAAGCAATCATCTGGTTCCCATACTTGGCTGTGCTTCTGAATCACCTCAAACACTTACTAAAAATTTGTCTTCCCAGGTCTGCCCCTGAGCCTATGGGCCTGTCAATTCAACAGGCCTCTCTTTGACTCTTAGGCAGGCAGTAAGACACTACATAGGGCTTTAGACTTTTTTATATTTTTTTTTTTTTGGCGGGGGGGGTTAATTTATTTTATTTTATTTTATTCATTTTAGAGAGGAGACACAGAGTGAGAGAGAGAGAGAGAGAGAGAAAGAGAGAAAGGGGGGAGGAGCTGGAAGCATCAACTCCTATATGTGCCTTGACCAGACCAGTGCAGGGTTTTGAACTGGCGACCTTAGTGTTCCCAGGTCGACGCTTTATCCACTGCGCCACCACAGGTCAGGCTAGGGCTTTAGACTTTTAAGGTCTGCCTGGGCGGAAGTGTAGTGTAGGCAGTAGGATGTGTCTTTCAGACCTCAAAATAAGGGTCTCCAGTGGCCTGAAACTAGGCGGGCATTGTATCCTGAATTGTGGCAAGCCTGGAAGTTCAATGGTGGCAAGTCTTGGGCCTCTTGCTTGGCAGTGCTATGTCATTCAAGACTAACCCAGATGCTCTGGTTGTCTTCATTCTAGAATTTGAGATTCCTTTGTATGCCAATCCCTTAGATCCCTTAGTAACTCCCACAACTTTCTCAGTTTAACATGTGGATCAGTGTGGCAAGCCAATCCAGTCCTCCAAGAATCAGCCAAGGCCCATAGTGAAGGAAGCAGCTATCTAGAGGTGGGCGTAACAACGAGGGTTTGGACCATCAGAATCATTAAAGCTGGAACTGCAAAGTGGGGGGTTAAGGTCACCGCCTCTAATGGATAGTTCAAGGGACCATTCACTTTAGCTTTAATAAGGATGGCTTCTGACTTCCAGGAAATTATGGGGCAAAACACTTAGTCTAGAACAGTGGGCCATCTCCTGATGGCTGGGAAGAGGTTAAGTGGAGAGTAGGCACCAGTACAGGTTGTTGGTTACAAACTGCAAAGGCCCTCTGTGTTGCTGCAGGACTTGGCCCAGGTCAATGAAGAGAACTTGCCTGTATACAACCGCTGCGCCCTGTACGCACTGGGCGCCGCCTACCTGAACCTCATCAGCCAGCTTACGGCGGTACCTGCCTTCTGCCAGCACATCCATGAGGTCGGTGTCTTCATGACCCTGAGATGTCCTCGTGACCAGGAAAGCTCTGGTAGCCCTCGGGCTCTCGCCAGAACTTTCCCTCAATTACACGAGCCCTGGGCATATTCTAATCTAGGTATTGAAGAAAACAGTTGACATAAGAACTGATAATGTGAGCAGTTACTAACAGCAGCATTTCCTTCTGTGTGATGATGTCACATGACAGGGTGGGCCAGGCGCAAGCGGTATCCTATTCCCCTTCTTCACCTGTTACCTGTCCCGCTCTACTTCCTGCCCCTCTATGCTACTGCACACACACCCCTCAGGTCATGGGTCTAAAAGTTACTCTTTAAAAAAGTTTTGTCATGAAAGTTTTAAAATAAAACAAAAACTGTGAGTAAGCAATGACCATCCTGATAGCTATTATGCAGATTAAACAGTTATGAAGATTTTTCACATTTGCTTCATCTGTCTTTTTCTTTCCCTTTGCTGAAAAATTTTTAAGAGGTTAGCTATCATGTCATTTCACCCCTACATATATCAATATTTATTATTTTTATTTTTATTAAGTGAGAGGTGTGAGGCAGGGAGGCAGAGACAGACTCCCACATGTGCCCTGACTGGCATCCACCCAGCAAACCCCCTACAGGGTGATGCTCTGCCCATCTGGGGCCACTGCTCTGTTGCTCGGCAACCAAGCTATTCTAGTGATGAGGCGAGGCCATGGAGCCATCCTCAGCTCCTGGGGTCAAATTGCTGAAACCATTTGAGCCATGGCTATGGGAGGGTAAGAGAAAGAGAGAAAGAAGAGGGAGGGGAAGGATAGAGAAGCAAATGGTTGTTTCTCCTGTGTGCCCTGACCATGAATCAAACCTGGGACTTCCACACACCAGACCAATGCTCTACCACTGAGCCAACCAGCCAGGGCTTATATCAATATTTAGATCTAAAAAAATGGACACCTTCTGACATAATTGCCATGCTATTAACATACTTAATTAAATTATCATTAATGCCTTGGTATTACCCAATACCCAGTCTATATTCAAATGTTCTCATTTGTCACAAAAGACATTTTAAAACATACTGAAGTATTTATAGGTGGAATAATATGATGTCTAGGATTAACTTTAAAATGCATTAACAAAACAAAATAAAACAAAACAGGAAAACCCAGGTCTCAGCTGGCCTGAGCAGGGGAGTGTTGGGGACGGTGCTGTCGGTGTGCCATGGACCACCCAAAGCAAGGCAGAGCTCCCCACCTCTGGGCTGATAAGGGAGTGCAGGAAAGGCAATGCCCAGACATCCTCTTCACTAAAAATAGTAGCAACATTGCATACCCACATACTTGCCTGCCAGATATCCTCCCACTTCTCACCTTAAAATCTTTGCCAAGGATACTGAGGGAAACTCAAGATGTCAATGTCCATCAGGATGTGTTTGCAATGCACCAGGGCTCAGGGAATGGGGTGACCTATGCTCCGTTTTTCAGGTTTAAAGAGAAGACAGGAGTAGGTCACAGAAGCAAGAAAGAACAGTCTCTTGGGAGCCAAGTCCCCTGCATTTGGGTGACACTTAATGCATATGTGTCACTGGGGACAGCTTGAGCAGACCTCCTAGGCTCCTCGGGATGCTCTGAGGGTCACAGTAACCTGAGGTCCTCCCTCAGAAGCCCAACTGTAGGTGCTCTGTGGGAAGGAGGACACGCTGAAGGGGGAAGGAGCTCCTTCATTTGCCTGCTCGGAGCCCCTCTCCCTGCTGAACGGAGTTCTCACCTTGTCGTTCCTCCCAAACTGCAGGTGATAGAGACCAGGAAGAAGGAGGCTCGGTGCATGCTCCCTGAGGACGTGTTTGTGGAGAAACCCAGGTGAGGAGCGCACCTGGGACATGGTCCAGGATACCCAGGCAGCTGAGGAAGAAGGTGGGCGGTCTGAGGCAGGGGCGAAGGCTTCTGTGGGCCCTTCGGCCATAGGTGGACCCTATCTGTGGCCCACAGGTCCTGGGTCAAGTGTGACTGCAGTACGTACCTTGGGCCATCTTTATGTGTTGTACCATATAGGGCAGGGGTCGGCAAACTCATTAGTCAATAGAGCCAAATATAAACATACAATGATTGAAATTTCCTTTGAGAGCCAAATTTTTTAAACTTAAACTATATAGGTATCAAGGTAGCGCCCACACGTAGTATTTTGTGGAAGAGACACACTCAAGGGGCCAAAGAGCCGCATGCGGCTTGCGAGCCACAGTTTGCCAACCAGGGGTCTAGGGTATGTGATGCCACTTCTGGGAGCTTTGGCCAAGCCTATGGCGAAGGAATCCTGGAGTAGTTGTTCCAGATAAGACACTGCCATCAATCCAAGTGCCATTGTCAGACTGTAGTCTTTGGGCCAATATCCTCACCTGGGCTCCTCACTTCAGCATCAGAGGGACTCAAGGAAGAGATATTCTGAAAAAATAAGATGTCCAACAACAAGGGATGGCTTTATCAACTACGGCCCATCCACGTGACAGACGACTAGTAGCCCCTTTACACTGGTTTGGAAGTTAATGTGAACTATTCAGTGTAGAATAGATACTTGAAATAAGTCATATAACAGGAATGTGGGGTAGGGTGGGGTGGTGTGTGTGTGCATTAATGTATATAACTAAAGAATTCTGCACACTGAAGATTATCTCTGGAAGGTGGGACTCTGGGTGATTTTATTTTCATTTGCATCTCTGTCATTTTGTATAATGAATGATACCTTTATAATAAGGAAAGGCATTAGGAAATCATCCAATTACCCATGGTTCTCACTTGTGTCTTCCCTCCTTGGTCTTCCAGGCTGTCTCTGAATCTGGATGGAGTGGTGATTGAGTTTCTGTTCCGCCAGAGCAAGATCAGTGAAGTCCTAGGGGGTAGTGGCTACAACTCAGACAGGCTCTGCCTACCCTATGTCCCTCAGCTGACAGGTATGAGCTCTACTCAGACTTCCAAGCCTGCCTCTGGCTTTTATATGCCAAGCAAGGGCCTGAGTGTAAGGAACTGCAGTCACCACCCATGGCACCTTGGTTGTCACAAGAGCTGAAAGACATAGTGGAAATTGATGGTGAAATCCTCTGCATTTCCACACCTCTCCTCCTCAGTACAGGGTTCTTAGAAGGAACTAGCCCCAGGAGAGCCTGGGCTGTAGATGGGAGAGGCCCCAGTGTGACACATATGGGCTACAGAGACCCAGGTCTCTGAAACTGACGTTATGGAAAATCTTAGACAAGTCTCTTGGCATCTCTGAGTCTCAGTTTCCTTGACTGTAAAATAATAATGGTAACGATGCTTGCTGTAAGGCAGTGGTTCTTAACCTTTTTTGAGGTACCAAACCCACCAGTTTCATATGCGCATTCACCGAACCCTTCTTTAGTGATAAATAAAATATGATTTTTTTTCCAAATTCAAGACATAGGTATATGGTTTTTTAATGGTGCACAAAATAAGCCGTGCATGAACATCACCTTGCTCAAAGAACAAAACCAACAAAGTGCATGAACTCACAACAAATTACGGTATTACTTTATTCTGGCCTCCACGGCAGAGGCTTCTCCGAACCCCTGAGACCTAGGGGTTTGATAGAACCCAGGTTAAGAACCACTGCTGTAAGGGTTGGTGTGGAAGTACACGAGAGCATGAGGGCAAATGCGTGTAGTGTAGTAAATGCTCCACAAATGACAGACACTAGTGCTCTGAGCAGATGATACTTATACAAGTTGAGATGTGCTTTCTGGTCATAAGCAGCTTCTTTGTGCTCATCAATGATTTCAAAACCTTAGCCCTAAAGAGCAGAACTCAGCACTCTAAGATGGGCAGAGAAAGCCTGCAGCCTTCCGTAAAGTCCAGCTGTAGCCTCCGTGTGCACTGAGCCCTCCGAGGACTGTGGACAAGGCAAAGGCACCAGGCTTGGGAAATGGTGCCAGGGATATGATCCTGGCTCACTCCCTAAGGGCTGGGAACTCTAGCTTCTGGCTTCTCCTTTCCCAGATGAGGATCGCTTATCCAAGAGGAAGAGCATTGGAGAAACCATTTCCCTGCAGGTGGAGGTGGAATCTAGGAACAGCCCCGAGAAGGAGGAGGTGAGTGTCTCCTTCTCGATACACCATCCTGGTAAAGCCCAGAATCCCCAGGGGAGGGGACCTGCGCCTGCCTCCTATGTAGTCAAACACTCCAGGCTCCAGGCCCTTAACTTCACAACACACTTAAGGTTGCATAGAAAGTAAATTTCTCAAGGAAGTCCAATTTTTTTACTGTCATCATATATATCATAGACATTGCTATCTGGAAAAAATTATTTGTATCCACTTACTCCCTACTACACTCCCATGAGGATATCATAAAAACAGCTCTGGAGAGACTTGCTGGTTGTCATTGGCCATTCACAGTAGAGACAGACATGCTCCCATGTTGCAAATTGGAAAGGCCTAACAGGAGAGCAGAAGGTGAAAATAGCTTCCATGGTGTTTCTTCCAGATACACCCATAAAGGTGCTCTTTCAAAGGGAAGAGTGCAGCTCAGAGATAACTTCTTCCATCTCTTCTTGAAGACTGTGCATATCTAACCTCTGCATACATTAATGTGATATCTCTCCTGCCATTATTTCTTCTACCTCAGAAAATAAAGCAGATATAACAACGAGTAAGGTAGAATAAGCAATCGTAGTGGAAATATCAGATTTACTTCTCAAATGAGAAAAAATGGGGGAGGGACCGGAAGGAGGGAGAAAGCAGCCCTGAGGAAGCTGAAGTAACAACGTGCTGTGCCATGCACTTGTTTAGCGGTGACTTTTCCAGTTAAGATGGAAAGAATGGAGATGTGGGGGAATGTTCTCCATGAGTGAGCATGTGGACAGTGAGATTAGCACAGTACTTGGACAGGAACGGTTTCCGCCCTGTAGGGCCTATAATTCCTATGCTAACACATTTTGCTACTTCTACTGAATTACTAGTCAAGAAACCTGCAAAGAGTCAGGCTCACTGAATATTTGTTGAATGACTTTATCCCATACCTGCATCTCTGTCCTTTTCTATGAAAACAAGCATTTATTGGATGCCAAACAAATTAAAAAGTGTGCACCTCAATGAATTTTCACAAAAGGAATGTACCCGTGTAGTCAGGGAACAGAACAGTGTCGTTGCCCAAGAGCCCCACCTCTGCACCCCACCCCGACCCCAGCCAAGGGAGTCACTAGCCTGACTCATGTCATTTCTTGAACTTGTCAATGAGGTCATTCACTCCTGTCTGTTTTTTTCACTTAATATTGATATTGTATTTAACAGTGAAAGAATATGAGTAAGTCATGGGTCTTGCTTCAAAGAGCTTATAGTCTAGTGGGGAATTCCCAGAGTTTAGTCCAGACTCCTTTGTTATTTTCCGCCTCTGTCTGAAGGCCACACACCACGGAGCACCCTCCTTTGTGCTTTATTATTCTCCAGCCCCTTTAATAGGCTCTCCGGAGGACTGAGGTCCTGGGACTCGGGTCCCCGGTCCAACCTCAGCATTTCTTACCTTTATTTAAAACTTGAATCACCTCACTGGATAATGTAATATTGTAAGTCCTCAAAAATGTTATTCAGTTCTCAAAATCTACTTTTGAGATTATATTTGCTTGAAATATTTTCTCTTAGGTCGCTGAAGATGTTTTTTTTTAAAACTATAGTGTTTTCCTCCCACCAGGCTTAATGGGACAAGCCAGGGGAGGAACGGTGAGTTCTTTTAGGTGAGACTCTGATGAGGAATTAGCCTCCCCACCCCCATCTCATTACTCCTGGGATCTTCCAGAGACCTGGTGAGAAGTGGGTGTCCTGGGGAAGTTTCTGCCCACTGGCTCATTCTTCTGAGAAGTGGGCTGCCAGATAACTGAGGAAGCCAAGGCTGCCCCCTGCCCCCCTTCCCCTGCTTGACCTATCTGAAAACTTGTTCCCTCTCCCTCAGCGGGTGCCAGCCGAGGAAATCACCTATGAGACACTAAAGAAGGCCATTGGTAAGCGGGAAGTCCCCAAGGACTCGGGTTGGAGGGAAGGGCAGGGCTGGGTCCTGGCTGCAGGTGGGTGTGTGTCACCCTGTCTGCTGCCCTCTGGAGGGCAAGTCAGCATGGACATAAGGGCAGAGGTTGGTGGCTTTCTCTGAACTCATCTCAACTACCAAAGTTGTAATCAAAATTCGTGCTCTCTGGATGGGATCAGCAGTGTTGCCCCATGTATCTTAGGTCCAGCAATTCTTTTGCTACTGACAGCTGCCTTTAAAAGTAGTCCACTGAGGGTTAGAGCCAGTCTGGTAAAAACTTATTGTGTATAATTGTGTATTTGTGTATAATTGCGTCAAACCTTTTTTTGACTATCTTTTGCTAGAATATGATACAAAAGAACAAGTTGACCAATGGAAGCTATTAAAGACAAATCATTAGTTATTTAATAATGGCAATCGATTTTAAAATGCAGTATTACGTCTTCTGTCTAAATTATTGGTCAATGGAGTATTCCAAATGATAGGATTTTTCTGATGCTGATGACTAATTATGTCTTCATATGTCAAACCCTTTTATTTTCTTTTTAATTTGAGAGGGAAAGAGAGAAACATCGATTTGTTGTTCTACTTACTTATGCATTCATTGGTTGATCTTGCATGTGCCCTGACTAGGGATCAAACCTGCAACCTTGGTGTATCGGGACGATGCTCTAACCAACTGCACTACCGGGCCAGAGCCCAAAAGCCAAAGCTTTTTTATTTTGTTGTCATTGATGGTACTCTTTCAGAACATATGCAGTCTCTACCTTCTTAAACAGAGAATGATGGACATATTTGAGGACCCTCCCCATTTTTTGCTAACTCATTTTGGATACCAAGAGGAATATGTGGAAGCCTAACTGGCCTCATGCTGCTCTGCCATGGGGGTTCTACACTGGCTTTTGTGAGCTCTCTGGCTTTTTCACTGATGATGCCCCATTTCAATCCCCACCCCCACCCACCAGAGTACTTCTTGTCCCAGGAACTTCTGGTTAGGGGTCTTGGTGGCAGTTTAGCTAGGTGGGGCTTTAAAAGCCCAGCTTAAGGATCCATTAAACCGGGTCTCAAATCCTCACACAAAGAAGGAGGCTGAGTCCTCAGACAGAATCAGGAAAATGTCTAGCCCTTCTGGGGCCAAGGAATGGTACCACAGCCTCCATGCCACCGCTCCTGCCCATCAGCAGACAGTAGAGCCCAAGCTGTGGTTGCAGCCAGAGCTCCCTGGACCCCGCCCACCCTGTCCGTGCCCTCTCCAGCCGTCCTCCCCCCCCCCCCCCCCGCCACCACCCCACAGAAGCGGGGCGGAACCTGAGGGCCAGCTTACACTGTGCTGCAGTGGACAGTGTGGCAGTTGAGGAGCAAGAGCGTGAGCGGCGGCGGCAGGTGGTGGAGAAGTTCCAGAAGGCGCCCTTCGAGGAGATTGCAGCACACTGCGGGGCCCGGGTGAGTGATACCCAACCAGGTGAGGCCTCGGGGGCCCAACAGACACTGCACTTGGTCCAGGACAGGACTGAGTTTCTAGAAGAACTTGGTGCTTTTGTCACCCAGAAATTAGGGTTCAGATGCCAACAATGCCCTGGCCTTACATTGTTTCCCCATGAACCCAAAGACGTGGCTGCCAGTTGTATGGGCCTCCACCCCTCACCCTTTTCATAGGAGAAGTCCTGACCTCAGGAGCTCCTGTATCAAACAGACAGATGATAATGATTATTATCATAACAGCAAGTACGTAAATATTACTCACTGTGCGCCAAAACAGCTTACATTAGCTTATGTCATTCCGGTGACTACTCAGCGAGATTGGTGGTGCCCTTGCTGCTGTCACGTGGCAGAGTGATGGGGGAGAAGCCATGCAGAGGAAGGGTGGCCAGTGTTTGCAGCAGGACCCAGTCCCAGGCAGGGGCGGGGGTCGGGACAGCCAGCCCTGGAAAGAGAGCTGAGAGAGAGGGCCCCAGACTGGCAGAAGCAAGGACTTGTGTCTGTACTTAAAGGAAGAGTACAAACATTTCTTGAAGTTGATTTTATATGCCAGGATTTGTTGGTCACAGTGTTCATCTTGGTAACACTGAATTATAATTGTAAACATCTAGAATTGAAAGCTAATTCATAATATATTGCACTTTTTTCTATCAAAAGACATGTAATAGTCTTTCCTGTTATATAATATATATTTCCAATATACATACTTATATATTTCAGATATAATAATTATATCTAATAATATAGAAATATGTATAATATATTATAGATTTTAGGGGCCTATATGATCCTAACTTCTCGTCCCCTCTCAAAGGGTGCATGCTCTTGTTTCACGAGCTCGGAGTTGAGGCCCAGTTACGGAACACGTGCACAACTCCCTCTCTGTGCATGGCCTTAGCTGGAGCCAGAAAGGACCACAGCGGGCATCTCCCCTAGCCCACCAGTTTTGCACAGTTGCTTCTGTGGAGTTAAGGAAAGCGCTGAAACCAGCTCTGAGCCACCTGACTCCATGCCCGGCAGTGCCCTCCCAGCCCACTTGGAGGAGCTAAGAACTGCCTGTTAGAGTCCTGCTAGTGTTCCTGGTCCCCGTGCTTTCCCCAGCAGGCCCTCACTTGATGGCTCTGCCTGACCTGACCCCACAGCCAGGGTCCACAGACACATGCTAGCAACGAGATCCCACTGTTCCCTTCCTGAGGCTACACTGCCCCCACTTCCAGTGCGCACTCTGGATGGGGGCTGGTGACAGTCGGCAGAGCTGCAGGGAGCCCCTGCTCACTCTCCCTCTGTTTGTGTCTAGGCCTCGCTGCTACAGAGCAGACTCAATCAGATCTTTGAAATCACCATCCGGTAAGTGGCAGCCCTGGCCAGGGGTCCCTCCCTCCGTGGCCCAGCGTTGGGCCCCCTCCTCCTTAGTCCTCCTCTCACACCTGTCTGCAGTCCTCCCTCTCCCCAGCCTCTGTCTCCAGTCCTGGAGTCAGCCACCAACTCTCCCCAGAAAAGGAAATCGGGACTAGAAAGGGAAAGGAACAGTTCAGTGAACCCTGCAAAAGAGCCAGGGGCCCTTGTTTCCCAGGCTGACACTTTACTTTCTAAAGCAGCAATGTCACTATAGAGCCTGCCACAGAGCTGTAGATTCTAGAACAACTTGAAACTTGGGAACACATGGAGTGACAACTGCTCTGGTCCCTACTCAAAGGGACTCACAAATCAGCTGCTCCATTTGGTTGCATGGGGTGGGGACCCTCCTCACTTTCTCCTCCATGCATTCCCGCCCCAGGCCCCCTCCAAGCCCATCAGGAACCATCACTGCAGCCTATGGCCAGCCTCAGAACCACTCCATCCCTGTCTACGAGATGAAGTTTCCGGACCTGTGTGTATACTGAGTCCCGAGAGCTGGAGCTCCCAGAGGAGTGAGATCTGAGGGAGGGCTCGACCTCACCCGACCCCTACTACCTGCAAATCAAACTGGGATCTTGGAAAAGGTCTCCTTGGATGGCAGCACCTTCCCAGTTAAACAAGGTGGAGCCCCAGGCCTGTCCACTTCCCCCTGGTGTTCCCTGAGGACATTACCATGTTCCCCTCCAGGGCCAATAAGCCTCTCACCTACCCTTTAGTCTCCCCCTTTGTGTCAGTGAGGGGCCAAGAGTCGTGGGGCTCTGTGTGGTATAGCTGGTAAAACTTTTATGTGTGGGGGCGGGCGGGGGCTCAGCTGCCATCCCCCAGGAGGGAACTAGATGGAGACAGCTGGTCACAGGAAGGCCTGCTGTGAGCGCTGGGTGATGGTGTATGGGAGGGGCAGCCCCTCCCTTCGGTCCGCAGGCCCTGAGTCTCCTGTGTCACTCCCAATCTCCTTGCCAGCTGTCTTTTTGTGATTCTGTTATTAATTAATGTTGCGCCCTTATAACGGGCTGGGGCAGCGACACCACTGGCTCTGCCCAGGCTGGGCCCCCCTCCCCGAGGGGAGCACTGGGCAGAGGTGGGGAGGTCCCTCTGTAGCATCGCCTCACCTCCTCTGTTCAGAGCCAGCTTGCTCTGCCCTCCCAGGGTTCTCGCCCCACTAGAAGTTTCTCTGAATGGAGCTCTGTCTTTGATGCCCTTCTGCCTGAGGAGCCCTATGTGTTTCTACAGTCTCTGAGTTGAAGGAGGGCAGAACCAGATAATCTGGTTCTAGATGACTCAAAAGAGGAGCAACTGCAGGGCCCCAGGCCTACCAACCTCACCTCTAATGGTCACCTTCTATGAAAGGCTCCTGGCTCCGCTGGCCAGGGTGGGGGAGCGGTCCAGGAAGGGTGGTCGGGGGGGTCAAAGCACATTGGTACTCAAGGACGTCAGAAGTCAATCCTTTGGATGTTTCATTTGAGGAAAGAAGGATCCAACACCTGATACTGGAATGATATATTTTTGGACAAAGTCTGGACCTCAGTGCCCACTGGCCAAGCTTGAGGCCTGGGGAGAGCAGCAGAGGCCCCTGGGAGTTCTGCATTGCTCCTGTCTGTGTGTCAGGAGGAGCCAGGAGGCTGTTAGCTGTGCACCCTGCTTCCCCTTTCTCATCCCCTCCAGGGGCCTTTGTGCTTCCAGAGCCGCCTCAGACAGGAGCTAACCTGGGCCTCCTGTGACAGGCCCCAAATTCCCAAAATAGTTCTCTTCCAGTGAAACTCCCCATAACTTTTCTGATCTGATATAACTCGCAGTAAGGTGTGAATGGCCAAATAATTCTTCCCTGGGGAGTATTTTTAAAAAGAGGGAAATTGAATATATTTCTTGACCCCAAAATAATCCCTTGTAGGGTACAATTTTAGGCACAGGGTGGGTGGGGTCAGAAGCAGGCTGTTTCTGCTAAGAGGATGGCAGTGTTTTCGGACCCCCTTGGGTCCCACCCCTGTAGGACCCTGCACAGATGCAAAGTGAGAGCCTGATGATTAGGGCAGACAGGCGTATTTCTCAAATCAGAACCTTAACGCCCAAGTGCAGTCATCTCTTTGGCAGGGGCATTCTGACCCTTGTTCTTGTAGTTTTTCCCCCTTGCTTGCTGCCTCTGTGCTACAAACCTGAAGCTTCCAGATGGCCCGCATGATTCTAGGGCCTGGGGGCCCGGCTTCTGCTCCACTCGTGGCTTTTAGCTAATGCTGAACCCACCTTTCCAAGCATGAACTGAGATGTCTCCTTATTTTAATGTCTCTTTATTAAGAAACCACATTTCAAATAAGTTGAAACAAACTTGAAGGCAAATAGCCTTGGGAAGAAACTTCACAGGAAATCTAAATCTTGAGCCACAAACATCTTTCCTCACAGATCTTCCTACCTGAATCTCCTCCTTGGCTTTGATGAGAAATCCTGTTGCTTTTCTGCACCTACTTGACTTTACGGTCCCCCCCATGGCAACTGCACTCTGAGTACTGCCCTGGGGACTCTGGTTCTGGGGTGTGGGAGGCATGGCCCCGGGGCCTCTTTCATGAGCCAGCACTAGGACCTGAGAGCTGCAGGCCACGCAGGTGTCTCCCCCCGGCCCTCACCAGGGAGCAGCGTGCAGACAGGCGGGATCCCCATTCTGCTCTTCTCTCTCCCCTGCCCCGGCTGTCTTCCTTTTCACCAATGCTGCAGGGCAAGGCTGTGTTTCTCTTGGAGAACTGGCTGGGTTTTTTGGTTTTTGAGGGTCCTCTTCCCGGTTTCAATTTAAACTTACACTCAGTAGAATATTAGGTTTTCTGCTGACAGGAGGTAGAACTTAGATTCTGGCCAAGAATCAGAAAGTTTAAGGTGAGTGTTAACTCAAACAGACAATTAAATGATAAGTTAAGCAGTCTTCTTCACCACCGTCCCCCCCACCCCTCCACAGCCCTGGGAACAGATGCAAAGCAGAGTGTTGTAGGTGCCCAGGCCCTTGGCCTAGCGCCTGTCACTGCTTCCTGCCTTCCGAGCCCCCTTGTTTATGTCTGTCTTGTCACTGCCCTTTACCAGCCTTCCCTGTTGTGATTTTGAGCCAGCAAGCCCGTGCAGACCAGCCACTGAGGACTCTTGCTTCATGGGCCAGGGGTAGGTTTGGTTAGCACTGCTGACAGAACTTTATAGGCATGAATGTATTGAGATTTAGAAGTTCTGTTCATGTGCTTGAGTCATGTTTGTGCATAAGAAGCAGGTCAGAAGAAAGCTGAAGTGTCTTCCTAGAGGCTTCTGTTTTTCTGGTAGTGGGGTCCCCAGTGCCCTGGGCCTGTTTCTGATGTCCTCTCTCTATAAAGTAGAAATAAGTGAATTCTTAAATAAGTGACTCTTAAATGCCTCCTCTCCAGAGAAGGAACCCAAGCAGTGCAGAAGAAGAACTAGAAAAATCCTCAGATACCCTCCTCTGTCCAGCCCGCCACCTTGTACACAAGTATAAATGGGTAAGCGTGCAGAGGTGGGGCTTGGCTGACTCAAGTGCTTGAAGAAGCATGAGGGCCACACACACCCTGCCCTTTGCCCTGGATGCTCTGAGTCCCAGAGAACATGTTTCAACTGGCTTAAGAATTAGAACAGCCTTGGGGTACCTTTAAATGGCTCAAAGGCCAGACCTATTTCATTGTCCCTAGTCTTTCCTACCTGCGACCTGCATAGTGTCATTGAGAAGTGAGGCTGTTTCTTCATGACCTGGCTGAGGGTGGGTGAGCCCATGTGCGTGCATGTGTGTAATGTAATCCCCAGCTGATAATATATGTATATAATAGCTGATGAATTTAAACAGGAGTGCAGAATTAGTGCCTGTGGCAGTTTTCTGTATTTTAAACTCATTGAGTCAAATTAGTTTTAAGGAAAGAAAAAGGAATTGGGGGGAGGGGGGCATGTAGGGAGGACTCTTAGCAAGATCATTCCTTAGGACTATTAGTCGTGATTTCTCAAAGAGCCTTTATGATGCCATTTTCAAATAAATGTTAATATTGTCACCACATACTTGTCTATTTGATTTCTTTAAAGTAAATGGTTTTTTGAGATGCAAACAGAATCTCAAAATACCAACATTAAGCACTGACATTTAGCCACCCCCACCTGCCATTACTTTACTTGCCTCAAAAGGAAGAATAGGGGGAAGGGTGCCCCAGGATATGAACACGAGGCCCAGGATTCCCAGCATGGGAGCATTCTCTGATGGGAAAATGTGGGCCATTTCTTCATTAAAGTAGGGAAGACTTTTCTTAGGAATTTGGCTTTCTGATTCCTCTTATATCAGGGCATTCCACAAAATAAGATGTGTAAGTGCCATACACAAATGTTTCCCAGCCACTGGTATGTCTAATGCAGTTGACATGTATGTGTACATCTCTATGTGTATGTGTAAGTATCTGTGAGTCTCTTGTGAATTGGAAATGTGTGTGGTTGCAAACCTGTGGCCCCAGCATTGTGAAAACTTCATGGGGATATATCAAAGAAACCCAGCCCATAGCCTCTGCCCTAGTAGAAATTAGGTTTCCCTGAGGAGAGCACAATATATAGAGCAAGAAAGTTGTCATGCGAGCCAGGCTGCATGCCCTCCCCTGAGGAGAGGCTGACTACAGAAACACTGAACATGAGTAGGTATGACTAGGAGAGCTCAGTTTTCCCAGTGGGAGTGGACTTGAGCCTGGGCTCATGTTGAAAAAAGGGGTAACATTCAAAATGGCGGGGAAAGGTGGGGAATTCCAGGAGGAGGGTGAAGGATGAGAGAAGAGAGAGATCAGTAGATGGGAACATGGGAAGTGGGGTTCAATAAGAAGTGTGAACTTCACTGACAAGGGCCCAGCACACCATATCCTGTAGTTTGGAATTAATGGAAAATAGAGGTGGGGTGACTTTTAGCTTTTGAGTCAAGGAATGTGGGAAAAGCAAGATTTTGTGTGCATTATTATGAAGTATTTATCTGATGGGTTGGGAGGAGAGCAACTGGAGGTCAGTTGGTTAAGAAGCTGTTATAATAGCAGAGGTCTGAGCAAGTAGCACTGAGGATGATGAAAGGGGCTTAGGCTAGGCAACATCAGGAGGAGAGAAGTGGGCATAGGTGGGGGAAAAGACAGAGCCCCCAAAGCTTGAGCCAATGGGAAGAAGTTCTTGGACTGGAAGAAGTATCCACGTATATTGTGTTGTATTTACAGTATACAGACGTATCTCTGTGGGTGAGACCATGTTTTTGAGAATGTTTGCATTTGGGAGTGCAGTTGCATTTGAACTGATACCAACCATCAGCACTCACACTTAGCCTCTCAGTGGTAAAAAGATAAACCCATTTTTAAAAATCAATCCACACAACAGCCCTGACATAAGGAAGGGAAGAGGAATTAAAATTTTGAGAAGTCCAGAGACTTGCATAAGGTCACACAGCAAGCTAGCTCCAGCGGGACATTACCAGTTTCCCACCTCACAGCCCATAGAGCCCTTTCAGTTGCAGTTGAGCTTCATCAGTGTCCGGTTGGCTCTCAGAATTAGACAGGTGCCAGGTGACTCTTGTAGGGATCCTGCCATTTGATGCCTCTTCTAACTGAGTAGTCTTTTCCCACCCAACCCACGGTGGCAAATGTAGCCACCCTGAGCCATTACCTAAATTATTTGGCCCCTTAAAGACCCATTTATTGAGAGGATTGGGAAATATATTTCCGTTCCATTCTCACTCTGTCTTATAAAATCTATTTCCTCTTGGTCATAGGGAAACTATTATGTCTCTCCTCCACTATGTGCTGCTATTTGATGAGTATGTGTTTCTATTTCATTCACCCAGTCAATATTCAAAGTCACAGGCAGATATGCAACTTGAAAGGTTTATTTCCTAACTACAGATAGCTTGAACGGGCTGAGTATCTGCCGCTCCCACCGCCTGAGCGAGTAGCCCACCCACACTGGGAGGTGGAGGGCGCTTTGGAGTCGACTTTCAAGGGAAAGAAGCCCCTGGCCTCGCTGAGCCCTCACTGGCCCTTCTTGTGGGCGTTCTTCGTGATGGCGTTTTTGAACAGCGTCACCAGGGGCATCTGGCTCTTCTCCGATGTCATGAAGCCGCCATAACGCTTGTCCTTGGGAGGGCTGCCCCAGCGGAAGTGCTCGATCTTATAGGGCCCCTCGTCCTTCTTGGCCGCCGGCTCGACCCCAGCCTCCACCACCAGGCTGTCCTCCAGGTAGGCCCGGCCCTCGGAGCCGGCCGCCGGCTCCCTCTTGAACTCGAGGGGTAAGGCCTCAGCCGACTCGTCCTCGGCGCCGTTGGGGTACACCTTCACCGGGCGTCGCTTCTTGCCCACCGGCTTGCCCCAGCGGAAGTGCTCCATGGAGTAGGAGCGCTTGCCCTCGCGCGGGCCCGGCTCGGGGCCATCGCCGCGGAGCCCAAGGCCGCCGCTTTCGCCAGCAACCACCACCTCCGCCTCGCGCTTCTGGCCCGCGCCTCCCCACCTGCTGCCGTTCCGGCGGCCGAAGCGGTCCCAGCGGAAGTGGCCCATGACGTATTTCCGGGGGTTCTCGGTCAGCGGCTGCTCCTCGCCGTTGCCCGGGAACACGGGCATCTCGGCGGAGAGGTCGGGCTTGCAGGCCCGGATGCAGGCCTGCAGGTGACAGAGCGCGCGGTGAGCCTACGCCCTGCGACTTCGCCACCGCGTGGCCGGCCCGCGCTGCTTCTGCGCCCTCCGCACGTGCCGGCCTCCTAGCTGCAGTGGCCTCCCTGCCCAGGCCGTCGGCCCACACCGTCCCCTTGGCACCCGCGGCCATCAGAGGTGTAGAGTGGGCCTCGTCTCTTTTGTCCCCTGTACACCTTAGTAGTTCTGCCCAGTAACTACAACAAACACCCCATTCCCCTTGGTGGTTTACTTGTCCCATAGCTTTTATGAGCAGGGTAAACATCTTACCGGTATATGCTTTGTATGTAGGACTTAATCAGTCAATGGCAGATGGATGGCAGCTGTTGCTCTTAATATATATTGAATAAATAAATACGGTTCAATACGAGTCTGCGTGGAGCATTGGGCTCAAATTAAGGGGAGAATATCCCCTGTATTTTCAATAATGCCTCAACCTTACCCTAGTGATCTGCAAACCTACCTCATGTGCTACACCAGCCATCGCCTCCTGCCATGCCTCAAAACTTTCCCACACCCATCTGGCACTTTCTCTGGTTCTCTCAAGTCTTCTGAACTGATCCTGTGCTCTCCCCAGTCAGTGAACTTCCCGGTCACTTCATTCTGATTGGAGGGAGGGGTAGAAAGCCAGGAGTACTTCCATTGCATGGTATTGGGCAGATGAAATATATTATGCTCATATTGTTAAGGATGGCGCTGCCCACGTGCAAGTTTTAAGAGTGAGCTTTTCCCCATACCCTTGACTGATTGGATGATTTGGGGTGGTGCACTCTCATGAGGAATCCCATTATGCCTCAGATGAGTGACTTTGTACCAGAGACTTCGTGTTTATAGATTGGATTAAAGGTTTTGAATCTAAGCTATAAAGTGGGGCAGGCCAGGAGCTTACTCTCTCTCCGTTCCTGAGGTTTGTATCAGAGAGAAGAGCAGATGAAGGCCACGTGGAGGCCAGGAGAAGCAGCCAAGATGGTGGAGTGCTGAGGAAGAAGCCAGTTTGAGCAGAGTTTGTGCTAGAGAAGGAGATGGGGAACAGAAGTGATTAAGTCTGGTGAGCTAGAAACCTTTGATTCTAGGAAACTCAGATAAGTCAGTAGCTTTGTGAGCACTGAATGAGTGGGTTTTGGAGCCCAGTGTGTGTTTTTGCTTGCCCGCCGGGTGCAAGCTAGAATTAAAGCTGATGGCTCACCAGTTCTTGGCTACGTTGTTTCATTACCGACTGTTCGAATCCAATGTGAACCTGCACTGGCCAGGCGGCTGTGATGGTGGCACTGGCTACTGACTTTACACATGGGTCATGGTGGAGCCCGAGTCTCTGCTTTCTCTAACTAGACAAGTTCACTGCGGTACTCATTTGCTTGGGAAAATGACCTATATCCTGCAGCCTTGAGTTTTCAGTTACTTAGCAGCTCCACCCACTCTGCTGAGTTGGGAATTTCATGCTCCAAGGATCTGGAATTATAACACTACAGAATATTAATGGGAAAATAAAGAAGATCTCATACTCTTCTCCCCTGAACACATGAAACAGGAGGCTCAGATGGGTGAAAGTTTCTTGACAAAGTTCTACAGCTCACTGGTGACAGAACTGGGACTAGAACCTATGGATTCTGACCATGACCAGTGCTCCTGCTCTAGTGAGCTCTATGCAAGAGACGCTGTGCAGTGGGTATCACTAATCATAAGTCTCTTGGGTCTCTCTGAACTAAAAGCCTCAGAATTCCCTGGGCTCTTTGTTTCTATTTTATATTCTACAGGCAACCTGCTCTGTGTTCTCAAGAAAGTCTCTCTCTTACCTTAACTCATCCTCTCCATTGACAAAACACACATAATGTAATGAATGATATGCATTCCATCCTCACCAGGTAGATGCTGGCAGCAGGATGGAACTCAGTCACTGACACCAGCAGTGTGTCTTTTAGTCCTTGGCTTCCTATAATTTCTCGTTTATGCCTTCCAACACACACAACACACACACATACACACACACACACACACACACACACTGTGGTAATCTGGAGAGAACTCCAGCCTGGCACAAAGGACCTTTAGATGCTTCTGGAAAGGCTGTAGAAGGTCGGTCTTCCAGAAGCATGAGACATTTGACACCAGTTGGAAGAAAATGGCACCTGGGTTTTCCTCCTCCCTCTGAAGATGATTTGCAGTACTACCTAGCTGGCTTTGTAGCTGGTAGCAAATAGAAAGAGAAGAAAAATGGAATGAAATGGCAAATGACAGGAGGTTATTTTTAAGTGAATAATTTGGGAACTGAAAGATTGAAAATGTAAGCTCAACTGAAGAGCAATTATTGTCGTTATTAATATTAGTATAATTTTACTGGCATCATCTCTAAAAAGCTTAAATGGAATGGGGTCTTCATAGAAGACAGTAAATAAAGATAATTGAGCAGAAATTGTGGACCAGACCCATTTCCCCGAAGCTGCTTCCTCCCTATCTTGGTCCAGTGCTGACTTCCCCTTGGGGTTCTGTTCCTGTCCTGGGTTGAGTTACCCATATCTCTGGGAATGAATTTTCCCTTGCGCATAGCACTTTCTCTTGTGCTGTCCTAGCCCCAACCCCAGTTCCATCTAATGCCCAAACCAAGATGACAGCTGTGGCCCACATACCAACAAGTTACTTTCCGTGGTGAGGTCCTGACATTGACTGCTCTCCAGACACCAGCCACGCACTTCCATGGTGGCCTGAAGCAGCAAGGCAAGCAGTAGGGCCCCTGAGCGGCTGCAGCACAATCTAGGCATCTTCCAGGCAGGCTGTCTCTTCAGAGGAACCCTGCGAGGAGCAGAACAATGTTGGCCACTCACCAGGAAGGACCGGGAGCCAACACTAACAACACAATGACTTGTGGAGCTCAAGGCTTTTTGAGGACAAGAGCAATTCAAGAAGGTTGGTGTGCAGAGTGATGGTGTGAGTTGTGCTTGAGAGGAGGGGTATAAGACCTGGGAAAAGCACATGCAATTTCTCCTTTATCTTCTATTAAAAATCAAACCCCAAAGAAGGTTAGGGCTAGAAGCTATTTTAGGTCTTATTTGAGAGATAGAAAACTGAGGCCCAGAGAGAGAGTCAATAACTTGGGTGTTCATGACAAGTTAGGTCTAAGTTCTGTTTCTAGCACAAAGCTCTCCTATTTCACCACCTTTATGAAGCTATAGTTCTAACACTCCAGATTCAAGGAGTAAGATGGGAAAGATAAGAACTCTGAAATTCCTCAAGGTGGTGTCTCCCCCTCCTTCCCCACCAAGGTCCTACCATTCCTCAGAAACTCTATTTCCTGTGAATAGTAGGTTTTCATAAAGGCAAATAAAATCTCTGGCCAATTTAGCCAAAATCTCAGTCAACCAATTTGCTGTCCTATATACAAATCACTCAAGTGGCCACTATTTCCCAGACCCCTGCGACTTTGGAGAGATTTGTTTTTTATAGCGACCCCCATTCTTTGAAAAGTGAGTCATCTTCTGAACACATTACATGTCAGACCTCTTGATCTCCGATTCTCTCAGATATAGTCTGAAACAGCTGGACTCAAAAATGCTGTAGATGTAGAAAGGAAAGACATGATGGATACATGGAAGAGAAGGGAATGACCTTCCATTGTGAACACCTACCAAAGACACTGTCAAGTCCCTCTCTGCAGATACTGAGGTGCACGATAATGCCTTTTGCTCTGTGCCCAGCTCTCTAGCTCACATGCCGCCAAGCCCCTCCCTGCCCAGGCTGGCCCCCTGATGTGGCCCCAAGTTCTGTGATCAGCTTTCCACCAACCCCATGATCATTTTATATTTCAGAAGATCTTCTCAACCAGCTGTTAGGAAGAAACCTAATTAGATGAGAAAAGGAATTCACATTAAGGTAAGGATGACTATTTGTTGCTCTTAACGGGCATTTGTATTTTAAGGTGTTTGCTAAAAGGAACCTCTCATTTGTGGAGGTGTGGGCCAAACTTTTTTTTTATAGGGAAGGTTTGGGAAGCGAAAGTTCTCTCTGGCTTTCATTGTCTACTTCGGGAAGCCACTTCCTTCTCTCTGCCCCTCCCGTACTTATTTCCCCCAAAGCGAACCACCTCAGGGCTACTTCTGAATGTTGTCAGAGCAGCCATTAGATGGCACTGGCAGCCAGTGAGCCAGCCCACCAGCGTCCCAAGCACCTGGGAGAGCGTTAGTCAACTTAATGCCCAGTTGTGACCAGGCACAGGCTGCTCCTGTTGTGGCTTTTTTTTTTTAATTATTTTATTTTATTTTATTTTATTCATTTTAGAGAGGAGACACAGAGTGAGAGAGAGAGAGAGAGAAAGAGAGAAAGGGGGGAGGAGCTGGAAGCTCAACTCCCATATATGCCTTGACCAGACCAGTGCAGGGTTTTGAACTGGCGACCTCAGTGTTCCCAGGTCGACGCTTTATCCACTGCGCCACCACAGGTCAGGCCCTGTTGTGGCTTTTTGACACTCCAGTTCAATTATGAAGCCTGAACTTGGTGGACAGTGCAGTTCATACTATAGCTCTGAGACCACACAGCACACGTGGGTCAGGAGAATGTCCAGATTTACACCAGGAGCAGAAAAATGATTACCATGTATCACCATGGCCAGTGTAAAATAACGTTAACATATTCATACAGAAAGGAGTAAAATCATACAGCTCTGCTGCTTCCCTCAACTGTATTTCAGTTCTCCTCAGAACTGGCAATTCAGTAGTGATTTGCATTTTCTAAAATCCTACCTCAAGATTTAAGCCTCCCCCGCCCCCAAGAGCAGCACATCCTTACCTTCCGCCAGGGTGGGTGCTCTCACTTCCCACCCTCTCAGAGCTCTGCTCTACTGCTAAAACTTTAGTGTTTCCCAAAAACAATTGTTTTCTTTTTGCTTGTGTGTAGTCTTTCGTTTTCTACTATGGATAAATATTGCCTTGTGCCATTTTTTAAAAAACAACATAGTAATGGGGAGATGTCAAATATTGTGCTTCTTGTATGTGGGGAGAGTGTTTTAAAAGCCCTGGGGGGGGGGGGATAAAAATCTGTACTTTGTTAGTCTTGACATTGGCTTTCTACTAGAACTGCATTTGTTAGAACTTCATATGTGTAGGCAAATCCTCTGAGAAAAACAAAAATATTTGGTGTTTGCTCTAAAATTGCACCATGGCCATGACTTTCTGTATAGATTAGAGTGGCCAAGGTGCGCAGTTTTGTCCCTGCACCAAGACACACACGCATCGAGTCCTAAAACAGAAGTGTCAGAGGATCATTAAGTCATTAAATAAACCATAATCCGAAAATATCTTAACAATTGATAAAACAAATACACACCTTTACTTTCCTTGCTCCTTTTAGCCATTCTGTAAGAACCGCCACCTCCCCGTTGAGACACCTAGAATTTGAGGGGTCGAGATGCCCTGCAGACCCTCCCTTCTACACTGGCAACCGCCTTTGCCTGAGCCTCCATCAGCTCGGACGGCTGCTTCTGCCCGGCTATCTAGGGTCTGCGCGTCCGGAGGTCCACTCTGCGGTCTCACTGGGAACAGGCAGGGTGGTTCAGGACCTCGGACAGTTCCGACCTGGTCCACCTCTTTTAAACTCAGTTGGGTCTTAGAGAGGAGACCGAGTCGTTATCACAGCTCAGCCTCATCGGATGCGCTAAGGTGGGCGGTGAAACGAGGATTCAGGGGTCTGAATCCAAAAAAAGTCTGAAATGCAGCGGGTATGTTGTAAAGTTTAGCCTTTTCTCTCCTCCCGTTTCCAACGTTAATTTGCGCTAGAGTATGCGTAGTATCTTTCAAGTGACATCTACCCAGAAAATTAGGAGAAAGAGGTGCCCTAAGAGCGGGCTCTCCCGAGCTCTGCCAGGAGGCGGCAGGGGTTTCAGGAATTCTAGCAACCCCGGTCCCTGGGGGAGACGTGGCCGCCAGCTCCTAGAAGGAACCGCTCAGGGTCGCAGCCGATCGCCCAGTCTGGTATGCCCTCGCCGCTCCGCAGCCGGCGGCTTCCCACGCTGTCCATACACAAAGTTTTCAAAGAACCCAGGACCGCGGGCGAGAGCATCCCCAGTTCCCAGGGCCGGGAGTCCCGGGGTAAGAGTGAGGCTCCGCGCGCTGCGCCCTTACCTGTCGCGGAGAGGCTGCTCTCGGGGCAACTCCCGCTGTGCCTGAGTGAGGATGCTCGTTGGCCTCTCCGGTGGGTCACGTTTCTCCCGTTCTTTCTCCTCTTCCCCGCCTGGTCCCGGTCTCTCTCCTCGGCCCTTTTATACGTACAAGTTCACCGGAGTGGGCGCTAGGTGGAACTTCCCGGCAGGGCAGCATAACAAGCAACTCCCCGTCCATGGAAAGGGGGGCCATGGGAAGGGAGGGGAGTTTCCAGGTAGGGGCTGAGCGCAGGGGCTGACGTGCGGGAAAAGGGGTTGTCTCTCTGCCCCCCGGAGACCCGGAATTAACACCGGCCCACAGAAGGACGCACCTGGTGGAGGTCAGGAAGGAATTTAATTAAGGACGGAGTTGGGTCTCCAGTTGGGATGAGCAGGCGGCTTAGCACCCGGGTGTGGGGCGGGCCTGGCGTGCCCGCTGAGGTCGATGAGGAGCTGGCGAAGTTACTTGTGTGCGTACGTGGGCTGGCATCTGCCTCATTGGCATTTGCAGGTTAATATCAGGCAAAGAGGACGTCAGTAATACCTCAGATTTCCACCAGCACTTGGGAACTGATTTGAAGATACCACCGAGAATCCCAATCCTTTTGTTCTAGGTTGGAGGGTGGCAGTGGGGGACAGAGAAGGTCCGGAGGCACTTATCTGAGGTACAGGACAGGTTGCCTTCTTCTAGAGTGAAAGTAAGTTGCACTGTCCCCCCACACTACCTGAGGCCTGCTCCCCAAGGACGTAGCCCAGGGCAGCCTCCGCCTGTTCCCCACACCCCAGGGAGAAGATGCTGTTAATCTTAGACCTAAATGCATGGGGAATGCTCTTTTAAGAGCAGCCAAAGTACTTTCCTTGTGCCCCCGGAGACCTCCCTGTAGCCAAGAGCTGACAGAGTGGTCTGGGGACTCTCAGTCTCCTCCAAGCCTGGCCTTGGCATTCTGACTTGGCTCTAGTCCCAAATGTTAGGTCAAGGGGAAGAAGATAGTACCCAAACCTGCAGTGGACGAGACTCTGCCTTAACTTGGAGTAAAGAAGCAAAAGCAAATTGTGAAGAGTTATTGGGGTAGGAGGGGGTGTTGAAAGTAAACTGAACTTGAAATCAGTGGGGCTTGTTAATCTGTCAATAGGAGGAACTTTCTTTATTCACAATCAGATGCTCTGTTTTGCATCCTGCAACTTAAAAAGCAGGACTGACCTGTGGTGGCGCAGTGGAGAAAGAGTCGACCTAGAATGCTGAGGTTGCCAGTTTGAAACCTCGGACTTGCCTGGTCAAGGCACATAGGGGAGTTGATGCTTCCTGCTCTCCCCCCTCTATAAAATGAATAAATGAAATCTTTAAAAAACAAAAAGGAAAAGAAAATGGCTTGATTCATGAACAATGTGATCTCTGCTTTATGCCCTTTTAAGGAATATAAAGAGTTACCTTACAGATGAGTTCCCAGGAGCACAAAGACTCTAGTACTTTGGCATGAGATCTATAACATCTAGACCATTGCTGATGTCAGCTAAATATCCTGCACCCTCCTGTGTGCAGGATTCCCCAACCTCTGAATCCCCTGACCTCCTACATCCTGTTAATCAACTGACTGCATACTCAGTAATAAACTAGTAACTTTCCCAAAGATGTATATACTAACCAGTCAGCTGAGACTGGTAAGACTATTTTTCGAATCCAGGTCCACTGTCTTCTAAATTTGAATTAAAGACATGCTTGGTCCCTATCTCTCATGGGTTGTCTAAAAGGGCAAAGGGCAACATGAATCCAGCTTGTCCCGGGAGCACAATGTTTTACTCCAACACCACTTTAAAAATTCCTGGTTGGTGACATTGGCCTTATATTTGGCAATCCTTTCCTTTTGGACGACAAAAAATAGCCAAACTCCTTCACACTAAAGAAGACACTTTATCAACTGGCCTTGGCTTCTTTCCAAGGTCACTACCATCTTGCATCTTGGCACTTCAGCCTCCCACAGCACTAACAGTCCCATGAACACTAGTTTCTCAAGCTTCCATCCCTTTGTCCATGGTATGCCCCCAACTAAAACACCCCTCCTCTCTCCAGCCACCCAGGAAAATTGGGCTCTTGCATTAAGATTCAGCTCATCCATCATCACTTGTTCTCTGAAGTCCTCCCTGGCCATTTGTCCTACCTATGGCATAAAACATGGCTTTCTCTGTTCTCCAGAGAACCCCACTTCTGTCTCATCTGTACACACAGGCTTAACTGCTGGAACAAACTCTGTCTTTTGTCTTCTCTCTTCCCCCACTCTTGCCTTTTCCATGGCCAGGCTTATGAGCCCTCTAAATCAGATTGTGGTTTTATATTGTTTTTATTTGTATTGTAACTTCAAGAGGCAGAGCTGGTGGTAGCAGAAAAGCCAGACCAGGGTAAGTTCAGATTGATTCAGTTTCTGTCTTCCTTTGTCAGCCAAGTTCTTAATTACATACAATGTGCATGCAGCATAATGGAAGAGCCATCAGACCCCAATTAGAATCACTGGGTAGGTTGGAGAACCAAGATCTTAAAATGGGGAAAGACAAGGTGTCTGGAATCATGGCCAAAATTAGTCTGCTGATTGGCTCCAAGAAGAAAAAAACCCAGATCACTACTGTGAACAAGAGGCCACAAATGGCACTGTCAGTACCATGGCATTGGACATCAATGTCCCTTCTATCCCCAGAATGAAAAGAAGTGGGAGGCTGCCGTTCTCACTTCAGCTGATGCCACCAGAAAGCATTGACCCCTGCTCTGGCTTTCTGGTGTCACTAGCTCCTCTTTGAGAGCCTGGTGTTCTGAGATGACAATATAATTTCCCCCCTTTATTCTGGTAATTTGGTGAATTACACTAGATTGATTATGACGTGTTATCTTTCTATAGCACTGCATTCAACTTACTAATTGTTTCTTTTCTTTTGTTTTTTGTATTTTTCTGAAGTGAAAAGTGGGGAGGCAGAGACAGACCCCTGCATGTGCCCAGGATCCACCCGGCAGGCCCACTAGGGGGCGATGCTCTGTTGCAATCTGAGTCATTCTAGTGCCTGAGGCGGAGGCCATGGAGCCGTTTTCAGCACCTGGGCCAACTTTGCTCCAATGGAGCCTTGGCTGCAGGAGGGGAAGAGAGAGATAAAGAGAAAGAAGAGGGGGAAGGGTGGAAAAGAAGAGAGACGCTTCTCCTGTGTGCCCTGGCTGGGAATTGATTGATCGTGGGACTTCCACATACCTGGGCCGACGCTTTACAGCTGAGCCAACCTGACCCGTCCCGCAGGTCGAGCAACAGAGACTCTAAGTGGAGAGTGAGGATTCTACAAGGCAAGAGGCACAAAGAATGGAGACAAGACAGGAGTCTGATCAAGTCTTACTTTATTACAGACAGGTTACAGGTTATATAGGGGAGTATACGTGAGAGTAGTAAACTGAGGAATGCGGCTGTGATTTCATGAAAACTGAAAGACAAAGCCCCTTCATAGATAAGAATCTCCTGCACACACAGGCAGTAAAAACTACCTGCAGGTATGCTTCTGTGAGTCACCTCAGGGCTTAATGCCTCAGAGCGCAATGAGGCTTGAACTGCAGGCAAGTAAACAGCCAAGTTTCACGTAGGCAAGCTGTTCCTTTTACAACTCCTCAGGGTATCCACTGACCCCAACAGGTCCACCTTTTTTATTTTATTAAGAGTACCTGGGGTTGCGTCTGTCTTAGGTCGGAGAGATCGCACTAGTGTCTACGAATGCTCTTACCCGTCATCGATCATCAAGATCTGTCTTAGGTGAGTTCGGACTTTCTAGTGTCTCTCAGTTGCCCGTCATTGACTGCCAACCCAGCTATGGCTTTAGGTCATAATACGGAATGCCTTGATCGGCCTGGTCCAGATGATGATAATGGACCTGTATCTGTTGTGCCTTAGAAATGGCTTCTACTTGCTCCTTAATGAAAGCCATGATTTTATTAAATATCATGGGCCCGAGGGATATAAAAAGAAGCAATCCTAACAGAGGACCTAATAAGGGGAGGAGGTAGGGGAGTATGCCATTGAGTCCACTCCAAAGAGGACTGTCGAACAATTCTCTTCGTCTCTTCTCCAAGTCTTCTTGGAGCCGCTTGATTTTATCACGTACCACACCGGATTTGTTTGTGTAAAAGCATCATTTTTCCTGTAAAGCTAAACAAATTCCTCCCTGCTCTGCAGTAAGTAGATCTAATCCTCTTCTATTCTGGAAGACTACCTCCGCAAGAGAATCTATCTGATCTTGTAGGTCTTGGATAGTGCTAGAAAGCGCTTGAACATCATCTATTAATTGACGGGATAACTTCATAGACATTCCTAACCCTGCTGTTCCAGTGGCAAGTGTGCCAGATATCCCTAATCCTACTAAGAGGGGAATAAATTGCACAGCTCTTTTTGAGCATCCTGCTAAATAATCATAACTAGGAATAGGAACTGGTTTGTCTCCAGAGATGACATCAATATCTGGTAATAAGGTGGCCAAAACACAGATGCCTGTCCAATTCTGAGGCAAAGTTGGATAAGCTAAATTTCCACCACAGACAAAAACCGCTCCTCTGGTAGGACATATAGATACATTATAGGTCATAAATCTACTGCAATTGTTAAATGTTATAAAACCTACATCTATATCATAACTATTATTTTGAAAATTACCCTTAAAGCATGTATAATTAGAAAAACCTACAGGTTGCACTCCAAATGGTAAACTATAGCTACAGTTATGATATCTACTGATATAGATTGATTAGAAGGTAAGGCTAGGGGCATAGGAGTCCCTATAGTCATACATAACCAGCAATCAGCAGCTAAAGTGGGATTAGAAATATTTAAAGCTTTATGCGTGGCATCTAAAATATCAATAGTTTGAGTATCTAAATCTACTCCTCTTGACTTTGGCAAAGCTAAAGGATGATAATTAAGTTTTGGATAATTGTTCCATAATCTGTTCAATTCTCTTCTGAGCTATGAATTCTTTTATTTTATCTTGGGGGCCCCCTCCATCAGAGACATAAATAGGAGCTCTTTTTGACCAACATACTGCTTGTCCTACTGTTCCATGGCAGGATGCTTGAGCATATTTACTATGAGATCCCCCTGGCTGAATTGGTCCCCAATCGCCCCCTATGGAACCTCCCCAAGTTTTTTGCAGTATAGCCGTAAAATAGGATCTGTTATTATAGGTGCATTCTTGAACTGATGTATAACATGATGAATGCATCTGATCTAAATAAGAGGTGCAGGGACATTGTCCTGGTACACCCTTAATACTGGGTATAATGGGTGGTTTATTTACACATTGCCACTTTGGGCTCTTCAAGCCCCCTAGCTGACTAGAATCTGCTGCTAAATAAGCAGTCTTTGTGCCACAATCAACTGTCTTGTATTGATTGTTGGGTAATTTATAATCAGTGGCAGTTCCACCCTTGCAGTCACAAGGTTTTCCAAACATAGAGTCATATAAATTTTTCTTACCGGTGCTTGTAAGCCCACTTCTCCTGGAGCAATGTTGATGTAAATTATGATTATAAACAGCAATCCTGCGGAGTTCTTCATGTCTGAAAAGAATTAGGCTACTTTTGGGTTACAGCAGAGTCTATTTGTTTTATTAATCTTTCTGGCAACCAACGAGCAGAGTGTGATTCCCTAGAATACACGCATACTGAACCACGCCCCATATAAGGACTGGATCAGGACCATGCCAGGAATTTTCTAAAGGGTCTTTCCACAGAACGGAGGCATACTTTGTTTGATTGCCAAAACCTCTGAGCTGCAGAAAGTCCCTGACTGTCTAAAGTTAAAAAATTTTAAATGAATAAAGTATGAGATAACAAATTACGGGGTGTTCCTTTTGTGGGGTACCATTCCCCCTTTATTTTATTTAGAGTGCATTTTATGGTTTGATTAGCTCTTTCTACTATACCTTGGCCTTGAGGATTATAGGGTGTTCCAGTGATATGTTTAATGTATAGTTTTGTACAGAAATCTGCAAAACGAGAACTGGTGTATCCAGGTCCATTGTCTGTTTTTAAAGAGTCTGGTTTTCTCATAAAGGAAAGGGCTGCTAACATGTGGGATATAACATGTTTAGTAGCTTCTCCTGTTTGTAATGAAGCAAAGATATAGCCACTAAATGTATCTATTGATACATGGATATACTTTAAATTTCCGAATTCAGGGAAATGTGTAACATCCATTTGCCATAATGCATTAGGTAATAATCCTTTGGGATTAACCCCCAAATGTGGTGTAGGTGCTGTTCGTAAGCACTGAGAACAATTTTTTACTATTTGTCTAGCCTGTTCTTTAGTTATTTTGTGTATGAGTCTTAAAGGTTTTCATTAAGGTGATGTAGCTGGTGAGTCTCTTGAGCTGGGGGAATACCAACCTGTGCCATAAGGACAAGGAACAAATTTTGTGTGCCAGCATCAGCCATTGCATTGCCTTTAGATAAAGGGCCAGGAAGACCAGTATAAGCTCTTAAATGTCCTATATAGAATGGCTGTGTTCTCTGATGGATTAAAGTTTGTAATTGTCTAAATAAATCACTGGCAGTGGAGGCAGTTTTGATTTGTCCTACTGTTTCAAGTAATGGAACTGAGTGTGCAATATAAGCACTATCTGTATAGATGTTTAAGGCCTGATTAGGAAATGTAGCAAATACAGCAATGACTGCATGTAGTTCAATGAGCTGAGCAGAAGAACACTGTATATGGAAATCGAGTTACTGAATTATTGACTACATAGACAGCTATACCATTTGAGGATCCATCAGTAAATACCAATAAGGCATTGTCTAGGGGTTTGTGAGAAGTCTTAATAGGGAAAACAAATTCATGTCTATTTGCAAAATCTAATAATTTATCAGGAGGATAGTGATTATCAATATGGCCACTATAAGAAGCTAGAGCAATGGGCCATGCCTCAGTGTTTTGCATTAGCCAGTCAATTTGTTGATTAGTGTAGGGTAGAATTAATTCATCAGGTTCCTTCCCAAAATAACATTTTCCTTGATTTCTGCCTATCATTATTAATTGGGATGTAGCCATGTAATATGGTTCCAGAACCTTTTTTGGTGATGCAGGTAAATGAAGCCATAGCAAAGGAGATTTTTGCCAAAACACAGCTGTAGGAGATTGTTTAGTTGTACATATTATTAATTTTAAAGGCTGTTCATAATCAATGAACGTAGTGCCTTGATTTTGTATAGCTTGTTCTATTAGTTTCAATGATTGTTGTGCCTCTGGTAAGAGTTGCCTAGGAGAATTGGGATTTGCATCGCCTTGCAAAATATCATATAGAGGTTTTAATTCATATTTGCTGAGTTTTAAATAAGGAACTAACCAATTAATATCTCCAAGTAGTTTTTGAAAATCATTGAGTGTTTGTAATTTATCTAGCCTTAATTCTACTTTTTGTGATGTAATATGTGTTCCTTGCAATTGAAATCCTAAATATGTATAAGAGTCTGTTAATTGGACTTTATCAGGGGCAATGACTAGCCCATGATTCTGCAGAGCAGCTTTCATGTCTGCATAGCATTGCAAGACTTGAGACCCAGTTTTTCCTGCTATAAGAATGTCATCCATATAGTGAATAATATACATTTGAGTCCATGAGTTTCTAACTTGTTGAAGAGCAGTGGCAACATAAGATTGACGTAAAGTAGGGCTATTGGCCATACCTTGAGGAAGAACCTTCCATTGATATCGTTTCATAGGTTCTTTAAAGTTAATGGATGGCAAACTGAAGGCAAATCTTTTTTGGTCCTCTGGGTGTAAAGGAATAGTGAAAAAACAATCCTTCAAATCTACTATTATTTTATAATATCCCAGAGGGATGGCAGCTGGAGAAGGGAGGCCTGGTTGTAAAGCTCCCATTAAAACCATAGTTTTATTAACCGCTCGTAAGTCCTGTAATAGTCTCCATTTTCCTGATTTTTTCTTTATAACAAATATAGGAGTGTTCCAAAGAGAATTGCTTTCTATAATATGTCCAGCTGCCAATTGCTCCTGTACCAATTGATGTGCAGCCTGTAATTTTTCAGAAGTCAGAGGCCACTGATCAACCCACACAGGAATGTCGGATAGCCAACTTATCTTACCTGCTTGAGCTACAGGAGAATCAGCAGCCCCTAGGAGAAATACCCTAAACCTGTTCTCTGAGAATTCCCTGAAGGGGTTAAAGGCTCAATTATGCCCTGGTTATCTTTGCCTAAACCTTTCCCAGGAATGTGTCCTTGATTAAGCATTTGAGCTATAACAATGGTATTTGGACTGCCCATAATCATTCCCATTTGAGATAAAAGGTCACGTCCCCAAAGATTAATAGGGAGTCCTGCAATTACAAAGGGTTGAATAGTCCCTTCATGATTATCCGAATCTTTCCATGTCAAGAGTTTAGAACTTCTTTCAGGGTTAGTGCTCTGTCCGATACCTTTCAAATGAGTAAAAGTTTCCTCTAATGGCCAGGAAGATGGCCAGCACTCCTTTTTTATTATAGTCACATCAGCCCCAGTATCGATGAGTCCTGAAAATTCTTTTCCATCTAACCATAGTGTCATAATTGGCTTTTGTGGGGTAATGGTTTCAGCCCAATATACATTAGATGAACCAAATCCTCCGGATCCTCTTTGTCCCCCAACAACTTTATTGCTAGTAGATAACATAGGCAACAACAGTAGTTGTGCAAAGCGTTGGCCAGAATTAATAGTATTAATATTGCAAGGAGAGGCAACCATAACTTTAATTTCTCCAATATAATCATTGTCAATTACCCCTGGGAAGACTTGTAAACCTTGTAAGGTGACACTACTTCGTCCTATAATGAGTCCAAATGTATTTGCAGGCAAAGGCCCATAAATCCCAGTAGGGAGAGCTTGCACCCCCATCTCCGGGGTTAATACTGTGTAGGTGGAGGAACAGAGGTCCAATCCTGCGCTCCCTGGTGTGGCTCTGCAGAGGTCTGAAATGGATTGTTGTGGGTTGGAGGAACAAAACTCATTGCCCCATAGATTTGCTTGTTGTTTGGGGCCTGGGGCTGGCCCCACTTCCCGTTTCCCTGAATCTGAGGCAGTGGATTGCCTTGGGCATCTGCTTTGGACTTACATTCATTTGCTCAGTGATATCCACGCTTGCAGCGAGGACATAACCCAGGAGCTTGTTTGCCTTTAGAGGAAAAGTCTTTTTTGCCCTTACAGTTTCTAGCAAAATGCCCTGTCTCACCACAATTATAGCACTTATTATTTCCCTGTTGTGCTAAAAACTGTTTAACTGTGAAACCTTGTAATGCTGCAGTCATGGCTAATCCTTGCTGATAGGCTGAGCCTATATCTGAACACAGGCGGATATATCCACTTAAATCAGTCTTTTTCTTATAGGGTCTTATGGCGGCCTGACAAGCAGTGTTAGCATTCTCAAATGCAAGTTGTTTTACAAAGTCAGTCCCAGCATCAGCGCTGCCAAAGATTCTACCAGCTGCTGTAATCAATCTATGCACAAAATCAGCAAAAGGTTCGTCAGGACCTTGTTTGATATTAGTCAGAGAGGCGCTCATGTCTCCTTTAGTAGGGAGTTTCCTCCATGCTCTAGTGCCTGCGGACTGTATTTGAGCAAACAACCCAGGATCATATTGCATTTGATTATCACTAATAGCAAAATTTCCTTCTCCTATTAACATATCAAAAGTCCAACCATTATTGGCCTGAGCATTTCTTCTAGCTGTGTCTCTGCAAACTTCTACATATTCTGATTTCCACAGTAGATAATCGCCGCCTGCTAAAGTGGCACGAGCTAATGTTTGCCAGTCACTGGAAGTAAGCCAATGTTCTGCTATTGATTCTAAAATAGCCATTGTATAAGGGGCAGTAGCTCCATATTGAGCTACGGCAAGCTTTAATTCTTTAATAACTTTAAAATCAAAACCTGCATGATGCCTCTAAGCTTGTCTTTGAGTATCAGTAGTTTCAGTGACCGGATATGCCTCTAGTCCCTCAGTTATTGACACAAGAGGGGGCGATTTAAGAGGCCTTTGTTTCTCATTTCCCTTAGTGGGAGGATGACTCTTATTGGTAGAAGGAGGCTTTCCAGTTTTAAGTCTTTCAAGCTGATTTATTAAGTCCTGATGTTCTTTTTCTAATTTAATCTGTTCTTTTAAATATTCTATTTTATCTTTTAACTGCTTTTGAGGATCTATGATAGGGAAAGCACTGGGAGCCGAAGGCCGTGGTGCTGTGTAAGGGGGTGGCCGATAATCATCATTGTGATATTTAGCTGCTTGTTCTGCTATCTTATCCCAATCAACTTCCCCAGGGTCTGCTTTAGGCGATTCCTCCTCACTTTGATCTTCCTCATTAGTACTAGATTCATTAGAATTTCCTTTATCTACTTCTAATTCAGTTAATTTTGGATAAATTTTTGGAATTTCAGTTTTCTTACAGTGAGTTTTCTTTTTCTTATCTACTATTTTACATTTAGCCTTAGGGGGAAGGGCAATGGCCTCTTCTTCTTCACTCTCTAAGGATATGAGATCTTCCTGATTCTTTTTCAATTCTGGAGTTTTTGGATTAGATTTAACTTCTTGTAAAATAGCTTGTCCTTTTTCTACTACATTAGCTACTACAGGATCAGATTGTCTTTGTGATAATTTATTTATAAGATTCCGATAAGAAAAGGCTGTTACAGGGACCTTTTCAGGTCCGAAAGTATTATAATAATCCTGCATAGCATCACCTACTCGTTTCCATCTTTTCAGGTCAATAGTTCCTTCAATAGGAAACCATGGACAAAGATTTTTTATATAATCAAAATACTTGCATAACTGTTTAACTTTAACCTTTACTCCTTGTGCCTTTAAAGCTAGTCCTAACTGCTCCACAAATAACTCATGCTGACTTATTTCTTGCCCTATGATCGTCGCATTTACTCACCGGCCCTGATTTTCTCAGCAGGCTCCCGAGAAATGTCTGGATTTGGGTGCACCCGATGCGACGTCCTTCACTGGATCCCCTATCTTCGAGCCCCGCGTTGGGCGCCACTTGACCCGTCCCGCAGGTCGAGCAACGGAGACTCTAAGTGGGGAGTGAGGATTCTACAAGGCAAGAGGCACAAAGAATGGAGACAAGACAGGAGTCTGATCAAGTCTTACTTTATTACAGACAGGTTACAGGTTATATAGGGGAGTATACGTGAGAGTAGTAAACTGAGGAATGCGGCTGTGATTTCATGAAAACTGAAAGACAAAGCCCCTTCATAGATAAGAATCTCCTGCACACACAGGCAGTAAAAACTACCTGCAGGTATGCTTCTGTGAGTCACCTCAGGGCTTAATGCCTCAGAGCGCAATGAGGCTTGAACTGCAGGCAAGTAAACAGCCAACTTTCACTTAGGCAAGCTGTTCCTTTTACAGCTCCTCGGGGTATCCGCTGACCCCAACACCAACCAGCCAGGGCTGCGAATTGTTTTATTTCAGATTTTTGCTTCTATGTTTATGAGATTGGCCTGCAATTTTCCTTTATTGTAGAATTATTGTCAGGTTTTGGTATAAAAATTATGCTGGACTCATAAAACAAATTGGAAATCCCTTTACTCCACCTTCAATTTTTATAGTTCATTAGAATGTGTGTATACTAGTGTTTTCCTTCCTCAAATGTTTGGGAAGATTGGTTAATGATGCCATCTAGGTATTTAAGATTGTTTATTGAGTGGCTTTAAGTTACAGATATAATTACGTAAATAGCACTATTCCAATTGTTTATTCTTTCTTTTTTAAGATTTTATTTATTGATTTGAGAGAGAGGAGAAATAAAGGCAGGGAGAAGAGTGGGAAGCATCAACTCATAGTTTCTTTTCATATGTGCCTTGACTGGGCAATCCTGGGGTTTCGAACCGGCAACCTCAACATTTCAGGTCAACACTTTATCCACTGCATCACCATAGGTCAGGTGTCTATTTCTTTTTGTGTCAGTTTTAGTAAGATGTATATTTCTAGGAATTTGTCCATTTTGTCTCACTTTTATAATTGGCTTAAAATTTTTTATTTTATCTTCTTATTACCTTTTTAGCATCTGAGGAATCTGTAATGATGGTCACCTTTCATCTCTGAAATTGGTAATCTATGTCTTTTTTCTTGATTAGTTTTCTTAGGGGGTTATTAGTTTTACTAGTGTTTTTTTTTAAATCAATTTGGTTTTGTTGACTTTCTGTCTTGCATGTACAGATTTTTTATTTCTAGAATTTCTGTTGTTATTATTCCTTGCCTACTAATTTCTAATTAGCTATTCTTTTTCTGTCCTCTTGAGTTGGACATTTTAAAAATGCTTTTATTTAGGTAATTGATAATCAAGCTTTATTCTTTTTTGTTATATATTTATGGCTATAAATTTATAATTATGGCTTTAGTTGCATCCTCAAATTTTTATATGTCATATTTTATTACCATTTTGGTTAAAATATTTTCTTCTTTTCATTGAGATATCTCGACTACCCTATGGGTTATTGAGACATATTATGTTTAACTTTGAAACACTGAGGATTTTTTGGTTATGTTTTTATACTAGTTTTTAGCCTAGCCTATGCCTCCTGTGGTCTGGAGAGCATGCTCTATTTGATGTCAGTCCCTTGAAACTGGGGGGTGTTTAATGGATGAACATGTGGTCCATTTTGATTAATATTGCATGTGCACTTCAAAAGAATATGTACCCTGTGGTTGCTCAGATATTTTATATACTTTCTATACCTATACCTTTTATGATTATTTGTCATCTATTTTATTAGTTACTGATTGATGCATGTTTTTAAAATCTCCTCATTTATCTATTTCTCCCTTTGGTCCCAGCATAAATAAACTCTTTCTAGAAATCTAATGGTGAATGTGGGGCAGCAGTAGAGGGTAATAGATAAGGTCAAGGATAATGATAGCAGTAGTAGGCACCGGAGCATGGCTACCTGCTGGTGGGAATAATTCAGTCGAGAGGGGGAATTGATGTTGAAGATAAGAAGGGGAAAATCCAATTATTCAGGCCTTAAGTAGAAGCAAAATGGGATCCAGAAGAAGAACATGGCCTACGCCAGTGGAGGGCCGTCCTCTTCTGTAATGAGGGTGAAGGAGGAGGAGGAGGTACAGACACAGACTTAAGGATAAGCCGTGGGACTATGATGGACTTATGTCTGTGCCAAAGCCTTTTCCTTTTAACCCAGAATTTCCTGAGAATTATCCTGAGGAATTTATTTAGCGGTTGTGCTAACTGCTGTTCAAGATTATTTATACAACATTGTTTATAGCAGCAATAAAGTGAAATTAAACTAAACATCTATAGTAAGGCATAATTATAAAATATTATGGTAAAGCCATACAATGAAATACTTTGCAGTCATTGAAAATAATAATGTAGATACTAATTTCTAGATGTAAAGAAATGATCACTATATGTTGTTAAGTGGAGGAAGTATGATAAGATATAGATGCAAATATAGATAGTGATGGAGATAGAAATAAAGATGAAAGGGTTATCTGCTGCTGTGTCACAAACCACTTCCAAAACCCAATGGTTTGAAACAACATTTATTTTGATCATGAATCTGCAGTCTGGTCAGGGCGTGGCAGAGCCAACATCAGCTTGGCCAGCTCACAGGCTGGGGTGTATAATTATCTCAAACCAGTCATTTACATGGCTGGTTCCTGGACTGGGAAGACTCAAACAGCTGGGGACAAGAGGAGCTGGGCCTCCTCAGACACCTGTCTCTGTCTCTGTGTAGCCTTGCCTTACGCTATCTTCAGCATGGCGGCTTTAGAGGGGCTGGACTTATACATAGGTCAACCTAGCGGTGTGACTCCAAGCAAACTCCTGACTTCTCTGTACTTAGATGTCCCATCTGTGAAATGAGCGGAATGATTGTATCAACCCATGAGGCTGTCATATGGATGAAATTATGTAATACCTGTGAAACTCTTAGAGCAGGGTGGCCTCTTGTTAGCCCCATAGAGTGCTAGCCCTTATCCATATCATGGAAGCACTGGCCCCAGGAGCACAGAGCCTAGAGTGGAAGGGAAAGAAGGAAGGAAGAAGGGAGGGAGGTTGGGAGGGAGGGAGGAGAGAGAGAGGGAGGAAGGAAGGAGAGAGGGAGGAGAAAAGGGAAAGAGGAAGGGAATGAGGGAAAGAAGGAAGGAGACAGGAGACCTAGATTGTGAGGATTCCTGCGGCTGGGGTGAGCCACCTACACCTGGCTGCAGGCGGGGCGCAGAGCCAAGGCTGCTCTCGTCACTCCTGCTTTTCACCTTTGACTGTTTAATTGGAAAAGAGGTGTCACCAAGGTGTGAGTGCATTACAATGACAGGTGTGAGGGCAGCCTCCTGCGTGGGGAGAAGGAAGTGAGGGGAGGGCAGCAGCAAGGAGGGGAGGGCCGAGAGCCTAGCATGAGGCAGAGGGCCCCAGGAAGGTGCCTTGCCCTCAGCCTCCAGGCACCAGGCAATGGGAGGCATTTCACTGGGATAAGAGAAGATTTAGGGACAAGGCCGCCCTGCCCTGTGCTGCATTTGGCAGACTATGCTGGAACCCGCACCAACTCAAGCCTTGTAGGTCAAAGGAAGGGATGGGCAGGAAGGGTTCCCAGCTCCACACTGGCCCACCCTTCTTCACTCACTCTCCAAGTCTCCAGGACAAGCAGAGGGCTGTTAGCCCTGACAAGTCAGAGCAACTCTCCCTTCTCAGGGATCTGAGGGCCCAGCTGCGGCCTCTGTTGGAGGGAGCATTTCATCTGAGTTAGAGCAGCCTCAGACCTGCTCACTAGTGCTCCTTGTCCACAACAGCAGAGTTCCCATAGTCAATGTATGAAGTACCTGGCAAGGTACCTGATACAGAGTTGGTGCTCAGGAAATATTTGTAGTGAGGGTGGGAGTGAATGAGAAAGGGCGCCCTCCTTAAGCCTCAGTTTGCAGAAGCTCATGATTGTCTATAACTCTCTTCAGATTTCCTCTGTAAGATATATGAACCCAAAATACAGAGGAGGCCCCCTGCTTACACTGTGTCTGAGATAGAAAGGGCCCAGCACCTGCCCTGTTGTGTGGGTGTAGTGGCATGGGCGAGCGGAGCTGGAGGTCAATTCTCCCTATTGCAGCAGCCCAGGAACCAGGGGCAGCTTTGGGATGGCTCTGACTCCCCATGATTCCAACCGTAGTCACTATAGGCTTCTTGCCTTCCAGTCCTCTCCCTTTCAGAGGTGAAGAGAGAGAACACTGTGTCATTCTGTAGCAGGCACAGGGCTGCTATATGCCCAGTGTACTATTGATGCCAACGAGGGGCTTCCTAGAGGGAGCAAAGAGGATGTGGAACCTCCAGGGGACAGGACAGGGACTCAGTCCAGGCACCCCAGTCCCATGTGGCAGAGTGGAGGGTCCGCGGGAAGCATGAGGTAGGCAGATAGAAGGACCAGGGCTTTGGGCAGGTCTTTCTGCCCAAGGAGAGGAGGAAGGAGTAGAGGGCAAGATAAGGAGACTAGAGAGGAAGCAGCAAGCTGAGGGACCTTGGCAGGAAGTGTCGGAAAAGGGCGTGGCCAGGCCTTGAGGTCTGCCTGGATGCTGGGTAGAGAGGGAGAGAGAAAGAAGTCAGAAAGGATTTAGGTATGGGGCCTGGGAACAGACTGGGAGGACTAGAAAGGGTGTGGGGGCTGGGAATTGCTGAGACATGTTGACTTTGAAGCAGCTGTTTAATCTGTGCTCTGCCCAATGCCAGGTCCCTAGTGGGCACTCACATGATGACAACTTAAGAGTTTACGCCTAGCACAGAAGGAAACCATTGTTGGGTTCTGAGCAAGAGGGTGATGAAATCCATTTGAAATCCTTTAAAAGATGGCTCTGGCTATGGTCTGGAGAACCAATCAGAGGACAAGCAACCAATAGCCTTTTTGGGAGTCAGTGTCAATGGGACCTAGAGCAGGTTCTGGAATGAAGCAAAGGGGGGGGATTAAAGATGGCTCTGGATTTCTGGTTTGAGCAGTTGGACAGTGGGTGGTGCCCTTTAGAGACATGGGAACAGACTGAGGGCTCATAAATTTGAAGAAGAAACCATAAGCTCTGTGACCGTGGACAAATTACTTAACCTCCCTTAATTTCTCTAGGGACATTTAACCCCCCCCCCTATTGTTTAAGAGGATTCTTGCAAGACTCATGAGCAGGTATGAGAAATGCTAGCTACCATCTTGTCAACACTAAGAATTCCTTTGAGGGGGGCCTGATTAAGGATTGGGGGACAGTGTTCAGCCAAAGAAAGGCCCTGAAGCCTGAAGCACAGCAGAGGAGAAGGTCCTGGCAACCCCGATGGCCCAGGAATGGGGGTGCCGCTGTCCACCTCTAGCACATACACTCCTGGCCATGGCCCCTTCACCCAGCTCCTCATTCAGCTCTGCAGCTGGGTCCCTTTGCTGACCTTCAGTTTGACCTCATAGGCAAAGAGGAATCAATTTGTGCAAAGAATTGGAATGAAAGTGATTTCAATTGACCTTTGAATGGGGTTTTAATTTGTTTTATTGAAGCGAAAGGGGCCTCTTGAAGAGACCCTTGAGACTGCTTTTATCCACTAAGCTAATGTGTCCATTAGTGCATTGGCCTGGGCCTTGTCTGGACCAGAGCAGAGCAGGGAAGGCCAGAGAGGGCCCAGAGTCCACACCCCTGCCAGGACTCAGTTTGCAGCCCCTTAGGGTCTGCAGCAGAGTTGAGAGAGAAGAAGGGAGCAGCGGGATGCAGCCAACTTGGGTTCCAGCCCCAGCTCTGTGGCTGGATGGCCCAGGGACTGGCCTGGCACCCTGGCCCTGGGCTGAGACCCTGCCCTCAGTCTCCTTATCTGAGAAGAGGCAGGGACGGGTGTCTGTGGACTAGATGGTCTCTTGGTCCCTTCCAGGCCTGATTGTCTATGGTGCTAAGCTCACATCTAGAGTCAAACTCTATGGTAGAGCATGTGGCTCAGAGTGGGGCCAGCACAGCCCCCTGCGCCGAGGAGCTAAGCTCTGTCCCTGGTCCCTAGGTCCTCTCTCATGCCCTGTTTTACTCTAGACTCTTGCTTCAGTCCCATCACATGAGCCACCAGTTCTCTGTTCTTTCCACTCCAGTTCTCTGAGGAAACCCATGGGCCCACTTCATGACTTACCTTCTCTTCTATTGGGCAGAACCCTGCAGGAAGCTACCTAGGGAGCCCAAGTGGCCTATGTATGGCCAACCCCCTGCAAAGAGCACTCTGTAATTGCTTCTTTCCACAGGACCAATTTCAGTGACACCCTGGGACAGATGCCTGTGAGTTTGTCCTGCCTTAGAAATATCAGGCTTTCTTCCCCTGCCTTCTATACATAAGTGTGAAGCCACGTGGAACCACGTGTGTTCTTTCAAACCCATTTCCTTATCCTGATTTCCTTCTTCAAAGGCTTGTTCCCATGCAGTCAGAGTGAGTTTCCTGGAAGTAGAGTCTTCCTGAAGATGTCACAGGCATTAAGGACACACAGGCTCTCCTGCGTGATGTCCCTGCAGCCACTCGTTCCAGACAGAGCTCAGGCACCAGCAGCCATCGTCCTGATGCAGTGGTGCTCATAATGTCCTTTTGTGGGGAAATGTCTTTGTGAGGGCCTCCAGCATGACAGCTGCTCTTCCAGAAGAATCCCGGTGCTCCAGTGAGGGCTGAGAGGGGAGCATGACGTGGTGCAGGAAGGACTGATAATGTACATCCATTAGTGCCTCCCGGGAGAGGCACTCAGATGCCCCGGAACTGTCCTCTTCCTCCAGGCCCGACAATCGCTGAGTGGAGGGGGCCTGAAGTGGCCTTTTTACTGAGCACTTAGCTCAGGCCCTATCTCTGAGCCCCACCCATTGGGTGCCCATCTTCCTTTTTTTTTTTTTAATGTTTATTTTATTGATTTTAGAGAGAGGGAGGGAGAGAGAAGGACAGGAACACTGATCTGCCCTTGTATGTGCCCTGACCAGGGAGGGATTAAACTGGCAACCTCTGTGCTTTAGTGTGATGCTCTAACCAAACAAGCCATCTGGGCAGGGCACCCATCTTCCATTTTCATGCCCTACTCAAAGGCATGGAGCAGCCAAGAAAATGAATCCAATAAGCTGGTCTGACACCCAGAAAGCCCATGCCTGCCCTCAAGTCCCATTGCCCTGGGTGAGTGACACCAGGCCCAGGCAGAGCCAGTGCATGGTGACCCGCTCCATGATGGCTCCAAGAGCCCATTTCTCTGTGTATGTGCATTCATGTGTGTGTGCATGTGTGTGTGTATGCGCGCGCACACACATGAAAACAAGGACTTCTGGACAATTGTTCAATTTGGTTTTTAACAAACTGGCCAAGGTCCTGGCTGGTTAATTCAGTGGATAGAGCATTGGCTTGACATGCAGACGTCTGGGTTCAATCCTCAGTCTGGGCACACATGAGAAGCAACCATCTGCTTCTCTTCCCCTCCTTCTCCCCTCTGTTGCCAACTCCCAGCCAGTGGTTCTGTTGGTCTGAGTGTGAGCCCAAGAGGGGGGTTGCTGGATGGATCTCAGTTGGGGTGCATGCCGGGTCTGTCTCTTTGTTTCCTCACCTCTCACTTAAAAAAGACTGGTTAAAAACCTTCAGAGCATCCCCTGGACAGTTATTTTTGATGTCCATGGTGGGGCCAGGGCTTGAGCCTTTGGTAGACCCTTCTAGGGAAGCTGCCTCTAGTACCACTTTCTAAGTCACCTGAGAAGGTCAGTCCTGACTCCAGAGTCACATTTTTTTAAAAAAATGTACTAATTATGTTCCTGTTATTTCTCCTTTATACTATACTCAGGTCTTCATATTGAATTCTTTTCTAGTCATGGTGGGTATGGGAAGGTTATATTATCTATGAATTTCACTTTTAAGCTAGTAAATAAGATTGCACAGAATATCTGCAATTTAAAAGGCATTTTACTGCTGGTGAGACTATAAAATAGTATAGCCTTTTTGGAAAATATGTAGTTTGAGGTTCCTCAAAAAATTAAACATTGCTAAAAACAGAACAGCAGGCCCAAAATGGAGTTGCTTATGCTAAACCTCACATCACCAGAACAGAAATGTAACTTAGAGTTTCAGCTCTCCCAGAAATGGAATCTTAATTCAATCTATTAGAAATCTCCTAATCAGCACTAGTATGCTGCCTGGTGGACCCCTGCCGTCCCCTAAGGGAAAGTAACTTTGCAATAACCAACCCACTTTTTACTAGTGTAACTTCCTTGTTCCTGCTTTCCTTTGCCTGTGAAAGTCTTTCGCTTTGGGTATTGGGTAGTCCTCAAGATTGCTTTTCATCTGCTATATTGCATGGTCCCCAATTTAAATAAATTTGTTTTTTGGATAAACTCTTAAATTTTTAATATGCCTCAGTTTATCTTTTAACAACATAGAATCACCATATGACCTAGCAATTCTATTCCTATATATATCTCAAAAAAATATTTTTCTTTTGAGAGAGAGAGAGAGAGAGAAATAGGAAGGGAGAGAGATGAAAAGTATCAACTCATTGCAACACTTTAGTTATTCATTGATTGTTTCTCATATGTGCCTTGACTGCAGGACTCAAGCCAAGCCAGTGACCCCTTGCTCAAGCCAGTGACCCTTGGCTCAAGCCAGTGACCTTGGGCTCAAGCCAGAGACCTTTGGGTTCAAGCCAGTGACCTAGGGATCATGTTGATGATCTTGCACTTGTTAGGAGCATGGGGCATTAAGAATTCATGTCCAGGCAGCACAACCCTGAGAGGAAACAGGGAAGAACAGTTAACCACACCCACGTCCTGAGATGTTTGGCTAAGATAGCAAAACCGTTTGCCCTTTTAGGACCACTCCTGTTATGTTTCAAAACCATTTGCCTGTTTTAAAAATTTCCCGCTGTCCACCTTGTTACTAAGCCATGTGACTGTGTGTAATCTTCTGCCCGCCAATAGCTAATTGCCAAGTTTGCTTCTGTATCCGACGCTTGCTTGCTCAGCTATATAAGCCATAGTCTGTAAGCGCTCGGTGTGACTCCATAGACAGCCTTTTTGAGTGCTGTAGGAGCTCACCCCTGCGCAGGTTTGCATTTTGGCCATAAAGTAACATCTTTGAACTCCTGAAAGTCTCTGATGTTTGTTTCTGCACCCGGCGAATGCAACACACTCAAGCTGGCAACCCTGCGCACAAGCCAGGTGAGCCCATGCTCAAGCTGATGACCTCAGGGTTTTGAACCTGGATCTTCAGCATCCCAGGTTGACATCCTGTCCACTGTTCCACCACCAGTAGGGCTATACCTCAAAACTTATACACAAATATCCAAAGCAGTACTATTCATAATAGCCAAAAAGTGTAAACAACGCAAATGTCCCTTAACTGATGAATAAAATGTGGCATGTCTATCCAATGGAATATTATTTGAAAATGAAATGAAATACTGACAAATGCTATAACATGAATGAATTTTAAAAACTACACGAATCAGAAGAAGTCAGATACCAAAGGGTACATACTATATTATGTCATTTATAGAAAATGCCCAGAATAGGCAAATCCATAGAGACAGGAAGTGGATTAGCGGCTGCCAGGATCTGGTGGTGTTAGGAAAAATGAGGAGTTATTGCCAACAAGAATAGGGTTTTCTTTATGGAATGATGGAAATGGTCGAAAGTTGTGGAATATAATAAAAGCTGTTTTATTGTACACTTTAATTGGGTGAATTGTATGGTATGAGAATTATACCTCAATAAAACCGTTGTTTAAAAAGGGGTGACTTTTTCAGAGAGAAGTAGCTACAGAGAAAGTTGTGTGTTGAGACTTTCAGCATAACAATCATGGAGAGAATGCTCTAGATAAGAAACAATGACAACCACCCTGACCTTTATTACCCTCTGGCGTGAGAAACCACCCAGTTTTCCCTCCTGTATCTTTCCTGTGATTCTCCTTTACTACTCACACAGAACACTTCACTTCCAACCCTTCTACTCACCAAGTGTATGTGGGGGGAGCGCAGTTTTCTCTGCAGTTCATTGACGAATATGGTAAAGGGTACAGATGAACAGCCAGAAGAGACACAGAGGGCGAGGTCTACGAGGGTCCCAAGTATGAGGTCTACTTCTATCATGGTGGAGTTGGGGTGGGTCCCCCTCTTAGTGTGGTTGTGCTCACCAGCCTGGGAGCTCTCTGAACTCCATACAATTGGGGTCTGATAGAGGCTTTCTCACATACTCATGATCAGTTATTAACTCCATCTCCAGCCCCTCTCCCCTCACTGGAGGTGGGGAAGTGTTCGGCAGATAAAATATATTATGCTCACTTTGTTAAAGATGGCGCTGCCCACATGGAAGTTCGTTGATATTAATGTGTGTTCTGGAACAGGCTGTGGGCAGGCCGGGTCGTTATAGCCTAAGGCTTAGTTTTAAGACTAAGCTCTTCTCCACACCCTTGACTGATTGGATGATTTAGGGTGGTGATGTAGGGAGGAATCCCATTATGCCCCAGATGGGTGGCTTTGTATCAGAGACTTTCTTGTATGTATAATTGGATTAAAGGTTTGGATTATCTATGCTATAAAGTGGGTGGACCGGTAGCTAGATCTCTCTCTTTGTTCCTGAGTTCCTGAGGTTAGTATTAGAGAGGAGAGCAGAGTAAGGCCACGTGAAGGCCAGGAGAAGCAGCCAAGAAACCTTTGATTCTAGGAAACTCGGATAAGTCAGTAGCTTTGTGAGCACTGAATGTGTGGGTTTTGGAGCCCAGTGTGTGTTTTTGCTTGCTCGCCGGGTGCAAGCTAGAATTAAAGCTGATGGCTCACCAGTTTGTGGCTCCGGTGTTTCATTGCCATCTGTCCGAATCCAATTCGAACCTGCGTGGGTCGGGCTGCTGTGATGGCGGCCTCGGCTACTGGCTCTACAGGAAGGATGTTTAGGAGTAGTGCCAGGAAGTGGGGGCAGAGACCAATATGTATTTTCTATATCTCATGCCCTTCCATAGAAACCTTTTACAGTGGCCCAAGAAAACCCAGCCCATCTAAACATGCCACAGAGGAAAGGGATGTGATCGACACCTTAAAGAGTTAGTACAAGAGAGGTGCTGGGCAGATAAAATATAGTATGCTCACTTTGTTGAAGATGGCTGTTCGGCAGATAAAATATATTATGCTCACTTTGTTAAAGATGGCGCTGCCCACATGGAAGTTTGTTGATATTAATGTGTGTTCTGGAACAGGCTTTGGGCAGGCCGGGTCGTTATAGCCTAAGGCTTAGTTTTAAGAGTAAGCTCTTCTCCACACCCTTGACTGATTGGATGATGTAGGGTGGTGCACTCTCCTGAGGAATCCCATTATGCCTCAGATGGGTGGCTTTGTATCAGAGACTTTCTTGTCTGTAGATTGGATTAAGGGTTTGGATTTTCTATGCTATAAACTGGGGTAGTCGGGAGCTTGCTCTCTCTCTCGGTCTAGAGAGGAGAGCAGAGTAAGGCCACGTGAAGGCCAGGAGAAGCAGCCGAGATGGCAGAGTGCTGAGGAAGAAGCCAGTTTGTTAAGAGTTTGTGCAGGAGGAGATGGGAAACAGAGGTGAATAAGTCTGGTGAGCTAGAAAGCTTTGATGCTAGGAAACTCGGATAAGTCAGTAGCTTTGTGAGCACTGAATGTGTGGGTTTTGGAGCCCAGTGTGTGTTTTTGCTTGCCCGCCGGGTGCAAGCTAGAATTAAAGCTGATGGCTCACCAGTTTGTGGCTCCTGTGTTTCATTACCGACTGTTCGAATCTAATGCGAACCTGCGTGGGTCGGGCTGCTGTGATGGTGTCCGTGGCTACCGGCTTTACAATGGCGCTGTCCACATGGAAGCCCGTCACCCAGGTGATATTATTTGCCCTTATGCTTGGGATGGGTGTGGGGGAAAGTCTGTAATGTGGGCAGGCCGGGTCATTATAGCCTAAGGCTTGGTTTTAGGAGTAAGCTTTTCCCCACACCTTTGACTGATTGGATGATGTGGGGTGGTGCACTCTCCTGAGGAATCCCATTATACAGAGACTTCCTTGTTTGTATAATTAGATTAAAGGTTTTGATTCTACAGTATAAGGTGGGAGAGACCGGTAGCTTGATCTCTCTCTTGATTCCTTAGGTAGAAGAGAGGAGAGCAGAGTAAGGCCACATGGAGGAGAGGAGGCAGCCAGGATGGCAGAGTGCTGAGGAAGAGTTTGTGCAGGGGGAGATGGGAGGCAGAGGTGAGTAAGTCTGGTGAGCTGGAAAGCTTTGATGCTAGGAAACTCGGATAAATCAGTAGCTTTGTGAGCACTGAATGTGTGGGTTTTGGAGCCCAGTGTGTGTTTTTGCTTGCCCGCTGGGTGCAAGCTAGAATTAAAGCTGATGGCTCACCAGTTCGTGGCTCCTGTGTTTCATTACCGACTGTTCGAATCTAATGTGAACCTGCACGGGTCAGGCTGCTGTGATGGTGGCCGCGACTACTGGCTTTACAAGAGGTAAGGCCAGAAAGAGGCGAAAGAACACTTATTGAAGTAAAAAATGTATTAGGAAAAATGACCTGTCAGAGATAATAACTAAATTAGAAAAAATACAATAACAAACCTAAGAGAAAATAAACAATTAAAAGTCAGACTCCCCTGGTCAGGCAGCACGTTCTCCTTGTCTGGGGCTTTAGCTTTGACATTCTCAGTGGTGTCACCGGGCTTGACCCCAAAGGTGATAGTCTTGCCTGAGTTGTGTCTTCAGAGATTTGCATCTCTGTATCTCCTGGGGAGGCTGCTCCTCCACCTACTTGAAGACCTTCTGGGTAATCTCTGAATTAACATTCTCGTGGAAAAGTGTGATCCAAGGATTTAATCTTTAGTTAAACTATTCTTCGAGTGTAAGGGCCACACGCATCCAGTTACAATCACGCAGGAAGCTACCACACACTGAATTTAAGGAAATACAAAACTGTTTTGAAGCTTCAGCATGAGTCTGGGGTGGTGGCTAATACTACGTGTAACTAACTGAAGAACCAAAGGTAAAAGGAGACAAAATATACGTGATTGTTGTAGGGTGGTTAGCAGTGGGGTGGTCAAGTGGGAAATCAGAGCCCCAGTCTTTGTCTGGGATAGCCCACATAGCCAGGCGCCCAGAAACTACACTTCTCATAAACCTTTGGGAAAAAAGCGCCTGTCTGTCAGCCAGTGAGATTTCCTACGTCATATTAGCTGGACGACCCCGGAAGGGCCCCTTTTAAAATCTGGCGCCATGCAGTCCCCAGTGAGAGATTCCTGGCATTCATCACCCATGCCAGTGAGTCCCGACCTAGTAATACGCTGTACCAAATAAAGCCTCAATAATTAAGACTTAATAACTACGCTGATTTTATTCTTTCTCTGTGGGAAAAATACCTTACAATTGTAATAAGCTCTGATGTATCCAAATAATTCAGCCAACTAAAAAATGTGAGAATCAGAAAAGCAATAAATATAAAATAGAACAGAGTGTATGTAAAGCCAGTAGTCGAGGTCAGGATCACAGCCGCCTGACCCACGCAGGTTCGCATTGGATTCAAACAGTTGGTAATGAAACACAGGAGCCACAAACTGGTGAGCCATCAACTTTAATTCTAGCTTGCACCCGGCGGGCAAGCAAAAACACACACTGGGCTCCAAAACCCTCACATTCAGTGCTCACAAAGCTACTGACTTATCCGAGTTTCCTAGCATCAAAGCTTTCCAGCTCACCAGTCTTATTCACCTCTGTTTCCCATCTCCTCCTGCACAAACTTAACAAACTGGCTTCTTCCTCAGCACTCTGCCATCTCAGCTGCTTCTCTCCTCCACGTGGCCTTAATCTGCTCTCCTCTCTAACACCTCAGGAACCAAGAACCAAGAGAGAGAGAGCAAGCTCCCGGACTGCCCCAGCCTGTTCCAGAACACACATTAGTATCAACAAACTTCCATGTGGGCAGCGCCATCTTTAACAAAGTGAGCATAATATATTTTATCAGCCCAACAGTGTACAACTGTGTCTGGTTATGAGATGAAACTAAAACTGTTATTTAAAACTGAAAAATCAAGGAACAGATGTTTATTTCCAATTACAGAGATAAAATCCTGAGCAACAAATTAGGAAGAAAAATGAGAGGAAACAGAGAAGTAATTCACAACTAACATGGGTATGGTTCATATTAGGAAACCAAGAGATAATACCTAAATATTTAAAATAAAGAGCTAACTAGCCTGACCAGGAAGTGGCACAGTGGATCGAGTGTCAGACTGGGATGTGGAGGACCCAGGTTCGAGGCCCCGAGGTTGCCAGTTTGAGCACAGGCTCATCTGGTTTGAGCAAGGCTCACCAGCTTGGATACAAGGTCGCTGGTTTGAGCAAGGGGTTACTTGGTCTGCTGAAGGCCCATGGTCAAGGCACATATGAGAAAGCAATCAATGAACAACTAAGGTGCTAAACGAAGAATTAACGTTTCTCATCTCTCTTCCTTCTTGTCTATCTGTCCCTTTCTGTCCCTCTCTCTCTCTCTCTCTCTCTGTCACAATAAATAAATAAATAAATAAATAAATAAATAAAGGTATTACATAAGAAAAGTATTAATGATAATCACTAAAACAATAATATACACCTTCCTAAATGCCACAGAATGAGAAAGAAATAATACTTCACCTAGCAAAAAATGTATTAGGTATATATAACATGTATTTATGTAGTGTATGAAATATAAAGTAATATGGCAAATCAAGACAAAATATATTTATATGTGTAAGTGGACTTAAATAACCTTTAAAGAAAAATATTTTTAGACAGGTTTTAGAAATCCAGTTTAGTGATGCATAGAGAAATTTACAAAAGAGAAGGGGTGATTTTGGAGGAAAACTAATTTAGAAACTTGTGCAGTATACACAGAAAAGTGTGGTAGCCAGAAGGGATGGGAGGAGAGGACAGAGTGGGGAGGGCAAAGAGGGGAGATAGGTGTAAGGCCAGTAACTGCGGCCACCATCACAGCAGCCATTTGGACAGATGGTAATGAAACAACAGAGCCAAGAACTGGTGGGCCATTAGCTTTAATCCTAGTTTGCACCCAACAGGCAAGAAAGACACACAGTGGGAAAACACTTCCCTTTCCATTCAGGGCTCCCAAAGCCACTGACTTATCCGAGTTTCCTAGAATCAAACGTTTCTACCTCACCAGCCTTATTCACCTCTGTTCCCCATCTCCTTCTCTCTGCACAAACTGGCTTCTCCTTCAGCACTCCGCCATCTTGGCTGCTTCTCCTCTCCTCCACGTGGCTTTTCTCTGCTGTCCTCTCTAATACAAACCTCAGGAACAGAGAGAGAGAGAGAGCTCCCAGTCTGCCCCACTTTATAGTGTAGAAATCCAAACCTTTAATCCAATCTACAAACAAGGAAGTCTCTGATATAAAGTCACTTATCTGAGGCATACTGGGAGGATTCCTCATGAGAGTCACCACCCCACATCATCCAATCAGTCATGGATGTAGGGAAAAGCTTACTCTTAAAAGTAAGCCTTAGGCTAAAACGACCCTGCCTGCTTACAGCCTGTCCCCCACACCCAATGCAAACTATAAGCGAGCAAATGTATATATCATATTTACAAACTTATTTGAGCAATAATGGGGATGGAAGGCTTGCCGGGGCAAAGGGCCCCCCATGCAGTGTGCAAGTGATGTCTTCTTGAGTTGCACACCTGAACCTGTACCCCAATAAATTTCATTAAAAATAATAAGGAAATAAAATTGTGGTCTATGCAAAAAATGGAGTATTACTCTGTAATAAAAAGGAATGAATTGCAGCCACACGCAACAACATGGACAAATCTCCAAAGCATTCTATTGAGTGAAAGAAGTCAGAGGAGTTTATACCATATGGTTCCGTTTATATCAAATCCTTGAATGGGCAGAATTCATCCAGGGTAAGAGAAGTCGACCGAGTGGTAGCTCCTGGGATGGTGGTGTTGTAAAGTACCCGTACCTCAATTCCACAGGTTTACATAGAGACACCAAGTCCAGATGAATTTTGAAGGGTTTTATTAAAAGAGGAGATTGAGCCTGACCTGTGGTGGTGCAGTGGATAAAGCGTCGACCTGGGAACACTGAGGTCGCCAGTTCAAATCCCTGCACTGGTCTGGTCAAGGCACATATGGGAGTTGATGCTTCCAGCTCCTCCCCCTTTCTCTCTTTCTCTCTTTCTCTCACTCTGTGTCTCCACTCTAAAATGAATAAAATAAAAAATTAAAAAAAAATTAAAAAAAAAAAAAGAGGAGATTGATTGCCTGACTAGGTGGTGGCACAGTGGATAGAGCATCGGACTGGGATGCGGAAGACCCAGGTTCGAGACACCGAGCTCGCCAGCTTGAGCGCGGGCCCAACTGGCTTGAGCAAAAGCTCGCCAGCTTGGACCCAAGGTCGCTGGCTCCAGCAAGGGGTGGCTCAGTCTGCTGAAGGCCCGCAGTCAAGGCACATGTGAGAAAGCAATCAATGAACAACTAAGGTGTTGCAACCGCAATGAAAAACTAATGATTGATGCTTCTCACCTCTCTCCATTCCTGTCTGTCTGTCCCTATCTATCCCCCTCTCTGACTCTCTCTCTGTCCCAGTAAAAACAAACAAACAAACAAACAAAAAACTCTATTAAAAAAAGAGGAAATTGATTAAGTATGCCTGGCTGCATATGACTAACACAGGGCATTGCAGACCCAAATATCGTGGGCCAAATACATCTCAGAGGCTGCTTGTATACCCTTAATCACATACAGGCTGGGGAGCATGACATCATGGCACAAGCTTATAACATTTGTTTAGGGAATTCATAGAAACATTAAAACTTAAGGTAACACAATCAAAGACATTTACAAATCTTTCAGTATCTATCTCCTCTTCTTTGCCTAGAGGTATGCTATTCTCAGAATTCCAGGAAAAGAGAAAGAGCCAAAATCAATGTAGGGTAGTATGTAAATTCTGTCTCTTATTGTAAAGGAAAAAGAAGTTTCTCAGACAACTTTTACTCTATACTTAAAATTAAATGACCCATTGTCCTTGCAAGCCAGAAACTTCTACATTCTTCTCCCTCCCCTCCCAAAGGAAGGAAAGGTAGGAGAGCCTGACCTTTCCTCCTAAAATACCAATATTAATTTTGCAGCTTTTTGGTACCTTACTACAGTGGGGGGTTGACTGGGAATGAATATGAGGACCTTTCTGGGGTGGGGAAAATGTTCTGTATCCATAGGTGTGGGTTACACAGGGCTATGTGTTTGTCAAAAACCAACAACAGGTATATTTACCAGGTGTACAATTCACTCTGCGATTCAGTTATATCCCAATGTTAAAAAAGAGAAGGGTGGTTGTTCGGCAGATAAAATATAATATGCTCACTTTGTTAAGGATGGCGCTGCCCACATGGAAGCCCGTAACCCAGGTGATATTATTTGCCCTTATGCTTGAGATGGCTGTGGGGGAAAAGCTGTAATGTAGGCAGGCCAGGTCATTATAGCCTAAGGCTTAGTTTAAGAGTAAACTCATCTCCACACCCTTGACTGATTGGATGATGAGGGGTGGTGATGTAGGGAGGAATCCCATTATGCCTCAGATGGGTGGCTTTGTATCAGAATTTCTTGTATGTATAATTGGATTAAAGGTTTGGATTATCTATGCTATAAATGGGAGAGAGCAGTAGTTTGAGCTCTCTCTCTTGGTTCCTGAGTTCCTGAGGTTGGTATTAGGAGAGCAGATTAAGGCCATGTGGAGGAGAAGTAGCCAAGATGACAGAGTGCTGAGGAAGAAGCCAGTTAGTTAAGAGTTTGTGCAGGAGGAAATGGGAAACAGAGGTGAATAAGTCTGGTGAGCTAGAACCTTTGATTCTAGGAAACTCGGATAAGTCAGTAGCTTTGTGATCACTGAATGTGTGGGTTTTGGAGCCCAGTGTGTGTTTTTGCTTGCCTGCCGGGTGCAAGCTAGAATTAAAGCTGAAGGCTCACCAGTTCTTGGCTCCTGTGTTTCATTACCGACTGTTCGAATCCAATGTGAATCTGCGTGGGTCGGGCGGCTGTGATAGTGGCCGCGACTACTGGCTTTACAGTGGTGTTGGGCAGATAAAATATATTATGCTCACTTTGTTAAAGATGGCGCTGCCCACATGGAAGTTCGTTGATATTAATGTGTGTTCTGGGACAGGCTGTCGGCAGGCCAGGTCATTATAGCCTAAGGCTTAGTTTTAAGAGTAAGCTCTTTCCCACACCCTTGACTGATTGGATAATGTAGGGTGGTGCACTCTCTTGAGGAATCCCATTATGCCTCAGATGGGTGGCTTTTTATCAGAGACTTTCTTGTATGTATAATTGGATTAAAGGTTTGGATTTTCTATGCTATAAACTGGGGCAGTCCGGGAGCTTGCTCTCTCTCGGTTCATGGGTTCCTGAGGTAGAAGAGAGGAGAGCAGATTAAGGCCACATGGAGGCCAGGAGAAGCAGTCAAGATGGCTGAATGCTGAGGGAGAAGCCAGTTTGTTAAGAGTTTGTGCAGGAGGAGATGGGAAACAGAGGTGAATAAGGCTGGTGAGCTAGAAACCTTTGATTCTAGGAAACTCGGATAAGTCAGTAGCTTTGTGAGCACTGAATGTGTGGGTTTTGGAGCCCAGTGTGTGTTTTTGCTTACCCGCCGGGTGCAAGCTAGAATTAAAGCTGATGGCTCACCAGTTTTTGGCTCCGGTGTTTCATTACCGACTGTTTGAATCTAATGCGAACCTGCATTGGACAGGCAGCTGTGATAGCGGCCTCGACTACTGGCTTTACAGATGGCTTGTTTACTCTCAAAGAATCTGAATCTGCCTGACTAGGTGGTGGCACAGTGGATAGAGCATCGGACTGGGACGCGGAGGACCCAGGTTCGAGACCCTGAGGTCACTACGTTGAGCGTAGGCCTATCTGGCTTGAGCAAAAGCTCGCCAGCTTGGGCCCAAGGGCGCTGGCTCGAGCAAGGGGTTACTCAGTCTGCTGAAGGCCCGCGGTCAAAGCACATATGAGAAAGCAATCAATGAACTAAGGTGTCGTAATGAAAAACTGATGATTGATGCTTCTCATCTCTCTCCATTCCTGTCTGTCTGTCCCTATCTCTGACTCTCTCTCTGTCCCTGTAACAAAAAAAAAAAAAAAAAAAAAAAAAGAATCTGAATCTTTGTAAAGCCAGTAGTCACGGTGTAAAGCCAGTAGCCGGGGTCACCATCACAGCAGGCTGACCCATGCAGGTTCGCATTGGATTCGGACAGATGGCAATGAAACACGAGAGCCAAAAACTGGTGAGCCATCAGCTTTAATTCTAATTGCTCTCTCCCATTTTATAGCATAGATAATCCAAACCTTTAATCCAATTATACATTCAAGAAAGTCTTTGATACAAAGCCACCCATCTGAGGCTTAATGGGATTCCTCCCTACATCACCACCCTACATCATCCAATCAGTCAAGGGCGTGGAGAAGAGCTTACTCTTAAACTAAGCCTTAGGCTATAACGACTCGACCTGCTTATATTACAGCCTTTCCCCCACACCCATTCCAAGCATAAGGCCAAATAATATCACCTGGGTGATGGGCTTCCATGTGGGCAGCTCCATCTTTAACAAAGTGAGCATAATATATTTTATCTGCCGAACAACCTCTGTTTCCCATCTCCTCCTGCACAAACTCTTAACAAACTGGCTTCTTCCTCAGCACTCTGCCATCTCGGCTGCTTCTCCTGGCCTTCACGTGGCCTTACTCTGCTCTCCTCTCTAATACTAATCTCAGGAACCCAGGAACCAAGAGAGAGATCAAGCTACTGTTCTCTCCCACTTTATGGCATAGACTCAAAACCTTTAATCCAATTATACAAACAAGGAAGTCTCTGATACAAAGTTACCCATCTGAGGCATAATAGGATTCCTCCCTACATCACCACCCTACATCATCCAATCAGTCAAGGGTGTGGAGAAGAGCTTACTCTTAAACTAAGCCTTAGGCTATGACGACCCGGCCTGCCCACAGCCTGTTCCAGAACACACATTAATATCAACAAACTTCCATGTGGGCAGCGCCATCTTTAACAAAGTGAGCATAATATATTTTATCTGCCCAACACAGGGCCACTATCACAGCCGCCTGGCCAATGCAGGTTCGCATTAGATTCGAACAGTCGGTAATGAAACACAGGAGTCTGAAAGATTGCCGGGTGCCGCCGATGAACGAACGAAGAGCCGAAACAGCCAAATGAGCAAAAGTCAGGCTTTACTGGGAGGACTCCGGGCGAGTTCACTGACCCTCGGATGTGAGTCTGTGAAGGCGCGCCCGGGGAGGGTTTTTGGGTTTTTTATATCTGCAGAGGGGGGAGGATGGTAACGGTCGACCGGTTTGGTGGGGCATGCAGTTCATGGAACAGCCTTGGGGACAGACAGTTTCGAGAATTTGGGTGTGTGCGGTTTGAGCAAGATTAACAACTGTCAGAAAGCTCAGGGCCAGGGAGGGTTTCACTACCCAACCCAGAGGCAACTACCGGACATTCCTGGCTCTTTGGTATAGGGAGTGGGGTGACGTGGTCTTTCTGGCTGCTTCCTGCTGTATGGGGGCGTCGTTAGGGGAGGGGTAGGAAAGAGCCAGAGCAGTCCGTATCCGCTATGGTGGGCAGGGGTTGGTACTGTTGCAGCATCATCTGGTTGACCGCTATCCTGGTGATTTCCTGAAATTGGGTCTGCAGGAAGCGAAAAAGACAAGGGGTAATCAGTAAGATTAGTCCAATTATGAAAATGGGTCCTATGAGTGGAGCTAATAAAGAATACATGGAGGAGTTCCACCAAGATGAGGCTTCTGCTGAGAATTTTTGCTTCTGGAGATCAGAGCTGAGTTTGTGGAGGGCTTCTACCCTGGTCTCTACAAGGCTGGATTCATTGATGTAGTAGCAACATTCTTCTCGCAGGAAGACACAGGTGCCCCTGTGCTTGGCCGTAAGCAGGTCCAGGGCTTGCCGGTTCTGTAACGAGACTTGGGCGAGAGAAGTTATTTGTCTCTGTAGGGAGGCTACAGTGGGGGTATCCGTATCCCAGACCTTAGGGTCGACTCCAGGTAGAAGCTGGACTCTGGGGTCCGAGTCAGGCCCGAGGTCGGGATCTGGCACTAATGCTAGTAGGAAGGCTTGCCTGGGGGAGAATGAAATACTTGCCCGGAGTTTGGACAAAATGTCTCTCCCCAGGAGGGGAACTGGGCAGGAGGGTATAACTAGGAAGGAGTGTGAGAATGGGTGACCCTCAAATAGGCAATTAAGGAGGGTTGTCCGCCGTGGGGTCGAGGGTGATCCGTTGATTCCCATGACCGAGACCTGGGAAGGAACTGTAAGGCCCGAATGAGAGGGAAGGACAGAGTAGGTAGCCCCCGTGTCTATTAAAAAGGAAACAGACTTACCCGCTACCTGGAGCATAGCCCTGGGCTCGGTGAGGGTAACCGGAGTCGAAGAGCCAGGGCCCCCTCAGTCGTCCATCAAGCCCAGCAGTTCTGAGACTGGAAATGCCTGGTTCTCAGCTCCCCGGCATTGAGGTGCCGGAGGCTGAGCCAGGGTCGGGCAGTCCGACTTCCAGTGGCCCATTAGTTTGCATTGTGGGCAAGGCTTGGTGGAGGGCCTTGGTTGCGGACAGGCCTTGGCCCAGTGGCCCTCTTTGCCGCATTTGAAGCAAGCGCCCGGTGGCGTGCACTGTCCTCCCTTGGAGGCTGGCTTCTTTATCAGTTCCCCTACCGGCCAGAGGGCCGCTACCAAGGCTTGGGTCCGTTCCTGGCGGGCGGCTTCAGCCGTTTCCTCTCGGGCGTTAAACACTTTAAAAGCCATTTTTACCAGGTCTTGGATGGGAGTCTCGGGGCCCTCCTCAGCCTTTTTAAGTTTCTTTCTAATATCCGGGGCTGACTGAGAGATAAAGTGAGAGGCTAAGACTGTGGCCCCATTGCAGGACCCCGGGTCTAGGCGGATATAACGAACAAGGAAGGGCCTCTTGAAGGCGGTTCAGGAAAAGGGCTGGGTTTTTTTCGGGGAGTTGGGTAATTTCCCTCAGTTTATCATAAGTTACAACCTTGTTGGAAACTGCATCCATGCCTCTGATTAAGTATCGGAGCATAAGGTTTCGACGAGGGATGTTGGACCCTTGGCCAGGTTGATAACTCCAATTGGGGTCCTCCCCGGGGACCGCCTCTGTGCCAAGGGGGATTTGGTCATCCACTAGATGGTCCCTGTCTGCCTGCTGTCTGGCGGCAGTGAGGATACGTTCATGTTCCTCAGGGGTGAGAGTGGAGGTACAGATTACCTTAATGTCATGCCAGGTCAGGTCATATGTCTGAGTCAGGTACCGGAATTCCTTAATGTAGGTTGAGGGGTCGGCCGAGAAAGATCCTAGCCGTTTCTCAATCTGTGAAAGGTCTTGGAGGGAAAAGGGGACATGTACCCGAACTAGGCCCTCTGCCCCAGCTACTTCGCGGAGAGGGGCGAGGACAACGAATGACGATTGGGGGCTGTGTGACCTGGTATGAGCTGCAATGGGAGAGGTGAGAGGGTCGGTGGGAGGTGGGGCAGAAGGAACCAGAGGAGCGGAAGGAGCCGGAGGGGTGGAAGGAGCCGGAACCTGGCCCGGGTCTGGGTGGTTCTCCCGGGGGAGAGCCGGAGGAGGAGATAGGTAGTCGGGAAGGTCATCGGGTTGAAAGTAAGGAGGGGGTTCCTGGGAGGAAGCCTTGGGAGGAGAGGAGGTCTGAGCTAGGAGAATTTGGAGAGAGGAACAGTGGGAGCAGAGATGGGGTGGGAACGGAGATCCCAGAAAGCCTGAATATATGGGGCCTCAGAGTCTTTTCCAGTGTGCCGGCAAAAAATTGTAGGCCAGGCGACCTGTGACAGCAAGACGAGTTTCTTCCTGCGAAGTGTCTGAGTGTATCCCAATTTGGAAAAAATTTTTAAGAAGACATCCTAGAGGAGTTTTGGGTCTATTTTGGATTTGGAGTTCCCCATAATTTGGCCGGCTTTTTGGTCCTAGGCGTCGGAGGAGAGAGAGAGTATAAGGGAGGGGTCCCTTCCAGATACCCGTCTCCTGACAGGAGACCTAAATGATAGGTCTCAGGACAGAGATAGGAGAGCAGCCGAAAGGCGTCCCTTCCGATTGAACCCCTATAAAGACTCCAGGAGTCGGCGGATGGAGGGTTCTCGGCTCGGCCGAGTCTAGGACGAGAAACCCCGGTGGAGACGCAGGACCAGAGAAAGCGGAAGAGAAACCAGGTTACTCACAATCGGCGATCGAGGTCGTAGGGAACCCAGAGTCCAAAATGACAGGCGGCACGAGGCAAGGGGGAGAGAGGGGGGACTCCTGCCTCATCCAGAAGGCCGAGGTGAGTCACAAAAAGCCCCTCTCCCGGGTTTCGGCACCAAATGAAAGATTGCCGGGTGCCGCCGATGAACGAACGAAGAGCCGAAACAGCCAAATGAGCAAAAGTCAGGCTTTACTGGGAGGACTCCGGGCGAGTTCACTGACCCTCGGATGTGAGTCTGTGAAGGCGCGCCCGGGGAGGGTTTTTGGGTTTTTTATATCTGCAGAGGGGGGAGGATGGTAACGGTCGACCGGTTTGGTGGGGCATGCAGTTCATGGAACAGCCTTGGGGACAGACAGTTTCGAGAATTTGGGTGTGTGCGGTTTGAGCAAGATTAACAACTGTCAGAAAGCTCAGGGCCAGGGAGGGTTTCACTACCCAACCCAGAGGCAACTACCGGACAGAGTCAAGAACTGGTGAGCCATCAGCTTTAATTCTAGCTTGCACCCGGCGGGCAAGCAAAAACACACACTGGGCTCCAAAACCCACACATTCAGTGATCACAAAGCTACTGACTTATCCGAGTTTCCTAGCATCAAAGCTTTCTAGCTCACCAGACTTATTCACCTCTGTTTCCCATCTCCTCCTGCTCAAACTCTTAACAAACTGGCTTCTTCCTCAGCACTCTGCCATCTCGACTGCTTCTCCTGGCCTTCATGTGGCCTTACTCTGCTCTCCTCTCTAATACTAAGCTCAGGAACCAAGAGAGAGATCAAGCTACTGTTCTCTCCCACTTTATAGCAGACTCAAAACCTTTAATCCAATTATACAAACAAGGAAGTCTCTGATACAAAGTCACCCATCTGAGGCATAATGGGATTCCTCCCTACATCACCACCCTACATCATCCAATCAGTCAAGGGTGTGGAGAAGAGCTTACTCTTAAAACAAAGCCTTAAGCTATAATGACCCGGCCTGCTTACATTACAACTTTTCCCCAACAGCCATCACAAGCATAAGGGCAAATAATAGCACCTGGGTGACGGGCTTCCATGTGGGCAGCACCATCTTTAACAAAGTGAGCATATTATATTTTATCTGCCAAACAATCTTCCAGCAGCCCCAGCAGAGAAAGGCAGCTCCGGCCACACCCCCAGTCACCAAGGCAGCACCCACCTTCCACCTGTGCACCACCGCCTCCATTCCAGGGAGGTGGAAACAAAAGGACATGATATAAGGCCAGGAGCCAAGGCCATTTTCACAGCTGCCTGGTCAGTGCAGATTCACATTAGATTTGGACAGTCGGTAATGAAACAACAGAGGCAAGAACTGGTGAGCCATCAGCTTTAATTCTAGCTTGCACCCAGCGGACAAGCAAAAACACACACTGGGCTCCAAAACCCACTCATTCAGTGCTCACAAAGCTTCTGACTTATCTGAGTTTCCTAGAATCAAAGGTTTCTAGCTCACCAGATTTATTCACCTCTGTTTCCCATCTCCTTCTCTCTGCACAAACTGGCTTCTTCCTCAGCACTCCGCCATCTTGGCTGCTTCACCTCTCCTCCATGTGGCCTTAATCTGCTCTCCTCTCTAATACTAATCTCAGGAACCAAGAGAGAGCAAGTTCCTGGTCTGCCCCACTTTATAGTGTAGAAATCCAAACCTTTAATCCAATCTACAAACAAGGAAGTCTCTGATATAAAGTCACTTATCTGAGGCATAATGGGAGGATTCCTCATGAGAGTGCACCACCCCACATCACCCAATCAGTCAAGGGTGTGGGGAAAAGCTTACTCTTTAAACTTGTATGTGGGCAGCGCCATCTTTAACAAAGTGAGCATAATATATTTCATCTGCCCAACACATGATCACATCTCCATCTTCTCGCTCTGCTTTTAAAAAGCCTGAGAAGCTGAGAGTGGAGGTGGTTTGCTGGGCACGGGGTTGAAGAGGCAGCCGTCCCAGATGGAGCGGTGGGGAGAGAAGCTTTCAGCAGCACAGCAGGCAAGTGGGCACTGCCTGCCATTGTGCTGACCTCCAACCCTGCTCTCCAAGTGAAGTGGATGGAAACAAAGGCCCCGGAGCCCAGTGACTCACAGCCCTTTGTGTGTTTAGACACTAATGATGGCCAGACTTGGGTAATGGGATGTGAAGGTCACCTGAGAATGGAGGAAGGAAGGAGGGGGGACGGAGGTGGGGGTGCCTCTCACAAGAACTTATTTTAAAGGAAAAACTCTGCCAGAGAGTAGATGAAAGGAAGCCAGCCTAGAGGGGGGTCCTACGTCACACACACACCACCACCACCACCACCCCGACATTGGCTCCACAGGGAAGGTGTTTGTGTCTGATTTACTCCCAGCAGTTCCCCCGCTGCCCAGAACACCTGAGTTACATCCCCGGTGTCTCTGTCAGAGATTTTGAGCTATAAGCTGCTGACCTGAAAGCCTCAGACATGTGGGTGAATAAGTTCAAGTCACTGAATGTGGGTGAATAAGTTCAAGTCACAACAGCAAGCAAACAGAAGTGGGGAGAAATGAAAAAACTTCAACCCGCGGACCAGCTGATTGTCAAGACTTGGAACGTGCTTCCCATCATATACCACACACTGCAGCATGTGAGTATTGCTGTACTGACAATGTTTGGCTCTACGTATGCATGTGAGCATTCTTTCTCACATCTAAAGAACGTTAATACCAACCTCCGATCACGTTTAACGGATGAAAGTCTCAACGCCTGCATGAAGCTTAACCTCACCACGTATCAACCAAACCTCAAAGCCTTCAGCAAAACCATGCAGCACCAGAAGTTGCATTAATGGTAAGAAGTACTTTACTCATCGTTGGTTAGTGTAAAGTCAGTGGCCAAGGCCACCATCACAGCAGCCTGACCCGTGCAGGTTCCCATTAGATTCAGACAGTCGGTAATGAAACAATGGAGCCAAGAACTGGTGAACCATCAGCTTTAATTCTAGCTTGCACCCGGCGGGCAAGCAAAAACACACACTGGGCTCCAAAACCCACTCATTCAGTACTCACAAAGCTACTGACTTATCCGAGTTTCCTAGAATCAAAAGGTTTCTAGCCCACCAGACTTTTTCACCTCTGTTACCCATCTCCTCTCTATACAAACTCTGCACAAACTGACTTCTTCCTCAGCATTCCACCATCTTGGCTGCCTCCTCTGGCCTCCACATGGCCTTAATCTGCTCTCTTCTCTAATACTAATCCCAGGAATTGAGGGGGAGAGCTAGCTCCCAGCCTGCCCCACTTTATAGAGTAGATTCAAACCTTTAATCCAATCTACAAACAAGGAAGTCTGATACAAAGTTACTTATCTGAGACATACTGGGAGGATTCCTCATGAGAGTGCACCATCCTACATCATCCAATCAGTCAAGGGTTTGGGGAAAAGCTTACTTTTAAAACTTGCACGTGAACAGCAGTGAGCATAATATATTTCATCTGCCCAACAATACACCCCTATGCTCACTTTACTACCCACAATCTACACCACCAGCATCCCTGTACAAGGAAATTAGGTACATTACACAAATTACAAATACATAACAAATCATACAATTTCAACAATTACAAAGGTACATTTCACCAGTTTCTGAGCACTTTGCCAAAAGCGCAAAATGTCCTCGGCCTTCTTTCTTGCCATTTGAAAGGCTTCCCAGGGCAGGAGGAGGGCCTCCATCAAAGCCGCCCCACACACCCATCAGGGTATTTCATATTGTCCAAAATCCATAAGTCCATGCAACAAAGGAGCCAGTGCTCACTCCGGTCGTAGTCCAGGAAATCAGTCCACACACATGAGGTGTTAGCCCCCCCCTCATTCCTGCCATCATGGCAGGTCTCACAATGTCCTAAAAAGAAGCATGTGGCAATGGCAGTAAGCATTTCCATCTCTGCTCTGGGGAGCATGATAGCATCCACCCCTATGTCCCAAAATTGCAGACCTACCAGCAGCTTAGCAGGCCAAATGTAAGGCCAGTGGCCAAGGCCACCATTACAGCTGCCTGGCCCATGCAGGTTCGCATTGAATTCGGACAGTCAGTAATGAAACACCGGAGCCAAGAACTGGTGAGCCATCAGCTTTAATTCTAGCTTGCACTCGGCAGGCAAGCAAAAACACACACTGAGCTCCAAAACCTACTCATTCAGTGCTCACAAAGCTACTGACTTATCTGAGTTTCCTAGAATCAAAGGTTTCTAGCTCACCAGACTTATTCACCTCTGTTCCCCATCTCCTTCTCCAGCACAAACTCTGCACAAACTGGCTCTTCCTCAGCACTCTGCCATCTTGGCTGCTTCTCCTGGCCTCCACATGGCCTTAATCTGCTCTCCTATCTAATACCTCAGGAACCAAGAGAGACAGCAAGCTCCCGGTCTACCCCACTTTATAGCATAGATTCGAAACCTTTAATCTAATCTACAAACAAGGAAGTCTCTGATACAAAGTCACTTATCTGAGACATACTGGGAGGATTCCTCATGAAAGTGCACCACCCTAAATCATCCAATCAGTTAAGGGTGTAGGGAAAAGCTTACTTTTAATACTTGCACGTGGGCAGCGCCATCTTTAACAAAGTGAGCATAATATATTTCATCTGCCCAACAGTTAGCAACAGCATAACAATGTTATTAAAAAGAATTCAGAGACTTATTGTACTTTAAAAGTGTTGGTCTTACATAAAATGCACACATTTACTTGTATTTAGTGTTAAACATATTGTATGGCTCTCACGGAATTACATTTTAAAATACATGGCGTTCATGGCTCTCTCAGCCAAAAAGGTTCCCGACCCCTGCCTTACTGTGACCTTGTGAATGTACTAAAAACCACTTAAATACACTCTTTTTTTTTTTTTACAGGGACAGAGAGAGAGTCAGAAAGAGGGATAGAGAGACAGGAACGAAGAGAGATGAGAAGCATCAATCATTAGTTTTTCATTGCCATTACGACACCTTAGTTGTTCATTGATTGCTTTCTCACATGTGCCTTGACCGCGGGCTTTCAGGACACTGAGCCACCCCTTGCTGGAGCCAGCAACCTTGTGTCCAAGCTGGCGAGCTTTTGCTCAAGCCAGATGGGCCTGCGCTCAAGCTGGCGAGTTCGGGATCTCGAACCTGGGTCTTCCGCATCCCAGTTCAACGCTCTATTCACTGTGCTACTGCCTGGTCAGGCTTATATACACTCTTCAAATGGAGAATTTTAAGGTATGTGAACTACATCTCAAAAAAAACCCGGAAAGCCCTTTGGCTGAACAAGACTGGAGCCACTGAGTAGCCAGGACTGGGACTAACCCAAGGGAGTTGGCATAGAGGTGATTTTGAAACCATGGGAACGCAGAGCCACACCGAAGTAGCGCCCAGAGCCGGAAAACAGTAGTAGTAACACACTAGTGGGCAGCAGAGGAGGGGTCCACCAGGGGAAGAGAGGACTAGAGTCCAGAGAGGGAGGGACTGAGGACTGCGGGGGCGGGGGGGGGGGGTTGTCAGGCTGCAGCAGTTACTACAGATCTCGTGCTATTTCAAACACAGTGTGTTGCGCAGTGATTCCTGCTCCTGAATCTCTGTGTGTTTCTTGAGGATAAATCTTTAGAGGTGTAAATTCTAAGTCAAAAAGTGCGGGCACTTGAAATTTGACAAATACTGCAAATTCTCTAATCGGCACTGCATGAATCATTGGTAAAAGACAAAATCTATTTCTGCTCTGGATTGGGAGAGAACCAAGGAGCCTGCCAAATGGAGAGAGAACCTGAGTGTCTCAGAGTCCTGGGAGAATAGGCCCAGTTTGGGTTGCTGGGCATAACCTACCTGCCTGAGCCGGCAAGGAACCAGCATAACCAGCAGATCTCGGTGAAGCCCAGGGAACAGAGGAGGGCCCTTCTGAGAGTCTGGGAAAAGGAACAGAGCAGCAAGAGATACACAGTGTGGGGGCAAGAGTTCTCGTGGAATCTCAGGTGGCCACCAAGCTGCTATGTGACCTTGGATAAGTCACCTCACCACTCTGGCTGGGCTCCTCTGTCAAATCTGAGAACTGGCTAGAATCATTTCCCCATTAAAACTCCGTGGCTCCTTTTTGAGCATAAAAATATATCTTTCTTTTAACCCCAAATGCCAAAATTGGAGCATTATTTCCTCTGGAGGTTTTCACCAGTTTCTGAGCACTTTGTGATTTTCCATTCTCTGCAGGGAGTCAGGAGGTCATGGTTTCAAGCAAGCTCTGACTGAACAGCCCATTCAATTCAGAAAACATTTACTGAGTGTCCCAGGTGCAAAGCCACACCATTATCTCACCTGGATGGCCAGTTTCCCCTGCTGCTATCTTACACCTGTATAGACTATTCCCAATGCAGCAACTCACTCTGAGCAAAAGGCAAAATCAACAACAGCCCATGGCATCTGTGGGATCTTGCATTCCTACAGAACCTGCACCCCTACACACATACCCATTCCCACCCAAGTACACTCCCACCTCAGGGCCTTTGCACATCCTTTTTCTGCTCTCTTCTCCCAGATGGCCACCTGTCCTACTCCCACACTTTATTAAGGGCTCCACTCAAAACTAGCTTCAACTGAGAAAGTTTCCCTCACCTCTTATTTTTTTTAATTGATTTTAGGAAAAGAGGAAGGGAGGGAGGGAGACAGAATCAGAAATCGAGCAGTACCTGTATGTGTCCTGACCGGGGATCAAACCAGCAACCCCTGCACTTTTGGACAATGCTCTAACCAACTGAGCTATCCAGCCAGGACCTGACCTCTACACCAAACACCACCCCTGGCACATCAATGTCAACCCACTCACCCTGCTTGTTTTCCTTCATAGCACTCATCATCACCTGTGGGAAACTGCAAGCTGACACAGTCCTTGCAGTTTAGATTTTTCCGGGACAGAGGTGTGGGGGACTGGCAGCAAACTGACAAAGTCCTTGCTGCCCATTCCCCTACCTCACTTGCTTGATTAAGTTGCTAAAGGCAATTGACGTGCCCTTCCTCTCACCCTTTGTTTGTTCTGATTTTGGTTGATTTCAGTTATGCATAGTGGGGTGATTCCTGTTTACACCTTAAATAGATCCCTGTTCATGCCTTGAGAATTCCTGTTTATGCCTCAGATGTGTGACTTTGTATCTGAGACTTCCTTATTTGCATATAGCTCTGCACTGTATAATAAAGCAGACCCGGGTTTTGCTTTGTTCTGGCTTGCCATCAGCTTGCAGAGGCCTCCTGTTGTAGTAATATAATATTATAGTAATTAAATATATAGAAATATAAAGATATGGAAGATATATAAAAGTAATTAAAATACCAAAAATAATTATTAAAATTAAATAAAGTTATGCCATTTGGATAGGAACTAATGTAGTGGGTGTAGATGTGTTAAACAGACTCTGACTTATAAGCAGGGCCCAGTTAGTATGTGTGTGAAGTTATACATAGATAAGAACTGGCTTGGTGTCATAACTCTGTAATGTGATAAACAGACTGACTTTGGAGCAGGGCCCAGTTAGTGTGTGTGTGAAGTTATACCTAGATAAGAAGTGGCTTGGTGTTATTTGCATTGCTTTGTAAGTTAATGTAAATAAGAACATCTTAAAAAGTGGTTTGATGTAAATATTTCAGTAGATTGACATAGAGGAGATTCCCTGAGAGGAACTCCCAAAAAGGTGGTTTGAGGTGATAATCCTGTAGATTGACACCTGTTAGAAGACATTGGCCAGAAAAGGTACTAAAGCTGAGGGGCCCTCTGCTGCAGTAATGGCCCAGACTCCAACCTTGATGTGGACTATCTCCACGACCGCTCTGAGTTCTGACCAAAGATAGCCGAGAAGAGCTCGCCCACGGGGCCCCCTTAAGCTGTACCCAGGCATGCCAAAAGGATTTGTGAGTAACAAATTGCCTGTGTGGCCTGACCTGTGGTGGTGGCGCAGTGGATAAAGCGTCGACCTGGGAACACTGAGGTCGCCAGTTCAAAACCCTGCACTGGTCTGGTCAAGGCACATATGGGAGTTGATGCTTCTAGCTCCTCCCCCCTTTCTCTCTCTCTCTCTCTCTCTCTCTCTCTCACTATGTGTCTCCTCTCTAAAATAAATTAATTAATTAAAAAAAAAAAAAGATCCTGCAAACAACCCAGGCTTGGTTTCTGGGACAACAGGAATCACTTTAAATTGCCTGTGTGATTATTGCAACTAATTTGTATGTCAGTTGTGTCTTTCCTCCAGTGGCACTTAACAGTAGCATCCTCATAGCCGCCTCAAGAGTAGTCTTGAAGAGGCTGCCGGCCCTGCTGATAAACAGGAGTGCCCCATGGCATGGGGAAGTTGAATCAGGGACGCCGGATCGATGTAGAGCATAGGCTCTACTGGGACACCTCACGATTCCATACTTCTTTTCTATGAGTTTATTTCTTCTACACTGGTCTCACTCAGGACCTGTACAATTACTAGCGGCACTGGTCCTCGACAGTCACCTCCATACTGTGTCCTTGGATTGCTACTTCCCTGCTTCCACCAAACAATGAGCTTCATGAGAGTAGGGCCTGCTGCTTCCCCAGTGCCTGGGGCAGTGTCTGTGCAGAGGAGGCACTTGCTGTATATTTGGAGAGAATGAATGAATTCTCCCACAAGCCTCAGTCACACAAGTCAGTCCCATGTGCTTTCTGAATGGACACTGGATAAATAAGATAGCTTCCTAAATTAAGCACTTGACGTTTTTGCAAGGCTTGGCATCTCTCCCAGCCTGAGTTTCCCTGTGTGAATCTGAAGGTTAGCAAGCCTGGGACAAGCTCCATGAGGGAAGGAACCAAGTCCTGTTCCTGTGGATCCCAGACAAGGTACTCAGAAGGGGCTCAGCACTCAATAATGCTGGTGTCTTCACACAAAAGTAAACAGATGCTTTTGCCCCCTATCTAGGGAGCTGACATCCAGGAAAAGGGAAAATGGAATTGATTCCTGTCCCGGGAAAGGTCCCAAGCATGAACTAAATTACCTCTGCATTACTTAAAGGGTTTAGAAGAAACTTAGTCTGGTAGTTACAATCCCCGACAATAACACAGCCCTGCCCTCTGGTGGCCACTCAGTGCAATGTCTGCACGGAAAAGCTTAGATAACAATTTTAGGAAAAATTTTTTTCATTATACAGGTTGCCTGACCCTGACTCCATTGTAAATAACTAGAAATACATAAAAGAATAAAAAATAATCACATCACCTGAATACCCTTGACACTACATGAGCTTTCAGTCTTATGCCTATTTTATACCTAATTCATTGATTCCATCATGTGTTTCCCGAAAGCCTACCGCAGGGGTTGGGAACCTTTTTGGCTGAGAGAGCCATGAACGCCACATATTTTAAAATGTAATTCCGTGAGAGCCACACAATATGTTTAACACTAAATACAAGTAAATGTGTGCATTTTATGTAAGACCAACACTTTTAAAGTACAATAAGTCTCTGAATTCTTTTTAATAACATTGTTATGCTGTTGCTAACCAATAATGAATAAAGTACTTCTTACCATTAATGCGACTTCTGGTGCTGCATGGTTTTGCTGAAGGCTTTGTAGTCTGGTTGATACGTGGAGAGGTTAAGCTTCATGCAGGTGTTGAGACTTCCATCCGTTAAACGTGATCGTAGGTTGGTCTTAATGTTCTTTAGATGTGAGAAAGAATGCTCACATGCATACGTAGAGCCAAACATTGTCAGTACAGCAATACTCACATGCTACAGTGTGTGGTATATGATGGGAAGTCTTGACAATCAGCTGGTCCGCGGGTTGAAGTTTTTTCATTCTCCCCACTTCTGTTTGCTTGCCAACTCTACTTGCTGTCATGCAAGTCTTTCCAAATCTTTATTCAGTGACTTGAACTTATTCACCCACATGTCTGAGGCTTTCAGGTCAGCAGCTTGTAGCTCAAAATCTCTGACAGAGACACCGGGGATGTAACTCAGGTCGGCACTGTCTACTGCACACTTGTGTGGATGGGTGATAAAAAGACGAGTGTGCTCAAGAAATTCTCCAAAGCGCGCTTAGAATGACTACAGGAGATTAGATGTGAAGTCTACTAGCTGCTGAAGATCAAGATGTTGAGCAGGGTCACTGGCTGTGCATGCATCTTTAAACTCTCCCAATTTTTCAAAGTGTAGTAAACAACCTGTTTCAATGTCCGTGAAGAGTTCCAGCTTGTTTTCAAATGCAAACACTCCTTGTTGAAGAGATAAGACTGTATTTCCAATGCCTTGCATTTCACATTGAGCTGGTTCAGATGTTCAGTCATGTCCACGAGATAGTAGAACTTCAGGAGCCACTCAGTGTTAGCTAACTCAGGATGCTCGATGTTTTCATTTCAAGAAAAGTCCGGATTTCGCTTGAGACAAGCCGTGAAACAGCTGAGCAACTTCCATCTAAACAACCAATGCACATTGCTGTGCAGAAGCAGACCAGGATAATTATTCTCAACTTCATCCAGCAGTCTTTTAAACTGGCTATCATTTAAAGCTCAGGCAACAATAAAGTTGACCATCCGAATGACCAGCGACATCACCTCACCAAGCTGCTTGCCACATGTCTGAGCACGAAGCACCTCCTGACATAGAATGCAGTGAAAACTTAGGATGGGTCTCTTTTCATGTTCAAGAAGAAGCGCTACGAATCCTCTGTTTTTCCCCACCATGCACGGAGTACCCTCTGTACACACCGAAATAAGTTTATCCATCGGTAGATTTTTTTCTTTAGCAAACTCAGTGAAAGACTTGAATAAATTCTCCCCTCTTGCCTGACCAGGTGGTGGCACAGTGGATAGAGCATCAGACTGGGATGTGGAAGACCCAGGTTCGAGACCCCGAGCCCACCAGCTTGAGTGCGGGGGCCCATCTGGCTTGAGCAAAAAGGGGTTGCTCGATCTGCTGAAGGCCCGCGATCAAGGCACATGTGAGAAAGCAATCAATGGACAACTATGGTGTCACAACTGCAACGAAAAACTAATCATTGATGCTTCTCATCTCTCTCTGTTCCTGTCTGTCTATCCCTCTCTCTCTGTCCCTATAAAAAAAAAAAAAAAAAAAAAAAAAAAAAAAAATCCTCCCCTCTTGTTGTCTCTTTCATAGGCAAAACAGCAAGACTTCCTCATGTAGTGTGTCACCGATAGCATACCTTGCAATCACGCTGACCTGGGATAAATGGCTTATATCGGTTGACTCATCCAAAGCGAGAGAAAAGAATGGTGCTGCATTTATGTCCTTCACTTGTGTTGCCTAAATTTGATTTGCCATCATGATGGTACGATCGTGAACAATTCTTGCCAACAGAGGCATGTCTTTTATTCGTCTGATTATCTTGTCTTTATCTGAAAAGTCGTCCAAAAATTCATTGGCAACATCAAGCATGAATGTTTTGGCGTACTCCCCATCTGTGAATGGCTTTCCGTTTCTCACAATTGCTAAAGCACGAGCAAAGCTAGCCGAATTCCAGTCACCTTGTTGGGTCCAAAGACGGAGTTGCTGCTGACTAGCTTGCACTCTGCACAGTAGCTCTTGACATGCTTTCTTTCTGCTGTTCCCTGCTGGATATTTCGATGCAAATGTATATGGCATGTGTCGAAGTGCCGCTTTATATTTGTCTGTTTCATCGATGCAATTTTATCATTGCATATTAGACACACTGCAAAACCTGCTCTCTCCACAAAGGCAAATTCTTCTGTCCATTCCTGCTGAATAGTACAATACTCCTCATCCCTTTTTCTTTTAGCCATCTTCTTCGTCAAAAGGGTTTCTGCAATTAGCTAGCTGACGACTTGTTTAAAAGGAGGAAAGTTTACTTCCTGACCTCACAACGATCCGTGTACGCTAGGTATTATCCAATAAAAATTTGGTGTTGTCCCAGAGGACAGCTGTGATTGGCTCCAGCCACCTGCAACCATGAACATGAGTGGTAGGAGATGAATGGATTGTAATACATGAGAATGTTTTATATTTTAACATTATTATTTTTTTTTACAAGGACAGAGAGAGGGATAGATAGGGACAGGAACGGAGAGAGGTGAGAAGCTTCAATCATTAGTTTTTCATTGCCGTTGAGACACCTTAGTTGTTCATTGATTCCTTTCTCACATCTGCCTTGACCGTGGGCCTTCAGCAGACCAAGCAACCCCCTGCTGGAGCCAGCGACCTTGGGTCCAAGCTGGGGAGCTTTTGCTCAAGCCAGATGGGCCTGCGCTCAAGCCGGCGACCTTGGGGTCTTGAACCTGGGTCTTCCATATCCCAGTCCAACGCTCTATCCACTGCGCCACCGCCTGGTCAGGCAACATTATTTTTTTTATTAAAGATTTGTCTGCGAACCAGATGCAGCCATCAAAAGAGCCACATCTGGCTCGTGAGCTTTAAGATCCCGACCCTTGGCCTACTGTGTCGCAGGCACTGTTCTAGGCACTCAGTGGTTGCGAAGGAAACAAAACTCACTGTGTTTGTGCCACTTACATTCTGGCTGCCATCACTCTGTATTTATCCTTATATATTCACTTTTATCAGAACCTATATTGCCACGTATTCTTCATAAAAATCATCGCTGATGGCTGTAATTTTTATTGTCTTCATGTCCTTGACCCTGGATGCCTGATTGCTCCAGGCCACATGACTTCTATTTAAATACCGTGTCTTCACTAAACAGCTACCACCTATTAACATTATGGTCCAGTGGCCAGGGATACAGCAGCAAGAAAGGCAGGCAGACCCCGGAGCTTCCCGTGGGAAGGCAGTGTGAAATGCCTCATCACAAAACAGTTCTGAGATCGGGCCCGTAGACTCAAAAATTATCTAATTTAAGGTGACCAGACGTCCCACTTTTGGCGGGACAGTTCCGATTTTTAACAAGTTGTCCCATGTCCTACGGCGTTTTTAAAAAGTCCCGGTTTTTTGAAAGAATGCATGAAAAGCTAGGGAATGGCGGGAGAACGGGAAGGGAATATACGGTTTTCAGCAGGGACCCTACCTCAACCTGGAAGTGCCCGCACTGCCGCAAGAGGTGGCTGCCCCGTGTGAGGCCCCGAAACAAAGAACTCCGGGTGGGACATACCTGCTGGTGTGGCAGCTGTCAAGTCCCCTAACTACTCATAGGCCCGCATCCTGGACGCCGGTGTAGGCTCCGAGCTCTGCAAGGCGCATGCTGCTTAGTCTCCAGCGGGCGGCAGGGGTGGATGTGAGGAGTGTGTTGGCGGCGCTGCCCTGCCTGCTCCCTCCCGCTCGGGCCCAAGTCAGTTTCGGAACCGTGTAACCGGATTCCTCTGACTCACTCAAAATTTCCCATATAGTAATATTTCTGAAAATGATCTTTTTAATGAGGTATCATTACTTAAAATATAGATTGATAAGGAAAAGGTTTAATCTTGGGCATCAGCAAAAATCACAGTAGAGAACAAATGGTTAGAAATATTTCAGCATTTTGAAACAAACCATGTTCCACACAATAATGCACTAAAAATTGTGGTATACGTGCTGTCTTTACCAGGAACTAATGCTGCGACTGAACGCGGTTTTTCTACAGTAAATAAAGTGTGGACATCAGAAAAATCACAATTAAGTGTTGAAACTTGGAAAGCCATTTTATGTGTGAAATATAATTTAACAAATTCTTGTGAAAAATTTCATGACCTTTTAAAAAATGACAGCAATCTACTAAAAAAAATTCACTCAAATGAGAAATATGCCAAAGAATAAAATAATACTATACACAATTTTTTTAATGTATTATATTTGTAAATTGTACTTATGTTGAAATTTTTCTTTTTCAGGGACAGAGAGAGAGTCAGAGAGAGGGATAGATAGAGACAGACAGGAACGGAGAGAGGTGAGAAACATCAATCATTAGTTGTTCATTGATTGCTTTCTCACATGTGCCTTGACCGCGGGCCTTGAACAGACCGAGCCACCCCTTGCTGGAGCCAGTGACCTTGGGTCCAAGTTGATGAGCTTTTGCTCAAGCCAGATGGGCCCATGCTCAAGCTGGCGAGCTCGAAGTCTCAAACCTGGGTCTTCCGCATCCCAATCCGACGCTCTATCCACTGCGCCACCGCCTGGTCAGGTTACTTATGTTGAAATTAAAAATATATATATATATTACAATACTATTTTTGCATTCTATGAAAATATTTTTTGCTTCATATAGACCAAATTTTTAATCAAGAACTACCCCCCCCCTCCGTCAATGGTGTCCCGCTTTACCAATTTTAAAATCTGGTCACCTTATTCTAATTCCATTGTCGCACATGGTTCCCCAATTTTATCTGACTTCATCTGAAGGTCCCCTTCCCCAGGGAGGTCTCCTTTAAACTAAGAACTCAAGCCTGACCTGTGGTGGCGCAGTGGATAAAGCGTCAACCTGGGAACACTGAGGTCGCCAGTTCAAAACCCTGCACTGGTCTGGTCAAGGCACATATGGGAGTTGATGCTTCCAGCTCCTTCCCCCTTTCTCTCTTTCTCTCTCTCTCTCTCTCTCACTCTGTGTCTACTCTCTAAAGTGAATAAAAGAAAAAAGAAAAAAAACTGGTAAAATGTGCCTGACCTGTGGTGGCACAGTGGTCAAATGTGGACCTGGAGTGCTGAGGTCACCAGTTAAAATAAACTAAGAACTCAAGGAGTAATGAGGTTGGGGCCTGGCAATGGGAGGGCAGGGGAGGTACGTGGATCCCACCTCACAGGACTATGTAGGCCTGTGTTTATCCTCAGGCAACACCAGACCCCTGGAGGGTTTTGAGCTTTTTGAGCAAGACTGGCTTTTTAGAAGGATCCACTGTAACAAACACAACCTGGAGGAATAGCCCATTCATAAGAGCAGGACAAAGAACTAATTATTGGAAAGTCAAGAACAAGAAACATGTAATATGTGTCTGAAAAAAAACTGTAAACTTTACTGAAAGAAAGGCAGACTCAAATCAACTGAAAGACACTTTATCTTAAACTAAGGACTTATTGTGAAAATGTTAAGTTTCCTTAAATTTACTTATACACTTGCTACATACATATAATAAACACTTTTGGATTGCAAGGTCCTGGTTTACACTTTCCTGACTCCAAGTACTTTCCTTCCATAACACATAGTGTGATTAAATTATTTTTGTAATTACATGTTTCAGGCTGCTTACTCCACTGATAAAAGAACACTAAATTGGTCTGCAAAATATAAAAGTGAAAATAGTAGGAAGTAAACTTCCAAAATATAATTTTTTTAAAAGAATATTATTGTTTTTATTTTATTTTACTCATTTTAGAGAGGAGACACTGAGTGAGAGAGAGAGAGAGAGAGAGAGAGAAAGGAGGGAGGAGCTGGAAGCTCAACTCCCATATGTGCCTTGACCAGACCAGTGCAGGGTTTTGAACTGGCAACCTCAGTGTTCCCAGGTCGACGCTTTATCCACTGCGCCACCACAGGTCAGGCCCAAAATATAATTTTAACAGGTAATAAAAATGTAGCAAAAGTAGATTTACATACATAATATAATATTAATAAATACTAATACAAGAATAAACTGTTTCATGTGCTCACAACTGTAAACCTACTTTTGCCCACCTCTGTATTTAAGTTTCACATGAAATCTAAATGGATATTCAGATAGCACTTGGGTCTTCTCCAAAATAAAACTCTCTTGATAATATCAACCGAATCTTGCTTTAAAGAATTCTTAGAATTCTAAGTTGGCAATTGGAAAATCACATTAAAAACAAACAAATAAAAAACAAAAAAAGTTTTTCCCTGTACTACAATACAGATTCAGAATAAATCAATCCATTTATTTGGTTTAGGAACATACACTTTACCCACCGGCTGCCCCTTGGCGGCCCTGACACTACGGATGGCCACCAGAAACAATGGAACCACACTCTTGGCAAAATTTGACCCTGGGTCATCATTCCCATTCAACGAATTCTTGTTCTAGGCAATACAACAGTTATTGAGTCCAAATGGTTCCTAGTCTAAAGGAGTTAAGTCCCACCGCCAAAATAATGCCTCCAAACGTCACGTTAATTCACCTCCATGGAAGCATTGACTTGGGCTCTGGCTATTCTTTGAATTTTTCAGGCCTGACATGTTCATCACAACTCCACGTTTTCAGGGCCACCATAGGTAATAGAACCCCTGGGGAGACAGAGTACACTGAGAAGACAGTACAGGCGACAGCTACAGAGCAAAGCCTTCAGACTCGGAAAGCGATGCTGAGAGGTATTATGACCTGGTCAGCGCAGGGCGCGGAGGGCGCCGGCACCCCGGGCCCAGCCCCCAGGTTCCAGGCCCCGCCCCGTCCCCAGACCCCAGGCCCCGTCGCTGTCCCTGACCGCCACGCCCACCTAGGGCTCGGGAGCGTCCCGGTGGCGTCACGCGCGGGAGCAACGGAGTGTGGACAATGGGAGTGCAGCCCTGCGAGCGAACCCCCAGAAGCCAGCGAGTGGGCGCTGAGTACTTGGAGACGGTGAGGGAAACGTCCTTTTAGACACAGATGAAAGCGCTGTGCCAGCCCGAACTCTCTTCCTTCCACCGCCTCCCACCTGGGCCTTCAGCCGCCCAACCCAGCACCGCCCTGTGTTTTATTTTTTTCTATATATAAATTGAGGTCATGTAAATTAAAGAGAATTTACCATTTATCTGTCTAAACTAGGGCTACAACTAGCCGTGAGGAATGATTTTTCATGTCACCTTTGCCCAAGAAAAATAAAGTTCTGCTCTCCCCATCTCTAGGTTCTGCTGTCTTCCTTTGCCTTACGTCAAACTCAACAGAAGCCAATGCGCAGTCAGAATCAGCAACTGGTAATCATACTCAAAATGAAATTTACACTTTCTAAAGGCTGTTGGAAAAGCTTGGGGAAATGTGTGGGCATGGGTTGTGAGGGTGCCTGACCCTTACAAAGAAAGCACACTGTATATTAGGGGGAAACCAGTGGATTGAGATGGCACTCCATAAAATAGCTATTATTATGTTTATTGTATCTTTCAGGCGTTATTTCTTAGCCTCTGGGGACAATACATTTTCAATAACTGTCAATACGTGGTGTTCTGGTTTCTTAATTATCACACAGACACTGAACTAAGAAATTAAGTGAAGTTTATTGCAGATGCTTTTCTTAGATACAGAATGATTCTTGAATGCCTTTCTTGGTCCTCATCCTGAATGATTCCTGCTGGCAGATGGCTTCCTCCAAAGCAGCCTTCTTTTGTGTCCTCTTTTACCAGTCAAGGATCAGAATGTGTGTCCTTGGGTGCTGAAGCCTTCTGAAGGTGGACAGAAGAGTTAAGTGTGCTGTAAGGAGGAGGGGCTGACAAAGCAGAGAGTCCCTGTGCTAAGCTGAGCTGATGCCCCTGAAGCACAGTCCTTCCCACCAGGCTGAGTGGCTCGTCCAGCAGGCAGGGTCCTCACCGAAACCTCCTGCCTCAGTCTCTCCTTACTCTTTCTGGATTCAGAAACATGCAGAGTTTTGGGGACACAGTCAACCCAATTATACACGTGATAGGATTTGAGGGACGCTTATGGTCCTTTCTGATATCAATGTCTGCAATGCTAATTTACACTAGGATTATTGTGATTTAGAAAATACTAGATTCCTTTCTTCCCTTCTCTTTTTAAACCTCTAAATCTCTATTCTCCACCCACCTTCACTGAGGGCTGATGGGTCTCACTTCACTGAGAAAATGAAATAAATGGAAATGAACCATCTTCCTTCACAAAGTTCACCGGGCCAGCTTCCTTTATATCCATGTACTGTCCTTGCCTCCTCTTGCAATGGGTGCATAGTCCTGCTCTCCTTTGAGTCCTGTAATCCCTACTCTTAACAGGGAAAGGGGGCAAGGAGAGTGGGGGAAATAGATGAGGGAATACTTTTTAGTAGAGAAGTCAGAGAAGGCTTCTCGGAAGAGATATTTATGCCGAGGTCAGAGAAAATGGAGGGGGTGAGTGAGACATGACGAATCTCAGGAGAGACGTTCCAGGCATGGACAGGCAGAGGCAAAAGCCTGAAAGGGGGTGAGGTTGGTGTGTTCAGAAAACAAGGAAAAGCTGGTGAAGCAGGAGCATAGTGAGTGAAGATGGACAGGCAGGAGGAGAGGCTGGAGAAGAGACAGGGCCCAGTAAGTAGTATAAGGAGTTGGAGGTCATGACAAAGAGAATTAAAACTCATTCAAAGATTTTGAGTAGGGGAGAAATCTAATCTAATTCCCACTTTGAAAAGAATAGGATTGCTGCGTGGAGGCTTGATTAGACACAGGGGCGAAAGCAGAAGCTGGAAGACAAGTGAGGAACCAGTGCCCTGGGCCAGTTGAGGTCACGGGCTGGAGCCAGTGGACATGGCGTATGAGTGAAAACAAGAATCTAAGACGACACCTAGAGCTTTGTCCTGAGGGGTCTGGGTTGGGGTTTGGTCCTGTTCACCGACCTAGGGGAAACTTGGAGGGAAATCAGGTCTGGCAGGAAGAGGGGCAGAAGTGCAAGAGTAAGAAACGATCCTGTGTGGGCTGGTTAAATTCCGGATACCAATAACCATTACAGAACATAAGGGGGATTTGTAAGGTGTGGTGAGAAAGCAACGTAATTTTTCTCCTCATAGTCCATGTGAAGCTGTTCCGTTGGGGCAGTGCTCCTGCCCCATTCTCCCTGTTTTATTTTCCTCATTGCACTTATTACTAGTTCACGGGATATTAGACACTTACTCAGTTGTTTATTGTTCATCTCCTGCATCGGAATGTAAGCACCTCAAGATCAGGGTTTGGTCCCCTTTGTTTCCCAGTAACTCGAACACTGCCTGGCTCAGAACAGGCACTTGTAAAATTGTGAGGAAGCAAGCAAGCATGTGGGAGGGAGCACACTGAGCCGTGACAGTAACAGGACTTCAAACACAAAATAGTGTTCATTCATTTTCCATGAGTGAGTAAAATAAAGAGCTCCCTTATCCTTCAGGGGTGGGAGAGGGGGAGTGTAGAGACAGAAAAGAAGTTGGAAAGGTTGACTGTGTACCCAAACCAGCAGCCCATCCTGTATTGATTTCTACGTGGCAGGTGGGGAGCTGTGGCTTTTCCTAACCCACTCCTGAAAGAGACTACACGCCAGAGCCTTGGGACACAGGGTGTGGAGAGCACTAAAGGGGACAAGTGGTACCTAGCCCTGGAAGCAGTAGGCTAGGCTAGACCAGTCACATGGACACCAAGTCCAACTATAGTTACCTTGAGATGAGGAATCTGTGCTCTTTGAGCACCTATATTTCTAAATATTTTGCATGTTAAACTTGGGGGTTTTTACTTCATACATTTTACTGCCTAATTTAGTATATGGTCCTTTTGAAAACTGTCTGTCTTGGCTGAATTAGGGGAACAATTTTGGGCCACGCTTGGATGTGACAAGTGGTAAATGGTAGAGAGATGGTGGAGATGGTGAAGAAAGAGAGAGGCAAAAAGGAGAGGGAGCCAGTAAAGTCCTGCGGTCTACCCACCACAGGGCACCTCCATGGTGTGGGCCCAGAGTTACCTCCCTCTGTTCCCTCTGAATAAAGGAAACCTGCCTCTGTGGCTTCTACTGTATTCTCTCCCATGTGTGTATGTGTGTGTGTGTGTGGGGGGGTCTGCTGCCTCCTCTTTTCCTCAAATCCTGTCCTACACAGAAGTTCCCAGCTGCTTGGGTTTTGGTATCAGCAATTGCTGCCTTGTGTACTGCAAAATGGGACTTCCCCAGCTCTCACCGCATCCTGGTCCTCATTCCTTTCTGTCTCCTGACTATGCTTCAAGGAAGGGTTGGCCTCCTTGGAACTTGGATTCTTTCCTTCCTGATAATATAGAGGTTCTTTTTCCAGAGAGCACGGCACTTTGTTTCTATACGGAGGAACCAGAAAGGAAAGAATTCTGTTAATGACCAGCTCAATTCTAGCATTTGATTTTTTTAAAAATTTTATTCATTTTAGAGAGAAGACACAGAGTGAGAAAGAGAGAAAGGGGGGAGGAGCTGGAAGCATCAACTCCCATATGTGCCTTGACCAGACCAGTGCAGGATTTTGAACTGGCGACCTCAATGTTCCCAGGTCGACGCTTTATCCACTGCGCCACCACAGGTCAGGCTAGCATTTGATTTTTTAATATAAATTTGAAGTTGAGTTCTATATGAATTTGCATATTGTATGTAAAGGAAATCCAAATAAATAGCATTACTCTGCTCCGGTCACCTGAACTCGCTCTGCTGCTTCATCAGCTGAGTGAGGGCCTGTCAGAGCAAAGGACCTTCACTGTGTTGTCCATAGCCTTCCCAGGCAGGCCTTGCTCTTCCAAGGACAAATATGCCTTTCCACACTGAACTATAATTAGGACATTCCCCTCATATGTGGAAAAGAGTCTAATCTTCTTCTTCCTTCCAGTGGAAGTTCATAGAGTTACACCTCTAGTCTAAAATATAAGTCCCTAGGTACTTCAACAATGCAATTTTTCCCTTCATGGCCAGGTCTCACTCTGCTAGAAGAGGTATTTGAGGACAAAACATCCTCCTTTTGTAGCATATCTAGGAGTGAAATAGGATGAAGGTGTTCATTATCCTAAATCCTAACCAAATAGGTCTGCATAAAACCGTGGAGATTAGGGATAATAGAGGAACTTACTCTTTTAGACCCTAATATACAAGACTGATTCTGAATCATTCCATCCTTTTATGCTTCAGGTACTAAGTGAGTAGAGCTTAGTTTCAATACTCCTATTACCTCCCATTCAAAGCAGCAAGTTGTTAGAGCACACCTCAAGGACACTGCAACATCCACAGTGGCCTGCTCCATCTCTAACTGTCGTCTGTTTCTACTTTAAGTCACTAAGTTCCTCATGAGGCAATGTCTTCTCTGCTGGTCATGCCAGCGTCAAGCATCTCTGAAAGCCCGCCGGCCTCTGCCAGACTGTATTTATTCATCGGATTCTGAACCTGCTCAGAGGCAAGGGAAACCACTGCAGCTTACTTTGGGACTTTTTAAGGATAGAAAAATGTAGGCCAGTGCCTTAACAGCATGCAAGCTCATTTTTCTTCTGCTTTGCTAGATTGTATTTTTTTTATTAACAACTTTTCTGATACATAATTTACACACCATTTTTAGTGTATAAACCAGTAACTTTTAGTATACTTACAGAGTTGTGTGATCATCTCCACCACATATTTCAGAACATTTCTATCAGTCCCAAACCTCATGTTCATTCACAATCACTCTCCAATCGCAGCCTCAGCCCTAGGCAGGCAATGATCTATTCCCTGTCTGTATAGATTGACCTCTTCCAACATTTCATATAAATAGAACCATACAATATGTAGTATTTTGTGATCACCTTCTTTCACTGAGTATAATAGTTTTGAAGCCCACCATGTTGTAGCATGTATTAGTACTTCTTTTCCTTTTGATTGCCAAATAATATTCCATGTATAACTATATCATATTTTGCTTATCTATTCACTGGCTGATAGGAGACACTTGGGTTGTTTCTAGTTTGGGGAAATTGTAGATAATTCTGCCATGAACACTCACCCATGTACAAGTCTTTATGTGGTCATGTTTTCCTTTCTCCTAGGTAGAAACCTAGGAGTGGAATTCCTGGATCAAAAGGTAATTTAATGTTTAGCCTTTTGAGAAACTGCCAAAATGTTTTCCAAAGTTACTATATTATTTTACATTCCTTCCAGCAATGTCTGGGGATCCCATATTTTTAATCAGATGGTTAACAGGTTATATAACTGTTTAGCTCTCTTTTAACTCCATAACCAGTTTCTAGAGATGATTCCCCATGTTGCACGCACCATAATATGTACCACTTCCCCATTTTTAACACCTCTTCACTCTGGGCAGTACTATAACAGCTACTATCCCATAATGCTAGTCCAAAATTAGATTTTTACTGCACCTATTCAATTAAAATCACTTTTAACTTATGTTAGTAGTTAACAGTTTTTTTCTGTCTGTGCTTGTTATTTTTAAATGTGTGAGCTATCTGTTCTTCAGAACCAGAATGCCACCTCGCCCAGATACAGAGGCATGAGATGCCCAGTGTCACACCACAGGTCTAGCATATGTCTTGGCACCGACTCTAGCAACTTAAAAGGATGGCAAAGGGTTGAAACACAGCCAAGCATATTAAATTTAAAAAGAGCAAAGCTATGGAATAAGAGGCTTACTTGCAGATAACTGCTTTTTCTTTTTCCTGGGAGTCCAGAAGAAGGGGAGCTTTTGCCAAGTGTTTCAAATCAAAACTACTAGCGTTAAAATTCATTTTCACTTTTAACCTTTAAAAAGATAACATGTATGAGGATGTTTAGAGAACAATACTAGGTTATATTCTTTCAGAAATTACTGTTATACTTTGACTGCTATGCATATTGCCTATAATACCATTACTTCAAACTTGTGTGAATTCTTGAGCATGTGAAAGTCGCTGAAACCATGATGGTGATCAATTTACTATTTACAAGAACCTAGCCTCAGCTAGGCAAAGTTGAAAACACTCCCTGTCCACTGGGAGCATATACACTAATGTGAAAAGCCACAAAGATTGTGTCATTTACAAGCATAAAGATAAAATGTGTTTCCAGGAAAGAGCGCAATACTCCATTTCCCAGTCTCCCTTGCCATAGGTGGCAGACTGGTGCCTTAGCTCCCTCCAGCTTGCACCCATGCAGGAGTTGAAAGGAACAGTGATATTGGCCCTCTGAAGGGCATCTACTTTGCTGGCACAGATTAGAGCAGACCTGGTGTGGTTCTGAGACCAGCAGCTGGAGCAGCACCTTCCTGATTCTGCAGCGTCCTGATCATAGAAACGACACATCCCTCTGCCTGCTGATTCTGCAGTGTGATTTAGGGTGTTGTTCCTGAAACTTAGCCCTGTTTCTTAAGACCTTCCAATGACTCTGTGAGCACTACAGAGCCTCAAAACATGAACTCTTTTTTTTTTAACTTTATTTATTGATGTTTGGAGAGAGAGAGGGCGGGAGAGTAAGAAAGAGGGGGGAGAAAGAGGAAGCATCTACTCATAGTAGTTGCTGCTTATATGTACCTTGACCAGGCAAGCCCGGGGATTCAAATGAATCCTTTTCTAATATGGATTCAGTTGTCTGAAACCAGGAGTCCTGGCCATTCTTCTCACTAACACATTCAGTACACCTGTGATGCAAATGGTCACATAAGAAGTTCATGGAAAGAATCAGTCTGATCTGACTTAATCAGAATGAATGTTCCTAGAAAATGTGGATTTTGAAATATGTTATGAGCAAAAGAAAATATATGGGTATAGAAAATATCTAGATTAGTATATAACAAAAGGGTTTGCTCTGTTGATATGTCCAGGAAGGGCATTCAATAAAAAATAACAAAACATAAAAAAAAAAAAGGCAAGATAAAATAACCCATTGCCAAGAGATAAAGCAGTCAATAGAACCAGACTGAGAATTTAATCCTAATGTTGGAATTATCAGCAAATTTAAAATAATTATGACTAATGTGTTAATCTAATGGAAAGGTGAACAACATGTGAAGAATTTCAGGAGATATGAAAAAATATAAAAATAAAGTAGATATACTAGAAATAAAAATCACATCAGAAAGAAAAAAATACGGTAAGAGGCTCTTTGGCATATAAAACAGCTGAGGAGACTCAGTGAACTTAAAGATAGGCCATTAGAAATTATCCAATTGAAATACAAGTAGAGTCTGACCAGGTGGTGGCACAGTGGATAGAATGTGGGCCTGGGATGCAAAGGACCCAGTTTCAAAACCCCAAGGTTGCCGGCTTGAGCGCAGACTCATCCGGCTTGAGCGTGGGCTCACCAGCTTGAGCACCAGGTTGCTGGCTTGAGTGCAGGGTCTCTGGCTTGAGTGTGGGATCATAGATGTGAACCCATGGTTGCTGGCTTGAGCCCAAAGGTCACTGGCTTAAAGCCCAAGGTCGCTGGCTTGAGCAAGGGGTCACTAGCTCTACTGGATCCCCCTGGTTAAGGCACACATGAGAAAGCAATCAATGAACAACTAAGTAGTTGCAACAAAGAATTGATGCTTCTCATCTCTCTCCTTCCTGCCTGTCTGTCCCCGTCTCTCTCTCATTAAAAAATAATACAAGTAGAAAAGAAAGAATGTTATCTATAAAAGCTATGTATCTATGTGATAATATCAAATGGTCTAACATACATACAATTGGAATCTCAGAAGAAAAAATAAAGAATATGACATAAGAAATATTTGAAGTGATAATGACCTTGAATTTCCTCCCAAATAATGAAAGACATCAAATCACATATACAAGAACCTCAGAGAACCCTAAGTAGAACAAACTGAAAGAAGGGGGACCAAAATACTTAGATACATCATAGTTTAGTTCAGGGGTCCCCAAACTATGGCCCATAGGCTACATGCAGCCCCCTGAGGCCATTTATCTGGCCCCCGCTGCACTTCCGGAGGGGCACCTCTTTCATTGGTGGTCAGTGAGAGGAGCACAGGATGCATCCGCACCCATAGCTCCCATTGAAATACTGGTCAGTTTGTTGATTTAATTTACTTGTTCTTTATTTTAAATATTGTATTTGTTCCCATTTTGTTTCTTTACTTTAAAATAAGATATGTGCAGTGTACATAGGGATTTGTTCATAGTTTATTTTATAGTCCGGCCCTCCAACAGTCTGGGGGACAGTGAACTGGCCCCCTGTGTAAAAAGTTTGAGGACCCCTGGTCTAGTTAATGAAAACCAAGGACAAAGGGAAAATCTTGAAAAGTACCCAAGAAAAAAGAAACATCACAAACAGAGAAACAAAGACAAGAATTACAATAGGTTTCTCATTGAAAACTGAAATTTAAAAAATAATAACTATGATAAAATTTATATCACCAGCCCAGTAAAAAGTTTTCCAATTCCAGTGAATTCCATAATTTCTACAATATTAAACATTACCTGCTTCTTTTACAAAATTCACTTTCTATGTAACTTGCAGACAGTGTAAGCCAATCATTTGGAGTCACAGAGTGCCTTGCATTAGAAATTCTTGGTAATCTGGAATGCAGTTTGGCCTTCTCAATTTCTTTAAATTCTTTCATTGTATGTATTTTGCCTACAAGAAGATTAGTAATATAAATTAGCACTGTTAAATACAACTCCCTTTGTTCTTGGGTTATGAAATCATGTAACAATTAGGAACTAATTACCAGTCTCACACTGAAGAAGAGTTCTTTTTTCATTGTCTCTGTCATATTGTGCCTTTTTCAAAGGGTCACGAAATGGTGGGATAGTAACCTACAAGAAAAGCATTTCTTTGAGGACTGAGTTTCAGGTTATTTTCAGTCTATGCTAAACATTTCTTTATGGCTCTCATGCCAGAAGAATCAAGAATACAGTACCTACAAACTGATAGCAGTCTAACTGTTAGATGTATTTAACACATTACAAAGAGAACACGCCCCTCCAATGTATTTCTTAGCAAAGCCTTCCAGCCATGGTTAGCCCTTGTTTTAATAGCCTCTTCAGATCATTCAAATACAATACCCAAACTCAATAAGTGGTAGGTTCTTAAAGAAAATATATGGCTTAATGGACCCCTAAAAAGGTTTCAGGGCTCTCAAAAGTCTGTGTATTTCACTTTGAGAACTGCTGTTATAACCTTAGAGTTCTTAGCTTACCTTAAGGAGGTCAGCTATCAGTTTCATTTAGAAAGGCAGCATGGTAAAAGAACAGAATGGAATTTTGGTATCAAAAAGATCTGGCTTCTCCTGGCCTGTGGTGGCGCAGTGGATAAAGCGTCGACCTGGAATGCTGAGGTTGCCGGTTCAAAACCCTGGGCTTGCCTGGTCAAGGCACATATGGGGGTTGATGCTTCCTGCTCCTCCCCCCTTCTCTCTTTCTCTCTCTCTCTCTCTCCTCTAAAATGAATAAATAAAAATATATATATATTAAAAAAATAAAAAGATCTAGTTTCAAATTTCAATACTGCCCCCTTACTAACTATATTATTGTTAGTATATCTAAGGCTCTTATCTTACTCTACACTCTCAGTTTAACTCTCACCTATAAAAATAGGGAAAATAGCACATACACACATACACAGCTTGGGAGGAAAAATAAAAAAGGACCTGCTTTGCATGCAAATATCAACAGTTTAAAATGTCTATGATTCAATGTAGATTTTTTATTTTATTTTGTTGAATAATATCCATTCCTAGCAAAAGTATGGAAAAATGGACTCTTGTGGGGGTGCAAATTTATACATTCTGGAGAACAATGTGGTAATATGAATCAAAATTATGCATAACCTTTCATTCATCAATCTACTTCTAGCAACTTACTGAAAAAATCAAGAAATAAATAGTTACAGGATATTCATCATACTGTCATATATAACAGGAACAATTCAGAAACAATCTGGATGTTCAAAATGCAATATGACAAAAAAAAATGATAGCTTAGCAAGGTACCATATATGGTTAGAAACATATCTATGCTCTGTTATTTGCAGCCGAGTGACCTTGGACAAGTAACTTAACCTATCTGTGCCTCACTTGCCTCATCTGTAAATTACCTAACATGGTAACAGTAAAGATGAAATAAAATGAAAAAAAAATTTCTAACAACTAAAGTGCTGCAACTACGAGTTGATCCTTCTCATCTCTCTTCCTCCCTGGCTAAAAAAAAAAAAAAGTCTGTGAAAATTTTAAGCATTACCTATTACCCAGTCATTATACAATATTTTCAAATTTTACAAAGGTTTAATTTAATTTGAACTTTGGCTTTTTTGTTCCTTTCTAAGACATGGAGATGGAAGACTATTCTTTTTTTTTTTTTTTTAATTCATTTTAGAGGAAAGGGAGAGAGAGAGAGAGAGAAGGAGAGAGAGAGAGAGAGAGAGAAGGGGGGGAGGAGCAGGAAGCTTCAACTACCATATGTGCCTTGACCGGGCAAGCCCAGGGTTTTGAACCGGCAACCTCAGCAGTCCAGGTCGACGCTTTATCCACTGCGCCACCACGGGTCAGGACTATTCTTAAAATGTCACTACATTCCTTGGGGTAGTGAACACACAGTGCGGTGTACAGATGATGTGTTACAGAATTGTACACCTGAAACCTGTATAATTTTATTAACCAATGTCATCCCAATGAATCCAATTAAAAATAAAATTAAAAGTATATAATTTTTTTTTCTAAAAAGATGTTACGCCTGACCTGTGGTGGCACAGTGGATAAAGTGATGACCTGGAAACACTGAGGTCGCCAGTTCAAAACCCTGCACTGGCCTGGTCAAGGCACATATGGGAGTTGATGCTTCCAGCTCCTCCCCCTTTCTCTCTTTCTCTCTCTCTCTCTCACTCTCTGTCTCCTCTCTAAAATGAATAAAGTAGCCTGACCTGTGGTAGCGCAGTGGATAAAGCGTCGACCTGGGAACACTGAGGTCGCCAGTTCAAAACCCTGCACTGGTCTGGTCAAGGCACATATGGGAGTTGATGCTTCCAGCTCCTCCCCCCTTTCTCTCTCTCACTCTGTGTCTCCTCTCTAAAATGAATAAAATAAAAATTTAAAATGAATAAAGTAAAAAATTTATAAAAAAAAAAAAAGTGACTCACTGTGAGACAGTGACTCACATATTAGCACTACTCAAAAAAACCAACTACATAATAGCAAAGTTAAAATAAGAAATCTATCCTACCTTCAGAAAATTCAGGTCCTCTTTGTTCATATTAAAAGGATCATACTCTTTTGGATCATAATGCTCTATAAATGCATTTCCCTGTAAGAAGGCAGTAAAGAAAGCCACACGTAAGAACAAGAGGTGCACAATTAATTTTGAGCATATCAGGACTTGAGCCAAACACACAGATCCATTCTGATGCTTCTAAATGGCACCAATAACAAATGCAAAAGGGAAGGGAAGACCAAATTTGAAATTAAATTTAATGTATCCAAGTCATATTATAGTGATACAAGGACTCTACTTAAAATTTGCAAGATTTTATTAAAGAATGTTGTAATACCAACATTTTGGGAATTTGTTTTTAAATGCTTACTAGTCAAACATCTTAGCTCTTTTAAAAACAACAGAACAGATTTATTTTATAGCTTTGTAAATAATTGAGTTCCAGAACAAATTCTGAACCTAGAATCCAAATTTTTTAAATTGGTGCATAAAATTAATAATTACATGGGTACAACAAAGATGATTCTAATGTACACATTTAAATCCAGTACTAAGTCTCTTCCTTCCATTGGTTCCACATGCCCTGGATTTAAGAGTAGTATGTACTATAACAGTATAGATTACATATATATGGAGTAGGGAGGGGCAGGCTGTTTGGACGATTATAGGGGGTCCTCAGGTTACCATAGCCTCAACATACAATGTTTCAAGTTTACAACGCTTACTCCCATAAAAATTTTAAAAAATTGTGAAGTGAGTATTTCGGCTTACGCAGTTAACATCCTACTTACGGACTACTTGGGAATACTAGTTTGGTTGTGCACGGAGGAAAAATATGAAATAATGTGGCATATGAGTGAGGGAGTTGGTATCACTCACTTTTTGTTATTTTTTTCTGTTAATACCAGTGTAGTGTACTACAGTACAGTATATTTATCTTTTTCTTTTTCTTATGTTATGGTTTTCTTAGAATATGATTTTACAACTATGTTAGGATAGGTAAGTGACTTAGGCTAGGATGTGTTTTGACTTACACCAAAATTCGGGTTACGTCACTGTCGTAGGAACAGAACTGTGTGGTAACCCAAGGACCCCCTGTATAAAGATAACCATTGTTTTTCAACGAGCTGAAAAAAAGGGTCAGATGATTTCTTAATACCTTTTTATTTACATATTTTAAAAAGCTGTCTAATTCCTCTTGTCTCTTTTTTTTAATCTTCTTATGTAAACAAACTTTTTCTATAATTTTCTTCTGAAGAGGATCTGCCACGTGTTCAGCCCATTTTTTGTATAACATCTCTTTTCTTCTTGCTTTTAAGAAGTCATGATGTTGTAAATACTTAACTAGTTCCTAGTAAAGAGTGATATAAAAGACAAATATATTATCTGAGATATTTCTTGTTCTAAAATTTAAACTTTATTTATATTCCTAAGAATAGCCCACAAAGTCACTCATTAATTCCATCATTTACTTGTCTTCTCCTGTATGACACACATTACACTGGATAAATTAGACAATATGCCTACTCTGCCTGGAGAGACAGACTACAAAACAGCTCCACAGAACAACTGGAGGGATAGTATAGCAAAATAAATATGTAGAATTAAAAACAGGGACTCAAACAGGTATTTGTATACCAATGTTTATGTGACATTATTCACAATAGCCAAAAGGTGGAATGGAAGCAACCCAAGTGTCCATGAACAGATGAATGTATAAACAAAATGTGGCATATACATGCAATGGAGTAATACACAGCTATAAGGAAAGATTGAAGTTCTGACATGCTACAACATGGATGAACTTTGAAAATAATATGCTAAGTGAAATAAGCCATCAAAGGACCAATATTGTAGGATTTCACTTATATGAAATACTTAGAATAGGCAAATTGATAGAGACAGAAAGTAAATTAGAGGTTACCAGAGGCTTGAGAAGGGAAGAAAGGGGAGTTGTTACTTAATGAGTACAAAGTTTCATTTATAGTAATGAAAAAGTTTTGGAAATAGTGGTGATGGTTGTACAACATGTAATTGTAATTAATGTCACTGAATTGTACACTACTTATAAATGGTTAATAGCAAGTTTATGTTATGTATATTTTACCACAATGGAAAAAAATTAAATTCATAAAATATATACTATTCCCAAAGTGAGAGACATTTTAGATGGGCCTTAAAGAATGAGGACTTATCTACGAAGAGAAGAAATGACAAAGAATGTGGAAGAAGAATATTCTTTGAGGAAATATAAAAGACAAAAGCAAAAGCCGGAAGTATAGCACAACCTAGTCCAAATGGCCTGCAAAGAAAATGCCTGATTTGGGCTATAAATTAAATTAGTCTCACCAAAACTTCTTATCAGCCTTTCATCTAACAAATGAAATCATGTAAGTATTAGTATCAACAACATACAATTGAAAATGAAAAAAAAAAGAGAACCCTGAAAGCATCCTACCTTGTAGGGCTCGTCCCTCCCTAACTTCAGGTCACAGCCCACTTTAACAGTTCTCAATGCAGTGCCTGACATGTGGTGGCGCAGTGGATAAAGCATCGACCTCAGAACACTGAGGTCGCCAGTTCAAAACCCTGCACTGGTCTGGTCAAGGCACATATGGGAGTTGATGCTTCCAGCTCCTCCCCCGTTTCTCTCTTTCTCTCTTTCTCTGTCTCTCTCACTCTGTGTCTCCTCTCTTAAAAATGAATTAAAAAAAATGCAACAGTTCTCAATGCATAGTTCCTTTCCTTTTTAAACAACTCCAAAGAAAATTATTAAAAACCAAAACAGCCTGCCCCAGTGTTGGCGCATTGGATAGAGCATCAGCCTGGGACGCTGAGGACCCAGGTTCAAAACCCCGAGGTCACCAGCTTGAGTGTGAGCTTACCAGCTTGAGCGCAGGGTCACTGGTTTGAGAGTAGAATCATAGACATGACCCCATGTTCGCTGGCTTGAAGCCCAGGGTCACTTGCTTGAACCCAAGGTGGCTGGCTTGACCAAAAGGTCACTCGCTCAGCTGGAGCACGCCCCCCCTCCCTGGTCAAAGCACATATGAGAAAGCAATCAGTGAATAGCTAAGATGCCACAACTATCAATTGATGCTTTTCATCTGTCTCCCTTCCTGTCTGTCATCCCTGTCTGCTCACTCTCTCTCTCTCTCTCTCCTCACTTAAATAAATAAATAAATAAAATAGAAAATAAATGATCACCTGACCTGTGATGGCACAGTAGATAAAACTATCGACCTGGAATACTGAGGTCACTGGTTCGAAACCCTGGGCTTGACCGATCAAGGCACATATAACAAGCAAGCAATGAACACTAAAGTGAAGCAGCTATGACTTGATACATCTCGCTCCCCCACCCAGTAAAATCAATAAATTAAATTTTAAAAAAAGAACAGGTTACCTACTCCAGTGTTTAGTATACTTCACATGGACATTCACATTGCCTTATAATTGAAGCCACCCTGCCACAGTTAAAGCCTTGTTCTTACTTAGGTATTCTGTTTTGTTTTTTTACAGAGAGAGAGAGTCAGAGAGAGGGACAGGCAGGAACGGAAAGAGATGAGAAGCATCAATCATCAGTTTTTCATTGCGACACCTTAGTTTTCACTGATTGCTTTCTCATATGTGCCTTGACTGTGGGCCTTTAGCAGCCTGAGTAACTCCTTGCTGGAGCCAGCGACCTTGGGTCCAAGTTGGTGAGCTTTTGTTCAAACCAGATGAGCCCGCGCTCAAGCTGGCAACCTCGGGGTCTCAAACCTGGGTCCTTCTGCATCCGAGTCCGACACTCTATCCACTGCGCCACCGCCTGGTCAGGCTTACTTAGGTATTCTTAACTAATAAGTAATTAATGTCACTCTTAAAGCTCTTAAGAGTACGTTAGTGACTCCATCAAAGCCCCATTACAATGAAAGAACAATGAGAAGGGAAAAACTTTTACAAGGTAATTATGAAGGACTCTCCACAAACTATAGGAAAAGAGGACATCAATTAAAACAATCACAGAGACCTCTTAAGTTTAATCCTAGGGGCTAATGAGGGTTTTTAATTCTATTTTCTAAATTTTTTATAATGATGATGAGCTACATGTAAAATGAAAAAATGTTTGCATTGAGACACATTAAGTCAACTCTTACCTTAGTTATATACTTTTCTCTATGTAATATTGATTTAACAGTTGCATTCATATCTTCTTTAACTAAGGCCTAAAATGACAATGAAATTTTCAAAGTCAAACCTTAAAAATCAAATTATTAATACTATCTGGACATGTAATTTATGTGATAGACATCTCTGAAAAGTTCTCTGTAAACCCAGTTTATATGCCTAAAATCATGAAGTATTATTTAAAGACTACTTAAATCTTTCTGCATTCGGCTAAGCTCATTTTAGGGCTAAAAATAACTCAGAGTAGACATTGTGAGTCCTGGTAAGGTGAGATGACTTGCTCAGAGTCACATGGTAAATATAATTCAACTTTTTTACATCATATAAAATGCTTTTACCTTTTGACTTAAAATTGATTAGATACAATCAGGCCTCTTTGAATTCAGTTATTAGTGAATTCTGTTTGAACTCATTTAGTCATTATAGCTATCAAATATTAATAATAAATATTTTTATAAACATGTAACATTTTCATATTTTAAAGCAATGCAATCTTCAGGAAGTAATTCATAACATTAATATTTTTTCATTTTTATAACAAATCTTTCATAATTAAATATCTAATAGAAAATATAAGGGGCTGATTGCTAGTATACATATGTAATTAATGTCACTGAGTTGTACACTTAAAAATGGTTAAAACAGCCTGACCTGTGGTGGCGCAGTGGATAAAGCGTCGACCTGGGAACACTGAGGTTGCCAGTTCAAAACCCTGCACTGACCTGGTCAAGGCACATATGGGAGTTGATGCTTCCAGCTCCTCCCCCCTTTCTCTCTCTCTCTCTCTCTCTCTCACTCTGTGTCTCCTCTCTAAAATGAATAAATTAAAAATGGTTAAAATAGCAAATGTTATGCTATGTGTGTATATTTTACCATGATGGAAAATTATTTTTTAAGATTTCCGAAATGGGAGACATTTGGAATGAGCCTTTGAAATCCTCTTGTAATTAGACAAAAATAAGATATTCTCAAATTCACTGTCATTGAAAGAAGTCTTTATTTCCACTACTCTTGTTTCCAGAACAGATGAGTACAATCTCAAAATCCAAGCCCTAAAACCTTCCCCATTGACACACAAAATAATTAAGGCTCATGGGAGTTAGGCAACAACTAGAAGCCTAGAAAATCCTGCACTGAGCTACTAAATTAATATACAACACAAAAATATAAAAACCAACAATCTGGAGACTGACCAAAAACGGAGAAACTAGAGAGGTAGCCAATACTTGGGGGGTAGGGGGAGGGAGATCAGCACTGGATAAGTTTTCAGTTTTTTATGAACTCTGTCTAAGATCCAGCCTGAGTCAGGGGTAAAGGAGGGCTCAAACACACATAGACACATTCAGTTTTACAGTTTCAGGAATTAGAAGACTGTTCAGGGTAACTACAGGAGCTAGAAAGTGAGAAGAGGAAGAAGAAAGCCTTAGAGGGGATGCCACAAATTATGAAAGTCTAACCAAATCTGGCAGATCCTTGAACTATGTACCAGGCAGATTCCATGCAGACTATCTAAAGCTAAAAAAGACTAAACAATGATTTTCATGTTCTGTCAAGTGTAGGAAAGACAAAATTTAGGGCTTGAGGTCAGCCAAGTTAACTGCCTGCTAAAACTAAAGCTCAATATTTTTCAGAGGAATATAACAGAATCCAGACCCTTTACAATATATCATGTAGAATGTCCAAAATATAGTCTAGAATTACTAGGCACGCACACACACACACACATGACGGGGCTAGTGGAACCTTATATGCTTTTAGAAATCTCAGATATGGGATCTAATGTAGACCTTGAAGTGAAAAAAAGTAAAGACAGACATGTTCTCCTCCCTAACCAACCAAGTTCCTATATATGATACATCATTTAGATTTGGGAGTCAAAGAATAGGGAGGAAGGAAGTGTGAGGAGCAGAAAAAGGAAGACAATGACTCTCCAGAACATTTTGAACTTGAAAAGTGGAATGAAAACAAGGCATCCTGGAAAAGAATGCTCACTCTTCCCAGAGCCCTCATCAGCCCAACTTAAGCATTGCTTTAATGGAAACAAGCTGAGAAAACACACAATCTATGTTTTTTGTGTTTTTTTTAATTTATTTTATTTTATTCATTTTAGAGAGGAGACACAGCGAGAGAGAGAGAGAGAGAGAGAGAGAGAGAGAGAGAAAGAGAGAAAGGGGGGAGGGGAGCTGGAAGCATCTACTCCCACATGTGCCTTGACCAGACCAGTGCTGGGTTTTGAACTGGCGACCTCAGTGTTCCCAGGTCGACGCTTTATCCACTGCGCCACCACAGGTCAGGCACAATCTATGTTGATATAAATTCAAAGCAGAACCCACAGGTTTTATAATCTAGCATTTCACTATCCTTTAAGAAATCTACAGCGGCTCAACAAGTGCAGGCAAGCAATGGAAAATGCAGAACCAGGAGGCCTGGTTCTGGGAAGTCAGGTAAGCCTGGGAGGCACTTACCTAGATTTTTAAAAGATCTCAGAGACTAAGCTATTGGTTTACTCTTTGATCCACCTTCTTTCATTCCCCAAGACACTTCAGCATCTAAAACTGACTCCTCTGTTAACTGAGGAAAATTTTTCCACTCGCCAAAAGTGGAAAGGTCAATAGCCCACAGGGGTGTTAGCAACACCAAACGGGCCAAGTCGTTGCACATTAAAACCAGGGGAACTTCTACCCTTTTAAAATACACTGCAATTCAAATTAAAAACAACAACACAAAATAACTGTGATGCCAAGAAAACAGGCCTTGTGGTTAGGCAGAACTTGACCAATGGATTGCATGTTCTTCCTCTAGTACCTGTATTGGCCACTTCTTCTGCTGGGGTTCAGGTAGTAAGGATACTTCTCAGAGAAAATGAGAACCAGAGGGAAAATTAAATTCTAGCCCAAAGCCACATAGTCCCAGGAGTTATTCCTTTTAACATCAGCCAGAGTGAAACATCTCATGGTTTGAAAAGCCTAGAGTTGAGTACTTGACGGGGTTTTATAAAAGGAGCAAAACTGGCCATACACTAGATGCTGCTATGGCCCTACCTAACGAAGCTCAGAGGCAAGACCTGAAGGAATCGGATTATGTCCAAGTAATTAAACTGCATCCCAGAACCAAGTTCAAGAATATTTATGGGAAATCAAAAATATCCAGGACTCGCCTGACCAGGTGGTGGCGCAGTGAATAGAACATCGGACTGGGATGCAGAAGACCCAGGTTCAAGACCCTGAGGTCACCAGCTTGAGCGTGGGCCCATCTAGCTTGAGCAAAAGCTCGCCAGCTTGACCCAAGGTTGTTGGCTTCAGCAAGGGGTTACTCAGCCTGCTGAAGGCACGCGGTCAAGGCACATGTGAGAAAGCAATCAATGAACAATTAAGGTGTTGCAACGGCAACAAAAAACTGATGATTGATGCTTTTCATCTCTCTCCATTCCTGTCTGTCTATCCCTATCTCCCCCTCTCTCTGACTCTCTCTGTCTCTGTAAAAAAAATAATAATAATAAATATAAAATAAATAAAGCTGAATTAAAAAAAAATATCCAAGACTCAACGAGGTAAAATTCACAATGTCTGGCATCCAAGTTAAAAAACAAATCACCAGGCATTCAAAGCAGCAGAAAAAATTGACCAAGAATTATCAGTCAAAACTGTCCCAAAATAACACCAATGACATATTTATTAGACAGGACATTAAAATAAGTAATATACCTGAAGTTCATAAGTTCAGAAAGCTAGAGAAAACAGTAGACATTTTGAGACAGGGACAATATAAGAAAAGATCCAAATAAAATTTGTAGTGATGTCTCAAATGAAAATGTCTCAGATGAAAAATACACCAGACAGGCTGTCCAAAATGAAATGCAGGGGGGTAAGGTCTGCAAAAATTAACAGAGTGTCAGTGGGTTATGGGATGGTTTGAAGCAGGCAATTATACATATAATTGTATTTCTCAAAAGGGGGGAAGAAATAGAAAATATATTTTAAAAAATGATTAAATTTTTTTTCCAAATTTATTGGGAACTAAAACCCACAGATGCAAGAGGTTCAGTGAATCCACGCAGTGAAGAAATTGGAAGCCTCATACATTGCTGATGAGACTGTAAAAGAGTACAGCTACTATGGGAAATAGGCAGTTTCTCAAAAAGTTAAACACAGGCCTTGACCGGGTAGCTCAGCTGGTTAGAGCATCAGTCCATATGCTAAGGTTGTGGTTTCAATCCCCAGTAAGAGCACATACAGAAAATAACCAATGAGTGCATGGATGAGTGGAATAACAAATCAATATTTCTCTGTCTCCATTTCTTTCTCTTGAAAATCAATCAAAAAATTTTTAAAAGTTAAACAGAGTTACCACCTAGCAAATCTATTCCTAGGTTATATACCCAAGAGAATTGAAAACTATATTCATATAAGAACTTGTATACAAATGATCTTGGCAACATTACTCATAATAGTCCCAAACTAGAAAAAATTCAAATGCCCATTCACTGATGACTGAATAAACAAATTGTGGTATATCTATATAATGGGATATTATTTAACCCTAACAAGGAACAAAGTACTGATACATGCTACAACATGGATGAACCTTGAAAACAGTATACTAAGTGAAAGAGACCAGTTACAAAGGATCACCCACATACACTATATGATTCTATTTGTATAAAATGTCCAGAATAGATAAATCTGAGAGGAAGATTAGTGGTGTCCAGAGGCCATGGGAAGAAAGGAATAGACAGGGAGTGCTAAAGGGTACAAGGTTTCTTTATAGGGTGATAAAAATATTCTGGAATTAGTGGTGAATTCATAACCTTGTGAATATACTAAAAACCATTTAATTGTACCCTAAAACTAGTGAAGTTTATGATATGTGAATTATATCTCAATAATAAAAGCTCAATAAGATAACAACCCAATTTAAAAATCAACAAAATACTTGAACAAACACTTCACTAATATATATATATAAATGTCAAGTAAAAATGAAAATATGCTCAAAATTATATTCATTAGAAAAATAAAAATTAGCCTGACCTGTTTTGGTGCAGTGGATAGTGTGTTGATCTGTGATGCTGAGGATCCAGGTTTGAAAACCCAAGGTCGCCGGTTTGAGCGCGGGCTCATCTGGCTTGAGCACAGGATCAGCGGTTTCAGTGTGGGATAATCAACATCCCATGGCGGTTGGCTTGAGCCCGAAGGTCGCTGGCTTGAGCAGGGGGTCACTGGCTCTGCTGGAGCCCCCTAGTCAAGGCACGTATAAGAAGCAATCAATGAACAACCAAAGTGATACAACTACGAGTTGATGTTTTTCATCTCTCTCCCTTCCTGTCTATCAAAAAAAACTCTCAAAAAAATTAAAATTAAAACTACAAGGTGCCATTATACATCTTTTAGAATGTCTCAAGTTAAAAAGACTACATACACACACAATATATATATACCAAATTGTTCGCTAGGATGTGGAACTAATAGAATTCTCATACACTGTTAGTGGAAATGTAAAATAATACAATCACTTTGGAAAAGTTTGTCCATATCATAAAAAGTTAAATTCATATTACTTGGCCATTCCACAAATAAATATTTACCTGAGAAATTAAAGCATATATCCATACGAAGACATGTACATGAATGTTCCTACCAGCTTTATATGTAAGAGCCAAGAACTGCATACAACCCAAATGTCCATCAACTGGATGGATAAACAGCAATAGATAGCATTCAGCCAAAAAAAGGGGGCAGGTATTAAGTATTGTATGTGCCACAGCATGGGTGAATTGTAAAATAATTATGCTGAGTGGAAGATGCCAGAAAAAGAACACTGTAAAATTACATTTATAGAAAATTTTATTTATTTATTTTTATTTTATTTTTTTACAGGGACAGAGAGAGAGTCAGAGAGAGGAATAGATAGGGACAGACAGACAGGAACAGAGAGAGGTGAGAAGCATTAATCATTAGTATTTCGTTGCCGTTGCGACACCTTAGTTGTTCATTGATTGCTTTCTCACATGTGCCTTGACGGCGGGCCTTGCTAGAGCTACCCCTTGCTAGAGCCAGCGACCTTGTGTCTAAGCTGGCAAGCTTCCACTCAAGCCAGATGGGCCTGCACTCAAGCTGGAGAGCTTGGGGTCTCGAACCTGGGTCTTCCGCATCCCAGTCCTACACTCTATCCACTGTGCCACCGCCTGGTCAGGTCATTTATATAACATTTTTAAAGGCAAAATAAACTACACTGACAGAAAGCCTTGATGGCTGGCAGGAAGGTAGGGATTACCAAGGGAAACAATAAAGAAACTTTGGGAGTATTGACTATGTTTATTATCTTGATTGTGTTGATAGTTTCATGTGTGAACATGTCAAAGTTTATCAAACTGTACACTTTAAATATATGCGGTTTGCCTGACCTGTGGTGGCGCAGTGGATAAAGCGTCGACCTGGGAACACTGAGGTCGCCAGTTCAAAACCCTGCACTGGTCTGGTCAAGGCACACATGGGAGTTGATGCTTCCAGCTCCTCCCCCCTTTCTCTCTCTCTCTCTCTCTCTCCCTCTCTCTCTCTCTCTCTCTCTCTCTCTCTCTGTGTCTCCTCTCTAAAATGAATAAAAAGAAATAAAATATTAAATATATGCAGTTTATTGTCAGTTATACCTTAACAAAGATGTTTAGAAACAAATTATAATCTTAAAAAAAGTATAAATTTGGGTGATGCAGCTAAAGAAATACTTCAAGAGAAAGTTTAAACTTGGTTATGTTAGAAAAGGTATATAATCAATGACCTATGATTCCACTGTAAGAAGCTAGAAAATGAGCAGAGTAAACACAAAGTTAGTAGAAAGAGACTGCCCTCTTGTGGCACAGTAGACAGAACATCAACCTGAACGCTGAGGTTGCCTGTTCAAAACCCTGGGCTTGCCCCCTCAAGGCACATGTGAGAAGCAACTAGCTATAAGTTGAGTCTTCCTGCTTCTCCCCCAGTCCCCTATCTTACTCTCTCTAAAATCAAGAAATAAAATCCTTTTTTAAAATGTTAGTAGAAAGAAGGGAATAACAACGAGCAAATTAAAGAGAAAACATAGGAAAAATGTATCATACAAGCCAGTTCTCAGTGCAACTACCCAACTCTAAACTTCAAAATGTAATACTATGGTACCTTCAAAAAAGAAAGTGGCTTTGGTTCCAAGCATTCTGTTGAGCTCTTGATCTTAGGTTGTAGGTCAGTTTTCTGATCATCGCCTAAATTTTTCATTGCGGTCCTACGTAACAGGGCCCCTAGAAGAACTTAAAAATTAGCTTATTTAGTATTGAGGATTCACCATCTTATTCTCTACTGTTTAATGCACAGTCAGTACTTGTAACCATGAAGAGCCATAGAATGAATTCTGAACATTAGCCATCCACGTTTTCCCTAACAAGGGCCTTCACCATAGCGTCTGATAATGTCTTCAAAACCACCCTCCTTTAAGCAGGGAAGTTCTCTCTACCCTGACCACGCCCCCGTGAATTTCAAGCTTCCCACGTCCTCCTACAGCACAGCTCTTTGTAGACAGTGTGGCAATTATTAGCCCGGCTTCTAAGAGTCGCGTTGGTAGTGTTCTGACCATTGGGCGCGAGTCGCAACTTTCTGGCTACTGAAGCCCACACTCGCAAGGCTGTTTGGAGGAAGGAGGGGCTTTCAGACAATATGTGCTTGTCCCTGGGGTCCGCACCCCCACCCCCCAGGACTGTACCTAAGGAAGACGCTATCATTTGGGCTTGCACGTTGTAAGCCTACAGTCCCCAGGGCTGCGACCCTTTCTCCCGGTTCCGTCGGCAGGAGGCGCGGGGACTCCGCCGGGCCTGGCAGAGAGGGTACTGGCCGCCTTGGGCGCCGCGCTCAGCCGCCCACCAAGACTGGCAGGGCTTTCGGCGTCCCGCACCACGCGGTCCGGCCCTACCACCCCCACCGCGGAGGCGTCGGCTGCGGCGGGAGTTCGTACGCGGGCCTGCGGCCGGGGCCGAAGCGCCTCTCGCCTCGGGATGTGAGAATGTTTCGCGTCCGGTATCTTCGGCCGCCGGGGCAACGGCGACGAGTCCGCGCGGCGCGGAAGCGGACGAGGGGCTCCCGGCATGCGGAGCCTCAGCCTCCCTGAGCCCCAAGAAACCGCGGCTCCCCCACCGGTAAGGCGTGGAAACCTCGAAGCCGAAAGTGCGGACGCGGTTGTCAGGTCCTGGTTTGCGAACCGGTTCGGAGCGCTTCTCGGTGACAGGCACTGGGCGCGGCCAATAGCTGGCACGTCTCGTTCCCTCCGCGCCTTTTCCGCGTGGTGGACGGGCGGTTGGTCCGCGCACCAGCCCCTGGCCGAGCGCTGGGCTCCTGCCCCAGGGACCGGTGGCTTCCGCGCTTCCGCAAGTCCCCTGTGTCCCCTGAGCGTCCCTCCAGCCTTCGCCCTCCGTCCCACTGCAGGGAACCCTACCCGCCCCGACCCCGACCCGTGGGCCAAGCCGCCGTGAAGTGAGAGGCGGGAACCGGGCGCCTGCCTTCGGGATCCCTTTGAAGAACGAGTGTTTGTGGAGGTTGGCCTGATAAGGACCATCCAGGAAGATCGGGTGACTAGTGCGGGAGAATGTCGCTTTAAGTACCTTAAAAGTGTTTCTAGACCCCTGGGCTGTTGATTAGTGCCCTAGTGCTGATCAGCGGGAAGAGAATGTGAAGACTCATGACCAGAGTATCATTTAGTCTTGTTTCCTTAGTTCAGTGGGTCTCCAGCCCAGCAGGATTTGGTTTTTGTTTCTTAATCCCAGATGGTTCTGAGCAAAACACTGACATAGCTAGAAAACCATGAGCTGTAATTTTCCAAATTTAGGGCACAACCTGCTCTAGGTGAACTGATTTCCTATGATTCTGTCTTCCTCTTTGAGTTTTAGTGGACACTAGATGAGGGACTGCCACTTTCACTCTTAATCTTTTCAGAGAACACATGCTGATCCTAAAACTGTCCCAAGTGCCTGAGGGAGATTTGTGTTCACAGGCCTTTTAAGAGCTGGCCAGAGCGGATCCTTTCAACGCAGTCTTTTTCAGAGCTGAGGTAGCATGGGCCATTCCCCGAACTTACTGTCCGTTCCCTCCCCGGAACCAAATATGTGGACATCCCAGTCCTCATCAAACTCCAGGGGCAGAGCCTGTGTGTAGCATCTCCAGGATTTAATGTAAGAAAAGTAAGTTTGGGCACAGAGTTTTAAATAAAAAAGAAAAAGTTTGGGAGTAAGAGCTTTGAGACTATGCTCCAACCAACCAAGCTATCCGGCCAGGGCCGGGAGTAAGAGCTTTAAACAGACTTTTTCTGTAAAGAACCAGAGTAAACATTTTAGGTTCCCAGGCCACATGGTTTGTGTCACAATTACACAGTTTCTCTGCAGTTGTAATGAAAAGCAGCCTAGACAATACATGAAGGAATTGGTATGACTATATTTAAGAAAACTTTACTTATGGATGCTGAAGCTTTAATTTCATATCACTTTTACACATCACAAAATATTACTCTTTTGATTTTTTTCCCTACTACTTAAAAATGCAAAAATGATTCTTAGCTTGCAGGCATGCAAAAACAGATAGTGGGCCAAACTTGGCCAGCCTGCCATTTGCTAACTCCCAGTCTCTGACCTATGCAGATAATACCCAAGATGTCCAAATGCTTGTGAATGTATTTACCAAAAACCCTTTTCAAGCCAGAAGAGAAGGACTGTATCTGGGCAGGTCAAGTGTTGACAGATGGGTGTCTGTGTAATGTGTCTTGGAATTTTTGCATATCCCCAAATATATATATTTTACACTGACAATGCAGATATCTATCTTAGTTGGGTGTAAGATAGTTGGGTTGCAGTCCTTTTCTTTAGTTGATAGATGCTAGTCTACTCTCTTCTAACTTTGAGATTACAGATAGAAATAATATTATTTTGAGTTATTTTAACCTCTTGTAGGTAATTTATTGTTTCCACCTGGAAATTTGTTAGAACTAGGAATTTTACAAAATATAGGGATGTGCTTTTTTCTCATCAACCCATCTTGTAACACAGTGAACCATTTCAATTTATAGAATCTGATAAGCTTAGAATATTTTAAGGAAGTATTATTGATGCAGGCAATTTTTTTTTATAGGGACAGAGAGAGGGATAGATAGGGACAGACAGAAAGGAACGGAGAGAGATGAGAAGCATCAATCATTAGTTTTTCGTTGCCGTTGCAACACCATAGATGTTCATTGATTGCTTTCTCACACGTGCCTTGACTGCGGGCCTTCAGCAGACCGAGCCACCCCTTGCTGGAGCCAGCGACCTTGTGTCCAAGCTGGAGAGCTTTTGCTCAAGCCACATGGGCCCCGCGCTCAAGCTGGCAACCTCGGGGTCTCAAATCTGGGTCCTCCGCATCCCAGTCCAACACTCTATCCACTGCGCCATGCCTGGTCAGGCAATGCAGGCAATTTTTAAAATTGAATTTATTGATTTTTCTTTTTGAGAGAGAGAGAAGTGGGGGAAACGTGGGAAGCATCAACTTGTAGTAGTTGCTTCTTTTACGTGCCTTGATCGGGCAAGCCCAGGGAAGAAAATATTTAACTATTGAGTTTTCTTTATCCAGGTTGTTTCCCCTCCATTTAAAACTATTATTCTTATAGCAGGGTCTCCTGAATTTACTGTGCAAGTCTCTTATCCTTTTATGAATTTCCATCTCTTAAGGGTTTTTTGTTTTTTATTTTGAAAGAGAGAGAGAAACATCAATTTATTGTGCCCTGCCTGGGAATCAAATTTGCAACTTTGGCATATCAGACCAATGCCTCTAACCAACTGAGCAACCTGGGCAGGGATCCTTAGGTTTTTGATCTGTTGCCTGAGATTTCTTTTCCCTTTCTTTTACAAGTGAGAGAAGGGGAGAAAAAGAAACAAACTGCTGCATGCACCCTGACTAGGATCCACCTGGCCATTATCCCTGCTCCCTGTCTGAGGCCAATACTCTGCCCATCTGGGGCCATGCTTACAACCCAGCTATTTTTAGCACCTGAGGTGGAGGCTCTATGGAGCCATCCTCAAGGCCCAGGGCCAATCCACTGGAACCAATTGAGCAGTGACTGACTGGAGGCAGGTGGGGGGGAGGAGAAGGAGAAAGAATGGGTAGGAGGAGGGGTAGAGAAGCAAATGCCTGACCAGGAATCAAACCCAGGACATCCACACACTGGGCCGATGCTCTACCACTGAGCCAACTAATACAGGCCCAGATATTTCTTACTTTAATCTCCTTAGCCACTAATACAGGTCACAACAATGACCATCTCATTTAATGCAACTACTGAATTATTTAATTGGGAATCTTTTTAATTCTTGTAGTACTCCTGAATCTTCTCAACTGCTTCTATTACTATTATTATTATTATTATTCAAGTTTTAATGCGTTTCCTCCAGTTCTCCATTTTTCTGGGTATCTATTTTACTCATTCTGACAGACTTTACTCTGGCTGCTGGCTCACATTAGATGCTTTATTTTCTGGTTGTTGTACTGACTTTAAATTACTACAGCAGGTCCACAGATGGTGAAAGGGGAAGTAGCTGAGGCTATGGAAGGTAGCAAGAGGACTCTCTCCCTGCTCTTGTGACTCTCTATACTTGCCCATTTTCAGGACCGGAGTGGGGGTGGGGGGTTGCTCAGCCCACCCATTAAGCTCCATCTGAGCTTCTTATGACCTATGAACCTGGCATAACCCATACAATATTCACCTTCCTATAAATCTCTACAAGTCAAGCTTTTTCCCAGGGTTCATTGTTTTCCATTCCTTGTCCAGAAATTCTAATATTGTTCTTCAGATGATGCCCACCTAGACCAAAGGGTGAGAGTGGGTGAGAAGACACCTTCTGGAGAATCCTCAGAGGAGACGCATAGCAGGGCGCTGAAGGATAACTAAGGATTCGCTCAACAGGAGAGCAAGCATGACTTTAGTTGTCAGGCTCCTGAGCTTGGGTCTTTTTATTTATTTATTTATTTTTAATTTTTTTACAGGGACAGAGAGAGGGATAGGTAGGGACAGACAGATAGGAACGGAGAGAGTTGAGAAACATCAATCATCAGTTTCTCGTTTTGACACCTTAGTTGTTCATTGATTGCTTTCTCATATGTGCCTTGACCGCAGACCTTCAGCAGACCAAGTAACCCCTTGCTCGAGCCAGGTACCTTGGGTCCAAGCTGGCCAGCATTTGCTCAAGTCAGATGGGCCCGCAGGAGGAGGGATAGAGCCTGACAGACCTTTTTGTAAAACAGAATGCCTTATAAAAAGTTATAATTTGGGTAACCTTCTTGTAAGAGATGTGCTCAGCAGAGGGATATAAATAAAGAGAGAAAAGGGCAGTTTGCAATTGATAGGAGAGAGTGTTTCGCAAGGCAGCCTGGTATAGTAAAAAGAGCCCTGGACCAGGACCCAGATGTATACTGCTCACAAAAATTAGGGGATATTTCAAAATGAATATGAAGCGATAAAAAAGAAGCATTTGATTTTTTTAAATTAAATAAGAACATTAGAAAAGCAAGTGAGAAGTCAAAGCAAGTTCTATTATGCAAATGAGATGCAAAACCAACTTTTATTTCATTGGTGAAAATGCACTGGCCAAAAGGCTGAATGTACTGGAATATCTCCATGTTCCCTGATCCCCTAATATTTGATTCCTGGCTCTGACACTTACTAGATATGTGCCCTTTGAAATCAATCTATCTGGGCTCCTTTTTAATAGTGTTAGGATGATCAAATAAGGAAATGCATGTGAAGAAATTACACAGCACTACAAAAAGTATACCGGCAGACACATATGTGGGTTCTTCTAACCCAGTGGTTCTTTTTTTTTTTTTTTAAACTTTTAGGACTTTATTTATTCATTTTAGAGAAAAGAGAGAGAGAAACAGGGAAGGAGCAGGAAGCATCAACTCCCAAATGTGCCTTGACTGGGAAAGCTCAGGATTTTGAACCAGTGACCTCAGTGTTCCAGGCTGACGCTTTACCCACTGCGCCACCACAGGTCAGGCTAACCCAGTGGTTCTTACCCTGGGACAGTGTTGCCCCCCCAGGGGATAGCTGCCAATGTCTGGAGACATTTCTTATTGTCCTGACTAAAGGAGGGTGCCACTGGTATCTAGTGGAAGGGCAGGGACTCTGCTAAACACCCCACAATACACAGGGCAGTCTTTCTTTTATTATTTAATCTTTTTTAGGGCAGTCTTTCAGAACAAACAATTACTGGTCCAGAATATCAATAGTGCCAAGGCTGAGAATCCATGAGCACTGGGCAGCGTGCTCTGGGGCCGCTTCTCACCCCCAGGAAAGTGAGGAGGAGAGCAGAGGTGGGAAAGACCCAGGACCACTGTTACCTCCTGTGTTTCCTATTGCTCCACTTTCCTCTCAGCGCCACACTGCCCACCCTGCCCCAGATGCCCGGCCACAGCCAGGGCAAGATTCCAGGCCCTCAGCGAAAATGGGCTAAAAGCCTGGCAGACTGGGAAAGGGACCGACTTCGGGTCTAGTTCAGGAGAGAGAGGGAAGTTTTCGCTTCTTGCAGTGGGAGCTGGGAACAGCATTTCCTGCCAAACCGAGAGAAAGATTGGTGTCTAGAAGCTCAAAGGAAAAGGAAATCTGATTTTCCGTCACCAGCTTTTCATTTTATATACCCATTAGCTTTGCTTGTTGAAGAGGGAAGGAGGAAACGGAAGGGAGGGAGGGGGTTGGTCCTGGTCTGCCACACCTCTTGCGCTGCCCAGACTGCAGTCGAGAGGTCGGCTGGTCGCTGCTGAAGCAGGCAGAGCTCCGAGTTCTGCTCCAAGAGCGGCAGGGATCTCGGGACCGCGGTGCCACCTGAAGCAGCCTGAGTAGGTCAGTAAGTCACACGGTTGCCAGTGACCCACTCGGGCCGGGGAGCCCCACTCAGAGTGAGCAGAATTTGCCTCCTTCTCCTCATAGTTTTCCTGTCCCACAGTATCCAAGGGTGAGACCATCCCTACTTATTTCAAACTGTCCCAATCTGTGTCCTGTGTGCAGTCTGTCTGGGTCGGCTGGAACCTCATAGGAGGGCGGTGTGGGGTGGGGGGCTCAGACCTCCCCGCGAAGGACAGAATGAGGCACCAGGGGCAGGAGCCCTGCAGCTGCGAGCTTGGGCTCCCTGCTCTTATTACCGGACTGGAGGAGTCCCTTTGCCTGCCCGCATCAAAACTCACTAAGAACCTGACCAGGCGGTAGCCAGTGGATAAGAGCATCGGACTCGGATGCGGAAGACCCAAGTTCGAGACCCCGAGCTCGTCAGCTTGAGCGCGGGCCCATCTGGCTTGAGCAAAAGCTCGCCAGCTTGGACCCAAGGTCGCTGGCTCCAGCAAGGGGTTGCTCGGTCTGCTGAAGGCCCGCGGTCAAGGCACATGTGAGAAAGCAATCAATGAACAACTAAGGTTTTGCGATGGCAACGAAAAACTAATGATTGATGTTTCTCACCTCTCTCCGTTCCTGTCTGTCTCTATCTGTCCCTCTCTCTGACTCTCTCTCTCTCTGTCCCTGAAAACAAACAAACAAAAAACTAAGATACAAGCAGGAGTTTGCAGCCAAAGAAGTAAGGATTTATTATGGAGATGGCACCATGCCTAGAGGCAAAGGTGACTCCATGCTCAAACCTGGCTCCTGAGGACTTCCAGGGGATGGATTATTAGGGAAAAAGTCATTAGTCATGGTGACTGATGGACCTTGGGACCTGGTTTCTACTGTTTGGTCAGTGCTAGGATAGGGGATAATTAATTCATTATTGCTTCTGGTCCTGATGTCAGCCTTGCAGTTGCTCTGTCCAATTTCGCAAGGATTTGTTCTGTGGGATCATTCCACTTTCCTGTGTCCAAAGATAAAACACAACTGAGGCCAAGATATTATGTTTAACTGTCTGATTCAATGGACCCAGGACCTTGTTCCTAAGACTACTGGTTTTTTACCAAAACCTCATTGTCCATTAATGATTCAGCAAGGGAAAGTCTGGTGGGTGAGTCAGGACACTAGGTGAGGCCAGATTGAGTCAAAAGAAGAAGAAGAAAAAAAGGCCAGAGTAAAGAAAATAAGGTTTTTGGGCTGATATCCCAATGACCTGTACGAGCAGGGAGTCCATCTCACAGGGAGTGGAATTCATCTTCTCCTCAGTGTTTCCCTGCTCTGCAGCATCCACCCGGTGAGGCCATCCCTACTCCATTCACCCTGTCCCAATCTGTGTCCTCTCTGTGGGCTCCATCTGAATTGGCTGGGACCTCAGAGGAAGGAGAACAAGAGGTGGGGGGCAGACCTTCAGGATACCAATGAAAGGAGGCCAGCGGTAAGGGCCCTGTAGTATAGGCTTGGGTTACATACACTCCTGTTATCAGACTGAAGGGGGCCATTTGCCTGCACACATCATAGCCCGATAAGACACAAACAGCAGGTTACAGCCAAGAAAGTCAAGATTTATTATGAAGATGGTGCCATGCCAGGAGTCACAGGTAGTTCATGCTCAAATACCTGGTTCCCCAATGGCTTCCAGGGGATAGATTGTACAGGGTGGGGCAAAAGTAGGTTTAAAGTTGTGAGTAAGCAAAAGACAGTTTATTCTTGTATTATTAATTATTATATTACTTTCCATTGGAACAACTGTAAACCTACATTTGCCCCACCCTGTATAGGGAAAAGGTCCTTAGTCATGGTGACTGATGGAGTTTGGGTCCTAGTCTCTACTGACTGGTCAATGTTAGGGTAGAGGGTAACTGATCATTGCCTCTGGTCCTGAAGTCAGCCTGGGAGTTGCTCTGTCCAGTTTCAAAAAGATTTGTTCTGTGGGATCATTCCACTTTCCTGTGTCCAAAGATAAAACACAACTGAGGCCAAGATATTATGTTTAACTCTGTCTCAGTAGTCAATAGACCCAGGACCTCGTTCCTAAGATTATTGGTTGCTGATCAAAGGATTCAGTTTGATGGGTGAGTTAGGGTGCTAGGTGAGGCCAATTTGAGTTAAAGAAAATATAGTAAATAAATACATACATAAATAAATACATATATAAAATGGCAGATTAAAGAAAATAATATTTAGCCCTGGCTGAGTAGTTCAGTTGGTTAGTGTCGTCCTCATATGCTAAGGTTGCAGGTTCAATCGCCTGTCAGGATACATACAAAAATCAACCAATAAATGCATAAATAAGTGGACCAACTAATTGATGCTTCTCTCTCTTTTCTCCCTTCCTCTCTCTCTCAAATCAATAAATTAAAAATATATATACTTAAAGAAAATAAGGTTTCTGTGCTGCACTCCTCAACGACCATTTTGCTCCCTACCTTGCTCTGCTCCTTGTCCTCAGGCAGTATGTTAGCTGTGTACTTTGACCAGCCAGGAGGACCAGAAAACCTCTACCTGAAGGAGGTGCCCAAGCCAAGCCCAGGAGAGGGGGAGGTCCTCCTGAAGGTGGCAGCCAGTGCCCTGAACCGGGCGGACATACTCCAGGTATTCAGGGTTCAGGGTGGGACTCCAGGGCCGTCAATAACCATGCAGACAGATGAGGAATGACCTAGGCACTGCCAGTAACATGCATCCTGAGGTGTGTGCGGTGTTGGCTGAGGGTCTCCTTTGTTTACACAGATACAGGGATATGGTATTTGCAAAGCAGAACCCACCGTGAGTTAATCCATAGTCTGCTCAAGCTGACAGATAGAAAGGAATTATCATTAGTGAGGGGGTATGTTTGATAGGCCATGTTCTACCTCATTAACTCTGTAGACAGCTCTGTTCATCGTTTGTATTCTACATGAAGATGTTCACCTGAAACCTATGTACTATTTATTATTGATCAATGTCACCCCATTAAATTTAATTTCTAAACAAACAAAAAGCTGAGGGTCCATGAGGTTAAGCAATACATCCAAGTCCAAGTCCACACACAACACTAGTAACCCCTGGGAGCTGTGATTCAAACTGAGGTCTTTGTGGCTTTATACACTCTGAGGGTCCCAGAGTAGGAAGGGAGCAGTACTGAGAATTTTTTTCTGTCTGCTAATTGAAGAGCTAAACTGAACCAGCTACAGTGGTTGGGGAAATAAGAAATGCACACCAGGGTTTCCTGGGGCATTCTTTCACAACAAACATGACTGGGACCCAGACATGTGTACTTTGAAAAATCTCAAATGGTTCTGATGCGCACTCCTTGTTCAGTCCCTCTGCTCTGCCACCCTGGTCAGAGGCTTCTGAGTATCCCAGTGAATAAATACAGAACTGGGCACTTCATATACGAGAATTATTATTTAGGAGTCCACAGTTTAGTAGTACAAGTCCTGCTACTAATTTACTTTATGACCTTGGACAGGGCATTTCCCTATCCAGGCCTCAGTTTCTCCATTTGTAAAACAAAGGATTTAAAGGAGGGGAAAAGCTAAGGACCTTACTAGTTGTGACATCCATTGACTACGTGACTTACCACATCTTATTTGCACAAAACAAATGACCTCTCTTCTCTCTTTTCCTGCCCTAAAAATACAAAAACAAAACTAAACACCAGACTTTATCTTGAATTTTCTGTTGGAAAAACGGAGGGACCACTGGAAGAGGGCCGGGGACGGTAACATGCAGATTTCTGATCACGCTCAGCACTAATACCCTCCTCTCTCTGCAGAGACAAGGCCAGTATGCCCCACCCCCAGGAGCCAGCAGCATTTTGGGAGTTGAGGCATCTGGACTTGTGGAAGAGCTGGGACCTGGCTGCCAGGGGCACTGGAAGATCGGGGATCCAGCCATGGCTCTGCTGCCTGGTGGGGGTCAGGCTCAATATGTCACTGTCCCCGAAGGGCTCCTCATGCCTGTCCCAGCAGGACTTACCCTTCCCCAGGCTGCAGCCATCCCTGAGGCCTGGCTCACTGCCTTCCAGCTGTTACATCTCATAGGTGAGGAGCCCTCCCCCACCCCCATGCTCAGTCCATACCACGTGTCCTAATTGCTTCCTAACTTCCACCTCAAAATCTAGTAGTCTTCCAGAGCAGCTCCCCCCCCCCCCCCCCCCCCCCCCCGCCACTCAGCCACACCCAGCCCTAGCACCTGACTCTACTATACCACCAGTAGTGTCAGGTCCTCAGACCATGTTGGCAGTTGGCAGTGGCTTGATGTTGAGGCTGAAAATCATGGTTATCAGACAGAAGGCCTGTGCATGTCTCACACTGTGGTCCACTAGTCGTCCCAGCTTCTCACAGTCATGCTGAGCTTCTCTTTGGGAGTCCTAGTACGCCAGAAGGGGCTGTTCAGTCAACACTCATTCCTCCCAATCCCATTGAGGCCAGCCAAAAGATGATGTGATGGAGCTTAAGAGAGTCCTTTAGGGAGCTTATGTAACTGGAAGACAAAGCATGCACAAGAATGAGATGATCGTAGAGTTCAGAAGACCCTGTCTCTAACAGTAGCTCAAGATGGGAAAAGTTGATATGAGCAGAGGTGATCAGAGAAGTCTTTCTGGAAGAGAAGGACTTGAGGGGTGGATAGAGTTGTGATGGACAGAAAGCAGCCAGTGGCCTAAGACAGCATCTTTTTCCTAGTGAGAAAGGTGAGATTGTCTGCTCCACTTACAAGTGAAGAATGATAATTACCGTTTGTGACAAATGAGGCTGGGACTAGATTGTGGTGGCCTTGAATTTCAGGCTCTCTGGACTCGATACAAAAGCCAATCGAGAGCCACATTACATTTTTGAGAAGAAAGTGACATAATGAAAGCTCCATTTTAGGGAGGAGCCTAGGGCTAGGTGTGTAGTGCCTGGCTTAGTGAGATCAAGTGGAGGCCAGTTGCAGATGGAAGGACTGGCTTCTGGTGGTGACAGTGGGAATGCTGAATATAAGAATATTCAGGAATAGGTCAGAGGTATGCATATTGGTATTATTTCATAGGTAAAACAGATTACAGGTGTGGCTACTAATAACTTTCAAAAAGTAGTTTCTCACTTTGAGCAGAGGCATAAGATAAAAAGAACTATTGATATGTTCACTAAAGAAAGGTAGAAATTTGGCATTTGGTGGTCCCAGGGCCTAGTGATCATGGCAGAATATGCCTAATGTGGACAATATGTAGCAGTTGCAAAGTAAAGAGAATGATCCCTACACTTTCTGTTACAGGAAAAGTTCAGTCCGGAGAATCTGTGCTAATCCATGCAGGATTAAGTGGGGTGGGCACAGCTGCCACCCAACTCGTCCAGATAGCTGGAGCTATTCCCCTGGTCACAGGTGGCTCTCAGGACAAGCTTCAAATAGCAGAAAAACTTGGAGCAGCTGCTGGAATCAACTATAAAGAAGAGGATTTTTCTAAAGCAGCCATGAAATTCACCAAAGGTAAACAATAGTCTCTGCAGCTCAGCAGGAAATTTCAGAGATGATTAAATAAAATCCTAATCAGCCTCAAGGTCGCCAGTACTCTAGATCTGTCTTGCCCCTGCTAAATGCACAACAGCTGCCCTGGCCAAGTTCTAGTACTTTGGTGTTTGACCTCTGGAGACAGGCAGGCAGTAAGAATTCAGGATGAAGACAGTTTCCATGTGTATTCTTGGGATATGATTCACACATGTCTTAGAAACTGAATAATCATACAGAGTTGACCCAGAATAATCCAGGACCTTTTATTCCCAAGCATCCAATATACAGTGAGTTAAGAAGAGCCATGGCGCAGAGAGCAGTTTGGAAGTGGTCATAGTAAGGCTGGGCTGGTAGCTTCCTAAATGATTGAGCCTCTGTATTCCAGAACCCAGTCTGAACAGTTTTTGGCACGTCCCCATTTTCCACAAGTTGAAAAGAGGAGATAACATGGAAGCTAGCAAAGCTACAATCCAAACAACCCAGTGCAGACACTTCATGACTTAGATGTGAACTACTAGCCTGCCCTGTAGCCTAGGGTGGACCTCCCCTGTTCTGTTCTCATTCATGACCAGGTGCCAGTGGGTTCTCTACTTATATGAACGTTGGGGATGATACCAGACCATGGTTTGCCCCATTTCCCTCTAACTGTGGTTAGAGATCATAAAAGATGAACTATTTCACACATGTATGATAAACTTTAGCTACCTCAACTCCATTTACAACAGTGTTTCTATAAGCAGTGTTCCTGGTTCCAATCCATAGGTTTACCACTTGCACTGGTATTTATTTATACTCCTATATCCACAAATGTGCCATAGAATCTTATTTTTGCACCAAGTTTTCAGTGAGACTGGCATCACAAATTGTGTTTCATGTGGAAGGTGCTGGAATCAATCTTATTCTAGACTGCATAGGAGGATCCAACTGGGAGAAAAATGTCAATTGCCTGGCTGTTGATGGTCGCTGGGTTCTCTATGGTCTGATGGGAGGAGCTGACATCAATGGGCCTCTGTTTTCAAAGCTACTTTTCAAACGAGGAAGTCTGATTTCCAGTCTTCTGAGATCTAGGGACAAAAAGGTGAGTGATGAGTAAAAAGAAACCTATTACCCAGAGAAGTGTAATTCATGTCTAAAACCCCAGGAAGAGAAGGTATGTCACATCTTAAGTTAGGGAGCCTGGTATAGAAACCTGCCCCTCTGTGGATAAAGTTAAACTAGTTTCACAGAACTAATTAAAATTCGTCAATTAGAGCTTTCACATCTTGGAAAAAGGGTAACTAACACTTCATGTGTGAGACCCAGGGAGTCTTTCTAACACAGTGGTTCTTAACCTGGGTTCTATTGAACCCTAAGGGTTCGATGAGTCAGTCTTAGGGGTTCGGAGAAGCCTCTGCCCCGGAGGCCAGAATAAAGTAATACCGTAATTTGTTGTGAGTTCATGCACTTTGTTGGTTTTGTTCTTTGAGCAAGGTGATGTTCATGCACGGCTCATTTTGTGCACCAATAAAAAAACATATACCTATGTCTTGAATTTAGAAAAAAAAAAGAGGGGTGAACCCTTCTTTAGTGCGCATATGAAACTGGTGGGTTCGGTACCTCAAAAATGGTTAAGAACCACTGTTCTAACAGAATGAACAAAGCATTGACCATATTAGGAAATACTTTTAATAGTTCAAGAGTTTGTTTTGAAAGGCAGAACTCTTCTCAGTATGCTTAGTCAGCCTCTTAACCTGAAATTTTGGTGTGCCAGCTTTTGGGATGTTTCCCAACTGGGTTTCACAGCGACTGGGGGATACAGAATTTAAACCCTTTTGAACTGAGCCTGTTTAAGACCTGTCTGTGGCTGCCTCCTGCTTGAAGCCGTTTTTTAAAAGCAGCCCTTGGGCTGTCAGTGACACTAATATTTTACTTCAGGTTTCAGCCTTTATCTGGTAAAGAACAGAGGTTACATATTTGGGGGAATGCACATCCATCTAGTAATGAAGGGGTTAGTTACCCCTATGTGCTTTTGTACACGTCTCAGGGAGCAGAAAGGCTAATAAAGCAGGAATGGGGATTAGGTAAAACCTCTGTCAAGGCTAACGGTCTCCTTTTCCTTACCTCAGTACAAGCAAATGCTGGTGAAGGCTTTTACAGGACAAATTCTGCCCCACTTCTCCATGGAAGGCCCCCAACGTCTATCACCGGTTCTGGACAAGGTCTTTCCCCTGGCTGAAATCCAAGAGGCCCATAAGTACATGGAGAGTAATCAGCACGTGGGCAAAATCGTCCTGGAGATACCACAGTGAAGTGGGTACGCCGGGGTGGGGGTGGGGGTGCGGCAGGAAACCGGTACCTCAGGCCTTCGCAGAGCAACCTGTTTAAAATTCACTGTATGCAGGCAAGAGACCCGCTGCTACTCCACGCCCACCTGTAACCCCCGGGCCCTCCCACGGCCTCGTCAATTGCTCCGTGTAAGACGGGTCTAAGGAAATAAAGCATCTACTTAAAGAGCGGCCTACTCACTATGGGTGACACCCGGGAGCGGATTGAGGACACCGGGGCACGGATGAGATAGGAGGTGGGACAGGCTTTGAACCGGGGATTACAGGGGCAGCCGGGCCAGGAGACACTTAACCTTCAGGGGTTGCGCCGGGTTCCGAATATGGAGTCTGAACCCTGTAGATCCTTTTTCGCGCACTTCCGGGAGCCGGGACCTAGCTACCTGTCCCTAACCGCCGCGGACCCCACCCGCTTCCGGAACTCCCTTGAGAATAGCCCCGCCCTTAGTCGCTCTCCTCAGGCCCCGCCCCTTCAGTCAGCTTCCTCTGCTCAGGGCCGACCCGACAGGAACACCGCCCTGAATTCTTTAATTCAGCTCCGCCCCCTTTGATCCGGCACCCGGAAGTGTCTGGGATCCCCGCCTTTCAATCTTCCGGTCTCATAGTTAACTCGGGCTCGTTTTGACCCGGAGGCTTTGCGGAAAGGGATATGCGTCAGCACGTTTCGACTGAGACGCGGTTTTTCCTGCGTGTTACTATAACCGCTTCCGGCAAAGCTTGGATGTTGACTTCTTGCATCTAACGCCGTGTAGAGCTCAAACTTAGCGAGCTCCGGAGGAGTAAAGGGTAGTTTCAGTATTTGCTTCGGTAACTTCATCGGCCAGCCAAGATGGCGATGCAGGCGGCTAAGAGGGCGAACGTGAGTATCGGGGACTTCTGCTGAAGACGGGGGAGGACTTTGCTGCTGCAAATTCTCGGCAGCCTGGTGTAGCCCTCCTCCGTTCCGAGGCTGGGAAGCCCAGAAGTTACCATGCTGTCGAAGCGGATTTCAGTTTGACCCCGTCCATAGAAATATGGCCATTAAGAAGCATTTCCGTTCCCACCCCTTGTAAGAGGTTCTTCGGTTTCTATCTAGTGTCAGTGTAGTGTTAACCTTACAGCCTCTGTCGCTTCACCTGCACCTATAACCTAGCGTAAGGATCTTCTCGGTCTAAAGGTCAATAGCACAGATGAGTCCTCAGTAAATAACTTAATGGTCAACAGGCAACTAGAGCCTGGGAGTCTCCTCATCACTGAGCTTTTTGGATTCTTTATGTTTTAATTCAACAGTATTTTTGAGTACCTACAATGTACCAGGCTTGCGAAATAGGAAACAGTTCACCAGTTATATTTATTGAACAGCGACTTTGTGCCAAACATTAGTAGAGGTATTGGAAATACAGCATTGAATAAAACCAAAATGCTTACTGCTTACATTCTTATGTTAGGGAGTGGGGCGTTGTGGAACCCTTTAAAAGTCTCAAAAGAGCCTGACCTGTGGTGGCGCAGTGGATAAAGCGTCGACCTGGGAACACTGAGGTCGCCAGTTCAAAACCCTGCACTGGTCTGGTCAAGGCACATATGGGAGTTGATGCTTCCAGCTCCTCCCCCCCCCCCCCCTGTGTCTCCTCTCTAAAATGAATAAAATAAAAAAATTAAAAAAAAAGTCTCAAAAGAGGGTGTTAGTAAGATGAAGACAGATAATTGGACGTGGTAAGGATGGAGACTTTCCGTGACTGATGATTTTCATTTCAGCGGATGAAAACTTAGTTGGGGTGGAATGAAAAGAGGGTAGAAGTTGAGAAAATGGAGACAGTTTTTTCTACAAGTTTTATGTAGATAGGGAGAAGAGAGATCGGATGAGTAGCTTTTTTATTTTTTAAAGATGGTGCCATAAGATATATTTGTATGCCAATGGGAATGATTCAGTAAGTGGGAAGAACTGGTGATGTAGGAGAAAGGAGCGGTTTGGAGTAGATGGGGGGTTGGCAAAGTACTGAGAGGGAAGGTGGGTGAATATAGATTGGCAGGTTTAGTAATATGAATCTAAGGTACTTAACATTTGGTCATATCTTCTTTTTTTTTTTTTTTCAAATAAACAAGAGCCAAAGTCATTCCTAGTGTGGGCAGTGAAGAGAATACAGCCCAATTCAGATATTAGAGAGAGTGGTGGCAATAAGGTGTGAGGAGAGAAGAGAAGGTGTGATACAGGGTCTTGCTGTATGGGAAAGCAGATTTACTGGAGAAGTGTACTGTGATGGACAACTTATCCTCGATTCTTAAAATCTAAAACTATTGTACTTACTTGTTTACTATTTGTCACCACTACTAGTTTGAGGGCAGAGGATAAGTATATTATTCTTCCATTTATACAACATAGTTTAATGACTGAAATAGTTGCCAGTTTAGTAAATAATAAGCAAATTAATATCTTTAATGTCATTAGTTATGTTAATCAGAAGCACAGAATCTGGATGGGAGATATAGTACACACAGTATTTGAAAGACGTCAACTCATTGTGGAAATCATGTTTGTGGTCAAGAGACAAGTATGGAGCTAAGGGGTGTATACAAAGGGTCAAGACAAGAAGTTGAAAGATAAAATTCTGTGGAAGAGCACATTTTAATGGCAGAGACGAAGTAACTAGCCAGAGAGTTAGGAGACAGCCAAGGAAATGGTGTCAGAGGCTTAGAGAAGTTAAGTATGATGAGAATTGAATGCTGCAAGTGAAAGGTCTTAGTGTGTAAAAGCACTTTCATCAGAGTTTTGAATTGGAATCTAAATTGTGGTAGGTTGATGAGTGTCCATGAAATAAAGAATATGAGGCAATAACTATAGACTTCCTCTTTCCAGATGTTTAACTGAACAGAAATAGAGTAAGATAAGGTAATAGCTAATAAGTTTGGGGAAGGCAGAAACCTTGTTACTTTTTTTCCTTCACTGTGTGATCTTAATACTACCTAGCGAGGTGTATAGGTAGAGAAGGTGCTCAATAAATACTTGCTGAATGAATGAAATGGAAACCAAATAAGTATTTTGTTTTGTGTAACAATGGCAGTAGATAAGCAGACCGCTTCCCTGAGGAATAAAAGAAACTAGTCATATTAGCAATCAAAAGTAAATAAAGCAGCCTGACCAGGCGGTGGCGCAGAGGATAGAGCGTTGGACTGAGATGCGGAAGACCCAGGTTCGAGACCCCGCTGTTGCCAGCTTGAGTGCCGGCCCATCTGGCTTGAGCAAAATCTCGCCAGCTTGGACCCAAGGTCGCTGGCTCCAGCAAGGGGTTGCTCGGTCTGCTGAAGGCCCGCGGTCAAGGCATGTGTGAGAAAGCAATTGATGAACAACTATGGTGTCGCAACCACAACGAAAAACTAATGATTTATGCTTCTCCTATCTCTCCATTCCTGTCTGTCTGTCCCTATCTATCCCTCTCTCTGACTCTCCCTCTGTTTCTGTAAAATAATAAATAAATAAATAAATAAAATAAAAAAATTAAAAAAAAATAAAGCACTGACTGAAAACCTGATAGTAGCCCCTTATTAGTTCCTACAAATAGTATTCCCTAAAACCAGTGCCCAGTTGCTTTTCTGAAGAACATACCATTTTTAGTGATATCAGATTATAATTCTTATTATTGGCTTTTACAATTATTTTTTATTACAACAATTTTTTAAAATGGTAGCACTCTTTCTCCTGATTATAATGAGTACATGTTTTTTATTTTAGATTCGACTTCCCCCTGAAGTAAATCGGATTTTGTATATAAGAAATTTGCCTTACAAAATCACAGCTGAAGAAATGTATGATATATTTGGGAAATACGGACCTATTCGTCAAATCAGAGTGTAAGTACTGAGACTTTTGAAGTGTCATTTAAATAAAATGATTGTGTAATCTGTGGTCTTGGAATTAGGACTGACTTCAAGGGCTTAACTGAGATCCTAGAGGCTAATAGATTGAAGAAGTCAGGGAGATACAACTTTTTGTCTTTTTTTTTTTTTTTTAAAGAAAGATTTTATTTATTCATTTTAGAGAGGGAAGAGAGAGAGAGAGAGAAGAGGGGAGGAGCAGGAAGCATCAACTCCCATATGTGCCTTGACCAGGCAAGCCCTGGGTTTTGAACTGGCGACCTTGGCATTCCAGGTCAACGCTTTATCCACTGTACCACCACAGGTCAGGCTAATTTTTTGTCTTTTTTGCAAGGGAAAAATACCTACTGAGACCCTCATGATCTGGCTCAATGAGAGCCAAATAGTTGTGAAATTACAGAGAGCATGAATGGTTTGAGGGGAATGAATGGGAGGGGAGAAAAGGAACTAGCATTGGATACCTACTATTTGTAAAGTCTGCTATGCTATGTTTTTTTTATACGCATTAACTCTAATTTTCTCAACAACCTTCACTATCTGCTGACTACAGAATTTCTGAATACACTGAGTAAAAGGATATAAATGTAACTTAGAAAAATGATTTTTTTTCAAGTACAACTTTCTGTGGAAGGTTGAAGGGTATAGGGGACTGTTTCCCTGATCTGCTTTTTTAAAATATCATGCTTGCTCAGTAATCTTCTGATTTTTCTGAAGCAAAATAGTCTCATTTTGGAGAAATAAAGAAAAAGTCATACTACTTATCATACAGGCAGTCCCTGGGTTTTGAACAAAATAGGTTTTGCAATTTTGTTCTTAAATTGAATTTGTATGTAAGTTGGAACAGGTACATTTATCTAGTAAATGCAATTTAGACAGATGTTTATCTTCACATGGTATTTATTTTTACTTTTCTGTGCATATACATCCTTAACCATTTTCAAATACAACCTCAAGCAATCTTGGATGATGCGGAAGGTGATGGTCCTGTTGGGGAGGATGGGACTGGTATTAGAGAGTCAGGGTTTGATTCTGCTGCTAGGGTCAGTTTCTTGAAGTTGGCATCAGGGGAGGTGTGTACACAGCTTTTCTTTTTCTCACCATCAATGGCCCTGTAGCATCACAGGCCTTTGGTAAACTGTACGGTACAATCTGGTGAACCTCTCTGTGTTAGAATCTTGCTCCTCTAACTTTGGCACTTCTGCTTCAATGAGACGAAATGCATCAACTAACTTTCTTTTAGAAAACTTTTGCTTCTGGAGTTTCTAGGTCCCTGTTTTCTTCCCTAAATTCTGTCATCTGCTCTAGTTCCAAAAGGTCTTCTTTGGTTAGTTCTTTGCCATGGGGGTCGAGTAACCCTATGGTATCACTTTCATTGATGTCCAACTGGAATTGATTACCAATGGCCCGTGTGGCAATTGTTTGTAAGTTGTATGTAAGCTGGATATTTGTAAATCAGAGACAATACTAAAAAAAGTATAGGGGGAAAAATTGCAATACATGTTTATGTTTAAATTTAAACTAAATCCAAATTTAAATTGAAAAATTCATACCTTCAAATGATGTATTTTGAACATCTAAATGCTATTTATTGTAATAGGTGCTCTTATTTGCAGCACTGTCACTCAACCCTGTGTAGAGGTGATACTGTGCCTGTTTCATAGGTGAGACTGTCAAGGCCCAGAGAGTGAAAGTAGCTTTCTAGTTTCACAGTTATTTAGTGATAAAATCTTCTGATTCTAAATTAAATTTCTACAGGCCCTAGCCGGTAGTTCAGTTAGTTAGAGCATTGTCTCCATATGCCAAGGCGGTTTTGATCCCCGGTCAGGGCACATACACGAAGCAACCAATGAATGCACAACTAAATGGAATGGCTGGGTAGAACAAGGAGTTAAGACTTCTCTCTTTCTCTCCCTCCCCCCTTCCCTTCCTCTCTCTCTCTCCCACCTCTCTCAAATCGATGGAAAATTAAAAAAGAAAAAGAACCAATGAATTCATTAATTAGTAGAACAACAAATTGATGTGTTTTTTCCCTCTCTTTTCCTCTCTCTCTCTCTCTCTAAAAATGTACTGGGACACATAAGATGAAGAGTCTTTAAAATTCAGTTAGTCTATCCCTGCTCTTCCTAAGAAGAGAGAAGGGGAAGAATGGGAGATGCTTTTATTTTGTTTTGTTAGCTGCCTGGAGAAAGGATGTAACAGAAAGTAGATCGCTAGTTTTCAAATGCTTACTAGCACTTGTGGAATAGGGAACCCTTTGGGAGTTAAAAAAAAAATGTTTACCCTAAGAAACTTAATATCCTAAATTTTTTATGTTTTTATTCCAAAGGGAAAACTAGGTAGACTTTTTGGGGAAATCTTTGGGGCAGTGTTTTTTCCTTGGGGTAGTTCCCAGCTTTCATATCTGATACATTCTTGAAACAGATTAAAAATCAAAAGTCTGAAATGGTAAGACCTCGCAGAGAGGAAAGAGTATTATAAAATCTTACATCAGGCCTGACCAGGCGGTGGCGCAGTGGATAGAGCGTTGGATTGGGATGCGGAAGACCCAGGTTTGAGACCCTGAGGTCACCAGCTTGGACCCAAGGTCGCTGGCTCCAGCAAGGGGTGGCTCAGTCTGCTGAAGGCCCGCAGTCAAGGCACGTGTGAGAAAGCAATCAATGAACAACTAAGGTGTTGTGACGGCAATGAAAAACTAATGATTGATGCTTCTCACCTCTCTCCGTTCCTGTCTGTCTGTCCCTATCTATCCCTCTCTCTGTCCCTGTAAAAAAAAAATAAATAAAGCTTAAAAATTAAAAAAAAAAAAAAAAATCCCACATCAGGGCCATGCAACCTGACAGAGTGAGAGCATCAATGATACTGGCGCCCTCCAGCCACTGCAGTGCTCTGTGCCTTTCCCATCCCCTTTACAGGAAGCACAAGTCCTGCCTGGGGCCCAAGACTATATAGCCTGCCATTCCCTTGGCCCGCACCCTATTCAGGGACTATGGCAGACCACTGCTTTGGATCTTATTCCACAGTTGCATTGGGTGGCTGGAACATAGAGAGAGGCAAGGGGTCCATCTTTATCACAGCGAGCATAGCTGAGTAGGATCTCTGCCTACTGTTCCCACTAACAAGCACTTGGCCATTTGTTCATTGCAGCACACTAGCATAACTAATCTCCTGACAAGCTGGTGAGGAGGAAGAGGGGAAACCCACGTGAGAAGCAGCCCCCATATCTGTGAGCCAGGTCCAGCTTCCACTTCCTGCTGCCTTTCAGCCTTCGGGCCTGGCTCACAGATAACCCCACCCACCAGCATGCTTCCACCCATCTCTGCAGAAGGCCAGCTCTAAGGCGTTCTTTTGTTTTTTTTCTACAGGGACAAAGAGAGAGTCAGAGAGAGGGATAGAAAGGGACAGACAGGAACGGAGAGAGGTGAGAAGCATCAATCATTAGTTTTTTGTTGCCGTTGCAACACCATAGTTCATTGATTGCTTTCTCACATGTGCCTTGACTGTGGGCCTTCAGCATGCTGAGTAACCCCTTGCTGGAGCCAGTGACCTTGGGTCCAAGCTGGCGAGCTTTTTGCTCAAGCCAGATGGGCCCGCGCTCAAGCTGGCGAGCTCGGGGTCTCAAAGCTGGGTCTTCCACATCCCAGTTCGATGCTCTATCCATTGCGCCACCACCTGTTCAAGCTCTAAGGCGGTTTTTAATGCTTGACAGTGGGATTGTATTATAAATGAGTGTATGAAAGTAAGGGGCTGGCTATATTATATTTTTAAAAGGCCAAGGCTTTTCTAAGAAAAGTGGAAGAAACTACATGAACTCTCTATATTGGAGGACATCCTTTTCTGGCCATCAAGGATGATGGTTGACTTGACTGTTTTCTTATATGTATATACCTCGTTTAGAATTTTGCCATCTTGGTTTAGGGGGCTTCCTTCCTACCCCACCCTCACAAAATGGGTTTTATTTTTATGTATTTGATAAATCTTAGCAAAATATTGCCCAGAAACATATTTCCTGAATTGATGGAGATTGTTTTATCTTTAAGAATTGAAGCTATACTAAATTAGGGTTTGAGGAGAATCTAAATCTTTAGAAACAAGGGGTAAATTCCCAGGTGGTAGTATGGTACATAAATCATTGGGGCCCTGGCTGGTTGGCTTAGCAGTAGAGTGTCGGCCTGGTGTGTGGAAGTCTCAGGTTTGATCCCCAGTCAGGGCACACAGGAGAGGCGCCCATCTGCTTCTCCACCCTTCCCCTTATCCTTTCTATCTCTCTCTTCCCTTCCCACAGCCAAGGCTCCATGGGAGCAAAGTTGACCTGGGCACTGAGGACGGCTCCATGGCCTCCTCCGGAGGGGCTGGAATGGCTCTGGTTGCAGCAGAGCAATGCCCCAGATGGGCAAAGTATCACCCCCTGGTGGGCATGCTGGGTGGATTCCGGTCAGGTGCATGAGGAAGTCTGTCTGCTGCCCTTCTCACTTTGGATAAAAACAAAACAAAAATAAATAAATAAATAAAGCATTGGTTCTGTTGCATAAATGCACAGTAAGAAAATTCCGTTCAGACATTGATGACTAATAACCATCACTCCTCGGTACTGTACTTCCAGTGTAAGACCAGAAGTTGGTTCTTAGAATGAGACGTGGGAAAGACTAGAACATGAAGACTATATAACAAAGTTTCAAGCTAGTTCTTTGCTGTTATTGCTTTAGTAGCTATATTAGTATTCTTTATTTAACAGTTAGTTTAACCTATAGCTATTTTACTTTAAAACAAAAATTACCTAATTCAAGAAGTTATAGGTTTATCAGCGTATCTATTCATAATGTTTATTTTCTCTAATGGTTTTCAGGTAAATGTGTGTGTAATTAAGTTTGATTCAACTCTGCAGGGGGAACACACCTGAAACTAGAGGAACAGCTTATGTGGTCTATGAAGACATCTTTGATGCCAAGAATGCATGTGATCACCTGTCAGGATTCAATGTTTGTAACAGATACCTTGTGGTTTTATACTATAACGCCAACAGGGTGAGTATTGCCATGGTTCTTGTTGTGTGGGAAGCCTGTGTAAGAATTAGTACAGAAATGCACCATTACTGCACAGTGTACCATGTGTACCTCGAGTTCTTTACTAGCTAGTGCTATCACTGAAATCTATTTGATGATAGATTGGTAACTTCGGTGCTTCCCACATTTTCAGGCATTTCAGAAGATGGACACAAAGAAGAAGGAAGAACAGTTGAAGCTTCTCAAAGAGAAATATGGCATCAACACAGATCCTCCAAAGTAAATGTTTTCCCCATTTTCATTTTGGACTGAAACCCCATGAATCACCACCACTACCCTTTTTTTAGTTTTTAATTAATGCTGAAGATTGTGATTTCTTATTTGAGGTTCAAAATGACCTGCTTGAAACTTTGATACATGTGGGAATATATTATTAGTAAACTTGTAGTTTTTGTAAAACTATGTCAGTGTTTCTCTTGAACTTTCCCCTCCTGTTTGATACCAGGGGGATAAACAGCAGTTGAACAATATTAAGAATTATTTGGTGGGAGGTGGTCCAAGAGACTGAGCTTCTTAAGAGCAGGGACCCTTTGCCTGACCAGGCGGTGGCGCAGTGGATAGAGCATCGGACTGGGATGCGGAAGACCCAGGTTCAAGACCCCGAGGTCGCCAGCTTGAGCACGGGCCCATCTGGCTTGAGCAAAAGCTCGCCAGCTTGGACACAAGGTCGCTGGCTCCAGCAAGGGGTGGCTCGGTCTGCTGAAGGCCCGCAGTCAAGGCATGTGTGAGAAAGCAATCAATGAACAACTATGGTGTCGCAACGGCAATGAAAAACTAATGATTGATGCTTCTCACCTCTCTCCGTTCCTGTCTGTCTGTCCCTATCTATCCATCTCTCTGACTCTCTCTCTCTGTCCCTGTAAAAAAATAATAAAAATTAAAAAAAAAGAGCAGGGACCTTTCTGTATTTTTAATGTCCCGGTGTGTGCAACTCTGTGCTTAGCCATCAGGGAACTTGTTAGAGTACTGTCTTTATTGCCTGTCTATAAATAATGGAAATTTTCATAATAACTCAGTGACGGTTGATATCTCCATTTTGCAGGTAAGGGATACCAAAGCTCATCGTATTGGTTGAATGAATAAAATGTTTACGTTAAAAGTTGCTGTAACTATTGCACGATTGTTTCAAGCATGTTGGCCTGGGCACTGAGCATGGACCCAGGTGGGTCACTGGGTGGATCCCGGTCGGGGTGCATGAAGGAGTCTGTCTCTCTCTCTCCCCTCCACTTTCCCCCCTCAAAAATGTTGCTGTAGCCTGACCTGTGGTGGCGCAGTGGATAAAGCGCTGACCTGGGAACACTGAGGTTGCCAGTTCAAAGCCCTGCACTGGTCTGGTCAAGGCACATATGGGAGTTGATGCTTCCAGCTCCTCCCCCCTTTCTCTCTCTCTCTCTCTCTCACTCTGTGTCTCCTCTCTAAAAATGAATAATAATAATAAAAAAGATTCATTTAAAAAAAAAAATGTTGCTGTAAAAATCAGCCTGTTATTAATCATGCCAGTACGTTTGAATAATACTTGCTTTACAAACTACCTTTGTGAATATGGATACCGTTGTGTTTAGAACAGAGGTCAGTTCTAGAGATGGCCATTCAAATGATAGCTTGTTGTTAGAAATATGAGAGCACTCAGTTTGGGTAGTGTTATTGCTTGTTTCATGTCTAAGATTGTATTAATATAGTCTTTTCATTTAATTAATGAGTCAGTATATTTTAGACCTTAGTTCATAGTAAATTTTTGCTCTAAAAAATGTGATGCGTCTGACCATGCAGTGGCGCAGTGGATAGAGCGTTAGACTGGGATGCGGAGGGACCCAGGTTCGAGACCCCGAGCTCGCCAGCTTGAACCCAAGGTCGCTGGCTCAGTCTGCTGAAGGCCCGCGGTCAAGACACATATGAGAAAGCAATCAGTGAACAACTAAAGTGTCGCAACAAAAAGCTGACGATTGATGCTTCTCATCTCTCAACAAAAAACTGATGATTGATGCTTCTCATCTCTCTTTGTTCCTATCTGTCTGTCCCTATCTGTCCCTCTCTCTGACTCTCTCTGTCTCTGTAAAAAAAAAAAAGTGATGCTTATTCTTATAATCATAAGCTCCCATGGCATGGAAATAATATAGTTATTACCAACATAGATTAACTGTGTGGTTATAATGTCTATATACATCCATACACATACATACATATATAAAAATAAATATCAAACTATAACCCAATTCCAACTTGAAGGGCATAAGGACTGAATTGCTTAAAGAATGATTCTAATCTACCAAGAACATCTATTCTACTTTTAAATGCACTTATATTTGAAATCGATCACCATTTTAGGAAAATAGGATATTTTATACTTTTTGTCCTGTCTTTTCAAAGCTTACTATTGGAAATGAAGAAATGTTACTATGTCTGAGTGCTTTCTGAAAGCACTGTAATGGAGTTATTTCTAAGGACAGGCAGATGACAAAAGGGCCACAGCTATATATTTTCTTACAAATGCTTTTGTGAATGCTGTGTTCTTGTTATGCATTATATGTCATTAGTTATTTATAAATGTGAAAAGAATTTTCTAAAAGGTGTTTTTGTAAGGGGAAAACACATTAATATCAAGGGGAAATTTGTACTGAAAATTATGGCCAGTTTTTTCTTTGGATTAGTATGTTAGCTGAATGTCATGACCTAAAGACTTTTAAAAATTCCCTTGAATTATTTGGCAATTTTGTGGCCTGTCCCAGTTAAGATAAAAGACCTTTAATTGAGTGGACAGATATTGAGGACCTGGCCAGCACCAGGTCTGTGTGTGCTGAGATGCTGAGGTTATACTCACAGTCAGTCCTCTGCACTAGGTATCGAAGGCTCAGTTTTTCAAACTTTTTAAGAGTGTAAGAGGTGATTGTGTCCATTCACATGTATGTGTATACACGTGTGCCAGAGCTCCTTTACATTCTTCTTGGTTTATGTTCAAGCTTCTAAGAAAGGTTTTTTATGACTGGAGAGTGTTTTGAGCAGAAGTTTGAAAGTGACAGCTGACAGCTCATCTTCACTCTCCTGCTTAGCAGCTTTCTGACCATCAGGAGACTCCCAGCTTGTTTGCTACTGGACTGTAATTTCTGCACTGTCTTTTAAGAGTGCCAGGAAGGCAGGGCCTGCCACAGCTAGCCTATCCTGTCTGGGTGCTAGCCAGTAGGTATTTGCAATTTTCTATTTGTTTGTTTTGGTTCTAGGTGAGTGTCTCCTTTTACCACATAGGAAATACATACCCTAGAATGAGATCTTTCATATACTCCAGAATGGCACCTGCAGTGGTCCTTGGTACCCTATTGGTGTCACAGCCGAAAACATGAGGAATCAGGCTGTTTTAAGAAATGATCATAAACATTTGTTTATGGAAGAAGCTGGGAGCTAGTATGTTCTGAGGGTAGCACCCTCCAGCTGGTCTAGCTCCACAGCAGAGGCTTGCCCAGGGACTGGGCGATCAAGAGCAAGGCAGCCTCTTCCTCATTTCATTCCCTCCATCCTAGAGTGCTGCTTCCTAATTCCTCAGTCCTAGCCCAGGAGTACGGCCAGGACTTCCTGGAGGCGAAAGGGGGAGATGAAACAGCCATGATGTGGCCCCATATCATATAAATAACATCATGAGTCTCTGGAGGAGACGGTACCTGTTACCAGTTCCTCCTCAGTCTTAAGTTTCAGGTCATTACCGACAGAAGAACCCTATGTTTAAAAGCTGTGCCAACTAAAAGAAAAATCTCTTGGCCACACTGCCCTGGGCTCCTTTGATGAACACACCAATAAGTGGGCTGAATTTAAAACCGAACTGGGAATTCCCACAAGTTATAGTAAATGTTGGTAAATTAAGTATGTGTGGAAGCAATACAGAATTACACATTCTTCTCTGAAGTAATTCCCTACCGTTAGAGCAAATCTACATGCAGCTAAGCAGTTAATTGAAAACAAGCTCAGATTCAGCCATTCTTTTAAAAGGTAGTTACCCATTGTGAGTGACTGTGGCTCTCAGGCCTTCCACACCGTCATCTGTTCAGATGCACAGCATCCTTTCCTGTCTGGGTGAGGGCTGTTCATCCCTTGAAGTCCTGATGGCTACAGACTGCAGATCCCAAAGGGCACAAACCCCATATTTGATTGCTGGGCTGTGGGATTTGAGACCAGTGTATCCCTTTAGTTATTCAGACTTGAGCCTGTGAAATGAATGGCAAATACCTACCTTGTAGGTCTGTTCAGAGGATTGGTGGGTTAATTTTATTTAAAAATAATACAGAACAAGGCCTAGCATGTACAGTACTCACATAGCAATTCTATTTATTGTTCTCTTGGCTACTTCGAAGACTCCTTCCCACTCTTTTCCCAAGGGCAACTGGCTTATGTGGTCCTTAAAGTATTTCCTACCTACAGTAAGGATGGACAGGATTTGTCAAGCACAGAGCCTTTATTTTATATGTCATTTCCAAAGAGGACATTATGTAAGTCAGCAGCCAACAATTTTCTAAGAAAGTGACAGCAAAGGTAACTGGCTCAAGTCCCTCTGTGCACACCATGTACATTTCATGTCTGAGCACCTGTGTGTCTGGCTTAAGTGAAGGTAAGGCAGTGTAGATTGTGCAAACAAGAAATTTGTGTTCTCTGATCAGAAATGGCTACTACATGCATCACACAAAATGCACAACCTGAAATGTTTCAATCTGCAACCAAAGTTTCCTTAAGCAAAGATGTGTGAACAATGACCAACACATACAGAACAACTTGGGCGTAGAGAATAGATAATGTCGTAGGGCAGTGAGGTTAGCAGACTGGTCAAGAGCCCCAGCGGGAGGAGCCGTCCCAATGGCAGAGCAGGCTGGGAGGGTGTGCAGCAGCCATCTCCAGCCACCTTAAGTTCCTTCCTGCCTTCACTCTAAGTTGAGCAGCTCCACGTCAAAGATGAGGGTGGCATTGGGAGGGATGACACCAGGGTGGCCTGTGGCTCCATATGCCACGTCAGGGGTGCAGGTCAGCTTCGCCCTCTGCCCCAAGCTCATCTAGCAGGGATGTGGGCAGATGGGGAGAGGAGAAAGAGGACCCAGCTTGATTTAAAAGAAAAAAGTAAGATAACTGGTATTTTCCCAAACCATCGTCATGGTAACTGAAAATCTGAGATGAATTTTATACACGGCACACTGAAGTTGTCCTAAGAGTTGTTAACCCTGCAGATTCTGCCTCAGAACAGTAGAAAATTGTAAGATAGTAACTTCTACAAAGCAATCTCAAATTCGTTTATCTGATAGTCATTGCTGGTCATTCAATTAGTGTATGGTCCAAACACTAGTATTTGTTCATAATTGTTCCTCACCCTCTTCCAAGGAAACCTAAAGGGTGTGTAAAGAGCACACGTACACGATTAAGTATAGAGGTGGTGCATTGAGGGCTTGAAAGGACTACAGCAAGGCGGAGAGGGCTGAAAGAACTACTCTAGTGGGACATCGTGACTCCATGGACCGAGGAAGCTGAGCTTGAACCACGGCTCATCACTCTACTCATCAGGAAATGTCCACAGTTATACTATTAGTGAAGTTTGAATACACTTATTTTTAAATTTTGAATATCTGCCTCCAAAATTTAAACAGGTTGGCTAGTATCAATGTTAATGTCCTGGTGTTTATTATTGTACTATGGTTATGTAAAATGGTAACATTTCCAGAAGCTGGGTAGGGAACATGGGAAGTCTACTATTTCTGCAATATTGTTGCAATTCTGAAATTGGTTTGGTTGGTTATTGTTTTTAAGTTAAAAAAACAAACCACCTTGGCCTGTACTACTACTACCCTGTTTCCCAGAAAGTAAGACAGTCTTATATTAATTTTTGCTCCTAAAGACACACTAGGACTTATTTTCGGGGAAATGGTATAACTCTTCTGCTGCCTCAGTCAGGGGCACCTGGTAACTCACGAACCTCCCCAGCTAGTTCTGAACAAACTTGGTGGGGGGGAGATGACTTTGAAATGACAGACCCCAGTGACACAAAGAAGTCATGTTGGCAACAAAGACAGGACTGAAATTAGATGGTGTGATTTGTTCATATGTGATTTGTTCATATGACTCCACTAGCAGTGGAGTCAGCACCAGTGATCTGTGAAGGGGTGGGGGGCAGGGGGCATAGTGGAGTATTGAGCCGAGAGCCCCAACTCCTCAAGTCCTCCACAACTAGGATCTTCCACCTACCTGTGCTGCACCTTCTTCAAAACCCTTGATGACTTCCTGTTTGCCAATTCTGAACTTGAAGGGTTTGTTTCTGTCTCTGGATGAATCAAATTTCTTCCCATTTTGGAGCATTCCTGTGAGAGCAAAAATAAGGTGAGAAAGAGCTGTGGTCATGAGTCATCTCCCAATTCAGGTTCAGTGTATCTAAAATAAAATTCCTGCCTGACCTGTGGTGGCGCAGTGGATAAAGCGTCGACCTGGGAACACTGAGGTCGCCAGTTCAAAACCCTGCACTGGTCTGGTCAAGGCACATATGGGAGTTGATGCTTCTAGCTCCTCCCCGCTTTCTCTCTCTCTCTCTCTCACTCTGTGTCTCCTCTCTAAAATAAATAAATAGAAATTAATTTATAAAATAAAATTCCTATTCTGCACAAACCTCCTCTTCTATTCTTCCCCATCAGTCCTGTTGCCAAAACAAGAAAAATGGACTCTTCCCTCTGCCTTATCCCCATCTACAGCCTGTCAACAACTTACATATCTTTGGAATCACCTATTTTTTTCCATTTTATTTCCACCATCCTGGGGTCTCACCAAGTCACCATCATGTCCACTTGTGCATGGGAGCAACTTCTAACTGGTCTTTGCTTCATTCCTTTCTCCACACTGCACACTAAATGATTTTTTAAAGCATATCAGATCATATCACTCCTTTGCTTAAAACATTTCAGTTGCTCCCTGTGGCAGAATCCAAAGGTCTGCACAGCATAGAGGCACTTCAAGATCTGGTTGCTGCCTGCCTGACAGCCCTCTCTGCTCCTCCTTTCTAGCAGGTCCCCCCCGCCCCCATTTTCTATACAGGTCACAACCTTTCCTAATACCTCTGTGCTTTACAACTTTTGGAGGGCCACTTTCTCATCCTGAAGATGTTTTCCCAGGCATTTTCCCTCGGGTTGAGTCCTCACCTGATTTTCCCAAGGTTTCCCCAACATGAAAAACCCAAAGGTCACAGTACACAGTATAAGGTGACCCAGCCAATCAGTGGTAGCCTCTAGGGCCCATACAGACAGGGCTGTTTGACTCCCAACACCCTGTGTTGTCCTCGGCAGTTTGGGGCATCTGTCCCTCCAGCTGCACATGCCTTGTGATTCCTAATACATTTGTCTTCAGTTCAGCTGCCTAAGGCCCAAGAGCTGCTTTTCTATTTTTCTCATTGGTGACTGACTCTTAGATCAGACCTGCAAATGATGCTAATCTAAGATTTCTTACTGCAGCCCCTGAACCACAAAATTGAGGATGAAAGAAAGACCTGCCCTGTGAGTACAGAGACTAGATCAGTGGTTCTTAACCTTTTTTTAGGTACCGAACCCACCAGTTTCATATGCGCATTCACCAAACCCTTCTTTAGTGATAAATAAAATACGATTTTTTTCCCCAAATTCAAGACATAGGTATATGTTCTTTTACCGGTGCACAAAATGAGCCGTGCATGAACTCACAACAAATTACGGTATTACTTTATTCTGGCCTCCGCGGCAGAGGCTTCTTCGAACCCCTGAGACCGACTCATCGAATCCCTAGGGTTCAATAGAACCCAGGTTAAGAACCACTGGACTAGATTGTGACCTCACTCTGGCACTAACTCCTTGTGTGAAGTTAAGCATATCACTTTCTCATGGCCTCAGATTTGCCATGTTTAACGTAGGAGGTCTGGCCCAGCTTAGTATATGAGCATCTGATTCTTCTTCCTAATTACTACAACTAACTGTACACTAGGGAGAGTCTTACTACCTACTTTCTGGGTAGAATAAATTGGACTCTAGCCCTGGGTACTAAGTCAAGCAAAGGAGAAAACCCTATGGGTACACAGATGGATACTAAGATCAAATACAAATTCATGATACACAGGTTGCTAAGATGTTAAGATGCACAGAGATACTCATGCATGCTCACATGCACTTGCGCACATGCCCTCAGAAGAAAAATCCTGATGGCCAAACATGCTAGGAAAATATTTAGGTAGAGAGATAAAAAGTACTCAGACACTTGGACAAATACATTTATGGATATGCACCCACATTCACACTACTTAAAGACCAACTTTCTCTTTCCCCAGTTTCTTCAGGGTTCTTATGACTTAATCTACTTCAGATTATATACAGTTACCTACTGCTACAAATTCAGCCAAAACCATTCAGGCCAGAAACAGGCCCACATATATAGAGCTTGATTTGACAAAGGTGCTCTTCCAATGCAATGGATAAAGGATGATTTTTTTAAAATTAATGTTGCTGGGTCAAATGTAAATCCATATGGGGGGATGAACACTGACCCCTACTTCACCTTCATACAAAAATCAACTCCAGATGATCAAACCTAAATACGAAAGATGAAATAAAACTTCTACAAGAGCCTGACCAGGCGGTGGCGCAGTGGATAGAGCATCGGACTGGGATGTGGAGGACCCGGGTTCAAGACCCCAAGCTCACCAGCTTGAGCGCAGACCCATCTGGCTTGAGCTAAAGCTCGTCAGCTTGGACCCAAGGTCTCTGGCTCCAGCAAGGGGTGGCTCAGTCTGCTGAAGGCCCGCGGTCAAGGCACATGTGAGAAAGCAATCAATGAACAACTATGGTGTCGCAAAAGCAACGAAAAACTAATGATTGATGCTTCTCATCTCTCTACGTTCCTGTCTGTCTGTCCCTATCTATCCCTCTCTCTGACTCTCTCTCTGTCCTTGTAAAAAAAAAAAAGACAAAAAAAAAAACTTCTACAAGATAATGAATAAAAGAATATCTTCATGACCTAAGAATGGACAAAGATTTCTGAACATGGAAAGGACTAACTATAAAAGAAAAGAAGGATATGGAGGACTTTATGAAAATTAAGACCTGTTAAAAATATGACAATAAAGTAAAAAGGCAAGCAAGTGATTGCATGGGAAATGTTTGAAATAGATATAACCAACAAAAGACTCACAGCTGGACTACATAAAGAATTCCTATAAATCAAAAGAAAAAGACAACCTAATTTTTTTTTTTTAAACAGGGACAGAGAGAGAGTCAGAGAGAGGGATAGATAGGGACAGACAGGAACGGAGAGAGGTGAGAAGCATCAATCATTAGTTTTTCATTGCCGTTGTGACACCATAGTTGTTCATTGATTGCTTTCTCACATGTGCCTTGACCGCGGGCCTTCAGCAGACCGAGCCACCCCTTGCTGGATCCAGCAACCTTGTGTCCAAGCTGGCGAGCTTTTGCTCAAGCCAGATGGGCCCGCGCTCAAGCTGGCGAGCTCGGGGTCTCCAACCTGGGTCTTCTGCATCCCAGTCTGATGCTCTATCCACTGCGCAACCACCTGGTCAGGCTCAACCTAATTTTTTTTTAATGGACAAAATGTGAGAAGACAAGAGGCTATCCAAATGGCCAATAGACACATGAAAAGCTACTCAACTTCATGAGTCTTCATGACAATGAGATACCACTGGGTACCTGGTGTGGGCCAAGAACAAAACCAAGTCTTAAGGATGTGGAAGAACTGGGACTCATACCTTGCAGGTGGAAATGGGAATTGGCGCAACTGCTTTGGAAAGCTACTTGCAGTATCTGGTGAAGCTGGGCAGGTATAACCCTGTGCCCTAGCAATTCCACTTCTGGGTATACACCCAGCCGAAATGGATACAGATGTGCACCAAAAGACATCTGTGAGACTGTTCAAAGCAAGGCTATTCATGATAACCCAAAACAATAAACAAGCCAAATGGTCATCAACTAAAAAGAATAACGTGGTATATTCACATAAAGAACTGTACAATAATAGCCTGACCAGGCGGTGGCGCAGTGGATAGATGGTCGGACTGGGATGCGGAAGACCCAGGTTCGAGACCCCGACCTCGCCAGCTTGAGTGCGGGCCCATCTGGCTTGAGCAAAAGCTCGTCAGCTTGGACCCAAGGTCGCTGGCTCCAGCAAGGGGTTGCTCGGTCTGCTGAAGGCCCGCGGTGTCGCAACGGCAACAAAAAACTAATGATTGATGCTTCTCACCTCTCTCTGTTCCTGTCTTTCTGTCCCTATCTATCCCTCTCTCTGACTCTCTCTCTATCCTTGTAAAATAAATAAATAAAACATTTAAATAAAAAAAGAAGAACTGTGCAAGAATAAAAAAGACTAGCCACTCTGGAAAAATCTCACAGATACAATATTCAGTGAAATAAGCCAAACATAAAAGAATACACTGTGATTCCATTTATACTGTGTTTAGAAATTGGCAAAACTAATTTGTGGGGACAAAAAACACTGGTTACCTTCAGGGAGATGTGATAACTTGGAGGAGACAGGAGGGAGACTCACGGGGATGCAGGAAACACATAGGATGATCTGGGTGGTAGCTACCTAAGCGTGATCCCTTTGAAAAATTTCATGGAGCTGTACATCTTAGATTTATGGTCTCTGTATTTAATTTTTTTTCTTTTATTAATTTTAATGGGGTGACATTAATAAATCAGGGTACATATGTTCAAAGAAAACATCTCCAGGTTATCTTATCATTCAATTATGTTGCTCTGTATTTAATTTTAAAAGTTTGCCAAAAAGTCCCGTATAATCTCCTGTTGTGTTTGATGAGACCATCCTTCCCCAAACAAGAGCCCCTCATGACTGATATATTTAAATGCCTGTTGCCTGCTCTCTGTATTGTGAAAAGTCTTTGCAAAAGGATGTTGTGGTTTCAGTAACTTGATAAGTACAGATGGGTCTGTAACATGTAGAACAAATAAATCAATTACACAGGTCAGAAGCCCCAGGAGACTCATGGTAATTAGGCCACATCACCAGGAGATAAAATACAGATCCAACCCACTGATGTCAGCAACCAAAAACACAGCAGTTGAGAAAAATTCCTACACTATCTGCCTAGAATTAACCTGGCACTTCACGCTGAGCCAGAGAAATGCTAAAAATGGTCCCATCTCAATACATCCTAGAATTAAACTGGCCTTGCTGTCTGTTAAGTGACTGTCACCAGGTTTGCCACATTGGGAAGCAGGTCACAAGGCAGAGCACTCACCCCCCTTGGAACAAACACCTGCTTGTGATATTCCTGGCAGCAGTCCTCAGGAACTCTATCTAGAATGTTCCATAGCCCACCTATCCTTTCAACATATATAATCTAAGAGGGGTTAGCAGAGTTGCAATATTACCCACACCCCAGCTCCCAGAGCACTGCTGTCACCCCCCTCCACCGCACCAGAGCTTCTGGATGGCCCGTTGACCATCTCCCACCCCAGCCCCAAAGAAGGCAGGAATTCTTCCTTTCATCTTTGTGCCCCAGTGCCTAACAGCAGCTTGCACACAGTAGGTGCTCGATAACAGTAGGCTAGATTGAATAGTCTGCTTTTGAAAAAAGGAAGTTCTGAAGGAGCCACCTCTAATAATACTGTAGAGAAGGGGCATGGCCAGGGCTTTCAGAGCTATAAGAAGGGATTGCCAAATATCAGACAGAGCCAGGAGGGCCAGGGCTCCACTCTGCCCACACAGATGTAACAGAAATGGAGGGGCTTGGCTCAGTTAGAGGCTGGCACTGTGGATGACATGCTGGTACACACGGGGAGGGGTTAGCTAGTCATGCATCCCCGTTCTCATTCCCACAATGCTGGCTGGGATAAGTGGGGGATTGCGGTCAGAGGGAGGCTTGTTTGCTTTGGCCTCCGGCCTGATCCAGGGAAGCCGATGTCTCTGGAGAGGGTATTAAAGGAGAGACCTCCTTGGGAGAGGCAGGTCTGAGGAGGGTTCTGGGAGTGAAGCCTACCTGTGTAGTGCACCACACACGTCTGGCCCTTCTTGGGGAATGTCCTTCCTGCAAGGAGACATGAGGGCAGATGAACCAGTAAGGTATCAGAAAAAGTCACCTGGGACATTCAGGTGTGACTGGCCCACATTCCCTCAATACCATGGAGATGCCCATAGCTCTGGTTCTGGTTCTGTTTTGTATAAGTCAGATTAGTTACTTCACCTCTCTGGCCTTGATTTGAATTGTATTTCCTTGGGTTCCTCAACTCCACTCTCTCCTGGTTCTATTTCTCTCTGATTGCTCCTTTTACCTACCCTCATCCATTCCACAAACATTCACTGACAGCCTACTATGTGCTAGGCCTGGACTAGATTCCAGAAACACAGAACAATGTATAAACTCATGATAAAGTTAGGGAAACAAACACAAATAAAAGATTCTGAAGCAGGGCGATATCTGTGATCAAAGATGAATAAACACTAAGTCACAAATATTTACTGAATACCTACTACATACAAAGCCTAGGCCTGATCTGGGGGATAGAGCGATGAACCACACGGGCACGACTGCCATTCTTTTGGAGTTTAGATGCTAATGGGGAGAGCCTAACATCCTCAAATAAACAAGATAATTATAGATTGTGATAAAGTCTCTAAAGATGAGTTAAAGAGAGACACAGACAATTTTCTTAGCTGATGTTTCCTGCTAGAACATCTGGGTTGTTAACTTGCCTTGAGTTGGAAAATGGTTTTCATTTCCATTGGTAAATTTATTCATCCTTTTAATTTATGTAAGGTTTTTGTACGCAATTTTCAATTTTGTAAGAGATGACAACAAGTTTTGGTTTTCTACTGTCACATGAGAACATTAGGCCCGAGCGACACATCATAGTGAGGAAAATAAAGTGCTGCAGTAAAAAAAAAAAAAAAAGAGACACAGAGGGCACCCTTTTAGAAAGGGTGGTCCAGGATGGCCTCTCAGAGGTGAAACTTGAAGGATGAGCAAATGTTGGAAAAGCACTGAAGGAAGAGGAATCAGTAAGTGTACAAACCGTGAGGCAGGAAAGGATGGGTGTATTTGCAGAATAGAAAGGAGGCCAGGTGACAGCAAAGAAGGGTGGGAGGAGGAGATGAGTGGAAAAGAACGGGACCATGCTAGGACTTGCCAAGCTGAATTTAATTGTAAGTGCAGCAGGAAGCCACTGGAGGGTTTTAAGCAACAATGACATAATCTGAATTAAGATTTTATAAGATCACTCTGGCTACTGTGCATAGGATAGACGGTCAGGCGCCTGTTGCCGCAATCCAGACAGGAAATCAATGAAGGCTTGAATTAACATGATGGCAGCAGGAGAAGAAAGGCAAAGAAATTGGAGATACATGCTGGAAGCAGAGCTGACAGGGTATGCTAATGCAGTAGAGATGGGATACAGGATGAGGGAGAAGGAGAAGGCAGGCACCTTGCTCGGGCTTTCAGTTTGGGTAGCTGGATGGATGGTGGAATGAATATCTGAGATCGGGAAGACCGGGGAGGACAGATCTGTGTGGGTTGCAGTCTTGCCATGCCTATTAGACATCTGAGTTTCTACAGAAGTAGATAGATGGGGAGTCTACTCTGGAGGTATTAATTTGGGTGGAATTTAAAGCCATGGGGCTTGCCTGACCAGACGGTGGCGCAGTGGATAGAGCATCGGACTGGGATGTGGAAGACCCAGGTTCGAGACCCCGAGCTCGCCAGCTTGAGTGCGGGCCCATCTGGCTTGAGCAAAAGCTCGCCAGCTTGAACCCAAGGTTGCTGGCTCCAGCAAGGGGTTGCTCGGTCTGTTAAAGGTCCGCGGTCAAGGCACATGTGAGAAAGCAATCAATGAACAACTATGGTGTCTCAACGGCAACGAAAAACTAATGATTGATGCTCCTCATCTCTCTCTGTTCCTAACTGTCTGTCCCTATCTATCCCTCTCTCTGTCCCTGTAAAATAAATAAATAAATAAATAAAGCCATGGGGCTGGATAACAATGCCTTGGGAGGGCTCACAACTAAGCTAACACTTAGAGGACTCTATGGGAACTCACACGGACAGCAGCCAACTGTGGGTGTCAGGGGAAGTATCAGAGAGGAGGTAATGGTTAAACCGGGATCTTAAAAGATGAGTGGTTTGGCCTGACCTATTGTGGCGCAGTGGATAAAGCGTCGAACTGGGAACACTGAGGTCATCAGTTCAAAACCCTGCACTGGTCTGGTCAAGGCACATATGGGAGTTGATGCTTCCAGCTCCTCCCTCCTTTCTCTCTTCTCTCTCTCTCACTCTGTGTCTCCTCTCTAAAATGAATAAAATAAAATTTAAAAAAATTAAAAAAAAAAAGATGAGTGGTTTGACAGAGGAAGTAATGGGAGATATCCTGGGAGGAGAGAACACATGTTCAAAGGCCTAGAGCAAGGGTCCCCAAACTATAGCCGGTAGTGGGCCACATGCAGCCCCGAGGCCATTTATCCACCCCGGCCGCACTTTCTGAAGGGGCACCTCTTTCATTGGTGGTCAGTTAGAGGAGCACAGGATGCATCCGCACCCATAGTTCTCATTGAAATACTGGTCAGTTTGTTGATTTAAATTTACTCGTTTTTTATTTTAAATATTGTATTTGTTCCCGTTTTGTTTTTTTACTTTAAATAAGATAATGTGCAGTGTGCATAGGGATTTTTTCTAAGTTTTTTTATAGTCCAGCCCTCCAACGGTCTGAGAGACAGTGAACTGGCCCCCTGTGTAAAAAGTTTGGGGACCCCTGGCCTAGAGTCAAGCACAGCAGGAGATCTATCTAGTTTGCTGCTGTAACCCCAGGGACAAGCACACAGTACATAGTCAATAAATATTTGCTGAATGATGATGTGTTTAAAACTTTCAGGCAGCTTGCTAAACGCGAAGAAAATGGTAGTGAGGGTAGGAACTGATAGCGAGAGATGAGACTCTAGTGTGGGAGGTAAGAATAGGTTATATCACCATGCCTGGAGGAGGAGCTGGAAGATGCACTGAAATATTTTATGCCTGGGAAGGGACATGGTCAAAAGGCATTTAAAAGTTCTCAGGCTCTGGTGTAGAAAATGAGTAGGTGTGAGGTAAGAGGCCAGGCGGAGGGCAGGGAGGTGGGACTGGAGGGGGAAGACCAATTTAGTCTTTGCAGAAACCTGTGTGAGAGAGATGGTGGCCTGAATCTAGGCAGGGGGTAGAGCCCAGAGATATTCAGCAGGAGGACCTGACAAATTGGTGGAGGGCTCTACCAAGATGAGCATCCCGGGCACCGCAGCATACGTGTTGCAATATTAATCTGTATGTTCCCCTCTTGCATTGCAGCACAGTTGTATGCCCTTTTGTGCTTTCTTGACTCGGATTTAAACCTGGCGGAAAGCAGAAGGCCAGAGTACCTCCAGGATTTCCCTAAAAATCTAGCCCTCCTCAGGAGAAAATGCCCCTTGTCCCTGACTAGAGAGGGAGGATAAGGAGAGAAAACTCTAAAGCCGTGATGGTGAACCTGTGACACGCGTGTCAGCACTGACATGCGTATCCATTTTCGATGACACGCAGCCGCATGCGGTCGCATACCAGAGAAGTAAGGGGCCGCATGTGGAGAAGGACATTTCATCCTCGGCTCCTGCATGGCCAGGTGCAGGAGCCGAGGATAAAACATCTGCTGTAGTGTAGACAGTCTGTGCAGAGGTCTGGAGGCCAAAACAACAGAACTCCGGCACAGAGCATCTAGTTCTGGGACTTTCGGTTAGGCTGTTTTTCTCGAAATGACACACCACCCGAGTTATGCTCAGGTGTTTTTTTTTTGGCGAATTTTGACACACCAAGCTCAAAAGATTGCCCATCACTGCTCTAAAGTATTCTTTGAGGAAGGGAGAAGAGATCTCCAGCCCCCTGGCAGAGGTGTATGACAGTGCCCTGGAGGTGACAAAGACTCAGAGAAATGCTTCCTGGGACCCAGCGCCACAGTCCCAGTGTGGGAGAAGAAGCTATACCCCACAGGTGACCCCTGGTAGAGCCGGGCTTTCTAGAGACCTCTGCCTTTCAATAGAGAGGTGGCCTAGAACCAAGAGGCCCTTCAATTTTCTGGAGGTTGGGGGTATGAGTAATGTCTGACAGGAAGTTTGCCTGTCAAATCCTATGAAAATGGGGCTCTGGTCTGAATTAAGTTTGAAGAAATAAATATATAGCTAGCTATTCCTTGCACATCCAGACCCAAAATACAACGGTGAGGCCTGGGTGTCTGGCTTGGGACAGGGGTGGCGCCAAGCCTAGAGGCAGGGAACAGGGAACACAGGAAAGCAAGTTCTGTTTTGGACTTTCGGACTTTGAGGTATCAGTGGGACATTCAGGCAGAAGTTTAGCTACAGCTGGATAAATGGACCATTGGAAACTTGGTCCATCGGAGGTCTGGGCCGGAGGCTTAAGTTTGAAGGCCATCAGTTTGCAGATGACACTGAAAGCCATGAGAGTGGGCAGGATGGCTGGGAAGCTGAGTGGGGCGGGAAGGGTGAAGCTGGACGCAGAGGCAGGGGAGGGCAGCTCCCTTCCCAGACTGGCCGGGTCCCCACAGCGTCTCTCCGACCAGCCTGCAGGGGGCTGCCGGACCACAGGCCCTGCGGGGGACGCGTTAGAACGGGGTTGTCCGGCAGAAGAGACCCCAAAGCCTGTCCTTTCGACTGTTTCCAGGGCTCACACAGCAGGGCAGAAAAAGCGAAGGTAAACCTGGCCCTACGAAATCAGCAGTAGCGGATAATCGAGCGGTTCCAGCCGCTGCCATGGTAGCCTGCGGCCTCCGGGGCGGTGGCGGCCGCAGACCCCAGCCTCCCCGTCGCCGCCTTCGTCCCCCAGGTGAGCCGGCCCCGAGAAAACAGCAAAGATCGTGTCTTAGACCTCCAACGATCCCATCCGGGGTCTCCTCTGGTGGCCCCCATCCTAGGCCCTCTCCCGGTTGGGGCACCCTCCGCCCCACCTCGGAATCAGACCCCCACCTGCCCAGCTCCGCCCCGGGACCCGTTCCCCTCCCCCGGCTCCGCCGCCCGGTACCGTCTCCTGGGGAAATGGTCTCGATCTCCACGCCCATCGCGGTCCCACTGGCCCCGCCTTCGAGGGTCCCCAGTGCTGTCCCGACCCCTGCTCAGCTTCGGCCCCCACCCGGCTGGCGCTCTGACTGGCCTCCCCGCCACCACTGCAGAGCCCGGGGAGGTGCGGCGGAGTCGGGACCTGCGCGGGGAGGGGCCACCAGGAAGGGGGCGGTGGGGTGGAGTGGCGCGAAAGGTGGGGTCGGCGGGGCGGGGCGGGGCGGGGCTCTGCTCAGGGGAAGGGACTCTGATCGCTGCTGCTCCCAAGCATGACCAGCCTAATGATCACTGACCCCCTGACTTGGGAGGTTGCTGAGGGAGGCATGCAGGCTTTCCTGCATCCACCCACTCACCTATCTATCTATCTCTTCATCCACCGGTTCAACACATATTTATCTGCTCTGGGGAATCTACTTGATCCTACCGACTAGGAGGCCAGCGATTAAACCAACTCTTTAACTAGAACGTTTGGAAGCACCGGAAAGGTGCTTGCCCTGGATCTGCAGGAGCTGCCTAGATCTGCAGGAGCAAGCTGGGCGGGGCGGGGGGGGGGCAGGGGGGGCGGAGAAGGGGTCGAAGAAAGGTTTATTGCCGACCTTTCTTCACCCACTCTTAAGTCCTTACTCACCATCCTAGGTAGCTCTGCCCCACGCTCAGGTGGGTTCCCACCTTTCAAGACAAAGAACTGCGTCCCGAGGAAGCCATTTGAATTAAGACAGAATCGTTCTCCTCAAGGAACTAAATCTGGGATGGGTAGGGACATAGTTACAGCGTGGACTGATTCGTAATGTGGGATAAATGAATGAATTCGACCTTGTATTCCTCCTCCACCCAAAAAGAGACCTAGGAATGTATAAAGACTTTTGGAAGAAGTTAAATTTGCTTGAAGAATGAATGAGATTGACATTTCTTCTTTAAATTTTGTTTCTAACCCTTCCCTGAGTTGTTCCAAAAATTGTCTGAAGGTAGGATTCTAGCCAGTAGCTCTGGAAGACAGGGATGGCGAAAAAAGCCTGAGTAAAGGTGTCCGGAGTGGGCCCTAAAGATGTTCTTCCCCATTCTCCCAGGTAGCCAGGTAGGAGACATCGGGTTATCAGCATCTTGAAGAACTGGCTGTGTTGTTCAAGAAAGATGATGATAAATTGTACCGAGGGTCAGGATCTGAAATTCCCCATCGGCTGCTCCAAGGTGTGGGCCAGAGTCTCCCAGGAGAGTAGCTTGCTCTAAAAAAGCCTTAGTGACACAGTAATCCATGCGCTATGGCCGTGGGCAGGCACTTTTTTGGGTATGTTTAGAACAGGGGTGTGTAACTGGAACAGGTCAATCTAGTGACTTCAGTGGAATGCACAGTATTTTGTACACAGATCAGAACATTTTTCTGAGGAAATTTTGTATTTTAAAGGAGTCTTCGACTCCTTCCCATTCCTGATTCCCCATCTCTCCGATAAGAGTCAAGAAACCGTGTTGACTCTAGGACTCCTGGACTCCTTCTTAGAGGAAGAGAACCGATAAGAAGTGGGGAAAGGCGCTAAACCTCTTTAAGAGGGTGTGCGTGGCTTACAGTCGAGTTTCAACGGGACTACAACTCCCAGAGACCTGTGCGGCAAACACCGAGCTTATTGGTCACTGAGGTGGACCCTCTCCTAACGTGACACTCCCAAAAACCAATAGACAAGCGGCATTATTGAGCTTTCCCTGACCAACGTTCACCTATCAGAGGCCTTGGAGTCGATGCTTCCTTCCGGTACTCGCTCCGGACTTCGGATTCCAGGTAGGTGGGTTGGGGCGGCTTCGGAATACTTATTTTCTGTGAGTCAGGAAGTCCAAAGGTGTTTTGTTTGCATTGTTGCCCAGTTTGGCGGGTGTGGGAAGTCTGTGTGTGGGCGGAATGGGAGGTGGAGGGACCCGCACTGGCGGGGAGGGAAGACAACCAATTGTGCGGACAGTATGGGAAGAGTGATGGAGGGCCCTCATGCCATTGTTAGTGGATGCCGACTAGCCCGGGGTGGGTTTAAACGAGAGAATGTATTCCCTGTGACTCATGAGTGACACTTCTGGGAATATATCCTAAAGAAGCCATCCAAAATGAAGCAAATGCTTTATGCATAAAGACCTTTGTCACAGAGTTATTTATAATGGGATAGAAGTGTCTCAGCAGTGAGGAAACATATGCAACTGCACTGAGTGTATATTAAGTGGCCTATAAAAATGACTTTAAAAACTTTTAAATAACTTGGGGAAGTGCTAATATATAATGTTAAGCGAAAAAATTGTGTTACGCAATTGTATGGCATGACTGAAAAAGTTTCATCAAAACTTCATGGAGCCTGACCTGTGGTGGTGCAGTGGATAAAGCGTCGACCTGGGAACACTGAGGTCGCCAGTTCAAAACCCTGCACTGGTCTGGTCAAGGCACATATGGGAGTTGATGCTTCCAGCTCCTCCCCGCTTTCTCTCTTTCTCTCTCTCTCTCTGTGTGTGTCTCCTCTCTAAAATGAATAAAATAAAATAAAAACTTCATGGAGAAGATGCCTAGAGGTATGTAATCATATAATTTTTTGGGAGGATGGAATATTTTTTATTTTTATTTCTTTTTAAACCTTCTACCTTTTGTGTATGGGGACAACACTCTAACCAGCCAAGCTATTTGTCCAAAGCTGAAGCACTAACCTTTTTTCTTTTTTAAGTCAAATCATTTATTTTTTTTTACAGAGACAGAGAGAGGGATAGACAGGGACAGACAGACAGGAACGGAGAGAGATGAGAAACATCAATCATTAGTTCTTCGTTGGACACCTCAGTTGTTCATTGATTGCTCTCTCATTTGTGCCTTGATCGCGGGCCTTCAGCAGACCGAGTAACCCTTTGCTCGATGCAGCGACCCTGGGTCCAAGCCGGTGAGCTTTTCTCAAACCAGATGAGCCCGCGCTCAAGCTGGCGACCTCGGGGTCTTTGAACCTGGGTTCTTCTGTATCCCAGTCCAGTGCTCCATCCACTGCGCCACCGCCTGGTCAGGAAGATGGAATTTTTTTTGTGTGTGAATTTACCTTTCTTGTGTCTTCATTATTTTTTGCAAAGACAAGTGACAGTTTATTTAGAAAGTCACAGGGATAGAGTGAGTCTGTTGGGCAGTGTGGGCTCAGGGAACCAGTTACAGAAGCAAAAGGGCCCTTGGACCTTAGGAGAGAGACAGAGAACAAAGGTGCCCGCCTTGAGGGAAGAAGAGTGGGAGAGGTGCGGGCATGCATTAGGGACAGGTATGTTGATTTTTAAAAGAATAAATGTAAAAACTTGAAATTATTTTAAAGTGGAAACACAAACTTAGGAAAACAAGTTGGGGGTATACATCTTAAACCTACTGGAAGTGTTTGCTCCAGTTCATTTAACCCTTTATTCTCACCATGAATTGTCTTTAATTTTATTCATTTTTAGAGAGGAGACACAGAGTGAGAGAGAGAGAGAGAGAGAGAGAGAGAGAGAGAGAGAGAGAGAGAGAGAGAGAAAGGGGGGAGGAGCTGGAAGCATCAACTCCCATATGTGCCTTGACCAGACCAGTGCAGGGTTTTGAACTGGCGACCTCAGTGTTCCCAGGTCGACGCTTTATCCACTGCGCCACCACAGGTCAGGCTGAATTGTCTTTAGAGAAGATTAGAAAGAGAAGAAATAAATGGTCATAGACTGAGCCACAACGTCCTGGTTCTGACCACCTTTTACCTGAACTAATAGAGTGGGTGCTTCTCTCCTTAAAACACCCAGGGCTCCTGATTTCAGTTATTTTATAGTTTGAGGGACTGAGAGACACACAGGTATATGGTTAGCTTCAGGCAAAGTGTAAATATTTTAAAAGATAACAAATAATTGGAAATCTTCTGAAGGTCATTTCAACCTTTGTCCCCTTGGCTCTTTGACCTTTTACAGCTATGTAGGCTGTTCACTGCTTGGCTTCAACTTCCAAATCCTTAACATCTGACTGCCTAAGGTGCATTGCTACCCTATAGATTCTTAAAGGAAGCACATCTAATATGTTTATCACACACAGCACATCTTTCTTTTTCTTTTTTTAATTTTTGATTTATTGAGAGGAAAGGAGAGAGAGAGAAACATCCATTTGTTGTTCCACTTATTTATGGATTCACTGGTTGATGTTTTTTATCTACGCTGACTAGGGATCAAACTGGCAACCTTAGTGTATCAGAATGATGCTCTAGCGACCTGAGCTACCTGGCCAGGCTACACATCCTTCTCAACCTTTGAAGCATGCTCTGTTTTCTGTATCTCTGATTAATGGTTTAACAGTTTTTCAAGCAAAAAATTTGAGTGTTACCTTTAATCCTTTCTTTCCCCTTATATCCTACATGATATCATTATGTGTTACATCTACCTTAGAAATATCTCTTAGCCTGACCTGTGGTGGCGCGGTGAATAAAGGGTTGACCTGGAACACTTAGGTTGCCATTTCGAAACCCTGGGCGTGCCCAGTTAAGGCACATATGGGAGTTTATGCTTCCTGTTCCCTGCTCCCTTCTTTTTCTCTCTTTCTCTTCTCTAAAATGAATTAAGTCTTAAAAAAAATTTTTTTTTAATTAAAAAAAATCTCCTGAGTCTGGCCCTCTTTCTCAAATGAAGGTAGCTAATAAACTTGGCTCAGTTTCTCGCTGTAACATTCAAATTATTTCAAGGCACCTTAGTAAGCTTGTCACTTTTCTTCTTAAGTCCGTCCTGCATATTGTTATCTCAGCAGCCTCTTTTATTTATTTTTTTTTATTTTTTTTTTACAGGGACAGAGAGAGAGTCAGAGAGAGGGATAGATAGGGACAGACAGACAGGAACGGAGAGAGGTGAGAAGCATCAATCATTAGTTTTTCATTGTGACACCTTAGTTGTTCATTGATTGCTTTTTCACATGTGCCTTGACCACGGACCTTCAGCAGACCGAGCAACCCCTTGCTGGAGCCAGCGACCTTGGGTTCAAGCTGGTGAGCTTTTTGCTCAAGCCAGATGAGCCCGTGCTCAAACTGGTGAGCTCAGGGTCTCGAACCAGTGTCTTCCGCATCCCAGTTCGACGCTCTATCCACTGTGCCTCCTCCTGGTCAGGCTATCAGCAGGCTCTTTATGATCAGGAGATAAGGTTGGAAAGGCATATTAATATCAGGTAATAGCCTGACCTGTGGTGGCGCAGTGGATAAAGCGTCGACCTGGGAGCACTGAGGTCGCCAGTTCAAAACCCTGCACTGGTCTGGTCAAGGTGCATATGGGAGTTGATGCTTCTAGTTCCTCCCCCCTTTCTCTCTCTCTCTCACTCTGTGTCTCCTCTCTAAAATAAATAAATAAAAAAAAGAAAAAAAAAACTTCTAAAAAAAATATCAGGTAATATAAGGTCTTAAATGCCTTGACTAAGACATTTTGAAAGTATTTCTTTTATATATGTAGGCTCTGACACTCATCAAAGGTATGTGAGCAGAACAAATTGACCAGAACTGTGATTTATTTTCAAAGATAATTCTGTCCAGTCACACACAGTATTCAGACTCTGTGGGAAAGAAGAGACTGGCATCAGAAGACCTCCCCTCATCCTGCCCCACTATACAGGAAGAGGTAGGTGGTCAGGACCTGGACCAGCAATGGAGTGGAAATGATTAGAGCAGATTTTTGTAATTATTAATTGGTTTTTGATAAAAATGTGCCAAATTTCTTCTTGTTACTAAAGATGAAAATATTAAAATTAACTCTTCTAAAATCTTTAGTATCCTAATTGTATTTGTCTTTCCCTTATTCACAAATATTTACTCTTGCTACCCTTGACCATACATAGCCTCAATGGCATTAAAATGACTTGGATAGCTTAAGACATAATCCTATAAGTTGCCTTTGATATAATTGGTCAGTTAGAAATTTTCTCTGCCCAGGAAAATGTAGTATGCATTATTTAGCAATTAAAGCCTTTTAAATGTACATGAATTGATACTAGGAGAAAACATTATCTAAGATCAGTGGGTTAGAGATGGCAGTTTTCTTCACTGGCAATGACTGGGGACCTAGTTTTGTATTTAGCCAGTCACTGCAGAACCACTTTATCTGACATCATATGTAGAAGTATAACAGACCGTTCTTTGTAGAATAAGATTCTAAGTGCAGGGACAAAACTAGCAAAGAGCATTAAGTTTGAAATGAATGTGGGTAGGGCTACTATCAGCCACAATGCAAAGCTTTATATATATTTGAATAGCTCAGCAGAGAAGCCAGGAGAAGAGATGCAGATCTGAGGCTAATAAATGTAGATGATAGTTAAAGACATGGAAGGAAGGAAAAGAGAGAAAGGTGATGAGAACTGAGTATTAAACTTTTTGGCTCTATCCACACCTAGTAAAAATTGGAAACAAGCTGAATTCCCACCTGAAGGGGAACCCTTCATTATATTATGGTACCAAGTATGGGATACCTTGCTGCTCCTAATGCAGCCAGCCACTTAAAAGATTGAGGCAGATCTGTATTACTGACTTGGAAAGGTGCCCATGATTAAAAATAAATTAGTGAATAGAATGTAACATATGATCCCCATAATAATCGGTTATTTTTTGAGAACCCCTTCATAATTTGGGAGAATCGCCCTTTGTGTGAGTCTTGGTGGGAGGTAGAACCCATCCCCTATTAGGGAGGTCTTTTTGGGAAACTCCCCCTACTGGCTGCTAGAGCAAAGGGTGTGTGAACGCAGATTAGCCAATGGAAGGCTTCTCTCCAATCTGAGTCTTGCAAGCAATTCTCATCAGGTGAAGGGGCAGTGAAGTTCCATTCTTGGCTTCTGAGAAGTTGGATTAGCAGCTGCCCAAAGAGTGGTAGTATTGCTTTATTGTGCCTAGCCTCACTTGGTCCCTGCTTGTTTTCTGAGCCTGGTTCCTTTTTCTTTTTGTGACAGAGGCAGAGAGAGGGACAGATAGGGACAGACAGAAAGGGAGAGACATGAGAAGCATCAATTGTTGTGACACCTTAGTTCTTTGATTGCCTTCTCATATGTGCCTTAACTGGGTGGCTACAGCGACTGAGTGACCCCTTGCTCAAGCCAGCGACCTTGGGTTCAAGCTGGTGAGCTGTGCTCAAACCAGATGAGCCCACTCTCAAGCCGGAGACCCTGGGGCTTTGAACCTGGGTCCTCTGCCTCCCAGTCTGACACTCTATCCACTCTGCCACCACCTGGTCAGGCTGAGCCTGGTTCTTGAGCTTTTTTCTTTTTTTGAGTTAACCAGAGTGGCTTCTGTTGTCAATACCTAGGAACTCTGGCTTTTATCTTGTTTTTTGTCTAAAATAAAAAATTTAGCATGTATAAAATTATGTATATACTTTGTAGTTTCTTTAACAGCTTCAAAGGCTATACATCAAATTGTTAGTGCTTTTATTAAGGATTTAGGATTTAGGGGACGGCAAGGTGGTGGTGGCAGAGAGGAGCTGGCCCTGGGTGGGAGGAAGCATTATGTTTTACTTGAATTGTGGTTTGTTTGAATTGCATTGCTGTGAGCATGTGCCTTAGTCATCTAGATGTCTGGAGAAAAAACTTGAGAATGAAGAAATTGAGAGTAATACTTGCCCACTTTAGTTTACATTGTTGTGAAGGATTGTTGCAAGGAGCAAATGCAATAGGGAATGTGAAAATATTCTGAAAATTAAGTGCTAATTGAACATGATGAAGTAGAAATAGCGATAGCGACTTTTGAGTGTTGTTTCAGTATAGAGGTAAAAGGCATTTTGAAGGGAGTTGAGAAAATAAGTGCTAATAAAGTCAGAGTCATGAATATCAGTTATTCATTGATTTGGCATGAAAGGGAAATAGAAATTAGATGGTCAAGGAGACTTTTCTCAGCTTTTTAATTTGCAATTTTTCTAGCTTATAGGTTGAAAGTCCTGTGAATACTGACATAGCCTTAATCATCAGAATTCAGCAGTTCCTAACATTTTGCTGAATTTGTTTTAGCTCTCTGCATATATTGTTTTTTTCTTTGTTTGATTGTTTACTACAGCATTTGAAAATACTTTTTCTAGAAATTTTATTTCCTCAATTTAAGGTCCACAGTTTATACGTTGCATTTGCTTGTTCAGTAGCCGCTTTGAACTTGCCGCATTCCTCCTACCCTTTTATCCCCTCACAAGATTGACCTGTGAAAGGTGTAAGCATGTGGTCTTGTAACATGCCCCACGTTCTGGATTTGTCTGATTGTATTCTTAGCATATGGGTGTAGCTTTTCTTCTTAATGATTTCAGGTAACCTTTGTTAAAAAGAATGGAGTTGGGCAAAGGAAAACTTCTCAGGACTGGGCTGAATGCATTGTATCAAGCAGTACACCCAATTCACGGCCTTGCCTGGACCGATGGGAGTCAGGTCGTCCTCACTGATGTACAGCTCCAAGGTGGAGAGGCTAAGTTCGGGGACTCAAAGGTCATTGGTCAGTTTGAACATGTGCATGGGGTGTCCTGGGCCCCATCTGGCTCAGCTGACATGCCCCCTCTGCTGGCTGTCCAACACAGGCAGCATGTCACTGTGTGGCAGCTGTGTCCCAGTGCTACGGAGACAAACAAGTGGTCTATGTCTCAGACCTGTGAGATTAGGGAGTCACTTCCTGTCCTTCCCCAAGGCTGCGTGTGGCACCCACAAAGTGCTGTCCTGACTGTGCTGACTGCCCAGGATGTTTCCATTTTCCATAATGTTCATTACGATAGTTCTCGAGTAAAAGTGGACAGCAACACCCAGGGCCTTATTCATTGTGCATGTTGGACCCAGGACAGCCGGAGGCTGGTGGTGGCAATAGGCAGCAGCCTGCATTCTTATATTTGGAACAGTGCTCAGAAGACTCTTCATAAGTGCTCCTGCTCAGTATTTAATGTGGACAGCTGTGTACGCTCCATCAGAGCCACTCTGGATTCACAGGTTGCCATAGCCACTGAGCTACCACTAGATAAGATTTGTGGCTTAAATGCATCTGAGACACTTGACATTCCAGCTAGTAGTGAAGATACTTGTCTGTATACTTCACCAGTTTCTGATGAAGGGCCTTCTGTGAATAAGGGGGCAGTCCCTTCTGAAACAAATTCTGAGACATCAGTTTCTCCCCTTTTTTCTTCCCTTTCAGATCCTCTGGATCTAATGCATATACGCTTCAATAGATCTAAGTCTGAGGGTAATGCCCTTATTTGTCTAAGAAAAAAGGACCACTTGACAGGAACGGGTCTGGATTCCTCACATTTGGTCCTTGTGACCTTTGAGAAAGAGGTTACCCAGACCAGAAAAGTCACCATACCAGGCATTCTGGTTCCTGATCTAATAGCATTTAATCTTAAAGCACAGCTCGTGGCTGTGGCTTCCAGTACTTATAATAGAATTTTTATCTGTTCTGTCATTCCATCATTTACACCAAACATCCAGCATATTCAGTTACAGCAGAGTGAAAGACCAAAAGGCATATGTTTCTTGACAGATAAATTATTACTAATTTTGGCAGGAAAACAAAAGTCCACTGATTCAACATTTCTTCCTTCTTCAAAGTCTGATGAGTATATCATTCGCCTGATTGTTAAAGAGGTAATGTTGGAAGAGGAATTTTCAGTAACATTGAGTGAAAATCAGAATGGCTACTCTACTTTCAGTACTCTGTTAAATAAAGCAGAGAGGAGAAAAAAGCTAATTGGAAGTCTCTCCCCAGATATTTGTCACCAAAACAGAGGGCTCTTGTTAACAGCTAACAGCAGTAGTCAAGGTAGAAGGCCTGGAAGTACCCTTATTACAAAAATCAGAAGCCCTCCATCCAGTGTCTATGATGGCTCCATAGCCCTGGAGACCCTAGATGCCCAGCCTGTTAACTGGTCATTGGCACTGCGTGGACCCAGCCGCATGCCAGACCATACCAGCACCCCAGAACTGCTTAATGCTCCTCAAAGGAAGAACTTACAAGATGAAAAGGAAACTTATCAGCTGTCTAAGGAACTGGAAGTTTTATCTAGGAAACTGATTGAAATACAGCGATGTCTTTCTGAACTCACAGACTCTATACATAATGGAAAGAAATCCTCTCCAGTGTATCCACTTTCTCAGGATCTGCCTTATGTCCACATCTCTTACCACCAGGTAATTTCTCCTTGAGCTACCGCTATACATAAGAGGTCCTGCAGCCAGTGTTCACTGCCAGAAAAATTAATTGATGAGAGCGATGGTGTTCTAATTGAGTATGTTGTGTGACAGGCAAGTTGTTATACACTTTTATAGCCTGGTTGCCTGCATACCACATGGACATATATACTAGTACATGGATTTTTATCATGTTCATGGTTTGAAAACATGAATGATTGCGCTTATTCTGCCAATTTATATTTAGAAAAAAATTTTTAGTCATGCTTTTTCATTGTGAAACTTTTTTCTTATGCAGTGCAAACTTCCATTTATAAGAAAGGTTAAGTTTATTTTAAAACTTTGATGCATTTATTTATGCATGTGTATGCAAACATAGCATTACATAAATGGTATCGTGTCATTTTATTGTGAACAATTTCCTTCCCCATAGAACTGAGCTCTACTCCTTTTCCTTTAGCAGCTGAGTGTGTGTTGGGCAGATAAAATATATTATGCTCACTTTGTTAAAGATGGTGCTGCCCACGTGCAAGTTTTAAGAGTAAGCTTTTCCCCACACCTTTGACTGATTGGATGATGTAGGGTGGTGCACTCTCATGAGGAATCCTCCCAGTATGTCTCAGATAAGTGAGTTTGTATCAGAGACTTCCTTGTTTGTAGATTGGATTAAAGGTTTTGAATCCAATATACAAACTCTATGTTATAAAGTGGGGCAGACCGGGAGCTTGCTCTCTCTCGGTTCCTGAGGTATTAGATAGGAGAGCAGATTAAGGCCATGTGGAGGCCGGGAGAAGCAGCCAAGATGGCAGAGTGCTGAGGGAGGAGCCAGTTTGTGCAGAGTTTGCGCTGGAGAAGGAGATGGGGAACAGAGGTGAATAAGTCTGGTGAGCTAGAAACCTTTGGTTCTAGGAAACTCGGATAAGTCAGTAGCTTTGTGAGCACTGAATGAGTGGGTTTTGGAGCCCAGCGTGTGTTTTTGCTTGCCCACTGGGTGCAAGCTAGAATTAAAGCTGATGGCTCACCACTTCTTGGCTCTGTTGTTTCATTACCGACTCCGAATCTAATGCAAACCTGCCATGGCCAGGCGGCTGTGATGGTGGCCGCGACTGCTGGCCTTACAGTGTGAGTCCTTCCACAGTGTATTTTTACTCATATAATCTTACACAGAAATTTGTATACATAGATACATACAGGTGCAAGATAAATAAAGGCTCAGGGTGGTTCTTGTTTTATAAAAATAGGGTCATTTGGTGCACCCTTTACTTGTGCTGTTCATTCTGGGTTCCCTTGTTGATGGACACTCCCTCTGTTTTCAGTTCCTAGCCACTCCACAGTGCGACAGTAGTATTTGTATGTATTCACTTTTATTTCTGTTGGGTTGGTTCCCAGAAGCAAAAGTGCAATTTGAATATGTTTCTACTTCTGAAAGATTTGCCAGATTGCCTTTTAAATATTTTTACATAACAATATATTATCACATGCTCACTGCAACCTTTTCCTCCCATCCTAATGAATCTAATAAATATGAAGTGGTAATTCACTTTTATTAGTTTCTCTTTCCTTTACTGTTAGTGAATTAGAGTACCTATGTCTTTATGTTTTGGGGCTAATGAATGAATTACCTGTTACTTTTTTCTGTCTGGTTACCAGTTTACAAGAAGTTTTTGTATATTGTAGAAATTTATATACATGTAATAGTCTAGATTTTCTTGCAGTATTTTTTTATCTTGGTTTTTACATTTATATTTTCAATTTAAAAATTTTTGTGTATGAGTCATTTCTGTTTTCTGAGACTTAGATAATCATTTGTGCATCATGGTTAAAGTTTTACCTTGCCTGACCAGGCAGTTGCGCAATGGATAGACTTTTGACCTAGGAGGCTGAGGACCCAGGTCATTGCCTTGAACCCAAGGTCACTAGCTTGAGCAAGGGGTCACTGGCTCTCTTGGAGCCCCCCCTTCAAGGCATGTATGAGAAGCAATCAGTAAACAACTAAAAAGTGATGAGTTGATGGTTCTCACCTCTCCCTCTCCCATCTGTCTCTCTCTTTCACTAAACTATATACATATATGTATTTGTTTTTTTATGCAGATACTATTAGATCTTACTGTATATTTTTATTTCTCCATTTGGTACACAAAAAGTAAGGCATTACATCCAGTGTTCTGCATCTTCTTTTTTTTCCATTTAGTAATATATTCTCAAGGATTCTCCATATCAGCATACAGAGCTTTCTTCTTCTCTTTTTTTTCTTTTTACAGTGACAGAGAGTCAGAGAGAGGGACAGATAGGGACAGACAGACAGGAACGGAGAGAGGTGAGAAGCATCAATCATTAGCTTTTCGTTGTCGTTGTGACACCTTAGTTGTTCATTGATTGCTTTCTCACATGTGCCTTGACTGTGGGCCTTCAGTAGACCGAGCAACCCCTTGCTGGAGCCAGCGACCTTGGGTCCAAGCTGGCGAGCTTTTGCTCTAGCCAGATGTGTCCACGCTCAAGCTGGCGACCCGGAGTCTCGAACCTAGGTCTTCCGCATCCCAGTCCGACACTCTATCCACTGCGCCATTGCCTGGTCAGGCCAGAGCTTTCTTCTTTTATCTGCAAAACTTTTTTTCCTAATTACAAAAGTAATATGTGCTCATTGGAGGAAAGCAAGGTAACTAATATAGGAATAATTAATATCGAAGGTAAAAATTCTCCATAATCAATTCTAATGTTTCTCCCTCCGCCTCTCTCTTTCTCTCCTTCTCTCTCTCTCCCCTCTCGAAAAATCAATAAAAAAAAATAAATTATGTTTCTCAGCAGTCAGAAAATGAGTAGTGGTCATTTTAACAACATGATAAGTTATAACTTACTAATAAAGTTATATGTAGTCTGACCAGGTGATGGCGCAGTGGATAGAGCGTCGGACTGAGATGTGGAAGACCCAGGTTCGAGATCCCAAGGTCGCCAGCTTGAGCACGGCCCATCTGGCTTGAGCAAAAAGCTCATCAGCTTGGACTTGGACCCAAGGTCGCTGGCTCCAGCAAGGGAGTACTTGATCTGCTGAAGACCTGCGGTCAAGGCACATGTGAGAAAGTAATCAATGAACAACTAAGGTGTTGCAACGGCAACGAAAAACTAATGATGATGCTTCTCACTTCTCTCTGTTTCTGTCTGTCCCTATTTATCCCTCTCTCTGACTCTCTCTCTGTCCCTGTTAAAAAAAAAAAAGTTATATGTAATTAGAAGTTTTATTTTTTATTCTATGTTCTATGATTACACCTTTAGACTGTTGGTACATCTTACATTAGAGCTATAATTGTTTTATATTATATTTTGCTAGGGATGTTTGAAGCCATTTTTTAAAGATTAATAAGCTTTATAAATTTTTTTTCTTTATAAATTTTTTAAATCATTTTTATTTGTACTTAAAAAGATTTTTTTTAAATTTTTACTTTTACTAAGTTAAGTGGATTTTGACCAGTTTGTTTACTTGTGCAAATCCTCTGCTACTCTACCATTTAGGACATTCTTCCATTTTTATTTCCATCTTTTCCAAGTGAGGGGAGGGGAGATAGAGAGATAGACTCCCTCATGCATCCCGACTGGGATCCACCTGGCAACCCCCATCTAGGGCTGATGCTCTGCCCATCTGGGGCCATGCTGACAGCCGAGCTATTTTTAGCGCCTGAAGTGGCGGCTCCAGGGAGCCATCCTCAGCGCCTGGGGCTAGTGCACTTGAACCAGTGGAGCCATAGCTGCAGCAAGGAGAGAGAGAGAGAGAGAAGAGAAAAGGGTAGAGAAGCAGATGGTTGCTTCTCCTGTGTACCTTGACTGGGACTCAAACCCAGGACATCCACTCACTGGGCTGATGGTCTACCACTGAGCCAACTGGCCAGGGTTGGTTTCCCCAGTAAAGAAAGCATTAAGGTTCTTAGTTGTACCTAAAATAGCCAAGCAGCTGTTCCTCACCATAGGTTGTGCCTTTTAGGCTGCCATCCATCAGCCTACAGTGTTTATTAGTGGTATTCTAGGACAGCTTGTTCCTAGTGATGAGGACATATCCCTGGGGAAATAAAAGGGAAAGGAAAGCAGGGGCTGTGTTCTGTTTTGACATTTTTTCTTTTTCTTTTTTTTACAGGGATAGAGAGAGAGTCAGAAAGAGAGATAGACAGGGACAGACAGACAGGAACCGAGAGAGGTGAGAAGCATCAATCATTAGTTTTTCACTGCTGTTGCGACACCATAGTTGTTCATTGATTACTTTCTCACATGAGCCTTGACCGTGGGGCTTCAGCAGACCAAGCCACACCTTGCTGGAGCCAGCGACCTTGGGTCCAAGCCAGCGAGTTTTTTTTGGCTCAAGCCAGATGAGCCCGCGCTCTAGCTGGCGAGCTCGGGGTCTCGAACCTGGGTCTTCTGCATCCCAGTCCGACACTCTATCCACTGCACCACCTCCTGGTCGGGCCCTGTTTTGACTTTTTAGTTATGTTAGTTGTGTTAAATGAAACAGCAAATAGCTTTTCATGTAAGACTGAAGTCTAATTGGTAGTGGTGAGTAGATCAGGGGCTTAACAAGCGTTTGCATTTTTATGGGGGGAGCGAGAAGTATCAACTCACAGTTGATTTCTTCTCATATGTGATTGCTTCTCGTATATGCCGTAATCGGACAAGACTGGGGTTTCAGACCCGCAACCTCAGCGTTCCAGGATGACGTTGTATCCACTGTGTCACCACAGGCCATGTCACTTCCTGTGTTTAAGAAATGTTAGCCCCAGTACTTCTGCAACTAGTTTAACAACTTTTATTTTTGTATTTCAAGGATTCTTATTATGTCGATCCCGTTGTTAAAGAAAGAGATGTGCTTCTCTGCAATGGCAAACTAAGGCTCAGTACAGTTCAGCAGATTTTTGGCCTCTCTCTTATTGAAATGCTGCATGGTAGGTAAAATTCAGGAATTCCCTAATACCCCTCCTTCTACCATCTACTTTGTAACTTTCACTGGTAATAAAAGGGACGTGAACCAATCATTTAGTGATTTACCAGATAATTAACAAATATTATTAATTCTCTGCTGTATACTCAGGCCTATTATACACCAAACACGTGGAAAATATGTATTCTACTCTTAAGGAACGTACAGCCTGGCTGGAAAACCTAACTGTGTACACGAAAGCCAATATAACAACTGCAAGGAAATGACATAAAAACTTCATATAACGATCATAGCAACATTGCAGAATATTTCTGAAAGGAGGTTTTAAAAATTTTTTTTATTGATTGATTTTAGAGAAGAAGGGAGGGAGAGAGAGAGAAATCGATTTTGTTGCCTCATTTATTTATGCATTTATTGGTTGATTCTTATACAGTGTGTCCGTAAAGTCATGGTGCACTTTTGACCAGTCACAGGAAAGCAACAAAAGATGATACAAATGTGAAATCTGCACCAAATAAAAGGAAAACTCCCCCAGTTTCATACCTGATATTCAGTGCAATTCGTGGTGGGCTCCATTTGTTGCCCTACACACATCCAAACAATAGTGAAGTTCTGGACACACACGGGTAAAGATGTCTGTGACTCTCTTGTTTTAAGTGATTATTGTCATTGATACGTTCAATGTACACATGGTGCTTCACATAACCCCAAAAGTAAAAGTCTAAGGGCATCAGATCTTGGGATCGTGGTGGCCATGGCTTGATGGAACCCCTGCCTATCCACCTCCAGGGGAATGTTCTATCCAGAAACTCATGAACAATGGTGGCGTAGTGTGGAGGAGCGTCGTCCTGTTGAAAGATGACCCCTTCTGGAACTTGTGGCACTTCATACAATTCCAACATGTCAAGATAGGTGTTTGCTGTCACAAACTGCTTTGTGAAAAAAAATGGGCCTATCACCTTATAAACGTGCCGATATTCACGTTGCACTTTGGTCACGGATTCAAATTTAGCAAGCCACAGAACACACTGAACTTTCCTCTGTACTGTCCACATCTCAACTGGCATGGCCGTGGGCTGCTCTGCTGTATACATGGTGTTACATCATCTGCGCATCAGGCCATACCACACGTTCACTTTAGGGGTGTTACGTTCGTACTCAACGTAGGCATGAGGATGTTCAGCAGCCCATATTCGGACATTATGGCGATGAACATGTCCACAGATATGGAAGGTCGCTTCATTGCTAAACACAATCTTCTGCAAAAATCTTGCCTCATTGTTGATCTCATGAAGCATATCTGTAGCGAATGCACAACATGTGGATCTATCCACCAGTTTGATAGTGTGCAACAGCTGCAATTTGTACCCCGTAAAACAGAGACGTTTCTTTAACACCTTATGAACTGTAGTCTTGCTTAGGTGTAATTGTCGAGCACACGCATGCACAGATATTTTAGGGCTCCTTAGGTAGCTATCCCGTACAGCCTCTACAGACTCGTCACTGACTGATGGCCTACAAGAACGGTGTTTCTCCACCAAATTGCCGGTTTCCTTCAACTGCCTATCCCACCGAGTAATGTTATTCCTATGTGGCGGTGCTTCGTTATAAACGTGCCGATATTCACGTTGCACTTTGGTCACGGATTCAAATTTAGCAAGCCACAGAACACACTGAACTTTCCTCTGTACTGTCCACATCTCAACTGGCATGGCCGTGGGCTGCTCTGCTGTATACATGGTGTTACATCATCTGCGCATGAGCACATGCTGCCACATCCTACAGAAACTGGGAGAGTTTTCCTTTTATTTGGTGCAGATTTCACATTTCTATCGTCTTTTGTTGCTTTCCTGTGACCGGTCAAAAGTGCACTGTCGCCTGACCTGTGGTGGCGCAGTGGATAAAGCGTCAACCTGGGAACACTGAGTTCGCCGGTTCAAAACCCTACACTGGTCCGGTCAAGGCACATATGGGAGTTGATGCTTCCAGCTCCTCCCCCCTTTCTCTCTTTCTCTCACTCTGTGTCTCCTCTCTAAAATGAATAAAAAATAAAAATAAAAAGTGCACCGTGACTTTACGGACACACTGTATATGTCCTGACTGGCAATTGAACCCACAACCTTAGAATATTGGAGCAACACTCTAAGCAATTGAGATAACCAGCCTGGATTGAAATGAGTTGTTTTAATGTGCAATAAACATGTAGATGTGAAGGACACTTCTGGATCGTGAGGGACTGAGTCATGCCTGTGTTCCATCAGATGGCTGTGTTCTAATGCCTAATTCTAGTCGCAGTAGCTACTACACTGAAAACAAAATTTTGTTTCATTTTCCCCCATAACATTGTAGCTTCAACACTTACCTGTTTTGACATATCCTTTTATGATATGACTTTATAATTGTGATTTTTACTGGGTGGGGTTAATATTCCATTCTAAGTTGTACCATATTTTACTTTGCCATATTTTCATTGACATTTAGGTGGGTTCCTATGGTGGTTCATTATATGTACATATAACATTAATAAAAACCTGTCTGTATATGTTACATGTTGTGTTTGGAAAGTATAGATTTTCAGAAGTGAAATTACAAGGTCAAAGGTAAGACACGGTAGCCTTGAAGAACCAGAGAAGGTCCAGGCATGTGTTATGCTGGTGGCCCTTGGTTACCCTGGAACAAGCCATTCTGGATTATCTGGGCCATTCTAGTCTAGCTCTAGTCACCTCAGCCTCCTTGGGTGTCTAGAGGTTGGTATGGATCTGAAGAATAAAGAAGCTTCCTCCATAAGAGTGGCTATTCCCAACTTCACATATTTTCTGGAGAAACTGACTAAGAGCATGTAGATGGGGTAGATACTCCACATACAATCCCTAACACGTATGTGCAGCAGAAGCTCATATTCATACCACTGAATGTTACATGCCTAGCCTGAGTGAAAATGTCCCTTAGCTCTGCCCACGCCATCAGCATCCCCTCCCTGCCACATAACCAGACCTTACATAACACTCAGTCCTTCCATTTCCCCGTTCTCTGCCAAGTCTTGTGATGGTCAGGTTTAGTATATTAGCTTCTGAATTCTTCCCCTCAAAAAGTCCTATGTGTTGTTTTTCCTTATAGAATAAGATGAAATGTCCTAAATTGCGTATGTGTTTACTCTGCTTTGCAGGCGCCTGCTGGATCGTACTCACTGCCGATAGTGAAGGCTTCATCCCGTTAACTTTCACAGACGCACAGGAAATAGTCATAAAAGATGGCAACTCTGGGTCAAAGGGCTGCAGTTTGATAATTGATTGATTTTCAGCACAGAGAAGAAGGGATAGAGAGGGCGGGGAGAGCATTCATTTGTTGTTCCTCTTGGTTGTGCATTCATTGATTGCTTCCCATGTGTGCCCTGACCGGGGATTAAACCCGCAACCTTGTCGATTTGGGACAGCATAACCAAGTGAGCTAACTGGCTAGGGCCTCAGGTCAAATGTCTTCAGAGACTCTTTTTCTCAGAGTCTTGATTCTGGTCCTTGTCTTGAAGTCTTTTGAGACTTACAGCCCAAAGTTTTTGCTCAACTGGCTGTTCTAACCATTTAGGCAGTATAACGTAATATTAGTTTATGGAGTGTTTGCTGCATAGCTTTTCAGATGAGACCATTACAGACAAGCTCTGTTTCTCCCTGTGGAGTCTCCCAGCTGGGATTTGCTCTACTGCACAGAGGGGATGCTTTTGCTATGGTCATTGTGGCCACTTTTGCCCCATTCCCCTAGGCTGAGACTGGGCTTCTAGCAGAGGCAGTCTTCCCTAGAGGCTTAGATAGTGCTTGTTTATGTTCATGACTGGTTTTGTGTAAGGGCAGACTTCCCAGAACTAGACAATGTAATGGTGCCGTACAGATTGTGTTTTACGAGTTCTCTGAGGCTTTCTGTCCCTTGTCCAAAGCTGTGTTAATGCTGTCTTAGAAGCACTTAGAAGGTATCTCAGCATTGTTATAGATCTTTCTCTTGGCTTAAAGATGAGGGTAGAGTGTCGGCGAACATACCTTGTAGTGTATCCTCTTAACCTCGACCGTTGGAGTCCGCAGAGCTCCGAGGAAGACAAGCCCATTGCCTTCTACCCCCAGGGCTCCCTGGAACAGGAATTAGTTGTCTGGACCTCCCAGAATTGAAGCCTACCCCTCTTTGTTTCCTTAGAAAATTCTAGCTAAGGTCCAGATACTCCTAGAAACTGGCCTTGGGCAAATTTCAGATGACATTCCAAATGCCTCGACCTGTGTAGGCCACATTCAAGTGTGTGCATCAGCTCAGGACAGTACCGAGCCCAGGGGGGGCCTAAGGCCTGGTGGTGTGCTCTTGCCACTTCTTTCTCCCTGGAAAATTATTTTCCAGTTTGGGCATTTAAAAAATATTCTATTCTTCTCCTTGTAATCAACTCTTAAATTGTCACTTTTAATTTGGGTATTTTTCTTTTCCCTACATTCAAGTCTTAGAGATCAGCGTAGTCTGTGAGAGAAAGTATTTCAGAAAGTTGGAAATTTCACTGAATCTGAGGTAGTTCTAAAAAATACCGCCTGACCTATGGTGGCGCAGTGGATAAAGCGTCGACCTGGGAACACTGAGGTCGCCAGTTCAAAACCCTGCACTGGTCTGGTCAAGGCACAAATGGGAGTTGATGCTTCCAGCTCCTCCCCCCATTCTCTCTCTCTCTCTCTCTCTTACTCTGTGTCTCCTCTCTAAAATGAATAAAATAAAAAGAAATTTAATAAAAAGTACCAGTTATTATTATGAACTAGGGCTTTGCTATTGATTTAGCTCAGTCGGTTAGAGCGTCAACAAGGTTGCGGACTTGATCCCTGATCAGGGCACATACAGGAAACAACCAGTGAATGCATAAATAAGTGGAACAACAAATGAATGCTTCCTTCTCTCTCTCTCAAATCCATCAATAAAATTTTTAAAAAATGTCTATAATTATGGGCTAAAGGGTCAGAGCCCTGATCCCAACTTCAATAGATAGCACTTCTCAATGCCTTCAGACTCAGTCACGAACTTCATTTTCCACAACATGACAAATTGATCAGTGTTTGGCTAGTCAGAGCACATCTGCAGATGAAGTGTTTCAGCCACTGAGGCTCTATTAGCGTGCAGGCGTTTTTTCCATTTTCTTTAAAATTTTCTGGAAAGAAATATTTTGTGCCCTTGAGAACTGCTGTCAGAGTTTATGAAGATGGAGCGGGGATAGAAAAGAAGGAAGAGCCCATTTTGTGGTTCAGGTGCATTAGAGAGCGGCTGGGGTAATGGAAGTGGAGGCCACTTGTCTGGAATCAGTTACCTGAGAACACGAAGGAAGTGTTCGGGTGGGGTGCACACACACTACTGCAAAGCCTAGCGAGGGGCTAGGGGGCCCTTTGGTAAGGTCATGGTGGGGGCCTCAAGGTGTGTGTTGTAATCAGTGTTTCACTGGTCAGAATCTTGGGATTGAGTTTTTCAATAAAATCACTCATGGTTGATATGGCTATTGTGAATGTTTTGATGGTATTTTCTTTGTGATGATTGCTGGTACAGTATAGAGAAATGTTCTTGATTTTGTTTGTGTGTGTGTGTTGTGTTATCATTTCTTCTGGTGGACATGTCACCAGAAAGGGTCTGGGCCTGGAGCAAGGTCTGCCTTGGGCTGGCTTATAGTATGTGGGTTCTTGATTTCATGCAGAAAAAACTTCACAATATGAGTCCAGATGATTTTTTTTTTTAATTCTTTTTATTTATTCATTTTTAGAGAGGAAACACAGAGTGAGAGAGAAAGAGGGAGGAGCTGGAAGCATCAACTCCCATATGTGCCTTGACCAGACCAGTGCAGGGTTTTGAACTGGCGACCTCAGTGTTCCCAGGTCAACGCTTTATCCACTGCGCCACCACAGGTCAGGCGAGTCCAGGTGATTTTAAGAGAATGTTTATTAAAGCTGGGGGCATTGAAACAAAGAAGGGCCTAGAATAGAAGAACTAACAGGAGAGAGTCTCGGTGGTGTTCTGCTTTGGCTCCCTAAAACAGGCAAGTTGTGGGCCACACTGGGCTGTGTGGACTGACTGAGAAGTAAAGGCCACAGTGACAGAAGTGAGTCAACACAGAGCTGCTGTCAACTCTGAAAGGTCAGAGAACCTTGGAGACAGGTTCCGGGGGTTAGCCTGGTTCAAGCAGCCACTGCCCAGTATTCCCCTGGTTGCAAGTCTTGGGGGACCCTTAGAGTTTAGGAGAGAAAAGGAAAGGTGCACGTCTGAGGGAACGAAGGTGTGGGCATGCTCTAGAGAGAGACGTGCTGGTCTCTTAGGAGTTCTTTCCTATTTTCTTATCAGGAGAGGGTCTCAATAGAATATTCATCGTTTTTCTATGTTTGTCCTTCAATATGCTGATTTTTCAAAATATGGTAAGCATATAGAGAGGTCCACGTTATTCTCTGGTCAGTTTCACCTTCAAAGACTCACCGAATAAGTACCGAGACTGAGATGGGTCTGCACCAGCACAGTCTGGAATGTGTAAACCATTTGCTCCAAAGTGTCCTTGGTTAGGGAAGATAAGACCTCTATTATCTGGTTGTAAAATGCCCGACCAGTTTGCTCCGCTGTCTCAGTCTCCCCAAACCACTTGCCAAGGAATTTTCCTAGCTCTTTACTGTCCTGCCTCAATCCAGAATATTACTTAGTTCTTTACGACAAATCTGATTCCATGACAACTCATACAAATGATGTTCCCTTGGCCTCTGCTATTAGTCACTGGAGCAAAGATAATCCAGTGTTTGCTGGTTTTAGAAATGGAGAGAAGAGCTTAATTCTTTGAAGTATTGTTATATTGAGAATATTTTGCGTAAGGAAAGCCATTATTTACAAATGCCATTTTGTGCCAAATTTTTCTGAATTTTGTATGAATATTTGATATTTGCAATAGATATAAAGTATAGGAAGGCTTAATTATAAAATGAACTACCTACCACCTAATTTAAGAACTAGAACATTGCTAGAAACTGTTCAGATTCACTGTGTTTCTTTCGTGAATCCTTCATAGAGGCAACTCCATCCCAGAGGTAATCCCTTCATTGTTATAATTTCCTTTTTTTAAAAAAATATTTTTATTTTATTTTTAATTATTTATTTATTCATTTTAGAGAAGAGAGAGAGAGAAAGAGAGATAGAAGGGGGGGGGGGGAGGAGCAGGAAACCTTGACACACGTGCCTTGACCAGGTAAGCCCAGGTTTTGAACCGGCAACCTCAGTTTTCCAGGTCAACATTTGATCCACTGCGCCACCACAGGTCAGGCTATAATTTCTTTTTAAAAAGGAGTTTAGTCATAACTGCATACACATTGGCCTAAATGTTTTTGTCCCCTTGTTTTTGAGCTGTATGCAGCGGTATTATGTGTATTGTATATAGTCTTCTGTGACATGCTGTGTCAACAGTGGCACCCAGTGTTGTTGCTAAGCTTTATACTTGTTATGTGTATTACCGTTACTCTCACTGCTGTGAGTTACTACAGCTGATCCGTTTTTCTGCCATGCTCATCTGGGTTGTTCCTTGATTTTATTTTTGCAGTTTAAGCAATATTGCTTGACTGTTCTTGATAAACGTCCCTGATGCAAGTGTTCAGAAACCATCTCTAGGGTCTTCGACCAGGGTTTGGAGTCGCAGGAGCACCCGGCGTGTGTAAATTTAAATTATTTTCCAAGGTGGTGTGTCAGTCTTCACTCCCAACAGCAGGGGGTCAGAGATCCTATTCTGCCTTTTCAAGGTTTCTTAATTTAGAACACTTGAGTTGTTTTAAATGTTTTCTCACTGTAATTGTAATTTTTTCTGGGCCACCATGTGCTTACTGGATATTTGAGTTTTCTCTCTTGGGAAAGGACTGTTTGTTTTTTTGGCCCAAATATCTACTGGGTTGTCTTTTTCTTTTTGAATAGTTAGGATTCTTTATGTAATCTAGACATCGTTAATATGTGGTTAATATCTTCACCCAGTATGTGACCTTTCTTTTTCTTTATGGTATGTTTTGTTGAACAAACGTTAATAAAGTCACGTTTATCAATCTTTTATAAAAGTTTAGTCTTTCACATTTTTTTGTAACTTGTTTGCTTTTCAGAGACAGGACAGAGCAGACGGTAGACTTAGGAAAGAGGTGCCTGGAGACCAGGCTTCCTATCTCCATACTCCCCTGGAGGGTAGCTGGGCAGTGATAGGCTTTGGAGAGGGGAAAGCTAGGGGAACAGGAAAGACTTGTTATAGGATGAGGACCATTCAACAAGCACTAATTCATGTTGAACATCTGCTTCTAGGCACTGAGTATATAGCAGTCAAAGTCCATATAGGAAGTTGCTTATAGCAAGTTGCTTAAGCTCTCAAGCCTGTTTCCTCATCTGAAAATGAAAGTTACTGCTTCATAGGGTGACTGTGAGGAAGAAGTGGTAAGGGGGCCTTTTGGCCAGCCCATGCTAACCACTGTCTCAGATCCAGCTCCTGACTCCCAGAGATGGCCCCTGACTGCTGCCTGCACTGGAGAGCTCTGCTACTTGAGACTGCATCCTTGGGAAATCTAGGTGACATAAAATTTGGCGCAAGTTTCTGAATCTACCTGCATTGACCAGGTTTCTGAAGCACGCCTAACATGACATGGTAGAAACTCGGCCTGCCTGGTGTCTTACCAGGCATTGTCTCCACATGGCTGGTGTGATTTTCCAACATTCTGAAACGGTTGTGCATGCCCCTGCACAGCAGGGGTGGGCAGAGCCTCCTGCTGGCCCCTTCCTGAATCAAGGGCAATGCAGAGAAGTCAAGCCAACTCTTTCTCTGGTGCCGTGACCTCAAGGATCAGATGCCCATGTCAGTGTCACAAGGGCCTGAGAGTTTGGGGATTAGGAAGACCAGATCACATTCTGTACTCTCCCAGGGAGGCCAGTTCCCTGTCACACCACAGTGTTTGTGGAGGAAGCGAGGCGTTCAGCTCTCAGGAGCGTGTCCTGTCTGCACATGAGTCTGAGCTCTGGCAGTCTTAGGGGTGAGTCTTACACCTAAGAGATGGCCAAAGATCCAAAGAGGAAGTGGACAGAGCCCAGCCCTAGGCAGTGGGCTTAGGATAGCTGAGACCCTGGAGGGGACAGAGCTGGGGCTGGGAAGACATTCAGGGGCAAGTCTTTACCTCCTGGTCTCCCCTTAAGGTGTCTGGACTTTTGGAGGCAGAGTTGCTGATGAGGCATCAAGGTCCCCACAGGTTTCCAGCCCCTCTATAAGCCCCAGCCCATAAGAGCCACTAGGGCCTGCTGCCCTGGACTATTCCAGAGCCTCAACTTGTCTTTTCTAAAGGAAAAAAGGGAACTGCTTCTACATGGCATCTCTGGTCCTGGATATATGGCTGAGGGGACAGCCAGTTTCAGTGACATCAGGCACTGTCCCCTTTGCTCTTTGGGGAGAGAGTTTCCCAGGAGGTAGGATGAGGGGGCTGACCACTATCACATTTTATAGACTCAACAGAAGGTAAACTTTTTCATTTGTTTTTTGGGAAAATTTAAACTCAGTGGGTCTTTCTTCCCCCAAGATATGGCCTCTAGAAAACTATGGTTCCTGTACTTTTTAGAAGATAAAAGATCAGAAAAATAGTTCCACAAAAATATTCATAAAAATGAGTGAGCTTTGGTGATTCAATACCAGTCTGGGTCCACCTCTAAAATAGTGTCATCCACCTGTGAACGAAGGCAAAGGTGTGAGAAACGCCCTGTGCCCTGCTCAGTCTTCTCATCCCCACTGCTGTCCCCATCTGCTCTCTCAGGGTCTGCTGACCTCACTGCATCTGTCTGTGTCTCTCCTAACCGAACATCCCCAGCATGCCCATCTGTCACCACTCTGTCCATTCATGTGGTGTCTGTCAGTCCCTCAGATGTCCATTGAAGCATCAGGAGGAACAAGAGGTCTGTCTGTCCTGTCAGGTCGGCAGGTTGTTGGGCCAGTTGTTCCCCTGGGGAGTCTGCAGGCCAGGCTAGTAGGGCTTCCTTGTTTTCCAGCACAGGCTGCTATTGGGATGCTCTCCAGTTCCAGTGTTGCCTGGAGCTGGGTTGTCAGAGGTACAGGTTTATCTGAAATGGTGTGTGATCAACAGGCAAAAAACAACAGATGGAAGTCAGGCCAGTCCCTTCGGGAGAGGTCACTGAAGGCCCCACATCCCAAGGAAGTGGTCATGTGTAAGCTGCAAAATAGGGGCTGAGAAGAAGGCAGGGCTTTGAGCCCAGAAGATGCTGGCTCCTGCTGTTTCGGCTCAGGGAAGCCTCGGACTTCAAGCCAGGCTGTAGCTGGTCCTCCTGCAGGAAGGGAACGAAGCCAAAGAGGATGAAGGAGGGGTGGGATCTCTGCCCTGCCACAAACCCCTGTGGACATGTCAGTGGTTGTCCCTTGGCTTCCTAGCAACTGCTCCCCTTCACTACCCTTGTGAATAAAGCCATAAGCCTGTTTTCCTGAGTCCCATCAAGCAGTTTCCCCATTCATGTGTCACTCAGCGTCAATGTTAACTTGTGGTGTTGGAGACCAGCCACACTAAGCCATGGGGGACTGATGTTGATGCCGCTTCCTGCTTCCCCTGTGTGGTCCTCCATGTGTACATGGGCCCGTATTTGTTAGCACATGAGCACCTGCTGAAACGTGGACCCACACTTGTGCAAGTCTGTGGGACCATGCACATACTGCAGCACCTGCTTGGCCTTGGGCTCTGTGCAAGGCTCTTAGGGCACAAAAACAAATAAACACAGCTCCAGCCTTGAGGGCCCCCCAGTCTACTGGGAAAGCCTGTCGGTGAGCAGGTCCTCCCTGCAGTGAAATCACTGCCCCGAAATGGGAGGGGGCAGCTCCGAGAGCTCTCTGCACAGCCTGTTGTGGGAAAAGTGGAAGATGAACAGTCCCCAGGTTTCGGCTCCCAGGCCGGAGAATGGTGCCATTCCCTGGGACAGGGGCTCTTTAAGACCGACTGCCATGGTTGTGGGACATCAGCTGGAGATGTCCGAATGAGAGTCAGATGTGTAGACTCGGAGCTTGAAGGAGGTAGAGGGGATAGTGTAGGGAGGGGACAGCTAGAGGAGTCACCAAACACAAGAGGTGCTGGAGGTCAAGCAAGGAGATGAGGTGTCTGGGGTGATGGAGAGCAAAAGGAGCAGGGGTGAACAATGATGCCCTCCCATTCCAGGTTATTGAAGGGAGGAGACGAAGCAGTGATCGCCAGAGTAGCAGACGAGAAGCCAGAAGCCTCACTGAAGCTGAGGGAAGCGTCTCCACTGGACTGTGCAGTGGTGTAAACACTATCAGGGGACCTGTGGATTGCTTGGTCTGACAACGGCACACATCTGTGTGCCTCCCTGGCTGTGGGTAGCTCTGCTGTGTGTGCCCGTGTAAATGGGTTCCCACCTCCGAAGACTCAGCTGGTGGGAGGTGTCCTGGCATGGCACTTTTGGAGCAGGGCCAACCATGAGGATGCAAAGACCGATGAGGACCATGCAGGTGGGCACGGCGCCAATGAGGACCTTGAGGGTCACCACCACCTGCTCTGCCTGCTCGCAGGCTCCTGCTTCATATCCCGCAAACCTGAAGAAACAGCCGCAGGTGTCCAGCTCAGACCTTTGTGAGCCCGGCTTCCTGGAGGAGAAGTCCCAGACCCCCCACCTCCACACTGTCCTGCAACTCGGGTGCATTTCTTGGCCAGGTCAGCCTAACCATGGTGGGAGGAAGTGTTGACAGAGTGGGCTGATTAGGGAGGAGTTTAGAGAACTGAGAATGGAGGGGGGCAGAGGCTTCAGAGGTGTTGGGCCCTCAAGAAAGGCCCTTTTCAGCCCAAGTCACAGAGGAACCCGGGGCAGGTGGTTCCCCACACCCTCCAAAGAGCAGAGCTTGGTCTCCGGGCTGGCTGGCTGAGGAAGACTGCCCTTTTCCCACCCCACTAGTCCTATCTGCCTCTGGCATGGCCCAATCTGGGACTCACTCCAGACTGAGCGTGGAAATGCCCAGGGCACTTGCACCCGAAAGCTTAGTGAAAAAGACATAGGACGAGTAAAAGATGGTCTCCATGCCCGGGCCGTGCTGGTGCTGCAGCTGGAAGTCATCTACCACGTCTGGAAGCATGGACCTGGGAGGGGGGGCTGCAGAGTTAGACCTTTCATCCCCTTGACAGCTAGCTGCCTGGAGACTCTGGGGACAGAGACCAAGTCAGGCATCCGAGTCCACTCAGGACAGGCACTGGCCCACAGAGAGTCAGGCAATCTGGGTGCCTGTATTCCACCCCCACCTCAACACCCCACCCCTGGCTGTCCCCCATGCATGGTGCTCTTTCAGGAGGGTTTCCAGGACAAAGCTGGTAGCCTCCAGCCCCAGCAAGTGGGACAGTGGCTCCCCAACCCAGGCTGAGCACAGGGGCCTGGTACAACAGGTTGACATGAAGGAGGCAGACCCATAAGGAAGGAGGTGAAGCACCCATACTCCCTTCTCCACGCCCAGCCTACCAGGGTAGCAGCAAGGACACAGCAATGCTCATGCCAGATACAAGGGCCACGATGTAAGCCACAGGTGCTGTGGGCACAGCAGCCAACAGGATTGCAAAAGGCACCATCACCTGGGGAGATACACACTAGCTACTCCATGGCTGGTCCTGTACTGGGCACTGGACATGAGCGATCCACTCTGCTGGCCCCCAGGATGCTCAGGTTCCAAGGTCAACCTCCCCCAACCCAACTTCAAGCTTTGCTTCCTGCCTCACTCACACAGATCCCAATGGCCGATGTCTTCTTCCCAAATCTCTGTAGAACCCACTCCCACAGTGGGGTGCTCAGTACAGCCGAGATCTGTGAGCAAACAGAACCATCACAATCTGGCAAGGTGCCAGCGCCTCTGGCCAGTTTCTCAAATTCTTGGCTTTTAGGTGGAATGCCTGCCTGCACCCTGGCCCTCTGGTTGAAACCAGTGCCTGTGACCTTTATGACTCTGGCACCAATGCCACTCCCCACCTGAATACAGATGACCAAGACATCAGCTGAGCCCAGAACGTTCACCACCAGAACTCTGGTCACACATGCCATGTCAAGCACTACCCATGTCCCCAACTCAGGCTTCTGAATAACCCTGGCTGTGTCACCCCAGCTACCCTTACCAGGATGGTTAGCACCAGGCTCTGGACGTGGTCATGGAGCCGGGAGGCATGAGTACAGAACAGGACCAGGTAGCTCTGTTCCACCTAAGGAAGTTGACAGGAAGTGGTCATGGACAGGGAATGGCAGGATCTCAGAAGTCAAGGACAAGACCTAGGTCTCATGTCTGGCCTCCCTTTTGGGACCTTGAACTCTGGTTGCTGCCACCATCATGCAGTCGCCACCCCTACAAAGGATGCTTATCCCTGACACAGGTATAAACACCATTCCTAGTCTACCCACCCCCTTGCACAACTTAGATTGGGTGGACTTTACCAGCCCAGACCCTGCTTTCCTGGTGTCTGGGCCCTGACCCTCCTCACTCCCATGAGCTCTTTCTGATCTCTCTCCTCCTAGCACCTTCCTCTCTGGGTCACATGCCAGCCAGCGGTCTCTCCCTTTAAATCTCCAGCCTACCTGGGATGCGATGGGAACGACACTGAACCTGAACCTGCATAAGCTCAGTGTGCCTGGAGCCAGGCCGGGGGATCAGCCAGCCAGACGGTACCTGCACGGCTGCTGAAATGAACAGGAAGGACATCACCAGATTCAGGTAGGGTGGGTGCCGGACAGTGAGGCCCAACCCAGCCAGGAAGCTCACACCCTGGCTGGAGGCTGGGTCAGAGGGCTCTGTAACACAGGAAGGGGACATCTCAACTTGGCAGAGTTCCAAACCAACACCCATGCCCAAGAGGAGCCCTGACCCCAGCTTCTGCTCCCCACATTCTGCCTGCACCTCCGTACCTGGTCGCTCCTTCACCCCCAAGCAGAGCAAACCACTGCACACAGGGTACGTCACAGCAACTGCAGCGGCTGCAATGGAGTAGAGACGAGTCTGTGGGACAGGACAGAACTGGAGTGGGGGCAACGTCTCCAACTCACCGAGGCGAGGACACCCAGGGGCAGGGCAGGAGTACCTCCCAAAGGGAGCAGAGGGCCCATCAGCCCAAGACCAAGAATGCTGGGAACTCCTCCCAATTAGCACAGCAGTAGGGGGAGAGCTAAGGGCTCAGGATGGTCCTGCTGACCCTGTGTCTCCTGCATGCATCCGTGCCACCAGGGGGCTGAGGGGCTGAGCACCCCGAACCTCCTTCCTCTCTCATTTTTTAAAACATTCATTGTTGCTGATTTCTGTAGGCTAGACTCTGAGGTTACAGTGATGGATGTGACCTGTGGCCGCTGTGCATCCACGATGAGGGATTTGGAGTGTGGGAGGAAGACAGATCCATGAGCAGAAACTTAGTGTCATGCATGATGACCCAGGTAAATGTCAAAAAAAGAGACACTGCTGTCATTCACGTGGTAAAATACATGCCGTGCATAAGACGCTTCCATGCATAAGACACCTTAATTTTAGGGACCAAAATTTGAAAAAAAGTATTACATAAAATTATTGAACTCAAGTTTTATTCATCATAAAATTCATACATCTCATCACTGTCAAATGCAAGTAATAAAAAATACGACTGTATAAAACGCACCCAGTTTTTAGACCCCAAATTTATCGAAAAATGGTGCATCTTACACACAAGGGATACGGTGCATATAAAGGCATGCATTGGGAGACCAGTTACCTGATCCAGACAGAAGTTGCCTCAGGGGAGGGGAGGAAAGAGGGAGCCAGGCAAGGTTTCACTGGTGTGGGCCCAGCACAAGGGCACAGGCCCCACATTCAGAAGGACCCTGCACTTCGGGGTCAATGCTTTCCTGCAGCTGTCTTGTTCTAGATTATTTTTTCTATGAATTTGTCTTTTGTAAGTGAAGTCGATGGGATAACAGAGCTGGAGCTACCAAGAGGCACCTGAACACTTTGTACCATGGGGGGGGGGGGAGTTCTTCAGCTTTCTGCGCCCCACTTCTTGGCACTCCAGGTCCTGCCTGGTCTCCTGTCCCCCAACTCAAGGCCACTGCCACCCTCTGTCCTCTGCTCACCCAGACAGTGAAGGGAAGGAGGTGCAGAAGCTCAGGCCAGGACATGGGAGTAGTGGATGCAAAGGAGCTTTGTCCTGGAGCATGGACAAGGTTTGGTAATAGGTTGGAGTGGAGGATTGGGAGAGAGGGAGGAGTAAAGGATCGCGCCTAAGGTTCTGGAGGATGATGATGTCATTTGCTTAAGGAGAAAGTAGATGAACTAAACTGCTGAAATAAATGCATGCCCAGTGGCCACACAGGGACCCGCTTGGAGGGAAGCCCTGTGTGTTGTTGTGGGCTTCCCCTCTCCTTTCATACTGGGCTGGGGGGCCGCTTGCACAGGGCCGGGGGGAGGGGTCACAGGAGGGGCTTCACCCAGAGCTCTGCAAGGACACCAGCCCCCCTGCTACCCTTTCCCCAGCCCCTTCTCTGGGGTCTGCCCCTTCCCTCTGATGGCCTGCTGGGTGTTTGTGTTGCTATTTAGAAGGCCCCAGGTGGAGGAAAAGCAGGTGTAGCCAGAGGATACAGGGTGGGGTCATGGGCCAGGGATCAGTTGGAGGAGCAGGGAAGGAATGCAAGGCGCAGTGTGCAGAGCTGAGCGCCCAACCAACCACCAAGAGACCCGGGCGAGAAGCAGCCCTAGAGGAAAGAGGCGACCTTGTGGAGGGTGTCCCAGTGGGGTCATATGCATGGGCACTCACTGCATCAGGGGAGACAGTGACAGGCCCCTGGAGCTCCACGTCATTGCACCTGTGGAGACTGTGGGCGCCGGAAACGATGAGTCCATGGACTGCGGCTCCCATCAGCGTGCCAGCCATCTCCATGGTCATCCCTGGGACACAGGGAGCGCTCAAGGTGACCGAGCTCTCAGGCCAAGGGCAGCGCTATCTTCCACCCCCTCCCTACACCCCCATGCCCGCACTCACGGTAGGCAGTGGCTGAATCCCGCTCCTTGGGGCTGGGGGTCAGCAGCATGGTGAGCGCCGTGTAGGGCACCTGGAAGAACTGGGGTGCCATGGAGCTTATGTGGCCCCCTCTGCCCAGATAGCCAAAGTGGACACCCTGTCCTAGCCCACCCCTATGCCAGGCTGGCCTGTCCCCACAGATCCCCTCAAGCTGGGAATCAGGGGGTGAGTGGCAGGAGGGGGCACCTAGACCAGAGCCCAGTGGGCAGAGGAGCTAAAGGTAGATGACCAGGCACTGCTAAGCAATGGCGTTCCAGAGGTCCAGGCCCAGGAAGGGGGCACCTGCTTACTGTGGCCAGGGCTTGGAATAGGCAGTAGAAGGTCGTGTACCAGAGGCCCCGAAGACTGTTGAAGGAGGGCAGGAACCACAGAAAGAAGTAAGCCAAGGCAATGAAGGGCGTGCAGCCCAGCACCCTGTGGGAACACGGGGGAGGTAGAATGCCCGCAGCACCAGGGCTGGGGCCACAAAGGGTGGGCCTGAAGCAACCTCACCCCTCTGGGCACAAGTCTTCTGTCCCTGGACAAGTCCTGGGCTGGGGCTCTCAGGGTGGGAGCCATGGAGGGGGAGGGCTGATGGTACATAGAGTAGCAGCTGGAACTCTGGCTAGGACACCTGGGTGCTCAGTGGTGCCATTCCCCATATCAAGGACCCTGGAGCACAAGCATTCAGATGTCTGGGCCAGGCCCAGGAGTCTTGGAGACTTTGTCCATCCCTGAGCCATCTGGTGAGGGAAGTCCCTAAGACTGTCAATGAGCTTCTGCATGACTCAGTCCATTACTGTTACCTCATGTCCAGTCTCGTCCTCTAACCATCCATAGGGTTTTCTACTAACAGGTAGGGCTGTGACAAACTCAGTGACCTCAAGCTATGGGCAGGTGCCGGACCTCACAGACCATGGGCTGCTCACCAGGGCATGAGTCGTCCAGACCCTGTCCTCCTGCTTCTGTTGATGAGGAACCCAGCCACAGGGTCAGCAGCTGCCCCAGTCACCTTCCCTCCAAACAGGACAAGGGACACCTGGGCAGCAGGGATCTGAAATGGGTAGGAAAGGAGATAACCAGGGACTGGCAGAGTCAGAAAGGGTGTCCAGGCCGGCCCACACATCAGGAGAGCTGGGGACCCAGCTGGGGCCAGAGGCACCGTGTAAAGTCCTGTTTGGCCTCCTCCCCAGAACACTATTCCAGAAAGCTCTCAGGGCACACTGCACTAATGAAGAAAGAGGTGGGGAGGGAGCTGACAGACTCCCACTGGCACATGTCCATTGTCACTCATGCTGAGTCACTTCTGGAGAAGACATGAGAGACCTTCAAATGAGGTGGCGTCGTGTAAGAAAGGTACATTTTGGGGACCAAAAGCCAACAGGGTCTGTGCAGTTTAGATATTTTGGGGACAGAGGTGTAGGGAACTGGCAGTAAGCTGACTGTCTGCCCAACCCCCCACCTCACTTATTCTGTGAAGTTGCTAAAGGCTATTTTTTCCCCACACCTTCATGTTTGCTGTGGTGCTGGATTGTTTATACTTGTCCTATCCCCCATGTCCCTCAGAAAGACTGGTGGCAATCCTTTGTTTTGTGAAGATAAGATGTTCTGTATGGTGGGGGTTTTCTCACTTGGGAGAATTCTTGGGTTGCCTTGGAAATGTGAATTTGTTTTAATGATCTCTTTGCTAATGGCCTCACTTTGCCCTATAGATAAAGCAGGTACGGGATGGAGAGTCGCCTTTTGCAAGCTATCTTCTGCATTGCAAACAGTCCACCAGAGCCCATCCTTTTTCTCTTTAGGTCTGGTTTCTTAATTCCAGGCCATTCCCACTCAGGACCTGGAATTACTAGCCGTGCTGGTTCACCGCAGGTGCACCTAGGCTGACAGTCATAGGTAGACTTTTTGTCTCATAATAAAAATGTTTTACTGATTTTTTCTGATTACCTAAATGACACACTCACTGTAAAAACATTCAAACAGTACAGAAAAATACTGAGCAAAGCTCAGCTGAAATGGCACCACCCTGAGACAACTGCCAGAAGCATTTGATGGTCATCCTTTCCTGTGTTTATATACATTTGCAAATCATGATCTTACATAAACACAACTATATTCACGTCACTTAAAAAAAATCATGAATACCTTGTTAAAAACTTCTGTTTTGTTTCCTCTCTCTCCCACCACTCCCTTTTCCAGCCAACATTAACAGCCTCATATAGCTTTCTGTACATTTCCTCCATGCTCCTTTTCTTTTTCTTTTTTTTACAGGGGCAGAGAGAGAGTCAGAGAGAGGGATAGATAGGGACAGACAGACAGGAACGGAGAGAGGTGAGAAGCATCAATCATTAGTTTTTCATTGCCGTTGCGACACCATAGTTGTTCATTGATTGCTTTCTCACAAGTGCCTTGACCGCGGGCCTTCAGCAGACCAAGCAACGCCTTACTAGAGCCAGCGACCTTGGGTCCAAGTTGGCGAGCTTTTGCTCAAGTCAGATGGGCCCATGCTCAAGCTGGCGAGCTTGGGGTCTCGAACTTGGGTCTTCCGCATCCCAGTCCGACGCTCTATCCACTGCGCCACTGCCTGGTCAGGTCATGCTCCTTTTTAATCATGTAATGACACACATTTATGCAATACAGGTAGGGGGCGTGTCTTTGTTTTGCTAAAATGTAATCATTCTATACTCTTCTAAAACTAACTTTTCTCACTTGACAGTGCATCCTGGAAATCCCTCCAAGTCAACTGGTATAGATCTAACCCATTCTTTAAATGGCTACATAATAGTCTATTACAGGGAGTCCTTGGGTTAGACAGTCTCAACATAATGATGTTGAGTTCATGATGCTCACTCCCATAAAAACTTTAAAAAATTGAGACGTGAGTGTTTTGGCTTAAGCCATTAGCATCATACTTTATTTTACACTAATTATTTTGTCATTTTTTTTGTTTACAAAAAACTATAGTACAGTGTACACTACAATATATTTCTGTCTTTTTCCTTTTACTGTGGCTTCGTTGTGTTTTTATTGTAATAGGTGCTGAAGAGTTGCAAAAATTGTTAACATTAGTATTTTAAAAGGAAGAGTCAGGCCCCCTTACCCTTCCTTTCTGAAAAGAAAAAAACCCAGAGAAAGAGATTAAAGGGGCAAAAGTTAGTATCTGAAAACTTACTCTTCCCCTTCAATAATATCCTCTAGGAGACAATGCTTACAGATCCTACACTGATTCCTTCTCTCCCTCCCCTCCTGGAGTCCTGAAAGTGACATATACCTCTAGACCAGTGGTTCTTAACCTTTTTTGAGGTACCAAACCCACCAGTTTCATATGAGCATTCACTGAACCCTTCTTTAGTGATAAATAAAATATGATTTTTCCCCAAAATTCAAGACATAGGTATGGTTTTTACTGGTGCACAAAATAAGCCATGCATAAACATCACCTTGCTCAAAGAACAAAACCAACAAAGTGCATGAACTCACAACAAATTACGGCATTACATTATTCTGGCCTCCGCGGCAAAGGCTTCTCTGAACTCCTGAGACCGACTCATCGAACCCCTAGGGTTCGATAGAACCCAGGTTAAGAACCACTGTTCTAGACAGAGGGATCACCAGCCCACTCCCCTTGCTTGAAAAACCTGCATTCTGTAACATTATATATGCTTTCTAATAATCATCCCTTTTGAAATCCTTTATATGTATAAAACTTGTAAACTAAAGCAAGCAGAGACCCCAACACTTTTAACAAAGGTAATTTCCATATCCTAAGCTAAAACATTTCACTGTTGTGGCAACAAGGATAAATGAATACCCTAGAAGATTTGAACATGTCTTTGATATGTAAAACATTTACCCGTACTGTGTTGATATGTAAAATGACATTTATCACTACTGTTTGTATGTAAAACATTTATCACTACTGTGTTATTTTGTAGTAGGAATGTTTTTCCTTTTAATAGATCCTATAGATAGGTGTTGCAAGCTTATTAGTAAATAGCTTTTGTATCATGTACCCCTTCCTTTTCCCCCCAACCTGTATGTGATCATGTCTATATAACTAGCCTCAGAACTATATTTGAGGCTGCACTATTTGGGTCAGCTATACCCCATGTAAGTCATATGTAGCCAGCTTATTAATAAATCTCCTAAAATTTCTTCTGTATCCTGCCTTGGTGTCTCTATGAAACCCGTGGATTAAAGTAACATACTTTATAACATTATATTCTAGATTATGATTTTTTTTCTTATTTATTTTTTTCCAGGGACAGAGAGAGAGTCAGAGAGAGGGATACATAGGGACAGACAGACAGTAACTAAGAGAGATGAGAAGCATCAATCATTAGTTTCTTGTTGCACTTGCGACACCATAGTTGTTCATTGATTGATTTCTCACATGTGCCTTGACCGTGGGCCTTCAGCAGATGGAGCCACACCTTGCTGGAGCCAGTGACCTTGGGTCCAGGCTGGCTAGCTTCTGCTCAAGCCAGATGGTCCCGTGCTCCATCTGGCAACCCCTGGGTCTCGAACCTGGGTCTTCTGCATCCCAGTCCGACACTATCCACTGCGCCACCGCCTGGCCAGGCTCTAGATTATGATTTTACAACTGCTTTAGGATAGGTAAATAACTTAGGCTAGGGTGTTTTGACCCACACCAAAATTCAGGTTATGTCTCTGTCGTAGAAATGGTACTGTGTCGTAACTGGAGGACCCCCCTGTATATGGAGGTGGTACGAGCTGTTACCCTACTGCTTCTACATTGTAGTACATTCAAAAGTACTACCTGTGGCCTGACCAGGCAGTGGCGCAGTTGATAGAGCGTCGAACTGGGATGAGGAAGACCCAGCTTCGAACCCTGAGCTTGCCAGCTTGAGCACAGGCCCATCTCACTTGAGCAAAAAGCTCGTCAGCTAGGACCCAAGGTCGCTGGCTCGAGCAAGGGGTGGCTTGGTTTGCTGAAGGCCCACGGTCAAGGCACATGTGAGAAAGCAATCAATGAACAACTATGGTGTCACAATGGCAACGAAAAACTAATGATTGATGCTTCTCACCTCTCTCCGTTCCTGTCTGTCTGTCTCTATCTATCCCTGTCTCTGTCTCTGTAAAAAAAAAAAAAAAAAATAAATAAATAATAAAAGTACTACCTGTGGATGACGGTAGGGGTGGAAGGACCAGAGGCAGAGGAAGATGGGAATAGGGACCTGGGCTGCTGTCCAAACTCACCTGTGCCACATCTAGCAGGAAGAGCTGCAGGTAAAAGGCTGTGGCGCTGGAGGCTACCTGGTTGGGAACCCCGCCGATGCCATAGCACACCTTCGTGCAGAATGAGAGGCGACCAGCTCTGGTGTCCTGGGGGTGACACAGGAGCTCAGCCCCAGCCTCACAGACATGCAATAGCTCCCAAACCCCAGACTTCCCAGAGCATCCTGAGGTTCCTATGTCCCAAGGGCCTTTCCAGCAACCTCTCAGTCCTAATTTGCCCCAAAGTATCTTAAAGGGAAGTGAGAGAGAAAGAGAGAAAAAAAAGTCCTAAACCATGACCTCTAAACTTTTCCAGGGGGAAGTTCTTCCTTACATTTCCCCCTCAGTGCTTCCTGTTGTAATCTTTTATTTTCCAAGTCAGCAAGACTGAGTGAACTGGGAATCAGGAGACCCCCAAGTTTGCCACCACCTCCCTGTCAGACCTTGAATAAACCACATTTTCTCTCTAACCTTATCTGTCAAATTGAAAAGTCCTGCCCTCTTAACAGGGTCGTTTTGGTGAGCAAATGAGGTAACCACTCCAGGTGCTGACAATGTTTAGGACTTTTGCAGCCAGTTGTTGAATGACTAGCAGCCTGAAACCAGCCATCGGGAGAGTATTTGCACCACTGAAATCAGCAAACATTGCAAATCAGTTTGTTCCCGACAAGACTGTTTACCAGCCTACCACTGAAATAAAGTAATGCTTACGCTCAATACGTCGATCGCGATCTACTGGTCGATCGCATGACATTAAAAAGACGTATGTCTTGCCTGACCTGTGGTGGTGCAGTGGATAAAGCGTCGACCTGGGAACACTGAGGTCGCCAGTTCAAAACCCTGCATTCTTTTGAAAATAAATGTGTTTCCGTATAAAAAAAAACAACCCTGCACTGGTCTGGTCAAGGCACATATGGGAGTTGATGCTTCCAGCTCCTCTCCCCTTTCTCTCTTTCTCTCTCTTTCTCTCTCTGTGTCTCCTCTCTAAAATAAATAAAATAAAAAACGTAAAAAAAAGAAAAAAAAGACATATGTCTTTTGATTGGCATACAGGGTAGCCAATCTGACGTCTGAACTTCTCACACCCTACGCATGTGCTTTAAACTGAGCTAACTTGTTCAGTTACATTGCTGCGTAGTTAGCCTTCAATTTATTTAAACTAAATACAACAAAGGGTATAAAAATGAGTGCCGTAGTTGGCCCAAGTAAGAAGCCTAAAACCTACCACTTTCATACAGAATGGGAGGGGATTTTTTTCACTATGTCATATTCTAAGTGCGTTTGCCTCATCTGTCTGTGTGCCATTGCTATTCCAAAGAAGGAAAATGTGGAGCGGCTTTTTCGGACTGTTCATAAAAACTATGACATTGACTTTCCTCCGAAAAGAGAGCTGAGGAGAAAGGTGAAAGAAGAATACACAATATCACAATATTAAATAGTAATAATAGTAACTTAAATAATGATAATATAGAAGAAATAAATTTATGTTTTGCATTTTTATTGTATAATGATTTTTAAAAATTTCTTTTTATTCATTTCAGAGAGGAGACAGAGTGAGTGAGAGAGAGAGAGAGAGAGAGAGAGAGAGAGAGACAAAGAGAGAAAGGGGGGAGGAGCTGGAAGCATCAACTCCCATATGTGCCTTGACCAGACCAGTGCAGGGTTTTGAACTGGCGACCTCAGTGTTCCCAGGTCAACACTTTAACCACTGCGCCACCACAGGTCAGGCTGGGAGGCTCCTTCTTATTCCTCAAAATGACCATCCTTATTGCTGTCTCAGGGCCTTTGCACTTACTGTTCCTTCTGTCTGGAAGGCTCTTCCTCCAGGTCCTTGCAGAGCTGACTTCTCGTCATTCAAATAAATCTAAATGTTATTTAAGAGATGCCTTCCCTGGCCACTCAAGTCTCTTTTTTGATTGTACTTACTGTCTGATATACTCTTTCTTTTTTTTAGTCAAGGGGGCGGAGAGATAGGAAGGGATGAAAATGCGAAGCATCAATTCGTAGTTGTGCCACTTTAGTTGTTCATTGATTGCTTTCTCATATCTACCTTGACCAAGGGACTCAAGCCAAGCCAGTGACCCCTTGATCAAACCAGTGAATTTGGGTTCAAGCCAGCAACCTTGCGCTTCAAGCCAGTGACCTTTGGGTTCAAGCCAGCGACCATGGGGTCATGTCTAAGATCCCATGCTCAAGCTGGCAAACTTGGGGTTTCGAACCTGGGTCCTCAGAGTCCCAGGCCAAAGCTCTATCCACTACGCCACCACCTGGTCAGGTCTGATATACAGTACTCTTATTTCCTGTCTCTCTTCATCAGAATACAAGTTCTCTGAGAGTGTGACCTGCTCACCCCCATGTCCCCAGTACCTAGAACAATGCTTGACACATAGTAGAAGATCGGTATATATCTTTTAAAGGAATAAATACTGTGAAGACACTCTGTAAAGCACTGTTTCTCTGAAAGATGTTGGGAATTCTCCTTTCTCAGCCTTTGCTTGGGGGTGGGCAGAGGAGTGGAGAGGACTATGGCTTCACCCACTTTGGTATCTTTCAGGACACCCAGCTGGGCTCTTTTGAAGGCAAGGTCTTCCCAGATAAGAGTTTATCATATCCTTTGCACACTCTTTCTACGCATAAAAGAAAACCATACACAAAGCAGGATGTGGTTTCCTTTTCTGACATCATGTGAACAGTAATTATTTCAACTTCCAGAAAAACAATAGGCAGAGTCCACCATGATAGACCTCCTGCCTCACCCCTAATGGGATTCTTGTTTCTCCTCATAAATGTGCCTAGCACATAGTTTCTGGCACATAGAAGGCACTTAAAAAATAGGGGGAAAAATTCCAGCTGAAACTGGGTATATGATACAATCTTGGAATCATGATAGTTTTATGTATTTAAATCATAAGTCCTGCACAGTTGGCTGAGCACAACTTTTAGCATTAACAGACACTTGGACTCCAATTCTGTGCCTGCCAATGCTAGCTGTGTGACCCGGGGCAGGTTAGCTCACATGCTGTTTCAGCTTTCTCACATATTAAGTGAAGAAAATTCATCCCATTGGGTTGTTATGAGAAGTAAATGCTGGCACTTCACTGGCAATGTTAGTTTTCCCTGTTCTATTAATCTCTCCCTGAATTTCTAAATTTCACTGGAAAATGACAGTCATCGGAAAGCCTCCTTCCTGAACTTTTTTCTGGGGGCCACAGTGCTTTGCTCTGAGGTGCCCAAGAAGAGGCACAGGAAATTGAGGTGGTGGCGAAGTGGAGCCACAGAGAGTAAACGTGCTCACATGGAGCTGGGAGGGATTTTGCATTTGGCAGACACTCAAGTTCAGTACACCCACCCCAGCACCATGAGGTCCGGCCTCATGCTCTGGGTTCCCACCTGCCGTCTACACTCACCCTGGGGCCTGGAGGCTAGGAAGGACACTGCTCGGGGCATTCTCCCAAAGGAGATTCTAATGCCTGGACAAGGGCAGGGTTTGAGAAGGTGGCTAAGTGCACACTACCTGGCTCGGACTGGGGAAGAAAGGATACTTCGTCAGGCAGCCCAGGGTTAGGAGGTCCTGGGGAGGCCTGGAGTGCGGTGGACCAGTGCCCTGGACCGGGAACGGGGAGACCAGAGGCCAGCTCTGGTCCTGCTTGACCAGATGGACCAATCCAGCAAGTTACTTATCTAGAACTCGGTTTTGCATGCTGTTCTCTCCCAGGCTCCCGTACCCTGAGCCTCTGCGTCCTGAACTGTCAAACCCTATTAGGGGTAGTTTAAAAGTCAGAAGGCTCAGGCAGAGGACCCAGCTCATCAGGGTTGTCCTGGCTGTATGGAGGGCGTAATCAGACACCCTCAAAGTCCCTGGAGCCCCACCCCACCTACCCCCACTTCCCCTCTGGCTTCCCCTCGCTTTGCACTCACCGAGTCTGGATCTGGGATGTGTGCTTCTGGCTGGGGCACAGGCGCCTCCACTGCAGGGGCCTGAGTCCCTCTGGGGGACGCTGCCATCATGCAGGGCTGCTGCTCCTGTGACTGTGGCCCTTGGGCGTTATCATGGGCGTTATCATCTGCGGAGAGGGTGGCTCCTAGGCAGAGTGGGCATGGCACAGGGAGGGGCGGGCCGGCCCCGGGACACAGGAGAAAACGGGAAGCTGTGAAAGTTTCCTTTCCCCAAAGGGGAAAACATCTACAGCTCAAAATCAATGGGGAAAAGGCTCGCAAGTCCCTGGGGGCTGTTTTCCCTGGGCTGGGTCTGCAACAGCGTGAGAACCAGAGACGGTTCACACTGAATCCTCCTGCTAAGTCAGCAAATAAGTGAATTTGAAGAGCAAAGCAATAGAGTTGACTTGCTTAGATTAAGATCATGGCTGAATAGGCTTACAAACTGCTACATTTGATACCTGATGTCTGCAATGTCCATTTTCCAGCCTCATAATGGAACGTGGGCCCCTAAGTTCTGGAGGGTGAATTGATAGCAGGCTGGTATGTGCAATTTCCCAGAAAGATGCTAAAAAGGAAGGGGTCACGTCATATACAAAAATTAAGTGAAAAGGCCTCACTGACCTAAGTATAAAGGCTAAAACTAGAAACTCTTGGATGGAAACAGAAGCAAACCTTCACAAGTTACACAACTGTTTCATAGATAGGACACCTCACAAAGTGGACTCTATCTAAATAAACTTTGTGCTGCAAGCCATTCAGCAAGTAAGTGAAAGGAGAACCCACAGAAGAGAATATTTGCAAATCATAAGGGCTTGTATTGAAATATACTATAAAGAGCTCTTACAACTCAATAATAACAAGTAACCCAATCTAGAAACGGGCAAGGATTTCAATAGCTATTTCTCCAAAGACAGACATGAAAAGATGCTTATGTCATTGGGGAAATATAAAACTTCAAGCTACCACTTCACGTGGATGGCCATACTTAAAAAGATAGACAGTAACAAGTGTTGGGAGGATGTGGAGAAGTCACACACACTGCTGGTGGGCGTGTAAAGTAGGGCAGGCACTTTGGAAAACATGGAATCTGCACGTGACCCAGCAATCCCACTAGGTACACACACTAGAGAAATGGAAACATGGTCACATGAAACTTGAGCAGGAATGTTCACAGCAGTATTGTTTATCCAGCCTGACCAGGCGGTGACGCAGCGGATAGAGCGTCGGACTGGAATGCGGAAGACCCGGGTTCGAGACCCCGAGGTCGCCAGCTTGAGCGCGGGGCCCATCTGGCTTGAGCAAAAGCTTGCCAGCTTGGACCCAAGGTTGCTGGCTCCAGCAAGGGGTTGCTCGGTCTGATGAAGGTCCGCGGTCAAGGCACATGTGAGAAAGCAATCAAAACTAAGGTGTCACAATGATAACGAAAAACTAATGATTGATGCTTCTCACCTCTCTCCGTTCCTGTCTCTCTGTCCTGTCTACTATCCCCTCTCTTCTCTCTGACTCTCTTTCTGTCCCTGTTAAAAAAAAAAAAAAAAAATATATATATATATATATTGTTTATCCAGCCAAAAAAGTTTAGATAGCCCAAAGGTCCATTAGCTGATGCATAAGTAAATGTGGTAGCTATTTCCACACTATGAACTATTATAACAATAAAAAGAACATGGATAAAGCTTGAAAACATTAACTGAAAAGATGCTAGTCATAGAAGACCACATGCTGTATGATTCCCGTGAAATGTCCAGAAAAGAAATCTAGAAATAGGTAGATTTGTGGTTGCCTAGAACTGAAGGTGGAAAATGACTGCAAATAAGTATGAGGTTTCTTTTAGAAGGGATGAAATGTTCTTAAGTTAGACCAGGAGTAGTCAACCTTTTTATACCTACCACCCACTTTTGTATCTCTGTTAGTAGTAAAATTTTCTAACCGCCCACCGGTTCCACAGTAATGGTGGTTTATAAAGTAGGGAAGTAACTTTACTTTATAAAATTTATAGAGCAGAGTTACAACAAATTAAAGAACATAATAATAATTACTTACCGCTTGACCTGTGGTGGCGCAGTGGATAAAGCGTCGACCTGGGAACACTGAGGTCGACAGTTCAAAACCCTGTACTGGTCTGGTCAAGGCACATATGGGAGTTGATGCTTCTAGCTCCTCCCTCCTTTCTCTCTCTCTCTCTCTCTCTCTCTCTCTCTCACTTTGTGTCTCCTCTCTAAAATGAATAAATAAAAATTTTAAAAAAGTTAAAAAAAATAATAATAATTACTTACCAAGTACTTTATGTCAGATTTTCGCTAATTTTGGCAGAATAAATCTATAAAACAACTTACTATAGTTAAATCTATCTTTTTATTTATACTTTTGTTGCTCTGCTACCACTCACCATGAAGGCTGGAACGCCCACTAGTGGGTGGTTGAGACCAGGTTGACTACGGCTGAGTTAGACTAAGGTGATGGTGGCACAATCCTGTGAATATACTAAAAACTATTGAATTGTATACTTTAAATGGGTGTAATGTGACTTACATACCAATAGAGCTGTTTTTTGATGAAAATGCAAATGAAATTTTGAGACTTCAAATTATATTCTGAGACTGGCAGATTAATAATAATAGGAGTCTATGATCCTAAAGTATACACTACTTAGTCTAAAGCAAGCCATTCATTTCATTTCCCTCAATTCCATACCCTCAATACTTTTTTAAAATTGAGGTATACATGGCAATTAACATTAGTTTCAGGTGTAAAACATGATTCAGTATGTATATATATTGTAAAATATGCCTCAATTCTTTACTCTATAAAATGGGTACCTCTTGTTTCATTGATTGTACCCCTATCAGCAAGGGAAGGGTAAGTAGATAATGCATGTGATTTAATTCCTTGAAAATTAAACATAAATTTAAGCTGAAGTTTCTTTAGATAATCTACTTTTTATATTCTGTTTTAGATTTTACTTATTCATTTTAGAGAGGGGAAAAAAGGGAGAGAGGGGGAAAGAAAGAGAGAGAAGGAAGTATCAACTCCCATATGTGCTTTGGTCAGGCAAGCCCAGGGTTTTGAACCAGTGACCTGAGTGTTCCAGGTTGATGCTTTATTTGTACTTTGCTGCATATACTTCCATAACCACAGGTGAGGCTGGATCAATTTACCTTCAATTACATTATTTATATGCATTTTTAGAAGGTCTAGAAACAGCCTGACCTGTGGTGGTGCAGTGGATAAAGCGTCGACCTGGGAACACTGAGGTCGCCAGTTCAAGACCCTGCACTTGTCTGGTCAGGGCACATATGGGAGTTAATGCTTCCAGCTCCTTCCCCCTTTCTCTCTATCTCTCTCTCTCACCCTGTGTCTCCTCTCTAAAATGGATAAAATAAAAAAAATAAAAATAAAAAAATAAAAGAAAAGAAGGTCTAGAAACAATTCATTCCCAGTATTTGTACTTTGCTGCATATACTTCCATAACCACAGGTGAGGCTGGATCAATCTACCTTCAATTACATCATTTATATGCATTTTTAGAAGGTCTAGAAACAATTCATTCCCAGTATTTGTACTTCGCTGCATATACTTCCATAACTTTAATTTTGAAGTGAGTAAAAAGGAAAAATACCTTCATCGTTTTTCTTTTGTTCAAAAATATAATGAACAGAAAAGGTATGCCCTGGCTGGTTGGTTCAGTGGTAGAGCATCGGCCTGGCATGTGGAGGTCCCAAATTCGATTCCCAGTCAGGGGACACAGGAGAAGCGCCCATCTGCTTCTCCACCCTCCCCCCTCCTTTATCTCTTTCTTCCCCTCCAGCAGCCAAGGCTCCATTGGAGCAAAGCTGGCCTGGGCGCTGAGGTCGGCTCCATGGCCTCCCCCTCAGGCACTAGAATGGCTCAGATTGCATTGGGGCAATGCCCCAGATGGGCAAAGCATCGCCCCCTGGTGGGCATGCCGGGTGGATACTGGTCGGGCACATGTGGGAATCTGTCTGCGTCCTGCTTAACATTTTGAAAAAATACAAAAAAAAAAAAAAAGAAAAGAAAAGGTATTTGTTCCTACCAGCTATTCTTTTACTTAAAGCAATGGCATGTTGCCTGGGTCAGTTAGGTCATTGGGTTCAGAGCATCATCCTGAAATGACAAGATTGTGAGTTCAATCCTGGTCAGGGAACACATGGGAAACAAGCAATGAATGCACAACTGAGTGGAACAACAAATGAATGCTCCCTTCCCTCTACCCCCATTCTCTTTTCCTCTCTGTCTCTCTAAAAATTAATCAACAAATTAAAAAAAAAAAAAAGGCCCTGACCAGGCAGCTTGGTTGGTTGTCACTTCTCCCAGAGCACATAAATTGCTGGTTCTATGCCCAGTCAGGGCACATACAGGAGCAGCTCGATGTTCCTGTCTCTCTCTCCCTGCCTCTCTCAAAAAGTAATGGCCTGGCCTGACCAGGTGATGGCGCAGTGGATAGAGCATCGGACTGGGATGCGGAGGACCCAGGTTCGAGACCCTGAGCTTGCCAGCTTGAGCGCGGGCCCATCTGGCTTGAGCAAAAGCTTGTCAGCTTGGACCCAAGGTCGCTGGCTCCAGCAAGGGGTTGCTCGGTCTGCTGAAGGCCCGCAGTCAAGGCAGATGTGAAAATGCAATCAATGAACTAAGGTGTTGCAACAGCAACGAAAAACTAATGATTGATGCTTCTCATCTCTCTCTGTTCCTGTCTATCTGTCCCTATCTATCCGTCTCTCTGACTCTCTCTCTATCCCTGTAAAAAAAAAAAAAAAAAGTAATGGCCTGTTCCTAATGCAATTTTTAGTTAAAGACAGATACATTAGATTTTAATAAACAGCAAGATAACAATCATCCAAAAGCCTGCTTTTTAATTAAAACAAAACTAAAGATTGATACACTTAAATCTGTATGAAAGGATGTACACCAAAATGTTATCAGTGTTTATCTTTGAATGAATACCGTGACTTAAAGATCATTTAAGCAAATCTGCATTTTATAATTTTCTACAATGTCTTATTAATTATTGGTGCAAAAATACATTTAAACCAAACAACAAAGACTCAACTATTAGTCTACTGAATAAACCAGTTATTTGATGACTTATGGTAACGAACAATTTTTTAATTAAATGGCTTGTACTTAGGGAAAGAACAAAGACGCAAACCCTACCAAGGAGTCTTCATGCTTGTTCAACTCAGAATATAAAGGATGATTTAAAAACTAAACAAAATCATTTAGTATTAAAAACATCACATTTTTTTTCACATTTTTAAGTATTAAGTGAAAAAAACATTGGTTAAAGAACCTGGCAAACAGAAAGCACCTAATAAATATTTGTGGATTCTCAAACTGAATGAGTTTGCCAAATAAAAATGACAAATGCACCTATGTGTAACTATTTTATAACAAACAAGTATAAATTATTTCATAGATCATTTTAATGAATAGTATTTCATCCTTAAGACATTAGTTCTTTAACCATTAGCAAAAGATTGTTTTCAAAGTACTTTAAGGCACTAAAGATGTATACAGACCATATTTTCAACACAATGAAATGTAATAAAAAGTATTCTGAATGAGAGAAGTATATAAAATAAAATAGACCACTTTTATGACCTGGAATACATAGTAATTTAACCAATAAATTAGAATCTGCAAAATTAGAAATGTACTTTTTTTTTTTTTACAGGGACAGAGAGAGAGTCAGAGACTAGGATAGATAGGGACAGACAGGAACGAAGAGAGGTGAGATTTGTTGCCGTCGCGACACCTCAGTTGTTCATTGATTGCTTTCTCACATGTGCCTTGACCGTGGGCCTTCAGCAGACTGAGCAACCCCTTGCTGGAGCCAGCGACCTTGGGTCCAAGCTGGCGAGCTTTTGCTCAAGCCAGATGGGCCCACACTCAAGCTGGCAACCTCAGGGGTCTCGAACCCGGGTCTTCCGCATCCCAGTCCGACGCTCGATCCACTGCACCACCGCCCGATCAGGCAGAAATGTACTTCTATATGTCAGCCCTAACAATGATTTTTTCAAGAAACTGACCCCAGTTTTGGAACTACTTAGGACAAACCATATTTCACACCTAAGATGCTTATTTTCCAGTTTGCCTTTCCTTGATAATTCAGTTTATGTTTTCTAAGTTCTACACTGTTAATAAACAATTTTACATTTGAAACTTTCAGGTAAAAAACTTTATTAGATAATTCTCATTTTAGAAAACCTCTGAGTATATTATTCACATTAGTGACAATTTTACAGTTATAAAAATGAAGGTTATTGCTGGTGACAGGTCTTTCTCTATAGAAACTTATCAGTGGGGTGTATTGTACATGGACACACAAGAAAACCTCCAATGTCTTCTGGTTAAATAATTATAAACTGGAAAATCCACAAAGGAGACTTTTTTATAGGTACAAGACAATTATTCCCACTGAAAGGCCCCTTTATAGGAATATATGGAGAATCACATAATGACTATAATTATGCAAATAAAACTTATAAACTGTTTCATGATAGGCCTATGTGAAACATTTTCTTACATGCTCTTGAAAATATAATACTCATCTTATGTTATTTTATAATTGAAAGAGAGGTTCATTGATTTTACTGTTCCCTCAATGTTTTACAGAATGCCATTATTTTTGTTTCACTAGAGAGGGCTCTACCACAGCTACAAACATTGCTGACAATTTTTCTATTGTATATCTGTTCATTTCTGAGTAAATAACAAAAAGAAAAGGTTTTCCTTCATCCTCCCTCTCTTCCTAATGAAAAGACAGGCCTTGCCTGACCAGGTGGTGGTGCAGTGGATAGAGCGTCGGACTGGGATGCAGAAGACCCAGGTTCGAGACCCCGAGCTCACCAGCTTGAGCGTGGGCCCATCTGGCTTGAGCAAAAGTTTGCCAGCTTGGATCCAAGGTCGCTGGCTCCAGCAAGGGGTTGCTCGGTCTGCTGAAGGCCCACGGTCAAGGTACATGTGAGAAAGCAGTCAATGAACAACTAAGGTGTTGTAATGGCAACGAAAAACTAATAATTGATGCTTCTCACCTCTCTCCGTTCCTGTCTGTCTGTCCCTATCTATCCCTCTCTCTCTGACTTTCCCTCTGTCCCTGTGTAAAAAAAAAAAAAAAAAAGAAAAAAAAGACAGGCCTCTATATGCAGAAGGCTGGGAGCTAGGAAAGAAAGCATTCTCGCCCTGGCTCATTAGCTCAGTTAGAGCATCGTCCCCTAACGCCAAGGTTGCGGGTTTGACCCTGGGCCACAGCACATAGGGCAAGCAACCAATGGATGTGCAACTAAGTGGAACAACAAATAAATGCTTTTCCCTCTCTCTCCCTCCGCTCTCTAAAAATCAATCAATTAAAAAAAAAGCATTCTTTGAATGGACTTCAAATAAGATATATTTTATAAAACAGGCCATCTCGTTATGTATGTACTTACCTTTTGTAATTTCTGAGCCTTTAATGAAAACCTTATTAAATTATTCCAGCTTTGTCTCAGCTATGCTTCCGGAAGAGCAAGTATAGGTTTATGCCATGATTATTAGTTCACGGTTAAAGGGGAAAAGTCTAAGAACAAACTGTGAGGAACAAAGATAAAACTTAGAGGACTAGGAACCCACTTTACTGGAGGGTCTTCCACTGTCCATGGTGAGACATGCAGGGTTAATTTTCTTAGGTTGGAAGCCTTCGCGCAGGAGGATTTCCTCAAGATATATTCTTACACTACACACCTAAGAATCAAATGAGATGAAAAAATGCAGTGATCTGGGACTTGTTCCAGATACGATGAATGAGAATGTGCATGGAAAGTGGCAGGAAAAGGCATTCTGAAAAGCTTCCCAATTGAGTCTTACACTAAGACTTGAGAGTCACAGCAAATCATTGTTTTAGAAGAATGGCTCTTTCAGGGGGCTCTGCAAGGTCAAAGCTATTTTCATAATCCTACTAAAACATTATTTGCTCTGTTTATTTTCTCATGAACATACAGTGACATTTACTAGAGGCTACATGATGTGTGATATCACAACAGATTGAATATAGAAGCAGATATAAAATTCCACCTGTTTTCTTTAAATCAGACAGGAAAGGCATTTGCAAAAAATAGAATCCAATGCCACTTTTCTACTAAAACTTTGTTTTGGAAAATGCACATTTTTCATAAAAATATTTAATTAATTAGTTTATTATATCTAAATGAATATTTTATAGCTTTTAATCTTTAATATAATGTACATATAACTCACATGAACATAAGGTCTTAGACCAAGAAGTTTGAGGATTGCTCTTTCCAGCATGTATCCAGTGCCCTGTGAACATTACTTCTTTTTATTTATTTATTTATTTATTTTTAAAGAATAGGATTTTATTTATTTATATTTTTTATTCATTTTAGAGAGGAGAGAGAAAAGGGAGGAGAAGCAGGAAGCATCAACTCCCATATGTGCCTTGACCGGGTTTCGAACCGGCGACCTCAGTGTTCTAGGTCGAGGCTTGATCCACTGCGCCACCACAGGCCAGGCCTTATTTATTTTTATTAAGTGAGGCAGGGAAGCAATGAGATAGAATCCTGCATGCACCCTGACTGGGATCTACTGGTCCACCTGGCAACCCATGTTTAGGCCTGATGCTCTGTTGCTTGGCAATGGAGCTGTGTTAGTGCCTGAGGCAAGGCCATGAAGCCATCCTCAGTGCCTGGGGCCAACTTGCTTGAACCAGTCGAGCCACGGCTGTAGTAGAGGAAGAGAGAGGAAGAGAGAGAAAGAGAGAGAGAAGAGAGTAGAGGAGGGGTGGAGAAGCAGATGGTGTTTTTCCTGTGTGCCCTGACTGGGAATTGAACCCAGACTTCCACATGCTGGGCTGACGTTCTACCGCTGAGCCAACTGGCCAGGGCCGAACATTGCTTCTGACACAGCTACTTAGTTCCTTGGCACATTCAGTATATTTTTCATTTTAAATATGATTCAATAGATCATTTGCAAAGTTGCTCCATAAACTTAATTTTGGGCATAGGTATGTAATCTGTGAAATATTGAAGTCTAACCAGTTTTAAAATCTAAGAAATAAAGCATGTTTTCCTTGGTAATGTCAGAATGTAATCATTCTTTAATGTATATATAGGTGTCCCTAATGTATGGAATAGAAAACCATACATTACATGATGCATTTAAAAATATTAATGAGCAATGTGACAACATAGCTTTAGAGTCTAAGTAAGTAGTCTCAAATGAATGGCTTACTCCAAATGTTAGCCAAGAACCAGTACCTAATTTTTGAAAGAAAATAAAATAGGAAATGAACCGGGGTTCCTGAAGAGAAAATTAAAAAAAAAAAATCACACTTCCTGCAAATGTTCAAATGTGAGTAGGCAGGTTAATATTGACATTATACTAAGCTACATAATTTTATTCTTATATGAAAATACATCTTAGATACTATTGCCAAATTAATATTTGAGTGTATTTCCCATTAGTGAATGCAAACTGAGAACACTTTGAGGTTCAGGTATAACAGTTGTGGTGAAAGTATTTCCTCCCAGCCTTTTGATTGTATCTCAGGTATAAAATAATTACATTGATACTTTTATCCTGTCATGTATAATTTTTACTGTATTGCTATTTAAAAATGCTGAAACAGCTAACATTTAAATCAATCACTGCTGTTTGAGAATGAGGTTTAAATTAATGATACTGTGAACATATCTGTTAATTTATACCAGATTAAGATACCAAATGATAGTTATTTAATATATCTTACATTGAATAATTGATATTTGAAAATATATTTTTCTGAGTAGCCTTTGGGAGACAGTGCAGTGAATAGTTTCCAGTCATTGTTTACTCTCCTAACTTGTACTTACTTAAAAAGCTTCTCATCCGGAGGGAGTTAAATAGAACTTGAACCAAAAGTCCAGCAAACCTGACTTCACATGTTTCAGTTTGCATGTCCATTTATAATCATCACTTCTCTGCAAATTTCCCACTCAGTGCTTCAGTAATCAATGCTATGAGAGTTCTCCAAAAGGTTCACTGGTTTTTTGGAGTCTCTGAATGATTACAGCATTCTGTAAATCTGCTTCTTCCAATGTGAGTGTTTCATCCAACAATCTAAGGAAAGGAAGGGCTGTTGCCAGGGAAAACGGAGGACTGCTTTGAGATCCTTGGTATTTTTCAATGAAATCCTTGATGTGGCTTATCCTGTAAAATAGCACAAACTGTTAATATACTTTTATGAAAATTTGAATTAGCTAATTTAAAGTAGTAAATTGTGAAGTTATCTGTGTTTATAGGACACTCAAATTATAATGACAGAACTGGTCATTTGGGCTATCTTTTAAAGTTTGACCCTTCGTGATAGTAAAAAATTACTATTATCTTAGGTGTGACAAGGGTATTATGGTTACTTTTTTAAAATTTCTTTTTAGCCTGACCTGCGGTGGCGCAGTGGGTAAAAGCATCAACCTGGAACACTGAGGTCACCGGTTCAAAACCCTGGGCTTCCCTGGTCAAGGCACATATGGGAGTTGATGCTTACTGCTCCCCCCTCCCTTCTCTCTCTGTCTCTCTCTCTATCTTCTCTCTCTAAAATGAATAAATAAAATGTAAAAAAAAAAAAAAGAAAAAAACCCCCAGCTCATTTAAAAAAAAAAATTTCTTTTTAAATATTTCTTTTTAAAAGAAAAGGCCCATGGTACCATTGGTATATAATAGGGCACAACTTTATTTTATTTTTTTACAGGGACAGAGAGAGAGTGAGAGAGAGGGATAGACAGGTACAGACAGACAGGAAAGGAGGGAGATGAGAAGCATCAATCATCAGTTTTTTTGGGGGGACACCTTAGTTGTTCATTGATTGCTTTCTCACATGTGCCTTCAGTAGACCGAGTAACCCCTTGCTTGAGCCAGCGACCTTGGGTCCAAGCTGGCAAGTTTTTGCTCAAACCAGATGAGCCTGCGCTCAAGCTGGCGACCTCGGGGTCTCGAACCTGGATTCTTCTGCATCCCAGTCCAATGCTCTATCCACTGCGCCACCGCCTGGTGGGCTCTTTTTAAATACTTTACTTATTGATTTTAAAGAGGGAAGTGGGGACAAGCAGTTTCAACTCATAGCTATTTCACTTCAGTTGTTCACTGATTGCTTGTCGTAGGTGTCTTGACTGGGAAAGCCCAGGGCCTCGAACTGATAACCTCTGTGCTCCAGATCAACACTCTATCCACCGCGCCACCACAGGTCAGGCCTACTATGGTTAACTTTTTTTTTTGTTTGTTTAAATAATTTTTTACATGTTTATTTTATTGACTTTAGAGAGAGAGAAAGGGAGAGGGCAGTAGAGAGACAGGAACATTTGTTCCTGTATGTGCCCTGACTGGGGATCAAACCAGCAACCTCTGTGCTTCGGGATGATGCTCTAATCAACCGAGCTACCCAGCCAGGGCTATGGTTAACTTTTTAAAGAGTACAGTTGTCCCTCGCCATATTGCGGTTCACTTTTCAAGGTCTCACTGTATTGCAGATTTTTTTTTTAATTTATTATATTTTTATTTTATTCATTTTAGAGAGGAGACACAGAGTGAGAGAGAGAGAGAGAGAGAGAGAGAGAGAGAGAGAGAGAAAGGGGGGAGGAGCTGGAAGCATCAACTCCCATATATGCCTTGACCGAATCAGTACAGGGTTTTGAACTCTGTAAAACCTCAGTGTTCCCAGGTTGACGCTTTATCCACTGCGCCACCACAGGTCAGGCTTTTTTTTTTTTAATTTTAAATATTTATTTTATTTTATTCATTTTAGAGAGGAGACATAGAATGAGAGAGAGAGAGAGAGAGAGAGAGAGAGAGAGAAAGGGGGGAGGAGCTGGAAGCATCAACTCCCATACGTGCCTTGACCAGACCAGTGCAGGGTTTTGAACTGGCGACCTTAGTGTTCCCAGGTTGATGCTTTATCCACTGCGCCACCACAGGTCAGGCTGTATTGCAGATTTTTAAATTGTATATATTTAATTTTGTATCATGGATTTTTTGCTATATCACGGGATTTTGCGGTAGATAGGTGTTTTTACACATTTATTATTTTAATTATTTTTGCAGTAAAATATGCATTTTCCAGCCTAAAAAATTGAAAAGTTTAAGAGTGTGGGGAGGGTTTATAAAGCCTTAAAATATATATAAGTAATAAAATAAATATAAGGTCGCTACTTTGCGGATTTTCACCTATTGTAGGGGGTTCTGGAACATAGGCCCCACAATAGACGAGGAACCACTGTACTTATTTTTTAAAGATATCTACTGAAATATTTACATATGAAACTATCTGAAGTCTGGAATTTACTCAAAAATAGTTCAGTGAAAACTAAGGGATAGATCATTATCTTCTCTTTGCTTTTGTATAGATCTCAAAGTTTCTATAATCAAAAGTTTACATATCTACATATCTAGCTCTGAACGGATCGGAAATGGTCCAACCAGGAATCCTACACAGACAGACACAGATTTCTCTTAAATACCAAGTCATGCCGTGCTTCAACTCCAGTCAGGAAAATTCTTACTCAACGCAGACAGAATCTAAGAGTAAAACTACCTCTAGATCAGTGGTTCTTAACCTGGGTTCTATCGAACCCTAGGGGTTCGATGAGTCGGTCTCAGGGGTTCGGAGAAGCCTCTGCCGCGGAGACCAGAATAAAGTAATACCATAATTTGTTGTGAGTTCATGCACTTTGTTCGTTTTGTTCTTTGAGCATGGTGATGTTCATGCATGGCTCATTTTGTGCACCAGTAAAAAAACATACACCTATGTCTTGAATTTGGAAAAAAAAATCATATTTATCACTAAAGAAGGGTTTGGTGAATGCGCATAAGAAACTGGTGGGTTCGGTACCTGAAAAAAGGTTAAGAACCACTGCTCTATATAAAATAATCAGCCTGACCAAGCGGTTGCGCAGTGGATAGAGCGTTGGACTGGGATGCGGAAGACCCAGGTTCGAGACCCCGAGCTCGCCAGCTTGAGAGCAGGCCCATCTGGCTTGAGCAAAAGCTCGCCAGCTTGGACCCAAGGTCGCTGGCTCCAGCAAGGGGTTGCTCGGCCTGCTGAAGGCCCGCGGTCAAGGCACATGTGAGAAAGCAATCAATGAACAACTAAGGTGTTGCGATGGCAATGAAAAACTAATAATTTATGCTTCTCACCTCTCTCTGCTCCTGTCTGTCTGTCCCTATCTATCCCTCTCTCTGACTCTCTGTCCCTGTAAAAAAAAAACAAATGAATCATTGCACTCTTGAAGATAGCTCAGAGTTCTGTTCTGTCCACTGAAGGAAGTGTGTATTTAGAGAGGAATAGCGCGTACACAGTTCACCAAAGCTAAGATGACATTGACTTTAAGAGACAGCATTTTACGTATTATTTTAAAAATCCAGGATTACAGAAAATATTTTCTGAACACTTATGATTTTTATTTTAGCTTATTAAAAGAGAATTTTTAACTTAATTTTATACAAACATTTATCAAATCACTCATGTGCTTCCATAACAGAAGTAGAAGAAAATGGTTGTCATTTCATTTGAACATTATTTAGACCTGGATCCTTTGAATCACTTTTGATTCAGTAGTTCATATACATGTTTTTCCACATAATACCCACCCTCTGAAACATCAGGTGTGTTATGATATGGAACTTCTTTTAAAAAGTGATCTACTACTACTAAAAAAAAAAAAAGTGATCTACTACTTACTGTCTCTGGGATGTTTTTTGTTAATCTGACAGTTGTTCTGCATGCTTTGAGGCAGACATTAAAGCAAAGACAATTGTGACATGATTGCCATATGGCCAACAATAGGTGCATCTCCATTTCAGAGATGCTAAAATGTGAAAAAATGTGCAATTCAAAATTAAATACAGCCTATCAAGAAAGATAAAATTCTCTCATTCAATCAATTCACTAAAATTCACGAACTGTCACTATATTAACCTGTGCAGTTACCAAAAATGTCTAGGACGTGGCCCTGTGTGTTTATTTGGGTACCAAAAATTGAACAACTGGCCTGACCAGGCGGTAGCGCAGTGGATGGAGCATCGGACTGGGATGCGGAGGACCCGGGTTCAAGACCCCGAGCTCGCCAGCTTGAGCACGGGCCCATCTGGCTTGAGCAAAAGCTCGCCAGCTTGGACCCAGGGTCACTGACTCCAGCAAGTGGTGGCTGAGTCTGCTGAGCGCCTGCGGTCAAGGCACGTGTGAGAAAGCAATCAATGAACAACTATGGTGTCACAACGGCAACAAAAAACTAATGATTGATGCTCCTCACCTCTTTCCGTTCCTGTCTGTCCCTATCTATCCCTCTCTCTGACTCTCTCTGTCCCTGTAAAATAAATAAATAAATAAAACATTAAAAAAAAAAAAATTGAACAACTGGCCTGACCAGGCAGTGGCGCAGTGGATAGAGCGTCGGACTGGGATGCGGAAGACCCAGGATCGAGACCCTGAGGTCGCCAGCTTGAGTGCGGGCCCATCTGGCTTGAGCAAAAAGCTCGCCAGCTTGGACCCAGGGTCGCTGGCTCCAGCAAGGGATTGATTGCTCGGTCTGCTGAGGGCCCGCGGTCAAGGCACATGTGAGAAAGCAATCAATGAACAACTATTGTGTTGCAACGGCAACGAAAAACTAATGATTGATGCTTCTCACCTCTCTCTGTTCCTGTCTGTCTGTCCCTATCTATCCCTCTCTCTGACTCTCTGTCTCTGAAAAAAAAAAAACAAAAAAAATTGAACAACTGGGCCCTGGCTGGTTGGCTCAGCAGTAGAGCGTTGGCCCAGCTTGTGGAAGTCTCAGGTTTGATTCCCAGTCAGGGCACACAAGAGAAAGAACTATCTGCTCCCCGCATCTACTTTCCACTCCTGCAGCCATGGTTCAAATGACCAAGTTGGCCCCTGGTGCTGAGGATGGCTCCAAGGCCCGCCTCAGGCGCTAAAATAGAGCAGTGGACCCAGATGGGTAGAACATCAGCCCCAGACTTGGGTTGCCGGGTGGATCCCTGTTGGGACGCATGCAGGAGTCTGTCTCTCTGCTTCCCTGCCTCTCATTTTATTAAAAAACAACAAAAAAAATTGAACTAAAGGCTAAAGCTTGTGGCAAACAACATAAATATAAAACAGTAAAGATTAAAGGAACTGTATAGTAAAAACTACAAATGTATACTGTGATCTCTACAATCACATTAAGATAAAAAAGAAATGCAAATTTTAAAAGCTGTAAGAAGATTAAAATAATACTTGTTAAGCTCAAAAGGAAGCAAGAAAGAAGGAATAAAGAATAAAAAGACATGGGGTAAGTAAAGAAAAAACAAAGAGCAAGATGATAGCCTTGAACCCAACTAGTTCAGGCTACTCTATGGACTAAACAGTGTACAGTTGGCCAATCAGGGTTTTTTATTTAAAAACGTTTTAGGAAGATTTTGTTTATTGATTTAACAGAAAGGAGAGGAAGCAAGAAGTATCAACTCATAGTTGCTTCACTTTATTTGTTCATTGATTAATTGCTTTTTCTTTTTTTTTTTTGTATTTTTTCTGAAGTGAGAAGCAGGAAGGCAGAGAAAGACAGACTCCCACATGCGCCCAACCAGGATCCACCCGGCATGCCCACCTGGGTCGATGCTCTGCCCATCTGGGTTGCTGCTCTGTTGCAACCAGAGCCATTTCTAGTGCCTGAGGTGGAGGTCATGAAGCCATCCTCAGCACCCAGGCCATCTTTGCTCCAATGGAGCCTTGGCTGCTGGAGGGGAAGAGAGAGAGAGAGGAAGGAGAAGAGAGGGGGAAGGGTAGAGAAGCAGATGGGCGCTTCTCCTGTGTGCCTTGGCTGGGAATTGAACCCAGGACATCCACACAACTGGTCAACTGAGCCAACTGGCCAGAACCAATTAATTGCTTTCTGTATGTGCCTTGACCCGGCAAGCCCAGGGTTTTTTTTTTATTCATTTTAGAGAGGAGACAGAGAGAGAGAGAGAGAAAGGGGGGAGGAGCTAGAAGCATCAACTCCCATATGTGCCTTGACCAGACCAGTGCAGGGTTTTGAACTGGTGACCTCAGTGTTCCCAGGTCGACGCTTTATCCACTGTGCCACCACAGGTCAGGCAAGCCCAGGGTTTTGAACCGGTGATCTCAGCATTCCAGGATGAACACTATCCACTGTGCCACCACAGGTCAGGCCAATCAAGGTTTTTTAAATGCTTTAGTCATTTGGGGAAAATAATCTAGGTGAGTACTTGTTACTTAAAATATCAGAAGTATTTTTCTAGACAAAGAAGTTGTGGTTAAAATATTTTATTTCCCTATGAAGAAACAAATTTGGACAGGAATAACAAATCCTCCCTTCCATTTTCCACATTTTAGTGTACCCTCCTTTCATTTGAAAAGAATTTGGACCACAGAACATTTCAGGGAACTATTTTAAACATATGCTTCGTCTATTATTATGATAATCAGTTCGGATTCTAGCTGTCTGGGATAGTTTTCACATTTAGAAATAATATAAGTGAGCCTGACCAGGTGGTGGTGCAGTGGATAGAGTGTCAAACTGGGACATGGAGGACCCAGGTTCGAGACCCCAAGGTTGCCGGCTTGATTGTGGGCTCACCAGCTTGAGTGCAGGGTCGCTGCCTTGAGAGTAGGATTGCAGACATGACCCCATGGCCACTGTCTTGAGCCCAAAGGTTGCTGGCTTGAAGCCCAAGGTCATTGGCTTGAGCAAGGGGTTACTTTCTCTGCTGTAGCCCCCTGGTCAAGGCACATGTAAGAAAGCAATCAATGAACAACTAAGGAGCTGTAAGAAAGCACTGATTATTCTCATCTCTCTCCCTTCCTGTCTGTCTGTCCCTATCCATCCCTCTCTCTGACTCTTGTCAAAAAAAAGAAAAGAATATACCATTATTTCCCCCTGTATAAGACACTCCCATGTATAAGACGCACCTTAATTTTGGGGCCTAAAATTTGAAAAAGAAAATGTATTACATAAAGTTATTGAACTCAAGTTTTATTCATCATAAAATTCATACAACTCCTTATCACTGTCAAAACTCCCATCCCTTAGCTTGTCCTCATCTGTGTCTAATGATGAATCACCATCTTCATATATTGCCTCATACTCAGTTCCGTCAATGGCATTTGAAATGCCACAACCACTGTATAAGATGCACCCAGCTTTTAGACCCCAAAGTTTTCAAAAAAGGGTACATCTTATACATGGACAAATACGGTAAGTGAAATGCTGTGAAGAGAGCCAAACAGAAAGCACTCAGTAGACTGTAGCTAAAAACAAAACAAAAACAACAAACAAAACAGGAAGCAAAAAAGACTGTTAGCATAGCCTTAATATACAAACCATATTCAAATAACTATTTACAAGAAACACCTTTAGATAGATACCAATAAATATGATAAATATGTAGGTAAGTTAAAATTAAAAGGAAGGAGAAAGATATACCAAGTAAGCACTAATCTTAAGGAAGCTGCTGTGGCTACACTAACAATAGGCAAAGTAAATTTCAATGTAAAATCATGAGGGACAAAAAGCAACATTTCTTAGTGCTAAAGAAGTCAATTAATAAAAACAAAAACACACACAATTTTATCTCTGTACAAACCTAATTATATAGTTTTAATATATATAAGGTAAATGTTGACAGAAAGAAAAAATAGACAAATCTACAATCACAGCTGGGGATTTTAGCACAACTCTCTATGTAACTGATAAAATAAGTGTTAAGAAAAATCAATAATTAGTTGATAATACAGTAACAATAATGACAATGTAGAGCTGGCAAAAGAAGAGATAGATACACCAATCAAACAGAATGAAGAGTCCAGAACAGATCATCTGATTTACAAAAAGATGCCACAGTAATTGGGTCAAGAAAGGATAGTCTTTCCCACACACAGTGTAATAAACAACACTTAGCTGTGTGACCTGGGATCTTAATACAGTAATACATGTAATGCTTGCTTAGTGCGACCTGCCCTCTTGTGCCCGTGCCCTTGCTATGAGAATGGCACAGGCAGGTAGTTTGTGCTACCTGCTAATTGATACCTCCATACAAATGTCACAGAGGAGCAGTCAAGTGCAGTGTACTGGAACCAGAGAGGGTGGGGAGAGTGTTGGAGCACTGGGAGGAGGGCGGCACAGTGTCAGAGCCCAAGAGTGGGGGAAGAGGTCATTGGCACAGGGCTGATGTGTCAAGAGACCCAGCAGGAAGGGAAGGAAGCTACCTGAGAACTCAACAGGGAGAGTTAAAGCCTAAGCAGGGCAAAGAGGTTTCCATGTGGGGGAGGAGGCAGCAGTAGGAAAAGGAGATGGGTTACATACAGGAGAAATTACTAATTAAATGTATAAAGGATAATTTGAGCCAGGCTTCTCACTGTGGGAGAAGTTACAAATATGGGGAGGGGAAAACTAGAATAAACCCTGTGGTAGTGGTAGATTGAAGTTGGAGGTATGTATGTGAAATCATGGATTTTGATGGACAAAGATGGATACAGATGTAAATGTATGTGCACGTGTGTGTATATATGTGCATATACATTCAGGTGTGGGTACACCTATAGCTCAGTTCACTCAGAGGGCCTGGGAGCGACGGCATCAAAATAAGCAGTAAGTATCCCACATACCCAGAAACTGGCTGTCTCAACACCTCCGTGCATGAAACAGGACCAGGGTTTCTTAGGAAAAGTATAGAACAAACCTGAAAATTTATTTTGTGCCAGAAAAACAAAGAAATGCTCAAAGAATGACCATGTAAAAAGTTTAAAGGAGGTCCCACTGACTATATCTGGGACAATCTTAAGACTTTGTTGGTAAAAGATTATATATAACCCATTGCATAAAATAGGAAACCATGAGTAGATACAGATGTAAATAAATAAATGAATAAATTTGATATATTAGGAAAAACATGATAAATTATGCAACTTCAAACTCTTCCCCATAAATATGTACTACTTACAAAGAGAAAGAAAAACTTAACAGTGAAAGAGTTTGGCAGATACCATTTTAATGAAGTGAACAAATTTAACATCACAATGGGGCAAAATGTGAATGATGCTATCTGATAGAATGCCAAGAAACATAGAAAGTATCATTTCTGTGATATTCCTGCCAAAATTAGTGATCTAAATATAATTTCGAGAAATCATCAAATTAAAACAAAATTAGCCTGTAATTTAAAAAACTGTAGAGGTTAAGCCTGGCCGGTGGTGGCGCAGTGGATAAAGCGTCGACCTGGGAACACTGAGGTCGCTGGTTCAAGACCCAGGACTTGTCTGGTCAAGGCGCATATGGGAGTTGATACTTCCTGCTCCTCCCCCTCTCTCACTCTCTCTCTCCTCTCTAAAATGAATAAATAGTAAATAAATAAATTTAAAAAAAAACTGTAGAGGTGATGAAAAACAATGAAACACTGAGGAACTATATTTCAAATTTAGACATGACAACTAATGCAATGTATGATTCTGAATGGGCTTGGGTATAAAGATGACACCTGATTAAATGGCAAACATTGAATGGGGCGATTATTAGATGGCAGAAGTGTATCAATGTTAAATTCCCATCTAAAGATAGCTGGATTGTAGTTATGTGGAATAATGTTCTTGTTCATAGGAAATAAAGTATTTTGGGTGATAGGTCATCAGATTGGCAACTTATTCTTAAATAGTTAGAAAAGTTCTTTATACTGTTCTTGAAACTTTTCTATATGGTTATGGTTGTTTTAATATTTAAACCAGTTATTTAAAAATGAACAAAACAACTCTTTTTTAGGGATATCTATGGACATGGTAAAACTGAATAAAAGTAAAAAATAACAAAAATTTAAAACAAAGTTCATCTCTTGCACAGAAGAAAAGAGATATGATCAGGGAAATGCACATAGGTATATTTGTGTATGTTTTGAGCTAAGTGGTACATGTGTTTATTTTGTTACTATTTTAACTATGTATATATACTTTTGATTTTCTGTATAATATTTCCCTCTCAAAAATTTTAAGTGCTTTTAAATAAAGAAGAAAACCAATATACAATATGTTCTTACCTTTAATTAAAATAAAAAATAATTTAAGACTTAAAAGACTGGAAACATCATTTAAATCGATAATTATCTCTGGGTGATGGATTTAAATGGACTTTAATTTCTTTCAATACTTTAAAGTGTTTTCATTCTTTTTTTTTTGTGACAGAGACAGAGTCAGAGAGAGAGGGACAGATAGGGACAGACAGACAGGAAGGGAGAGAGATGAGAAACATCAATTCTTTGTTGCGGCTCCTTAGTTGTCCATTGATTGTTTTCTCATATGTGCCTTGACTGGGGGGCTACAGCAGACCAAGCGACCCCTTGCTTGAGCCAGCGACCTTGGACTCAAGCTGGTGAGCCTTGCTCAAACCAGATGAGCCTGTGCTCAAGCTGGCAACCTTGGGGTCTCGAAACTGGGTCCTCCGCATCCCAGGCCGACGCTCTATCCACTGCACCATCACCTGGTCAGGCTTTTCTTGTATTTTTCTGAAATGAGAAGCAGGGAGGCAGAGAGACAGACTCCTGCATGCTCCCACTAGGATCTACCTGGCATACCCACCAGGGGGCAATACTTTGCCCATCTGGGCCATTGCTCTGTTGTAACCGGAGCCATTCTTAGAACCTGAGGTGGAGGGCATGGAGCCATCCTCAGCGCCAGACCAACTTTGCTCTAATGGAGCCTTGGCTGCTGGAGGGGAAGAGAGAGATAAAGAGGGGGAAGGGTGGAGAAGCAGATGGGCACCTCTCTTGTGTGCCTCGGCAGGGAATCGAACCTGGGACTTCCACACGCCAGGTTGATGCTCTACTACTGAGCCAACTGTCCAGGACTATTTTCATTTTTTTTCTACAATTAACAAAGATATGCATATAATGCTAATGATAGATTATTTTTTTAGCAAGAGACAAAAAGGGACGGATGGACAGCCAGAAAGGGAGAGAGATGAGAAGCATCAACTTGTTGTTGCGACTCTTTAGTTGCTCAAGCCAGCAACCTTGGGCTCCAGCAAGCAACCCTGTACTAAAGCTGGTGATTCTGCACTCAAGCCAGTGACCTTGGTGTGTTCAACCTGGGACCTCAGCATACCAGGTCGATGCTCTATCCACTGTATCATCACCAGTCAGGTGATTCTTGGTTAGTTCTTAAAACAACTATTGACTGAACTTAATAGAAGAAATAAAAATTAGAATCAGGAAAAAAATTAGAAAAATAATTAAATAAAAGACTCACCTATGAGACATGTTAAATTTTTGAACAATCCTTTTCCCACTCGCTAACCAAATCTGTATGTTAGTGATGGGTTCCAGGTAGTTTAGTGTGACAGTAGATAAATTATTTTTCTTCTCAACTTCAAAATTTTTTGCTTTAGAAATAATTTTTGGTGTGGCACTACAAAAATCCAGACAACCAAGTTAGATGCATGTTTTCTTTATTAAGCAGAACTTTATTAGTAAACAACTACTATAAAAATTTTACATTAAGTATAGCTTTTAGGAAGATTTTAGTAAGTCACTGCTGTTTCCTCAATAATAATATAAAGACTTTAGTTATGTACATTATATGTGATTATTGATATATAATGATACTATGCATATACAAATAATTTGTAAACTTATAGAGTGCCACATAAACATATTGTTAGTAGTATATTTGAATTATACAGACTTTTACCTTTACCTACTGCAGGTTAAATTTTCTAAAAGAAGTAAAAGGGAAAAAAGTATTTTTTGATCATTCTGAAAATCACATCCAGATATTTTTAAATGTGTGAATCAATCACATCCAGATATTTTTATATGTGTGACTTATTGATCTTGATAACTAATAAATGGGAATTCATAAAAATAAAAGTGATTCCACATCTAACCTCTTTGCATATTGTCATAAAGCATAATTAGATATAAAAGACTGTAAAATTTGAAAATAATTCAAGGTTTTGATACTGATACTAACTTTTATCAGGGATTTTTTCACTTTTATTACCTCAAAATTTAGATTTTTTTTTTCAAATTTATTTATTGATTTTATATATAGAGAAACATGTCCTCAATAAGCCAGGCCCTTTTGGTTTGATGAAATCAAACAAGTATCCAAGATATTTTTATTGTAGTGTCAGCATATGTTAATTTACAGTAGGGTAAATATGACTTAGAGGAGTCTTCATAAAAGCTAATGTGAAAAATTTCATTTCCAGTCAGAGAAACGCTAAGCTCTGTATCTGTGGTCTACCTGGTAAAGTAGCGATGGGCTGAGTAACAGTCAAACTTCTGCTAAGGGAAAGCATAGGTTATGAGCCTACTCACCTTCCCAGTCTGTGGCCCTGTCCTGAGAAGGGCTGGAACGCAGGCTTTGTTGACACACACACTTCATGTTTCTTATCTTCAACTTTAATATTCACCTCCTCCTTATCAAACGTTCCTTGTAACTCTAAAGGTAATTCCCTTAGAAGGGAAAGAAACAAAGTCATAAAGCTCCCAGTGCTTTTTCTTTCTCTGAAAAACATGCTCTATATGCTAAAAGAATTGAAAAATATATAGAAATGAGACAAATAAGCTTTGCAATAAAAAAACTGAATGCACTTGAAATAAGTTAAATAGTATGAATACCAAAAAAACCAAGAGGAACAATATAGAGTAATTTTTAAGACTACAGATTCATGAACAGCTTGAGTTATTCAGCAAGTTATGGACTACCTAGAATAGTACTAAAGTCATGAGATATTTGATGACTATATGCTGCTAAATTTAAACAACTTGATCATTTTTATAGGTGTCTGAATAGGGCTTAAAATGTACTAGAAAAATCAAGCTCTCATTTTAATTTTTCAATGAAAAGATTTATTCTGGAAATGACAAAGTATGAAATGTGTGAATTAAAAATATTTTTTCACATTTGATCTTCCTAACAGGATGATTAAAGTTAACACAGGATTTGAACTCAGTCTAGGGCTTTGTCTAGTACACCACAAATATGTCTTCCATTTTACTCAGAAAGCCTGCCCTGTGGTAGTGCAGTGGGTAAAGCATCGACCATTGTACTCAGACACACTGAACTCCCAAGAACACACCCTGGAACACAGCAGGTATGGACAGTTATCTGTTGAATCTTATGACCTTTTATTATTATTTTTTCTTATGATCTTTTCTTTTTTTTAAATTTATTTTATTTAGTTATTCATTTTCACAGAGAGAGGAGAGAGAGAAAGGAAGAGAGTGAAAAAGGGGTGAAGAGCAGGAAGCATCAACTTCCATATGTGTCCCGACCAGGCAAACCCAGGGCTTCGAACCGGCGACTTCAGCATTCGGTGGTCGAGGCTTTTATCCACTGTGCCACCACAGGCCAGACTTTCTTATGATCTTTTAAAGGCACTTGAAAGTTTATAATGTTATGGCATATACTCGATATAAGCAATGAAGTTACATGGGAAAATTTTTTAACATATTACAAATTTTAACAAAATTAAAAAATTATTGACTTTTTGTGATACCTTTTAGAAATTTTTTTCTGATAACTGATACAAATTTATTTAGTATATACTTATGATTTGTGTACTTTTCTATATATTGTAATACTTCAAATATTTGTCTTAAGATTTTATTTACTAATTTTACAGGGACAAGAAATGAAAAGTTCAATTTATAGTTGCTTCACTTTAGTTTTTCACTGATTGCTGTCTTATGTTCCTTGATTAGGCAAGCTCAGGGTTTTGAACCAGTGACCTCAGCATTCCGGGTTGATGCTCTATCCACTATGCCCTCACAGACTAGGCTGTCATACTTCCAATTTTTAAATTTATGAGTAATACATGCTTGTTCTAACAAAGTAAGGCTTAAAAAATGTAAACACATATCAACTTGAAAGTGATAGTCCTTATTATAGCACTTTTTCTTTAATGAAAAAGTAGAACGTTGTGTCTCCTAGATTTTCTCTAAACATCTGGTAAAACTCTGCATAATTATTTTGCCACAGATGATATCAATTTACACACACTATCCTTATTCTGCAAACTTTTTTTAAGCAAAATACCACAGAAATCATCTCGTCTTAGCATACCAATATATGTCATTCACTTTTACCAAATGCACACCATTATTGTTATAAAGCAGATCAAATGATATAAACATATTTTCCCCCACATTTTCCTACTGATTTATAAGAATTGTGTATATACTCCATTTATATGACACATGTGAAACAAGCATACTCAGCTTGGCATTTTTTGTTAGACTGTATATAGTGTCTTTTGATATATGTGCTTTTAATATTTATACAATCAAATTTATCCATCTTTCTTATACTGCTACTGGAATTCATGTCAACAATAGCTATATACAACATGGATGAATATGCAAAAGAAGTAAGCTGAATAGACACAAAAAATAAACAAATTCCATTTACATCAAGTTCATAAACAGATAAAATGAAATCAGTTTTTAGGGATCCATGCTACATGAGTTAGAACTATAAATACAGCAAAAAATAAATTATTATTAAAGTCAGGATAGCATAACTTCTGTGAGATTTCTACTGACAACATGCAATCTTAATCTTATCATGAAGGCAAAAGTCAGGAAATCTGAAATGTGAGATATTCTAGATAATTTAGTTCTATAATCTCTTCAAGTGTTAAGGTCATTAAAAAAAAATCAAAGAGAGTCTGACCTGTGGTGGCGCAGTGGATAAAGTGTTGACCTGGGAACACTGAGGTCGCCAGTACAAAACCCTGCACTGGTCTGGTCAAGGCACATATGGGAGCTGATGCTTCCAGCTCCTCCCCTCTTTCTCTCTCTCTCTCACTGTCTCCTCTCTAAAATGAATAAAATAAAAATAAATTTTAAAAAAAATCAAAAAGAACTGAACTGTTCCATTGTGAAGGAGACTAAAGTGACATGATATCTAAATAAAAACATGTGATTCTGAATTGGATGTTTTCGCTATAAAGGATAATATTAAGACAAACAGTGAAACTTAAATAGAGCCTGAGGATTAAATTACAATAATATATCAATACAAAGTTGCATGGTGGTTATGTAGGAAAATGTCCTTGCTTACAGAAATAATCACTTTAGCAACTTACTCTCAAATGGTTTTACAGAAAAGTTCTTTGTACTATGCAGCTTTTGTGTAACTTTGAAAAAGATTAAAAATTAATATTATATATTATAAAGCAATTTGAAATCTGTATATATATTACACATGTATATATAAAGATGTATATGTATACATTAAAAACTGGTCACTACCTGCCTGACCTGTGGTGGCGCAGTGGATAAAGCGACGACCTGGGAACACTGAGGTCGCCAGTTCAAAACCCTGCACTGGTCTGGTCAAGGCACATATGGGAGTCAATGCTTCCAGATCCTCCTCCCTTTCTCTCTTTCTCTCTCTCTCTCTCACTCTGTGTCTCCTCTCTAAAATGAATAAAATAAAATAAATAAATAAAAAATTGGTCACTACCAATCCTGCTGTAATAAAAACTAACAAAAACAGTGCTTTGCACCATAAATTGATGTTATACCTAAAATAATATCCGCTATGGACAAAGTGCCATGGAACAGAAATTTAACACTGTCTATCCTTTTTGGAGTGATATCAATATGAGCATCAATAGCTGAAAAAATGTTCATGCTTTTATTTTCTTTTTAGCAATCTATCCTGAAAGAGTAATCAGAGACACATATCAAAATTTAAACAATTAGAAGTAAATCTTCAAGCCCTTGAATTAAGCGATAGTTTCTTAGATTGATACCAGAAGCAAAAGTAACAAAAACAGATAAATCAGCCTGACCAGGCGCTGGCACAGTGGATAGAGCGTCGGACTGGGATGCGGAAGACCCAGGTTCTAGACCCCAGCTCACCAGCTTGAGTGCGGGCCCAGATGGCTTGAGCAAAAGCTTGTCAGCTTGGACCCAAGGTCGCTGGCTCTAGCATGGGGTGGCTCGATCTGCTGAAGGCCCGCGGTCAAGGCACATGTGAGAAAGCAATCAATGAACAACAAAGGTGTTGCGACGGCAACGAAAAACTAATGATTGATGCTTCTCACCTCTCTCTGTTCCTGTCTGTCTGTCCCTATCTATCCCTCTCTCTGACTCTCTCTGTCCCTGTAAAAAAACAAACAAACAAACAAAAAACAAATAAATCAGACCTCATCAAATTAAAAAACTTTTGTGCTTCAGATGACATCATCAAGAAAATGAAATGACAGGCCTTGGACAGATAGCTCCATTGGTTAGAGCATCGTCCCAAAGCACAAAGGTGGCCGGTGTGAACCCTGGTCAGGGCACCATTCCTTTCGTTAAAACCAATTAAGAAAAAATATATATATGTATATATGTATATATAAATATAAAAGCCTGGCCTGTGGTGGCACAGTGGATAAAGTGTCAACCTGGAATGCTGAGGTCTCTGGTTCAAAACACTGGACTTGCCTGGTCAAGGCACGCATAGGAGTCGATGCTTCCTGCTCCTCTCTCTCACTCTCTCTCTCCTCCTCCTTCCCCTCTCTAAAATGAATAAAATAGCCTGACCTGTGTTGGCACAGTGGATAAAGCGTCGACCTGGGAACACTGAGGTCGCCAGTTCAAAACCCTGCACTGGTCTGGTCAAGGCACATATGGGAGTTGATACTTCTAGCTCCTCCCCCCTTTCTCTCTCTCTCTCTCACTCTGTGTCTCCTCTCTAAAATGAATAAATAAAAAGAAATAAAAAAAATTAAAATGAATAAAATAAAAATAGTTTTAAAAAAATGATAAGCCTGACCTGTGGTGGTGCAGTGGATAAAGCGTCGACCTGGAAACACTGAGGTCGCCAGTTCAAATCCCTGCACTGGTCTGGTCAAGGCACATATGGGAGTTGATGCTTCCAGCTCCTCCCCCCTTTCTCTATTTCTCTCTCTCTCTCTCTCACACACACACACACTCTGTGTCTCCTCTCTAAAATGAATAAAATAAAAAGAAATTTAAAAAAATGATAAGACAACACAAATAATGAGATAAAGTCTTTTAAAATCATGTAACTGATAAAGGACTTATATCCAGAATATATAAAGACCTTGCACAACTCAATAAAATGGCAAATAACCAAATTTTTAAAATAGTCTAAGAAATGGAAAAAGAATTTGAATAAGTTTTTTTTGAAAGAATATATACAGCCTGACCAGGCAGTGGCACAGTGGATAGAGCGTCGGACTGGGATGCGGAGAACAAAGGTTCGAGACCTCGAGGTCACCAGCTTGAGCGTGGGCTCATCTGGCTTGAGCAATAAGCTCACCAGCTTAGACCCAAGGTCGTTGGCTTGAGCAAGGGGTTCCTCGGTCTGCTGAAGGTCCACAGTCAAGGCACATATATAAGAAAGCAATCAATGAACAAATAAGGTGTCGCAACAAAAACTGATGATTGATGCTTCTCATCTCTCTCTGTTCCTGTCTGTCTGTTCCTAGCTATCCCTCTCTCTGACTCTTTCTGTCCCTGTAAAAAACACAAACAAACAAAAAAAACAACAACAAAAAAGAAAACAAAACAAAAAGAATATATACACAGACTAATAAATACATGAAAAGATGCTGAATATCATTAGTCATTAAGGAAATGCAAATCAAAACAGTAAGATATGACTTCATACCTATTAGGATGGTTATAACAATATGTTTTTAAAAAACTAACAAGTATTGTGCCTGGCCTGTGGTGGCGCAGTGGATAAAGCATCAACCTGGGAACACTGAGGTCGCCAGTTCAAAACCCTGCACTGGTCTGGTCAAGTCACATATGGGAGTTGATGCTTCCAGCTCCTCCCCCCTTTCTCTTTCTCTCTCTCTCTCACTCTGTGTCTCCTCTCTAAAAATGAATAAAATAAATTGACATTCTTAAAAAAAAAAACTAACAAGTATTGACGATATGAAAAAATTGGAATTCTCATACACTGTTGGTGTGAATGTAAAATGGTACAATCACTTTGAAATACAGTTTGGCAGTTCTTCAGAAAGTTAAACACAGAGTTAACAATTCTGCTCCTAGACCTAAGAGAATTGAAAACGTGTTCACACAAAAACTTGTAGACGAATATTCACAGTAGGATTATTCTTAATAGCCAATCACTTCTCAGCCTTTTGGTTAAGATCAAGTGTAGTATTCTTTTTTTTTTTTAATTTCTTTTTATTTATTTATTTTAGAGAGGAGAAACAGACTGAGAGAGAGAGAGAGAGAGAGAGAGAGAGAGAGAGAGAGAGAGAAAGAAAGGGAGGAGGAGCTAGAAGCATCAATTCCCATATGTGCCTTGACCAGACCAGTGCAGGGTTTTGAACTGGCAACCTCAGTGTTCCCAGGACGACGCTTTATCCACTGCGCCACCACAGGTCAGTCCAAGTGTAGTATTCTTTATAGCCAAAATGTGGAAATGACCCAAATGTTTATCTACTGATAAATATATAACTAAATGTGATACCTGTGCAATGGAGATCACAATTTAAAGACTATAAAGAGAATTAGTTTAAGTTGAATTTTGATTGATTAGAATTCAAATTCCTATACTTTTTTTCAAAATTAAAGCTATGGGTCTCAGAAAACCCAGCGTATGAAAATCTGAATTTGGCCTGACCTGTGGTGGTGCAGTGGATAAAGCGTTGACCTGGGAATACTGAGGTCGCCAGTTCAAAACCCTGCGCTGTTCTGGTCAAGGCACATATGGGAGTTGATGCTTTCAGCTCCTCCCCCCTTTCTCTCTTTCTCTCTCTCTCTCTCTCACTCTGTGTCTCCTCTCTAAAATGAATAAATAAATAAATTTTAAAAAAAACAAAACAGAAAAAACCAAAAAAAACCCTGCGCTGGTCTGGTCAAGGCACATATGGGAGTTGATGCTTCCAGCTCCTCCTCCCTTTCTCTCTCTCTCTCTCTCTCTCTCTCTCTCTCTCTCTCCCCTCTCTAAAATGAATTAAAAAAATTAAAAAAAAAATAAAAAAGAAAATCTGAATTTATAAAAGTATCTGTGAATGTCTATAGATGTATAAAACAACATTAAAAAGGATCGTTCCAGCCCTGACTGGTTGGCTTAGTGGTAGAGCGTAGGCCCTGCATGTGAAAGTCCCAGGTTCGAATCCCGACCAGTGCACACAGAAGAAGCGCCCATCTGCTTCTCCACCCTTCCCCTTCTCCTTTCTCTCTATCTCTATCTTCGCCTCCTGCAGCCAAGGCTCCATTGGAGCAAAGTTGGCCCAGGTGCTGGGGATGGCTCCATGGCTTACATCTCAGGCACTAGAATGGCTCTGGTTGCAGCGGAGCAACACCCAAGATGGGCAGAGCATCGCCCCCTAGTGGGCATGCCAGGTGGATCCTGGTTGGGCGCATGCAGGAGTCTGTCTGCCTCCCTGCTTCTCACTTCAGAAAAATACAAAAAAAAAAAAAAAAAAAAAAAAAGGATCACTCCAAATTAAAGACGCCTTAAATACCCTTCAATTTACAGATTACTTACCCTTTTTTGATGGAATTCAGAAACTGCTGACTTGCACCATTTGAATAACTTCTGAAATCATCATTGACTGTGAATCCATTTTTCCATAGTTTTATACTTACATCTACCTGCAGAGCAGAAAGAAACAAAATGTACACTTGAAACCTATATAATTTTATTAATCAATATTCACCCCAATACATTCAATTAGAAAAAGAAACAAAATGAATCATGTTAATAAAAAGTTATAATACTGCCTGACCAGGCGGTGGCGCAGTGGATAGAGCGTCGGACTGGAATGCGGAAGACCCAGGTTCGAGACCCTGAGCTCGCCAGCTTGAGCGCGGACCCATCTGGCTTGAGCAAAAGCTCACCAGCTTGGACCTAAGGTTACTGGCTCCAGCAAGGGGTGGCTCTGTCTGCTGAAGGCCTGCAGTCAAGGCACATGTGAGAAAGCAACAATGAACAACTATGGTGTCGCAACGGCAACGAAAAACTAATGATTGATGCTTCTCATCTCTCTCCGTTCCTGTCTGTCTGTCCCTATCTATCTGTCTCTCTGATTCTCTCTCTGTCCCTATAAAAAAAAAAAAAAAAAGTTATGATACTGCCTGACCAGGCGGGGGCGCAGTGGATAGAGCATCGGACTGGGATGCGGAAGGACCCAGGTTTGAGACCCCGAGGTTGCCAGCTTGAGCGCGGGCCCATCTGGTTCAAGCAAAAGCTCACCAGCTTGGACCCAAGGTCGCTGGCTCCAGCAAGGGGTTGCTCAGTCTGCTGAAGGCCCGCAGTCAAGGCACATATGAGAAAGCAATGAACAACTTAGATGTCACAATGGCAACAAAAAACTGATGATTGATGCTTCTCATCTCTCTCGTTCCTGTCTTTCTATCCCTCTCTCTGAAAAAAAAAAAAGTATGATACTTCTGTATTCTGTAGACATGCTTTATCTGTACTTCATATTTTGTCACACAATATTAATAAAATGTGTTCTGAAGGGTTGGGATTTAATATAATTTATAATTTTTACTGCTTCATCAAAAACATTCTCAGTTGAAACTAGGGTTTATTTCCCCCACAAGTTCCAGCAAAGAATACAGGAATTACTAGTAGTCAGTTTGGTGCCACTGTCTGATTCCTTCTAAGGGGCCAGCAGCTTTGGGACCCCCCCCTGCTTCTGCAGCATGGGTGCAGTAAGCGTAGTAACAAGGCAATAACATCTGACTATTATTATGAAAACAGTTTGGACCTCATGGATTCTCTAAAAGGTCCGTATTTTGAGAAATACTGAAGAGAAAAAAGTGATGGGCACTTACCTGTTTCTTCTGTTCAGTGGGAGACAAGCATTTGGCACCAATCTTCTGAGCTTCCTCAAAAAGGCTGTCAACAAAATATTCATAGGTTGTTTGTTGATTATCACTCAGAGGTTGACTGTCAGGTCCTGATTCACAAACCCTACATACACAAAGAAGAAAAGTAAGCATTATTGACTACTAGCTCTCTAAAAATTTACATAAATTATCCTAGTTAAGGGATCCTGAACTGAGATGCTACTTCCTTTCTTTTTCTTCTGGTATTTTTTTTAAGTGAGAAGTGGAGAGGCAAAGAGACAGATTCCTGCATGCGCCCCGACTGGGATCCACCCAGCAAACCCACCAGGGGGCGATGCTCTGCCAGTCTGGGGCCATTGCTCCGTTGCAACTGGAGCTATTTAGCACCTGTGGTGAGGCCATGTTGCCATCCTCAATGCTTGCTCCAGTGGAGCCTTGGCTGCGGGAGGGGAAAAGAGAGACAGAAAAGAGAGGGGGAAGGGTGGAGAAGCAGATGGGCGCTTCTCCTGTGTGCCGTGACCAGGAATTGAACCTGGGACACTCACGTGCCGGGCTGACACTCTACTACTGAACCAACTGGCCAGGGCCACTTCTAAGCCCATAATTTAGACTCTCCTCTTAGTTAAGATATGTGGCATTAGGAAGTCATTAACCATTTTGATCCTGAGCAGCATGTTCTCAACTTCAGTCTGTTGACATTTGAGGAGGTATAATTCTTTGCTGTGCAAGTTGTCCTATGTATTGAAAGATGTTTAGCAGCATCCATGACCTCAAACCATTGGATGTCAGTAGTATGCATTCTCTTCTTCCCCCAAACTATTATAACAATCAAAAACATCTCTGCTGTGGGGATGAGGGGAAATTTCACCAGGTTAAAAACCACTGGTCCAGAGTAAAAAAATGTATTCTTTGTAAAGGGCTCAACATGGCTTTAAAAGGGGTTATATTGTACTTTTTTTTTTTTTTTTTTAATAATTTCTTTTTATTTTATTCATTTTAGAGAGGAGACACAGAGTGAGAGAGAGAGAGAGAGAAAGAGAGAAAGGGGGGAGGAGCTGGAAGCATCAACTCCCATATGTGCCTTGACCAGACCAGTGCAGGGTTTTGAACTGGCGACCTCAGTGTTCCCAGGTCGACGCTTTATCCACTGCGCCACCACAGGTCAGGCTGTACTTTTTGATAATAGAAAGCACTCCTGAAACTAAGGGTGATAATCCAGAAGGAAGTCATAATCATAGTTTTGCTACTTGGCACATGTCACAATGAGATGTCTCACTGAACATTTTTATTTCTAGTGGTTTAATACTCTACTGTTTTTCCTTTTTTTAGTGAGGTGACATACAATATTATATAATTTCATGTGTACAAAATATTTTGATATTTGTACATACTGCAAAAAGAACACAATAAGTCTCGGTGAGAACTCTTGGAAGCTTGTGCCTGATTTCCCTGGACTTCACCCCATGTGCTATTTCCCTTTGCTGATTTCGCTTTGTGTCCTTCCACGGTCCTAAATCACAGCCATTAGTAGGAGTCTGTGCTGTGAATCCTCTCAGCAAATCAACAAAGCTGGTGGTGGTCTTAGGACACAACTTCACAACTATATAACTAGTATCAAATATACTGCATACAAAAATTAGGGGATATTTCAAAGTGAATATGAAGCGATAAGATATCCTCTAATTAAAAAAAAAAGATATCCTCTAATTTTTGTGAGCAGTATATATATAAAACAAGAAACAACAGTGAAAAAAATAACAAATGTTTCTTTGGTACAGAAGCATTTACAAAGTATTTGTAAGTGTGAAATAAATATTTGTCTGTTTCTACCAAAAAAGAGCATGATCAGAGGTGGCGCAGTGGATAAAGCCTCAACTTCCAATGCTGAGGTTGCCAGTTAGAAACCCTGAAGTTGCTGGCTCTGAGGATGAGCTTATCAGCATGGAGTGGCTGGCTTAAAAGGGGTAGGGGGTGGGGGTTGTCCACATGATCCCAGAGCTTGCCAACTGGAGGCCTAAGGTCGCTGGCATGAAAAAACCAAGGTTGCTGGCTTTAGCAAAGGGAGGCTGACGCGGCCCAGGCAAGGCACTTTTGAGAAGCTCAATGTACAACTAAAGTGAAAGCAACTACAGGTTGATGCTTCTCACCCTCTTTCTCCCTTCCTGTCTTTCTTGCTCACTTTTTCTCTCAAAACTAAAAAAAATTAAAAAAAAAAACTAAAAAAATAAATAAGTAATAAAAAAGAGCATAATACAAAATATATTTCACCTCAGATAAGTGAAAATAAAACCTATATTAGTAAGAAACATAGATTTTGCATAAACCATTTATTGAGTGCCTTCTACAGGCTAATACTATGCTAAGTGCTTTATACTGGATATCTAATTCTTCCCCAAATCTTTCAGGTACCTAGGTATAGCCCCTGGTTATAGATGCGATATCGAAGCTCAAATAATCTACCTAAATTCCTAAAAAGCCAGAGAGATAGTATAAGACAAAGATGGGATTCAAACCTAGGTTTATCTGACCCCAAAGCCATAATATTTCCATTGTGACTCCAATATAGAAGGCTAGCGAAAAAAACAGTTCTTGAATTTCTCACTTATATGACAGAAATAGCCTGACCAGGCTGTGGCGCAGCGGATAGAGTGTTGAACTGGGATGCAGAGGACCCAGGTTCAAGACCCCGAGGTCACCAGCTTGAGCATGGGCTCATCTGGTTTGAGCAAAAACCTCACCAGCTTGGACCCAAGGGCGCTGGCTCCAGCAAGGGTTTACTCAGTCTGCTGGAGGCCCATGGTCAAGGCACATGTGAGAAAGCAATCAATGAACAACTAAAATGTCACAACAGCAACAAAAAACTAATGATTGATGCTTCTCATCTCTCTCCGTTCCTGTCTGTCTGTCCCTGTCTATCCCTCTCTCTGACTCTCTCACTGTCTCTGAAATAAATAAATAAATAATAAAATAATGACAGAAATAATATGCAAACAGAAAAATAAAACATTTTTTACTAAAGAAGAATGTCTTTATTTCACTTAAATTCTTAAAAATACTTTTGGCAATTGTCACGTCAACTGTCCTAACAAATATTTTTTATCAATAACAAGATTTAGCCTGACCAGGCGGTGGTGCAGTGGATAGAGCGTCGGACTGGGATGCGGAAGACCCAGGTTCGAGACCCCAAGCTTGCCAGCTTGAGCGCGGGGCCCATCTGGCTTAAGTAAAAGCTCGTCAGCTTGGACCCAAGGTCACTGGCTCCAGCAAGGGGTTGCTCGGTCTACTGAAGGCCCGCGATCAAGGCACATGTGAGAAAGCAATCAATGAATAACTAAGGTGTTGCTACGGCAATGAAAAACTAATGATTGATGCTTCTTACCTCTCTCTCTGTTCCTGTTTGTCCCTATCTATCCCTCTCTCTCTCTGTCCCTGAAAAAAAAACAAAAACAAAACAAGATTTAGTGACTTCACTAAAATCCACTCAATGCAATGGTAAAAAAAATTACTTTAAAATATATTACTATTAGGCATTTAACTGAGATAATCATAATGAACACTTACTATACCAGTTAGTGAAATGCAGCAAAAATAGAAAAAGACACGTAAAAGGCATTAATAACAAAGGAACTTCGTAGACTGAGTTAACTTACCATTCTTTTATACTTTCAACATTATCAACTTCTTTCATTCTCTTCTGCTTTACTATAAAGGTAAAAAAATATATAAAGTTGCAAATTTAGTATTTTAAAGTAACAGTAAAGGGTTTTTTTTTTTTTGGTTTTTTTTTTGAATAAAGGCTTTATTATGTACCGCGCATCCCACCCGACGATGTCCTCCAGTCCTGGGGTTCAGGGGCCGGACAAGTCACCAACAGTAAAGGGTCTTAATAACAAGTGACCAAACCCCAAGCTGTCACTAGAATACACAGTAAAATTACTGTATTTTAAACTAAAATAATTCCTGTGTGGTGTTGCCACCAACTTGATAGTCAATTCAGTTAATTTGCTTTGTGTAAAATACTTATATGGTTCCAAAGTTAACCTAAAAAACTAGATATATTCAGAGGAATCAGCTCCCATCCTTGATACTTTTACCCTGTCCTCTCTCTCCCAGCTTATGGATAACCATACTTAAAATTTTTTTTTCTGCCTGACCAGCTGGTGCCACAGTGGATAGAGCGTCGGACTGGAATGCGGAGGACCCAGGTTCGAGACCCCGAGGTCGCCAACTTGAGCGCAGGCTCATCTGGCTTGAGCAGAAAGCTCACCAGCTTGCACCGAAGGTCACTGGCTCGAGCAAGGGGTTACTTGGCCCGTGGTCAAGGCACATATGAGAAAGCAGTCAATGAACAACTAAGGTATCCCAAAGAAAAACTGATGATCGATGCTTCTCATCTCTCTCCGTTCCTGTTTGTCCCTATCTATCCCTCTCCCTGACTCTCTCTCTGTCCCTGTAAAATATATATATATATTTTTCTAATGTAAGCAAATATTCATGTCCACCTCTTTCAGAGATAGAGTAGTAAGTAGCACACAAATGCGCTATGTGAAGACAAGCAGAGACAATAGTTATGAACAGTCTACCTATAGCAAAATTAAAATTGAGTTGTTAAAATTCAAGTTAGGGCCCTGGCCAGGTAGCTCAGTTAGTTAGAGCATCATCCAGATATGCTAAGGTGTGAGTTCTATCCCCAGTCAGGGCACATACAAGAATCAACCAATGAGGCACTGGCTGGGTAGCTCAATTAGAGAGAGTGTCATCTGACATGCTGAGGTTGCGGGTTCGATCCTAGTCAGAGCACATGCAAGAATCAACCAATGATGGCATGAATGAGTTGAACAATGAAATCAATGTTTCTCTCTGTCTCTCTCTCCCTTCCTCTCTAAAAATCAATACATAAAAATTTTAAAAAAAAGAATCAACCAATGAATGTATGAATAAATGGAACAACAAATCGATGTTTCTGTCTCTTTCCCTTCTTCTCTCTCTAAATAAACAAATCAATAAATAAAATTTAAAATTCGCATGACCTGTGGTGGCGCAGTAGATAAAGCGTTGACCTGGGAACACTGAGGTCGCCATTTCAAAACCCTGCACTGGTCTGGTCAGGGCACATATGGGAGTTGATGCTTCCAGCTCCTCCCCTCTTTCTCTCTTTCTCTCTCTCTCTGTGTCTCCTTTCTAAAATGAATAAATTTTTTAAAAAAATTAAAAAAAAAAACCTACTTAAAAAAAAAAAATTAAAAATTCAAGTTAGGAGCCCTGGCTGGTGGTGCATGTATAGAGGGTTGTTTCAGAGCACCAAGGCCACCAGTTTGATCCTGGGGTTGCTGATCCTCAGGGCACTGGCACAATCCTGGGGTTGCTGGCTTGGCCCCAAGGTTGCTAATTCAATATATTCTGGTTTCTCTTCAGATCGCATAAAACTTTCACCTTTTACCAACGTTGTTAATTCAAGCCCTGCTCACGGTATGTATGAGAAACAAATAATGGATGCACAACTAAGTGCAGCAATGAGTTGATGCTTCTCTCTCTCTCCCTTCCTCTCTTTCTCTTCCCCTTCCCCTTCTTCCTTTCCTCAAATCAATAGAAAAAAATTCAAGTTAGGAAAAATCAGGTCTGTTCTTTATCTAATCTGGAATGTCTGATTATTTAACTAAGGAAAATACAACCAGACTGATTATGGAGAAAAAGAAAAAAAGAAATCAAGCCTGACCACTTGGTGGTGCAGTGGATAGTGAGTTGACCTGGGATAATGAGGACCCAGGTTTGAAACCCCTAGGTCACCAGCTTGACCACAGGCTCACCAGGTTGAGAGCAGGGTATCTGGCTTGAGAGTGGGATCACAGACATGACCCGGCATCACAGACATGACCCCATGGTTGCTGGCTTGAGCAAGGAGTCACTGGCTGGACTAGAGCCCCCTACCTCCCTGCCCTGGTCAAGGAATATATGAGAAGCAATCAATGAACAACTAAAAGTGCTGCATCTACAAGCTGATGCTTCTCATCTCTCTCCCTTTCTGTCTGTCTTACACATACACACACACACACACACACACACACACACACACACACACACACACAAGAAATCAATGACTTTTTGATGTTTTAAAATTAAATAAGCTATAGAAAATATTAGAGTGTAATGCTTTAATAAACCTATATGTTAGTTTTAATTCATGACTCTACTTTTAAAAGTCATCCCCAAACCAGATTACAACTTTTATATGTGCTTAAAACAATATAGTTAAGAATATGTTAATTTAACATTGGGTCATGATAGATTGCTTATGATACGAAGGTCCCAGAGATTACACTACAGATTTATAAGAAAAGAAAAACACTTCACCCAAAAAGAGACATAATCAAGCTAGATTTTTTATAAAGCATTAAAAATGTTTCAACTTTTTAGGCCTGGCCTGTGGTGGCGCAGTGGATAAAGCGTCGACCTGGGAACACTGAGGTCGCCGGTTCAAAACCCTGCACTGGTCTGGTCAAGGCACATATGGGAGTTGATGCTTCCTGCTCCTCCCCCTTCCTTCCTCTCTCTCTCTCTCTCTCTCTCTCTCTCTCTCGCTCTTTCTCCTCTCTAAAATGAACAAATAAAAACAAAAAAAATTAAAAAAAATGTTTCAACTTTTTAATAGAGTATATCAAATAAGAATATGTTTCTTGCCTGACCTGTGGTGGCGCAGTGGATGAAGCATGGACCTACAATGCTTGAGGTTGCCGGTTCAAGACCCTGCACTTGTCTGGTCAAGGCACATATGGGAGTTGATGCTTCCTGCTCCTCCCCCCCTTTCTCTCTCTCTCTGTGTCACTCTCCTCTCTAAAAAATGAATAAATAAATAAATAATTTAAAAAAAAAAAGAAGTGAGCCAACTGGGCTGCATGGACTTAGTAAAACATGTTACAGAGGCAAAAGAGGGCCTCTGGAGCTTAGGAGAGAGAAAGCAAGGGTACAGGCCTTGTGGAAAGAAAGGGGAAGGGAAAGGCTCGGGAGTGCTTGTGAGAGTGAGAGAGAGAAAGAGAGACAGAACACCTGAGGAGCCTGACCTGTGGTGGCGCAGTGGATAAAGCATCGACCTGGGAACACTGAGGTCGCCAGTTCAAAACCCTGCACTGGTCTGGTCAAGGCACATATGGGAGTTGATGCTTCTAGCTCCTCCCCCTTTCTCTCTCTCTCACTCCATGTCTCCTCTCTAAAATAAAAAAAAAAAAGAACACCTGAGGAAAAAAGGGTGTGCTCAAGACACAGGATGGGTCCTTCCTCTCTTAAGGGTTTTTTTTTTTAATACTTTTTTTTAAAATTTTATTTTTATTTTATTCATTTTTAGAGAGGAGACACAGAGTGAGAGAGAGAGAGAGAGAAAGAGAGAAAGGGGGGAGGAGCTGGGAGCATCAACTCCCATATGTGCCTTGACCAACCAGTGCAGGGCTTTGAACTGGCAACCTCAGTGTTCCCAGGTCGACGCTTTATCCACTGCGCCACCACAGGTCAGGCAGGGTTTTTTTGTTTTTTAAATTATTTTTATTTATTCATTTTTTTTTCATTTTAGAGGAGAGGGAGAGAGAGTGAGAGAGAGGGAAAAGGGGAGAAGGAGCAGGAAGCTTCAACTCCCATATGTGCCTTGATGGGCAAGCCCAGGGTTTGAACCAGCGACCTGAGCATTCCAGGTCAATGCTTTATTCACTGCGCTACCACAGGTCAGGCTCTCTTAAGGGTTTTAATTTGTTTTCCAAAGGGGAAGATTTTAGGTAAGGTCTTGGGAGGATCTCAACAGAATATTCATCAGCTTTTCCAGGTGTGTCCCTTTCAAAGTCCTGGAGGTACTGATTAGTCACCTCTAGTGTAGGGGGTCATCGGCCATTGTAGTTTTTCTGGGTCTGGAGTTTAAACACAACTAAGGTCTAAATGTTATCTCTTGATACTTTATGGGGGTTGTTCTGTTCTGACTCTACCTTTAAAACTGCTGAAAGTGAGAAACCCACAATTTTTATATTTTTAGGCAGTATTAGAGATCCCCTGTACCTTTTTTATTTTTTAAGGTGTCATCCCCAACTACAGCAAGCAAGTGTTGGGCTAAGTCATTAGAAATACCTTGAGCCTGACCAGGCGGTGGTGAAGTGGATAGAAAGTCGGACTGGTATGCGGAAGACCTAGGGCCGAGTCCCGAGCTTGCCAGCTTGAGCGCGGGCCCATCTGGCTTGAGCAAAAGCTCGCCAGATCTTGGACCCAAGGTCGCTGGCTCCAGCAAGGGGTGGCTCGGTCTGCTGAAGGCCCGCAGTAAAGGCACATGTGAGAAAGCAATCAATGAACAACTAAGGTGTAGCAACGGCAACGAAAAACTAATGATGGATGCTTCTCACCTCTCTCCGTTTCTGTCTGTCCCTATCTATCCCTCTCTCTGTCCCTGTTAAAAAAAAAAAAAAAAAAGAAAGAAATACCTTGAGTGGTGGCATGGAGGGGAGTCAGGAGTCAGTGAAAATCTCAGCTGGGTGCCTGTCTCTGTGGTCAACAGACCGGAGGTTTTGTTCCTACGATTATTCTATGTAAGCCAGGAACCTCACTGTCCTTGAGGCTTAAAGCTTAAGGGAGTGGTCATGCAATGGCTTTTCTGGGAGTCCTATGAGGGTATTCCCTGGCTCCCTAGTTCCTCCTCTAAGGGGGTCTACCACATGACTAGTGACAGTCATGCTGTAGGGAGGTCCCACCCTATAATACTTGTTTCCCAGTTTTACTCATTGCTAGGCACCTGGGGCTTTCCACCACAGTGACCATCTGTACCTGGCCCATGGTCCCCATTCTGTTGATGTCTGTCTAACCGCCTACTATATCTATACCATTAGCTCTCAGCACACAGTAGGTACTAAAAACATTTGAATGATAAATTATTAATTAACATTAATTATTAAGTAATTAAAGTATGCACATAAAGTATTTACCACAGTGCAGGTCTAGGAGTAAGTGGTCAATAAGGAGTAGTGTCTGTTAATACTGTATTCTGTCTGTATCATTATTATTTGTGTACTTAATCACTTCCTTCATTTTGCACACAATTCTTATTTTTAGACACAACCAGTGTCTAGCACTAACAGTAACTGTTTTACATAGATGCTCAATATTTATTTAATTAAATTGGGTTTTAAATCAATGAACTTTCACCATTTTTATATAGAAGACACAAAATCAACACAACTTTAAAAGTATGTCCCATTAAAACTAAACTATAATTAAAAAACTTATAAACGCTCCAGCCTGACCTGTGGTGGCGCAGTGGATAAAGCATCGACCTGGGAACACTGAGGTCGCCAGTTCAAAACCCTGCACTGGTCTGGTCAAGGCACATATGGGAGTTGATGCTTCCAGCTCCTCCCCCCTTTCTCTTTCTCTCTCTCTCTCTCTCTCTCTCTGTGTGTCTCCTCTCTAAAATGAATAAAAAAAACAACGAAACTTACAAACACTTGAGCCATGACTATGAAATAAGGAAGTTGATTTTCTTGTCGCACACACAATCTGCCACACTTGACAGTTCCACAGTGACATCAACAGAGACTGTTTCCTATCTTTATTTTCAACGATCTCAAATTATGTACAAAGGGACCAACATAGAACACCACACTGATGTTCATTATTGCTGAGAAGCAATTAACTGTGAGTAAAAAGAAAAACAGACACACTTAAAAAAGAAATTAAGTATGAAAGCAGCGAACACGAAACCTGCAAAAGTCAAGTGAGTTGTGGGAGCCTGGTAATGAAGTTAACTAAGAAATGTCGACCCAAAACAGATGCCTTGGAGTTCATGCTGTGCTTCCGCACATCCCCTTTGGAAATGGGGACAGTCTGACAGCACATAATATGGAGTTTCTGAGTGTCTTCGGAAGGAGCAGACCAGCGGCGGGGCTCTGGGGGAGTCCGCGCTAGGGAGCAGTCAGCCAGCGGTCCAGAGCCGCGGCTCCCCGGAGCTGGGCCGGAGTCTCGGCCCGCCGCCGCCCGATGGAGCCCTTTCGGGATCGCAGACAGGGGTCCGAAACCGTTGCGGGACCCGGTTCTCCGAGACAAAGATGAGCGCGGCCGCACGGCCCGACCCGACCGTCCTCACTGCCCCTTCCGCTAAACGCCAGCCCCAGCCCGGCAGCGAACGGACCGCCCAGCCCCGCCACCAGCAGAGAGCCGGGCGGCCCCAGGACACTCACCTCCTGGCGTTGCCGCTGAAGAGGGCCGCGCCGTGTTGTCCCCCGGCTCCGTCCTCAGCACGCTCCGGGCTGCGGGCACCCCCGCCGCCGACGAACTGGAGCTCCTCAGAGCCGGAAAACCGGAGCGCCCAGACCCCGTGAGCTTGCGGGACAGACCGCCCCCCTCCGTGACCACCGCCCGCGCCGGGCGCGCGCCGAGCCGGCTCTGCGCAGACCCGAGAGTGCGCGTGGGGGCGGGGCTGGCGGCGGGCGCGTCTGGCCTCGGGGTTCCCAGCTTCATGGCCGCCACTTGCGCTGCTCCACGCCTCTGCACCCGGCGCAGCAGGGAGCTGGGTGTGCTCTCACCTGAGCATCCGGCCTCTACTTCCCGCTGTACTTCTTCAGCCTTTGACCGAATTGGTGGAGAGATTTCCCCGCGTTCTGACAATGTTGAACTTGAACCTGAGCCCTGAGATTGTGGAAAGCGACGGTTAAGTAAATCTTCCTACTTCTGTGCGTTCCTGAAAGGGTTTACAGCAAACCACCTTCCCCATGTGATTTAGATGTGACTCAGGGGTGCCCCCTTGTTTACCTATGACAAGGTCAGACACAAAACACTTCAACATCCCATTCTTTTTGCCTCATACACGATTCGCTGAACTAATCGTACTCACTAACCAGTATGGACAAAACACAGGCTTACCTAGACCTGACCAAACTTTTGTTAAGCTTCTCTCCTTCCCCCACCCCCTAAACTTTGACCCAACCCTCAACCTGAGCCAACATACAACCCCTTCTTATCTGCTACTCCTGAAAATAGGCTGACTTCCTTGTAAAATAGTCGCTAATCTGAGGTGTAATTAATCACTGCTATCTCCAGTCGTTCGTCCCACTTTTCCACGACCTTTTCTTTCTAGCCTTTGTTCCCTGTTCCCTGTAAAAGAAATGCCCACCTACCTTGGAGACAGTTGCAGATCTTGTGCTTGGTCAGAGTTCCCCTATAGTATTAGTCACACCCTTATACCACACACCCCACTGCAATAGTCCCTTTCTTCTTGGAATAATCTCTTACAATGAAATCTGCCTTTACCTAAAGCTAGTTTGTTTGTTTTGTTTTGTTTTTTATTTGACAGTGGAACATTTTCCCTATGGTAATTGCCCTCCTACCTTACTGAAATAAAGTAGTCTCTATCCCCTCAGTTGCAATAATTTTTCAAAATAAAATCTCATTTCTCTATATCCTGATTTGTTTTTTACTTGACAGTTTTTAGTGCCAGGATTCAAAATGAGATTGGGTCTCACTTACAGACTCCTGCATCCTCACCCAGGTAAAGGTACCTCATGAATCTTTTGAAATCCTATTTAATTGATTCTGGGATCCTGTGGTGAGTGCTACTTTCAAACCAGTGCTCCAGAAATCCTGTCTGTTGAAGCCTGTGCTAAGGAGTTACTTTGATTCCTTTGGGCAAAGAGATTTTCATTAGTTTCTTATGAGTCCTATTTTTTTTCTTCCTTCCTTCTTCTCTCTCTTCATTTCTCCCTCCCTTCCTCCATTCCTCTTTTTCTTCCTCCCTTCCTTCCTTTCTTCCTCCCTCCCTCTCTTCCTTCCTCTCTTTTCTTTCTATCTTTTTATTTTTATTTTTAAATTAAATTTGAATGTTTATAGCAGCTTTATTTGGGATAGCCAAAAACTGGAAACCACCTAGATGTCCTTAACTGGAAAAAATGAACATACTGTGAAATATTATGCAACCATAAAAAGGGACAAACACTTGACATATGCAAGAACCTGGATGAATCTCCAGAGTATGTACTGAGAAAAGTCAATCACAAATGGTTATTGTTGAGCAGATAAAATATATTATGCTCACTTTGTTAAAGGTGGCACTGCCCACATGCAAGTGCGTTGATATTAATGTGTGTTCTGGGATAGGCTGTGGGCAGGCTGGGTCGTTATTGCCTAAGGCTTGGTTTTAAGAGTAAGCTCTTCTCCACACCCGTGACTGATTGGATGATGTAGGGTGGTGCACTCTCCTGAGGAATCCCATTATGCCTCAGATGGGTGGCTTTGTATCAGAGACTTTCTTGTTTGTATAATTGGATTAAAGGTTTTGAATCTATCCTATAAAGTGGGACAGACCAGTAGCTTGCTCTCTAGGTTCCTGGGTTTCTGAGATTAGTATCAGAGAGGAGAGCAGATTAAGGCCACATGGAGGCCAGGAGAAGCAGCCAAGATGGCAGAGTGCTGAGGGAGAAACCAGTTTGTGCAGAGTTTGAGCTGGAGGAGATGGGGAACAGAAGTGAATAAGTCTGATGAGCTAGAAACCTTTGATTTTAGGAAACTCGGATAAGTCAGTAGCTTTGTGAGCACTGAATGTGTGGGTTTTGGAGCCCAGTGTGTATTTTTGCTTGCCCGCCGGGTACAAGCTAGAACCAAAGCTGATGGCTCACCAGTTCTTGGCTCCGTTGTTTCATTACTGTCTGTTCGAATCTAATGTGAACCTGCACGGGTCAGGCGGCTGTGATTGTGGCCGCGACTACTGGCTTTACAGTTATATATTATATGATCCCATTTATACAACATTCCTAAAATGATCAAATTATAGAGATGACGAAAAGATCAGTGGTTGTCAGGTATGAAGGGGTGATGGGAGAGGACGGGTGTGGCTCTAAAAAGGGATTTCTTTCTTTTTCATTTCTTTTCTGTCCCAGTACCATTTGATAAAGAGAAGATTCTTCCTTGTCAAAAATTAATTGACATACATATATTGGTTTATTTCTGGACTCAAAATTCTATTCCATTTATTTAAAGATCTGTCCGTATGTCAGTAACATAATGTTTTGATTACTGTAGCTTTGTAGTAGCTTTTGAAATCATGAAGTGTGAGCCCACCAACTTTGTTCTTTTTTTTTCAAGATTGTTTTGGATCCTGGACAGATAGCTTAGTTGATTAAAGTGTTGTCCTAATATATAGAGATTGCTGGTTCAATCCTCGGTCAGGATCCATGTTTCTGTCTGTTTGTCTCTCCCTAAAACCACTAAATAAAAAATTTAAAAAGAGATTGTTTTGGTTATTCTGATAGAATAGGCAGTTAGACAGACATAAGCAGAGCAAGAATGACAGGTCAAGTATGGAATGTCAGTAGGGCAGAAAGTCCTGGGTGCGTAGCAATGGGCAAAACTGGGAAAACAAGCATTACAGGCTATGACTTACCATCAGGATGACCTTTCCTCCCCTAGCATGTTGCTAGTCCCTGCAGTTTAAAGATTTTATTTATTGATTTTACAGAGAGAGGAAGATGGGGAGCAAGAAGTATCAACTCATAGTTGCTTCATTTTAGTTGTTGCTTGCTTGTTGATACTTAAAAACAAACAAACAACCCCCCTCCCAACCTTCCATTTCCTGACCTAGTATTTAACACCAGTTGGGTTTAGAGTAAATGTGTGTTGTTAATAAATGGTATGTTATAGTAACCCAACCCATAACCTGGCTTTCCAAGTTAGGACTGAAAAAACAAACACACAGAAACAAAACAAAGAAGGAAAGCACACAAAACCTTTGTATGCTAATTTGCATACCATATACCTCTTCAGGATACTTTTTATTTTTAAAGCATTTATAGAAATAAGGTCAGAGAAAATATTTCAAGGAGTAACTTCATAATGGTCTCTCTTCCTTGGTAACTGCAGAGGATGAGCCTCTGAACTCTTCCAAATACCAAAACTGCTGTCACAAAAATAAAGAAGGAAAAAATGGGGTAGACTTTGAGAGACTACAACAGTGAAGTCAACACTGAGACAGGTTCCCCAGAGAAAAACCTTCTGCTTCAATGGGCCTGTTGGGCAGATAAAATATATTATGCTCACTTTGTTAAAGATGGAGCTGCCCATCACCCAGGTGATATTATTTGCCCTTATGCTTGGGATGGGTATGAGAGAAAGGCTGTAATGTAAGCAGGCCAGGTCGTTATGGCCTAAGGCTTGGTTTTAAGAGTAAGCTTTTCCCCACACTCTTGACTGATTGCATGATGTAGGGTGGTGTACTCCTGAGGAATCCTATAATGGGTGACTTTGTACCAGAGACTTTCTTGTTTGTAGATTAGATTAAGGGTTTGGATTTCTACATTATAAAGTGGGAGAGACCAGGAGCTTGTGCTCTTGGTTCCTAAGGTATCAGAGAGGAAAGCAGATGAAGGCCACATGGAGGCCAGGAGAAGCAGCCAAGATGGCAGAGTGCTTAGGGAGAAGCCAGTTTGTTAAGAGTTTGTGCTGGAGGAGATGGGGAACAGAGGTGAATAAGTCTGGTGAGCTAGAAACCTTTGATTCTAGGAAACTCGGATAAGTCAGTAGCTTTGTGAGGACTGAATGTGTGGGTTTTTTGGAACCCAGTGTGTGTTTTTGCTTGCCTGCCGGGTGCAAGCTAGAATTAAAGCTGATGGTTCACCAGTTCTTGGCTCCGTTGTTTCATTACCGACTGTTCGAATCTAATATGAACCTGCACAGGTCAGGCTGCTGTGATGGTGGCCTGGGCTACTGGCTTTACATTTGGCGTAGTCGGCAGGATTGATACAGATCGGCATGGAGCCACAACCACCTTTGAACGGTGGAGTAGACTTTTACAGCCATGCGTGAGGAAACCGAGAGCTCTATGGAAGAGGCTGCCCGGGACCTGCAAACCGAGCAGTGGAAGGAGCTGGAGGAAATGTGGGAGAAAGAGATGCCGACCATGGAGCTGGAGGAAGCGCTGGAGAAGGAGGCCGACCAGGTTTGAGAGATTCGCCTGGAAATGGAGCAGATGCTAGAGAAGGAATCACAGGTTCGTGAGTTGGAGATTGCCCTGAGTGTTGTGGAGAGCCAGCAGTGGCATGAGGCCTGACCTAAGGCCGGGGCTGGAGCTGTGGACAGGACTGGAGCTGCAAGATCTGCTGAGCAGAAGGCGAGGGCAGCCCGGGGTTTGAGCCCAGCAGCAGGAGCTCATGTTTTTAGTTCCTCTTTGGAGAATGAGGAAAATTGGTCTGGAGTTGTAATCCACAGCTTCCAGAAGGTGAGAGCCCAGCAGCAAGGAGTAGCTACACTCCTGGTAGGTCTGCGATTTGGGGACATAGGGGTGGATGCCATCATGCTCCCCAGAGCAGAGATGGAAATGCTGACTGCCATTGCCACATGCTTTTCTTTAGGACAATGTGAGACCTGCCATGATGGCAGGAATGAGGGGGGAGGCTAAAGCCCTATGTATGTGGACTGATTTCCTGGACTATGACCGGATGGGCACAGGCTCCTTTGTTGAATGGACTTATGGATTTTGGACAATGTGAAATACCCTGATGGGGGTGGGGGCGGCTTTGCTGGAGGCCATTCCCCTGCCCCGGGAAGCCTTTCAAATGGCAAGAGAGAAGGCCAAGGACATTTTGCACTTTTGGCAAAGTGCTCAGAGACTGGTGAAATGTGTGTACCTTTTTAATTGTTGAAACTGTATGATTTGTGTTATTGCTGTAATTTGTGTAATGTACTTAATTTCCTTGTATAGGAATGCCAGTGGTGTAGATTATGGGTAGTAAAGTGAGCATAGGGGTGGATTGTTGGGCAGATAAAATATATTATGCTAACTTTGTTAAAGATGGAGCTGCCCACATGGAAGCCCATCACCCAGGTGATATTATTTGCCCTTATGCTTGGGATGGGTGTGGGGGAAAGGCTGTAATGTAAGCAGGCCAGGTCGTTATGGCCTAAGGCTTGGTTTTAAGAGTAAGCTTTTCCCCACACTCTTGACTGATTGCATGATGTAGGGTGGTGCACTCCTGAGTAATCCCATTATGGCTCAGATGGGTGACTTTGTACCAGAGACTTTCTTGTTTGTAGATTAGATTAAGGGTTTGGATTTTCACATTATAATGTGGGGCAGGCCAGGAGCTTGCGCTCTTGTTTCTTTTATTTTTATTATTTTTCTTTTTATTTTATTCATTTTAGAGAGGAGACACAGAGTGAGAGAGAAAGAGAAAGAGGGGAGGAGCTGGACGCATCATCTCCCATATGTGCCTTGACCAGACCAGTGCAGGGTTTTGAACTGGCGACCTCAGTGTTCCCAGGTCGACGCTTTATCCACTGCGCCACCACAGGTCAGGCACGCTTTTGGTTCTTGACGTATCAGAGAGGAGAGCACATGGAGGCCAGGAGAAGCAGCCAAGATGGCAGAGTGCTTAGGGAGAAGCCAGTTTGTTAAGAGTTTGTGCTGGAGGAGATGGGGAACAGAGGTGAATAAGTCTGGTGAGCTAGAAACCTTTGATTCTAGGAAACTCGGATAAGTCAGTAGCTTTGTGAGCACTGAATGTGTGGGTTTTGGAACCCTATGTGTGTTTTTGCTTGCCCGCCGGGTGCAAGCTAGAATTAAAGCTGATGGTTCACCAGTTCTTGGCTCCGTTGTTTCATTACCGACTCTTCGAATCTAATGCGAACCTGCATGGGTCAGGCTGCTGTGATGGTGGCCTTGGCTACTGGCTTTACAGGGCCCCTACAGAGCAAGTTGTTGGCTAAGGAGTTTTCAGAGCTTAAGGGAGAAGAAGCTCATCACATAGTCTACTGTAAAAAATTTAGAGCCAGGAAGATAGCAATACTGTTTGATCTTGGTAGGACTCATTTAGTATCCAGGGTAAATTGTTAAGCCTAGGGACGACCCAGTGTAGGACTGGGTGGAAACCTGGTACTGGTACTGAGCAAGGGCCACACTGGCAGAAGTGTGCAGCCTGGACTCAACATTGACAGGGCCATGGTGTAACAGAGTGTTAGAGTGGGTGGTACAGGCTGAAGCATGCCTTGGGAGCGTTCAGGACCCTTCTGTAATACTTAAAGCCATCCTCTTTATGCAGGAAGTGAAACTACTATTTTGTTCACTGATCTAACCGATGCAGAAATCCCCAGGTCGTTGCCATTAAGAGGTCTCTACACCTACCAGAGGCCAATTTTTTTAAAATGAATTTTTTTAATTTTTTTTACAGGGACGGAGAAAGAGTCAGAGATAGGGACAGACAGACAGAACAGAGAGAGATGGGAAGCATTAATCATCAATTTTTTGCTGGGACAACTTAGTTGTTCATTGATTGCTTTCTCATGTGCCTTGACCGCGGGCCTTCAGCAGACCGAGCAACCCCTTGCTGGAGCCAGTGACCTTGGGTCCAAGCTGCCGAGCTTTTGCTCAAACCAGATGAGCCCACGCTCAAGCTGGCGACCTCAGGGTCTCGAACCTGGGTCCTCCGCATCCCAGTCCAACGCTCTAGCCATTGCGCCACTGCCTGGTCAGGCGTCAATTTTAATTTCTTTTTATTTTATTCATTTTAGAGAGGAGACAGAGTGAGAGAGAGAAAGAGAGAAAGAGAGAGAGAGAGAGAGAGAGAGAGAGAAAATGGGGGAGGAGCTGGAAGCATCAACTCCCATATGTGCCTTGACCAGACCAGTGCAGGGTTTTGAACTGGCGATCTCAGTGTTCCCAGGTCGATGCTTTATCCACTGCCCCACCACAGGTCAGGCCAGAGGCCAATTTTAAGTGGTGGGTGGTGTCTTGCGGACAATGTCGTAAGCAAATTAGTGTAAGAAAGACTAGTCTGCTTTCCTGGGATCTACACTCTTCACCAAATAGAAAAACGATGACCCTTCCTCGGGTCATTGGGAGCGTGGATGGCTAGACTGCTCTCATTTTTATGCAGCTTGGCATGAAATTGAGGACTTTTCACGAGTCCTCAATTTTTCTTAGTGTAGCAAACAGGAAGACCTTATGCCCAACGAATAGTAAGGCTTTCTACCTCTAATGTACCGAGAATTTTTTTAAATGAACATAATTCCTACTTTACAACAGCTTTTCATATTAATCGTGTGCTTTAATCTTTTATTTTGAAAGTTAAATCACAAATTAACAATTTTTATGTTCAGCTTTTTGTATTCTTAATTCTTCCAAGGGAGGGGGCGGCAGTAATAAAGGAGGCTCTTAGTAGGAAGAATTCATTCTTCGTGACTCTGTCTTATATCTGTCTAGGGTTATAGAAAACGACCCTGCCTTGTTTTGTTTAAAAACGCAGGATTCTACCACTTGTTCTTTTTTTTAAGCTTACTGTGTGCCAGATACGACACAGATCTATTTTATCACACTTGTCACTTTCGTTTTTTACAGCCATGAAAAACGTTATTCAAATTCAGTGTCTTGCCTTCGGTATTTCTGAGATTCCAACTCGGGCCACAGCAACCTGGTCATCAGGTTCCCCTCCCTCCCTGACCTTTCTCAGTGCTCCGTCCAAGCCAGCTGTGGTGATGGTGGGGATGTTAAGGTACTCGGGTCTGGAAATGTCTGGTCTAGGGGATCATCCGTGAGCCTTCGGGTGTTTCGCATCCCCCTTCCTAGAGGGCTGGCCAGACCTGGAAACCATAGAGTTGACGTAGCTCAGAGCGTCTTTTCCGTGGCCGTCAAGCCTGACGTCACGCCTCTGGGCGGGGCCTCCTGGAGAGGCGGAGGGAGCCGCTGGCAAGAGAAGGGCTGGCTGGCCCTGCAGCGCCCCACAGCGGCCACGGCCGGAAGCAGCTTTGTCGGCCCTGCGGCGCTGGAGCCCTGACGCTCGGAGCTCAGGAGCGAGAACCGCAGAGAAAGGGGTAGAAATGGCGGCTCCGCTCGGCTCCCGCTGAGGAGGGCGAAGCCGGGAGAGGGTCTGAGCCGTCGGCCCGGGGGCATCGCTCCCGCCTCTCGCTACTTGTCTGCTCACACTGACTTCCCTTCCTCTGCCCTCACGTCGCTGGGCCTCGTCAGAGCTCCGCAGCGTTTAGCGGGCTCGTCTGCCCGGCTCCACTGGCCCTGACCGCCCGGCCGGCTGGCCGGCCTTGCACCGCTCTCCCGGGTGCGGCGGGCGCGGCGCGGACCCCTGCTCCCGGCGGGAACATGGTGAACACCCGGAAGAGCTCTCTGCGCCTCCTTGGGTCCAAGTCGCCAGGGCCCGGGCCTGGGGCCGGAGCAGAGCCTGGGGCGGCCGGAGGCAGCAGCCATTTCATCTCCTCTCGGACCCGCTCCTCCAAGACCCGCGCTGCCAGCTGCCCCGCCGCCAAGGCCGAGGGTAGCGGCGGCGCCGGCGGCGTTCCGGACGAGGCCCGGGTAAGAGCGGCGGCCCGGCTGCGGGAGCTTTGTCTGGCCGGCCGGGACAGGGAGCCTCCGGCGGGCACCTCGGGCCGGCCGGGAGCGGGTCCTGCGGGCGCCGGCAGGCTGGCACCGGCTTGCGAGGGCCGCGACAGCTCTGCTGGCCCGTCTCTTTTGTGTCAAGAACAGCTCTTGAGTCCAGGGGAGACTCGGCTTTGGGGGGGCCTCTCGGGGACTTTAGAACGGTGTCCTCGTCCTGCCTTGGAGAGCAGGGTTCCGGTTGATCCGGGGCCGGGGTCTCCGGCGGCGGGCCCAGAGGAGAGAAGTGAAAGTTGTCTGCGGTGTCAGACCCTCTCGTGAAGGGTGTCAGCTCCTGCCGCTCCCTCACTCCGGGCTCGCTCCCTGACTGCTCGGGGCTGGTCCAAGCTGGTGAGGAAGTGAGCGGAGAGCCCCACTTGGCAGCCAGGCAGGGATGCTGAGAAAAGTTTGGAGCTGCTCTGACACCAACTTTGAAAACAGTCAGCGCTGTCTCCACTCCCCGCAGGAGAGATCACACGGCATCCCGGAGCTGGAGTCAGCCAGCCAGCCGGCCGGGGTTCTAGTTAGAAACCTGATAAAGTTTTCGGGTCACCAAAGGAGTATGTCGAATGTTTCAGATAGTAGGTAATCATCTCCGAGTCCCGTGGTTTCCTGGATGGTCTACATTTTTGTTAGGAGAACAGCTATAAAAGGTGAATTCACACCTTCATTGCCCCACCATCACAAAACTGACGTTTGGAGAAGGCCATTGATTTAGTTCTTTTTTTTAAGTGATTGAAATTTTAATACAGTGTAAAACTCTGAACTGGCAATGTGATTTTTATCACTTCAGAGGAATTGGTAACTTTGTATTATGAGTTGGGTTGAATTCAGAAAAGAGAGGGTTGTTTTTGTCTAGAAGAAACAGGCTAATTTACCAAGGGGAATTTGGCTGAAAGTTGCTATTCTTTTAAAACGTGCCTTTAAATCCACACCATTTTGTTATTCTTATAGGAGGAAAGCAATATTTTATTTTCTACAGGACTCTACAATATTATGGTTTGTTGTGCTTTTTCTCTGTATCTCACTGTATCTCTTGACACAAATCAGAAAGAACTGAGGTAAATACAACAGACATTTTGCTGTACTATTTTGAAGGATTTTTCCTGTGTCTTGGAAAATACATTTGGCTTTTATTTTCTGAAATTCTGGAAAATGTTTTCAAAATTGTCTTAATAGACTATTTGGGGGCTTAGAGAGCTTTTAGATAGAAAAAAAGCCAAATCTAAAAGTTGCGCAAACTACTCAGAGTAATTATTTTGAAAACTAGGCTTTTTGTAGAAACTATTCCACATGTACAAGCTTATTGACTTTCTAAAACTAACATATATTTTATTTTATTTTATTTTTTTAAAACTTCTTTTTATTTTATTCATTTTAGAGAGGAGACACAGAGTGAGAGAGAGAGAGAAAGAGAGAGAGAGAGAGAGAGAGAAAGGGGGTAGGAGCTGAAAGCATCAACTCCCCATATGTGCCTTGACCAGACCAGTGCAGGGTTTTGAACTGGCGACCTCAGTGTTCCCAGGTCGACGCTCTATCCACTGCGCCACCACAGGTCAGGCATAAAACTAACATATATTTTATTTTATTTTATTTTTTTAAATTTTATTGATTTTTAGAGAGAGGAAAGAGAGGGAGAGACAGAAGGAGAGAGAGGAGAAGCAGGAAGCATCAACTCATAGTAGCTGCTTTTCATATGTGCCTTGACCAAGCAAGCCCAGGGTTTCGAACCGGCAACTTAAGCATTCCGGGTCGATTCTTTATCCACTGCGCCACCACAGGCCAGGCAAAACTAACATATATTTTAAAATGAAAGTAAAGGTCTGTCCTCTACACTTAAGGGAAAATAAAATATTTAGAGTATAAGCATTTAATTGTATAGTGCTGTATGAGTGCCTAGTCTCTTGGATGGTCAGTGTTAGAACAGTGTCTTCATTCATCTGACGCAATTAGCTTGTCTGTCACTGATCACTTTGTGGTCCCATTTTTGATTTCATGAATATCATGCTGTCCTTACCCCTGAGGAATGAGGTAAGGTAATTTGTCAAGCAGCTGTTATGGAGATGTTAAAAGGCAAGGAATCAATAATCTAATGTAGAAATGAACATTTGGTAGCTTTTAAATTGCTAGAAGAATGAAAGATATAAAGTTCTTTCTATATGGATGCTAATGAAACTTGGTTTCAAGGATCCTTTTAAAATGTTTTAAAAGACCACATAAATAACGATAATGAAGATTCACTTTGAAATATTTTTCAGTTTTAAGATTTGTATTCTGGTTGTAGTAGATGATGGAATGATCCAATTGCTTTCTCGGAGAAATTTAAGAGATTTAATAATCCTATATTGTGACTAGTCCTTTAGAAGAGGATGTTATAGTTCTGATTTTTTTTAAGTTTATGGATTATATATTTCTGAAGCAGCTTGTCTATTTCTTTGCTGTATGTTTCTAAAGAGTATTGATTTGAGCCTGGTGAGCTCTTCCTCTCAAGTTGGTTTTATGTTACAAGAATTTAGCACTCCTGGTTCACTCTTGACTGGCATACTGCTTAAAGATACCCAGTCTATGGAGTCTTAGATGTTTGCTAGGGTCTTAGTTGGTGGGAAGTGCAGCTGCTCTTGCTATTACTTTAGGAAACCCTTATTTATTTTTATTTTATTTTTTTACAGGGACAGAGAGAGAGATAGATAGGGACAGACAGACAGGAACGGAGAGAGGTGAGAAGCATCAATCATTAATTTTTCGTTTCCGTTGTGGCACCTTAGTTGTTCATTGATTGCTTTCTCATATGTGCCTTGACCGTGCCCTTCAGCAGACCAAGCCACCCCTTGCTGGAGCCAGCGACCTTGTGTCCAAGCTGGTGCTTTTGCTCAAGCCAGATGGGCCCGCGCTCAAGCTGGCGACCTCGGGGTCTTGAACCTGGGCCTTCTGCATCCCAGTCCGACGCTCTATCCACTGCGCCATCGCCTGGTTAGGTGAGACCCTTATTTTTGTAGGAAGAAATATACATAATTGAGGAAGTTCCCCTTTCTATAGTTTTGTGTTGAGTTTTTCACTTTACACTTGATGCTGATTTTTTTCCTCCTCCTTACCTTCTGACTCTTTAGATTATTTCATCCACTGTATCTGGAGACATTTTATTTGTTCTTAAAAGCTATAGGACCATGAGCTATGTCTATAGTTTTGCCTTTTCCACAAGTATTTGTAGGATAAGGAAATAAACATATGATACATTCTGTAGGTTATTGGGATGATTTTTTGTGCCCACACTTTTTAAATATCAAGTTGACTTGTGTTTTGCAGTTAGTAGTAATATTTCCATCTACTTGGGTTTTTTGTTTGTTTACCATGTATACATAGTTTGACCTCTTTTAGGTTAATCTGACCATCAGTGATTAGCATTTATCTTCTCCACCTCAGATTCAGTCTCAGCAAACAAACTGATGCAATATTCAGAGTTGGAAAGCAGTCTTTGAAAAATACTTCAACTCTTTCATCATTCTGTTGGGTCTGTTTGCTGGTGCTTTCGGCCTTGTCACTAGCTTTTTGTACTTTTTGACATGGTCATTGATTCTGAGTCCACGTGCTGAGAGGATGAAAATATTTTGAGTAACTTTATAGATAAACTTACTTCATTTTAGTTTTATTAAAAAGACTCTGGGACCTTTTTTAATATTACTCAACACATTCTTTTTTACCTGTACTTATTACTCTTTTCAAGCACTTATATATTTGCCAATATGACACAAGCAGAGTTGTCAAAGTTGGGGGTTGTAAGGCCAGGAGCCTCCATCATGGCCATTCACATGCAGGTTCCCATTGGATTTCGGGCTGACGGTGAAGAAATGGCAGAGTCGGAGGATGGTAGGCCATTCTGTTTATTGGTGTCTCACCAATACAGGCAAGCCACAAGAGAAGACAAGGGAGAAGCAGAAAACCAGCTTTTCCCATGGAGGTCAAGGGATCAGGGAGGCCCCTGCAATGGCGATAGCAGGAACCGCGAGAGCTCAAGCTACTGGTCTCTCCCATTTTATAGCATAGATAATCCAAACCTTTAATCCAATTATACAAACAAGGAAATCTCTGTATAATGGGATTCCTCAGGAGAGTGCACCACCCTACATTATCCAATCAGTCAAGGGTGTGGGGAAGAGCTTACTCTTAAAGCCAAGCCTTAGGTCATAACAACCTGGCCTGCTTACATTACAGCCTTTCCCCCACACCCATCCCAAGCACAAGGGCAAATAATATCACCTGGGTGATGGGCTTCCATGTGGGCAGCGCCATCTTTAACAAAGTGAGCATATTATATTTTATCTGCCCAACAGGGATTAAACATGGAAAAGGAGCCTGGGAGGGAAATGTAATAATGTTTTATAACTTTGATGAGTAGGGGAAAATACAAGTTCCTCAGAAGTGAGCAAGTTTTTCCTTATATCGGGTTCACATGGAGCCTGACCTGTGGTGGCACAATGGATAAAGCCCAGTCCTGAAATGCTGAAGTCATCAGTTTCAAAATCCCCTGGCTTGCCTAGTCAAGGCACATACAGGAAGCAACTATGAGTTGATGCTCTCCACTTCTCTCCTCCATCTCTCTCTCTCTCTCTCTCTCTCCTCTCTAAAATGAGTAAATAAAACTCTTTTAAAAAATTCACATGAAACACCATAGGGGTGATATTGAATAATGTGATAAGCAGTATCCCCTGTCACAATTTTGAACCATAACAGCTGTGGAGTTCATAGAATTCTCTCTGGTAGCCAACTGAAAATGCAACTCGAACAGTTCAACTACTGGCCATTTTTGTTGTCTGAATACTATACTCACTTGCAGTTTTTTAAGGTCATGGATGAAATTTATAACACCTGTAGAAGTGAATGCATATTCCTAAATAATTTTCCCTGGCAGTCTTTTTAACCATCCTTTGATAGGTCCTTGATTGCAGGTCTCCTAAATACATAATCATAGGTAAACCAATAACCTCTGGAAACCAGCTAGACAGGTGGTAGGGTTACAACTTGTTATGAGAACTCAGGAGCTCAACCAGTGTCAGCACCTGAATAGAGTGAGTGATCTTGTTTCTTCAAGGATTCACTTCAGAAAAGTGCTGTATTACTTTGAATTGTATACTTGGCATTTATTTCCCTCTTCCTTTTTCTCCTCCTCTTCTTTTTTTAAAAGATTTTATTTATCGATTTTACAGAGGGAGGGGAGTGAGAAGTATCAATTTATAGCATTACTGAGTTAATTTCTTGATATTTGGAGTTTTGGTCTTGTATGGGGAATGTTTTATATTTGTTATGCCTCTTTGCTGGGGGAAGATTTTTGTGAAAAATGAGTCACTGAGTAAAAAGCATTTAGGCTTTTTGGATAAAAAGTTCTATGCAAGTACAAAGTTAGGGGGAAAGCCATATTATAAAGTGTGTTAATTTTATTTTAAATATAAGCTAGAGATTTTTAAAGAGTTAAATATTTTTCTTTTTTTAATATTTCTATTTATTCATTTTAAAGAAAGGAAAGAGAGAGAGAGAAGCAGGGGGAAGGAGCAAGAAGCATCAACTCCCATATGTGCCTTGACCAGGCAAGCCTGGGTTGTTTTTTTTTTTAAATTTTTATTAATTTTAATAAGCCTGGGGTTTTGAACTGGTGACCTCAGTGTTCCAGGTCAATGCTTTATCCACTGTGCCACCACAGGTCAGGCCTAGAGAGTTAAATATTTTATGTGGTTTATATCAAACAGTAGAAAAGACATTCACAAAGTCAATAGGCTTTGTATTATCTTTTAGATACTTTGGGTTTGAACTGTAAGTATTTTGTTATTAGTTTTTTTTTCATTTTTAGATTGTCATTGTAGTTTTATTTGGATATATATACATTTGATTGAAGTTGTTCTCCCCTAGATTCTTCTTTTTTTTTTTTCTTCATTTTTTTTTAGAGAGGAGACACAGAGTGAGAGAGAGAGAGAGAGAGAGAGGGAGAAAGGGGGAGGAGCTGGAAGCATCAACTCCCATGTGTGCCTTGACCAGACCAGTGCAGGGTTTTGAACTGGCGACCTCAGGGTTCCCAGGTCGACGCTTTACCACTGCGCCACCACAGGTCAGGCCCTCCCCTAGATTCTTCTATTAGAGTAGGCTGTAAGAGCCACAAGAGCAGGTACTATATCTTATTTTCACCCAACTGCTGTATTCCCAGGGCATAGTATAGCATCTGACACACTGAAGATGTGTCAGATCTGCTCACAAATATTAGGGGATGTTTTATAGCTTCATATTAATTTTGAAATATCCCCTAATTCTGCTCACAAAAATTAGGGGATATTTTATCGCTTCATGTTTATTTTGAAATATCCCCTAATTTTTGTGGGCAGAATATTTAATGAGTATTTGTTAAATGAATGAAATAGCACATTAAGGATCCTGTCTATTTTGTGAAAATTGTGATGATCAAACTTTGAGAATAGAGGATAAATGAAACAGTTCCTACCTTCAAGACTGTTAAGTATGCACAGTAGTAGACATATGAGAAATTATTAACAGGACAGATTAGTTCAAGGTTGGTGCCAAATGAATGATATAGATGCTCATAAGGTAAGAGTTCTAATCCTTTACTAACTGAATGTTTATGTTCTTTAAAGATGGAGATTGTCATGTTCACAGCTGTCTCCTGATGAGTACCTGCAATACTGCCTGCTAAATATTGCTCAGCAATAGTTTTTGAATGAATGAATGGAAAGTATGCCTCTTTTTAAAATTAGTTATATATTGACAATCTTCACTTGTTGCATTTTGCCTGTCTGCCCATTTTTTGGTAGCCTAATAAAGAGATGATAAACTAAAGTTTATTTAGCATCTCATACCAGGTGTTTAATGCTGTCTCATTTAAGGCTGGGGCTCCTGTTTTACAGCTGAGGTTATTGAGTTGCTGGAGAAATTAAATGGCTAGTAGCAGGCCATATAGGTACATATATAAATCTCTAGGTCTGGTTAAATGGCCAGTATAAAGTCAAGTAGTAAGGATAATATCTAATCTAGTTGTCTTCTCCACTTGTATGTCACTATCTCATCTGTATTTATTACTATTTGATTCTGTTTAATAAGTAGATTCCTCAAATACCTGAAGAAGTGTGGAAGGCAACTGTTGTACAGTCAGCACACACTGTGCACACTGTGTATGGACAGAGTTTACTAGACTATCTGGAGTTGTGTCTAGCATTGCATTGGGACTGAAAGTAGGAACAGTGGCCTGTAGGGATATGAAATTTAGAACAGCGATTTTCTGTAATACCTTGTTGCCTGATTTTAGGGGGTGGGTATAGGGAGAGAAACAGGCATATTGTGAGATAATTTTGCAATATCTTTGCTTCCTAATATTTTAAAAGTGACTTGGGAAAAAGAAAATCCCTATAAAGAGACTAAGTGTGGGGCTTGTTGTCTCCAATAGAGGGATATTTGTATTGCCATCTTTCCCTCTGCCTGGTGATATTGATTTATCATTGTGTGTATTTTATTTTATGGTCTGGGAATCTATTTATCTTTGGGGTAGATGTGTGTTTTTCATTTGAGAAAAATATTCCTACTTTAAACCTCTTGAAAAGACATTCTGTGGTATATTTATGCATGAAGATAAACACTAGTGTATTAAACATGTTTAGTATTATCAGTTTGTGCCTTTATTCTAGGACCCAAGTCAGGGTCTCTGAAGCAGTGGTTCAGGCCCTCCTAAAAGGTGTTCTTTAAACCTAGGAGGCAATCAACCCTAACTTTTGGTGGTGAGTCTTGCTTTTAACTTTGTTCTTGTACTCAGTCAAAAATGTTTATTAGGCAGCTACAACATTAAAATGTAAGTGCTATATGGGCAAGCATTTCTGTCTCTTTGGTTCACTGTTATAGGATTGCCATGTTGCAAAAGTCAAGGAGTCATTCATACTATATTCTGTGTGAATGGCACCTCTTGGAGTTGTACAGTGCACTCCCTGTATGTTATGTGCTGCAACGAAGGTGTTTCTCCCATACAATGTCCCTTGACCTCAAGAGTGGAGTAGAGTCTACATGTACTTAAAATAAATATTACCTCCAAGTTAGCTGCTCTAGCCTCTACTTCTAGGAGTAGTATATATGGATTTTTGTATCTCCACACCTCTGCCAATAGAAATTTTTTACCTTTTTGATTGCTTTTCTTTGATTACTAATGATTATGAGCAACTCTTTATGTGCAGAGTATTTTTTAAATTTCCTCATTTCTGAAATACTTATATTTTTTGCCTATTTTTCTATTTTCAACTAGATTTGCTATGTTTTCTTATTTTCCAAGAGTATTATATATTATAAACCTAACCTTAACCCAGTGACTTTTTTTTTTAAATAAATGAATCTCTTTTTTTTCTTTTTCTTTTTCCTAGAGAGGAGAGAGTGAGAGATAGAGAAAGAGAGAGAGCAAGGGGGAGGAGGAGCAGGAAGCATCAACTCCCATATGTGCTATGACCAGACAAGTGGCGACCTTAGCTAGCATTCCAGGTCGATGCTTTACTTTATCCACTGCACAACCACAGGTCAGGCCAACCCAGTGACTTTTTGTGTGTTTGTGTGTGTGTGTGTGTGTGTGTGTGTCTGACAGAGAGAGGGACAGACAGGGACAGACAGACTGAAAGGGAGAGAGATGAGAAGCATCAATTCTTTGTTGTAGCACCTTAATTTCTCATTGATTGCTTCCTCGTATGTGCCTTGGCCCGGGGGTTACAGCAGAGCAAGTGACCCCTTGCTCAAGCCAGTAACCTTGGGCTCAAGCTGGTGAGCCTTGCTCAAACCAGATGGGCCTGCACTCAAGCTGGTAACCTTGGAGTTTCAAACCTGGGTCCTCTGTGTCCCAGCCCGATGCTCTATCCATTGCACCTCTGCCTGGCCAGGCAACCCAGTGACTTTTAATCTTTTTTTGTCCCAGAGTAAGGGATACTGTTTACATTGTGACCCTGTACACACATATAATTTTACCTTTTTTATTTAGGTCTTTGATTTATTTTATTGATTTTACTATATAACCTATCCTTTGTAGGGCTACTTTAGATTCCCATGTGTTCTGTTCTGATCTCTCTCTCTCTCTGTCTTTCTTTTTTGTGTGTGTGAGCAAGAAAGAGACAGGCAGGAAGGGAGAGAGATGAGAAGCATCAACTCGTTGTTGTGGCACTTTTTAGTTGTTCATTGATTGCTTCTCTCTTTTTTTTTTTTAAATTTATTTTTGTATTTTCTTGAAGTGAGAAGCAGGGAGGCAGAGAGACAGATTCCTGCATGTGCCCAACCGGGATCCACCAGGCAAGCCCACTTGGGGGCGTTGCTCTGCCCATCTGGGGTGTTACTCTGTTGCTACTGGAGCCATTCTAGCACCTGAGATGGAGGCCATGGAGCCATTCTCAGCACCTGGGCCAACTTTGCTCCAGTGGAGCCTTGGCTGTGGGAGGGGAAGAGAGAGATAGAGAGGAAGGTGAAGTTGAAGGATGGAGAAACAGATGGGCGCTTCTCCTGTGTGCCCTGACCGAGAATCAAACCTGGGACATCCACACGCCAGGCTGACGCTCTACCACTGAGCTAACTGGCCAGGGCCAACATTGACTGCTTCTCATATGTGCCTAGACTGGGGATCCACACAAGCCAGTGACCCCTTGCTCAGTCCACTGACCTTGGGCTTCAAGTCAGCGACCTTTGGGCTCAAGCCTGTGGCCATGGGGTCATGTTATGATCCCACACTCAAGCTGATGACTCTGTGCTCAAACTGTGAGCCTGCACTCAAACTGGCAACCTTGGGGTTTCAAACACGGGACTTCAGCATCCCAGGTTGATTCTCTGTCTACTGTGCCACCACTGGTTAGGCTAATCTGTTCTTTTTTGTTGCTATGTTTATTTTTGTAGAGATACCATACTATTTATATGAATGTGTTTGAGATGTGTCTTAATATTCTAAAAGGTAAGTTCCTCCTTTTTTTTTTTCCACAGAGACAGAGAGAGAGAGTCAGAGAGAGGGATAGATAGGGACAGACAGACAGGAACAGAGAGAGATGAGAAGCATCAATCATCAGTTTCTTTCGCCGCTGCGACATCTTGGTTGTTCATTGATTGCTTTCTCACATTTGCCTTGACTGCGAGCCTTCAGCAGACCGAGCAACCCCTTGCTGGAGCCAGCAATTTTGGGTCCAAGCTGGTGTGCCTTCGCTCAAACCAGATGAGCCCGCACTCAAGCTGACAACCTCGGGGTCTTGAACCTGGGTCCTTCCACATCCCAGTCTGATGCTCTATCCACTGCACCACCGCCTGGTCAGGCAGTTCTTCCTTTTTATTTTTCAAAGTTGAGCTAGATATTCAAGGATTTTTATTTTTTCATGTAAATTTCAATTAAGATTCTAAGAGTTCCTCTAAAGATGCAGCTAGACAGATGAGAAGAATCAAGTTGTAGTTGTGTCCCTTTAGTTGTTCATTGATTGCTTTTTCATATGTGCCTTTACAATGGGGCAGGGAACTCAAGCCAGCGACTATGGGGTCATGTCTATGATCCCATGCTCAAGCCAGTGACGTCGAGGTTTCAAACCTGATACCTCAGTGTCCCAGGTCAATGCTCTATCCAGTGGGCCAACACTTGGTCAGGCGATAATTAATTTTTTTAAGTCAACTATGTATCATGTACATTCTTTTTTATTTTTAAATTATTTTTATTATTTTATTTTATTTTTTGAGAGAAACAAGAAGGGAGAGAGAGGATGAGAAGCATCAGCTTGTAGTTGCTTTTCTTTTTTTTTCAGGGATAGAGAGAGCGTCAGAGAGAGGGATAGATAGGGACAGACAGAGAGAAACGGAGAGAGGTGAGAAGCATCAATGATTAGTTTTTCATTGCCGTTGCGACACCATAGTTGTTCATTGATTGCTTTCTCACATGTGCCTTTACCGCGGGCCTTCAGCAAACCGAGCCACCCCTTGCTGGAGCCAGCGACCTTGGGTCCAAGCTGGTGCTTTTGCTCAAGCCAGATGGGCCTGTGCTCAAGCTGGTGACCTCGGGGTCTTGAACCTGGGTCTTCCGCATCCCAGTTGACGCTCTATCCACTGCGCTACCTCCCGGTCAGGCCCTTTTAAGGAGTTAGGCCTTAACTTCCTTGAAGGGCAGAGACTTTCTTATCAAGTACCTTTAGCATCTAACACTATAATAGGTGCTTAATAAATTTTCTTTCTTTTTTTACAGAGACAGAGTCAGAGAAAGGGATAGATAGGGACAGACAGACGGGAGAGAGATGAGAAGCACAAATAAATCATCAGTTTTTCGTTGCAACATCTTAGTTGTTCATTGATTGCTTTCTCACATGTGCCTTGACTGTGGGCCTTCAGCAGATCGAGTAAACCCTTGCTCAAGCCAGCGCCCTTGGGTCCAAGCTGGTGAGCTTTGCTCAAACCAGATGAGCCTGTGCTCAAGCTGGCAATTTAGGGGTCTTGAACCGGGGTCCTCTGCATCCCAGTCTGATGCTCTATTCACTGTGCCACTGCCTGGTCAGGCAATAAATTTTCTTTATGTAAGGAATTAAAGATAATTAATAGCTGTGGCTGGGTTGCTCATGGTAGCTCAGTTGTTTAGAGTGTCATACTGATAAGCCAGTGTTGTGGGTTTTTTTTATTTTTTTACTTTTTTATTTTTTTTATTTTTTAATTTTTATTTTATTCATTTTTAGAGAAGAGACACAGACTAAGAGAGAGAAAGAGAGAAAGGGGGGAGGAGCTGAAAGCATCAACTCCCATATGTGCCTTGACCAGACCAGTGCAGGGTTTTGAACTGGCAACCTCAGTGTTCCCAGGTCGACGCTTTATCCACTGCGCCACCACAGGTCAGGCAGTGTTGTGGTTTTGATCCTTGGTTAGGGCATGTACAAGAGTCAACTGAAGCCTGACCTGTGGTGGCGCAGTGGATAAAGCATCGACCTGGAAACACTGAGGTCGCCAGTTCATAACCCTGCAGTGGTCTGGTCAAGGCACATATGGGAGTTGATGCTTCAAGCTCCTCCCCCCTTTCTCTCTCTCTCTCTCTTTCTCTCTCTCTCTCTCTCTCTCATTCTGTGTCTCCTCTCTAAAATGAATAAAATAAAAAAATTAAAAAAAACCTTAAAAAAATAGTCTACTGAAGATAATTAATAAACTTACGAAGTTTTATCAGTCCTATAGAGCCAAACAAGTATCTTTATTTTATACTGTATCCATTGTCAAGCTATAAGTATAATATTTATACTACCTCACCTGTTTCTTCTAGTAATCTTATGAGGTGAATAGTTGAATTACAGTGGTAGTGCTATAGTATAAGACTGGTTCAGTCCAACTTTTAAATCTGTGGCATTTTTCAATTCCCACATTGTTGCTCTCTCATTTTATTTATGTAATATTTTCAGATTAAAAACATTAGGAGAAAGAAAAATGGATTTTAAATTATAATGGACTTTTTATTTTTTTATAATGTCTCATCTCATTTCTATGTATATTTTCCCTTTTTATATTCTTTCATGATTATTGTTTAGAAATATTAAACTAGTAAGCTAGTGTTCTTGTGATATTTGAGGAAAATTTAGGACCATGTATGTCCTTGAGTTTTAGGATTTTGTAGAATACTGCTGGCTCTAAGCAAATAAGTAGCAGTGAAAGTTTTGTTTTCTGCAGTCATGGTAACTGCTGCTTCTGTGCATTTGTTTTAAAATGAAAGAAAAAGAAATTGACTGTACTTCTAAGCTTTCTAGTGAAAGTAGGAATACTTATTTTTTAAAAAAGGTTGGAAAAAAGGCTTTCCTATAAAGGAAATTGTAAAACATTGATTGTACCCAGATACTTTCTGACCTAACCTGGGGATAATATTCCTCATTCTCTTTTTCTTTTCCCTTCAAGAATCTTTTTCACATCAGTTATCGTACCCTTTAAATTTTTTTTAAATTTTATTCTCTTCTGTGATTCCTTTTCTTCTATTTAAAAGAAACGGTTGTATTCCTAAAAAGGAACTCTTTTCCTGACTTCTCTAACTTTTTGACTTCCTTAGACTATTTTCTTCTTTCTCTCTTAATTCTGAGACTTCTTGTAAGAGTAACTCTGTAGTCATCACTTGTACATTCTTACCACTCAGTTCTTCATCTAGTGATTTCCATTCAGCATGTTGCAGAAACTGCCCTATCAGAAGTTACTGTGGCTAATTTGCTTAGTAAAATGCCAGTCCACAGGTTTATCATCTTTTCTCCTGTTTGGTCTTTTTGGAGCAAATATACATTCCTCCTGTTTTAGTGAGACACCGTTTTCTCTGGTGTATATGAGATTTCTTTTTGCTCATTCCTATAATGTAGGCATTTTTAAAGGTTTTGACTTTTGCCTTATTATTTTTTCATTCTTTTTACTACCTGTGATTCTTTATTTTATTTTATTTTTATTTTATTCATTTTAGAGAGGAGACAGAGAGAGAGAGAAAGAGAGAAAGGGGGGAAGAGCTGCAAGCATCAACTCCCATATGTGCCTTGACCAGACCAGTGCAGGGTTTTGAACTGGCGACCTCAGTGTTCCCATGTCGACGCGTTATCCACTGCGCCACCACAGGTCAGGCCAACTACCTGTGATTCTTTTATTACCATTTCATATCTGTTTCTAGTGCTCGACTCATTCTACCTCTGCTGAAATTCCTATTGCCTGATAGACTTCTCCCTAAATTTCTAGCTAGAATTCTAAGCCTAACTTTTGAAATTAGAATTCAGCATAACACTTCTTCATTAAAGCTCTTTCCCCTGGCCTCCTCCCACACTCATTAAAAAACAACAACCACTTTTACACCTGCCCTATTGTCTTAATTTGAATACTAGTTTCACTAATATCTTAGTTATTTTGCTTTCTGGAATCAGTTTCTTATTTTCTACTTCTGCAATTCTAGATGAGGCCATCATCAAGTCTTGAATTAATTTGGTTGTCTGCTAATCCACTTGTTTCCTTGAATTTCTTATTTTTTAATGTTGTACTTGGATATATAGTTTTTGCTTTATCTTAAAGTTCAGGTTCTGGATTTCTGATGAATTTTGATTTGGGCATGAAGCCTTCCCTCAAAACTGAAGCAGCATAAATCTTTGCTTCATTATTCTCAGGGTCTTTTGCCTAATTTTTTTTTTTTTGCAGTTTGTGGGGGAATAATGGTCAGCATTTGTGGTAGCTGATGAGACTTGAGAAAATGGATTTTGAAAATTGGAGAAATTAATGTTTATAAGATTAGAGTTTAGAAAAAAATGTCACTTAGGTTAAATGAATTTTTTTTCATTGTACTTTTACTTTCTGTAGCATTTGACACGGTGACTATACTGCTTCTCTTGGATCTCATTCTTGAATCCTGTTCCTCTGAATATTCCATATACTCCATTATTATGTTGTTACAAAATAAAGTCCACATCATTTATGATAGCTTCCTTTATCTATACTCACAACTCTCATTTTTATTTTTTGTTTTTAGAGAATTGTGTACTTCTAAAGTAGTACTTACTAATATATGCTATATATCACCATTATGACTGTTTGTCAATCCAGTAGATTGTATATTGGGTTCAAGTAGGTCTTAACCGTTGTGACACCATAGTTGTTCATTGATTGCTCTCTCACATGTACCTTGACCGCGGGCCTTTAGCAGACCGAGCCACCCGTTGCTGGAGCCAGTGACCTTGGGTCCAAGCTGGCGAGCTTTAGCTCAAGCCAGATGAGCCCGCGCTCAAGCTGGAGAGCTCGGGGTCTCCAACCTGGGTCTTCTGCATCCCAGTCCAATGCTATGTCCACTGCGCCATCGCCTGGTTAGGCTGCCTTCACGTCTTATGTACACAGTAGGTTCTCGATAAACATTGTTAAATGAAATTGTTCCCTTAGTCTGAGATGCCTTTCCTACTTATGGGTTGTAATGACTCTGACATATGTAGATTGCTAAATGACTATGGGTATATTGCATAATCTCTCTTAAACTTTTTGGCCTGAAATTGGTAACGCCTTTCCTCAAAGGGTTAGGTTATAATTAACTAGTAAAATGCTTTGAAAATGAAAAAGTTTAAGTTTGAACCTATGATTATCCTATTAAAGATAAACTGTTAGTATCAGTTTTGTAGGTAAAAGCTTTTCCAAAGCTTGAAGTTAATAATTTTGCACATATTTACATCTTACTCATTGGCTTTACTTAAATCTCTAGATTTCTTTAGAAGGAAGAACCTTTTGTAATACTGTTTACTCTGTGGCTTCTGTCAGAGAGCGAATACCGAAACACTTCCATAAGAGAGAGAAGTACTATAGTTTAGTGCAGCAGTCCATGTTATGTGCCTCATATTACACTTAAAACCATGTTCTGTGCCAGACGTTCTCAAACTTCTGTGTACTAAGAATTGTTTAGAGGCCCTCATTAAAAATATCTCTCTCAGGAGATTATAGTTTAACAGGTTATGTTTCTCCAATGAAAAATTGAGGTGATTTCTGATTCAGGTAGTTGTGGACAACACTTTGAGAGAAGCCCAGAATGGAACTGAAGAAAACCAGTAGAATAGGAGAGACTGACCAGTAAACATACAAACTTAATTCAGTAGATAATCAAAGTTATATAATAACTCAAATTATTTCAAAAATGACTGAACTTCAAATATTTTATTTTTTTTAGTTCAATAAGTACATAGTACATATTCCCAGAGTATGTTTGAAAATTCATTACCTGCAGATGATTCATGAAAAAAAGAGAGCATGATCAAATAAGTTTGTGAAATGTTCTACCAACTTCCATACTTAGAGATTTACACTGTGTGTGTGTGTATATATATATATATATATATATATATATATATATATATATGTATATATGTATTTATTTATTTATTTTTTACAGGGACAGAGAGAGGGATAGATAGGGACAGACAGACAGGAATGGAGAGAGGTGAGAAGCATCAATTAGTTTTTCGTTGCCGTTGTGACACCATAGTTGTTCATTGATTGCTTTCTCACGTGTGCCTTGACTGCGGGCCTTCAGCAGACTGAGCCCACCCCTTGCTGGAGCCAACGACCTTGGGTCTAAGCTGACAAGCTTTTTGCTCAAGCCAATTGGGCCCACGCTTAAGCTGGCGACCTCGGGGTCTCGAACCTGAGTCCTCCACATCCTAGTCCGACACTCTATCCACTGAGCCACCGCCCGGTCAGGCCGGGCTACTTTAAAACTAGCTCATGATAGATAGTATTAAATCACAAAACTAGAAATTGGTCTTTGGGTGAAAAAGTTTTTTAGTAAGTAAATTAATTCTATAGGCTATATTTGTATGTCTTTAAACATACATTGTAAGTATTTTTATGTTTGTGGCTATATTTTGACTAATTATTTGTAGAATGTAGTTGTTTTTGCTTTGGGATAATACATAGAAATATACATTTATGAAATGGATAGTTTTTAAGTATTTTTTTCTTAAAATAAATTTGTAGCAGCTTTGGCTGGATAGCTTAGTTGGTTAGAGCATCATCCCGAAGCACAGAAGATGCTGGTTCATCACCAGTCAGGGCACATACAGGAACAGATCGGTATTCCTGTCTCTCTTTTCCTTCCTCTTTCCCTAAAATCAAGAAATAAAAGTGAAAAAGAAATTTGTAGCATAAAAGGAGACCAAACTCAAATATTTTCTATGGTAGCTTATTGAAAATGATCATATATTTCTTTGAAATACTGATCTATAAATTCAATATATTGTCAAGTAATAAAGTATTATCATATCAGTTAAACTGTCTCAAAAGAAAAGATCCTTTCCCCACTCTCTTCCTCACCTACCCGGTGTCCCAGGGAATTGCATGGTGAAGAGGAGAGCTGCTGTGCAGAGAGAGTGACCTTCCTGTAGTCTGAGTACATGCAGCTGAGGAGGCAGTAATTAGGAAGTGTGATGGATTGAGGTCTCTGGTTGGGAGATTGATTACCTTAAACAAATTAATTGAAAGAGTACATAAAAATAAATGTTCTGAAGATGATGGAAACCAGGATTCTCTCTGAGAAGAGTTTACAAACAGAAAAGAGAAAGTCTAGAAAGAAATTTAAGGTGTGGGGTTCGAATTAGAAGCATTGGTGTACACACATTTGTTTATTTTCATTTTTCATGCACAGATAAATAGGTATAGGCCCTGGCTTGGTAACACAGTTGGTTAGAGCATCGTCCCCATATGCCAACGTTGTGGGTTCATATAAAAATAAACCAATGAATGTATAAATAAGTAGAATAATGAATCATTGTTTCTCTCTTCCTTTCTCTCTCTCTCTCTAAAATATAAACCAATCAATTTAAAAAAGGAAATAGCCTGACCTGTGGTTGCGCAGTGGATAAAGCGTCGACCTGGGAACACTGAGGTCGCCAGTTCCAAAACCCTGCACTGGTCTGGTCAAGGCACATATGGGAGTTGATGCTTCCAGCTCCTCCCCCTTTCTCTCTTTCTCTCTCTCTCTCTCTCACTCTGTCTCCTCTCTAAAATGAATAAAATAAAAATAAAATAAATTAAAAAAATAAAAAAAGAAATAGATATAGATTGTGTGTGTATTCATACATTTTCTAGTTCTCTTTGCTGAGAGGACGCAATAGCAGTGAAAGCCCCAGTAGCATTGAACACACATATTGCTCAGATCTTGGTTTCTGAATGTCATCCTTAACAGAAGGGAACCAAGGCTCCTTGCAGAAATAGCTAATTCTAGGGTCAGGGAGCGAAAGTAGAAGATGAGCTTGGGGATTTCTTTTGTGCCAAAAAGTAAGGAAATATTCAAAATGGTGGGGTGCATGTCAGGAGGATACAGGAACCACTTTGAAAGGGCTTCCAATGGCCAAATCTTTTATAATTTGAGGAACAAAATAAATAAAGTAATGGAATAACCAGTGGTGGGATTCAGCTCGTTCTCACCGGTTTGGCAGAACCAATACCTAATTTTTTGTTGAGTTTGGTGAACTAGTTGTTAAAATAGCACTTGCGATCTGGGTTTTCCCTAAGGTGGGTGCCTGGGCAGCCAACCAATGTAGAAATCACATATTTACATTCCTTACTCTTATGTATGTATGTATGTATGTATGTATTTTTATTTTATTTTGGTGACAGACAGACAGAGAGAGGAACAGATAGGGACAGACAGGAAGGGAGAGAGATGAGAAGCATTAATTCTTCGTTGTGGCACCTTAGTTGTTCATTGATTGCTTTCTCATATGTATCTTGACGAGGGGGGGGATGAGGGGAAGGGCTACAGCAGACTGAGTGACCCCTTGCTTAAGCCAGAGGCCTTGGGCTCAAGCTGGTGAGTCTTGCTTAAACCAGATGAGCCTGCACTCAAGCTGACGACCTCAGAGTTTTTAACCTGGGTCCTCCGTATTTCAGTCTGACTCTCTATCCAGTGCACCACTGCCTGGTCAGACTCCTTACTCTTTTTTTTTTAAAAACAGAGAGAGATGAGAAGCATCAATCATCAGTTTTTCGTAGCGACACCTTAGTTGTTCATTGATTGCTTTCTCTTTTTTTTAAAATTTTATTTATTTATTTATTTACAGAGACAGAGAGTCAGAGAGAGGGATAGATAGGGACAGACAGACAGGAACAAAGAGAGGTGAGAAGAATCAATCATTAGTTTTTCATTGCCGTTGCGACACCATAGTTGTTCATTGATTGCTTTCTCACACGTGCCTTGACCGCAGCAGACCAAGCAACCCCTTGCTGGAGCCAGCGACCTTGGGTCCAAGCTGGTGAACTTTTGCTCAAGCCAGATGGGCCTGCACTCAAGCTGGCGACCTCGGGGTCGCGAACCTGGGTCTTTCGCATCTCAGTCCGATGCTCTATCCACTGCGCCACCGCCTGGTCAGGCTCCTTACTCTTTTGTAACGTTCATCTGCAGAACAGCATATTCTAAGCACCCATAGTAATGTTCATTACATCCATAGGTGAAAATAAATTGCAAGTGAGGATGCCAGTCAAGAAACATAATGGAAATATCTTAAATAACAGTTTTATTGTTTTTAGTCAGGCATTATTTAATATTTTTTTATTAATATTTAAAAGCTTATAACAATCTAGTTTTGTGTATGCTTTTTATTGTTCTTATTTAAGTATTGTATGCATGAAATAGTAAACTATCTTTCGATATATTGTTTTTTTAACGATCATTAGGGTAGAGAACCAGTTGTTAAATTATTTGAATGACACCACAGATTATAACCCATAAATAAAATAAGAATTCATAAGTGCCTATTGAAATAAATGAGTAAACAACAAACTATAGAAATGATCCCTGAAAGTATAGTCTTATAAATGAGTAAATGAATTGGGTAAAGCGGGGGAGTGGAAAACTCTTTAAAGTAGATTGCCAACTAAAAAATGTAGATGGAATGATGGGTTTACATGATCATAATCATAATGGTGATGGATTTAAGGCAGAAGGCTGGTGGGTGGAGGTTTGATGATGAACAGGATATTGCCGAACTACTAGAATTCCACATAATCTAATAACATACAAAGGGAAAAATAGGCTTTGGAGTAGAGAAACACCAACTTGATCAGTGATAAATATGATAATGATGGATGGGTGTAGTATGTACAGTATCATTTCTGAATATTTTTTCCAAGAATGTATGGCCTAATCTGGTTATAAGGAACATTAACTACACCCAGATTGAGGGTCATTCTGGAGAATGAAAGACTTTGTATTCTTTACAATCAAGGTCATGAAAGATGGGGAAAGACTAAACCATTCCAGATTGAAGGAGACAGAGGAGCTCTGATAACTAAATACAATATGTGTTTCTGGATTGGAGCCTGAACCAGAAAGGAAAGAGAGACGTGTTGGGACATTTGATAAAATTTTCATGTGTCTGTAAATTGGCTCTGTGTTTTATCAATGTTAATTTTCTGATTGGGAGGATGTTATGCTAATGTATCAAAGTTGTCCTTGTTTTGGGAGTTACACAGTCAAGTATTTAGAAGAGCAATGAGGAATCATGTCATAAAAAAGATACACATACACCTTTTCTATAGGCTTGAAAATGTTTTAAAATACAAACATGACTAAACATTTCTAACTTTTGTTTCTGTATTTACAGATTATTACATTGTGCTATACTTGTACAGTGATTCATTCAGTAAATATTTATTGGTTGAATAGATGCTGTACTTTATCTAAGAATTAAATAGTTCTATGTATTTTAATAGGAAAATAAATACATTTTTAACTTTGTCTTTCAGAAATCTGAGGTTGATGGTAGTTTAAGTGATAGCCATGTGTCTCCTCCAGCCAAACGCACTTTGAAACAACCTGATTCTGTTTGCAAAGACAAATCAAAATCACGAAGTACTGCTCAGCGAGAGGAATGGAATATATCAACTGGACAGGCCAGGTGAGAAGTGAGAGAACTCATTGATTGTATTTACATGAATTATTTGATGTGATTCAGGGCTGTTGTTCATGTTAATTTTCTTAAATTGTAAAGATGCTAGTATCTAGAAATAATTATAAATTGTATTAAACTTACCTTTTTATAATTACCTGTATTATAACTTTATTATAGCTAAATATGCTATAAAATATTTTTATAAAAATATGTTGTATGTAATAGAAACATTACTAAAATAATATGGATTTTGATAGTTCTTAAACATGCATACATGTATATATGGACCTGAAAATTTAAGAACATATGGTTAGAATTAGTTTTTGATTTGAAAATAGGTAAAAATCTCTCTAAAATTATTAAAGATTCCACTTGAATCGAAATACTAAAATATAATAAAGTCTAAATTAATTTTTAAAGAAATCTTTCATTTATCTCCTTGCTTTCAACTTAAATTTGCTTGTGTCTGATTTAATTGGTAGCAGGAAAACTTAGTTTTACTTACCAAAGTAAATGGTAACAATTTAATGTGGATAGGATAAGTGCACACACAGAAATGATTTAAACTTTAAACTCAGAATCTATAACTTCTCTTTTCTCCAGAGTCTTTGATACAGAAGTGCTGATGATATACCAACTGTAAACTAAAGTGAAAGGGAAATTCTTTGGTTTATTTTCTCCTTGAAGTATTTAAAACTATTGATTTACGTGTGTGTGTATTCATTATGGAAAAAATCTTTGGGATTATGTGAACTTTGACAGGCAATGTACATTTGCTAGTCTCTACACAGTCTGTACCTATTTCAGCATGGTCCAGAAAAGTTACTACTTTATTTAAAATTAAAAAAAAATTAAAATTTATTTGTCAATTTTAATTGATATTCAACTTTATATAAGTTTCAGGTATACAGCATAGTGATATTTTTAAATGAAAAAAATTTTTCTTTCTTCTTTCTGAGGGAAGGAAGGTAGACAGACATGCACCCTGACTGAGATCCACCTGGCAACCCGTCTTGTCTGGGTTGAATGCTCTGTCCATCTGGGCCATGCTCGCAACCGAACTATCTTTAGAGCCTGAGGTGGAGGCTCCATGGAGCCATCCTCAGTGCCCCGGGAGGATGTGCTCAAACCAATCGAGCCATGGCTGTGGGAGGGTGAGACAGAGAGAGAGAGAGAGAGAGAGAGAAAGAGAGTGAGAGAGAGAGACAAGGCAGAGGGGGAGGGGTGGAGAAGTAGGTGGTCCCCTCTCCTGTGTGCCCTGACTGGGAGTCGAACCCAGGACATCCACACGCCAGGCCTAAGCACTACTACTGAGCCAGCTGGCCAGGGATAGCATAGTGATATTTTAAAGTTTTTATTTTGTATTGTCTGCAAGCTAAGTAGAAAAATACAGGCATTATAGTCTGTTGACTTTTTCTCCTTTTTTCACACTCATTCATATGTGAGATGAAACAGATCCAGATCACTATAATGATGTTCTCAAGATGATACTGCCCTTTAATTACACTTCTAGACTTGATCTCCCTGTTACCGTCTGTCTCTTATATTTAGTTAGTGAGGGAATCAGGCTTCTTTTTCTAGATATGTTTCTAAAAAATGTTCTTTTAGTGTTAAAATTTGACCTTTAACTGTAAGATAATTTTAACAGTTTAATTCAAGTGTGAAGATGTAGTACACTAGATTTGCCACATCTTATCCACTCAGAAAACCTTTATATAAATTGATATCTTTAATATAAAAAGACCTCAAAAAATTTTGGGGGGAGAAACATACGTAATTATGCTTTCATCTATGTATGTATGTTAGAGTACAATACTCCATTTGTTTATTTATATATATTTAAAATTTAAAAAAATTTTGCTATTGATTTGAGAGAGGGGGAAGGAAGGAGAAAGAGACAGAGAGAGAGAGAGAGAGGGATAGATAGGGACGGACAGGAAGGGAGATGAGAAGCATCAACTCGTAGTTGTGTCACCTTAGTTGTTCATTGATTGCTTCTCATATATGCCTTGACCAGGGGCTCCAGCCAAGCTGGTGATCCCTTGCTCAAGCCAGCAGTCTTGGGCTCAAGCCAGCCATCGTGGGATTGTGTCTATAATCTCAAGCCAGCGAGCCCTGCACTCAAGCTGGCAAGCCCAAAGGTCATTGGCTTGAAGCCCAAGATCACTGGCTTGAGCAAGGGTTACTGGGTAGGTTTGAGTCCCCTGGTCAAGGCACATATGAGAAGCAATTAATGAACAACCAAAGTGACGCAACTACGAGTTGATGCTTCTCACCTCTCTACCTTCCTATCTTTTTTCTCTTCTTTCTCTCAAAAGAAAATAAAAAGCAGAATAAAAACACAGAAGACTTTAACCTGACCAGGCGGTGGCGCAGTGGATAGAGCGTCGGACTGGGATGAGGAAGACCCCAGTTCGAGATCCCGAGCTCGCCAGCTTGAGCATGGGCCCATCTGGCTTGAGCAGAAAGCTCACCAGCTTGGACCCAAGGTCGCTGGCTCCAGCAAGGGGTTAGTCGGTCTGCTGAAGGCCCGTGGTCAAGGCACATGTGAGAAAGCAATCAATGAATAACTATGGTGTCTCAACGGCAACAAAAAACTAATGATTGATGCTTCTCATCTCTCTCTGTTCTTGTTTGTCTGTCCCTGTCTATCCCTTTCTCTGTCCCTGTAAAAAAAACAACAAAAAACAACACAGAAGACTTTATAGTCATAAATCATGAAGGATTTATTGGAGGATTCATTTAAGCAATAAACCCACTTGGTTACGTTTTACATGATTAACTTTTGGGAACATTGATTCAAGAGACTTTTTTAGGCACATAATATTGTATAGGCAGGCCAGTTTTTAAAATCCCATTATTTTTTCTTTATATGCACAGTATTTAATATTGTCACCTTTAAAAACAAAATTACTTTTTATAAAGAGAAATGATAATGACAAAATGATGACAATAATCTGTGATTATAAGGTAATTAGATTGAAGAACATGTGTCCCCCCTCCTTCTATTAAAACATCTCTCATTAGCAAAGAAATAAAAGCCAAGTAATAAGCATTATCTTATTCAGCGGGACAAAGAACTTACTGTGCTTTATTTCCCCCAGGGTTGTTGCTGTTGTTCAGAAAAGTTTTAGATTTTTTTTTTTTTTTGGAAATGTTTTAGGTTAGCATCTTATTCTTTTGAATAATTTAAGTATGCATAATTTTAAACACTCGGCTTTGTATATAACTGAAATTCATTTGGTGCGAAAACTTGTGAATGAATTGATAAGATTGAGTTAGTGTTATGTTGGGTTTCTAAGCCAAAGTATATGTATGAATAAAATTGATTTTTCTATTTAGTATTAAGTGGATTTTGAGATTGATTCTAGAGAATTCCACATATATAATCTTCTAAGGAATATCATGTAATGCATCAATTTCAATACTTTATAGTAAAATTCAAATATCAGAAGAATTGGGTATTTGGTATACAAAAGTGCTAAAATGCTAAAAATGAAATACTTTCCAAGAGGTAGTATATTAGACAAAGTTAGATTTGTTGTTTTCTGGGGAAAGGAGGGCTGGAGTTTTTGTTTCTGTTTTTTTGACAGTTTGAAGACACGTAGTAGTTGGAGTTTTCATTCATATTTTTTAATCTTCCTAGTTGTGACCTTTATTAGGCAGGGATATTTACAATTGACAATAACCAGAAATGTTAGAGCAGGGGTTTCCAAACTATGGCCTGCCGGCTGCATGCGGTCCGCTGAGGCCATTTATCTGCCCCCGCCGCATTCCCGGAAGGGGCACCTCTTTCATTGGTGGTCAGTGAGAGGAGCACAGGATGCATCCGCACCCATAGTTCCCATTGAAATACTGGTCAGTTTGTTGATTTAAATTTACTTGTTCTTTATTTTAAATATTGTATTTGTTCCCGTTTTGTTTTTTTACTTTAAAATAAGATATGTGCAGTGTGCATAGAGATTTGTTCATAGTTTTTTATATAGTCTGGCCCTCCAGCGGTCTGAGGGACAGTGAACTGGCCCCCTGTGTAAAAAGTTTGGGGACCCCTGTGTTAGAGTATTTAATTTTTAAATTTTTTATTTGACTTTAGAGAGAAGAAGGGAGAAAGACAGAAACATCAATCTGTTTCTGTGTGTACCTTGATGAGGGATCAAAGCAGCAACCTCTGCATGTCGGGACAGTGCTCTCACTAACTGAGCTTTCTGGCCAGAGTGAAATGTTAGGATATTTTAGTTAAAATTTGTGCAAGGTTGTCGGTATAAAGTATCAACAGTTTCTAAAATAATCACAAAAAGAGAAACAACCAGATATTTTGTCCTACATGATTTATGATTGTGCCCCATGTAGTTAGCCAGCTAATTAATAAACTCAAAAATTTCTTCTGTAAGAAAAAGGAAAAAGAAAAAAAATGTGCAAACTACATAGATAGTAGAAGACAATTATATATTTTTTCAATTTTCTTTATGTCCTCTCATTGATTTCTTTTCTAACTTTGAAAATAATTGTTGGATTTTTCAAAAAAACTTTATTGAGTTTATACTGACATCTTTTTTTGTGTATCAATTTTTTTTTAACTCTCAATATAGTAAAGCATATGCTAACTTTTTTCCTAAATCTTTATGCTTTGATGACCATTAAGTATCTCTTTGATGTTTCTCTTTCTCACCCAAAAGGGAGAATTATATAATGACTGTTTTGAGAAATTTAAGTTTTTATTGTCAGTTTAGAATGTGTAATAAAATATTTGAAGAAACTATTAAGTGGTATTGGTGTTCAAGTACTTTTTTCTTCTTACAGATTCTTGTTTGAATGTATTTGTTGTTTCAGTTTTATTTTGTCAACCAAATCAATAGCGACAGTTGCTACTAATGACCTCAGTTAATTTATGGTACGTGTTAGACTTAAGCCTTTTCATTGGATTTTAACTTACAGAGATAAAGAGACAGTGAGTTCTATTATTAAAGCTGGGTTGTTTTTTGTTTGTTTTTTTCCCAATGAGTGGAGGGGAGGCAGAGACAGACTCCCCAATGCACCCCAGCCAACCTGGCAAGCCCACTAGGATAGGCTCTGCCCATCTGGGGCTGCTGCTCCATTGCATTTGAGCCATTTTTTAGTGCCTCAAGCGGAGGCCATGGAGCCATCCTCAGCACCTGGGGCCATCTCGTTCTAATTGAGCCATAGCTGCAGGAGGAGAGGAGAAGAGAGAGAGAGAGAGAGAAGTGAGAGGGGGTTTGGGGGCGTGGAGAAGCAGATGGGTGCTTCTCCTGTGTGCCCTGACTAGGAATCGAACCTGGTACTTTCACACACTGGGCTGACGTTCTACCATTGAGCCAACTGGCCAGGGCTTAAAGCTGGTTTTTTTTTTTACAGGGACAGAGGGGGAGTCAGAGAGAGGGATAGATAGGGACAGATAGACAGAAACGGAGAGAGGTGAGAAGAATCAATCATTAGTTTTTCGTTGCCGTTGCAACACCTTAGTTGTTCATTGATTGCTTTCTCACATGTGCCTTGACCGCGGGCCTTCAGCAGACCAAGCCACCCCTTGCTGGAGCCAGCGACCTTGGGTCCAAGCTGGTGAGTTTTGCTCAAGCCAGATGGGCCCGTGCTCAAGCTGGCGAGCTCAGGGTCTTGAACCTGGGTCTTCCGCATCCCAGTCCGGCACTCTATCCACTGCGCCACCGCCTGGTCAGGCTTAAAGCTGTTCTTGAAGTAATGAAGTGACTCAGTATATTTGATTAATTGGTATGTTATCAGTGTTAGAGTAAGAACGGCCTTACTCTTTAAAAAATATATAATACTATATTACATTTTAAAGATTTAAATGATTCCACCATTATTGCATTTCTTGCTTCTTTAAATGAATGTTGATGTGTCTGAATATTACATGTAATTGTGTTCTAGGTTAACTTCTCAGCCTGGTGCTACATTACCAAACGGACATAGCAGCTTATGTGAGTATTCTATTATGAAACTGGTTAGTACTGAAATTCTTAGAACGTTGTCAAAGCATTAAAGTGGGGTAAAATAGAGTGATTTACTAGTATACTCAGCTAACAGTTGGGAATGACTGGATTTCAGTCATAATAAATACAAATTAATTGTTAAATGTTGAAAAATCAGTACAAGGGAAATAATTTAAATTATTATGACATATTGTAAGCATTAGAAATTTTAGATGATTGGATATTAATGCCCCTTTGAGAGGTTGTGCTAAACATTTTGTAGTCTTTTAAAAGTAAAGTTTTGATTATTTTACTTTCTTTTTATACTTTGTACTTTGAAATGGAAATATCTCTCTTCTTGTAGCCCTTCGAAGCCATCCCCTTCGAGGGGAAAAGAAGGGAGATGGAGACCTTTCTTGTATAA